>CM077198.1:13440410-18240410 GCA_039654625.1 Rhinogobio ventralis
TTACAATAAGGTTCATTAGTTAACATTAGTTAACTACATTAACATGAACTAATAATGAACTTCACTTATTTACTTATTTACTTTACTTATTTATTTATCTTTGTTAATGTTAATTTCAACATTTACGAATACATTATTAAAATATTGTTAACATTAGTTAATGCACTGTGAACTAACATGAACAAACCATGAACAGGATTTTTTCCTGTTCCTGTTAGTTTTTATTAACTAACGTTAACAAAGATTGGCAAATACAGTAACAAATGTATTGCTCATGGTTAGTTAATACATTAACTAATGTTAACTAATGAAACCTTATTGTAAAGTGTTACTATTTTATTTTTTATTACTCTAACAGGCAGGTTTTCTATCTTTCTTGTTGGATGGAACATGAAGACACATCCTGAAGTAATCACCAGGGGTCAGTCTTTCTCTTTAAAAAAATATCTATTTCATATATTCTTTTTAAAAATCTTTCAAATTGCTATAAACAATTCTTTAAAGATTTACTCAAATTTGTGTTTTAAATTATACAACCATAATACATATAAGATACTGCTTTTCACAGTTTATTTTGGAAACATTTTTGGAACGCCTGAAGTAACAAACAACAGTGTCAGAGGCCACACTTCATTAAGTGGTATCAAATGAATCATTATTCTTCGTAAGTGAAGCGAGATGTTTTTTTTTGTTGTGCAGTTTAAGGTAATTACGTTTAATTTCTGTTCATGTTTTACTTTGTGTCTCCCCCTTGTTTTATGGATACTGGAAACCTGGTTCTACAATCTGTTCTCACTGGGTGTCCTGAATGTGATATAAGGGAGCTATTGTGGGTCAAGCCCACACAGCAAAAGGCCAGCAGGTCATGCTTGTTGTCAAAGTCATCCACCCAGATCACAAAACATCTGTGTCTGTCTATAAGGACAGAAGAAGGCCTATTTCTTTTTGGTTTCACAAATCTAAACAGTTTGTCTCTTTTATGTCACTGCCTTTTTGAAGGAAAACTGAAGCAGCAGGCTGGTTTCTGTTACTGTAAGCCTTTCCATCAATGAAAACTCGCTCAATCACTGGCTAAAAGACAACAGCTGCATGCAATACAAAGATTTAATTTGAAACTTATGACTAGCATGAGATGACTGCCCTAAGATCCATTTATGTCTGAAAGTAAGCTCTGACTTCATTGTGCATATTCCAAGCAAAATTCAAGTTGCCAAAGAATTTAATTTTTTTGCTTAGCCTACGTTGTGTCTGTCTGCTCTTTGTTGGATAGTTAGATCAACACTGTAAAAAGTGAATAGTGTGTGTGGTTGTTACATTATAGTTATGTTATGTTCATCATAACATCATAATATACATCATATACATTCATTAATCATATACCCAATTTTTAATATCAACAGAAAAATATAGCAGGATAACCTGGCTTCTTTTGAGACTCCATCCACTGCTTCAGATAATAGTTAATTATATGCTAAATCTATTATATGCACACGGGTGGGCGGGTGATTGGTTACAAGGTAGTTTGTGACTAGTAGTGGGAAGTTCGGATCATTTTACTGACTCGGATCTTTGAATCTCGTTCAGCAAAATGAACGAATCTTTTTTTCAAGTCATTTCGTTCCTTTCAGCAGAATATAATTAAAATGTTACATGTTAAATTTTCCAACACATTTAGGAACTTTTGGAATAAAAAATTAACTATAAGCTAATGCAGCCATGGCCAAACTTTGAGAAAGAAATTACTAATTAGTTGCTTAGCTGGGTCTTCGGGCTATGTATGCAGTCTTTTAGTTCACCTCCCGATCCAAATCGTTCTTTCTTTTGTCACTTCACATTTAATCAGGTCTGTTCCCTGGAAAGATCAGTTCACCTCTCGTGTCTTCGGGTTTGAGCCGTTAGTTCCATCATCATGTCTGATCTGGGCCGTGACAGCCTCATATGCAAGGCATGCAGTCCGGAAACAGAACTGATTAGTTCACCTCGAGTCTTCGGGTTCGAGTCATTCTTTCATCAAGTCCCAGCCCCATAGGCAAGGCTATGCAGTCATCGGAAACAGAAAAGATTAGTTCATCTTTCCAGTCTTCGGGTACGAGTCTCGTTCTTTTGTCACGTGACCGCTTCCCGGTTCAATGTTTCGCAACATTGCATTGGTATTATTGACTGCATGTTGTAATATATTTATTATTATAAAATTATCAGAAGATATGTGCAATAAACAGTTATGTTATGCCTATCCATTCTAACCAACCCAATGTTTCCAGTCTTCATAGGAAAATCAATTATTATACTAGCTAAAAAACTGAACTAAACAAACAAAACTACGCACTTGCTTGTAAGGAGGGTTGTGAATTAACTCATTTCAGTATCCAACACGGCTGTCACGTGACAAAAGAACGAACGACTCGAGAGATGAACTAATCTTTTCTGTTTCCGGTACAGAACATATGGGATGTTGCGCATGCGCGGTCAACACAAAATGAACGAATCGCTCTCTGAGACACTCGTTGTTCTCGAGTCATATTCAACGAATCGTTCATGAACGACACATCACTGTTTGTGACGTCAGAAACACCAGCGATTTCAAACCACGTTTTTGGTTCACTGCAGTTTTAAGGAGAAAATACTCAGCAATGGTGTCGACTTATTGATGGTTTGTCTTAAATTTTTACAGAGAGTGAAAGAACACATTATATTGAGTCGTCAATGGCCGCACATGTGTTTTCCATTAGAAAGGAGATAGCTAGGCCTATCATACAATAGCCATGCGTAGGTGTACTAGAGACACTTCTTTTTCTTTTTTTTGGTCCACAGTGGAGAGAATTGTAAATCACCACTGATAATGCAATATAACAACACTTTACCAAAACTGGTTATGATTAATTTAAATGCAGGCGGTCAAAACAGTTGACAAAACATGTCTCTAGATTGATACTAAAGGAAAACAGACATCAAATGATTTATAAAGGTCTCGGGCATCCTACTGTGTAATCCTGAATGTAATACAGATGTAGACTCATTAGACTTGACATTTGTTTTCGTGCAGTGATTTTAACTTGATGAGCGTATCTTAAATATTTTTCAGCACACTGACCTTTGGTTGCTACATACTGCATACTGTAATTACCTAACAAGTGTGTTTGCCAGCAGGTTTCAGTAGCACTAAACCTCATTGCCCTCGATATCTGACGCAAAAAAGTCTGCCAGTGTCTTGCTATGGAAGTAAAACGCTGTTGGAATGAGAAAAAAGGTACTGTGCACATATGTTTCCTACTCCAGCTCTGTTGGGAAACTTGAGACATCCCATCCCAGGAGCGCTGCAGGGTACAGAAGCTCTGTTTAACATCCGCAAACTATTTTAGAGTGTATGCAGTGATATAACAAGCACAGTAATGAGAAATGGCAGGTTTAAACAACAGGCATCTTTCCATGTAAAGTCATTACGGAAGCTCCCATTGGCAGTGTTCAGATTACAGTGGTTGGTTGGGATCCAAAAATGGCAGGTCTGTTCTGATACGTAGGCTCATGGACAGTATGGGGTCCAATTACATTGATATACCTTGATTTTACATTGATTTAGAATCATAAAATGCAATGAACTGTATAATTGTCAGTTTAGGACAGCAAATTAAATAGGTTTAACAACTTTTAAAGACCTTTTAAAGAACTTTTGAAATGTAAATAAAAGTTGTATTGCTTTTAGTCCATGTGTTAGCTTTAAAGTCATCTACTGTACATGTTAGTGTAGCCCTAAACAAAATCTCATGACAAAATTCACCTTTAAGATATATACACATTCAAAATGTATAGTATTTCTCTTCTGGGAAATAGGAACAAAATATTAATGACTCATCCTGCACCTCAGATTTTTGTCCAATCAGATGTTTTCTAGAATGAGAATGCCCCTCCCTCCAAAACCACCTGCACCTGGCAACAATGACAAACATGGAGATATTATTTACTTAACTTTTTAACTTAATATTACATTAATATTACGATTGATGGACATTTCTGTTACTTTTTATGACAGGGGGAGTAAAGGCGGTCCAAAACCGGACTATCGGGGTTGTCAAGGAGGGGGTGAAAGTGGATGACCCCTCCTTTTCAGACCATCGTGAGGGCCACTCAGAGTCACTCTGGGTGGGCATAGAATTAAATTTCCACCGTGGTGGAGCTCTGGAAGTCTGGAGCTCCAGGGTGTCCAAGGCAGTCACCCAATCCGACCAGGGGCGGTCAGAGAGGTTGGAAGAGACCATGGTTTTAATCATGTAAAATGTGCTTTTAAGCAAGAAACCAGAAACATAAAGAACTTGAATAAGGGACAAGCAGACTTTTAAATGATCATCTGAGTGAGACTTTTAATTACCACACAGATCAATCACCACATTATGACAATCCACCACATTGTGAATTCAGCTCAGTGAACTGACAAATTGGCTTATAAAAGAGCAAACTACATTCAAGGGCACTGACTAGTTATATGTAAACTATAACTCTGTGGCTACAAAATGGTCATTTTATTATGAAATATGCAGAAAAGGGATCGTTAGTTTTTTCATAAAATATCTTTGGTACAATATGAAAAATAATCTGCACAAGTTACAGGTTTTACATTGTAGATCATTGGAGATGAAGACATACATTTGGTCTGTGTTTTCATGTGCCCAAATAGCATTTGTTCCAGCTTAAACCATGCAAACATGCTACAGGTATATCAAATACAACAACCAAAAACAATAAAAAGAAATACAAAATGTTAATAAAAAATGTTGAACCAACATCTGATTCAAATAATTCAGACTGAAATTCTAAAACAGAAGTCGAATGAATATCCAAAACATATGAAGTGCCATAACAAATCACTGTAATCAAGTTATGAATTTTTTTTTTTAAAACATTGCTTTTCATCCAAGGGTCTTTGGCATGTGAAAAAGTTACAATGCAAACTGTTTTCCATTTTCAGCATTCTGTATTTTGTTGTCTGGATTATCTTCTGATTATCTCTTCACTGCGTGAAATAAGACATTGAACTGTGTATTGCCATCCTCTAAAAGTGGTGGAGGTTAAAATGAATTACAGTTTTACTTTGCAGAGCTACTTTTACTGAACACGAGACATTGTTCTGCTGCTATGACTTCTCAGGACCTTCTGGAAGAGATCATCTGTAATATGACAAGAAATATATCAAGATTCATTATTTTTTACATCTCAATACAGTCACAAGAAAATGATGAAATATATCTGAGACTCTTTATTAACTGCATTTATATGGGGGTACAAAGAATGCAATGCATACCATTTTTCAGTACATGAGACCCAGCCTGGGATGGAAAATTGAGAAGATATATTTAATTGATTTAGACAATTCAAGCACAAAATATATTTATAAAAAATAGTTTATGACATACTAACCCTAACAGCAGCGGTGCGTCTGATTGTTGAGCCTTCAGCCTGGTCACTCACAGTTTTAGGAGCTAAAACAGAGTGGCACATCACACTGTTATGACGCTCTGAAATAAGATAGTTTTATTATCAAAATCTTTAAGAAAATGTGTCTGGTGGCTTACGCAGTGGCTTAATGATTACATCAACAGCATGTACAACTCCATTGGTAGCCATCAGATCACCCTCAACAACAGGCACCCTGTTCACGTATATGGTGGAGTTACGCTGAAAGTCATAAAAAAATCTGAATGAAATTTAAGAATTATCAGAGGAAATCAGGAATGTTTCACCCATAGATGAATATTCTGTCATTATTTACTCTCCCTAACTTCAGTAAAAAGCAGTTAATAGTGATTAAACATTCTATGTGAAGAATAGATAGATAGATAGATAGATAGATAGATAGATAGAATATAAATATACACTACCGTTCAAAATATAATTTTTTTAATAGAAATTAATACTTTTATTCAGAAATGATATATTGACTGATCAAACTGATCAACTGATCAAAGGTAACAGTAAAGACTTTTATAATGTTACAAAAGAATATGCAAATCAGCATATTAGAATGATTTCTGAAGGATCATGTGACACTGAAATCTGAAGCTTTGCATCACAGGAATAAATTACATTTTAAAATATATTAAAATAGAAAACAGTTATTTTAAGTTGTAATAATATTACAAAATATAACTGTTTTACTGTATTTTTGATCAAATAAATGCAGCTTTGGTGAGCATAAGAGACTTCTTGGTCTCTGCCCTGCATGTATATACTATGTACTTATTATAGCAATTACAATAACTGGGTTCTAACTAGATACTAACCCTGAACCTATCCCTAAACCCAACCTTAACCCATGTAGTTACCTTATATTACCAGTACTTTCTTGGGTAATTACATTGTAAGTACACTGTAAGTACATGTACTGTAAAATAAAGTATAACCGACTTATTTTATAAAACCTTTGAACAGCAGTGTACCAATATGTCAACCTATATTCTACTTGACTTCTATTGAACACAATATAACAGCACAAATTTTTTTTCACTCAATAATAAGATAAGATTGATTGCAGTAGTGAGTACTGACCGTGCCTAACTCCAGTTTATCGCCTGCAAGGGGCTTCATTCTGGTATGTGAGGTCACAGCGCCGCTCACCAGGAACTCGTCACCAATGTGGTATTTCAGAAGGTTTGCTAGCTCCTTGGGGTCTCCTATGTACAACATACAGTAGCAGGGAAACAACAGACATAAGTATATGCTGCACATCCACAAACACTTACACTGCTTACAGAATTCCCAAATCTGACCAGCTTGTGCGTAATCATGCACTAAACATCTGTTTTATGAACACATATGGTGACACATGAGTGGCACTTGAAAGACATTACTCATGAGTTTGTTGAGGTCGGCGGGGGGCATTGCACTGAAAGCAGCATTGGTGGGGGCGAAGAAGGTGTAGGTCCCTTTTTTGTTCAGGAGCTCAGTCAGGCCTGCTCTCTGAATGGCGCCAACCAAGGTGCTATACAGATGAAAGTACATTAATGCACATTATTAGGAGTATATCTTTAGGCTATAAAGACAGACTGACAGCTCAAATTTCAACCAGGTCATCAGAAATCTGAAGAAATTACAGCCTCAAGTTTGAACATGCAACTACATTATCATTATGAAAGATAAGAAAAAAACGTTTTGAGAGACTGACACTGAGATCTTTTAACGTGGGTGATAAACGGCAGCTGCATATTTCCTTTCAATAAGACTGTGAAAACAATTACACCCTTTATGGTGGAACATTTTTTCTTCTAGTTTTTTTATAGGGCATTTCTGGTAAAGCACCACTGATGTGAGGTTAAATCTTTTGTACTGAAGTTTATACTTTTCAAATACCTCTAGATTGGCTTAAGCAGACATTAGCATCGTATTTAAAAGGAAAATTAAACCTCATGTCATTCTAAACTATTAAGAAGTGGAATGTAAAAGGTGAGTTTTTGAATTTTGTCTTATTTCCATATAAGGACAGGTCGTTTGGGTGTCAAGACTCAAAAAGTAATTGTAAAAACATCATAAAAGTAGACTATACGACTTAGTAGCTTTAGTGTGCAGGTGCCTTTTGACACCAAACGCCATTTGTTCTCAACAGTGTTAAACCAAATGCCATAGTTGATTTCATTTACTCACACTTAAGTTGTTCCTAACCTGTATGAATTTCTTTCTTTCTTCTTTGAAGAATATGGGTAACCAAACAGTTGATGGACCCCACTGACTTCCATAGTATTGGAAAAAAAATATGGAAGTCAATGGGGACCAGCAACTGTTTGGTTGCCGACATTCTTCAAAATATCTTCTTTTGTGTTCAGCAGAAGAAAGAAATTCATACAGGTTTGGAACAACTCGAGGGTGAGTAAATTATGACAGAATTTTCATTTTTGGGTGAACTGTCCCTTTAAGACTTCATTGTGAAGAGTTTCCTTTGAATATGCTTACCTAAAATGATCATCTGCCTTCAGGACGTCCATGACAGTTCCCATTGGGGGTGCCAGGAGTTTATCAACGATGAACATATTCGCAAAGCGGCCATTTTTGTCATGGGCAGCAATGCAGGCATTCTCAATGCACAGGTTCTGCAAGGTCCAAGTAAGTGAAATGGTTAAGGATATTGGTAATACAGCACATTTGTTTCAAAGCTCTCTTTTCTCACAATACTGATGATGCATGAAGTGGCCTGTGGAAAACATTAAGGTGATCCAAAAGAGAGGATTCCGGTGGTCTGGGAATTCCATTATGAAGCAGAAATGTGAGAGCGCAGACAGAACTATACCACCCTCGCTGCCAGCTACAACATGGCTAGAAATAAAAAAAACATGGCTCTTATGTGTGTTTGATGGATTGACATATAAAGACTTACATTTCTGAACACAAACACTCTAAGTTTCAATCCACCAAGAGTCTCCAACTCTTGCCCATGGTAAAGGCTCTTGGAGGAAAACCTCTCCTTGAGAATGTGGTTTCTCAGCAGTTTCTTCATGTCGGGTGTCATGGCCAAGCTCTTGTCTGCACACGAATGATACAATTACAGTTATTTCAGAGTTTCTTAAGGCTCATTTGCTAGATTAATGAAAATGGAGTGATCCAACCTTTAAAAGCATCATCCAGTGGGGCTAATAAGGTCACAGCCTCAGAGCCAATGAGATGATCAGTAAGACCAGCATCTTTAAAAAGCTTTGCGGCTGTACTAACAACTGATCCCTCTGCAAGTTCCAGGAGGGTCTTAGCTAAAACAAACAAGAAAGCACAGTAAAGCATTGAATACAACATGGTTAAAAAGTCAACTAAAAATAAGAGTGTCCAACACAGAAAAGAAAAAAAACAATTGAAAAACAATTTTCAGCAAAAGTGTCCTGAAGGCAGTAAATATGTAAATATGTAAATATATGTATGTATAGCTAATATCACCAAAGTCCCTTTAAGGGATAAAGTCAATATTTTGATTGCTGACAGCTTCTTCATCAGATCCACCATCAAGTGACAGTAACACTAATATCTGATTGCGTTCAGCACTTGCTCTGCAGTAAATCACTGAGCCATTTCAAGTTTTGCTGATGATTTTTCCTATTCTTTTGTTTTCTGCCTGCGGTAACTATGAGTGAAATGTCACTTCATCATTGTGTATCAGACAATTGCATTTATTCAGTCATCAAAGATTAAATTTTTGTTGTGCAGAAAAAAATATACATACTCTCTTAAACACCTCGGGTCGTTAGCGACCCTATACAATTTTTTTTTACAAAAAATGAATGGGAAAACAGGCATTTTATTTATTTAAAAAAAAAAATATTGTTATATTGTTTATAATTAATTGATTGAGGAATACAAATAATGTGGATGTCTAACTTTAAAAAAATGAATGAGGAGGAGGGTGGTGAATGACGTCCCGGCTCACTAAAGACCCGAGGTATGCGTTTAAGGGTTAATAGAGCAAAAAAAAAATGTATTGTGTCATGACACAAAAGACTAAAACTCTCCTAAAGATCATACCTGAGTCAGGGATGAGGAGTTCATTGATGTAGTGAACGACTCCATTGGTTCCAAGTTTATCTTTCTGCACGACGACGGCTTTGCCGTTGATGGTCATCTCTTCACCATCGCAGCCGACTTCCAGCACCGAGCCCTGCAGAGTCTCCAGAGGTGTTCCAGCCACAATGGACTCAGAGCATTGCAAGTTCTTCAGAATGTGGTAATTCAGCAGATCTAAAGTGGATTGAGACCAAAAAATTATGACCAGATGACAACACATCTCAACATCAGCACAGCTGTGCTACTGGGAAAAGACATACCATAATAATTGTTCTGGAAATGAAACTGCTTTTGCAGCATCTGGGAGATTTCTCCAACATGAACTCAAACCCAACAAAAGAAAATTGTCCCTATTTTTTCTGCATGTTCCTGGTCTTATTGTGCACTATTCACAAGTGCACATTATTGCTAATAAAACGTTTGTCTATGTAATCTTTTAGCAAAATGTAATAGCTTTCTTGGCTTCTGAAACCATTACAAATGAATCTTTTATACTTCCTCCAACCACCTGGCTCCAATCTGATATGTACTACAATGCCAACTTTTCACAATCCAATCACTTCCCAATGGATACAATTAGTCCCACTCAACATTTTTTTTTCTCATTGAATATCTTGTTTCACTCAGAAATGAATCACATTATGGAAGTAAAATGGCTTGTGACAAGTGCCTTATGCTGAAGAAAAACAAAAGTACCTTTAAGAGCAACAGGGTCTCCCAAAATCCTGGTCAGTGTTTCTGGAGGGATCTTCTCAAAGGCTTCATTGGTTGGAGCAAAGATTGTGTAGGAACCCTCATTCTCCAACAGAGTGGTGAGACCAGCGGCAGCAACTGCAGTCTAAATAAAAAGAGAAAAAGTCATTCAATGTACTTTGTACCAATTATACTACATAAAATTCAATGCCTATTGAACCAGTAAATTCCCTCAATCTACCCGTAAAGTGTCCAGGTCATCATCGGTGTCAATCAAAGAGTGGACATTGTTCGTAATGGCGGTGATGACTCTGTCAACAACATGCACAATTCCATTGGTGGCATGCTGGTCTGTCTTCACAAGCCTTGCACAGTTCACTGTCACAATCTGCAAAAAAACATATGGTTTGGTAATGTACAGACAAATTCACAACAAATCATTTGTAATAAAAAACACAGAAACGTATTCAGTAATAAAGTACTTACAAGTCATTAACAAACTATTAGTTTATAGTTAAATCATAGTTAATTTATTAATAATTATCATTTGTTACATTTATATAGCACTTTTCTGGGTACACAAAGTGCTTTACATATAGAAGGGGGGAATCTCCTCAACCACTGCCAATATGCAGCATCCACCTGGATGATGTGACAGCAGCCATATTGCGCCAGAACGCCCACCACACACCAGCTGATTGGTGGAGAGGAGGCCGAGTGATGAAGCCAATCAGTATATGGGGATTATTAGGAGGCCATGATGGACAGAGGCCAATGGGCAAATTTGGCCAGGATGCTGGGTACACCCCTACTCTTTTTCCGAAGGACATCCTGGGATTTTTAATGACCACAGAGAGTCAGGACCTCGGTTTAACATCTCATCCGAAAGACGAGAGGACGTATACAGACATTAATAGGTTGTATACAAATAGTGAGTTAATTCATTGTCACTGTTGACAATGTTGACATTGTCACACAAAGGAATTGTTCATTGGTTATTAACTGTAAATAGTCCTCACTTTAGATTAGGTCACAGAAAATGGGAAAATGTCATTAAGTGCTTTTAATAAACCTTTATTAGACATTATTTGCATTCATATTCCGTGTTCCTTAAAATGTTTACATATACGTTAAGTTGGTTAACTTGGTTAAAAATATCCACATTTGACTTACTCCATTAGAATAATGGTGGATATGAACATCAAAGTCCTGATACATGGAGGGGAACGAAGTGCCATGCTTGAGATCGTCAGAAGTCAAGCGTCTGTTGATCATGTGGTAGTGTAGAGCGTTGAGGAGTTCAATGTTGACGTTGCTCACCAGGGCATCCAGAATTTCCTACAGCACATTTTGAAATGACAGAGCTTATTTTGATATTTTTTTTGCTGTTTTTACAGTTTGGTAGACAATACATCATGTTTTCTGGGAACTCTTTGTCTACATAGCCTGAATATGACAGGCTATGAACACTTTATTTGTTCTATGTGATCTATGGAGACGCATTGCTGGGAACTCACAGTGGGAAGTGCAGCCCAAGCCTCATTGCTGGGAGCGAAGAATGTGAAGCTGCCGGGTCCTTCGATCTCCTCCTGCAATTTCGCTCTTTCAGAGTACATCTTAGTAGTAGTGGCTCCAATCACACCCAGGGTTTTATAGATGTTCGCCAGAGGTAGAGCTTTGAAAAACAAATCAATTTTTTATTGCTATATCATAACAAACCTCTTTTCACGCATGCAATTATGATCTAATTACATACCTGCTGGACAGCCTTTTTCTCCAACGGCCTTCTCATAGCCAGGGCAGCACTCATAGCTGACCACCCTACAAAAAAACAAGTGACTTTAGGATTTAACAAAGTCAAAACACATTGCTCTACACTTCATTGAATTTTACAGAAGATTCTGTGCAGATCCCATTAGAAATCAGGTCTATATTTCTCTCTTTATTATTGCGAGGGCTGAAGCGGAGACAACCAACACACTCCTTGATGTGTTTTAAACTGCATGGCTTAAGCTATACTGTACTTCTTCATTTTATTTCTTGCCAGATATTTCCATTATAAATAAGGTCTGTGTTTGAGTTGGTCTTAGAGGGTCATAAAATCAAATTTCCTTTGGTAGCAGAAGAATCCAGAGGCACAGTATGGGCCAGGGGAAACTCCTGAGAGGGAACTCTGACACCAGTAGTTTTGCCAATAAAAACATTGGGAAATTCCTAGGAATTACCCTACAAAGGTGCAATAATTGGGATACTGGAGATTGACACATAGCTTTTCTTTAAATGTTTCCATTTCAGAAAAATGTTATGATAATTTACTAATGCAGATAATCTTTATAAGCATGTAAAGTTTTGGCCTGTTTTGTTTGTTTGTTTTTCTAAGAAATAAACATTGCATTATTTCATGAGTGTAAGGGTTTTTTAGTGACACAATTTTTTTTGCTGAAGCTCAAATGTGCTGCATAACACAAGAATGAACCTCAATGGTTCTTGCTGAAGCTCAAACGTGCTGCGTAACACATGAGAATGAACCTCATTGGTTCTTGCTGAAGCTCAAACGTGCTGCGTAACACGAGAACGAACCTCATTGGTTCTTGCAGAAGCTCAAATGTGCTGCGTAACACAAGAATGAACCTCATTGGTTCTTGCTGAAGCTCAAACGTGCTGCGTAACACAAGAAAATGAACCTCATTGGTTCTTGCTGAAGCTCAAACGTGCTGCGTAACACAGGAGAATGAACCTCATTGGTTCTTGCTGAAGCTCAAACGTGCTGTGTAACACAAGAATGAACCTCATTGGTTCTTGCTGAAGCTCAAACGTGCTGCGTTACACGAAAATGAACCTCATTGGTTCTTGCGGAGCTCAAATGTGCTGCGTAACACAGGAGAATGAACCTCATTGGTTCTTGCTGAAGCTCAAACGTGCTGTGTAACACAAGAATGAACCTCATTGGTTCTTGCTGAAGCTCAAACGCGCTGTGTAACACAAGAATGAACCTCATTGGTTCTTGCTGAAGCTCAAACGTGCTGCGTTACACGAGAATGAACCTCATTGGTTCTTGCAGAAGCTCAAATGTGCTGCGTAACACAAGAATGAACCTCATTGGTTCTTGCTGAAGCTTAAACGTGCTGCGTAACACAAGAATGAACCTCATTGGTTCTTGCTGAAGCTCAAACGTGCTGCGTAACACAAGAAAATGAACCTCATTGGTTCTTGCTGAAGCTCAAACGTGCTGCGTAACACAAGAATGAACCTCATTGGTTCTTGCTGAAGCTCAAACGTGCTGCGTTACACGAGAATGAACCTCATTGGTTCTTGCGGAGCTCAAATGTGCTGCGTAACAGGAGAATGAACCTCATTGGTTCTTGCTGAAGCTCAAACGTGCTGTGTAACACAAGAATGAACCTCATTGGTTCTTGCTGAAGCTCAAACGTGCTGTGTAACACAAGAATGAACCTCATTGGTTCTTGCTGAAGCTCAAATGTGCTGCGTTACACGAGAATGAACCTCATTGGTTCTTGCGGAGCTCAAATGTGCTGCGTAACACAGGAGAATGAACCTCATTGGTTCTTGCTGAAGCTCAAACGTGCTGTGTAACACAAGAATGAACCTCATTGGTTCTTGCTGAAGCTCAAACGTGCTGTGTAACACAAGAATAAACCTCACTGGTTCTTGCTGAAGCTCAAACGTGCTGTGTAACACAAGAATGAACCTCATTGGTTCTTGCTGAAGCTCAAACGTGCTGTGTAACACAAGAATGAACCTCATTGGTTCTTGCTGAAGCTTAAACGTGCTGCGTAACACAAGAATGAACCTCGTTGGTTCTTGCTGAAGCTCAAACTAGCTGTGTAACACGAGAATGAACCTCATTGGTTTTTGCGGAAGCTCAAACATGCTGCGTAACACAGGAGAATGAACCTCATTGGTTCTTGCTGAAGCTCAAACGTGCTGTGTAACACAAGAATGAACCTCATTGGTTCTTGCTGAAGCTCAAACGTGCTGAGTAACACGAGAATGAACCTCATTGGTTCTTGCTGAAGCTCAAACGTGCTGCGTAACACAAGAATGAACCTCATTGGTTCTTGCTGAAGCTCAAACATGCTGTTTAACACGAGAATGAACCTCATTGGTTCTTGCTGAAGCTCAAACGTGCTGTGTAACACGAGAATGAACCTCATTGGTTCTTGCTGAAGCTCAAACATGCTGTTTAACACACGAGAATGAACCTCATTGGTTCTTGCTGAAGCTCAAACGTGCTGTGTAACACGAGAATGAACCTCATTGGTTCTTGCTGAAGCTCAAACGTGCTGCGTAACACAAGAATGAACCTCATTGGTTCTTGCTGAAGCTCAAACATGCTGTTTAACACGAGAATGAACCTCATTGGTTCTTGCTGAAGCTCAAACGTGCGGTGTAACACGAGAATGAACGTCATTGGTTCTTGCTGAAGCTTAAACGTGCTGCGTAACACAAGAATGAACCTCATTGGTTCTTGCTGAAGCTCAAACGTGCTGTGTAACACGAGAATGAACCTCATTGGTTCTTGCTGAAGCGTCAAAGTGGCAGTTGCGTAGTGGTAAATGGAGGGACAGAAAGCTCTCAAGCCCCGTCCACACGAAGACGCGTTTAGCTGTATACGTAAAAAAATTGTAACATGTCAGCATTTCGTCCAGATGGATCCGGCATGTTTGGAGCCTGAAACCGGTATTTTTTTAAACCGGGTCCCAGAGTGGATAAATCTGAAACCGACACCCTTGCGTTTTCGTGTGTACAGCCAGTCCGTAATTTTGTGAAACGGTGATGTCATCACACCATGTCTTGC
The DNA here is from genome assembly GCA_039654625.1 of Rhinogobio ventralis. Lineage (NCBI taxonomy): Eukaryota > Metazoa > Chordata > Actinopteri > Cypriniformes > Gobionidae > Rhinogobio > Rhinogobio ventralis. The sequence goes on from CM077198.1 coordinate 13,455,448, forward strand.
GCATACTCCAAGTCTTCTTCTCTGTTTTTAGTGTATCTCTGTGGCAGAATTACAGCGCCACATACTGGTCTGGCGTGTATACTACATTGTTTTAAGGCGGGTTCAGTGGTTTTGTGTCTACGCAGATATTTCTTGAGACGAGGTGTTCCTAAAGTCTTACAGGTTTGGAATGACATGAGGGTGAGTAAATGATGACAGAATGTTCATGTTTGGGTTAACTATCCCTTTTAACATATTTTGCAGAAGAATCCTTGAGGATACATAGATGATGTATTCCATGGTATGTGCACTTAGAGGAATTTGAATTATATATTTTTAAAGGTTGCTCACATACCAATTCCAACAAATTGTTAGCATACTAGCTTAAGTAATCCACAGCATCTTAAGAGAGTGATCGAGTGGAAGACTAGAAGGCAAATCTAAACAAAGACAACTATCCTGACATTCAGGCATGGGGTAGACTTGTAAAATTCACAGAAGAGGAAAGCAGACTGAACTGATTATCAAAACAGATGGTAACTCAACTCCTGTTTGTCCTTTGCCAACATAAACAAAGATGGTAGCCATGGATTTCTGACAAAATAAACAGCTAGGCTGCATACGTTACATATTGTGCACTTTCAAGTGGTGTGACAAGAGGTTCCAAGAAGTATTGTGAAAGTTGTATTATGCTGTGCTGAAATCTATTTTCAGTGTATGAATGGTCAGCTGATTTATCATTTTGCGTCTTCTAAGATGTCTCACTTCCCATATATAAAGGATATCAAAAGTGACAACAATGATTTCTCAGACAACTTCTTAATTTCTTAAATTATCTTAATCTTCTTAAATTATTTTAATCATTAATTTTATCTTTAAAAGCACAAACATTTTAAAGGTTTGCTGAAATTATCCAACCATATTATCACCATTATATATAACCATTATAATTACAGATATTTAGCAAAAGGTTTTCTATGAAATAAAGTGCCTGAACCAGGGCACTAGGGAGTAAATTCTGAAGAAAGTTATTAGTCTCTCCTCAAGTGACCTGGAAACATCCTGTTCCTCAGTACTGACCTCCATAAACCATTCATACAAACAGTGCAGTCATTCCCACAAAATTCCTCTGACCCCAAAACCTTGAAACCCCAAAGAAACTCAGTGTCACAGAACACAACCTTGGGCTTTCCTGAGGAAGGTACATCCTTTCACTGCAAGACTTTTTTTTTCAAACAGACATCAGAAAAACAGAAAACTCCTTGAGACCTAGCCAATGATTTGTGTGTTTGGGGATATAAGGCCTTGTACAGGACTCCCAGCTGAAATCATTTCCTTAAAAGCATCCAAGCACCCACAACTCAGAAATTCTCAAGAAAGAAAAAAAGGAAGTCAATGAAAGAAACTTTGTTTAAAAATGGGAAGATGAATAAAACAAATCCTTCTCTGTCTCAAGATTGCTGTACACTCTTAAATTATGTTCTTGATCAGAGTTGCCAAACAGACGTTTGAATAAAGGAATAATGAAAAATATCAAAAGGCATGACAAATAAAAGGCTAAATAAATAAATAAATAAATTAGTATAAAAATAAGTATAAGTCTAAGTCGTTCTAAATGATCTATGCTAACATCCTTACATTTACGAAATGGGAACAATCTTCTACAGCATTGCATTTTTAATGTACTACCATCCAAAAGTTTGGGGTCAGTAAAATATATATTTTTTTAAAAATGAATACTTTTATTTAGCAAGGATACATTATCAAATGTGAGATTAAATATATTTATAATGTAACAACAGATTTCTATTTCAAATAAATGCTGTTCTTTTGAACTTTCTATTCATCAAAGAATAAAACACTTTCCACAAAAATATTAATCAGCATAACTAAAAGTAAATAATGTTTCTCAAGCAACAAATCAGCATATGAGAATGATTTCTGAAGGATCATGTGACTGAAGACTGGAGCAAATTCCGCTTTGCATCACTGGAATAAATTACATTTTAAAATGCATTCACATAGATAAGTCATTTTTAAATCTAATAAAAATGTCATAATATTACTGTTTTTACTGAGCGAGACTTCTTTCAAAAACATTTAAAAATCTTACAGACCTCAAACTTTTGAATGGTACTGTAAATATGAATAACATATGGTGTCATAAGCACTAATTCAGCAAAGTATCATCTCTAGCCAGGATACATTTAATTATTCAAAACTTCTGCAACTAAAAAAACTCCCAAAACTTGTTGCCGTAGCTACTTAACATGCACACCTTATGTAAGCAACATTAATCTCTTACATAATGTCTCCAAATCTAGACGCAAATAAACATTCCAGACTCCACTCCAGATTCCAACATTCTTAATAACCATCCATCATGGAACGTTTGTACCAAAACAGCAACTTCACCCATTTAAACTATCCCATTAAATCTATGATTTTTATTTATCTTTTAAAAGTAAAATTTTTGTTCTTATATTGTAGACACTGAACATGCGGTTCCTCCTGAATATATATTTGTCTGTGGAATGTTCATAACACATTCCCTCCCTGTGGGGACATTAAGTGGCTGTCAATCAAACAGTGTTTCTACAAGTTGTAATTGTAATCCAGGTCTTGGAGCACCGAAGAGCTTTTAGACAGAAAGGCACTTAATTCAGGATGTTAGGCAATTTAACCCCATGAAGACTGAAGCCAATTACCTACAGACATATGGTAACCATTACTACACAACGTTCTTCCATATACTGTCAACTTGAACTCAAATACCCTGTTCACTGTTTCATACAAAAGTGGCCTTTACAAGAAAAAAAATTAATCTGTCCATTGTGTAAAATTATAACTTTATGAGCTACACAGCTGGTGGAAAACTGAGACTGAAAGATGTCAAAGTGTGCCATACATATCTTTTAGCTTAAAGTCATCACTTTAACAAGACATTTCCTCCTCATCACGCCAAAAGGTTGCTATTTGGAAAATGCTTCATCAGGCATAGCCTATATCTCATGGTAATAAACATTATTTAGTACAACCGTATCGATGATGTATTTGAACTCCTCTGTGAAAAAAATATAGCCTAAGTTTATTCACATATTCATCTCTCAGCACATTCGGCCACTTTAGACGAAAATGCTGAAAATAAGTCATTAACTTAAACTTAAATGCAGGGAAAAGAATCTGGTATGACAACTGGTGAAATATTTTCCATCTAGTTATGTCCTGAGAGACCTTTCCCTCTTCAACTTGAAAAGACAATGGAATTTTACCTAAGAAGAAATATTCATAGTGTCCGGTACACTGGTTCAGACTTTAGCACAGTAAAAAATACTGGAACATGTTTACATGCAAAATGTTATCCTGACAACTGTACCTGTCCGACAGACAGACAGACAGATAGATAGATAGATAGATAGATAGATAGATAGATAGATAGATAGATAGATAGATGGTAACTCACGTTGGTTTGCCACATATTTTGCGGTGATACCATTGCTTGCAGTTGGTGAAGTACTTCTTATCCGTTCCTTGAATCTTCTGCATAGCACAAACATTGGGGCTGCAAAGCAAATCAAATAAACACAGCCTTCTTTAAATGCTCCATACATTCACCAAATGCTTAATGCATTCTGCAGGACTAAAGAAAAGGTAAAGCTTTTTACTGATGTTCAGACGATGTTGGGGAAATTATCAGTAGGGCTGCATATAAATCAAAGGGTCATAGGTTTGTCTTTATTTATCATGGTTTTAAATCAGCTATCAGTCTTTAAAATGATCAATGAAAGACTCAAGTACGAACACAGCAGAACAGCCCTTACCCATGAGTTCTTCCTCTTATCCTGCTGTGCTGAAGAACCGCTTGATACGGGGATTTCGCGGCGAAAACTGTCGCGATTAAGGTGATAGCCAGAGCAAACAAAGTTAAGCGGTTCATTTTGCGTCCCTGCACGCGCACTCCACAGCGGCGCTGCGTGCAGCAGTAACCGGCTTTAAATACAGAGACCCCTGTGCTCTGGTGCTCTGGGAGGGGCATCAGAGGACCAGCAACACGACACTTTCACTTACAGACACAGACACATTTCAGTTAAAACTAAGATTTACTAGCAGTATAAAGCTCTGATACACTGTAATAACTGTAAAAGTGTGCAGTTTTTAACACTTTAAACATTACACTATTATTATTTATTATAGTTAGGACAACATTGTGTAACTGTGCACAAAATAATTGAATGTAAAATAAAACAAATACATTATATACATTTTTTTTATTTTTATAAAACTTAAGTAGGTAAATGTACAGTATTATTAAATCAGTCATGAAAAAAATAGTAAAATACCTGTTTATATGCATTTAAACGGAGCAACCAACAGGAGAATCCAGGGAGGAGCTGAAGGCAGTAGGACCCATTGCGGAGATGATAATGGGAGGAGCCAGGGTGGAATGCCCAGCTGGAACCCCAGGATAAAAGCCCACTGCAGAGTCAAGGGAGGGAGAAGCCATGGTGTAGACTTGGCAGACAGAACCAGGTGAACTACCGACCGAGACAAAGCCAATGTTGGTGGAGACCCAAGCGGAGCCGAAGAGCCGATGAGACCGGGTGACACAGAAGGTACTGGAGACAAAGGGGGAGTTGTGGTGACGAGCAGCCAGGGTGCCGGAGGACTGAGGTGAAGCTGAAGGGAAGGCAGAGCCCAACGAAGCCAAAGGGGTGGAGGGACGCAGACGAAGGCCCATAAGTCCATGGCACAGACAGAGTGACGACTAACCAAGGCGTAGCCGGAGGGACAAGGAAGCCCAGTGGATCTGTAGGGATCACAGTCCCTGGTGAAGCCAAGGGGGCGAGGGGTTACAGTGGAGCTGACAGGTCAACAAGCCAAGGTGACGTGACAGGCACAGAGGTTCTATGCAGAGCATACAGATCGACAGTACAGGGCTGAACTGACGAAAAATTAACCCGAGGCAAATTCACGAAGCACTGAGCAGGAGACGAAGGGCTGATGAGAGGCAGTGCAGACAGGGATGAAGAACTTGGCAGTGCAGGCAGGGTGTTTACAAAACAGCTTTCCTGGTAGATACAGAACACACAAGACTTCTCAGGAATGGCCTCCTTGGCCGATGCAGAACGGACAACTTCTCAGGAACAGCCTTCTTGGTCGATACAGGAGAGATAGACATCTCAGGAACTAACCTTTTGGTCAACACGGAACAAGCAGACATTTCAGGAACGGCACTCTTGGCCGACTCGGAACAGACAGAGGAGATGGGAGTGGGAGGCAGGACGAGAACACAGACATCAATAACTCAGTGCTCGGTGCAATCATTTTCCAAATCAATCAGGGGCTCAGAGTTTAGCGCATCTTCATCCACCTTCATCCAAGGGACAGGGATCCATTCAATCTCCTCATATTCCACCAGTATTCCCTCATTGACAGACCATGTTGCTGGCTCACGTACCTGGTCAGACATGGTTGGCTCTGGCTCCGGGACGATCTGTGGCTCAGGTGTACAGAAATACAACTATTCTGGAACTATAACGTTCCCTGATAAACCTCACCAAAATATCTTCCACCTCACTTGACCAGAACATCAAAGCGCTTTGAATCAAAACATGTAGGACAGCACTCCATTACTTACAGAATGAATAAAACAGTTATCATGTCTGGTTTAGGTGTTAGGCTCTTTGAAATATTTGCACTCACTTTCAACACAGAACAGAACATATTTATTAATTTTATTAAAATAATATACTGATACTATACACTCACCTAAAGGATTATTAGGAACACCATACTAATACTGTGTTTGACCCCCTTTCGCCTTCAGAACTGCCTTAATTCTACATGGCATTGATTCAACAAGGTGCTGAAAGCATTCTTTAGAAATGTTGGCCCATATTGATAGGATAGCATCTCGCAGTTGATGGAGATTTGTGGGATGCACATCCAGGGCACGAAGCTCCCGTTCCACCACATCCCAAAGATGCTATATTGGGTTGAGATCTGGTGACTGTGGGGGCCATTTTAGTACAGTGAACTCATTGTCATGTTCAAGAAACCAATTTGAAATGATTCGAGCTTTGTGACATGGTGCATTATCCTGCTGGAAGTAGCCATCAGAGGATGGGTACATGGTGGTCATAAAGGGATGGACATGGTCAGAAACAATGCTCAGGTAGGCCGTGGCATTTAAACGATGCCCAATTGGCACTAAGGGGCCTAAAGTGTGCCAAGAAAACATCCCCCACACCATTACACCACCACCACCAGCCTGCACAGTGGTAACAAGGCATGATGGATCCATGTTCTCATTCTGTTTACGCCAAATTCTGACTCTACCATCTGAATGTCTCAACAGAAATCGAGACTCATCAGCCCAGGCAACATTTTTCCAGTCTTCAACTGTCCAATTTTGGTGAGCTTGTGCAAATTGTAGCCTCTTTTTCCTATTTGTAGTGGAGATGAGTGGTACCCGGTGGGGTCTTCTACTGTTGTAGCCCATCCGCCTCAAGGTTGTGCGTGTTGTGGCTTCACAAATGCTTTGCTGCATACCTCGGTTGTAACGAGTGGTTATTTCAGTCAAAGTTGCTCTTCTATCAGCTTGAATCAGTCGGCCCATTCTCCTCTGACCTCTAGCATCAACAAGGCATTTTTGCCCACAGGACTGCCGCATACTGGATGTTTTTCCCTTTTCACACCATTCTTTGTAAACTCTAGAAATGGTTGTGCGTGAAAATCCCAGTAACTGAGCAGATTGTGAAATACTCAGACCGGCCCGTCTGGCACCAACAACCATGCCACGCTCAAAATTGCTTAAATCACCTTTCTTTCCCATTCTGACATTCAGTTTGGAGTTCAGGAGATTGTCTTGACCAGGACCACACCCCTAAATGCATTGAAGCAACTGCCATGTGATTGGTTGATTAGATAATTGCTTTAATGAGAAATTGAACAGGTGTTCCTAATAATCCTTTAGGTGAGTGTGTGTATATATATATATATATATATATATATATATATATATATATAGTATATATCTGAACTGATAACCTTTTCTCCCATTTCCCTCACAACAGCAGCACAAATTCAAAAACACTTTTCTCTCCTTACTGAAACAATTTTCTTTTAAATGTGTTTCCAATAAGCATTTAATTGTAAAATAAAGAGTTCAATGGTTTCTAGTTTCCAATCCAGTTGGATCACATTAGAGGAAATGGCACAATAAACACTTGATATTTCTTTTGGACATTTAAATATTTAAAAACAACCTTTAGTTCAACCAGTTTCACTTTTACAGCTTTTTTAACTTAGTGTGGGAGTTATGTGCTTAGTTACGATATTCCATGAAGCTCTCTACACACTGTTCTTGAGCTAATCTGAAGGCCACACAAAGTTTGGAGGTCTGTAGCTATTGCCTCAGCATGCGCTGACCCCGCTCTGTGACTTTACGGGGCCTACCACTTTGTAACTGTTGTTCCCAATTGCTTCCACTTTGTTATAATACCATTAACAGTTGACCGTGGAATATTTAGTAGTGAGGAAATTTCACAAATGGACTTATTGCACAGGTGGCAACCTATCACGGTACCACGCTTGAATTCACTGAGCTCCTGAGAACGACCCATTCTTTCACAATGTTTATAGAAGCAGTCTGCATGCCTAGGTGCTTGATTTTATACACCTTTGGCCATGGAAGTGATTGGAATACCTGAATTCAATGATTTGGAGGGGTGTCACAATACTTTTGGCAATATAGCAGGGTTTTCAAACCTGTCCTGGAGGACCCCCAGCCCTGCACATTTTGTATGTCTCCCATATTTGACACACTCACTTCAGGTCTTGCAGTCTCTAATAATGAGCTCATGAGTTGAATCAGGTGTGTTAGATGAGGGAGACATACAAAATGTGCAGGGCTGGGGGTCCTCCAGGACAGGTTTGAAAAACCCTGCAATATAGTATATCTATGTAACAAAGTAACACATTTGCATAATGCCTACTACTGTCTTCATGGGCTGCCCGCAAACAACTTAAACACTGCCCTTAAACACTGTAGTTTGTAGCAGAGGCCTGGAGGAGTTTGGTTTGTGTTGTTGACATGTCAAGAAGACGCTGTTCTCAGTGCTGCGAATCCACTTTGCATGCATTTAAAAAGGATGAGGACTCACGCAGGAATTGATAAGGTAAAACCGACAGCATCATTACTGTTTCTATCACTTTGTATCTCACCAATCAGAGCAAAGTAGGTTTTTGAAAGGATGGGTTTAGAGAGATGAAATCTTCGAACTAACCGTTTTCAGACTCTTTGAGAAATGAGGTGATGTGCAATGTATATTATGAGAAAACATAAGTTTTTAGCTTGGATGCATGTAAACCTGTTGTAGGAGACCTCCAAAACAAAATGTATTCATTAACCATTTCAGTCATATCCAACACTTGGTGACTCTATGGGCCATCCATGAGAGACTGTCCATTAATTTTTCCGGGGTAGGTTGCCAGGCCTTTCCCCAACCCTCCCCATTACATGGCATGGGACTCACTCACACACTCACACACACAGACAATTTAACTTCCCCAATTCCTACTGTGGGGGAAACCCATGCAGACACAGGGAGAACATGCAAACTCCACACAGAAAGGCCTTCTGGCTCAGCCGGGACTCAAACCAGGAACCTCTTTGCTGTGAGGTGACAGTGCTACCCACTGAGCCACTGTGCCACCCAAAACAAAATTGCAGCTAATTTTGACAATAGTCCAAGAGATTCTCAAATAAACACTGTGTCAAAGGCAGGAGATGGTATGTTTGGACATATTTTTACAGTAAGTTCTTTAGGACTGGCACTTGGTTTATTTTGGGGTTACCCTATAAATCTAGCAGCAGTGGTTAATGACCTCTCCTCATATCCTCTAGACTGGCCCGATACTCCATTAGCTGTATGGTATTTAAAGAGGTGATTCTTCCTGAGTGCTGTGGAGAGGGGTTTCCCTTTTTGCACTGCATGTGCATTAAAGCTTTACTTTTATATTTGACTTTGTTTTTTGAAGTTTATTAAATAACAGGAACATCTACTGAGTTACACCTAAACCATAATATGTTATTTTCCGATCTTGATTTTCTTTCCTTGTATAAAAGCAGCAGGGATACAGGATGCTGCATGTTACAGTAGATCATTATAATACAGATGCCTGCTACGGCAAATATCACATACATACAGCCCGACAAACATGTTTGAACAAGTCATCAGTCTCCACACCACACTGAAAAAAGTGAAATGACATTAAAGTGCATTTTTATATTGGACTAATCAAATGGTTTCATTGTTTCAGGTTTAAATCAGTTTTGTTCAGTTAGTCTAAAAGCAAATAACACTGCCCATTTAAAAAAAAGAAAAAAAAAAGAATTGTTCAAATAGTATTCACATGACATGCACCAGAGTCTTTACTCATGGTAAACTAAATTAAATATTGATTAGCAAAAAGTTTTTAGTTTTATTTTAAGAGAAAATTTAACTTTTGTTCAATTAAATTTAATAAAGCAAATAAATATATACAATATTACAGTAACTGATTCCACTGAAGGTGAGTGTAGTTGAACCCAAGAGCAGTTTTACTGAGAGCGTGAACAGATAAATACTAATAACTAAAAGACTTGCCACTACATGACCTAAACTTGCCCAGACCTCAAACTCACCCACAGAGGTTCCACAGACAACACAAACATGAGGGCTTAAATGCACATGGACTAATGACTAAAAAAGACACACCTGTGAACAATCAAACAATGAACCAATGACAAAACAGAACTGATGAACACATGACAAAAACAACCAATGAGAACATAACACATGAGGACAAGGGAATCACATGACAATGGAGCACATGGCAGGATCACATGACAAAACCAGGAACAGGACAAGGAGCAAAAATACAAAGGCCCTGTCCCAAATGGCACCCTAAACCCTTGCAAGTTGGCACCCTAAAAAGTTGGTTCAATTTTGTTCAGTGCATGCGTTTAAATTCATCTCTTTGCATAGTTTGTAATATTTTAGCAATGAAACCATCTTATTTTGTAGATATATCAAATTGCATTTTGTATATTTTGTAGATAATTAGATGCTTAGATGCTTAAAACATGATTAACTTACCTGCTTTGCCAAAGAGTGCTGAAAGACTTGTTTTTAACTGATTCTAAAAAGGAAAAAAAAAGATCTTATACATTCTCTGGAGTATCATTTGAATCTTTCATGTTTCCACAAGTTTTGATATTTTACAGAATACAAATCCAGTCTCCAAAATCTGATTTCAGTGAATGGCATCTGTTTAATACACTGTTCTGCACAATCAATAAGAAAATCTCCAATAAAAAGTCTCTAATAAAATTATATTTTCAGTATAAAAAAATCAACATTGATTGACAGTCTAATTTACTCACTATTTCTTATTTGTTATTTTATGCCAGAAATGAAATATGGCACATTACTTTGTTGAGGTCTGTTTCTTCTATTACTTTTTATGGCCATGTCCAGGAGTTGCCATGGGGCCTAGTGTTTAATGTTCAGCTCAGCTTCAGCCAGGGAAGAGCACATTCCTTTGCACTAAAACCTAAAAGGGAGAAGGAATACCCATTTGTCCTTTGAATTTTGATACCTCAATGCTTCAGATGCCCAGTAAACAAAAATGAGTGAAAGTGGAATTTTTACATTCCACATCAAGACATTTGATATAAATCCATTTGTGTGTTAATTTAGTGTGAGCTATACAAGCTCTCCTTTGAAGCTCCATGCTTTTCTCAGTGATTTCCCTGCCTTTTCACACTTTTTGAATTTTTCGTTCTTTCCATTGTTGATTCAACACTCGTGTGTCAACAGAATAATTTTAATGGATTGAAAAATGCCCATGCAGCATCCAATATCACTGCAACTTTCCATATCAAGCCATGGGGATTTGGGAATGGGTTACCTTAAGGGAAAACAATTAAGTGTGTTTTTCCACTCTCTTTGGGGTATACCAGTGGTCTCCTTACTGTCTGGCACTATTTCCTGCTTCTAAGATCAGGTTAACTGAAGCCAGAAAACAATTTAGCAAGAATACAATGAAAAATATTTAAAAAGAAAACAATCAAAATGGACAAGAAAACAGTTAGTTACTGATCTTGCGATTTATGAAAGTAAAGAAATGTATAACAGGTGGCTTTGTATATAAGAGCAAATTCTCATAAACAATCCAAGAGCATCTTTCCAGTCTAGCCGATGAATTGGCCGAAGAGGTCAGCTGTGCGGAAATCTGTTGAGACAATTCAAAACTTTGTTCTTTGTTTAGTGCCCCAATGTCCTCCAGCAAGGGTTATTTTATTTTTGCACATTTTTCTCGGATTGCATCATCCCACAACGTCTATGTTTATGCCAGTATCTGAGTAATATGGCTTTTAATCTAATTTATTATAGGTCTTAATACTTCAAGTGTCTTAATTTTTTCAGAGTAAATGCACATCATTATTATTGCTCACTTCAGTTTAGATAGAGGGACTGTCATACAATGAAAAAAGGGTAACAACCGTTAAAGTGCAATATATAATTGAAAATTGTGGCTTAAGTTTTAAACCTATTTTCTTCCGTTTGTCTAATTGCAAATAACACTACTTAAAGGGTGAATAATAATAATAATAATAATAATAATTATATATAAAAATATTTATATATTTTTTTTCTGAAATAGACAACAGAGTGTTGATATGAAACCATTACTGACTGCAGAAATTATTATGGGTATTTATACATTTTTCAGGCATTTTTTGTTAGTGAACAGAAAATATTAAAAGACATCACAATCAATATTGAGGTCTTTTAAAGTTGTCTTTATTTATAGTAAGTAAACTAAATTAAACATTGACTATATAAATGTTTTTTACACAGTAATAAAATGACGAACTATAAGTCATGAAAACATGTTTTTACATTACTTCAACTCAAGTCATTTTAAACTTTAAGTTATACAAGGTTCAACTCATTTTTTTAAGTCAGTTTAATGTAATTTAAGTTGAAATTACTTACACAGTCTAGCTGATTGTACTTAAAAATTTAAGGCAGCACAGAACCTAGGTTAGGAACCTAGGTGTGCTCTTTGATACTAATCTTTAATTTGAAAGCCACATTTCTATAGCATCTGTAAAACCGCTTTTTTCCATATTAAAAATAATTCTAAATTACGACATATGCTCTCAATGAGAAATGCAGAAAAGGTAGTTCATGCGTTTATGTACTCAAGGCTAGATTATTGTAATGCTCTACTGGGTGGTTGCCCTGCACGCTTAATGAACAAACTCCAGCTGGTCCAAAACACAGCAGCTAGAGTTCTTACTAGAACCAGGAAGTATGAACATATTAGCCCGGTTCTGTCAACACTTCATTGGCTCCCTATTAAACATTGCATTTTAAAATCTTGCTAATTACTTACAAAGCACTAAATGGTTTAGCTCCTCAGTACCTGAGAGAGCTCTTAATACACTATAGTCCTTCACGTGTTATTGCGATCTCAAAATTCTGGCCAGTTACACATTAAACCTGGCATACACATTACACATGATCAATTTCTATTATTTAAATCAGTTAAATGATTGTAAGGCTGCATAAATTAGGTCAACTGGAACCGGGAACACTTCCTATAACACCCAATGTACTTGTTACATTGTAAGAAGAATGGCATACGCTAATATTAGTCTTTCTGTTTCATCCTTATCCCGAGGTTACTGTAGTCAGCCGGATCCAGTTTATGTTCAGATCAGATGGTGGACCTGCGCCTAGACACTACCACAACAAAGCCCTGAATGTCAGCAGAGACTGTGTCTACTAGACAATCCCTGTGAAGTTTGAGATGACGACATGACAGCCATCGGCACAGATCATCAGCAAAAACCACAAAAAGCAGACAGGTCCTCCGCACAGACTTGTGATGAAGCCTGAATCATAATCACACCATGTTTGTTTGTTGGCCAGAGGAGAACTGGTCTGGGGAGTATTCCAGAAAGCAAGGTTAACTTACCGTCACATATGCCTTGAACTCTCGGTTGATTAACCCAAACCTGGCTTACTTGAGATATGCTGGTTCCAAAAATGCGTCCGGGAGTAAGTTCAGACAACTCAGAGTATGTTCCCGGTTAACACACAAGACATTCTCAACAAAGCAATGAATCGATGATTCACCATAGAAACAGACGCTAAACAAAAGCGCACCATTCTACTTCCTCTTCTTCTTTTGTTTAATGGCGATTTACATAACTTACTTAGTGCACATCACCATCTATTTGGTGGTTATACAATATTTTTTTCAATGTCTTTGTTTAAAAAGTAATCTTTATTTACTGAGCATTAGGATTATATTGTTTGTTTGATGCTAATTAATTGAATGCACATCCATGTGTAAGATGACATTAAAATAAATAATAAACATATTTGAATTGAATTAACATTTAAACATTACCTTGTTATCATTTTTTTATTCTAATTCTTTAGAATTAATATATAATATTGTATATTATATAACTGAAACAAATTTATATTAATTATATAAAACACATCTGAATACCTCTTAAGCAAACTAACCCTGGAACATAACCTGCTCTGGAGCAGGGGAGTGAGTTGCTATGGCTACTTACATACCCTGAAAATTACCTCCGTTTTTGGAACCGAAAGTTGAGGTTATCCGCTTACTTACTCTAAAACATATACTCAGGTATGTCATATAACCTGCTTTCTGGAATACCCCCCTGGTTTCAAAGCCTGCTTTCTCCCTAGGTTTTTTCTCCATTTTGTCACCTGAAGGATTTTGGGTTCCTTGCCACTGTTGCCTCTGGCTTGCTTAGTTGGGGACATTGTTTAACACTATTATTGATCTGACTGTACTGACGCTGTTGTATGAGAACTGAACTAAGTTGGATGATGACATCATTTTTTGCAGAACTGCTTTATAGATGAAATGAACTTAATAATTGATGATCTTTACAACAGAACTGAATCAACTCTGAACTGACTTCAGCTGAAGAACAACTGAAATGTGTCCTGTTATCACTGTAAAGCTGTTTTGGAACAGTCTGTATTGTGTAAAGCACTAAAGGTGACTTGACTAGAACAACTTGCAACAGCTACACAAACGCAAAGACAATACACAGCAAGGAAATGAGGGAAAACTGAGAGCTAATTACACAGGATAATGAGCAACTAAACTAGAAACAGGTGTACAACATAATCAGTTACTATGGCAACAAATGAGTGGGAACATGGGAAACAAAGGAAACAGGAACAGGGGCCTGTTTCAATAAGGAGGTTCAACCAACTCTGAGTTGACTTACCCTGAGATGGGAAACTCTGAGTTTTGGGTTTCAGGACACAATTGAATGAATTGAATTGAGTTAGTTCAATCAACTCTAAATAGACTGACTCTGAGTTAAGTGCGTGCACCACGACTATGAAAAGCCATGATCAATGGATCGCTGAAATTTACGATTCACCATTGCAACAGCACCCAACAAAAAGACGTTCGCATACTTCCGGTCAATATGTAAGTTTACATATCATTGGGAATATGCATATCAATGAATCCAACCACAGTGGAAATCCTAAAGGAAATTCTAATTATTAGGTTTCTTCCAGAGGCTGCAAAAACATATCAAGTGAACATCATTTAACCTGATTTCTACACCACTGACCTGCAATCCTGTGAAACTCATCTTTGATGCTCTCATGGGTTTGTGCCCAGGAAACAACACAAACATATTCAGAAAGAGCTCACGTGAGAGCGAGGCAAACTTTCCTTACCTCTCTGCATACAGCAGCCTAACTAATATGCTCTGCATCCCTGATATTATATAGAAAACTATAATTAAAAAAGGTACTTTTCAAATAAATATGCATGTGGATATGCAAGCAAAAAAATCCTCTCCTGACATGATTGTAACTCCCTACAAATTATTACAGCCTCCTCATCTACAGGATGCTATTTTTGTGATTTTGACGGTGTCCTCTTGATGAAAATATTCACAGTGAATGAATGTACCTGCACTGCAAAAATGTTTTTCTTTTGTCTTGTAACTTCCAGTCAAAATATCTAAAGATTCTTAAATCAATGTGCATTTTCTACATTAGAAAAATTACATAAGTATTTAGTCTTGTTTCCTGGGGTACAAAAAAAAGCTAATTTAAGTGCATTTTTCTTATTTTGCAAATTATCTGCCAAAAAATACTCAGTATGAAAAGCATTTGTGCAGCATGAATGAATGAATGAAGTATTTAAACACCGCTGGCGCTTTAAAAAGGGGGAGGAGACCGGAAGAAACTCAGGGTTTACCGAAGAAAACCTGCTCCTGACCAGGTTCACAGAGTAAGTTACCCTGGTAACTGACTCTGAGTATAAGTTACCTCTCTTTCAGAAACGGACTTGACTTACCCTGCTTTCTCGGGTTTGACATATCTCCCATTCTGAAACAGAAAAACCAGAGTTTTCCTCATTTCAGGGTTAACATACTCAGAGTTTTCCCTTAACCTCCTTTCTGAAACGGGCCCCAGTACGCAGGAAAACAAGGTCATATAAACTAAAAGTCCATAAAACAGAACATAATTTTTAATTAAATTAATTTAGCCAAAAACCATATAATTAAGAAAATATTTTTTTTTTAGGATCCGGTTACTAGGGCTGATGCCTTAAGGGAAAAGGTCAATATAATGTGCTCTTGTGGGCCGTTTCTCTCAGGATTCCCTTAACATGTGTTTGTTACAGTGGTATGGAAAAGTTTGATGAGAGTCATCGTAGGCCTACTTCTAGAGAAAAAGTCTAGCGGAACCTCTGAAGTGCTTAATGCACTTCAGAACCACTTAAACTCAAACCACAATATATTTCTGTGGCAGCTATGTTTAGACATGTGTGAGACGAGTCATACTGAATGCCCTGGTTTGACCCTAATGGAATGAATCAGTCTACAGTGAACCCTTGTATTGCTGGGCCACATTACAGGACAGGGAAAGAGGAGAGCCTGTGTGATCTCATGACCCTGCCACATGCAGGAGGGGGAGGAGGAGGAGGAGGAAGAGGAGGCTGAGATCATCTCAAAACATTCCAGCAACACACACAGCAAAGCCTTTCTGGACAGCTGGACAGGACATATACGAGGAGGATAAATGCAAAATGTGGATGTGGAAGTAACCAGAGGCTGCCTAAAGATAACAGCAGAGATCTAGTAGTGGTAAAAACAAAGTTTTGTTTCAAAGCTTTTTTTTTATTTATTTATTTTTTATATAGAAACTGGATTACAATAAGTAGCTAAAATAATTGCAATTACAATTAAAATAAGTATTACAAAAGTTTCAAGAACTGAATGTTCTTCAGGGATCCTTCTCCTTTTAACCTGTCAATTTACATGACTTTCCAGTTGTTTGTGATTTACTGGATATTTATTTGTTTATTTTTTCACAAATTCTACTTGATTAGAGCTTGGCAACACTAAAAAATTCTATTCTATTCTATTCTAATAAAAATGCCCATGAAGTTATAAGATTTTATTAATTTACATGATTTTTCCACATCAAGAAATCACACTTTTTAAAATTAAGCTACCTCATACACTCAGGTTTTTCATGACAGTGGGAACACTATTTCTTCAAAGAATTAAAATAAGAAACATCTTCATTTTCAGTCATTTTATTTTATTTTACTTCTTGTTTTGTCTTATTTTAAGTAATCTAAGGCCCCCCTAATGAGCCCCGTCTGGAACCACTGTCTTAAGGGGTTCATTAGTGCCCTCTTATGGTTAAATAACCACTTTTGTGCTTCTGATTGATATGGGAAAAATTTGTATATCAGCAAAATAATGTCATATAGGGTAGGCCTACGTGTCATGATTATGTTCTGCTGTAAGAAACTACAGACTGCCCCAATCCAGATTCCACTCCAAAATAAGTAATATTAATTTCCCCAAATTGCTTATAGAGAAGAAGAAAGCCAACAGTTATGCTGTTTGATCATTTGGGGTGTTCAAATCCTGAGCAAATGGTCATCAATTGTAGAATGGTAACAGATGTGGGAAACTGAGAGCCATCTCAGACAATGGGGTGTCTGAACTTCATTAACATACACACCACAGCTGTTACAACAGGAGCAATTTCATTGACGTTAGGGGTGATAAGTTGTAACAGGATAAAAGATTTGAGTTAAGGATGTTTAGGGTTCATTCTGACTCAGACGAACCAAAGGTGCTTAATGTACTTTGTCAATGCTACGCTGTAATAAACTTTTTCATTGAGATCTTCAAAAATTTTTCTTAAAATGGTCTTATTCTGCGCTGTGTTTCCCAAAAGCATCGTAAGCCTATCGTAGAGAACATTAGTGGCAATTGTTCTACGATCAACTTACGATGCTTTTGGGAAATGCAGCCCTGCTTAGTTTCCTTGGCATGGTTTTCCCTGTTTATGTCTGTTCTCTGTTCCTTGTTTCCGTGATATATTTATTGTGTATATAAGCCCTCAGTTCTTGTTATTCTTTGTTCTGTGTCATAGTTGTGCTGTGTACTCTCTTTGAATAGCCTGGTGTTCATTAAAGTCTCCTTGTTTCTGTCATTTTGTGTTACGTGTCTTTATTGTTGGATTGCACTACACAGCCCTGTGACAGTATAAAGCCACCCAAAATAAGAGACATTTCATTTATTTCCTCCCAAAAGAGTAGAAGTCAACAAACCCCTATTGTAGTAGTTCTCAACAGTTTTGACTCCAAGGCCCCCTTTCTCCAAGATAATATTCAAAGGCCGTCCTATCTAAACGTTTCCAGGTCCCAGGAAAATTTCCATCCCAAAGCCGACTCAAAACCTGCCCAAACAGAATGATTCCCACAAAGGGCCTTAAAAATAAATGTTTATTTCATGGATTTTATTTATTGTTTTAAATCATATTTGAATGATTGTATATGTAGTTTATATATAATATGTATATATAATTATATGTATAATTATTTAATCTGTATTTTATTCTTTTTTAGTTATTTAATTAAAAAAAAATTTTTTTTAATTCCTGTTGTGGGTGAAACTCACATAATCTCTATTTAAGAAAAGACACGCCTCCCATACCATCTCTCCTTCGATCAGTCGCTCTTTTGGCGGTCCTTAGTTTACCAGGTATTCATAAGGATCAATGCACACTAGTAAAAGGATTACATTTTTTTTCTTTTTGTCTAAAGCGAATCTTTTTTGTGGCCATTTTTCCAGTGACTACATTTTCAAAATAGTCCAATTGTCAAAATAGTCAATATAGTTTTTCCAATTGTCATATTGGGGTTGTCATATTCGGTGCATCCTGCTGTATATTGAGCAATAATTAGTTAAACAACAACAACAACAAAAACCTGCAGACAGTTTGCTTCAAAAATAAAAAATCAGAAACTATTATATACACTTTATTTACATGGTCTTACACTTTATTTAGATGGTCTGCTTTAGACATTCTTTTAACTATAATTAACTTTGCAACTACATGTAAACTAACTCTCATTAGAGTATTAGTAGATTGTTAGTTTAGTTTAGTTAGTAGAACAGGTTGATATATAATCTGTCTCCTTCGAAGGATGCAGCCTCTGAATTAGGATGCAGCTGTAGTTGCAAAGTTACTTAGTCAGTAATGTCTGTTAGGGAGCATCAAAATAAAGTGTTAGTAGATATTAAGCAGACAGTCTACTAATACTCTAACTAATAGTTCACATGTAGTTGCTCATGTAGAATGTCTAAAGTAGACCATCGAAATAAAGTGTTACAGTGTATATTGCAGTAAGTGTTTTTCAAATTAACAAAGGAGGTGGATTTGTTGACAGCCTATTATTTGGCACCCACAGTAGATTCCTTAAGATTGACGTTGCTCTTTCCCATGTGACTGACACTTGCAGACTGCTTATTCAGGATGGGCAATGCTTCATATGCATGATTCAACTACTCAAGTGAAGATAAACCACCCAATACATAATTTCAGGGTACAAAAAAACCCATTTTATTATTATTCATAGCTCCAGAGTCTATGAAAGTAATTACCAAACCTAAAATCCAAATATATCCTTATTTTATTAACATTCCCTTACCATCCAAACAACACAACATTAATTTTCTTTTATGTCAAATGGAAATTTCAGGTTGACTTTTACAGTTCATCTGACATTTAAAGGCCTATATTTCTTATTATGATTAATATTTTTGGTTGCTGGGTTCCCTGAATGTTCTGGCTAAGCATTTTACGAGCTTTGAAAGAAATCCACTTTCAAAAGCGTCCTAATCTGGGACATGTTCATTCAAATCTTGAACTACTAATCTGTACAAAGCAGACTTTTACTTTCCCCCTGCACAGTATCTTAGAAAGGATTAAGGCTGAGAAAAGGTGATAGAGTTCGAAACAGTAGACGCTGGATTCAGGCTACACACCTGCACAGGTTAAACAAAACAGGCACGGAAAAGAAATCCTTTGAATTGACAAACATGACACCTGATCCGTAGATCATCAGCCAGTCTGACTAAATGAGCTCTTGTAGACTGCTCCACCTGAAAAACGACATGTCAGTAACGTGATGCCTTACTTATATAATGCGTCTCTCCAGTATGGGGCTGATTCAGGACTGAAGAGGATGCTCAAATACACCTGCTCCATCATACATTAGATACAACAATACATAGTTACCAGAGGTGCAACGGTTAGTCTAAACTATAAAACTGATTTTTAGACTAAAACTAAGTGGAAAACAAAGATAAGTGGAGTAGACGACACAAACGAGAGGACCAGGGGCATTTATGAGAGGAGCATTTAGCCCTGCACACACTGATCCACAGCACCGGGAGGCAAGATGCCAGTCCAGATACCGGACGACACCGATTTCTTATCTTTCCGAGATCAATGTGAAAGTCAGGATGGCTGGGTCGCCCGTTATAATAAAGGAGGAGTGACGGTGTGGTGTCGAGACGAGGAATGCAAAACTGTGCAGAAACTCAAGGCAAGTGCGTTGCAATGCGGATACTAGTTTGTTTACACTCTTGGCTTTCAGTCCACACTGGCATCCGCATCTAAAATGCGACCAACTCTAGTATATGTTGCGATGTTAGGCTACATATCATCAGTGACGTTGAATAGTCATTGTCTGTGTGAAAAAAAAATGTTTCTGTACAATTCGCTTTATCTTTCTTTGCTTAGTAAACACAACCTTTGGATTCCCTCTTCACGAATGCAGTGTAATATGGTAGCTAGGCTGTGGCAAGCTGTTTTAACATGTAACTTAGCCTATTATAGGCTATATATAGGCCTATTCTTTAGAAGTAGCCTACGTTACTTTTACTTTTTTTTTTTTTTTTTTTTTTTTTTAAATAGGCCTACTAATCTATTCAATTAGTCACTAGTAGGTCTAATTATTTATTAAATACCAGTACCTACTTTGTTACTAGTCACAAATTGAATTCCAATAGGATCTGTGGTTCAGATATTCACTACGATAATAATAAGAAATGTTTCTTGTGCAGCAAGTCAGCATATGATTTCTGAAGGATCATGTGACACTGAAGACTGGAGTAATGATGCTAAAAATTCAGATTTGTCATCACAGGAATTAATTACAATTTGAATAATAATATTTCACAATATTAGGGCTAAAGGCACACCTTAAGAAAAATACGCTTTTCACTACTCCCATTGTGTACGATTGCAGATTTTTTTTTTTTTGTATTGAACATTGATGGAGCAACAGATTTTAATAAATAATAAATAAATCATAAAAGTTTTTTTTTTTTTTTTTTTTTTTTTTTTTTTTTATCTTATAAATGTATGAGGTAGTGAGGGGGGCCTTTTACCCCACACACAGGCAAAATGCTTACCAGCATTGGGCACAAAGTATTTATACAAATACTTTAGCAAAAATAATGTTTTTAATAATGTCTAAGTTAATACTTGTTCAAAACAATCACTTTAGCAAAGTTTGTGCTATTTTCTGTTTATTTTGATTAATAAAATAATTTATTTTTGTTCAATAAATATACTGTCATTAAAATATGCTCATTTTAAAAATACAGATTTTTTTTTAAAGTAAAGATTCTGAAAGCATTGAATGAGATCCCATATTAAATCAATACAGCTTTACAGTAGTGACAAATAAATATGACATTTTATTATATGATTAATATCATATTTTTAAATGTGATGGTTTCATTATAAATATGGTGATTATCTCTAAAGTGGACACTCAAATTAATATATGATATTTCCTGAATCTAACCATGTCAAGTCAACAAATGGATTAGTCAGCCAGATTTTTATTATCATGTTTATTATTATGCCTTTTGCCCCAACAGCAGGGGTGCCTTTTACACCAAATACCATACTTTTACATATTCTTCCGTTATTGAAAAACTTTGATTAACTTAAACAAAACTGAATATCATTAACAAGACCTGTCTCAAAATATATTGAATAATTTTATCGATTCTCCTTTGCTACATAAATCTACAACATTTTTAAAAACATTAAATATTAGATCAAATTAGCACATAATCATGTGGTGATCAAATGAATCATTGCTGTCTGCGATAGCCTCAAGGATCAGCCAAATTTCCACGTGCATCATCAAAAGCGGTTGTTAAGAAAAGTGCTGAGCTGAATTTTTTCAGAGAATAAAGTTGAATGCGGCCTTTACCCCGGTGCACCTTTACTACCTTACTGTTTTTACTATATTTGATCAAGTAAATGCAGCCTTGGTGAACATAAGAAATTATGCATATACATTTTTCATATTTAAATCTTACCGCCCCCAAACATTTGAATGAGATGAGTGTATATTATATTAGTATTTTTTTTGCTGTAAGTGAGCACGTTTTTATTGATGTGGTTCAATCTGAATCAAGTACACTTTCTGTCAAACGTATGTGAAAGACTTGGAACAGCAGTATATCAATGTGTGCTGTGCAAAAAAAGGCAGACATTGTGTATAAACTACAGTATATCTTATAAGCTCCTGAACAGTAGCTTTCCTCACAGACTCCGGAGCCTTTCCAGAGAAAATCTTAGAGAAACGAACAGAGATATGGTTATGGGCCATTTGCCCAGGGGAAACTCAACGTACAGTGAAGCAGGCCAGGCCTGACTGCTTCATTATCCACAGTCTCTGAGATGAAAGACTGGTCTCTCAGGAACAGACTGCACCCATGAGATGCGCTGAAAAATTAAGAGCGGAAAACTGTGGTAACAGCAGGCTCAGATGAGGAAACCTGAGCCCCTCCTGCTGTCTTACCAGACTTTGGCCTTTTCCTGTTTTTTTTTTGTTGATGTTTTTTGTGTGTAAAAGAACTTCTGTTGACCTCTCTGACAATGGCTAAAAGCCGTCCCAATGTCAGGACCTATGCATGAGGTCCGTTTCAGCAATGTTTCAGGCAGGTGTGGGGAAATTATTTAGACCTGTTACGGCTGCAAAAATGAGAGGAGATGACAGACCTTCTTCAATAATTCACGCAGCTCTCCGGGGCACTGATGTGTTCTTTTCATGAATAATTGAGCTTTGTAGGCTTTGACGACATTCCATTCATAGAGACTAAATAAAACTTGTTCCAAGAAACCCAATGGAAATGAGGAGGGACTGATCAAGCTGGGGTTGTAGGGGGTTGGGAATAAATTATTAAATGATGGCAGGGTAGAGTTGATTGAGTTACACGATTACTTGCGTCGCAGAGTTATACAATATCTGATCACATTGCATTTGATGTATTCATGCTTACCTGACCCTCCTCCCAACCCAGGCAGAGTTAAAGGATAAGGTGTCTACAGTATACCTGGAAAAAAACGGTTTCACTCGACAAAGGCTACATGTAAGCTTGAAATACAAGGCAGGCCAACATGTTTAAATTTAAAGCTCCACTGTATCTCTGTCTACTGAAGATCCTTTTATACACACTGTTTGCTGTGTCAACTTTTACTCTTTGTGACCTGACATGGCTGAGTCACGCAGAAAGCAGGGCTTCTAAAGATAAGGAAATGAATAGATCTGTATAAATGGTAGCTGGCCTCTGTCAGCACAGTGAAATGCTTTCATTTTTCATCTGCCTAGTAACAGAATGCATTCAAAATCTGTTAGCACTTTATCACGGCAGCACCAGAGGGAAAACTACAGGAGATTTTTCACTGCTGAACACACTTTGTGAACTTTGTGTTCAACTGCAATGGAAAAGTTCTTAAGATTTGAAAGAGTCAATGAGACGGTGTCTGTTTTTCCTCTTAGATGAGAATCGTGTGCAAGGACGTGACTGCAGAGACTCTCTACGACGTCTTGCACGACACAAGCTACCGGAAAAAATGGGACACCAACATGATCGACACTTTCGATATTGGAAGGCTGACAGTTAATGCAGATGTAGGATATTATTCCTGTGAGTCACTCCTTTGTCTCTGTGTTTGAACTCAGCACCAGTACACTTTTATTATTAAGCACATATTTGTGCTTACAATGTTTGTTATGGGTGGCTGCAGTATATTTAATGATAAATAACTAACAGTTAAACTGCAAAGATGAAATTAATTGGGTTGTTTATGGTCAAATGATTCTAATGCAGTACTCTTTGATACACTGTCATGAATATCAGCAATAATGTAGATAATTTAAAGCAACAATACAAGAGTAAACAATTGCAAAAGAGTAATAATACTGCAAATCTAAAATTGCAATTCTTAAAGCTTAAAAATAACATCTTATATATTACAAGTGTTAGACTTACTGTATGCCATATACAATTAAGCATTGGTTCAAGTTTACCTTCTTGTCTTTTCTAAATCTTGTCTTTGTTTTTACAGGGAAATGTCCAAGTCCATTGAAGAACAGAGATTTTGTCACCATGCGGTCATGGCTTCCTCTTGGCAATGACTATCTGATAATCAACTACTCTGTCAAACACCCGGTATGTCTGTATTTGGTCTGGATTGTTAGGTCTGTAGAAGCTTTGATTTTATTAAACATTTTGGCACAGCCAACAATATAGTCCAGCACAGTATGTCAGTTGGTATGTAGATCAGCCTTCCAGGTCTCCAGTCGCTTGAAACAGAAGAGGCCAGATCAGTGACAAAAGTCTGACAGAGGTATCAATCACACTGTCGGGTGACCGAATCCCCATGTTGTGATGAATTACATGTCTGGCGTCAGCAGGCTTGTGTCTTTCTTAATTTTCTCTAAGTGAAATCTGCATAAGATGTTGATTTCTTGCTTTTAAATCTGAAATAAATCGCTTTATTATGATTGGTCAGTCATGCCGACCATTGCCATGCTGTATATCCTTTCATCCGGGTAACTGAAACCAGTGTTTCACACAAACATATTCTGGTGCTGTCTTATGTCTCCGTTATCAATTTGTTGTCAAATTGACCTCTAACGATTTTAGTATTAATACTAACTGCAATATTGTTGCAGTGCTTGTCTTATTGCTAGATTGCTTCATTATTTTGTACATTGTAGCAGATTATTTTCCAAAGGCTGGAATATACTACACAACTTTTAAAATCTGTACAGAACACTACTTGCTGAGTAGACTTTGTAAATGTTTATACAGAGAAAAGGCTTGTTCACACAAAGGATGGTAACTATAACGATATGATTCTAAAAAGAATAGTCCACACCAAAGCTGTACATGCTACATTCTGCTTTAAAGAGCTTGAGCATTTAAAGGGATAGTTCACCCAAAAATTTAAATTCTGTCATTTACCCTCATGTTGTTCCAAACCTGTAAGACTTTCGTTCATCTTCAGAACACAAATGAAGATCTTTTTGATGAAATCTGAGAGCTTTCTGTACACTCCATAGACAGCTACGCAACTGACACCTTGGCACTTTAAAAAGTTAATAAAGAGATCATAAAAATAATCCATATGAATTGAGCGGTTTAGTCAACATTTTCTGAAGAGACACAATTACTTTATATGACGAACAGATTGAATTTAGGCATTTATTCACATTAAACCATCAACCATCAGTTGTGGTAAAGTGTTACGCAGCACGTTTGAGCTTCCGCAAGAACCAATGAGGTTTGTTTTTGTGCATCAAGCAGGTTCGGTTGAGCTTCTGTTCATGTACGTTGATCAATGTTTAAATGTGAATAAAAGTCTAAATTTAATATGTTCGTCATATAAAGCGATCTCTTCAGAAAATGTTGACTAAAACGCTCAGTTCATATGGATTAGTTTTACCATCTCTTTATTAACTTTTAGAAGCATCAAAGTGGTAGTTGCGTAGCTGTTGTTGGAGGGACAGACATCTATCAGATTTCATTAAAAAGATCTTTATTTGTGTTTCGAAAATGAATGGAAGTCTTAAGGCCAAAGTATAGTTCACTTCGCATATGCAAGTGCGCAATGCGAATTTCGTCATCAGAGTACGCGCGTACTGAACGCATAGCCTACCGACCAAAATTTTGACGTCAAAAACTGTGAATGCGTCGAACGCCTGTGTACGTGTACGTGTCAAAAGAAGTGTACTTTGCAAGGCTGTGCGTTCGACTGTGCGCGTACTCTCGCGTACGCGTAAGTATACTTTGGGCTTAACGGGTTTAGAATTACACGAGGGTGAGTAATTAATGACAGAATTTTCATTTTGGGGTGAACTATCCTGAAAACATACTGTAACTGCAGCGTGTATATAATAAACATAACTATAACGATAACTATATTAACGTCCACACTAGCGGGCAATATCGTTCTGTTTATTCTAAGCACGCGCTGCAGTTTTGTCATCTGCTGCTTTAAATGCTCGAGCTCTTTAAAGTCTGGTGGATTCTGTTTACCTGTCATTTGTTTTTATTGTTCATCAGCTGGAAAAAAAATCGTTCTGAATGTGATTCTAATGTTGTTGTTTATCTGTGCCGTTATCGTTGTATTTGTGATGAGGACTCTGCTATTCTATATTTCACGTGTATGTATTTATTTATTTGGTGCATATATTAAGCCATAATAAGCTTCACGTTGGAGTTTATATCAAGTGGTGCTAATTGCAGAGCCAAATGATATCCAGCTCCACCTCTCTGGACACCATGGGTGGAGGGATGGAGTTATGGGTAGGATTAGGGTGAGGTTGAACCTTCTAGCTCCACCTATTACGCCCACATTACATCCAGAGAGGGGGAGCTGGACTTCACGCTTCACCCATGGCTCTGCAGTCAGTGAGCAGCCTCGTTTATTTTGCAGTAATGACAGACTACTTAATACCTCAGCTGTTTAGGTCAAATAGTGGTCAGAGTGTTTGTATATTTTATCCATTCATACAAATTTAAACATTCACTCATTCCCATGAAACTAAATTCTCATTGTTGCTATTTTTTCAGGAATACCCACCAAAGAAGGATTATGTCAGAGCTGTGTCGTTACTCACTGGGTACTTGATCCAATCCAATGGAGCAAACTGCTGTACTCTTTATTACTTGACGCAGGTGGATCCACGAGGTGAACAATTCTAGTTCAGTATCATTTACGCAAAATAAATAAAGGTTTCACTTTTAAAAATTAGGACGCCGGAGTCACAGTGACAGATCGCCTCTTCTTTTGGTGGAAAAGTACACCACGGACATGCTTGTTTACTTGACACTTACACTGTTTACAGTTTCAGGCCTGTAGAGTTGTTGTCGTATACAAGAACATCATGTTTTGACATGATGTTATCTGGCAAAAATGCATGTGTTTAGATTTAAAGTGTCATATGTATTTCATGGTGTTATTTTATGTAATGTCATCTCCATTTTTCTTCTCCATTTAAGTATGCTCTTGTGCTGTACAGAGTTGGGAGCCAGGAAGCCTTTGAAACTCCTACTTGCACATATTTTATGAATTTGCTGATGTCATCTTTTCCATGCTGCTCTGAGCGATGGCTTTGATTATTAATGTCTTCCGTTGCTGTGATGCACCAGCTGTTTGTGACCTGTGGGACAGACACTTAGATTCAGTTTATTGCAGTTGTACAGTAGACTACAGGGACAGAGAGACTAAATTACAGTGTATGCTACGTCCATGAAATGGGTTTATGACAGCCGGGTTGCTGCTGTGTATTTAGGACACATAAAAAGCATTTTTTATTACATTAATGGTGAAATTTGTTCTCTGTGCATATTTTTCACAGCAGAATATATTCTTGATTTATTTTCAGGATCTTTACCCAAGTGGGTAGTGAACAGAGTCTCACAGTTTGTGGCACCAAAGGTAAGAGCTAAGTGCATGGAAAGATAATATTTTCCTTTTACATATTTTTGAAAATCATTTATTTACATAATGTGTGTAAATAAAATAACAGTTCAGCATTCTGAGATTTTAAGAATGATTCATACAGTACCATTCAAAACTTTGGGGTTGATAGGATTTGTTAATGTTTTTTAAAGAAGTCTCTTATGCTCTTATATAGTAAAAAAGTAATATTGTGAAATATCATTGCAATATTGGTCAATAGTGTACAGCACATTTTCAGTGTTTTGGAATCTTTTTAATGTTTTTGAAACATGCTCACCAAGGCTGCATAAAACAAATACAGTAAAAACAGTGGAATATTACTACAGTTAAATATTATTAATATTAAAATATTTTAAAATCGAATTAATTCCTGTGAGGTCAAGTTACTGTGCTGATTATTGTTTGCAACACTCAACAGTAAAGCTCATGTTGGCAATAACAAATTTCAGTTTTCCTCTGCTGCCCTCTGGTGGTTGGAAATGTGCACATCACACAAGGTGTTCTGTAATAGCCACATAATGTTATGTTTAAAAATAAAAGAAACGCATCAAATCCTTGGTCCAGATCTTTCAACTTTTTTCTTCTTCTCACAGGCCATGAAAAAGATTTACAAAGCCTGCCTAAAGTACCCAGAGTGGAAGCGGAAACACGACCCTAATCTGAAACCATGGAGGTACCCGGAGCAGAACGTGCTGCCCTGCATCAGTGTAGCTGACCTGACAGTGCAGAGAGCAGATTCACTGGAGAACATCGATGAGAGCAGTGTGAGTGAGGAGAAGGCCCAGCACCACAGTGATGATGATGAGACCTAAGATAACTCACAGGGACTTTCCTTGTGTTCTGTGTGCATGTGGAAGTGAGTGTGTCTCATTCTCAGTTGAGGATGGTTCCCTTACATTTATTCTATAAACCATACACTCCCTTCTTTGGATTGAACAACATAACAATATAGTGTTTTGCAGAGATTTAAAGGCCTCCATTCTAGCTGGTTGTATTAGACATGTTTAACTGAAACTTTTTATAGTGTATGATGAACTCATTCAGTGTAAAATGTCTTACACAGTATCAATAAATACTCTGGAAGTTTTCAGCTCACAACATGAATGTATTGTATCATTGCAACCCCTGTAATTTTATTAGCCTACTTATACACTCTTAAAGGGTTAGTTCACCCAAAAATGAAAATTCTGTTATTAATTACTCACCCTCCTGTTGTTCCAAACTCGCAAGACTTTAGTTCATCTGCGGAACACAAATGAAGATATTTTTTTGATAAAATCCGAGAGCTCTTTGACCCCTCCATATAGACTGCAATTTAACTACCACTTCCAGGGCCCAAAAAGGTAGGAAAGACATTGTTAAAATAGTCCATGTGACTATAGTGGTTCAACCTTAATTTTATGAAGCGACGAGAACCACTTTTTGTGTGCAAAAAACAAACAAAAATAACAACTTTATTCAACAAATTCTTTTAGCCTGTGTCTTACCATTGGCTGACGCTACGGCATCCTAGATCTACGGCAGAACAACTCGTGTGTACAACTCCAATGGTAAGCCGGCGTTCTGGAAGCGCTGGACTGTTTACACTGTGTCAACAGCGTAAGGGTCAAGAAATTGTTGAATAAAGTCGTTATCAGGGCACCGATGCTGTGAGGACCCTATTGGAATTGCTCGGCCTATCATTCTTCTCCGAAATGAATCGCATTTTTGAGGGCCTAAACATGCTCGAAAACTCATGAAACTCTGCACATGCGTCAGAAGTGATGAAAATGTACATCTGATATGGGTTTCAGAATTAGGTTTGGCAAAATGGCTTGATAGCGCCACCTACAAAATTTCAATTAAGCGTTGTTCGTATGTATGAAATTCGGCTTAACACATGTAATAGCCCAATACCTACAAATGTGTCCCTGGGAGAAAATGAAAACCCAACAGGAAGTGAGATATTTTGAATTTTCTCTGCAAAATTTTTACAGTTTTTGCCATTTCCAGACTTTATACTTTAACAAACTCCTCCTAGAGATTTAATACAAGCCAATATTCAGTTACAGTCATAGCACCACCTACTGGCATTTTTTACACTGTGATTAACTCCTCATTGAGATTTAATCAGATCAACATCATATTTGCACAGACTAATCTAAAGGCCTTGGTGATGTTAAATTGTGAAGATCTTCAGTTTTCGCTGAAGGGCGTGTCCGTGGCAGCCTGACAAAGTTTCACCATGAAACAGGAAGCTGTTGTAACTCCGGCATACAATGTCCAATCTGCCCCAAACTTCACATGTTTGATAAGAGTCCTGCCCTGAACACATCTACATGACAATATTCAATTATAGTAATAGCGCCACCCACTGGCAACAGAAAGTGACATGTTTAACACTGTGATGCACTAGCAACATACTAAAATATGCAATTGAGCACTAAACATGCTAGAAACATTCTAAAACATGCTAGCAACACTTAGCTGAGTGTCAAAGCATGCTATTATTGTCATGAAAAAGGAAGTTGTTGTAACTCAAGCATACAATGTCCAATCTGCCTCATGTTTGATAAGTGCCCTGGCCTGAAGACATCTAAGCACCAAAATTTAGTTATAGTCATAGCGCCACCAGCTGGCAGCAGGAAGAGTGGCAAATACAAATGACTGATGTAGTCCTCCTATTTGTATATACTTAAATGCATATTGCCCACCATGCTCCAGCTTTTCCTAAAGCCAACGGGTGGCGGTGGCACGGGTGCGAGAGCCCTTTCATCGCTGCTTGCAGCTTTAATTTTGTTTGTTTTTTGCGCACAAAAAGTATTCTTGTCGCTTCATAAAATTAAGTCACATGGATGATTTTAACGATGTCTTTACTACCTTTCTGGGCCTTGAAAGTGTTAATTAAATGGCTGTCTATGGAGGGGTCAGAGAGCTCTCGGATTTCATCAAAAATATCTTAATTTGTGTTTCGAAGATGGGTAAACTATCCCTTTAAAAATAAAGGGTCTTTATTGGCATCTATGGTTCCATGAAGAACGTTTAACATCAATGGAACCTTTCCATTCCACAAAAGTGGAAATTTTTTTGGGAAAAAAAAAAAACTGGTTCTTTTAAGAACTGTTTACTGGAAGGTTCTTTGGAGAACCCAAAAGGGCTAATCTATGTCATCACTGCTCAACCCCCTTTTTGGAACCTTTAGTTTTAAGAGTGTATGGAGCACAGCTTATTCTGTCAAGCACTTATATAACTTATCAAACACCATTTTCCAGCCCCGCATTCTGAGGTGAGGATTTCCCGTGTGAGGTGGCGATAGCAAGGACTTCCTTAAACGTTCCTTAAAGTGACAAAAATCTGTTTGAATTGTACTGCCTTGAAAAGACCTCAGGGGCTGCAGATATCAGTTTTGTTTAGTACATTTAACTCTCTGTGTGTGCTTTTGACTGCTTTTTCTCAATGTATTTTCTTTAGAATAAAAAGTTTGTATTTCTAAAACTAGTTTTTTTAATTACTTATTTGTATAAATACTACTATAAAATTTTGCATTTTTATTTTTGAACAAGTGACCGTTCACTTTTATACATCTCAGCTTTAAAGATTTGTTCTATGAGTAGAAATGCTTTCCTCTTCTTTTTTTTTTTGGCAATGAGGAAAGTTTATTCAAAACTATATCCTTTTTCTTTATCCATAAATGTACAGCTGGGGACCACTCCTCAAAACCTCTATTGTCTCAGACACTTCCTGCTTCCCATTTGAAACAGTTCCTGCCTACATCAATCAGATTGGGCTGTAGGGGAGAAAAGGAAACTTCATAAGTGAGCCCTCTGGCTTTCTCTCACAACAAAAGCTCTATTGCTTTTGCTGCAACGATCAAGCCTTTCTTCACATCATCTTCATTTTAAACCTAAAAACACACCCTATGTTGAATGTCATTAATATATAACAGTATGAGATTTTTTAGGATGCTGGAAACATTTGATATATACAGTACTGTGCAAAAATCTTAGGCATGTTATATTTTCACCCCCAAAAATGGTTTTAAGTCAGTTATTTATATTTTGCCGTAGTGTGTCAGTAGGAAATAAACGTTTTTACATTTCCAAACATTTCTTTTGCCATCAATTGTAATAATACAGTGGGATTTTTGTATGCACAAGGAGTCTGACAAAAGCCGGTGTGTTCCACACGGAGATCTGATCTCACCATCATCGAGTCTGTCTGTGATTACATGAAGAAACAGGAAAAACAGACAGACTAAATCCAGAAGAACTGCGGCAACGTCTCCAAGATGCTTGAAGAAACCTACCTGCGAAATTAACCATGGTTTTGCTGCAAAAAACGTAATTTGGTAGTCAAAATGCCAAAAAACATGGTTGATTTTCATAAGGGTTGTTGGTCAAACAAACTGGTTAATGTTTTTAACAATAGGCTACGTTTGATTAATTCCTGTGGGTAGTTTATATTGTAGAACAACACCTGAAAGTATCTGCTAACCACAACCCTTATTTTACTCGTAAATCACCAAACCTCCATTCTAAAACCCCACAGGAAATTCCTGAGGGAAACTGGAAAATGTTTACACATACGCCTTTCTCCATTAACATGTAATTCTTTATTGTGAAAGAGAAATATTCAGCATTCTTTACTTGGTTAATTGTGTGTTTTTGAAACTGTGATAGGCCTAGTTAGGTTTTTGTGGCGTGACCAGAGCACTATACTGAATGAAGATCGGTTATATCGGCACAGTGGATACACGTCGCTGTCCCTTTAAGAGCTCAGTTAGTGCTCAGCAGCAGCGCTGTGCCTGTGCACTGAATCTCCGGCATAACAAACACAACTATCAGCAGCACAACACTCAAACTTTCTCCAGCACATCTCACTTTACTGGAGTTTAAAACGCTCCGCATCAACTCAACGCGATATCGCGGGAATATGTAACGCGAACTAATTAAGGTAAGGTGTCATTTAAAATCCTTTTACATTCAAACTTATATTTGACAACATCTAACAAGCTGTCAGATAGTGGGCAGTTTGATTCATATCTGAATGCTGTCCAGTGTGTGTGTGTGTGTGTGTACAGTAAGATCTAACATTTAATGAGCGTTTTTTAAACTCGTTTTTCATAGTGCAGATCTCGAAGCCTTTGTGGTCCGAAATGATCCCAGACCTTGTAAAGAAGGACGTTCTGTCAAGTAAAGGTTACTTTTTCAGTTAAGGTCGTGAGTTTAACTATTAGCTACCCAGCAGTGTGTTGACTGTTGAGATGGAATTCCACTGATTCTCATGCCAGGATCAGCAGAGGTGCATTGGATCCTCATGTAATGCAGTGCAACGCAAGATTGGCTCTGTAGGGTGTTGCTCACTGAGGAATCCGATACCCAGAGGCTTTACACTCGCTGAATGTCACAGTTTAGTTTAAACTGAATTAGAAACACTCAAAGCTAATTTGCCAGTCCCTTACAGACACAACAACTGTGGGAGTCTGCAGGGAATTTGCAAGAATAACATGGCATTTTGAAGGCATCTGCAGAAAAGCAAGTGTATATGCATGATGTGGAAACTCTACATTCATCCCCCACTTTTTGGGAGAAATCATTACTTTTAAAGTATTTTTTTTAATTTGTTCTTGTACCCCTGTATGTGCCATATGTCTTACTGAGCAGATTCCCAAATGCAGATTAAGTTCTCACAACATGGACGAGTGTATTAATTGTGATAAATCTCTTGTTGCATAATCTGACCTGTATTCCCTCGGTGCACTTCATGACACTTGGAGGATGGGAAATATTTTCAGATCCAGCAGAGATGTGAGCCTTGGAATGTCCAGTGCAAAGATGGGATTTTTAATTTCGACTGTATCTAGTCCAGTGTTTTTATTTTGTACAATTGTTCTTGAAATATTGCAGACATTTAGTTCATCTTTGTTTTATTTTTAGAGGGTTATAATAACAGAAGAAATAGCAATATAATATAATATAATATAATATAATATAATATAATATAATATACCATTCAAAAATTTAGGGTTTGTAAGATTTTGTTTTTTTATGGTTTTGAAAGGAGTTTCTTATGTTTATTAATCCAAAATACAGTAAAACAGTAATATTGTGAAATATTATTACAATTTGAAATAACAGTTTTCTATTTGAATATATTTTAAAATGTAATTTATTCCTGTGATGGCCAAGCTGAATTTTCAGCATCATTCCGCCAGTCTTCAGTGTCACATGATCCTTCAGAAATCATTCTAATATGTTGATTTGATTCTCAAGAAACATTTCTTATTATTATCAATGTTGAAAACAGTTGTACTGCTTAATATTTTTTAATAAAAACTGTGATATATTTTTCAGGATGATACATTTTCTTTGATTATAATATAATAAAATATATAAAATATATAATAATCACAACATCTATCCTTATATTGCGACATGGCACAAATATATGTCAAATATACTTCAATGAAGCCACTGGATTTTACAATAGAAATACAATAAATTAATAAAATAATAATCACATGAAACAAACAATTTTAAAAGCGAGAGGAAGTTTGTATAGTGAATGTTTTTGTTTAGCCATTTTTGTTGGACATTAAATGATCTGATAGGACTTAAATGTGAAAGCGAAGGTTATCTAGCAGCAGTGTGGTTTCAATGCAGTTAGGGAACTGAGATCTTAATATGTGTTTGAGCAGGGGTCCAGCAGATTAATACACAAGTGTGTTCTGTCATCTCAGCTACGCGGCCTCCACCAGTTGTGAACAATGACGTATTGTGTCACACAATAGTGCTTCACTGTTATTTATACCCCCCCCCAGCACACTGCATCCCAAAAGCCTCCTTGATTCCTGCGTTTCACAAATTGCTTTTGACTCTACAGCTTCCACTAATTGTTCATTCTGGAAGCCCGGGGATGTTTGAGTAGGATATGAGAGGGAAAGATGTTTGGAGATGTTTTTCTCCATCATAACCCACAGAGCAGTACCATCAACAAGGTCTTGAAGCATGTTTTTTCATTAATGAAAATAAAAACAATAAAATATGAATATTATCATGCAAAAAAGTTTACTCACTGCTCACCCATGAGACTGAATTGCACTAGTCAAAGGCTTTATTTGAGGTGTGCCATTTATTGGTTAATGTGCTAATGTCTTTATTTCCTGTTGCATGCACTGCCTAGATGTACAGAATCTCCAAAGTGTTTTTTTTCTCTCTCTATGAAACATCATTTGAAATGCAAATAGTAATTTGAAGATTGCTGTTCAGATAGCAACCCAAGATCATTCAGGGCTCATTCTGTCAGATAAATGTTTTAACTTCCATTAAGTTCTGGGGAACTAGTCCATTCCATTCCATTATGGTTTGAGATGTTTTTTTTTTTCCAAGTGAACTTCCTATGAATCGAGTGGGTGGAATTGAAACACAGCTTTTAGTTGTTTCCAAACAGGGCGTACAGTATGAGTTGCCATCACCGTTGGCATTAGTAGGACTTATGACTTATGCATAAATAAAAATTGGAAGACGTGCATGAACAACATAAGTAGCTAATTCTATATTCAACACGTTTTGCTTGAGTTGCTTGATTTTTAGGAGACCTGCCAAAATGTCTACAGAAAATCTAGGTTGCAGAAATACCAGCTTAAGAGAGTTTAAAGGGTTAGTTCACCCAAAAATGTAAATTCTGAGTATTTTTAGCAGAAAGGACACTCTAAGTATTGATAAAGTGTGTATGTGTCCAGTTGGTATCCTATTAAAATGTATAATTAGTGAAATGCTTGCAAAAAAGAACAGTCTGCGAAAAGTGTGTGGTAATGTGCATGCCATTTTCTATATACAGCGATTGTTTACGTTAGAATAGCGTAAGTCTTGCTCACTTCATTACAAGAAAACCTGCATCATCACTGGCTTCATTTTGTAATACTATTCCGAAAGAGTACAGGAAATGTGTATCACACAGCCAGCTGTTTCATTGAAATGAGTGGCTCTTTTATTGCGTAAAATCAATGTGTTTGTTGCTGTCCCTGTGACCATGAAAGACCATCTTATTCTGTTTGGTTAAAATTTCAGTTGTTTTGTGGTGATTTCATAAATCAGAGAAGCTTGTCAAGGTCAGCATTCCGGGAAAGTTCTTTCTATGTTTTAGGTGTTCTGCCCATAGACTGTAAAAAAGATGGACGATGCGCCTTCACTATCTTCTATTGGAGAAAAATGAAGCCGTCAACGTCCGAATATGACGCTGACATCTTACGCTGATTTGGGACAGAGTCTGCACAGTAGTGAGTTCGGGACCGGAGTCTGTTAGCTGCAGAACAACTCATTATGTTGGTGTGAAATAAACAGTTGTGGAAATGTAGAAATTAAAGTAAAATTTTACCATTTATTTACCATTATATTTTAGATCCCTTAACCTTACACCCAAACCTAAACATAACCACTTTTATAGAGAGTATATAAAATATAACGGGCAGAAAAATGTTCAGTAACAAAATACTGTTAAATAAATATTTTGAGCCCTTATCCCACTCCTACCTCTAAAACGAACCCTAGCAGTTTCTTACACAGAACACAGACTAATGTAATCACATTCATTTATTTATTGCAAAAATGTCAAAAAGCAGTACCAAAGCAATGTGTTGCAATCAGTGTTGGGTGTAACTAGTTACTAAGTAATTAGTTACTTTTCCCTTAAAAAAGTAAAGTAAGGGATCACTCTTATTCTGTAATTTAATTACAGTTACTTTTGATGTAATTGAACTAAATAATGTATAGACTGTAGAACAATTATATATAATACAATAGTGGAATTAACATAAACATTTTAAGTCTAACTTTAAAATGTGTGTTTTTATGCATCCTTTTCACATTTGTAATACTTTGGTCCGTTAATAAGAATAATTTATGTAGTTTTATATTATTTATTTTAATTAATTAAAAGAGCCTTTTCATGTCTATCCTTGAATCACTTAACTAGTCGAAGATGATATAGGATTTAGAAAGTAATAAGTAATTAAATAATTTTTGGAGAGAATAATTTGTATTGTAATCTAATTACACTATTGAAGATGTAATTAGTAACTAGTAATTAATTACTTTTTTAGAGTAACTTACCCAATACTGGTTGCAATGTGTTGCATTCTCAATACTCTACTATAATAGTTTTGTGTTGTTAATCATTAAATGTCTATTCCCGAACCACTCCGTGAAGACACGCACTACTCATTGAAATGCATATATCACCCAAAACATGGCATGTCACAAACGATGACAAAGGCCCTGTCCCAAATGGCACACTTCAAATGCACTTACGGTCTTGTGGACTTACAATGGCCACTGCATGATTGTGAAGTCCACGAGACCGTAGTGTGTCCCATTTGTCATTGTAGGTTTCAGAAGGTTGTGCTTCCTGACAGTCAAAACAGCATTACATCATGAAAGTGTGGACTTGTAGGAAGACTGTGAGTGTTTAGGGTGCCATTTGGGAAAAGCCCTAAGCAGGCAAGAGCAAATGAGTCTTTGATGTCACTGACATAAACTAGAGCTGCTTGATTCTGGATAAATTGAGAATCACAATTTTTTTTTCTAAACAGACAATTAAACAAAATAACATGTAATTTACTAGAGGTTCTGACAAAATGTTAATTGCTGCAGTCTCATTAACATTTTTAAATTCATCTGAATGAATTATTTAAAAAATCAGTTCAATTCTATGACTCGCTCGTGAAGACTTCACTTGTTTCATTACTGGAAGAATCAGTGTTTTTGAACAAATCTCTTGAAAAAATGATTCACTGACAAATACATTTTTGACAGTCACTTTAAACGATTAAAGGTATAGTTCACCAAAAAATGTAAGTTCTGTCATTAATTACTCACCCTCATGTCGTTCATTCTCATGTGTTATGCAGCACGTTTGAGCATGTTCCGCAAGAACCAATGAGGTTCATTCTCATGTGTTACGCAGCACGTTTGAGCTTCTGCAAGAACCAATGAGGTTCATTCTCGTGTTACGCAGCACGTTTGAGCTTCAGCAAGAACCAATGGGGTTCATTCTCGTGTTGCGCAGCATGTTTGCGCTTCACAAGAACCAATGAGGTTCATTCTCTTGTGTTACGCAGCACGTTTGAGCTTCAGCAAGAACCAATGACGTTCATTCTCCTGTGTTACGCAGCACGTTTGAGCTTCAGCAAGAACCAATGACGTTCATTCTCGTGTTGCACAGCACGTTTGCGCTTCACAAGAACCAATGAGGTTCATTCTCTTGTGTTACGCAGCACTTTTGAGCTTCAGCAAGAACCAATGACGTTCATTCTCCTGTGTTACGCAGCACGTTTGAGCTTTAGCAAGAAACAATGAGGTTAATTCTTGTTGCGCAGCACGTTTGAGCTTCAGCAAGAACCAATGAGGTTAATTCTCGTGTTGCGCAGCATGTTTGCGCTTCACAAGAACCAATGAGGTTAATTCTCGTGTTGCGCAGCACGTTTGAGCTTCAGCAAGAACTAATGACGTTCATTCTCCTGTGTTACGCAGCACGTTTGAGCTTTAGCAAGAAACAATGAGGTTAATTCTCGTGTTGCGCAGCACGTTTGAGCTTCAGCAAGAAACAATGAGGTTAATTCTCGTGTTGCGCAGCATGTTTGCGCTTCACAAGAACCAATGAGGTTAATTCTTGTGTTGCGTAGCACGTTTGAGCTTCAGCAAGAACTAATGACGTTCATTCTGCTGTGTTACGCAGCACGTTTGAGCTTTAGCAAGAAACAATGAGGTTCATTCTTGTGTGTTACGCAGCACGTTTGAGCTTCCACAAGAACCAATGAGGTTTGTTCTTGCGTGTCAAGCAGGTCAAGCAAGATCAATGTTTATATGCGAATAAAAGCCTAAATTCAATCTGTTATTAAATGAAGCGATCGTGTCTCTTCAGAAAATTTGGACTAAACCGCTCAATTCCTATGGATTAGTTTGACAATTTCTTTATGAACTTTTTGAAGTGTCAAAGTGGTAGTTGCACAGCTGTCATTGGTGGGACAGACATCTATCAGATCTTCATTTGTGTTCTTAAGTCTTGAGTAATTATGACAGAATGGTAAACTATCCCTTTAATTCCATGAATTAAATAAGTATTCGTAAATATTTGTACCGTCACACTTTAGTTTAGGGTCCGATTCTCACTATTAACTAACTATTAACTATGACTTTTGCCTCAATAAACTCCTAATAACTGCTTATTAATGGTTAGTAAGGTAGTTGTTAAGTTTATGTATTGGGTAGGATTAAAGGATGCAGAATATGATCATGCGAATAAGACATTAATATGTGTTTTATAAGTACTAATAAACAGCCAATATTCTAGTAATATGCATGTAAATAAGCAACTAGTTAATAGTGAGAATTGGACCCTAAACTAAAGTGTTATCATTTGTACATCTGCGAAGTTGTTCATAAATAAATAATTTATGTTTTAGTTTGTCAATAAATATATCAACATTGTCTGTTTGAGTGTTTATGCAAATGTACATTTACATAAAGTTTGGTTTTACCACACGTACGTTGCATACGAATGCTCATGAGATCATGTTGACCCCTCTTGGTTCCAGATGGCTGCGATGATCTCCAGTTCCTTTTTGTATCATACACATTCTCTTTTTTTCCTCTAGCATGGGAGAGAGGAGGCGGGTTTTGTTTAAGGGACAGCTGTATCCTGTGTATTCAGTAGTTCGGAGAAAATCCAGATCGGCCATTAAGATAAATATAGTTAGGGCGGGGTGGACAGAGCAGAGCAGGGCACAGTTTTCCCAGCAAAATACATGTTGATTGTTGTTTGAGATGGTGGCCATCTTGCTTTGTGTTTCAGTCAAGATGTGGAGTATGATTTGAAGATACAGGTACAGTGCTGCTGGAATGAGATGGTTCTAGTGTCCTGCTGCTTGCCTTACCATCTCTAGACGTTCATCTACAAGAACAGGCCTGCCCGAGACCGTCTCATTCTTATCTAAAAGCGACCCTTCCCCCGGAATCCTCAGGTCACAGCGCGGAGGGAATGCGGTCATTAGACAAACACTACCCCGTTTATAGTGTGTTGTTCCTCTGTGTCCATGACAGTGTTTTCTTAAAAGGCTGTAGGCTGTGGGAAGTTACTTATTGGCCTAAGTTAAAAAAAATTATACTGTGATTGCTCCTGACTATTCAAAGCCTATAGAATTTTTTTAGACTATTAAATCGTCCATTAGGCAAAAACTGTCTATAAGTAATGGCAGACTGGTTGCTCTGTACTCGTAAATCAAAAAGTAATGGCATACCTTTCCTCAACAAGCATGGTTTGAGGTATCAGTCGCTCAAGCTGTGCAGGTTGAGTTTAATATTCAGGCTTAGTGGTTTGTTCAAATCCTTAAAGGGACAGTTCACCCAAAAATTAAAATTCTGTACTCGCCTACAAGTTGTTCCAAAACTGTATGAGTTTCTTTCTTCTGTTGAACACAAAAGAAGATATTTTGAAGAATGTTGGTAATCAAACAGTTGATGGTAGCCATTGACTTTCATAGTATTTTTTTTTTCCTACAATGGAAGTCAACAGAACAAAGAAACTCATACGTAAGTTTGGAACGACTTGAGGGTGAGTAAGTGATGACCAAATTTTCTTTTTTGGGTGAACTATCCCTTTAACCTGAAATATAAGCAATAATATTAATAGTTAAATCGATAATAAACAGATTGAGGTTTTCTGTGGCGTCTGTTGAGTAAGTAATCAATTGTCTTATGCAATGTATGCTGTAAAGTTAGACCTTTTGTGGATTCCTTTTGCAAAATAGTCTGTGTCTTAACCTCACAACTGTACATGCGGTTGTAAGCTAAAACGAACACTGGGAGCCTGCACGTCAACCTGAAAAAATGTGGTTTAATATTTAATGTGGCAATGTGGTTGTGTGATGTCACGCAAAAAAAGTGTGAATACAGCTATTTTGTGCCACTTACATTTTACATTTAGATTTTAGAACATTAATTATAAATTTAAACATTTACAAAGAACAAAAACAGACAGCAAAGTTAAGACTAAGGTGACCAGATTTATGAAATGGAAACTAGGGACATTTCCTATTTGAATGGTCAAAATATCACTGAAAAACATTTAAAAAACAGGGACACTAAATTTTTTAATGTTTATTTTTAAAATGGTTGTGGGTTCCCTATATTATTATCAACATTAATAATTATTATGATTTATTTTAATTATTAGGATTTTGGTTTGGTTTTAATACAATTCACTACACCCAAAAAACCCCACAATGAAACCGTAAAAAAGCAAGCAGTTCAAAACAATAACATATAAAATTATGACTTTACAAAAATAAAACAACATAAATATATGATATGATAAATAAATAAAACTATTTAACAAATTGTTTAACATTTTATAATTGTATTTAATATTTAAATTTTTACAAGCCGTTTACACTGTAAACAGAAATTACTTTTTTATACTTCAAATGTTTTGCTACATTTGTGCTACATTTTATTTAGCTTTTTAGGCTTATTTTAAGCAGAAAGTATGTGTATTCTGCAAATGTATTTGTTGCAAGTGTAATTGTAAATTTTTTATATATATAGTTAAGATGTGTGTAAATTACTGCGTTGTGACCATAGACTGTAAAAAATACGGATGTAGTGTCCGTGACGTCACCCATAGGTTTCTGAAGAGCGTTTCTGAAGCCTAAAGTGTGGCCGTTGCCATCTTGGCAGCGCGTCATCGCGCATCACTCCTGGATAACTGAAAATGGGCAAAGAGGATCTAACAGGTGGAGTGGGTGGAGCTAACAGACAGCAAACAAACGGCTAGTAGTGACAGCAGCGGCAATCCACCTTTCACTTAAGTGACCACGCCCTTAATTATGCAGAACTTTAAGGCTTAATATAATTTAAACAAAAAAAAGTTCACCCCCCTCACAGTTGTCATGAAGGGCAAAATTAGCTGTATAGACCAAAACCACAATTTGTACCAGGCTGTAAACATGTTTTTTCTGCTGTAAAGTTGGGCATTTTAACATGGGGCTCAATGAGATTCTGCTCTCTTTTGGAGCCAGTCTCTAGCGGCCAGTAGAGGAATTGCAGTTTAAGTCACTTCCGTATTGGCTTCAAGAGAAACTGGGGGAGGTTGCCGCTTAGTTGTGACTTAAATTTTTGGGGACGTTTAAAATTGTGCAAAACAATCCCGCACCCTATTGAGGCCCTGTTATACAGCACATACAAATAGTATTACTTTAATAATACTATAAAATAATACTACTTAGTTCAGTAGGAGACTGACACAGACGAGAAGAAATCGTTAATTTTGTTTGTTTTTTGCGCACAAAAAGTATTCTCATCACTTCATAAAATTAAGTTTGAACCACTGGAGTCAATGTCTTACGGGTTTGGAACGACATGAGGGTGAGTAATTAATGACAGAATACATTTTTGTGTGAATTTTTTTTTTCCATGAGTAGTTAGTATGTTACTACCTTGAAAGCGATAACAGTATTTCTTTTGATATTTGCCGATAATGGCGCTCTGCTCTCATCCAGGTTACGTCTTCGTGAAGTAGCGGCGTGCGACCAAGTAGAGTCAGCGTAGCTTGCAGCGCCATCTGTTGGTGAAAATAATCACTTCATGATTGCTTTTATAACCAGCAGGCTGCTGTATGTTGGTCTGGTTTTGCAATGCATTTGCGGGTTGTTTTGAACGAGCTGTAAAACGGGGACATTTCTGGGAGACAGCTCCAGTCGGGGACAGAACACCAAAAACCAGGACTGTCCCCGGAAAATGGTGTCTGGTCACCTTAAGATGAAATGATCTCTAGAAGCGGAGTCTGTAGATTAAGGGATTTGGGCTGAATTAATTGCAGATGTTTTGCCACTGGTTGGCTTTATGATGACAGTCTTGCTGAAGGGAGTTTTTCCTGCATTGCTGCTAGGGGAAAAAGAAAACACCCAGACCCGTTTCTCTCCTTTCCTCAGGTCACACTTTATCAGTCCTCCTCACAAGCTTCCTGCCTCCCCCCTCACCGTGGGATCCGGTGAATCAGAGTGCCTGAGCCAAAGGTTAGCATCCAGAGTCCAGACAAAGGAAGACGAGGATATGACTCATCAACCTTTTTTAACAGCCTTCTAACGTCTGCTTTTCTACTCAGACTCAGTGTTGTTGAGTGAAACAGACCCCGTCAACATTATCAAGGCTTTTTAACACGTTTCTGACTTTTATTGTGTTTTATAATTGAGGTGGAGTGATTTATGATTGATTCATCTCTGCCACAAATAGAAAGTGGCACCGTACATGCTTATAAGTACCGCCTATTGAGATGTCCTTGAGAGAGAACAGTGTGAATCCTTTGTGGATTTGTACACTCTGTGATGAGAGTTTGTCCTCTCATCACACCCACCCATCAGGCTCCACCCCTTTTTTGAGGTCATGAAATGTAGCAGCTCTCTGTTCCTGGGTTTGGCCGTATGCCACTCGTAGCCTTGAGATTCCTCGTAGACCACTGTTCTCAAGTGCTATCTCTCTTTAGGACACACAGTCAGAAATGTTTATAGAAGGCGTTCTCTCAGTCTCACTCCCAAAGTTATGCCACCCCTGCCATACAAGCTTTGCCCCACCCACACAGATTTTCTCCCAGGCCCACCCTGGTGGAGTCTGTTTCCTCGACTGTTGCTAGTTCCCTCGTGTGGACCGCATTTTCAACAGCTTTCCCTCAATGAATGGAGGCTTCTAAAAATAGTATTGTCATTCATTGCATATGCTCTTTGTTACAGCTTATCATGATGTGCAATTCTGCAATATTCCCATGTGTTTCGACTCTGAATGCTAATTTTCAAACGGTACAAAGATTTGTTTTTATTCAGTCACTGACTTTTTTGTTCCAATGCAGTGGTTTTAAGAGTCTATGAGCGAGGTCATGGCCTTGTCTGGAAATGTCAGGATGATTCAGCCTCAGCCCGCTGAAAAATGCTCTTTGTCAAAAAAAAGAGACCATCAACCTCCCTGTAAATATCAGCCATGTCTTTTGTTCATCAAATTACCCATTTAGTTTTGTAAGATTTAAATTACCAGTTGCCTTTGCATTTAGGCACAATGCTAGTTTAATAATAATTAAATAATAATAAATAATAATAATAATAATGACCATGTTTGTCTGAATGTGCGCTCTTCCCATAACAACAACGCTGAAACACGGGCAACTAAAGCCCTAAGAATTTACAATATTCAATTACAGCAGTGTTCTCATTATAATGTTATGTACATTATATGGCTCATTGGCTCTGCACATCTTGCACTTAACTGTATTTTCATTATCAAAGTGATTCCAGGCATTACTTTATTTCGCTGGTCTGGAAAGCGTGATGTCCTAATATTAACCAATCAGAAAATGCTGCAATAACCAATCAGAAAAAAAGAAACACTTTTTTTTAAGTCACGGCGATCATTGTTTTCTTGATCGATTGTCGCTGTCACGTTCAAGTACTCTTGCACATCCCTATTATCATTATCATGATGGTTGTGCCTGAAGTGTCAGTAATGCTGTATATTACATATACATGCAAATGAACGGCCAGAATGCATTAAAAGTTTCGTGTAAGCGGCCCCTAAGTTAATAACTAATGATTTTTACTACGAAAATGAATAATTTGTTACATTTTTTGTTACATATTTTTTTATATAGTGCTGAACTTACTTAAACTGGACATTGACTTTCTTCTAGAGCTGCTGTACAGCCATTATTTTCCTATTAAAGCTGCTTTGAAACAATCTGTATGTAAAAAGCGTTATATAAATAGGCAGCGGCTATAATGAAAATAGTGTATTTTCCATACCCCTACACTATTGCTACTGCTGGCAATCCAACGTCTTCTGGTATTTTCTCTGGCCCACCAGATGTTAGTGGGCAGAGTTAGTG
This sequence comes from Rhinogobio ventralis, assembly GCA_039654625.1. Lineage (NCBI taxonomy): Eukaryota > Metazoa > Chordata > Actinopteri > Cypriniformes > Gobionidae > Rhinogobio > Rhinogobio ventralis. Next base: position 13,499,562 of record CM077198.1, read on the forward strand.
TAAATTGCGTCTGCCAACAAGGCGGGCTATTTGCACTTAGTGTAAGACACTCCGATATTAAAAAAATGGTGACTTGACTTGACATACTGCAATATACACAATGTAGCAAAATCTCCAACGATAGACATTTTATACCGTGGTAACAATATACACTACCAGTCAAAAGTTTGGACACATTTTCCCATTCTCTTTGATGGGAAACTGTGTCCAAACTTTTGACTGGCAGTGCATGTCATCAAACCGCCCAGCACTAGTTATTTATTTTATTATGCATTTTTAATACAACTACTACTGCTGCTATTACTTTGTCTGGCTATCACCAGATCAAGCTCAATCTTTTAAGATTGAACATTGGTCTGGGGAGCCTGCTCTGTATTTTCTACTGCACAAGAGGCATGATCAACGAGCACAATTCAAATGACTCTGTATGTAATTGGATAGTCCTTCAACCAATCAGACCACAAGAGGCATGATCAACGGGCATCGATCCATCCTTCTCTATCCGTCATTGTGTTAAACCCACCAATAGTGTGCCAGGTGGATAAGTCAGTCTCTGACTGGTTCCCGCAAAAGTGTGACAGAAGCAGGATAAATGAATGTACAGGTTTCCAGCTTGAGCTGCAGGGCGAAATCAAATCGCCGGCAGATCAGGCTCGGTTTACCCAGTCTAGCTATTGCTACTAGTATTAATAATAATAATAATAATAATAATAATAATAATAATAATAATGATGATAATAATAAATTATATACATATTATTTGTTATTCAATTATTATTATTATTATTAATGTAAAAATATAGTCGTCTTTTTGTTATTTAATGTATTTTACATATTATTAATTTATTACACTGAGGGTAGATACAATTATTGGTTGATTTAAAGAGGTCTTTTTCCATTTTTTTTCTTTTCTTGTTTTTTCAGATGAAGGACTGGTGTCGTCTGCTGCTCTTGGCTGGAACTGCTGCTGTTTTGCATGCAGCCTAAACAGCACCCATGCACACTATGGCAACAATCGGTCCATGCTCAGATGCAGAGGACCTGTTGGCTTTCATCCACCTCGAGAGATATCTGGACCACTTCCGTCAGGCTGGCTTTCTTCTCGCCCGAGACTTCTGTCATGTGGACAATGTCGCTCTGAACAGGGTGGGAGTCACTGCCACCGGCCACAGGAAGCGTATCCTCAAACTGGTCGAGCACATTCAGCTGATCTGCCAACATCAAAGGAAAGAGCCCTTGCTAGATCGCTGTAATTCAGAGTCCGCTATTCACGAGGTGACCCCTGTCAATGTGGAGCCTCGTTCTCCTTCAAGACATCCTGGCAACTCTTTAGAAACCTTACGTAACAGCTCTGCCCCGAATCTTTGTGCACAAGTGAAGCGCTCATTCTCCGAGCGTACCACCAGTGTTGTAAAGCCTGTACCAAAACCAAGAACTGTCTTCCACAAACTAAGAGCAGAGACATTTTCTTTACCAACACAACATGAAGTGCAAGCTCGTCGAAAGTCATCTCAGGATCCACTTCTAATAGTTGCAGAAGATTCTTCCTCTACTGCGTCCAGTACAGACACTGTTGAAACATTTACTTCTGAACCAGGTTTGAGTAATACCACTTCAACCCCAGAGACTGGTGGACCATTACCCCCAGTGCCCCCTAGGTTAAATCGAGGAATTCCCCCATCCACATTCAGGAGAATGTCAGACCAGGAGCATCTCGGTACCCCACCCCTCTGCACCCCACCTGACTCCCCCTCTAGTTTTCAGTGCTCTCCCTTCACCAACACACCTGGTTCACCTCCAAGTCCTCCCTGCTCAGGGCTAGAGATGGTCTCTAATGAAATCTACTGTGGCACTTTACCAGGCACTCCACGTGTGTTTTGGAGTCGCTCTTTACCCGTTCCTCCTCCACGGCAGGAGGTCAGCCCATCCACTGAAAATCATAGGTAAACTGTTAAATCTTCATTGAAATGACATTTTTTTTCAAGATTATTTTTGACTATCCCTCCACAACTAATTAAACTTTCTCATCCTATAGCACTTTAGAAAAGTCCAACTCAACTGAAACACCCAAAAGAACATCTGGTAGGTTTATTAACACACAAAGTTTTATGATTTACTCACCTGAAATTTGTTCCTAACATGTATGACTTTCTTACATATCTTTTTTTCTGAACAATGATATTGTGAAAAATTTGTGTAAAGAATCTCTCTCTCTCTCTCTCTCTCTCTCTCTCTCTCTCTCTCTCTCTCTCTCTCTCTCTCTCTCTCTCTCTCTCTCTCTCTCTCTCTCTCTCTCTCTCTCTCTCTCTCTCTCTCCATCTCTCTCTCTCTCTCTCTCTCTCTCTCTCTCTCTCTCTCTCTCTCTCTCTCTCTCTCTCTCTCTCCACTGACATGGTTCCAGTGCAGGTTCCCGGGTTGTGTCTGTTCTCGAACCATTCTGTGCATTTATACTGCAGAAAAGGAGGTTCCGGTGTTGTGCCGAATTGTTTGACCCACCGAATTATGTGACCGTAGTAGGCGCTGTATTGAGCTAATCCTAATCCAAATCCTAATTTTAACCCTACTGTCACTACATTTTGTGTACGGTCCCATAATTCATTGGGTCACAGAATTCGGTATAACACTGGGCCGGTGTTGTGCCGAATTTGAACTCACTGCCAAATTATTACCCCCATCTTTGAGGCCACTACCTGAGACTGGTTATAGCCTCGTTTCTTTTAGACTGGTTATACATACATACATACATACATACATACATACATACATACGCATACATACATACGCATACATACATCCATACATCCATACATGCATACATTCATACACACATACATACACACACACACACACACACACGCATACACGCACACACTCATACATGCATACATACACACACATATACATGCATACATCCATCCATCCATACATCCATGCATACATGCATACATACACACATGCATACACATACACACATACATACACACACTCACGTACACACATACATGCATACATGCATACATGCATACATCCATCCATAAATCCATCCATCCATGCATACATACACGCATACATGCATGCATGCATGCATACATACATACACACATACATGCATACACGCATACATGCATACACACATACATACATGCATACATACATACACATACATACATGCATGCATGCATGCATGGATACACACGCATGCATACATGCATACATGGCAAAAATTTTGTTTTTTGCAAGAAATTAATTCAGCAAGGACACATTAAATCAATCACAAGTGACAGTAAAGTAATTTATGATGTTATAAAATATTTGTATTTCAAATAAATGCTGTTCATTTGAACTTTCTATTCATCAAATAATTAATTTATTTTAATATTAATGTGTTTATCTTTTTCTACTATTTTCTGTTTTCTGTTCTGTTTCAACTGGCACAGCATCTGCTGAGGATGAAGATGAAATGATCAACCCATACTGTGAAACTGTTTTCCACAGCAAGCGACAATATCAACATTCAGAGGTGAGAGACTTGAAGTGAGCAAACTTAATTTTCAAGTGCATTTTCAATTTATGTACTGAGATAAAGGTCATTTATTTATGGTTAAATATGTTTAGGTCGAGAGGACCAGATTTGAAGAAAAGACTGCAAATAAAGAGGATAAAACAAGAGACCATGGGTAAGTCCAATTTTTTAAATTGACTGTTTCCGCAAAAGCCAGCAGAATGTTTGGTATGCCCACAGTGTTATATCCAGCTGGTAAGCACATAGTGATGCTGAAAACAAAGCTATCTGGGATAAAGTGATAATGTTATCTGGATAAATGTGATAAACATTAATGCACTGACATTTTGTCAGAAGCGATGGTTTTATAGTTTAAAAGGTGTAAATTATTAGTGTTTTTCTCACACACCTTCGTTTTGCTTTAGAAGACATTCATTCACTGGGGTCGCATAGATTACCATCGTGTTCACTTTGTGTGGCCACCTGGTGTCAAGGTTTACTATCCATTTGCATTGTATGGACAGAAATTATTATTTTTCTAAAAATCCTAGTTTGTGTTCATCTAAAGAAAGTCCTATACATCTGGGACAGCATGAAAGTGAGTAAATGATAAGAGAATTTTTATTTTTCGGGTGGAGTATCCCTTTGTCATGTAGGTGCCTTAGTAAGCATGATTTAGCAAAGTGATCTCTGTAATTTGGTTAAAGCTATCTGAAACATTCTCATTTGTGTTTTAAAGGAACAGTTCACCCGAAAAAAAAATTTGGTCATCATTTACTCACCCTCATCTTGTTGCAAACCCTAAAACGTGCTTTCTTCCATGAAACGCATATAGAACAGTTTAGCTGAATTTCCCAGCTGCTCTTGTCTATAAAATTAAAATGGGGAAGGATGCAGTCAAGTTACTATATGAAAAACCAGACACTAACTGGTAGATTGCGTTGGTCATTATGGAAATGATCCGGCTACGTCTGTGTTCTTTATTTTGTGTGTCGTCAGTAGATCACATGCAGAACTTTCCACTCCCATCGGCGCTTATTTGGAATTGCGCTCTCACGCTAATTTTCCCTGTTTAGTAAATCTGGCCCTTAAAGGGACAGTTCACCCAAAAATGAAAATTATCCCATAATTTACTCACCCCCAAGCCATCCTAGGTGTATATGATATTCTTCTTTCAGACGAACACAATCGGAGTTATATAAAAAAAATGTCCTGGCTCTTCCAAGCTTTATAATGCCAGTAAATGACAGCCCAAAATTTAAAGACCAAAAAAGTGTATCCATCCATTATAAAAGTGCTCCACGCGGCTCCTGGGGGTTAATAAAGGCCTTCTGAAGCGAATCAATGGGTTTTTGTAAGAAAAATATCCATATTTAACACGTTATAAATTAAAAATCTAGCTTCCGGCGGACCGTATTCTGTATTCAACTTACGAAGAAAGTGTAACGCCTCTCGCAAAACACTTATGCTACGTCCACTGTCATCGTCACGCCAGTCACGCCATTTTGCATTGTAATATTACTGTACAATATATTTTAAATCCCCTCCTCCTCCTCCCACAGGCAGAACAATCACTCATGGCTCAAGCGTCTTGATTCTCCAGGCTACTGCACTGTGGGTGAACCCACACCGGCCTCCCACTCGTTCTCCCTGCCTCATAACCTCTGCACCAATGAAGCAGATGAGGACCACATCATCTCTCCCTACGCCAGCTTCACCTCGCTGTCCGAGCGGGTGGCACCTATCCTCAGCGGCTGGCTGGACAAGCTCTCTCCTCAAGGGTACGCCCCATCGGGGCTGCTACTCTCCTCTCATCTCTGCGTCTCCTGCACGCTCCTCAATGGCTGTTTCTGCTCCCTGTCTGTCCTCTCTGGCCGGTTTGTCATTACTTCACGTGTTGTGTGTCCTGCTGTCTCCTGTCCTCTGCTTGACATCTTCTAGTGTCTAGATTCACTTCCTCCTTAAACAATTTCAGAAATGTGATCTTTGTAATGTAGTTGTTTTCCTCTGACATCATATTTGTACCTCTGTTATAGAAACTATGTGTTCCAGAAACGATATGTGAAGTTTGATGGCAAGAACTTGATGTACTATGGTAGTGAAAAGGTATGATTGCATATGAACAGACTCACTGTTATCATGACATTGTATTATTAAAGGGATCATATCATACATTCATCATTCAGTACTTCAACCACTATTAATATCAAGGTTTTTACACATCATAATATACTCTACCATTTAAAAGTCTTATATGCTCACCAAGGCTGCATTTATTTGATCAAAAATACAGTAAACATTTATTTAAAATAGAACTCTTTTGTACCATTATAAATGTCTTTACTGTCACTTTTGATCATTTTAATGCTTTCTCAATGAATAAAACTATTAATTTCTTTAAAAAAATCTGACCCCAAACTATGAATGCTAGTGTTTTTCCACCCTCTCTCTGAATTGCTTTGATATAAACCCAGTCTTTGCATGTGTGTGGGCACTTTGCTGCAGGTTTACTGTCAAATATAGTTTTTAACCGCCCTTGCGCCATCCTGATTATTGAATAGTGTGTTAAACAGCTGAACAACACTGAATGAATGTTGTTGACGTGTAAAGGCCCTTTCACACCAAACGCAGAACAGGAAAGCTGAATGAATTGAATGAATGAATTGATGATGAATGGTCTATTTACCCTATATTTATTGAGCTGAACAAAAAACAAATTGCTAGAACAAAAGACGGTGGTGATCGACAACCAAATTTACGTGCGTGTTGAACCTTTCAGCTCAGCTGGTCTGGTAAAAGTTATGTTACACTATTTAATAATTTAAGGTTTGCAAGTTAGTTTCAATAAATCATTTTTGGGCTGGGTAGAATGTTTTGTGTTCCCACTGTTACTGTACAGCATGCTTTCATAGTACACTCAACTGATTCATCATAATATATGACCCCTTTAAGCACTTCACGCTGCCTGAAGACATTCAGAATATAAAAAAATCCTACATTCCATTGTGTTTTTCTGTAGACGTCACATATGTTGGTACACTGACTGTTATTCTTAACACAAATGGTCTCTTTCTCCCAGGATGCTTATCCCAAAGGTGTGATTCCCTTAGCTGCCATACAGATGGCCCGTGCAGCCAAAGACAATAAATTTGAGGTTGTGACAAGTCACAGGACGTTTGTGTTCCGAGCTGATAATGATGGTAAGCACAGCATTTTTAGCAGATAACTTTCTTTTTTATACATTGACATTTATGCATTTGGCAGACGCCCTTAGCGACTGCATTCAAGGTATTCAGTTAATGCATTTCCTGGGAATCGAACCCATGACCTTGCCGTTGCTCTATTGCTTGAGCTACTGCTTGTTTGCAAAAAAACAGCATTTCTTGTAATCTTTTGGTCACACTATATATTTGGTGTCCTTAACTATTATGTATTTACAACGTATTTTTGTGTTCATATTGTATTGCAAAAACTGCTATCGAGGTGGGATACGGGTAAGGTTGGGACATGTTTGGTGGTATGGGTAGGTTAAGGACTAAGGGAAGGCTCAACAGTGTAATTATAGATGTAATTACAGAAATTGACTACAGCTGTAATTACATGCAGGCATTTTTAAAAATATAACTAAAAACATGTATGCACACAATAAGTGCATTGTATCAAATGATTAATTTTAATGTTATTACATAAACCGCGTTTCCATCGAAATTACCCGGAACAATTTGTCCCAAGAACTTTTTTCCCAGGAACTTTTCTTCCTTCAGACCTGTTGCTGTCTGCATTTCCCATCGCGGTCTAAAGTACTGTGAAGATTAGGCAAAAGTCCGGTGTCATAGGACTGCATGCGAATTTCCAGTTCCCTCTGGATTTTGTCCTACGCATTTAAGCTTAATAAAGCCTGAACCTCGTTGTCGGTCCATCTGTCATATTTTTTAAACTCCATTGTTGATTTGAATAGCAAACATCTATTACTGCACGCATCGCAACAGACTTTTAAAAATTGTGGTTGAAATAAAATGCTGCATGTACTCAACCAATCAGCATGTTCAGCGCACAAGTCCCACCCCCGAAAGTTCCTGAACTTTGAAAAAGTACTAACTTGCGAGAAGGGACTTTCTGAGGGGAAAATTTTTACCTGGAACTTCATTTAGACCCTGGTCCCTGTGGTCGAAACACAACGAGTACCACCCTAAAATTCCTAGTTCCTAGGAAAAGTTCCTGCAATGGAAACGCAGCTATAGTAGTTCAAGACGCATATAAAGTGGCTAATAATATAGAATTGGAATGGATAAGTGTTTTACTGCTTATTGGAAATGTAACTAGGGCAAGAGAAACCTTATGATACTTCTTTATGTCTTCTTGTAGTCCAGAGGAGCAAATGGTGCTGCATGTTGCAGGAGCGGGTCAAAGAACAGCTGGTTTTTGGCCGTCCACGTTTTGGCCCTGGCAGTCACTGCCAAAAGAGCGGCTTCCTGGAGCTCAAAGGAACCAAGTCAAAGATCTACACAGCAATTATAATGGAGCAGATCTGGTTGTACAAGAGTGAGCAGGTGATTAGTAAATCACGTTATAGTTAGTTGTGTTATAGCCATACTACTCCAGTGATTTGCTTTACCTCTTTCTTACCTCAATGGGACACAGTTTGAGTGTTTGAAAAGAATTCTGAACTTCCTATAGCACATGTATAATACATTCAAAAATAGCCTTAAGTTATTTGCATCATGGAGGTTTGGTTGCTAATCCTTACATTAAGGCTGACCCTTTGTGATATGTGTTTTACAGTGCTTTAAAAATGGGATTGGAATTACTGTAATTGAGGCCAGAGGTGCTACAATTCGTGATGGGAAGGGCAAGAGCTTTGATCTCATTACACCGTATAAAACCTTCAGGTAAACAGTTCAAGTCATGCTATGCTTCTGTTAAGTAGCTTGTATGTGTTTACCTTCAACATTGCAAAAACATTGTTTAACCAGTAATTTGGCCAATGGGGTTCGAAAAATAATCTTAACGTATATTCTCTTAAAAAAAGTCTCTACATTTTTGATTCTCTAAATGTATCTTTTTTGAGGACATTTAAATATTTTTTACTGGAAAATAAGACAAATATTTAAGAAAAAAGAAAAAAATTATAATGATTATTATGTAATACAGAAAAATATTTAATATATTTTTGTTTGTATTCTCACATTTAGTTTTCACCTTTATACACTACCGTTCAAACGATTTTTTAAAACGTTTTTAAAGAAATTCTCTTCTGGTCACCAAGGCTGCAATTGATCAAAAATACAGTAAATCAGTAATAATGTGAAATAATTATTGCAATATAAAATACTTTTTTCTATTTTAAATTAAATTTATATTTTAAAATGATTTTTTTAATTATTATTTATTAATTAAATGTATTATTTATTTGTAACAAACACACACACGTACACACACGTACACACAAGTACACACAAGTACACACAAGTACACACAAGCACACACACATGTCTGGTTCACTATCTTTGTGGGGACTCGCCATAGACGTAATGGTTTTTATACTGTACAAACTGTATATTCTGTCCCCTTACACTAACCCTAGCCTTAAACCTACCCATTACAGAAAACTTTCTGCATTTTTACATTTCCAAAAAAACTCATTCTGTATGATTTATAAGCTTGTTTTCTCATGGGGACCTCAATTTAGGTCCCCATAGTGACACAAGTCCCCATGAGTTTGTGTGCATTTAGGTTGAATTCCCCACTAGGATGGAAAAACAAACGCACGCACAGCGTGCACACACATAGACATTATAGAATTATAGAAAGTCAATTTGATTGGTTAAATTTTACTGAAGTCATTCAGAGGTCTGTTCCCACCAAGTAACCATGTCAGACTAGAGACAATTAAAAAGGTCCTTGAAGGCAGAGCATTAAGAGGGTTTTGTGCACACTTGCAGCTTTACGGCAGAGTCGGAGCGAGAGAAGAGGGACTGGATGGAGGCCGTGCAGGAATCTATTGCAGAAACACTATCTGATTATGAGGTGGCAGAGAAGATCTGGTCCAACAGGTCCAACAAGATCTGCGCAGACTGCAAAGCCATCAATCCAGACTGGGCATCCATTAATCTCTGTGTGGTCATCTGCAAGAATTGCGCAGGTGTGTGTGTGACTGATGTGGTGGTGTATTATCAGCTCGTTGGCTTTTATAATTTAAATTTATAAAGCACAGTGAATTCTGCTGAATTAGACTAGAAATTCATTAAAAGAGTTGGTGTGAGATATTTAGCATTTTCCAAATAGTGCCTATCTGGGTAATGGCAGTGCAGTGTCTTGGTTGAAACAGATGGTACGAAGAGTTTCTAAGCTCATTTGAGAGTTCATATGAGGTAAACTTGCAGATAAATGAGTCTCAGAGGCACCATATCAGGAAGTCTTTATGGGACAAACAGAATGAATGGTGCATGGAGAGTGATGTGGTGCCTCTTTTGTTCTGTCTGCCTGCAGGCCAGCATCGAAGTCTTGGCACAATGGTGTCGAAAGTGCAAAGTCTGAAACTGGACACCAGCGTGTGGAGCAATGAGATTGTTCAGGTAGGGGTTGCTGTGAGTTTTTCTGTGAAAAGATCCTTATATTCCAGTTATCAGGACTCCTGGCAATTTTACTACACTGCCTTTTACAAATAAGGCCAAGATGACCCTTATCTTTATATGTTCTAGCTCTTCATAATGCTTGGCAATGATAGAGCAAATGAATTCTGGGCAGCCAGACTTTCTGTGACTGAGGAGCTGGACTGTGATGCCTCCCCAGAACAGCGGAGAGAGTTTATCACCCACAAATACAAAGAAGGCAGATATCGCCACCCTCATCCCAGTTTCAGCAGCCAAGAGGAACTTCTTAAGGTAAAGGATAAGCCCTTTGTACTTACAGGGGACAGATTATGGAAAAAAATAGAGATTTCCTCCTTATTCCTCATGAGGTACTGACATATCAATATCTATTAACAACTTGATAGGTAAGTTATTGCTCATTTCACATTTAAAAAAGTTAACCAATCATAGAGATTATTTACATAAAGACATCTTAAAAGTACAGAAACAATATTTTTTTTTTCAAAAGAACAGACCCCTAAAGAGACCCTTGTGCAAAAAATATACAGACTTTTGTGTGCACACACAAAACTATTGCATGTGCATGATAAACTTTTCACATATACTCTGTATTTTTTTGCATGCTCACGTTAAAATTTCCGTTTTTTGTATACAGTAACCTATTTCCTTTGTGCCTCACTGCCATTTTACTATGAAGAAGCTCTAATATCCAGGCCTTATGTCTGCTTTAACACATCCTCTGTGACGGCCGAGAAACTGCGCCGTGCAATGGGCGCAATACAGCTGTGTGCATTGTCCTATTTGCCAAGTTCAAGGGTCCATAAAAAAAGACTGATACAGTAAAAAAAAAAAGTGCTCAAAATTTGGCTTTCGTTAGGGCAGTAACTAGGGCAGTTCATATTTCAAGGCCTTATGTCCACTTTAACGCAGAATGGGTTGAAGGTTCAATAGCTAGCTCAGGGTGCATTGTCCTATATGCTAAGCTTAATGGTTCATAAAAAACACATTGGTACAGTAAAAAGTGATCACGCAAAAGCACGCAAAAAATATATAACAAATAAAAATTTATAAAAAATATATATGTAATTGAATTGTATATTTGTGTAAAAATTATATACACAAATTGTGTATATATAGCACGAGCACGACAGTCCAACTAACGAACATATAACAATTATGACAAGATTAGAGGGATATCGATCACGAAAAGAGGAAACAAACATATATTAGGAGTATATTATCTTGTCGGACACATTTTGGGCTTGAAACAGACAGTGAGGAGGTTTAGATGCTCCAGGCTTATCGGGTGTGGAAATGAATGGATAATTGTCATAGCTGAAGTAAACGACAATACGATCGCAAATGGAAAAACAACCGAACATGACACATAAGCATATTCAAGCAAAAGCCAGCATATATTAGTTCTGTGAAACAAAACAAAATCAATGTTACTCGCCTATCGAGAAGAAATAAAGCAACCTTGGCCTTTACTCCTTGAGTTCTCTCCAGCGCTGGAAAGCTGATACTTCTTGCCTGATCGTAAGCCTTCTTTTGTTCCACAGACATCTTCCACGTTTGTTTTTTATCTGCCATCTCTCTTTCTGTCATCGCTCAGCTAATGTTCGTCCTGTGTCGTGTCTTTTGAATAATGACGTGCACTGAGTGCTCTCTTCTCCACGTCATTAGTAGACACGCCCCTTACTGCTGATTGGCTATCAGTTTGTTATGGTACTCGGCCCGAGTCACATTTCTAAAGCAGTTTTGAAATAACACTTACCCCATCTTTAATCCGTAGGGTTTAATATGGAGTTGGCCCACCCTTTGCAGCTGTAACAGTTTCATCTCTTCTGGGAAGGCTTTCTACAAGGTTTAGGAGTGTGTTTATGGACATTTTTGACCATTCTTCTAGAAGCACATTTGTGAGGCCAGGCACTGATGTTGGACGTGGAGGCCTGGCTCGCGGTCTCCGCTCTAATTCATCCCAAAGGTGTTCTATTGGGTCGAGGTCAGGACTCTGTGCAGGCCAGTCAAGTTTCTCCACACCAAACTCGCTCATCCATGTCTTTTATAGACCTTGCTTTGTGCACTGGTGCACAGTCATGTTAGAACAGGAAGGAGCCATCCCCAAACTGTTGGGAGCATGAAATTGTCCAAAATGTCTTGGTATGCTGAAGCATTAAGAGTTTCTTTTACTGGAACTAAGGGGCCTAGCCCAACCCCTGAAAAACAACCCCACACCATTAATCCCCCCTCCACCAAACTTTACACTTGGCACAATGCAGTCAGGCAAGTACCATTCTCCTGGCAACCGCCAAACCCAGACTTGCCAGACAGAGAAGCGTGGTTGGTCACTCCAGAGAACACGTCTCCACTGCTCTAGAGTCCAGTGCAGGCTTGCTGTACCCCACTGCATCCGACGCTTTGCATTGCATTTGGTGATGATAATAATAATAAGTATTATTATTATTATTATTATTATTATTATTATTGTGTGAAATTTCAATCCTAAAATCATGGGTATTTCTATAGTAAATATACATTTTTCTCAATAATGCGTAGTAATCATGAATGATAGGAAAGGCCATGGAAAAGTCAAGGGAATTCATTGTTCAAAAAATGTGGAAACCCTATATTCTTGCTAAGAGTTAGCAGTGACTGAAGCCTTTGTGTAAACCTTGTGCAGATGTACATAGGTCTTTTGCACAGATAACAGTGAGGCAATGTTCTAGCCACATAACCTCAACACCTTTGCACAATAAGTGCATTTCCCTTTTCTCTTTTGCAACAAACCCTTAATTTTTTAACCCTTTAACCCTTAACACACAATATTTCCTTTAGTCAGAGCCGCTGTGAACTATAGCAGTGGCCATTTCTCTGTGTAATAGCTTTGCTTCAAAAGAAAACTTTTAGATCAGTCCCCACTGGGGCAGTGAGGACATCCTGTCTTAATATAGCCAGAGCCATCTAAGTATTATGCCAGCGGTCAAGCCAAGATTAGTGTGTATTATTCTTTCTCAGGACTTTACCAAGGCTATCATTTGTGTATTCAGGCTACCTATACACCCCTGGAATAAGCCATGGATGTGCTGTGAATTGTAAATAATTAAGAAAGCTAAAAGGACTGCAATGAATAGATGGATTTTTAGAAGAAGCTTTGAATGTCCTTTGACTGAATGTGTTATTAGCAGTGCATTTGTTTAAGTGTTTGTGTGCATATGTGTCCCCCTGCAGGCGCTGTGCACTGCCGTGACCGAGCACAACCTGCTGAAAACAGTCACTCAGATTTTTGCAGAAGCTGAGGCCGTTCGACTCGCTGACGCTAATGGAAACGTTAAGCGCCTGTCCCCACATTACTCATACACACAGTCTGCAGGTATGATAGAGTCCTTTCCAGTACTTCACTACAGCCATATTTCTTAAAGGTGAAGTTTATCATTTAATTGGTACCAAACGGAACTGTAAAAAAACCCCCCAAATTAGACAGTTCTTTTAAAATTCTCCTTCTTGTGCACATGGTGCCAGTGCTTTTTTATTTATGTTTTACTAAGTTTTTTTGTTCCTCTGTACTTTGGAAAGCCTTCTAATTTTGACCCTAGCATTTGTTGATTATTTATACTTTTTTCTATATAGTCTATTGCATTGTTTGGACACTCTAATCAATTTCCTGCTAAACAGTTTATTACAGGTTATCCTGCCTCAAACAAAAGGCATTGGTTGAGCCATAAGCTAAAGCGCCACAGGGGAAAGTTGTGAAAAGACTTATATTTACTATGGGAGAAAAAACTGACATAAATAAAATGACATACTTCACCTTTAATATATGAAAAATGTAATATTTCCTCTTTAAGTGAAATACAAGAAGTGTGAAGTATCGTACTGTAATTTTCTGGATTCAGATTCTTGTGTTTATGATGAGATCATGCAGCCCATCCTGTACTCTGGCTACCTCTACAAGACAGGCTCTTTGAACAAAGGGACATTATCCCGCAAAACCAGAGACGGTAGGTGAAAACAAGCCTTTGCAGTGATTTAGGAGTTGAATGTACCTCTTCAGTAAAAAAAAAAAGCTATTCAGTACGGTTTCATACACATCAAAATGTGCAAATATTAAATTCACTGGGTATTGTTAAGGTGCACAAAGTAATTAAAATGATTACAAAAGTTATGATACATTAAAAAGTTTGTGGTAAGATTTTTTAAAAGAAATTAATACTTTTAATCAGCAAAGATGGATTAAATTGATCAATAGTGACAGCAAAAACATTTATAATATTACAACATTTTTCTACTTCAAATAAATGCTGTTCTTTTGAACTTTTCATCAAATAATAAATAAATAAAAAATTCCACAAAAATATTAAGTAGCACAACATGAATAATATTAAGACATTTTTCTTCAGCATATTATAATGATATGCTAAAGAAATATTTATGATTATTATCAATGTTGAAAGTTTCTTGATCATCAAATCATCATATTAGAATGATTTCTGAAGGGTCATGTGACACTGAAGACTGGAGTAATGATGCTGAAAATTCAGCTTTGATCACAGGAATTAGTTACATTTTAAAATATATTCAAATAGAAAACAGTTATTTTACATTTTAATATTACACAATATTAAATTTTTTTGTATTTTTAATAAAATAAATGCAGCCTTGGTGAGCATAAGAGACTTCTTCTAAAAACATTAAAAAATCGTACAGATCCAGAACTATTGAACGGCAGTGTAATTAATTCCTGTGATCAAAGCTGAATTTTCAGCATCATTACTCCAGTCTTCAGTGTCACATGATCCTTCAGAAATCATTCTAATATGATGATTTGATGATCAAGAAACTTTTCTTATTATTATCAATGTTGAAAACAGTTGTGTAAAACATTTTAGGATTCTTTGATGAATAGAAAGTTCAAAAGAACAGTATTTATCTGAAATAGAATCTTTTGCAACATTACACGTCTTTACTGTCACTTTTGATCAATTTAATGCATCCTTGCTGAATAAATGTATTAATTTCTTTGTTCTTCCCCCCCCCCAAAAAAAATTCTTACTGACCCAAAACTTTTGAACACTACAATGTTGCAAAAGCTTTCTATTTCAGATAAATACTGTTCTTTTTAACTTTCTATTCATCAAAGAATCCTAAAAAAAATTGTTTACACAACTGTTTTCAACATTGATAATAATCATAAATACTTCTTGAGTAGCAAACCATCATATTAGAATGATTTCTGAAGGATCATGTGACACTTAAGACTGGAGTAATGATGCTGAAAATTCAGCTTGGCCATCACAGGAATAAATTACATTTGATAATATATTAAAATGGAAAAGAGTTATTTTACATTTTAATAATATTTCACAATATTACTGTTTTTATTTTTAATAAAATAAATGCAGCCTCGGTGAGCATAAGAGGCTTCTTCTAATTAACATTAATAATATTTCACAATATTACTGTTTTCATTGTATTTTTAAAATTTTAAAATGATACATTAAAACGGTTGTGCAAGTGGCCGCCTGATAACCACCTGATCACTGATTCAAAACAACAGTGGTCTTATACTGACATCTAATATGGAAAAATACAGAAAAAATACTTTTTGCATATTTATTTACTACTCGTGTGCATTTAGAATATTATATTCTGTTGTTGAATTTTTGTTTGTTTGATTTTGTTTGTTTTCAATTACCTTTTTGATTTGATTTTTTCAGCAGATTTTCAAAAGTACTGGTGTTCGGTGGAGAAGTCTATTCTCTTCTATGAGTCGGACAGATGTCATGAGCCCAGTATGAAGATCAATGTTAAAGACATCATCTGTTTAGGAGTTAACAGGCCAGATTCCAGCAACAACAGCGGCTTTATTGACAAGTGGGTATCACTGCATAACAGAACATCCTTCGGGACATTTTCCGATTTAGAAATGGTCATTGTATCTTACATCATAACATTTATAACAATCTGATTCTTGTTGTTCCTTTCAGATTCCGATACACTTTTGAACTTTACTTAACGTCTGATAAATTGATCCAGTTTGGCTTGGAGACTTCAGATGCGTTGCACAGTTGGGCGAGAGCAATAGGGAAGGTAAACATTAATCAGTCAAGCTGTGCTTTATGTGCACAAGAAATAGCTTGTCGCATCACTGCATTAGATCTCACCTCGGTTTTTATCTCTGGCAGGCCGCCACACCTCTCAGCTGTCACTGCCTGCTGGCGCGAGAGTTCGAGCGAGTGGGCGTACTGCGCTACAAGGCCATGCTAGACCCGCAGTGGAAAGAAGGCTTCTTTGTTCTGCAGAAGTCCAACCTGTTCTTATGCCCTAGAAATGATGGAGCCGCAGAGGATATTATAAACCTGAAACACCTACAGGAGCTCAGTGAGTCTGTTAGCTGAATCACTCTGACACTGATACGATATTTCAGAGAAAATAATGCTGCTAAATTTATCCTCGGAGATTAATAAAGGAGCTATGTACTTATCCGTCTTTGTCTTGGGTTCAAGGCATTGCATCAGAAACAGAGAACCATGAGAAGAAGGAAATTCTGGTTCTTGTTGAGAAAGGAAGGTGGGTCTTTGACTTATATAAATGCATATTAAGCCAAATTAAACCCATTTACTTTCTTAAAGTGACCCTATTATTATGCTTTTTCAGATATTACCTTTCATGTAGTGTGTAATATAGCTGTCTGTGAATGTAAAAGGTCTGCAAAGTTTCAATGATCAAAGTGCATGATAAGTGGAACGTACGTAGTATTTTAATAAATGTGTATAATGCCAGCCTATGGTCTTCATTGGCTGCCTGCTATTTTGACCCGCCCTCAAACACTGTAGTTGTAGCTGAGGCCTGGTGCAGTTTGTGTTGTCGACATGTCGAGAAGATGCTGTTTTCTGTGTTGTGAAAGCAAATGGATGAGGACTCAGGCTTGAATTGATATGGTAAAACTGACGCCATCGTTACTGTATAAAGTATAAAGTGCTGAGGAAGCCTCCACAGCTGAAATTCAGATATGGTAATGGGTGTTTTGTTTCCGACATGCACTGTAACGCCGAGTTCACACTGCACGATTTTAGCCCCGATTTTGACTCGCCAACAAATTCCCGAAATCAGACAAATTCACGCAGTGTGAATTATCAAAGACGTGATCTGAGAGAATCGCAGATGAGTCGCCTGTGAGATATTTGGCATGCTAAATATCTGGACCTGTCTGCGATTCTGCGATCTGCTGTGTGAAATGTGTTCTGACTGAAAATTACAATGGCGATGACATACAGCCAATGAGAGAGCAAGATACAGGGCAGCGGGAAGTTCGGGGAGGAGTTATAGACCAGAATATCAGTATTTGAATAGATATATTTACATATAAAACAGTAACAAAGCACAAACATTAGCTTGACCAGCCGCAACAGCAGCACATTGCAAAATAATTTATTTACCTCTAACTCTCTTTGCAGAACACAATTCTTGCTCCCCGCGTCTCCCCAACCATTTCCTCATCCATATTTTTTTTCTTTTTCTCCTTTTCGCTGCAAATCAGCGCACCAACAGTTTGGATCGCAAGCTTCTTGCGGGCTAACATTTTTAATAACAATTCCAGTCTCGCATGAGAACTCCAGTCTGACACACGTGATCTTGCGTTGTTTTCTTGTCACATCTTGCGTGTGTTTGGTTGTGAAACGTAGTTTGAGGACGAGACAGACTTCTTCCTATTGTAAAGTCATGCAGACCCTGTCGCCGATCCCTCATAGCGTGCACACAGCAGCGACTGAATGCTACCCCAGATAGTCATGCAGTGTGAAAAGAACTGTGATCCGACGACTTTGAAAATCGTGCAGCGTGAACTCGGCATAAGTGGTAGGCCAATCACAACAGAATGGACCATCTGACAGAGTAGGCTCTTGGAAAGAAGGGGTTTAGAAATACTGAATCCTTTATCGAAGCGTTTCAGACACTGTGAGAAAATAAGTGTTTTTTGACCTTGGATGCATGTAAACCTATTGTAGGAGGCCTCCAAAACAAAATTAGGAACCTTTAAAATAGCATAATAGGGGCACTTTAATGCATCCTACTCTAATTGCAAATAATTGCAAGTTGTTACAAAGAAGAAAAAGTCCCACTAAAAAATGACTGTGCCTCCAGGACTCTGCATCTGCAGGGCATGGGCAGGACTGATTTCTCCCTGTGGTATGCAGACATCCAGAAGGCTGCGGGAGGGAAAGGGAACAACCTTAAAGACCAGCAACTCAGCAGAAATGACATCCCCATCATTGTAGACAGTTGCATTGCATTCATAACCCAGTATGGTGAGAAGATTAACTGATGTCATTTCTGATTCATGTGCTTTGTTATATTCCCTGTGCTATAACATTAACATTAGAATCCAACTGATTTAAAACTCTCTTACACAGGTCTGGGCCATGAGGGTATATACAGGAAAAATGGTGCAAAGTCCAGAATCAAGCTTTTGATGGAAGAATTTCGTAGGGATGCCCGTAATGTGAAACTACGCATTGGAGATAACTTCATAGAGGATGTGACGGATGTACTGAAAAGGTTCTTTCGGGAGATTGATGATCCCATATTCATGGCTGATCTTCACCCCTTCTGGAGGGAAGCTGCCAGTTAGTACAGTAAACTGCATATATATACGTTCAAACAAAGAAAATGGGTTAAATATTATGGGTTATTTTCAGCATAATGTCTATGACGGGGATCTGTGACATGCTTACCATTGCAAATTATAATTTTGATGGAACATACACTGATCAGGCATAACATTATGACAGGTAAAGTAAATAACACTGATTGTCTCTTCATCACTACACCTGTTAGTGGGTGGGATATATTAGGCAGCAAGTGAACATTTTGTTGATGTGTTAGAATCAGGAAAAATGGGCAAGCGTAAGGATTTGAGCGAGTTTGACAAGGGCCAAATTGTGATGGCCGGACGAATGGGTCAGCATTTCCAAAACTGCAGCTCTTGTGGGGTGATCCCAGTCTGCAGTGGTCAGTATCTATCAAAGGTGGTCCAAGGAAGGAACAGTGGTGAACCGGTGGCACGGTTATGGGCGGCCAAGGCTCATTGATGCACGTGGGGAGCAGAGGCTGGCCCGTGTGGTCCGATCAAACAGACGAGCTTTATTCCTGTGATGGCTGAATTTTCAGCATCATTGCCCCTTTCTTCACTGTCACATGATCCTCCAGAAATCATTCTAATATGCTGATTAGGTGCTTGAGAAATATTTATTATTATCAATATTGACCCCAAAATTTGGAATAATTAATTATATGGAATTTTTAAAAGTACAAAAATTGGATTGCTAACTCAACCAAATGTTCTTCCACCTGAAAAAGACAAATAAAAAAGTTGTAGAATTCATCTAAATGGTTTAACGAAGGTTCACATTGTATGTGTATTGTTAAAAGTAAGTACATGGATTTCACAACCATAGACATAAAGTTGAAAACGACCCAGAATATTCAGATACTGTATTTCGGATAGTTTGTGCTTTCTCAGTGATTTCTCGTACTATATGCAGAGATACCTCTAAAGGCACAGCGTTTGGATCGATACAAAGAGCTGATTCGAGGTTTACCACGGGTCAACAGGACTACATTAGCAGCACTCATCAGTCATCTCTACAGGTGAGTCTTCATTCTGATTCAGGTGTCTGTAATTACAGCAGCTCTTACATGCTGTCTCTTTCTTTTTCTTAGGGTACAGAAGTGTCTGTTTTTGTAATTACAGCAGCTCTTACATGCTGTCTCTTCCTCTTTCTTAGGGTACAGAAGTGTGCTGATCTGAATCAGATGTGCACTAAGAACTTGTCCCTGCTGTTTGCTCCCAGCCTGTTTCAGACTGATGGAAAAGGAGAACATGAGGTCAAAATCATAGAAGATCTCATTGATAACTATCTGTATATATTTGATGTAAGTGGATAATTTCATGGTATGATATTATAACAGATATAATATTACATTTTACTGTGTTGAAGACCTTTGCAAAGAAAGTGCTGTGGTGCAGTTATAATATCAGGTGACGATACAGTAGTTAAGTACTTTGATATACCATATGATATACCATAACTGAATGACTTGCATGGTAATTAATTCAAAGAATACCATAGTAGTACAGTGGTAAAAAAAATGGTAGTACCATTGTACATTTTGGTACTTTTGTGGGATTTAGTTTAGTTTGAATATTAATATTTTTTTGTTAATAATTGTTTGTCATTTTTAAATGTGTTTTCTTGTTGTGTTTGATCAGATTGATGAAGAGCATCAAACTCAGATTGAACTGGAAATCAGTTTGATAACCACCTGGAGAGACACACAGGTAGAGCAATTTATAGTTTATATTTAATATTTTATATATATATTTTCTCTCTTTCTGTCTTGTTATTTGTTATTATTATTATTATTAATAACATTTTTCTGTTTCTTCCAGCTCTCACAGGCAGGGGACTTGATTATTGAAGTTTATCTAGAAGAAAAAATACCAGATTGTTGCATCACTCTAAAAGTAAGGGATCATGCTCAAACCAAAATAATGCAACTGTGTGTATGTGTGTGTGTATATATATATATATATATATATATATATATATACCCTTTAGCAGATGATGTCAACATTATTTTTAGTCCATTGTCCCGGATGGGGGGAAAATTGTGTTTTAAGATAGTTGTATATCTGCTTATTAATCTTTATTAGTACACTAGCATATAGATGGCCTCAAAGCTAACATATACAAAATAATATTGTAGTCAAACCTTTATTTCATCTTTAGAGTAGTCTGCTTCATGTGTGTATGTGACTGGTTTTTGACTGATTACACAGTTGCTGTTACACAACATTACCACATGGTGGCATATTGAAACCATTATTGCAAACCCTTGTGTGCCCTTTCCACAGGTGTCCCCAACTATGTGTGCTGAGGAGCTGACCAATCAGGTGCTGTATATGAGAAATATTCCTGCTGGTGAAAAAGACGTGTGGATGACCTTTGAAGCCATTGAGGAAGGAGAGCTAGGTAAAAACAAAATGCACCCCAGTTTGCTTAAGCACAATTTTACTAGGACACTAGGTCAATGTTTTTTTTAAGGCTGGGGAAAACAGTAGATAAATTCAGGATGTCGCTTCTGCAGAGCGACCTCTTCACCCCAAAGAGAAGGTTCTGGAACAAGCTCTACAGTGGTGTAAAATGGCTGATCCCAGCTCTGCATATCTGGTGGTGAAGAAGGTGCCTAGAGGAGAAGCTATAGACATTTTCACAGGTGAAAGCATATTCATGTAATAAAGTGTTGTGATCAATATTTTTAAATTAAAACTTTAGTTTAAAATATTTGAACCAGTTTTTCTGTTCTGCATTGTGACAAATACATTTTTATATGTACAAATATGTGGTCATGTAAATGCATAAAAATTTGTACTGTTTAAAAGTTTGGGGTTGGTAAGATTACTTTTTTTTTTTATTTAACATAAGATGTCACTTATGTTCACCCAGGCTGCATTTAAAAAAAAAAAATAGGGTAAAAAGTGTAATATTTTCAAATATTATTTTATTTTACATTAACTGCACACTGTTATTCTCCCTTTATAATGTTTGTTGCCACTTTTTTGTTCTCTCTCTCTCTCTCTCTCTCTCTCTCTCTCTCTCAAAAAAAAGATCCCAAATGGTAGTGTATACAAGAATTAGAAAAATAATAAAATAAATAATAATAAAAAAGATAAAATATAGCATAGTTCTTACTACGCAGCATCCAAACATAAAACTCTAAAACCATATTTTGTCACAAAAACACCAACTGTATATTTTGTTCTCTATATTGTTGTTGGTTTTTGACCTTGTATCTAGTGTATCTCTGTGTTGTGGGTTGCAGCCTATAAGAGTGAGATTGTGAAGTCTGGAGTACTGAAGTGTCGGGAAGAGCCGCCCAAACTCTTGCAAGGAAACAAATTCCAGGAGCGATCATTCCAAATTAAAGACCACAGGCTAATCCTGATGAAGGACAAAAAAGTATGTATACGGTTCATCATCAGCTTCTACATAAAAGCACATTACAGGATTCTGTAGAAATGAGAAGACGGTGAACTGAACATTTCATCGTCTTTCCCACATTACAGAGCAACAAGCCTGAGAAAGAGTGGCAACTGAAAACCTTAAAGATTTACATGGGGATCAGAAAGAAGTTAAAGCCACCAACAAAGTAAGATGCATGCTTCACATTTCTGCTTTTAGAGCAAATGAACCTTCTTTTCATCAGTGAACCTTATAAAACTTGAAATAACAAGTGTATTTACTTGCAGATGGGGATTAACAGTAATGCTGGATAAACAGCAATTGTAAGTATTATTTAAATGTGTTATACTGTACATGGAATATATCAGGAATTCATAGGAATCTGTAATTTTTGTTTTTTTTAATGCATGTATAAAGGTATTCATAATGCCTTTTAAATACTTTATACAAATTTAGAATGCAGAAACTGAATAAAGGATAAAAACTGTATATTTAACCAGTGTTAGTTTTATGTCTCCAGTAGCAATCCATAGCTTCTTCTCATAAAATAAAATAATTTTACACTATAACTTACACTACCGTTCAAAAGTTCAGGGCCAGTAAGATTTTAGTAAGAAATTAATACTTTTATCAGTAAAGACATTTATAATGTTACAAAATATATCCAGTACAAATAAATGCTGTTCTTTTAAACTTTCTATTCATCAAATTATCCTGAAAATTCCACAACTGTTTTAAACATTGATAATAAGAAGAAATGTTTCTTGAGCTGCTGAATATTCAGCTTTGCCATCACAGGAATAAATTACATTTTTATTAAATGTATTAAAGTAGAAAACAGTTGTTTTAAATATATAATAATATTTTGCAATATTACTGTTTTTACTGTATTTTTGAGCAAATATGCAGCCTTGGTGAGCATAAGAGACTTTACAAATATATAAATAAAATTACATACATTGTCATTTAAAAGTTTGGGATTGGTAAGATGTTTTAAAATTGTTTAATTTGATTTCATTTAAAAGCATTAGGAATACCTTTTACTGTAGGCCAGTGTTTTTCAACCGGTGGGTCGCGGAGCGTGTAGTCAAAGAAACAAACAACAAAAATAAATGTCTAAATGTCTAAATGTTTTTCTGATGCAAGACTTTTATTTTGAAAGATGTGCATGAAAGCTGTTGACTTTTCTGTCAGACGCAGTTTCAAGGTGCGTTCACGCTAGGGCTGCACGATTAATCGAAATTAAATCGATTATGAAATCGCAAAGGCTGTGATTTTTCTTTTTTTCTTTTGATTTTTTAATTAAATATATGCACAGCGTGTCAGTGAAGAGCGTCTCTGTCATCAGTAGTAAATACTGCTCCATCTCTGAAAGCACTGTGAGTTTGAGTCGCTTATAACATGCATTTGAAAAAGCAACACGTCAAACATCTTCCAAAGCTTGTAATGTAAAGCGTTTATAAACCTGTTGTCCAACAAAAGAAATTTTAATAACATATTTTACTCCAAACTCACTTCATAACGAGTGTTCAGTGTTCAGTCGAGTGTTTGAAATAACTTCCTTTTGTGAGCTGATGTGATTTCTTATCATAGTACAGAATTCTCCATTCTCACAAAAGTTTTTTTTAACAGTGGATGCATAAGAGGCTCATATTTAATATTAAAGACTTTTGATTTTGCATACCTCCTGACAAAAAATAAGAAATTGTCACAGATTTTTATCATAATAATATATTATTTTATAATAAATCCTTAAACCTTTGTAATGATTTATAGTCATAGTCCGTCTGCATGTTAACCGGTAACCCTGCAGTTTTTCTTAAAACATTTTCTGTCAAATAAAAATATTATTATTATTTTCTTATTATATTG
This sequence comes from Rhinogobio ventralis, assembly GCA_039654625.1. Lineage (NCBI taxonomy): Eukaryota > Metazoa > Chordata > Actinopteri > Cypriniformes > Gobionidae > Rhinogobio > Rhinogobio ventralis. The sequence goes on from CM077198.1 coordinate 13,523,552, forward strand.
CTATATTTATTTTTTAAATACTCGAAATATTTCTTATTTAGTTTAATATTTTATTTAGCAATAATAATAATCATAATATTTATTATTAGTCATATTAATATATAAGCACAAAATGTTGAGCCCTACAAGCAAGCACAACAAACCGGGTGTTCTTATATATATATATATATATATATATATATATATATATATATATATACATGTATGTATGTGTGTGTGTTCGGGGTGTATCGATACCCTCATATCACGATTCGATACATATCACGATACTGAACTCATTATGCGATATTACTGAGATACTCAAAGACATATGGTAAAAGGTTAACAAAAAATATACTGTTGAATTAAAATGCTAAATTTGGGATTACATTGGGGTGGAAATAAATAGGCTTAGACTTGGTGCTGGTAACCCAATGTCAAGTCAAGTCACCTTTATTTAGATAGCGCTTTTTACAATGCCGATTGTTTCAAAGCAGCTTCAAATATACACAATGCACAGAACAATGGTGACACCAGAATAAAATTATTCATGATTCTGAAGCTGAAAATACTGAATTATTTTAGACAAATATGCTGGCACTCTGTCACTGACTAGATATACAGGTGCTGGTCATATAATTAGAATATCATCAAAAAGTTTATTTATTTCACTAATTCCATTCAAAAAGGGAAACTTGTATATTATATTCATTCATTACACACAGACTGATATATTTCAAATTTTTATTTCTTTTAATTTTGATGATTATAACTGACAACTAAAGAAAATCCCAAATTCAGTATCTCAGAAAATTAGAATATTGTGAAAAGGTTCAATATTGAAGACACCTGGTGCCACACTCAGCTAATTAACTCAAAACACCTGCAAAGGCCTTTAAATGGTCTCTCAGTCTAGTTCTGTAGGCTACACAATCATGGGGAAGACTGCTGACTTGACAGTTGTCCAAAAGATGACCAGTGACACCTTGCACAAGGAGGGCAAGAGCTCTGTGTCCAAGCACATTAATAGAGAGGCGAAGGGAAGAAAAAGATGTGGTAGAAAAAAGTGTACAAGCAATAGGGATAACCGCACCCTGGAGAGGATTGTGAAACAAAACCCATTCAAAAATGTGGGGGAGATTCACAAAGAGTGGACTGCAGCTGGAGTCAGTGCTTCAAGAACCACTACGCACAGATGTATATGCAAGACATGGGTTTCAGCTGTCGCATTCCTTGTGTCAAGCCACTCTTGAACAACAGACAGCGTCAGAAGGGTCTCGCCTGGGCTAAAGACAAAAAGGACTGGACTGCCCTGAGTGGTCCAAAGTTATGTTCTCTGATGAAAGTAAATTTTGCATTTCCTTTGGAAATCAGGGTCCTAGAGTCTGGAGGAAGAGAGGAGAGGCACACAATCCACGTTGCTTGAGGTCCAGTGTAAAGTTTCCACAGTCAGTGATGGTTTGGGGTGCCATGTCATCTGCTGGTGTTGGTCCACTGTGTTTTTTGAGGTCCAAGGTCAACGCAGCCGTATACCAGGAAGTTTTAGAGCACTTCCTGCTTCCTGCTGCTGACCAACTTTATGGAGATGCAGATTTTATTTTCCTACAGGACTTGGCACCTGCACACAGTGCCAAAGCAACCAGTACCTGTTTTAAGGACCATGGTATCCCTGTTCTTAATTGGCCAGCAAACTCGCCTGACCTTAACCCCATAGAAAATCTATGGGGTATTGTGAAGAGGAAGATGCGATATGCCAGACCCAACAATGCAGAAGAGCTGAAGGCCACTATCAGAGCAACCTGGGCTCTCATAACACCTGAGCAGTGCCACAGACTGATCGACTCCATGCCACGCCGCATTGCTGCAGTAATTCAGGCAAAAGGAGCCCCAACTAAGTATTGAGTGCTGTACATGCTCATACTTTTCATGTTCATACTTTTCAGTTGGCCAAGATTTCTAAAAATCCTTTCTTTGTATTGGTCTTAAGTAATATTCTAATTTTCTGAGATACTGAATTTGGGATTTTCCTTAGTTTTTCCTTATTTTCCTGTACTAAAATGGCCCCCACAGTCACCAGATCTCTACCCAATAGAGCATCTTTGGGATGTGGTGGAACGGGAGCTTCGTGCCCTGGATGTGCATCCCACAAATCTCCATCAACTGCAAGATGCTATCCTATCAATATGGGCCAACATTTCTAAAGAATGCTTTCAGCACCTTGTTGAATTAATGCCACGTAGAATTAAGGCAGTTCTGAAGGCGAAAGGGGGTCAAACAGTATTAGTATGGTGTTCCTAATAATCCTTTAGGTGAGTGTATGTAACAAATGTTCTTATAATAAGGAGGAAGAAGACAGGGTAGGCGTGACTGGGACCAGTGGTTTTATTCACGGTACTCTGGTACATACAAAAATAAAGTGGCGCTCACAGCGCTCCCAATAACTTCGTTCACTCTCCGTAATATGTTCAACTGCTCCTCAGAGTTTCCTCAGTCCACCACGTAAGCCACCAGTCTCCAGTCTGTCTCTCCCCTCGCTGCTTGTTTTCCTTTGGCTTTTATGCCGTCTCCCCGCGCCAATCAATGCAATCAGACACAGGTGTTTATCATCATGCACTTGACCTACTCACCGCCACTCTCCTGACTCTCTCTCTTCGTGCAGACCTCGCTAAACCACGCCCCCCTGCCACAATATATATATATATATATATATATATGTATGTGTGTATATATGAATTTTTTCTCACACAGTAATTTTCATTTTGGTGAACTATACACAATACAGATTGTCACTATCCACGATACATATTGTTGCAATTTTGATATATTGTTACACCCCTATACCACGCCCCCCCCTGTATATATGTGTGTGTTTTTTTTCATTAGATTTTTTTTATCATTTAAAAAATGATTGCAATTTTAACCAGGAAAATAATCATAATTAGATTTTTTTCCCAAAATCGTGAAGCCCTAGTCCACACTATGTCGTAATTATGAGATTCCGACTTGTAAAAAGTAAGTACGAGGTCAGCTCCAAGTAGAACGCGTTGTCAAGGTTGCCTGAGACTCTGATTCAGTATCTGCTGTCAGATGAGATGTTGTCAAGCTATATGTCAATGTCATTTTTTTAAAGTTATTTTCATAATTTTTTATAAAAAATACAAAGTCTCTCGCCTCAGAAAAACATTTCTGTCCTGTCAGATGATATATCACCTCATTATACAGTTTATGAAATTACGAGCATTCAATATCATAGTCAAATTGTCAATTAGTAAGTCATGAAATTACCAAACAGTACCAATAAATGACCTAACTGCTATGTCTTGTGTTAGCTGGGAAGGATTTGCATGCAGGTATGATGTTCATTCTGTTCCTCAGGATCAGTGTCCATGTTTTATTAACAGTTCATGTTAGTATTGTGTATTTACCATGGTAACTGTAGTTTCCATGATTTTAACCCAAAATATTATTTTCTGTGGTGGCTTATACAAACTTACTAACTTTATTGTATTATGAACAACTAGTTTGGGATATTCTTACAAGTTATGTGTATGTTAAGTAAAGTGGGACTGGACTTTTGTGTGTGTCAACCATTTTTGACAAATAAATTTGCTTGGATTAAATTCCTAAATATTTGGGTTGCTGCCTAATGACCACGCTAAAATGTGGGTCCCACGACCAAACCAGTTGCTATAGGCTTTAGAGAAAGTGTCTATATAGCTACACATTGAACCATAATCACTCTCCTTAACCCTCACAGGTACCTTAGCTGTTCCTGTGAAACTGAATTATGGGACTGGATGACTAATTTACTAAAAGCACAGGTACAGCTCATTTTAAACTGAACAAATCTGAACGTTCATTGACATTTGAAAGTCGTGATTTACCATTAACGTCCTCCCTCAGAATGACGATCTGCGCCCACCTGTGATGAGACGGCACTCTTCCTCTGACATTTCCAAGCAGAAGTTTGGCACCATGCCGCTAGTGCCCATCAGAGGAGAGGAGAGCAACACCAACTCCACCATGCTCTCCGCCAATCAGACTCTGGTAGAACACAACAGCGTCCTCTACTGGTTCGGTACATGTGATGCTTGCTTGTTCTTTGCCTTGAGATTTAGCTTTTTTTTTTGTCTTTATGTGTTTTTGCAGAGAAAGCTTCACACAAGAAGGGCACTCTCAATGTTCTTTGTAAGTATTTATTTTCATGTAAGAATAATTTTAACGTAAAATTTTCACACCTTTCACATCAAGTTTGTTGCCATTTCTTTAACACAGTAGACACAATTACTCAAATTACAGTGGCTGGTCAAAATGTAAAAGTAGGAGGTTTGAAAAGTATCAAATGACCTTTGCGTCTAGCAAGCGCTTAAAAGTTTTGATGTGCACTTTACAAAAGAGCCTATACTTAATTGAGGAATTCCCTTTGACTTCCTCGCTTCTTCCCCCTTATTCCTGTTGGGAACCAGGGTTTCCTGATATGGCAGGATGCATTTGTGGGAAGAATGCTTCTACTGCATTGTTCTGCAACTGTAGCCTTGAGGGAGGGCAGGGAGTTTTTGGGAAAATGCTGCAGCCTCTGGTGTGTCTCAGCCCACAAGCTTTCGCAAGCAAATTGTCTGCGGGCTTCATGCTTTTGTCCTCAATGTATTCGACAATTATCTTGATGTTGTTGCTCTGATACTGAGACAAAAGTTTAAACTCGGAAAAGGAAGTAATTTGTTTTGAACATTGTTGTGGGGCGAATCCCTTTGTGTGCATGTCCCGCTAACCACAAATACTTCTTTTGTTCGCATAATGGTAGATCATCTAACCAGATATTATATTAGCAGATTAGGTCTTTTCATGAGATAATAGTCACTAGTGTGTTCAGAACCCGTATGTTTAAGATGTAGTTCTTATTATCTTCTGAGTTCAAGAGAATGATTTGTTTCGGACTAACACATTTGTGTGAACAAGGATATCAGCTCATGAGATTACTTGTATTTTATAAACAGATAGCTTTAAAGGTTTGTCTGTTTGAATGAGCTATACATTTAGCTGTTGTAAAATAGAAGATAATATATGTGTGTATATATATATGTATATATATATATATATATATATATATATATGTATATATATATATATATATATATGTGTGTGTGTGTTTATTTATTTATTACAATAGTTATAGCATAAATTAGCAATATAATAATAGTAATAATAATACTATGTAATATTAAAATAATATTACACAGTATAGATGTAGTAGTATATAAAAACATCAACTAATAATAATAATAATAATTTATTACTAATACTATACTAATATATGGACCTTATAATACATATTATAAGGTCCATATATTAGTATATTCACAATATAATATTATGGCTCATTTAATATATTCAAAATGTAATGTCATACTATAATAATATTAATATATCTATATTTATAGTTTATATTATTATTATTATTATTATTATTATGTGATATATATATATACTGTTAAAATGGTATAATTAAAATAATATAAATATAATATTATAGCATAATATAATATGATTACATGAAATAATATTATTACAATTATATAATAATATTATGTGATATTATAAAAATATATATATACAATATTTATATTATTTTATTATACTATTCTTAATAGTATATGTATGTGTGTGTGTGTATATATATATATATATATATATATATATATATATATATATATATATATATATATATATATATATGCATGTATGTGTGTGTGTGTGTATATATATATATATATATATATATGTATATATATATATATATATATATATATATATATATATATATATATATATATATATATATATATATATATATATAAATATATACAAATATTAAAAATAGTATAATTAAATAATATAAATATAATCTAAAATATAATATAATTAAATAAAATAATAATTGAAAAAATATGAAAATGTAATATCATACAAGAGAACCAAAAATACAATCAAATGAATAGATATAAAAAGAAAAAAAAAAGAATAATAATTATTATTATTACTATACCTATTATTATTATTATTATTATTATTAAGATGTTATTTTTGAAAAGTTAATATGATTATTATTATTATTATTATTTATTGAATATTGTGTTCTTATGTTGCTGTTGTTTTAAATTAAACTCAACTTATTTGTATAGTTATTTCCATTCCACTTTTATAACAATTGCATAACTGTGGTAAAGTAACTGTAATGGATAGCCACTTATGTGTTATTGGTTTAATAACTTGGCTCAGTGCAGTTAAGGGTTGTTGTGTGAAATCTACTACAGATATCTTTTTGACCTCCTGGTATGCCTTGCCATTGTTTTCTTTTTCCTCCTCAGCCCATGAAGATGCAGCAGGACTCATTTGAGGAGCGCATTGAAAGCCCAGAGCCTTTGTATGAGGAGGTGGGCGACTTCGGTCTGCAGGTGCTCAAATCTTTGGAAACTAGTTTCCTGTCCAGTGCACATGCAGAGACACAGGAGGTGCCCGCACGGCCCATCAGCCTCGGACAGAGGAAGGCCGTCTCCCTGGATCGCATGGTTGGGTCTAACCCAGTGCACTCTCTGTCATCTTCTGGTCAATCTCTAGACACCCTGAGTCAAGATGACTCTCTAAATGTCCCAGGTAGGCACAGGTCACACAGATCATGTAGCCCACAACAGGAATTGCTGTTACAGGAACTCTCCACTATGTTCTGCAAGAAGCCAGAGTCTGAAGAGCAGCACACTACTGACCTTAGAGACTAGACAAATCCCATGAGCAATTTGCTTTGGAACTTCAAATTGCTGCCATATGTGTCTGTTTGAAACCGGCTAGGAAGAATCCAGTATTAAAATGCTCTGTTTATTAACATACAATATTACTATAAAGTATTGTGCCAAAGCAGTCACTGGATTTAAGATACAAGTCTGTGAAATCTGTGCTATAATTATTTTGTATAAATTGGTTAAATCTGTTTTGGCATGTGCATTTGTTGACTTGTTACACTAAAACTGACCTCTCAACATTTGAAACAATTTCACTTTTTTATCATTTATTATATTGTATTGTTTTATTATTTGTACCTAAAGATAAAATTACATTTCAGTTTCATTTAGTAACTTTTTTAAAGTACATTTCTTGGCTCAGTAACATTGTATTTTCTGTATAACAGTAAGAAATGAATCGTAATGCATTTAAAGCAAAGCATCTGCGGTCTGTAATGCATAATCAGTTGAAAGACATTTACATAGATATTCCTGGACTGCAGACTGATTATATAACTACTGTATGGGTGCATTTCAGCTCTCCTGGGACTTTGACCAGATCTTTTTATATGTATACAGTTTATTATATTTATTAATTTATTTAAATAGACTATTTGAATAATTCTCAAATATTTCTCAGTGTTTGGAGACATTATCAGAAGGAAGGCAATTTCTTCAGTTTGGACTGGAACAGTAGAGGGCAGTAAAGATACAGCACATGGTGTCCTGACAATCTGTTGCATTTTCAGTGCATAGATTTTCTCTTTACAGGCATTTATTAAAGGCACATACAGTTCTATAAAGTCTCATAACAAAATAAATCTGGTCTTACCCTGAAGTTTTGTTCTTTGTATTTTTAGTGTTCTTCCAATGTATAAATTATTTTTTGGCACTCATTTTCAAATAGATATGAAGCACTACTACTGTAATGAATTCCTTACTGCTGTATAGAATTGCTTATTTGATTTAGTGCTAAAATTGATTTTTGATAGTGGTATGGTATCAGGTGGTTTACTTCATATGGATACTTTGATATGCAACACATACTTTTATAGTTTATAGCATAAAACGTTTCCATGCATTGATATGTACTATGAATTTATTTGGTCTAAATGTAAATGTTTTAGCTACTGAGATCTTTGTTGGTTTATACTCAATCCTTGAATGTAAAAATAAATGCAGAGGCGTTAATATCAAGATTATTATTGGCCACATTAATTAGTATTCAGGGATTAGAACTACTGCATCTGAGGTATTGACTTGAGTCTTCAGGTCTGGTAAAGGAAGCGGTTTGAGTAAAAACGGATTCTTTTTGGATATGAGAGCAAGCATGTAGGCCTGGCTGAGGATCAGTCAGTCAAAAGTGTCTTCTGGGGAGATTTGACTTTAAGAGTAATCTTATTATCCAGGCTTTTAACTGGACACCTCCGAAGTAACCTTGTCATGGAGGGGATGCCTCTCATTTCCTTTCAGATAATCTCTCTCTTTATGTCCAAATCAGTCAAATATCATTTTAATTGGTAGCATTCAATTGTTCCCTCTCAGGATAAATAAGAAAAAAAAACATATTTTTGTATATTATTATTATTATGATATCTGATGCTATGGATTTTATGTTTTTGGGAAACGAGAGAAAAAGTTTGTGAAAGTTGAAGCTGGGTTTGTGAGACAATGAAGCCTTTTATGAGAATACTAATAATTAAATGTCACGAATTTCATGGAAAATACGATCTTTGTGATATTTGAATGTGGCTCTACGAATCAAACGCTTGACCCAGATTTGGCAATATGAGGCACTTTCAATGACCTATTATTATTTTATAAAATTATTGTTTTTTTTTTATTTTTATAAATCTGTACAAATATTTTTTCATTGTAAAATAAATGTCTAGTTTGATTTTTATTTACTGCTATAAAGTAGCAAAATCCCACAAATCAGGGTTCTCAACTTTAAACATGTCCCAAAGATGGTAAACTCCTGACACTTTGTGAGACCAACATTTGCTGTTACATATAAAGGCTAAGCACCCTTTTCACCCATTGAAGGAAAAAAACTTCATTTATTGATGTAAAACATTTTTTTTTTTATTGTTTCATGCCATGTATTCATTGAAATATTTCTAATGTTACAAATTCCAAATTTGACAGAAAAAATGCAGCTGCAAGCTCATTCCTCATACAGTTGGCAGAACACACAGATATGTACAAGGTTTTTTTTTTCTGTGAGCATTCAACAGGCTCAGAGTGGGAGCTCTTGTTTGAGTTGCTTTGTAAGTTTGGGGTCTTTTCTAGGGAAGAAGGGACAGCAAAGACAAGCCCCAACAAGAGCTTAGTGGATTAAGTTCATTCTCACTGCCAATTCGTCACCTTCCTTGTGCCCTCTGCTAGTGGTCTCAATGTGCTGCAGTGTTTTGTGGTCGCTGATTCACTTCAGTGAACAATCATAAGAAACATCAGCTCCTCCAAAAGCAGGAGGAAAAATATCCTCAGGGTTTTAGTCCTTCATCGAGTACAAGGGGACAAAAAAAGCGCTAAATCATGAAGTTGAACGCAAGCTGCTCGGGCCGCAAGCTGAACAATGTTGGAGTATAGAAGTTCCTTAGTGAGCCTTTGTGTCAATGTGTCAGTTCTGTACTTCTTTCTGTAAAAAGCTGATTATATGAGGATTGGTTGTCTAAGATTGTCAATCTAATGCTCATACGTTATTATCTCTATGCTTGCTCTCAGGACTGATATCTCTGTTCATGAACCAATTGAGGAAAATGCAACAACGTCAAATCATTGGAATGCTTGAATCACTAGTCTCAAATACTCAAGTGTTACTTTCTCTTTTGGGCTGTTGAATCACCTTGAAAGCTAATGTTGAGGTGATGGACAGTTGTCGAGTGATGACACGGCTCGGTCTTCTTGCACTGGGCACCCTCTTGTGAGCAAACACTTATTGTTGAGTCTGTCTGTGTATGAGTACCCCGCTCTGAAAGGATTCATTGAGTCCATGGATGAGTAACCTCGGGCTGCTCGCTCATCAAAAGGATCCTCTAGTGTGTCTTTGAAAGCAGACTCCTTCAGTGTGAATCTGAAGGGGGAATCTACACCCATTTAACAGTGTTTTTGGAGCAAGCCTCACACTCAGGGTGTCTGACCCAATGGAGAGATAGAAACTACAAAAAGGTGAAGAAACCGCAGGCTTACCGCAGACCAGGATTTCGTTTCAGTCTCGAGGAGGCGCTGCCTGTTTCCAAGCCCCACGACAATTGGGTGTAATTGGGACTTTTGTCTGAGTAGCGTTTCTTCAAAGACAAGGGAGCCTCTCGGATAACCGCCATTATAGTTGTCCTTTGGCCTGGCAATTAGGATTTGAATTAGATGGTCACAAACCAAACCCTTAACACTCTTTTAATATGACCCTGGAGTACAGTCGGCCTGATTTTGGAGCGACACACAAACAATGAGTCTGAGAGCACTAGTGAAAATGCTTCTATTCTGCATTTTGCTCATGTAATGTGAAATGTTTCATTACAAATTATAACATCAGCATAACAGTTTGAGTAAAAAAGTTGGGTAGCACTTAATTTTACAGTTCTGTTCCCCATGTACATACTATAGTAATTACAATAACTGGACAATAACTAGGACTAACCCTGAACCTACTCCTAAACCTAACCTTGACTCATATAGTTATTAAACTGTAAGTAAACAAGTGCACATACTGTAAAATAAAGTGCAACCAAAAGTTGAATTTAAAGACTCATGAATTCCAGAATGTCTTAGTATTGGGTTTGATCTGCTTTTGCTTTATGACGGCAGCTGAGTGAATGAATAACTATGTGTAAAATCAGATGATTATGTTCCAAATCCTCAAACTTTTTGGATCACACTCTATATTGTAGCATCAAGGGGCACCACAGACAGCTAAGTAAGGCTTTTGAATATATAGTTATATTATTTAGAGATGCTATTTGGAGAAAAGCAAGCTTTAGCCTAATGATAAAAATGTAATTAACAATTTTAGGCCATTTTCCATTGATTTTCTCTTTCCAGCTGTTTGACATAGGCCTTATTTGATTAATATATGCTACTGTTCAGAAGTTTGGGGTCGGTAAGATTAAGTTTCTTAAGCTCACCAAGGCTACATTATTTAATCAAAAATAAAAAAAAATACAGTAATATTGTGAAATATTATTGCAATTTAAAATGTTTTCTATTTGAATATACTCCGATCAGGCATTATGTCCTAATATGTTGGTCCCCCTTTCGCTGCCAAAACAGTCCTGACCCGTTGAGGCATGGACTCCACTAGACCCCTGTGTGCTGTGGTATCTGGCACCGAGATGTTAGCAGCAGATCCTTTAAGTCCTGTAAGTTGCAAGGTGAAGCCTCCATTGTTTGGACTTGTTTGTTCAGCACATCTCACAGATGTTTGATTGGACTGAGATCTGGGGAATTCGGAGGCCAAGTCAACACCTCAAACTTGTTGTTGTGCTCCTCAAACCATTCCTGAACCATTTTTGCTTTGTGGCAGGGTGCATTATCTTGCTGAGAGAGGCCACAGCCACCAGGGAATACCGTTTCCATGAAAGGGTGTACATGGTCTGCAACAATGCTTAGGTAGGTGGTACGAGTCAAAGTAACATCCACATGGATGGCAGGACCCAAGGTTTCCCAACAGAACATTGCCCAAAGCATCACACTGCCTCCGCCGGCTTGCCTTCTTCTAATAGTGCATCCTGGTGCCATGTGTTTCCCAGGTAAACACGCAACCGGTCATCCACATGATGTAAAAGAAAACATGATTCATCAGACCAGGCTACCTTCTTCCTGATGCTCACATGCCCACTGTTGGTGCTTTCAGCGGCGGACAGGGGTCAGCATGGGCACTCTGACTGGTCTGCGGCTATGCAGCCCCATACGCAACAAACTGTGATGCACTGTGTATTCTGACACCTTTCTATCAGAACCAGCATTAACTTCTTGAGCAATTTAAGCTACAGTAGCTCGTCTGTTTGATCGGACCACACAGGCCAGCCTTCGCTCCCCACTTGCATCAATGAGCCTTGGCCGCCCATCACCCTGTCGCCAATGAAAGTTCACCACTGTTCCTTTCTTGGACCACTTTTGAGAGATACTGACCACTGCAGACCGGGAACACCCCACAAGGGCTGCAGTTTTGGAGATGCTCTGACCCAGTCGTTTAGCCATCACAATTTGGCCCTTGTCAAACTTGCTCAAATCCTTATGCTTGCCCATTTTTCCTGCTTCTAACACATCAACTTTGAGGACAAAATGTTCACTTGCTGCCTAATATATCCCACCCACTAACAGGTGTCGTGATGAAGAGATAATCAGTGTTATTCACTTCACCTGTCAGTGGTCATAATGTTATGCCTGATCAGTGTATATTACATATTATTATATGTAATTTATTTTTGTGATTGCAAAGCTGAGTCTTCAGCATAATTACTCCAGTCTTCAGTGTCACATCATCCTTCAGAAATGATTTGCTTCTTAATTATTATCAATGTTGAAAATAGTTTCCACAAAACTATTAAGCAGCACAACTATGACAAGTTGTCATTATCCCTAATTAAACTGCCAGCATATTAAAACCATTTGATAGCAGCAACACATGGAGAGACATTTCAGAACCTCGAAAGGGATCTTGTGCTCATACTGGCACCTATTGGAGTGGATGTTGTGCAAAAGTAAAAGATTTCAGTTACTGATGCCTTGTAGAAATACAGTAGTGACAGTCAGACATATGATTCAATTCTGTCTAAGAAAGTATTACGGAGATAAAGTGAGTAGTAACTCAGTTGGAGCCTCCATGAGATGACTTGCACGTAAAATAAAATCTTTTATTAGGCTACTGACTAAACATTTCACATGATTTCTTAAACATTTTTCTTTGCAAAACAATACTGCAGTTTAAGATGAAGTAAATATAACATGTATAAAAGAGCAGCCACACTAAACTTTACATTCAAATGCTGGAAACCAGAAATGCAAGCTCATGCAAAGAAGTTTGACCTTTCGCTGTGTTCCAAAGTTCAAGACCTGTGAATTCGTATCACGTGAACACGTATGCCCAACAGAAGATCGACACGTGACCTTTTAGCTGAAAAGCTGCAGGTTTGCAGTCTTGCAGGAAAGGGGAAATAAATAATTTAATTATTATTTATTTATGTTGAATTTATGTTTTTTAAAAAGAGTGTGATGACATATCACGACCGTGACCGTGTCTGAAGAAATTTCGCGTGCTTAGTTTGACTGTCCCTTAATCAAACAAGTGAATTTGTTCACTATTTCTATGTGACCTTGAAAAGTGTCAGTGCACCTGCACATTTTTCATGATCACGGCGTGCGTTCGCACTAATGAGAGTACGATTTGTCTTTAGTTAGCCAGAACGTCCCCCACAAAACAATTGCATCCTGTTAGTTGCCCCAGTTATTTAAAACAACTTGAGCCTGTTTAGATGTGCCTGAATTATGCAAATCTGCATGGGGACAGCATTGTTGCACACATATATCCCTGGAGGGATGAGCCTGTAAACACCATGGCGGCATTCTTCCCTCGGCCCGAATTTCCCCCTCAGCACCCAGTCGATAAATAAAGGCAACGCTAAAGGGGTCTAATCCCGGGGATGACCCCGCTTTGTCACGTCACCTCTCCAGAGCTGAAGGGGGACGGGTGGGGAGAAAAATGGGGGAAAACGCTCCACATTAAATCCACAACAGTGCACGTCTAAGCTGTCACCTCTGTAAATGACCTCAGGCCTCGAATGGGGAAGACAGCAGAAAAGGACACACTTTATAACTCGGGCTCAATTCAGCCCCGAAGGCCCCACCTCTTATTTTGGCTGCACAAAGTGTTGTTGCCGGCTTCTCCGTACATTAATCTTCAACCCCCTGCTCGTCCCCCCCATCTCCACTTGGACGGCTCTCTCTATTGTAGCCCGGCTCATTGTAATGTGAGCCTGACTTCATCTCTATGCACCGGCAGGCAGGACTGTCTTTTCCTCTGTCCTGCGCTCCCCCCCTCGCCTCGTACCCCTGCCTTAATTGCCTCGGACCACCAGTATGTTGCGGCTGCAGATGTCTCTCTCCTTAATTTGCGTAGGGAGCACAATCAGCCCCATCTGCTGCAGTTTTTCCTTTCCACCGGCGGCCCCCCTCCCCGAAGAAATCACCTCTGCTCTCGCTTAAGTCTCTGCGGTAAGCCCCCCTACCCCAGAGCCAAAAAAGCCACAACTCCTACTCCTCCTAAAGAAAACCTTGTCAGTGGGGCTGGGATTGAAAGCCTATCAAAAAGCTATAGAAGAGTGCTTTGCTTCGGAAGAGCACAATCGAGGGTTGGTGTGAAATGAGGGCCCCCTACCAGTTTACTTTTTTGCAGCGCTACTCCCTGTCAGGCCTATGAAAGAGGCTCGGGCTACAGAATCGGGGACAGATGGGAGGACTTTAGGGAGGAATAATCAGAACGCGCCGCGGCCGATAAAGGTACTGCGTAGCGCCGTTGTTTATACAAAACAAAATAAAGTACACAAGCATAAATCCTCTCAATGGGCCGTGTGACACTCGGCCAAAGGCAGGCGGGCGGACGGTCTCCCCCCGGACTTGCGCCATGTCTGGCTATTTCCACGTTGTTGAGGGGCAAATGCAGATGGTGCGTAACAAGGTGGGCTTTCCGTTTTTTTTTTTTTATTCTTTCAGAGATTATATTTAAAAGTTCTTCAAGAGAATATAATTCACGCAATAATAGACAGAGCAATTACTCTTCAAGTGACAGATGAACAGAACTGGCATTTTGACTGACATCTCCACTCTCAAATGCCCACAGATTGCATTGCAATGGACACTGAGTGTTGGGAATGATTGATGGTGCATTGGAAGACAAGGAAACTCCCTTTTTTGTGCATTTTCATAATTTCGAGAGACGACTTTTGTTCTTTCAAACAAAGCTCTTTCTAGTTTTTTTACTCTTTGTCTTTCGACTAAAATGAGGGTGTGAGATGAGGGAAGCCACTGTCACCCTGTGCAAACCCTTATTATGGAGGGTTCAGTGAGCATTTGTGTCAGTTCATGTGTGCAAATTATTCTCTTTTCTTCATTTTATTTAAACTCTAATTCAAAATATATTGGGAACGCTTGCACAAATTTGAGCAAATGACCGCTTTCAATCATGTCTGAGATCTCAGTGAGTTCCGCTTGTGGATTTTTGTACAGCTGGACAGTGTAAAACAATGTAAATCAAACTTGTTGCTCAACATGTTACACACAAACCAATCCCTAAAATCATATGCACAAATGTAATATCATACTAATCAAATGTATAACACCCCAGAATTTTTCACACTTCAGAAACATTATGTTCATGTTAAACTAGAGTATTGTCGATCGGTGCCAGAGCATTGCTTAAAATGTTATCAGAGGTTTGCTATGCAGTTGCTAGTGTGGTTGGTTGCCTTGTGGATGTTTAGAAAATAAACTCTCTTAAAACACTTTTCACACTCTCACTAGTTTATTAAATTTGTCCACTATAAATCGCAAAAACAGAAATGGTGCTGCTGTACTTCCTTGTGCCCCAGGTTTCCAGTCACACGCACAGGAACTGGAGTTTGGTCCTTTATCATGGTTCCTTCTAAATCAGTGACAATTTTGTTATCAATGAAATGGCTTTTTATAATGCCATTTTTGCAAACTTCATCTCTACCATCTGTGGAGGGTTTCCATGAGTATTGAAGATGTGGCATTCATTTATTTATATCAATAATCTGCTTTTTTTTTTTGCTTCTTTCTCTGCTTCTTTCCCATATTATCTTTGCAACATGTTTACATTCTAAATCAGGCTAAATATGTCCAGATTTAATATCCTAATACTTCAAACATGCCAGTGCATATCTCTGGTCACATGACTCTTTTCTATTTTCACCACTCTGGCACTAATACCAGATGGCACAGCTAAATCCCCTGACATTAGTAAGATAATGTAATTGACAAATAAAGGCTTCATAACTATATACTACCCCTATACTCAACCCCCACAGGTAGCATCATAATCCCTTTAAATGGTGATATGATAGAAGAAGTGATATGATAGAAGCTGCCTAAGGCAAGACTAATGACATTTGTGCTTGTTCCTCAACTTGCTAAGAGCTGAATGCAGTTTTGATGAAATATAAACCCTGAAATGAATGCAATTCATATGAATCCTAGCCTATCTAATAAAATAGCTTCTGTACAGCTTTTATGTCAGAATAGCATTGTCACATTAATGTACAGTTACCCCCCAAAAGTATTTAGAGACGTAAGACACTTATGTTTTTTAATTTTGTTAAAAGTAGGGGTCGGTATATTTAAGAAGTCTCCTCACCAAGGCTTCATGTATTTGAACAAATATAAAACGGTATAATTGTGAAATATTATTACAATTTAAAATAACTATTTTCTATTTCATTATATTTTACATTTTGTAATTTATTCCTGTGATCAAAGCTGAATTTTCAGTATCATTACTCCAGTCTTCAGTGTCACATGATTCTTCAGAATGAATAACAGATGAATGGCATGTGTTTGAAATAGAAATCTTTTACTATGTTACTTTGATTTAATGCATCCTTGCTGAAGTATTCATTTCTTTTTTAAAAATCAGTAAATGTCAGTGTAGATCACATTAAAATAAAATGCATATTATGTATACTGTCATTTTACCCGGTCCCATAATATAAACTATGGAAATCCATCATAAAAATATTTCTATTGTGTGAAAATAATTTTATATCAGTTTTAAAAATATGGCTACACCACAATTTTGTTATACCGAAAACTTTTGCCCCAATGCTATTGCTCCTGTTTATTGAGGTGACAACAGTGTGAGATCAATATGAGATGAATTAAAGTAAATATTACAAAATATTCTTGTGTGCCAATTCCAGGTTTTCCAATTTTGTCAAACTATGCAAAAAGTATTTTATTTGTGTGTATTTAGGATACATAAAATGCTAGCTATAAACTTCAGCCATAGACCAATTAATCAGCCATTTTTGTTCATAAAAGTTACATTTTAAAGTTACAATTTAATCACATAAGATCATAAGTCATTTCCATCACAGGATGTTATTAAACGCTATAATAATTTGAGATGTGCATGATGAAATTATTTATTTATATATATATATATATATATATAATTTATGATGTACGAGTCAACATTTGGACATTGTTATAGTGGACAAATTAAATAAGCTAGTGAGAGAGTTTATTTTCTAAACATCCACAAGGCAAACATGCCCATCAAGAATCACCCATTAATGTCTTTGCATCATGTAACAAAATATTAAAAAAATGAAAGAAAACATTTCACAAAAAGAAAATTCAGTTATAAATTATACGTAAGATTTTAATTATCAAGTAAGACATGCTGTTCAAATATGTAAAATATGTAAAACCAAATGTATTGAGACACTTTCTGGTTGTCAAACATTAGTGGATCATGTTAGTTCATTTTTAACTAAAACTAAAACTATTAAAAACATTTGTGTTAATTGAAATGAAGCTAAAATAAAATAAGATATGAATATTAGATGAAAAACATAACCTAAATGAAATTAGAAATGTTGCTAACTGACATAAGGGCTAGTAAAAAAATAAATACACCAACATGTATTTGTATACATTTACATTTATTTTATGCTAATACCACAAATACATTTACATATTTATATACTTATTATAAATACGCCGCAATTGTACTTAATGCACTTTAGTTATCCAGAAATAGCGCTTTGGTCCAACTAAATATATACTATATATGGTATATTTGATTGTGATAAAGTGGAACTATTGCAAGTAAACTTTAGGTACACTTTAAATAAGTGTACTTATTTAAGTGTACTTAAGACTGCTATTGTAGTGATCATACTATCCTTACATTTTAGGCTCAATAGTAAGAAGTGTGCATTAAAGAGGTACAAGTTCATTATCATTATCATAAATGTTTACTTACATTTATATTAGTAAGTCTTAAGTGATGTATATTGATAGATTTGTACTACTCAAGTATGAAATAAATGCATTTTAATGTATAGATTCTGTATAGGTTTACATTTTGGTATAGATTTTTTTTTCACTAGGGTGGACATAAATAAATACTAAAACTGAACTAAAACTAAAATCAAAAAATAAATAAACCTAAATAGTAATATAAAAAAAAACTAATAAAAATTACAAAATCATAACAAAATTACTGAAGATTAACCTAAAATAAAAAACAAAACAAAAAACATTGAAAATATAAAAAAGCTGTTTCAAAATATGAATAAAATGTTTTTAATTGTATATAAATAATACTAACATAACACTGCTTCATAAAACATAGCTTAAGACCAGTTGATTAAATGTGAACCGTTTAGTCATTGTTTTGCAGATGCCACTCAGGGGCCGTTTACACGACACTGTTTTCAACAAAAACGTAAAACTTCTTATGCGTTTTGACCATTCATTTACAAGACAACAGCGTTTTGCAGGCCTGAAAACACAAACTTTTAAAAAACGGGGTTTAAAGTGCAAGTTAAGTTTGAGAACTATACTGTTATTGTCTCTGTGTAAACTACAAAAACGCAAATTTGTGAAAACGGTGACATCATGCGCATGTGGGTGATTCTGTAATTGCAGGTATATTTGGTGTCCAAAGTCATTTTTAACCCCTGCTTTTTTCCAAATGGTTATATTTTTTATTATTTTAATAATTTGTTACTCATTGTCATGGATCACAAGATGTTACAGGCTATAACAACATAATGTTTTCTGTAAAAAGTGTATAGATATAGATGAAAATCATGATTTCTTGTTGTCTGAATTAGTCAATCAATTAATCAAAATATATATATTTTTTTTCTTTTAGTAATTTGTTTAAAAATTACTTTTATCTTATAAAAATGTGTCCATAAATTTTTTGTCAATTCTGTTACCGTACCATACTTTGCCTTTAAATTGGTGGAATTATCTCCCACAACTAAGATACAGGAAATGATGTCACTTTCCCTCACTGATAAGATCTGAAGCACTGAAAGGTATGTGTGCGCTCTCTAAGAAAATATTTTAATCTGAAAAGTTATTTTGTAAAACATCAAAATTGTTACCACAATATCAAAAGGAAAACAGAATTTATCCCTGATTTCACACATTTCTTAGCATTTATGCTAGCAAGTGGATTTTTTGGCTAAAAAGTTTTAAAATGTCAATTCTGTTACTGTCAAACTCTGTTAGTGATGTTATTTCGACACATTGCCAAATTTGTCTGTAACAGAGTTGACAAACAATACTATAAAGAAATTATTTTTTCGTTAAAAGTAAAAAAGGAAGTAACGTGTTTGGCAAGCACTGAATTATTAAAATTGAATATGTGTTCAATAAGAATACTGGAAAAACTGTTCACTAATAGAAAATGATTTTCCCTTAACCTTTTGAAACGCAAAACGTATCTCCAATTATAGAATCACCCATGTGTATTACATGTTCAGTCTATAGTGTTTCTTTACAAAGTGACATTGCCAACTACTGGCCTGGCATGAGTAATACAGCGTTTTTAGTTGTTTTCGTGGATCTGTGTGAACGGGGGTTTCGCTTTGACAATAGTGTCGTCTGTACGTGAAAAAACATGTTTTTAGTACATCGTTGATGTGTAAACGTACCCTTGGTTTGATATTTTTGTGTCTAACGCAGTGACATTCAGACCTTTTAACTGTGACGAAAAGTGTCCAGTTACTTTTTGGGGCAATTATATGGATCAAATAAAAACATTGTATTACTAAATGTTCTAAGGATCATGATAAGCAGTTTTTAAGAATGTATTCTTACAGGTGTTGTTGTCAGGGGAATACAGTGCTAATTGTGCCATTTTCCTTGTCGGAGCCGCTGTGACAGACCCATGTCTGGCGAGGGACAGTGGGGACATACAGTCCTCATAGGTGCGAGTGGAACTGGCACTCTTAATGAAGGCTGTAGGCCTCGGCCCATGCAGTCTAAGGACATGAACCCCCCACAGAGCCTGCTTTACTGTGAAGCACCGCCTTTTGTTTGCCATTTATTTACCTTGCTTACCCAAGCCATAGTGGCGAGAACAATGAGGTCTAGATCAACAGCTCCTTGAATGGCTGCGGCTTCTTTATCCTTTGCCTCTGAACACTGGTTACCTCCGAAAGCCAGTGATTAAGATCCCAACGGGCTATCTTTAGTTCAAACGCACAAAGGAACTCCACTTATCCAATAAAGAGTCCCACATTCTGCATCCGTAGCTTGTTGCCGTTAGATATGGTGGTGTGAATGCCACGTGAGTTTTTAGACACTTAAGACACAATTGTTATCTTTAACTTTGGGTGTTTTTCACTACCGTTCAAACATTATTTTTTTTTTTTTTACAAGATTTTGTAATGTTTTTGAAATAAGTCTCTTAAGGCTGCACTGATCACAAAATGCAGTAAATATTGTGACATATTTTTACAACTTAAAATGAGTGTTTTCTATTGTAATATATTTTAAAATGTAATTTATTCCTGTGACGCAAAGCTGAATTTTCAGCAGCCATTTCTCCAGTCTTCAGTTTTTGAGGAATATTAAACATGGTCTTGAATGTTTAATTAATGTGTAATTAAAAATACAAGTTTCTTTGCTTTCATATATGGTATATATGTATATGTATATATAATATACAGTATATATTCAAATTATAAACTGGATACTGTATGAGGCTGAACTTAGTCTTTGTGTTTTACAATTACCATTGATCTTCACAAGGTTTGTTAAATGCAGCGTAAGGTTTTTTCCTGTGATGTTTGGTGGATGAATATTGGAGGTTGGTTTGGCTGCATGGGGTAGAAGGGAGGTTTGGGAACCGGTGGTCTCAACCAGCTGCATGGCAAAACGCCGCCCATTCCCTGCTCAACAACAAAAGATGAAAGCGTGTCCTGCTGGGTGGCAAAGACACCAGGTGACAAGAGCAACCTGAAGGGTGAAGCCCAAAGTTCCCTAATGCAGAAATAAGCAGGATCCCATTCTATGGCCGCCATTTAAGCTTTTTGCAAAGGGGAGTTATTTCCCCAGCTTTTTAAACATGACCACATAATCCTTTCCCTCTCTAAACACACAATAGAATGGTTAGAAGGTGGCACCGTTGAAGCCTTCCATAATAAAACCAAGCATTCTGGACCAATGCACACAGGTCAGGTTTCACAGGGGAAACCAGGATCGCCAAAGATCGGCCTGCACTGCTAAGAAACATCCCGTTTTTATTTTAAGTCATCATTGCACAAAACAAGCGCTAGTTATCTGAAGTAATAAGTTTGTGAAGTTTGAAAGCATACTACTGTGCAGCCAGTCACTACAGTCGCTGGCTTGAGGTAGCAGAAGAATGATCTGTTAAAGTCCATTGAAATGTACATATAGTGAAGGAAAATATGGGCTTCATGTTTGTCCAAGTATATGGGCGAAATCTGCAAACATTCACAAACATGATAAAACAAAGGGAACACTCTTTAAGTTGTTGTTTCCCAAACATTTCCTATGGACAGTCTGAGGCTCAGTTGCGTTTCCATGGCTTTTTGACAGTGAGATAAAGTGAGTTTGAGTTTAAAGTGAGACAGGTAGTTTGACCTGGATTAGCAAAACACAGAGGTACATGTTGTGGCCGGTTGCATAAGGCAAGACAAGTTTATTTATATAGCACATTTCATACACAATGGTAATTCAAAGTGCTTTACATAGAAAAGGTATTAAAATAATGATAAAATAATCACAGCATATGCATAAAAAATAAAAATACCATGCATAAGAAATAAAAATGGCATATACTAGTCTTAAAATGTAGTCATCCATTTTTTTTTCTTTAAGAATGGCCCTAAGTCAGTTACATGAAAAGATAGATTGGTCTAATTTAAACCAGAAAACTAAGAGGATTTCATTTGATCTCACTGTCAAACTAGTTCTTAAAGGGATAGTTCACCCCAAAATGAAAATGATCCCATAATTTAAGCCATCCTAGGTGTATATGACATTCTTCTTTCAGCCAAACAAAATTGGAGTTATATTAAAAAATATCCTGGCTCTGACAAGCTTTATAACGGGAATGAATGGTACCTTAGATTTTGAAGCCCAAAAAAGTGCATCCATCCATCATAAAAGTAATCCACACGGCTCCAGGGTGTTAATAAAAGCCTTCTGAAGCGAAGCGATGCGTGTCTGTAAGAAAAATATCATATACAGATTCTTCACAGCACCTGTAAGTGGGTGGGGATATATTATGTGTTAGAAGCAGGAAAAATGGGCAAGTGTAAGGATTTGAGCGAGTTTGACAAGGGCCAAATTGTGATGGCTAGACGACTGGGTCAGAGCATCTCCAAAACTGCAGCTCTTGTGGGGTGTTCTCGGTCTGCAGTGGTCAGTATCTATCAAAAGTGGTCCAAGGAAGGAACAGTGGTGAACCCACGACAGAGTCATGGGCGGCCAAGGCTCATTGATGCATGTGGGGAGCGACGGCTGGCCTGTGTGGTCCGATCAAACAGATGAGCTACTGTTGCTCAGATTGCTAAAAATGTAAGGTTGTACAACAACAAAAAAAAAACTTTTTCTTGTTGACTCAACTTTTGTAAATAACAGTTATACGAACTGAAAATAAGTCTTAAACAGAAAAACCGTTTAGTTGAGTCAACTTGACATTCTTTGTTTTCTGGAGAGATGCCCCCATGCTGACCCCTGTCCACCACGGAAAGCGCAAACAGTGGGCGCGTGAGCATCAGAACTGGACCACGGAGCAATGGAAGAAGGTGGCCTGGTCTGATGAATCACGTTTTCTTTTACATCATGTGGATGGCCGGGTGCATTTGCGTCACTTACCTGGGGAACACATGGCACCAGGATACACTATGGGAAGAAGGCAAGCCGTCGGAGGCAGTGTGATGCTTTGGGCAATGTTCTGCTGGGAAACCTTGGGTCCTGCCATCCATGTGGATGTTAATTTGACTTGTACCACCTACCTAAGAATTGTTGCAGACCATGTACACCCTTTCATGGAAACAGTTTTCCCTGGTGGCTGTGGCCTCTCTCAGCAGGATAATGCACCCTGCCACAAAGCAAAAATGGTTCAGGAATGGTTTGAGGAGCACAACAACGAGTTTGAGGTGTTGACTTGGCCTCCAAATTCCTCAGTTCTCAATCCAATCAAGCATCTGTGGGATGTGCTGAACAAACAAGTCCGATCCATGGAGGCCCGCAACTTACAGGACTTAAAGGATCTGCTGCTAACATCTTGGTGCCAGATACCACAGCACACCTTTAGGAGTCTAGTGGAGTCCATGCCTCGACAGGTCAGGGCTGTTTTGTCATAATGTTATGCCTGATCGGTGTAATTTATAATTATAGTTTATAATTATATATTATAATAATTATAATGATTATAAGTTGTAAATATGGATATTTTTCTTACAAAAACGCATTTATTAGGCCTTTATTAACCCCATTGGACCCTAAACTAAGGTGTTACTGTCTCATCAAAATGAATGATCTCTTATTACAAAAATAAACATGTTTAAATGGAAATGTAGCAATATAATACATAATATGAAATATAATTTATTTTATATTATATGACGTTATGACTGTTTCTACATTTTGCTGTATTGTATTTGGTTAAGTGTGTGCAGCCCTTGTACTGCTTTGTAATGTCATATGTGTTTATATTGTCTTATACTTTGAATTATAATGGGTTGTTTTGTATTGTCTTAAAACTTGTATATTTTAATTTAATATCGTATTATACTATAATATGTATATTACAAAAACAAAACAAAAAAATAGCTACACATGTGTTTGGCATTCCAGTGTTGAACATCTCATTGCTACCAGCATTGAGTCTTTGAACTTAATTCAAAAGCAAAGGAAACAATGAAGCTTTTTTAAGACATTACATAACCAATATTAGGTGTTTCCATGGTATCAGAACTGTTTTCATTTTGTGTTTACACAGTGGTCAAAATAATAGGTTCAGAAGTTCACGCGATAAACCCGACTTGCAAAAGGAGTCCACAATTGTTACTGGGAGTAAAGGGGAATCATAAATGTGACACTATCCTTTTCTCCATACTATATTTCTTTCATGTCCACATATTGACTGTCTCTTGGCCTTTCATAATAAAGAGTATTAAAAATAAAAAATACTAGCTGAAAAAAGTAAATGATAATGAGGTAGATTCAAAAATGGACAATAAGACAAACTAAAATGTAATTGGAAAACAAACAAATGCTGGCTTCATAATTAAAAATTAATTTAAACAAACCAAATTAAATAAAAAATTTAATTACATTTATAAAATTCTGTGTGGAACATATTACAGTAGATTAGAAGTAGATAACTATGAAATTTAGCCCTTAGGGAAATAAGAAAATAATTTAATGACAATTAAACTGGCCAGATTTCTTTTTCCTATTAAATTATTATGCACTGTTTTATTGGAGTCAACATAATGTGCACATCATCATCATCATCACCAATGTTGTTGTTTTAAATGTTTACATTATTTAAGCTATAATTGATTTAATAGCTGATTTTTCTTAGGAAAGAGTGTGTGTTAATTGTGTTAGGGTATTTTTTAAATTGAAGGGTTGAAATATCTACATTTAATATATTATTTATGTCTAAATTAACCTCACACTGAGCTACACCAATACAAATATTTTTTCAGATCATGAAATAGGTAATAGCAGCATGTGTCCTCTTTTTACAGCCTGGTTTAGGGTGTATCTCAGTCTTTGAATTGAGAAACACTTTCAACAGAAATGGTGATCAGTGCACAGACAGCTGTCAATTTACTATAATTTGTTATAATTTCAGTCACACATGAAGACGGTTGTGCTTCACTGCAAACCTTCATCTTGTCAGTCTGTCATAGACAGGCAGTAGAACTGATGACTCCTGACCGTTATTACCCTGTGAATGAGAGGTGGCAGGTCTAGTTAGTTTGGTAAGGGTATTCGGCAGTATGTTAATCATTCTCCTGACAGAGTACTGGCAAGAACCCATCAAAAGCCTCAGTGTCAGGTCCTCGGGACGAATGATGGATGCTCGCCCCACTCTGAGCTTCCAGAGGAGTGATCAGCAGTCTCCTCTGGCTTTACAATAATGAGGACAGGAAGCCCAGTTTGCAAAAGAAGTGCTACGTCAAGAGTGGAGTGGGATCCTCAGCCTTGAATAAGAAAAAGGAGAGGGCACGATTGATCAGCAGCTTTATTGATCATTGCTCCCACTGCTCTCCCAATCTGGAGGTGTAAGTGGGGCAGCTGAGGCGTTGCACGAACGTCACACCCCAGGTACTGTGCCCACTTTGCATTATTCCACTGACAGGAGGATTAAGAACGCTCTTTAGTATGCACTAGAAATACTGCTAGGGCTGGAAAAACATTCAAACTTATGTTTATGAAAACAAATCACAAATACAGGGCTGAACAAAGTAACATCTAAGTAAATATAATGTAACTAGGGAGGCTATAGAAGGTATCTTAAGGTCTTAATGTCCGCAAAAAAAATAATGCATCTGATGTAATCATCATAAAATATAACATAGTGAGAGAAAAATACGTCTTTTTCAAGTTAAGAAGTTTAAGTAAGCAGAACTTGCAGATTTTTTATTTTGTACTCATACATTTTAATTGCTCTTAACATGAAATATTTGAGTAAGCTGATTCATACATTTAAATTATCATGTAATCTCAACTTAAATATTTTTAGTAGTGAAAACTTGGCTAGCTTTATCCTAATTACTAGCTAATTCAATAAATGCTACCTTGCTAATTGGTAACACAATGGGCCCTATCACCCCGCACAATGCGATGTGTTTTTTGCTAGTTTCAGCTCGACGCAGTTATCATTTTCACTCATTTCACATTGCTTATTACACACACAGGGCACACGAACATTTTTAAATAAAAAATAAATGGATTCTTCTCTGGAGAAGTGTTCAGTCTTTCCGCTCACAAATTCCTGCCATGTAAATAGCGAATTCGCCATGGTGCAAGCGCATCTGTTATTATGTGTTACTTGGTTTCTGTTGTGTTTTTCTGACTTGTACAACACTTTGGTCAGTCCTCAGACTGTTTTCAAATGTGCTTTATAAAAAAAAGAACTAGAACTGGCTTTTAAAGGGAATGGGAGATGAGACTTTGATTGGTTTATTGCACGTTATGCCCAAAACACATTCATGACTCATTAAGAGACTAGGTACAACCATTTTAGACCATGCGCCTGGCGCGCCGACCGTTTTTTGCATCATTAAACTAGCAAAAGTGGATTCAGACATGCCCTAAGTGTACCTGCACCATGCGCTTCAGACCATGTGCTCAGATAGTTAAAATAGGGCCCAGTGCTTTGATAGCATTAGCATAGCATAGCACTTACTGAATGAGTACAGCAATATAAAACATTTGACATATATCTGTTCTCAAACTAAGCTCATGTTCCACTTGTCACCAATTTGTTTAATTTCAGTTAGCTCTACTCAAACCTATTAATTATTTTGAGCATTAGGGTTTACAGTGCATTTGCTACAGTGCTTTCTCTTTATTCTATAAGGCTAAAGACCCAAACACATGCCAATACTTCTCACTGACAGAGACAAATTGTTTTGTATATTTGTCTGAGATCAATATCCTGTTTATCCCAATGGAGATGGCATGATTTAACTGCCATTGTGGACCTGTGCATTGTGTGTCTATACATTCTTTCCTTTTGTATTACGTTATTATTTAATGTTCAACTTTCAACTTTTTTTTTTTTCTATTTATTTATATAGCACATTAAAAAGTGCTTCACAATTGTTTTAGAAGAAGAGTAGACAAAGAGTAAATAAAAAGATAAAAGCACAACGCAATAAAAATACCAAATACCAATTAACATGCCTACATACAAATAGCCAATAACATTTATAATGCCTACACACAGAGACAATTACTCATCCCTTCAAAAGCTACAAGTTAAAAAGATATGTTTTCAACTGAGACCTCAAACCCTCTATAAATGGAGCCTGCCAAACATAGAGTGGAAGATTTACTATTGTGAAAGCTCAGTCACCCTTTGAATTCTTCGTATAAGGAGGGACTGCCAACAACATTTGATCCATCGATCTCAGCTTCTTAGCTGATGTGTAACATCCTAAAATGTTATAAAGAGAGAAATAAGGAAATAATTAAATATACATATAGCTTGCCCTTTTTTGGCTACATTAAAGTAACTTGCTAACAATGTAAAATTCTTGGCATATGAAGTCTTCTTTCTTTGAAAGCCATTTTAATCATCTTAAACAGTGCAATTTAAATGCAAATTATTAGAGCTAAGACTAGCATAATAGTGGTCGAGCCAAACAGTTTGTAACTAGACTATATGCTTAGCAATGTCAGTAGGCTGAAGATGCAAAATTAAGCAAATGTAATGCCAATTTTAATGTTACAGACTGATCTCTCTGATATTATATGCTGGACTTCTCCAATCATTAGTCCACTTAAACTCCACCCCTTTCTTACAATCGACTTCAAGCTCGCATTCAGATGATCTTCTTCCATTCAGTCAACTACCAATGGATAGAACCAAGACTCCACCCTACATTTTTTCTTTTCAATAGTCCGTTTCACTTGCGTGATCCCAAACCAGTTAAGTGCAAACTCTCCCCCGTAGATGATTGTAAAGATTTCATTGGTCATGTCAATCACAGTGATTGCCTACACGGTGCTACAACAAATACTATGTCACAATACAGAAGAAAAAATGTATTGCTACTTCCGTTACATTGCGACTTTATTGTGCTACTGAAATTAGACTACGATAGAATGCATACCAACGTTAGACATATTTAAATTGGTGCAAAAAATTGCGTATATGCAAGATTTAAAGAAAAAATATTTACATTGCAAGAAAACAAATATGCCAATTTCTGCAGTGAGTAGTACAAAAGTCTTTTAGATGCCCAATAGACTTTATGCTGAACATCACATGAACAAACAGGAAAACAGGTCTTATCACATCCACTTGTCGGAGAAAGTGTTAACAGCAGAGCTGACAGCGTTATTTTTATTGTTGGCATTTTATTCTATTTTAACAGGCCTATCCAAATGTTAGTGAGAAAAAGATTTAAAAAAAAACTTTTAAAGTTCCACTGAAGTGCCTTGAAACACACAGCATTATTCAATGTGTTGACATAATTTCCACTGAAATAGGAAGACAGGGCGGGACATAGCGAACAGCTCCTCCCCTTTTTAAAAATAGCCAATAGCGTTCAGTTTATTTCACAGCTCGGCCGGAGCCATTGAGCTTGCCGCAGCAGTTTCCTCCTAATCTCTAACCGTTTCTCCTCATAATCTCCTCCATATCGCTTTACAATATAGCATTCTGAGCAGAATTGAAATAGGTCCGATACATTTTGTGGTCTGCGCGTGCACTGTGCTATCGTGTCTCTGGACCGGAGCTGCCAGACTTCATTCACACTAATGAAAAGCATATTTACACTGTCTGGATTATTCCCTATCCCCTATATAATGCACTATGTGATTTCAGCTGCAGCTTCAGCATCTATTTATAATGTAGGGGGCGGGACGCTTCAGATTCAAAATCATTGATTCATATTGGCGGAAGCGAGAGATTAAGTTTTGAATGCTTATATCTTCTAAATGCAAATTTTGTCATTGTTTTGGGGCACACTAGTTTATAGATAACAGTAAGACTAGCATATTCATTCTAAAAGCCATGCTAAAAAGCTGGAAATATGTTGCTACAGGTAACTCCGCCCACTCCGAGGGAGTAAACAACATCAAGCATTTGCTAAGGGGAGTAGAAGTTTACAATCGGATATTATGACAAATCATTCAGGTTTCACAAAGCCACACAAACCATACAAATCATGACTTTTGGTAAAGCATCATGGCAATATGATGAGGTATATGAAAACGAGGTGTTTGTTAGTTTTGTGCTCGTTGCAGCCCATTTACAGGTGCGAGAAAATGTATTGGACCCATTTGAATTCTACACAGAATGCTATATTTTAAAGCGATATGGAGGAGATTATGAGGAGAAACGGTTAGAGATTAGGAGGAAACTGCAGCTTTACCGGGTTCTGCAGCTCTTGCCGAGCTGTGATATAAACAAAACGCTATTTTAAAAAAGGAGATTAGCTGTTCGATTAGTCCCGCCTTGTCTTCCTGTTTCAGTGGAAATTACGTTGGCTATGTTTTGTGACTGATTGATTGTGTTGCGTCATCGCTGTAATTTTTTTGCATCCTTTTTATACTATGTCATGTATACTATGAAGAGCAGATTGTAATGAAATCAAAATGCTCCTCTTGGTAACATATTAACGCAAACACAGTCAGTTATGTCTTAAGTGGTTGTCTAAAATGGAATCTACATATAAAACTCAACAAATTGTGAGTTTTAAGGCAATCTAGTGGAATTATTATGAAATAGAATTTAACATAACAAAATAAAATTGACATGTTTTCTTTGTGTGTTAGTCAGAATATATTTTAGTTATGTATAACCCTTATGTATAACCCGTAGGTCTTTAGTGACCCGGGACGTCGTTCACTACCCTCCTCATTCATTGTTTGAAGTTAGACATCAACCTTCTTAGTATTCCTCAATCAATTCATTATAAACAGTGTGTAACAGTGTAAGTATATATTTTTTCTGCACAACAATAATTGAATCTCTTATGACCGAATTAGAGCAATTCACCTTTATTCCACATGCTGGCAATGTCTGATACTGTTACGTCAAGTGTAGAATGAGCAGGCAAGGAAGCGAATCTAAGTGCAGGAACATTTAATGACAAAACTAGACAAGAAACAAGGAACTCATAAACCACATCAATACATACGTTCAGCGACTGACAAAACACGGGTGGAACACAAGCACTATAAATACACAGGGAAGACTAGCTAAACAAGGTAACAAGGGGGCGTGACAGATAGGAAACACCTGGAGAACTAAATCAGCATGAAAAACTACAAAGAACTACAAAGCAAAACATACAACAGGAAATAACGTAAAAGTCCACAAACACACAGGGAATATGTGGCAGATATGGAGGAGATTATGAGGAGAAACGGTTAGAGATTAGGAGGAAACTGCAGCT
Source organism: Rhinogobio ventralis (assembly GCA_039654625.1). Taxonomy (NCBI): domain Eukaryota; kingdom Metazoa; phylum Chordata; class Actinopteri; order Cypriniformes; family Gobionidae; genus Rhinogobio; species Rhinogobio ventralis. The sequence goes on from CM077198.1 coordinate 13,553,466, forward strand.
TTACGGAGCTCAATATGTCATACCTTGTCTTCCTGTTTCAGTGGAAATACGTCAACACATTGAATAATGCTGCGTGTTTCAAAACGCTTCAGTGGGCCTTTAAAAGTTTTCCATGGGATGCCAATAAACCTTTATTTTTAGGAGTGTAGGTGAGCGTACAAAATAAAACCGGAAATCAGGGTAACGTGGGTATGATGTCATTGATAGGCGACGCACAGACACACTCCGTTTCCTAGTTTAAATGGCTAATTTCTCTGGATTTAATCATTCTTGGAAACATTTGGGATAATGTAAGTACACAAGTCAACAAAATAACACTGTTCTAGTGGTTTTTGGATATTTTAATCCAAAAATCTTACATATTGTGCCTTTAAACTTCTCTTTCATGTGACACTTCCATTATTTTGTTCACACCTTGTATATGGCATCCAGGTGACTGTCTTTAAAGTAGTTAGAATCGCTTTAAATTTAAAATATTTCCTTGATCTGCACAAGAAAAAACCAACACAAGACAAAGCACATTTTAAAACCCCCTGGTATGTTTGAAGAACTGAGAGTTCTAGAACCTTCAACTCAAAGGTCCAGTGTGACAAATCCCCTGAACTGCAGCAAAGAAAACTCGCCATGGCCACGATATGTGGTCTCAATTCATTTTCCACTTTCTTAACGCTGGAAAACAGACATGCCTTTCCGATTTTACCATGTACCATTTGCCCCATTTTTCATGTGGCCTTTTGCCCTGATCTCTCCCTCCCCTCCTTAGTCCTGCCAGCATCACAGAACTTGCAATAATTGCCGATTTCTAACTTCCCCTGGAACTAATGTGATAAAATCTAAGAAAAAGACAAGGTAGACAAAGAGAAAGATGTAGCCCTGGGCAGGACGGCTAGCAAAGGTCTAAGCCAAGGCAACAAGTGCCTTTGGGACCTAATGGGATTTTCAGGGGCTTGCATTGATCTCCTGCATGCCCATTCACAGAGTCTTTTGGCAGCCGGACGGCACACTTCAGCCCCCCAGCTCTCCCTGGTGCACACCGAGAGGCCCACCCATGCAAAAGCTGATCAGCCACTCTCTGAGGTCACAGCTACAGGTGATACTAATGGACAGAGGATCTGTCATTAGTCTAAGAGCGCTGAACCACTGCGTATGGCACAACTCACTGCTGGTTAGACAGATTGGACTGTACATAGAAGTTACTGAAAGAAGCATTATATCAGTTTTCCAGCATAAGATATCTTATGTTTAAGGCTCAAATAGCACATACGGTGCCTAATGTTCTTACAACAACAAAAAAAAAAAAATCTGTGGTGTCACTTTGGTATCAACAAATGTGGTATCAGATAATAATGCCATGATACTTTGATATACTGAAGCCTGACTTAACTAATACTTTTGGACACTTAAGTTGCATGCAAGAATGTCATTGCATTAGATACAAAAGATTAAGTGGCATCTGCAAGCAAATGCTGAGCTTTTCTAAAAAAGTAACTTCAGTTTTCTGGGCCATAGCAAGTACTTTATATTTTCTGGTCTAAAGCTAATTTTTAGTCAGTAATATTGCATCCGTTCTCTTTATGATCTTTGAAGAGTAACCACAGGTGTACTTCATCCATAATCCATTAACGTTTGACAACCAAAAAGTGTTATGATAGTTCATTTTTAACAGTATGTCTAGTATTTTACCACGTCTATTATACGTTGTACCTAAAAGCAAGTTCTCTGTGAACTTTTTTTAACTGAAAAGTGCTGTTTGTGCTGAATTTCTTCAAATAAATGTCACTTAGTTTAATATCTTGTTATTATGCAAAAATATTAAGATATTTTAAGTGTAGCGTAAGTGTCCAAATACTTTTTGGGTTATCATGGTACTGAATATACCATGGTATTTACATAGTACTTTAAAGAATATTGGGTAATGTCATGTCCCATAAACCACTGTAGTACAACAGACCTTTTTAGGTACTTTTTTGTTAGTTTTGTAAAGTATTCTGGCTCCATTGTGGTCCTCATTCTCCAAACAAAACCCTGAAACAGAACAGAACTCTAGTGACTAATAATTTTATTATTAGTCACTAGAAAGCATTTACACTAAAAAATAGCATTTTTTCAGTGAACATTTATTATGGTATATTTATATGAATTCACAATTAAATAGTGCTGAAAACTGACTCATTCAAATTGAAGAAACATTCGATGAAATTATAATGTAATGAAAACACTTTGAACTAATTTTTGTTTATTGGTACATTTGCACAGAGCAATTACCTCAAGCCAGTGTTCGTCATTGCTCTAAATGTTACCATAACAAGAGCGCGAACACTTGTTCATTCATCAGTCTTGCCACGTCTGTTGTTACAGCATGTACTGTATATAGACAAGTGGGTTCATTCTTTGCAGCGAGGGCTTCCTTTGTATCACTGACGGCCACAGAGAGAGCTCCAGGGCTTGATCTGAGGGTGGGCAAATCTGACAGCCCACACTTTGAGTCGAGGGGGAAGGGAGCCAGTAGCTCTGTCAGGCAATCTTCAAGTGGCAAAGCTTTTCAAAGCTTTGTTATCCACTTTGGGATGCCCCCTCTGACCTCACTGTGGACATGCTTAGCCCTTCAAGGAAATGGAGAGGGATCTAGGGCGTTCTGTATTGTCGTCCGAGGGAAGCAGGGTTCAGACTCGCATGACCGCCATTCCCCAAGGAGCGGTCGGGGTGAAGACCCGGCACAAAGGTGAACCAGGGGAGTTGTCATCGGACACATGAGAGAAGCAGAGCAGTAGAAAGATTTAATGTCCACAAGGCGACCTCCTTGTTTTGCGAGGCTGTAATACACAGCGCCTATTCTCTCTTTGTTTTACTTTTCCTTGTACAACTATGTCGTCCCTCTCTATCCTTCTCTTATAGCAACAAAAAGAGTTTCATTGAATTGAATCTGTATTTTTAAGCTTGTAGGTCAAGGAAAATAGAGATTCAATTGAAATGTGTTTGTATAGCTTTTTCACAATACACATCAGTTCAAGTCAGCTTATGTCTGGAATGTCTTTAAGATTCAGCTCTTGTTTTTGATATAAAATCTAAATTTAAGTTCAAGGAACAGATTCTGGTTTCCTGAAACTGGGAAGGAGTATCTTATTTAAAATAGGCTTCAATTGATGTGAAGTTGTGTAAAACAGATTCAAACCCATTATTCATTTTTTTAAGAAGAGACGTTCAATCTAAAATTCTTTCTAAGCAGATACTCATGTGATTAGAAATTGTGCTAACTATGAAGTCAGTACCAAAAATCTAAAAACATAACTTAATGTTTTCCCTTATAGTCTCATGCAATTTTACTCCAGAAAGAACTTCAAATAAAATGCTGAGTGTCTCTGTTGTGAATTCTCTCTTTTCTCTGCGGTTGGAGGAAAGATCATGGTAGAAGCAGGTGTTACACACTTCTCTATTATGTGCCAAATCAAACAGCCACCAATTCCCCACATCAGCCACAACACGCAGTAACAAATGTGCAACAGTTGGCTATTTCCACATCTAAAAGGCTAAACCAAATCCATCTTTGTGGTTCATTCAAAAGAAAGGTGAAGAGTAAAAGTTGTGCTCCATCTCCTTTGATTTAACCCTTGCTTTGAGATACTGCCCAGTCTGGGTTCATCCCTGGCACGCCAATAGCTACACACAAAATGCAATTAAAAGAAGCTGCCTTCTCATTCTCTGTTCCAGACACTTTCACTCAGAGCTTAATCCATCCCCCAGCTTTAAGACCCTTATGTGATCTGGGACACACGGTTCCCATTCACACCGCTTCATCCTGCTCTTTTGTGTTCTTAATCGTTCCTCAGTATTAAGCAGCCTTGGCAGCCCAATCCCCTTACTAACACGCAGCCTTGGCGCTTTGTTAGGTCCAGGCATCACCCCCCATTCTCTGAGCTGCGTGCTGCCCCTCTGCTGCCCCTCTCCTGCCTGAGAGGCCCTCCTTCACGTCGCCCGGCTTATCCCATGTTGCTTCACGTGCCAGTTGTGTACCCGCAGACACGGAGAAGGGGCCTTAGCAGACAAATAGTGAAATCTTCTCCATCATTGTGGATCTCATGCACACACAGATATGCAAAATGAGTGCCATAACTGTTTATATCTGTTCTGTTCTTTGCATCTGCAATCCTTAAATGAAGAAGCTTTATGTGACATTTAAAGAATGGTTGGAAATATTGTTAATATAAACATTTGTTGGAATTTATTTATAGTATAACTGCTGCAGACATATTGTTCATTTTGTGCAATGAGTTTGAGGTGTTGACTTGGCCTCCAAATTTCCCAGATCTCAATCCAATCGAGCATCTGTGGGATGTGCTGAACAAACAAGTCCGATCCATGGAGGCCCCACCTCAACAACTTACAGGACTTAAAGGATCTGCTGCTAACATCTTGGTGCCAGATACCACAGCACACCTTCAGAGGTCTAGTGGAATCCATGCCTCAACATAATGTTAGGAAGGTGGTCATAATGTTATGCCTGATCGGTGTATATACATATATATGCACAAACACACACACACACACATATATATACATACGTATATACACTCACCTAAAGGATTATTAGGAACACCTTCAATTTCTCATTAATGCAATTATCTAATCAACCAATCACATGGCAGTTGCTTCAATGCATTTAGCGGTGTGGTACTGGTCAAGACAATCTCCTGAACTCCAAACTGAATGTCAGAATGGGAAAGAAAGGTGATTTAAGCAATTTTGAGCGTGGCATGGTTGTTGGTGCCAGACGGGCCGGTCTGAGTATTTCACAATCTGCTCAGTTACTGGGATTTTCACGCACAACCATTTCTAGAGTTTACAAAGAATGGTGTGAAAAGGGAAAAACATCCAGTATGCGGCAGTCCTGTGGGCGAAAATGCCTTGTTGATGCTAGAGGTCAGAGGAGAATGGGCCGACTGATTCAAGCTGATAGAAGAGCAACTTTGACTGAAATAACCACTCGTTACAACCGAGGTATGCAGCAAAGCATTTGTGAAGCCACAACACGCACGACCTTGAGGCGGATGGGTTACAACAGCAGAAGACCCCACCGGGTACCACTCATCTCCACTACAAATAGGAAAAAGAGGCTACAATTTGCACGAGCTCACCAAAATTGGACAGTTGAAGACTGGAAAAATGTTGCCTGGTCTGATGAGTCTCGATTTCTGTTGAGACATTCAGATGGTAGAGTCAGAATTTGGCGTAAACAGAATGAGAACATGGATCCATCATGCCTTGTTACCACTGTGCAGGCTGGTGGTGGTGGTGTAATGGTGTGGGGGATGTTTTCTTGGCACACTTTAGGCCCCTTAGTGCCAATTGGGCATCGTTTAAATGCCACGGCCTACCTGAGCATTGTTTCTGACCATGTCCATCCCTTTATGACCACCATGTACCCATCCTCTGATGGCTACTTCCAGCAGGATAATGCACCATGTCACAAAGCTCGAATCATTTCAAATTGGTTTCTTGAACATGACAATGAGTTCACTGTACTAAAATGGCCCCCACAGTCACCAGATCTCAACCCAATAGAGCATCTTTGGGATGTGGTGGAACGGGAGCTTCGTGCCCTGGATGTGCATCCCACAAATCTCCATCAACTGCAAGATGCTATTCTATCAATATGGGCCAACATTTCTAAAGAATGCTTTCAGCACCTTGTTGAATCAATGCCACGTAGAATTAAGGCAGTTCTGAAGGCGAAAGGGGGTCAAACACAGTATTAGTATGGTGTTCCTAATAATCCTTTAGGTGAGTGTATACATAAATAAATGTAATTTATTCCTGTGATGGCCAAGCTGAATTTTCAGCATCATTACTCCAGTCTTTAGAGTCACATGATCCTTCAGAAATCATTCTATGCTGATTTGCTGCTCAATAAACATTTATTATTATTATCAATGTTGAAAACAGTTGTGTAAAACATTTTTTTTTAGGATTCTTTGATGAATAGAAAGTTTTAAAGAACAGCATTTATCTGAAATATAAAGCTTTTGCAACATTATAAATGCCTATAACTTGATCAATTTAATGCATCCTTGCTGAATAAAGGTATTAATTTCTTTAAATTCTCCAAAACCTTTTAACGGTAGTACAAAGTTACAAAAGCTTTCTATTTCAGATAAATACTGTTCTTTTGAACTTTCTATTCATCAAAGAATCCTAAAATGTTTTACACAACTGTTTTCAACATTGATAATAATAAGAAAAGTTTCTTGAGCATCAAATCATCATATTAGAATGATTTCTGAAGGATCATGTGACACTGAAGACTGGAGTAATGATGCTGAAAATTCAGCTTTGATCACAGGAATAAATTACATTTAAAAATATATTCAAATAGAAAACAGTTATTTTACATTTTAATAATATTTCACAATATTACAGCTTTTTTTTGTATTTTTAATAACATAACGCACACACACACGCACACACACACACACACACACACACGTATATAAACATAAGTAATTGTAATTTATTCCTGTGATCAAAGCTGAATTTTCAGCATCATTACTCCAGTCTTCAGTGTCACATGATCCTTCAGAAATCATTCTAATATATCTAATATGTAATATGTATAATTTGTTTTCGGAATTTAATGATTAGAAAGTTCAAAAGAACAGCATTTATTTGAAATAGCACATTGTTTTTAACATAAGTGTCTTTACTGTCACTTTTGATCAATTCAATGAATCCTTGTTGAATAAAAGTAATTAATTTTTAATGTATTAATGCATTTTTTTTTTCAAATATAAAATCTTACTTAGTGTAAGTATTTGAATGTATAGTATAATTCATTCAAAAAGATCAATTGATATTTGTTTTATAACCAAATCATGCTTTTAGCAATTAGAACAACTGCTTGCTTCACTCGACTTTCTATTTGGATGTGGGGAAAACAGTAGTTATTGAATTATGTGCATTTTGTAAGGAGCTCTGTACTGACACACTTGTAGGTCACACTTGCTTTAAAATATTGGGATTTAAAAAAATATAGTGATAAATTGGTTTGGTAAGTAACACATTCAGATATCAGTAAAACATAACATTGTTTTCTTGCTTTATCGTGAAAGACTATAGCCAAATGCTTTTTACTGTGCAACACAATAGGTATAATTTTCAGGTCTGATTTCATTTCAAAGCACCATTAACTTCAGTGAGCAAGGAAAACAGTATAGAACATTGTAAAGCCATTAAAAGAATATTTTCCTCTCTCTTTGTTTTTATTTCCCTCTGTCTCTCTCCAAGTGCTCCTCCACACAACTCTCAGCCACACAAACAAATGCAAATCAGTCTGAAAACTTTACATAATGTAACTCGGACCCCTATTTTAGAACTGGGTTGAATGGCTCTTAAAGGGGGCCTAATTAATCTAAGTATAGAGGCAATGGGCCCTCTTGGAATTTTTTCCCTTCTTTCTCTGTGCAGAAAGAAAGAAAGGGATCAGGCCTCCCCTTTCTGTCCAGAGAGGAGTCCGCCTCATTCAGCCATTTATGTTAACATTACTGAATGTTATACCCTGTGGGTGAGCAGAATCAATCACTCCAACTCTGTCCTCATTCCTTTTTAACTGTTGTAAAATGTGCAGTGGTGCAAAGGCGTCCAAAGATATATAGCAATATTCGCAGTTGTTTTGGCCTGCACGTTTTAAGCAGCTAAGAAAGCCTGGTGCTAGAGTTGTCAGGTGCTGGGGTGACCGGAGAGAACAATGGGAGAAGAGAAGCAGAAGGCTCGAGATGAATGCTTTTGGTAAATCAGTAATAGAGCTAAAGGGCATAGCCTGTGGGGAATTTGCTGGCTTATAAAAGAGCTTTAAGAGGCCTTCATTCATATGGACCCAAAGAGATTTGAATTGCCCCCTTCACAATCACTTGAAAGGCAGAGCTCAGGGTGTTCCGAAACAAAGTGGAAATCACGCTGCCTTTCAATGGCTCTAATAAGCTTTTAACTATTTTACATTATGGCGTTACCCTCTTCATCTCCTCTCCACAAGGCATTGTTTTGCCATGTAGCAGACCAACTTAAATGTGTGATTTATACTTTTCTTCACGGTGTATTTAAACATAAAAAATTGCAGAAACCAGACGCACATCCCAAATGAATGGGGTTGATTCAGCTTTATTTTATAAGGTAGAAAATGGGCTTCATTATTTAACCGACTGTTGGGTCATTGCTGGGGGAAAAAAAATACAAGAGACTCTAGTTTTCTAGACATGAATTGTTTTCGTGACATTTTACTTCATGAGCTACAAGTTTTCAGCAAATTGACCTATGATATCACAGGCCTTTCCGATAAAAAAAATGAATCTAAACTAGCACTTAATATTTTTATGTAGCCTAAAAATGCTCAAATGGTTACCAAAAAGCCTCAGATATCAAGCGGTTTTAGCTGCCTAAAGGCCATGAGTCACAGACAGCATCTCTGTTGCCATGGTTGTTTTTATTGCCCTGGAAATTGCTCCTCTCCACAGTCTGCAGGGGTCATGGGTTCAGCTGTAGCCTGCCTGCACCTTCAACTTCTGCGCACCAAGGCAGGGGATGATGGGAGGAGATGCGAGGGAGCCGGAGAGACGCACAGTCAGAGTCCTCGCCCTCTGGATGACACTCTGAATTTTGGGGATCCCTCGGCTGTGTGGACATTAAGAATTTCATGGTAATTGTTGAAGACAAGGAGGAGGGCTTGACCTCCACTGGCCTGATTGAGTTCTCATAAAAAGCCCATAGCCTGGCCCCATTGATGCCCTCAGACAGTAAAAAAAAAAGATTGGTCTTCTGAGAGGAGTCGTGAAGAGGAGCAAAAACCCTTTTACAGTTTTATACCAACTCCTGCCTTTACTTACAGATTTTTTTTGTATAATTGTGAACGTTTATGTTCATCTATATTCGTCTCCTGTAAAGCACTTTTAAAAGGTGCCGTAGACAATAAATAGTTTTACTTATTAAAAGAATGTGGTAATTGCAGATTTGTACACTATCATTAGACACCACTTTTATTTGATTAGCTATCAAGTTAAGCTATCTGCTTTGAAAAGACACTTCTTGGATCATATCATATGGTCATCAATATTCAACTATCTCTTGGGACCACTTGTATTATCTCTATTAAGATCTCGCCACACTAATTTGAACATTTCAGGCTCGTGGTTTACATGTATAAAGGTTTTTTTCACATGTCATATTATTTGTATGGTGCTTTAAAATGTGCCGAAAGTAAAGCCATTTTCTATAGTGCTTGCCATTATTTATATATATATATATATATATATATATATATATATATATATATAGGGCTGTCAAATCAATTAATTGCTATCTAATATATAATATATATCTAATATACCACGATTTGTGTGTTTGTGTGTGTGTATATATATATATATATATATATATATATATTAGGGCTGTCAAATCAATTAATCGTGATCTAACATAAAGGTTTGTGTTTAGATAATGTGTGTATATATACACTATATTGGCAAAAGTTTTGAGTGTGTTTATGGGAATTTTTGACCATTCTTCTAGAAGCGCATTTGTGAGGTCAGGCACTGATGTTGGACGAGAAGGCCTGGCTCGCAGTCTTCACTCTAATTCATCCCAAAGGTGTTCTATCGGGTTGAGGTCAGGACTTTGTGCAGGCCAGTCAAGTTCCTCAACACCAAACTCGCTCATCCATGTCTTTATGGACCTTGCTTTGTGCACTGGTGCACATTCATGTTGGAACAGGAAGGGTCCATCCCCAAACTGTTCCCACAAAGTTGGGAGCATGAAATTGTCCAAAATGTCTTGGTATGCTGAAGCATTACCAGTTCCTTTCACTGGAACTAAGGTGCCAAACCCAACCCCTGAAAAACAACGCCACACCATAATCCCCTCTCCACCAAACTTTACACTTGGCACAATGCAGTCAGGCAAGTACCGTTCTCCTGACTCGTCCATCGGATTGCCAGACAGAGAAGCGTAATTGGTCACTCCAGAGAATACATCTCCACTGCTCTAGAGTCCAGTGGTGGCGTGCTTTACACCACTGCATCCGACGCTTGGCATTGTGCTTGGTGATGTAAGGCTTGGATGCAGCTGCTTGGCCATGGAAACCCATTCCATGAAGCTCTCTACACACTGTTCTTGAGCTAATCTGAAGGCCACATGAAGTTTGGAGGTCTATAGCTATTGACTCTGCAGAAGGTTGGTGACTTCTGCACACTGTGCGCCTCAGCATGTGCTGAACCCACTCTGTGATTTTACGTGGCCTACCACTTCGTGGCTGAGTTGCTGTTGTTCCCAATTGCTTCCACTTTGTTATAATACCACTAGCAGTTGATCGTGGAATATTTAGTAATGAGGAAAATTTCACGAATGGACTTATTGCACAGGTGGCAACCTATCACGGTACCATGCTTGAATTCACTGAGCTCCTGAGAGCGACCCATTCTTTCTCAAATGTTTGTAGAAGCAGTCTGCATGCCTAGGTGCTTGATTTTATACACCTGTGGCCATGGAAGTGATTGGAACACCTGAATTCAATGATTTGGAGGGGTGTCCCAATACTTTTGGCAATATAGTGTATATACAGGGAGTGCAGAATTATTAGGCAAATGAGTATTTTGACCACATCATCCTCGTTATGCATGTTGTCTTACTCCAAGCTGTATAGGCTGGAAAGCCTACTACCAATTAAGCATATTAGGCGATGTGCATCTCTGTAATGAGAAGGGGTGTGGTCTAATGACATCAACACCCTATATCAGGTGTGCATAATTATTAGGCAACTTCCTTTCCTTTGGCAAAATGGGTCAAAAGAAGGACTTGACAGGCTCAGAAAAGTCAAAAATAGTGAGATATATTGCAGAGGGATGCAGCAGTCTTAAAATAGCCAAGCTTCTGAAGCGTGATCATCGAACAATCAAGCGCTTCATTCAAAATAGTCAACAGGGTCGCAAGAAGCGTGTGGAAAAACCAAGGCGCAAAATAACTGCCCGTGAACTGAGAAAAGTCAAGCGTGCAGCTGCCAAGATGCCACTTGCCACCAGTTTGGCCATATTTCAGAGCTGCAACATCACTGGAGTGCCTAAAAGCACAAGGTGTGCAATACTCAGAGACATGGCCAAGGTAAGAAAGGCAGAAAGTCGACCACCACTGAACAAGACACACAAGCTGAAACGTCAAGACTGGGCCAAGAAATATCTCAAGACTGATTTTTCTAAGGTTTTATGGACTGATGAAATGAGAGTGAGTCTTGATGGGCCAGATGGATGGGCCCGTGGCTGGATTGGTAAAGGGCAGAGAGCTCCAGTCCGACTCAGACGCCAGCAAGGTGGAGGTGGAGTACTGGTTTGGGCTGGTATCATCAAAGATGAGCTTGTGGGGCCTTTTCGGGTTGAGGATGGAGTCAAGCTCAACTCCCAGTCCTACTGCCAGTTTCTGGAAGACACCTTCTTCAGGCAGTGGTACAGGAAGAAGTCTGCATCCTTCAAGAAAAACATGATTTTCATGCAGGACAATGCTCCATCACACGCGTACAAGTACTCCACAGCGTGGCTGGCAAGAAAGGGTATAAAAGAAGAAAATCTAATGATATGGCCTCCTTGTTCACCTGATCTGAACCCCATTGAGAACCTGTGGTCCATCATCAAATGTGCGATTTACAAGGAGGGAAAACAGTACACCTCTCTGAACAGTGTCTGGGAGGCTGTGGTTGCTGCTGCACGCAATGTTGATGGTGAACAGATCAAAACACTGACAGAATCCATGGATGGCAGGCTTTTGAGTGTCCTTGCAAAGAAAGGTGGCTATATTGGTCACTGATTTGTTTTTGTTTGGTTTTTGAATGTCAGAAATGTATATTTGTGAATGTTGAGATGTTATATTGGTTTCACTGGTAAAAATAAATAATTGAAATGGGTATAAATTTGTTTTTTGTTAAGTTGCCTAATAATTATGCACAGTAATAGTCACCTGCACACACAGATATCCCCCTAAAATAGCTAAAACTAAAAACTACTTAAAATATTGATACAAAAATATTCAGCTTTGATATTAATGAGTTTTTTGTGTTCATTGAGAACATGGTTGTTGTTCAATAATAAAATTAATCCTCAAAAATACAACTTGCCTAATAATTCTGCACTCCCTGTATATGACAAGGATTTTGGATTTGCCATCATTACGAAGGGTTTACCTGTACCACACACACACATACACACGTTACATGATTTCATGTTTATAGTATGCTAATAAATTAATATTTAGTAAGGATAAAATAAGAATAACTAATGGATGAATAAAAACAAGTCAAGTTCTTACAGAAGGCTATAACCTTGAATTTTTAGTGGTTTCCAACTAGTATTTTAATTACCAATGTTAAATACACATGCTTGCTAAATGTCATTAGTCACAACTGACAAGTGATATGATCAAAATAGCCAGTTGCCACCAAATTGATTAATTGGATAGTTATCTGTAATTCCAGGTCACCAGAGAGCAGAGTGAGACATCAGTCTTACCGTGGCATAGCGTTGGTGCAGGTGCAGGGTCATGGAGAGATGGAAGACGGGGGAAGAGGTTATCTTGTGTAGCACTGAGAGGGGAAAATCACATCTGTTTATCCAAAGCTGTGGCTTGGATTGAATTTCCCTGATTTTTATCAGGAGTCTCAGAGGAGCTGCCTCACCAATGGGAGTGGGGTGAAAAAGCCATCTATTTAGCAGAGAATCATAGTTTGCGTTCGAGCAGCTGCATGGCTTCCCTTTTGATTGACACTTTCCTGTCGCCGTGGGCTGGGGGCCATGGGTTGTTCCTCCTTGCCCTTGAGGAAGATAGAGGGGGCAGGTGAGGCGCAGGTGACAGTGCGTGGCGATACTGGCGAGAGCGGCTCCTCCTCTACCGGCGGTTCTGCTCTCATAGGCACTCCAGTCTAATCAGACAGCACTTAACACAGTCTACAGCACTTGTAACCTGCTGCCCTCCACTTTAAAGCCACTTTGAGATGCATCCTTTTCAGGCACAGTGCTAGTGTATTGGCAAGAGGACATATTATGATAAGATCATGTGACCGATAGCTAAATGAGACCGCTATTGTTGTGAAGTTATTCATGTGATTATACACTACCTTTCAAAATCTTACCAAAATACTTTTTTTTTTTTTGAAAGAATCGTATACTTTTATTCAGCAAAGATACATTAAATGTTTAATAAGTGACAATAAAGACATTTATAATGTTACAAAAGATTTCCAATTCAAATAAATGCTGTTTTTTTTGTTTGTTTGTGTTTTTACTTTATATTCATTGTTTTCCACAAAAATATTAAGCAGCTCAACTGTTTCTTTTATAGCAGTTTTTCTAGCAAATCATCAGCATGAGAATGATTTCTGAGGGATCATGTGACACTGAAGACTGCTGAAAACTCAACTTTACCATCACAGGAATAAATATAATTTTTTTTTTAAAGTATATTAAAACTTTTAACTAAAATTGTAATAATATTTCAGAATATTTCTGTTTTTACTGTATTTTACTCAAATAATTGCAGCCTTGATGAACATGTTAAACTTTTAAAAAGGTTAAAGTTGGATGCAAAAGTAAAAAAAAAAAAAATCCCCCTTTAATCCTGGAAATGATCAGAATGTTTTAGAATTTCGTGAATTTCTTTTTAAATAAATGTTATATTGTTAAATGAAGAGATATTTTAGAATCCACACTATTTTACTTATCAAACATTTGTAAACATAACTCTTTTTTACAGACGATCATGTTCTTGCTTCCACTGAAGTGCAAGGTGCTCTTTGAATCACCTCAACTTATTATTGTATTACTTATATTATTAGAACACATATTATCACATGAAATTGAGGATTGTCGTATGGTCACACACAAAAAAGTCTTCACAAAGGTACAAACGAGGATGTATGCATGCATGTGTGTTTAGAGGCGGAGGCTGAGTGTAGGTGTGTGTTAGTGGCTTTCCATTACAAATGAAGACAAGATATCTTTACATACTGCAGCCAGCCACTTGGAACCGGCAGCCCTCGGGCAAGGGCCTTCTTTGTCTTTGTCTGCCTCTCGTTCTAAAGTGGACTCCTCAAGCCTTAAACCAGAGGGATGGCCTCTTCCTCAGGTTATGGGTGACATATGCCTAATCTACCATAGAGGAACATCTGCACTCGCTGCATCAGTACAGGTGTAGGTGCTTCTCAAATGACTGAACCAATGAGGCGACAACTCTGTGGCAATGCATTATGGTGTCGCCAAAGCACAGGATACACAAAATAGAATCACTTTGCATTAGTGAGTGGCCACTTAAGAGACAATAGCCTGGCTGTTTTTAAAGTTCAGGTGTATTTTTTTAAATTGAAGTGTTTGAAACCTAACTAAACAATAAAGTAGTTTGGATTGGTGTTCATTTGTGATAGTTAAAGCAAAATGTTATTATTCCTGTGATGGCAACGCTGAATTTTCAGCATCATTCCTGTTTTCAGTGTCACATAGTTCTAATATGTGACCCTGGACCACAAAACCAGTGATAAGTCGCACATCCTAGGTGTATATGACGGAGTTATATTAAAAATGTCCTGGCTCTTCCAAGCTTTATAATGGCAGTGACTGTTGGATCATTTTTGAAGTCCATAAAAGTTCATCCATCCATTGTAAAAGTAATCCACACGGCTCCGAGGGGTTAATAAAGGCCTTCTGAAGCGAATCGATGCGTTTGTGTAAGAAAATTATCTATATTTAAAACTTTATAAATTAAATCACCTTCTGTATTCAACTTATGAAAAAAGTGTAGCGCCCGCGCTTCTCACAGTTCAAAATGCTTTACGCTACGTCTGACGACATTGCACACCAGTTACGCTCGTCAGAAGTAGCGTAAGCCTTTATTAACCCCCGGATCCGTGTGGAGCAGTTATATGACGGACAGATGCACTTTTATGGACTTCAAAAATGACCCAACAGTCACTGCCATTATAAAGCTTGGAAGAGCCAGGACATTTTTTTATATAACTCTGATTGTGTTCGTCTGAAAGAAGAATGTCATATACACCTAGAGTGACTTGAGGGTGAGTAAATCATGGGGTAATTTTCATTTTTGGGTGAACTAACCCTTTAATATGTTTGTGTAAACCATGAAACATTTTTTCAGGATTCTTTAATGAATAGAAAGTTCAAAAGAACAGCACTTATTTGATTTTTTTTTTTTAAATTACTATTATGTTAAAAATATTATTTGAAATACTGTCACTTTTGATTAATTTTATGCATCCCCGCTAAATAAATGTATCTATTTCTGACCCCAAATTTTTGAACACTAGTGTGTCTGAAAATATTAGATATTATGAAGGTAATTTCTGAATATCTTTATATTTACTTTATAATGAAATATCTCCTCCTTCTTTTAAAATATCTATTTTGATGCAATCTACTATTTTAATCTAATATTACAGACAACATTAATCCATCTTGATAGAGTTTTTGCTTAAAAAAAGCAAAGTTACTCTAGTTTAGAGGGGGACATAGTAATGCCTCAAATTTTCTTGTAACCTGAATTGCACTTCTTATCAGTGTCTGTCAAAGTGTGTGTTTCTTCTGCATTTGCAAATCAAAGCTGCTGGCATTAGCATCCCAAAAAGCGAGTGTTGATTTGAGGAAAGGTTTGTATGCTTTAGGCAAAATTCACCATTCTGATACATCCATGAGAAAGCACCTCTTGCTCCTAGCAAGAAATAAAACACTGATGGACTCATTTCCACCTTCATAAAGTCCAAGGGAAAGCACAAAGAGAGGATGCTCAAGGTGTATGGGAGGAAAACAGGATGAGTCAAGCTGCCTGTGGCAGAATACAGTTAGTTGGATTGAATCCTCTGTCAGCACACTGAAGAAGGGCCAAGAGGTCCTTTGACTTTTGACATTCCGGGCACTCGGTGGTTCCTCTCCACGGACAAGTGAATACAAAACAAAGGTTGAACTGTCGTAAAACTGACTGTAGGAGGATTCAGAGGGAGGTTCTTGAGAAGTGGGGCTTTAGTTCTAACAGACAAAGAATATAAAGTGGGTTTACAAATTGAGAACAATGTTCAGGAATTTACAGTGTGATCAATACTAGCCCATTATGGCCACTGAACGGGGGGACCGAAAGCCAAAGTGTGTAGCCAAAGTGCTTTAACTGGAATTTGGACACATTAAATCTACCTGCTGATAAGAAATGTACTCAAAATCAGTTACAACTCTAAAACATTGTGCACTATATAATCAGATCAATTTCCAGGAGAATTTCAGATTCGTATCTGCTTTATAAGTAGATGGTTAATAAAGAAGAGTTTGTGACACCTGTCTCACCAATCAGACTTAAAATAATCCTCTATTTTCCAAACAAACCATTAGCTCCCCTAATGATCCTGTGCTGCTGTTCTCAGTGACTCTTTCAGGCCCATCAGAGCTCAAGGTGTGAAGGTTTCTGTTTAGGTGCTAAAGGGAAGGATTGCACTGATCTAAAGGTGAGTTTTGCAGAGGGCAGGACCATCCAACTTTCAGCACTCATCTGTTAATCTCTGTTTAGGATAAGGCCCCAAACAGAATTAGTCACAGATCTCCAGGGTTCAGGAGAATAGCCTACAACCCAAAACAAGTAATCAGGGCTGGCTGAGGTTTCTGCTGAGGTTTAAGCTCAGGCTTATCGGACAAGACTCATAATATTGTGTGTCAAAATAATTCAAAGTAATAGTCAAAGTAATTAAATGCAACAAATCATGTAAAACTGTATCGTCTTTTAATGGAAAATTAAACATTTAACCTAAATTGATAATTGCCTTAATCTTTTAAACAACTGAGAAGAAGATAGTATTTAAACTACATTTATTAAAATCTCCCTGTGACGTTTATAATATACAATACTGTGCAAAAGTCTTAGGCATGTTAGTATTTTCACCCAAAAATGGGTTTAAGCCAGTTATTTATATCTTTAGTTGTAGTGTTTCAGTAGGAAAAATCTGTTTAGATTTCCAAACATTCCTTTTGCCATAAATTGTAATTATCCATTGAGATTTTTGTATGCACAAGGAGTCTGAAAACAGTTGGTATGATCCACACGGAGATCTGAACTCACCATCATCGAGTCTGTCTGTGATAGCATGAAGAAACAGGAAAAACTGAGACTTAATCCAGAAGAATTGAGGCAACGTCTCCAAGACGCTTGAAGAAACCTGCCTGCAAAGCTGAAAAACTGTGCAAGTGTATACCGGGACAAAAGCGAATTAAATGCAAAGGGTGGTCACACCAAATATTTGATTTAGTTATTAGAGGTTAATTAATAAATCATCCTCACTTTACACACAAGTGCCTAAAACCTTTCACAGTACTGTCGCTTTGCAGGCAGGTTTCTTCAAGTGTCTTGGAGACATTGCCGCAGTTCTTCTGGATTTAGTCTGGTTTAGTTTTTCCTGTTTCTTCATGTGATCACAGACAGACTCGATGATGGTGAGATCAGATCTCTGTGTGGATCAGACGGGCTGTTGTCAGACTCCTTGTGCATACAAATATCTCAATCTCACTGGATTATTACAATCAATGGCAAAATAAATGTTTGGTAATGTAAACTGATATTTCCTACTGACATTTTTTTACAATTTTTTTTTTTTTTATGGGGGGAATGCTACCGTGCCTAAGACTTTTGCACAATACTGTATATATCAGCATAACATCAGAGTCAAATTGGACAACTACAGGGACTCATCTCACGATCACAGTTAATCTTCCAAAATTATGGAAAAAAAGATCAGTCAAGAATAGAAAATTATTGAAAATATTCAAATGAGGAATATTAGAATGGTCAGTTCATGCACAAAAAATGTCGTCTCTGACAGACAGCATGTTGAAGCCGCTCATGCCGCCATTTTCTCCCTCTTCTCGGACTTCCGGGAGTGTGGGTTTTCCAGGAAATAGATCTCTGATTCTTAAATACTCCCATGTATTGTGCATGTTTTGTTTTTTTTGACACTTAATTCTGTAACATTCAAATAATGTGGATTTGAAGACAGATGGATCGTATGGTAATAAGTATTTATTTCTTAGCCAGTAAGTGTTCAGTGAAGTGATTGATACCCATGAGTGTGTTTATGTCAGTGTTTTTAGTTCTAATATTCCAACCGACAGCCATACTAAATGGATGTGATAATGTGCATGAGGTATGAATGTTTGATTTTTGGGTTATTAAAACATGCTGGAGACTCTTTAAAATTAAAATTAAAATAATAATAAAAATCTTTATTATACTTATTTTACAGAATGAAGTTTATTTTGTGGATTAAATAAATTACGGTAATTGGAGACTGACATGTTTGGCTTGCCAAAAATGTTACATTGAACTCGCAAATGACACAATTTTATTTTTATTTTTATTATTAACCAGAAAAGGAGTGGTTTTGTTTTTATTGTCTCTTATAGGGCAGGATATGGGAAGATGCCCCCTTTAGAACAATGTGGATTTACTTTTAAATTGTAACATATTTAGATATGTTTAGCTTGTGCAGGATGATGATGAACCAGCCAAAAATGTGTTATTATAGAAAATAAAAATATTTGCTAATTTAGTTGTTGTAGCGCAAAATGTCAAATAAAAAATGTCCACCTGGGATAAACTTTTATAGAATGTATTTTTAAACGATAATACATTATATTATATTATATTATATTATATTATATTATATTATATTATATTATATTATATTATATTATATTATATTATATTATATTATATTATATTATATTATATTATATTAACCATTGTATTAAACAATTTGACAATTTAGTTACTGATACAGACAAAGCAGAATCCTAGAAAAAGAGATTCATCTGAAAGGTAAAATTTTTCCATGACTTAATTGATGATTTGTCATAACAGCAACACTATGAATGCAATTGAATGATTTCATTGGACATTGTATTTCTGTATGCTTTGTGCATAATCTTCTGAGCTCAAATTTCCTTTAAATATCTCTTCCCATCTTTCTATTTAATTGACAAACATTTTTTTTTATTAAATATCAAATTTCATATGATATAATATTTCCATCATGCTTTATGAAATGTTCATGATTTTTTCAGTCTTGGTTTCCTAGACTGACTCTAATCTTCCTCCCCTCTTTTCCACCTTCTGTTTGTCATTAACTGGCAGTTATAGTTTAATTGGCCCTTGCATTGAGCTTTTTGTGCCTTCATATGACTCTCTGGGTTTTCACTGAAGAGCCTCGTCCATCTTCTGCCGATTCTTTCTGCTTCTGCTGAGTTGGGGCTCTTTTCTCCTCTTAGTGATGCTTCTTCAGCCTTACAGACAAGAGAGATGCTGCATGCTGCTCTCCTAAAATCACAGTACTCTTTATAGATAATTATATCAGATTAAATATGAACCATGATATGCAATGAATGCAAAAAAACTACCAACCAATCACGTCTCTTGTAAACTGAAAATACCAGAGACTTTACAGTAATAGAATGCTTGTCTTTTTTTCACTTGTTTTAGTTAAATTGTGGCTATGAATTAAGAATTCGTTCCCACACTGTAAAAATTATATGATCAATAAGTTATGACAACATATGTTTTTACATTGCTTTAACTCATCAAAATAAGTGAAGCAATTTTCAACTTTTTTTTATGTTATATAAGATTCAACTCTTCTTTTTTTTAAGTCAGTTTAATGTAATTTAAGTTGAAATGACTTAAACATCCAAGTTGATTGTACTTAAAAATTTAAGGTAGCAACTTTTTTTTTATACAGTGCACTGTTTATTAATTCATCCATCGTTTTAGTACATTTTGGCCATGTTGAACTAATAACTTACCTGCTTTAGATTTAAAGGGGTCATTAACTGGCTTTTTAATTTTTTTATACTGTTGTCTGAGGTCAACTTATGACGTTCGCATGGTTTTTACATTCAAAAACATCATAATGAATAAGTAAAAGGCTCTTTTCTACCCTGGTTTTGAGCCTAGCTCCTGGAACGCTCGGTTTCTATAGGTGTGCCGCACTGAAGACTTGGATAAATTGCTGGATAAACTTTGCATATTATAATGAGTTTCGGCTCCCCCGTGAGTACACATGAGAAATTGTTTTGAAAGCGTGTGGGAAAACGGCAACCGGAATGATTCACCCACAGGGCTCGCAAAATGTCTTTATCAAACAAAGCCTCACTGCAGAGTCAGACAAATCAGCATGATCAAAACTTCATTTTCCTTCAAATATCAAGCCAAGAGTGGAACAACGCACATCAAGAAAGGAATTTCACTATTTAAGATAGCCCGTCGGCAGGCCCGGTGATTTGTTTTGGTAGCCCGTCTGGAAAAATAGGGACATTGGGCTTTGCAAGCCTTGGCCCATACATGTCCGAGTCTGATCCCGAATCGCAGCACAATGAACCAACACCTCAAATAAAGGATTCTTCAGCCTGTGACAGCGTGCTAAGTTATGTTCAGTTAGACACGTACACATAATCAGTAGATATCAAATTATCTGTAACAATGCAATACTATCACATATAAAAAAAACATTTTTTACTCACATAGCGTGTTGCTTCATTCATTCATTCATGTAATCTCACCCTGTCTGCAAATCCAGTCTCTTGTTTACAAACGAATCCCTGGTGAAATGAAGGAACAAACGCGCAATGTCTTACCCACGTGAGCTGGATATTCATTAAAAATAAAGTTCATTCATGCATTCATAATATTGGAATCCAAATGAAGCTTATGCAGCATGTTTATTGCTTGGAAGTTCGATCCGGTTTAGCTCCACGTAGGCCTATGTTATTTATCTATAACATGCCATGCACAAATCGGTGGGCAGGGTTACAGAATCAGGCGTTCGTCTTCTTCTGTTAAGGCGGTGTTTCACCACACTCTGACGTCACAGCCTGGTACATTCTGAGATCGATCGTTTGCTGGGCCTGGTGTCAATAAAAGCTTTTCTTTGACTAACAAGAAAGTTTTCAGCTCCGAAACTAACAGGATATTCTTATACTACCATGACCTTTTATATATCAAAAGCTCAAGGGAAAGTTGATTTCTCAATTCATGACCCCTTTAACTAAAACAAGGGAACAAATTATTACATGACCACAATTTAGTGAATTGAGTGCACAAATTATTATATTGTGAGGGAATTAATGAAATTGTGCTGACATATCAGTTAAGGGAACTGTTAATTTTCCTTTTTTTCTGCATTTCACATGCGGGCTCTGTATATTTATTATTTTTTTCTGAAACATTTTATTTGGATGGTTGTCTAATATTATTTTTAAATGTTTCAGGATAAAAAGTAACGTTCCCATAATATTTGCAAATGATTAAATGCAATGTAATCCTCATAATAAAACAAACAAACAAACAACAAATAAATAAATAAATAAACCAGAGAATGTTCAGAAATAACGTTTTTATAACTAAATGGAAACTTTACTAAAACGTTCTTAGAACATATATTTGTTAGCTGGGAATGCATTATCAACATAATTCAACCAAAAAAATGCTTAAATACATTTAATGTTTTATTACAGTGCATATGTGATGGAATCTGTTAGAACTGTGTATCTGGGACAGTTTTGATTTTTTCATTACATTCCCAACCACCTACATCTGTTCAATCACTTTTCACTGAAGTGATCCAAGTGATATTTTTGACAGAAGTGAGGTCAAGTATATGTACCACCCAAGGCATAATGTTCAACTCTGAAGGGGTGCGATATGTAGCTGTGTGCAAATGGCTGTACAAACATGAAGGCTGTTTTGATGTTTTTGTGCTCGTTGACATGGGAGGCCATCTCCTTGGGAGGTGAGGGGTCTCCTGCCCTTGAGTGACCTGTGACCCGAGTGAGCCCTTCTGCACTGATACAGGCTTTCAGCCCTAAGGGAAGGGGGGGAGAGGGGAATAGCTCTCATCTGTAAGGCTCAGTTGCAGGCTTTTCTTTTATCATTCATATATTCTTTTAGTTGAGATAAAGAGAAATATTCGTAAATAGGAAAATATAAACCAACAGTTTAACCATCAAGGAAATTTAAAACATTTTAGACTATTTTTTGTTTATGGTTTCTGCATTGCACATTGAAATTCTGAATTCCAGAATATTGACAAACATTGGCATTATAGGCGTTAGATTGTTAATAATATGCACATATAGGGTGTGTTTGTGGACTACATGTAATTAGTTGAATAGCACATTAAACAATATAATAAAGAGCAGATTGCAGGTGCATTTCAGAGGGTAGCAGTTTGAAGCTTATTGCATATGCCTCTGTGATTGAGAACAAAGAGATGTAGTCATAATGTCAATGAAGACATAATTTTTTGGAGGGGTTGATGGGGAGGGGGTGCTGTACTTTGAAGTCCATTGCAGATTATTACTTTGTGAATGTGCCACACGACTCATCATGGGTGTTTGATGTGCAGTGAAGGTCTGTAAAATGAACTTCTTGAGAGGGTGATAAACATGATGTCTGTGCCCCCTTTTCTCGTTTCAGCTGGCATGCGCCCTTCCCTAAGGCTTTCAGCACGCGCTATTATACTTTTCTATCCCCGACACGTGCAGATACAAGAGCCTTGGCTGGACCTCATGCGGAACTCCCAAATAGAGGATTTAACCTGAACCCCTTCAGAAATCAACTGATCCACACACAACGTGCAAAGAATAAAAACTTTCATGAAGCCATGCATTCGCCAAAAATCGTTGTAGCTATAAGGTCCATAACCAACAAAAATATGAACTTGTTTATTATTGTATAATTCTATCATATAATTCTTTATTACTTGTGGCAAACTGTGTCAGATTTTGATAAGCCTATCTGAACGCATTTAGCCTGCAAATGAACTTGCGTTTCTGCATTGTAAAAAGTTTTGAAAAAGAATGTAAAAATGCTATAGCCTAGATTCAAGCCTGTTCATTTGCAGTTAATTTAATCTTACCATAGGCTACTACTGTAAAACGATTCTGTAAAGACAATAAATGTAATTGTATACTATACAAAACTATAAATGATTTTAGAAGTAGCCTAAATAGTAATTTGTCATTTGTAATTTGTTTGAAAATGTAGGCTATATTTAATATTTTTATGGTAAAACGTTGATATAGGCCTACATTTTTTATGTAATACCTTATAATTTAGAAAGGGCCATTTGTTTAGATTTTATTTCAAAAGTCAGATTATTTTTGTTTGGTTTTTTTTTTAGAGTTATTGCATTATATAATAATATTGGCCACCGATGCTCGTGAGGCAAAACTTTTAACATTTTAAAGTCATCGCGTGTCTAGTGTCTTATTAATTCATTTATTGTAACAAACAGAACTCAGATAAGTTGGTATTTTTACATTATAGCCTATCATTTCACGGAATGACATGCAGTGTGAAAATACACAGCCACCAAAATACCACATCGTGCATTTTTAACAATACAGACAATTTTTTATTTAAGACTTTTTCGTTTTTATCTTTGAGATCCTAATGTGTAAAACTCACGTGGACGTTTCGATACAATCAAGTGCAATCGTGTATAAAATGTGCATTGGTTTACAGATTAGATGACGCGTAGACGATCTCGGATCTATATCCATGCACCTGCTGCATAACCGTTATTTTATGCGCTGTGACCCAGTGTGACGCTTCAATGGCTGTAGGTCTACTCATCACAATGATGCCCATTATGTTGCCAGACATTGCTATGAGTTGTTTTGTTTATGCACATAGCTCTATATTAGCGTCACATTATGAAGCAAACAAGCAAGCACATATATTTTGTAGAAAACGTTATATTTATTCGTACAAACATGTTTGCACCAGATTTATATTTTGAGGTAAATACATAATAGAATAAATCTCTTTATATACAATAAAAATACAATAGCATACGAAAGCAACAGGTTGAATAAATAAAACAAAAAGAAAGTGGTGGGAAAGCAGTCAAGAGAGCTAGTTAACTGTACTCTGCTATATGGATCAGTCAGACAGACAGAGGAGGTTTCTTCGGGTCAAAATACATAATGCATAAGGCCAGATCTTTGTCTTGTCCTTTCAGCCTATTGTCACAGCGTTGAAACGAAATTGTCACGCTCGTTTTTCTGCTTTATCGCTCTACAAATTGTAATATTGACTTTTCACCTTGGACTGCAAAGGCCAATCTGTCTTGGTTTAAATTATAATTTTCTCTAACAGAGGTTAAGGTCATGCTCCAAGGAATGCAAAAAGTGCAAAGATATCGGGAAAAGCATCAATATCAGTAACAAAACGTACAAAAATAACAATAAAAAACATTCTCATTTGCGAACTGTCATTAAGGCAAACAGTGAATACCTAATGTTGTCTCTGTGCTCTTGGTTCTAGTAGAAAAGTAACAGCAACATCCTCTGATATTACACTACATCTATACAGACACGAGAATGCTTTAGTCACATTAATAGATGCTAGGTGCGAAGTTGGTGTAGCTGTAAACTACATCGGTTTGCAAATATCCAAACTCGTCCATGGCTGAGGGGCTGCCCGGGTCTGAATTGCAGTAAGATGGGGATGAAGAGGAGGAGGATGCGCCGGATGGCCAGGAGCAAGAGTCACTGCCGGGGCTGGGCGCATCTCCCATGCAGCTTAGTCTGGGGAGCAGCAGCTGAGGGTCTCTTGACTTGCTCTGCCGCTGGTCTGCGATCCGGATGGTCTCCGAAAGTGCCCAGATGTAGTTGTGAGCGAAGCGCAGAGTCTCGATTTTGGTCAGCTTCGTGTCGTCGGGGAAGGCAGGCAGCACGCTTCTCAAAGCGTCCAAGGCGTCGTTGAGGTTGTGCATTCTGTTCCTCTCACGGTCGTTGGCCTTCATCCGGCGGTTCTTCTTCACGACGTGCACGGTGGCCTCGTTCCTCGCGCGCCCCCTGCGCCTCTTTTTCTGCTGCAGCTCGGCTGGAGACGCAGGTGTCTTGTCGCAGGAGGACGCGGGGGACGCGGGGTTGAGGCTGCTGCGCGAGTCCTCATCATCAGTGTGCGTAAAGGAGTAGCAGCTTGAGGTGTCCATGTCGGAGTATACAGTTTCCATTGTTGATAACCTGGAAAAGTAAGGAAAAAAGAGTTAGGAATACACCAAAAACAGTCGTAGAAAGCAATTCCAAGTTCTCTGCGTGCAGCATCGAAGGTGCTTTGTTTTGCAAATACGCACCTTATGTGGGCTGGGAGATGAAACTGGGTGTTTGAGGTCTTGCAGAGTCCTGCAGATAGTTTGTGTTGAAGTTAAAGGCACGCGTCTGTCTTGCTCTTACCCCTCAATCAGCTCGTGTGAGCTTGTGAGCTTGGCACACGACTGGCCTCACCTACCTTATATACCCTGATGAGACAATGGACATACCCCCCTCGCTTTGGCATTTTTGTGAAGGATGAATGAATGGTTTGCATCAGGTCTGCCCCGTGCCGCACGACCATCTCATTAGCATAATTTATGCCTGTTGTTTGTTCGCCCTCTGAAGCGTGCCTGTAATCACCGCTGGCCAATCAGAGAGCCGGAGAGCTGCCCAGCCACGCGAGCAGAGCTGTTGCTATCTGTCCAGCATGCACCAAACCCACTTTAACTTAAATCTCTAGAGGAAATCGAAAAGAAGAGACATCACGAAGTCGCCCGAGGCAAGAAGACAAGTTTCCCCACATTTTTCTATTGTAGTTTGTGCGCCAAGCAAATCATAGCTCTTTAAAATGTTATTTTACAAACTTATACACAATTGTTTTGGTTTGATGCCAAATTAAAAATTGGATTTTTTTAACGTTCCAGCTCATTTTCATTCTACACATAACCTATAATACAAGGTAAACGTGCTAGTATTTTGCATATATTTTGATACTATACAAACCATTTTGTAAATTGCAAAAAAAAGTTTTTGTTTTTTATCTATCCTATATTTTACTGAATGCATGTTACAGTTCCTATAAACCTTTATCTTATGAAATGATACATAATGTACAATACCAAATCTGTATGTACAGTAGCCTACATATTATAACACAGGTCTTTAATGGAAGACATGATGACTATAAAGTTGTGATAGAAAAACAAAACATAAGTACATAAACATAACACACATGGAATTGTAAAATTCAAATGTGTTGCGGAAGGAATTATGGAAATAAATGATATTCTTTCGTTTTAACATTTGATCATACTGTTTTGTATTGCTTTAATGGATAATTTAAATCTTTTTTAATAATATAATATTATTTTTACCATGCATATATGTGAGTAGGTACATTATTTTTTTTTACTGTATTGTACAATAAAATAACATTGTAGTGTATAACGTTTTAGCCTATTTGACTTGATTCCACCCTGCCTGCTGCACGCATCTTGAGTTATAACTCTCGAGGTGAAAGATGCAGTTCAATCAAACTGCTCCGCTGTGCATATAGCCTTAAGGTTTATTTAAAGACATCTTTATGAGACAGCCGTACAATTGTTCATTAATTATTCAATTTATTCAATTGCAAGCAACTCGCCCCTCTTTGGAAAAAAAAAATGAAGGGGCACTATTTAGAAATAGTTTGGGGAGAGACCTGCGGCGCCTTTCTCCGTGCGGTATTATGGCGATAGGGGCACAGTCATTTATAAATAATTACACAATGTTTAGAGTCTTCAGGCATGTATGATATATCAAAGCGATTATAAGGTGAATTGTTCCATTGTGCGCCTCTCCTCTCTCTTCTTTTCAGCTCTATACGGCTTGTCCCCCGTCCAAATTCTGCGCCTCTGAGCTTTTGTCACTCATTTTTCTCGGCCTGCGACACTCCAATAGCATTATTCTTATTCAAATAGTCCCAGCGTGAACAAAAACACCCCGCTTCTGAGGCACGTTTGTGCTTTCGCTGGCATGAAGTGAAGCACAAGTGGACTAGATGCATAATTTTAGATACATAAACTAACATGGACTCATGAAGATGTATAGTGAACTTCTGAGTGAACCGAGACTATATATATATATATATATATATATATATATATATATATATATATATATATATATATATATGCATACTATATGCTCCCTTTTTACGCTTTTATGGCGAATGCATTCGTTTTAAAGCCCCTCTGGTCACTCTGTGGAGGTCCAGACTGGGGTGATGGGGGAGATCGATTTTACTATTACAACACCAACCTGTCAGTAATAACTTCAAAGAGGGAAAACAGCTTGAATGACTATTTTGCTTCCAGTCAGAGCATTAGTGATCTGGTCTGGACCTTGTACTTATTGCTCTTATAAAGTCATAAAAAAGTTATTGTTTTACAATGTTACTTAACATTACTTATTTCCACCAAAGTGATGGATGTGTCAAGGTTTTTTTCCCCCTAGAAAGGGGCGGTGGGGAGGAAGAAGGGTTTTGCCCACAGCTGAGAGATGTTGCCAAGGAGATTTTGACAGGATTAGGCACAAGTGCACGAGACCTGATTGCATTTCAATAGCAGAAACACGTGAGAAAATGAAACAACTGAATTACTTAAAGAGGGTCTGATCTGAACCCCAAAACAATCATGCACACTGCACATTTTAAAAAGAAAGCAATGCAACGCGCGTGGTTGAGGGTCTGCATGTGAGTTAACTTAAATATTCGACCTGAATGGGACTGATATTTCAATGCACAATGCAGCTATTGCAACATTAAAAAGGGGAAAAGAAAGAGAGCAGTATTAAAACGCGAAAGATTTGCATGGCAGGTGTGGAAAAGCACATAAAGTGAGGTGCATTGGTCTTGTTCGACCTGTCATGTGAGGCGCAGAACTCGCTTTATTCTCCGCTAGAATGGTCTTTTAATTTATTTTATATCTATTTATGCAATTCGAATTAAAATTCAATTTTGCATTTGGCCCAGCATTAATCCCCGGGTATTAACGCGATTACTGTTCGCAAAAGATCTTTGAGTCAGAAAGTCTGATAGAAGTTTTCACATGGTAATCCCCGGAATAATCCTTTCCCCTGGCGCTGCGGCAGGATCGGGGCCAGAGGACCTTTTCTCCTTCTTCAGAATTCAAGCAGGGCAGAATAGGGCCATTACTTTTGAATGATAATTAATTCCTTACTCCAGTGCTTCAATTGTACGAGGATACCACACCCCAAATAAGAAAACCAGCCCCACATGCCTCGTGCAAGAAGAGACTGAAAATAAATTCAATAGGGTTACAATGGTTAAAGACAGCATGCAGCAACCTTGTCACTCCCTGTAATATTCGTGAAGTTTTAATAAAGACTAAAAATCTGAACTTAATCCAACTCAATATTTTAATTAACTGCACTACTTTTTTTCCCCTCTTTTTTTAATATACATAATTTATATTGCTAATGTTGGGAAATGTTGCACATCTAAAATCTTTCTTTCTTTCTTTCTGTCTTTCTTTCCAAGAACATTAAATGTGTGGTGTTTTATAATATTATTTATATATATTTATAATATTTACAAAATGTTTTTTGAAACTTATTTTTAAAAATGCATAAAACATTTATATTTTATAAAAACATTATAGCTATAATAATAACAACAACATAATGATTATTTTTTATTATTAATTCGACATTTTACAGATAGCATGTGTCCTGTGTCTGAAATGCATCACTGCATTTCATAATCATTACATTCCTACATTTTAATTTATGCCAATTTGCTTTCCAGATATACCTGGAATATATTTTTGTGCATATTTACAAAATTTCAAAACAGGTGCTATTATCAAAATGCGATGGAATCTCATTACAAGCTATGTGAATGTAAATTTTCAGCTCTCTTTGTGAGTCAGACACATAATGTACCAGTTCGTGAACCTAGTACTATCAATCAGATGTCCAATTCTAAATACAAACCCTACGGTGGGGCATTCACTTGTCTTCGTGTGTTTGTGCAAGTGCATAATTTACCTCTAGTTTACCCTGCATCAGTGCTAACAATGAGAGCTGTGTCTCTAAAGACTTTATATTTGAAAGTAACCAGGGCAACTCTTTGGTAAAATGAGAAGAAGCTTTGCACAAGCTACATCACCGTAAAAGGGAGGAAGTACACAGCGATTCCCTGACTAATGATAAGTTCATACACCTGACCTCGCCAGACTTTTCGTTTAGTAGTCCTGCTGGACTGCTAGTCCTCGCTTGTTTGCAACAAAAAGTTATTCATCTATTTGTTAAAGAAAAATGTGCCACGGCTGTCTATTTTTATTTCTAGATGTGCATCCCCCCTGAATGATGGCATCACTTGAAGGTGTTCAAATCAGCCATATGGTTTTGAGTGCAATAACTTGAATCTCTAGCCAACAATGGAGTAATTGAGAAGGGAAAGAAGTCTGAGCTTGACTCGTCAAAGCTGCAAAAGCTCCTTCTTTCACTCTAATGAAGCTGTTGTCTGGAGATTCTGTGTGGGGTTGGGAGGGTGGAGGTGGACGTGATTTGTCATACAATCTGAATCTTTAGGAGGGCTGGAGAAAGACCTCCTCTCCATATGTCTGCTTATTTTGCATCTGAAAGCTACCTTTGGCGAGAGCAGGGGGAGAGGGGGAAGGAAAGTAGTGAGCTGAGGCTCAGGAACAGGGGTTTTCTTTCCATCAGCTCTGAGAGCACTCAGATCAACACTGGAGAAGGGCTTTGCTTTCAAAAAACACAAGAGAAATATATTTGAAAACAGTGTGTTGGTCGAAACACATGTTGCACAATGAAAGGTGAATAAACGACAATTGTGGTATAGGTTTGCTTACATATGTTCAGTTTGTTTAAAAATCTATAACACTTAGATAAATCAATCACAGAAATTAGAAAACTAAAGGGGGTGGAGGGGTGGAGGTCATGTTTAAAAGAAAATCAGTCACAATTTAGTTCCAATTCTCACTATTAACTAAATATTAAATTACTTTTTCCTCAATAAACTTCTAAATACTGCTTATTAATAGTAAGTAAGGTAGTTGTTAAGTTTAGGTATTCGGTAGGATTAATAGGATTAAGGGATGTAGAATATGGTCATGCAGAATAAGGCATTAATTATAAGCACTAATAAACAATATCCTAGTAATATGCTATAAGCAACTAGTTAATAATGAGAATTGGACCTTAAACTAAGGTGTTACTAGAAAATAAATTAAACAAATGTATTTTTGATATATGCAGAAAGTGATTCAATTCATACAAAGTGAGTATGTTATAACATAATATATTCTATGTTATTATTCAGCAATTCATGTAGACCTCTCAATGATTTGGGTTTTTGTTTTTTGTTTCATGGCCTCGTGCTTTTATACACCGCTAGTTAATATTTATATACGCTGCAGAGCTTGGCCTAAATGTTTTTATATTAAGGCTGTCAAATCGATTAATTATGTTTGTGTTTATAGTTTTAAGAAAAGATATTTATATTTATAAATTATTTATATATACATATATTATGTAAACACAAACTTTTATTTTGGATGCGACTAACCGCGATTAATCGTTTGACAGCCCTAATATATATATATATATACACACCGGTATATAGAATTCAATGGGTTTGGTTACCCACATTCTTCGAAATTACTTATTTTATGTTCAGCAGAAGAAAGAACTTCATACAGATTAAGAACAACTTAAGGATAAGTAATTGATAACAGATTTTTGGGGTGAACTATCCCTTTAAGACAGTTTGAATTGGATTTGCACTCAGTGTTCTCCTTAGGTCAAAGACGGCACTAGTTTGAATGTGAGAAATTGCTGTATAAGTTTATATAGTAATGGCAAAATTCCATTGAAATAGAAAGAGGGACTATAAAAGGTTTGATTAAATGAAGGCACTGTATCCACAACATGAAGGTCATGAACTTGTGACTGTGGGGACATCTGCGAGCATTATCTCTCTCTCTCTTTTATAATATCAAGGTTAATGCCAGCTCTCTGCAAGAATGTGATGTGGACAAAATGAGGAAGTCCCCAAGGACCATCTTTGATTTGGACTATGCATGATGCAAACCCCATCCACCATGCTCAGATATTTGTGGACATCTGCCCATGCTCATCAACATGCATGGCTTTAGTCCTCGGGTATCTGACCTGCCTCAGCAACAATGGTGAGACAGTCTGATCTATAGCACTCCACTGCATTTGCTTTTATTTGCTTGTGAAAGAGAAGCTTTTAAAACTTGCTATTAAAGCTATACAAAACAGCAACAAACATGGAAGTAGGCTATACCTTTCAGGATTTCTACATTTACCACATAACATTTAGTGCAAGGAACCTCTTACCTCTTAAACTCATCACATTTCTATCTATCTATCTATCTATCTATCTATCTATCTATCTATCTATCTATCTATCTATCTATCTATCTATCTATCTATCACTGTTTTCTTAATGTGAATATTGAGGAGGGATACGGTTAAGGTTAGGGACAGGTTTGGTTGTATGGGTAGGTTTAAGGGTGGGGTGTAATTACAGATGTAATTACAGCTGTAATTACATGCATATTTTTTTTTAAATATTTGTTACCTAGAACATGTTACCTAGAACATGTAAACTGAATGAATGTTAATAAATATTTCTAAAGCAATTTGAGGCTTGTGATAATTTAATTATTGTGTTTTAAAAAAAATAATTCACAACTAATGAAAAAATAGCACTATTATGTTTGAAATTGAGGTTTCTACTTACAGGTAATTAAAAATGATTTGGGGAAAATTAATACATTTAAGTTGAAATGCAGTAAAATTAAGTTGGACTAATGTAAATAATATGATAGAACGGATTCAAATAACATAAGTGTGATTGACCTAGTGAAATTAAGTTGATAAAAAGTAATAAATTATATGTGCAATGTGTGATTTTTAGTGGCATCTAGCGGTGAGGTTGTGAATTTCAAGCACATATAGAAGCTATGGTGGCCGACACAGGACAAAAATGTTGTCGTCAAAGAGAGCAGAGAGTAGCTAGCACTCTGTAGAGGTCTGTCTGTTTAGGGCTACTGTAGAAACATGAAGGCGCAAAATGGCGATTTCACTGTAAGGGGACCTGTGGTGTATGGAGATAGAAACGGCTCATTCTAATGTAATAAAAACATAACAGTAAGGTCTTTATACTCCACTGAAAACATAGTTATGTATATTATATTGCATTTCTGTCAATAGATCCACATAAATACTACACACTGAACCTTTAAGTTGAGAAAACTTAATTTGTTTAGGTGTTAGCAATTGAAGTAATGAAGTAAAAGTTGATCCAAACTGTTTGCTTTTTAATTGCATTTTATCAAATTATTAATTTAAATGTTGTAGTTAAACAACATATAAATATAAAAGTGGGACTGAAAATGTTTAATTATACAGCACATTTATTTTTGTAGAAATGTGTTACATGTAAACTGAAAATTCACAGTTGCTTGTTCATTTATTATGTTTTCCCCTATAACACCACCACACATTCTTACATATCTTCATATTCTTCCACGACAAGCAACTAATGTTCGGTTTACATGACATTTCTACAAAAATATACTGATGTTGCTGTTTAGGGTTGTGACATCCAATGTTCAAAAATGCTAGTGATCATGCTGGACAAACTCCATATAATCTACTGTATGCTTCCAGACTTGATTGGTTGATTGTGATTCCTAATGCATTACAATGGCAGCAGTTGCTAATTTAGCAGAGATTACAAACATTCCATGTCAGGTATTTATGGAATATACATGAATGTCTGACAGATTTTGATAGGCCCTAATTGAATGTATCGTTTTGCATGTGAAGGCTCACACGATGAAAAAATGTTCAGAGTTGTGAAGAGCTTGACAATTTCACTGAGAATTAACTCATTAGTTTTTATTAACCCACGTTTTTTAGTTACTGTGCTAATTGTTGACAATTAGACTGTAACTTCTTAGCACACGTGCCAAAACACATGCAATTTGCTTAAATCAATAAGAAATTGTAATCTGATGTGATCAAGAAACTAACTGTACAAACATTGTTTCGAGAAAAAAAATTCTCATTCGAGAATTGAGCCAAAGTGATTGAGAAAACTGTAAATGTCCCATCAATGGCCACACGTTGCATAACTTTGGAATTAGAGTGACCTCTCGTGTTCATGTTTTGTCTTGCAGTCTGTGTTAGTTCAACGCGAGTCTCGAGACAAAGTTGCCCTTTTAAAATTCATCGAGTAAAAATCCTGATTTTGTGGAAACAACAAAATGACTGATGACTGATGAAATTCAGTTACCACATGCTAAAATAGGCTACTATTAGAGTGAATATCACTTCGTTCAATGCTATACAGCAAACATGGAAGAAACAGTTTTGAAAAATATGTTTTTATTACAAAGGAGTACTGATGCCTGCTTGTTTTTAGAGGTAAAACAGTGAAAACATTTTTTTGTTGTTGTTGCTTTGAGATCAATTAAATATGCTATACAAACTAAAAATGCATAAAATTAACCGAGCATCAAACACATCAACATTTTGATGATTTGGGCCCTTCTCACCTTTTTTATGTATCCTATAGTGTCATACTTCTCACATAATTTGTTGAATTGATTTTAAAATATATGTAAACATTATATTATGTATTAACTAGTTTGAATTACATAAAACATAGCCTTCATTGAATGTAGCTAATATTAATTAAAATGTATGGAATTGTGAATATTAACTAAAGCACAACCAGGAGGTAACATCATTTGAACCCTTTATACAGCATGGCAGAAAGGCATTTAAATAAACTTTTTTAATAATGTTTATTGCTAGAAAATTATAAAATCACATCATTCGGGGGTTTTATTATTCTAATTTTATAATGCGTCTAAATGTTACAAAATAAACCGTTTTTTAAATAAATAAATATCACACAAAATATTTGTTTAACCAGAGGTAAAACTCTTTTTCTAAATGCAGTCATATGACTCTTAATTTGAAGTCACAGACACCCGGAAGCGCTTTTGTAGCTCGATTCTTCTGAGGGTCGGCCCCTGGACACGCAGAAATCAATACTCGCGGCTTTTTACATTTAAAACCAAGACATTTGTAAGAGAAACCCCGTTAAGAGATGTTTTATCACGTAAGTAGGTAGTAGTTTTGTTTTTTACGTGTATAATGAACCCCAGCATTAAGAATGGTATACGTTTGCCTATATATTGATGCTGTTTTGTCTCGGTTAACGTTACTTGCACACTCACTAGGTTTTGAAAGTGTTGGTGGATGAAATGCAGCCAGCTTGACAGATCTTGTCATTTTGAAATTATGAATATTGGGTTGATATATACATTCATTCGCTTAATGTAGCTTCTTCTTCTTGTGTTTGTTTTCTCAATAACCACCACAACAGATCTCTTTGGAGCATGAGATTCTCCTCCATCCAAGATACTTTGGACCCAACCTTTTGAACACAGTCAAGCAGAAACTGTTCACTGAGGTGGAGGGAACATGTACAGGAAAGTAAGTCCAACAGAAGGGTTTGAGATCTGACTTTCTTCAATTAATGAATATTGTGAAATATGAGTCTCTAATGTCTCTCTTTTGTTTCACAGGTATGGCTTTGTTATTGCAGTAACTACAATCGATAATATTGGAGCAGGTGTAATACAGCCTGGCAGAGGTTTTGTGCTGTATCCCGTCAAATACAAAGCCATCGTATTCCGGCCCTTCAAGGGAGAAGTTGTGGATGCTGTTGTCACTCAGGTTAACAAAGTACGAGTCCATTTTATCCTAGTCTCCTAGTGCTGGATATTCATTCTGGATGTTTCTTAGTTAATGTATCCTGCTCTAGTGTGACTCAATGTGGGGACACATCACATTTAAGAGCTCTTGTATAAAGAACTTACTTGCACAAAGAACTTACTTGCATAGTGATCATTTATATGGTTAATAAAACTCAATGTCCCTGCTTCTGTTTTTTTATTAAGCCTTCAATACACTATTTTCTTTATTTCCTCAGGTTGGACTCTTTACAGAAATTGGCCCCATGTCTTGTTTCATTTCTCGTCATGTAGGTTTTCCACGGAGACACACACACACACACACACACACACACACACACACACACACACACACACACACACACTCTCTCTCTCTCTCTCTCTCTCTCTCTCTCTCTCTCTCTATATATATATATATATATATATATATATATATATATATATATATATATATATATATATATATATATATATATATATATATATATATGTGTATATATATATATATATATATATATATATATATGTGTATGTGTGTGTTAATATTCAGTGACATTTGTAATGGTCTCATATCTGTGATATTTCTGTGTCTAGTCTATTCCCTCTGAGATGGAGTTTGACCCAAACTCAAATCCTCCATGCTATAAGACAGTCGATGAGGTATGAGTAAATAAATCACCATTAAGAAATGTTTTTTGAAAGGATTTTCCCCCCACAAATATAGAATTTCAGTTTGTTTTCTTCAACAGGACATTGTGATACAACAAGATGATGAAATTCGACTGAAGATTGTGGGAACTCGAGTGGATAAGAATGATATTGTAAATCCCTGGCACTTTCTCTTGAATATGCTGAATAATATTCTATTTGGATAAAAACATTTTCTTAAGGTTTTTGATTATTCAATATATTTTTTTTTGTTCCTTTTTATTATTAGTTTGCCATTGGATCTCTTATGGATGACTACCTGGGTATGTATTTCCTATGATGATAACTTTTACGTTGATTTCATATTGTTCTTGTAATTAAAAAAAATAATTTTAATTCTTCTTTATATCTACGGTGTGTTGATCTATCCAACTATTATCTAAACGTTTCACTCTCATACTTATAGGTCTTGTGAGCTGATTCCTCTGTCAAGAATATGGGAAATATGAAACTTGATGCTGTGAGGATGCTACGTAGTTTATGTATATACTGTAATTATTTCCCCATTCATTTGATGTTTTTTTTTTTTTATGGTCTCCTTTTATCCCTGTGTTGGTATATCTATAGTTTTCCTATGGCAACAGTTTGATTTGTGTTGATTTGTGAAACATCATCCAGTCGAATGGGAACAAAATGTTGCAGTGACTCTACATGATGGAAAGATTTTGAACTGTTTCATTTATAGTGAGGCAAGAGAGAAAAGAGTTAGTAGATCTCTTTGGCTATTGAAAGATGTTTTGGAAAGATACATTAATCATTCATTACATTGCTTTTAGAAGTTATTCAATCTCATTATTATATAAGGTCATTTTAAAATTATTTTTGTAAATTCCAGTCAGCCTGTAGATGAATCTATTTCTCTTTTGTAATACAGCACTCATAAAAATTTGAACATGTCTCGATCTTGTCTTTTTTTTTTAGTTGTCTGTTCTGATTTTCTTTTGTAAGGCTTAATACATAGGAAATAGTGTGTGTCACTGATTTTTGCAAATATTTTGATGCCACCCCACTCATTGTTCATCACCCCAATTCATCATAGCAACAATTTTGGCAGGAACATTTTTTACAATTGAAACTTCCTATCATGCCGGTCATACAATAGCCTAAGCCTGCTGAAACTATTAATAACTATTCTTTTTAACTAATAACTAAGTATTTGACCTTTTATATATATATTTTTTTTTCTTTAAATCCTCAATATGTTTAGTGATAATCAAAATGGCAACATCCCTCCCAAAATGATAACCTCGATCATATTTTATGTTGCACAACATTAAAATTAAATCTCCCAACAGAGTCCATTCCATTCATAATAACCGGTTAATCTTCAACATAATATCAGAGGAAGTAGATTCAAATCCATTAAATATGATTTTACAGAGATCAGTACGTTGTAAAGTAATTAATGCTCAGGCAGAATCTGTAGACTTATTTTACATTTTGATATTAATGAAATCCTGTAGATTGGATTTAAACCTGGTCAGATGTGTTCAGGTGAGAGTGCTATGCTCTTATTAAATATGTTTAATATTTGGCACAACACAAACACAGATGTTGGGCATGGACTGATCTGTCATTAGATTTCATTCCAAGACATCCTCAGAAGAATAAATACAGGATTGGAACACTTTTATTTAAAAACAACAACAAAAAAACTTTTAAATATAATTTCCCCTTTCATCGCAAAGGAGAAAACACCATTTAAAATACAGAATAAAAATGGAAAGGAAAGGTGGGAAGGAGGTAAACAAAGGAAACATCAAACTAAGAAAGATAAGATCATAGTTCACTTAAGAAATGTGTTACTATTATTTATGTGTTTAAGAGATTTTACAGCGTGAGAAACGCATCAAATCTGGACAAGGTGTTGTGAATGAATAATTTTCAATGCAAAACAAAGAAAATAAGTTCAAAATCCAATATAATAATAAATAAATCT
Organism: Rhinogobio ventralis; assembly: GCA_039654625.1. Taxonomy (NCBI): domain Eukaryota; kingdom Metazoa; phylum Chordata; class Actinopteri; order Cypriniformes; family Gobionidae; genus Rhinogobio; species Rhinogobio ventralis. The sequence continues at coordinate 13,590,812 of CM077198.1, forward strand.
TTCAAGTTTATATCACATTTTATAAAGGAAAACACGTCCAGCTCTCACTTTCACGCCCTTGTTACGTATTATTTCTGCGACAGGACAGGCCTATACGTCAGCACCGCGCAACTCGTTCCTCCTTTCTCTCGTCCTGAAGATGGCGGCAGGGGTGAGTAAGATGGGAGAAAACCCTTATATGCTTTATTACAGCACATCTCTCTCCACAATCATACCCCAATCACTCCAATCCTTATATCGTTGTACGTTGTCTTCATACCGTGTTGTTTTGTATTATCTTACGAAGCTTTTGTGATGATTATTTAAGTTGTAAATACTCCCCACACCCCTTTATAAGGTAGTTAGTGTGATGACGGGCAGAAGCACAGCGCTGCGCTCCTTTGTGCCACGTTTCCCTTCCCTTCCATGTCCCGCATTCTCCGCTTTAATCTTTCTGTAAAAAGCAGAATGTCATGTTATTTGTAGTTTTACTTCCATTTCGTGAAAGTGAAGAGCATATTAGCTGTGTGAGCTGGTAGAAAGCGTAGTCAGTTATGCATTTATTGTGTAAGACGAAATAAAACGTCTTACTTTAACAATTGACATCCGATTCTGAAATTTAGTGGTGTCGTCAAACACTTCAATGCTGTTTATCATCTCTATCAGAGGTTTTAAAGATTAACAATAACAGTTGGTTTACAAATAAGTGGCTCTGCAACAACATCTAGTTAGTTCTGCCACTATTAACCCCCAGTTGACTATGCAAACATTGTTGACAATCTGTGAACTAATTTATTGCAGGGAATTCACTGTCAGCTGCGTCAGCTTGTGGAAAGTGCTGTGTAATGCTCTGAGGGATCTTAATGAAGGGGGCAGTTTCTGTTATAGATGACAGGGGCTGAACAAGCCGCATCAGTTTCAGCAATTTGATCTCAAACCTTGTTTCTGCAGACTCTCTACACATACCCAGAGAACTGGAGGGCCTTTAAGGCTCAGATCGCTGCCCAGTACAGTGGGGCTCGTCTGAAGATTGCAAACGCCCCCCCTGCCTTCACCTTTGGGCAGACGAACCGATCCCCTGCTTTCCTTAGCAACTTTCCCTTGGGCAAGGTCAGTGCTGTTCTTTTCTTGATTTCAGTTCTTCTCCTGCATATGTTCTTGATGTTGAATTATTCATTGATGTGGTTCCTGTCCTTTTAGGTTCCTGCTTACCAGGGTGATGATGGATTCTGTCTGTTTGAGAGCAATGCCATTGCTCACTACTGTAAGTAAGCTTTATAGTGCCTATTTACACCTGGTGACTTCATGCATTCCTTTTTATTGGATAGTTATCTGGTTTGATGTGTTTCCGTTTACACTTGGCCACCTACACTTTATTTATCTGATTTCAAGAGCAATGGGAGAGGGAGCGTCATCAGCTCTGGTGAGAGAATCTCGCGTGCACCACATTTGATGATGATGACTGCGATTTCGACAATCCTATAAGATCATTACAAATCACACTCTATGACATGGATCTAATAAACTTGTGCGACGTATACGTAGACTGTACGATGATTGCACCTACTGAATCGTAGGGTACGACGCAAGATAATATAGAAGAATAAAACGTCATGTGTTAGTGATAAACAAATAGAGCAAGATGAATCACACTTTGGCAATTGTGGGTTTTATGTATGCTGAAGAAAGAGGAAGTGAAAGAGGAGAATATAGACACGGCCATGGCTGGGGGAAAGAGACCAACTTGGCTTGGGACAGGGTTCCTGTGCAGTTTGGAAAAGTATGGGATTTGAGTAATTTCCAGGTCTGGAAAAGTATACATGTGAAAAAATACATGTATCATACAAGCTGGGTTAAAAATATAAATTTCTCTTTTTATGAGCCAATTCTTAAATCCCAAGACTTAGTCGACCCGGGACGTCATTCACTATCCTCCTCCTCATTCATCTTTTAGTCTATGCTGTTTTTAAGTTGATGAATGAACAGAACATTGGCCTCCAATCCAATAAGTTGCAATGAGCTGTTACTTTTGATATGAAGCAAATTGAATGGAATTGAGTCAAAATCGTAATTGAATTGAATCTCAAGCTTGAGAATCAAAATTTAATCGTGAAACTTGTCAGTCTGGGTACAAGCCGAGTGTTTTCATGGTGAAAGTTTAGTGATTGTCGAACACGACTGACTGAATGAATGTATTCTTTACCATAAGTGAGTCTCTTTTGAACTTAAATGAATGTGCATGTGGCGCTCAAACCAGCAACAGATAAAGAAGCAAACGATCGTCTAAAATTAGACTGTACTTTTGCTGTTTGGTGATCATGCAACATAAGACCACATTTACACTATCGAAGTCATGTGTCAGAGGTGGATTAAAGGGTTAGTTCACCCAAAAAAGAAAATTCTGTCAGTACTTGCTCACCCTCATGTCGTTCCAAATTTTTTTTTTTATGAAATCCGAGAGGTTTTTGAACCACCCATAGGCAGCCACGTCATTACAACTTTTAAGGCCCAGAAAGGTAGTGAAGACCTTGTTTAAATTAGTCCATGTGACTACAGTGGCTCAACCTTAATGTTATAAAGCGATGGTAATAATTTTTGTGTGCAAAAATAACTACTTTATTCAACAATCTCTTCTCCTGAACGTCGTTCTCCTATGCTGTTGACGTAGTAAATAGTGCAGCATTTCCAGGTTCTACTTAGCTCCTGCATCAGCATCACACGCATGCTTCATGGTGCTCACGTGAACGGCATCGGCATATTTGCCGCCGATATGAACGCGCGGCCACGCGTTTCACAGTGTGCGGATATTCACACAAAATTTTCAAAATGCTGAGTATCATCGTAAACATAGTCGGTTACGATGATACTCGGTTACGTAAACATGAAATTTGCCAGTCACCGCCAGCGTTTTTGGTCATTTTCACATGTATCATGGCCCACAGAATATTTTATCTGAACATGTAATATCAAAAGAAAGAACAGACCCTCTGTTTTATTCTTGCTTCATGCATTCTTTTTATCAACACTTGAATGTGAGTAAGTTTAATTAAAAAAAAGAAACATTTTGAGAAAAAAGCTGACTAACTTGCATACAGATGGGATTCAGAACGTGGAGTTCATCAACACCCCCAAAGCTTCACAGTCCTATAGCTAGTCATGGGTCGACATTTCATTTAGGCAGTTTTGATTTATATGCTGTTTAATGTTGATGATCGCGTTTTTACATATGCATCTGCTTATAAGAGATTGCTTGTTCCTGCCTCACCTTCGCCTGTGTTTTGATCAGATTCTGTACTCGTGCAGGAGATGTGTAATAGCGCCCCCTACCGTATAACAGTAAAAACACCGAAAAATCGTGTCAATGGCAGTGAAGCGTTTTCTCAAAAGACGAGATAAAAGTCAGAAGAAAAAAAATCACTCACGGCTCTTGACTGAATAACTTTAATAAGGGTTAATCTATATTTATACACTGAAGATTATGAAGTGATTTTACGTTTTCATTACTATTTCTGTACCTGAAAATATAGTTTAGACCTATGAAAAACCTGAAACTTTTTTTATTTGTATGTTTGTTCTGTTGTATTTATGTATAATGTATGTATATTATGTATAAACTGCACTCTATATACAGTACCAGTCAAAAGTTTGGACACCACTGGGAAAGTGTCCAAACTTTTGACTGGTACTGTACTATAATATACACAAATATCGGCCGATATATCGATATCTGGCTTTTTTTACCCCTCTAATATCGGTATCAGTATCGGTCCCCCCAAAAACCCATATCGGTCGGGCTCTAATCATATGCACATCTTTATAAATGAGACCCCAGGTATTTTCATGCATGAAGTGACCAAGTGTAAGTGAGTCCATTCTGATGGTTTAAAAACTTTTGGTGTTTTATTGCACACCGTCAATACCGATGTGTTTCCCGACAGTGAGCAGTGATGCCCTTCGTGGTAGCACTCCCCAGGCCAGTGCCCAGGTTCTGCAGTGGGTCAGTTTAGCTGATTCTGAGATCATCCCTCCAGCTAGTGCCTGGGTGTTCCCCACCTTGGGTATCATGCAGTTCAACAAACAGGTGAGCTTTGAATATCTGTTGATTTTAATGGTTTTATCTGTCAGGAAGTGCTTTGAATGTTTTGTAAGACTGTCCTCCGTCTTGTATGTAGGCCACAGAACAGGCTAAGGAAGAGGTGAAACGAGTCCTTGCCATCCTGAATCAGCACTTAAACACTCGCACTTTCCTGGTTGGGGAGAGAGTCAGTCTAGCTGACATCACTGTTGTCTGCTCTCTGCTCTGGCTCTACAAACAGGTGAGTCTACAGGGTGTCATGAAAATCTGAGCTGTAATTAGGTCCTTTTTATTAGGGATGCACAATAAATTGGGTCCATATTGATTCATCTGTTATTAGTGATTAAGTGTCTGTTGATATTGGAAATTTAACACCAATTTCAACCTCTTTAGGATTATGATAGTCAATTAAGATTTCATTCTAAAAGATGATCTTTTATTTGTTGTTTTATTGTATTAGTGTTTTACTTTAAATGGACAATTGGTATTTTAGTGGTCTATAGTGTATAATTAATCTAAGGGTGTCACGATACGATATCGTGATACTGAGCTCACGATACTATGATACTTTAAGCCAAAATTTAGGTTTATTATTATTAGTATTATTTCCAAAACATGGTAAAAAGTTAATAGGGATGTCAATTTACATAAATTCCCATGATCGATCGTCGTTTAAATGAATGATCAATTAATCGTTAGCCATAATACTGCAATATGCGTCTACATCAGTGGCGTATAGCCGAACAGCATGACGGTGTGCAAATGCTGCTCAAAACACCATGTTCCTCACCAAATGAAATGAGAAGGGGTTTTTAGTCTAAATAAAGGATTGTAAAATGAGTCAATGCGATTGATCATTTAATTAAATTAATTATTTAATAATCAAATATAACCTCTAATACAACACATCACCAACGCCGCCTCATATGTTATTCAGAATGAACGTGCTCTTCCTGAAACAAAACACACTGAACATGGCAACTAAACCCAATGAATTCACAACGATTTATTAAAATAGTGTTCTCATTAATGTTATGTAATATGACATTCCCAATCAAAGTTATTAGTCGTGCGTTGCTGTTTGAGCGGTGCGCGCTGAATGAACACTGTACACTTAAGTTCTTTGCTAGCACGATATTTAGCTCAAAGAAATGCATTTTATATGAGATTAGTCAGATATATACAAAATAAACATAATATTACAAATTATATCTGCACAAAATGATGCAAATGCACAAGTGAACTTGAATTAAGCTATTCAAAATGCATGACTCTTGCTGGAGCAACACGATGAAACGGCAAACTAAACCCAAATAATTCACAATGTTTTATTACAATAGTGTTCTCATTATAATGTTATGTAATATGACGGTCCCAATCATAGTCATTATTAGCTGTGCAGTGCTGTTTGAGTTGCGCGCACTGAAGCTGATCACCGGCATGCTTTACTACCACGTTAATTCTTAACCAAATGCATCCTATGAGATAAATCAGATATAGACAGGCCCACACAAAATAAACACAACATTACAACTTACATTTGCACAAAACAAAAGGCTGCAATGCACACTTATAGTCATGATGAAGGTGTAACTCTAGCTGTACAATGGTCCCAAACATAACTCTGGTGTGCTTGCTTAATTTTTCCTCGTGTCTGCTTGCATGTTTCGGGGTTGAGCAGCACGCACGCGCATGATCCTGCTTAATCGATGATCGACACTTTTATCGATTAAATGTATTATTGACAATTAATCGATCATCAATTAATTGTCAACATCCCGGGACATGATTCACTACCCCCCTCCTCAATTTTTTTTTTTTTTTAAAGTTAGACATCAACCTTCTTAGTATTCCTTAATCAATTCATTATAAACAATGTACCAAGGATAAAATTATCGAAGTGCCTGTTTTTCCCATTCATTTTTTGTAAAAATTGTATAGGGTCGCTAACGACCCGAGGTGTGTAAGAGAGTATGTGTATATATTTTTTTTTCTGCACCAACAATAATTTAATCTTTAATGATAGAATAAGTGCAATTCACCGTTATTCCACAAGGTGGCAATGTCTGATACACAATGATGAAGTGACGTTTCACTCATAGTTACTGCAGATGGCAGAAAACAGAAGAATAAGTATAACCTGCAAAACTTGAAATGGCTCAGTGATTTACTGCAGAGCAAGTGCTGAACGCAATCAAATATTAGTGTTACTGTCACTTCATGGTGGATTTGATGAAGAAGCTGTCAGCAATCAAAATATTGATTTTGAAGATGCTGAAAATGATAGTTTTGAGAATGTTTGAGGTCGTGAATATGAGCCAGATGCTGAATGTACTTTGGAATGGACTCTGACGAGGACAGTGATGATGATATAAAACATCTGCTCATACTGAACCCTTCCAAGCTCCAAAATGTAACGTAATGCTTCATTTTATTCCTCTGTTACTCTAATTTTAGCAGAGTTTTATATTATCACGACAGGTAGAGATCCATCTGTGTTAGATATAGATCGGGGGCGCTAAAGACCCCGAATATTTATGAATGATTGGTGAAAGTCATGCATTTAAGGGTTAAAATGGCATATTTATTATATGTGGGGTGGACTTGAATAGGCTTGGACTTGGTCCTGGTTCCCAATGCACAGGGCAGTTTTACTCTAACTTAATTCTGTGTTTTCAGCTTCAGAATCATGAATTTTCAGACACACGTGCTTGCATTCTGTCACTGACTCTATATATTTAATGTAGGCCCTTTTATAAAATCAGACATTTGGCATTATCAGGACCCGCATATTCTCCCATTGCATTATACATTATATTGAACATTTTTATATATAGTAGTTCTGACACTGAAACTCAAGTACTACTGTCACATACTCTAAACACTTTTTTTTTTTTTTTTTTTCCCTCTGGCATTGTACACTCACGCTTTAATTGTAGGCATTTGTTGGATCTGTTACACAGACAAGCCACATTTAGACACTCTCCCGGTGCTCACTGTCCTGTCTCCCCCTCTATTAATTCACTTAGATAAGAATAAAACGCTTTGAATCCTCATTCTACTAAATTTAGAAGTGCGCTATGGTGATTTAAATGTTTGTGAGGAGTGCGGCTCTAGTGCATATGCACATGATATCAATGCAGTCAATCACAGTTCTAATCCCAAAACGTATCAAAATGACTATTCCCAAACTTTAAAGGCTTAGTTCATCCAAATATTAAAATTGTCACTCACGTCATATACACGTACATTTGAACATCGGTGTTTACTACAGTATGTGCGTTGTAAATCTGTTCATCAGAAAGCAATTTGTATCTTTTTAAAAGACTTCAATTAAACCACTCTTATTATTTTTTATTTTTTTACACGATGCCTTTTATGATTTTTTTTTTTTTTTTTTTTGTGGATCTTTTAAGTTTTATAGAAATGAACTTCAATGGGAGGGTCAGAAACTCTGTCATGACACATAGTTCACATTACCGATACATTTCACGTTATTATATTGCGATAACGATATATTACTCCCCTAAACTCATCTGATGACTGAACCATTCTAATAATAATGTACAGTAAATGTACTTGATAAAGCTACCATGTCTACATTAGATTAATAAATTGTATTAGTGATTGGGTAATCGGTTGCATAATTAATTGAATGTCGTTTTTCAGTTGCAAATTGGTAGTTGAATATTTTGTGCAAATTCTTTTTTTCACCTTTCTAGGTTCTTGAGCCTGCTTTCCGTCAGCCCTACCCCAATGTCACTCGCTGGTTTGTGACCTGTGTCAACCAACCTCAGTTTAAGACTGTTTTGGGGGAGGTTAAGCTCTGTGAGAAAATGGCTCAGTTTGATGGTAAGTTTCTTAAACATTCTTACAGTGTAGTTTTTGCTCTTCTGCTTGAACTTGAATTGTGTAGAACCTCTGATTTCTTGGTTATTAGCATAATGTCATCAAGCACAATCAAAGATGTTTCTTAAATCCGTAGTGCATAGGTCATATGGAGGCAGATGTTGTAAAGTCTTTGCTTGAGCAAAATAGTGACACACACCATATAATTATATTTGAATTTACATGCTAAAACAACTTGGAATACATTTAATATTTGTATACATTATATTTTTGTCACATCAGTATATTATTTTGAATGATCATGTATTGCAAAATGAAGTCCTGGAGAACGACCTTGAGGGCTTTTCTCACATTTTAACAAATATTATGCTGTTTTTTTTTTTTTGGAATCCAGTACCACAAAATGAATTTGAAGCACTACAATTTAATACATTTTGGACCGACAACAATTAATCTTCATATTCCTGTCCTCTGTGAAAACGTTTAGTGCAGCAGTTGTTGGGATTGAGAATTATTACTTTTTTTTTTTTTTTCAATATTGAGTGCTTGTATGTGCGCTTGTATTTGTTGTAATTTCTAGCTAAGAAGTTTGCTGAGATGCAGCCGAAGAAGGAGACTCCTACCAAGAAGGAGAAGGGTGGCAAGGAAGGAGGCAAGCAGCAGCAACTGCCGCAACAGGAGAAAAAAGAGAAGAAAAAGGAGGAAAAGAAAGCCGTCCCTGCTGAGGAGGAAATGGACGAATGTGATGCTGCACTGGCTTCTGAGCCAAAAGCCAAGGACCCATTTGCTCACCTTCCAAAAAGGTACTTGATACACCTTAACTTTAGAGAGGTACTGTTTGAAAGTCTGTTCGCTCTCTTCAGCAGTGTGCCTTTGTCCTCTTGCCACTAGCTCTTTTGTCATGGATGAGTTCAAGAGGAAATACTCCAACGAGGACACAATGACAGTGGCATTGCCTTACTTCTGGGATCACTTTGATCGTGAGGGTTTCTCAATCTGGTATGCTGAGTACCGCTTCCCTAAAGAGCTGACCATGGCCTTCATGAGCTGTAATCTTATCACAGGTAGGTCGGGTCGCATTGACTTCAGACATTTTGTTTGTCTCTCCTTAAACATAAAGTGCCAGGAATGCTAGAACTTGTTTTCGGTTTGTTCATTCCAATTCAGCATGTACTACTTGCGCAAGAGTTTAGCATTGGATGGTTTTTAAAGATATGTACAAGTCATTTCTTGCTTCTCTCCTCAGGAATGTTCCAGCGACTCGACAAACTACGCAAGAATGCATTTGCCAGTGTCATCCTCTTTGGTACAAACAACGACAGTTGTATCTCTGGTATCTGGGTCTTCAGAGGCCAGGACCTTGCTTTTCCTGTGAGTGATTTACATGTAGTCAGAACCCTGTTATGTGTCTATATTAGGGGTGTAACGGTACACATAGTCGTACCAAAAAGTTTTTTCTTTCGATTCAGTACATGTATGGACGAATACAGAGTAGCCCATTAACCACTTTTAACCACCAATAATTGCAATAAATTCTGTTTCCGTTTTATCACAAAATTCAAACAACAAATGCCGTTTTGATGTGGCGTGACCAATCACTGTCAACTGTTCAAGCGGCATTGCGGAGCGTGAGAGAACGCAATCATCTGTTCCTCTTTAATACTAGTTACAGAATAAACATGAACATCTGAAGGCATGTTGAAAGATACACTACCACCTACTGAAACGTATCTTATGTAATGGCAGAAAGACATCAAAACAGCAGCCTGTAAACAATGTCACGTAGCATTTACCTCAGGCAAATCATTCAGTGTCCACAGAAATGAACTTTCGCTAAATATATGCACTATATTAGCCTTTATAGTCATTTTACTTGACCTGTCTTGATTTATTTAATGTATATGTTAATGTATGTTTAAATAAATATGTCCTGAAAACAAGTTATGATGGCCGCTGTGTAAATGAATAGGCCTACATTTTAACAAATTGGAGTATATTATACATAATTTTATAATTAGATCTAGAAGTTAATACTAAAACGGCCTTAAATGCAATTTACATGTTTGCATAAAATTTTTATGTGAGTGATTTTATTATATCTATTAACATTAGCAGAGATGGATTTTTTTTCTTCTCCCTTTTAAATAATTGAATTATTTTATTTTTCAATTTAAGTAAACCACTGTTTAAGAAAAAAAAGCAATTTTATGTTTATCCCACCTGCTGTACCGAACTGTGATTTAAAAAATGACGGTTCGGTACATACCGCGGTATTTGTTACACCCCTAGTCTATATGCATGTTAAAAGTGTCATGAAACCCCCATGTTTTAGAGGAAAAATGCGGTAGAACATTTAAAAGGTCTAATATTTTCAGTTAATTTAAGAATAGGGCTGGGTATTGACACAAATTTCACAGTTTGACTTTCATTCACAAGCGTTTGATTCATCTCAATATTGATTATTGTGGATATATCAGCTACAGTACATGGCAAATTTTCTTGAGGAAAAAAATTCTTAATTACTGCTGTAAACTGTACATGGTAGTCAGTTGGTACATTACTATAATAATGGTTAACCTTAACTGATTTAAATACAAACATGAATTACACTTAAGGATGTTTTTTATAATAGTTATATTACTAACTGTACAATTGCATAATCATATTTCTACTCCAATTTGTTTTTTTAAATATAAACATTTAAATGGTGGCAATCATAATAACTCTCTTGAGCTGAGCTGCGCTACTGCGATCTGGCAAACATTAAACAGCGGCAAAACGGTATTTATTTTAAATTTAGTAATAAAATGGATGTAATTTAAAATCTGAACCAATCAATTATTGGTATAATTTGAGTGCTTTTTAGTGTTTTCAGCAATATGCAGCCTGTACATATCAGTGCACATCTCAAAAAAATGTGTTTTGGTGTTTCATGAAACTTTAAAGTTTGTCTCCGGGACAAACACTGTATCTAAAATGTGGGGCTTCCCCTAATAGTCAACTAAATGTTAAAGAGAAAAGGCTTAGTCAACCAATTTTATTAGGTGGTTAGTCAAGGAAAAAAAGCCCACAGGAAGTGAAGTCACGCAGTCTGTTTTACTCATTTACAGTATGTCAGGCAGGAAATCCAAATGTTCGCCTATCATCCATCAACCTCAAATATGGCTTGTCATTTGAAACATGTTGGTAGCAACTTTACGTGACCACTCACTCCTAACGTTAATCTAGATAAATGTGTGCCATTATTAGGTGCATATCCAAATATCTGTGCAGACTGCGTGTGGAACCTAAAATATTAGCACGCTTACTGCCTGACATGGAGACGCCAGCGCAATCATTTGGTTTTTTTTTTTTCTGATATTGGTGGAAACAACTTAAAATACTAAAATGTTTTGTCATAAATCCACCATTCGACGCTGTAAAGGGCCTACTTTTTATGTACAAACTCACAATAACAAAATGTTGTGCTTTTGTAGAAAAGGAGTAATGATTGTTTACTAAATGAGTAAAATTGTATATTCTAAATATATATTCTGTCTGATAACTAATTATTTACGTTTATATATTCAGTTATAACTATATGCTCAGGATTTATAAATGTATATTCAGACATAACTATATATTCAGATTATAATTATATTGTGCCTTATAACTATATTCAGATTTACATTTATATATTCAGAATTTTATATACATGTGTAAAATTTATTTATTAGTTTTTTTTTTTTTTTTTCAGATTTACATTTAATTCAGATTAGTTACTAATATATTCAGTTTATAAATGTATATTGTGACTTATAACTATATATTTAGACTGACTCAATCACTCACTGAGAGAGCGGGGTCTTAATGTCTACTCTTAAACGAACCAATTTAAATTGAAATCACACTCCAATTACGTAATCTGTATGAAAGGTGCATTTCTCTCTGAAGGCACGCGCGTCCTCTATCCTGCGGAGATGGCAAGTCCGCATCATAAACTTCTTTGCAGCCGACACTAACTCATTAAACCCTTATTTATTGATAAATGATTAATGTCTCCTTGATAATTTGATAATTGCTTTATCCTTGCGCTTGAGTGCGGAATAGGCTATATATATTGCGCATATATAGGGTCATTAAGGTTTAGTATCCCCCCAGTGTATATATTGAAGTAATTAATATAAACGTGCCGACTAATGGCTTAAATTAACTACTAGTCGACTAGAAAAATCTTTAGTTGGGGGGCTTACCTACCAAAACTGAAAGTAACAATGTAGACTGATTTATTCTCTTTTAAAAATTTTCTCCAGGTTTATGAATTAAACAGCATGTAAACATTATTTTATCAGTAGAAAAATGGAAAAACACATTAAATATGAATGTATTATGCAATCATTTAAGACATTTCTCCTTGCATACAACCTTTAAGAAAAGGCAAGAACCCTAGGCTATATGGATCCATTTAGTGTATAGGCCAATCTTTCCTAATCTATCAGTTCATGTGCCCTCAGCACCATCAGCAGGAACAAAAGCGTTACTTTTAACTAAATGTTATTAATAAAACCATAGCAACTTATTGCGATGATTCAGTTTTAAACTAACAACATTGGATACTGTGGGTGAAAAGCATTAGCTTCCTCTTCCTTTAATGAGACACCTGAGCTTGTTTCATAAGATTTGACAGTTCTGGGGGCGATTGTATCTGGTGTCATATTGTAAAGAGAGAAGTGTAAAAGAGCATATTTTGCGGTTTTGTAATCCACACTAATTCTCAGGAACTGACTGTTAAAGGTAGTTAGAATGTTATTCAGACCGAATGCAATGATTTGGACAAACATTTTATGGTCCTACGCCTTCCACACACACACTCACACTCACCTAAAAGATTATTAGGAACACCTGTTCAATTTCTCATTAATGCAATTATCTAATCAACCAATCACATGGCAGTTGCTTCAATGCATTTAGGGGTGTGGTCCTGGTCAAGACAATCTCCTGAACTCCAAACTGAATGTCAGAATGGGAAAGAAAGGTGATTTAAGCAATTTTGAGCGTGGCATGGTTGTTGGTGCCAGACGGGCCGGTCTGAGTATTTCACAATCTGCTCAGTTACTGGGATTTTCACGCACAACCATTTCTAGAGTTTACAAAGAATGGTGTGAAAAGGGAAAAACATCCAGTATGCGGCAGTCCTGTGGGCGAAAATGCCTTGTTGATGCTAGAGGTCAGAGGAGAATGGGCCGACTGATTCTAGCTGATAGAAGAGCAACTTTGACTGAAATAACCACTCGTTACAACCGAGGTATGCAGCAAAGCATTTGTGAAGCCACAACACGCACAACCTTGAGGCGGATGGGCTACAGCAGCAGAAGACCCCACCGGGTACCACTCATCTCCACTACAAATAGGAAAAAGAGGCTACAATTTGCACGAGCTCACCAAAATTGGACAGTTGAAGACTGGAAAAATGTTGCCTGGTCTGATGAGTCTCGATTTCTGTTGAGACATTCAGATGGTAGAGTCAGAATTTGGCGTAAACAGAATGAGAACGTGGTGGTGTAATGGTGTGGGGGATGTTTTCTTGGCACACTTTAGGCCCCTTAGTGCCAAATGGGCATTGTTTAAATGCCACGGCCTACCTGAGCATTGTTTCTGACCATGTCCATCCCTTATGACCACCATGTACCCATCCTCTGATGGCTACTTCCAGCAGGATAATGCACCATGTCACAAAGCTCGAATCATTTCAAATTGGTTTCTTGAACATGACAATGAGTTCACTGTACTAAAATGGCCCCCACAGTCACCAGATCTCAACCCAATAGAGCATCTTTGGGATGTGGTGGAACGGGAGCTTCGTGCCCTGGATGTGCATCCCACAAATCTCCATCAACTCCAAGATGCTATCCTATCAATATGGGCCAACATTTCTAAAGAATGCTTTCAGCACCTTGTTGAATCAATGCCACGTAGAATTAAGGCAGTTCTGAAGGCGAAAGGGGGTCAAACACAGTATTAGTATGGTGTTCCTAATAATCCTTTAGGTGAGTGTGTAGATGGATAGATGGATGCATGCATGCATGCATACATGCATACATTTAGACCACTTAACTTATTGCTATCAGAATGTGAAGAGACGTTAAACCAGCATAACAAAACATGCTTCTGGAACAAATCACCAACCCTGCCTTTAAGTGAATCATCACTTTTAACTTTCTAGGTTAAGCAACACCAAACTAGTCTTTCCTCTTGTCATGTACAGTATGAGTTTTACGAACATTGCAAACTACATTGACTAGATCAGGTTTTATAAACTGCCAGCAAGATTAGGCACATTTATTTGAAGGCACATGGTGAAAGTTTAAATCCAGCCCCTTGCGTCATATTTGCACAAAGCATTGAATAAAAGGAACATTAGCTTTTGAGTTTTGGCCAATTGTGACCAATAACAGAACAATCTTTCCATCCCAGCACAAATGCAGAAGGATTGCTGGAGTAAACAACCTGAATGTTCTGAGTCTTGAACATTTTACATAAATTGAAAGTTGATAATGTTGGTAAAACTAGCCCATCAAAGCATATCTTCTCCGAGGTGGAAAACAATTCCTGTATATTTTGTTGATGCGGATTCCAATCAATTTGTATGGTTGGCACAAATTAATTTGTAACATGGTAAAAGCTACATGTTTGTGCTGTTTAACTGAAAACAACTTGCACTGACACATTTTAAAATGATGCGCACCAGTAATGTTTTTTTTTTCTAAGGCATGTTTATAAAAGTTACTTAAATGTCCTAATTGAACTATGGCCTAATCCTGTCATAAACTAAAACAAGGCCTAGATGAGGTAAAATAAGCCATGCATATGATTTAACGTTCTATTGATTTGTGCTTATTGGTGAAAGTGCAATAATTCTGATAGGAAAAAATGCAAATAAAAATACATTTCTTAATTTTTTTTTTAAGCAAAATAATCACTTTCACCATTTTGCAGCATGTTGAAAATGTGACGGCCTATAATGCCCATACATTTAGTCTAAACAAAACTAACAAAAACAGGACGTGATTAGTTGACCAGTTTTTATACAAGTTGCCTGTACAAATCTGTTTTGTTTTTTAGTTCTCTGCATATAGCGTAATAAATGGTGAGTTCACAATCTGACCCAAGACTTATGACTAGTTTCAGTTGACTCAGTATAATCAGTGCAAAGTTTAATTATCATTGTAATTAAAATGTGAATTTTCCTGTAAAAATTTGATTCAATGTTTTTTCTCTCCTCTCCCCAGCTGAGTGATGATTGGCAGATTGACTATGAGTCATACACTTGGCGCAAGTTGGATGTGGACAGCGAGGAGTGCAAGACCATGGTGAAGGAATACTTTGCATGGGAGGGTGAATTTAAACATGTAGGCAAATCTTTCAACCAGGGTAAAATTTTCAAATGAGAACATGTTGCGCCCAGTATTTATCAACATCAGTATCAATGGACATGAAATTTGTTTGAGAACCCCATGTACAAGGCTTTGAGCTGTGGTGGAAGGAGGCTTAAGTTGACAAAAATAAAACCCTTTTTTTCACAATCCCACTTTGTGTTATTTTGTTTGTAAGGGATGTTTAAAAGAGGACTTTCTGTTTTGAGTGTTACTCCGAAAGTGTTTTTTTTTTGTCTCTAAATAAAAAAACAAATAAACAAAGAAACTTGAGCTAGCAAGCTTTAAACAAGGTTGAAAGTATAAAACTTGCTTTTAATTAGGTAGTCCTGGTTTTAATGTTCCCGGAAAGTCTTTTTCCACATGCAGTGCCGCCTGCTCTCTTGGGTTTTGAGATTGAGAAAGCATATAAATTATGATGTTCTCCGAATCTGGAAATCATTGAAACTCTGGAAACAAAATGGCGTCTCAGCCATTTAATTAAGGGAATGTTTGCATATTTTAACTTTGGCATTTGGAAAAATAGATAAAACTAAAATCCACCAGAGGGAGCCTCAGGTCACAGATCCCAGACATTTTAACGCCCTGATATGGACCCAACTACAAATACTGTGGAAGTTTGAGGATAACTTTTCAACCATTTGTTTATTTAATTTCTTTAGGCTGTCCTGTGGCAGAGTTTTAGTTCGTCCCACATCCTGCACCCTTCATGTAAACTACTTTGCACTTTTAATTCCATTTCAAAGTCACATGGGCAATTTATTTAAATCAGGTTTAAATAGTAAATTAATGCGTTTTATTTTTTGGCATTAATAAGAGAATAGTAAATGTTGAGCCAGTTCTTAATTTTAGTTATATAAAATGCATCCTGATCTTTTGACATTATTTTTGTGTCTATATATATATATATATTAAACGCACATTACCACTGACAGGTGAAGTGAATAACACTTATCTCTTCATCACAGCACCAGTTAGTGGGTGGGATACATTAGGCAGCAAGTAAACATTTTGTCCTCAAAGTTGATGTGGAAAAATGAGCCAAGGCTCATTGATGCACGTGGGGAGCGAAGGTTGTCCCGTGTGGTCCAATCAAACAGACGAGCTACTCTAGCTTAAATTGCTCAAGAAGTTAATGCTGGTTCTGATAGAAAGGTGTCAGAATATACAGTGCATTGTAGTTTGTTGCGTATGGGACTGCATAGCCGCTGACCCCTGTCCACCGCTGAAAGCACCAACAGTGGGCATGTGAGCATTTCTTTTACCTCACATGGATGGCTGGGTGCGTGGCTTACCTGGGGAACACATGGCAGCAGGATGCACTATGGGCAGAAGGCAAGCCGGCAGAGGCAGTGTGATGCTTTGGGGAATGTTCTGCTGGGAAACCTTGGGTCCTGCCATTCATGTGGTTGTTACTTTGACACATACCACCTACCTAAGCATTGTCGCTTGCAGAACATGTACACCCTTTCATGGAAGCGGTATTCCCTGGTGGCTGTGGCCTCAGCAGGATAAACAAAAATGGTTTGAGGAGCACGAGTTTGAGGTGTTGAATTGGCCTCCAAATTCCCCTGTGGGATGTGCTGAACAAACAAGTCCGATCAGCCCCACCTTGCAACTTACAGGACTTAAAGGAACTGCTGCTAACATCTTGGTGCCAGATACCACAGCACACCTTCAGGGGTCTAATGGAGTCTATGCCTCGATGGGTCAGGGCTGTTTTGGCAGCAAAATGGGGACCAACACAATATTAGGAAGGTGCTCATAATGTTACGCCTGATCTGTGTATAAATGTCCTGCAAATTGCTTCATATGAAAGAATCTGCTAAATAAGTTCAACAGCATTCTAATTAGTAAAGCATATATCCTCAAGTATACCTTTTGGGCCTGGTTTCACAGGCAGGGCTTAGATTAATCCAGGATTAAGGCCTGTTCACACAAAGAACGATAACTAAAAAGATAACAATAAAGATATAGTTATAAAAATAGTTCTCAATATTAAAGAATAGCAGAGTTCACACCACAGCTATAACGATAATGGCACAGAGAAATTATATGGTTGGAATCACTTTCATAACGATTTTATCCAGCTGATGAACGATAAAAACAGCCGATCAGAATCCATCCTGTTGTAACGAGCTCGAGCATTTAGCAGACAATCACGCACTTAGAATAAAGAGAACGATATTGTCCGCTGGTGTGGACGCTAATAGTTATCGTTCTTGATGGGTCTTTATGCCTTAGTTCAATTAGGGCATTTAAGTAACTTTATAAACGTGCCTTAGGGGAAAAAAAATAACATTACTGGTGTGTATCTTGAGACAAAACAATGGCACCGACATTTTAAGATATGTCCGTGCAAGTTGCTTTTCGCTTAAAACAGCTCAAACATGCATTTTAGTCTGGGACTAGGCTTAAGCCTTGTCTGTGAAACTGGGTGATAAAGTCTGGATCTTTACCACAGGTATTTATTTACAAGCATGTATTGCCATAGGCTAGGCTTCAAGTTACGGAATTGCCCTAACTAAGGTAAAATAGTGCAAGCAGGCTGTTCAAACAAGTCTGTTCTTATGCAGCGATATTGCACTTTGTCTTTTTCTTGTGCCCAGATGAGAAATTACTCGTTTGCTGATTTCCAAGCACACACTTCTGTTGGCATAGGAGTATGCTAGGTTGTCTTGTTGGTTGACACACCTGAGGTAAGACTCTGTAAACTTCAGGGGGGGAAAAGCCACACCTTACCCATGGGCGTAACTGGTAACTTATCCTTTTTTTTTTTTTCAACGCTTCAATGATTTAATATGCTTGAATATGGTTACTAATCCTCTGTATTTCATATTTGAAACAAGAGAAAGGTATACAACCTTAATCCGTGTGGGAGAGGTAAATAACATTGCCTAAAATGTCCTGTAAGTACATTAAACACACACATGGGGGAGCAACCTAATCAAAACTGGGAATGATTGATTGCTGTTTAAGTAAATAATTACACAAGTGTGTCTACTTACAAAAGATGTAATAGCTAAAGAGTTACACTGATAAAATGTCGTCATGATCAGTTCTGTTGCTTAGTGGTGAGCACTGGGTGTGGCCTCGGCTCAAGCATGTCAATGCTTTTCTACAACCGAATACACTGTCCTCATTTAACCTTCTAACTATGAGTGTGTTAGCAGGACATTGTCACAGTGATAGCTGATTCACTTGCATGCCTTTGAAGAGTACAGACATTGATTTTACTCACATACTCACTAAAAGCTGTCTTGTGGGCTCTAACGGGAATGCATGATTTTACAAGTCACTGCACTACAATAATGATACGTTGATCAGAAATAGAGTTAAAACGGTAATATTTAATATTACTAAAATTAAAATTACACTATCACTTTACAATACCCAATAACATTAGATAACTTGAAAAATTTTTATTTCAGTAAACTAAACTCATGCTTATCTCAACTTTTGTGAAGTAAAACAAAAAAGAAACAAAATATGAGATTTCTTTACAGTGTAAATTGAAAAGTTGTGTCTGTTATTATTATTCATTCGACCTGAGCTAACATAAACTAACAATTGTACAATTGTATTTTCATTACTGAACATTAACAAAGATTAATAAATACTATAAAATGTATTGTTTATTGGTAATGCATTAACTTATTTTATGTAATAAAATGAGACTTTATTGTTAAATCTAATTTGTTCCTGTGATGGCAAAGCTGAATTTCCAGCATAAGTGTCACATGATCCTTCATAAATCATTCTCATATGCTGATTTGCTGCTCAAGAAACATTTCTTATTAATATCAATGTTGAAACAGTTCTGCTGCTTAATATTTTTGTGAAAACCGATTTGATTTTTGATTCTTTGATGAATATAAAGTGATTTGTAATCCTTTAATTCTGGCTTTTCAATACTTTAAGACTCAAGCGAGTGAAAATATGATCCGTGTTAGGAAACACACAGGGACGTGAGAGTGTGGAACTGGAATGTTTGCCAGAAAACCTCCTCTTCCTTTGTATTGGTTCAGAGGCTTGGGAGTTAAAAGGGTCAAACTAAACCAGATTCAAGAACAATACACACTGTAATGCCAACAGCAACACTATACTAGTGCTGCCAGCTCCCCCTGAAGTTCCCCAGCGCTTCCTCGCTCTCTTGCTGTTATTCCCACCCCGGCTCTTCCCTTAGCTCCCATCACTCGACTTCTTCCGGATTGATTATGTTAGGCTACAAGAAGTACTTGTAACAGAATGTTATAGTGACTGAAAGACACCCAAGGCCTGTATTGTACATTGAGTTAAGAAGAAAAAAGCCTGGTATGCCTTTGTTAGAAATCTGTTCCACACATCTGGAAAGAGTGAGGGCTAGCAGCGGTTAGGAAAGCAGTCCGCTTCGAAAAACATTCAGCCAGTATTTGGAGAAGTGTAGTAGATACATATATTCTGTAGATCGCAGTGGTAATTCTAGAACATTGACACAAAGCAGCGTCACATATGTGTTACCTTGTATACAAGTAGTGCCATGGCAACAATGAGTCAGTAATGAAACCTCAATTTAAGAAGAGGAACATAAGAACAGAAACCAGGCAGTGAAAGCATATCTTTGAAAGTGGTTTGTGCTACATTGTGCTGATACGGGAATTTTCCCCTGCAGTCATTCACCATGTTCCTGTGCCAGGAAAAAATAACCATGCAAGTTTGCAATCAGGCTCACCAGAACTCACCATAAAAGTCTTCACCAACTGTACTCTTGCGCTTTAATTTTATGCTAAATGACGTCAGAATCAAACAAAATGTGAAGTGTTGCTTTTTAACGCAGATACATTGTTGTTTCTCAGGGAAACTGTATGAACAGGTATGTATCCGAGTTCTAATGATGGCCTGCATATTTTTTCCCCTCTGTAGACGTACAAGAAAGAATTTTTGGCATTCCAGTGAAGGGGTTGAAGGTCAGAGTGCCAAAGGGAAGAACGTGGATGGTGCTGTCAATCACTGGGAACCACAACAAAGGTTCATTAGGACAGCATCTGATGATTTGAACTTCTAACATCCACTTCTTTGTTTTCAAAAGTCAACTAACACTTTTCAACATGTTCGTAATTGGAAGATTTTCGTTTTCGTGCAAAGCATTGCAGAAATCAGAAGGGAGAGCGAAAACAGACAGCCCCTGCATTTTTGGACATGAGACCCCATACATAACTCTGCTGGCTCAGATTACCATTGGGGGAGGTGGAGCATAGACGTTGGTTTCATCCAGAGCTCTACTACAACGCTCAGAAATGTCACGCAAAAGAACTGTTCTTTTACCGTTTATGTATGATGCAGAAGGCTGCAACTATGTTATTTTGCTGGTGGGCAAATCTGTATGCATTATATTCAAGTGCTCAGTTACTGTACTGGCAATTTAATACACTTTTTTCATATAGTACAATATAAGAATTATACAATAAATGTAAAGATTTTTAATCCACTTTGTAGGCCATATCATAATCCATTGTAATAGAGTGGTCACAACAAAATATATGTATATATTTTTATACTTCTTTAAAAAAATCAACAACTATAGATTAGAGTGCAAAAGTATGAGCCCTTGGATTTTTTTTGCATTACAAATTATTTTATACAATTATAATGAAAGCATCTTGTTATGCAGTTAAATAAATAACATCTGACCACTCACGATCAACGTCACACATTCATTCATTCATTCATTTAAAACCCCTAAAACTTCCTCATTATCTTAAAGTTCAAATTAGATTTTGAATGCCAAATTTTCATTGTAATTCAGATTTTTTTTGAATGAGAAGGATTATAAAAATGGTATTTTAGTTTATTAAAAATAAAATAAAGCTATTTGACATGAAACATTTACATGTGTTTCACAAAACAAAATAATTTAGTTTAAAAAATCTAATAATAATGTTCAAATGTTTATATTCCCTTAGTTCTTAATATTGTGTGTTGCTCTTGGATGATTAGAGACTTTTTGTATGTTTTATGTTTTGTCCTGAGACTGTAAGCAGCATTGAGGAAGTTACTTTTAAAAGTAATGCATTACAATATTGAGATACTCCCTTAAAAAGTAGCTAATTGCATTAGATACTTTTTATGGAAAGTAATGCATTGTTAATTTTGTGTTACTTGTGTTAAAAAAGGGGCAAATGTAAAGGCCCTTTCACTCCAAAAGTGAAATATGACACAGAAGAAAGTTCAACACAGCAATAAAACAAATAAATGAAACACAAATGTGCTGTGAATATCAATTCATTTTTGCGTATGGTTGAGATCAGCAGCAAAGGCATTGAGATTAAATACATAAAGAACATTTGTGTTATTTAACATTTAATTACTGCAGGTTTGCACAATATTCTGAGTTTGCATTTCCCTCCTTTTAGTCATTTTGAGGAATACTGAATCTGTTTTTTTGCAAGTGAGATGAGTAAATGCATTAGGGACTTAAACAATCATTGATCCTTAAAGATGCACAGGATTTTAAGAACAAAGGGTAATATGTTTTAAGTTATTATTTAGTCTTATGGAATATACTTATAGCTTCGTCTGAGTAGTACTAACACATAATTTAGGATCTTATTTTTCTCTGTTTTTTATTTTTTTAAATGCTAAACATCTTACAGATTATATAAGGGGTGTGTAAAGTTATGAGTAAAACTGTATCCAGTATAAGTTCATACAATCAGAAATTATTAAAATCATATTCCTGCCTATAGGTGTTAATTTATTATATTGCTGCCTAAATAGATGTTGCTGCAGTAAAATCTAACCCCACATTACTGTTGGTGCCGATGTCTGCAACACAGTCTCATTTGCAGGAAGTCAGCATATCAGGCATTTCATAAGTGAAATAACACTGATCACAGAGGAATCTGTGGGTCTGACACTGACACCTTTAATGTGTGTATCATTTGTGTACAATATGTTGTGTACATTTTATGACTGACTTGGTTAAACATGTCTGGGTTCCGCTGGTTTAAAGCAGCAATGACCATAAAACCACAGGAATTCTATGTGCTATCAAGAATTATGCCGTGTAGTGTAAGGTAAGGTAACCTAAGGTTAATCTCCTATGTTAGAAAAATATATCAATTGATAATCAGCATGTTTGTAGTTTATTTAAAAATGAAAAAATATTATACTTCAGCATAATAGTACACTTTGTAATTTTGTCAAATAAATCTTACATAATCCTTGATAAAATTTAATTCAGTGATGGTTTATTATCAGATAATTAATGTTGATTGTATTTGCCTATTTCTGTTATAATTTTTTTTCTAATGAAGTTTTACAAGCTATAATATACTGAGTAAAAATAGACGGTGTCACATTTGATCTGTGTTTCTGTTACGCCCGAGTTGGACTTTGTGTTTTAGTACGTTTACACAACAACGTTTTTCCTTTGAGTTTTCTGCGTACAGACGAGACCACTGTCAAAACAATCCCCATTCACATGGATCTGCAGAAATGGCTAAAAACGCTGTATTCTGCTGCCAGGCCATTCATTAGGTGGCAATGAAACACTATAGACTGAACATGTAATATGCATGTGCATGACGTCATCGTTTTCACGGATTCACGTTTTTGTTGTTTACATGGAGACCGCTCTCTGTTTTTAGGCACCCAAAACACTGTTGTCGTGTAAATGAACGGCCAAAACACATAAAAAGTTTTCAGTTTTTAGTTGAAAACAGTGTAGTGTAATCAGCACCATATTTAGTTCATTGCTGTATTCGAAATCGCCCCCTACACTCTCTTTCACTATTCCCTAAATTACTCCACTAATATAGTCCACTTGAAGGAGTGAAATTTTCGTGCATTATGATAACGTCAGCCTCTGCGTGTTTTTCTGGGCAGGTCTGAATCAACAGGCCTTCGAGGGAATTTGTTGAGTGGGTATTACACCAGTGTGGATTCCCCTACACCATTGGAGAGAGCAAGGAGGATCAAGACCTGCTAGTGCCCTCAGTGCATGCCACACCATCAACCACGCCCCAAAGGACCACACGACTGAACCCACCGCAGACTCAGCCTGTCCTGTATTGGCCAAGGAGGTCATCTTTGAACTCTCTACATGCCCTGTTACGGCCAGAGGCCATTTATGAACTCTCTGCCTGTCCCGTATCGCCCAAGGAGGCAGTTTCCGAATTCTCTGCCTGCCCCATATCGGCCAAGGAGGCAGTTTCTGAACTCTCTATGCCTGTCCTGCATTGGCCAAGGGAACCATTTCTGAACTCTCTGCCTGTCCGGTATCGGCCAAGGAGGTAGTTCCTGAACTCTCTGCCTGTCCAGTATCGGTCAAGGAGGCCGTTTCTGAAATTTCTGCATGTCTTGTCATGGCCAAAAAAGCCATTTTGTAGCCCTCTGCCTATGCTACCCAGTTCTTCGGCCCTATCTCCACTGGCTCCATTCAGCCCTTCGGCTCCTCCTTCGCTGGCTCCACCTAGCAGCTTGGATCCCCCTAGGGCTTCCTGTTTGCTAGCTTCACCCTGGTGTGTGGACCCCCTGGCTCCACCTTGAACCGTTGAGCCCATCGGCCAGTCGGCTCCACCTTGGGTCCTCTCTCCCTCAGCTCCACCTAGGACAATAGTCCTTACGGCTCTACCGGGCTCCCTCATCCCTCCGGCTCTGCCATTGGTCAGTCGTCACTTTGACTCCACCATGGACTTCCAGTACATTGGCTGTGCCTAATCCCTCCAACTCTTCAACTCTGTCTGGCTCCTCTATCCCCCCCAGCTCTGCCTCAGTCCTCCCTTGCACCAGCTCCGCCTCAGTCCTTCAGCACCCTGGCTCCACTTAGGCTGTTCGACACCGCGGCTTTGCCTTGGCCTCCAGGTCTTTCGGTGCCGCCTAGTCTCTTTGGCTCTGCCTGGGTCTCCACCTCCACCAGCTCCGCCTCTGTCAGTCGTCTCTCTGGTTCCGCCTGGCCTCTCCACCAAGGTTCCACCATGGCTCATCCCTCCATCAGTTCCATCGTGACCATTTAGCATGTTAGCATTGTTTGAAGTCACTCCCTGGCCCCTCTCACCATTGTCTCCTCCCTGGCTCCTCCCCGTCCATGGTGGTCCCTTCTGCCAATTCTGCGTCCTTTCAAGTCCTAGTTCATCTGTTGCCATGGTATTTGATTTGCCCTCATGTGTTCCACATGTGTCAGTTAATTATCTTGTTTAATCCATTGTGTTTCTCTGTGTATTTATAGTTTATAAATGTGTTTGTTTAATTTTTTTGTCAGATCTCGTCATTTTTATAGTGTTAGTTCTGTTTACGGTATTTTTGCATCCTGAGATAGATACCCTGAGAAGTGTTTATTTGAGTTTGTTTTGATTAAAAATACTGCTTGAGAATAGATTCAACCTTTTATTTTTGTTTTGCTGCATCCACTGTGTGACAGAAGGCATTTACTGTAGTATGTGCAAATATTAAATGTGTGTATTATAGTAAACCATTTTTACTATATAAAACTAAATTCTCCAAACTGTAGGGTTATTTCTTAATCCAATTATAAAGGCTTTTGTTATGATGAGACATACTTTTAATGTACACATTGTTCTGTGGGTAAAATATTGCTTGACATTCCTGTATTAACTTGTGCATGAGGTTTGAATCTCAACCAAAGAAGACTGTGTTGTCGAAACACTTCACAACTATGAGAGGAATGTAATGATCATAGGTTGCCTATTGCGTCTAAAAACAAGACAAAACGGTACAGTGAAGTTAACATAAACATTTTTTTTTTTTTTTTTTTTTTTTTTATCAATGAGGCCGAAATAATGTGGAACATTTGTGCATGTCAATAGCACTCATTATTTTAAATGAATAAAAGCATATCTGACTGTATGTTGCAGGACTGAATGTCTCATTATGAAAAAGAAATGCATGGTAAAATTACAATGTACTAATACAACCTTATTGTAGATTTAATTTGCATTTCATAATATTGCCTATACTTTATCCTGTTTCTAAGAGCATATATTTGTTGTTCAGTTCAAATATTAGAAAGAAATTGAATTGTAGATATTCGATGAAATTCTAGTTGTAGTAGCTCTGCAATACTTTAACCTGTATATTTTTGGCAGCGTGGCATGATTAGAGGTGTGAATGTTTTTAGTCAAGTGAAACAAGCTACACGTAAACTGAAACCAGTGTTAAAGCATTACAAAGTCCTCAAGGCACATTTAGCAGAAATACAAATAGTTTAAAACTGATTTGTCTGTGCTCACATCTCATTATGACATTGCTGACTGCACAGCAACGCAACGTTACTACTTTTCAAACATTTTGACATTCCATATTTATATACACAGAGGAGATCGCCATGGAAACATCCCTGCAATAACCTTCCTTCTTGCTTATTATGTTGCCATGGCAGCCATCCCAGAATAGTCCTTTTCAGTTTGTCCCTCCCTCGTGTGTATGACTCACAACCTGCAGGGGAAACCACAATTCAGCCTGTATCTCATGATGTTCCTCCCCTATATTTTTACTAGAACATACGAACTTGATCTCAAGAAGGGGAAATCCATTAAAACAAAAAAAATGTGGCTATGGAGACAGTGATCAAAACAATTTAAACATGTAAACAAAGAAATAAACAGTAAATAGGGTAAATTATCTCAGATTTGATATTATTATCATATTAACTATTGTGGCAAAAATCTATGTACTTATTCAAAAACTCTTCAATCCTTACTCAGGGGGAAAGCCAACTGTAATAATAATAATATTTGCTGTCCTCAGAAGTAACCCACATATACAGGTGGCCAACGCCCTTGCTGTGCAACAAGCCCTCCCACAAAGAACAGGATGAACCTACTGAAAGAATGAAAACCTTGTCTTTGTTTGTAGTGTACTCTAGATACAGTAACATATATGTCTGTTATGCCTCAGCATGAACAACAATTCAATTCTATTAACATTATCTAAATAAATGTGCACAGCTGTCTGTTAAGAGGGATACATTTTTATAGCACATGCAGATTATTTTAGCAGTAAAATTATATTTTCTGATATGTTTAGCTTCTGATAATGTGTGTCATATGTATGAAAAGGACATTAACAGAAACTACAATATATATTTATTATAAAAATATAATTTTACTAACATAAACAATGTAAGTAAAGGTTAACATAAAACATAAAAAAAAATATATATATATTTAATGTTTTTATTTATTTTATTTTAAAATTCATTTTAAAGTTAATTCTTATAATGTGTATTTTATACCTTGGCCATGCATGTATGAAAAGGACATTAGCAGAAGCTAAAAATATATATTTATTATAAAAAATATAATTTTACTAACATAAACAATATAGGTAAATGATAACATAAAACATTTAATCTGCAATTAATTAAAAAAGGTGCGGTTAATGAAAAATAATGCAGATATTTAAATGTTATTTAAAAAAATAAAATAAAAACAATTATATATATACACTCACCTAAAGGATTATTAGGAACACCATACTAATACTGTGTTTGACCCCCTTTCGCCTTCAGAACTGCCTTAATTCTACGTGGCATTGATTCAACAAGGTGCTGAAAGCATTCTTTAGAAATGTTGGCCCATATTGATAGGATAGCATCTTGCAGTTGATGGAGATTTGTGGGATGCACATCCAGGGCACGAAGCTCCCGTTCCACCACATCCCAAAGATGCTCTATTGGGTTGAGATCTGGTGACTATGGGGGCCATTTTAGTACAGTGAACTCATTGTCATGTTCAAGAAACCAATTTGAAATGATTTGAGCTTTGTGACATGGTGCATTATCCTGCTGGAAGTAGCCATCAGAGGATGGGTACATGGTGGTCATAAAGGGATGGACATGGTCAGAAACAATGCTCAGGTAGGCCGTGGCATTTAAACGATGCCCATTTGGCACTAAGGGGCCTAAAGTGTGCCAAGAAAACATCCCCCACACCATTACACCACCACCACCAGCCTGCACAGTGGTAACAAGGCATGATGGATCCATGTTCTCATTCTGTTTACGCCAAATTCTGACTCTACCATCTGAATGTCTCAACAGAAATCGAGACTCATCAGACCAGGCAACATTTTTCCAGTCTTCAACTGTCCAATTTTGTTGAGCTTGTGCAAATTATAGCCTCTTTTTCCTATTTGTAGTGGAGATGAGTGGTACCCGGTGGGGTCTTCTGCTGTTGTAGCCCATCCGCCTCAAGGTTGTGTGTGTTGTGGCTTCACAAATGCTTTGCTGCATACCTGGGTTGTAACGAGTGGTTATTTCAGTCAAAGTTGCTCTTCTATCAGCTTGAATCAGTCGGCCCATTCTCCTCTGACCTCTAGCATCAACAAGGCATTTTCGCCCACAGGACTGCCGCATACTGGATGTTTTTCCCTTTTCACACCATTCTTTGTAAACTCTAGAAATGGTTGTGCGTGAAAATCCCAGTAACTGAGCAGATTGTGAAATACTCAGACCGGCCCGTCTGGCACCAACAACCATGCCACGCTCAAAATTGCTTAAATCACCTTTCTTTCCCATTCTGACATTCAGTTTGGAGTTCAGGAGATTGTCTTGACCAGGACCACACCCCTAAATGCATTGAAGCAACTGCCATGTGATTGGTTGATTAGATAATTGCATTAATGAGAAATTGAACAGGTGTTCCTAATAATCCTTTAGGTGAGTGTATAGATAGATAGATAGATAGATAGATAGATAGATAGATAGATAGATCGATCGATAGATAGATATAGATATATACACACACATACGCACACACACGCACACACACACACACACACACTTAAATTTTAAAAAAAAAAATATATATATGATATAAAATATAAACATAACATCCATTTATCCTTTTTTATTCATTATAACTACAAAACAATGTTTTCCAGACGAATTTGTGTTTGGGGAACAAAAACCAGTCAACTGATCAGTTGTGAAAAATGGCATATCCTTTAACAATACAACTTTTATTGTTTGGCTGGATGAATTTGCGCTCATTGTGCGGCTGTGGTGAGCATCAATAAAAGCTTTCAAACTTTATATTAGAGACAATGCGTACTCTCTGCAGTAAAACTAGCTGTTCTCTGATTTACAAGTAAAAGCACAACCAAGAGTGCACATTTGAGATCACTTTGTTCTGCTCTGTTTTCTTTAAACTTCAAATAAAGTGGCTCCGCTTATCCCCTAAAGTTGATCACAGGACACACCCAATAAATTCATCCTATCTGCCCCTCCTTGTTCTTTTCCCTTCCTTCGCTTCTTGGTATAGCACTGCGTGCATTGTAGTCATACGGGATGACTCACCCTGACACACCAACCCTGACTGCTGTTATTCACACTAGTTCATACAGGCAGACACACCTATGAGCCACTCACCAGGAAACACCCGTTCCCACATATCCTAGCATTGAAGTATTACAATATATTTCATAACTACTCCAGCATCGTTGGATAACTCACTTTATCCAAATGAAAATCATGAGATCCTCTTGTTTAGATTACAGTGACTAATCTCACAAATATGCATTCGCCTCAAACTACAGAGCTTTGTTGCATTTGCTGTGGCAATTTCATGTCTTTTTTTCCCCTCACATGGTTTTGGAACTGGAAAGCATGACTGTTTTGTTCCTTGACATTCTTCGCCTGTTTGTGATCCAAAAGTTTTTATTGCATTGGGGAGACGAAACTCCTACACCAAGAAAGCAACAAGAGAACACAGGAACACATGCACACTGTTCCAGTAGTTTCAAACGTTTTGTCTGTTCTTCTGGTTACAGCATTTCCAAGATGTTTAATAGTGTTGCAAGGTTTTTAATGCTGACTTCTGCAACATATTACTTGTATATTTCATGTGTATTTACTCAAAGCAGCTTGCCACTCCCTTTGTTTCTTTACAAGGCAGACAGTATAACTTCTTTCTCGTTTGGAGAATTCATCTTCTGCTTACCATTACACAGCTCTGAATATGGGTGTGACACGTGGATTTGTTCAGTATGTGCCTCAGGGTTTTCTCTCTGCCTGTCTGTCTTTCCATCTGTCTGTTTGCCTCAAAACCAACCAACCACCCTCCCACCCCAGAGCCACATATGCACACCTACACACCTACGCTGTATACCTGCATTGCTATAAGGTCTATAAGGTAGCTGAAACAGCCATTTAAATGAAGCAACCACAGATGTCTTACTCAATCAAATGGGATTTAGACCTTGTGAAACGTATTTTGTGAGATTAGGGCAGGTTAAAACGAAGCAAAATTAGCGAAAAGTGAGGGGTTTAGAGGAACATGTGAGATGCTTCAAGGCAAGGCTGCTTTTTGACATGGATGAATCATTGATTTGGTCGCTGCAGGGTAACTGCAGCAAAAGAACCCCTTTCAGTAAACATAAAACAGGAAGAACTGAAAAAGTGTCAACGGCAGGATATATATGGAAAGTCTGATTAGTATTCCGGGTCTTCCAGGTATCTCAACAGCCATGCAAATCCTGTGAAATTCAATTGTTGCTTTAGGTTAGGCATTCATTTCACTTTACTCTTGGGCCTTCTTTTCATCTAAAAACTGTACATACAGTTGTGTGTGGGTTTACTTGACACATGATTCATCACAGAAGAGTAGATACCAAATGTTTGGAGGTTTCACCATGACAACAACTTCTCCTTGGTCTTGGTCTTTTTTAAATGAATTTAGTGATCAAATTTAGCCCTCTTATATTAATTTATAATTAGCATTTAAATCTGACAAATTTTTAATAAATCAACATCTCAGGAAAATGTTATAAAAATATGACTTTCTGTTACATATGACTTCATACATGTCCAGGACACCAGGACTTACATCATGTGTATTAGGCATTTTGGGAGACAGTGAATAGGGAAAGAAAATACATATCAATATTCATATGAAATTTTAGATATTATTATGAATATGTTGCCAATTATTACTCCCATTATTACACTTCTATTTTCATTACATGTTGCCTCAAGAACATATTAATATGCAAATTAGATACAAGGGACTATCCATTTACTGCCACATTGCATAAAATGGTAAATTAATTCCAATTAATTCAATTATATCTTATATAGTTGAGAATAATCTTTATACAAAGTTTGCTTCGTTGATTGGTGAATGGTGAAAAAAAAAATTCTTTGCCTATACATGTCATGTCATTTCATGTCATATTATTTTTTAAACAACTGGTGTCCACTACAGAGGACATAGCATAACATATGAATAAAATATGACCCCCTACCCCCCCACCCCCAGTTGTTTCTTATGCTCTAAACAATGTAATGACATAAAAATACTAAATTCAAAAACTGTTTTTTCCCCTGGTTCTCAGGAGGTTAAGTTTACATTAAGACATTTTTTAGACGGACATGCAAAGGCCATCACATAACTTCTATCTCCATAATGCAAACATCTTGTGTTAGCTAGATGCAGAGAATCCATCTTCAAAGGTTTGTGCTCTGAATTGCATATAACTTGCCTCTGCATTGTTGTAACAAATTCCTGTGAAATTTTTCTAGCTTTCTTAAGACTCATGCTTATATAACAGTCTTGAAAAAAACAGAGTGTATTTTTTCTGCAACTCTTATTTTGTCATTTAGGCCTTGTTTGCTGGTCAGTTTGAATGAGCTGTCTTTGTAGCTTGTTTAAAATTAATAAAGAAATATTTTTGTATTTTGTAATATAATTTGTTACACCTCATTTTAGACATGCACAAATCATTTTGTCAACATGTATACCTTAAAGGTAACTGATTTACATTTATAAAAACTTAGCATGTAACCATATAAAATGTTTCAGTCTCAAAAATAGAGCACCAATAGCATTAAAAAACACCTAAGACGCCTAAGAGTCTTGATTATGTTTTTGCTATTTTTAGTTATTCTTATTCAAAGATTCAATTAATTACTGCAGTGATGTTTCATCAATCCAGTTGTCACAAAATGAGAATAAAACTCTCCTCAGAGATTTACACTGGATTTTCTATTATGAAAATGCTATGGAAATTATGCTGGACTAGTGTACAGGGAGCACATGATCAAAGGCAAGTAGCACTTCTTCAAATGGCAACACATATTTGATCTTTGTCATTAAAAACAAATGAAAACAAAAGTTGAAAAAAAAAATCCCTATATAAACAAATTCAAAATTATCAGAAAAACATTTGGAAAAACAAGAGTTGTCTGATTTAAACAATATATTTATATTTCTGAACCATATGTACTATGCCTAGTGCTATATTTACAAACGACTTCAAACGTCAGTTGTGCAAAATGGCATTGCATGACAATTATACAACATAACTGTACAGTACACACATGACAGTAAGCACAAGACACTATAAAACGCAATTCAACGCGGTATGCATACAGGAAATTGTGGGACACACTCCACTTACTACAGTATTTGAACAGAACAGAATATATTTAAGACTGGGTCTAGTTGTCACATGGGTAGTCACAAGAGCTATACTCAGTAACTATAAGTTTTAGAGTCAGACCACATAAATGCGTGTTTTTTTAGCATGTTTGTATTTTTATAGTTCAAAACTCTATTCTACTATGCAAAGTAAAATTCTAGTATGATTTTTGCTGTATCTGTTGGGTGAGCACAATAAAATCAGACTAGCATCAACAGACAAACAGGCCTATAAAACCACTTAAATAAATAAACAGATTGTTGTAATTTGTTGTAGGCCTAATGTGTTATTTTATGGAGAGACATGCACAAAAATCATTTTACAAATGTACACTTGTCTTTGCTTAGTTAGTCCCCTTTCTAAGAGATTGCGTTCATGTGCCACCATCTCATGTGACATTATATATTACACAATGGGGCACCGGGGCTAGTTGTCACAGTTTCTACTCCAGGCTAATTTTTGAGTCTATTTCTGTACAGGCACATACCTTAAAATCTTGACTTAAAACAATTTCAACCGTTATTGTCCAGGAGTTTTTTTATTGAACATGTTTTATGTGATAATTACAACTTTTAAAACACTTAACAAATCGCCTCAGTAAAGATGTGCCAACTTACTCCAACCGGATAATTAAAATGACAATTGTCCTTTGTTAAACCTTTTCATTTCAATCTGATTACAATCCACATTCTCGTGCTTTATCGCTGCGTAAACCAACATGTCACTCAAACTGTAGGTGGGCTGGACTAAAATTATAAGGGTCCACTCCCTACTACACCGTTACCCCCGCCCTCTTCTCCACTGAAGAACTCCACAGCCCTAGCCCAAACTCTGCCATTCTCCATAGCCCGGAGTTACAAGCACACTGAGGAGAAGAAATAGTACGAAAGTGAGAGGAAGAGAGAGAAAAGTAACTAACAAAACAAGAAAATCATAAAGAGAGACTTAAAGCATCGAGAAAAAAAGAGAGTACACGAATACGTCAAAGTTTAGTTTCGAAAGCGTGGTGGAAAACTTTTCTGGGCTGTGGCAGAAAGCTGTGGACCGCGGAGGATGCCAGAGCAAAGGCGTTGAAGGTTCCAGGTACGTTTGTGTATCTCCTGAGGTTAATTAGTTACGCAGTTCTGGTGTGCGACGCTCACGTTGCGTAAAGTACTTTTTCCAGAGACGTCTCTGAGCTTATTATATTATTAATTATGTCTAATAACGGAATAGGTTTGCTCATTTGGTTCTAAGAAAGTATTATATGTCATAAAATCTCAGACTTATTCGTATTGTTGAACATGAAGAGGGTGGGTGGGTGTGTGTCTGCTCAGTTGTCATCTGTTGCGCACGTTTTATTCCCAACAATACTAAAGTTTGCTATTGTTCAGAATTCAGCGTTTAGTTTGTTAAACCCGACCTGCTAAATCACTCAGGAAAAAAGGATTTATAATTAAGGCAAATATTCTGGGTTTTTGCATATCATGCAAAAGATACACCCAGGTTAAGAGAGTGTAACGTGGATAGTCTCTGACTTTGGTTGCACGACTTTGCCCACTAAAAAACAAACAAACAAATTACTATAAAAGAAAACGATCTATTCTATATGATTACACCCCCCCACCCACACACACACCCACACACACACACACACACACACAGAAATACATGTGTATACATTGACATAAAGTCCTTACACACTTACATCGATTTTTTTATCTTTCCTCTTTAAATGATTATTATTCATACCAAGTCTGGTCATAGCTCAAGATTTTTGGTCAACGTCAGCACATATTCTTCACTGTGGGTGAATTGTTTTCTCATATTTTTCTGCTTAATTGTTTTATATATTTTTTGAGATGGAGTTTTAATTGGCTTTGAACATTCTTATTATCCTTAATAAATAACATGTGAATGTTTAAATGTAGTTTGGAAATTCTGTCCTATTTTGCCTTGATTTTCTTAACCTGGAGCCCTGGCCAGGGTGTGGGCAGTGAGTAAGAGGGGTGAAGGGAGGAGGGGGTAATGGAATGTAGTGGTTTGGAAAGACTTACTAATTGAAACCAGGTTTGAAGCACAGAGGGGGGAAAGTAAGGCTTGCTATGGAGGAGAAAGAATAAGGTGTTTTATTCACGCCCGATGACTTTAGTTATGGAGCTGTTTTGCAGTAGGATCACTGAAGGTTTTTTATATAATAAAATAAGAGAGTGAAAGGAATAGATAAAAGAGCAAGTCGGACATAAAGGGGAGTGTTGCGGATAAGTGCTGTGAGTTTGGAGATGTTTATGCAGTGTTGACATCTAAAAAGCTGTCTTGCAGTTTATCTGATTTAAGATATCTTTTAAAAATGTTCACAAGCAGATTTTTCACATTTGGAGCCCATCCCCCTTCTGCTGCCACACCCAAAGCTTTCTTCTGTTTTGTCAGAACAGATGACTCCATAGCAGACTAAAGCAGTCAGACCATAATATGGTACTATATTAAATCTGTATTAAAGTAACTTTATCGAAATTGTTTTCATTTTAGACTTTTTTTTTTTTTTTTTATAAACTTGAAAAATGTCTTGTCTTTGGAGTTCGGTGTTACGTTTTTTTTTTTGTGGTTGCCTCAATTTTAGCAATCTCTTTCAACCTTGGTTGTATTTTGAAGGTTACAAAGTGTTTGGCTTAAAACAGAACAGCGAGCTTCTTGCTTATCTTGATTGGTACTGGATTTGAATGTTGAGTATGTTTGGGGGCCTCTTTATCTGATGTGTGATTGTCCTGGAGGTTTCACAGTGGAGGCACAACTTTCTCCTCCTCTGTGTTGATAGATCAGATAAGGGTGTGCTTCATAGGACCTTCTATTCCAGTGTGAAAACGGAAAGAGTCTGGACTTGTGCACACTTCCTTTGTCGTTTCCTTAAAGGCTTGTCAATGACTTGTGATTGGAATGGAGGGGAGGAGTGGCAGGCTTCTTAACTGAGCGTTTCATTCTCTATTTGTTTGTTTTCTCACATCTTGAATCTTCATTTATTCATTTTTTTCAAAAGGGTACAGAATGACAGAAGTTATTCTCATCATGAATTTGTGATGATTATCCATCACAGATAATTTATCAGTACACTTGCTTTCTTAGATAATACCTTATAGGATGTAGGGATCATTTGAAGAAGTATGAAGTCTGAAGACTTTGTTGCATTATCTTGGTACACATTTTCCTGTTCAGACAGACCCTGGCGTTATCATCATTCCATGGTTGAGAAATACTGGCTTGTAGCTAAAGCAAAGTTGGACAATACATTATGGCTTTGCCAATATGGTTCTGAGTCAGAGTCAGGCATTCATATTTCATCATTTTCCATATTCATAGAGTAACACATAGTCTTGCGCACACATTCCTTAATAGAGGGCTGATTTGCAAGTTTTACATAGTCGTTTTATAGCTCTTATCTATTTTTTTTGTGTTAAGAGATTTGTCTTCACATATATGTACAGTACACTTTTATTATTATTATTATTATTATAATTTTTGCCATCTCCAATTGATCCCATTTGATGCCTTATGATCTGTGATCATTATTTTTCTTTTTTGTATGTGCCAACGACACATGCTAGACTGTAGTTCCATTGTACTTCTGCAATCCAGTTGGATTGCTAGATTACATTTGCTGTTGTGCTTGAAATAGAAGATACAGTCTGCATTTGATTAAGGTTTAGGATCGCATGACAGTAGGATGGTTAGTCTGTTTATAGTTTATAAGCTTCAATTTCCAAGGCTGTCCATTTTGGTGTGACATTAATGCTTCAGTTATGTGTGAGTCCTCTTGTTTTCAGAAACCGATACGTTTAGAAATCACAAACTGTAATTTACTGGGGCAACAAGTAAATAGATTATATTGTAGCCAAGGTGAAATGCATACATTGCATGCACTAACTTGCATGACATATAGCGATTATTTCCTAGTAGCCACACCTGTCATTGCTGAATGATATAATGGATTACATATTGATTTTGGTTTCTGCATTTTAATTGAGCAGGTACAAATTAGTGCAAGTGTGTTTACTTCTAACTAGTACCTACAGTATATAGTTAAAAGGCACTGTTTATATTAGGATTTGAGTACAATACGCTTCAAGTGTGTTTCAAGTAAATGTGAAATGACCAAATATTATTCCATATCAATGAATAATAGCAAAGATATGCACTGCAGTGACACTACATATATTTTCTTGGCTCCCAGTAACTGACGTAAGAGCTGCATGTGACGATACTTGCATTGATTCAAAGTTGCTTATTTGGAAAAAGTCATTTAAATTCTAATGCATTCAAAGGTATCCTTTAAGGTAACTTGATGATCTGCATTTATTGACGTAGACTAAACGTTTCACTACAGCTCGAACTACATCACACTATTTCAGTAATGTAGGTATGCATCTACTTGTTTACAACAGCACAAGGAGACTGCAGAGGTTAGATCATTCTAGGCGCAGTTTATATGAGTTTATTTCTAGTTGAATTGCAGATAAGCAAAGAGTTAGGAATTGACTTATTTGGGCGTTTCAAACCACATGCCTTTTCACTTCTACTAAACACTTGGCAGTGCTGTTTCAGACCTAACTATAAAACCATCTGATGGCGACTGAAATACAAACGCACCCTGAGCTGGTAAGCAAACCACCTTTCCATCAGTCATCACCATGTATTTGATTGCTGACTCATATCCTTTGACTCAGTTTCAAAAGCCTTGTTAACAGGATAAACAAACTAGTTAGGATAGACAGAAAACAAAACAAGACTCAGTGTGAATATTGACAGCCTTTATTATGTACCGGTAAAGGTTTCTCTAACGTTTCAGTAGTCAACATAAATTTAGTGTAATTCACAGTACATTTTTTATGGTTTTATATTTTTGATCCCCATTTGTTCCTCTAAATAATTGATATTTCCACAATAAGATTGAAAGCGTATGTCTTTGCACGAGAGTTTGGTCACTTTGTGGGTTTGAACTGAGTCCATGTGGAAGTAAAAGTGGAACTTTTAACCAAATTGTAGTTATCCTATTTTTATGTATGAGCTCTTGCTTTATGTCAGAGTTGCCTGCCTCTTGCAAGGAAAATGAATGATGAGCATTTAATGGAGAAATATGACTTACACTTGTCACAATAAAAAGTATCCTATAATTTGCTTTGGAAAAACGTGTCTGCTAAAGGGCGACCAAGCGTCTCCTGTAAGCAAAGCCAGAGGCCACAATTTATGTTATTGCATTGTGTAATGGCTGACTGTATGTGCGTGTATCACTTATTAAACATTACAACACTTTAATGGAAAAAGTGTGGCATTGAACACTTACAGTGGCTTTTCTATAATTAGTGGTCTGGTTGTTTGCCCAACAATTCTATCACTTATCTAACCCTCAGCATTGCTGAACCTTTACAAATGTGAGCTATTGCACAACTATAAATCTTAATTTACATTGGAGCACTAAGACCTTTTCAACCATGCAAACAGTAATTTTTACGACTTCTTTTGCTGTGCATTAATCAGTGTCATGAGGGACTTCTGTTAGTCTTTATAAATTTGGAAATCGGCTGGCTTCCTTCCTTTAATGAAATAAGAAAAGGATCAAGTTTCCTTGCTTCATCGGTTGTTAGTAAGTGGAAACTTTGAAAGAGTACCCTGTTTTTGTACCCAGCTCAGACCCACTGGGTGAGTTAAGTGGTTGGGTAGAGAGTAGGACATTGCTTTGGAGTTAGTCACTGCAGGAGAGGCTGGGCTCTCTTCCAGTTGGCCTGACGGCTCTATCAAGGAATGCGTGTGACTGGAGGCCTGGGTGGGGCTCGCAGCTCTCTGTGCGCTATGTGCGGGCTGAGAGATGGTGTGCATGTAGTTTCTCTCTTATTGTGCGAAGGGCGTGTCCCCAGCTTTGGATTTGCAGCGTTTGCCGCGTGTGTTGTGCCATAAAGTCTGCTCTTTTTAGATTTGCACAGTTGTTGCCAAACAACCTCTGCCAGATGGAAGCATTGCGGTGTCGTCTGACACATCTTAGACCTGTGATTATGGTCGCGTTTTGTTCTAGTACCAGTTCTCATGCACGACAATACAAAGTATATGTAAGGATATTTAGTCTGTAAAATTGAGTGGTTGCAAAGCTTTTTAAAGCTAGATGGCATTCTTTAACTCTTTTGTGAATTCAATATGGTCAAAACTTTGTTAGTGAGTTTGTTTGTTACCAGCGGTTTTGCTCGGCTAGCTCCACCTTTAGTGAGGTGACAGCAAACTTGATACAACTAAGTGCTGGGCTCGTAGATGTCACCCGTTTTGAGTGTACACAGCTGCTCTGCCAAATGTTGTTCTTTGCAAACAGTGTGACAGCCCCGTCCAGACTGGCCTTTATCACAGCGAGCCTATGACTATTTCAGTCACAGCTCAGAAATAACCTTCTGTTAATGAAACAACAGGGTAGCGATAGGTTCTAGCAATGGTTTCCAAATAATAGGTTGAAGCTGGCAAAAGAAAGAGTGATGTGTTTTCGTTACTACTAATTCAACCCCTTCATTGAAGCAGCTCATTTTCAAGATGTATTGTGCTTTTGTAAATGTTTAGAGCAAAGGTTTGTCCGTTCTTTTTTTGTATGGGACAGAGAGGTACTTTGATTATAAGTTTGGCTAAATAGACTATTTTCTTGGGGTAGCTTTAAATGAACACTTTTGCTGTTAAGAGTTGTTTTCTAGCAGAGTCAATAACAGTGGAATAGTACTGGGGAGAATTTATATCAGGGCAGGTCCCCGCAAGCATGTACCTGTCTGTGCTGATTCCAGCATTTGTTTGCAGTGCTAGTGTTACATGAAGTCTTTTCATGCTTTTTTGCTCTAGGGAAAACCTCTTCAAGTGACCACATCTGTGATCCGACTTAAAAAAAATTATATTAGTACCACTGAAACCACATTTAATTGAACTTAGTCATAGTGTTCACAGAAACACACATGCATCTTATCTTGTCATGCATCATTGCTTTAAAGGCCTGAAAGACATTTTTAAGTAAAGGAAACAAATTCCCAACATTTCTTTAGCCTAAACTGAAAGGCTTAAAACAGATATCTCTTTGTCCTCAGCCTCCTCCATGCAGAAATTATCAAAAGGGAATGATAAATTGGACTGGAAGCCACGGGACCGCTTCAAAGGCCATGAAGGACAATGCAACACTTTAAAGATTTAAATATTGTATATAAGAGCTGATGGCACTTGCATACACAAACTTAGTAGTTTCTGTCCTTGATAATACCTCTCTGAGTTAAAGGAGCATTTTATTTGTTGTTTTGTAAGAAGTCATTTGACTTCGCCTTGACAAAAGCCTTGCATAACATTTAAACAATTGACACTTATCAGTTTTGGTTAACTAGAGGGTTACCTTATTTAAACAAATACTGAGTGGAGCAAATATTGAAGTATTTGACAGAGGAGTTGTTTCCCACATGAATTGGCCATCTAAACCTTTTCATTAAATGAAAAGAAAGAGGACTGATCCCCTCCCCCCTTTTTTCATGTGTAAGATAAGAGTGGATAATGACGTTTGTTAATTTGGTTTCTGTGAAATTAAATGAGTGAAATGACTGCGTACTCCACTGTCTTCAGCCATACCATGTGACTTGTGGGGCTTTTAGGCTAGCAAATGAGGATTTGCACATGATGTTTGCTTTCCTGTGAGAAACTTGCATGAACTTTTAATTTTGCTTGTGGCAAGTGACAGTTTCATGGCATTGGCATGGTAACTATGAATGGCTTGCTGCATCTCACATGGTTTTAGTTTACAGTCATCTTGAATTTCTTCCTGACATCAGACGTTGCAAACAAAGGCCTAAGTGACAGTGTGAGAATTTAACTTTATATATTAGTTTTTTATTTTAGACAACTGAAATTGTCATTTAATTAAGAATGACATGCAATTTCACTCTTTCTGTAACTGCTCAAACAGATTCCCAGTATTCAGAGCACAGGGTGGATTTGCAGCCATGTGAGGATAAGTTTATTTTCAGGGAGTGATGTTGGTAATTGTATTTAACAATAGCTACTTAGCAAACTTGAAATTCAAACACAAAGCTAATTGTGTGTTTCTGCCTAGTTGGCAAAAACTAGTCAGACAATTATTTAACAGAAACATCCAGAGGAAATGTTTAAGCTTGTGCAGACACGTATATATGCTCCTGTCTTTGGTACTTGCAAAAGAAAACGCCCTGTGTTGTGTGCTCATATTGTAACTGTTTCAGTCGCTGTCGCCCTCTTAGGGCAAACCAAAGTATAAAACCAACTAGGGTGGGGCTGCATTTTTTAAGGAAAAGGGAAATAAAGTCTACCTGATTCACTAGCTTAAGGTCTCGAAAACCATGCAAACAAAACTATTTATATTAAGAGCTTTTCACTTTAAAAGATGAAAGAGGGGTGCTTGAGTTTTATTCCTTTTCCACAGAATGTATGTTTTGTAATTGACCATTTTAGATTGGTTTTGCCATCTGACTGTTTGATGCATGGAAATATTGTCGTGAAAATATTACATCTAATTTACCACTGATTTCATTCACAATAGGAAGGCGGGAGAGAGTTTGAGCATTAGCCTTGGCAATTTAGTAGGTTCCCTTTAAGTAAATTTTACACGTGTTTTTTTTTTTTTTTATCAATTTGTGTGGTAACAATGCTAATGTTAGATTAAATTACAGTGCATTCACACCTGTTAAACCTATCTAACATGATTTATATGAAATTATAGTAGGTACATTCTAAATTAGTTAATAACTAAAGCAATGCAACTTTTTAGACCTTTATAATTATTTCAGATTTCCACTTATTTTAATGTTAATCATAAATTCCACCTTGAGGGTTGCACAACCCTACCTACTGTGACAAGTCAACAACGAGAAGTGACACTCCTCATGCACATTTGTCTTTTCCGTTAAGAGCTGCTCTTTCCCCTTGCCTAAGTCTAGCTTGTCAAGACACTGGTTTCTTCTATGCTGCAAAGATACTTGCTTGAAACAACATATTTCATTATATCTTAATTAATGGAAAAAAAGCTGTCAGCATCCAAGTTCATTTGTTCAGATGCCTTTAGTCTGAATGCACCTAGTGCAGTCAGACCATCTCAGGAGGTACTCTGAGTTTAAAGTGTGGTTGGCGTATAACTGGAATAAAACATCAGCTATAAGACCAACCAGAAGCTTCTGCTAATCAGTTGCTTTGACAGTGGACTGAATGAAAGCATAGGCCTTTCAGCAAGAACTACTGGGTGTATGTTATGTCACCTAATTACTGTAAGATTCATGGGCCAAGCTGTGTCTTTTCAGATCTTCTTATTAAACCCGTAAAATCTAGGCGTTTCCTTTTTGCTTTTGTTTCAATGTCTTACACACTATAGTACGTTGCTCTTTGTTGCTATACCACAGAGCTTGGTCTGCTTAAAAGGTCCTCATTTCAACTCAACAGTTCACAAAGATGATCTATTTCATTGCTGAAGTCTTATAATTGCACAAGGTATTATGAAGTATCTGCTTGCATGGATCATAGCAGATCATATGATTTTGAATAAGAGCCATATACTTTAAGAAGATACCCTCCAAATAATGCTGTGGTAGTGTCATGGTTTACACTCTTGTGAAAGCTAAAGGATGTCTCACATATGGTAGTATGAGATGTGCCTGCTGGGGCACGATTAATGTATTAGACACTGGTTTAGTGGCATGTTATATGTGCCGCTGTTGCCTCTGATTGTTCCACATTTCAGTGGATGTGCAGATGTGCCTTTTTTCCCATTCACAGAGTTTGCTCCACCAGAGGTGCATTACGAGGAATCTGTTAGAGCTGTGAAGAGAATTGCTGCACACATAGCACTGTAGATCATATCGTTTTTAAAAAGGGTAAAGGAAAAGGAACATGTATACATTAGTGGTACAAGTTTGTTGATTGCAGGGTGTGGCATCATGTTAAGAGGCAAAAAGTATAACAGGCTGGGAGTGAAATAACAAGCTTTTGCAGTGCTTGGTAGGGAGTTCTTGAGTACACAGCACTGTAGGTTTTCCCCTTCTCCTTTCATAAATACCGGCTTTAGCCAACAATAATAAGGATTTTTTTCTGGCTTGGGTTTCACAGCTTCCATGTCTCATGTTTTGCATTTCTCACTGAAATTTCACTGAAATTACATGCAGAGAGTTCTGATATCTATAAAATGCTAAATATTGTGCATTATGCTGATGCATGTGTGAAACGATGGCAAATCCCTTTTTAAAAAAGCATTTAGAATTTAACAGCCTGTGACAGTCACATGAAAAAAAAAATCTAATATGTAATTTTTCATTGCATGGCTCAGTGTTGTTTTTTCTTTTCAGTGCTGTTTATAATGTTAAGGCTGTCTATCCCCTTAATATTTGAACTGAATAAGTAGAATATTTTGTGTACAATTCAAGTGTTTTGTGGTCTGTGCCGTGGTATCAAGGGAAGCCAGATTGACTCTCTCAAATGATCTTCTCTGTCCTGCCCTGTCCTTTCTGGAGAACAATGGTCAACATGGACTTGAAACCAGGCCTCTTTCTCCCCAATAGAAAGCATATTTAGTGGGAGGCAAGTGTTATTTATAATTTAGGGGGGAGGGAATGTTCTCATTCTAGAAAGTAAACAGAATTTCTCTGTCCATTATGACGAATCTTTTTTTTTTTCCCCAGAAGAGAGACTGTACATTTTAAAAGCATATATCTTCTAGAGGTGAATTGCCAAATTTTGGAATTACTTGCATATAGATTAACTTAAAACTAATACAGACACAGACTAGCAACAACTTTAACTATTTTTTTAACTATATAACTACTTTAACAACTTTAACCTTTGCAGTTCCTTGACCATTGCTGAAAGTCTAAATATATTTAAATGTATATAATTAACTTGATCTATCATTGCTTAGTTTCAGGAATAGTTGAGAGTTGCACACTGGCCATCAATATTTTTCAGCATTGTATTCACACATTTTATTTTGAGTGTGTACATTCCTTCAGTAATCCACTAAGGTCAGGGTCAGGCTTTTTCAGAAGTGGGTATACTTAATATTTTCAAGGGAGCATTCAGATTACTTGAATAACTCTCATACATGATCCCAGCAAATTCATGATCTCATGAGACAAAGCTTCTTTCCATTTCAGTCTACATATTTGACTTTAGTTGTGCTTGGCTTTTGGTACAACAACATTACATGCTGCTAATGGTGATGTGCTTTTATTTATTTTTGTAGCATTTGTCCAGTTTCTCATTATTTTCTCAGATCCCAGAGAAATGCTGGATCTAATTAGATATTTTGTAGCTGTTATTTTATTTTATATTTATATTTATATTTAGTAATTGGTATTACATGGTTATTCTGAGATCATACACGAAAATAACATTTCAAACCTTGGTACTGTGGCACTGAATTAATTTTTTTTATTTTTCATTGGCAAGTGTTTTCATAATTAAAATAAACTAGAACTTTATTTGCCAATGTTTAGTGAAATATGCAAGTAGGTGTTTTCATATCCAAGAGGTCCTGTGTAATTGTAGGGTGGATGATTATGAGGGGGTGATATCTCTGAAACAAAGAACTTGTTGTTTTGAAAGCTGGAATGGCAGGCCCACGTCAGCTAAATAACTCAATGTTAAGCAATGTTCATCAAGTAAAAACCTCCCATCTCTGTAAGCTACTGTTTGATATTCATTTT
Source organism: Rhinogobio ventralis (assembly GCA_039654625.1). Taxonomy (NCBI): domain Eukaryota; kingdom Metazoa; phylum Chordata; class Actinopteri; order Cypriniformes; family Gobionidae; genus Rhinogobio; species Rhinogobio ventralis. Next base: position 13,634,239 of record CM077198.1, read on the forward strand.
AAGGATATCAGATGGTTTTTAGATGTTTAAGCTGTATACTAAACTGAGCCTAATACATTTAGTGACTGCAATACAGCTATTGCTCTTGTTGTAAAGCGTTTTATGCAGTTTAGTGCTTTGTATCGATGCTAAAGAAATACATGGGATACAGATAATCTGTTCAAAGTTGAAAAATGTGCTGAGTTCCCAAAGAGAATCATGCTTCTTTACTTCAACTTTTTGTTGTAGATTGTATTGCCATCTAGTGGTCACAGGTTGATCCTCATTTACAGTTGTTCAATACAATTAAAATGTATGAACATAATGTATGAACATAATCTCATAAACCTATCTGTGAAAACTTACATTCAAGACACTAACCTTTGTGTTTTTTTGTTTTTTTTTTGTATTAAGGAAAATAACAAGTGCTGACACGGTCCACACTAGGGGACAGGTGAAGAAGGAACACATTTAGAGGTATACTGAATAAATATATACATGTTATAGCTATGTGATGTTAATAGCTACATGTAATTTACAGCATAACACTGCAAACATTGTCAATTACTGAAAATCTGATATCAATTTTGTATAATATTTTTAGATAATTGCTTGTGCAATTAGGGTGTATATATAAACCTAATATATTTGGTATTGTATTATAACAGTTCTACTCGGTTTTATTGTATATTGTGTAATGTTTTCTTTATTTTATTTTATGTATTTATTTTTGTACTTTATTTTTTTTTTTTTAAAGATGGCTGACGAGCAGGACACAAGGGAAGTGCTTTACCCACAGTGGATGGGCCCTGATAAGCATGGGCTCACCATTGAACAAAAAGGTCAAGGAGAGATTTTTGTCAAAGAGGTGAAAGAAGAGTCCCCTGTTGCTCATACTGGGAATGTATATGAAGGTATGTAGTTAAAATAACCCTGCATGTTCTGATGTAATGTGCAAACATTTAGAAAACCTTATTTTTTTAATATTTCAAGAAATATTTGATTCTTAGAGCAACATTTGAGCAGCATTCCTTTTTTTGGTGTTGGGCTATTGTCTATGAGCTAATGCTCTTGTAGTTTTTCTAAATATAATTGACATAGTTTAATTTGAACTTTACATGTACTGCCCTTTGTAACAGGTGACCAAATTGTGGGGGCCACCATTTACTTTGACAACATGAGCTCAGAAGAAACAGCTGAGCTACTGAAGACTCTAAACCGACATAAGGTTGGACTAAAATTACAAAACAAGACTGGAGACAAGTCACCTTGCCGCTCTCCAATGGGGACATTGTCATGGGAAGGACGTGGAGGGTTAGGAGGCTCTAGTTCAGACATTCTCCTGGTAAAGTGACATCAGTTGTTGGTCCATGTGTTACATGGGACCAGCACCATGACCATGTGAACCATACATTTGATTAATTTTAAATATTGTTATTCAGCATTGGTACACATTGTATTAGAACAAACATTGTTACAGTGTGTCAACTGATTTTAGTATGGTCAGTATTTCCATATTTAACTAATACATTTTTTTTTGTATATTTATTTCTTACATGTAAATTTCACACAGACATGGAATATCTTACTAATTTGTAATTTCTTTTCCTTTAGAGTGGAGATGACGAAGACTACAAAAGAATCTACACTAAGAAGATTAAACCTAGACTGAAGTCTGAGGATCTTGCTGAGGGTGTTGATGTGCGCACAGAGCGCCACAGCAGCACAAGCAGTGATGGTTGCACTGTTACTACAATCACTCGGAGAATAACTACCTACACTGTGGACATGCCGGGGGGAACCAGTGAGCAGATTGAGCAGTCGGAGGGGGATTCTTCTCAAATCAGATTACCACATAGTAGCCTGGTTAGCAGTACACACGGAGGTATAAAAATGGGGGACATGTCTCTTGGCGGGCCCCATATCACTGGCTCCTCTGTGAAGCACTGTAGCACAGGATCTATCACAGCAACAAGTGAATTAGATGGTAGTGGGAGAGAGATTACAATTAATGTGTCAGACACTGGACTGTCAGGGGGAAAAGGACATAGGGTGATAGAACGTTTTGGAAGGACTGAAACTTCTACAGGCAGTAGTGATCTCTCTGGCAAAGTAACCATGGGGTTAGACAAAGAAGTGGGAAATGTTTCTTCTCCAATGGAAGCTGGTTTTAAAACATCAAGTATGATAAAAGAAGCTGGGTTTGCTACAGTAAAGGGCCCTGTTCTGGACACTCGTGTTTCAGGTTTTTCTATTAGTGGAGATACAGGGGGAAATATTGGCAGGGAATCTTTGTCTGAAGCGCTTAAGGATGGGTCTGATGATAAAACCAAATTGTCTAAATTTACCATAGATGTTCAAGGGCCCAAGGTAAATATTAAACATCCTGAAGCTGAAATCAGTCAGGGTTCGGATTTTGCCATCCCAGATGTAGAAGGTAAAGTCAAAACTAGTGGATCTGTTGTTCATGCAGTGGAAATTGGTGGTGAACTGCCCCATGTGAAAGAACCAAAATTTGGAGCTAAACAGTTTACTGTAGAAGGTCCTAATGTAGAAATGATTTATAACAATCAAAATCTTAAAGATATTAGTCAAAGTGGTTTTAGCATAACTGGCAATCAGGATCTGTCAGCTTCATCATTTAGAGTGAAAGGCACTACTTTGGAGGGCTCCAATTTGGGCACTAATGTAAAATTGCCCTCATCTGGACTTAAAGGTCCAAAGTTTCAGGTACCTGATACAGAAGTAAGCCTCCCCGAAGCTAATGTTAAAATTACACATCCAGATATGGACATCAGGTGTCCAGAACATCACATTGAAGGATATGAGGGTAAAGGCAAAGAGGCCAAATTTAATGTGCCATTAGTCTCTGGTCAGGGAACTTATATGCCACATGTGGACTTAAACCTGAAAGGAGATATTAATGTGTCTGTTCCAAAGGTTGAAGGGAATGTTATGACACCAAAACTTGATATTAAAGAATCAGATCTTGAGGGTGCTAAGGGTGACTTTACTGTTTCAAAGGTAAAAATGCCCTCATTTGGAATTAAAGGTTCAGAAGAGAAGGGTCCAAATGTTGATCTAAATCTCACAAAAGCAGAAATGGATATTAAAGCAAAAGACAAGGATATCAAGACTCTAGAGCTTAACATTGAGGGATCTGATAGAAAAGTTAAGGACAGCAATGTCAAGATAACATCAATCTCCGGTCCAAAGTATTCTGTACCTGATGCGAACTTAAACGTGAAAGGGCCAACACAGAAAGGTGATTTCAACGTGTCCACTCCAAAAGTGAAAGGAGATATTACAGCACCGAAAGTTGAAATTGAAGGCCCTGGCATTGAGGATTTTGAGGGTGGTTTTAAGCTACCAAAGATCAAGATGCCCTCCTTTGGAATCAAAGGTCCAAAAGTGGAGGCACCTGATGTTAACACAAATCTTCCCAAAGCAGACATGGAAATTAAAGCTCCAAATGTGGCTATCAAGGGTCCAGAGCTTGATATTGAAGGACCTGATGGAAAAATCAAGGGCTCCAAATTCAAAATGCCATCAATCTCCGGTCCAAAGATTTCTATGCCAGATATGGATGTGTCTATTCCAAAAGTGGAAGGAGATATCAAAGCACCAAAAGTTGAAATTGAAGGCCCAGACTTTGAGGGTCCTGAGGGAGGTTTTAAGATGCCGAAGATCAAAATGCCAACATTCGGTCTCAAGGGTCCGAAAGTCGAGGGTCCAGATGTTGATGTGAATATCCCTAAAGGCAATATTGAGGTTAAGGCACCGAATGTAGATATTAAAGCTCCCGAGTTTGACATTGAGGGACCTGATGGAAAAATCAAGGGGTCTAAATTTAAGATGCCATCAATCTCTGGTCCAAAGATTTCTATGCCAGATGTGGACGTCAACCTGAAAGGCTCAAAACTGAAAGGGGATGTTAACGTGTCCGTTGCAAAAGTGGAAGGAGATACTAAAGCACCAAAAGTCGAAATTGAAGGCCCAGACTTTGAGGGTCCTGAGGGAGGTTTTAAGATGCCAAAGATCAAAATGCCAACATTCGGACTCAAGGGTCCAAAAGTCGAGGGTCCAGATGTTGATGTGAATATCCCTAAAGGCAATATTGAGGTTAAAGCACCAAATGTGGATATTAAAGCTCCCAATCTTGACATTGAGGGACCTGATGGAAAAATAAAGGGGTCTAAATACAAGATGCCATCAATCTCTGGTCCAAAGATTTCTATGCCAGATGTGGACGTCAACCTGAAAGGCCCAAAACTTAAGGGTGATGTTGATGTGTCCGTTCCAAAAGTGGAAGGAGATATTAAAGCTCCCAAAGTCAAAATTGAAGGCCCAGAACTTGAGGGTCCTGATGGTGGTTTTAAGATGCCAAAGATGAAAATGCCATCATTTGGATTCAAGGGTCAAAACGTGGAGGGTCCAGATGTGGATGTGAAAATTCCTAAAGCTGATATTAAGGTTAAGGCACCAGATGTGGATATTAAAGCTCCAGAGCTTGACATTGAAGAACCTGAGGGAAAAATCAAGGGCCACAAATTCAAGATGCCATCAATATCCGGTCCAAAGATTTCCATGCCAGATGTTGACTTCAACCTGAAAGGTCCAAAACTAAAAGGTGATGTTGATGTATCAGCTCCAAAAGTGGAAGGCCCAGATGTTGACATCAACTTCCCAAAAGCAGATATTGATGTTAAAGGACCTGAATTTCACATCAAAACTCCTGATCTTGACATTGAGGGACCTGAGGGCAAAATCAAAGGTCCCAAATTCAAAATGCCTACCATATCTGGTCCAAAGATCTCTATGCCAGATGTTGACTTCAACCTGAAAGGTCCAAAACTCAAAGGTGATGTTGATGTGTTGGTTCCTAAGGTGGAAGGAGATATTAAAGCACCAAAAGTTGAAATTGAAGGCCCAGGCCTCGAGGGTCCTGAGGGTGGTTTTAAGATGCCAAAGATCAAAATGCCATCATTCGGACTCAAGGGTTCAAAAATTGAGGGCCAGGATGTTGATGTGAAAATCCCTAAAGCTGATATTGAGGTTAAGGCACCAGATGTGGATATTAAAGCTCCAGAGCTTGACATTGAAGGGCCTGAGGGAAAAATCAAGGGCCCCAAATTCAAGATGCCATCAATCTCCGGTCCAAAGATTTCCATGCCAGATGTTGACTTCAACCTGAAAGGGCCAAAACTAAAAGGTGATGTTGATGTATCAGTTCCCAAAGTTAAAGGAGACCTTAAAGCACCAGAAGTAGATATCAAAGGCCCAGAGCTTGACATTGAGGGACCTGAGGGAAAAATCAAGGGCCCCAAATTCAAAATGCCATCTATGTCTGGTCCAAAGATATCTATGCCAGATGTTGACTTCAACCTAAAAGGTCCAAAACTGAAAGGTGATGTTGATGTGTCTGTTCCAAAAGTGGAAGGAGATATTAAAGCACCAAAAGTTGAAATTGAAGGCCCAGACCTTGAGGGTCCTGAGGGTGGTTTTAAGATGCCAAAGATCAAAATGCCTTCATTCGGACTCAAGGGTCCAAAAGTGGAGGGCCCAGATGTTGATGTAAAAATCCCTAAAGCTGATATTGAGGTTAAGGCACCAGACATGGATATTAAAGCTCCAGAGCTTGACATTGAAGGACCTGAGGGAAAAATCAAGGGCCCCAAATTCAAGATGCCATCAATCTCTGGCCCAAAGATTTCTATGCCAGATGTTGACTTCAACCTGAAAGGTCCAAAACTCAAAGGTGATGTTGATGTGTCCATTCCTAAAGTGGAAGGGGACATTAAAGGACCAAAAGTTGAAATTGAAGGCCCAGACCTTGAGGGTCCTGAGGGTGGTTTTAAGATGCCAAAGTTTAAAATGCCATCATTTGGCACTAAAGGTCCTAAAGTGGAGGGCCCAGATGTAGACATCAATCTGCCAAAAGCAAATGTTGATGTTAAAGGACCTGATATTGACATCAAAACTCCTGATCTTGACATTGAAGGACCTGAGGGAAAAATCAAGGGCTCCAAATTCAAGATGCCATCAATCTCCGGTCCAAAGATTTCCATGCCAGATGTTGACTTCAACCTGAAAGGGCCAAAACTGAAAGGTGATGTTGATGTGTCCGTTCCAAAAGTGGAAGGAGATATTAAAGCACCAAAAGTTGAAATTGAAGGCCCAGAACTTGAGGGTCCTGAGGGTGGTTTTAAGATGCCAAAGTTCAAAATGCCATCATTCGGACTCAAGGGTCCAAAAGTGGAGGGCCCTGATGTTGATGTAAAAATCCCTAAAGCTGATATTGAGGTTAAGGCACCAGACGTGGATATTAAAGCTCCAGAGCTTGACATTGAAGGACCTGAGGGAAAAATCAAGGGCCCCAAATTCAAAATGCCATCTATGTCTGGTCCAAAGATCTCTATGCCAGATGTTGACTTTAACCTGAAAGGTCCAAAACTGAAAGGTGATGTTGATGTGTCTGTTCCAAAAGTGGAAGGAGATATTAAAGGACCAAAAGTTGAAATTGAAGGCCCAGACCTCGAGGGTCCTGAGGGTGGTTTTAAGATGCCAAAGATGAAAATGCCATCATTCGGACTCAAGGGTCCAAAAGTGGAGGGCCCTGATGTTGATGTAAAAATCCCTAAAGCTGATATTGAGGTTAAGGCACCAGACGTGGATATTAAAGCTCTGGAGCTTGACATTGAAGGACCTGAGGGAAAAATCAAGGGCCCCAAATTCAAGATGCCTTCAATCTCTGGTCCAAAGATTTCAATGCCGGATGTTGACTTCAACCTGAAAGGGCCAAAACTGAAAGGGGATATTGATGTTTCTGTCCCAAAAGTGGAAGGAGATATTAAAGCACCAAAAGTTGAAATTGAAGGCCCAGACCTCGAGAGTCCTGAGGGTGGTTTTAAGATGCCAAAGTTCAAAATGCCATCATTTGGACTCAAAGGTCCAAAAGTGGAGGGCCCAAATGTTGATGTAAAAATCCCTAAAGCTGATATTGAGGTTAAGGCACCAGATGTAGATATTAAAGCTCCAGAGCTTGACATTGAAGGACCTGAGGGAAAAATCAAGGGCCCCAAATTCAAGATGCCATCAATGTCCGGTCCAAAGATTTCCATGCCAGATGTTGATTTCAACCTGAAAGGGCCAAAACTCAAAGGTGATGTTGATGTGTCCATTCCAAAAGTTAAAGGAGATATTAAAGCACCAGAAGTAGATGTCAAGGGCCCAGAGCTTGATATTGAAGGACCTGAGGGAAAAATCAAGGGCCCCAAATTCAAGATGCCATCAATGTCCGGTCCAAAGATTTCCATGCCAGATGTTGACTTCAACCTGAAAGGGCCAAAACTGAAAGGTGATGTTGATGTGTCCGTTCCAAAAGTGGAAGGAGATATTAAAGCACCAAAAGTTGAAATTGAAGGTCCAGACCTCGAGGGTCCTGAAGGTGGTTTTAAGATGCCAAAGTTCAAAATGCCATCATTTGGAGTTAAAGGTCCTAAAGTGGAAGGCCCAGATGTTGACATCAATCTCCCAAAAGCAGATATTGACGTTAAAGGACCTGAATTTGACATCAAAACTCCTGATCTTGACATTGAGGGACCTGAGGGGAAAATCAAAGGTCCCAAATTCAAAATGCCTTCCATATCTGGTCCAAAGATCTCTATGCCAGATGTTGACTTCAACCTGAAAGGTCCAAAACTGAAAGGTGATGTTGATTTATCAGTTCCAAAAGTTAAAGGAGACATTAACGCACCAGATGTAGATATCAAGGGCCCAGAACTTGACATTGAGGGACCTGAGGGAAAAATCAAGGGCCCCAAATTCAAAATGCCATCTATCTCTGGCCCAAAGATTTCTATGCCAGATGTTGACTTCAACCTGAAAGGTCCGAAACTAAAAGGTGATGTTGATGTGTCCATTCCTAAAGTGGAGGGAGATATTAAAGGACCAAAAGTTGAAATTGAAGGTCCAGACCTTGAGGGTCCTGAAGGTGGTTTTAAGATGCCAAAGTTCAAAATGCCATCATTTGGTGTTAAAGGTCCAAAAGTGGAGGGCCCAGATGTTGACATAAAAATCCCTAAAGCTGATATTGAGGTTAAGGCACCAGACGTGGATATTAAAGCTCCAGAGTTTGACATTGAAGGACCTGAGGGAAAAATAAAGGGCCCCAAATTCAAGATGCCATCAATGTCCACTCCAAAGATTTCCATGCCAGATGTTGACTTCAACCTGAAAGGGCCAAAACTCAAAGGTGATGTTGATGTGTCCATTCCAAAAGTTAAAGGAGACATTATATCACCAGAAGTAGATATCAAGGGCCCAGAGCTTGACATTGAAGGACCTGAGGGAAAAATCAAGGGCTCCAAATTCAAAATGCCATCTATCTCTGGGCCAAAGATCTCTATGCCAGATGTTGACTTCAATCTGAAAGGTCCAAAACTGAAAGGTGATGTTGATGTGTCTGTCCCAAAAGTGGAAGGAGATATTAAAGGACCAAAAGTTCAAATTGAAGGCCCAGACCTCGAGGGTCCTGAAGGTGGTTTTAAGATGCCAAAGTTCAAAATGCCATCATTTGGAGTTAAAGGTCCTAAGGTGGAGGGCCCAGATGTTGACATCAATCTCCCAAAAGCAGATATTGACGTTAAAGGACCTGAAATTGACATTGAAACTCCTGATCTTGACATTGAGGGACCTGCAGGAAAAATCAAAGGTCCCAAATTCAAAATGCCTACCCTATCTGGTCCAAAGATCTCTATGCCAGATGTTGACTTCAACCTGAAAGGTCCAAAACTGAAAGGTGATGTTGATGTGTCTGTCCCAAAAGTCGAAGGAGATATTAAAGGACCAAAAGTTGAAATTGAAGGCCCAGACCTCGAGGGTCCTGAGGGTGGTTTTAAGATGCCAAAGTTCAAAATGCCATCATTTGGAGTTAAAGGTCCTAAAGTGGAGGGCCCAGATGTTGACATCAATCTCCCGAAAGCAGATATTAACGTTAAAGGACCTGAAATTGACATCAAAACTCCTGATCTTGACATTGAGGGACCTGAGGGGAAAATCAAGGGCCCCAAATTCAAGATGCCATCAATCTCCGGTCCAAAACTTTCCATGCCAGATGTTGACTTCAACCTGAAAGGTCCAAAGCTCAAAGGTGATGTTGATGTGTCCATTCCAAAAGTTGAAGGTGATATTAAAGGACCAAAAGTTCAAATTGAAGGCCCAGACCTCGAGGGTCCTGAAGGTGGTTTTAAGATGCCAAAGTTCAAAATGCCATCATTTGGAGTTAAAGGTCCTAAAGTGGAAGGCCCAGATGTTGACATCAATCTCCCGAAAGCAGATATTGACATTAAAGGACCTGAAATTGACATCAAAACTCCTGATCTTGACATTGAGGGACCTGAGGGGAAAATCAAGGGCCCCAAATTCAAGATGCCATCAATCTCCGGTCCAAAGATTTCCATGCCAGATGTTGACTTCAACCTGAAAGGGCCAAAACTAAAAGGTGATGTTGATGTATCAGTTCCCAAAGTTAAAGGAGACCTTAAAGCACCAGAAGTAGATATCAAAGGCCCAGAGCTTGACTTTGAGGGACCTGAGGGAAAAATCAAGGGCCCCAAATTCAAGATGCCATCAATCTCTGGTCCAAAGATTTCCATGCCAGATGTTGACTTCAACCTGAAAGGTCCAAAACTGAAAGGTGATGTTGATGTATCAGTTCCCAAAGTTAAAGGAGACCTTAAAGCACCAGAAGTAGATATCAAAGGCCCAGAGCTTGACATTGAGGGACCTGAGGGAAAAATCAAGGGCCCCAAATTCAAAATGCCATCCATGTCTGGTCCAAAGATGTCTATGCCAGATGTTGACTTCAACCTGAAAGGTCCAAAATTGAAAGGTGATGTTGATGTGTCCATTCCAAAATTGGAAGGAGATATTAAAGGACCGAAAGTTCAAATTGAAGGCCCAGACCTCGAGGGTCCTGAGGGTGGTTTTAAAATGCCAAAGTTTAAAATGCCATCATTTGGAGTTAAAGGTCCTAAAGTGGAAGGCCCAGATGTTGACATCAATCTCCCAAAAGCAGATATTGACATTAAAGGACCTGAAATCGACATCAAAACTCCTGATCTTGACATTGAGGGACCTGAGGGGAAAATCAAGGGCCCCAAATTCAAGATGCCATCAATCTCCGGTCCAAAGATTTCCATGCCAGATGTTGACTTCAACCTGAAAGGGCCAAAACTGAAAGGTGATGTTGATGTATCAGTTCCCAAATTTAAAGGAGACCTTAAAGCACCAGAAGTAGATATCAAAGGCCCAGAGCTTGACATTGAGGGACCTGAGGGAAAAATCAAGGGCCCCAAATTCAAAATGCCATCCATGTCTGGTCCAAAGATATCTATGCCAGATGTTGACTTCAACCTGAAAGGTCCAAAACTCAAAGGTGATGTTGATGTGTCCATTCCAAAATTGGAAGGAGATATTAAAGGACCGAAAGTTCAAATTGAAGGCCCAGACCTCGAGGGTCCTGAAGGTGGTTTTAAAATGCCAAAGTTTAAAATGCCATCATTTGGAGTTAAAGGTCCTAAAGTGGAAGGCCCAGATGTTGACATCAATCTCCCAAAAGCAGATATTGACATTAAAGGACCTGAAATTGACATCAAAACTCCTGATCTTGACATTGAGGGACCTGAGGGGAAAATCAAGGGCCCCAAATTCAAGATGCCATCAATCTCCGGTCCAAAGATTTCCATGCCAGATGTTGACTTCAACCTGAAAGGGCCAAAACTGAAAGGTGATGTTGATGTATCCATTCCCAAAGTTAAAGGAGACATTAAAGCACCAGAAGTAGATATCAAAGGCCCAGAGCTTGACATTGAGGGACCTGAGGGAAAAATCAAGGGCCCCAAATTCAAAATGCCATCCATGTCTGGTCCAAAGATATCTATGCCAGATGTTGACTTCAACCTGAAAGGTCCAAAACTCAAAGGTGATGTTGATGTGTCCATTCCAAAATTGGAAGGAGATATTAAAGGACCGAAAGTTCAAATTGAAGGCCCAGACCTCGAGGGTCCTGAAGGTGGTTTTAAAATGCCAAAGTTTAAAATGCCATCATTTGGAGTTAAAGGTCCTAAAGTGGAAGGCCCAGATGTTGACATCAATCTCCCAAAAGCAGATATTGACATTAAAGGACCTGAAATTGACATCAAAACTCCTGATCTTGACATTGAGGGACCTGAGGGGAAAATCAAGGGCCCCAAATTCAAGATGCCATCAATCTCCGGTCCAAAGATTTCCATGCCAGATGTTGACTTCAACCTGAAAGGGCCAAAACTGAAAGGTGATGTTGATGTATCCATTCCCAAAGTTAAAGGAGACATTAAAGCACCAGAAGTAGATATCAAAGGCCCAGAGCTTGACATTGAGGGACCTGAGGGAAAAATCAAGGGCCCCAAATTCAAAATGCCATCTATGTCTGGTCCAAAGATATCTATGCCAGATTTTGACTTCAACCTGAAAGGTCCAAAACTGAAAGGTGATGTTGATGTGTCTGTTCCAAAAGTGGAAGGAGATATTAAAGCACCAAAAGTTGAAATTGAAGGCCCAGACTTCGAGGGTCCTGAGGGTGGTTTTAAAATGCCAAAGTTCAAAATGCCATCATTTGGAGTTAAAGGTCCTAAAGTGGAGGGCCCAGACGTTGACATCAATCTCCCGAAAGCAGATATTGACGTTAAAGGATCTGAAATTGACATCAAAACTCCTGATCTTGACATTGAGGGACCTGAGGGGAAAATCAAGGGCCCCAAATTCAAGATGCCATCAATCTCCGGTCCAAAGATTTCCATGCCAGATGTTGACTTCAACCTGAAAGGTCCAAAACTGAAAGGTGATGTTGATGTATCAGTTCCAAAAGTTGAAGGAGATATTAAAGGACCAAAAGTTGAAATTGAAGGCCCAGACCTTGAGGGTCCTGAGGGTGGTTTTAAGATGCCTAAGATCAAAATGCCATCATTCGGACTCAAGGGTCCAAAAGTGGAGGGCCCAGATGTTGATGTGAAAATCCCTAAAGCTGATATTGAGGTTAAGGCACCAGATGTGGATTTTAAATCTCCAGAGCTTGACATTGAAGGACCTGAGGGAAAAATCAAGGGCCCCAAATTCAAGATGCCATCAATGTCTGGTCCAAAGATTTCCATGCCAGATTTTGACTTCAACCTGAAAGGGCCAAAACTGAAAGGTGATGTTGATGTTTCAATTCCAAAAGTTAAAGGAGACATTAAGGCACCAGATGTAGATATCAAAGGCCCAGCGATTGACATTGAGGGACCTGAGGGAAAAATCAAGGGTCCCAAATTCAAAATGCCATCTATCTCTGGCCCAAAGGTTTCTATGCCAGATGTTGACTTCAACCTGAAAAGTCCAAAACTCAAAGGTGATGTTGATGTGTCTGTCCCTAAAGTGGAAGGAGATATTAAAGGACCAAAAGTTGAAATAGAAGGCCCAGACCTTGAGGGTCCTGAAGGTGGTTTTAAGATGCCAAAGTTCAAAATGCCATCTTTTGGAGTTAAAGGTCCTAAAATGGATGGCCCAGATTTTGACATCAATCTCCCAAAAGCAGATGTTGATGTTAAAGGACCTGACATTGACATCAAAACTCCTGATCTTGACATTGAGGGACCTGAGGGGAAAATCAAAGGTCCCAAGTTCAAAATGCCTTCCATATCTGGGCCAAATATTTCTATGCCAGATGTTGACTTCAACCTGAGAGGTCCAAAACTCAAAGGTGATGTTGATGTATCAGTTCCAAAAGTTGAAGGACAATTTAAAACACCTGATGTGGATATCAAGGGTCCAGAGCTTGATCTTGAGGGACCTGATGGAAAAATCAAGGGCCCTAAATTCAAGATGCCAACAATCTCTGGTCCAAAGGTTTCTTCGCCAGATGTTGATTTTAACCTGAGAGGGCCAAAGGTGAAAGGTGATGTTGACATGTCACTTCCAAAAGTTCAAGGAGACATTAAAACACCAGATGTGGATATCAAGGGGCCAAAACTTGACATAGAAGTACCTGAAGGAAAAATTAAGGGCCCAAAACTGAAGATGCCATCAGTATCTGGTCCTGAAGGTCCTAATGTTGAGGGCAATATTCCGGAAGCAAATGTGAAAAAGCCAAAGTTCAAGATGCCAAAATTTAAGATGCCAAAATTTGGTTTTAAGTCACCCAAAGGAGATATTGATGCTAGTTTGCCTAGTAGTGATGTCAGTTTAAAATCACCAGACATTGACATCAAAACACCTGATCTAGACATTGAGGGACCTGAAGGGAAAATCAAAGGTCCTAAGTTCAAAATGCCATCTATGTCTGGTCCAAAGATCTCTATGCCAGATGTAGACTTCAACTTGAAAAGTCCAAAAGTCAAGGGTGATATAGATGTCTCTGGACCCAAAATTGCAGGTGACATAAAGGTTCCAAAAGTGGACATTGAAGGTCCCGATATTGATATAGAGGGCCCAGAAGGTGGTTTGAAGATGCCTAAATTCAAAATGCCATCATTTGGAGTTAAAGGACCTAAAGTGGAGGGCCCAGATATTGACATCAATTTCCCAAAAGCAGATATTGACATTAAAGGACCTGAAATTGACCTCAAAACTCCTGATCTTGACATTGACGGACCTGAGGGGAAAATCAAAGGTCCCAAGTTCAAAATGCCTTCTTTATCTGGTCCAAAGATCTCGATGCCAGATATGGACTTTAACCTGAAAGGTCCAAAACTGAAAGGTGATGCTGACATGTCCGTTCCAAAAGTGGAAGGAGATATTAAAGGACCAAAAGTTGAAATTGAAGGCCCAGACCTTGAGGGTCCTGAGGGTGGTTTTAAGATGCCAAAGATCAAAATGCCATCATTCGGACTCAAAGGTCCTAAATTGGAAGGCCCAGATGTTGACATTAATCTCCCAAAAGCAGATGTTGATTTTAAAGGACCTGAAATTGACATCAAAACTCCTGATCTTGACATTGAGGGACCTGAGGGGAAAATCAAAGGTCCCAAGTTTAAAATGCCTACCATATCTGGTCCAAAGATCTCTATGCCAGATGTTAACCTAAATCTTAAAGGCCCCAAAGTTAAGGGTGATATGGATGTTTCTGGACCGAAGATTTCAGGGGACATAAATGCTCCAAAAGTGGACATTAAAGGTCCTGATATTGATATAGAGGGCCCAGAAGGAGGCTTCAAGATGCCCAAAATAAAAATGCCATCATTTGGACTCAAAGGACCTAAAGTGGAGGGCCCAGATGTTGACATCAATCTCCCAAAAGCAGATATTGATGTTAAAGGACCTGAATTTGACATCAAAACTCCTGATCTTGACATTGAGGGACCTGACGGGAAAATCAAAGGTCCCAAGTTCAAAATGCCTACCATATCTGGTCCAAAGATCTCTATGCCAGATGTTGACTTCAACCTGAAAGGTCCAAAACTGAAAGGTGATGTTGATGTGTCCATTCCTAAAGTAGAGGGAGATATGAAAGGACCAAAAGTTGAAATTGAAGGCCCAGACTTTGAGGGTCCTGAAGGTGGTTTTAAGATGCCAAAGTTCAAAATGCCATCATTTGGAGTTAAAGGTCCTAAAGTGGAAGGCCCAGATGTTGACATCAATCTCCCAAAAGCAGATATTGATGTTAAAGGACCTGAATTTGACATCAAATCTCCTGATCTTGACATTGAGGGACCTGATGGGAAAATCAAAGGTCCCAAGTTCAAAATGCCTTCTTTATCTGGTCCAAAGATCTCTATGCCAGATGTTGACTTCAACCTGAAAGGTCCAAAACTAAAAGGTGATGTTGATGTGTCAGTTCCAAAAGTTAAAGGAGACATTAAAGCACCAGAAGTAGATATCAAGGGCCCAGAGCTTGATATTGAGGGGCCTGAGGGAAAAATCAAGGGCCCCAAATTCAAAATGCCATCTATCTCTGGCCCAAAGATTTCTATGCCAGATGTTGACTTCAACCTGAAAGGTCCAAAACTAAAAGGTGATGTTGATGTGTCCGTTCCAAAAGTGGAGGGAGATATGAAAGGACCAAAAGTTGAAATTGAAGGCCCAGACCTTGAGGGTCCTGAAGGTGGTTTTAAGATGCCAAAGTTCAAAATGCCGTCATTTGGAGTTAAAGGTCCTAAAGTGGAAGGCCCAGATGTTGACATCAATCTCCCAAAAGCAGATATTGACGTTAAAGGACCTGAATTTGACATCAAAACTCCTGATCTTGACATTGAGGGACCTGATGGGAAAATCAAAGGTCCCAAGTTCAAAATGCCTTCTTTATCTGGTCCAAAGATCTCTATGCCAGATGTTGACTTCAACCTGAAAGGTCCAAAACTGAAAGGTGATGCTGATTTATCAGTTCCAAAAGTTAAAGGAGACATTAAAGCACCAGAAGTAGATATCAAGGGCCCAGAGCTTGATATTGAGGGGCCTGAGGGAAAAATCAAGGGCCCCAAATTCAAAATGCCATCTGTCTCTGGCCCAAAGATTTCTATGCCAGATTTTGACTTCAACCTGAAAGGTCCAAAACTAAAAGGTGATGTTGATGTGTCCATTCCTAAAGTGGAGGGAGATATTAAAGGACCAAAAGTTGAAA
Organism: Rhinogobio ventralis; assembly: GCA_039654625.1. Taxonomy (NCBI): domain Eukaryota; kingdom Metazoa; phylum Chordata; class Actinopteri; order Cypriniformes; family Gobionidae; genus Rhinogobio; species Rhinogobio ventralis. The sequence continues at coordinate 13,649,852 of CM077198.1, forward strand.
TTGAAGGCCCAGACTTCGAGGGTCCTGAAGGTGGTTTTAAGATGCCAAAGTTCAAAATGCCATCATTTGGAGTTAAAGGTCCTAAATTGGAAGGCCCAGATGTTGACATCAATCTCCCAAAAGCAGATATTGATATTAAAGGACCTGAATTTGACATCAAAACTCCTGATCTTGACATTGAGGGACCTGATGGGAAAATCAAAGGTCCCAAGTTCAAAATGCCTTCTTTATCTGGTCCAAAGATCTCTATGCCAGATGTTGACTTCAACCTGAAAGGTCCAAAACTGAAAGGTGATGCTGATTTATCAGTTCCAAAAGTTAAAGGAGACATTAAAGCACCAGAAGTAGATATCAAGGGCCCAGAGCTTGATATTGAGGGGCCTGAGGGAAAAATCAAGGGCCCCAAATTCAAAATGCCATCAATCTCTGGCCCAAAGATTTCTATGCCAGATTTTGACTTCAACCTGAAAGGTCCAAAACTAAAAGGTGATGTTGATGTGTCCGTTCCTAAAGTGGAGGGAGATATTAAAGGACCAAAAGTTGAAATTGAAGGCCCAGACCTTGAGGGTCCTGAAGGTGGTTTTAAGATGCCAAAGTTCAAAATGCCATCATTTGGAGTTAAAGGTCCTAAATTGGAAGGCCCAGATGTTGACATCAATCTCCCAAAAGCAGATATTGATATTAAAGGACCTGAATTTGACATCAAAACTCCTGATCTTGACATTGAGGGACCTGATGGGAAAATCAAAGGTCCCAAGTTCAAAATGCCTTCTTTATCTGGTCCAAAGATCTCTATGCCAGATGTTGACTTCAACCTGAAAGGTCCAAAACTGAAAGGTGATGTTGATTTATCAGTTCCAAAAGTTAAAGGAGACATTAAAGCACCAGAATTAGATATCAAGGGCCCAGAGCTTGATATTGAGGGGCCTGAGGGAAAAATCAAGGGCCCCAAATTCAAAATGCCATCCATCTCTGGCCCAAAGATTTCTATGCCAGATGTTGACTTCAACCTGAAAGGTCCAAAACTGAAAGGTGATGTTGATGTGTCTGTTCCAAAAGTGGAAGGAGATATTAAAGCACCAAAAGTTGAAATTGAAGGCCCAGACCTTGAGGGTCCTGAAGGTGGTTTTAAGATGCCAAAGTTCAAAATGCCATCATTTGGAGTTAAAGGTCCTAAATTGGAAGGCCCAGATGTTGACATCAATCTCCCAAAAGCAGATATTGACCTTAAAGGACCTGAAATTGACATAAAAACTCCTGATCTTGACATTGAGGGACCTGACGGGAAAATCAAAGGTCCCAAGTTCAAAATGCCTTCCATATCTGGGCCAAAAATCTCTATGCCAGATGTTGACTTCAACCTGAAAGGTCCAAAACTAAAAGGTGATGTTGATGTGTCTGTTCCTAAAGTGGAGGGAGATATTAAAGGACCAAAAGTTGAAATTGAAGGCCCAGACCTTGAGGGTCCTGAAGGTGGTTTTAAGATGCCAAAGTTCAAAATGCCATCATTTGGAGTTAAAGGTCCTAAATTGGAAGGCCCAGATGTTGACATCAATCTCCCAAAAGCAGATTTTGACCTTAAAGGACCTGAAATTGACATAAAAACTCCTGATCTTGACATTGAGGGACCTGACGGGAAAATCAAAGGTCCCAAGTTCAAAATGCCTTCCATATCTGGTCCAAAAATCTCTATGCCAGATGTTGACTTCAACCTGAAAGGTCCAAAACTAAAAGGTGATGTTGATGTGTCTGTTCCTAAAGTGGAGGGAGATATTAAAGGACCAAAAGTTGAAATTGAAGGCCCAGACCTTGAGGGTCCTGAAGGTGGTTTTAAGATGCCAAAGTTCAAAATGCCATCATTTGGAGTTAAAGGTCCTAAAGTGGAGGGCCCAGATGTTGACATCAGTCTCCCAAAAGGAGATGTTGATTTTAAAGGACCTGACATTGACATCAAAACTCCTGATCTTGACATTGAGGGACCTGATGGAAAAATCAAAGGTCCCAAGTTCAAAATGCCTTCCATTTCTGGTCCAAAGATCTCTATGCCAGATGTTAACCTAAATCTTAAAGGTCCCAAAGTTAAGGGTGATATGGATGTTTCTGGACCGAAGTTTGCAGGGGACATAAAGGGTCCAAAATTGGACATTGGAGGTCCTGATGTTGATATAGAGGGCCCAGAAGGAGGCTTCAAGATGCCAAAGTTCAAAATGCCATCATTTGGAGTTAAAGGACCTAAAGTGGAGGGCTCAGGTGTTGACATCAATCTCCCAAAAGCAAATGTTGATGTTAAAGGACCTGAAATTGACATCAAAACTCCCGATCTTGACATTGAGGGACCTGAAGGGAAAGTCAAAGGTCCTAAGTTCAAAATGCCTTCCATATCTGGTCCAAAGATCTCTATGCCAGATGTAGACTTCAACTTGAAAAGTCCAAAAGTCAAGGGTGATATAGATGTATCTGGACCTAAGATTGCAGGTGACATAAAAGCTCCAAATGTGGACGTTGAAGGTCCGGATGTTGAAATAGAGGGCCCAGAAGGTGGCTTGAAGATGCCTAAGATCAAAATGCCATCATTTGGACTCAAAGGTCCTAAAGTGGAAGGCCCAGATGTTGATTTGAAAATCCCTAATATTGAGGTTAAGGCACCAGATGTGAACATTAAAGCTCCAGAGCTTGACATTGAGGGACCTGACGGAAAAATCAAAGGCCACAAATTCAAGATGCCATCAATCTCTGGTCCAAAGATTTCTATGCCAGATGTTGACTTCAACCTGAAAGGTCCAAAACTCAAAGGTGATATTGACATGTCCGTTCCAAACATTGAAGGAGATATTAAAAGACCAAAAGTTCAAATTGAAGGCCCAGACCTTGAGGGTCCTGAGGGTGGTTTTAAGATGCCAAACATCAAAATGCCATCATTTGGACTTAAAGGTCCTAAAGTGGAGGGCCCAAATGTTGACATTAATCTACCAAAAGCAGATGTTGATATTAAAGGACCTGAAATTGATATTAGAACTCCTGATCTTGACATTGAAGGACCTGAGGGCAAAATCAAAGGTCCCAAGTTCAAAATGCCTTCCACATCTGGTCCAAAGTTCTCTATGCCAGATGTCAACTTAAATCTAAAAGGCCCTAAAGGCAAGGGTGATGTGGATGTTTCTGGACCAAAGATAACAGGTGACATAAATGCTCCAAAAGTGGACATTGAAGGACCTAATGTTGATATAGAGGGCCCAGAAGGTGGTGTAAAGATGCCAAAAATCAAAATGCCATCATTTGGAATGAAAGGCCCTAAAGTGGAGGGTCCAGATGTTGACATCAATCTCCCAAAAGCTGATTTTGATATCAAAGGACCTGAAATTGATGTTAATGCTCCTGATCTTGACTTTGAGGGACCAGAGGGGGGTTTAAAACATATTAAGTTCCCAAAATTCAAAGGGCCCAACTTTGGAATAAAGTCTTCGGGTGGCAGTCTTTCAGTACCTGAAAAAGATGTTAAGGCGAGCATTGATGTCAAAAGCCCTGATGTCAATGTTAGTGGACCAGATGCAAACATTAAGGTGCCAAAAACAAAGAAATCTAAATTTTCACTTGGAGTTAAGAGTCCAAAATTGGATGCAGATATTCCTGATGCTGGTGGTAGTTTAGAAGGACCTGATATGAACATAGATGTGAAAGGAAAGAAGGGTAAATTCAAACTGACTAAAGGGAAAGGGAAGACTAAAACCTTTGATGGTGATATGAAGACTGAAATTGTCAAGTTGGAGACAAATGAACCTGATTTACAGTTGAAGTCAACCAAAGTAAAGAAACCTTTTTTTGGAAAGTTACATTTTCCTGATGTGGAATTTGACATTAAATCTCCAAAAGTTAAAGGTAGTTCATCTGCATCTGGAACTATAAAATCATCTGATGTTGATTTGCCATCTGCAAGCCTTAAAACTGATATTCAGACACCAGATGCTAGTTTGGACAGTCCGGATTTCAAAACAAAAGGGGGGAAAATGAAAATGCCAAAAATTAGTATCTCTGGCTCTAAATCAAAAACTCCTGAACTGGGTGTTAGAGGTGGAACATTGGAGACCTTGCATTCCCCAGATGTCAGTGTAGCAGGATCAGGCATTAATGGAAAAGGCAATGTTATGGAAGGAAAAATACAGGATGTTGAGTTGACAGTGCCATCTGTAAATGTCCATGGTGTGGCTTTAGATGCTGATTTAAATCTCACTGAACAAAAAGGAGTAAAAGGGAGCATTGAAATACCAGGCTATAATGTGAGGGGACAAAAGGGAGAGGCTGCAAGTGGGTTAGGCATGAAGCCAGATGCATCATTATCTGGGGTTGAGTACCAAGAAGGTAATGTAACATTTCCTAAAATCAAAATACCAAAGTTTGGTGTTGCATTGCCTAAAGTAGAAGGAAGAGAGATGGGAGTAGATGTAGGTTCAGGTGAATTGGCTGCTGGTGCTACAGTTAGTTCCCAAAGTCTAGAAATGCAGAGCACTGATATGAAAAGCAGTGGTGGAAAAATGAAAGTCAAAATGCCAAAACTATTTGTAAAAACTAAATCTAAAGGTGGCAGTGCAGCTGATCTTACTGTTGAGGGAGAAGATGCTGATCTTACCCCTAAAGGTGGTGCAAATGTGTCTAAGGAGTTGAGTCTTAGTTCTGGGGAATTGGTAAGTGGCAAGTTGGCAGTAGAGGGAAGCTCTGGATTTAAAGTTTCACCAAAGAGTAAATCAGCCTCCCTTGACTTCTTCAAAAAATCACGACATCACTCATCCACTCTAAGTGATGAGGGAGGTTTAGCTTCCCCTGTTTCTACTGAAGGACACTTACAGGCTGAGGGTGGCAACATTTCAATAGATGTTGGAGAAACAATGGTTAAAGGCAAGAAAGGAAAGTTGAAGTTTGCTACAGTTGGAGGTTTTAGCTCAAAAAGTAAAGGTTCATATGAAGTGACAGATGAAAGTGAGGTTAGGATTGAGGGTGCTGGTGGAGTTGCTCAGCCTTTAAAGAAGTCCAGAATGTCGTCATCATCTAGCAGTGATAGTGGCTCAAAAGGTAGTTTTCGGTTACCACAACTCGAAATCGCCGTTTCGCCAAAGAAATAGTTTTTATACTAGTATCTATACACAGTACATTCACAACAATTTTTTTTTTGTCTTGATGATTACATGTAAATCTGTCTTTCATTTAAACAATAGTGCACTGTTTCTTCAATTTCCACAAATATTCTTCACAGGCATTGCTTTTTTTTTTCTGAATCACAGTTTAACTGTAAATAAGAGAAATCTGTTATGTAATTTTAATTCTTTTGTTTTGTAGATAGGAATTTCATGCCCAATCCAACAATGTGTGTAGTTAATATAAAATGTTCCGCATCTAGATTTGAGTTGTCATCTGATAACTTGTTATATTTTTGTACCTTTGAAAGTTTTGGGACTCTTGTCCTTTCTAAAATTGTCTGGATACATTTACATACAAGAGACATGATTTAGTTGCATTTGAAAGGATTTTATGACTTCAACTTCATTTATATATTTAGTGATGTATCATATGTACTCATCACAGATGAATAACTAATTTCAACAGTGATAAACCAGATATAATTTGTAAGCACAATGAAGTTTAAGGGCTGTACAAACTGTAAATAAATTGATTCAAAATAGATACATTTGATAACAACAATGTCTCCCAAATAATATGACACTTCAGATATTATGGAATTTACACAGAGATTATAATCTTCTAAAGTATTTATATCTAAGACTGTCTTTTTCAGCGATTGATTGAATCTCTTTAAAATGCACACCATGTAGCAGTTGACAAAAGCTGCTTTGATTTTTAATGGTTTCTAAGGCATCTTTTCTTAGTTATATCTTCCACATTTCTTTACATCCAGTTGGCTCTCTCTCTTCCTCTCACTAAATGTATGAAATGTCGTGTGGTGATATAACTATAGGAAATCTAATGCCAATGGTTGAACTTTAATATTTTGAAAAGGCATAAAATGTGCATTGCCCTTGTAAATAGTGGGACCTTTAGGCTTTAAGTTTTTAACTCCTTTTTCTTGTATGAGTTGCAAAAAATTTAAATAAAGTGATCAACTATCAATAAATTCTTGTGTTGAGAATGTTACTCTTTTTATTCAAATCCTATATATTGTTAATGTAACAGAACTGTTTTGTTGGAACATTAACTTGTATAACAATAACAATATCTCCGAATGCCTGTAAATAAGATTGCATTCGTTCAGCTCTGTTAAATCTAACCATTATGCTTTTAGTTTTCTATGAATACTTTGATAAAAGCCAACACCAAGAAAACAGGAAATGGGCTTTCCTGTCCTGGTTCTTCAAATCAGTACTAAGGAAGGAAATGATCAGGAAATTCCTTTGAGGGAGGAAAGTGTGGTTTGTTTTGTATGCAAATATTCAATAGCAGAACTGGGGTGAGAAAAGAAAACGGCATGCATTTTTTAGTTAACTTGAAATCTATGACAAGCAACTTGAGCTGAGAGGAATACAGGCAAACACCTTTATTTTTCTTATTTCGTTTGAAAGGTAAGACATATGATTATCTTTTACTATGCAATGCTGACATTATACAAGAAATTGAGTGGATCAGGGTGGATTTCTTTTGTCTTTGAACGTGTTTCTGAGGCAGTGTTATGCTGTTTTATGCATTGGGTTGATTTTCAAATTCCCAATTTTTAGTGTACACGGTCACTCCACACACGGTGGGTCACATTTTACAAGAGACAATATCTTACTGAATTTATTAGAATTAAACTGGTTTCCTATTTGAGTGGTTGACATCATATTCTCGCTTAATTCCAAGACACCTTTTTAAAAATCAAAGCCTTGAGAAGACAATTTTGACTATAATAATAATAATATTAATAAATAATAATAGATGAAAATGATAGTTAAAAAAAACAAAACTATTAACTGCACAATGACCAGTGGGTTAAGCGTCAGTGTGTTTGGAGTGTTGTTCAACCTCAATTGCCCCTCTTTATAGTTGTATATAGAATTATGAGGTATGCAGGTAGAAAGAATCAACTAACTCTCTTTATCTGGTAAGTTTGTGGATAATACAATGAGCAGCAGACTAGGCTGATGTCTCTTGTATCAAAGAGGGTGCAAACAGATGGTGTCCTTGACTCCTACAGGAATAAAAGGTTAGACTGTGCATTTATTTCAGTTCATACTGGTGTGTTTTACAGTGACTCATAGAGCAAATATACAATTTATGGTGAAATTCTCAAAATAATCAGCAATATATATCTTTTTTAGTCAACCCACTTTTTCAAGGATGTATATTTTTAATGTATGAACTTAGGACAATATAGGGCTCTTTAAGAACAGAGATTATTTATAAGTGATGGACTGACCGATTTAAAGCATATATCATGCAATGGCGATGTGTTAAAAAATAGTCTAATTGGCCAAGATGACTGCACTCTAAAAAATGCTGGGTTGTTTTAACCCAAATTTGGGTCAAATATGGACAAACCCAACTGATGGGTTAAAAACTCAATTGAAAAATTTAACCCAACGGCTGGGTTTGTCCATATTTGACCCAAATTTGGGTTAAAACAAGCCAGCATTTTTTAGAGTGTGTGCATTAATATTTAGAAACTGATTTCTATTTGACTGTTTCTATCTATTGTGCTGTTGTTTCATGGTCATATTAAGGTAGAGCTGCCGTTTATGACATTAACATAAAAGTATATGCAATATTTTGGTCAAACATAGCAATAAAAAAGAATAAAAAATAAAAAAAAGGCTTTTACAAATGTGTTGTAGTACTATGTGCATTGCACAGATCAGAAGATTCTATCAAAACCTGATCTCATGCTCTAATTACAGTTATACATGTTTTCAGCGTACTTTATCATTGTTTCAAAAGACAAGATTATTGTAATATGTAATGAGAACATTTGGTTTAATCACCCAAACACAATAGTATATGATCTTTAAATTTAGTGTTTTTAACAAGTAGTTCATTCAATAGCAAACAATGCAAGATACATGTATCAAATGACCCTTGTTACTGAAATAATTACAGTAATACAGGTTATCAACTGTAGAACAAAGCTCTGAAACAATAAGTAAGATCGCCATCTAAATTAAAAACAAAAAGGTAACCCTTTACAGTGAGGTACCATTTGTAAACATTAGTTAACTATGGCACATTAGATAACATGAATTAACAATGAAAAAATAATTAACTCATATTAATTTCAAATTAAAATGATCTGTTAATACTATTTAATGGACCTGAGCTAATGTGAACTAACAATGAACAGTTGCACTTTTATTAACTAGCGCTAAACAAATATTGTAACATATGTATTACTTATTGTTAGTTAATGCATTAACTAATGTTAACTAATAGGACCTTAATGTAATGTGTTACAAACAAAACCATATAGTAATGAATCCTGATGCTGACCAGAAAAAAGAAAAGAAAAAGAAAACATTGATGATTTGGTGCATATCACCTTAAAACAATATCTGTCACTCTCTCTCTCTTCCTTTTTTTTATGTTTTGATTTGCAAATTTGTCCATGGCTCAAAGCCCCTCCACCACACTAAGGAATGAAGCAAAGGGAACCTCCTCACCATAATGTATACCATAAAGGATGACGGTATCCATATTTTGAGCATAACAAAAGAACTGTGAACTGAAGGCACTGCACATGAATAAATCATTGACTGTATCTGCAGTATAAGACTAGCAAATCGTTGGATACAAAAAGAGTCAATGAGCAATATGACACACTCTGCAGTGCATTTAGATCCACCTTTTCCATAGGACAGGATAAACAACCTCAGCTGTAGAAAATGAATTAATGTTATCACATCTCAGTGTGCAAACATCAGGAATATTAGCATTGTGATAACAATTTGTTTAGCTTTATATGCAAAAATATAAATATAATGCAAAAAAATATAATCAGAAATAATCAGTTGGTACCATCACCAAACCCTAAGCAAAATAGTTTTAAGCAAATTAAAACTAATACACCTATAATATATATACACTCACCTAAAGGATTATTAGGAACACCTGTTCAATTTCTCATATATATATATATATATATATATATATATATATATATATATATATATATATATATATATATATATATATATATTATGCATTGGTTAAGTTACTGTGTTCAAAGTGCAAAGACTGTTTTAGATACCAATTTTGTTTATTATAAACTGGTTTAATATATTTAATATATTTTTATTTTATTTCTTTTGATTATTTTAATTCCTTCTATGTAATGCACTTTGAACTACAATTGTGTATGAAAAGTGCTATATAAATAAACTTACCTTACCTTGCCTAAAAGACACATATACAGCATTCAACAGCATTGTACACAGTCACATACTCTAGACATTTCCTGAACATTTACTAGAGATAAAACACTGACTGGTGCTGCAATGAAGTCAAAACAGTGATACTTTGGTGTTAATCTGTCACTATGGCTTGAGAAAGACAGTGAGAGAATAATTTTTCTGCATGGTTTCCTCCTTCGTTGAGAGGCTGAGACTCTCTCCCTCGGGATCCCATCAGATGGGGGGACTGTGTGAGAAGACATGTCTATGTGCATGCGTGAGCGAGAGAGAGAGCTGGAGCGAGGGAAAGAGCATGTGTGCACACATAAAGGAAAGGGGCAGAGTGTGAGTGCGAGCGCAGATGATGCTGCTCGTGGAAGGAGATGGTGCTGGTTTTAGCTTTCCTTCCTGTGCTACAAGATTCCCCCCACTAAGATTTGACCTCTGCGTCCTGTCAGTTTGGCACCTCAGTTTCTCGGGTAAGAGCTGTTCATTATTTGCTGCTGGAATCAGAGCAGGTTGCTGTAAGCGTTCCTCATTTTTGTGTTTTGTATGTGTGTCGTATGTGCAGAGAGACACAGAACGACAAAGGGAAGGGAGGAGGGTGGAACAGGCAGAGGATATCATGTGTGTGCTATAACTAAGGACAAGGAGCAGACAGAGTTGGAGAAGAGGGGAAATAAGACACAAGGCAGAAGCTGCAGACATCGTCCCTTTATTGGCCAAAACCGGCAACAAAGACAAAAGAGGTAAAGCCTCTGAAGCCGAGACTCAGTCGTTCTGCCTCGTTATTCCTTGGATTCCATGTGCAACTGGCATCACATCGAGGGCAAATAGGATGTCTGTGTCTGGAAAAAAAGACTTTGACGTGAAGCAGATCCTCAGGCTCCGCTGGCGCTGGTTCAGCCACAGCACACAAACCTCAGCTGGGAATGGGGGCTATATCCAACAGGAAGGTTTCGACCACCGGGGAACACCGGTACGGCTGAAAAGTCACTCCCGGGACAGAGGAGGACTTCGCAAGAGCAACAGTCCCGTTCACAGCATTCTGGCTCCGAACCCTGGACCCACGCCTGTTTATGTCAGGCCGGGCAATCAATCATGGCACCAGCAAAACATCATCCAGCACCTCCAAGCTAGCGAGGAGCTTCCCAAGAGCAACTCACCTTGCAGTGCCAGGAAAGAGGAGGCGAAGAGCAGCCATGAGGATGTGAAGAGCAATCCGGAGGATCCCTCTGAAGTGGAAGCCACAGACAGGTAAAAAAAAAAAAGCTCAGTGCAGAAATAGAACCATAAAACCAGATGTGTGAAGTGGTGCCTGCTGCTGTCAGCTAACACATTCAGGGTGGAAGCGGCTAAGTTTTGCCTGTAGGCATAAAATACATGCGGTTTTTAGAGGAAAATCCTATTTTTGCCCTTCATGCAGTAATGAAAACAGACAGTATGGTGCAGAGAGATGAGCAAGGTGTTATTTTGGCACAGAGTGGATTTACGGTAAGCCCCAGGGAGCGTCAGGATTGAGTACAAGTACAGTATTTAACTGTCACTTTATTTGAGCTCATTACACCAGTGAAATTCGCTCAGAAATGACAGTTTGTTTTATTTTCATTCGCTGTGTTGCCAGTACTTACACGTTGGTTTGGTCTTCCGAGAATATAATTTTTCAATCAACTCCACCATTGCAGCTGCCACCACAGCTCACCTGGGAATAGTTCATTCACATGGCATACGGGTTGTAGAAGCATAGCTCTGAAATATCCATGGATAAATTATTCATCAAGCAGACATCTCACAAAACACAGAGGAAAACATAGAGGCGTCTGGATATAGCTGGCAGTATAACACATTCTGTAAGCCGTGAGGTGGTTCGCTCTTCATTTTAGCAGCCTGCATTTTCATAACCTGCAGCAGGAATATTTCATGGCATGTTAATGCATGCATCCTCTGACTTATAAATGTTACAGAGAGGATACCATTACATCAGAGGCCATTGGCGCAAGGGCTATAAATTTGGGAAGGGCAACAGGATGAATTATCTTTAGTGGGGATGATATTTACACATCAGTGCAGTTCAGAGAAAGAGAACATTTAATTTGCTTGCTCCGATCGATCAAAATTTATGAGATTATAAAGGCCTACTTCCACAAATGCTTTCAATTCACATATTAAGTGCGGGATCTTTAGAAGAGAAAGATCTTGTTTTTTTTCCACCGAGTAGCTCTGTCTAGTATAATGTCACCGGAGACTGAGTAAGGCAGGAAGTAAACATTTTCTCACATAAGGAAGAGGAGAAACTGACCCACACTAAAAGATGATGTCATGAGAGATAAAAACAAAACCACACTCTTTTCTAAAGAAGTGCATCACATTTTACACCTGATCAACAGTTATAGTATTTTATGCTTGCAAAGTCCTAGTTTATATATAAGCACATAAGACTGTAACTGTTCATCAAGTGTTTGTGACAAAATTTACATTAAATTTATATATTTACGATTAAGAATAATATGCATTTGTTCACTACATTGTCAAGTGATTTAAATACAGTATGTAATCAAATCAATATCATGATGTGCTGATTAATTAAACACAATTAATCACATATATCAGTGCTAGTTGAGAAATGCATCCCAATGAAAATATAAACACATTACATTGTGAAGCTAAGTACAAAATTTAACAAACATTAGAAAACAAGATTTTGTTTTATATGGTTAACAGAGTTTTTCAGTATCTTGCAAAACATCGTAATAAATTTCCAATATTTTTAGTCATAGCTCATAGCTGGGGCTGGACTGATGGCAGATTCAACAATACATGTTTTTTACATGGCCCAGAGGGCATTGAATACATTTATTTTTCTTCCTTTTTTATTAATTGTATACTGTATTAACATAGATGGCCATGGGCTGGCACCCACTGTTGCTCTGCTGTCTCTTGCTATACACATCTCTCATGGATGTTTACGAGTCTATCAGTATTTTATTGTGTGGTTTTAACCTTTTATCTTTTAACAGTATGGTAATACAATCAATTTAGGTCAAAGACAATAAATAAAACAAGTAAATCTAACAAGATTATTCCTTATTGAGCCATCTTCATGTCAGTCTTATCCATATTGCTTATATACGCAAGACATGAACTCTCAAATATCAAGTTTTGACCCTTTAAAAGCTTATGTTAATTACTTTGCCGGTCTGAAAGCTTTCTTAGTGTTAGCCTTCTCCACTGATTGATACGGTCTTGTGAACTTAAGTACCATGACTATATTCCATGATATTCATTCTTCATCTACCACATAAAAGACCTATTTTCAGACTGAAAAGACATTAGCTGCAACATTAAAAACAAATTGCAAATGTAATCTTATACACAAGAAAATTATTTTTACTCCCTGAAAATTAACTGCTATGTTTTTATGAGCACCACAGTGAGGCTATCATGCGTTGTGTTATGAATATTTAATCAGAGAATTAGATAAAACAAAAGAGATTTGATCTCTTAAGACTTCCTCTTCATGTGCTTTAAATTATCATACCTCAGAGCCTCTAGGTATACAATGATACATCTGCTGTTACATTTGTTTGTTATTCTGTTTTTCTTCCCTGTCCTTTTATCACTTTTCCTTTAGTATGCGTAAATAAAGCATATATTTGCCTTACAGGCACAATGTGATGGAAATGAGGCCTTTAATGTGCCTCTAGACTCTAGATTTTGTGCATTTCTTTGTGTGAGTTAATAGTGAGCTCAGACCAAGTTCTCACTTGCACATTTTTACCCAAAAGGCAAAAAAAACAAAAAACAACAAAAAAAACCAACAACAACAACAACTATTAATTGGTTATGCATTTTATTGCCCTGCATTGAGTGCAATCATAATTCAGAACAAGAGAATATGTATGTAAAATGAGTTGGATATAAATATTAGTACTCATTTTTTGTCTTTTGGTCTCATAGGTTGTTATGAAAATCATTTAAACACAGAAATCAGTAACAGTTAGATTTCCGGCTTAGTTTTCCATTCCCACTTCCATTTGCTGTACTCTCTACACTGGCACAGCTAATAAAAATGATGAAAAGGCCAAGAAAGAGTCTGTGTTGACATGCAATGTCAAAAAAACAAATGCACAATTATGTTAACATTTAAATATATTCAAACATGTCATGCCTAATAGTGTAAGCTATATAAAATGTAAGCTATATTCATATGATACACTCATAGATTTCATTACCAATAAAACGTCAAACCGGTGGATCGTCAAAATCTTGTGAGGCAGCCAAGGCAGTAATGAATAAAATATTTTAGGGAAGAAATTAATCTGGATTCAGCTTAGAAGCTGTACCACCAAGGGAATTGATGAAAACTGCTGAATACTATGTTTAGAATGTTTCTGTTGATCTTCTGTAATATCGAGGGTGCAGACCTGCTCATCATAAATAATTCAGAGGGATTGATGAAATATCTATCTTTTTAGCATTATTTGTTCAAACAGAAAGTGAGATGAAGAGGCATATAATATATACTGAAATTACAGTATGTTAGTCATGTTAGTGGAGGGCAGACTGGTATCCCAAGCAGAAATTAGTGAAAACTGTTCTAATTATATTCATTTACAACTAAATATTTGTAGTAACCTAAATGGCTCTATGAATAAAGTTAAGGAATTAACATTAATGTGTTGTGTTTTTCATTAAATTTAACATCAAAAACTGGAGATTGTAAAAATAGTAACAAAAACTTGTTCAACATGCACTCGTACCAGTATCTCACTAAATCTAACATGTAGAATCTCTAGTTACAAACGTAGATGGGCTTTTAAGCTAGACCTGTTTACTATGAAAGACACTCATTATAAATTCATATTTCTGTGAAACATCTGTTTCTGTTCTTTCCAAAAAGCTGAGAGAAATGTTTGGTGTCCTATATCCCTGCAGGCGTAAAGGGCTTAGGGCCATGTCTGTGATCTGTGTTACCATTTCTTCAACCAGTCTAACAAGCTGACAGTATACTGGCTTGCAAGGGGTCATGTTGTGTTTAACTACAACACTGTTATGCGCACATTAAAAGTTCATATCAAGCATTCTCATGAGATCGCAGTGGAAAATCATCTTTAGGTAACTGTACTAATACTACATTTTTGTATTTAGCTATGGCCTGACATGTATCATGACAGACCTAATAACATGTTTGATAAAATGCTGATGACCATTCAGTAGTTTGAATGCACTGCAATTATTTCATGAAATTTAGTGAAAGGTTAAGAGAGTTCAAAATGAGTATTGCCTTGTACAGCTCACTGTTATGACTTGCTGGAAGTAATTTTGCTGAAGGATTTTCTGTAAATCCATTGTAGTTTCCATGTCTGCACACTGAACTATTGTATGGAAGCTTGTTTCCGCCACGGTATAAAAAAATCAAAAAAGGTAATTGCAACTCACAATTTTTCTCCCAATTGCGAGTTTATATCTCACACTTAATTTCTTGTAATTCTGACTTTTTTCCACAGAATTGTATGAAATAAACTTGCAATTGGGAGAAAAAAAGCCCCTGATGGGACATGGTGATGGAAAAAATATTTCAATGCATTTTGCGTTCTTCTGAGAAACTTTGCGTTCACTCACAAAATGTTTGCCCCTGAGAAACTTTGCATTCACTAACAGAACCTTTGCGTTCCCTTGCAAAAACATTTGTGTTCCCCTGAGAAACTTTACATTTGCTTGCAATTCAAAAAGGTTTGCGAGCGAATGCGAAGTTTCTCAGGGGAACGCAAACATTTTGCAAGCAAACGCAAAGTTTATCGGGGGGAACGCAAAACATTTACATATAATTTTTTATTTTTTTATTTCCATCACCGTGTCCCTTTAGGGGCTCCGTAGAATTGTGAGATAAAAAGACGCAATTACCTTTTTTATTCAATGGTGGAAACATACGGAGCCCGTATGGTGAAGAAAGAAAATATGAGATGGGGGGACAATTATTTGGCAATGCTCTTGCAGTCCCCTGAGAAACATTGCATTCACTCGCAAAGAACACAAAAGTTGTGCGAGTGAACACAAAAAGTTTTGCGAGGGAAGGCAAAGGTTTTGCAAAATAATTTTTCCTCCCAGCTCATATTTTTTTCCACCACCAAATCCCCTTAGGACCCATACAGAACACAACATAACACATAATAAATGTTGTTTTTAGATGATGAATATATGATTCGAATACATTTAGACTAAATAGTCCTTTTTTGTTAATCTGTCATTAAATAGTGCACACAATAATAATGATTTGGTATGTCTATCATAAACACAAATAATCACATGCAGTTCTATATTCACCTGGATTACATACCATTTTAACACTATTAGACTCTCAAATGCTGAAATTGTGAAAAATACATTCAGCGCATTGCTAGTTGAGCAGTCCTTGTAAAAAAAACAAAAAAAACAAAAAAAGACCACCCCTTTCTTTTGATGAAATGTTGTCTATGAGAGGAATTTTGGCCCTGACCCTTTAATAAGGAAACAGCAGAGACTTGAGTCAGCAGCTGTTACATTGAATGATATCTCAATTTCCTCTCAATTGCCTTGGAAAATAATGACACCATCTTGTCCTAGGATGAGTAGAGCTTCATTTCAGGGAGAGATTTATAGTATCTTCATAAAGCATTGACAGGTCAAGAGACATTGTCCAGGTAGAGGAATGAAAATGTAATGTTGGAAGGGGGTGGGGGCATGAATGTTGTGCATGAAATGATGATGTCAGGTATTGTGCATGAAATGATTGCACAGCAATGCTAGTTGCTTGTAGTATTTAACAATCACTGAAGTTTAAACAGATGGAGCAAATAACTATTGAACACTATTTCTTACAAACATTGTATTAAAATTGGCTTTTCAAAAGCTTGTTTTTCAATCTTTATAAATCAAGACTTTGGCTTGAAGCTTGCTTTTTGGGGGGCTTTATTGATTAATAAGTGAATTAAGTTTTTATGTGTTCTAAAGAAAGCATCACACAACAGCCTTAGAAATATCTAAACTTCACAAGGGCTTTTATACAACTTTTAATAAAGGGCAGCAGGAAAAAAGAGAACATTGAGAAAATCAAGTGTTCAGCTAATGCATTAATCTGTGTATAGATGGCAGTAGACTTTTATTCCAACTGGGTGCAAAGATCAATAGCCTTTATAATTAGTTTCATATCACATTTACATGAATATCTAAACAAAACACCATCTGTCTTGCAGTTCATCTAATATATACACTCACCTAAAGGATTATTAGGAACACCATACTAATACTGTGTTTGACCCCCTTTTGGCCCATATTGATAGGATAGCATCTTGCAGTTGATGGAGATTTGTGGGATGCACATCCAGGGCACGAAGCTCCCGTTCCACCACATCCCAAAGATGCTCTATTGGGTTGAGATCTGGTGACTGTGGGGGCCATTTTAGTACAGTGAACTCATTGTCATGTTCAAGAAACCAATTTGAAATGATTATCCTGCTGGAAGTAGCCATCAGAGGATGGGTACATGGTGGTCATAAAGGGATGGACATGGTCAGAAACAATGTTCAGGTAGGCCGTGGCATTTAAACGATGCCCAATTGGCACTAAGGGGCCTAAAGTACATCCCCCACACCATTACACCACCACCACCAGCCTGCACAGTGGTAACAAGGCATGATGGATCCATGTTCTCATTCTGTTTACGCCAAATTCTGACTCTACCATCTGAATGTCTCAACAGAAATCGAGACTCATCAGACCAGGCAACATTTTTCCAGTCTTCAACTGTCCAATTTTGGTGAGCTCGTGCAAATTGTAGCCTCTTTTTCCTATTTGTAGTGGAGATGAGTGGTACCCGGTGGGGTCTTCTGCTGTTGTAGCCCATCCGCCTCAAGGTTGTGCGTGTTGTGGCTTCACAAATGCTTTGCTGCATACCTCGGTTGTAACGAGTGGTTATTTCAGTCAAAGTTGTTCTTCTATCAGCTTGAATCAGTCGGCCCATTCTCCTCTGACCTCTAGCATCAACAAGGCATTTTCGCCCACAGGACTGCCGCATACTGGATGTTTTTCCCTTTTCACACCATTCTTTGTAAACTCTAGAAATGGTTGTGCGTGAAAATCCCAGTAACTGAGCAGATTGTGAAATACTCAAACCGGCCCGTCTGGCACCAACAACCATACCACGCTCAAAATTGCTTAAATCACCTTTCTTTCCCATTCTGACATTCAGTTTGGAGTTCAGGAGATTGTCTTGACCAGGACCACACCCCTAAATGCATTGAAGCAACTGCCATGTGATTGGTTGATTAGATAATTGCATTAATGAGAAATTGAACAGGTGTTTCCTAATAATCCTTTAGGTGAGTGTATAATGCTTACACAAGCTATTACAGGTGTCACTATAATGCATATACAATGTAAATATTTGTGTAGTATGTTTAAAAACACTATATTTGTAAAAGTGCCACATACTAACACTCACCTCCTTATTTCTGCAGTAGAATGTTGTTTGTCTTGCGAAATGCAGCTATTAGCATAATTATTGATAATTCAGGATTTGTTGTCATTTTAAGTCAATACATTCAAGACAGGCAATAAATTATCCTAACACTGCTGAGTGTTCCACATTCAATCAAATTATCATTCAGCTTTTCAACATGTCTATTAGCCTCAGCATAATTTGTAGATGTTCATAATTTGCATTTGCTGAGAATGGATATTAGGGAAAAAAATGCATACTTAGCAAACATCTGGCTTCATTTTTCTTACTGAATATGATGGGGAAAACATAACGGATTCATGCATAGTGTATATTTTAATTTTAACATTATTTAAACTTCTTTAAATAATGTACAAAGAGCTGTAAAGCCCCTCTGTCAGAGGATTCCTAATGGCATAAGGCTTTCCTGGGTGCTGATCCGCAGCTTTTCCTTTAAGGCTAAAAATGCAGCACTGGTGTATCACTGGAATTCTAACATTTTCTGCACAGCTTTTATAACCCTTGAGGTAAGCACTATTTAACTTGCAGTTGGTTAGCAATTGTTATGAGACACTGCACACTGAAGGGGCAATATAGTCTGAAGACAAAGAAAAAAAACAAACAAAAAGTGCAATACTTATGATAATAAGAAGAGGTCTGACCTGGAGGTTCTATAGCACTTTGAAAAAAAAAAAAACATGCTTTCATCTTCACACCTGCTCGGCTTCTGAAGGACTGTGTGTGGTTACATTTACAAATATCCTCAGTAACTTTATCTTTGCTCTAAAGTGCAGCTAAAATTGCATGAAAGACAGAAAAGAACAACCATGAAAACAAAAAAATATATAAACATGGGGGTATTGTGTTTTTATGAATAACTCATTTCATCTCTACAAAGGGCAATAAATAAAACAATGAATCAAAGTAAAATGTCCTTAATGCACTTCACCATGTTTTAACTACACATGGCGAGTGTTATAGCTGAATATTAAGACATAATGATACACTAGGTAATTTTGCCGCAACCGTTTCCGCAAGAGGTATGTTTATATTCTATACAATCTAATTAAAGGCCTTGGAGATCTGTGACCTGTATTGCTACTTATAATGTTTTTGTTGTTGTCTCATTAATAATGCATTCACAGAAGTTGTTCACAGAATGTGGATTATTAAAAAGCAATTTCTGGCAATTAACCTTGATCCTAAAATGCAATGCATCATCGTTTGACACTGTGTTGACACTAAATAGGCGCGGGAATATTAATTGGCATTAACAATAAAAACAGCTCCTCTTATTCAAATGTACGAAGCTGTAGTCTAATGAAAAACCCAGAATCTACTGATACATCCTTTCTCAGGCCTCTATAGGCCTTAACTTTAGGAAAGAAACCAGCCACACCTTTGATCTATTCAGTCAGGATTGAAAGTATGCTGAAAGGACTAGACTTTTTGACAAGTGGAATTCATATATACTGTAGGTAGGCATGTTGAGGCAATAAGTTATTTTGATTGCAACAGCAGCAGCAATTTTATGTGTTCACAGTCACAAAGGGCCATAACTGTTCTATTGGCCTACACAACTTTCCTTTTTAAAGAGGTTTGGATGGTTTATAACAACAAATGTAGATTGAGTCATTACATCATTACAACAAAATTAGAAGAAGCCCATACACTCTTTCTGCCCCTTATGCTATTTCTGTTATTATTTTAGGTGCCTAACTTATAGGTAGTCGAAATAAAGGGAAGCTGGTCATTATAGCAAAAATAAACCCTGTCAGGTATCACTTTCAAAGGGAAATTCTGCAATAATTATCCCACTTATTACAAGGCTACTTAAAAAATAGATAGCTTGACATATCAGCTAAGGACATTTCTATTTATGTCATTTCATTTGGTAAAGTTATTTTCATTGTATGGACCAATGTGAAAAAAAACACTTCATTTCTCAGAATTAGGGGTGTAATGCCAAAAATGACGGTCTGATACGTAGCCTATCACATAAGTTTGAAGTTCGGTATGCTTTCACCATGGGAAAAACAAAACAAAACTAAAAACATTTATTAATCAGTGGTTTACTGAACAGACTATCTCTGTCTTTAAATGATATACAATATTTATGTGTACACACTGCGTTACACTGTAGTTTGTGTTGTAGTAGATGGGGGAAAAACAATTCCCACTCTTTATTATAGAATGGTGCAGGGATGGCATATTTTTGTAGGCCAACCCGGAAGTTAGTATCACCTGGTTCCCTCAACAAAAACACAATAGGATTATTTCATTGGCTTTTGGATTATAGCAGAAAATAAGCTCTGTGACCAACAAAATCGTATGATTCTTGCACGTTTTTTCCATTTTGATAATCTTTACAAATTAACACAAGGTTTCTGATTTTGTAAATACAATCGGCAGAAGTTAAAAGCTAAATGTAGGCTATAAACGAACTACACCACAGTCACTAAGTTGATCACTAAGCTTTTGACAAATCTTTAGTTCTTTGTTTAAAAACATTTCTCCTGAAAATTGAAGTTATGATAGACTGCAAGAATGTGATTATAAAGAGACTTTGAAACCAAAGAGACAAAGAGACAAAGAGACAAAAAGACTTTGAAACCAGACTAGTGAGTAGATGAGTTTACCTGTTCGGCGTGATAACGTAAATTTATCGATAACGCAACTTTTGTAGTCCAATTTAGTCACTTGTTAGCAACCGCCTTTTACAAGACAAGTAAAAGCTTTAAAAAATCACAAGGGGGTATTACTGATGTATTTAATATCGTAGAATAAAATGTGAAAATATCTTGAGCTTCTTTACCACAGACCTTATTTCAAGCATTTAACCAAAACATTTTAAAAAAAAAATCCCATTGACTTCAGGACGATGGAACCGGAAGACTCAATCACATGAAGCACTGCGAACAGCATCAACAAATCAAAAACAATGGAGAAATATAAAACTATGCATTTAAAAATGTTGATTATATATGGTGGAATTTTCTGTACAGCATCATGCAATGTATTTTTTCACCACGAATTCCGCTGCTAAGCGCAATTATTTTAAAACTAAGTTGAAAAAATACGGGCTGACAGCTTCAACAGAAGCAAATACTATCAATTAACAACCTCATAGCTCACAGTAAGGCTGTCTTTAAAGGTTTATAAGTTATCGTTAAAAACTATTTCCCTATGGAGAAAATGAATGGAGTTTTTACTTCTGGAACCCGACTGTTGCTCTCTATACGCTCCGTCTGTTCGACTCGCATGCTTGTGCAGATGTCCTGACATTTCATCCATTTCATTTCATCGTGCAGGTGTCAGATTGTCCTACCAGGGCTTACTGCGCATGCGCACATCAATATTTAATTTTAAATTTAATTAAATTATTTTTCTAAAATATTTACATTGTTTTAAGGGAAGGTTTAGGGTAGAGATGGGTATGGATGTTAATAAAGCCTCAAACCACAGCACAATCTGATAGGTAGCATTTTTCGAATTCTGCTACCTACTGTTTTAATGGGAGGTAGCAAAATCTGACATGGTAGGACAAATCGACAGAACGAAACAATCGAGAGTTATGATTTAGTTTAAAGTGTTTAATCTAAACTTGGATTGCGTGCTTTTCCAGCAGTTGCTCACTCTGTGTCCTCCGTGTTCGCAATAGCTTGTAACGTGGAAATCCCTTACAATTGTATTATTTAAGGCAATTATTTACTCATACTCAACCCACTCTGACAAATGGACAAATGATTTGGACAGAGCACTTTCTGAATGCTGATGGCTAGATATTTATCTCTTAAACTGACATGCTCTTTGATTGCTGGAATTGAGCAATTGAACTAAAAGAAAAAAGTACCTTCAGCACAAATCCTGAAAACAGATCAATCTTGAAAATGAGGTTGAGCCCTATGTACTCACTACATCAGACTTAAAGGACAGTGTGTGAAAATGCTGGAGGAATGAAGCCCTAGTTAAGCTGTCTGGGTGATAAAGATGATTTCTACTCACGGCTTTGAGCGAGCACAGATAGCTGTAATCCTCTTTTAGAAGTGAGGTTCATTCATCTTTTTAGTTTATTGTTATGGAATTGTCTGTTAGACACACATGGCATATTATTAGTATTCTATGAACTGAAGAATTATAGATATGCCAGGTGCTTTAAAAGATATGCAAGGCAGAAAATAAAGCACCTTACAAACATTAGCCTGGAATTTTTTAAGCACAGTAGGCTCAAGACTTTTTGAACATACTCAGTATTTTGTCTCTGCATCCTTGTTTATTAAACATGTCCATGTTTATACTTGTAGTATTTTAAACACTGACAGGAATTAGATTATATCCAGAAGCTGAATTATAATACATTGTTTGCATTGACAAAATCTTGTTCAATGACATTTTGGAAAAGGGAAGCAAATTTTGCAATATGGATGAAAACCACTCCGACACACAGAACTGGTTTAGTTATTCTGTTTTAAGCAGGAAAGCACTGTTGTGCAGCTTCAACATAATGTGTGCACTGTGCATCACTGAATAACAAAGCATGCTTCAGAAACCAGGAAAGAGACACTGACATGCTCTTCTATGAGGAATAAGATCCTGCCACTTAAAATCGGGCTGCTTCAGTATGTTTGCAACCAGCTAGCAGCTATTTCTTGAAAGGTCAAACAAAAACATGCAGAGAACACACGTGGGCAGAGATGCTGACACATATTTTATTATAACATCCTTGAAAAATCCTTCATACCTGCCTCCTAGCAAAGTTCTCATTTGATTGACAACTCTGAGTTGCACCACTAAAATCGTGAAAGCATGAATATAAATATTTTTGAGCAAATTTGGTTGAGAGTATTGTACAAACCACTTATCAGATATGCAGAGCTAGTGCACTTTAACAAATAGCAGGTTTTAAAGAATAAAATGTTCAAAGCAGATAATACTACTGATGATAAGCATCTGTTTTGAGAGAAGGGAATGATGTAAAATCAGTTTAAGCACTTTGTGGTGCTCCACTCTGTGTTAGGCTCTTGAAATAGCGTTTGAAGAGCCTGTTGGCAGGCACTTGTCAAGAAACGCTCAGGTAACTAACAACTTCCCACTTGCTATTGATCTGGTTGAATGGAGTGATACAGTTCAAGTTCAATAACTGCTCAAATGCTGTACTGATATAGAGATATGAGGGGTTATGTAATACACCACATAACACAACAAATAGATTCCTATAAATGCCCTCTGAGTACATAATATGAAATATGTCATATAGCAGTTGAACTATGAGCTATTTATTCTTCCTGCTCATAGTGCATATTAATATGAAATGTTAAAGCCAGAAGTAGTACTCGAAAACCAGTGTATTATCAACAACAAAAACATTAAAAGATAAACATATAAAAAGGATGAAACTTATCAAAAGCAATTCAAATGTAAGATTAACACATATAATATGCATGAAGCTCAGATATTATTCAGGGGTTAAAAAAATGTGCTTTTGTTTGCTATGCATCATGTTTCAGGTGCATTGTGGCTCTTAAAGAGCCTTTATATAAAAAGCCAATTTCACAAGCAGAAAGAAAACATTTTCAGTAAATTTACAACCTTTCAGAAAGTGATACAGAAGCAATTTGGTTCTCCGATATTGGTAGACATAAAAGTCCTCTCAGCATTCCTTTGAGCAAAAGTAATGCATCTAGGTTTTACAGCCCCTCTTATGTTGGCTTATTTCTTATTCAGTACACCCAGCTCTGTGCCAAAAAGTAGTTATACTGTCATGGAGATAAATTACCCATCTATTTAGCATAAAAAACAACCCTATAATGACCAGAAGGAGTCTGGGACTGGTAGCCTTTGCTGTCCACACAATATAAACACGCTATTATAAATGTTTAAATGCCGTGCAGCTGCAAATGTCTCCCTTTTAATGAATAAAAACATGTTGGCATAATGTAATGTAAATTTAATGTCTTCTTTAACACTTGATTGTCTTATGCATCATGAGCACCACACAGAAGCAAAAAAATGAAATATCTCATCTGAATACTCAAACTGTTTCTCCCGTGGTCTGTTGAACTACATAAGGTACCATTATCTTATTATATTATCCTATAAAAAGGAAGCATGCAAATATACAAGATTTGAAGCAAACCCAGTTTTTTGGATGCTCTACAATAGCCTATATGTGAAATAACAGGCTATTTGATATGATCCGTCAGTCAGATAGCCTGAGTTTGGCTTTGCATGTGGCTTTAGATCAGAGCAACCCCATGACAATTTTTAATGTTTAGAAGTCAACCCCCTTCGTGTAAATATCAGTGTGATCACCTACCCCTGACAGCTGACCAGAGAGATAAAGATAATGTATTCCGTATGAGAGTCACCTTGCTCATCAAGCTAACTCATGTCAAGCCAGCTCCATCTTTTTAAATGGGCCAACTGACTACTTATCACAGGTATTCTGCTATAAAGAGAGAATAGAGGTGTTATCTGGAATTAATGTGATTTATACAGCAGTATGTTTAAAAATTAGCTTATATGATGGAGAATGTCTGCCTTCAAAGTCAAGGACACAAGGGTGAAATTCTGCTTTATGTGTCGCCTCTAAGGACGGAGTCACAGTTCGCAAAACCATTGATCCAGTGAGCGCAGCTTTCACTGGGATTTACTCTGCAATTAAAACTTTTACGAGATCATAACGTTTTATCAGGTTCTTAATATTCATCCCGAACTTTATGGTTTTGCAACTCTTGTTAAAGATGAAATAGACAGGACGTGCAGTTATTAAAAATATCATAATGGTCATGCTTTGTTTTTGTTATGCAAATCTCTATAGACGGTGGTCAATATAACCAATCATACAAAGCAATCCATAATTGCTGAGTTTTTTTAAATGCCCTTTTTTATGCCATATAATTACAGAAAAGTAATCAAAATGCATACTGTGCGTCCCCACGGCAGCTAGACTTTTTGAACAGTGTTGTGGACTGGTTAAATGTCAGCCACGGATTTGTTCCGTGAAGGACAGCAAAATAAAGGGTTTAGATTGTTTGCTGTGAGTCAGAGGGATTATTCAGATGCAGCACAATGGCTTGTAATCTACCGGTCTGCAGGGACAGCAGCTCAGAATTTACATTATCAAGGCTGTATGAAGAGACCAGATCCCCGCAAAGTCCTGTGCATCCAAAAGAATAAATAAATAAAAACAGAAAAGTTTGTGCAAATGGTAATCTGCGCCTTTGGAAAACTCTGTCTTTCAATCCACTTAT
Organism: Rhinogobio ventralis; assembly: GCA_039654625.1. Lineage (NCBI taxonomy): Eukaryota > Metazoa > Chordata > Actinopteri > Cypriniformes > Gobionidae > Rhinogobio > Rhinogobio ventralis. The sequence goes on from CM077198.1 coordinate 13,674,943, forward strand.
TTACGGAGTTTAGCTCTAATGGTTTCAATTTTAGCTCTGACAAGTGTGAAGGAAGATATACATAGAATCACTAATGTCCAATTGGGAGGAGAAAAAAAGAGTATTGTTATTACTTCTGCACAGTATGATTCATACATACAAAAACTGCCTCAAACAACACGATGACAGTCATTGCCAGAGCTTGTTTTTGTGGGTGCAAACTCCATAAATTTGATAAAGCCATCGAATAGTGTAAAATTGAGAAGGTAACACTGATAGAGCAGATTTTACTGTAAAATTGGGCATTGCTATCATTATATAAAAAAGCTATAAATGTGTTTCTTTCATTATGCCATAAGCATGTGTGTTACAAAGTAATTCTCCTGCTGTCATGCTGCAGAGGAAATTGATGAAAAATGGCAAAAGAAAATTCACGACATACTTATTAAATTTGCTCAAACTAACCGCTTTTCCAAATAATATTTCAAATTTATATTCAAAAACCTTGCCTGTTTAGTATGTGATGGGTTCACTAACTGAAGCTCTGCCATGGGAGACAGCTGGAGTCAAATAATCCATTAACTCTGCATGTCTAAATAATACATACACACATTTCAGGTTAATGAAATGTAATATGTACACATATGATTAATATGTTAAAAATGATGTGATTGTTTACTCACCCTCATGTCATTCCAACGTTTTTTTCTTCTTCATGCGGAACACAAAATAAGAATATTTCAACTGTTTTTGTCCATACAAGAAAAGTTTATGGGGTCAAAAACAAACGTTAATTTTGTATGGACCAAAGAAAGGAAGTCATACAGGTTTCTAACAATGTGATGTTAAGTAAATACTTTGATCTCTTTGAATAAACAGCTATTAGAGTTGGAAGAGTGTTCTATAAACACTGAAATGCACATGTCCCTGACTCATGCTTTACCGCAATGCAAACACATTTTCTCTAACATGACCTGTCAGTCAGTGTAACCTCAGAACTGACGGGTCAATTGAGGGGAAAATGAAAGATAAAGTCACAGGTGGACAGAGCAGCTTGGGCAGGTGTTAGTTAAGTTTTCCCTGTCACCTACATAGATCAAATAGTTCATATATCAAACTGACAGAAGCACACATCACTCGGTCTCAGCTCAACACTGGTCTTCCTCTTTCCCACAGGTTGGCTTTGAACAGTTTCTCAAAGATGAGCTCCAACTGCTCAGATGAATTTTTCCAGGCCACAAACCATGCGGAACAGACCTTTCGAAAGATGGAGACCTATCTTCAGCACAAGCAGCTGTGTGATGTACTTTTGATAGCTGGAGATCACAAGATCCCCGCACACAGGTGAGTCTCCATCGAGTGTCTTACATTCAAATGTCCTACTTTCACTGTAAAACCAGACAGATGAACAGGACAGAGGGGAATGCTGCTTAAAATGCAGTGCAATACTTCTCTAGATATCAATTGAAAAGAGATTGAATTTACATTTATCTTTCTTAGACAAAATCAAACTATTAGTACAGCTACTTAAAACAACTAAATTATTTCATTTAGCTCTTAGTTAACTGTATAGAAATAGTTCACCTAAACATGTCCCCAAAATATGACTTTATTCTACTGAACACAAAAGAAGAAATATTAAAGAACTGTAGTGTACAAAGGGGATAAAGGTGCACCAGGGTAAAACCTTTGATTTTACTTTCCTCTAAACTACTAGATGTCACAAAAACGTGCCGCAGCACTTTCCAAAACATCCGCTTTTCAAGATGCACATAGAAATTTGGCCGATCCTTGACGTGATTGCAGGCAGCAACGCAAAGTTCATTCTGTGCTAAATTGATCTAATATTTGATGTTTTTTTATTTTTTATTTAAAGGGATAGTTCACCCAAAAATTTTAATTCTGTAATTTACTCACCCTCATGTTGTTCAAAACCTGTATGAATTTATTTCTCCTGCTGAATACAAAAGAAGATATTTTAAAGAATATGGGCAACCAAACAGGCCCAAGGTCCCATTGACTTCCATAGTAGGAAAAAAAAAAAAATACATCAATTGTTTGGTTACCCATATTTTTTCAAAATATCTTCTTTTTAGTTCAGCAGAAGAAAGAAACTCATACAGGTTTGGAACAACTTGAGGGTGAGTAAATGATGTCAATTGTATGTGGAGTAATGCAGCACTGTTTTATCATATTAGATACATCTGAGTGTGTTAAAAATGATGTTATAACGTTACTCAGCAGCTGCCATGAGACACTTGTTGCACACTGCAGTAAGCTAGATCGATATTAGAATATCGTATTAATAAAAGCTGGATGGCCTGTGTTGCTAAATGGCTTGCAATTTAAACATTTAAAACATATTGTATGATGGAGAAAATGCTGTATTACTGTACAATAATTCGTTTCTGTCTATAAATGTCATAATAATGCCAAACAGTCGTTCGCTTATCTAATAAAACACTTGGGCTGAATCCGAAATCGCCCCCTAAACCCTCATTCACTATTCCCTACGTTAGTCCGCTAATATAGTTCACTTGAAGGATTGAATGAAAACGAGTGAGTGAATTCGTGCAGCCGTTGTGTGTACACCGGCTGTACACTCGTTATTGCGGTACAATGTGGGATTGAATGAGTGCACTCAATAACGTCCACTATGGTTTCGGACACCACTACAAATGGCTGTCCGCTCAAATAGTGCACTATTTAAGGGTATAGGGGACGATTTCGGATTCAGCCCAGGTGTTTCTACAAAATCGAGGGTAACGCAGGTATGATGTCATTGATATGCGACACACAGACACGGTCCGTGTCCTGGTTAAAATTGCTTATTTCTCTGGATTTAAACATTTGGGATAATGTAAGTACACAAGTCGACAAAATATATAACACTGTTCGGTTATATTTTAATCCAAAAATCTTACATATTGTGCTTTTAAAGCAACAGTTTTCGATAACGGAAATCTTTTATTTATCAAAATAAACAGAAAATAGTACAAACTTAGCTAAAGTGATTGTTTTGAATAATTATCAATGTAGACATTATTTAAAAAAACATATTATTTTAGCTAAAGTATTTGTATAAATAATGTATGCCTTTTGGCCCATGCTGGTGCCACCTCATACATTTATAAGATTTTTAAAGAAAATTAACCACTTTTATGATTTATTTTCACACAAAATCTGTTGCTCCATCAGTGTTTATTACAAACATATATTTTACTGCAATCATACACTATGGGAGTAGTGAAAAGCATTTTTCTTAAGGTGTGCCTTAAGCCCCATTGTTCTTTTTTTATGCAATAAATGTGGACTGGAGCTTTCAAGTTTCAAGCAGGCTGCACAAGTACCATAAAATTGCTCCTTTTGATGCATGTACTATATTTCTATAAACTCTTCTAAAGTCATATGTCTGAAGTCTTTGTGTAAGGAAATAGAATAAAAAATAATTCACACAAAAATGAAAATTCTGTCACAAACCCATTTTTGTTACAAACCCATGAGACTTAAATTCTTCTTCAGAACACAAATAAAGCCTCATTGGTTCTTGTGCATCAAACAAGTACTACTGAGCTTTTGTACTTTTTAATGTACAACTTTTAACGTCCAGCAACACTTTATTTTGATGATCCACTTTAGACATTCTACCAACTACAAGTAACTTTGCAACTACCAGAGTATTAGTAGACTGTCTGCTTCATATCTGCTAACACTGTTTTGATGTTCGCAGAACAGACATTATAAGTAAATTTGCAACTACAAGAATGTCTAAAGTGGACCATCTAAATAAAGTGTAACCTCACGTCCAATAACAGAAATGTACAGACTGGTTTTGTGAACCAGATCAACCAGAAAAGATCCAACTCAAAACTACAATCTGTCAGGTAACGGATATAATTCTCTCATGAACGTGAGCTCTGGGGTGGGGGTTCAAGATTTTCAGTGAATATTTTTTGTATCTATACACAAATATATAGTATGGCTACAGAAATGTTGAAGCATAGCACACAAGGACCACTTTTACTTTTAAAATATACTGTATTACACAGTGACATTTTATGGATCAAGGCCAATTCATTGTAATTTCAAGGATAATGGCAATGAGTACATTGATCATAATTCAGAAAAAGTCATGGGCTTGCAACAACATAAAGGTAAAATGATAACACAATTTTCATTTTGTGTGAACTGTTCCTTTAAGACAGATATGCAAATAGCAGCACCAGAAGTGTCAAAACTGTGCTGCATGCTCCATTTCAAACTACAGAGCCTGTTGAACTTTCTTTAAGGACTCTAAAACAGTGTTTATTTAAAGAAATCTCTCGGCCGCCGAGTGTTTTGATGCTATTCTGTTGGAAAAATTTCTGTAGCCAAAGCTCTACTGAATGTCCCAGTTTGACAGTGAGCTCAATCAACATCACCCCAGAGCTGCATGAAACAACCTGGTGAAAATAGCTGCTCACACTGCGCTGAGATAAATCTTTTTGTACGGGAGGAATTTTCTACGAAGACAACTCTTGAGAAATTGTTTGAGTTCATCGTGAAGTATGCAGTTGCACGTATAAACAATTTGCACAACTATTTTGCAGACTTGTCCTGAGTGCAGTTTCAGACTACTTTGCTGCCATGTTCACAAATGATGTGAGGGAGGCGAAACAAGAGGAGATTAAAATGGAGGGTATTGATCCTGAGGCGCTGAAAGCACTGGTTCATTTTGCATATACTGGTATGTACATTCCACTTGCAGACTATTTAATTACCCCTGTGGTGAAAATCAAGTTTTAAGTTTTTTTTTATATGTCTATGTGGTGTTTTTAATATGCTTTAAGACATGTGCAAATTCATATGTCAACACCATTGCTGAGTATTTTCTCCTTAAAACTGCAGTGAAAAAAAGAAATCGCTGGTGTTTCTGACGTCACAAACTACCTTGTAACCAATCAGGTCAACGTGTGGGTGGGCTTTAGCATATCATTAACTATTCTCTAAAGCAGGGGAGTCTCAAGAGAAGCCAGGTTATCCTGTTATATTTTTCTGTCGATATGAAAAATCTGGTACATTTAGCAATATAGTGGGTGAATTATGTATATGATGTATATTACAATTTTATGATGAACTCCACTGACATTCTAAGTTGTTCAAACGTTTCTAAGGATGCTGATTTTTAGAAGGCAGACTGAGATGGCAAATGGAAACATGGTTTGTGTGACATTAGCAACACATTATTAGCTGTTTAATAACGTAGTCAAGCCAAAGGTTAATCATATTAATTACTGTTATGTGTCCGACGTTGTAAAGAGCACCAGTACAATTATGCAGCGTTTACTACAGTAACTTGAGTAAGTTGAGCAAGTGGGTCTCTGGTGTGAGTGAGTGGAGGTGGGGATAATTTGCATATTCATGGATCCACGTATACTAAATAAAGCAAGGATGTAGAGTTACATTCAAGCTATTTTAAGGCATGAAGAACTTTTAAATATGCAATTTTGTTGATCAAAGATACATTTTATGGGATAAAATTATTGACAACCAGGGGACTTTAAAAGTGCACTAGTAGTACGTAGCAGAAGTGTTGCATCCACAAACGTGCCCCTCAGTTTTTTGTTGATGCCAGTGGGCAAAACACAAATTTACAAACTCAAACTGTTTAACATTCTACACCAGTTAAACATAGCATTTTATTCCTAGAATAATTCAAAAAAAAGTTTCTTGCATATTTTGCTCTTTTCTCTAATTTTACAGGAGTCCTGGAGCTAAAAGAGGAGACAATTGAAAGTCTTTTAGCTGCTGCTTGCCTCCTCCAGCTCTCACAAGTTATTCAGGTCTGCTGCAACTTTCTGATGAAACAACTGCACCCATCCAACTGCCTGGGGATCCGTTCATTCGCTGATGCTCAGGGATGCATGGATCTTTTGAACGTCGCTCACAACTACACTATGGTAGGACCTGGCACACAAAGTAACTTGTCTAGGATAAATGATAAATTAGCTACATAGTGCTAACATCTGTCCTGACTGCTAGTCGATGGCCTTTTACAGTAATTTTCACAGTAGTAATTCCAGAATTACAGTTAAATGATGCCTGTATACTGTGATTTCACAGTGAACGGGAGTTGAATGACTATGATGTAGCAGCGTTGTGTTGTAGAATCCCAAGGATTAGTTGTGTCTGCATTGTAGTAAGCTCTCGTATATTTACAGATTAACTAATGTAATGTCTACAGTACAACACTGGCGATGTTCCCAGCATGCACTCTGGCATGAATAAATTATGCGGTTGCATTGTTTTACTATTTGCTGGTTTATATTGCTGTTGCTTTTGACTTATTTTGTAATGTTCAGAGGCATTTAAAATTAGGCTTGTTTATTGTCCGAATTATTGAGTTTTGGTATGTATATCTTATACTAAAGGTTTACCAGGATAACAACCAGTCTGGGAAATATTCATAGTATGAGATATCAACACTTAGCATACAAAACCCAATAATGCTGACAATAAACAAGCATCATTTTACCAAAAAGGTAAGCATCCTCCCACCTTAATTGTAGAAAGTTATATTATTATGAATTATTTACTATAACATACAATATTTCCACATAGAGTGTAGGGAAATATAGATAACACAGATTGCAAGTTTAGATTAAAATCAATTCTGTGTTTTGTACCACTATTACATTGGCTGGAACAAAATGTAACATAATTAAATTAAATGGAATTAAATGTGACAATGGTCTAAATTCCCAGCCAAAAGAAAAACAAATCAACACAATGGAGATTTCAAAAGAAAATTGAAGTTCCCATTCAGTCGGTCACTCTCGACGCCACGTCGGAGTACCGACGAATAGGAATCTCGCTAGCGAGAGCCAATCTACTTCGAGTGTAACTAAACGAGCCAATGCACATTGGCATGCAATGATTGCACCAGCTGCTCATGCCACTCCGTGTGGGTATAAATGAGGCACAGGTGCTTGCATCAAATTAGCTTTTTGCTTCGGAGCCGAGTGGTGGATGGTTTGTCCTGAAATCACTCTCTACAAAGCATGTGTTAACATTTTAACGAGTCAAGCTCTTCGGATGGATCTCTCCTCGTTTGGTGTTGGAGTGACGGCACTGCAGCGGGGTCGATTTTCTCTCTTTTTCTATTTTGTTTTATTGAGCAAAAACAAAAGGCTGTTCTCACAGCTGGTTCGGTGCGCTGTAAAGAGCGCTGAAAAGCCGTTTTCATGGCTGGTAAGAGATCGCCTTCTATGAGAGAGAGAGCGCGCATGACAGGCTGCACTTTTTCCCTGTCTGTGTCGCCGCGACTATTCCCCTGTGTGCTTCAGCACCGCGGAGTGCAGTTTCCCTAGAAGAGCTACACAGATAGAGCTTGCGTCTTTTTAAAGATGACATTCTACCTGTGTGTTTCTGGTTGCGGTTGTTTCCTGTCCTCACTGACGGCCACGAGCACTGTTTCACATGTCTGGGCGTATGCATGCTGAGACGGTGTTCGTGGGTGGTTCACGTTTTCTAATGAGAACATGACCACGTCGGCACGCCGGTCGCGACTCTTCTTTCTCCGGGAAGCTTGAGTCCCCTTTGTTGTTGGCCAGCCGCCGCTCGTGTGTAAAAGCACAGCCGCGGGTCTGCTCGACACTCTGGGAGACCGCGGAGATCAGCGAAAGCTGCCCACCGGGGAAACCCGGTGGGACCTCACGCTTCTCTACGTGTCGTGTGCCGTCGAGTGCCGGGCTGCAGCGCGGGTTGTCACGGCAACCCAGCGCTCACTCGCCACTCTAGGTGCGCTGTCCCCTTGCCTATTTCCCGTTGTAGCGCCCTCCCTGGTGGCCAACAGGAGAGGTCTACTTCAGTGAAATCGCTGGGGTGACCTGAGGAGTGGAGGGCTTCTCCTTCGGGGAACCAACCACCTAGGGCCCCTCCCCCTCTAGCGCACTGCAAGCTGTGCAGCTTCTGGATGGAACTGCTGGTCCTTCTTATGGAGGAACCTAGCATTTCATTTGGGGCTCCAGCTGAGGATCAGATGTCAATCGCTGCATCGGAGAGAGGGCTGTTGTGCTCTGGAAATGAGGATGATGCTGAGCCCACTGTAATGGTGTGTGCTTTGCTGAATCAGATTCAGAGTTAATAGCCATGCTTTCCCGGGATCTTTCCCGGATGTGCATGGAAAACTTGGCAGTATGGAACGCCAGGGGGGCCAAAACTGCATAAGTTTTCCTCTCTCACTACCCTCAACGGTGGGGTGGCTGTGCGCAGACCACCTCCGCCCTGCACTTTAATGCACGAGGGTAGTTCTGAGTCGGGGTTGAGCTGCGCATGTTGACTAACCGTGATCAAAGTCACGGCGCAGGCCCTCTGCCAGACGATGTCCACCTCGGTGGTCCAGAAACGCCCCCTGGCTTGCCTTGCTGAGGTGTGAGTGGTCGTCAAAGTGCGCTTTCTCGATGCTCCCATCTCACAAGGTAGCCTTTTCGGTGACACTGTTGAGAACTGGGCCCAGCAGTTCTTCGCAGTCGGTAGCAGGCTGAGGCAATCAAGAGCTTCCCCCGACGCACCACAAGAGTGCCTCGTGGGTTGCCCCTCAGTCTGCTCGTCGCCAAAGGCGTCGTCCCCTGCAAAAAAAAAAAAAAAAAAACTTCGGCACAGCCTGCTCTACTGTGTCCGACGCAGGAAGGCGACGCCACCCGTCTCTGCTGCTGTTTAAGCAGTCGGTGAAACATCACCTCTGAGACGGGTGACCTGGAGATGGGCGGGGCTGCTCTTCCCCGGAGGAGGGCCGGGCAGAGAATCTTTTGAGTCAAAAATCTGTTCTGCCGCTCGTGTCACAACCAGTGGTACCCCAATTCTCAAAAAAAAAACAAAAAAAAAAGAGCAGTTCCTCTATCTCTGGGTCCCAAGGGGGTTCGGAGAGCTGTGGACGGTCCAACGCCGGACCACACTCATCCTCCTCCTTCGCCAGCGGGCAGCAGTGGACGGTTCGAGGACGCAACCAAGCCTTCTCACGTACCCTCTGCCCACTCGTGGAATCAGGTAAGTGTTGCACAGCACACTCACACCCCGCTGCGGGCCGCCTCCACGAGACAGCCGCCCCAGCCCGGTACCTGCATTCCACCTCGCTGCCCCGCGGTGGGTACGCCGGTGGTCCCTTTGGTCCCGCTTGCACGGTCTCGGCGAGCCTGGTTAGCGCTCCCCAGTCCGTCTCGCTGGCTCATTCGGACCATCAGGCTCGGCTATGCGATTCAGTTCGCCCGGCGCCCCCCCAGGTTCAAGGGCGTCCGCTTCACTTCGGTGAACGCTGCAGACGCCCATGTCCTGCGTGCGGAGATCGCAGTCCTACTGGCGAAGGACGCGATAGAGCCGGTCCCTCCAGCCGATATGAAGACAGGCTTCTACAGCCCGTACTTCATTGTACCCAAGAAGACCGGTGGGTTACGGCCAATCTTGGCCGTCCCCAAGATTGGTTTGCAGCGATCGACCTGAAGGATGCGTACTTTCATGTCTCGATTTTTCCTCGACACAGGCCGTTTCTGCGCTTTGCGTTCGAGGGTCGAGCATATCAGTACAAAGTCCTGCCCTTCGGGCTGTCCCTGTCCCCCCGTGTCTTCACGAAAGTCACGGAGGGGGCCCTTGTGCCCACGAGAGAACAGGGCGTTCGCATCCTCAACTATCTCGACGACTGGCTCATTCTAGCACAGTCGAGAGATCAGTTGTGCGAACACAGGGACCTGGTGCTCAGACACCTCAGCCAGTTGGGTCTTCGGGTTAACTGGGAGAAGAGCAAACTCGCCCCCGTGCAGAGGATCTCTTTTCTCGGTATGGAGTTAGATTCGGTCGAACGGACAGCATGCCTCACAGAGGAGCGCGTCCAGTCGATGCTGAACTGCCTGAACACATTTCAAGGCAGGATGGCGGTTCCACTGAAACAGTTTCAGAGGCTCCTGGGGCATATGGCAGCCGCAGCAGCAGTAACACCGTTCGGCTTGCTTCATATGAGACCGCTTCAGCATTGGCTACATGGCCGAGTCCCGAGATGGGCGTGGCAACGCGGCACTCACCGGGTGAGCATCACACCGGCCTGCCGCCAATCCTTCAGCCCATGGTCAGACCCCTCGTTCCTTCGGGCCGGAGTGCCTCTGGAACAGGTGTCCAGGCATGCTGTGGTCTTCACAGATGCCTCTGCCATGGGCTGGGGAGCCACGTACAACGGGCATGCAGTGTCAGGGGTTGGACGGACCCGCACCTGCATTGGCACATCAACTGCCTCGAGTTGCTAGCAGTGCATCTCGCTCTGAGCCGCCTCAAAAGGCTGCTACGGAGCAAAGATGTACTGGTCCGCACGGACAACACCGCGACCGTTGCGTATATCAACCGACAAGGTGGTCTACGCTCCCGTCGCATGTTGCAACTCGCCCGCCATCTCCTCCTCTGGAGTCAGAAGTGTCTGAGGTCGCTTCGGGCCATTCATGTCCCTGGTGTGAGCAACCGTGTGGCCGACGAGCTTTCACGAGCTGCGCTCCCAGGGGAATGGCGACTCCACCCCCAGGTGGTTCAGCTGATTTCGAGACAGTTCGGGGGTTCACAGGTCGACCTGTTTGCCTCCCCAGAAATGTCCCACTGCCAGTGGTTCTATTCGCTGACCGAGGTTACACTCGGCACGGATGCACTTGCGCACAGCTGGCCCCAGGGGCTGCGCAAATATGCGTTTTCCCCAGTGAGCCTACTTGCACAGACACTGTGCAAGGTCAGGGAGGACGAGGAGCAGGTCCTGTTGGTGGCGCCTTACTGGCCCAACCGGTCCTAGATCCCAGAACTTATGCTCCTGGCGACAGCCCCTCCTTGGCCGATTCCTCTGAGGAAGGACCTTCTGACTCAGAGACGGGGCACCCTGTGGCACCCGCGTCCAGATCTGTGGAAGCTTCATGTCTGGCCCCTGGACGGGACGCGGAGGTTCTAGGTGACTTACCCCAAGAGGTAGTTAACACCATCACTTCGGCACGAGCACCGTCTACAAGACAGGCTTATGCTTTGAAGTGGAACCTGTTCGTCGAGTGGTGTTCTTCTCGCCGAGAAGACCCCCGAAGATGTTCGATCGTGTCTGTGCTTTCCTTCCTGCAACGAGGGTTGGAGCGTAGGCTGTCGCCCTCCACCCTCAAGGTCTATGTTGCTGCAATATCTGCCCATCACGACCATGTAGAAGGTAAGACAGTTGGGAAGCACGACCTGGTCGTCAGGTTCCTCAGGGGGGCGAGACGGTTAAATCCTCCTCGACCCCCCTCCATACCCTCTTGGGATCTTGCTCTGGTGCTCCGAGCACTTCAGAATGCCCCATTTGAGCCCTTGCGGTCAGCAGAGCTTAAGATTCTGTCTATGAAGACTTTGCTGTTGGCCGCACTGGCCTCCATCAAGAGGGTAGGGGACCTGCAGGCTTTTTCGGTCGACGAATCGTGCCTAGAGTTCGGGCCGGGTGACACCCACGTGGTATTGAGACCCCGGCCTGGCAATGTGCCCAAGGTTCCTACCACTCCCTTCAGGGACCAGGTGGTGAACCTGCAAGCGCTGCCCCTGGAGGAGGCAGACCCAGCCCTAGCTTTGCTCTGTCCCGTCCGCGCTCTGCGGATCTACGTGGATAGAACTCAAAGCTTCAGGACCTCAGATCAGCTCTTTGTCTGTCACGGAGAGGCCAGCAGAAGGGAAAGGCTGTCTCCAAGCAGAGGATGGCCCACTGGATAGTGGATGCCATCACCTTGGCTTACCAAGCACAAGGTGTGCCCTGTCCGCTCAGGATGCGAGCACACTCTACTAGAAGTGTTGCATCCTCCTGGGCGCTGGCACGTGGCGCCTCGCTGTCAGACATCTGTAGAGCTGCGGGCTGGGCGACACCCAACACGTTCGCTAGATTCTATAGTCTACGTGTAGAGCCAGTGTCCTCCTGTGTTCTCGCCTCAAACGGGTAGAAGCACTGAGAGGCCCTGGCTCTTGTCGGCTTGCTGCGCCCCGGCGCTTTATTCTCCAGAAGCAAACTCTGTCGAGTCCTCCATCTCCCTCGGTGCTGGACGTGGCGGAACGTCTGGCATCAGGCCCCTTGCCGCTGAATCCTTGAGAACCGGTACTGGGCTGGGGATATATGAGTGACCCTGCGGGGATCCCATATATTTTTCCACGGTCGCTCCTACGGGAAGCCCGTGTCTTTCCCTTGGGAGAGCCCTCCCCTTGGTGGGGCTGGAGCCCCCTCTCAGTTGCGGGCTATGGCTCAGCTTTGTACTCCACATAACTCCTTCGGTGTATGATGTGGGTTCCGCAGCGTTCCCTTCCACTAAGGCACGCTTCCCAGTGTTATCCAATAAGTCACTGAGCGGGTCATGCAGAACAGCAGTGATGGACTTCTCTGTGTGAGCCCCATCTCATCTGGTAAGAGAGCTTAGGAGGCTCACACAGGGCACTGGATGGGGGCAGAGGCCATGGCGCTTTGGTAGGGATTCCTATTCGTCGGTACTCCGACGTGGCGTCGAGAGTGACCGACTGAATGGGAACGTCTCGCTTACGTATGTAACCCTCGTTCCCTGAAGGAGGGAACGGAGACGCCACGTCCCGTCGCCATGTCCTCTGTACCCTGCTGGGGTGCCAGTTCACCTACTCGGCTCCTCAGCAAAAAACTAATTTGATGCAAGCACCTGTGCCTCATTTATACCCACACGGAGTGGCATGAGCAGCTGGTGCAATCATTGCATGCCAATGTGCATTGGCTCGTTTAGTTACACTCGAAGTAGATTGGCTCTCGCTAGCGAGATTCCTATTCGTCGGTACTCCGACGTGGCGTCTCCGTTCCCTCCTTCAGGGAACGAGGGTTACATACGTAACCGAGACGATACTTACCCAATTATCCTAAATTATATTATAATTTATTTGATTAAATTGTTCTGTAAACGTAGAATGTAGTCTGGCCTTCATTACAGATTTGCGCAAAACTTTTGCGATATTTTCTAAATGTTGATAAAAACCTATTGTGAAATGGTGGCGTCTCAGTTAACTAATGTTATGCGACTAAAACGTAAATCATTCCAAAAATCATGGCGACGGATGTTGATAGGTTTACTTATATCTCAGTAACCGCACTAGCCATTATTTTTAATCGAAGGAGCCATAGGCGTGTTATCCAAGCATTAATGGCAAAGAAAGCCCCTTATACTTGGGAGCATAGTACGCGATTTCACAGGGGAACTCTGGATCCAGAATGATCATGTGACATTTACTTATGCCAAGTGACCTGTAAATGCAAAATTTCCATTGCAGTTTTGCGAAATATTTCTTTTTCGAATTGCCTGAAAAACCACCTCATGCAAGCGTAAAAACGTTATTGTGATATATAGGAGTTTTTGATATGTGTCCATTTGGTGTATTTTCAATTCGCAATTTCAATTTGCGCAATTTGAAGGGTAATGGAAACGCAGCTAATGACACTGATTTCACAGCAAAATAGACATATATTTTAAGGTAAGAAACTATATGACTTACTTTCTTCCGTGTAATATTTATATCAGAATATCCAAACTGCTCTTTTCCATACAAAGAAAGTTAAATGGTTATCAGAACTGTCAAGCTAAAATTTCAAGGCTAGATTTTGAGTAAATTACAGACTGAAATATGTCATATGACTAGAGAGAACTTAGAACTTAGTACTTAGATAAATCTTTTTTTGCTCTGCTTGATCATTCCAGTTTTCATTCACATTCATTGTATGGAAGATAGCAGCATGAACATTCTTCACAACGTCTCCTTTTGTGTTCCATCGACCATACTAAATTCATAAAGGTTTGAAGAAACTTTAGGGTGGCAGAATTTTCATTTTGAGGTAAACTTTAAAATAAAATCTTGTACCTTTCAACTTTTTTTCCTGCATATCGAAAAACAGGAAATACCAAAAATTTTTAAACCTAGTCATTGACATAGAGAATACCAAGCATAAAATTACTTGATGTGACATTTTGTATCCCAGCAGGATACAGCATGCGGTCAGTTTAAAGGGGTATGCAGAGCTCTTTGATGTGTGAGAAATATAGCTAAAGCAGCTTTGGTTAAATAATGTCAATACATTAAGTATTCTCAGGAGCACAAGGATCCACAGAACACATTTGCTTGATGGGCATTTCTCTGCCCAAGTGCGGAAACAACTTAGGAAGATAGCCGCTATCTCCTGAAGGACATCTGCACAGGCTGTTTACAAAGGGCTTTCCAGAGCAGAGAGGTTAATCTAATCAGAGAACACAAGCAGAAAATTTCCTGTTCCATCGCTTCGGTAATGAACACAGCATTAACAGAGCTTCCTGGTTTGCTCACCGTGGTGTTCAGATTATAAAGTTCCTTTTTGATAAACTTTTTTTTCCCCTCGTTTCTGTCTCGTATCCTGACATCACATCTGCAGTCTCACATGGGTTAATGCCTTAGTTCAAGAGATATATGGCCTGTAGCATGCTGGAGGTCTAGGTATTTTCTTTTGAATGTAAAAGGCAGATTTGTTTGCAATCACAAAAGTAAAAGCATTTGCAGAATAAAGCAACTGAGACAATGCTTATATAAATGAGTGACAACACAAACACTGCTCTAGGTCATATTTCCCCTCATGAATACATTAGATTTGGCACAACCCATTAAATTCTCACGTCCTCCCTTACAATTGAATCCATTAATATCTTATGGAGCCTTGTGCCTCTCACACTGATATTGCTGCAGGACCTGTTACTTGCTGTTCAGTTTTATGCCCTCCCCTAAAATATATGCCCGTGAGAGGCCTTTAAATGAATGTTTGCAGTAAAACATAATTAATGTGTTCAATTAATTGCCAGGGTGCTTGTGATGGTAATTGCGAATAATGAATCTATATCAATGTCACCAGAAGAAGTAGAATTTAAATCTATATTGAGGAGGGGCTGAAAATCAATGCATGGTACTCATTTAATTATGTGTGTCTGAGCTAAGCTCAGAAAGCCCAGGCATGGCTTTAGCAGAGATGATGCTGTTTAGATCTGATTAATGATCAATAGGATGTTTACTACCCTTATTTGCAACAGAATCAATGGAGATTACTTCTGATGCACAAAGGAAACTCTGGAAGTGCCATAAGTAATGAACAAGCTTGTTAGAGAGATTTCTGGCATCCTCTTCACATGCTTCAAGTTGAACCTTGCAAAATGGTTTTATCAGAGAGCAACCTCGGATGTCCTTGTGGACGCATTGGAGCAGATCACTATATCGCTGAGATGAATGGCTGAAGAAGACCTATGCGAAAGGCATATTTTTAAATATTTATTAGATTCTCCATAATGCATCATTCGAAAACAAGATGTTATATTCTGTGTCAGTGCCATCCGCTTGATAAGTCGTGACATATCGAATACTCTTTCAGGTCCAAACCTCTACTCCGTTTCAAGTGAAAATACTATCTCAAGATTAGTTTATGAGCACTATTTATTTATAGTTTAAACTAAGCTTTAAAAAAAAAAAAACATGGTATACACTACACTCTCCAGGCTCATGAGCTCCAATATTTTAATGATTCCTGAACAGATGGATCACTGTCTAGATCATTGAGATTACAGTACAGGGGTTACACTTTATTTTGATAGTCCACTTTAGACATTCCACTAATTTCAATATAGGCAATCAGTTTAAAGTTTGAGTAAGCAGAACTTGCAGATTTTTATTTTGTAATCATATTTGAATTGCTTTGAACTTAAAATATTTGAGTAAGCTAATTCATACATTTAACTTAAAAATATAATGTAATCTCAAATTTATAGTAGTGACTAGCTCAATAATTCAATAAATGCCACGTTGCTAATTGGTTACACAATGCTTTAGCAATAGCATAGCATAGCACTTGCTGAATGAGTACGGCAATATAATACATTTAACATATATCTGTTCTCAAACTAAGCTCATGCTCCACTCGCCACCATGATGGTAACCCTACAATAAAAAGAAAAAAAACAACATAGCAGGAACTAGCATAACAAAACATTGATCGCTACTAAATCTCCCACTTAAAGTTAATCTTGCACAAAAACATAATATAACACAATTTTGCCATTTACTGTCCCTTTTGAGTGTCATGGCAAACTATACTGGGAAATAAAAATCCAAGCCCAGTTTCGGTTAAATTTAAGTTAGTCTAAATAAAAAAGAAACAAGTTCATAAAACTCAGAGTATTTGGGTTTACAGTGTAAAGTGGACTATCAAAATAAAAGTGCAGCAGAACAACAAAATGTACAACCAGATTGCTGCATTAGACACAGTGAGACAACATTTAAACATTTAAAATAATAAAATGTACCTGATATTTCAAATAAATAAAAACATTTTTGTTTAGGCAGTTAATGTCTCATTGCATTGCAACTCACAGATTTATAACATAATCAAATACAATTGTTTAATATTTCAGGAACACTTTCTAGAGGTCATTCAGAATCAGGAGTTCCTCCTGCTACCCACAACGGAAATCGTCAAGCTTTTGTCCAGTGATGACATCAATGTTCCAGATGAAGAAACGATTTTTCAAGCACTGATGATGTGGGTTCGCTATGATGTGCAGCACCGGCAGCAAGATCTAGGAGTGTTACTGGCCTATATTCGACTACCCCTTTTACCACCACAGGTTTGCCAATAACATGCATATGAGACTCTTTCACACAATTGAATGTAATACCTAAAAACATAATAATGTTATTTTTCAACTTTCCACTGTTTAGTACCTTTTTCTGTTGGATGTTAATGCACTATTTTCTTGATTTAGCTTCTTGCTGATCTGGAAAACAATAAGATGTTTTCAGAAGACCTGGAATGCCAGAAACTCCTGATGGAAGCCATGAAGTACCATCTTTTACCAGAGCGCCGTCCCATGCTGCAGAGCCCAAGAACCAAACCAAGGAAATCCACTGTTGGATCGCTCTATGCTGTTGGAGGGATGGACGCCTCTAAAGGTGAACCATTATTTAGCTGACTTTTCTTATAGCAGTACCTCTCATTGCCATAAAAATAGACATTTTTGTACACAGTGTGTTCAGCAGATTTCAAAAATTATTAGATTTTGTCCCTGAGAGTAGCATGCAACACTACAACTAACAATAAACTAAGAGTCTGTCTACTTTAAGGGTCTACAACAATAGAGAAGTACGACCTTCGCTCAAACAAATGGAATCAGGTTGGCATCATGAATGGGCGAAGACTTCAGTTCGGGGTGGCAGTGATCGATAACAAACTCTATGTGGTAGGAGGAAGGGATGGGCTCAAGACCTCTAACATGGTGGAGTGCTACAATCCAATCACTAAAGTGTGGTCCACCATGCCTCCAATGTCAACCCACAGACACGGATTAGGTGTGTTCTTTGAATGCTTCAGATGTTTGTCTAATCTTATTACACAGCATGTTCATATATTAATAACTTACACAGCAATGTTTACTATATGCTTCTTTTATTGACACTATGAAATAGTAAGAAAAATCTATTTTTTTCTTTTTAAAATTGAATAGTTTATTGAACCTTTAGACAAAATCAAAAAGAAAATGCTTGTGTTTTTGTTGAGTTTGATAGTATAGGAGAATATGGAGCTCACATTTGGCAAAACAACAAAAACAACAACAACAAAACACCTCAGTTTTATTCAGAGGCCCAAACTGAACACAAAATATGCAATTTGGAGCAGTTCCAGATGAAATACTGATAGCTTGTAATGTAAATCAATGAGATCTTTACAACAGTAAAGCAAACTACTTTCATAAAATGTATCTAAATATCAGTTGTCACTCTATGTCTCCCAATAATATGTCTTAGTAAGATGATTTTTACATTTTTAGTTTTATGATCAAAGCTTTGTAGTTTTTTATTGTGGGGGGGCTAAACATGCAAATATAACTTCTGTAAAGAGCACATAAACTACTTATGCTAAAATATGCTGTAATTTGTAAGGCTTTGCTCATTAATATTAATGAAGCTAGTTTACCCAGTAGGCCTGAATTATTAGCTGAAAGTAATACGTTGCTAATCAGCTGCTAAAGAAGAAGAAATCCTACTATTATAAGGGCATAGCTCATAAATTAATATTTATTAATTTACTAAGCTAATTTGCTTTACTTTCTAGGTTACCAATTCATGTCTGCATGACTGAATTAATATTTACGCACCTTACAATACCAATACATAATCATTCATATTCCCACAACAAGTTTTGATTCAACAATAGCTAGATGGAGCTCAACGGAATGGAACAGAACACAAGCGTCTCGAGATGTGTTTCAAAATATTTTGATTCGTGAAGAGACAAGACGTCCATGCAGATTAAAGCCAGATGAAATGCAAGAACGACACGTGTGACAGTGTCTCAATTTACCAAAAGCAGTCAATCAGGGTGTGAAATATAATTTTCTTCAAAGGTTGCACTAGGGAGTAATTTGTAGAGGAGACATGTTTACAACTTGAACCTGTTATATTGAACAACGTTTGTACAAGTCTGGCTTAGTGATTGGGTGATTTTGAAACAGCTCCATGAATCTTTGAAACCTTTACGTAACTTTGTTTTTAGAGTGGTTCAGAGGGCATATCAAACTGGTCAAGGCACGTGATTTTAGCAAAGTCCACACTGTTTCGAAATGGTGCCCGCAGTTTTTATGTATAATAATGTTACTACCTCAATAACAAAAGTTTTGAAATTTTTGAGCCAGTCTAATCTATGGTTTTTAACTTATCTCCAGTCAGATTTATAATGTAGAACACATTTGTGATTTTATTTTATTTATAATTGGCCTTGTTAACTAAGTCATTCCTAAAACAAGCGCTATAAACCTAAATAGACAATTGAAATTGAATAGAAAATTAAATTGTTGGGTTATAAAATAAAGGCAAGCCTTATTGCTGCTCAACTATTTCTATAAGGTGGGGTATAATAGAAATTGTGTGGCTTCAACACCTATGCCTCAATAAATAACTATAAAAATAACCAGGTGGTCACACATCAAAACAATAAAAATGTATATAAAAAATATGGCAGGTGATTTAAACTCATATAGGAGAAAATGCACTGTACAATAATACTATAAAACTGACACTCAAAGGTTGCTCATAGAGGACTATAAAGTGCACTGCAATATCAGAACCAAAATGTCGGTCAAGAGACGATTTATATGTCAAGCCCCCAAAAGCAACAGCCAGAGATTTATAACAGAAACATGAGAGACCTTTTCTGTAAAAGGGAGCAGCGAGATGCACCATGAATACTTAATGCTTACCACAGCGTCTCAGGGCTCTAGTTCTCAGGGTCAGACCAGAAGAATGTCTTTAGCTACTGATATCTGGTTAAAAAGGAAGTGCATTGAACATTGAAGTGTTCATTGAAATTAAATCCATGGTATTTCCATTTAAATTTTGACATTTGCCAGTTTCACTATAACACAAAGACCAAGACAGACAAGTGCTATTGGATTGTGTGTTTGTCTAATGCATGATGTCCACCACCAAAAGCTGAGCACAGAGTCTTTCTCTTTACTTGTTTTATTTATTTATTTCTTCAAAAAGGAATTGCTGTGCTAGAGGGGCCCATGTATGCAGTGGGAGGCCATGATGGATGGAGCTATTTGAACACAGTAGAAAGGTGGGACCCTCAGGCGAGGCAGTGGAATTATGTGGCCAGTATGTCCACCCCGCGAAGCACTGTCGGAGTCACTGCTCTCAATGGAAAGTAAGGAATTCATTTGTTCTTATTGTCTTTTGTAGGATTGTTGCGCTACCATGCGATTTTAAAAATCCTTACAGAATAACTGAAAAATCTAAATTCAGACAGGGGATACTACACTATATTACCACTGTAATAACATTGTAATATGTAAAAATGTTTAATTTGGAATTGAATTCACTCAAAAAGTGAGAAGTGAAAAAAAAAATAATAATTCTATCGATAGCAGTATATGTGCAGTGTGCTGTGGCTGATCACTTTCCTCCATGGATTCTCCTCATTAAGAGGTCTGAATTAGTTGTATCCAATATACCGCATAACCCTGTACAGCCAGATGGGAGTTAATAGGCTCTGAGACCAAAGCATCTCTAGTGTCTTTTACATTAAAATCACTTGAGTGGCAGGCGAGCTTTTGTTAGCTCTATCCAAGAAAAGAGAGGCTGGTTTTGAATCTAGCGAAACATTGACTGATGACTCTTGGGGCATTTCTGTAACCAGGTCAAAAACAAACCCATCAAGCTACCTCTAGAGCCCAGTGTCCTACTTTTCAAAGTGATTAATTGATTGGTCTTTTCAACAGAACATCTTTCTGAATTTCTGTATGACACGGGTTGTCAGCCTCTTCTGACCCAGGGACCCCAAGATATAAAAATGCTTGAAATTATTAGTAACACTGTAAAAGGTCTCAATAAGGTCATCCAGCCAGAGATTGCTAAATGTTCCCCAGGTTTGGCTGAAATTTAGAGGTGATCGTACTTTTGTCATTTTCACAAACTTTTCTCTGGCTTTTAATCATAGCTGATTCTTGTAGTTTTGTTTGCAATCTGTTATGTTGCATGTGGTTTTATTTTTTGATGGTCTTCAGACATACACTATACTGCCAAAAGTTTTGGGATGCCTGCATATGCACATGCACATGAATTTTAATGACATCCTATTCTTAATACGTAGGGTTTAATATTGAGGTGGCCCACCCTTTGCAGCTATAACAGCTTCAACTCTTCGGGGAAGGCTTTTCACAAGGTTTAGGAGTGTGTTTATGGGAATTTTTGACCATTCTTCTAGAAGCACATTTGTGAGGTCAGGCACTTATGTTGGACGATAAGGCCTGGCTCGCAGTAAACGCTCGAATTCATCCCAAAGGTGTTCTATTGGGTTGAGGTCAGGACTCAAGTTCCTCCACACCAAACTCGCTCACCCATGTCTTTATGGACCTTGCTTTGTGCACTGGTGCACAGTCCTGTTGGAACAGGAAGGGGCCATCCCCAAACTGTTCCCACAAAGTTGGGAGCATGAAATTGTCCAAAATGTCTTGGTATGGTCCAAAACTTTACACTTGGCACAATGCCGTCAGACAAGTACCGTTCTCCTGGCAACCGCCAAACCCAGACTCATCCATCGGATTGAGAGACAGAGAAGCGTGGTTGGTCACTCCAGAGAACACGTCTCCACTGCTCTAGAGTCCAGTGGTGGCGTGTTTTAAACCACTGCATCTGACGCTTTGCATTGCACTTGGTGATGTAAGGCTTGGATGCAGCTGCTCGGCCATGGAAACCCATTCCATGAAGCTCTCTACGCACTGTTCTTGAGCTAATCTGAAGGCCACATGAGGTTTGGAGGTCTGTAGCTATTGACTCTCCAGAAATTTGGTGACTTCTGCGCACTGTGCACCTCAGCATGCGCTGACCCCGCTCTGTGATTTTACGTGGCCTACCACTTCGTGGCTGGGTTGCTGTTGTTCCCAATTGCTTCCACTTTGTTATAATACTACAGTTGACCGTAGACTATTTAGTAGTAAGGAAATTTCACAAATAGACTTATTGCACAGGTGGCAACCTATCACGGTACCACACTTGAATTCACTGAGCTCCTGAGAGCGACCCATTCTTTCACAAATGTTTGTAGAAGCAGTCTGCATGCCTAGGTGCTTGATTTTATACACCTGTGGCCATGGAAGTGATTGGAACACCTGTATTCAATGATTTGGAGGGCTGTTCCATTACTTTTGGCAATATAGTGTATTGTACAACACCTTGGTCAACAATCTTTGTTTTTAATGATGCTATATACAGTGCATCCGGAAAGTATTCACAGCGCTTCACATTTTCCACATTTTGTTTTGTTACAGCCTTATTCCAAAATGGATTAAATTCATATTTTTTTCCCTGAATTCTACAAACAATACCCCATAATACCCCAATACCCCATAAACGCTGGAGCCATCTCCATCAGGTTCTTGGTCACCTCCCTGACTAAGGCCCTTCTCCCCCAATCACTCAGTTTGGCCGGGTGGCCAGCTCTGGGAAGAGTCCTGGTGGTTCCAAACTTATTCCATTTACGGATGATGGAGGCCACTGTGCTCATTGGGACCCTTCCCCAGATCTGTGCCTCGATACAATCCTGTCTTGGAGGTCTACAGACAATTCCTTGGACTTCATGGCTTGGTTTGTGCTCTGGCATGCACTGTTAACTGTGGGACCTTATATAGACAGGTGTGTGCCTTTCCAAATCATGTCCAATCAGCTGAATTTAACACAGGTAGACTCCAATCAAGTTGTAGAAACATCTCAAGGATGATCATTGAAAACAGGATGCACCTGAGCTAAATTTTGAGTGTCATGGCAAAGGCTGTGAATACTTTTGTACATGTGATTTTTTTTTGTTTTTTATTTTTAATAAATTTGCAAAGATTTCAAACAAACTTCTTTCACGTTGTCATTATGGGGTATTGTTTGTAGAATTAACATATATAAATAATATTAGTCCATTTTGGAATAAGGCTGTTACATAACAAAATGTGGAAAAAGTGAAACGCTGACTACTTTCCAGATGCACTGTAAATAAGGTTGACATTGACATTAAAATATCTTCCATTGAAAAACATTAGTGTATTATGTTAAAGCCTAAAAAAGTTTTTATAATTTTAGTTTTATGCACAAAAAATATGCACACCATGTCAGTGACCCATTTAAATATACATATAGATGAATTGTTCACAATAAGACAACATGTAAAAAATAAATAGCAATTTTTGATTTCATGCCAAACTTATCAATTTCTGTTAGGGGGCAAATAAAACCTCTCAATAAAAAAGGTTAATTTCTGACACTAGTGCCTGTGGTGATGCAAGACAGCAGTAGTCTATAATTAATTTTAAACTCACATTCAGGGCTGGCTAGAGCCAGCTCACTCAGCAGCCATCTTGGCAATGGCCCCTGGCAGCTATTTTCTATCTAGGTAATAGGTAATAGGTATACAAGTCCTGTCTACTTTAAAGTCACTATCAAAATTGACAATTTCAGCAGCAAATAGCAGCAATAGCAAACCACAATGATCCAATGATCTAATCAATTAATAGAAGCTGTTTAGCTATGATATACGTCACAATAGGGAAGAAAAGATCATCACAACTTCCATTTCATGCTGACTTTAATGGGAAAACACTGTTTCTTTATCTCCAAAACTCCTGTTTTAATAACTAATGTTTTGATAACATGCCAAATCACCAATAAAGTCTGGCAAAATGTTATAAGTATTTTAAGGTTGGTCCAGCAAAGGCATTTGCCGACTTATATGATCAAAATTACCCCAGTGTATATAATAGTATAAAAAAAAAACTTAACAGTACTGAAGTAAAATAAGTTGCAAATGTTTTTTGTCTTTATGTATTTACAGGTTGTTTGCTGTGGGCGGTCGTGATGGAAGCTCCTGTCTGCGATCAATGGAATGTTTTGATCCCCACACCAATAAATGGAGCATGTGTGCACCGATGTCAAAAAGGAGGGGAGGAGTGGGTGTGGCCACATATAACAGTTTCTTGTATGCAGTCGGAGGACATGACGCACCAGCTTCAAGCCATTGTTCTCGTCTGTCTGATTGTGTGGAGAGGTAAGCTACCACGGCACAACATCTGGGAAGAAAGAAACCCAACACCTAATTATCTTCATAATAATGACAACAACCCAGCAAAAGCAGGCTGTGAGTCTGGGCAGGTAGTTATGGGTGCCAAGTACTATAATTTGCACATTTATTTGCAAATCTGGACACACCTTTCTTCATTGTGAAATCATTGTTACCTTGTTATTGAAGAATGTGGTTGGAAACATCAGTAATCTGGTGTTAAACGCCTCCTGCTGGTAATAATTCGAACTACAGAGTTTACACCAGCTGCAATGTAGAGCAAACATTAATAATATCAAATGTTAAATCAAATGATGGAAGAGTTAAGGAAAACAACAAATATGTTTGGAGTCAGTGTATAAGTAAATAAATTAAATATGTAGCTAAATTACAATTAAAAAAATCCTAATTAATGAACAAAGGCCATCAGAAACTTGAACAACTTAATAGTTATTACCACACACCCCCCCCTCCCAGTCCCAGACTAATCTGCATGTTTGCGCTTTTAACTGAAAGCAACTTGCACTGACACAACTTAAAATATGTCAGTGCCATTGTTTTGTCTCAAGATGCACACCAGTAATATATATTTTGAAGGCACGTTTATAAAAGCTACTTACTGTAAATGTCCTGATTGAACTAAGGTCTAATCCTGGCTTAATCTAAGGCTAGGCCTAAATGTTGAAAGCACAATAGATTTCATTGTTAGGGATGATAATCATAGTCATTGCTTTCAAAGGCTTCCACTATCTAGATTACAGGCTGTTTAACTGCTCTGTGCAATTATCTCTTTTTTTCTTTCAGTGGCTTATTTTGAAAGTGCTAGCACAGGTTTGTATTGTGTTGTATTACGTCTCATATGTTGTGTACTGCATTCACAGGTATGACCCCAAAACAGACACATGGACCACAGTGTCCTCCCTGAGCGTCCCCCGGGATGCAGTGGGGGTGTGTTTGCTGGGAGACAGGTTATATGCGGTCGGAGGCTATGATGGTCAGACCTACTTAAACAGTGTTGAGTCCTATGACGCACAGAACAATGAATGGACTGAGGTGGGTACATTGAGTGCATTTTTTTTTTTTTTTACTTGTCTACAAACAAACAAAAAATAATTGTAAAAATGCCTATCACACACTTTTTTTTGTTTTTTTTTTGTTCTAATTTTATTGCTTATTTACTTATTTTCCAGATCTACAGAAAATAGCCACGGTTCTCATTGCATAACTGTTCTATTCAGTGCCAATCTAGGCCAGCTGATACAGTTCTGGTTTCATTTTCTACTGTGGCGCTGATATTGGAATGTCATACAAAAGCGTCAGTCGTTGCCTTGGCAACACAATGGTTTACTGATGATATGAAATGTAAATATCGACCACATTATGGAAGATGATCAGATATTTCTTTTAAATGTATTACTAATTTGTGTTTACATAACTCAAATAGAGCTTAGCCAGCTACAGAGAAACTGCCTGGTAGCCAGGCAACGGATAAGTGAACAATCCTGAGTGGCGACGTCACTTCACAGATACTACCGGCACGGTACAGCATGGTTAGACAACCGTGCCGAGAATTCCGGGCTGAGAACGGTTTATAATCGTGCCGTGCCGTACCAGGCACAAGTGGAAACAAATGGAACCGTTCCTTACCATTCTAAGAACCGTTTGGCCCGACGGTGGAAAAGCGGTTAATGATGTTGTCCGTACATTTCTGGTTGATTTTTCTAACCATATTCATAGTTTTCAGTCACATGACTGGCATGGAGACCTGGAGGGAATAACATCCATAGAACTGCAGCACAGGCATGTCAATTTTCTATCTCAAAAGAAGAAAAAAACACTGTTGGGCACTTGTGATCCATTTAAAGCACCTGCAGTATTTCAATTACTAAAAACAGCATGATATTCTAAAACGCTTAATGTGAAAAACACTTAGGCCCAGTATCACAGACAGGATTAAACCTTAGTTAAATTAGGACATTTAAGTAGCACTTTTATAAATGTGCCTTAGAAAAATAAATATTTGTGTACATCAAGAGACAAACCAGTGGCACTGACATATTTTAAGATGTGTCTAGTTGCTTTCAGTCTGGGGATAAGCTTAAGCCTTGTCTGTGAAACCGGGCACTAAGTGCCTCAATAAAAGAGTGATAAAATTAATTTAAAAGACAAAATACAGTATACACTTTATTGATGATGCATACTGCACATACAGATGAGCAGATGAACCCAGAATATGAATGCAATGTAATTGTTTTATTTATAATGGTTTAAAGAAACTGTGTGTTGTGTTTATTCTGGGTTCATCTGCTTGCCTGTATATAGTATGCATCAATAAGGTGCATATTGTATTTGGTCTTTTAATATCAGTGTCTTACTACATTATAGTACTTAGTACAAACCTGATAAAAAAAAAAAACTGGCGGGCAATGGAGGAAAGCCTTGTTTTGCCCTCCAGGTGTGCAATGTGTCACACTTTGTATTGGTCTTAAGCAATATTCAAATTTTCTGAGATACTGAATTTGGGATTTTCCTTAGTTGTCAGTTATAATCATCAAAATTAAAATAAACATTTGAAATATATCAGTCTGTGTGTAATGAATGAATATAATATACAAGTTTCACTTTTTGAATGGAATTAGTGAAATAAATCAACTTTTTGATGATTTTCTAATTATATGACCAGCACCTGTACAAGAAAAACAGCACTTTTCTAATTTGCTTAACTATATCATATCTTATAAATGTTATAAAAACAAGAACTCATACAGGGGCATTTTTTGCACCCATATCTTCAATTATAGGGGCAAATTAATGGGCAAACCCTTTAATTTGTAATGAATGAGTCTAACAGAGGCAAGCTCGATGTGAGAACCCAAGTGCAGTTTATTAACAAACATGAACAGATACAACAAACGATGACACAGACTTGATTTGTGTAACGTACTGCTCCGAGAGACACAGGTAGAGGATCCAAACGCAGCTTTAATAGAGGGACAATCCAGAATCCAAAATACAGGCAAAGGGTCAAAAACAGGCAGGCAGTCTAAACAAACAAAACACAAGGCTGGGAACAAGGCAAACGGGTAATCCAAAGAACAGGCAAGAAATCCAAAAAACCAAGAGACAAGAACCAGGTAAAAATCACTCAGAGATGCAGTAGTAACACATACAAAACCTTGCAATGAATGACAGGGTGAACAGGCTAGATATAGGCAGAGGTAATGAGGTAAATGAGACACAGGTGTAAACAGTGAGTGCTGATGAGTCCGGGCAAAGGATTATGGGTGATGTAGTCTATAAATGGAATGACAGTCCGGATTGGAGTGCCCTCTGGTGGTGATTAGGGGCACTAACACTGGTGAAGCCGCTCCCCCCAAAGGAGCGGCTTCCAGACGGAAGTGAAATGGTCTAGGAGGGAGGTGGAGCGGAGGTGGACCCGGGGGCGGGATGGAGGGCCAAGCCCATGGAGTGGAAGAGGGCCTGGAGACTCAGGCAGAGCAGGCAGCCAGGGCGGAGCATGCCGGGTAGATGACCAGACTGGCGCAGGGCGAACAGGTGACCATGGTGGAGCAGGCCGGGGCAGATGACCAGGGTAGAAGTGCTGACCACCATGATGAAGCAGACGACCACCACAGCAGTGTCAATGAGCTTAAAGACCCCCACAGCGGAGCAGACGACCACCACAGTAGCGCAGACGGTCTTGATCCCCATGGTGGAGTAGACGTGTCCATTGAAGTTAGGTGTGCCAGTTCAATAAACTCCATGGTATATTCCTCAGTCGGGCGATCTCCCTGGCGGAGATGCATGATCTGTGTGGCTGGACTCATGTGGACGGACGTTTACTTGGCTACTGGATCTGTGCAAGTGACAATCCATGACAGTCTGGATTGGAGTGCCCTCTGGTGGTGATCAGGGGCACTCACACTGGTGAATCGTTACGGCTTGGCTTGGCTTGGCTTGACACAGGCTTGGCTTGACACAGGCTTGGCTTGACACAGGCTTGGCTTGACACAGGCTTGGCTTGACACAGGCTTGGCTTGACACAGGCTTGGCTTGACACAGGCTTGGCTTGACACAGGCTTGGCTTGACACAGGCTTGGCTTGACACAGGCTTGGCTTGACACAGGCTTGGCTTGACACAGGCTTGGCTTGACACAGACACTCACCAACAGTGGTTACAGGAAACAATACTCGACAAGGGAACAAGGCAAACATAGGGGGTTAAATAAACAAAGACTAATGACTAACAAGACACACCTGTGAACAATCAAGACAATGAACCAATGAGTGCGTTTACATGCACACCAGTAAACTGATAACTCACAAATATCAGCTTATTGAAATAACCAGTTTTCCCTGTTTACATGCACACCAGTAACCTGACAACGCAAGTAAATTGCATTTACATGACTTTATTAATATATCAGGTTATTTCCCTGTAGAGACATCAAAACATAATTTGCGTATCTGACTCTGAGTATTCCATATGTTATGTCAGTTGTAATGTTAAATAAAGCTTGCAACATGTCAGCGGGAACTTCCAGCTCATATGTTATCCTCTCATGCAGTTACAGATGCAGCGTTTTGACTGAACCACTTCTACTGCATGAGATGAGAACACATTTTTTGGTTTCATGAAAGATTCTGCGTTTGTGATATTTCCTTCTTTCTTTCCTGCAAAACGCTCGCTTTGTCTGGATGCGCTTAAATCTGCACTAGGGATGCGTTCATGTCGTGTATCACACATGCGCACTTCAATAAGCCCACAGAAAGCAGGTTAATGCATTTACATGAAACAAAACCAAAACACTAGACATTACATCATTTCCAAACTGCTTTTCATTATTGTAAGGTCATAATGATGCTTTACTGTCTGTAAAACAGACTTTGATGCTCTTGAGTGTAATTCAATATTGCATACAAAACTGGGACAAATAACAAACAATTCTGTGTTGTCAGCAAAAAAAATCTAGTTTTATGTTTCTAGTGTTCTAGTTTCAATGACACTAGTTTAGAACCCCCGCTTTAAATGAATTTTCCTGGTTCAATCTCAATTGAAAGCATTTGTGGCATAATGTTGATTTTTTTCTGTTAACGTGTATATTATATAGCTTAAAGTTGCTCTCAAATTTTTATGGTCAGTTTAGGGTTTTAGACTTGACAACAGAAGACAACTGTATATAACTTTTTTCACAGTAAAATTAACATGAGTATTGTTTATGTCTTGTAAATATTATTTATCATTGGCCTCATTCACTTGTATTGAACTGTAAGTTTACTGACCCTCACTGCAAGCCAGATTTGTGCTTTTTTTAAGAAAGAAGAAACAATTCAAAATTAATATTTATGTTATTATGCCACAAGTACTGTCAATTAAACTTAATTTGTATTAAACTGGAATACTCCTGAATAAATATCATAGCTGTCTATATTTTTAGCAAGCATGTTGTGTGCTAAGAAGAATAAGAAAAATTGCACTTAGAAATGTTCTAGAACATTGGATATGTCAAAACAGTCAGCATTGTGAAAATTCCTTCAATTCTTGGATGATGTGCGTCTGTGAACAGGAAGTGCAAGCATTTCCTGCCATTCATCTGTTTTCCACTGTGTCACAATGGCATTGAACACCATGAGGCTAACCACTCTTTCCTCAACCAGTCTGCATTAGAAAAACTCTATTCAAGTCTAGTTTGCCTCCTGTCTGAGCTTTCCATGGCTCCCTCTTGCTCTCTCTTTCATAAGATTACCTGCAATGGGCTGTAAGTAGACAGAGTGTGACTGAAAGCACTGCGGAGGAGGGAATTTGCTGCAGTCGGACACTGGTCATTAACCTCTGTCTCTTGTTATTACAGGAGGTTCCTTTAAACATCGGGAGAGCTGGGGCCTGTGTGGTGGTCGTGAAATTGCCTTGAAGGCATAGAGTCCCTGAACTTTGACCTCAAAAAGAGGCGTGCGATGTCAACTCTTGGAATGCTCTCTTCACGTATACACAAAGTTCATCAAAGCTATCGTCAACACTGGATTCATCTCAACAGATTTAAACAACCTTGTGCAGTTCATTCTGTTTTTGCTCAGATATTTCAGCACTATTACGGACTGGAAAAAAGTGAAAATTTAAAAATAATGCTTATAAGATTTTACTTAACTGTAATAAAATGATATAAGACAATTTCACATTTTATATTGAGAAAAAAGAATACTTTTGAAAATGTATCCAGGCTGACTTTTTTTTTTTAGTTAGATTTTTTCATTTTAATATTTACATCTTGTTAAACTCATTTTTGACATTCTTCTATCTTTTAACTATATCAAAATCAAATGTATTTTAAAGACAGCAGCATACTTGTTTACTTGTGCAATTTTGTGGAAAATGTATTTTGATCTTAGATACACAATTTTAAAAACCACTGTGAATACTTCCAGTTGTACGCTTGCAACAAATCATCCTGGTTTAACCCAAATATTTGTGAAAACTCATCTCATCAGATACACATTTTGTCTGAGACTAGGTTCAGCACGAAATTACTAAAGTAGAAGCAAAAAAAGCTAAACAAATAATAACAACGAAAATCACCAAAGTAATTAGCACGTGTTGGTAAGTCATGATTTTAATGGTAATAAGGTTTACAGTAGAAAATATACTATTATATCATATTGATATTTCACCTTTATGTAAAGGTTTTGTAATTTGTATTGTATATAGTCCCTGGTCCTGTGTAATTTATTTTCATAACATATTGGCATGCTACTTCAATATGTTTGAATTCCATTATTAAATATTTTAAAGACCCCATGAAATCACTTGGCAAACAGTTTTGTGTTGAAATATTCCCTATTTGAACCAGAAGATTAAATCGGCTTTAGTTTTGTCAGCCATGAAGATGTAAAATTTGTATATCTGCTAAAAGATAATTTTGTCTACATTTACAAGTACAATAGCATAATATATGACTTCAAAGCTTACAGACATAGGCTAAATGCCACAAAACTCTTGATTTAATGGGGTCTTTAGCCATGATGTCAAAATCAGTCATTAAAACTGTGTTATGTAAATTCTTGCTTTGTGGTGTACTGACATTCATTTGTTGTTTGACTGCCATAATGTTTTATTGAAGAGCCTCATTACCTGACTTAACTGGAATGTAACATGCTTTATCAAGAATAAGTTTACTAGTGTGATGCATTTGTAATACAGAAATGCTTTCTTTGACTTTTTCATTGTTTTATATGGCATGCTGAAGAAACTTAGAAATAAAAAGTTATTCTCTTTTCTGAGTATTTCAATGCCGTATACCATCTGAATAGGCACCGCATGTCCTGCATATGCTGTTTCGTGCTGTTTTTATTTTTTTGTAATACTCCAGTGGCCTCCAGTGGTTGTCTCTTGTAAAACATTGGATGTATATTGCCTCAGCTGTAGTGCCCGTTAGATGTCTTGCAATCTCTATGAAACTAATACCTGAAATAATAATCTGAAAATGAAAATACGACCATTTAAACAAGTCAAGTATCACAATTAACTATGTCATCTGCAACAAAATCAACATGTTACCATGAGTATGGCTACTTTCTTTATGCTAAACATTATGGATTAGAAGTCAAAATCTAACAATAACAGCAAGATTACTACGGCGGTCAATGCATCTAGTACAGGGCAAGAATCATTATTCTACATGAAGGACATAACTGAATCAATATGAAATGAAAAGAGGCAATAGCATTTCAATCAAAGAGGCTCAGAGACTTAGGAGGTTCACCTAAGAGGTTCAAGGATAGAAAAAAAGACCCTGAATTGGTGCAGTGTAACCTTTAAAAAATTAATGTGTTATTTGTTGATAGTCTGAAATGTCACAAGATGAAAGTGACGCGAAAGGACAGAGTAATGTCCAAAGCCAGATTGTATCTGATAAAATGGATAGATTGCAATTATATTCTTTGTTCTCCAACGGAGCAAGAGCAAAACAAAGACTTAACATTTCAAAGGGAATAAAAATTGATTATTAATGCAACGCAATTGCTGCAGCACATCAGAAGACAGGTGGAGAGGGAGTGCAAAAGGGTAAAACGACTGCAGGTGTTGTTACAGTCCCTCCAGATGTTGGAAATGGCAATATCTGAAAAGCCTTCAGAAATTACATGACCTCCAGTTCATGGCCTCATGGAAAGCTGTGTCTGTTTCATCCAAGCAGGAACAGAGAAATCAATGGCAAGACCTCC
Source organism: Rhinogobio ventralis (assembly GCA_039654625.1). NCBI lineage: Eukaryota > Metazoa > Chordata > Actinopteri > Cypriniformes > Gobionidae > Rhinogobio > Rhinogobio ventralis. Next base: position 13,706,756 of record CM077198.1, read on the forward strand.
AAATGAAGGTAGGAAAGTATATATATATATATATATATATATATATATATATATATATATATATATATATATATATATATATATATCCACTCACAATATTTCACGTTTCATCTGTTTTATTAGCATTAGCAACTTTCTAATCTAAAAATATTCACTTTAGCGCTCTGAAATCACAAAACATATTAATAATCTGTCACAAAATGTTCAGCATACATTTATTTAATCTTGCAAAAAAACAGCAAATGTGATTTTGTTGGACATTACATAAAAGTTATCTACGCTCCTGTCGATATCACCAGGACGATCAAATTACTTTGCATACTGATTGCAGAGCTCAAATAAGAATTCAATATAAACACGACAGCCTGGACTCGATCCAGTAAAAGTTGCAGCAGACCTTGCAATGACTTACAGTGAGACAGACTCAACCTGGCTCTAAAGAACATGGCTTTACATTTTGATGCGTATGCATAATTGTGTGTTTACAGTAGATGGTGCTGTTGCACTTCTAGTCTCATTACAAAAAAAAAAAAAGAAAATCATGGAAAAAAAAAAAAAATTCAAAAGGCCAGTTCTCTATCCCTGCTATGAACAATAAATGTCAACTTGCATAAACTAGGTCAAGGGCACGTAATTGAGATAATAATGCTGCATAATTATTAGACCAGGCTGATGAAATATGAAGAAATTATATATACAGTATATATGCTTCTTTCTATCTATCTATCTATCTATCTATCTATCTATCTATCTATCTATCGATAGGTTCAGAAGTACAAGTAAGAATGAACTCAAAATTAACAGAAGTTCAGATGAGAATGAACACAGACTTCTAATCGAACAAATTTATTTCTAATCCAAGAGAAAGAAATATTAGAACAACGCTTAAAGGAATCGAAATGACACAACATTACATACAATTTTATAAACTTGTACCACAGAGGACTTGAACCCACTATCTCTGGGCCAAGTACCTGTCACTCATCTCGTTGCACCACTGGGAAGATGTGTGTCACAGATGCCGTAGTTCCATAGTTCAAGTGAGAATCAACTCAAAATGAAGATTTTGTATATAAATGCGCCGCATAAATTCAGATGAGATCATTCTCAGAAAGACACAATGTCTGGAACAGAAACAACTTTTGCACCATTTCTGCATTTGCCTGTTAGCACAGTGCGCCACACAGTTGATGCACATTTACCAGGCTGCCAAGGAGAGCCTTCAGTGTGAGAATGAGCAAACAAAAGCTTAACATTTTTAACCAGATTAGCATGCTACACTAACTTAATGCTTATGGTTAATCTGATAGCTGAAGAGCCACATTAGAAATAATGGCAACTGGTTAGCATGCTAAGCTAACTAGCATAAGACAATGAGAGATATTTATCAGGAACTGTAGTGAATATAAAAAATCTGTTCAGTTATTTCTGTGCAGGTCAGTCCAACGACCATCTGAGCTGATTTTGGACAAAATTGGGCAAAATTTGTAGTTGTTCATTTGCTTCAATATGGCGGACAGTCACAAATGACAAATGAGACATTGTCAGAATCGGCATAAACCAAGGAACATTATGACGTTGAACTATGTTTTCAAAAGTTATAAGTGTTTTTGCAAAAATATCAAATCGGTATCCCCGAATCCATATTATCCCTGTATCCCCGTCCATGGGCACCCTTACTGGTCTGCGGCTATGCAGCCCTATACGCAACAAACTGAGATGCACTGTGTATTCTGACACCTTTCTATCAGAACTTCTTGAGCAATTTGAGCTACAGTAGCTCGTCTGTTTGATCGGACCACATGGACCAGCCTTCGCTCCCCACGTGCATCAATGAGCCTTGGCTGCCCATGACTCTGTCGTTGGTTCACCACTGTTCCTTCCTTGGACCACTTTTGATAGATACTGACCACTGCAGACTAGAACGCCCTACAAGAGCTGCAGTTTTGGAGATGCTCTGACCCAGTCGTCTAACCATCACAATTTGGCCCTTGTCAAACTCGCTCAAATCCTTACGTTTGACCATTTTTCCTGCTTCTAACACATCAACTTTGAGGGCAAAATTTTAAATTGCTGCCTAATATATCCCACCCACTAACAGGTGCTGTGATGAAGAGATAATCAGTGTCATAATGTTATGCCTGATTGGTTTATATATACAATAACTTAAAAACTGCCCTGTTTCTCACACAAATCTATAATATGGCTTTGGAAGACTTGGTGCTCTTTTTGTGTTTGTTTTTTACTTTTAGTGACTGATATGGAATTTAGAATATAATCCTGTTGAGGAGATGAATAATCTAGGACTATGCATCGGACCAGCAAATATTTGTTCGGTATGCAGTGATTAAATGTCAAGAGAAATATTATTTTTGTAAAACTTTTTTTTTTGCCCCTACAACAAATATTACAACTCTGACAAACCAAAATAACTTGGGGGTTATTTATATGCTAGAAGCTCAAGACAAATAGAGAATAAAAATAAAACAACAATACAGTATACGTATATGATTTTATATACAGTGTTGGCCTATATATACATGTAAAAAAATGATAGTAATTGCTGTCAAAAATGTCAAAAGTGATATGGCAAGGGAGGCAGAGAAAGATGAACTGTTGTGCCAAAGCCACCTCATTTGAAAATGTCTTAATTGCTATTCATACGTTCTCAGAGGTATTTTCTGCAGTGCCAGAACATGACACACAGCATAAGAGGCAAGTGCGATGTTCGTCAGATGTTTCGAGCCTGAAATGGGAAGTAGAGACTTTGTCTCAGAGGCTGAAATGATGCACTGAATGTCATTCATTTTAACAGGATGTGATGGGAGGAATGTGCAGATCAACAAGCTTTAGAGAAGAAGAAATTAACCCATCCATCGCTTGTTTGTACAGGCTTTGTGCTGTCTTTGAAATTATGCATGGTAGGCCTGTCCACTGACTTCAGATGATATAGAGCCTGTCTTTTCATTGTCAAAATTTAAATTTTCAGTCTTCTCCCTCAAAGGCAGTCTTCTGATGTCAGGTAGACTGCTGCCAACTCACCTGAGAGCCCAGATTCAACGTTTGTGGATTTTTCACCGGAATGAATGCAATTAGACTGCTTTGTGGGTGTAAACTGTCCCTAAGCATAAACTACGACACAGTGCAATCTATCATTTTAATGGGCTTCAACTTCCAAGGGAGACATTCTGTATTTCAGTGACTACATACACTGAGTCACTATTACAAACACAAGAGGACTGAACCTCCACAAATATGAATGCCAATTTCCCAGACAAGCTCGTAAGTGAACTTTTAACAAAGGTATGAATGACAAGCATATCAAAATTACCTGTAGGAAACCTTGTGTATAAATTGCAATGGACTTTGTCTTGCAACGCATTTCTAATCATTTGTAACATCTGAACCAGGGAAGAATGGGAACACAGAACTAATCACGCTTCAGTGAGGAGTGCCTTGACAAAATCATGTCTTCTTCTGAACTGAAATACTGATTATCTTTTAATATCCTCTCAGGAGAAAATAGAACAAAAACGGAAGAGTGAAGATGTGAAACGTATAAGACAATAACATTCTATCAAACCTGAGCCCAAGTTTAACACCCTAAACACTTCTAACAACTTTAGTAACGTTAGTAAATAATAGGCTGCAATTACATCAGAAATGCTCCCTAGGCTGTGTCATGATTATTAATTAAACACCCTTCTAAATTCATCTAAGTCTGCTGTCTTACTCCAGTTTTAGGATCAGTGACAAGCTGAGCGCAAATGCAACGTGTCTCAAATTTCAGATCAAACTAAAATATGAATAGCTTGAAAAAGAGAAGAAAACTAATTATAACCTTAAGGTCGAAGTACAAGATAAGAATAAACCTAGAACAAAATTTCATCAAGTTTTACATTAACTTCCCCTTAAAGGAACAATTCACCAAAAAATTTACATTCTGTCACCATTTACCCACCCTCAAATCATTCCAAACCTGAAATGAATAAGGACAGGATATTCAAGTATCAAAAGATTGCAAAATCTGCATGAAAGTATCAAAACTGTTTCAAAAGTGGTTCATACAACTGATGGTTTATAATGCAAAAGTTCTTAAGTCATATATGATCAATTTTACAATATTCAATTGTTATTCACTGGTAATCTCCCTCTCCAGTGAGTCAGTCATTTTCAACTGAGAATAATTTAGATCGGTTTTGTGAACTCACTCATAAATCAGACATTATCAGGAACTCTCATAAATGCGTCAAGGAGAGCTGTGACAATGGGTGGACGTCAATATTTTCAGTGAAAAACAACTATAATGCAGTCTGTTCTTCACACAATGTTATTGCATGGCTTTAGAAGACTTTAAATATAGCCCATGAATCATACAGTATGTATTATTTTTATGAATCCATTCATTGTAACTGCACAACAAATATGACATTCTCTGATAATTTATCCTCTCGTGTTACAGAACAGAAAAAAAGTAGTCATACGGATTTGGAACATCATAACAGTGAGTAAATAATGAAAGAATTATCATTTTTGGCTGAACATTTCAAATAGCAGTCCTCTATAACATTTTTGGTTAACACTTTATTTTACAGGGTCCTTGTTACATATGTTACATGTACTTACCATAGTAATAACAGCAAATTAAGCATAATTGCATGAAACTACTAACCCTCAACCAAACCCTAATTCTACCCTAACCATAGTAAGTACATGTAGTTAATTATTATTACTCAGTACTTAAATATACACCGATCAGGCATAGCATTATGACCACTGACAGGTGAAGTGAATAACACTGATTATCTCTTCATCACTACATCTGTTAGTGGGTGGGATATAATAGGCAAGTGAATATTTTGTCCTCAAAGTTAATATTTTAGAAGCAGGAAAAATGGGCAAGCGTAAGGATTTGAGCGAGTTTAAAAAGGGTCAAATTGTGATGGCTAGATGGCTAGAATAACAGGGTCAGGGCATCTCCAAAACTGCAGCTCTTGTGGGGTGTTCCCAGTCTGCAGTGGCCAGTATCAAAAGTGGTCCAAGGAAGGAAAAGTGGTGAACTGACGACAGGGTCATGGGTGGCCAAGGCTCATTGATGCACGTGGGGAGCGAAGGCTGGCCCGTGTGGTCTGATCAAACAGACGAGCTATAGTAGCTCAAATTGCTCAGGAAGTTAATGCTGGTTCTGATAGAAAGGTGTCAGAATACACAGTGCATCGTAGTTTGTTGCATATGGGGCTGCATAGCTGCAGACCAGTCAGGGTGCCCATGCTGACCCCTGTCCACCCCCGAAAGCGCCAACAGTGGGCACATGAGCATCAGAACTGGACCACAGAGCAATGGAAGAAGGTGGTCTGGTCTGATGAATCACGTTTTCTTTTACATCACATGGATGGCCGGGTGCGTGTGCGTCACTTACCTGGGGAACACATGGCATCAGGATGCACTATGGGAAGAAGGCAAGCTGGCGGAGGCTGTTTGATGCTTTTGGGCAATGTTCTGTGTTCAATGTTCAATGTCCATGTGGATGTTACTTTGTTACTTTGTTACTGTGTACCACCTACCTAAGCATTGTTGCAGACCATGTACACCCTTTCATGGAAACAGTATTCCCTGGTGGCTGTGGCCTCTTTCAGCAGGATAATGCGCCCTGCCACAAAGCAAAAATGGTTCAGGAATGTTTGAGGAGCACAACAATGAGTTTGAGGTGTTGACCTGGCCTCCAAATTCCCCAGATCTCAATCCAATCGAGCATCTGTGGGATGTGCTGAACAAACAAGTCCGATCCATGGAGGCCCCATCTCCCAACTTACAGGACTTAAAGGATCTGCTGCTAAGATCTTGGTGCCAGATACCACAGCACACCTTCAGGAGTCTAGTGGAGTCCATACCTCAACTGGTCAGGGCTGTTTTGTCAGCAAAAGGGGGACCAACACAATATTAGGTCATAATGTTATGCCTGGTCGGTGTATAATTACACTGTAACAATGACACCTTAAAATAAAGTGTAAACCATTTTTGTTAAGGAGACTGAAGGTTAAACAAAGCCAGAAATAAATATTAATTAAATATCAAATATGTTATTGAATCAGTTGATAGATCAACACGTAAACCCCCTGAGCAGTTATTTTGCTCTGCACAGCTGCAAAAAGTAGAGAGAGCTTAATCACCACCAGTTTAGGTGAAAAGTAGGCATTCTACCGAGACCTCATTGTTAGCTGCTTTTGTTGGTGAAGATGAACTACCCATGACAATTAAAGTTCCAGGCCATTACTTTGCTGAATAAACGGTTACCCGCAATGCTTAACTGTTCTAAAAAGACCTCAGGCTGGGTTAGTCTAGTTCCTTGTCAAGTCCCAGAGATATTCTGTTATTCTGAAGTTTTTTCGACTAAGTGTGGAAATACTTCAAACAACAGGCCACCGTGTTAAACAAGGCACCAAAACAGAGTCAGTATACAAAATATCATTATCACTCTTATCTAACATAATTTAATAATAAATCATCATAGCAGCCTCACCACTTTGTAATCCCCTTGGAATTGTGGTGCAATCTGCTCTGCTAGAATTGTACCCAACCTCATATGCACTGTGCACCTGCACGTTCAAATGCTAAGCAGGTCACTTACAGTTATTCACATCAGCCAATGCCCCAAAATATTCAGAGGACAATCACAGAAAACCAGGGCAGAGGTGGCAGTGTTTAACCTCTGGGTCATAGTCTATAGCTGCCAGCCAAGGGACACAAGTACTGAAGCACACCGAGTTAATTTAATCACTTTTGGAACGTTTTGTAGGTGGTATCACGGTGGGAAACTGCTTCACAGCACTGTGTAAGCCCAAAGCTCATACGCGCTGCCAGAAGGCCTGCCCACGGCAGCACATACTGCACCTGCCTGATCCAGGTTCAGAGTCTGGATCGCTGTTAACAACTTCAAAAGATTAATTTGATCTTACCATGCATTTCACAGGGGTGCTATGGTGCTTTGCATAAGTTGACATACTGTAGTATAGCCTACAGCTTGAAAATTTGAGAAGGTACATTCTCTTTAAATTCAGCCTTGTGTGCCTTTCCCAACCTGCTTTTTTTAATGTTTAACAAGCTTTACATCATTTGAAGAACCAAGTCATTGTGTGGATATTCAAAGCTGGTAATCGCAAAGTTCAGGAACTTTTTTGAGGAAGTAAAAAAGTCCATGCATCCGATTCAAAGGGGTTCCCACTACCTAAAGGTCCATGTTGTAAAATATTTAACTGAGTAAAGAAGTTATCCAATTTCACAGCTGCCATTACCAGAGTTTTGTAAAACATAACAGAACTGTCACCTGCCAGACATTCAAAAGAGATATTTAATATAACATTGAATGTTATTTCAATTAAATGAATAAATAAAATAGCATAACTAAATTTTAATATAAAAATGACTCCACAGCCATTTTCAAAAACACACTTACTGAAAAACTAATTTGATACTTCATGGACTTTCCTAATTATATGTGATATTACTATAAACAAACCTTGATAATAGTCAAGTCAAGACTCCTTTGTTTTATAGCGGCTTATACAATAAAGATGGTTTAAATGCAGCTTTACAGTGATAACAGGAAATTATTCAATGATGAAGCAGAGTTAATTCCATCTGTACAGCAGCTCTAACAGAAAAGTGTCATTGTTCAGATTAAGTCAGTTGATTCAGTTTGGTTGTGAAGACCATCAACAAATGATATAATATGCTTGATGTCATTTTAATAGATAAAAATATAAAATTTCTTGAAAATGATGACTGGAAAAAATACTTCAGTGTGCTATTGTTACGTACTGCTCCGAGACATAAAGGTTGAGGATCCAAATGCAAGATTTATTGGGGTAATCCACAATCGTTGTCAACAGTACAGGCAAGGTCAAAACACAGGCAGGCAGTCCAAACAAACAAAGAAAGCAGGGGACAGAGGCAAAAGGGTAATCTGGGAAACAAGCAAGAAATCCAAAGGGACCAGGAAGAACGCTCAGAAGTGCAGTGTAACAACACAACAAGACTTAGCAAAGAATGACAGAGTGAACAGGCTAGATATAGGCAGAGGTAATGAGGTAAATGAGACACAGGTGTAAACAGTGAGTGCTGATGAGTCCGGGCAAAGGATTATGGGTGATGTAGTCTATGATGGAATGACAGTCCGGGTTGGAGTGCCCTCTGGTGGTGATCAGGGGCACTCACACTGGTGAATCGTTACAGCTATAAACATAAATATTATTTAAAAAAATCTACATACTGAATTTGATTAGTTTGCACTCTGTAGTAAGTAGTACACTTCTACAAGCTGTTTATATACAGTCAAACCAAAAATTATTCAGTCACCAGATATAATTTTTTACTAGTGGGTGCAGGACACTATAGTTCATTTATGTAACTGAGGATAGCAAAATAAAGTAAACTGTGACATATTATACCCAAAAATTCTTCATACAGTGGACTACCAGTAAAATTGATAAAAAAAAATTGTACATGATCAGTAAGTCATGGCAACTGCTTATTCATAAAAATTTAAGGCAGCAAGTTTTTAAGTTGAAACAGGTGAAAAAGCTTTTATGAATATGTCTGCTTGGTCAGAGGACTATATTACACTAATATGATGGGACAATTAGAGGTTAATTTTGAAATGACTACATCTATTATTATTGGGGTCTTATCAACCGGTAACGTCTCGGTTACGTATGTAACCCTCGTTCCCTGAAGGAGGGAACGGAGACGCCACGTCGGAGTACCGACGAATAGGAATCTCGCTAGCGAGAGCCAATCTACTTCGAGTGTAACTAAACGAGCCAATGCACATTGGCATGCAATGATTGCACCAGCTGCTCATGCCACTCCGTGTGGGTATAAATGAGGCACAGGTGCTTGCATCAAATTAGTTTTTTGCTGAGGAGCCGAGTAGGTGAACTGGCACCCCAGCAGGGTACAGAGGACATGGCGACGGGACGTGGCGTCTCCGTTCCCTCCTTCAGGGAACGAGGGTTACATACGTAACCGAGACGTTCCCATTCAGTCGGTCACTCTCGACGCCACGTCGGAGTACCGACGAATAGGAATCCCTACCAAAGCGCCATGGCCTCTGCCCCCATCCAGTGCCCTGTGTGAGCCTCCTAAGCTCTCTTACCTGATGAGATGGGGCTTACACAGAGAAGTCCATCACTGCTGTTCTGCATGACCCGCTCAGTGACTTATTGGATAACACTGGGAAGCGTGCCCTAGTGGAAGGGAACGCTGCGGAACCCACATCATACACCGAAGGAGTTATGTGGAGTACAAAGCTGAGCCATAGCCCGCAACTGAGAGGGGGCTCCAGCCCCACCAAGGGGAGGGCTCTCCCAAGGGAAAGACACGGGCTTCCCGTAGGAGCGACCGTGGAAAAATATATGGGATCCCCGCAGGGTCACTCATATATCCCCAGCCCAGTACCGGTTCTCAAGGATTCAGCGGCAAGGGGCCTGATGCCAGACGTTCCGCCACGTCCAGCACCGAGGGAGATGGAGGACTCGACAGAGTTTGCTTCTGGAGAATAAAGCGCCGGGGCGCAGCAAGCCGACAAGAGCCAGGGCCTCTCAGTGCTTCTACCCGTTTGAGGCGAGAACACAGGAGGACACTGGCTCTACACGTAGACTATAGAATCTAGCGAACGTGTTGGGTGTCGCCCAGCCCGCAGCTCTACAGATGTCTGACAGCGAGGCGCCACGTGCCAGCGCCCAGGAGGATGCAACACTTCTAGTAGAGTGTGCTCGCATCCTGAGCGGACAGGGCACACCTTGTGCTTGGTAAGCCAAGGTGATGGCATCCACTATCCAGTGGGCCATCCCCTGCTTGGAGACAGCCTTTCCCTTCTGCTGGCCTCTCCGTGACAGACAAAGAGCTGATCTGAGGTCCTGAAGCTTTGAGTTCTATCCATGTAGATCCGCAGAGCGCGGACGGGACAGAGCAAAGCTAGGGCTGGGTCTGCCTCCTCCAGGGGCAGCGCTTGCAGGTTCACCACCTGGTCCCTGAAGGGAGTGGTAGGAACCTTGGGCACATTGCCAGGCCGGGGTCTCAATACCACGTGGGTGTCACCCGGCCCGAACTCTAGGCACGATTCGTCGACCGAAAATGCCTGCAGGTCCCCTACCCTCTTGATGGAGGCCAGTGCGGCCAACAGCAAAGTCTTCATAGACAGAATCTTAAGCTCTGCTGACCGCAAGGGCTCAAATGGGGCATTCTGAAGTGCTCGGAGCACCAGAGCAAGATCCCAAGAGGGTATGGAGGGGGGTCGAGGAGGATTTAACCGTCTCGCCCCCCTGAGGAACCTGACGACCAGGTCGTGCTTCCCAACTGTCTTACCTTCTACATGGTCGTGATGGGCAGATATTGCAGCAACATAGACCTTGAGGGTGGAGGGCGACAGCCTACGCTCCAACCCTCGTTGCAGGAAGGAAAGCACAGACACGATCGAACATCTTCGGGGGTCTTCTCGGCAAGAAGAACACCACTCGACGAACAGGTTCCACTTCAAAGCATAAGCCTGTCTTGTAGACGGTGCTCGTGCCGAAGTGATGGTGTTAACTACCTCTTGGGGTAAGTCACCTAGAACCTGGACGCGGGTGCCACAGGGTGCCCCGTCTCTGAGTCAGAAGGTCCTTCCTCAGAGGAATCGGCCAAGGAGGGGCTGTCGCCAGGAGCATAAGTTCTGGGAACTAGGACCGGTTGGGCCAGTAAGGCGCCACCAACAGGACCTGCTCCTCGTCCTCCCTGACCTTGCACAGTGTCTGTGCAAGTAGGCTCACTGGGGAAAACGCATATTTGCGCAGCCCCTGGGGCCAGCTGTGCGCAAGTGCATCCGTGCCGAGTGTAACCTCGGTCAGCGAATAGAACCACTGGCAGTGGGACATTTCTGGGGAGGCAAACAGGTCGACCTGTGCAGCCCCGAACTGTCTCGAAATCAGCTGAACCACCTGGGGGTGGAGTCGCCATTCCCCTGGGAGCGCAGCTCGTGAAAGCTCGTCGGCCACACGGTTGCTCACACCAGGGACATGAATGGCCCGAAGCGACCTCAGACACTTCTGACTCCAGAGGAGGAGATGGCGGGCGAGTTGCAACATGCGACGGGAGCGTAGACCACCTTGTCGGTTGATATACGCAACGGTCGCGGTGTTGTCCGTGCGGACCAGTACATCTTTGCCCCGTAGCAGCCTTTTGAGGCGGCTCAGAGCGAGATGCACTGCTAGCAACTCGAGGCAGTTGATGTGCCAATGCAGGTGCGGGTCCGTCCAACCCCTGACACTGCATGCCCGTTGTACGTGGCTCCCCAGCCCATGAAGACCACAGCATGCCTGGACACCTGTTCCAGAGGCACTCCGGCCCGAAGGAACGAGGGGTCTGACCATGGGCTGAAGGATTGGCGGCAGGCCGGTGTGATGCTCACCCGGTGAGTGCCGCGTTGCCACGCCCATCTCGGGACTCGGCCGTGTAGCCAATGCTGAAGCGGTCTCATATGAAGCAAGCCGAACGGTGTTACTGCCGCTGCGGCTGCCATATGCCCCAGGAGCCTCTGAAACTGTTTCAGTGGAACCGCCATCCTGCCTTGAAACGTGTTCAGGCAGTTCAGCATCGACTGGACGCGCTCCTCTGTGAGGCACGCTGTCCGTTCGACCGAATCTAACTCCATACCGAGAAAAGAGATCCTCTGCACGGGGGCGAGTTTGCTCTTCTCCCAGTTAACCCGAAGACCCAACTGGCTGAGGTGTCTGAGCACCAGGTCCCTGTGTTCGCACAACTGATCTCTGGACTGTGCTAGAATGAGCCAGTCGTCGAGATAGTTGAGGATGCGAACGCCCTGTTCTCTCATGGGCACAAGGGCCCCCTCCGTGACTTTCGTGAAGACACGGGGGGACAGGGACAGCCCGAAGGGCAGGACTTTGTACTGATATGCTCGACCCTCGAACGCAAAGCGCAGAAACGGCCTGTGTCGAGGAAGAATCGAGACATGAAAGTACGCATCCTTCAGGTCGATCGCTGCAAACCAATCTTGGGGACGGCCAAGATTGGCCGTAACCCACCGGTCTTCTTGGGTACAATGAAGTACGGGCTGTAGAAGCCTGTCTTCATATCGGCTGGAGGGACCGGCTCTATCGCGTCCTTCGCCAGTAGGACTGCGATCTCCGCACGCAGGACATGGGCGTCTGCGGCGTTCACCGAAGTGAAGCGGACGCCCTTGAACCTGGGGGGGCGCCGGGCGAACTGAATCGCATAGCCGAGCCTGATGGTCCGGATGAGCCAGCGAGACGGACTGGGGAGCGTGCAAGCGGGACCAAAGGGACCACCGGCGTACCCACCGTGGGGCAGCGAGGTGGAATGCAGGTACCGGGCTGGGGCGGCTGTCTCGTGGAGGCGGCCCGCAGCGGGGTGTGAGTGTGCTGTGCAACACTTACCTGATTCCACGAGTGGGCAGAGGGTACGTGAGAAGGCTTGGTTGCGTCCTCGAACCGTCCACTGCTGCCCGCTGGCGAAGGAGGAGGATGAGTGTGGTCCGGCGTTGGACCGTCCACAGCTCTCCGAACCCCCTTGGGACCCAGAGATAGAGGAACTGCTCTTTTTTTTTTTTTTTTTTTTTTTTTTTTTTGAGAATTGGGGTACCACTGGTTGTGACACCAGCGGCAGAACAGATTTTTGACTCAAAAGATTCTCTGCCCGGCCCTCCTCCGGGGAAGAGCAGCCCCGCCCATCTCCAGGTCACCCGTCTCAGAGGTGATGTTTCACCGACTGCTTAAACAGCAGCAGAGACGGGTGGCGTCGCCTTCCTGCGTCGGACACAGTAGAGCAGGCTGTGCCGAAGTTTATTTATTTTTTTTTTGCAGGGGACGACGCCTTTGGCGACGAGCAGACTGAGGGGCAACCCACGAGGCACTCTTGTGGTGCGTCGGGGGAAGCTCTTGATTGCCTCAGCCTGCTACCGACTGCGAAGAACTGCTGGGCCCAGTTCTCAACAGTGTCACCGAAAAGGCTACCTTGTGAGATGGGAGCATCGAGAAAGCGCACTTTGACGACCACTCACACCTCAGCAAGGCAAGCCAGGGGGCGTTTCTGGACCACCGAGGTGGACATCGTCTGGCCGAGGGCCTGCGCCGTGACTTTGATCACGGTTAGTCAACATGCGCAGCTCAACCCCGACTCAGAACTACCCTCGTGCATTAAAGTGCAGGGCGGAGGTGGTCTGCGCACAGCCACCCCACCGTTGAGGGTAGTGAGAGAGGAAAACTTATGCAGTTTTGGCCCCCCTGGCGTTCCATACTGTCAAGTTTTCCATGCACATCCGGGAAAGATCCCGGGAAAGCATGGCTATTAACTCTGAATCTGATTCAGCAAAGCACACACCATTACAGTGGGCTCAGCATCATCCTCATTTCCAGAGCACAACAGCCCTCTCTCCGATGCAGCGATTGACATCTGATCCTCAGCTGGAGCCCCAAATGAAATGCTAGGTTCCTCCATAAGAAGGACCAGCAGTTCCATCCAGAAGCTGCACAGCTTGCAGTGCGCTAGAGGGGGAGGGGCCCTAGGGGGTTGGTTCCCCGAAGGAGAAGCCCTCCACTCCTCAGGTCACCCCAGCGATTTCACTGAAGTAGACCTCTCCTGTTGGCCACCAGGGAGGGCGCTACAACGGGAAATAGGCAAGGGGACAGCGCACCTAGAGTGGCGAGTGAGCGCTGGGTTGCCGTGACAACCCGCGCTGCAGCCCGGCACTCGACGGCACACGACACGTAGAGAAGCGTGAGGTCCCACCGGGTTTCCCCGGCGGGCAGCTCTCGCTGATCTCCGCGGTCTCCCAGAGTGTCGAGCAGACCCGCGGCTGTGCTTTTACACACGAGCGGCGGCTGGCCAACAACAAAGGGGACTCAAGCTTCCCGGAGAAAGAAGAGTCGCGACCGGCGTGCCGACGTGGTCATGTTCTCATTAGAAAGCGTGAACCACCCACGAACACCGTCTCAGCATGCATACGCCCAGACATGTGAAACAGTGCTCGTGGCCGTCAGTGAGGACAGGAAACAACCGCAACCAGAAACACACAGGTAGAATGTCATCTTTAAAAAGACGCAAGCTCTATCTGTGTAGCTCTTCTAGGGAAACTGCACTCCGCGGTGCTGAAGCACACAGGGGAATAGTCGCGGCGACACAGACAGGGAAAAAGTGCAGCCTGTCATGCGCGCTCTCTTACCAGCCATGAAAACGGCTTTTCAGCGCTCTTTACAGCGCACCGAACCAGCTGTGAGAACAGCCTTTTGTTTTTGCTCAATAAAACAAAATAGAAAAAGAGAGAAAATCAACCCCGCTGCAGTGCCGTCACTCCAACACCAAACGAGGAGAGATCCATCCGAAGAGCTTGACTCGTTAAAATGTTAACACATGCTTTGTAGAGAGTGATTTCAGGACAAACCATCCACCACTCGGCTCCGAAGCAAAAAGCTAATTTGATGCAAGCACCTGTGCCTCATTTACACCCACACGGAGTGGCATGAGCAGCTGGTGCAATCATTGCATGCCAATGTGCATTGGCTCGTTTAGTTACACTCGAAGTAGATTGGCTCTCGCTAGCGAGATTCCTATTCGTCGGTACTCCGACGTGGCGTCGAGAGTGACCGACTGAATGGGAACACAAATTATTGTTGGTTTAACTAAAAAAAAAGTAAGTTACCTGGTTGTCTTAAAATGTTGAGTTCACTGAAATAAAAAATTGATATAATTGATAAAATAATGAATAGAAACTCAAAATATTATGTTATCTGAATCACATTAATTATCTAAGTTAATTTGACAAAAGATAAAAAGTTGTGATAACAAATCATGAACAATTTTTTTTACAGTGCAATCTTTTACAGTTACACCAGAACATGAGATTTACTTGTCCATAGAATTTTCGTAAATATGTAGCTTATGAAAACAGACAAGTCTTTTATTTTGTATGTCCTGGCTCGGTATTCAGAAAACAGACTGAATGTTCTAACAGCACACATGCACGTCCTTGAAAGTAAACTCCCCACCATAGTTCACACATGACCTTCATACAACATCTCACTGCTTGAGTCTCCGTCGACCTTAACCCATTCATCGCCCTTGGCTAAACACAAACATGTGCACACATTAATCTTTTGCTCCACACAAAATAGAATTTCCTCATAGCCTTTTGACTTAGACTGAGACAAACTCTTTGAATGAACAGAAAGTCTGCAGAACCTTCAACAAGGGCAACAAATCACTCATTGATTAAATTCATTCATTCAGTCAGGCTCCTGAAAAAGGTGAATATGCACAGTGTGAAAGAGTTCTGGTATTGAAAGCTTGATGAAGGAAAGATTATTACAGACTCAATGGCACTTGCCACTGACCTTCTTTGTTCCTACAGTCCTGGGGTTTGACTTCAGAGAGCCCCACACGGCAGTTCACGTCTAGACAGTTAATCATGAAATTAGTCAGTTGTCTTTTATCACAGTATCACAATTATGTGGACACAGGAGTGAATTTTAAATCATTTCTGTAATTGGGTAGATGGTGCAATTCTTGTCCCTGGGTGCTTCATTAACCTCTAACATGAAAAACAGACAATTTAGTAAAGGGCAAATGAATTAAGAATTAAAATTTCCCTTGATTATTTGACAAATAAGAGGTCATTGTACTATAAAATATCTTGTAAGTTTCAGGACTCAAAACTTCCTTGTTAGTCCAAAAACAGCTTTTATTGGAACTAAGCTCAGAAAACATCTTGTTTCTGATTTTTTCACATTATTATGTCATAGGTCATAGGTCATGCGATGAAAGACTGCCTCTGCAGAAGATAAACGCCTACTTCTACATCATTTAGTCTATTTAAACTGGGCTCAGACTACAGGAGTTTTAGGCCAATTTATCCCCTAATTTCTGCTCCCTAGAATCGGAGACAAAATCTTCCTCGATCGGTTCCGATGTTCGGCATTTCTGGTAATGTGAGGCGTTCACAGATCAAATCTTACACCTCCCAATCTGCTCTCACACAAATCAGGGCTGCCCCGATCATATTAAACATGTTTGATATTTAGGATTTTAAATCGGGATTATTACGTCAGTTCTTTCACAATAGCAGAAGTGAATGAAAGCACTTTTGAAACTGCAACCGCAAAAAAAGCTGCTGTGCGGGTCCGTTGAACAACGGAGGTGGTAGAACGGCATGTGTAGTGTTGCAACAACACGTCTATTTGTATAACGTGTCTTCGAAAACATGACCCAACCGTATGGACAAAGAGAAGAGCTGGGGAGAATCGCCATGGTTTTGAACATACTGGGTGAGTGTAGAAAGCTGCAAGCAAATGTAAACATTACCTGTTGAAACATCAATGACGATCTGCTATGTACATGTTTACATCCGTTTTCCAATGAGATCTCGTGAGGTGCTCCTCCTGGCATGATAATCTTAACAATATCTTGTAGTGTGTGATGCACAAAAATGTTAAAATCTTGAAGATTCTCCTTATGTGAGTGATGCAACTAGATTTCATAATCGGTTAGGATTTAAAGACTCCTCTAGTCTGAGCCCAGCTTTAGCCTCTTTAGCCCCGCCCACTGATTCACACATGTCATGTAGTAGTAAATATAAGAGATGCAAACATAGGATTACTACAGCAACAAAATGATAGAGATGCCTCTGAGAATTACAAGACGTTTTAAAGTTCCAAGAAAATTGTCTTTGCATTGCCATCCTTGTGATCCTAACATTAATAAAGCGTGGATGAAACTTTACTTTACTAAAGAAGTTCCAGTCAGATACCGTCAGACACTGTTCATTTGTTCGCTTCATTTTACTGCAGATTAGTTTTTAAATAAGACACAGTTTGACACAGATTCAGAGAGACTGAAATTAAAAGATGATGCAGTGCCAACTATATTGGTCGTTTACTTCCAAGTTTGGAATGTGGCACAACTATAAAAATTTAGCATTTGGAAGAGATGGTCAAAAACAGGATAGAATAGCTTATTATTTCTAAATTAGAATGTTTTTTGTTGAAAAAAATGTGATAACATTATAAGTAACATAAGTGGACTGCAGAGAACATTATAAAATTGCAAGTCATGAACCTTTTAAGAAATGTTTTAGGAGTTTCTTATTTTGTCCCTTTCTTTAATGGAAGTATGGTCTGAGGGCCCAGTTGCAACTAACTCTCTAAACTAAGAAATCGTTTAGCGGTAATTTGTTTATAATTATCCTTTCTTATTTTAAGAAGTATTTGGAAAGCAGACTCATGCTTAGTAATCAGTATTTACAATGGATTTGTGGTGTTAGTTGCATGGTTTGTCTCATTCTAAAATAATCCAGTCCTGTTGGATACTTTTAAGGAAATTTTAAAAGGAAAAACAAAAATCAAGTTGACACCCTCAAGTAAGCTAACTGTCAATCCCTATCTGAACAATGGCTTACTTTAGCCCTTTATTTCCATCTTGATGATGTAAACAATCAAGTCATTGTTAATAATACTGCTGTGCCTAAGCTAAGTCTGCAGTATCTCATTTATACCTATCCACTACAAGAGGCATGTTCATTGAAATAAATTTACATAGGTCCTAAGGTACTACACAACAGGAATGGTCCTTAAGTTGTTCTGAATTCCATTTAATTTAGGACAAATTAAAGAGATTTGTACTTATCAGTATAATAGGAAAGTTTTACTCAAGGGCCCCTATAACTTGGTGGACTGCATGCTATATAATCAACTAAAAAACTATGCTCAGAATAAAAGCGAAAGCATTAGAAGATGCAATTAAACTCAGCGAGAGTTAATAGGTATAATGCTGTGAAGAGGGACAAATTGAAAAGCATGATGTGTCTGCCAATGAGGGATTTCATGCCAATGCCTTTGAGCTTTTCAGTCACAGTCCTGTCACAGGGAGTTGAGCAAGAGCAACCAGCACCCTCTGTGACAGAAAAGCCACTTTTATTGTGTTTCAAGCATTAACACTTTCCCAAAACATGCCCTTCACAGTGTTTTCAGGGGAGAAAAAGCACCTGAATCATGCATTGCCACTTGGAGGATGGGCTACATAAAAGCTAAATCTCCAGTGTGGCATGTTAAGCTCTGATAATCTGCCGCAGTGCACACAAGAAACACCACTGCATAACTAGGCATCACTGTGACATGGCACCTGGTCAGAATTGCAGATGGCTGTGTTCTGGTACACTCTTCAAAATAAAGGTTCTTTATTGGCTATGGTTCCATGAACCACAAAATATTCTCTAGACTTTAAAATGTACTTCACACTAAGAACAAGAAAATAGTTCTTTTAAGAACTGTTCACTGAAAATAGTTTGTTTACGGCGTCACTGCTTTTGGAACCTTTACTTTTAAGAGTGTAGGTGTAAAGCAGAAATCCACCAGGGCGATATCGTTCTTCTGTTCCGGTTAGAAATCTCTGCTGTCCCTGCTGACAGAGCCAACTCGTGTCATTAATATCATATTCAAAGGCATCACAGCAATGTGAGTCATGTCAATGCCAAGAATGTCCTCCAGAAGTGTGCATAAATTACTTTCAACGGCTTGCACTGGGTTGGTCTGCAAGTGATCCATCTGCTCTCGTAACAGCTGAGGCTGTGTGCAACGAAAAATCGGAGGGCAAGGCTTTCTTCCAGCATGCTCCCATAAGCTTAATAATGTGCCATGTGGAGAATGATGTAACATAAAGACACAGCAAGATGTGCTGCGGCTCAGAGGGACGGACTCAAAGGAGCTGATTACTGTGGATCATCTTAAATGCAACAAGCACCCAAATCTCCAGTGAGACTCCAAATAGTGTTTGACGATGGTCACAGAAACAAAAGAGGGTTTAAAAACACTCACAAATGCACTGAGTGTGATCATTACAGCAGCTCCATAAGGCAAACCAATGGCAATGAAAGTTATTGTTGTTGTTGTTTTAACTCGAGTTGTCAAGGGTGCCGTGTCTTACAAGTGCTTTTCAACTGTTTAATATTGAATATAAGCCTCTTTTAATCACATCTTTAAAAGTAATGCTTCTCCTAACGTGTTTATATCCATATAAACAGCTATGCATATATATATATATATATATATATATATATATATATATATATATATATATATATACTTTTAACTGTGCTAATTGGGAGTAGGATGTCATCTTAATTTATCACATATCAAGATAGAACATTTCTCTTTTGACTCTAACAAGAGCCATTCTTTGTGTGAGTGAGCTGGCCATGTGATTGGATATTCGCTTTCCACAAGATGGCAACATTGACTCATCTTGCTGCTTTATATAGTGCGCTAGTTTCTTAGGCAGCCGAAGCCTGAAGAACCCAGTGAGTTTATATTGCTATTCCACCTGCTGTGAGACCAGGAAGAAAAAGCGTTTGGTTGTTCTTTCCATGTGTCCTTTTCACTTCAGGCTGCCAATATTTGCCAAGTTATTCTGATTCCATTACAATAACAAAACTATTCTTTACTAGGATGTTGTGAGATATGTTTATCACAGAATGTGACCACTTGAATCTCTAGAGTATCTGGGTAACTAAATTGTCAGGCATAAAGATCTGAAATAAAATCAGTTTTAAATTTCGTCCCTGCATTCCTCTTCAATCAATAGTGAGGCAAGAATAAAATTTGCTTTGAAAAAGTGAAGGACAGAATTAAACATGAATATTACATGGCTGAACTATGTGGGCTTTCCATGAATCATAAAACAGTTCTGTGTTGAAAAAGACTTTCCAACAGATGTAGTTTCAGATCAAAATCACCTCACAGGATTAAAAGCTGCTGGTAAGGATCAAGTCTGGGTAAAGTTAATATTTATTAATTTCGCAATTTGCTTTTAATTCTGCTTCAGTAGTTCTCAAATGTGCAAGTTAATAATTAATAAAAATTTAACTGGTACCTCTGCTTAAAAAATATTGATCAATGAAAACTCCTTGAAGTCGGCCTGAGGCGAACTTTAACAGCATCTGGATCTACCAGTGGTAGGGACATTTAACATAGATGAACATCTGAATTATTCAAACAAAAATGAATTAAAGAAATACATTTATACAATCCTTGAAGCTATGAAAGATCTGAAGACTTTAATAGACAGCGCTGCAATCTGGCACAAAACTTTTCACATTTACCGAGTGCAATTAATGTTTTAAACGTCAGACTCCTCCCACACAATCTGTTAAATATAGTTAAATATAAGACTCCTCCCACAGATCTTGTGCATATTGTACTAATATTTTCGGTGCCATTTCAGAGCGTTTCTTCTTTGACAGGTGAATCATATTTTCATGAGCTTATATTATCAAGCTTAACAAAGGTTATTCAGAGGTATTATTCCCTCTATGTGATAAAAGATGTTCTACGTTGTGCCATGGACACCACAGAGGAGGTCTTTAGATTTTAATCACAGCAGTGAATAAAGACTAGAGCTCTAGAGGGCTTTGATGAACGATGTTGCGTTCACAGCATTAAAATGTAAAGACTTCATATAGCTACATCTATAGTTTATGTTGTGAGTAAACTGAAGGTTTCTGAAAAAGTATGATATGACCAAGGTAGGGATTTACACCAAAATCTTGTATTTTGTCACTTTTCAACAAGCAGTATGAGGCTAAATAATTAACATTCTGCATAAACTATCATCAAACGATGATAATTTGTGCATTGCGTCGCAGAAAATGCTGCCAAGATGCTTATCACATGACATTACATTTCATTACCTTTGGCCTCTCTGGACAAAAGACAAAGAGAGGACACCGAGACATTTAATTTTATAAACGCGATCTCCTAACCTCCAGATGTTCACCTCTAAAACATTTCCACAGATACAGGTAGAGCTTAATGACCCGAAAATCACCTGGAGTTCGGGTAATGAAGAGCAAGCCCCGTTCAGTTTTAATTGGGACTTTGAATTGCGATTGCAAGCTAATGTGCTCTGTGCATCACAAGTTTAAAGAACAAAGATCTGCCTACAGATATTTTGTTTGTATGAAGAGCAGACCTTCATGAACTGCACTTCATATAATTGTGATGGGAGACGGGCTGTGTCAAAATGGTGAGTTAGCCGAGACCACACATCAGCTGCAAAATGTCATCCAGACGTAATTATTCAGGGCTCTAAAATTAGACATCAAGATTGTGACAAGGACTAAGGAATAAGGGCCCATTGGGCAAGAGTATGAAACACAGTGCCCTTTGAATCAAGCTTGTTATTTCCTTTGATTATTGACTTTTTTGATAACGCTGTCAGCGGCAGATGAACAGTTTGATTAGATGTCTTTTGAACCTTTTTCCTTCACAGATTATCTGTATGATTGCTCCGACGAGACCATAGTCCATCCTTTATTTTTCAAAATGGTACAAAATCACTCAGGTCCAGGGTAAATTAGTGTACAATAATTACAAGAAACTGGAACTCCATTTAAGATAAGAATTTTTCCCTAGCATCCAATGACCTTGGGGGCCATCAGGCTTGCTATCCGTTTGTCAGTCCTCCAAAGACATAGTGATTGTTCCCCTTCAGCATAAGCACATAATGCTAGATAGAGTGGGTTTTGCTTGCTATAAGGGAGCTTGCGTGACAGGCAGCTGGTGACAACCTCAAGCCCAGATGTTGCTGCCCCACCTCTGTTCAGCTGTCCACAGTGGAGTCGGCTTTGAACAGCCTATTACCTCCATACAGCACCAGGGAAAGCAATCAGCACCACTGGAGCACTTCTCTTGGACCAGATGGTGAGAAAGATGAATCGCACCATTATATTGGAGGCCAATAATTCTTTAGATGAAACTAATTAAGCTGGGTTTTTTACCTCTCTTCAATCACCAAACATGGCCCCTCCCTTAATAAGTTTTGAAATTCTAAATTTCTGATAAAACATTTGACCTTAGCCCCTTATAACACTTTGCTAATTAAAATGCTTCTTCAGAGTTCACCCATGTGTTCATAAAACACCTCTAACTGGCTTTACAGTACTTCTTCAACAGGGTCATTCATCTTTGTCAGAATCTTTAATATGGACTTTAAACGTAACTATTTCCAGACATTGTTGGAATTTTCAGGCAATCTATGTTTTCACTGTTATAGGGTTGCTATTATGCTATTACGCATCTTCTGAAAGAGTACAGATAATCTGGATCCAAAATCAAGTGATGAAGAAGCATGGTTATGCACACAAACTTAAGCTAATGCGATCATCAAACATTCAACAGCATATAAACCGAAACTGCCTAACGTTGGTGTTGATGGACTCAGTCTACTCTGTCAATGTTTTGAATATCATTGAATCTGAATCTGATCCGGACGTAGTCTTTGACAAAAACGCAATTTTCTCAACTTTTTGTTCAAAATGTTCATTGCTTGGACCTCTCAAGAGCAAAGGCTGTGAATACTTATGTACATGTGATTTTCTTCATTTTTTTTTATTTTTATAAATTTGCAAAGATTTCAAACAAACTTCTTTCACGTTGCCATTATGGGGTATTGTTTGTAGAATTTTGAGGAAAATAATAAATTGAATCCATTTTGGAATAAGGCTGTAACATAACAAAATGTGGAAAAAGTGAAGCGCTGTGAATACTTTCCGGATGCACTGTATATAAAGCAGTGGCTCTGTTCTTTCTTTTGAGAAATTGTATTTTTGGATATTCATACAAGAAAATATTCTAGGTGCCATGAAAGTTTTGTGAAAATTATCAAAAATGCTGGTGCTGGCTGGCAACTAAAAAATTAAATAAAAAAAAGATGTTTTGTTTTTATTTCTTAAAGGAATAGTTTATCCCAAAATAATCTGTCATCATGTACTCAACCTCATATTGATAGTCATAGTAATAGTAATTCATGCAGCTCAGGCTCATTGGAAATACTTTCCTGAGGCAACAGTTCTGCAAAATGAAATTACGTTGCAACACTTTCAAAGTGAAATATCCAGTTTTATTGAAAAGGTGAATCTAGCAATTTTTTCTTTTATGTTAGTCACCGTACAGTAGTTCAGAAATGAAATGCCAGGTGAGTGGCACTAAAAGGTTAATGCTCTTTCGCATTTGAACTACCCTAGTGATAAAAACCTACTCCAAAATGTTTTTAAAATACATTTATTTCACACTACTATAAATCCATTAACATATTTACTGAGACATACTGCTTGAGACTTACTGCTTAAAAATTATTATAATTAATTAAGATTATAATTAATCTTTATTTGGAGTACTTCTTTATTGCACGATGCACCTTACTTAATATTAAGCCTAAAATGTGTTTTAATATCACTATTTGTAAGGACAGTATGATCTCTGTATAATAGCAGTCTTTAACTGCAAGATATTTAAAGTGTACCTGAAGTATACTTGCAATAGTTCCACTTTAGTACACTCAAATATACTTAAGTATATATTTAGTTGGACCTCAGCACTATTTCTGGATAACTAAAGTGCATCAAGTACAAAATTAGTTGTTCCAATTTAGTACATTTTTAATTATTAAAAACAAAATTAATCACACATTTTTCTGTAATTAATCACGATTAATCACACCTAACATTACATTTTTTTATATATTTTTAAAAATTATTTCACATTTAATCTCAAAATGAATGTAGAAACAATGTATACAGACACTGAATAAAGTTATCAAACACTTCACAGTCTTCACTGCATAAATTATAAATGAAATATAGATTAATCCTTATTAAAGCTATAAAAGTTCAGTCAAGAGCAGTGAGTGATTTTCTCTTTGTCTTTTGTTCTTTGATTTACATTAATGACAGAGAGCAGCGGGTTTATTAGGCTGCTGTCACTTTAAGACCTGTCGCACATGGCGCGGATCTGGATCTGACACGCTTCCGATGTCCTCAATGAACTCTTTACGTTAATTTAACACTTTTTAACACATTTAAGACTGTGCTTACCAGGATACTCGTCAAATCGGACATTTTGGCATACTTTTGTGTGTTTTTGTCTGTTCAAGCGCAAAAGAGAACTCAACACGGTCACGTGCTGTCTGAAGCGGCATTCTGTGTGCATGAGTCCCGTGTGTGTCACACAGAGGAGATTCAGAGACAGCACGCACCAGTACAGATTTAAATTCGTATTTTTGCGTCTTTGCACTTCAATGGTTTAATAGCACATGAATGAATGATAGCGTGATTATGTACTGTAGCACAGCCAAAGGATGCAATAAGGTTTCATTAGTTAAAATTAGTTAATGTATTAACTAACATGAACTAACCATGAGCAAATCAATTTGTTACTGTATTTGTTCATCTTTGTTAACGTTAGTTAATAAAAATACAGCTGTTCATGGTTTGTTCATGTTAGTTTACAGTGCATTAACTAATGTTAAGATTTTAATAAAGTATTAGTAAATGATGAAATTAACATTAACAAAGATAAATAAATGCTTTATGAGTGCAGTTCATTATTAGTTCATGTTAACTAATGTAGTTAACTAATGTTAACTAATTAAACTTATCGTAAAGTGTTACTTTTATTTTTTACTAGGGTACATTTGACATTTGACATTTCTATCATGTGCTGTGCACGTTTGAACGCAATAAGATGAACGCAGTGCACCAGTGTTCGATAGAATCAAGTTGAGTATGAAACCAGACCAATGCTGTGAAAACATGAAATCTGATTTTGTGACTAAAACAAATTAACAAAAAAATCAGATTTTAATTCGATTTTAACCCACCTGTAAAAGGCCCACTCACACTGGACATGCTGGTTTTGGCCTCATCATGTCCTCATCTCATATATGAAACACCTCTGATTCAGCAACTACCTGCTAATGCACTCGCATTCGCATAAAGTAGCCTTGTTGAAGTTTGAGTGAGTAACGCACATATAGTACCTTCAATGCCCTGTAGATGGCGATATATTACTTATTTTGCAGCAGAAAAAAACTGCTGCAGAAAAAGTTAGGTGCCATGGAAAAATCAAAGCCACTGGAAGGCAAGCATGCATCATTTAGCCATAAAATCGTAACGGCTAATGCTAATGCTGCGGATTGGTGGTACTTAGGGAAGGAGACCAGAGGCTGTTTTTTTTTTTAATGGATGCCAATGGAGAAGAGGCTTCACTACACTGAATAAACCGCTTTTGTGAGAAAATAGCTTATCATTTAATGAATCAACTGCCTGTCTACCTGATTTTTACATTAAACAATACTTTTGTTGGGAACGTTATGTCGATTTTACTATGACAAAAAGGTTATTTTATAAGAGAAGACAGAGAGGGGAATGTCATGACAGGTAGGACTCATTTACGGCATTACCATAGTATTTAATAGTAATATTGAGTGATATTGTATATTGCCTAAAGAAAGTAAAAAAAAAAAAATCTATGTTTTCTTTCTTTGGCTTTCAGGTTTTACCAGTTATGATAAGACTTTAATTGTAATGGCTATTATAACTGCATGTATGCGTATGATGCTGATATTATGCATTTTAATGAATAAAGAGAAAATTAATAATTTAATTAAATAGTATATTGTTTAATGAAAAAAAAAAATGAAATGTGCTTTTTTTATCACTGCCAGGTTAGACTTTGTGATTTATGACTGCTGTGTGCCTAAAGATGATGATATAACGCTTTTTTAATGAATGAATACATATCATTTTAATTAATGAAATAAGTATTAAATTACAATTAAGTTTTAGTGTAATCTTAAATGTAGTTTTATGCACCCTGCAGTGTCTAGTATTTTGCATATTTTTTCCCGCTGTAAAACACATTCCACAAACAATGGAGTCCTACTGTAGGTTTACTAGTGATATAACACTAAATATAGAACATTTATTCACAAGACGTGCTAATCCACAAGAAACTTTGATTAACATAAACTGTAACTGACTGTCATAAAACTTTGAACGGGGGGCATTGACCTCACTGCCATTACACGATAGGCTGAGGTGCCGCGAAATGTGACAAGAAATTGAATTATCACAAATTCATATGCATATACTTTTTCAAGAATGAAAAAAAAAAATTGGTCACACTTTAGTTTAGGGTCCAATTCTCACTATTAACTAACTATTAACTATGACTTTTGCCTTAATAAGCTCTTAATTACTGCTTATTAATAATAAGTAAGGTAGTTGTTAAATTTAGGTATTGGGTAGGATTAATAGGATTAAGGGATATAGAGTATGATCATGCAGAATAAGGCATTAATATGTGCTTTATAAGGGTAACACTTTACAATAAGGTTTCATTAGTTAACATTAGTTAATGTATTAACTAACATGAACTAACCATGAGCAATACATTTGTTACTGTATGTGTTCATCTTTGTTAACGTTATACAGCTGTTCATGGTTTGTTCATGTTAGTTCACAGTGCATTAACTAATGTTAACAATATTTAAATAAAGTATTAGTAAATGTTGAAATTAACATTAACAAAGATAAATGCTTTATAAGTGAAGTTCATTATTAGTTCATGTTAATTAATGTAGTTAACTAATGTTAACTAATGAACCTTATTGTAAAGTGTTACCTTTATAAGTACCAATAAACAGCCAATATCCTAGTAATATGCATGCTAATAAGCAACTAGTTAATAGTGAGAATTGGACGCTAAACTAAAGTGTGACCAAAAAAATCCAACATTGCAGAAAATATCCTAAACCTCCTCTGAAAACACATAAAACAACACTTATTTTTTTATTAACATTTACTCTCCTAATGCAGTCCCATACAAATTTTAATGGATTGAACATAATTAATTTAAGTTGTGATGAACCGTTGCTTTAGCTCATTTTAATTTAGATTCAAGTGAACTAATCAAGCAGCAATTTTGAGTACACACAACATTAAAGATGCTGTTATGGTGCTTGTCATTTAACTGCCTCTGGTCATCATTTACTTTCATTATATGGAAACGATCTGTGTGAATTTTATGGCTATATATCTCCTTCAGTGTTGAACGGAAGAAAGAATATCATACAATTTGGAACTACATGAGGACGAGGAAATGATGACAGAATATTTATTTTTAGGGGAACTAATGCTTTAATAAAAACAATACTTGAAATATTACAAAGAAAGTCTCTTGAACCTGGACTGCATTACAATCTGTCATATCCTAATTAGAGCCAAGAGAAAATGTCTTCTTCACACTCTCAGTTAGGTAGTAGCTGTTCGCAGAGCACCCACGCTTGTAACATTCACAGCTATTGCCAACATAGGACCGGGTAAAGATAAAGACTGCTCAGTTAATTGAATCCAACACAAAACTGTTGGCAGTTTCCAAACTACTAAACATGACAATATTTGTTTATGTAAGCACATGGTGAAGTAACAAAAAGTTCATCCCACAACCCTCCTAATTTTGGCAGCACTGAATCAGGCAGATAACCAAACGATGGTGGCGTCTTGTTACAAATTACATGTTCTGTTTTGTGTGAACTTATACATTACCACATAGCAATGACGCACATCTCTGGCTGGATGTCACATGCCTTGACCTTTCTCCATGTTATAATGTGCAGCAATGTGCAGGATAATCATACCTGAGCCATATCCAACTTGTGCCTTGTTCTCCTGGCATAAAGCACTGCAACCAGACGACACTTTCATGAGTAAAGTATTAACACCCCCCAAAATTTATGCAAATACAGCCACAACCACTAATAATAGAACATTCATTCTTAAAATGGTACAACGTCAATTCATTTGCGTGGCACTGTATAAAGAGAGGTAAAACACATCGGGATGGTTTGAATGTACTGCCGCTGGGTATAAATCAACACTGGCAAAAGGACAACAGTAATCACATTCACCTAATCTCCCATGACAGATTCAGGACATGCTTTTCATTATAGCAAAAGTGGATAACTGAGCAATAAGCACTGTTTCAGAGTTTGCTCAAATCCTGCTCAAACTAACAAAGACATTCTTGTTCCTGAGCGGTTGGTGTATATTGAATTTTGACTGCATTCTGATACATCTTTCATTTTTAATTTTAGATTTAGTTTCTCTGCAGCTATACAGTTTTTCTAATTATTCCCTTTTACCTGTCACTAGTTTACTAAATTACTGATGATATAAAACTGTCACAGACCTGTTAGAGGAACATATTTAAAGGCACCATATAAATTTTATTGAATATTTAATATAAATGATTTATCCATGCACATCATTTTTTTTTTTTTAATCATGTGCCCAGCAAAAAAAAAACAAAAAAAACAAAATCAAGATTCTGACCAAAAATGTATGCACCTCTTGTAAATGTAAAACAGTGAAGAGACGCATCAATATTTGGTCAAGATCTTGTATTGACAATGCAAGAGTCAAGCACTCTGTAAAGTCTGCTCCCGCACATCCCATAGACTTTCAATGAATTTAAGGTCTGGACTCAGAAGAGCCAATTCATGTGTGAAAATGATTCTTCATGCTCCCTCCCAACCATTCTTTCACAATTTGAGCCTGATACATTTTGACCATCGACTGTATAAAACTATGGACGTAGTGTCCGTGACGTCACCCATAGGTTTCTGAAAAACATTTTTGAAGCCTAAAGTGGGCGGAGCCGGCCGTCGCCATCTTGGCAGTGCGTCACAGCGGAGGTGACATGATGGCTAACAGACAGCAGACAAAGGCAATCCACCTGTCACTCAAGTGGCCACGCCCTTAATTATGCAGAATTTTAAGGCTTAATATAATTTAAATAGATGAGTTATAAAAAAATTCACCACCCTCACAGTTGTCATGAAGGGCAAAATTAGCTATATATACCAAAACCACTTTTTGTACCAGGCTGTAAACATATTTTTTTCTGCTGTAAATTTGGGCATTTTAACATGGGGGAGATACAGATTTGTCTCCCTTTTGGAGCCAGTCTCTAGTAGCCAGTCGATGAATTGCAGTTTAAGTCACTTCCGTGTTGGTTTCAAGAGACACCGCGGGAGGTTGCCGCTTGATTTTATGGAAAATAATGGCCACTTTAATTTTCTGAATAAATTTTAAAAGATTTATCAATTTTTTGCTATATTGTCATCCAGGGGTGCGTTTCCCGAAAGCATCGTTAGCCAACTATGGTCGCAAGTTATGTTATTATCAACATAGTGTCAGTGTTAACAGAAACCATAGTTCCAACGAACATTCACAAACAGCATTGCAAAGTTGTGCGGTTGGATCCACAGCTCTCGAGCTGTGGTTAGAAGCATAGATTCTTGTTTGCATGACGTGGACTCAGGGTTGTAACCACCATAGACATTGAGGGGGACAAGTACCCCCGAAAAATCAGAAATGGGCATATTGTTGATATGTATAATATTTGATATTGTTGATGCTGCTCTGCTGTACTCCATTACACTGCTCTGAGTGAGTGAGATGGCCAATCAAATCAAAGAAGGCGGGGCTTACTGTTAGTGTGAATTCAAACGCGACACTTCAGTTATAGCAGTGAGAGTGCGTCGTAAGATGTAAGTAGCTAAACATTTAATATTTGACAACTGTCTTATGATAAAAACATTCAGCGACCAACAGTAATATCAAGTGATGCAAACTACTTGAAAAATTTCACCATTTTGAGTTGAAAATATGACATTATTTATGTAAATCATAACTGAATTTGACGTAGAAACAAATGTTTTGCATTTTTACATATTACGCAGATGAAAATAAGAGAATGTGTGCATATTTAAAACATCATATTTGCAAATAGTTTACTTCATAACTACAGTAGAACTGAAACTTTTACCGTTCTTATTTATTTTTCTTTATTTCCTTAAATCCCTTTTAATCCTTTAATAATTTAATTCCTTTAAATAAACCAATAAGACCCAATACCCAATATAATAAATCTTTATCTTGAGTAAAATAAGCAAGCTGACATTCCGTACAAACTATATAATTTATTTCGAATACAAACAAATGTCTTTTATGTCTTTTAGTTTGTGAATAGATTTAAAGCACTGTTTTTCAAGAGTGCACATGTGCGTACGTGCTCTAGTACATGAGAACGATCCTATGATTAAATCTGGAAATAAAGAAAAATAATTGAGAAAAATTACAATTACTCCTCAGATGCCATGTCCGTAATTTGTAGCAAAAAAACAAAAACAAAAACTAACTAACATTAATTCGATCTCAATTGAATTAATTAAAAGAAGTTATTACTCCACCACATGTGTGACATCATTAACCAGTGATGTTTCGGGAAACAGTTGTGACAAGCTAGTTGATTTCTTCAACAATGTATCGTACTATGGTAGTTAAGCAGTGAGCTACGTCATTGTTCGGGAAACGCACCCCAGCATGATGAACATGCAAAATTCATAATCACACACCCTACATCTTTTATGACAGGCTCTGGCTTGTAAAGTTATGTTTATGGTCAGTGCAAAGTATTATGTTCATTCTTCAGTACTGTGCAGCATAGCCATATTTGAAAGTCATACTTGTGTTGAATAGATTTACAATAAATACTGTATGTCACAAGCAGCAAGGGGAGTGTGGGAATGATTCATATAAATTGTGGCAAGTGGTGGCACAGCTGAAGAACTGGCACCATCATAGGGTAATGTCTGAAAGCATATTTTACAGTGGCCTGTCATTCCCTTATAGCCTTTAAAACAAGTCAGATCCATGTTTGTGACAGCTGAAGACTGCTGGCCAAATGAAAACTCTGCCTATCCACCCTATGCAGTCACAATGATCTGAGTACAAAATAGTTATTGTATACTAAAAAAATACATTTTCAGGACAGTAAAGAAGAAAAAAATATTGCCACAATTTACAATTAATCACCCTTAAACAGTTTAACAGCATAAGATCTTGCGGTTCTGTCATCCTCACTCAGTTCAAGGTCCAAGCTTAAAGGGATAGTTCATCCAAAAATGAAAATTCTTTCATTATTTACTCACCCTCAAGTTGTTCCAAACAGTTGATGGGCCCCATTGACTTCCAAAGTATTTGACTTTGGAAGTCAATGGGGCCCATCAACTGTTTTGTTAGAGACATTCTTCAAAATATCTTCTTTTTTTGTTCAGCAGTAGAAAGGTTTTGAACAACTGAGTGCGAGTAAATTATTTTGGGTGAATTATTCCATTATCCAAAGTTTCAGTACAAAAACTATACAGGCTGCGTTATTTGTTTATGCATAAAAGTGGGTTTTGTAGAATTAAGAACTGAGGAGACGCTGCAAATTCTAATGACTTCCTCTGATGGTGCTAGATGAAGATAAGGATGTTTTCATTTTGAAAGCAAAACATGGATTTCTTATTAACTGATACTATAATCTCATTCAGCAATGACAATTGGTTTGACATTAGAGTGTTTTCAGCATGACTTAAAAAAGCAAAAGTCTTGCCTATGGCTGATTTACAATTTAAAATTTACAGTGTCAAGTCTAATTTACCCTCGTGTTTATAGCCTCACTAATATGTTTTTTTTTATTTTTTATATAATGGCAGCATGATTATAACAACTTCATAATAAATTAAAACTTGTTGCAGATTGGAGATAATCACTGAGGTATGTCAGGTACAAACTATGTGAGCTTCCTTTGCTGCATGCTCAAGACAAGAATCCTACTGCAGAATATAATTACATGGCTGTAACTAATAATTACGGAAGCCACATTGTATCTAATCTATAAATTCTATAATAGCCTTAAGAAAAGAAAATCAAACCCGTGTCTTGGAATGTGGTTCTGATTAGGTCAGGGAATTAATTTCAGTTGTACACAGTGCCACACGGTCTAACCTCTGGGGAAAGGAGTGCTAATGACACTAGCTGATGTGATTATTTTTCTTGCAGCACAGTGTACCTCTAATCATTAAGCCCACTACAAACCATCTCGAATTAATCTCTTGGACAGGTGTCTAAACTTATGATCCGGTCCGGTTGCATTCTCTCAAGGGAAATTCTAGTAACAAACGTACTTCCCATGAACACACAAAGTTTTAGCCATGATTTATACATTTCACAAGAATATGTAATTCTAATTTTGGCACTGGCCAAAATCTGGATTTTGCTTTTAAGGCGAATTCACACCACATCGACAGACGGCAACAGATGGCAAAATACATATTGTCCAGATTTGTCGAATTAGTGTGTTACCCCTGTCTGCGTCTGTTGGCATTTGTTGGCCAATTGAACATTCAGTCGCCGTTTGTCTGGTTGTGGAATGTCTGAGAAGTGATGTACTGAAATCTAGTGATCGTCCTAGTTTTTCGGCCAATTCACACCACAGACAGACGCAACAGACACTTCGGTTTAGTCGGATCAGTGTGTTAAGCCCGGGACACACTGCATGATTTTCAGCTGTCCTAGACAAAAGATTGCAATCGTGAAATAATCGTGGCTCCTAATCGGCGGTCCTATGTCGTACAGTGAGAGAGGTTCAAAGACGGCCGTTGTCATGGTCTTGCAACCAAAGATAGCCTACGATAATTTTCTGACAGTGTCAGAAATTCAGCATGATCATCGCACAGTGTGTTTTCAGCTACGACCTACATCTACTGACCAGCCAATAAAAATGCAACATGAAATCAACGCGACAATGGCGCTAAAACTTTAAACTGCATACCTCAAGCTCTTTTCCTTTTTTCCTTTGCTGCTTCCTCTTTTTTTCAGTACACATAAAAAACTACAATGGTAACACTTTACAATACGGGTGCACTAATATGCATTAATTTATGCTTAACTAATTGCACAAATAAGTTAATGTATGACTCGTGAAGAACTAAACCATTTATTAATGATTACTGCATCAGCAACTAATGAAGATTATATATGATTAATAGATTAAGTAATCATTAAATTGTTATTAGTTAAATGTGTCATATTGTATTAATTCCCTAATAACATATTATATTAACTAATAGTGTAAATTCATATGTTAATTACTACAATGGGTCAAGGCCATGCATTTCAGTTTCCAGCTGTCTGCTTTAATTAATCATTAGCTAATGATTTGTAAAGGTATTATTATGTTATGACTTTACTTGTTGTGATTACTAAGTGTGATTCATAGGGGTGATTGATTCCAGATTTTTGGAGTCGACTCCGATTCCCAAATCCCACTGTAAGAGCCTTTACATTTATTTACTTTACATAAAAACAGGGTGAGAAATAAGACAAAATTGCAGTTGTGGCTATCAACGTTACTAGCTGTTGCCGATACCTAATTTTACAGAGGAAAAACTCACGA
The DNA here is from genome assembly GCA_039654625.1 of Rhinogobio ventralis. Classification (NCBI taxonomy): domain Eukaryota; kingdom Metazoa; phylum Chordata; class Actinopteri; order Cypriniformes; family Gobionidae; genus Rhinogobio; species Rhinogobio ventralis. Next base: position 13,739,941 of record CM077198.1, read on the forward strand.
AAAACAGCTGTTGTCAAGTAATAGTGCTACATGCACATAATCATTGTTTTGTTAAAGATACTAAATACTAAAACACATACATAAATGATTGATGTGTTTATTCTTGATGTGAGTTTTTTTAATGATTTATGGTTAGTTTAAACCAAATCTATATCTATTTATTGCATTAATATACTATCAAATAAACTAAAGCTAGCATGGAGGAAGCCTATGTATAATTACAAACTAAAGTCACTATGACTGTTATCTATATCTAAAGTGAACTACATATGTGAGACAAAGTTTCTGCGACAGCTCTCTGACGGAATATACTATGTCAGTGTCCGATTTTCTCGCTTCATTTCATTCTCTCCTTGCTTATAGTGCACTCAACTGCCATGCACTTTATAGGGATTAGAGTAAACAAGTGAGCGATTTCGGACACAGCAACAGAGTTGACACTGAGAGTCGATTCTTGTGCTGGAGTAGACCCCAACTCTGGGGCTATTCAGAGTCGAGGAATTGACTCTTTTGGAGTCGACTCCCCATCACTAGTGATTCATCATGGTCTTTTTGGTTACCACTAGTGCGTGCTGATGACATTTTATTCTAATATATAGAAACATGCATCATAGCCTGCGATTCAATAGGCGTCATCATCGTACAGTCTACATGCATGTTGTACCCAAGTTTAATAGGTCCATGTCATACAGTGTGATTTTTAATGATCTTATTGGATTGCTAAAATTGTGCGGTCTGTACCGGGCTTTACCTGTCACTGTCTGTCGGTTCTTGTTAATCGGCATTTGTCGAGTCATGGAATATCGTGGAGAAGTGATGTACTGTAATCTGGTGATTATTGGTGTCTGTCGGTGCAGTGAGAATCGGCCTTTGTACAACAATTTAATAAACAAGAAGCCAGCTGTGAGCAACTTACATTTTAAACACAATATTGCAGGTTACCTTGACTTTTTTTGCTGCAAAAAGCAGCAAAACAACTGTTGCATCTAAAGGTATGTGAGCAACACAGAATAGTGATGTTCCTGAATGAATCAGTGTTTTGAACAAATTAAATTAATGATTCATTGACATTTGCTCATAAACATTTGTTTCATTGCTAATAAAGCTAAGCTTTCATTGCTAAGAAAACGAAAGTGTTGAGTTAATGATTCAATGACTCGTCTATTCTGCAGACAATTTATGTGCAGTGCATTCAGTTGTAGATGCATGCTTTAATTTCAGTTTATTCATCACAAAAAGGTATAAAATATCTGTTACACTTTATTTTACATTACATGTACTAACAGTGTACTTACTTTAGTACTGGTAATATAAGGTAACTACATGGATTGAGGTTAGGTTCAGGGTTAGTACCTAGTTATAACCCAGTTATTGTAATTGCTATAAAAAGTACATAGTATGTATATGTGGAACAAGACTATAAAATAAAGTGCTACAAACATATCTTTAGTAGACTTGAAGTTGAATGCGAGGTCTCAAATTTGAAATGTGCTTTCCTGGATCAGACCTGCTTATACATGCAAACTTTTTAGACATCAAGTTCTGTTAAATTCATCTTTGTGTTGCTGCCACTATTAGTCTAGCTAAAGTACTGTTATATCACAAATTACACAGCAGGATGAGGGTTTAGTCACCTTAAGATTTCTTCAAAACATCTTTGTAAACCGCTGAAGTCATCTTCTATACTGAAGTGTCTAATAATCTCTCGGCAGAAAGCACAGTATGAGGGTCTTACAATTGCAGTATTACAAAATGAAATGACAGCATGAGACAGTGAAAGCGTGCAGTATTATGGTCATTTGATCAAAAGGAATAGAGGAGATATCTGTCGAATAGGGTGCAGCAAATAACATTCTGTAAACATTTTTTTTTTTTACACAAACAGAACCACTGCTTCGTTATTAAGTGTGAAAAACATGAAGGCTAACAACTTTGTACATTCAATCAAGATATTTTTATGCATGACATACACTGTGTTTAAAGCACAACAGCAACAAAACTTTTTGCACTGTGAAAAGTCCTATTTATTTATTTATTTAGCCCCAGTAATGCCCCAACATGTTTGACTGTTCTCTCTCCCCGAGACTAAATGAGCTTCAAAAATTCATAGAATATTGATCAGCTGGCAAAGTCAAACACGATATCTAAGATCACAAAGACTTGGGGCGAGATGCACTATCAGCTAGAAATAGTTGTGTCACACAGAGTACATAAGAGAGCTTCAAATGAGACATGGATGAGGCCAAGTCAATGTTGTCCGCTATCAGGCCTGATTTGGAAGGTCATCTGTGGGTTGGTTAAATGACAGTGAAAACAACTCCCTGGCTGACTTGTGTCATATCAACTCTACTGATGTGCATTTAAAATGATTACTTTTTCAGGCTAAGAGGCAAAGACAATTGAACTGTGTAATTATATGTACCATTAGATGGTTTAGAGCTAATTTCTACAAAAAGACATTTTCACCTTAACCATTTGCATTGCTCTGTTTTACAACTCTGTTTGGTGAATTGCTTATTTTTGGCATGTCATGACACATTTGTTACCTTCTCCAAGCTGCAGAACTGCTTGATTTGTTCTTCAACATCATGCTCTGTCTGGAACCGCGGCACTATTATTTTGTACAGATTTCCTTAGTAGCTCCTCAGTAAAAAAATAAATAAATAAAAATAGGTGCATTATTTTTCAGTGGCAGAATGAATAAATCTTGCAGAATGGATCAAGAATGATTTGTGTCACTTTCAAGCAGTGAAAATACACAATCGGCTGTAAATTACAACACTCCATATGTTATCAGGAACTGTGCAAAATGCAAGTTGTTGGATGCATGCAAAACACACAATCAATGCAAAAGTAATTCATGAATCAGCTAGGCACTTCCAAGAGGGTGTAATTTCCATTTCAATATGTGATTGCAAAGGCTGTTGAGTGAATTGGGTGGTTATTTTGTCTGTTCCGTATTATACTTTCGTCTTCAGACCAATTGTTGGGGAATAAAGATTTCAGAATCCCAGACTTGAGCCAAAAAATGCTGCAGTGAAAGTAATTTAGTGTTGCCATAATAAAGATTGGTCCAATAATACATTAATTGATCAGAGCTTTTAAAAATGCAGTTTGACATACATTATTGACATACATACAGCAGTTTGACATACAAATTATTTTATATATTATACACCAATCAGGCATAACATTATGATTATTATTCCTAATATTGTGTTAGTCCCCTTTTGCTGCCAAAACAGCTCCACTAGACCCCTGAAGATGTTAAAGAGTTGGATTCTCATGCTAAACATGGCCAAAGTTGATTAAAAATTAGTTGGATGACAGATTATTTCTGTGGCAAAAATATTCTTATTTAAATTTCAGAAAGTTTTTTTCATAAAGGGCGGAATTTCTTTTATGTGCATTTCTCCCGGAAGAGCCCATGTGCACGTCAACCAGAGCGAGAGAAAGATCTGTCATTCGGATAACGCAAGTCGAGAAAGATTTTTCAACAATGTCCCCAAAGAAGTGTGTTTTGGTTGCGAGGGAAAGATCACCTTGTTCAGCTTACCAAATAACCCAGCGTTAAGGGAGCAGTGGATGCAGATCGTTTTTCCTTCGCTCCCCACGTGCATCAATGAGCCTTGGCCGCCCATGACCCTGTCGCCGGTTCACCACTGTTCCTTCGATGGACCACTTTTGATAGACACTGACCACTGCAGACCAGGAACACCCCACAAGAGCTGCAGTTTTGGAGATGATCTGACCCAGTCGTCTAGCCATCTCAATTTGGCCCTTGTCAAGCTTGTTCAAATCCTTACGTTTGCCCATTTTTCCTGCTTCTAACACATCATCTTTGAGGACAAAATGTTCACTTGCTGCCTAATATATCCCACTCACTAACAGGTGCTGTGAAGAAGAGATAATCAGTGTTATTCACTTCACCTGTCATAATGTTATGCCTGATCTGTGTATATTGTTATTTTGCTATTATTGTCCAAATTAAATGGTCATTTTTAAATAATAATAATAATTCCCCATGTTTAATATGACAAAAAACATTTTGTCATGTTTTTGTGACAAACAAAAAACATCATGTTTTGTAAATAGTACAACATTTTCAGATTAATTGATTAAAAAAAAAAAAACATGAACTTGTGTATTCTGCACACAATTTATGTGCAGTGCATTCAGTTGTACTCAGTTCTATTTAGTATACACTAATACAATGCATGGACATTTAAATAAACTTATAACTGGAAAAATTGAGGAATGAAAAGCAAAATGACACGTTTGATTTTTAATACATTTTTAAAATATCATGCAGTGCATATGAATGAAGCTAGCATGCAAAATATGGGCAAAACTGTGCTCTCAAACCACTGTTCTCTGGGGAACGTTCTGTCTTTCAAGCCACACATGCACAGAGGCAAAGAGAATATTTGCATGCATAGTACAACTCAGGGCTCTTGAAATGTTTAAAACTTCTCTTGATGTGCACGATACAACTACTGTCCCATCGGAAAGAACCAAAGGTGTACCTTTGTCATACTGCTGTCAGCACACAATGAAGAAAAGGACTGTTTGATTTGGCTGTAGTGCTTATGCAAAGGAACAGGTTTCTCTGAAGAGGCTTTTATCTGATTCCCTATAGCAGACGGAGATGAGAGACTTGACTCATTTGAGGACTGCTTCCAATGCATAAGAAAGAAAAGAGGAGGGGCAATTGACACAGCAATGCCAGCCCAATTAATTTTTACTCCTAAGATATTCACCATGAGTTGAGCAACTGTGTCACTGCTACACAAAAAGAAAGCCTGCAGACAAACTTACCACTGATGCTTGGTGATACTCAGAAACTTCAAATTTAAAAAGAAGATGGTCAGAAGGTATTCGCTTTACCAACTCATGCCATCATGCAAACTTTGAAATGCATTATCTTCAAAAGTAAGGGTGCTTGGGCATCTTCATGTGACCTTGAGACATTGGGTCTTCAAGCAATTATTTTTATGTGTTTTCTGATATGCTTCTGGCATTCAAAGACAGTCAATGATGTGATATTAAAGAGCATGTAATTTAGCAGCTGAGGGACTTTTGAGCGTGAAGGAGGCCTGGCGACAGTACCATGGCAAAGGCTGTGCTGTCTCTTCCATTTAATTTTCCAATCCACTTCCTCCACGTAGTTAGGAGAAGTGAGTTTTGTTCTGGTTTGATACACCGTCTAATGAGAGGTACTAAGAGCTTGTTGAAATTGTTCTTTGGTAATGCATTCTGAAGTCTCAGAATGATGAATATTTCTGCTATCTTCTTGCACTGTGTTTAATATATTCCAGAGCTTCTGACTTCTGCTCTCTTTCAACTTTTTAAATAAGCGCAGTCTAACTAGTATGAGAGTTTTTACCATAAAATCCTTTTGAAGGCACGGGAGTGGGATGTGAATGTCTTGAGCTGGATATTTGAGACTTGCTTATTTTTTAGCAAAAATAAGTACGAATTAGTAAATTGTGCGCACGATGTCATGTGCGGGGCTCCATACTTTACAATGAGGTTCATTAGTTAACATTAGTTAAAGGATTAGTTCACTTCAAAATGAAAATTTCCTGATAATTTACTCACCCCCATCTCATCCAAGATGTTCATGTCTTTTTTTCTTCAGTCGAAAAGAAATCAAGTTTTTTGAGGAAAACATTCGAGGATTTTCCTCCAAATAATGTACTTCAATGGCAACCAATGGTTGAAGGTCCAAATCAATGCAATTTCAAAGCGCTTTGAAGGGCTTCAAAGGGCTCTGCACTATCCCAGCTGAGGAATAGGGTCTTATCTAGTAAAAACGATCTGTCATTTTTAAGAGAAAAAAGTATATACTTTTTAACCACGAATGTGCGACTTCAGTTTTGTGATTATTCACGGCGTATGACACCATCATGCTGGAAAGGTCACGCCTGACATACATGGAAGAACCGACCCAGTGTTCTCCTCCAACTTCAAAATCGCCTGACATCGTTGTTTTACCTTTATTTTTGTAAATTACGTTTGATTTAGTCTTTGCACTTTCGTTTTAACACTGGGTCGGTACTTCCACGTACGTCACGGCCACGACCTTTCCGACATAATGACGTCACATGCCGGGAAGAATCACAACACCGAAGTCGAGCATTCGTAGTTCAAAAGTATATAAATTGTAACTTTTTCTTGAAAATGACCGATTGTTTCACTAGATAAGACCCTATTCCTCAGCTGGGATCTTCGAAGCCCTTTGAAACTGCATTGATTTGAACCTTCAACCGTTGGTTGCCATTGAAGACCATTGTGTGGAGAAAAATCCTGGAATGTTTTCCTCAAAAAGCTTAATTTCTTTTCGACTGAAGAAAGAAAGATATGAACATCTTGGATGACATGGAGGTGAGAAATTTTAATTTTAAAGTGAACTAATCCTTTAACTACATTAGTTAACATGAACTAATAATGAACTGCACTTATGAAGAATGTATTTATGATAAAGTTAATTTCCACATTTACTTATACTTCATTAAAATATTGTTAACATTAGTTAATGCACTGTGAACTAACATGAACAAACCATGAACAGCTGTATTTTTTATTAACTAACATTAACAAAGGTTAACAAATACAGTAACAAATGTATTGCTCATGGTTAGTTCATGTTAGTTAATACATTAACTTGTAGGATTGAAAATAATCAAAGATATTTGAAATTAAACAGAGACATTTGCTTTATTGTTTCAACCCCCATCTTTCTTATCACAAGGGCCATTTGGAATTCCTAAAGACAAAGAGATGTTGATAGGCCTGTAGGCCAAAATGTGTGTCAAACCTTTACAGTGGGGGAAGTTGTAATTATCTGATTGGTCAGTTTGAATGTCTCACATTTGGGTTTCAGTCACATGGTCAAGGAAGGGATTAAAGAATATTGCAACAATTGCTCTGGCTCTGTTATTCTCTGGCTCTCTCTTCCTGGGGCCTGCTCTTTGGCTCTTTTTCTTTCTCTCTGCTCTTGATTCTGCGGCTCTCTTCTTGAGGCCTGCTCTTTGTCTCTCTCCCTATCTCTCTCTCTTTCTATTTCTCAGGTAACGTGCTGGGTACGATTAATGGTATAAGTTTTTATCATCTCATCCATCTATTTTGTAACTCAATCTTTCAATTGATGATGTAACTAGTTTTGATTTGGTATTAACTTTAAAGTGCTACCTATTGCAATACAATATCGTCAAACTATAGCAATGCTCTCCCACATATTTTGCTATTGTAACTGCGCTTATATCCGTCATTGGTATAAGTAGCATTGGGTGGTAATAGACAAGAAATGTACAGTTTTCTACGATCTTGCTGATAATATTTCTTTATTCATTCGGCAACCCTGCAGCCTGAACCACTGTAGGCATACCCCCCTTACAGACTAATGTTAAGTACTGAAACCTTTTCGTAAAGGGTAACACTTTACAATAAGGATGCATTAGTTAACATTAACTAACCATGAACAACACCTCTGTTCAGCATTAGTTAATATTAACTCATATATTAATGCATCTATTCACGTCAACAGTGCAATTAGTTAACATGAACTAACCATAAACAATGCCTGTAGCTTTACTGTTTTTGTAAGGTTATCTTACTGTACATATTTACATTAGTTTACATAGCAGTTGACACACACTAAGGATGAACATTTCTAACTCGCCATCTTACTCTAAAGGTAAAAATGCTGTTGTGTACCTTTTCAACATTATTTAATAAGCCATTGATTTTGGGCGGCTGGTAAACATAATTCTAAAGTGGAAACCATCTGAACATCAACGGATAGGGTGTTCATGTTTATATGCACTTTACTATCATTACTTACTTTCAACAAAGCATTTATTAATGGATTTTGTGACCCTTATTGTAAAGTGTACACTATTTCAACATTACCTGATGTGTTACTAACATTTGAAGACTTTTATTAACATGACTTACCATTAACAAAGCATGTATTAATGGTTTTTGGGAACCTTATTGTAAAGTGTACACTATTTCAACATTAACTAATATGTTACTAACATTGTAGACTCTTTATTAACATGACTTACCATTAACAAAGTATTTATTATTATTTACTGCTTTCTAATGAACCTACAAATGTTAACAGTAGTGTACACTTGATAATAAGGTTCTCAAAAACCATTAATACATGCTTTGTTTAATAATGTTGATAAAGTACACAACAGCATTTTTACCTTTAGAATAAGATGGCGAGTTAGAAATATTCATCCTTAGTGTGTATCAACTGCTACGTAAACCAATGTAAATATATACAGTAAGATAACCTTTCAAAAACATCTCAGTTACGCATGTAACCCTCGTTCCCTGAAGAATATGAACTGACGAACTGGGATATCGCATGAGAGCCCTATCACCTCGAGTGTGTACTAAACGAGCATGTGAGACTTGCATGTCGCACTCCCTCCCGCAGTGCGGGTATAAATAGGAAGTGCCTGCAAACGCACCTTTGTTTTTTTCTGAGGAGACCAGCAAGTGGCCCGCACTCAGCGGCGCTCAGAAACTGTGGTGACCGAGATGTTTTACTTTCAGTCGGTCACGTTCGATATACGTCAGAATTTGAACCTACGAATTAGGATCCCTAATAAATCGCCACAGTTTCTGACCCTTCCAGTGCCTGGCGTAAGCCTCACATCCTTCACATCTTTCTAACGATAGGATGGACGCCAGGAGAGTCTACTGCTGTTCTGCATGACCCATACAGTCAGACTTGGATAACACTGGGAAAGCATGCCAAAGGGGACGCTGCAGAGACCACAACCTGCCCGTAGGGAGGTATATGTGGCAATACACATATGGTCTGGCCAGGGGGCAGAGCACATACGGAATGTCCCTGGGATGGCTCCGGCCATGGGAGGGAGACAACATCTGGCAGGGACGACAAAGCGGACTCTGCCCAGGGAAAGACACGGGCTCGCCGAAGGGAGCCTTGCTGTGGAAGAATACACATATGGGGCTGCCGTAGGGGCCGCAACATATGGCACCCAGCCAACACAGCAATATTCAGTGCTGGCCTCAGTATGCAGTTCAACACTGACTAGACACGCTCCTCCGTGAGGTGCGCTGTCCTGTTGACCGAGTCCAACTGCATACTGAGATAAGAGATCCTCTGCACAGGGGAGAGTTTGCTCTTGTCCCAGTTGACCCGAAGACCCAGCTGGCTAAGGTGACTGAACACCATGTCCCTGTGTTCGCACAACTGCTCTCTTGACTGGGAAAGAATACTATCGTCGAGATAGTTGAGGATGCGAACACCACACGCTTTCATGGGAGCAATGGCCGCCTCCGCAACTTTCGTGAAGACACGGGCCGACAGGGCCAGCCCGAAGGGTAGGACCTTGTACTGATATGCCCGCCCCTCGAACGCAAACTGAAGAAAGGGTCTGTGTCGAGGGAGAATCGAGGATGCATTCGAAAATGCATTTCTGCATCAACATCTTGAACAGCAGTCTGTGAAGGGACTGATTCAAGACTCGCAGGTCCAAGATTGGCCGTAACCCACTGCTTTTCTTGGGTACAATGAAGTAAGGGCTGTAAAATCCTGACCTCATCTCGGCTGGAGGGACCGGCTCGATCGTGTCCTTCGCCAGTAGCCAGCCAGATGGGCTGGGAAGCGCTAGCCAGGCTCCCAGACTCCATACCAGCGGGACCAATGGCACAACAGATGCACCCGCAGCGGGGCAGCAAGGTGGAACACAAGGACCCGACTCAGACAGCGGAGCGGCCCGAAGTAGGGTCTGTGTGCTGGGAGCACCCTGGTTCCACAGTGGGGCAGGTGGTGTGTGAGACGGCATGTTTAGCGCGGACTGCACACACGCAGCGCTGCCAGCTGGTGATATGAGAGGGGGCTGAGGGTGGCAAGGCATAGCGTTGCACACTACCAGACCGGAGGGATAGGAAACTGCTCTTTTGTTGACAATTTGGGTACAAAAACAAAATGGAACAAAGGATTCTCCACCCGGCCCTCCTCCTGGGCAGGGAGCAGTGCCCTCACCGTCTCCCGAAGAGCAATCTCCCAATCTTCCGGGTCGCCCGTCTCAGAGCCACTTGCATGACCGCTTGCCACCTGGCTTGGCTGCGGTCTCAGCAGGCTGGGTGCCTCGCCCGCGCCCCGGCTCCCTGCTGTCTGCTGGGTGGAGGCTACTGCTTTGCAGACTTGGCAGGGGCGGAGGACGAGGTGGGTGGGCGCCCTCGGTGACGAGCAGGCAGAGGAGCTGCGACCGGTGGCTGGGTGGAGGCAGCAGCAGACCACCGGGGCAGGATGTGCCAGTTCGCCTCCGTCTGCTTCTGTGTGGCCGAGAACTGTTGGGCGAAGTTCTCGACCGCGTCGCCAAATAGGCCCACCTGCGACGGGGGGGAGTCAAGGAACCGATACGGGAACTGACTACAAGCTCCTTTGTCTGAACAAAGGGGTTTGTAGCTTTTACTAACTACACAGTGATTTGTATATCGTACGTTATGTGCATTTAGCCTGAGCTGTTGAAGAGTGTCCGATGTGAAATCACAGAAGAAAGTCTTGATAGTTTGGTCCGATGGTGTTGAAGTTGCAGTCGATTCCTTTTGAGATGACTGAAGAAGATACGATGCATTTGCAGTTATTTCGACTCCATCGAGGTCGAGAAAGTTGCACATGGCTTGAGGTGTTGGGCCTGCTGGCCCTTGACCGTGTGGTGGGATTTGGTTTCCTGTCCCACAAACGCACAGCAACCAGGAGAGGCAGGAAGAGCACTGATGGTTTCTCAGTGCGGTGACGGCGAAGTTGCAATTTCCTTCCAAGTTGGACTGAGGAAATCTCAGTCTTTTGGAAGAGCCCTCTGTCCTGGGTGGAAAGGAAAGACATAACAGGCTTTGGTTGAGGCCTGTTGGCACCCATGGGCCCCGGTGGGGCCCCCCACGCCCATCAACCAGGCAGGAGCAGCCGTAGAAAGAAGAAAAAGAGAGAGAGGGCGGATCTGTGCGTCTCTCTTTAAGGTCTGCGAGAAGTCACACCCCCAGGGTCGACTTGACCAATGGGATTGTTGAGATTTCCCAGCGCGAACATACAATGTCCTGGGGTGCATGTTCATTTATAGACAGTTTTTCTATAAATTAATGCAGGAAAGTCTGTTTAAGGGCATTGGGTCTATGGGTCCCTTTTCAAATTCTTTCAAGCCATAAACAAAGTCTTATCTGATGGTAGCCCTGGTAACAGAGACCTTTTCTGCTCTGTTGGGGGAAGGTCTGTTACTAAGCATAAAGCATTTAAAGCATATTTGTTAAATGTAACAGATGATTATGTGTCTGATTTGCCGCAGTCATTACATAATCCCCCCCCCCCCCTTCGATCGTTGTTGCCTCTCCTATGGACAACAGCGAGCGATATTGAAGGTGCAGAAAGATCAGATACACCCCCAGCAGTGGTGGGCTCTGGTTGTTTGTGTCCCCTGGAGTGATGGTCGTTCAATGGCGGATAATGCAAACAGTAGCCAAGTTCCTGTGATGTCTGCAGGTTGAGGGGGCTGTCTTCCATGTCTTCTCCCAGTGGCTTGTCTGGTAACTGAGCTGTTGCCATAGTGACAGTTCTGCACTGGTCCCGTGCTTGCTCTGTCCAGCTGCTCTCATTGTTCAGCAGCTGTCTGAGCGGTTTAAAATCTCTTGATTCTGGTTTGAGCCTCAGTCTCTAGCTGGTCTGTGAGGCTTTGAGCATGTGTCCACTCCTTGCTGGTCTCTGTGATCTGCTGTGTGAGGTTGTTTTACCTTCTGTTTCAGATCTATAAGGTGGAAGCTAAGGAGGTAATACCCTTGGTCACCTGTGTGGCTGCAACTCTGGCTTGGGTCATGTATTGTTAGTCCTCTTCTCTCATTGTCTAGTTGTGTTGGCTCTGGTGCTGTAGGCTTCCGCAACCCTGGGTGGAACCGTGTTCCTCGCAATGGCCAGTCAGTCCTTTAGGTCTCTGGGATGATGGGCTGGGCATCTGCAACCAAGATTTAATAAATGACTTAAGATGGTTCTTGTGGTCAAATTATTTCTCAGAATCTCCTAATGGCTCACACAGGCTAGATCTCTTAAGAGGTGAAAAAGGAAAAAGAACAGCTTTCTTATTCAGATTATTACCAGTGCTCAGAACTATAGTTATGCACTAGTAGTCAGTTAGATTACTTGTGTAGCAGGGTCACAGAACTTAGTGCACTCGTTGAGAGTAAACAGAATCACAAAAGTGTCTCTGGTTCCTTTCGGGCTCTATGGGGAGACGAAACCACACTATATAGAGTAAAAAGGTGGTGCCTATACTTTTAGATATTCAAGAACTTGATGTTATATTCAGTAAAACTTAAATATTGTTTGGCATTTGCAAATTTTACTCATGTAGACTCTTTCTGTAAGTGCTTCTCTCTACTTTGGACAATAGTCTTCTTGCATTTGTCTAAAGAGTAAATAAACAGTTTTGCTACAAGTTAAAACTTGTTTAAGCAAACAGAATTACATCTGTCACATGAATGAATACTGATGTTTCTTTCAGCGAATGAAACATAGTATTGATCGCCAGGTTGCTATGCTTGTAGATGCAGCTAATGTTTAGATGAATGACATTAATCTGACTATAATTTCTAAGGCCTTTACACTGTTAAAAGGGGAGCATCACCCAAATCTATATCTATAAAACACTGTACTGAGATTCCTTCATCAGAAACAGGTTAAGCAATACTGAAAGTGGTATTTTTTTTTTTTTAACCAAAGCAGACTAATCGAATGGTACAGTTTATATGCTGCTGAGCTGACTGTCAAAACAGTCTTACGCTTTAATACTGAAATTAGAGTCTCATTTCTGAAGTCAGAGTAACCTTATGCTGATACCATTTGACCTATGTTAAGATGTGTTAAGACTCTTTCTGTTATAGTAGAGATGTCAATTCAAGCTATCGTTTTATCTACATCTAACAAGCCAGCACTGGCGATCTGCATGCGTATCGAATGTAGTGTCAAGCGTCGTAATTATCAAACTCAAACCTTTAGGTGGACAGTGGTTTAAGCGAATGGCGCTAGGCCACGCTTGCTTAACCAGCTCAATCTGTCATCACAATGACGCATGCGCTATCTGGAGTTAGCGTTTCCTTTGACAAGTCATTGTCATGGAAACCAATGCGCGCAGTGCCAAATCAAACAGTGTATATCAAATGTCTGCATATTTCAACAACCTAGGGTGTTGACATGTGAGGCGTACACAGTCATTCAAGATTTTTATTTCAATCAGTAAAATTCAAATTTCACTAATGCAGACTTTTGCTTTTCTGTTAACACGTTTTCATCTACTTTAAAAGTTTTATGTCCTATGCTGACTAGGAACTTTTATAGAGGGGTTTGGCATTGTGGCCATGCTGGGTGCCTTCTGGTGCCCACTTTGGCTTATGTGTTTCGCAGTTCAAAGTCATTGGGGTTTTGAGAACCCCTTCAGAGGGGGCCTCGTGTTTGTTAAAGGACTTCTTTGTCAAGTCACATGCATGGCATGGTGTGGGGGCAGACAGTGTTGCCTAAAAGGTGACTAACTGGTGTCGGAGGAGAAGGTTCTTGAAGCTGGTGTCCTCCTTCCGTTCCAGGTTCATCTGAGTCTGTAATAGAAAACATAGGAAGTTTCATGTCTGCCCTGTTTGGTGTCTAGGGCAGAGCTCATTCCACTTCCACTTTCCATATTTGAAGCACCTACATAAAATCTGCACAATGCCTACATAAAAATGCCAACTATAATTAAAAAAAAAATTTTTTTTTAAGAAGGTAATGTTCACTCAGGCCTATCAGCAAGATACAGTTAGCCGCTTTATCTGCTTCCCCACCACCCTAGGCTATGTGCATTTGTTTCACTGAGCCCTGTTTAAGCTTTGAATTCTGGAATTGTGTTTGCACCTTGATGTCTGATTGGATCTTTACAAATGCATGTATATGCAAATGCAGCAATATCAGTCTTTGCTCCAGGCGAAATAAATAGACAGTGGTTGCATCCTAAGAAATGGGTGCCAACTATGTTCTCGCTGTGAGAGCGACGCTTGGTGAAAGTTAAATCTCTTTACTTCTCCAGCTGCCATGTAAGACCGTACATTGTGTATTTTCTCGGAAGGGTAAATCGATAATGTGTGTCAATTTCATCAAACATATATCCACAAGAGCCTACATCTTATTCACTGTTTTTCAGTGGGTGCAGTGTTGAGGTGAGCAAGACATGTTTCCTAAACTTTATCTTGAAAATGGTTCCATGTATCATGCAGTGGCTAGTCTAATCTAGTTTATAAGCACAATAAAGGCAGTGATGTTAACCGTAATATGGGGATGAAAACAAAGGCTAAGATGAACAGTAACAGAGATAATGTTACTTGTTTTGTAAATATTTCTGTAAAGCTCATATCCACATTTAAAGAGCCCTTATCAGAAATTCTTGTTAACTGAAGTCTTGTTGACAAACATTTTACTGACGACAAGCCGAACTCCTCTGTAGTCAGTGAAGCAGCATGCTAAGTGATCAAAGCTGTGTGGTTGAAGCATTTCATTTTAGTGCACATATAGACATTGTAGGAAAAAAATATGTCAAAATGCAATTTGCTACATTACAGTTAAGATACACAGTCAAGCCAAAAAGAACCCTGATCTCAGTAGTAATGCAAATACATACACTCACCTAAAGGATTATTAGGAACACCTGTAAAATTTCTCATTAATGCAATTATCTAATCAACCAATCACATGGCAGTTGCTTCAATGCATTTAGGGGTGTGGTCCTGGTCAAGACAATCTCCTGAACTCCTAACTGAATGTCAGAATGGGAAAGAAAGGTGATTTAAGCAATTTTGAGCGTGGCATGGTTGTTGGTGCCAGACGGGCCGGTCTGAGTATTTCACAATCTGCTCAGTTACTGGGATTTTCACGCACAACCATTTCTAGAGATTACAAAGAATGGTGTCTAAAGGGAAAAACATCCAGTATGCGGCAGTCCTGTGGGCGAAAATGCCTTGTTGATGCTAGAGGTCAGAGGAGAATGGGCCGACTGATTCAAGCTGATAGAAGAGCAACTTTGACTGAAATAACCACTCGTTACAACCGAGGTATGCAGCAAAGCATTTGTGAAGCCACAACACGCACAACCTTGAGGCGGATGGGCTACAACAGCAGAAGACCCCACCGGGTACCACTCATCTCCACTACAAATAGGAAAAAGAGGCTACAATTTGCACGAGCTCACCAAAATTGGACAGCTGAAGACTGGAAAAATGTTGCCTGGTCTGATGAGTCTCGATTTCTGTTGAGACATTCAGATGGTAGAGTCAGAATTTGGCGTAAACAGAATGAGAACATGGATCCATCATGCCTTGTTACCACTGTGCAGGCTGGTGGTGGTGGTGTAATGGTGTGGGGGATGTTTTCTTGGCACACTTTAGGCCCCTTAGTGCCAATTGGGCATCATTTAAATGCCACGGCCTACCTGAGCATTGTTTCTGACCATGTCCATCCCTTTATGACCACCATGTACCCATCCTCTGATGGCTACTTCCAGCAGGATAATGCACCATGTCACAAAGCTCGAATAATTTCAAATTGGTTTCTTGAACATGACTGTACTAAAATGGCCCCCACAGTCACCAGATCTCAACCCAATAGAGCATCTTTGGGATGTGGTGGAACGGGAGCTTCGTGCCCTGGATGTGCATCCCACAAATCTCCATCAACTCCAAGATGCTATCCTATCAATATGGGCCAACAATTCTAAAGAATGCTTTCAGCACCTTGTTGAATCAATGCCACGTAGAATTAAGGCAGTTCTGAAGGCGAAAGGGGGTCAAACACAGTATTAGTATGGTGTTCCTAATAATCCTTTAGGTGAGTGTATAATGAGACTGATTATTGAAACTCTCATTTGCAGACTTTTCACTAAGAATGAATTAGGGTTGCTGATATCATTGTTTTTTGCTGTTTTAACACCAAATTCACTAAAGGAATTATGCAAATCACGGAATTCCACAAACAATGGCAAAAATGCTGTGCCTGCAATAATTTTTCACACATAGAGCTTAAATAATTAAAATTTAAAGGTTGCTGTGACATTTAAAAGTCAAATGTTTTCATATATTTAAGAAGTTAACTTAATCAATAATCAAAGACAAATTCTTATTTGCTCTTATTTTGCTCTCCTCTTTCCTGTACAGTATATTGTCAGCAACTCAGCCTACTTCCCTACTATATAGTATAGTTGACAAGCAATACTCACACTCTTCGTACTCATGTTAATGAGTAGGGGAGAGCAGGGCACAACCTAACACTTTTTGACTTTCTCAGTTTGTGTAAATTCACTTGGGGTTAAGAGTATTTCTTTTTTTTCCACATTAATTTCCCACATGTCTGGTACAACTTTTTGGTTTTGTTTAATTCAGTGTATACTTTTTTCTTGATTTACTCCCTGCGCAACTAGGATTTAAACCTGGCTAGTGTCTTCTTCTGGTTAGATCAGCATTAAAGAACTATCTCTATTTAACTGCTGATAAATAACAGATATAAGATAAAAATAATATCAGATTTGTCTCATTTTAAATAAACAAAAAACAAAGATGAAAAATTATCTGAAGTAAGAAATTTACTTTTGCTATAGTTACATAAATGTTTAGCGATATCTTCCAAGGATTTTTTTAATTTTTGCGCAATGTTTTCTGTATATAGTGTTGATATGGCAACTAGTAAATACACTAAGCTTCGTAATGCTGGCATGTGTGGAAAGTTTTAAACCATGTGTGTTACAACTAACCCCGCGTTAGGTTGCGCCCGCTCACCCCTAGTATGTCTAAATGCACATATTCATAAAAAAGTAGTCGAAAAAGTACCCAGATGATTCATTATTTCGGGCAAGATTCTGAAGTTTACATCTGATCTCATCTATATAATGAAAAATATAATGGTTACAGAAGAGGATTTGTGAATGACAGTGAAGCGACACAACTGATGTTGTAGGCAGGGCAATTGTGTATGCTGCCACCTTGGCCGACTGATGAGGTCAATGCAATGTAGTGACTGGACCGATCAAATGCACAATATTTACAATTTAATCTCCTTAAGGACCCAGACAGGCTCCGTTATGTCTAGTTGCCCCACTGTGAATTAGCACCCTGGTGCTAATTTATTCTGCCCTCGCAGTACGACGTCTGCTTTGTACGGCTAGACAGATAGTTAACAGCAATGAAAAAGAGAAACTCATGAAGTCTTGTTGAGGATTGATGTTTTATCTTATGTTCCTCAGCTTTTCTTCCTCAGTTTTATTTCTTAAGTTTTTCTCCATTTAAGTCTGTAAGACTGAAAGAATAAACAGAAAATAAACATTACAAAAGTGTAACATCTGTTGTGTCTTTTACACAATAAAATATAAAGTTACCCAGTAACTCAGTAAGGTTACACAGTATTCTCTATATCAACACTTCTACACAATAAACTACAGATGTTCTTAATGTATAGAAATAATCACCAAAGTTTCACCAAACTCACTGCTACACTGTTACACGCATTATCCATATGAATCAACAGAAGTAAACAAACCCACTAATTAACCTAAGACGTAGCGCCGAGGCCAGATAAAACAGTGCATCAGCAAAACAAAAGGCTTCAACCGAGAGCGTAAGTCGAGAAAACTGATACAGTCACGACCGTAATAAAATACATTACTGAAAGTAAACATGTACATCACACAGTAAATTACAATGCTGACGTGTAATTACTTACAGACAAAGATCTGACCAATCTCTGTAATGAAGCAGACTCATGAATGATTTCCACGCTGTTGCTCGAACAGGTCCGTCACTGAAACGGGTCCGAAATTAATCAACCAAACTATTAGAGCAAACAAATATACAATCAATCACCAGTTAGCATTTATGAACACTATTATTACTTATCAGAATGTCCATCACTTTATGAGTCCTTAGACATAAGAAAAACAAGCTCTGAGATGGGTCTGATGTAGGTTTTTGTTGTTCCTTGCCTCACAATTTTAACTTCAACCTTGCGGACTTTGTTGTCTTTGCTAGGTAATGTCTTTACCACAAGTCCAATTGGCCAGTCGTTCCGTTTAGCCTGACTGTCTTTCATCAGAACTACATCATCCACTTGTATGGTTGGCTTGTCATCAGTCCACTTGTGACGTTTCTGGAGAGTCACCAGATACTCCTGTCTCCATCGTTTCCAGAAGCTCTCTGCCAGACACTGCACTTGTTTCCACTGATTTTTGTGAAGATCCTTATGATCAAAGTCACCTGGAGGCGCTGTCACTGGAGTCATCTTTTGAGTGAGAATCATTGCTGGTGTCAATATACAAGGATTGTCAGGGTCAGTTGACTCTGGAATCAAGGGTCTGGCATTTAGAATGGCCATGACTTCTGCCATCAGTGTCGTCAACACTTCATGTGTGAGGCGGGTTGAGTCAGACATCCCTTCCAGAATCCGACATGCTACTCCTATCAGTCTTTCCCAACAACCTCCCATATGGGATGAGTGGGGGGTGTTGAAAGTCCACGTACATCCCTGCTTGTCAGTTCTGGATCACTGGTGTTGAATTTTAACTCTTTTCACGCTCCAACAAAGTTTGTGCCTCTGTCAGAGCGAAGCTGTTTGGATGACCCACGGATTGCAAAGAATCGTCGTAAAGCATTTATAAAGCTTGAAGTGGACATGAATTCTGACACTTCGATGTGTGTTGCTCTCGTGCTCATGCTTGTGAATAACACTGCCCATTGCTTACTCTCAGCACTACCTCCACGAGTGCGGCGAGTGACAATGCTCCATGGTCCGAAGACGTCCAGTCCGACATGGGTAAAAGGGGGTTCTGAGGTAAGTCTGTCAGCTGGTAGTGGTGCCATTTTCTGTTCCATTATCCTCCCTCTCAGTTTTTTGCAGGTCACACAGTTATAGAGGACACTAGACACCAGCCGTTTACCTCCTACTATCCACACTCCTGCTGACCGGATGGCGCCTTCAGTAAAATGACGACCTTGATGGAAAACGTCCTCATGGTAATGTCTCACTATGAGAGTTGCGATGTGATGAGTTTTTGGCAGTATGACAGGATGTCTCTCGTCTCTTGGTAAGTCAGCTTTGGTAAGGCGTCCTCCAATCCGAAGGAGTCCATCCTTGTCGATGAAAAGATTTAACTTTCTCAGCGGACTCTTTTTTGAGAGCTGAATCCCGTCTTCCAAACATTTGAACTCTTCTCCATAGAATTCTTGCTGGACACAATGAATGATGACTGTTTTAGCTTGCCAACATGCATCAACAGCATCCCCTTTGTGAGTCTTGGAGAATGTTCTTCTTACTTAAATAAGTTTTGTGATGGCTTGCAGTAGTCTCTTCCAGCTAGAAAATCGTTCAAAGCGTGCTGAGCTGAACTGACCCTCTGTAGCTATGGTGTAGTTGACAGCAACTTGGGCCCGAACTTCAACATCAAGTTCTGGGTCAACAAGGTCAAAGCTGTTGCTCTGTGGAGGCTCACTGCTGCTTTTCAAGAAACCAGGGCCTGAGAACCAGTTAGAGGACCTGAGGATGTCTACAGATGTGGGTCTGGTGGCGTGATCCGCCGGATTCTGCTCGTGGCAACATACTGCCACTGTTGAGGACGACTTGATTTCCTGATGCGATTGACTCGGTTGGCAACATACACATGAAATCTTCTGGAGGTGTTATGGATGTAACCGAGAACAATCCTGCTATCAGTGAAAAATCTCACGGCATGCATTTCAATGTCCATCTCACTGCAGATTGCGTCCACCATCTCAGCTGCCAGGACTGCGGCACACAACTCCAGATGTGGAACCGTATGGTCTGTATGCGGCTCCAACTTCGCTTTGCCCATAATGAATCCTACGTGGCACTGGTTTTCATCATTGGAGACACGCAGGTAGGCTACGGCAGTGATAGTCTGTGTGGAGGCGTCAGAATAAACAGAGTTCTCGACGTTGAGATGAGGCAAGAGGGATAGGCACATACCTTCTTTTGATGTGTAGCTTCTCTAGTTCCAGGAGAGACTCTTTCCACAACTTCCAGGACAGTTGCTTGTCTGATGGGAGAGGATCATCCCAATCATATTCTTTGGACGACAGTACTCTGACGAGAGCTTTTCCTTGAACTGTGATGGGAGCCACGAAGCCCAGTGGATCATAGAGGCTCTGAACTGTAGATAAGATGCCTCTTTTTGTGAACGGTTTCTCTTTGTGGGATACTTGGAAACCGAAACTGTCACTCTCCAGATTCCATATCAGTCCAAGACTCCGCTGAAGTGGGAGAGGATCTGCACTAAAGTCAAGGTCTTTTAAGTCTTTGGAAACGATTTTTTGGAGTTTTAAATTCGATGCTGCTAACATTTTTTGAGTTCTCTTTAGAAGATCGATAGCTTCCTCTTCTGTCGGAACCGACGTCAATCCGTTGTCCACGTAGAAGTTCCTCATGACGAACTCCTTACTGTCTGTGCGGGCTATTTCGGGTGTGAGGATTTTGGCTCGGTCGTCTGGAATCATTTTACACTCAATGAGGGTTGGAAGCTTGATCTTTCCATCATAGGATTCCACCACAAAGTTTGTTGCTCTCCTCCCTGAGGTTTCCATAACACCACAGCAAGTCTTTAATGTGTAGGGAGATGCTTTTTTATAGAGGCCAAAGTGGTTGAAAAACTCAGGGCGAGCAAGTGAACGATTGCTCTGGTCGTCTAACACTACATATGTCTGAATTACCTTTCCTGGATGATCTTCAGGGTAGACTTTAACTAAACATATTTTGCAGCAGGATTTGGCGTTAGTGTTTCCCCCACAAACCTCTGTGCATTTTGATGTTACTGAAGAGAGAGTTCCAGGAGGAGTCTCGTGGGTCTCCTCCTCCTCGCCTTGATCTGCTGGAACTTCTGAGAAGGTGAAAGGTGGGTAGGGAACATGGTTGTATTCTTTGTACTTTGACCCTTGGGAAATCCACTTTTCTTGGAGACTGTGACGAGTGGGGCGTGGTTTAGCGAGGTCTGTGACGGGAGAGAGAGTCAGAAGACGAGCGGCACGTAAGGAAATCAAGGCCAAATGAGAAACACCTGTCTCTTGTTTCATTGATTGGCGTGGAGAAACAGGATATAAGGCAAAACAGGAAACGAGGACGGGAGAGAGAGGAGCAGAGAGCAGAGACACCAAACAGAGGATTGGGGAAAAGCAGAGAGGAACTGCAGAAAGAAACCGTTGACGGACTGAGTGATTCATGTTGTGCCAGGGGCACGTTTGTATCGAACCCATAAGAGTTTCCCAATAAATACCTGTTTGTGTGTCTCAAGCCAGCCAACCCCCTTGTCTTCTTCCACATCCACACGAACTTTGTTACATTGGTGCCGAAACCCGGGAGGAAGAAGACAGAGCCGCCGCCATGCAAACACCGGCAGGTACGCCATTTGCGGACGTCATCCAGGCGCTCGCGGGCCTGCATCGGGAAGAACATCAATTGATGCTGGAGATCCGGGAAGAGCAGGAACGGCGTTTCCAGGCGCTCTTCCTGGCACAGCAACAGGACCGCAAGCTGTTCCGGAGCTGCTTCGATCGGGAGGTTCCAGCCGGGGGAACAACATCCACCCCGGCCAAATCCACCCACATGCAGCTCACAAAGATGGGACCGCAGGACGACCGAGAAGCATTCTTAGATTTGTTCGAGCGGTCCACGGAGGCATGTGGGTGGCAGCGACTGGACTGGCCGGTGCGCCTCATCCCGCTACTGTCTGGTGAGGCGCAGATAGCGGCCCAACAACTCCCAGTCCTTCTCTCTCTCTCTATCTCCCGGCTCATAATTCTCTGTCTTCCCTAGGCCCGTTCCAGCTCCCCGGACGAGGGGAGGGTTCCAGTCTCGAGGGCCGCCCAGAGGACGGTTTGAGGACATTCAGGGCGGAGCCTCGGGCTCACGGGCGGGCCCTAGAGGCCGGGAGCTAACCAGTTTCCCTCCAGCCTCCGGTCCCGTTTCCCCTTTTTCTCCACGCCAATCCCTTGATTCCCTTCCCGCCACTGGGGCGGCGGGGAAGTTTGGGCCAGCCTGTTGGCGGTGTGGAGACCCGGGTCACTTTATAGATCGGTGTCCAGTGATGGAAGTGGGAACACTGATCCGAGTCCCGGATGTGCCGCAGGCTGCCCCTGACCGAGCCGGACTGTACCAAAAACCAGTAAGTATCCAGGGGGGTACCTATCCGGCTTTGGTGGATTCAGGGTGTAACCAGACCTCTATCCATCAAAGCCTGATACAATCGTTGGCATTGGATAATAGCCGCATGGTTAAGGTACGGTGTGTGCACTGGGATGTGGTGAGTTATCCGCTGGTGACGGCTATAATACAATTTCGGGGACAAAAACATAGAGTGGAGGTGGCGGTTAGCTCGCACCTCCGACATCCGCTAATTTTGGGGACAAATTGGCCAGCATTCGGTAGTTTATTGGAGTATCTATGTGCGGATGTCTCTTGGGGAAGAAGGGGGCGGGGAGAGAGGGCAGATGTGCAGGTTTGTTGCATCCACACAAACTTTGTTACAGAGACTAAATGGGAGCTTTTCTAATATGGGGTTCACTCCACGTGACGTATCGAGATATGCTAGTCCAGGGAGGTATCCTCCTTCTTTTGCATATTCGAGTTCAAGCAAAAGGTCTCCAAGCTCTTTTAATCTCACATTGTCTCTGATTGAGATTCTGGGGAATTCCTCGATCCTCTTCAGGAGTGAATGTTCAACTGCCTCTGGGGTTCCATAGGTCTCTTCTAGCCTTTGCCAAACCATGTTTAGCCCTGCAGCTGAGTTGTGGCTGTGTATGGCTCGGATTCTTTTTGCTTGTTCCTTAGACGCTGGCCCGAGCCATTTAAACAAGAGGTCTAACTCTTCTCTTGGAGATAAGGTGAGTTCATCAATGACGCTTGGAAAATAAGTTTTCCAAGCCCAATAGTTCTCCGGGTGGTCAGCGAACTCCATTAAACCAGATGTGACCACTTTTCTTCGCATTTGGTATTTTGCAACATCTGTCGTGGCTGCTGTATGCTTTACAGAGTTGTCAGGGTCCCACCTGCGCTGTGCAGGCTGTCTCAGGTAAGTTGAATCTACATGTGGATCTGAATGTCTCTTTTTCTGTGTTTGCACAGGAGGAACGTTTCCAGGAGTATGTTGTGTGGTGTTTACTGTTGGTTGAGATTTCACATTTTTAGGAGCTATTTGTAGGTGAGTATCTTGATTGTCGTTTCTGAGGTTACTCATTTCTTGTTTGACTTTCTCTACTGCGGGTTGTGAATATGTGTGCATAGATATGTGTTCTGATGCACCACAGCTGTGTTGCAAAACGTACTCACTTGTTCTCTTTTCTTCCCTAAAGCTGTGAACCCCTTTGTTCAATCATAGCTACGAGCTAAGAAAGAGTTATTTTTCTGTGGCCACAGAAAATATCCTTTCTGAAGAGTTGAGAGATAAATCAGTACTGAGTGTTCGCTGGACGAACAGATTATTTGATTGTAATAAGAATTCAGTTGAAGTTAATGTTAATTAACATGAAGTTAATTAAGTTAACTGATCCAAATATTTATAATTAATTATAACAAGTTATGATTAATAATTATTAATATTTCCCCTTTGAGCTAATTTGTTACAGCAAAGTAATATTTTTATTGCAGGATTAACTGAGTAATATTACTATGTGTAACATATCATTTGTAATTGTTCAATAAAAGAGAAAAGAGAGTAAATTAAAATGATCTGGTTGTTATATTTGTGTCACATGAGTTCAACAGTGCTGCAAATGTGTCTATTTAAAACATGATTTTGCAGCATTTATTATTGACAATCGCAGGCAATTCTGTTGAAAATAATCACCAATCAAATGTGTTTAAGTTGCCGGTAGTGAGAATCTGCTCAATATTGCTCAAAACGCTGAATGAGCTTATGTTTAGAGCAAATTTACATGCGCACAAATCCTCTCATAACAAGCAAAGCGGACACAATGTAAATGAAAGATTTATTGTGAAATTTAGTCATTGCTGACTATTAGATTGATTAAATTCATTGATTAAAGTTTTGCACTCAATGGGCCAGATTTACTAACAGCTTGCACCAACGCAAACCCTTTTTTGGCATTAAAAAACTACTGTCAGTTGGACACTGACATGTTGGAAGTGGGAATGTTATCATCACGATGAAGTTATATATTGAGTTTTATATATTGATATTTTGCCATTATGACACGGAGTGTGATTCTCAATTTAAATCACCCAGCAAAATTTATTTACTTTTATTGTATGTTTTATTTTTTATTTACACTATTTAGACACGTTCGAACGCGTAACCCAACCCCATCCCTAAACCTACCCATTTGTATATTATACAGAGGTGGAAAGTAACGAATTACATTTACTTTGCGTTACTGTAATTGAGTAGTTTTTCTGTGTACTTCTACTTTAAGTAGTTTAAAAAATCTGTAATCTGTAAAAAGTGAGTTTTGTTAGAAGTATTGTACTTTGCTACATTTTAAACTATATTCGAGTAAAAAAAATTAAAAATAAAAAAATACAAAGGGGGGAAATCGTGCTCCGGAAACGACTGCATTGAATTGAAGGGCGGGAGAACAAACGTGCAAAAATCACAAAAAGATGGAGACGGACAAGACCCAGCTGAAAGCGAAAAGCCGTCGTGAACCCCTGGCTAGTGTGGAAATACTTTGGATATACACTCACCTAAAGGATTATTAGGAACACCTGTTCAATTTCTCATTAATGCAATTATCTAATCAACCAATCACATGGCAGTTGCTTCAATTGCATTTAGGGGTGTGGTCCTGGTCAAGACAATCTCCTGAACTCCAAACTGAATGTCAGAATGGGAAAGAAAGGTGATTTAAGCAATTTTGAGCGTGGCATGGTTGTTGGTGCCAGACGGGCCGGTCTGAGTATTTCACAATCTGCTCAGTTACTGGGATTTTCACGCACAACCATTTCTAGAGTTTACAAAGAATGGTGTGAAAAGGGAAAAACATCCAGTATGCAGCAGTCCTGTGGGCGAAAATGCCTTGTTGATGCTAGAGGTCAGAGGAGAATGGGCCGACTGATTCAAGCTGATAGAAGAGCAAGTTTGACTGAAATAACCACTCGTTACAACCGAGGTATGCAGCAAAGCATTTGTGAAGCCACAACACGCACAACCTTGAGGCGGATGGGCTACAACAGCAGAAGACCCCACCGGGTACCACTCATCTCCACTACAAATAGGAAAAAGAGGCTACAATTTGCACGAGCTCACCAAAATTGGACAGTTGAAGACTGGAAAAATGTTGCCTGGTCTGATGAGTCTCGATTTCTGTTGAGACATTCAGATTGTAGAGTCAGAATTTGGCGTAAACAGAATGAGAACATGGATCCATCATGCCTTGTTACCACTGTGCAGGCTGGTGGTGGTGGTGTAATGGTGTGGGGGATGTTTTCTTGGCACACTTTAGGCCCCTTAGTTCCAATTGGGCATCGTTTAAATGCCACGGCCTACCTGAGCATTGTTTCTGACCATGTCCATCCCTTTATGACCACCATGTACCCATCCTCTGATGGCTACTTCCAGCAGGATAATGCACCATGTCACAAAGCTCGAATCATTTCAAATTGGTTTCTTGAACATGCCAATGAGTTCACTGTACTAAAATGGCCCCCACAGTCACCAGATCTCAACCCAATAGAGCATCTTTGGGATGTGGTGGAACGGGAGCTTTGTGCCCTGGATGTGCATCCCACAAATCTCCATCAACTGCAAGATGCTATCCTATCAATATGGGCCAACATTTCTAAAGAATGCTTTCAAACACAGTATTAGTATGGTGTTCCTAATAATCTTTTAGGTGAGTGTATATATAAAAAAAATTAACGTGTGGTTGTCCTGGAGGATATCCAATTTGCAAAAAAAGTGGATGCAAAGTGGCTGCAAAAGGAGGAAACACATAGTACATGTTCGGAAAACACCATCCCTCTGTGCAGATAAAGGCATGTTTATAACTTAAGGCCGAAGGATTTCTGTGATGCAGAGGGATTCCCGGAATCCAGTCATGAAGATTGAATTTACAGTGTAATGCAGAAGTCACGTAAAACATGCAAACTGATGGATGAATGAATAACTCGAAAGTAGAGCTGTACAATAAATCAAGTCGCGACATGGTCTTTGAATATTAAAGCGCAAAACACTGCTATACAAATGTATGATCTGCTTGTTCTGTCTCTGTGTGAATGAGCAGCGTCGTTTCGTCTACTACATACTCAAGTACGCGTGATGCTCGTGGTGTTTTTAACGTCTCACATATTTGGACATGAACACATGAACATTTACAGAGCTGAGCAATTGAGCAATTTCATCATTTGGTTTTTAATTAAATAATTGTCATATACACTCTGAAACAGGTCTTCACTACAACCTATCAAAATAAAAGTTTGGTTTAACTAGAAGAAATTATGAAATAAATATATTACTATTGTAGGCCTACATAGAATGTACTTGTCATAATAATAATAATAATAATAATAATAATACATAATTTAAACATTATTTAAGAATATATTTTTAATCCATGGTTTAATTTATTAAATCTGTTTTGCAGCACTTTGCTAAAAAATAAAAGGATAAAAGTTTGTTACATTTTATTTGATTATTTATTTGATACAATCTTAGCAGAATATTTACAATAAATAATAATAATTCCAAACACAACTAATTGCAATTTCAGCTAAAAGCCGACCCAGGTGTCCTATTTTTAGTCTTTTATTTTCTGGTTATCTTTTGGAAAATCGGGATGGCTTCAGAATGATTTTGTTTGGAAACATGGATCAATGAAGACACATTGGTGGTGAAAGAAGAGTGGCAGAGAGAGGGAGGACTTGAACCCTCACAGTACTTGTCATATATTCCCTTAATCTTGGTCGGACATTTATGTTACTTCTGCCCAACGACCCAAGCTTTGACAGCCGAAGAGCTTGGTACATCGCGGATACCAGCCATCATGGCCGCCATGCCAGAGTCCCCAGCCATCACAGCCAACCAGGCCAGAGTCCCCAGCCATCATAGCCAACCAGGCCAGAGTCCCCAGCCACCATACCTGCCACCAGATCCATCTCGGGACAGACGAGACTAGTAACTAGTGTGGTGGATCCTCCGATGATGTCTGAACGAGCAGCTGGAATCCCGGCTGCACTGCTATGGTGGTCATGTGCTCCACCATGGGGATCTTCAGTCTCATCTGGTTCACTGTGATGTTCTCCAGTGTCACCATGGCCACCTATTCTGCCTTGGCCACCTGCTCTGCCCTGGCCATTTGCTCTGCCTGCTCTGTCGTGGGCACCCGCTCTGCCTCTGTTCCCTGGCCCACCATCCCTCCCCCTTGTCTGCCTCTGCTCCACCACTAACCTGGACCCTGGTCTGATGTTCTCTGTTTCTTGTGTACTTTTGTTCCTTGTTCTCTGTGTTGCTTTTCGCTTGCATACTTGTTTCTTTATTAAAAACCCTGCATTTAGATCCGTGCCTAAGCCTGTTTTCTCCAGACAGTACAGTACTGTACATCCATCCATCTATTCCATACATTTTACATAGTGCTTGTCTTATTTAAGGCCATGGGTAGGCTGCAGTCTTTCCCAGTGTCTCGGGTTGTAGGCAGGAAAATACCCTGGACAGATGGCCAGTCCATCACAGAGACACACTCGCACACATTCATATTCACACTTACACCCACAGGCAAACTTACAGTCTCCAAATCGCCTGTCCTGTATGTGTTTGGATTGTGATTGTGAAACCCAGAGGAAACCAACGTCAACACAGGGAGAACATACAAACTCCACACAGAAAGGCCTCCTGGCACAGATAGGAGTCCAATACTGCACATACGTCATTATAATATATTACTTTTTTTTTATTGCTTCTGGAATTGGAATTGCTTCTTTTTTATTTTTTTATTTTTTGCAAGTAAATTACTATGTAAAGATATAGAAAAAAAGCTGCATTTCTCATTCAGTAATACAGTCATTAAAATGAAAATATATTATTCTTATCCTACACTCTCAGAAAGAAAGGTACAAAGTCTGTCACTGGGACGGTACCTTTTCAAAAGGTTCTAATATGTACCATTTAGATTGTTGTTAGTGTTTTTTAGGTCAGTGTGTAATGAATTACATGTATATTCTAAATGAGAAATTTTGCCAGTGTTATGGTGGAACAAGCTTATTTTGAGACATATATGAAGTGATTTGTTTTGGAGTGAGTTTTGAAGATGAGATTAACTGTTTGGCCAAGATTCATGTTGGTAATGCAGACTGTATGAAGAGTTTTGACTGATGCTTGTTAGCAATTGAAAAAAAAACAAAAAAACTTTAAATCAACACTATGCTTACTTGACCTGAATAATGACACTATTGGCTTGTTAGAGTTGTTTTTTAGGCGAATTTGAATTTGTTATATTGTGAATATAATGGGAGTTATATAAAAAACGTACAAAAACCTCAAAAGCTTACAATGACTTCAGTCATTACTAGAGAGTTATTGTGTTTTTCACATTAGAATACGGATCCAAATAATTAGTAATTCCTTCTGAAGGATTTGGTAACACCAAACTTACCAATGCATTTGGTAAGTCATTACTAGTGGGTTATCATTACCTTTATTTTAGAATTAATTATACATTAAACATTAATTATGAACCAGTATATAGTAGTTCTTAGTATTTATCTGGAAGGTATGAAACAAATAATAGTTACTGATTAGCTAATAGTGAACTGCCTCATTCAACTGCGAGTTATTACTTACTAATTCGTTAATCAGAGTTTCTTGTTAATTAATAGGAGTAACTAGAATGTTAATAGTGTGTTACTGTGTAGTTATTCATTAATGAAGGAACAGTATTCTAAAGTGTTACCTTGTAAAGTGTTAACCCATTTGTTTTTGCTCTGTGTGTGATTAAAGCAAGCATGAAACAAGTTGCAAAAGTCTTTTCTTCCTTATTGTGACATATCTGAGCGTTCTCAATGCATTCTCTAACAAGAAATATTTGTCTGGAAATTGATTGGATTGTTGAATGGTTGTGGTTTGCTATTTCTGTGATCTCATGTGAGTCACAGGTTGTCCTGCCCTCATGCAAGTAAAAATGTCATCAGAGAAGAAAAGAGATTCAGGATGGAGGGGAAGTATCAAAGTTCAATAAGGAGAGGAGCTTGCACACATCATATTAGAAGATTTCTAACAAATAAAGCCTCTAAATAAAGGTTTATTGTGTGTGTGAGATTCTCTCCTTGTTGGACTTAAGCATAAAAAAACGCAATGTTAAATTGTAGTGGATTGCAGGTGGTTTGCGAATAAGTTTTGCGCTGAAATAACGCAAACAAAAATGGCACAATTTTTTAGTGAATCAGGCCCTTAAATCATCGCATCCAAGAAACTGAACATCACGATCTGCAATCTGAGTTAGCCTTTACATCAAAACTCACTCAGTGAATACTTATCTGTAAAATCTTCAAGCATTTATCACAGACGTCTCTTGCATTGAAAGCAGCAATGATTATTCCGTAACACGTGCTATTAATCTACTTAGATGTAATAATTTGTTTCCACTCTGTTTGGGGTTTTTAAGTGAACTTTGTCTCAGCAGGGTGGCTGTGCAGCTTATGACGACCAAGCGAACAAGAGGCAGCTGCTTTCCATTCACTCCCTGTCAAAACAATAGCGCTGTTAACAAAGCAGAGGGGGCTTCATGCATAGTGTGACAGCATTGCTTTTGACAAGATGAGGAAAATTATTTGATTGATGAACAAAGTCATTTCCCACTTGTAATTAATATTGGTATGTGTGAAGTCCTTTTGAGAGCAGGCGGCAATATTGTATTAATTCAGGGTTTCAGAAGAGGATGGAAATCCCAGCAGACAGAGGGGGCAGGATCTCATTCATCAAAGCACAGTCTAAATATCCATGACATTATTAATGGATTCTTTGTTAAAATGAGGCAAAATGATTAAAGAGGTTGAGGAGGAATTATATCTGTTTGTACTTCACTATTTCAACTCATGTCTAGAGTCGTGCTCAACACATCTTCATGCCCTTGCTTTCTGCATCATTTTCTAGCCATTACAGAGCTATTTTGCCCCTCTGTCCAATGGCAAAGAATAGAGATATAATGGCCTAAATTGTATTCCTGATGATACAGTTGACCTGATTCAATTTACGAGACTAAATCTGACTCTCTCTCACTCTCTCTCTCTCTCTCTCTCTCTCTCTCTCTCTCTCTCTCTCTCTCTCTCTCTGTCTCTCTCTCTCTCACACACTCTCACATTCTCACACTCTCACACACACACACACACACACACACACACACACACACACACACACACACACACCAGTGTGTTACAAACTAGTTCAACAGCTTAACTTTTTCAATTACGGCTCTCCCACAAAAGTAGCTGAAATAAGATGAACTGATTTTTCATCCTCAAGGACAATTCTATTTTCGATACAGATGTTTGTAGCTCTACCATGTGTCAGAACTCTCACAATAAAGACATTGTATCTGTATATAAGACATTAATCGTTAAAGAACTTGACTTAAGATTGGAGACCTTAAAAACAACAGTGTCTCAATAGATAGATAGATAGGTAGATAGATAGATAGATAGATAGATAATTACATTGTAATAATATTAATATTTACATTCATTTTACATTGTAATAATATTATACAATATTACTGTATTTTTAAGTAAACGCAGCCTTGGTGAGTAAAATAAACTTAGTCGTGTAGATAGTAGTGTATTCTGTGTGTTTCATATGTACTTGTGTACAAAACTGGGGCTTTGCTTTAGTTAGCTTTGCTTTTGTACATAGCACATATTCTCCCCCATTTTGTTTGTATGTTTTTTTGTTCTTGTTAAACCATACCTTAACATGGACCAAGACTCACATTTTATACACCTTTTATCCCCATTTGTTGATGGGCCCAGGTCTTTTCAGCGTGAAGTCAGCTCCTACAGTACTGTATAATTTTGATGGCTTTGCACAAGCCAGGTTGGTGCTATGAATCATTGATTATACATCATTTTAGTATGCCGCACTGCAGACACCACATTGGGTTCAAATGGAGGAAAGGCAACCTGAAGTTCCAGATCAATATGAGCAAACCTGGGAGAAAGCTGTCAGGTTGAGGCGAAGGACTCCCTTCTGCTCCTCAGGGCTAAGGGGTAACCTTTTCAAAAGCAAGGTAATGAAGAAGCTCATCATTTTTAATGAGGAATTAGTGATCCATCTGAGAAAAAAAAAAAAAAAAAAAAAACTATCAAAGGAGCATCAAGGAGACAGAACAACTATCTGACAGACGCATGCTACTCATCACTGTCAAGACATATGCTTCCATTTGGGAAAGTGACAAAAGTGTCAATTGATGCATTAAAAGGTTATGTTAATTAGTAGGGTATATTTTATTTCAATGTACTACAGTTGGTTTTGCATTTTGAACACGACGGGAAGAAAAGGCAATTTAGTATTGAAGTAATCAAATTGCCACCTACTATGAAACCTCAGAAGCTGCAGCAGCTAAAACAGACGAGGACCTATTAAATTTTTCCACTGTCAAACATAAAAGAAAATCTAAACCAATCCGAGGAAATAGATATGTTATTTAATTTGACTGAATGCATCCCGTTTCACACTGTACTGTATTTTTCATAAGAACATGATAAATTGCTGCAATTGACAGAAACATATTCATGGTTAATTAAAAATATAATTACATGCACTTAAGCCATTTAGAGTAAGATGAATGTGACATCATTAGGCACACTTTGAAAACCAGATGTTCTTTAAATCAGTTTATACTGACGACAGAGTACAATAGATTGAGAGGTTTGTGTTGTTAAGGTACATCCAATCCCACAATGTACAATCAACTTTACTAGCAAAAATGACCAGCTACTGCTTTGGAAACACATAAATTGATGTGTCACTTCATATCTGCCTTGCACTACTTCTAATAGGAAGGCAGACAGCAGATCCACTTATTTGAGGAAAAGTGATAAAGAAAATGCTATGCCTTTCAAATTTAACCCACATACGGCAGCAGTTACTTTGGGCTTGTTTTTATTTGTCAAGGCAGCAGAGCATCCGATGTCTGTACTCCGACATGTGTCTCTGCTGGATGCTAATAATTATGGGTGCGTTTTTCCCTTCCTCAATTAGCACCTGCTGTTTAATTTATAAGGATGGTTTAGCAACCGCACAAAAGTATGAGTCCAACCATAAACTGAACTGCTTGCCATGGAGAAAAAACAAGGACACACAGTTGTTGGAGACAAAAAAGAACTTTACCTACTTGCCGAAGGCATTGTAGCCAAGTTCAAAAAGTAGAGGTCATTTATCTTCACCCATTAGGTTACCGTTAAAATGGCAAGCCTAAGTGCCCCGTGCTGGAACATGGAATTCAACGGAAAAAGCCAGCTACAATCTATGCAAATGGCCCACAGAGATTAATAAAACTATGATTACCTTTCTGTTTTCTTAAAAGATAACATGGGCTGTGCTAGCATGCTACTAAAGATCCATTATCAATTAATTTGCATGCTGCAGTAGTCTTAGCATTCTATTTCTGTAGTAAACCCTTCTCGACACTTTAGCTGCTGCCTCTGAGCTCATTGACACCTGTGTTCTTATTCTCTGTCAAACACACTGCTTTATTTCCTCATTTAAAAATGAGAAAAGTTTAGAAAATTAGAATATTTAAAAGCCTAACTGAATTATTTCAATTTTGCTACTTTTATGTTAAGTCGTAATGACAGGTCCCCGTTTCCCCCTTTGCTTTTCCTGCTGCCACATCAATAGAGCAGATCTGTGTTTTGGTATTGATGTAGCCTGTGCACCTTCAATACACAAGGTGAGGACTACACTGTAGTGCTTATTAAAGAGGATGTGCTTATTAGCACAACTTTTCATGGACATTAAAGGAACATTCCGGGTTCAGTACTAGTCAAGCGCAATCGACAACATTTGTGGTGTAATGTTGATTATCACAAAAATCAATGTCTGCTTGTCCCTTCTTTTCTCTAAACATCTGCAGGGGCTAGTTGCATGAACTGCTAAGACTAGTCTTACAAGTTTTTTTTCTTCAAGACTGTTCATAACTTTTTTACGTCAGGTACATAAAAATGTAGATTGGTCTAATTTGATACCAAAAAGTTAAACTGATTACCCCTTGACTAATCTCAGCCTCAGAAGTCAGAGACCCAAAGACCTTTGGAAGAATGTTTGTTGCATATGGCACATAAAATTGGAAACACTTCAGGATTTCCGGGAGACGTGTGTGTCCAACACATTCTCACGGCAATTCGTACGTATTTTACGAGGTGGCTAATTCATACGAATTTGTACGACCTCACTCGTACGATTTCGTATGATTTTTGCTAAATCGTACGTATTTGACGAGTTGGTCAATTCATATGATTTCGTACGAATTACCTACTCCTCACCACGCCCCAAAAATATACCCATCACTGCAGTATAGACAAATCATACAAGAAGTTGCGCTCTTTAATGGTCCACCTGGAAACAAATTCGCCGCAACGCTAAACCCCCTCACGGAAGAAGAAAGCCGTTGTGTTTACAACTGTAATGAACGTTTATCAGAATCAACTAAAGCTGGATTTTCAAAAGTATGTGAAGTTTGTGTTATAGACTCTTTATTATGTCTAATATATGCATCTTTAATATATGTATAAGAGTTTTGCACACCAGTCTGTTATTGTAGGGACATTATTACATTTTCACACCCCTAAATATGACGCTAAACAAAACAAACTGTGATTTGTTGCTTTACATGTCAGTCAGACGACCTCTGGGCGGTACTTGGCCAATGAGAGCTGCTATGGAGTCCAGAACTTCTGCCATCAATCTGAAGGTCTGGCATAGATGTATATATAGTAGGGGTGAACCGAATCCTCGGTTCGGTTTGTATCACAGCTCTGTGGTCACGGTTTTCGGTTCGATTCGGTATACATTGATAATGTTTTTTTTTTCCTTTTTAACACTTTAGAAATACCATACATCAGCATAAAATATATAGCCTTATAATCTACCATTTACAGTATTTAAAAAAAAAAAAATATATATATATATATATATACACTCACCTAAAGGATTATTAGGAACACCATACTAATACTGTGTTTGACCCCCTTTCGCCTTCAGAACTGCCTTAATTATACGTGGCATTGATTCAACAAGGTGCTGAAAGCATTCTTTAGAAATGTTGGCCCATATTGATAGGATAGCATCTTGCAGTTGATGGAGATTTGTGGGATGCACATCCAGGGCACGAAGCTCCTGTTCCACCACATCCTAAAGATGCTCTATTGGGTTGAGATCTGGTGACCGTGGGGGCCATTTTAGTACAGTGAACTCATTGGCATGTTCAAGAAACCAATTTGAAATGATTGGAGCTTTGTGACATGGTGCATTATCCTGCTGGAAGTAGCCATCAGAGGATGGGTACATGGTGGTCATAAAGGGATGGACATGGTCAGAAACAATGCTCAGGTAGGCCGTGGCATTTAAACGATGCCCAATTGGCACTAAGGGGCCTAAAGTGTGCCAAGAAAACATCCCCCACACCATTACACCACCACCACCAGCCTGCACAGTGGTAACAAGGCATGATGGATCCATGTTCTCATTCTGTTTACGCCAAATTCTGACTCTACCATCTGAATGTCTCAACAGAAATCGAGACTATCAGACCAGGCAACATTTTTCCAGTCTTCAGCTGTCCAATTTTGGTGAGCTCGTGCAAATTGTAGCCTCTTTTTCCTATTTGTAGTGGAGATGAGTGATAACCGGTGGGGTCTTCTGCTGTTGTAGCCCATCCGCCTCAAGGTTGTGCGTGTTGTGGCTTCACAAATGCTTTGCTGCATACCTCGGTTGTAACGAGTGGTTATTTCAGTCAAAGTTGCTCTTCTATCAGCTTGAATCAGTCGGCCCATTCTCCTCTGACCTCTAGCATCAACAAGGCATTTTCTCCCACAGGACTGCCGCATACTGGATGTTTTTCCCTTTTCACACCATTCTTTGTAAACTCTAGAAATGGTTGTGCGTGAAAATCCCAGTAACTGAGCAGATTGTGAAATACTCAGACCGGCCCGTCTGGCACCAACAACCATGCCACGCTCAAAATTGCTTTCCCATTCTGACATTCAGTTTGGAGTTCAGGAGATTGTCTTGACCAGGACCACAC
Organism: Rhinogobio ventralis; assembly: GCA_039654625.1. Classification (NCBI taxonomy): domain Eukaryota; kingdom Metazoa; phylum Chordata; class Actinopteri; order Cypriniformes; family Gobionidae; genus Rhinogobio; species Rhinogobio ventralis. The sequence goes on from CM077198.1 coordinate 13,775,233, forward strand.
CCCTAAATGCATTAAAGCAACTGCCATGTGATTGGTTGATTAGATAATTGCATTAATGAGAAATTGAACAGGTGTTCCTAATAATCCTTTAGGTGAGTGTATATATATATAAGGTTGTGTAATCAAAAAACTGAAAGAACGAGGCAGCTTTGATCTTAGGAATAGACACATTGTGACACTGACAATCATAAATTAAATCTGTGAGATTGGCCTTAAACAAACTGTAGCTGAGATCAAAACACTTATTCATAACTTATTCATTCATAACGGTTAATAATTAATTGAAAACATTGAATTGAATGAACTGAATGCACCAGTGGACGCGCACCCTGAATGACAGTGCGGCCGTAAATGCGTGCGCTCTGTGCGGCCATGAACAGTGCAGCCGTGTGCATTATACTTTCGGTTTAGAATTAGCGCCAATTCGGGGGCGGGTTGCTTGAATGGTGGGTTCATTAGCCTATTATTCTTAATGAAAATATTTGTAGTGTCTGAACTAAATGATTTTATTACTATAAAAAAATCTAAACGACGGTGTCTCTCGCAGACTATCGCAGCAAGCCTCCTCTAAAAACTCGGCTTGCCATTTCTGCAGCACTCAACACTTGCCTCTGTGCCAAATTATAAAAAACACGTTACGCTGCGCATCTATTTTTTGTGTTACTTAAAGGGCGTTATAGGCGGGTGCACAACGCGCGTACACTCTACTTACACACAGGGACGCGCTGTATTTTCCGTCGTTAAACTAGCAAAAGTTGAATTCAGACACGCCCTAAGTGCACCTGCGCCATGCGCTTCAGACCATGTGCTCAGATCGTTAAAATAGGGCCCTTGAAAAACAAAAAGCGGGAACAAAGGACCCTAAACTCTAACACAATGAACCATTTCAGCATATAAAGAGTTCTTCAGAACGATACATTTCTAAATAGAACTGTTACTACGTGTAAAGAATCTTTTTTAGAGTGTATGGTATACACCCCCTACTGCTTACTGTACCTTTAAGACACAGTCTTTACGTAATGTCTATGTTTATGCAACTGGCCCCTGGGTTACAGTGAGGGACTTACAAAGGAAACAAATGGGACCAATCCGTAAATGTTAAAATAGACACTGTTTCAATAGTATGGCCATGTACTATTAAAACAGTATAACATTACTATCATGATTTTACGTAGTGTGGACAAAGCAGACACTAACTAACTTTTTCTCTTTAAAGTTATATCCAATTTAACTTTGTCACCATGACAATGCAACACCAAAAACCTGTGACAATTATAAATTAAATAGCTTTACAGTTCAAATAATAATTTTTTTAACAGAAGCATTTATGTAAGCTGTTTTATAAAATTATACGCTTCACATTTCTACTTTTAAATCCTCCAAAATTGGCCTCATTTACTTCGATTGTAAGTGCCTGTAAGCTTTTTTTTTTTTTTTTTAAGAAAATGAAAGACTAGTCATATTTTTAACAACCATAATTTGTAACTGTATTGAATCCAGAATTTCATTTAAGCAAAGATCAGAGACAGATGAATATTATATTAGGGTGTTTTTATTTTTTTCTAAGTCTATGTTTAAACAATTTAATTGTTTTTGTGAATAATGAATGCACTTAAATATATCAGTGCCTACAACAAGCATATAAATCATATTAGGATTTTTTCACATTTTTCAAAAAATGTCAGATATTACATTATATTTGATTAATGAGTACAAGGCATTTGAGTGTAGCAACGGTGGTTATTACGGATAAGAAATATCACTAATGTCTCTTTAAAGTTTGTCATCTCATCTGTAGCCAAAGGTGCAAGAACATTTGTCACAGCGTTGTTACACTACTTACATTTCAAGGTGAACTTCAGCTTATAAAGTTGTCCAATTAGGTTGCTTAATCTGTGCAACCAGCTGCAGTCTAAAAGAAAGAAATAAAGAGAGGAAAACGTTTCTTTGACCATAGAGTGTATTTTCTTTGACAACATAATGTTCACTCATAAACACAACAAACTGATGAATTATCAGGTGCATCATGTACCCTTTTTTTTGAGTGGAAACCAAATGGCAGAGCTGTCTTACTTGCTTCCCTTGGCAAGACATAACCAATTAAAAATAAATAAACTGCACAGCTTAGTAGTTCATTAAACACAGACGATATATTAGTGTAGTCACACAGTGTTAAGGTGACAAATAGAATTTCATTTAATAAACAAAGAATAACTGTACAGTATATAATAAAAACAATATAAAGAAATATATTTAAAGAAATGTATTTATAAATTATAAATAAAGTATTATATAATAACAAAGAATAACCTAACTGCAACTCACATGACAGGCAGAGATCAGCATGCCTTTTTTATTATACAGAAAAGAACAGCTTTGGCATTTTGAATCCTTTTTTATTCTGTAGGGGAAAAAGTTGAGTGAAATAAGCAAGGCAAGATGATGACAAAATTTTCAGTTTTTTGAAAGCAATGATCTGTGGAAAATGAGACTCGATTAGACTGATCTAATTTAGACATGTGAATGGGTGATTTCTCCCACAGTGTTCTAGACAAACATGCATTTAAATGCATATAACACCCATTTGGCACACGTTTTCTCAGTTTTAATGGACATGATGCTTCTGCAATAGGGTATAAGAGTTAGATTGTATAACACATTATTAGACTTTTTATTTTTGACAATGTAATGACACTTATAAAGTGTGATGATCATTATTATTCAGAGAGATATGTCTTCCAGAAAGCTAGAGCCACCATTATAACTTGGTCTTGGGCATGTTAACTTGTGTCTTGCAGCCATAGCAACATCTAATTGCTTGATCTGATTCCTCACCTAAGATTTCCAACTACTATGGCATTGGAATTAAATTATATGAAGAGACTGCAAATAAGTAGCCTGGATGCCAGCCGAACTTAGCCCCGCCCACAACATTTGAGATCGGGAAGTTCGGTCTGGACCTGATCCATTGTGGAGTAACTATGCCCGAACAGGAGCTGTTCGGACCAATCAAATTGTCAGGGCGTGTTTTATTGATGATTGACAGATGATCAACAGTAACGTAATCAGCCATGTCATTAAAGAGCGCTTGGGTTGAATTTGTTCTAATCCTAAACGGAGAACTTGTTCATATATGCATTCACCTTTACTATTTCTCTCAAAAATGATCGTGTTGGTAAGTACTCCGTGTATCCGTAAACACCGGCAAAGATTGTTTACACTCATCTTCTTCTTCCAGCATGCATGCAGTTGAGTTCTGTTGACAACTATGCGTTAGTAATGTGTCGTTCATGAACGATTCGTTCTTTTTGAACTAATCTTAAATATGACTCAGGAACAACGAGTTGTCTCAGAGAGCGATTCGTTCATTTTGTGTTGACCGTGCATGCACTACATGCCATCGGTTCTGTACAGGATCTTCTGCATTCAGCCTATGGGGCTGTGAGTTGGTGAACGAATGACGACTCAAACCCGAAGACTCGCTCGAGAGGTAATCAATTCTGTTTTCGGGACTGCATGCACGCATTGCATATGGGGCTGTCACGGCCCTGATCAGACACTGATGACGGAACTAACGACTCGAACCCGAAGACAGGAGAGGTATATTACTCTTTCCAGGAACAGACGTGATTGAATGTGAAGTGACAAAAGAAAGAACGACTCGGATTCGGAGGTGAGGTTAACTAACAGACTGCATAGCCTGAAGACCCAGCTAAGCAATATGAATAATTTCTTTCTTAAAGTTTGGCCTTGGCTGCATTAGCTTATAATTATAATTAATTTTTATTCCAAATGTGATCAACGTTTGCACAAGTACTAGATGTGTTGGGGAATTTAACATGTGACATTTTAAATGATCTGAACTTCCCACTACTACTATGCGTCGCTCAACATATGTCACTTACTCTATTGCTCTGATTGGTTGTAGGTCTATCCAATTGAGTGCAGAGGCATTTTCTTTCCTGGTTCGGTTGAAACGCCCCATAATCACAGCCCAATGGAGCAGTATCAGACTCATATTCTGACTAGAATTGAGTATGACGACGTCAGGCTAGCAAATAAGTCAATAAAAAAACCTCACAAAACCAAGCAAGTATGATTCTTGACTCTTATTTTATTGTCACATCAGATCAAGACAAGAGGTTCAATGAACATTTAACACTGCTATGCTGGTTTCCGTCAGAAAAAAATCAGCCGGGCCCACTTTATATTAGGTGGCCTTAACTACTATGTACTAGGGTTGGGTACGGTTCACATTTTAACCGGTACTGGTACCGGTACCTGAAATTCGGTACCGGTACCCAACGGTACCTTTTTTCGGTACTTTAGGGATACATCAATAACTGTGAGTCATTTATAGAAGTGTTATTGACATTATGCCAGAGCTGCCTTGGTCGCTGTCTGCCATTGTCTGTGATGTTTGCTTACTGTAATATTTACCAGTAAATAATAGGCTACTAGCTACTTAATTAATTTAATTCATAAAAACAACCAGATTGTTTTTTTTTCTTTTTAATTCAATTTCTGTGAAAAGATTTCCCACAAATTCTGTGTTGTGTATTTTCTGGTAATCAAAAAGCCATAAAAAATGAATTTATCGTTTAACCTAATTAAACAAACTTTTTTGTCAAACAAAGTGCTGCACAAAGAGCTTTATACTGTTAAAATTAAAACATGGAAGAAAAATTTTGATTTATTACTTAAAAAATAAAGTTTTGATAATTTATTATTATTATATTAGTGTTAGTATTATTACTGAGACGCATCTAAATTCTACTGTACTACAGTAATATATTTGTCAAGTTAAACCGAACTTTTGACGGGTTGCCGTGAATATTCTGTGTGTCGGTGTGAGGTAAATTAAACTGCGCGTCAGCACCATTCATTCACACAGAGACACGCAGGATTCGTATTTAAATAGTCTTTTTGCTGTTTAATATTCACAGACACTAGATATCACCAGATGCGTTCTCAGGAACAGAAATTTGGTAAATTAATAATTTAATACAATGCACTTATATTGTACATACATGTTTTTACATTGTATTTACATTTTAAAAATGCATGTAATTACATCTGTAATTAATTTCTGTAGTTACATTTATAATTACACTGTTGACACTTCCCTTACACCTAAACCTACCCTTAAACTTACCCACACCACCACACCTGTCTCAGCAAAACTGTTTTGCAATACAATATGAACACAATAAGAATATTGTACTTATTTTTTTATGTAAGTACATAGTAGTTAAGGCCACCTAATATAAACTGTGACCAAATAGCCTACTAAGAACTATATTATAGTTTCCTACTTTTCACTAGGCCGGAGGTGGAGATTTAAGTGAAGGCCTTGTCCCTAGTGCATGTAAACCGTTGATCAAGCACAAGCGAGCAGGGATGAGCCAGTTCCGATTGATGACTAGACTATTGATTGGACAGAAAAGTCCCTAAGGTTGTTTCTTAAGTTTAGCTAGGCAAGTCTTACAAACACATCCAGAACCCTGAAGAAATGAAAAGAGACTCTCGTACACTGGGGGCTTTTTGGTATTCACATTAAGCCTTTAGAACTTGTTTTCAGTATTTAAATGCCCAGAAAACATTCAGGAAATCAAACTTCAACCGAATCTCATAATATTTGCCTTATTCAGCTTTGCATCAGACATTCAAATAAGTTTTGCGAGGTCCTAGTCGGCAAATGAATTTCTCATGCGGAGCGTCATTCATAAACATTGCATTATTGTTACTTCGATAATCTCTTTTTAAGATTAATGCAGTTTGTCAAGTAATAACCTACTATGTCAAGTAATACACTTCGCAGATTAAAAATGTATTACAATCCAAGTTACTGTGTAATTTCAGGAGCACAGCAAAGAAAACATGTCTATTTGTGCTGTTTATTACAGTGAGCATAATGCAAAATTCAACAGGCTGCATTTCTGAGTAGTTTCAATCATTGCAGGCCATATTTTCACAATATCCCATCTGAATTATATTGATTAAAAGAAGTCTCCAATATACCCCTTTATATGCAATGCATCATGTGCTGAGTGGCAACTTTCACAAGCAATGTTGTGCCAGCAGTATTTTCTCAATCTAAGATCATTTCTGATCTTTCCGGACAAAGGTAAGAGAGTGACCATCACTAGGTGGCAATGTAGTGACACAGGAAAATGAACAGTGCCTTTCCTGCAGTCCAAATGCATGTCTGGAGAGCAGCAATTCACCATACCATCTACAGCATATCCACTAATTTTCTTAATTTGATCTGAGGCATTTCAAAATCATTTGTTAGACCACTTGACAGGTTCCTCAAAATGATGAAAGATGCATTCATTCGCATATAAAAATAGCATGCATAACTTATAGAAATGGTTGTGCAATGTGTAATTTTTGTCCATTTAACTGTAGCAGATAGGCTATAATATATCTAGTTGACTGCTGTGTTGAATCCTAAACTATTTAATGACTACATAAAAAAAGGCAATGTCTTTCACTCATGGCTTCACAGAGAAAATATCTAAATAGCTCATTCCTGCCTGTATCCTTTAAGAAATCGTCATGGACAGCTGGTCAAAGACATGCCTATCTCAACACAAAGCTTTTTCCAGTATCTCATAATGCTCTTCTACTGTCTACAGCATCAGGAACAATGACAGATCCTGGTAAGGGAGCTGAACTGGCAAGGCATGTCAGACCTTGCAGTGATTTCTCTGAAAGCGCTATTTCACATTAGCATTAAAGTGGTCCTTAACAAAAAGGTACAAGCAGCCTGAACAATAGCTACTTGAAAAATGCATTAGATGTTGTAAAAAGTATTTTTACTTAATGTTTGGAAAATAAAGAAGGTAAAAGAGATGTAAATATGATTTAACTGATTTATTAAAAATGCAGCATAAAATCAGTTGAGTGTCTGACGTTCAAGATTCTAAAGGGAATGGAGACAAGGGTAAGAAATTGCTATGTAAAAAAAGAAATAAAAAAATGCATACGCAGCAATGTCACAGTGCCACGAACATGGCATTAGAACTAAAGCCCCTTTGTGAGCTGTGTATGGATGTCAATGTTGACAAGTGCCACAGACAGAAAATCCTTTCCCTGAGGGAATATGCAAGCTAGGCACTATCATAAAGTGATCTGGCATAAAGCAAAATAAAGGGGTTGAGAAGGTTATCAGGAAAACTTCCTCAGCCCTTCATTTCGCCTTATGTACTGTTTCACAGATGGCACCTCTGTGATGTCTGAGGAGTAAAGCATCCTCTCCCTATGCTTTGGTTGGAGGCTGCCGGTGCCTTTTAACATATCTGTGCTACTTTACCTCCTCGCACACCACAGGGTGACACATTCTCCAGAATAAAAACAAGTAAAGCACATCAAAGTGCTTTAATAATGCAATCCCACGGGACACTTTGTCCTATACAAAAAGAGCTCACAAAATATGAGGTGGCAGAAGAAGTTACTTCACATATCGGTGAACTAGGATGCTGGTGGAGCTCAAAAACTTGAGGGCCCTTCCTTGAAAGGGTTACAAGCTTTAATCAACATACTGTAATTAAAGGCATACATCATATACAGCTCTCTCTCTCTCTCTCTCTCTCTCTCTCTCTCTCTCTCACACACACACCCACACACACACAGCACAACTGTTTTCAACATTGAGAATACGATTAATCAATTAAAATAAATACAGCAATATTCCATCATTTTGATTTGATGGATTTGACTTTTATTAAAGCAAATCAAGTGAACTAGATAAATGACAAGCCACTAAATCTGTTCAATATGCTAACATCACTGGTTTAATACATATGCCATTGATGTCAGGAGCTTTCTTAAAGGGGTCATGAACTGGCTTTTTTTTTTTTTTTTTTTTTTTTTAACTGTTGTCTGAGGTCAACTTATGACGTTTACGTGGTTTTCACATTCAAAAACATCATAATGAATAAGTAATAGGCTATTTTCTACCCTGGTTTTAAGCCTAGCTCCTGGAACGCTCGTTTTTTACCGGCGTGCCGCATTGAAAACTTGGAAGCGCCCACTGCTATGATTGGATAACAGTTTTGCATATTATGAGTCCCCCGTCAGTACATGTGGGGAATTGTTTTGAAAACATCCAATGTGGAAAAACGGCAACCAGAATGATTCGCCCACAGGGCTCGCAAAATGTCTTTATCAAACAAACACAATGATTTATATCTCATCCACCCGCAATTAATTGGAATGTTATTTTTTATGACTTGGCCTGCCCAATCGGTGGATAACCGCAAACTGCACATCACTAACACACACACACACACACCAAGTACGTGCATCAGCAAAACTTCACTGCGGTCAAATCAGCATGTTCAAAACTTCTGCAATTGTTTCTTTACTTTAAATAACAATTCAAGAGAGTGAACAACACACATCAAGAAAGGAATGTTATTTCACATTTTGGTTGCCCCAGAAAGTCGGGCTAGCGATTTTGCGATCCCTGGCCCATACATGTTCGAGTCTGATCCCGAATTGCACGACAATGAACCAACAACATCTCAAATACAAATGATACTCCAGTCTGTGACAGCATGGTAAGTTATTGTTAATTATGCTTAGTTAGACGCGTACACATAATCAGTAGATAACAAACAATCTGTAACAATGCAATACTATCACTTATAAAAAAACATTTTTTACTCACATAAGTGTGTTGCACCATTTCTGTCGGATCCAATATAGAAGGAACAGCATTGTTTTTTAATCTCATTCTGTCTGCCAATCCAGTCTCTTGTTTACAAATGAATCTGCGGTGAACTGAAGCGAACAAACACACCACATGAGCTGGAACGTCATTAAAAATAAAGTTCAACTGCATTCCTAATATTGGAATCCAAAGGAAGCGTATTGGAATCCGAAGGCGGTGACTGTGTTTCTTCCACAACCAGGCACAGCACACTATTTTGTAATCTTCAACGCCATGTTTATTGCTTGGAAGTTCGATCCGGTTTAGCACCACGTAGGCCTGTGTTATTTACTTACTTGTCATGCACTAATTGGTGGGCGGGGCTACAGAATTAGGCGTTGGTCTTCTTCTGTTGAGGCGGTGTTTCACTGCTCTCTGACGTCACAGGGAGGCAAATTCGCAGATCTCTCGTTTGATGAGCCAGCTGTCAATAAAAGCTTTTATTTTACTAACAAGGAAGTTTTCAGCAACGAAACTTACAGGATATTCTTATATTGCGATGGCCTTTTATATATCAAGGAAAATTTGATTTCTCCATTCATGACCCCTTTAAAAAAACAGGTTTAGCAGAAAGAGAAAAAAAAAGTTAGTGGGGCAGTGGTAGCACAAGCCCTTCCTTAAAAATGGGAGAGAGAGCGAGCAACTGAGCTTGTACTTGAATGATTGAGGTTATGCAGGTGACCTCATAAACTAAAATCCATGGCAGCTTCCCAAGGTGAACGTTGAATTATGCTGTCATTAAAGGACAGGCCCTGGCAGCCAAGGTTAGTATGTAAAACATAATCATCTTCTTCCCTCTACCAGTCCGTCATTAGTTGTTCTTATCAAGCAGAATTTATCACACCTTCAACTAGCCCTGCTATCACAAAGCTAGGTGAAATTGGATTCCAGCAAAGCCAGTGAAATTGGTTCTGCAGCTACCAGTCATATTAGGCCCAGTCATGTTAAGTTAAAAAATGATGTCTGATGAGAGAATTATTATGTCTAGAAGTATCAACAACTCAGTGCGCAAAACTTGATTTCTGATCAGCTCCCGACACTTAGCTTTAACCGTGGGGGACGTTCCCATCAAATCATGAATATGTGGACACCCGATGCTCATCACCTGATGAATTACACTGCTGGAGTGAATACAACCCTGTCTGTGTCATATACAGAAAAATATCGAGAGCTTACAGAGTTGATTTCATGTTACAAGCAATGCAAGGGGGAATGTGGCTCTCAGTCCCAGCCACTAAACGCTCTTGTCCTTCATTGATCTTCCCTGCTGACTGCGCTGGCGGCACACTGCTGCTTTTCTCTGTTCCAAAGGCTTGCAAATGTGCTAATGGTATTGCCAACCCTAAATCTGCAGTGACTGGGAATGTGCCATCATGTTAAGCAATAATTCTTGCTGAGGCTTTTCAGAGGTCACACAGTATGTGAGAAAATATTAAACACAAGACTCCTACAACACTCTTTATTTTATTCGGCAATTAGGATGCATACAAGACTAAGTAAATGTACACTATACTGTATCTTCTTACTGTAAACAATGAACTATATAATACAATGGTTTATCTTTGTAGATGTCAAACCTTGGTGATAGAAAAACGATTTGCAAATTGTTGTTTTGTGTGACACAGACAAAAGTACAGGGTTAACAGCTTTGTCTTTTAACATGAATTCTTTGCTTACAATACCTGTTTGCACTGTTTATATGTCACTGAGCATTCAGCCTGTAAGATACAGCATTGCCCTTTGAAGACAAATTTGGCCTAACAATAACGTTTGATTGGAAGTAGCCTTCTGCGATAGGAGCATAAAAAAAAAAAAAAAAAAAAATCCTTTGAACTTTAAGATTCACTTTTGTTCACTTTTATAAGGTAATCCATGTTTTAAACAATAAATACTGACCTTAACTGAGTTGTTGAAATGGAGCATCTCCAATGGACATTTGAATGTTCCAACAGGGAAAATCCATTGACTGCAGTAATTGTTCTGGTTTTTCCAATATATACATGGTCAAATATACTGGTCTGCACATATTAAATGTTTAACTTTATGCATGGACCACTGTTGCAATGAACATCAGCAAATTACAAGTAACTTACCTTTAATTTTTTTCTTTTTTTTTTCTCTACCAACAAATTATTTCCATAAAAGGCACAGGCATCCTGCTTTGTGTCTTTATGTGTTGTGTGTAAAGTAACACAGCAACAATACATTTAAATGATATCTCTTTTATACAACAGTCCAAAATACATGTATGTAAATAAGTAAGGAAAAACAAAAGAGTGCTCCAAAGACCCTCTGTAGTGTCCAGTGTGGAACTTTCCACACTACAGATACAGGATCTGCCATTCACAAGATATGCCAAAGATCCCATTACTAATACTAATCCAACATTATTACTACACTATTATTACCAAGCAACGGCTTGGATAATTTCTGTGAAGTTATTGGCCTAACAAGGTGGCAGCAAGTTATATTGTACTTGATAGTGACTTAAATTTTAGACACAATGTCCACAGTTACTGTCTGATTTTGCGCAACCAACAAAAAAAGCTCCAAACAAATCCACAGCAGAAGTGCTGCAACACTGGGCCCTATTATAACTATCTGAGCGCATGGTCTGAAGCGCATGGCGCAGGTGCACTTAGGGCATGTCCGAATCCACTTTTAACGACGGAAAAAAAAACGATCAGCGTGCCAGGCACATGGTCCAAAAGGGTCCCTAGTCTCTTAATGAGTCATAGGTGTGTTTTGGGTGTAATGTGCAATAAACCGAGTCTCATCTCCTATTCCCTTTAAAAGCCAGTTGCACTTGCACCATAGTGGATTTGCTATTTACATGGCGGAATTTGCAAGCGGAAAGAGAGGAACGCTCCTTTTATTTTTAATATTTAAAAATGTTTTTGTACTGCTGCCTATAGGCACCCTTTAAATAACACAAAAAAATACTGCGCTATTGACTTTAGACAAGGTTTTTGTTGGTCAATGGCGTAGTCGTTTTCAGTTGCCTCAAAATAGCGATGCGCCAGCAATGCGCCTGAACACACCTCGTTTTCAGACCCACACGCCCATGGGCGAACAGACGGGCGCGAGTGCATTTGCTATTTAAACAACTTGCCGCTGGATGTGAAAAGGATGAAATGCGTGGGGCTGAAACTAACAAAAAACACTTTCACGCGTCACTGTGTATGATAGGTCCCACAGTATTGGTGTTTGGTTCCTGAATGATTCTGTGTATTTGAGCAAATCAGTTGAGTAAATGATTAGTTGACCCATTGACCCAGTTGAGTGAATGATTCAATGACTCACTCATTGTTCCTGAATTTATCAGAATTTTTTAATGAATTGGTTGAATGAATGCTTAATTGTAAATACAGTCACTTGTTGCCACCTACTGGTGTAACAATGTAAGCTACAGAAAGAGTCACTGAAAAATCCTCACTGAACTCACTGGAGCAAACACAGACAACCAAAGTGATAGAAACAAAGTCCCAGTGCTGTTGGACTGTAATTATGAGAACTCTTGGAATGCAGCTTGACCAATCCGATTCAAGGACCACAACTGTTGTATAAAAGTGTACAGTGTGTTTAATCAGTGTATAGAGTATAAGAATGCATTGATCACAAATTGGAATTCCCCACATTTAACAAACTCTGCAGGAAATAACTGATGACATTATTTTATTAATGATTTAGTGCTGAACTTTGCATTGTGCTGACACTTGGGATGTAATGGCTAAGCTGTGAATTAAGTCCCAAATCCCTTTGATTCCTCAAAGCTGCCTGCACATCACCATAACTGATTTTTGCAGGAAGAGCCACCTCTCAAGCCGTACTTTGCGAGAGTCCGGCTACTTGTTATAATCCTATATAATGGAAAGTGGAATGTCACCTTGTCTTGAAGGTACCAGATAGTCTTCTGTAAAAATGTCATTTAGCTCAAGTGCAGATCACATTTAATTAGAAGAGAGGATTTAAATTGCCATGCATCAAACACTGTGGATGACCGAATGGGGGAAAAAATAGGCTTTGGGCCAGACTCCATGAGCTCCTCAAAACCCATCAAAATCCCTGGTGCCATGGAGGTCAATAAGCCAACACTGAGCAGTCTTAATTAATGATGACCAAAGCATACGAGAGAGCAGAATGGTAATGCTCAGTCCAAAGAACACGGAGAAAAGGATGAAAAGCCATTAAATAAGAAAACAAACGAGCTTGTGTATCCTGAAAGCATCAGATGTCAAAAAAAAAATAAATACACCACACCCTCTACATATAGTCTCACTGTAGCTCTGCAGGTTTCCCATGTCAATACATTCTTCACACCCTTCACTGCCTTACTTGAAACGCTTCTATTTATCAATTCAGAGTTCAAGGGGGTGGGGGTGTTTTCAAGGTATCTGTCAAGAAGTGGCAGCTAATTTCTTGATGCTTGTTAACCTGTCTGAAAGAGTGCATATTTTTATTACTTTAATACTGCCTTTTGTTGTAGTGTAATTCGGCTTTCATTAACTTTCACAGTACAATCAATAACAACTACACAGGTGTCAAAGTCAGTTAGCACACATCTACTTACCGTGTGATGAAGCTAACATATGCACAGAAATAACGCTTTCAAAATAGACTAAATGTTGAAACAAAATATGATAGATTGCAGTACATTTGAATATTTTATCTCCATTACACTGGTGAAAAAAACAAAACAAACAAACATTGATTTATGATAAATAAATAATGGCAGACATCTTAAAGCCAAAATTAGAGTTGAATTATAAGAGCTGGATAAAAAAGGACATCTGAATGCACACAGAAAGACTTTTTTAAACATATGTAGACACACTGGCAGACATCTTAAACTGTGTAGTGGCTGAACCAATCAGACACACAATTATTCATTATATTTAATTAATTATCCAAGCAGGCCCAATCTGGCTCCTAGAAGTCTGCTTTGTACTATACATTATCAACTTTTATTCCCCTGCAGACACTAAACAGTGAACCTCAGAGACATTCCAGTTGGAGGAAGGTGGTGCACATGCAACGGCACAGGTGGCCATGGGAAAGACATAGGCCAATAAAACGGAACACAGACAAACATTTCTATGAATGAACATGCATATCCCCAGAATATTGTGTGTATTATTTCTGTTTTGTATAGTGTCTTTTTTGTATTGTATACTGTTTTATGCATGCCTTATGATATAACTATTATTGGTAACCTAATTAGTTTCATGCTTTATATCAAAATAATCCTTGTTTAGTTTCCTACCCATTGGTGTATATCACCTCCATACATGCATTGTATGCTTGTTATATTAATCAGAGTATAAAGGGACACAAAACTGCCAGCCCACTCTGATCATACAAATGAGGCAACTTCCAACAAAGAAACTTTTGTTGTTTGAACTTACACCCTCTTCATTAGTCAAGCCAAAATAGTGAGGTGTGACCTACACAAGTTTAAAAGGCACCATCTTAGTGACCCTCCCCTCTGTCGTCATCTTCTTCTGGTTGCCGTTTGTGTGGAAAAGACATCTAGTCTGACTGTGACGCAGAGGGACATCTGCCCCAGTGTGCAGCCGGAGGGGCCTCAAAGTTAAAACCAACCCTGTTGTAACTAAAGTTCATCATCCTTCACTCGACCTGGATTATTGCAACTTCACCACCATCGAACTATTGAACAATCAAGACTTTCATCCAGACGCTCGTTCAATGGCTAAGGCATTGCAAGTATATCATACATTTAACTAAACAGAGGTATAGTATAAGCTTGTATAACCCCTTGTTAAACAAGGTGCTCATGGTTCTCATGGTTATTAATAAATATGCTTCATTCCTCTGTTACAGTTTCATTCATTTACTTTCACTTTCTATTTTACCCATGTATGTTTGATTTACACTATATTGCCAAAAGTATTGGGACACTCCTCCAAATCATTGAATTCAGGTGTTGCAATCACTTTCTTGGCCACAGGTGTATAAAAATCAAGCACCTAGGCATGCAGACTACTTCTACAAACATTTGAGAAAGAATCGCTCTCAGGAGCTCAGTGAATTCAAGCGTGGTACCGTGATAGGTCCATTCGTGAAATTTCCTCACTACTAAATATTCCACGGTCTACTGTTAGTGGTATTATAACAAAGTGGAAGCAATTGGGAACAGCAACTCAGCCACAAAGTGGTAGGCCACATAAAAACATAGAGCTGGGTCAGCGCATGCTGAGGCGCACAGTGCGCAGAAGTCACCAACTTTCTGCAGTCAATATCTATAGACCTCCAAACTTTGTGTGGCCTTCAGATTAGCCCAAGAACAGTGTGTAGAGAGCTGCATGAAATGGGTTTCCATGGCCGAGCAGCTGCATCCAAGCCTTATATCACCAAGTGCAATGCAAAGCGTTGGATGCAGTGGTCTAAAGCACTCTAGAGCAGTGGAGACGTGTTCTCTGGAGTGACCAATCACACTTCTCTGTCTGGCAATCTGATGGACGAGTCCGTGTTTGGCGGTTGCCAGGAGAACGGTACTTGCCTGACTGCACTGTGCCAAGTGTACAGTTTGGTGGAGGGGGGATTATGGTGTGGGGTTGTTTTTCAGGGGTTGGGCTTGGCCCCTTAGTTCCAGTGAAAGGCATTAACTCTTAATGCTTCAGCATACCAAGACATTTTGAACATTTCATGCTCCCAACTTTGTGGGAACAGTTTGGGGATGGCCCCTTCCTGTTCCAACATGACTGTGCACCAGTGCACAAAGCAAGGTCCATAAAGACATGGATGAGCTTGGTGTGGAGGAACTTGACTGGCCTGCACAGAGTCCTGACCTCAACCCGATAGAACACCTTTGGGATGAATTAGAGCAGAGACTGCGAGCCAGGCCTTCTTTGTCCAACATCAGTGCCTGACCTCACAAATGCGCTTCTAGAAGAATGGTCAAAAATTCCCAATAAACACACTCCTAAACTTGTGGAGAGTCTTCCCAGAAGAGTTAAAGCTGTTATAGCTGCAAAGGGTGGGCCAACTCCATATTAAACCTAAGAATTAAGGACATTAAGAAAGGGATGTCATTAAAGTTCATGTGCATGTAAAGGTAGGCGTCCCAAAACTTTTGGCAATGTAGTGTATGTGTATATGTTTCTTAAGACTTGTGCGTTCGTGATTTAGTTAATAAACCTTTTGTGCACATTTACTTTAGTGTTGATTCTGTGCTCACTGCTTGCAAAACAAAGTCCCTTTAATGATGCGATCACAGCTACATGCTCTGAGTAGCACTGAAGGGTTACTTTTTTTGTGGCCATGAAAATAACCTTTCCGAGAGTTAATAGACGATTAATCAGTGTTCGCTGGACGAACAAGTTAACTGACTGAATATTAATTCTGCTACATCAATTAATTTTATTAACTGTTCCAAATATTTATAATTAAATATAACAAGTTATAGGCTATTTAATTGGTAATATTTCCCTTGAGCTAATTTGCTACAACTGCAAACTTTTTGAAAGAACGAAAAAGGAAGAGAGTTTTACAAAATATTCAAGCATCTCGTCACAGTATATTTTCTACAGGATGAAACATGATTAAATAAGGTCATCTTTAAAACTTTTACTAAGTGCTGTCTTTCTATTTTATCTATTCGGGGAGGGGGGTACTCAAAAACCACACAGCTTTTTTCATTAGCTTTATCTGTCAATGCAGTGTCAATTATTGCAACTCTCTCCTGCAGGTCTATGTTGGTGCATGGCTGGAGTTCTGCCAGTTTAACCACATTGATTTTCAGCCTGGATTTTAATGGGGGAACAAAAACGGAGTATAATAAATAGCATTTTTGCAGGTTAGTGACAAGCTGAGTGGATGTTCAGTCCTGAACAACAGCATGGTCTTGGTTTAGTTAACAGTAAGTTGCTGTTCTGATAAGATAATATGAGAGATAAGATGTATATGTGTCATCTAATCACAAACCTGTACTTTCTTCATTCATCCTGTTTATTACATCAAATATTTCCATCTCTAAAATCTGATTCGACAAACCATGTTTGAAGTCACAGTAAAAGAGCAGACGCACACACATTAGTTGACTTCTATAATGTGTCAAGTTGCTTGGCAACATTCACCAGCCAGCAGTGAATTAACTATTTAACTTAAGGAAAGAAAGGGTAATGGTGATTATTGTTGCAATAATTGTTGCAAATAAATGTTATTATTTATTGAACAATGGCCTTTAAACAGCGTCATTTTTGGACGCGTACTCCATTGATTTCAGTTGTTTGCCCAATGCGTCAGACCAAGACGCATTTAATTCTTTGCATTTGTAAACGTAGACATGATTTTATAAATATTTATAGGCTACTGTTATATTTTGTAGCAACTAACCCCACTCCTAACCTAAACCTACCCACTTATCAACAATATAAAACACACAGGTCACAGGTATTTATTGCAAAAACTGACCAAAAACTCATGTTGCATTCCAACTCTTCTGCAGTCATACACTATCTTTATGTAAAGAACAGAGTTGATCTTAATGTTTTAATCGCTGAAATGATGATCCCGCCGCTCAGTGAACACACGCTCCCACTCAGTCATATCTCATTTAAAAGATACAGCCGACTCTTTAGCATGACGCAATCGGTCATGAGACACACGAGAGCCAATGATATTTTACAATCAAAGCTGATGTAATGACGCAATTGGTCACGAGACACACAAGAGCCAATGCAATTTCACTATCAAAGCTGACGTAACGTTTCTTCAGGCGGCAATTTTTGAATGTGTGCATGATCTTTGGTGAATGGAGACCAAGCGGCAACCTCCCGCAGTGTCTCTTGAAACCAACATGAAAGTGACTTAAACTGCAATTCATCGAGACTGGCTCCAAAAGGGAGTCAAATCTGTATCTCCCCCATATAAAATGCCAAACTTTACAGCAGAAATAAATGGCCGGCTTTTAGGCTTCAAAAATGCTCTTCGGAAACCTACGGGTGACGTCACGGACACTACGTTCATATTTTTTTACAGTATTTTTTATGATGGAGACACTGATTGCTATTGGGGATTTTCTTCACACAAATATATCGTTTGGCCTCAGAACACTTGGAATATTTGTACTTTTTGAATAAATTGTGCCTCCAGTCGTATCTGCCTGTTATATTCTGTGTTTTATATCATAATACACAAATGGGTAGGTTTAGGGATGGGGTTGGATTACGTGTTCAAACGTGTCTAAATAGCGTAAGTAAAAAAATAAATGTAAATACAATTATGCTGGCTGATTAAATTGACAATCACACTCCAAGATGTCATGATATGGGTCAAAGCCATGCATTTCAACTTCCAGTTGTCTGCTTTAATTAATCATTAGCTAACGATTTGTAAAGGTTTTATTATGTTATGACTTTACTTGTTGAGGCACATGACTAATAACTAATTGTTAAGTAATATGTCATTGTGGTTGTGAGTTTTGTATTATTTTGAATTAGTTAATAGTCATGTGCCTCAACAAGTAAAGTCATAACATAATGATACCTTTGCTAATCATTAGCTAATGATTAATTAAAGCAGACAACTGGAAATTCAAAAATGCATGGCTTTGACCCATTGTGGTAATTAACATATGAATTTAGACTATTAGTTAATATAATATGTTATTAGGGAATTAATACAATATGACACATTTAACTAATAACAATTTAATGATTACTTAATCTATTAATCATATATAATCTTTATTAGTTGCTGATGCAGTAATCATTAATAAATGGTTTAGTTCTTCATGAGTCATACATTAACTCATGATTATCTGTGCATTAGTTAAGCATGAATTAATGCATATTAGTGCACCCGTATTGTAAAGTGTTACCTGTTATTCATTATTCGCTGAAAATCGCCCCTTTTGTTTAGTTCTCATATCTTTCTGCATATTCAAACTTACCACAAGACACATGAAAAACCAAAGTCCAAAGCCGATGCAACATCTTCATGCAACATGTAATTTACGAATATGCATGTATGTACCGTAAATGGGAATTTGAGAGCTGCAGTAGAGGGGAAAAATTAAATTGGAACAGGTTTGGAAAGAAATGAGGGTGAGTAAACAGTGACAGAATTTTCATTTTTTGGTGAACTAATCCTTTAATGCTTTTGCCATGTGCAGACGTCCTCTCTAAGGGCCTTATTTTGATACGAGTATAAGCTCAATCATTCTGGAGCGTTGAAAGGCACTGCTAACAGATAACTAGAGTAATACTGATTTAAAAATCAATCTGCACCAGAACAGTCCCTTATAAAACATGTAAGTATATATATATATATATATATATATATATATATATATATATATATATATATATATATATATATATATATATATATATATATAAAACCTATGTGTGTGTGTGTGTGTGTGTGTGTGTGTATATATATATATATATATATATATATATGGTGCAGGTATGATGTCAGAACCCGGTAGTGTAATTCGCCGCTGGTTCTTTCGAGATTTTCTTATAGGGTTTTATAATGGGATTTGTCAACTATATGAGTAAAATAAAGTCTGTGGTAAACATAACCATACTTTGACGTTTTGTCCTGCAATGTAAATTACACACACCCATGGCAAAGACGCAAATTTTGCCCCTCTCTTTAAATGGAGGCAACATTGTTCCTAAAAATTGCTCAAGCAGTTAATTTCCTTCTAAATGACGAGTCACTTAGCAATCATTGTGGAGAGCTCCACCAATGACTACAAGTAATACTGTTGGATGTCAGGAGCTTTAGTGACTGTGAGTTTTGTCACCTCAAAGCACAAGGACATTGACTTTTCTATAGCTGTAGATTTTATTGATAAGGCATTAAATCAGTTCCCTTTCAGTCGGTCAGTTCCGACGTACGTCTCCGTTCCCTCCTTCAGGGAACGAGGGTTACATACGTAACAGAGACGTTTGTTATGTTCATGTCAATCATTTATAAGCATCAGGAAATTACTTACCTGTTTGAAATAAATGGTAGTCATAAATTAGCTTCACTTTTCAGGCTTTAAAATTCAATTTAAGATCAGATCATAAAGGTTATATCTTTATTTTGTAATTTTCAATGATGTGATCTTTCTTCAAGTTCTAGGCATGGGCAGGGGTGGGCTAAGCCCACCCAAACGTCTACCTTGCCCACCCAATCAGAATTTAGGACCTGATAGTGTTAATCTGTTTTTACGATTTGTGCACTGATTAAAAACTAGAGGTGGGCTGAGGTGTTGAAAGGCTGTAGAATGCCCCAAACAATCACAAAAATAACACCAGAAATTTGCTGTGTTTTTTCCTTTATTAACTGAAAGTAACGGTGCAGCGCGTTAATCGCGCGCATCAGTATATAGCAGAAAAGGAGAGGCTGACAATCACATGAGCGGAACGGGCAGAAATATTTGCGTGCTATTAAGGTGTGAATTACGAGGAGTTGTATTTGTGAATATGTATCTTGTAAATATTAATATGCAGCTCTGATTAGATTTTTGATTCACGCCAAGTTGAAATTAGCTATAAAAAAAACTTGCTCATTTAAGAACGTG
Organism: Rhinogobio ventralis; assembly: GCA_039654625.1. Taxonomy (NCBI): domain Eukaryota; kingdom Metazoa; phylum Chordata; class Actinopteri; order Cypriniformes; family Gobionidae; genus Rhinogobio; species Rhinogobio ventralis. The sequence continues at coordinate 13,795,494 of CM077198.1, forward strand.
CATTTATTGCATGGACAGAGCTAGAACATTTAAAATACATATGCATAGTTCAGTTGAAACCTCTATTTGGCTTGCTGTTAATGCTGTTAGACTGAATGTACGAGGCAAACTGTCTGCTTAAATAACAGCACTGAAATAAGAATGCGCTGTTTATCTTTTAATTGGTTTAGGGTCAGGTCGCGTTTTTGCAGTAAAAGTGCCAGGCGCAGGTCAGTGCAGGTTATTTTAGTTATTTTAGTTATTTTAACTTGAGTGCCATGTTTATAAAGCCGCGTCATACACAATATTCTGCAAAAGTAGTAGCAAGCGCAACAGTCAAACACATCTAGGGTGATTAAAAAAACGATAGAACAGTAGCAAAATGGAATGAAAAAACACACTCTGTGTAGCACTTAATTGCCTCATTTCCATGCAATTAAAGTTGTATTCATTGCTATAGTAACATGTAGTCTTCCATTCTGTTTTCTTTCCAAATTATTACTGGACAGTAAAAAAGTGAAAATGTGATAAAGTTATAAATAAATATAGTTAATAATAATATAATAATAATAATATCTCTCTATCCATCAATCCATCTCTCTATCTCTCTATCTCTCTATCTATCTATCTATCTCTATAGTTGTTTACCCCCCTTAATATTTTTTTGTCTTTTAGGTGTTTTAAAGTGACCTTGTACCAAATGGCATTCTGTAACAAACAGATTAAGGGGCAATTTACATGACATCGTTTTTAACTAAAAATGGGAAACTGCGTTTTGGCCGTTCATGTACATGACAGTGACATTTGGGGCATGAAAACGCAAACTTTTGAAAATGATCCCCTTTCACACAGATCTGCGAAAACGATTAAACCAGTAGTTGGTGATGACACTTTGGAAAGAAACACTACGCACCTATAGACTGAACATATGCATGCACATGACGTCACCATTTTCACAAATTCACGTTTTTGTAGTTTACACAGAGACAATCAGGCCCGGATTAAGAACACGTAGGGCCCTGGGGCTATAACAAATCGATAGTATAACGATACTACTATAACGATAGTAGCCGATCTTGGTGCCACAACGTTTTATACCACAGAAATAATTAGTTTTTTTAAAAAAACAAAATCTTCAAATCACAGAGATACAATGAGTATATACTGTCTGAATATTAAATTTTTATATTAAGTAGGCATATATATATATATATATATATATATATATATATATATATATACACTCACCTAAAGGATTATTAGGAACACCATACTAATACTGTGTTTGACCCCCTTTCGCCTTCAGAACTGCCTTAATTCTACGTGGCATTGATTCAACAAGGTGCTGAAAGCATTCTTTAGAAATGTTGGCCCATATTGATAGGATAGCATCTTGCAGTTGATGGAGATTTGTGGGATGCACATCCAGGGCACGAAGCTCCCGTTCCACCACATCCCAAAGATGCTCTATTGGGTTGAGATCTGGTGACTGTGGGGGCCATTTTAGTACAGTCAACTCATTGTCATGTTCAAGAAACCAATTTGAAATGATTCGAGCTTTGGGACATGGTGCATTATCCTGCTGGAAGTAGCCATCAGAGGATGGGTACATGGTGGTCATAAAGGGATGGACATGGTCAGAAACAATGCTCAGGTAGGCCGTGGCATTTAAACGATGCCCAATTGGCACTAAGGGGCCTAAAGTGTGCCAAGAAAACATCCCCCACACCATTACACCACCACCAGCCTGCACAGTGGTAACAAGGCATGATGGATCCATGTTCTCATTCTGTTTACGCCAAATTCTGACTCTACCATCTGAATGTCTCAACAGAAATCGAGACTCATCAGACCAGGCAACATTTTTCCAGTTTTCAACTGTCCAATTTTGGTGAGCTCGTGCAAATTGTAGCCTCTTTTTCCTATTTGTAGTGGAGATGAGTGGTACCCGGTGGGGTCTTCTGCTGTTGTAGCCCATCTGCCTCAAGGTTGTGCGTGTTGTGGCTTCACAAATGCTTTGCTGCATACCTCGGTTGTAACGAGTGGTTATTTCAGTCAAAGTTGCTCTTCTATCAGCTTGAATCAGTCGGCCCATTCTCCTCTGACCTCTAGCATCAACAAGGCATTTTCGCCCACAGGACTGCCGCATACTGGATGTTTTTCCCTTTTCACACCATTCTTTGTAAACTCTAGAAATGGTTGTGCGTGAAAATCCCAGTAACTGAGCAGATTGTGAAATACTCAGACCGGCCCGTCTGGCACCAACAACCATGCCACGCTCAAAATTGCTTAAATCACCTTTCTTTCCCATTCTGACATTCAGTTTGGAGTTCAGGAGATTGTCTTGACCAGGACCACACCCCTAAATGCATTGAAGCAACTGCCATGTGATTGGTTGATTAGATAATTGCATTAATGAGAAATTGAACAGGTGTTCCTAATAATCCTTTAGGTGAGTGTATATAAATATTCTAGGCTGCAACACATTAACAGCATAAATGCATTAACTCCAAATATGAGGTCAAAGCAAACAGGTTTCCAGAAACAGCAACAACTTTTGAGCATTCAACTGCATTAATGAGTTTTAAAACCAGTGAGGTCCCAAATCTGAGCTATTTTGGGGGGTTCGGGTGCATGGTCCCCCAAGAAAATATAGATTTTTCTGATCTATATATGTGCATTTTAAGATGTTTGAAGGCAAAAAAAAAAAAAAAAAAAAGCTTTCAAAACCATGTTAGTGGGCAGCAGATTATCTGTCATACCTGCTCTCTCCTCATTTCATCACTCTCATTTCTATCACTCTTTCTTTTTCTCTCAGTCTCCTTCTCTTGCCGTCTCTTCCCCTTCTAAAGCTGAGCTCTGGCTGATAGTCTTTTTATTGTTTAACATTTCTATCCTAAAACAGCTGTCAAATATGAAATGTTTAGTTTAGCTACTTACATCTTGCACCGTTTACTGAAGCGGCACGTGCACAGCAGCTTCTTTGAACATAAAGCCCGCCTACTTTAATTTGATTGGTCATCTCAAATATTTTGACATTGATGAGCGGTGACAGACCGCAGGCACGGCAGCTCAAATAAGAAGGTATCATTGCAGCACTAAAGTAGTGTTAATACTCTATTAGTCACAACATTATTATTTCACAACATTTATTATGTACACCTCAGAAAAATACCTCATAGCAGACTACGGCCATGATTACAGTCGTGTAGGCAGCCTATAATTTACCTCAACACTTCCGTTTACATGGTCAGAGCTATTCAGTCTGGTTCAGCTAGTTTCGCCACAGAGCGTTTACACATGATGTTGCGCTTGTATTAAATTCAAATGGATAAAGCGACTGCCTGGCGCTTGTTATCACTTCAATAGAGCGGCGAAAGCACCGAACGAGTTCGTCAGCGCTGTGCGTGAGACGATCCAGCTGCTCTCACGCTGCGACTGCTGGATGTGTGCGCAGTTTAATCAGGTAGCGCCGTTTCTTTACCTGGCTTTTGGTGTTTGTTCCCATGCACTCGCAGCACTCCAGTAAATAACAGCGCTTAATATGTTGGGGCGTGGTGGGGTTTGGCGAGCGGCCCACCAGGAAAAGTTTTGGTGCTCTCGATCGACTGTCGATCATTTCCTCGGCCAACCATGGGCCCCCTCCGTGCTCGGGCCCTGGGGCTTCAGCCCCACCTAGCCCTTATGTTAATCTGGCCCTGGAGACAATAGAATGGTGCAGGTATGACGTACATTTGTAAGCCAAAGGTACAGGCTACCTCAGTCCGCTTTTAAAGCCTCATTATGCTTATAATTGTGCTCTTATTAATTCATAAAAGTTGTGTTCATCTGTGCAAAAAAATTCTTGATGGACAAAGCAAGTAAGTATCATAACCTTTTGTTTGATCACAGAGCTTGTTTTTTGAGATAATCTAAAAGCCATGGAAAGGTCCTATTTTGTTTTTTTTTAGGGAACCAGTGTGATGCTAACTGCCAGTTGGACTACAAAGTGACGTTATACCTGCACCACTCTATAATGGTAGGCTATCATTTTCAAAAACATGCACTTTGAAACCCATTTTCAAAAGTTTGCGTTTTCAGGCCCCCAAAACGCCATTGTCATGTAAATAAATGGCCAAAATGCATAAATAATTCTCTGTTTTAAGTTGAAAACTGTGTTTTGTAAAAGCCTCTATAGGTGCATAGTGTTTTTTTTTTACAAAGTGACAACTACTGGCATGAATAATGCAGCATTTTTAGTCTTTTTCGCGGATCCGTGTTTATGGGGATCATTTTGATAACATTATCGTCTGTACACAAAAAAACATTTCTGTTTTTAGTACATTGTTGTTTTGTAAACGTACACTAAGGGTGCTCTTGAAGACTTGGACAAGCACAAATAAGTGACAGCACTGCACATATTTTATATTTCTCCTGACTTCAGTTCAGTTCACACTGCTCTCTCCTAATGAGCGTAATCAGGTGTTAAAAAAGGAACACATACAAAGGCTGCATCTGAAATCGCATACTTCCCTACTATATAGTAGGTGAAAAACAGTATGTGAATTTACAGTACTCATAAAACAGTAGGCAAAAAGTACCTGGATGACCTACTTCTTCTGGTGAGATTCTGAAGTGTGCATTCGATGGATAATTTACTATCCCATGAGGCCTAGGGTGAACACCCGTCCCACATTTTGCGGCACAGTCCCGAAATTGGGAGCTTTGTCCCGCGAGACGTAAGTAGTGTCCCGCATTTCAGTTATGTCTGTATTATTATTTTTTTTCATCCCTGAAATTGCGATAATACCATAGTAAGAAATATAATAAAAATTGTGACAGGCATTTACAAATCTATTTGTGCAGTTGTCATGTTCTAGCTGTGAAAATAACCAACCAACGCAATCGTAGAGAGAGGTTTTCCCGCTGATGACAACTGAGTGGACAGCGCAAAGGAATAAGTGCGGGCCTCATCAAAGTCGGTAAACACCAGCAAGGATTTCATCTTACATACTGGATAAGAACCTCAAGAGCTGCTCAAAGCTGCCCAAATTGATGATTTAAAGCATGTAATCATCCATCCTGATAAATATTTCCAACAAACATGTGCCATTCCCGTGGATGCTCGAGCACCACCCACGGAAATGGTGGAGCACCTACGGAAAAACAAGATATTCTCCATTAATTTTAACCAAGGCCGTAACAATGTCTTGAACATTGGGGGGACCAATTTTTTTATAAAATATAAAGAAACTTTTGGGAATATTTGCAAATGATATTTGCAATAATTTGCATCAAATATATCATTAGTCTTGAGATTCTTCCCGTTAGTAAATACATAGATCTGCTGTTAACATTCGAATTCCTTAGTGGTCAGGTGGTAGAATTTTTGTAAACCGTCTCAAAGGTTCTAATCCACCCTCATATAATTTTTTTTCTTCATTAAAATCAAAGATGTTCAATGATTGTATATTAAGAGCATGGACACGTTTGTGCGCATTTTGTTTTGTGATATCACCGGAAAGAATAGAGTCCCCGCAACGGCATTAAGCGATAGATTGATGCGCTTGTCTGTGTGAAGACTGAACGAGCCAAAAGAGAACATAAAGCCCGCCTACTTTAATTTGATTGGTCATCTCAATAATTGCCGTTAGACCTGAGGCAGACCAGACAAAAAAAATTTAACTTTTAAACCTTTTTGTCATCCTAACATACAGAGCGCTGCATAATGGAGTGCAGGAGAGCAGTGCAAGAATTTCAAATATTGGGGGAGGACAATTTGGCCATTTCTAATTAATGTCTATGGTGGTTACGGCCCTGATTTTAACCAATAAAAAAAATTGATTGCAACTTTCAGACACAACTTTCTTCTTACATTAATAGTCAATCACAAATGTTGAAAGCGCATTATTGTAACGCGAGAGCGCCGTGAGCAGGAATCTCTTCGCTCACAGGCGATACCCTTCTCGCACAAAACTGGACGCGAGCTCTCTCTCGCTCAGATATTAGGCTGCATGTGCGTGTTCAAACTTTGTCCTCCTGCATGTGCACTCCTGAATCTAGAATTGTCTTCTCTCCAGGATTTAATGATGCCAGAAGCGCAACATTATAGTGTGGACACCCACTGGCAGAAACATTAATCAGATATGTCAAGTTTGCCAACGAATTTAAAGCAATATTTAAATAGCACAATAGTAGTAAATGTATCTGTCTCACACGTGTCCCGCATTGTCCCACAAAATCACATTTACTCTCCTGCAACAGATCAATAGCCAGGTGGTCACCCTAATGAGGCCATTGTAGAGGATTTATGAAATGGCAGTGAAGCAACACAACTGACACTGGTAGGTCACATGATAATGACAACATGGCGAATGTAGTACATCCAGATTGCATTCATACTATATAGAACATACTTTTTATTTTCTTTCAAAAATAAGTACCTACTCAAGAGAGTATGCAATTTCAGACGCAGCCAGAATGCGCAGTGCTGTGGTTGGCCATGCAGGCCCCAGGATTGGAAACCACTGCAATAAGGTAGGCTATGGTCAGGGTAAAGGTTGCCATGGTAACTAACAACTCAAGACACCTTTCAGAACAGAAAGACAGGGCCGGAAACATGTCTGGTTTTGAAAATTGATTGCCATGGTTGAATAATCTTACAGCCTTGCAAAGAATGTTCAAGACTAAGTTGCCTTTCTTTCTAATGTTCCCAGGCCTTGGCTTCTTTAAGAAATTACCCTTTTTTCAATAGATGAATACACACAGCAGTGTGAGGTTTAATTGCTTGAAAAGTCAACCTGATATAAATGAAATGTCGATATCTTTAATAATTTGTGCATCAATGCCAATGAATTATGCTATTGTATGCTGCAGAATTTGTTTGTGTAGATTGTAACGGTGGCGGCCCGATAAATAAAATCAAAATCAACAAATTATTTAATTCAGATTAATGTCAATTAATTCGGGCGCCAGACAGGCAATCCTTTCAATAGTTTAAGCATATAACCCAGATAGCATAAACTCAAATTCAAGATAAAATTCAATATAAATCACACAAATGACAAATTAACAAAAAATAACCACAATAAACTCTCAATTCTGGTTGATAAACACATCAAAAGAATAATAATCTAAATTTGCATTCATTTTCATTTCACAAGTTACAGATTCATGAGTCCCAATCTCCCATAAACAAGAAAAATAAATAAATAAATAAAGCAGCAGTCAATTTTGGGGCAAAGAAAAGAAATGGTGAAACACACTTAAGTAAATGGAGGGGGTAAAAAATATACAAATAAAATAAGATAAACCAAATGTAGATACACTACTCACGACTTAGTTTGAGAGTAACCATAATGGTGAGGGTGGAAAGTGCTGAGGGGAATTGTGCGAGTGTGTGCGGGGAAAGACCGGCCGTATGCAGTGACGCCGCAACTTTCAGCAATGGTGAGACTTTTTGTTAGAGAAACAGCAACAGACGATTCAGATAACCCAGCGATCGTCAACCCAGCTTGTTTAAAACGCTCGGCGCTGGAAACCTGATTTGGGTGTGTGAGTGTCATACTCTCGCACGTCCACTCCAGCAATGGCCCAGCGTTCAATCAGCTGATGAATAACGTCACCGCCACACAGGTAAGTGGAAATACGTTCACCTTCCGTCCATTTCTTTTACTATTTCTTTCAGTTAACACCACCAGCAACAGTTCTCCCATTTAACGCTGATTTGTTGGCTTTTCAGCGCACATAGAATAAGGCTTTACGGTTCTCACCTCTTATGCACTCCAGCCAACAGCACACCATATTTGTTTTTGTTTTGGCATTTCAGTGTTGTCACAAGATGTTCAGAAATACAGAAAAGAAGCCCAAGCTATGTGTTTTGAACTATGACCTGTTCATTGGACCCATTCTGAATTCCACATCATATTTGCCCACATTTTGCCTTAAGGAATAAGGAGTGTGAAGATTTTGATGAATATACCAATCCAGGTCTGCTGAACGATGCAATAAAGTTTCACAGATTTGAACGGAACGTCTCATAATATCTGCGTTTAATTCCATGATATCAAGATTTTCCACATTATAATGTCAAACAGATATTTTAACTGTGAAAAGGGCTCTTTAAAGTGTATTAGATATGCAGGTTTTCAAAGCACAGGCATTTTACCAAGGACATTTTTTATATCACACCATTCTGTCTGCTCGTCAGCATGAAAGCATGCACCTGTATTTGCGATTGCACTACTTTAGTAACGGGTTCACACACACACACACACACAGGTCATCGTTTTGCACATTCATTACTTGTTTCGACTTTTCAGAACAAAACGTGTTGCTTTGTGAAAACGATGTTGAAACAAAACAGCAGCATTTTTTTTTTCATGTTCAGATATTTTTTAAAGGAAACTTATTAGACTGCCAATATTAGAATGTAAACACCTTGTTTAAGATTATAATAGGGAATTAAAATGCGTTTCTATTATCACTGTGGTCAGTGATTTACAAAAACAAATCTAAATTTATGAAGACCCAAACTGTTTCCGATATGAAGAATAAAATGCATTTAAACAACTGAATGTATTAGAAAGCCTAGAATTACTTCAATTTGGTCATTTTTGGTCATTTTTTTCCACTATGTTATCTTCTTTGTTGTTATTTGCACATATTCTCAGCCTTGGTGAACTGTTTGTCTAATGCCTTAATGTCTCATTTGTTGTTTGAAAGTTGTGTAATAAAACAAAAACAAACAAAAAAAACATTTGTTTATCATTTTGAAATGGAATATTAACATGCATGTTAGCGTTAACATTTTGCCATTATTATATGACAGAGTATAGTTTTAAAGCCTTACTGGTTGCCTGATTTTCATTTAATCTGCTACGGTGATGCTTCGTTGCGTACCCTTTATGATCTCATTTTGTTTTATAGTACATGAATTGTTCCTCTCCGGTGATATTTTCATTTATTGTGACTATCAAGAAATAAAACTAATACACAACCCTGTGCTACACTTTTACACATAGCAAAATACATCAGGCATGCCAGAAGTCTCTTTCAAACTATTAAAGCTGAACTTGCTGGATTTCAATTGTCGCTAGGTGAATCCGAAGGCTTTTTGTAATGCACTCAGAAACATAAAAAATACAGGCTAAAACAAGACTCTGTCTCACAAACAAAAACCTATTGTGCCGCTCTGCAGAGTCCCATTGCACACTGAGTGAGGAGTATAATCTAAGTGCAGTCCTGAGAAAAGAGAAATTGATCACTCTTTTGTGTCTCTGCTACATTCTCTTCCTGAACTGAGTCTTACACTCTTCCTTTAAATTTTTCTGTCTCCACCTCAAGTGCACCCAAAATAACAGCACATTCTTAACCATGGGTTCATGAAGTGTGTAATCCTGTCTGTCGTGGACAACAAAGAGAAGCACTAAAGCTTAAATATTAATGCTTTCTTCTTCTTCTTCATTTTATAACAATCACAGGAAATGATAAAAAAATTCTAGCAAAATGATGTATGTGTATATATATATATATATATATATATATATATATATATATATATATATATCAGGCATAATATGTGAATAAGTGAATAATAAGTGAAGTGAATCTCTTCATCTTCATCACGGCATCTGTTAGTGGGTGGGATATATTAGGCAGCAAGTGAACATTTTGTCCTCAAAGTTGATGTGTTAGAAGCAGGAAAAATGGGCAAGCGTAAGGATTTGAGCGAGTTTGACAAGGGCCAAATTGTGATGGCTAGACGACTGGGTCAGAGCATCTCCAAAACTGCAGCTCTTGTGGGGTGTTCCCGGTCTGCAGTGGTCAGTGTCTATCAAAAGTGGTCCAAGGAAGGAACAGTGGTGAACCGGCGACAGGGTCATGGGCGGCCAAGGCTCACTGATGCATGTGGGGAGCGAAGGCTGGCCCGTGTGGTTCAATCAAACAGACGCACTGCTGTATCTCAAATTGCTCAAGAAGTTAATGATAGAAAGGTATCAGAATACACAGTGCATTGCAGTCTGTTGTGTTTGGGGCTGCATAGCCGCAGACCAGTCAGGGTGCCCATGCTGACCCCTGTCCACCGTCGAAAGCGCCAACGTGAGCATCAGAACTGGACCACGGAGCAATGGAAGAAGGTGGGCTGGTCTGATGAATCACATTTTCTTTTACATCAAGTGGACAGGTACGTGTGTGTTGCTTACCTGGGGAACACATGGCACCATGATGCACTACGGGAGGAAGGCAAGACGGCGGAGGCAGTGTGATGCTTTTGGCAATGTTCTGCTGGGAAACCTTGGGTCCTGCCATCCATGTGGATGTTACTTTGACACGTACCATCTACTTAAGCATTGTTGCAGACCATGTACACCCTTTCATGGAAACGGTATTCCCTGGTGGCTGTGGCCTCTCTCAGCAGGATAATGCGCCCTGCCACAAAGCAAAAATGATTCAGGAATTATTTAAAAAGCACAACAAGGTGTGACTTGGCCTCCAAATTCCCCAGATCTCAATCCAATCGAGCATCTGTGGGATGTGCTGAATAAACAAGTCTGATCCATGGAGGCCCCACCTCGCAACTTACAGGAGTTAAAAGATCTGCTGCTAACATCTTTGTGCCAGATACCACAACACACCTTCAGGGGTCTAGTGGAGTTCATGCCTCAACAGGTCAGGGCTGTTTTGGCAGCAAAAGGGGGACCAACACAATATTAGGAAGGTGGTCATAATGCTATGCCTGATCGGTATGTGTATATATATATTGATTTGTGCACTACAATTCATGTCCTAAGCTTATAAGGAGGAAAATGTATGTAGAAAAAAAAACATGAAATACACTCAGTGGAGAATTTTAGGTGAAAGCAAGTCATGCAGTAGACCTGGACTGGGCAGATATTGGCCAATATCTCTAAATGCCCGTTTACACTAAGGACTACAATAACTATAACAATACAGATATAGTTCTAAAAACCATTCTAAATATAAAACAATAGCACACCCCAGCTATAACAATAATGTCACAGATAAACAATATTGTTGGAATCACTTTTTTTATTTTTTATTTCCCAGCTCATAAATTATAAAAACAGTGACAGCCAATCAGAATCCATCCTGATTTAAATAGCTTGTGCATTTAAAGCTGCAGGCGACCAAACTGCAAACCACTTATAATAAACAGAATGATATTGTGCGCTATAGCTATCGTTCTTGGTGTGAACGGTCCTTAAACCATACAGCCCAATGAAATTGATGAAATAAATGTTAAAACTTAAAGCGTAACTTAAGTTAGAACTTCATTGCTAAACATTACTTTTCTTTCTTTTATGCTTCTGTTAAAGTGCATTTAAAAGCAGCTCTCGGCTGGCCTAATGATCCCCTGATAGAGTAATTGACTGTCTGATGTTTTACTTTGAAATTTTCATCTTTGGCAACTGACAGAGGTTCCATTTTTGAAATATTACGCTGTATGTAGCAGACACCAAATTATTACACAGCCTTCCATTCTTGTTGCTGACTAGCTCGGAATTTAATTTTGTTGTTTAATTGTATGCATGCTGACAAATTATAGGCTGTTTATAGAAATATGCAACTTTTTGGCACCTTCATGATGCTTTCCCATCATAGATCTGTCTGTCTGCCAGTCATTGTCGTTTCTAGACGTACTGTCTAAATGAACAAAAAAAAAAGATTAGATACTGGCTGGCTTCATTGCCTCAGACAATGTAGTTATTTATTTGGAATACAAATATAGAGCTGATTAAATGCAATAGAAAACTTTGAGGAAGTGCTTTCTCCATGGGCCATTATGTAATATATTGTGATCAAACAGTGCGATCACAAATAGTGTGATCAACAGTATCAAATGTGACTTTGAAAAACTATCCATTGCAATAATGGTGTGGCTGTTTTCTCCATTTAAATGACCACAACTGGTTATTTAGGATCATTTATAGTATATGTAAATAGTGAATGTTCTTTGAAATATCTTCCTAATCAATTTAATAAATTGGAAGATTTTCAACCTGTTTATATATCGTTCAAGGGTAACTCGTTTTTAATACATCTTTTATAGCCTCGAGGCAAAACTTGTTTCTTTGATCCCCTGCTAGCCTTTGCATAAAGGATCATAAGGAATTGTGCCATTAGGGTGATGGGAACTGTTGCTTTTATCAAATACATCAAAGTTCAGCTGGTGCCTATTAATCCAGCCTGGTCTCATTGTTAATATGTAGGTATAATTTAATTAACTTTCAAAGACACAAAACGGTCTGGGTTACTTGACTGTAACCCTGTTCCCTGATAAAGCGGAACGAGATGCTGCGCTGCTTAGCGCTATTGGGAATGTCTTTATTGTGACCAGCTGTGATTATAGTGTGTAAACACGTCAATGGAATTGACCTAGAGCTTTTATAGCCTCTGTTAGTGACATCATCAGAATGCGCCAGCATCAGAGGCTATAAATAGATGAGCCCACAGCTGCATCGTCAGGATATTTTCTCTGAAGAGCAGTCCTGGGACATCTTTAGCACGGCAAAGCAACGCAGCATCTCAGCTTTATCAGGGAACAGGGTTACAGTCAAGTAACCCGGACCGTTCCCTTTCAAAAGCTACACTCAATGCTGCGCTGCTTAGCGCTATTGGGAACGAGAATACCCACGCCGCCGTGCTTGAAGGTGTCTGGACCCCTTACGGTTGTGTAGGTGTGCTCACAAGAATGCAAGGAAGCCTCAGACATTAGCTTTTGATGTCGACTCAAGGATGTGAGAGCCCGGAGTGGCATGAGCATCCAAACTATAAAACTTTATGAATGTGTGCGGAGAGGACCAACCTGCCGCATCACAAACAGGTTGTAAGGGGCACCCCTTGCTAAAGCAGTAGAGGAGGCGATCCCCCTGGTGGAGTGAGCCCTTAAGCCTGTTGGCAAAGCTTGGCCGTGCACCTCATAGGCGAGAGCAATAGCATCCCTGACCCAATGTGACATGGTCTGTTTGGTGGCGGCTGCACCTCTGTTACGGCCCCCATAACAAACAAACAGTTGCTCTTAATTTACACCACTGGCTAGTGCGGTGGACGAAAACCCAGTGTCCCTCAGTTGGTACCCATCAGGGGCCAAACATGAAGGTTCCACAGGTCGGGCCTGGGATGGAATATCGTGCCCCCCGCCTGAGACAGAAGGTCCCTCCTCTTCGGAATCGTCCATGGTGAGCCGTTGAGGAGAGACATTATCCCCGAGGACCATACGCTGTTCGGCCAATGCGGCGCTATCAGTAAGATGCAAGACCCTTACTGGCGAACTCTGGCTAGAACTCCCGGAAGCAGAGAGACTGGAGGAACGCATACAGACACATTTTGGGCCATGTGTGTGCCATCGCGTCCAGACCCACTGCCAATCTGATTCATTACTTCTGGGTGGAGTTTCCATTCCCCCATCTGTAATTTCTGTCTGGACAGTAAATCCGCTCCCACATTCAATTGCCCCGGAATGTACACTGCCCTGAGTGACAGGAGGCAGTTGATGTGCCCATCGGGCTGATGACCCTCCAATTCCCCTTTGGCTGGACGAACCACTTAAGACCGCACCCCGAATAACTCACAGTGCTCACACTCATCCTGCTCCAACACAGCAGCCGCATGCTCTTCCCCCAAACAAACAAAGCGGTAAGTGTGTGTATCCATTTCTGGCATAGGAAAAGAACATGGAGGGACACAGCACTTACTTTGCTGTTGACTCATTTTTCTGCTTGGTTTTCTTTGATTTAACTCTTTTCACTTGTGAGACAGAGATGAGAAAGAGAAAATCTGCACACTGCCAGTTGAAATCTAACTCCTAACAAAGATCTGTAGTCAGATAAAGAGAGAGAGGTTTTTTGATGCTGAAATGTACAATATGGACATATTGGCAAAATTTTAACGTTGCATTATTACGTTTTACAGCTACAAAACATTAAATATTTTGTATACAAATCTTTATACAAAATATTTACGAATAATTTATATAGGCCAACACTTTTACTCTGCAAATGTGTGCATCGAGGGTGCATATCAACCGCAATGGGGATGCCCACGAGCAACCTTCTGAATCCTAAAATGACAAATGGGAAACCCTACAGTCTCCTGGACTTAACGGACACGTGCACGCGGCCATTGTAAGCCCACAAGACCGAAAGTGCATATTAAGTGTGCCATTTGGGACAGGGCCAATGAGCATCTGGTATCACTGCCGTAAAACACGTCATAACTCTTCTTGAGGGTGCAATTTTTGAATTTGAATTCATCAAGAGCGCGGGATTTGACTTTTATGGACACCGCTGAGAATGGAGATGAATCGCCGGTTAAAGGGCTGAATTTGGATCTGTTCCTCACAAACGCATGGATTCTAAAGATTTGGATTACAATGAATGAATAAAATGTATGTCTTTTGTGAATTTATGTTGTATTTTATAGTTCTATCGTCAGTCGCTGTATAGGAGAAAATGCCTTTTGTGTCTCACGGCAAACAAACTAAATGTTACAGAATGGTTAAACGATTAAAGAAATGTTATTCATTTTAAGGTTTTAAAGTGTAGTCTTGATTAACGAGTTTGTAGCACAAGTCACGAACAGAGCGAAATGTTATTACTTATTGAGTAGATGAGTAAACTGCATTTAATAAATGTGACTGGAAACACGTCATTGATATGACAATTGAATACAATAGAGTTAAAACATTAATGCCATGATTTTAATATTCATAAATAGAAATATGTACAAATTTGTACATCGGTGAAGTTTTTCATTCGTTTTAGTGTGGTCAATACATCAATATTGTACATTTCAGAGTGTATGAAAAGTGTGGTAGAATTACACTTTAAGTAAAAATACACACATATTCTCATGAGACCATATATCATCAGTCTTGTTAGTAATCGCAAGGCGATTAGCTATGTAACAGAGGTAATGAAAAGCATTCTTAAAGGGATAAATCACCCTAAAATGAAAATTAAGTAATCGTTTAATCACCCTGCTGTTGCTCTTTGCAGTATGTCATTCTTTCTTTTTTGGACCACAAAAGGAGAATAAAAAAAAAATTCTTACTCGCGCTTGAATACCAACAAATTAGATCTGCCAGGCTCTCTCACCAGTCAACCACACGCACACCTGCACCTCATCTGCACCTTCATCAACTGGCTTATAAGCACACTCCTCACCTCAGTTAATTGTCCGGTCTCATTCATGCTACTTACCTGTATCTCCAGCAAATTCTCCTGAGTTCTATTTTCCAACGTTTACCTCCAAGAATTACCTTCATTCTCCATGATCATCTGTCAGAGGTCAAGGTGTGTGCATCCAACCTGGTCTCCTCTTCACCGAATCTCACGAGTCTCTGCACCTGTAAGAAAAAGACTTTCCATCACTCTTACATCAACTGTACATCAAGTCTCCATTGAATGTCTACTCACCTATTGATGTTGCCTGTGGCTCCGTGCTGTCTCGAATAAATACTGTTTACCATTCCTCTTGTGTTCCGAGTATACATTCCATAACAGAAGACGACCTGAAATAAAGAGGCGATTCATTCAGCACGATGAGTTCACCCGATCCATTCCAGGGACCCGCCAGGCTCTCAACCCACCATCAACCTCCATCACTACTTCCTTCACCACATCCACCACTTCTTCACTGCCTGTGAGTGCCAGTCCCATGGCCCGACTGGCACCCTACTCTGGCTCGGCGGAGTATTGCAATGGTTTTAATCTCCAGTGCACATTGAACCTGGAGATGCAGTCGCACTTATTTCCCACAGAGAGAGCGAAGATCGGTATATTATCATTATATATATCACTATATTATGTCTTTGCTGTTAGGACGAGCACTTCAGTGGGCCGAGACGATCTGGCACCAGGCCGGTACTGTAACCTAGTTCAGGGAGGTGTTTTGGTGAGAAACTTTATCACCTCAGTCAAAGAAGTAAACCTATCAATGAGTATGCACTTCAGTTTCGTACCCTCGCTGCGGCCAGTGGGTGGAATGAGCACTCGCTCCTGACCACCTATAGGCAAGGACTCGACCCTTCAGTGTGGCTGCAGCTCGCTGCATACAACGACACCATCTGCTTCGAATGTTTCATCCAGCTGTCCATCTGAGTGGCCAGTCGTATGCAGTCGTGTTACGAAGGACACCAGGGTCAGCAATCCTCCTACCATCGCCAGCCAGAGTCCATCAGTGCTCCAGAACCAGGTTTTGAACCCATGCAAGTTGACATGACAAGGTTATCCCCTACTGAGCGACAGAGGTAGCTCACCCAGGGGCTGTGTCTGTACTGTGCTGCAGGTGGACATTTGTCCACCACGACCCATGGTGAGTGTTGTGAATACTCCTACTGCCAATTTAAAGCCTCTCACCACAGAAGTTATTCTTACTACATCACTTGGAAACTCTTCTTTTCCTGGTTATGGAGCACTCCACCGCTGATGTGATCCTAGGGCGTCCGTGGCTTGTGCAGCACGAGCCTGTGATCTCCTGGAAGACGGGTGAGATCCTGAAGTGGGGTAAGGGCTGTTCTCTGGTGTGCTTCCCACAGTTCCACGGCTCTTCCTATCAGCTCTACCTCCATTGAAAGCCCCGTAGAGAAACCATCAGTGGACATACCAACCTGCTACGCCCCCTACAGTGATGTCTTCTGCCCCAAGAAAGCCACTATGCTGCGTCCACATTAGCCATGGGACTGCGCCATCGATTTGATTCCGGGTGAGCCAGTGCCCCATGGGAAGATATACCCGCTGTCTCTTCCCGAGCAGAAGGCCAAGGAGGAGTATGTAGAAGAGGCACTCCAACAAGGCTACATCCGCCCTTCTACGTCCCCTGCTGCTTTGAGTTTTTTCTTCGTGGCCAAAAAGGACGGAGGCTTATGGCCTTGTATTGACTACCGCTCGCTGAACAAGATGACTGTTAAGTTCCGTTACTTAGAACATCTCAGCGGAGCCTCTGTTTTCACCAAGTTGGACCTCCGCAGCGCCTATAACCTCATCCGGATACGTGAGGGAGACAAGTGGAAGATGGTGTTCGTAACCCCTACAGGCCATTATGAATATCTCTTCATGCCATATGGACTGGTCAATGTCCCCTCCGTATTCCAGGATTTTATGCATGAGGTACTCCGGGAGTTCCTCCACCATTCTGTTCTTGTCTACATTGATGACATCCTCGTGTACTCCCGGAGTATGGCCGAACATCGCCAGCATGTTGCGGAGGTCCTGCAATGCCTGAGAGAGTACCAACTGTTCCTCAAAGCTGAAAAATGTTCATTCCATCAAACCTCAGTGCAGTTCCTTGGATACAACATCAGCAGTCAAGGCATCCAGATGGATGAGGCGAAGGTGGAAGCGGTAAGAAACTGGCCTACTCCTACTACCATAAAGGAACTTGTGAAACATTTTCTAGGCTTCGCAAACTTCTATCGACGGTTCATCCAAGATTACATCTCCATCACCTGTCCATTAACAGATTAATTGAAGAACAAGCCCATGTCTCTGTCCTGGTCACCATCTGCCTCTTCCGCATTCCATCAGCTGAAGACCGCCTTTACTAGTGCACCGCTCCTAGTTCATCTGGATCCTGATAGACCGTTTGTTGTGGAGGTGGACGTTTGAACTACCGGAGTCGGAGCGATGCCCTCTCAGCAGCAGGGGACCCCGTCAAGCCCGCTGTGCTTTATTCTTCACCCGATTTGATTTCTTGATTTATTATCATCCAGGAATCGAAATGTTAAGGCTTATGCTCTGTCCCGTCTCCACGCCCCTGAGGAGGTTAATGATATCCCAGAACCCATCCTGCCTGGTAATCTGATCGTGTGTCCTATCCAATGGTCCTCGGACTCTGTTGCCTCCACAAATGTCTCCACCGCCACTCCGCCGGGCTGTCCACCCGGCCACCAGTATGTTCCACAACGCACTCCACTTATCCACTCCACTCACTTATCTCTGGGCACTGGCCACCCAGGGGCCAATAACACCCTTTCACTGCTGAAAGATTACTTCTGGTGGCCCAACATGGCCAGGGATGTGAGAAGGTTCGTACAGGGACGTAAGGACTGCGCCATCTCTAAGAGTCCCCGCCATCTACCATCTGGCAAGCTCCATCTGCTGCCCGTTCTCAGTTGACCATGGACACACCTAGGAGTGGACTTCATCAATGATCTGCCTCCATCTAACGGTAACACATGCATCCTTGTTATCATCGACCACTTTTCCAAGTCATGCCGTCTGCTTTCTCTTAAAGGACTCCCGACAGCTGTAGAGACCGCCGAATTGCTCTTCAACCACGTCTTCAGATATTACGGGATTCCTGAGGATATCGTGTCTGACCGGGGTCCACAGTTTATATCTAGGGTATGGAAGGCACTCTTCACCCTCCTAGGTGTGACCGTAAGTCTCTCCTCTGGATACCATCCTCAATCGAACGGGCAGACGGAAAGAAAGATCCAAGAGATCGGCTGCTTCCTACGAACCTTCTGTCATGGCCACCAGAACTCTTGGAACCAGTTCCTTGGCTGAGCCAAGTACGCCCAGAATTCCCTGCGTCAACTCACTACTGGATTCACTCCCTTCCAGTGCGTACTCGGTTACCAGCCACCCCTATTCCCCTGGTCTGGAGAACCTTCTGATGTCCCTTCTATCGACCACTGGTTCCAAGAGAGCAAGAGGGTCTAGGGCGCAGCTCACCATCAGCTTTAGCAGGCAGTCCGCCGGCGGAAGATCACAGCCGACCGTCGAAGATCAGAGACGCCATCATACCAACCTGGTCAGAAGGTTTGGCTGTCCACCGGAGACATCCGAATGCGGCTGCCCTGCAAGAAGCTTAGTCCCAGGTTTATTGGCCCCTTCACCATCCTCAAGCAGATTAACCCTCTAAACCCTGAGCTGTTTTCTGGGCCCTGGAGGTGTTTTGACATGCCCTGACATTTGAGCTTATTTCTGTTACTTGTAACATGTTCATGGCTAAAGTCGGATTACACTGTATTCAGCACAAACTTTGCTACTATAATATGTGAGCAGCATGTATGTAAAAGTTTGTAATTTTGAGAAAATGACGTTTATGCGTGGTTTGTGAAAAAAATTAAGTCACTGAAATAAGGCCATAAAACCCATACTGAATATTTGTTCACAAGACTTTTGAAAAGTGGATCACGTAGGCTAGAATTTTTGCTTCAAGACGATGTAAAAATCACCCTGCCCACTCATTCACATAAAACAATATATTGGTTTAAAATTTGTAAGACATGTTTTGTGTCAGGAAGGCTTATACGGGGAGGGCGAGTAATCATTATGAATATTGATGTTTTTCACACCTGGAAAGACAAAGACACTCCCCTAATGGCCCAATATCAGGTGAATGGGACTGTGAGGGAACTAGAACAAAGAATAAGAAGAGATTAAAAGAATGCCTTTTTGAATTGTTTGCAATTATTTACAACACAACATAATCCAAATATAATAGATAATCATAGTTATTTATAAGGGAGACTCAAAATGTTTGTACTGTACCACACAGTGTATGTAATTTCAGTCTCTGCAGTTAAGTGTGTGTATAAAAGGTTCTCAAATATAAACGCATTTGATTTACTTAACCTATTTATGCACAATTTAATCCTAAAAATAATTTTAACGTCATAGAAATAAATGTCAATTGTTACACACAAACCATCTAAAGCTTTTGTAGCATTATACACTGCCGTTCAAAGGTTTGGGGTCAGTAAGAATTTGTTTTAAATTAATAGTGTGACGACTCACGGGGTGTAATATTTTGTGTTGTCCAGCAGGGGTCTCTGGGGTAATGTTGTTTGTGTTCTTAGGTTGAGCGCTGTGACACAGGTGTGGAGAATTGACGGTGATTAACCATGCGGCTTATAAGAAGCTTGAGAGTTGACGAGAGTGGGGAATATGAAGTGTTGGGACAAAAGGCTGGGAGCGTGATCTCGCCGTTCCTGGAAGCTTGGTTACCCTGTTGGCTCTCTCGTCCTCTCCAGTTCAAGGCTTGATGTTGTTGTCCTGTGATTTTTGTCATTTTATTTTTAAATGTAGTTATGTCTTTCTTTTTGATTAAATACTTATTATTTTTGCAAATTTGATTGTGTATGGCCTCTCCCTTTCATGTTGCTTCTCCTCGAGTCAAGGGGTTGTAACAATAGTTTTATTAATAATTAATAATTTTTAAGAAATAAATAGTTTTATTCAGCAAGAATGCATTAAATGTGTCAAAAGTTAGAAAAGCTTTCTACTTCAGATTAATGCAGTTTTTTTTTATTTATTTTTTTTTACTTTTTATTCATCAAAGAATCCTGAAAAAAATGTACACAACTGTTTTCAACATGGATTTCTCATTACAGTATCACAGTGAATATCATAATGATTTGTTTGCAATATAATCTACAAATGCATACACAAACAGACGTTCCTGCCACGTTTAAAGGCATTTCCTCGCACACACCTAGTTTGCAGAACAAACTAAACCAACAAACTAAATGCTCCCGTGATGGTCTGCCGTTGATAAGCTTTTTCATCTCGCTACTGCATAGACGTGCCTGGGAAAAACGAGTGCACCACATGAGCGGCATAGCGATGTTGCTCTCTATTTGAGCACGCTTTGTCACGTGGCTACATTTTAAATAACAAGCTTGTGCGCGCAAAAGACGCAACATATGTTAACAGACCCTTAGTCAGTGGTTAGATCAGAGTAGCAGTCAATAAACGGGACAAGGGAGGTCACGTACGGGACATTTAGGCCCAAATAAACGGGACGTCCCAGCTAATATGGGACAGTTGGCAACCATATTTTATATCATGCTGTGTTTAATATTATAGGGCATAAAAATATCCTCATGTCATATTTATTTAGCATTGAAAGGTTGCCTACCTGTCTATATTTCATATTTCAACATGTTTCTGTTGATTTCACACATTTTAGTCTGGCAATAATTCAACTAGTAGCCTACAATGTGAAGCTTATGTAACAATAACACTAATATAAGTGAGAAGAAATGTTTTATCTTAAAAATTCTAGCACTCATCTTAAAATCGCGTTCTGTTTCTTCGGAGGTAAATCCAAGGTAAACTCACAGTGTGTCTTCCAAACTCGATGAAAAGCAGAAGAATGATGAAGATGATGCTTTGTTTTGAGGTGATGGGGCGTTTACAGTTTCATGTTCCTTCACGTGGACGATTAGCATGTGAATCTCTTTGCACGCACTTGGGTGTGGTCACATTAAAAATAATGATGCTCCGCTGGAGGAACTGTACCTTATGCTGTTTTCATATGGATTACATAAACAGAATATTCGTTATTTTAAATATAAATTACTTAATTTCAAAGTAGATATTCTAGGCTTTCTAAAGACATATCTGTCGTGTGTGTGGCAAGTATTCGCTGAGTTACAGTTCATTTTCAGACGCATTTCAGAGTGGACTTAACGGAGAGACAGACGGGAGAACGCGCATCCTTTTTGTTCCCTTTCAAAAGGGAACTCGCACTGCGTCGGTTCGACGCTTTTGGGGATATTACGTCACAGCATGACAGGTGTCTGAAATCACCATCAAATCACGGTAATCCTATTGACCGGCGACAGCCCATGACGTCATCATCATGCGACCTGGAAGTATATAAGGGCGCCTTGCAAACACACATACTTCTTTTCGTCTTCAGGGACTGTCTGTAAGGAACGCTGTCAAATTACAGTTAATAAAGAAAGAATGAAGAGTTCTAGGAAGGCTGAATGATTGCTGAAGTGTGCAGATGTGTCATCTGGACCTCATGGCTTGGGTCCCGCTCGTGCTGAGGCCGAGTGGCGACACGTGTCATGGGGGTCCCAGATGGAGCTCGCCGATCATCTGGAGAGGAGTGTAAACGGCTGACGAGGGTGACGGTCTTCCACTAAGCTCTGCAGCGAGTGCTCTGTTGGACGAGCAGGAGATGGCTGATGAGGGTGGTGATAGTAATCAGGAAGAGCCTGAATCCTCTCAGCCACCCTGCCCCGCGTATGCTGAGTTGCTGGATGTTGTGGAGCGCGCTGCGGGCAGGCTGCAGCTGCCTTGGTGGCGCTCTAGGGGAGAGATCGGTTGCGGCAGGCTGGACGATCGATTTCTCCCCGGCCATAGACCAGCACCTCAGGCGAGCCTTTTATTTCTCCCGGATCTTCATTCTGAGATCCAGGCGGCATGGAAAAACCCATATTCAGCCTGTATCCACCGACATCAGCGAGCTAGTTTCGCTGACGTTGAGGGGATGGCTGAACATGGGTATGTGTCGATGCCCCCCAGCTGCATTTAAGACATGCATACCGCTGAGATCCACATCCACACCTAGGCAGGCGGGGCCTGGTCCTTCACTGCCCGAGGACCGTAGGCAGGACCAGAGGGCTAACGTCTCCTCTCGTGAGCCCCCTCCGTGGAGGAGTAAGGCTCAGAGGAGACGGGATTCCCGCCGGAAGAAGGATCTGAGGGAGGTGATCCAGGACAAACGCGGTCGGCGTTGGTGATGGATCACCTCCCTTGAGGGCGTCATATCTTAGCCCTCTCCTTTTTCCATTTTCAATCTTCCAATCTATTCCCAGGTGCTTCTTACATCAGGCCTGAGGTGGGCCTGTGATGAGTGGAACTATGTTCTGATGGCCTACTTTGGCTTGGTTAGTGAGAGCGCCGCTTTCAGGCATGCAAGGGTGGTAGAACACAGCGGTCATATGAGAACTGTGTGGTGAGTCTTCGCTCTATATGCCACAGATGAGATGAGGTGGTCTATTTTGTGTAATAACACTAAAATATGTAGTACAGACCTTCGTTCCCTGTATAGAGTGTGGGTTTTATGTCACCGTTAGGAGGAAGAAGGTTAACTGAAGGTTTCCCCTGTAGGTGGCTGAATACAGCGCCAGGTTTTTGGGCTGTGTATGTGAGTGTGTGTGTTGGCTTTTTCCCTCATGTTGTGGATGTGTATGTAAACTTAGGCTTCCTCTCATGGCGAGAGTTATGTTGAGGCCGCCGCTCATTTCCACTGGAATGTTAGCGGAGTACTAAGCGGTAGAACGTCCTTCTAGCAGAATGGAGTGTCTACTGCTTGGTGTTGTTTTACTATGTGCCTTTGGTTCCATTTGCCACCTCAGGTTAGAGTAGTTTTGTCTCTTCTAGAGTGTGTTTACTAGAGACTGACGCTGGAACTTCAGTTGGGTATGTTGGTTTAGCTGGCCTAGGCTGTTAGGGATGATAGAGGTGCTTTGCTGAGGCACTGTCACCTCTGGCTGTTCAGCTACGTGAATTTGGGTTCATATACCATCCCTATGTTGTCAGCCTCCTCTCATGCGAGCCTGGGTTAGAGTTAGCCTGCCCTCTTTTTCTG
Source organism: Rhinogobio ventralis (assembly GCA_039654625.1). Classification (NCBI taxonomy): domain Eukaryota; kingdom Metazoa; phylum Chordata; class Actinopteri; order Cypriniformes; family Gobionidae; genus Rhinogobio; species Rhinogobio ventralis. The sequence continues at coordinate 13,818,813 of CM077198.1, forward strand.
TCGGGGGGACATTCATAGCAGCTGCAACCAGGTAGCTAGCCTTGAGCTAGCCCAGTTTTGTGTGAATTGGTGTGCTATGCTTCCCAAAGACTTTGGTTTTGTGAGGACTTGTTACCAGCTTGTAGGCTCTACGAAGCCTCCCTGAGGACGTGTCTCTATCAGTGATGGGTATTTATTAGTCAGCCAGTGGTCTAACTGTCAGAGGTTCCTAGCAGTCAGTTGTAATTTGCTACCAGGTGGTACACCAGACCTCTCTGGAGGCGAGTTCCAGAGTTGGATACTCGGGTAGCTAGCATGACTTGCTATCAAGTAGTAGGCCTCACCAGGCCTCCTTGAAGGCGAGTGCCGGTGTGTGGCATCTGGACGGCTAGCCTGACTGGCTATCAGGTGGTAGGTGAACCCACAGGGTCTTATTGGTTACCATGACAATTCTGTCTTCTGAGGAAGACTGACAGTTTTTCAGTCCCTCAGTCTGGATGCCTCACTGAGGCAGTGTCCGGAGGCTCTGTTTCTGAACAGACAGGGTTGGCCAAACCGAAGTGTCCAATATAAAGGGCACCAGGTCAGGCCTCTCTGCTGGCATTCGGGTGATTATTTTCCCCGGGTAGTCCTTCGGGTCCCCCAGCCACATTCCCTGAAAGGGACCCCTTCTGTTGAAGTGGTTGGTCCCAGGCCTTTGAGCAGTAGAACCTTATGTGAAGAGCATAAAGATTCCTCTTGAGGCTTATAGCTTGGGCCTCATAGGGGATGCTGTCACTGACATCCCAGTGTGGGAGTGGTTCAGGCATTTCATGTGAATTTGCTTGTTCTGACAGTTGTCACTGCCAGTGGGCAGGCACTCCCCTCAGCATGGCGGCGTGGGTATATCGTTCCCAAAGCGCCGAACCGACGCAGTGCGAGTTCCCTTTCGAAAGGGAACGCTCTCAGGTTACATATGTAACCTATGTTCCCTGAGAACAGGGAACGAGACACTGCGTCTTTTGCCATGCCTCGGAGCCTGCCTGCATCGCTTGAGACTTACTGATATAAATATTATAATTTAACTTTATTTGGAGTACTTTTTTATTGCTCAAAGGACATTTATTAATATTAAGCCTAAAATGTGTTTCATATCACTATTAGTAAGGATAGTATGATCACTATAATAGCAGTCTTTAAATGCAAGATATTTAAAGTGTACCTGAAGTATACTTGCAATAATTCCACTTTAGCACAATCAAATATACATAAGTATATATTTAGTTGGACCTCAGCACTATTTCTGGATAACTAAAGTGCATTAAGTAAAAAATTAGTTTACTAATTTAGCAGACTACTAATTTAGTATACCAAAAGTACAATTGCATGATATTTATATTAAGTACATAAATATGTATACATAAATTATTTATTAATTATATTTAATGAATAATCCAGCAAACTCACTCTTCCAACAAAGGTTTGTGAACCATACCCCAAAACTGCAACTCTGGTTATAGGACACATGGAGACTGATAAGTTTATGACCAGAAGGAATTTGCAGAGAGTTGTGACTCTCACTTAATTATTTTTGAAAAGGACAAATAAACCATCTTAAACCCATATAGCCTATATATAACCACTTGAGAAATATATAAACATATATCCATCTCATGGTTTTTCTTTTATAGGGTTTGGTCTATGTGTTAATTCAATCTTTGTGGGATTTATTTTTCAGAATTGCATACTATGGTTAACTAAAATCCTGTGTATGGCATGTTTGGTCTCTACGAACTCCAAATGTTACTAACTCTGTGCCACATTAAAATTATTAGAATCTTAAAGGTTCTTCTCTTTAGCACCCAAATTACATATTCAAATGCCCTTCTAGAAGACAAAGGATCGTAAAACTTTCCCTCCGAAAGCCTATGTACGATTGGCTCACTGACCCCTAGGAGGAGAGGCTATTCTCAGAGGTTAAAAAGGCCCCCCGCACATATGTAGCTCTTCTCTCTTGGACCTACGACTGACAAGCTGCATCTGCTGGCTCCCACCTGGCCAAGCCGGCCAGGCTGGCAGACCTACACACACATCGAGCCATGTGCAGCTTCCTTGACCATGACGGAGTCAAACTAACCATGTAAGTTCATCATATCTTCTTCAGGCAAAGCAGAGGAAATCGATTGCAACTTCAACACCATCGGACCGAACTATCAAAACTTTCTCCTGCGGCTGTATATCCAGATGCTCTTCAACCGCTCAGGCAAATGCAAGTAATGTACAATATACTAAATTGCTATTAAGCTAAAGTTGTGAACCCTTTTGTTAACAAAGAAGCTTTGAAGATAACAAACTGATGGTTCTTTTCATTGTTTAAGATTTTTTTCCATAGCTTTCCATAGTTTCATTTTGTCACTTTCCATCTTACCCATGTATGTGTGATTGTATGTATGCGTTTCTGTTAGATTAGTTGTGTTTGTGATTTAGTTAATAAAACTTGTGCACAATACATATTTGTTTCTGACTCCCTGTCTGCAAATAAATTTTCACTTAAATTATTATTTTGTTACACGCTCTAATCACTGTAAATGCTAAGGAAGAATTATTTTTCTGTGGCCATGAAAAATACCCTTCTCTTAGAATGAATTAATAATCAATACTGAGTGTTCACAGGATAAACTGATTGATTGATTGTAATTTTAATGTAGCTACATCAAGTTAATCTCATTAACTGATTCAAATATTTATAATTAAACATAATGAATAATCATAATGAGTTATGAATAATTATTAATATGTCCCCTTTGAGCTAACTCACTACAATGTATTCAAATTCATTTATTTTTCACCAGGGGGTCTTCACTAAAAAGATCATTCTTCATTTGTGTTCTGAAGATAAACGGAAGTCTTACAGGTTTGGAATAACATAACAGTGAGTTAAATGATAATATAATTTTTAATAAATTAATGTACATTTTAAAATTAACCATTTCATGCATAAATTATATTATCTTCAGTCAGGATTTTTTTCCCTATGTGTTTTTATTGCTCTTAGGGCATTTTTTACACATATTTTTCAAAGAGATTTTCAGATGTCCACTAGAGTGGACAGCATGCGTTTATGGTTTAAACTGAAGATATGCTGTATTAAACATAATACAGTAATAACACAGCAGTATTGTGTGTATTTAACAAACCAATCAATAAAATGTTATAAAATCATGTGAAAACTATAAAATATATACAAAAAAATAAATAGATGTGAAATATTGTGAACGCAATTGAACTTGAAGTTGAACTTCGCATATCTTTAATATCAGAACATGATGACGTGATTCCATCAGAGATCTCTACAACCTGTCAACTGTGGAAACCCTACTCAGATGCTCCCTCCAGTATTCCAGAGTATGTCCATTTACCCTTAATAGCTGATAATTCTGATTATGTTCAAGATGGGCACATTTCTACCCTAGCACTCCTCTGAGAAAACCTAGTGATCAGGTGTTTTCAATCTCATCTGAAATGAGCAGTGTTGGGGGTAACACATTACAAGTAACATGCATAACGCAATCAGATTCGATTTGATGTTACGAGTAAAGTAATGCATTACAAGCAACATGCATTATGTAATCAGATTACTTTTTGATCTAACAAGTAATGCATTACAAGTAACATGCATTACATAATCAGATTTCTTTTTGATGTAATGAGTAAAGTAATAGATTACAAGTCACATAAATTATGTAATCACATTACTTTTTTGACGTTAATGCAAATTACATTCTAATAACACAAATACATTTATTTACAGTCAAAAAATTTACTGCAGATGAAGTATTTTCAAAAACAATAGTCACAGTATTAGTATGAATTGTAGCTGAAATATAGCTACTGATGCATGATGTCCACTGTAGTGGACAGATGATTAATCAGAATTTTCTCAGAATCTAAAATCAATACTTGGAAATTTTAACTGATATGAATCATTAGATGTTGCTTGATGCTACAACATATTTTTTACCTGCAAGAGTCTCCTAGGATAGAAGGAATGGATGGATATTCTGGAGTAACTTGGCATTTCTGACTGGCCATTGGTTATCTTGGTTTGGAGGGGGAAAAATTGATATGCAATGGCTTGCCACTTGGTGGCAATGTATAGGATGATGCACAAGGGTCCACTGTAGAGGTTGATTTGCAACTATGCCATCAAAACCCATGCATACGCAAGAAAATGATTTTTTAATAGCTGTCCACTGTAGTGACCACTATGCATGAAAGGGTTAAAGGCCATGTTTTGTATAATTCTGTAGATGGCTGTTCTTTTGTGTTTAAGACTAGGAAACTTTTTCTGAGAAATCTTAACTAATGTACTTGAATACACATGTATTGCACTTCTATGTTCTTTCAATTATTGATTAAAATGAACAAAACACTGAGAATAAAGCTAAATAAATAAATAAGGTCATGAATGATTGGTTCACCTGCACAGAAACCGTTTTGATACTCATGGTGGATCTCAAAAAAGCTCAGAACTGTTGACCCAACAACATCAGAGATACCCTATGACGAGACATGGCCCCAGCAGCTCTTCAGGAGAGCATCCGCTGGAGTTTGTGTGTCTGCGCTGTAATTATCCTGGCAGCTGTGCACAAAAAGATCTCCATGAATTAATCCTTTATCACCTGGCCTGCCTATATTCCCCATCATATGTGATATCACTTAAGGGCATTTGACGAGCCACACATTCCTCTGTGTACACTGCAGATCCAAACAAGAGAAAACCCCCCAGATGAAATGCTGCTTTGTGTTTGTTTTTGCCTGGTCCTGGAGGATCACATTGCTTCTGAAGACTCTGTCGCTCTCGGCAACAACATCTGCCTTGTGAGTGTGGGGCAAGTCCCTTCAGAGCAGAAATGCCATTTAACAAGACATGAGGGATTTGAGTCAATGAGTGCTCAATGTGGTGAACTTCATCACAGCAATGAATCTCTCCAAAGAGCTTATGGTGATGGCCTTTTTCTCTGCTTGCTGGCGTGATCTCATAATGGTGGGGTAGCTAACAACAGAACCACTGTGCTTTTGATTCTGTTTTTATGTCATACTGTTCCAACTGCTCTGGCTGTTTTAGCTCAAACAGCTGCATGTTAAAAATTATTCTTAAAACAAAAATAATAATTTTTCATGTTGAAATTTGTTTGTTTGTGTTGAAATCATATTGTGTTGGCCCTGACTCGTCGAGGCATAGACTCCACTGGACTCCTGAAGGTGTGCTGTGGTATCTGGCACCAAGATGTTAGCAGCAGATCCTTCAAGTCCTGTAAGTTGCGAGGTGGGGCCTCCATGGATCGGACTTGTTTGTTCAGCACATCCCACAGATGCTTGATTGGATTGAGATCTGGGGAATTTGGAGGCCAAGTCAACACCTCAAACTTGTTGTTGTGCTCCTCAAACCTTTCTTGAACCATTTTTGTTTTGTGGCAGGGCGCATTATCCTGCTGAAAGAGGCCACAGCCACCAGGGAATACTGTTTCCATGAAAGGGTGTACATGGTCTGCAACAATGCTTAGGTAGGTGGTACGTGTAACATCCACATGGATGGCAGGACCCAAGGTTTCCCAGCAGAACATTGCCCAAAGCATCACACTGCCTCTGACGGCCTGCCTTCTTCCCATAGTGCATCCTGGTGGACAGGGTTCAGCATGGGCATCCTGACTGGTCTGCGGCTATGCAGCCCCATACACAACAAACTGCAATGCACTGTGTATTCTGACACCTTTCTATCAGAACCAGCATTAACTTCTTGAGCAATTTGAGCTACAGTAGCTCGTCTGTTTGATTGGACCACACGATTTTTAATGATGTATTTGAAAATGTTGAAATTAGCATTAACAAAGGTAAATGCTGTAGAACTGCAATTCATTTTTAGTTCATGTTAACTAATTGTTAAATAACGAAACCTTATTGTAAAGTGTTACCCAACACCATGTAATCAAAACCATGTAAATAACTCTTTCAAAGTTTATACAATTTAGGAAATCTAATTTTGCTTAATCTAAATAGGTAATTGTTAAAAGGAGGGTAAATTTGAAGTAATGATAGAACTTCACGTTTAGTTCAGTCAGGGTCTTAAAATAACTAAATTAATAATGTAAATTAATATAAGTAATTTACTTAATATGCTATATTAAAAAGTGTATTGTCATTTAATATTAATATTAGGAATTTAAGTTTTTATTCACATATAAACATTGATCAGCAGACATGAACAGAAGCTCAACCATAAATGCTTTAACACACAAGAACCTCATTGGTTCTTGCGGAAGCTCAAACGTGCTGCGTAACACATGAGAATGAACCTCATTGGTTCTTGCGGAAGCTCAAACGTGCTGCGTAACACATGAGAATGAACCTCATTGGTTCTTGCGGAAGCTCAAACGTGCTGCGTAACACATGAGAATGAACCTTATTGGTTCTTGCGGAAGCTCAAACGTGCTGCGTAACACATGAGAATGAACCTCATTGGTTCTTGCGGAAGCTCAAACGTGCTGCGTAACACATGAGAATGAACCTCATTGGTTCTTGCGGAAGCTCAAACGTGCTGCGTAACACATGAGAATGAACCTCATTGGTTCTTGCGGAAGCTCAAACGTGCTGCGTAACACATGAGAATGAACCTTATTGGTTCTTGCGGAAGCTCAAACGTGCTGCGTAACACATGAGAATGAACCTCATTGGTTCTTGCAGAGCTCAAATGTGCTGCGTAACACATGAGAATGAACCTCATTGGTTCTTGCTGGAGCTCAAACGTGCTACGTATCACGAGAATGAACCTCATTGGTTCTTGCAGAGCTCAAATGTGCTGCATAACACACGAGAATGAACCTCTTTGGTTCTTGCTGAAGCTCAAACTTGCTACGTATCACGAGAATGAACCTCATTGGTTCTTGTGGAGCTCAAACGTGCTGCGTAACACACAATAATGAACCTCATTGGTTCTTGCGGAGCTCAAACGTGCTGCGTAACACACGAGAATGAACCTCATTGGTTCTTGCAGAGCTCAAATGTGCTGTATAACACATGAGAATGAACCTCATTGGTTCTTGCTGAAGCTCAAACGTGCTGCAGAACACATGAGAATGAACCTCATTGGTTCTTGCTAAAGCTCAAACGTGCTGCGTAACACATGAGAATGAACCTCATTGGTTCTTGCGGAAGTTCAAACGTGCTGCGTAACACATGAGAATGAACCTCTTTGGTTCTTGCGGAAGCTCAAATGTGCTGCGTAACACATGAGAATGAATCTCATTGGTTGTTGCAAAAGCTCAAATGTGCTGCGTAACACACAAGAATGAACCCATTGGTTCTTGCTGAAGCTCAAACGTGCTGCGTATCACAAGAATGAACCTCATTGGTTCTTGCGGAGCTCAAACGTGCGGCGTAACACAGGAGAATGAACCTCATTGGTTCTTGCTGAAGCTCAAACGTGCTGTGTAACACAAGAATGAATCTCATTTGTTCTTGCTGAAGCTCAAACGTGCTGCGTAACACAGGAGAATGAACCTCATTGGTTCTTGCTGAAGCTCAAACGTACTGCGTAACACAAGAATGAATCTCATTTGTTCTTGCTGAAGCTCAAACGTGCTGCGTAACACATGAGAATGAACCTCATTGGTTCTTGCTGAAGCTGAAACGTGCTGCATAACACATGAGAATGAACTTCATTGGTTCTTGCGGAAGCTTAAACGTGCTGCGTAACACATGAGAATGAACCTCATTGGTTCTTGCGGAAGTTCAAACGTGCTGCGTAACACATGAGAATGAACCTCATTGGTTCTTGCAGAGCTCAAATGTGCTGCGTAACACATGAGAATGAACCTCATTGGTTCTTGCTAAAGCTCAAACGTGCTGCATAACACATGAGAATGAACTTCACTGGTTCTTGCGGAAGCTTAAACGTGCTGCGTACACATGAGAATGAACCTCATTGGTTCTTGCTGAAGCTCAAACGTGCTGCGTAACACATGAGAATGAACCTCATTGGTTCTTACTGAAGCTCAAACGTGCTGCGTAACACATGAGAATGAACCTCATTGGTTCTTGCGGAAGCACAAACGTGCTGCATAACACGAGAATGAACCTCATTGGTTCTTGCGGAAGCTTAAACGTGCTGCGTACACATGAGAATGAACCTCATTGGTTCTTGCTGAAGCTCAAACGTGCTGCGTAACACATGAGAATGAACCTCATTGGTTCTTGCAGAGCTCAAATGTGCTGCATAACACACGAGAATGAACCTCTTTGGTTCTTGCTGAAGCTCAAACTTGCTACGTATCACGAGAATGAACCTCATTGGTTCTTGTGGAGCTCAAACGTGCTGCGTAACACACAATAATGAACCTCATTGGTTCTTGCAGAGCTCAAACGTGCTGCGTAACACACGAGAATGAACCTCATTGGTTCTTGCAGAGCTCAAATGTGCTGTATAACACATGAGAATGAACCTCATTGGTTCTTGCTGAAGCTCAAACGTGCTGCGTAACACATGAGAATGAACCTCATTGGTTCTTGCAGAAGTTTAAACGTGCTGCGTAACACATGAGAATGAACCTCTTTGGTTCTTGCGGAAGTTCAAACGTGCTGCGTAACACATGAGAATGAACCTCAATGGTTCTTGCTGAAGCTCAAACGTGCTGCATAACACATGAGAATGAACCTCATTGGTTCTTGCAGAAGCTCAAACGTGCTGCGTAACACCTGAGAATGAACTTCATTGGTTCTTGCGGAAGCTCAAACGTGCTGCGTAACACATGAGAATTAACCTCATTGTTTCTTGCTGAAGCTCAAACGTGCTGCGTAACACATGAAAATGAACCTCATTGGTTCTTGCTGAAGCTCAAACGTGCCGCGTAACACACGAGAATGAACCTCTTTGGTTCTTGCTGAAGCTCAAACTTGCTACGTATCACGAGAATGAACCTCATTGGTTCTTGCGGAGCTCAAACGTGCTGCGTAACACACGAGAATGAACCTCATTGGTTCTTGCGGAGCTCAAATGTGCTGCGTAACACATGAGAATGAATCTCATTGGTTGTTGCAAAAGCTCAAATGTGCTGCGTAACACACAAGAATGAACCCATTGGTTCTTGCTGAAGATCAAACGTGCTGCGTAACACACGAGAATGAACCACATTGGTTCTTGTAGAGCTCAAATGTGCTGCGTAACACATGAGAATGAATCTCATTGGTTGTTGCAAAAGCTCAAATGTGCTGCGTAACACACAAGAATGAACCCATTGGTTCTTGCTGAAGCTCAAACGTGCTGCGTATCACAAGAATGAACCTCATTGGATCTTGCGGAGCTCAAACGTTAGGCGTAACACAGGAGAATGAACCTCATTGGTTCTTGCTGAAGCTCAAACGTGCTGCATAACACATGAGAATGAACCTCATTGGTTCTTGCTGAAGCTCAAACGTGCTGCGTAACACATGAGAATGAACTTCACTGGTTCTTGCTGAAGCTCAAACGTGCTGCGTAACACATGAGAATGAACCTCATTGGTTCTTGCTGAAACTCAAACGTGCTGCATAACACATGAGAATGAACCTCATTGGTTCTTGTGGAGCTCAAACGTGCTGCATAACACATGAGAATGAACCTCATTGGTTCTTGCGGAGCTCAAACGTGCTGCGTAACACACGAGAATGAACCTCATTGGTTCTTGCGGAGCTCAAACGTGCTGCGTAACACACAAGAATGAACCTCATTGGTTCTTGCGGAGCTCAAACGTGCGGCGTAACACAGGAGAATGAACCTCATTGGTTCTTGCTGAAGCTCAAACGTGCTGCGTAACACAAGAATGAACCCATTGGTTCTTGCTGAAGATCAAACGTGCTGCGTAACACACGAGAATGAACCTCATTGGTTCTTGTGGAGCTCAAACGTGCTGCGTAACACACAAGAATGAACCTCATTGGTTCTTGCGGAGCTCAAACGTGCTGCGTAACACACGAGAATGAACCACATTGGTTCTTGTAGAGCTCAAATGTGCTGCGTAACACATGAGAATGAATCTCATTGGTTGTTGCAAAAGCTCAAATGTGCTGCGTAACACACAAGAATGAACCCATTGGTTCTTGCTGAAGCTCAAACGTGCTGCGTATCACAAGAATGAACCTCATTGGATCTTGCGGAGCTCAAACGTGCGGCGTAACACAGGAGAATGAACCTCATTGGTTCTTGCTGAAGCTCAAACGTGCTGCATAACACATGAGAATGAACCTCATTGGTTCTTGCTGAAGCTCAAACGTGCTGCGTAACACATGAGAATGAACTTCACTGGTTCTTGCTGAAGCTCAAACGTGCTGCGTAACACATGAGAATGAACCTCATTGGTTCTTACTGAAGCTCAAACGTGCTGCGTAACACATGAGAATGAACCTCATTGGTTCTTGCGGAAGCACAAACGTGCTGCATAACACGAGAATGAACCTCATTGGTTCTTGCGGAAGCTCAAACGTGCTGCGTAACACATGAGAATGAACCTCATAGGTTCTTGCTGAAGCTCAAACGTGCTGCGTAACACATGAGAATGAACTTCATTGGTTCTTGCGGAAGCTCAAACGTGCTGCGTAACACATGAGAATGAACCTCATTGGTTCTTGCGGAAGCTCAAACGTGCTGCGTAACACATGAGAATGAACCTCATTGGTTCTTGCTGAAACTCAAACGTGCTGCATAACACATGAGAATGAACCTCATTGGTTCTTGTGGAGCTCAAACGTGCTGCATAACACATGAGAATGAACCTCATTGGTTCTTGCGGAGCTCAAACGTGCTGCGTAACACACGAGAATGAACCTCATTGGTTCTTGCGGAGCTCAATCGTGCTGCGTAACACACAAGAATGAACCTCATTGGTTCTTGCGGAGCTCAAACGTGCGGCGTAACACAGGAGAATGAACCTCATTGGTTCTTGCTGAAGCTCAAACGTGCTGCGTAACACAAGAATGAATCTCATTTGTTCTTGCTGAAGCTCAAACGTGCTGCGTAACACATGAGAATGAACCTCATTGGTTCTTGCAGAGCTCAAATGTGCTGCGTAACACATGAGAATGAACCTCATTGGTTCTTGCTGAAGCTCAAACGTGCTGCACAACACATGAGAATGAACCTCATTGGTTCTTGCTGAAGCTCAAACGTGCTGCGTAACACATGAGAATGAACCTCATTGGTTCTTGCGGAAGCTCAAACGTGCTGCCTAACACATGAGAATAAACCTCATTGGTTCTTGCTGAAGCTCAAACGTGCTGCGTAACACATGAGAATGAACCTCATTGGTTCTTGCGGAAGCTCAAACGTGCTGCGTAACACATGAGAATGAACCTCATTGGTTCTTGCTGAAGCTCAAACGTGCTGCATAACACATGAGAATGAACCTCATTGGTTCTTGCGGAAGCTCAAACGTGCTGCGTAACACATGAGAATGAACCTCATAGGTTCTTGCTGAAGCTCAAACGTGCTGCGTAACACATGAGAATGAACTTCATTGGTTCTTGCTGAAGCTCAAACGTGCTGCACAACACATGAGAATGAACCTCATTGGTTCTTGCTGAAGCTCAAACGTGCTGCGTAACACATGAGAATGAACCTCATTGGTTCTTGCGGAGCTCAAATGTGCTGCGTAACACACGAGAATGAACCTCATTGGTTCTTGCGGAGCTCAAATGTGCTGCGTAACACATGAGAATGAATCTCATTGGTTGTTGCAAAAGCTCAAATGTGCTGCGTAACACACAAGAATGAACCCATTGGTTCTTGCTGAAGATCAAACGTGCTGCGTAACACAAGAGAATGAACCTCTTTGGTTCTTGCTGAAGCTCAAACTTGCTACTTATCACGAGAATGAACCTCATTGGTTCTTGTGGAGCTCAAACGTGCTGCGTAACACACAAGAATGAACCTCATTGGTTCTTGCGGAGCTCAAACGTGCTGCGTAACACACGAGAATGAACCTCATTGGTTCTTGTAGAGCTCAAATGTGCTGCGTAACACATGAGAATGAATCTCATTGGTTGTTGCAAAAGCTCAAATGTGCTGCGTAACACACAAGAATGAACCCATTGGTTCTTGCTGAAGCTCAAACGTGCTGCGTATCACAAGAATGAACCTCATTGGATCTTGCGGAGCTCCAATGTGCGGCGTAACACAGGAGAATGAACCTCATTGGTTCTTGCTGAAGCTCAAACGTGCTGTGTAACACAAGAATGAATCTCATTTGTTCTTGCTGGAGCTCAAACGTGCTGCGTAACACATGAGAATGAACCTCATTGGTTCTTGCTGAAGCTGAAACGTGCTGCATAACACATGAGACTGAACTTCACTGGTTCTTGCGGAAGCTTAAACGTGCTGCGTAACACATGAGAATGAACCTCATTGGTTCTTGCGGAAGTTCAAACGTGCTGCGTAACACATGAGAATGAACCTCATTGGTTCTTGAAGAGCTCAAATGTGCTGCGTAACACATGAGAATGAACCTCATTGGTTCTTGCTAAAGCTCAAACGTGCTGCATAACACATGAGAATGAACCTCATTGGTTCTTGCTGAAGCTCAAACGTGCTGCGTAACACATGAGAATGAACTTCACTGGTTCTTGCGGAAGCTCAAACGTGCTGCGTAACACATGAGAATGAACCTCATTGGTTCTTGCTGAAGCTCAAACGTGCTGCGTAACACATGAGAATGAACCTCATTGGTTCTTGCGGAAGCACAAACGTGCTGCATAACACGAGAATGAACCTCATTGCTTCTTGCTGAAGCTCAAACGTGCTGCATAACACATGAGAATGAACCTCATTGGTTCTTGCTGAAGCTCAAACGTGCTGCGTAACACATGAGAATGAACTTCACTGGTTCTTGCTGAAGCTCAAACGTGCTGCGTAACACATGAGAATGAACCTCATTGGTTCTTGCTGAAACTCAAACGTGCTGCATAACACATGAGAATGAACCTCATTGGTTCTTGTGGAGCTCAAACGTGCTGCATAACACATGAGAATGAACCTCATTGGTTCTTGCGGAGCTCAAACGTGCTGCGTAACACACGAGAATGAACCTCATTGGTTCTTGCGGAGCTCAAACGTGCTGCGTAACACACAAGAATGAACCTCATTGGTTCTTGCGGAGCTCAAACGTGCGGCGTAACACAGGAGAATGAACCTCATTGGTTCTTGCTGAAGCTCAAACGTGCTGCGTAACACAAGAATGAACCCATTGGTTCTTGCTGAAGATCAAACGTGCTGCGTAACACACGAGAATGAACCTCATTGGTTCTTGTGGAGCTCAAACGTGCTGCGTAACACACAAGAATGAACCTCATTGGTTCTTGCGGAGCTCAAACGTGCTGCGTAACACACGAGAATGAACCACATTGGTTCTTGTAGAGCTCAAATGTGCTGCGTAACACATGAGAATGAATCTCATTGGTTGTTGCAAAAGCTCAAATGTGCTGCGTAACACACAAGAATGAACCCATTGGTTCTTGCTGAAGCTCAAACGTGCTGCGTATCACAAGAATGAACCTCATTGGATCTTGCGGAGCTCAAACGTGCGGCGTAACACAGGAGAATGAACCTCATTGGTTCTTGCTGAAGCTCAAACGTGCTGCATAACACATGAGAATGAACCTCATTGGTTCTTGCTGAAGCTCAAACGTGCTGCGTAACACATGAGAATGAACTTCACTGGTTCTTGCTGAAGCTCAAACGTGCTGCGTAACACATGAGAATGAACCTCATTGGTTCTTACTGAAGCTCAAACGTGCTGCGTAACACATGAGAATGAACCTCATTGGTTCTTGCGGAAGCACAAACGTGCTGCATAACACGAGAATGAACCTCATTGGTTCTTGCGGAAGCTCAAACGTGCTGCGTAACACATGAGAATGAACCTCATAGGTTCTTGCTGAAGCTCAAACGTGCTGCGTAACACATGAGAATGAACTTCATTGGTTCTTGCGGAAGCTCAAACGTGCTGCGTAACACATGAGAATGAACCTCATTGGTTCTTGCGGAAGCTCAAACGTGCTGCGTAACACATGAGAATGAACCTCATTGGTTCTTGCTGAAACTCAAACGTGCTGCATAACACATGAGAATGAACCTCATTGGTTCTTGTGGAGCTCAAACGTGCTGCATAACACATGAGAATGAACCTCATTGGTTCTTGCGGAGCTCAAACGTGCTGCGTAACACACGAGAATGAACCTCATTGGTTCTTGCGGAGCTCAATCGTGCTGCGTAACACACAAGAATGAACCTCATTGGTTCTTGCGGAGCTCAAACGTGCGGCGTAACACAGGAGAATGAACCTCATTGGTTCTTGCTGAAGCTCAAACGTGCTGCGTAACACAAGAATGAATCTCATTTGTTCTTGCTGAAGCTCAAACGTGCTGCGTAACACATGAGAATGAACCTCATTGGTTCTTGCAGAGCTCAAATGTGCTGCGTAACACATGAGAATGAACCTCATTGGTTCTTGCTGAAGCTCAAACGTGCTGCACAACACATGAGAATGAACCTCATTGGTTCTTGCTGAAGCTCAAACGTGCTGCGTAACACATGAGAATGAACCTCATTGGTTCTTGCGGAAGCTCAAACGTGCTGCCTAACACATGAGAATAAACCTCATTGGTTCTTGCTGAAGCTCAAACGTGCTGCGTAACACATGAGAATGAACCTCATTGGTTCTTGCGGAAGCTCAAACGTGCTGCGTAACACATGAGAATGAACCTCATTGGTTCTTGCTGAAGCTCAAACGTGCTGCATAACACATGAGAATGAACCTCATTGGTTCTTGCGGAAGCTCAAACGTGCTGCGTAACACATGAGAATGAACCTCATAGGTTCTTGCTGAAGCTCAAACGTGCTGCGTAACACATGAGAATGAACTTCATTGGTTCTTGCTGAAGCTCAAACGTGCTGCACAACACATGAGAATGAACCTCATTGGTTCTTGCTGAAGCTCAAACGTGCTGCGTAACACATGAGAATGAACCTCATTGGTTCTTGCGGAGCTCAAATGTGCTGCGTAACACACGAGAATGAACCTCATTGGTTCTTGCGGAGCTCAAATGTGCTGCGTAACACATGAGAATGAATCTCATTGGTTGTTGCAAAAGCTCAAATGTGCTGCGTAACACACAAGAATGAACCCATTGGTTCTTGCTGAAGATCAAACGTGCTGCGTAACACAAGAGAATGAACCTCTTTGGTTCTTGCTGAAGCTCAAACTTGCTACTTATCACGAGAATGAACCTCATTGGTTCTTGTGGAGCTCAAACGTGCTGCGTAACACACAAGAATGAACCTCATTGGTTCTTGCGGAGCTCAAACGTGCTGCGTAACACACGAGAATGAACCTCATTGGTTCTTGTAGAGCTCAAATGTGCTGCGTAACACATGAGAATGAATCTCATTGGTTGTTGCAAAAGCTCAAATGTGCTGCGTAACACACAAGAATGAACCCATTGGTTCTTGCTGAAGCTCAAACGTGCTGCGTATCACAAGAATGAACCTCATTGGATCTTGCGGAGCTCCAATGTGCGGCGTAACACAGGAGAATGAACCTCATTGGTTCTTGCTGAAGCTCAAACGTGCTGTGTAACACAAGAATGAATCTCATTTGTTCTTGCTGGAGCTCAAACGTGCTGCGTAACACATGAGAATGAACCTCATTGGTTCTTGCTGAAGCTGAAACGTGCTGCATAACACATGAGACTGAACTTCACTGGTTCTTGCGGAAGCTTAAACGTGCTGCGTAACACATGAGAATGAACCTCATTGGTTCTTGCGGAAGTTCAAACGTGCTGCGTAACACATGAGAATGAACCTCATTGGTTCTTGAAGAGCTCAAATGTGCTGCGTAACACATGAGAATGAACCTCATTGGTTCTTGCTAAAGCTCAAACGTGCTGCATAACACATGAGAATGAACCTCATTGGTTCTTGCTGAAGCTCAAACGTGCTGCGTAACACATGAGAATGAACTTCACTGGTTCTTGCGGAAGCTCAAACGTGCTGCGTAACACATGAGAATGAACCTCATTGGTTCTTGCTGAAGCTCAAACGTGCTGCGTAACACATGAGAATGAACCTCATTGGTTCTTGCGGAAGCACAAACGTGCTGCATAACACGAGAATGAACCTCATTGCTTCTTGCGGAAGCTCAAACGTGCTGCGTAACACATGAGAATGAACCTCATAGGTTCTTGCTGAAGCTCAAACGTGCTGCGTAACACATGAGAATGAACTTCATTGGTTCTTGCGGAAGCTCAAACGTGCTGCGTAACACATGAGAATGAACCTCATTGGTTCTTGCTGAAGCTCAAACGTGCTGCGTAACACATGAGAATGAACCTCATTGGTTCTTGCGGAAGCTCAAACGTGCTGCGTAACACATGAGAATGAACCTCATTGGTTCTTGCGGAAGTTCAAACGTGCTGCGTAACACATGAGAATGAACCTCATTGGTTCTTGCTGAAGCTCAAACGTGCTGCATAACACATGAGAATGAACCTCATTGGTTCTTGTGGAGCTCAAACGTGCTGCATAACACATGAGAATGAACCTCATTGGTTCTTGCAGAGCTCAAACGTGCTGCGTAACACACGAGAATGAACCTCATTGGTTCTTGCGGAGCTCAAACGTGCTCCGTAACACACAAGAATGAACCTCATTGGTTCTTGCGGAGCTCAAACGTGCGGCGTAACACAGGAGAATGAACCTCATTGGTTCTTGCTGAAGCTCAAACGTGCTGCGTAACACAAGAATGAATCTCATTTGTTCTTGCTGAAGCTCAAACGTGCTGCGTAACACATGAGAATGAACCTCATTGGTTCTTGCAGAGCTCAAATGTGCTGCGTAACACATGAGAATGAACCTAATTGGTTCTTGCTAAAGCTCAAACGTGCTGCACAACACATGAGAATGAACCTCATTGGTTCTTGCTGAAGCTCAAACGTGCTGCGTAACACATGAGAATGAACCTCATTGGTTCTTGCTGAAGCTCAAACGTGCTGCGTAACACATGAGAAAGAACCTCATTGGTTCTTGCGGAAGCTCAAACGTGCTGCCTAACACATGAGAATGAACCTCATTGGTTCTTGCTGAAGCTCAAACGTGCTGCGTAACACATGAGAATGAACCTCATTGGTTCTTGCAGAAGCTCAAACGTGCTGCGTAACACATGAGAATGAACCTCATTGGTTCTTGCGGAAGTTCAAACGTGCTGCGTAACACATGAGAATGAACTTCATTGGTTCTTGCGGAAGCTCAAACGTGCTGCATAACACATGAGAATGAACCTCATTGGTTCTTGCTGAAGCCCAAACGTGCTGCGTAACACATGAGAATGAACCTCATTGGTTCTTGCTGAAGCTCAAACGTGCTGCATAACACATGAGAATGAACCTCATTGGTTCTTGCTGAAGCTCAAACGTGCTGCGTAACACGACAATGAACTTCATTGGTTCTTGCGGAAGCTCAAACGTGCTGCGTAACACATGAGAATGAACCTCATTGGTTCTTGCTGAAGCTCAAACGTGCTGCGTAACACATGAGAATGAACCTCATTGGTTCTTGCTGAAGCTCAAACGTGCTGCGTAACACATGAGAATGAACCTCATTGGTTCTTGCGGAATCTCAAACGTGCTGCATAACACATGAGAATGAACTTCATTGGTTCTTGCGGAAGCTCAAACGTGCTGTGTAACACACGTGAATGAACCTCTTTGGTTCTTGCTGATGCTCAAACTTGCTAGGTATCACGAGAATGAACCTCATTGGTTCTTGTGGAGCTCAAACGTGCTGCATAACACATGAGAATGAACCTCATTGGTTCTTGCGGAGCTCAAACGAGCTGCGTACCACACAAGAATGAACCTCATTGGTTCTTGCGGAGCTCAAACGTGCTGCGTGACACACGAGCATGAACCTCATTGGTTCTTGCAGAGCTCAAACGTGCTGCGTAACACACGAGAATGAACCTCATTGGTTCTTGCGAAGCTCAAACGTGCTGCGTAACACACGAGAATGAACCTCATTGGTTCTTGCAGAGCTCAAATGTGCTGCGTAACACACGAGCATGAACCTCATTGGTTCTTGCGGAGCTCAAACGTGCTGCGTAACACACGAGCATGAACCTCATTGGTTCTTGCAGAGCTCAAACGTGCTGCGTAACACACAAAAATGAACCTCATTGGTTCTTGCGGAGCTCAAACGTGCTGCGTAGCACACGAGAATGAACCTCATTGGTTCTTGCAGAGCTCAAATGTGCTGCGTAACACATGAGAATGAATCTCATTAGTTGTTGCAAAAGCTTAAATGTGCAGCGTAACACACAAGAATGAACCCATTGGTTCTTGCTGAAGCTCAAACGTGCTGCGTATCACAAGAATGAACCTCATTGGTTCTTGCGGAGCTCAAACGTGCGGCGTAACACAGGAGAATGAACCTCATTGGTTCTTGCTGAAGCTCAAACGTGCTGCGTAACACAAGAATGAATCTCATTTGTTCTTGCTGAAGCTCAAACGTGCTGCGTAACACATGAGAATGAACCTCATTGGTTCTTGCAGAGCTCAAATGTGCTGCGTAACACATGAGAATGAACCTCATTGGCTCTTGCTGAAGCTCAAACGTGCTGCGTAAACACATGAGAATGAACCTCATTGGTTCTTGCGGAAGCTCAAACGTGCTGCGTAACACATGAGAATGAACCTCATTGGTTCTTGCAGAGCTCAAACGTGCTGCGTAACACATGAGAATGAACCTCATTGGTTCTTGCAGAGCTCAAATGTGCTGCGTAACACATGAGAAAGAACCTCATTGGTTCTTGCGGAAACTCAAACGTGGTGCGTAACACATGAGAATGAACCTCATTGGTTCTTGCTGAAGCTCAAACGTGCTGCGTAACACATGAGAATGAACCTCATTGGTTCTTGCTGAAGCTCAAACACGCTGCGTATCACAAGAATGAACCTCATTGGTTCTTGCGGAGCTCAAACGTGCGGCGTAACACATGAGAATGAACCTCATTGGTTCTTGCAGAAGCTCAAACGTGCTGCGTAACACATGAGAATGAACCTCATTGGTTCTTGCGGAAGTTCAAACGTGCTGCGTAACACATGAGAATGAACTTCATTGGTTCTTGCGGAAGCTCAAACGTGCTGCATAACACATGAGAATGAACCTCATTGGTTCTTGCTGAAGCCCAAACGTGCTGCGTAACACATGAGAATGAACCTCATTGGTTCTTGCTGAAGCTCAAACGTGCTGCATAACACATGAGAATGAACCTCATTGGTTCTTGCTGAAGCTCAAACGTGCTGCGTAACACATGACAATGAACTTCATTGGTTCTTGCGGAAGCTCAAACGTGCTGCGTAACACATGAGAATGAACCTTATTGGTTCTTGCTGAAGCTCAAACGTGCTGCGTAACACATGAGAATGAACCTCATTGGTTCTTGCTGAAGCTCAAACGTGCTGCGTAACACATGAGAATGAACCTCATTGGTTCTTGCGGAAGCTCAAACGTGCTGCATAACACATGAGAATGAACTTCATTGGTTCTTGCGGAAGCTCAAACGTGCTGTGTAACACACGTGAATGAACCTCTTTGGTTCTTGCTGATGCTCAAACTTGCTAGGTATCACGAGAATGAACCTCATTGGTTCTTGTGGAGCTCAAACATGCTGCATAACACATGAGAATGAACCTCATTGGTTCTTGCGGAGCTCAAACGAGCTGCGTACCACACAAGAATGAACCTCATTGGTTCTTGCGGAGCTCAAACGTGCTGCGTAACACACGAGCATGAACCTCATTGGTTCTTGCAGAGCTCAAACGTGCTGCGTAACACACGAGAATGAACCTCATTGGTTCTTGCGAAGCTCAAACGTGCTGCGTAACACACGAGAATGAACCTCATTGGTTCTTGCAGAGCTCAAATGTGCTGCGTAACACACGAGCATGAACCTCATTGGTTCTTGCGGAGCTCAAACGTGCTGCGTAACACACGAGCATGAACCTCATTGGTTCTTGCAGAGCTCAAACGTGCTGCGTAACACACGAGAATGAACCTCATTGGTTCTTGCGGAGCTCAAACGTGCTGCGTAACACACGAGAATGAACCTCATTGGTTCTTGCAGAGCTCAAATGTGCTGCGTAACACATGAGAATGAATCTCATTGGTTGTTGCAAAAGCTTAAATGTGCAGCGTAACACACAAGAATGAACCCATTGGTTCTTGCTGAAGCTCAAACGTGCTGCGTATCACAAGAATGAACCTCATTGGTTCTTGCGGAGCTCAAACGTGCGGCGTAACACAGGAGAATGAACCTCATTGGTTCTTGCTGAAGCTCAAACGTGCTGCGTAACACAAGAATGAATCTCATTTGTTCTTGCTGAAGCTCAAACGTGCTGCGTAACACATGAGAATGAACCTCATTGGTTCTTGCAGAGCTCAAATGTGCTGCGTAACATGAGAATGAACCTCATTGGTTCTTGCTGAAGCTCAAACGTGCTGCGTAAACACATGAGAATGAACCTCATTGGTTCTTGCTGAAGCTCAAACGTGCTGCGTAACACATGAGAATGAACCTCATTGGTTCTTGCGGAAGCTCAAACGTGCTGCGTAACACATGAGAATGAACCTCATTGGTTCTTGCAGAGCTCAAACGTGCTGCGTAACACATGAGAATGAACCTCATTGGTTCTTGCAGAGCTCAAATGTGCTGCGTAACACATGAGAAAGAACCTCATTGGTTCTTGCGGAAGCTCAAACGTGCTGCGTAACACATGAGAATGAACCTCATTGGTTCTTGCTGAAGCTCAAACGTGCTGCGTAACACATGAGAATGAACCTCATTGGTTCTTTCAGAGCTCAAACGTGCTGCGTAACACATGAGAAAGAACCTCATTGGTTCTTGCGGAAGCTCAAACGTGCTGCGTAACACATGAGAATGAACCTCATTGGTTCTTGCTGAAGCTCAAACGTGCTGCGTAACACATGAGAATGAACCTCATTGGTTCTTGCTGAAGCTCAAACACGCTGCGTATCACAAGAATGAACCTCATTGGTTCTTGCGGAGCTCAAACGTGCGGCGTAACACAGGAGAATGAACCTCATTGGTTCTTGCTGAAGCTCAAACGTGCTGCGTAACACAAGAATGAATCTCATTTGTTCTTGCTGAAGCTCAAACGTGCTGCGTAACACAAGAATAAATCTCATTGGTTCTTGCTGAAGCTCAGACGTGCTGTGTAACACAAGAATGAATCTCATTGGTTCTTGCTAAGGCTCAAACGTGCTGCGTAACAGGAGAATGAACCTCATTGGTTCTTGCTGAAGCTCAAACATGCTGCGTAACACAAGAATGAATCTCATTTGTTCTTGCTAAGGCTCAAACGTGCTGCGTAACAGGAGAATGAACCTCATTGGTTCTTGCTGAAGCTCAAACATGCTGCGTAACACAAGAATGAATCTCATTTGTTCTTGCTGAAGCTCAAACGTGCTGCGTAACACAAGAATAAATCTCATTGGTTCTTGCTGAAGCTCAAACGTGCTGTGTAACACAAGAATGAATCTCATTGGTTCTTGCTGAAGCTCAAATGTGCTGCGTAACACAGGAGAATGAACCTCATTGGTTCTTGCTGAAGCTCAAACGTGCTGCGTAACACAAGAATGAATCTCATTTGTTCTTGCTGAAGCTCAAACATGCTGTGTAACACAAGAATAAATCTCATTGGTTCTTGCTGAAGCTCAAACGTGCTGTGTAACACAAGAATAAATCTCATTGGTTCTTGCTGAAGCTCAAACGTGCTGTGTAACACAAGAATGAATCTGATTGGTTCTTGCTGAAGCTCAAACGTGCTGCGTAACATAAAAATGAACCTCGTTGGTTCTTGCTGAAGCTCAAATGTACTGTGTAACAAAGGAGAATGAACCTCATGGTTCTTGCACGTCAACCGTACATGCTTGAGTTTCCTTTTACCACAACTGATGTGTGAGTTGATGAATGTTTATATGTGAATAAAAGCCTAAATTCATTCTGTACGACATACAAAGCAATTGTGTCTCTTCAGAAAATTTGGACTAAACCGCTCAATTTATGTGGATTAGTTTTACAATCCATTTATGAACTTTTTGAAGCGTCAAAATGTCTCAGATTTAATTAAAAATACCTTCATTTGTGTTCTGAAGATCCATGAAAGTCTTTAGAACGACATTATACTTCTCTCAAAAACACTATATTTGACTTGGTTTGTGTGCTACAGGACAGAACACCTGCTTTACCAGCGAAAGCAGGCCTTAGAATCACCCTAGCTGTCCTATGTCCAGTGCCCAAGAGAGCTGGGGATGAAGTGTACACTAGCATGTGTAATTACAAGCTCTGCAAACCATGTGAGTACACTACTAAACTCGACTCATGAAAGCCTGTCCTCCTGCATGACATCACAACCGTACATGTCACAAGAGGGACTTTGAGACCTTTCTCAACTTAATGAGCCCCCTGACAGTCCTAACCTCATTTTTGTTAAATTGGCTAATTAAAAAGACATTTACGACACAAATAAAACCAGTGTGCATTAAACGAACACTGCTTCAGTGGATATACCATTTTTAAACAGAATAAATCCACTCTTTTAGACTTCATTTCACAATAAATAGCAACCAGAGAGGACATTAACCATTGTGATGGTATAACAACATAGAAAGCAAATAATAAAAGACAACAAGTGTGAATGAATTACAGGGAATGAATTTTAATGAGTTGTTTGAAAAAAAGTTTTCAGGTTGATCTATGGTGTGCTTTAGTGGTGTGTTAGTTCAATACATTTGTTTATTGTATTTTATTTTATTTTACCTTTACCTTTATTTAATCATTCAAGTTTAATATAATAGTCTGGCAAATAAAATCCAGCTTTTAAAGCTTGGCTTTGTACATCTCGTTCCAGCATTTAGGGACTTGTTTTGTTACTGTTTCAATCAACATGTGTAGTCTTGATCACGTTAATTAAACCAGAAATGGCAGGAATACTGTGAACTTTTTTTCTCACTCCTCTTCTCTATTGTATGATCTGTTAGCAAGAGACAATTTGCATTATGTGGCATTAGTGAAGGGATTAGAGAACATGATTTATGCCGGCAAGACATTCTTCATTTTCGCAAATGAGTTTCCATTCCCAGTTGAACAATGGAGCACTGTCTGACCCTCCCTTAATCTCAGTGAACAAAAAGGGCTTGCTAAACCATAACTTTGGGACCTTGTTATTCAGACCGTGATTAAACCAGTGCTCCTAAATTAACATTACGTTGGATCTCTATTAATTCTCTGTATTATCAGTGTTAATCACAAGTTAGCAGCCAATCAACGAGCAATGACCGAAAAGGGAAAAAAAGACTGCTTTCTGTTGCATAGGTATCTGCTGTTTCAAATGGATATGCCTGATTGCTAATTTACTCAGAAAAAAAAAATGCACAAAAGCGGTAAATTACTAAAGGTACCTAGGCAATTATCCTTTCTAAATATACTATGTCCTTAATCAATACCGAATTGTTTAGGCATTGCCACCATATCCCCCATAAAATAAAAATAAATAAAAGGTAATT
The DNA here is from genome assembly GCA_039654625.1 of Rhinogobio ventralis. NCBI lineage: Eukaryota > Metazoa > Chordata > Actinopteri > Cypriniformes > Gobionidae > Rhinogobio > Rhinogobio ventralis. The sequence continues at coordinate 13,842,436 of CM077198.1, forward strand.
CATGCTAATTTTTTTGGCCTTCTTACCTTTTTTTCTATTTCGATTGTGAATAAATAGTCTCACGTAGCCAGCTCTTTGACAAATCAGCAAAAGAAAGGTCTAGTGCACATTATACTTCAGCTTATTTTGGCCAATACTGTTGCCATTTAGGTGGCTTTATCTGAAATGGATTGTAGAACAATAATTGACTGGCACTTATAAATAATAATAATAACAACAACAATAATACAAATTAATGGTATTAGTGGAGAGTTGTAGAGAAAACAAGAAAACTAGCAAATTTGTATAGACTCTGTGATCCTGTTTTCTGCTCATTCAAAAGGAATAAGTACAGACTATTTCACAGATATAATTCAGAAAAAGAAAATACACATCTTTGCCTGTGAATATCTTATTAACTTGATACTAGATTCCACAAACTAAATTCTGAATATTTTATGGCAGATTGCACTGATTATGTCATCCTCAAAAGTGCTCATTCCATCAACCCTGAAGAAATAATAAAAAAAAAGAAGTATTAATAAAAAGTAATAAAATAATTTGAATCCTCTGCACTCTTATGTTGCCTTCAGGTGTACCTGTACAACTCATATCTTGAGTCATGGATCATTCGTTAATATGCAGTCAAGCCGGAAACATAACATGGAAGTAGTATAAACAAAACAAAAGAAATATAAACCCAAATAACATTTGTGTCGAATATACATTATTATTATTGGGTTTTTTTTTACATGCTATCACACTAAATGTAAACTATAAGCTCTTAATTGCCTTAACCACAAATTATTGGTCAGGAAATTAGCTAAATTTAAGCAAATGCACTACTTGAAAATCCATTGAATCCATCTCAGAAAAACATCAAAGACAGAATGACGTTTTGGGCAAAATATGGGAAGTTTGATTCAGAGTGCGGTTCAGCAGGGTTGTGTAGAGTGATTAATAACAATGAAACACGAGTTGCATGGTGATGCTCCAAAGGGGTGTCTTCGGAAATCTGGTGAGAAATATAATAATAAATCCATGAAGGAAGGGGTGTCATTGTGTGGGGAGCCTTTTCAGCTGCTGGTACTGGTGAGCTAATTCAATGTGAAAAGTCATTTAATGCTATGGAGTACAGGAGAATATTGCAGAAGGGCTTGTTTCCCACAGTTGCAAAGTTGTTATCTAAAGTGAAATGATCCAATGTTATTTTTCAACAAATTCTTGCTAATTTCCTGACCAGTGATTTGTGATTCAAAAAGACCACTAAATATTTCATGGCAAAATAATCTGGCAATAAGCAAATTTTCAAAAATGATTTATTGTTATTTTCACATTATCTATTAAAAAAACTTCAAAATGATGTATGATTTGTTTGAATCGGACAAAAAAAATTAACTAAGCTACACCTTGAAGTTTGAAGTCGATAGAGTCAGCAAAGTAAAGTTTTCTGAAGGTTTCAAAACAAAATCACCTACCACACCTTAAAATCCCTGGTAATAACACCAAATTTCGACACACATCAAGTCAAAACCAAATATATATAGGAAAAATATATATTCAACTTTTTTTCCATGATACCACAATTGTTTGATTAACATTACAGACAGACAGCCTATTAGGACCTACTGTACCGCATAGATCTGATATAATGTTACACATCAGATGTTTTTCCCCAGCAGTTAACCAAATGTTCACCAACAGATAATGTTTGCGTGAATTCTCGCCAAGGCGGATAATTTGATATGTGTATATGCATATATCTTCAGATCTGTCAGTCATCATGAGTAAGATCGCTTTGTTTACATCAGCATGAGTTTGAAAATCACATTTCATTTGTTCAGACTCATGCCATCAAGAATTCGCTATGAATATTCATAAAGTTGGAATGCTGCGCATGTGCTGAGGGGAAGCACCAGTGGTCGAGAAGCAAGCAGAGGAGAAAAATTGCATTTTTCATGGACAAGGGAAAGGTACTCCTCTCAAAAAATTTACAAATAAAGATACTTTTAGATGTTTAATTGCTTTTTGGAGCATAGGGATCGCTAGACGAGGGCTTAATGAACTCATTTTTGTGAAAACCTCAAAATCGACCAAATTTGACATTTTTCACTTGTTATGGCTGTAGCTCGTAATTAGCCAGTGTGCATTCCGCCTCACTTTTCCAGCACGGCTCACATATTATATATTATCTATGTTATAGAAGTGTTTCTGCCATGTTTCAAATTGACATGCCCCTTCTAACATTGCAATTTGTGTATCATCTAGAATTAGTTTCTCACTAATTAATACGACTTTGCTATGTGTACGAAACTAATATTTATGATACTTCCGACTCCACTTGAAGGGCACATTGCTGCCAAAAGCTGCGTGAAGTCAGCCAATCAAATAAGAGCTAGCTATATTGCTAAAAATGTCACTAGCTAGACTCAAACACACATTTCCCACATTAGCACCACGGCTCAATGTCTCAGTGCACATACGCTAACCCCCAGGCCACAGCACTGACATTTTCTGCTACCTTAAAAATATTAATGTCTTCTAGTGAGTAAGCTGCCTCAGGCTGAAAGCAAATGAAGATGTTTGAAGATGTTCCCGTGTTGTTACAACCGGTTTGTTAGGTGTAATGAATGAGAGAGGATAGGCGTGAGGAGACGGCAGAATGACTGGCAAGGCCCTGACTGCACTGGCCAGGTGCAGAGTGAGTAGGGACCTCCCTGTTAACACATGGCACACCACTCAGCCAGGGAGATTAATGGGTCTGACTGCATGGCAGTGGAGCGGCCAGGGATCAGGGAGTGTAATTGCGCTGGGGCAAGTATGGACATGGACAGCTGCGCATAGCAGGAGCCAATCACACCTCGTCATCCCTGCCATACCTCCAGTTGTTCACCCTAGGTAAGAGTATCCCAGTCCGAACTGTGAGATACCAAGATGAGGATTCTTGGTGAGTGACAAAGGTGTTTTAACTTCTATCTCAAAAGCAATTTTTATGTAATAGAATTTCTATTTTGGTTAAATGATTGTAGAAGCACTTTTGTGGGTCCAGGTCCCGTGTTATGACTTTGAGAGAATCTGTTTTGGAAACTTCAGCAAAAGCTATATATATATATTTTTATATTAGACCACTGCAAATCAATGTACAGTAAGGGGGGGGGGATCTGTAAAAGTTTATCCTCTGGACAATATTTATGTGGAAATGATTCCTTGCACAATAATATGATTTTCTGTACATGAAACCACAAATTTCAAGTGTACCGTATTCACATTCTAAATAAACATCTCATTATAGATATGAGAGATGTTCAGAACGAATAACTCATATCTATAATGATGAAATTGCATTTCTGCCTCTCCCAAGCAAATTTAACACCCTGCTCATAACAATCTGCCTCTTGCTCTGCATAAACTGTTTTGACACCCACATGCTCATATAATTTCACTGAAGTCCTTGTTCCAGCGACAGATGTTTAAGACAATGTAAATTCACTGGTGACATTGAGATGGTACTTTGCTATTCAAATGAGCTCTATCTCCTTCCGAGCTAAACGGCTCCTGTATTGGTTCGAAATATCAGTGTCTCTATAAACAGCTGTGACCCCACGCAGGAAGTCAGGCATCCCACTTCCTGTGGCAAGCTGTGCCGCTGGCTCTCCTGGCCAGAGATGGCTTTCTAATTGGTGTCCTCTCACCTCTTTATACTGAGATGCTCCTGTTTGACAGTTCTTGGCAGCAGGATGAATGTCCTTGAAGAACAAAAAAGTCGAATCCGAAACCTTTAAAAGTAAAACACTTCACGTTCAAGGATTTTCAAAAGAGAAAAAGAATCCTCGCTGAATTCTTTAAAGAGGCAAAAGTTGGCTGCAAAATCCCAAACATGGGAAAAAAATGTTAAAAATGTTGTATCGTCCCATTTCAATTTAGAACTCAATCTGTGCTTAATTTACTGATAAAAAGTCGTACCTTTCCTTTCTGATAACTTTTATGTAAGGGAAATACAGGTACTCTGCTACAGTTATCTCTAAACAGAGTTATATATTCCTTATATTTGACTGAAATAATGTTTAAAAACAATGCACACTTTGCTAACAAGCAGTCTGTACACTCTCAGAAAAAAAGGTACAAAAGCTGTCACTGGGGCGGTACCTTTTCAAAAGGTACACTTTTGTTCCTTTTAGGTACTATGTATACTTTAGAAACCAATATGCACCATCTATGTACAAAAGTGTAGCTTTTGAGAAGCTACCGCAACAGTGACAGCTTTTGTACCTTTTTTGTGTATGGTGACTGTCTGAGACACATTTGATTTGAGCCAAGGCTGCAAGGAAAAACAGCCGAAAAAGCACACAAAAGTGACGATTCTCTGTCAACCAATCAACGTTCTGCATTGAGTCTAGCTCCACCCTTTTGTAACAGACTACTGTGCTAGGTACCCCATGGTAGGGTGCCAAAAAAGTGGTATGGTACGGTTCGGAATTAGGGTACCATTCACAACTTCTGACAATGGAAATGGCAACAAATGCATACCGCACTGAACCGCACCGCTCGGTGGAAATGAGCTATTATTATTTGTTGCGGTCAGATCTATTAAGTCTGAACTTTTGGCGATTGAAGTGTCTGTTTTGTGATTGAGTTGACCAATGAAATCAGCAGTTTAACTGTTTTAAGTGATTACTCGCTTGAAACTTACCCACAGTTGTACAGTGGGAAAAAGAACAATATACTGTGTTTTATCCAACCCAATCTCATGGCAATTCGTACATATTTTCCGAGGTGATTTTTGCTAAATACTATGTATTTGACGAGTTCAATTCGTATGATTTTTTATGAATGACCTAAACTCAAACCCCGCCCCTAAAACCTACCCATCACTGCAGTATAGACAAATCATACAAATTCATACGAGTGAGGTCGTACAAATTCGTACAAATTAGCCACCTCGTACAAATACATATGAATTGGTCGTGAGATAGCATTGGTTTTATCCCATATTTTGTAATATTTGTTTTGTAGACTAGCAAACCAGTTTAACCTGGTTTAAGATGTATTTCTTTCAGCAAGGTACCTAGAGTGTAAGACAAAATAGAGAATGTACGTGAAAATGCACACATATTGGATTACTGGAAAATGGTGGGTAAAATATGGAAATAAAAGTTTTTTTGTACAGACAAGTGAACTTTTTGCCTGTTGTCACAGGCAGAGAAATGCTCCACGGGACTGAAGTTGAGAGGAGGCTCTTGGGTATGAAGCATTTACATGTCACAGCCATGCTAAAACCTAGATAAATAATTCATTTGACCCAGGCAAAGGCTGTTTTAAGAGGTCATCATATAGCTTCATAAGCTATGAGAGAGCTGACAGCAAACAGGTCAAGTGTTGTCCTCAAAACCTTGTTTTTTGAAAGGGTTAGCTTGGCAGCAGCTGTTCAAGTAAGCAGGGAAGTGACCTGCTCAGTAAACCATAAATAAGTCAGAAGAATATGCAATGACTTTGTAGGAACGGATGTTGTTTACATTTCACCTTGCTTTGGGAGACTTATCACAACTTGAATGCGTACCGCATAGTTACTAATGACTTTAATTATCCCATGCTTTGGTAAATCATGATATAAAATGAAAATTTTTGTCATCTTAGCAGGTCATAATTTTGACTTTTATCTTATAATTAGTGTTGGGGAAGCAGAGATGGCAAAAGTACACATATCCTTCACTCAAGTAAGTACAGATACTCATGTTTAAAAAGACTCTGGTAAGTTGAAGTATACGGACTACACTTTTTTACTCAAGTTAAAGTAAAGAAGTATGGGTTCTGACATGTACATAAGTAAAAATTAGCCTTTACTACTGCCTGTTTTAGTGTTACGCTGGTAATTGGACCTCATATCATATTAATACATTAATACAAAAGAACTTACATTTCAAATTTTGTTAGCTAATGAATGTATTCAGGCTGAACAACCACCATGTATAACAGGGCCGGACTGGGACAAAATTTCAGGCCGGGAAATCTCATACTCATCCAGGCCATCCCATACATCCACAAAAAATTCTGAAGCCATGGACAACCCTATTTTTTTGTATGGCCATCACATAAAAAAAGGTTTAAATATGCTGGGGCCGTGCAAAATAATTAAAAGTTCTCTCTTGACATGCAGACTCTTATGTCTCTTAATTTTCCCTGATATCTCTGTCTCTGTCGCTTTGTGTGTGTTTACTCTTTTTTGCAAATTTTCTTGTACCTGTCACTTTTTTGTCAGCTCGTCTACTGTTATGAGCAGAACTGTCTTTACCTTGTTGCAAAACAACCACCTCATTGTAATTTGTTTGCATATAATATTACATTTATTTCAGTTAAATTTAAAGTATTACATTACGACCATATGCTATTGTTTTATCTAAAATTGCTTAAATACAAAACTATATTTTCTAAATTGCCTAAATGTCAAAATTAGTACAATAATAACTACATCATGACAATATTTGTATAAAAAAAATCCTTTTACTGGACATGTTATTGCATTATCATGAGTCTTATTTTTCCCTTACGAAAATGTTTCGTTTGCCAGTCAAGAATAACCAATTTATGATTTATTAGAGATGCCACCAAATACATATTAAATCTAAAGTAACGAGCCTGGTTTGAAAATATAAGAAGTAGAAAGTACAGATGTAAAATGTAAGGAGTGAAAGTAAAAAGTCAGAGAAATAAATAGTGAAGTAAAGTACACTCACCTAAAGGATTATTAGGAACACCATACTAATACTGTGTTTGACCCCCTTTCGCCTTCAGAACTGCCTTAATTCTACGTGGCATTGATTCAACAAGGTGATGAAAGCATTCTTTAGAAATGTTGGCCCATATTGATAGGATAGCATCTTGCAGTTGATGGAGATTTGTGGGATGCACATCCAGGGCACGAAGCTCCCGTTCCACCACATCCCAAAGATGCTCTATTGGGTTGAGATCTGGTGACTGTGGGGGCCATTTTAGTACAGTGAACTCATTGTCATGTTCAAGAAACCAATTTGAAATGATTGGAGCTTTGTGACATGGTGCATTATCCTGCTGGAAGTAGCCATCAGAGGATGGGTACATGGTGGTCATAAAGGGATGGACATGGTCAGAAACAATGCTCAGGTAGGCCGTGGCATTTAAACGATGCCCAATTGGCACTAAGGGGCCTAAAGTGTGCCAAGAAAACATCCCCCACACCATTACACCACCACCACCAGCCTGCACAGTGGTAACAAGGCATGATGGATCCATGTTCTCATTCTGTTTACGCCAAATTCTGACTCTACCATCTGAATGTCTCAACAGAAATCGAGACTCATCAGACCAGGCAAAATTTTTCCAGTCTTCAACTGTCCAATTTTGGTGAGCTCGTGCAAATTGTAGCCTCTTTTTCCTATTTGTAGTGGAGATGAGTGGTACCCGGTGGGGTCTTCTGCTGTTGTAGCCCATCCGCCTCAAGGTTGTGCGTGTTGTGGCTTCACAAATGCTTTGCTGCATACCTCGGTTGTAACGAGTGGCTATTTCAGTCAAAGTTGCTCTTCTATCAGCTTGAATCAGTCGCCCCATTCTCCTCTGACCTCTAGCATCAACAAGGCATTTTCGCCCACAGGACTGCCGCATACTGGATGTTTTTCCCTTTTCACACCATTCTTTGTAAACTCTAGAAATGGTTGTGCGTGAAAATCCCAGTAACTGAGCAGATTGTGAAATACTCAGACCGGCCCGTCTGGCACCAACAACCATGCCACGCTCAAAATTGCTTAAATCACCTTTCTTTCCCATTCTGACATTCAGTTTGGAGTTCAGGAGATTGTCTTGATCAGGACCACACCCCTAAATGTATTGAAGCAACTGCCATGTGATTGGTTGATTAGATAATTGCATTAATGAGAAATTGAACAGGTGTTCCTAATAATCCTTTAGGTGAGTGTATTGATACCAGAAAAATCTACTTAAGTACAGTAACAAAGTATTTGTACTTTGTTACTTCCCATCTCTGTGGGGAAGTTACTTTTAAAAATAATGCATTGCAATTTAATTGCATTACTTAGTTACTTGTTATGGAAAGTAATGTGTTATGTTACTTTTGCATTACTCTTTCTCATCTAGGTGGGGCTTGCTTGTTTGTTTTTTAATAACAAAGAAAGTTGTATTTTTGGTAAATGCAAATGCCCTTTCACACTAAAAGTGAAATGAATTAGCCTCAAGCTAAAGGAAATGCAAATTCACACCTGTAGAGCAGAGGGCGCAGCTTAAACAAACCTTTCAGCTGTGCTGCTTCTGGATCAGAAAAGAATAGGACGCAGGAGAAGAAAGTTCAACACTCTTACTTCAATAAAAAAGGAAAAAAGAGAAATAAACAAATATGATGTTTATAGTATTTTTTTTCTTATTAGTATGATTGAATTGGATCATCGAAGGTCAGCAGCAAAGACATTGGTTAATTAGGTAAGATTAAATACATAAAGTATATTTGTGTTATTCACATTTAATTATTGCAGGTTTGCGTAATATCCTGAGTTTGCATGTTTTTCAATTCATTTTGAGGAATACTGAATCTTTTTTTGTGCAAGTGAGATGAGTAAATACATGCTCACCTTTAGTCCTGAACTACAATAACTATCCAGTTTACACAGTGGACACAACGCCTCTGCACATACGATTTCTCTCAACATGGGGAAATAAAGTATCTTGCATTACTTCTTTGAATAAGGAACTCCAAAATGTTGTTGTTAGTTTAAAAGTAGTGTTACTTTACTAGTTTCTTGAAAAAAGTAATCTGATTACGTAACTTGTAACTTGTAATGTGCTACCCCAACACTGCTGATTATTATGACTTTTTGTATCATTATTTAGATTTTTATGTAATAATTTCAAGTTTTTAAAATATACATTTTCGATAAACCATTGTATTACATTGTGTATTATTATATAATAATGAGTAATGGTTGTGAGTAACATAAGGGCAATGCCAAGATGGTGGATGTACAGTAACTGAATATAATTTGGTAAAACCCTTTACAAAAAGTTATGTTGGAAATCTGAGTTCCAGTATGTCCCAACATTATTTTTTTTTTATTTTTTTTTTTTTTTTTTTTTTGTATTCTGAAGTGTAAACCATCTGTTTGTCTGAATCACCAGATTTCCCTCAGAGAATGTCCACCTGCAGTACATTGTCTCACCTGTTTGACACTATCACATGGTGGGCGCTTGCATCCGTTGATTGCTTCAGTCGTGGTTTTGCAGGAGTCTCCTTGGTAATGGAACAATCTGTCCATTCTCAGTAGAGTACTTTTTTAATGAAAAGCATAGCACTGCTGCACAAGGTGTTTGGCAAAGCTTCATTGTGCGGGTGCCAGAAGTTGCATTATGCTCCATTTTATACTTAAACAGCCTTTTCTTGGCAATGACTTGGCTGACAACATTTGAGTCAAATGTACACTTACATCAAATATGTCAAGTTCATAAAAAAAAAAAAAAAGTATGATTTTAATACTAATAGTTCACTTACCATGCGCTTCTCTATGAGACTGCCAATAAATTCAAAGCCAACCTTGAGAAAAAAAAACGAGGTGATATATAAAAATAAAAATTAGTGCTATTATTTTATGACTTATAAGTAGGGCTGTCAATCGATTAAAAATGTAATCGAATTAATTACATGATATGCTGATCAGTAAATAATAATCACACGCATCTGAATTTGCTTAGAAAAGCACTCAAATTAAAATCTGTCAAAGACATGATGATTGCTTAGTTCATGTATTTAATGGACAGCTCTACTTATAAACATCTTATATCTTATTGGATGGACTGTGTTTTTTCTGTTCTGCATATTAGCAGACAACTGAGCCGAGATTTACGCATGAATGCCACAGCCAGAAAATAGGTGAATTGTCCTGTTAAACCGACAATTGTGAATCAATTTTATTTCTGTATTGACTGATGTGTGGGTGAGGAAAGCCACCTCTTTCTATTAAGACAAATCATTAGCTATCCTTCTTGACGTGTGACATTATTTGCCAATGAGGCCTCTTCAGACATTCACCAGGATGGTACATATTCTAGAGTACAGTAAAAATGGACAGTTTTATTATTCTTGACAGGCACACAAATTACTTTTAATAAAGCTGAATCCTCAGCCAGTCTGACGTATTGTTAACTACCCCCACAGAGGAGAGGGTAAGAGAATATCACTTTGTGGAAACTGCCTGAGATTTTTATTCGGAGAATGTATAAACCTAGATCATTCATTTTGTTGTCAGCCAGGCTGACTGTCAGGAAGCTGAATTTGACAAGGAAACCTACTCTGACCTTTAATTAGACTCTCGAATGATAATGCTGTGGGGAGAAAGTAGAAAGTAAAAAAAAAAGCGTTAGTGCAAAAATCAATAGCTCATTTTCTCCTTTTTTGTATAGGGATTTTGATGTTTGCTGAGATAAAGGCTGACAAGACTTAGGAAGGACTTATGGAGTGTCGAAATGAACTTGAAAAGCAGAGAAATTGTCACTATCGCATGAACTTAATTAATTTTGTCCACGATTTACCATTATGTGCAGTATTTTGCAAACGTGTCCTTCAGTGAGGAAAACTATTTTAAATAATTTTCTGAAATCTACAGCATATGAACTAAATGCAGCTACAAACACACACATACTTGATTTTTGTCCAAATGAATCAGTTATTTCAATTATGTATCTTTGGTAGCTGTGTGTCAGTGTTATTTTAGTATCACATGAGATCCTATTTAAACTTTAAAAAAATATTTTGAATGTTTTTTTTAAATATATTTCCAGTTTTTTATATTTTTTATAGTTCAAGGTTTAATAATTTTGTTGCATCTTTTGTCATTTTGAATAGTTACTGTTTTTGTTTTAAATATGTCTATAGATTTTTATAGATTTTTTTAAAGTTTGATTTTAAGATTTTATATTTTATTTAAGGTAACGAAAATGGTTTTAGTTTTGAAGTATAATAACCTTGCTGTGTGTGAGTATTAGGATAACCCGAGGCTAACTGTCACAAGGGCTAAATCTCAGAAACCTTTAGAGTCTAAATCTAAATCTGTAGAGTCATAAGACCACGTAAATAAATACAATATATTGCCAATTTTTGGGACGACAAAAGTCATGTTACCACAAAGTTGGGAGCATGAACTTGTCCTAAATGTCTTGGTATGCTGAAGCATTACCAGTTCCTGTCACTGGAACTAAGGGGCCAAGCCCAATCCCTGAAAAACAACCCCACACCATAATCCCCCCCTCCACCAAACTTTACACTTGGCACAATGCACAAGTACCGTTCTCCTGGCAACCGCTAAACACTGACTCGTCCATCGGATTGCCAGACAGAGAAGCGTGATTGGTCACTCCAGAGAACACGTCTCCACTGCTCTAGAGTCCAGTGGCGGCGTGCTTTACACCACTGCATCCGATGCTTGGCATTGTGCTTGGATGCAGCTGCTCGGCCATGGAAACCCATTCCATGAAGCTCACTATTCGTGAGCTAATCTGTAGCTATTGACTCTGCAGAAAGTTGGTGACTTCTGTGATTTTACATGGCTGAGTTGCTGTTGTTCCCAATTGCTTCCACTTTGTTATAATACCACAAACAGTTGACCGTGGAATATTTAGTAGTGAGGAAATTTCACGAATGGTGCACAGGTGGCAACCTATCACGGTACCACGCTTGAATTCACTGAGCTCCTGAGAGCGACCTATTCTTTCACAAATATTTGTAGAAGCGTCTGCATGCCTAGGTGCTTGATTTTATACACCTTTGGCCATGGAAGTGATTGGAACATCTGAATTCAATGATTTGGAAGGGAGTCCCAATACTTTTGGCAATATAGTGTATGTGTTTTCTCTAGCAGTGCTTTTGTATGCTGTTTCAAACAACTCGTTCAATAAGAAAAATGATTAAAGCCTATACAGTTTATAAATTAAAATGCTTGTTGGCCAAAACAATGTTTTAATATTTTTGAATACCACATTTTACATTTGTGTTGATTAATTAATTGTTTTGTTTCATAATTGTTTTACTATTTCAATTTTGCTGTTGATAATCTGTTTACTATCAGCTTCCTTTGTGATAACATGTCCTGCTGCTGTTAAATAAATGATTGATTGATTGATTGATTGATCGGTTGATTGATTGATTGATTGATAAGGTCTGTGTCTATACATAAACTGCAGTAATAAGTGTGACAATAGCCTCGGTAGCTCATGCAGCACACAACTTTTGTAGTTACTCACTTCTGGTTTTTAATTCCTGTCAGAATTACATCTAACTGATATGTAATGGCAAAAACTACCAGCACAGATCTTTAAAGTGAGGAGTCATATTGTGTGCGTATGTAAAGAGATGGAGTCTCTCAAGCATGCCTTCCCCATCTCCCTGGTGTGTCTGTCTCTCTTATGTTCTTCTGACAGTCCTGTTGCCTGCTATACGAATCTCCCCAAGAGAGCTGGCAAAGAACATTTGTGTGTGTGTGTGTGTGTGTGGTCCTGGTATTCCCTACATTATGGGGACCAAATGTACAGAGGGGGATAGAATATACAGTTTGTACAGTATAAAATAATCGTGTCTATGGAATGTCCCCATAAAACATGGAAACCCAACGTGCGTGTGTGTGTGTGTGTGTGTGTGTCTGTTTATGAAAGAAAAATATCATCACCAACTCTCAAATCTCTATGCGGGATGTACAACTGCAGGACATATAAACAGGTAAATTGTGCTGCAATCACAGCTCACTTTGCCCATGGCAATCAATTTCTCTTTATCTCCATACAACCGGTTTTACTTTTTACCTGGTTTATCTTTAGGTGTACACGCACACTGTCTAGAAATATAAAAATTGCCCAAGAAATAGAGGGATGTGGTGGAGAGAGAGAGAGAGAGAGAGAGAGAGAGAGAGAGAAAGACGGAGAGAATGAGGGGTTAAAATACTCTTAAATCAAACTCTCCTTCTTTCCTAATAGTGAAGTAGAGTAAACACTTGCAGCGTTTGATCTGAGACATTGATGACATAAAGATTAGACGATGCCACAGATGCCACAGTCCCTAACCAGGCTGCCGGGTCTCTAATGAGTCCTGAATCATGTGAATGTTAAATGGCATGTGTAAGGTCCCAGGGTACAGTTGTTTGCAGTCAAAGGAATAGAGCTGAACTCCCTAAACACCTGCTCCATGACAGTTCTGCACCTCCCATCCAACTGGAGGAAGCTGTCTTGTGTGTTGCCAGATCTGCAGTGAGCAGGTTGCACTGCATCTTAAAATAAAGCAGCAACATGAAGCATCAAAACAACATGGAAAATTAATCAGCCGCTACAAGGCTGTGAATTTCAATGAAAAGCCTTGTAAGAGCTTTACTACTGCAGATGAAGAAGGAACGGCACACTGTACAACAACAGTCCGTTCCTGTGGGGTCTGTAAAACTGAAAAGTGTTTTTGATGGTCAGGAGTTGATATGGGGAAACTTTGGAGAAGCAGTAAGAAAGTGTGAATCTGGGACATATTTTGCACTTGTGACTTATATAACTTACTGTTGTGGTACAACACTTCAGCCCTACAAATGAGATATTGCAGGTATTGTCAAGATGTTTTCTTACCTCTGTTTTTCTTGTCATTCTATCCTTGTATAATTTACGCAGGTTAAGCCTCTTTGACAAAGAGATTACAGATGAATTTCATATGTGGCTTATGATAGCTGACTGTGATATTGTAATATCTGAACTTTGCAAAAAAAAAACTAGGGATGAAATCTCAGCTGTAACAGAAAAAATTCTCAGGACTTTGGCTAACTTTCTGGCAAGGTTCTCTTAAAGTTATGAGCAAGCATCCTTTCAATAACGTTATTAGAGTATCTGGTCTTTAATAACATTCTCAACATAATCGAATCAGCTGATATGGGTGGGGTTGGGGTGTGCGGCACGCAGTCTCTTCTTCGTGACTCTCTTAAGCGGTGAATAACCAGGGCAGGGGGATGGGTACCACCTCAGCACTTGGTGTCCTACGTGTTCGTTCATTAAATTTTTTTTTTTTGAACCGTTTTAGTTGGACGGTCGTCTAATGTTTTTAAAAGTTTCAGAAGTTATATTCAAAAGTAACATTCTCATAATGTTTGCGAAATGATAAAATTTTACATTCTCTTAACGTTCGCATAACCAAACAAAGTTTAAAAAATTTTTGAACATTCAGAACATCTACAAAATGTTCTTATAACATTGTTAGTTATAAGAAATGACACATTTATTTAATGCTAAAAACTCAAATCAATCATTTTAATTAGTATGTTTTAAAGAGCAGTTATGCATCACAACATTATAATGTACAGTATAAAAAGGATATTAATTTTGGGATATTCTAAAGACTACATTTAACTGTGTTATTCAATTATTACTGGTTTTAACTTTAAGTGAGTGTTAGAAGATGGCTAAGGTAGGGTGACCAAATGTCCTGTTTTCCCAGGACATAGACATTTTGGTTATAGATAGTATTTTGTAATATAACAATTTTCTATCTATACAGAAAATACTTTAAATGTATTGAATTAAATAAGGCATCTTTAAGTAAACTTCGAGTATGATTTGAGTATCTCATTGCCAGGCCGAGTGTCCTGGTTTTCGGTAATCAAAATATGGTCTCCCTAGGCTAAGGTAATGTAATCTTAATGTTTATAAACACATTTATTAATACAAAAAAGGGGTTAAATCAGGTAGAAATAGCACTTTGTGGTAACAATTGGAGCTTACTTTTTTATCATGCATATCATTCTAAAATATTGATGTGTGTAACAAAGAATATCTCTAGATTTGTTGAAACACATTTCATTGTGTGAACACATCACAAACATCAGTTTGGAACGTTGTTTTCTTTCAGACAAATTTTTGTTCTCAACAATAACCATGTGAAAGATCTCATGTCACGGACTTTTGGTATATTTTTTCCTTGTTGACAAATGTCCCTACTCTTCACAGTGACATAAAGGCCATGCAATCCCAGCTGGAATATGGTTGCGATAAAGCAAACAATGGACAAAGCTTAGGTGTCCCAATTACCCTAATTCACCTTCCATACAAGCATCTCTTCATTTGTAAGTTCTACGACATGAAATACTGTTAACATCTTTCCTGTTATTCAGTGATTTTTATGGCTGGTTTTGTACCATGATCAATAGTCTTCGACAGATCTGTCTGGCATCCGAGAGAAATGCATTTACTGTGGCTCTCATGAGGGAAATCTCTGTCAGCAGATATATCTTTGAATTTGTGCTTCACAGCTGTGACACATGCCAAAACAGTAACAGAAATGTGACTAAAGTATGGAAGGGAGGTGTCAGTTATTGAATGACCTCTTATATATTGGTGGAAAGGAATGAGGTGTCACAGCAAGCAGTGGTAATAGACTGGAATACATTAAATAATGGGGAGGATCCATTGAGCTGGAACCAATCTGCGCTTTCTTGGAGGTTCAGGGACCACCAAAACCAGACTGCATGCTGGGTATCTTGATTGTGTGTTAGCGATCTGAAATGCGCCAAGCAGACGGGAACAATAAATGACATCAGCTTTGATATTCATTTCAATGAGACACTATCAGTACATAGAGGAACAATAAAATTGAACTCCAGGAATTCAATCAGTGCCAAGTATATGTAATAGCACTTATTTATTTCTTTTTTGTACCTTGTTGACATCTCATAATACTTATGTAAGCGTAAAAAAACACTTCACGGTATGCTAGAAACAATTTTTTGAAAAATGATAAGCACATAATATCATATCAGTCAAAAAGGCAACCTATTTAGAAATGGAAGATACATTTCATTATTTTTGCAGTGTGTGACAGAGAAAAATAGAATTTTCCACACTGATTTCTTCCCAGATTTCATAGATTCCTCTCATAGAATATGTGATGATTTAATTTTTTCTGCTATTTCACATTTGTAACATGTTACAGTTAGAAAACGTTCTAATTTCAACATTATTACTAATAATATAAAATAATATAACAATTACTATTAAACTTGAACTTCACATTTATTTATAAAGCACATTTATAAACATTGCATGGTTTACCAAAGTTATTTTTATTATTATTTTCCAATCTCAAGATCAAAGCAATATATGTAAAAACAATAATTTTATTTCCAATCTCAAAATGAAAACAACATTTTAAATTATAATAAAATTATTTAATTAAATACAATTATTTGTCATCAATGGACATTAAATGTACCTTTAAATTATAGAATGACCCTATTAGTAATTGTATTTTTCCTCCCAGTCCCCTTCAGTCCCCTTTTCAATAAAATGTGTATCCAAGACATGAAAAGGCTGCTTTCTCAGTGTGATCCAGTTGATTGATTCTATAATAGGATGCTCTGACACATTCAGCCATGACTTCATCATTGAAGAAACATTACTCCCTTATCTCTGTGTCTTATGAGGATTTTTTTTTGGACATTTCAAAGGCTTTTGCCCAAGTACACCTCTCAAGTCAACTTAAACAACAAATCTCAAAGCATCAGGATGCATCAGGGCTGAAAGCTGCCTAGTTCTGCAGTTTTGTCCTCCTTGGAATTGCTACTCCTCCCTACTGATCCAAATAGTCAGCTTTGGGAGACTATGGCACAAAGGCACATGTGTTGTCAGGGGACAATAACAGAAAACTCTATTCAAACTTCAAAGGACCTCAAGTTTGATATACTGTAGCAGTTTTCTGAAGGGCTAAACCTCTATTTGCAGATATTGTAACACATATTTCATGGACTGACAGAATGGGGGAGAGCGCCTTAAGCTCTCGGCTGGTAATCAGAGGTTGCTGGATTTACACTGAACATTATTTGGGTGGGGGTCCGAGCAAATGTCTGCTAGATTTTAAACTGTTTCTTTGGAGATAACTTTTCCTCAGTCTGTAAAGCAAATGCATTTTTGCTAGTAAATGTTTTGAGAACAGCTATAGATGAAAAATATTTCAAGCTTGATGATCTATATGAGTTTGCACTTAGTGTGTTTACATGTGCAACAAAACTCTGATAACTATAAAAACATTTGCTTTATATATATATATATATATATATATATATATATATATATATATATATATACACTCACCTAAAGGATTATTAGGAACACCATACTAATACTGTGTTTGACCCCCTTTCGCCTTCAGAACTGCCGTAATTCTACGTGGCATTGATTCAACAAGGTGCTGAAAGCATTCTTTAGAAATGTTGGCCCATATTGATAGGATAGCATCTTGCAGTTGATGGAGATTTGTGGGATGCACATCCAGGGCACGAAGCTCCCGTTCCACCACATCCCAAAGATGCTCTATTGGGTTGAGATCTGGTGACTGTGGGGGCCATTTTAGTACAGTGAACTCATTGTCATGTTCAAGAAACCAATCTGAAATGATTCGAGCTTTGTGACATGGTGCATTATCCTGCTGGAAGTAGCCATCAGAGGATGGGTACATGGTGGTCATAAAGGGATGGACATGGTCAGAAACAATGCTCAGGTAGGCCGTGGCATTTAAACGATGCCCAATTGGCACTAAAGTGTGCCAAGAAAAAATCCCCCACACCATTACACCACCACCACCAGCCTGCACAGTGGTAACAAGGCATGATGGATCCATGTTCTCATTCTGTTTACGCCAAATTCTGACTCTACCATCTGAATGTCTCAACAGAAATCGAGACTCATCAGACCAGGCAACATTTTTCCAGTCTTCAACTGTCCAATTTTGGTGAGCTCGTGCAAATTGTAGCCTCTTTTTCCGATTTGTAGTGGAGATGAGTGGTACCCGGTGGGGTCTTCTGCTGTTGTAGCCCATCCGCCTCAAGGTTGTGCGTGTTGTGGCTTCACAAATGCTTTGCTGCATAACTCGGTTGTAACGAGTGGTTATTTCAGTCAAAGTTGCTCTTCTATCAGCTTGAATCAGTCGGCCCATTCTCCTCTGACCTCTAGCATCAACAAGGCATTTTCGCCCACAGGACTGCCGCATACTGGATGTTTTTCCCTTTTCACACCATTCTTTGTAAACTCTAGAAATGGTTGTGCGTGAAAATACCAGTAACTGAGCAGATTGTGAAATACTCAGACCGGCCCGTCTGGCACCAACAACCATGCCACGCTCAAAATTGCTTAAATCACCTTTCTTTCCCATTCTGACATTCAGTTTGGAGTTCAGGAGATTGTCTTGACCAGGACCACACCCCTAAATGCATTGAAGCAACTGCCATGTGATTGGTTGATTAGATAATTGCATTAATGAGAAATTGAACAGGTGTTCCTAATAATCCTTTAGGTGAGTGTATATACACTCACCTAAAGGATTATTAGGAACACCATACTAATACTGTGTTTGACCCCCTTTCGCCTTCAGAACTGCCTTAATTCTACGTGGCATTGATTCAACAAGGTGCTGAAAGCATTCTTTAGAAATGTTGGCCCATATTGATAGGATAGCATCTTGCAGTTGATGGAGATTTGTGGGATGCACATCCAGGGCACGAAGCTCCCGTTCCACCACATCCCAAAGATGCTCTATTGGGTTGAGATCTGGTGACTGTGGGGGCCATTTTAGTACAGTGAACTCATTGTCATGTTCAAGAAATCAATTTGAAACGATTTGAGTTTTGTGACATGGTGCATTATCCTGCTGGAAGTAGCCATCAGAGGATGGGTACATGGTGGTCATAAAAGGGGTGGACATGGTCAGAAACAATGCTCAGGTAGGCCGTGGCATTTAAACGATGCCCAATTGGCACTAAGGGGCCTAAAGTGTGCCAAGAAAACATCCCCCACACCATTACACCACCACCACCAGCCTGCACAGTGGTAACAAGGCATGATGGATCCATGTTCTCATTCTGTTTACGCCAAATTCTGACTCTACCATCTGAATGTCTCAACAGAAATCGAGACTCATCAGACCAGGCAACATTTTTCCAGTGTTCAACTGTCCAATTTTGGTGTAGCCTCTTTTTCCTATTTGTAGTGGAGATGAGTGGTACCCGGTGGGGTCTTCTGCTGTTGTAGCCCATCCGCCTCAAGGTTGTGCGTGTTGTGGCTTCACAAATGCTTTGCTGCATACCTCGGTTGTAACGAGTGGTTATTTCAGTCAAAGTTGCTCTTCCATCAGCTTGAATCAGTCGGCCCATTCTCCTCTGACCTCTAGCATCAACAAGGCATTTTCGCCCACAGGACTGCCCCAAAAACATGGATGTTTTTCCCTTTTCACACCATTCTTTGTAAACTCTAGAAATGGTTGTGTGTGAAAATCCCAGTAACTGAGCAGATTGTGAAATACTCAGACCGGCCCGTCTGGCACCAACAACCATGCCACGCTCAAAATTGCTTAAATCACCTTTCTTTCCCATTCTGACATTCAGTTTGGAGTTCAGGAGATTGTCTTGACCAGGACCACACCCCTAAATGCATTGAAGCAACTGCCATGTGATTGGTTGATTAGATAATTGCATTAATGAGAAATTGAACAGGTGTTCCTAATAATCCTTTAGGTGAGTGTGTGTATATATATATATATATATATATATATATATATGTTTTCGACATGAAAGCATAAATAGACAAGCACACATTGAATAAGCCAGCAGAATGACATTAAAGGTCATTGGGGTGAAATCAGGGTACTGAGCAAATATTTATGTTGGTTTTGCTTAAAACTGTTATTCTTATATGACTTTTGTCCAATAAACGAACCAAGTTAAGGCATTTACATGTCCATGTTAGATTATTATAAATAATTAAGTAGCATGCATGCACGCATGTAAACTCACCAAAGAAACGTATGCTTCAAAATAATTATAAGTTGAAGATTAAGAATAAAAAAAAAAAAATAAAAAAAAACTTATTTAAAAAAACCTTTGAAAGAGACCTTTCAATTGGATGTAATTCTGACCAATTTCTTGGAAATTTTCTTGGAAACTTATTCACAAGACTCCAGATTCATTGTGCTTTTGAATTTGTGTCCTTGGACTTTTTGATGCAGCAAACTGTCTATATAGGCAATTTTACAACAAACTCTATTCAACAGTTAACAAAATCCTTTGCCAACAACACATTAGCACAATAGCAATAGTGGGTATAGAGTCAACGCTGATAATGTTCCTATTGTATCGCAATTGAAAATGAGTCCTACTGGTGACTCCCCTGTTGATTTTCCTCAAGAAGCGACAGTTCGCAGTCCATCTGGACGCGTTTCTGAGCCAGCCAGATTTTAGGAACTCAGAGGGAGGAACTGAGGTTCCAAAAATGTCTGTGAGCAAAGACATGATTAGTCAGACGTGAATATTAAACAATGCTCAGGGACAAGAGCAATCCTTTTTATGAGCCTCCCACGAGCCGTCGAGGCCAATATTTGGCATGATGAATATCATAGGTAATGAACTTTTCACACCCCTGAATTAAGTTATATTGTGCATCAGATGATACAATTAATGCACACTTTAGTGGAATAATTTAAACCTAATTTTCCATTCATTATAATTAAGAGGCAGCCTCATTGCCATTGTGGTAATAATTATATTGCCACTGGTCTTCCTGTTTATTACTTTTCTTCCTGGTGATCTAAAATTGAAGAATTGTCTCTATGCTTACAGTACATCAGCAAAAGCAATTATTCCCCCTTTGATACCACCTCTCCATTCCCTCTGAGGCTTTCTGCTGTTCTTTTACTCTTAAGCGATAATTCAATTTGGATGCCAGTGTGAATTTCATATTGAAAGTTTGTGCACTTCAACCAGCATCGAGCATCCAATGCATACATTGAGAAACGTAATTATTAAAAAATTCTTTGTGAGCCGTTTTCTTAATTTTCCCACTTGCCAATATAAAAGACCTCGCCGCTGCGAGGAGCGTTCTGTGTGCGCTCTTCACCGTGCTCCCAGAAGATGAATCATTCTGGCTGATGCTATTTTCTCAGCAGCATGCAATGAGCCCATCATTCAGAGGGAGCATCGTCTACATAGCGCCATGGCAACAAGCCATGGGGCTGCGCGGCAAGTTATGTGCTTCACAAAGGTTATACAAGAGGGTCATCCTCCTTTAGGGCCATAGAGACAGAGCTGCAATATCACAACTGTCTACCTTTCTCCCACTTTTTCTTCTCAACTCTCCTGCCAAATAAATTATTCTAAGGCTGGCACGAAAATGTTTTGAAAATATCTTTTGGAGGTCACAGAGCGCATTGTGGTCGGACATTGAAGGAGCATTAGAATAATATAATACGATTATAAGGATGTGCATTTACATTACAAGCATTTACCTCAGCAGGGTCGTGTGCCTTTCGGAATTAAATTGCGATGCCTTTTAAATTACAATTCGGTTCCTGGATTTGAATTGAGGTAGCAAACAGGATGCAGCATTAAATCATTTGCATTAAATTTATACAATTAAAATTAACTTTGCTGCTGTAAATGTAGGCTTTTTAACCAGTAAGAAATTAGGTACATAAAGGATTTACAAGACAAACTACCACTTTGAGGTAGGAAAGTACAATTTCATGTCTGATTTTAATGTGATCATGTTAATGGATATTAGATGGCAGAATCGGGGATATATGAATCAGCAGGTTCTCTTCTTTCATTATATATACAGTATATTACTATATATAGACCATGGATCACAATGGATACGGGTCACCAGTGCAGCGTCAGTTGTGTCCAATTTATGAGTGGCAATCTCTGCCGCAGAACCAGCAGGTGAACTCTGAGGCAGGATGGATAGTTTGGCTCCTGGCCTTCCTCCGTAGCCGCTTTGCCTCAGACTGCTGATTGAATGTCTCCTCGAAGTTAGGAGAGGCCTTTCAGCCAGCCTGTCTTCACTGAGGTCTGTCTGAGGCGGCAGCATCCCAAGATGATAGCTAACCAGATTGGGAAGTATACACTTCTGTGTTGTTTTTTTCCCAGTTATGTCCTATTTTCTTACACATTGTAAGTAAATATAACTACCACAGTACATCCATGCACAAAAACATCAAGTTATAAACATTTAAACAAGATGTGTTACAAAATGTATTCTATTACATTTAATAAATGAATTAATTTCATGAACCACGGATGACAAACATGCCCCACAATCCTCTAATTTATTGCAAATTAGTCTTCAAAAAGGAATCAAACAACATTGCGCATACATGTAAGGGTGAAAACCTTAAAACCCCAAAACTGTGCAGTCCTCTAGGGGTTAAGTGATAGTGAAAATTCTGTCATCATTTACTCTCCCTTATGTTGTTCCAAACAGTGTTGCCAGATTGGAAATGTCCAAGTATTGTACCAGAAGCTCAAAATTATCGTATATGGAAGAAAATGATTGTTCACGAGTCAAACGTACAGAATAAAGCTATTTATCTAGACTCTTCGCCTCTCCTCTGTCTTCACTTTCCTTTTTCAGCACTCATTTTCTATACTTTATTGCTAAACTATCAACCTCAGCTTGGAAACAACTGACCTAAGCGGCGCGGCAGGAACGTTACCTTGTGCTCCTGAGAGAGAGTCATTCTCCATGATGATTGGCCAAGAAGACGTAACGTAAGATGAGATAACACCACGTCACAACCATGACAGTAGACGTAGGATCCACAGCTAGATCAATGATTATAGAAGCCCTATGATTACAATGACCATCATTGAAGTGTCACAAAATTATGAAATTATCATACATTATGAGATTTTGTTCATTATTGGTCGTACTCGTACAGAGGTCAAAATTATCATACAAATGTCTGGCAACACTGTTTCCAAACCTGTATGAGTTTCTTTGGTAACACTTAGTAACAATACGGGTGCACTAATATGCATTAATTCATGCTTAACTAATGCACAGATAATCACAAGGTAATGTAAGACTTATGAAGAACTAAACCATTTATTAATAATTACTGCATCAGCATCAAATTAAGATTATATATATGATTAATACATTAAATAATATATGAATTACTATTAATTAAATGGGTCATCATGTATTAATTCCCTAATAGGCCTAACACATTATAATTCATATATTAATTACCACAATGGTCAAAGCTATGTACTTCAACTTCCAGTTGTCTGCTTTAATTAATCATTCGCTAATGATTTACAAAGGTATTATGTTATGACTTTACTTTGTTGAGGTACATTACTATTAACTAATTGTTAAGTAATATGTCATTGTGGTTGTGCGTTTTGGATTAATTTTGAATTAGTTAAGGGTATGTGCCTCAACAAGTAAAGTCATAACATAATTATACCTTTGCAAATAATTAGCTAATGATTAATTCAAGCAGACAACTGGAAGTTCAAATGCATGGCTTCGACCTGTTGTTAGGGGCTGTGCCGGTAAACGTGACAACCGCACCACCGCTGTGGCTGAGTAGCACCGGCGGTGGTCGGCCAAAACACTTTTTTTGTATGTGAATGCTGTTTTACGTGAATATTATGACAGGAGTGAAGCACAAAGCTTCATTTACTATATAAATAATAGGTTCGCAGTTAAATGTTACATCGTAGCCATGGAAACATATGGATTCATGCCTAACGAGAGAGGTAGGCTTTGTGAGGTGAGCCAAATTTAAGCTTTGCCTGCATGTTGCCATCTGGTCACCCGATTTTCCACGAACTTAACAATAGGCGTACTCCATTTTATTCTACTGGACATGGAATCTCTTATTTATTTACCCAAATCTTCATTTACTTCTCTCACAGGGGATTATAAACATTTCTTCCTTTTGTTTGCTTTTAATTAGGAGTAGGGCCTATGCTATAGCATAGCCCAGCATCATTTAGCCTACCGTGGTAAAGTAGAAAACGGTGTAGGACAGATACATTTTACTTCAAATTCTATTTAACACAGTTTGTGCTTGTTATTAGACTTAAGGTGCGTCAAGTTTATGTGTAGGCTATAGCGCATTTCATACACGCCAGAGATTTTTAGTTTCGCTTTCTCTCGCAGCGCATAATCAAACAAAGCCTAAAAGTTCTTGACCCTACAGAAAATGAATTTGCTCTTCACACCTTTTTACTACAAATGTCAGTTTTGGAACATCAGGAGAAAACATGAAGATATTAGAAAAACGATGCTCTCTTTCCTACTCGTGCCCCACATCCCTTTCAGCGCAAAGCGGCATATGTCGCTATATAAAACAAATAATTTTTTTAACTAATATTTAATTTTCTTATATTATTTATATTACCATTATTTACTGATATTTATTTAAATGTTGTACAGGCTGTAGTATGTTGTTTCACTGACGGAAGTAGCCTACTAAAATAAACACGCATGTTTGAGCCTCATATTTTTTATTTTCAAAATGTAGGCTATTTAATTGAGGTATTTAATAATTGTGTTTGTGTGTTCCCGCCCCCCAACCACCACGCACCCAACCACCGTAGTTGGTCCATTACCACCGCAGTGGTAAAAAACTGCCACCGTCACAGCCCTACCTGTTGTGGTAATTAACACGTTAATTTACATTAGTTAATATAATATGTTATTAGGGAATTAATACATTATGACACATTTAACTAATAACAATTTATTGATTACTTAATGTATTAATCATATATATAATCTTAATTTGTTGCTGATGCAGTAATCATTAATAAATGGTTTAGTTCCTTGTTATACATTAACACATGATTATCTGGCTATTAGTTAAGCATGAATTAATGCATATTAGTGCACCCGTATTGTAAAGTGTTACCGTTCCTTTTTTCTGTTGAACCCAAAAGAAGATATTTTGAAGAATGTTGGTAACCAGACAGTTGATGGTAGCCATTGACTTTCATAGTATTTTATTTTTTGACTCTTACCCCTTAACCCACCCTTAAACTGAACAATACCACCAAACCTTTACCCGTATCCCACCTCAATAGCAGCACAAGTCTTTTACAATACAACATGAACACATGGACATAGTAGTTAAAGCCACCTAATATTAAGTGTGATTAAAAAACAATATTCCACTGTCAATGTGTGACTGTGATGAATTTCTCTGAATTGTAATTCAGTAAATATCTCTTCCTGTCATTCCAATTCAACACTGGGTGTGAGGAAGTCAACTCAAAATCCAAATAATGAAGGGAGCCAATTCCAAAATTCATAATTTTGCCCAGCCCTGTGCCTTAGTAAAGAATTCAAGGATACTGCAAATGTTTTCTTCCTTTTCACCTCTTAGTTGTGCGCTATTTCTACTGCTGTACTTAGAATAACTTGGAAATTTGAAGACGCTGTGAGAACATGAACATGAATATAGAGTGTCCTTGTATATATTATTCATAACTCACTTACCAATGCACTTTATGAAAAGATAAAAACCTGCATGGCTATTATCTGTCTCCAGATGGTTAGATGGTAGCACTTGCATGTTCAGCCTTTGGAAATGCATAGTAATAATGGCATTTATAAGCCGACATTGTCTTAATGATGTCTTTATTCACAATCGATCATTATTAAATTGAAACTACAGCAAAAAAACAAAAACAAAAAAAACAAAAACATAAGAAGGCAGTTTTGCACATGTGCCAAAACAAAGAAACACAAAACCATAAAGGTTTATCCATTTACCTTTAGTCTACATAATGTTGCCAATCGCACTGCACATCCCTGCTCGACAGCCCGAAACCCTCCCATCAACGCTGTCACAAAGAGCTGTGCTGTCTCTAATTAGAGGAAATGTACGGATCATTATCCTGTTGGCCAATTAGCATTATTTAAATCAGTCACTGCAATTGTCAGTCATTAATCAGCACATACTGAGGACTTTCTACATTTCGTCAAGCCTGTCAGCTTACGCAGTGCAGATTTTTGTAGCCCTTATTATCTACATCACATAATCACCTGACCTGGTCCAGAGCTCAGTTCTTGTGAATGGAGAGAACTATACCTCATTTCTCACTGTTCCATCTGCTTGACTAACAGTGTGGCTTTGAAAGCCTCTTTTATCTGAGAAAGGGTCTTTTTTGCAATGGTTTCAGAACTTAAGAAATTGTGAGTGGATTAAAGTTCCAAAGAGTTTTGAGTAATGAACAGGAAAGATAAACCAATTATTCATTTTCTTGACAGCGTGAAATCCATAAAGAAGCGATTAGAGACATTTAGAAGTTTCTGCCCCTTGCATTGGTTTTATGTCAACAATTTTTTTCTTGCCATTCCAAAATAACACAGTTTTCATTATCACAGTCAATAATTGAAATTGATTTTTTATTCGTCCTCTTATTATCTGCTGGCACTGTGTGTGTCGTTACAAAGCTTAATCCATAATGACTGACAAAATAATCAGAAACTTGAATTTCTTTAATTTGAAAAAATAATAACGTACATAGATGATTACAGATCCTATTTAGAGGCACTTTTAAACATGTAATTAACATCAAATTTAACCATATAAAGTAGCTGATTCCAAAACATTCCCCAGATTGGGTGTATCTTGCACACACATCCCTACTTTCACCCATAATGCAGTATGATTGGGGGTTCGGTCCTAGTATCGCCCTGTACTGTACAATTGTAACTGTACCCATAAGAAAACCAAATCTTTTTGTCTCAAGTCACACATACTTCAAAATCACTGTGAACATGATGAGTTCTTGCTGCTTTCTGGTTACAATGTGCTTTTTTTTTATTTACTTCTTATAGAAATAAATGAATTGGCCTATTGCAAGACAGAGGAAATTGAATCCCGTGTGAAGCACAAGACTGGACAACATAATACTATTACAGTATCAAGGCAAGAACCAATGTGTATTGAGCCTAATGATTGAATTATAGTTTGACCTGTGTATATATATATATATATATATATATATATATATATATATATATATTGGAACAAATCTAGTTGGACTGGTGCAGATACACTGTGTTTACCTTTTAAGGCTATAGGGTAGGCAATTTCGGAGAGGCTAGCGATAGCAAGGTAGCTTTAAAAGCATAAGATCCCACTTACTGCAGTAGTGTTAATTTTGTCAGCTAATTTAGTCTCAGTCTTAGTCCTGTGTCAAATGTGTTTTTTAGTTGTTATCATATTTAGTCAACTTTGTCCTGTTTTTGTTTAGTCAAGTTTAGTCGACTACATGTCTGAGCATTTTAGTCTAGTTTTCAATGAAAACTTTCGTCATGCTGTATTGACAATCCCGATTATTTTGCTCAAAATTATAATCACAAGGATTGTTGTCATTTGAGAAATCAAGAGAATGTCGACCCATGCATGGTTTATTTTACCTCATCATGTTTAATGATTTATTAGGCTATAGGCTATTTATCATATAGGCCTAATAGAAAAATAAGAAACTTCTCTAAAATTTTTAAACAGTGAAATTCCACATTACGTGTTCTATTAAAACAACAGCAAAAAAAAAAAAAAAAGTCACACAAGAGGTTGTGTAAGTGCAGTTATTCAGCAATCACAATCACAAATAGTCGCAAGATCCATGCTTGAATTTATTACAGTTCA
Source organism: Rhinogobio ventralis (assembly GCA_039654625.1). NCBI lineage: Eukaryota > Metazoa > Chordata > Actinopteri > Cypriniformes > Gobionidae > Rhinogobio > Rhinogobio ventralis. The sequence continues at coordinate 13,869,899 of CM077198.1, forward strand.
TCACTGAGAGGGTTTGTTGGTAGATTTAGTCGCATAAACAGCACAAGCTGCTCGTGACAGAACACAGACCGACTAAATGACACTTTCCTTTAAGCAGAACATCTCAAATGGAGATTGCTGAAATGCAGTTTACTTGTTTATTGGTGTTTTCCGATCATCATCCGCACGCGAGAAAAAGAGAGCTCGCGTGCACATGGTTGCCAGATTGCAAAGTTTAAGTGAAACACTGGAGAGAATATGTGTTCTTTTAACAGAAAAGCTCTGATTGGGGGATATGAATGATTGAAATCTGACAACTTTTTTCTGACAAAAAGTTATCGTTTAATGACGGTTGTGTCATCTCGTCTTTGTCAACGAACATTTTTCGTCATATTTTCTTAAACCAAATTAACAATACTTCCCTGCAAGCAAATTTGCGTTTAAAAGACATCTAATAGCGGTCCAAAACACAGCCCTGACGTCTAGGCTAAACAAGGCACAATTTGGGCTGTCAGTGAAAATTTAATAGATGTGTAACCATAGAAAATAGTCATCTAGAACATAAACATGTCAAAGAAATCAAACACCTTGTTATCACTGTTGACTTTGCTTGCATGATGGAATATCATACATCTCACAAGTTATTTTGGCAAAAACGACATGTAACCAAATTCAACTTAGCACCTGACTGCTGCAGATTAATTTCGCTGTTGATAGTGTTGCCATTGAAATGCATTATCCGAGTCACAAATCGCTCTGAGTATAATGTCACAGGATTCCATCACTTCCAAATTACCGTAGTTATGTTGTGAACGCAGCATAAGCTTGTTGTTTTCGTTCAGGAGGTACTGTAAAAGAGGGATGCTGTTTCGGTTGCAGTGCTCGGTGACTGACATCCGTCTAACTCTGCATAGCATGAAACGCTGTATAAAATCAAGCATCTAGGCATGCAGACTGGACTCTAGAGCAGTGGAGATGTGTTCTTTGGAGTGACATATCATGCTTTTCTGTCTGGCAATCCGATGGAGTCTAGGTTTGGGGGTACTTGCCTGACTGCACTGTGTAAAGTTTGGTGGAGAGGGAATTATGGTGTGGGGTTGTTTTTCAGGGGTTGGGCTTCCCTTACAGAAAAAACACGTGATTTTGCACATGTGAAATGTGTGCTTTTGGAACTCACGTTATCACATGTGAAACCCAATGGAATTCCCATGCGAAACCCATGTAAACACATGTACATTCTCATGTGAAACACATACATTCCCATGTGAAACCCAAGTAATCACATGTGAAACATATATTCCCATGTGAAACCCATGTGATCACATGTTAAACCCTTAAATTCCCATGTGAAACCCATGTGATCACAGGTGAAAAAATCCATGAGATCACATGTGAAACATGTACATTCCCATGTGTGACCCATGGAATAACATTTGAAACCAATCAACGTTCTAAAGTAAATCCACAGAAAACGGTACCATGTTCTTTTGTAGGGCCTATAGCCATGTTTACCAACATTAAAACAAATAATTCAGATAGAACTTTTATTTATTTTCAAAATATGCAATACAGATTGAATGTTTAAAACAAACAATGCAAAACCAAATATTAAAATTATACATGAAAAAGCCTCTAAAACGCAGATGTATAGGGCGTGTGTATTGTGTTTGTAAATGTGTGTTGTCTCAGTCCTCCGTGTCTCCATCAGCAGGCTTCCTGTTTTGGAATAGAAAAAAAATCCTTTAGATTAGGGCAGTGCAAACAAGTCTATCCTGATAAAGTAAACTTTTCTTTCTAAATTTCAGGATTGTATCTGTCATTTTCAAGTGATGACTGGTCTATGTATATTAGCAGTAACCAAATATATAAACAGCAGATCCTGTGCAGAACTACAGCATGCCCTCTAGAAGCCATCCAAATTGGGAGTTCTAATCTCTAAGGAGCCTTTACCTTTACTAGTGAGGTAAAAACATAGCCTAATCATTTGTATCTGACTCAGAGTATTCTATTTATTATATCTGTTGTGATGTAATTAATAAAGTATTAAAAACCAAAGCGTATTTCAACCTGTAAGCGGGAAACCTACGGACACATATTATCCTCTCATGCAGTACAAAATAGGTTACGATGTTCTTTTGAGATCTTTTCATTTTTGTGCCATGCAGACCTTAATCTCAATGTCTCCATCGGCTGTGTGAACTTGACATAGTCTGTAAGAAAGAAATGAAAATAATTATATTAAAATTTGAAAACAAGTTCGGAGTTAGCTGCCAAAGAGGGTCTGAAGGTTAAGAAAAACGAATCAAACCTTTTCAAACCACAAACTACATGGCTTAATTGACTGAAAATGAAAACAAGTTTGTATTTTTAAGAAATACATAGAGTGGTACTGTCAATTATTCAATGACACTCACCGTTCAGGTTCCAAAAAACCAAGACACCAAAGACGGGCATGAAGAACTGTTGATTGGCCCGGTGTGGAGGCTGTGTAATTCCTATAACGATAACATCAAGAACACAATGAAACTTTATTTCCACAGTGGGTCATTCCGTCAAGTTATTAGTACGGTGGCCCAGTAGTGCACAACACAACGAATTTTAAAAAGCATACATAAGTTCACAACACAACAAAATAAAGCCACAACACAACGGAAACAAGCCACAACACAACGCAAAAGCCACAACACAACGGAAATGCTCCAGACCACTAGGGGGCTCTCGGAGTGCGGTAAAGTTAGTTTTCCTTGCCATTGTTCTATAGATTCGCCAGTCTTACAAAGATATAAACACTACGATCAGTTTTAAGTGTGTAACCATTGTATATCGACATGAAATATCAATTCAAAATCACCTAGATGCATTATAGCTGCATATTTATACTCGAGAACGCTTTTACTCGCTATCACAGCGCTTGATGCCCAAGGGAACGTCTGCCAATTCCACCAAGTGGTTGAAACGTATAATTTGTATGAATTAAAATGATTTTAATCAAATTTTTTTCAAATTTCACTGTTGTGCATTACTGAGTCAGTTTTACCAATACAACCAAGCTGTGGAATTTTAACATGTCTGTTTTTAAATGTTATAAGTAATTTAAATAATACAAATTATGTTTCAAGTACATGGTGGAATTGGCAGACGTTCCCTTGGGCATCAAGCGCCTTGGTAGCGGGTAAAAGCGTTCTTGAGTATAAATATGCAGCTATAATGCATCTAGGTGATGCACCAATGCATACGAGTGTTAGACCTGGCGTCGGACACTCCGCCACATCCGACTGCAGCAGGTTGCGGAGGACTCAACAGGGTTCGCCATTCTGGGGAACTCGAATGGAGCATATAGCACTAGTTCCGGGAACCAAGTTCGGTTGGGCCAATACGGAGCAACCAACAGGACTTGCTCCTCGTCCTCCCTGACCTTGCACAAAGTCTGTGCAAGAAGGCTCACTGGGGGAAATGCATACTTGCGTAGGCCCCGGGGCCAGCTGTGTGCCAGTGCATCCGAGCCGAGGGTCCCCTCGGTCAGGGAATAAAACAACTGGCAGTGGGTCGTATCCGGGGCGGCAAACAGGTCTACCTGTGCGGTCCCGAAGCGACTCCAGATCAGCTGGACCACCTGGGGATGGAGTCTCCACTCTCCGGGGAGCACTGGCTGTCGTGAGAGCTCGTCGGCCGCACGATTGAGCAGGCCCGGAATGTGAATGGCACGAAGCGACCTCAGATGCTTCTGACTCCATAGGAGGAGATGGCGGGCGAGTTGTGACATGCGACGGGAGCGTAGACCGCCCTGTTTGTTGATGTACGCAACGGCTGCAGTGTTGTCCGTACGGACTAGAATGTGCTTGCCTAGTAGCGGCGTTTTAAAATGGCCCAGCGCAAGACGAACTGCTAACAACTCGAGGCAATTGATATGCCATTGCAGTTGAGGCCCTGTCCACAGACCCAAAACTGCAAGCCCGTTGTACGTGGCACCCCAGCCGGTGGATGAGGCATCCGTGGAGACAACAGCATGCCTGGACACTTGTTCTAGGGGAACTCCTGCCCGTAGAAATGAAGGGTCCGACCACGGGCTGAAGGTTTGGCGGCACCTCGGAGTCACGGGGACACAGAGGGATCCGCTGTGCCACGCCCATCTCGGGACTCGGTCGTGTAGCCAGCGTTGAAGCAGTCTCATATGAAGCAACCCGAGTGCCGTTACTGCGGCTGCGGATGCCATATGCCCCAGGAGCCTCTGAAAATGTTTCAGTGGTACCGCTGTCCTGCATTTGAACAAATTAAAGCAGTTCAACACCGACTGGACGCGCTCCTCGGTGAGGCACGCTGTCAGGCCGACCGAATCCAGCTCCATACCGAGAAAAGAGATCCTCTGCGTGGGGCAGAGTTTGCTCTTTTCCCAGTTGACCTGAAGACCCAACCGGCTGAGGTGACTGAGCACCATGTCCCTGTTTTTCGCACAACTGCTCTCGCGTCTGGGCAAGGATCAGCCAGTCGTCGAGATAGTTGAGGATGCGAACTTCATGCTCTCTCATGGGAGCAATGGCCGCCTCCGCGACTTTCGTGAAGACACGGTGTGGGACCGTGGGGTAGGACTTTGTACTGATATGCTCGTCCGTCGAACGCAAAGCGTAGAAACGGTCTGTGTTGAGGGAGAATCGAGACATGAAAGTACGCGTCCTTCAGGTCGATCGCTGCAAACCAATCTTGGGGACGGATGCACCTGAAGATGCGTTTCTGCGTTAGCATTCTGAACGGTAGCCTGTGAAGGGACCGGTTCAAGAATCGCAGATCCAAGATCGGCCGTAACCCGCCGCCTTTCTTGGGTACAATGAAGTACAGGCTGTAGAAACTGGTGTTCATATCGGCTGGAGAGACCGCCTCTATCGCGTGCTTCGCCAGTAGGACTGCGATCTCCGCCTGAAGCACAGGGGCATTCTCCTTCGACACAGAGGTGAAGTGGGGCCAGCGGCGGAACAGAAATCAAATGACAACAAAAGATTCTCCCCCGGCCCTCCTCCGGGGGAAGGAGTGGTGCTGCAGCCATCTCCTGAAGAGCAGTCTCCTCCATCTCTGGGTGGCCTGTCACAGGGTCGCTTATGACAGCGCTTGCCACCTGGCTTGGCAGCGGCCAGAGCGGGCTGGACGTCCTTCCCACGGCCGGCTCCACGCCTACGCCCGGGTGGAGGCAGCAGCTGGCCGCTGGGGCAGGATGTGTTTAATCGCCTCCGTCTGCTTCTGGGCGGCCGAGAACTGCTGGGCAAAGCTCTCGACCGCGTCGCTGAACAACCCGGCCGAAGAGATGGGGGACCACTAAGGTGGACATCGCCTGGCCAAGAGAACGGGCGGTGACTTTCGTCGCCCTGAGGGCGAAGTCCTTCGCCGTCCGGAGCTCCCGGAGGAGCTCTGGGTCAGGCCTACGTGCATGTCCATGAATGCCTGGGCCTGGTGCACCTGGAGCAACTCCATGGCATGCAAGGCGGATGCAGCCTGGCCACAAGACCTGTAAGCCTTCCCAGTTAGACTAGGAAGCGGTCGCCGGACACAGTTGCATCGCGACGGCCCGCTCCACTGGCGGGATTCCCACGTACCCCTTGGCTTGCCCGCCATCAAGGGTAGTGAGGAGGGAGGAGCCACCAGGTCTGTTTCTGGCACTAAAAGGTGCCGTCCACGACCTGGTGAGCTCCTCATGCACCTCCGGGAAGAAAGGCACCGGGGCGGGACGCTGAGAACCAGCGCAACCCGCCCCGAGAAACCAATCGTCCAACCTAGAAGGTTTGGGACGTGGTGGAGGGTTCCACTCAAGCCCGACCTTTTCAGCGGCCCGGGAAAGCATAGCCGTCAACTCAGGGTCCGACTCGACCACTGCCACTCTCCCAGAGGGAGGCAGTGCAACCGAATCTTCATCCTTACAAACTTATGAAGCAGAAGAGTTTTAAATGCTTAACATATAAAACACTACAACAATAAAAACTAATATTTGCCATCAAATGTGTAAAAACTACTAATAAAACGACATTGTTGCTTACCTTTTCCTCAGCGTACAGTGACTGTGGGCCGTTAAGGTTCAAATGATGCTCGTGTGCAGAACGTTGACTTTCCAGCCAATTTTCAAAATAGAACAAGCGTTATGAATATGATTTCTAAGAAATGGATCGGCGGTAAATGTTGATGAGTAAACCTCATTTCAATCTTGAATAGATGTTTTTTTTCCGATCATTTTTTCCGTCGTACATGTCTCTCGCACAGTCGCAGTCAGCAGCCGTTGGAGATGAGAGCGTCGTCGTCGTCAGTGATTGAGTCATCACCCGCCGCAGACGTGCGCGAGCCGTCTGTATGTCAAAATATCCATCCACTTAAAAACATAGACCTCTCTTAAATGAACTTGTTAAGGTTTTTCAGCTTTCAACGATTTATATGTGTGTTTACATATATGCATATATAAATACTATATATATTTGCAGTGTGTGTTTTATATATATAAATATATACCTATATATAAATTCAGGACTCTCAAGTTTTGAAGACAGGCAAGAGTGACATCTCTAACCCCCCACCCAAACACAACAATGGGGGTTTCAAACAATTTAAAATTATACATGAATTCCACATGTTTTCCACATGTGATGTAAGCAGGCCCGGTTCTAGGCACCTATGGGTGGGCTGGCAGATATCCTGGGGGGGGGGTATACACTACAAATAGATAGATAGATATTATTAAATTACTTTTTTTAATCTTATTTTCACTTTACATAAAATGTTAACATTTTCACTTTACTGTGCAGTGATAATTTGGAAAGAAAACAGAATGGAAGCCTACATGTAACTATAGCAATGAATGCAACTTTAATTGCGTGGAAAGGGGCAATTAAATGCCACATAGGATGTGTTTTTTAATTCCATTGCGCTACTTTTCTAGCGTTTTTTAATGTAAACGTCACCCTAGACTGACTGTTGCGCTCGCATCTCTTCCATACTTTTGCAGAGTATTGTGCATGACGCGGCTCTATAAACGCGGCACTCAAGTTAAAATAACTTTTAAAAAACGCGTCTCTAGACCTGCGTCTCGCCTTTTTACAGGACACCACAAAAACGTGTCCTGTATGAATGGCCCTAAACTGATTAAAAGATAAACAGCGCATTCAGTGCTGTTATTTAAACAGCCAGTTTGCCTCATTCATTCAGTTTACAGCATGAACAGCAAGCCAAAGAGGGCAAGGTTTTTAACGGAACTATGCATTTTAAACACTTAGCTACATTATGTTCTAGCTCTGTCCATGCAATAAATGCACGTTCTTAAATGAGCAAAGTTTTTTATTTTTATTTTTTAGCTAATTTCAATTTGGGATGAATCAAAAATCAAATCAGAACTGTATATTAATATTTACAAGATACATATTCACGAATAACTCCTCGTTATTACCTTAATAGCACGCAAATATTTCTGCCCGTTTTCGTTCGTGTGACTGCAGCCTCTGCTTTTCTGCTACAGACTGAAGCATGTGAGTAGCCTATAACGCGCTGCGCCGCTACTTTCAGTTAATAAAGGAAAAAAATACAGCAAATTTCTGGGGTTATTTTTGTGATTGTTTGGGGCATTCTACAGCCCTTCGTCAAAACTTTCAACACATAGCCCACCTCAGATTGTTTTAATCAATGCACAAATCGTAAAAACAGATTAACACTATCAGTTCCTAAATTCTGATTGGGTGGGCAAGGCAGACGTAAATTGTAAATGGAATACATACGACATACACTCACCTAAAGGATTATTAGGAACACCATACTAATACTGTGTTTGACCCCCTTTCACCTTCAGAACTGCCTTAATTCTACGTGGCATTGATTCAACAAGGTGCTGAAAGCATTCTTTAGAAATGTTGGCCCATATTGATAGGATAGCATCTTGCAGTTGATGGAGATTTGTGGGATGCACATCCAGGGCACGAAGCTCCCGTTCCACCACATCCCAAAGATGCTCTATTGGGTTGAGATCTGGTGACTGTGGGGGCCATTTTAGTACAGTGAACTCATTGTCATGTTCAAGAAACCAATTTGAAATGATTGGAGCTTTGTGACATGGTGCATTATCCTGCTGGAAGTAGCCATGGTCAGAAACAATGCTCAGGTAGGCCGTGGCATTTAAACGATGCCCAATTGGCACTAAGGGGCCTAAAGTGTGCCAAGAAAACATCCCCCACACCATTACACCACCACCACCAGCCTGCACAGTGGTAACAAGGCATGATGGATCCATGTTCTCATTCTGTTTACGCCAAATTCTGACTCTACCATCTGAATGTCTCAACAGAAATCGAGACTCATCAGACCAGGCAACATTTTTCCAGTCTTAAACTGTCCAATTTTGGTGAGCTCATGCAAATTGTAGCCTCTTTTTCCTATTTGTAGTGGAGATGAGTGGTACCCGGTGGGGTCTTCTGCTGTTGTAGCCCATCCGCCTCAAGGTTGTGCATGTTGTGGCTTCACAAATGCTTTGCTGCATACTTCGGTTGTAACGAGTGGTTATTTCAGTCAAAGTTGCTCTTCTATCAGCTTGAATCAGTCGGCCCATTCTCCTCTGACCTCTAGCATCAACAAGGCATTTTCGCCCACAGGACTGCTGCATACTGGATGTTTTTCCCTTTTCACACCATTCTTTGTAAACTCTAGAAATGGTTGTGCGTGAAAATCCCAGTAACTGAGCAGATTGTGAAATACTCAGACCGGCCCGTCTGGCACCAACAACCATGCCACGCTCAAAATTGCTTAAATCACCTTTCTTTCCCATTCTGACATTCAGTTTTGAGTTCAGGAAATTGTCTTGACCAGGACCACACCCCTAAATGCATTGAAGTAACTGCCATGTGATTGGTTGATTAGATAATTGCATTAATGAGAAATTGAACAGGTGTTCCTAATAATCCTTTAGGTGAGTGTACATGTATACACATACACACACACTACAATTGTTTATATGTCATTCAAATAAATGTGAAGTAGATTATGAACTTTTAAAACTTAGTAAGCTTCAAAACAATAGTCTTTTATACACTTTAGACATTCTACTAACTAACGTTGTAACTACATGTCAAATAACTAATTAACAAGGAAAACTACAAGGTGCTACAACCACTGGGCCGGAAACAAGAACAATACGAGTAAACATACAAAACAACAGGGTACAAGTACACAGTTAAATGTCGCTGTAAAGTTACTTTAAAAACCTACAGTACAATACTGCATTTTTATATTACAGTAAAACACTGTAATTTGCATTGCATTCTGGGTAATTTTGTATGAGCGGGAACATTTTACAGTATATTTTAGTGTTGCTGTAACCTAGCTGTAACCTGGCTGTAATATGTCAGGCAATAATACAGGATTGCTGTAAACAGCGAAAGCGCGCCACCTGACTGACGTCAGAAATACAACTGCATCAGCTCACTCACTGGATGTCTCACTCGGTGGATGTCTTGAAGTTTGGTAAGTCAATTTTTAATTTTATAATTAGGTTTTAGGATTTTGGACCAAGTTGTTTAGACACAAAACACGTGAAAACAAGGCTTAAAAATACTTTTCCTTTGCAACATAAATAGGTGATTAGAGAGATTAGCTATTGTTACAAGTTTAGCCTTTTACTTAATTTCATTTAGGCGGGAGACCCAGTTCTGTAGCTTTGTGATTGTAATGACAAATAATGATTAATTAAAAATATGAATAAAGGTATAAATTACATTTTTAATAATGATCTATTAGTCAACAAAGTACCATGCATGCTAAAAAAGCAAGATATAATTTTTAGAAGCAGATCCTTATAATTAAATTTTTACTGTAGATGTATTGTTGGAGTGTATGAAATATAGTGATGTGTTAGCTTATACGTCCTCAACAAGCAACACATAATTGAATAAAACGTATTTTGATTTCTTACAGCTCTACAGTGTGGGTCACTTATCTCTGAAGCCTGGGATGAGTTCCCTTTCAGTCGGTCACGTTCGACGTACGTCGGAACTGACCGATGAATTGGGATCTGTTTTCAGAGACCAATCTACTTCGAGTGATTAAAAACGAGCCAATGGACATTGGCATGCGGTTCACGCATTCCACGCACCGCCCCGCAGCGCGGGTATAAATACGGAAGTGGAACACCGCATCATTGCTTTTTAACTTCGGAGCCGAACGGTTTGCTGTATCAAGCTGTTTCTACGAAGAGTGTTTAGACGAGTCTCGAGGAGGATCGCTCTCCGGGCCTTCTCACCCACACTCTGCCCCACCCTGGAGTACTCAGGCAACACTCCGGGCCGCCTCCGGGCCTCCCGAGTCGGGTCTGCGTACTCCACCTCGCTGCCCCACCCCGGGTACGTCTGTGGTGCCGTTGGTCCCGCTTGTCCGGTCTCTGGGGGCCTGGCTAGGTCCCCCAGACCGTCTCGCTGGCTCATCCGTACCATCAGACTCGGCTACGCGATTCAGTTCGCTTGCCGGCCTCCCAAGTACAGGGGCATCCTCTTCACCACCGTATGGAGCAGCGATGCCCATGTCTTGCGGTCAGAGACCGATGTCCTGCTGGCGAAGGACGCAATCGAGCCGGTTTCTCCAGCCAATATGAGGTCGGGGTTCTACAGCCCCTACTTCATTGTGCCCAAGAAAGGGGGTGGGTTAAGACCAATCTTGGACCTGCGTGTCCTGAATCGTGCCCTGCACAAGCTCCCATTCAGAATGCTAACGCAGAAACGCATTTTCGAATGCATCCGTCCCCAGGATTGGTTCGCAGCGATCGACCTGAAGGACACGTACTTTCATGTCTCCATTCTCCCTCGACACAGACCGTTCCTTCGCTTTGCGTTCAAGGGGAGGGCATTTCAGTACAAAGTCCTGCCCTTCGGGCTGTCCCTGTCGCCTCGCGTCTTCACGAAAGTCGCAGAGGCAGCCATTGTTCCGCTCAGAGAACGCGGCGTTCGTATTCTCAACTATCTCGACGACTGGCTCATACTGGCCCAGTCCCGGGAGCAGTTGTGCGAACACAGGGACCTGGTGCTACGTCACCTCAGCCTGTTGGGCCTTCGGGTCAACCGAGAGAAGAGCAATCTCTGTCCCACGCAGAGGATCTCTTATCTCGGTATGGAGCTGGACTCGGTCAACCGGACTGCGCACCTCACAGAGGAGCGAGTCCGGTCAGTGTTGAACTGCTTGAATACGTTCAAAGGCAGGACAGCGGTCCCACTGAAATTCTTTCAGAGGCTCCTGGGGCATATGGCATCTGCAGCCGCGGTAACGCCGCTCGGATTGCTTCATATGAGACCTCTTCAACGCTGGCTTCACGACCGGGTCCCGAGATGGGCGTGGCAGCGCGGCAAGTACCGGGTCTCAGTTACTCCTTACTGTCGCCAAACCTTCAACCCGTGGGCGGACCCTGCCTTTCTACGGGCCGGAGTGTCCCTAGAACAGGTGTCCAAGCATGCTGTGGTCTTCACGGATGCCTCTTCCACGGGTTGGGGGGCCACGTACAACGGGCACTCAGTTGCGGGTCTGTGGACGGGGCCCCAACTGCGTTGGCATATCAATTGCCTAGAGCTTCTGGCAGTACGTCTCGCCCTGGGCCGCTTCAAAAAGCCGCTACAGGGAAAACACGTTCTGGTCCGTACAGACAGCACTGCGGCCGTTGCGTACATCAACCGTCAGGGTGGTCTACGCTCCCGTTGCATGCTCCGGCTCGCCCGCCATCTCCTCCTGTGGAGTCAGAAGCGTCTGAGGTTGCTTCGGGCCATTCACATCCCAGGTGCGCTGAACCAGACAGCCGACGAGCTCTCTCGTCAGCCGACACCTCCGGGAGAGTGGCGACTCCACCCCCGGAGCGTCCAGCTGATATGGGACCTCTTCGGAGCCACGCAGGTAGACCTGTTCGCCTCTCCAGACTCGACCCATTGCCAGTTGTATTACTCCCTGTCTGGGGGCACCCTCGGTACAGATGCACTGGCGCACAGCTGGCCCCGGGACCTACGCAAGTATGCGTTTCCCCCAGTGAGCCTTCTTGCACAGGTTCTGTGCAAGGTCAGGGAGGACGAGGAGCAGGTCTTGTTAGTTGCGCCCTACTGGCCCAACCGGACCTGCTTCTCCGAACTCTCACTCCTCGCGACAGCCCCTCCCTGGCCGATCCCCCTGAGGAAGGACCTGCTTTCTCAGGGGCGGGGCACTCTATGGCACCCGCGTCCAGACCTCTGGAGACTCCATGTCTGGTCCCTGGACGGGACGCGGAGGTTCTAGGTGGCCTGCCGCAGGCAGTGACAGACACCATCGCTTCAGCTAGAGCCCCCTCTACTAGGCGCCTCTATGCTCTGAAGTGGAACCTGTTCGTTGAGTGGTGTTCTTCCCGCCGGGAAGACCCCCGAAGGTGTTCAATTAATGTCGTGCTTTCTTTTCTGCAAGATGGGTTGGAGAGAAGGCTGTCTCCCTCCACCCTCAAAGTGTACGTCGCAGCAATAGCGGTGTATCACAATGTAGTTGAAGGTAAGTCCTTAGGTAAGCACGACTTAATCGTCAGGTTCCTCAGAGGTGCGAGGAGACTGAATCCTCCTCGTCCAACCTCGGTACCCTCTTGGGACTTAGCCCTGGTGCTTAGAGCGCTCCAGGGCCCTCCCTTCGAGCCTTTGCAGTCAGCAGAGCTAAACACCCTGTCCATGAAGACAGTGCTCCTGACTGCATTGGCCTCAAGCAAGAGGGTAGGGGACCTGCATGCACTTTCGGTCAACGAATCGTGTCTAGAATTCGGGCCGGCCAACTCTCACGTTGTCCTGAGACCCCGGCCTGGATATGTGCCAAGGTTCCCACCACTCCCTTCCGGGACCAGGTGGTGAACCTGCAAGCGCTGCCATCGGAGGAGGCAGACCCAGCCCTAGCTTTGCTCTGTCCCGTCCGTGCTCTCCGCGCCTACGTGGACCGAACTCAAAGCTTTAGAACCTCAGAGCAGCTCTTCATCTGTTACAGAGGCCAGCAGAAGGGAAAGGCTGTCTCCAAGCAGAGGTTAGCCAACTGGATAGTGGATGCTATCGTCTTGGCCTACCAGTCCCAAGACGTGCCCGGGGTGCGAGCTCACTCCACTAGGAGTGTAGCCTCCTCCTGGGCGCTGGCTCAAGGCGCCTCGCTGACAGACATATGTAGAGCTGCGGGCTGGGCGACACCTAACGCGTTCGCTAGATTTTATAGCCTCCGTGTAGAGCCGGTATCTTCCCGCATCCTCGCCCCCAGTGGCCAGTAGCGCTAAGTACCCGTTCTAGTGTCGGCTTGCATACGCCACTCCCGCCTCCGGGCCGGATACGTGCATCTATTGTCTCCAGTTGTGTTCCCCGGAAACGGCTAACCCTGTCGAGCTCCTCCGTCACCCCTTCGGTGTCAGACGTTGCGGCCGTCTGACACCAGGCCTACACCCGTATGCTTGTGGAACGTGTGTGTTAGGCTGGGTTCCATATGTAGCGGTTCCCTAACGGCAACCCCATATGTGTATTCTCCATGGTACCAGCTACCCTACTCGGCTAGCCCCGTGTCTTTCCCTTGACAGAGCTCGCTCTGTCGTCTCTGGTGGTGTTCTTCCCCCCCTGGGACCAGATTGGATCCACCCCAGAGACTGCCTTAGGTAGTACTACCCTGCTAGGTTAGTCCTTATGAGTATTTTCACCTCTCCTTCCACTGAAGGACGTGGCTCCGCAGCGTACCATCTCCCCGAGATGGGCACGCTTCCCAGCGTTATCCAATAGTCACACTTAGTGGGTCTTGCAGGAACAGCTGTGACTGGCCTCCCTGCCCGGAGCCCTGAATCCCGCACCAACGTAGGTGTGGTCCAGCGAGCTCGGGCAGGGCGCTGGAAGGGCCAGCATCTCTGGCGTGTTAGTAGGGATCCCAATTCGTCGGTCAGTTCCGACGTACGTGGAACGTGACCGACTGAAAGGGAACGTCTCGGTTACGTATGTAACCCTCGTTCCCTGAAGGAGGGAACGGAGACGTACGTCCCGTCGCCAGGTGCTGTGCTTCAGCTGAAGGCCGAGTCACCTATCTCGGCTCCTCAGTTGAAAAGCAATGATGCGGTGTTCCACTTCCGTATTTATACCCGCGCTGCGGGGCGGTGCGTGGAATGCGTGAACCGCATGCCAATGTCCATTGGCTCGTTTTTAATCACTCGAAGTAGATTGGTCTCTGAAAACAGATCCCAATTCGTCGGTCGGTTATTTTACCATTTCTCTCTTACACAATTTGCTCATATTTATTGGTGCTGTGGGTAACAGGTTTTGTCGTATGTCTTTTTGTGTCATGTCTTTTTTTCAGTTTTGGTGATCAGTCCACTCTTCACCAGAGTCATGCAGTTTCTCAACCTCTCTCTTAAATGCACACATACAGTAGTTACTTCTTATTCTGTACTTTGCTTCATGTTGTTTTCATATGTTTAGGCCACTGCAACCCAGGCAGACATTGAGGCACAGCAGGTAATACCAGACATTGTACACTCACTCACACACTCAGACACTCTCACAGACACACACTAACACATATACTCATACACACTCTCACAGACTCACACACACATGCTCATATTCACCATCATACACCCACACACTCACAAATACACACACACACACACACACACGTTTGTTTTTGTGAATTGTGGGGACATTCCATATGCGTAATGGTTTTTATACCGTACAAACCGTATTTTCTATCCCCCTACACTACCCCTACCCCTAAACCTACCCATCACAGGAAACTACACATTTTTACTTTCTCACAAAAAAAAATCATTCTGTATGATTTATAAGCCTTTTGAAAAATTGGGACATGGGGTAATGTCCTAATAAGTCACCCTCTCCTTGTAATACCTGTGTCATACCCATGTCATTATACAAATTTGTGTCCTGATATGTCACAAAAACATGCGCACACACGCGCAGCTGTATCAACATAAGTATTTTTATTCACAGACAACATTTTATTCACTGCACATACATATGAATGGACACATGTGATCACATGTGAAATTCATGTGGTTTTTCTGTAAGGGTTGGCCCCTTAGTTCCAGTGAAACGAACTCTAAATGCTTCAGCATACCAAGACATTTTGGACAATTTCATGCTCCCAACTTTGTGGGAACAGTTTGGGGCTGGACCCT
Source organism: Rhinogobio ventralis (assembly GCA_039654625.1). Taxonomy (NCBI): domain Eukaryota; kingdom Metazoa; phylum Chordata; class Actinopteri; order Cypriniformes; family Gobionidae; genus Rhinogobio; species Rhinogobio ventralis. The sequence continues at coordinate 13,885,020 of CM077198.1, forward strand.
TCCTGTTCCAACATGACTGTGCACCAGTGCTCAAAGCAAGGTCCATAAAGACATGGATGAGCGAGTTTGGTGTGGAGGAACTTGACTGGCAGTTGAAGCTGTTATAGCTGCAAAGTGTGGGCCAACTCCAAATTAAACCCTACGGATTAAGAATGGGATGTCATTAAAGTTCATGTGCATGTAAAGGCAGGCGTCCCAAAACATTTGGCAATATAGTGTCTATAAGTCTTCTTCTACTTGACATCTATGTAATGGTTCAGTAAATCCATCCATGATGTCAATTAGGATGCACTACTGTATATAAACCTTCTTTGTATTATTTTTATATTAAGGCTTCAGAATCATATTTGCATGCATGTAATCATTTGACATTTTAGAAAATCCGGTCCTGTATCATTGTGAAAATGAAAATATCACTGAACTCTGACTTTGTATATAGCTTCTTTTTTGTATGCATCATGCTAGATGAAAGTATAATACTGATACGAGTCAGTAAATAAAACGCATACATTTTTATCACCAGCTCAAAAGTAACTTCACCCTTTGTGTAATTTTTTTCCCCCTCGTAGGCTACTGTACTGCTTGATTTAATTTAAGGTTTCGATTTGAAAATTCATTTAAATAGTTGTGAGCATACAAAGTTCAGAGTGGATGTCTCTGAAGCGATCTCCACAATTATGAATTATTCACCAGATATTATTCCAAAGGTCATCTTATAGTAATTAGTATCCTGCTGTAGACTAAACAGCCTCAAGGTACCTGATGGCCAGTTTAATTACAATTTAAAATGAGCATGCTGTTTGACACCCTCTATATGTTCAACCAGCGGCCTCTGCAGATGGTACTTTAAAAACGAAGTGTGTCTCCTCTAAAGAAACATATTTGCAAAGTTAACAAGTGTTCTTGAAGCCAGATACGAATGAACAATAAGAAGGTATGAGTTGCTTGCAAATGGCCGCTTCAATCAATTTCCTATTTAGAGCATTGAGGCATTTAGAGCATCACAGCGGTCCGTTTCGTAGCGTATTGTATTTTCAGCTTTTTCCAGGGACAAATTACAAATGGCTTGTTTTGTGATTCAATAGTAACTTTGTTATTCCTTTGTCAGCGCACCAGTTTAAACTCTCGCTCGCTCTGTCTTCCTGTATTCGCTTCTGAGTTAAAAAACTATTGCTGGATTTAAACGCTGGGTCAACACGGCAATGAGACATAAGCCACACTGCTGCACTGCCTTCAGCAACCCACTTGAGCAAAAGGAAAAAGCTTTGAGCCAGAGATCTTCAGCGGTGATGTGATGACCCCATCTAGACACCCTTGATGAGATACTCTCTCTGTACACATAAGCCCCCTCTCGGCAGACACAATGTCACCGCATAGTAACCTCAAATCTAGCAACTCGTTTAGCTTCTGCGCTCAGATCACTGCATCAGAGGGGACTTATCCTGAGCGGGAACGGAAACTCAGGTGGGCTTTAGCCACACAATCAGTGTGAGCCACAGTAGTACACTCACTATCTCTACAGGTAAAGAAAAAAACATCCATGCTGAAAGCGGTTGAAGTCTTCTAGTCCTCCGTTTGAACCGCTACAACAAAACTGGGTTGATTAGCTCTATGCTAGCCAGTCATGTCTCATTCATCTAATAAAATGGCCATGGGGAATAATGCTGGTAAAGTGTGGAAGGGCTCCCTGCATGTGTAACTGTAAGACCCCATCCATACCCTTTTGCCCATTACCTTTTCTCATGTCCCCCCATGCATATCAACCCATTGTCACAGCCAATTAATGTCTCCACATGCACTCTCTGGTTGCACACAAAAATGCAGTTTTTACAGTTTCTGGTTTTTGCACTAAGCACTGACACAACTGTGTTTAAAATCCCCTCTTATAGGGACAGTTCAACCAAAATTGAAAATCTGTCATCATTGGCAAACCCTTATGTCATTCTAAACCTGTATGTCTTTTGTTTTAGTTTTTTTCTTGTGGAATATAGTTTGAAGAACGTTTTTGTCCATATTATAAAAATTCAATGGGACCCAAAACTGTCAAGCTCCAAAAACAACATAAAGGTAAGGGTGAAATAAATCAATTCACAAACTACAACAACTATGGCGACACAATCCTTAAATGTCAACTAATATTAAACCTTATTTGTCCACTTACTTCATTGGACCAAACTTCATGCTTGATGTTCGTGTCGCCATAATTGAGGTAATCTTTTTTTTTTTTTTTTTCTGTTGATAAATGTTTTGGGTAACACTTTACAATAAGGTTTTATTAGTTAACATTAGTTAACATGAACTAATAATGAACTGCACTTCTACAGCATTTATTACTCTTTGTGGTAACACTTTAGAATACTGTTCTGTCATTAATTAATAACTACACAGGAACAAATGAGTAATGCACTATTAATATTCTAGTAACGTCTCGGTTACGTATGTAACCCTCGTTCCCTGAAGGAGGGAACGGAGACGCCACGTCGGAGTACCGACGAATAGGAATCTCGCTCGCGAGAGCCAATCTACTTCGAGTAAAACTAAACGAGCCAATGCACATTGGCATGCAATGATTGCACCAGGTGCTCATGCCACGCAGCGCGGGTATAAATGAGACACAGGTGTTTGCATCAAGTTAGCTTTTTGCTGAGGAGCCGAGTAGGTAGACGGCACCCCAGCAGGGTGCAGAGGGCATGGCGACGGGACGTGGCGTCTCCATTCCCTCCTTCAGGGAACGAGGGTTACATACGTAACCGAGACGTTCCCATTCAGTCGGTCACTCTCGACGCCACGTCGGAGTACCGACGAATAGGAATCCCTACCAAAGCGCCATGGCCCGTCCAGTGCCCTGTGTGAGCCTCCTGAGCTCTCTTACCTGATGAGACGGGGCTCACACAGAGAAGTCCATCACTGCTGTTCCGCATGACCCGTTCAGTGACTTAACACTGGGAAAGCGTGCCCTAGTGAGGGGAACGCTGCGGAGCCCACATCGTACCCCGAAGGAGTTATGTGGAGTACAATGCTGAGCCGTAGCCCGCAAGGAGAGAGGGGGCTCAGTCCCAGTGACGGGAAGGCTCTCCCAAGGAAAAGACACGGGCTTCCCGTAGGAGCGACCGTGGAAAAATATATGGGATCCCCGCAGGGTCACTCATATATCCCCAGCCCAGTACCGGTTCTCAAGGATTCAGCGGTAAGGGGCCTGATGCCAGACGTTCCGCCACGTCCGGCACCGAGGGAGATGGAGGACTCGACAGAGTTTGCTTCTGGAGAATAAAGCGCCGGGGCGCAGCAAGCCGACAAGAGCCAGGGCCTCTCAGTGCTTCTACCCGTTTGAGGTGAGAACACAGGAGGACACTGGCTCTACACGTAGGCTATAGAATCTAGCGAACGTGTTGGGTGTCGCCCAGCCCGCAGCTCTACAGATGTCTGACAGCGAGGCGCCACGTGCCAGCGCCCAGGAGGATGCAACACTTCTAGTAGAGTGTGCTCACACCCTGAGCGGACAGGGCACACCTTGTGCTTGGTAAGCCAAGGTGATGGCATCCACTATCCAGTGGGCCATCCTCTGCTTGGAGACAGCCTTTCCCTTCTGCTGGCCTCCGTGACAGACAAAGAGCTGATCTGAGGTTCTGAAGCTTTGAGTTCTATCCACGTAGATCCGCAGAGTGCGGACGGGACAGAGCAAAGCTAGGGCTGGGTCTGCCTCCTCCAGGGGCAGCGCTTGCAGGTTCACCACTTGGTCCCTGAAGGGAGTGGTAGGAACCTTGGGCACATAGCCAGGCCGGGGTCTCAGTACCACGTGGGTGTCACCCGGCCCGAACTCTAGGCACGATTCGTCGACCGAAAATGCCTGCAGGTCCCCTACCTTCTTGATGGAGGCCAGTGCGGCCAACAGCAAAGTCTTCATAGACAGAATCTTAAGCTCTGCTGACCGCAAGGGCTCAAATGGGGCATTCTGAAGTGCTCGGAGCACCAGAGCAAGATCCCAAGAGGGTAAGGAGGGGGGTCGAGGAGGATTTAACCGTCTCGCCCCCATGAGGAACCTGACGACCAGGTCGTGCTTCCCAACTGTCTTACCTTCTACGTGGTCGTGATAGGCAGATATTGCAGCAACATAGACCTTGAGGGTGGAGGGCGACAGCCTACGCTCCAACCCTCGTTGCAGGAAGGAAAGCACAGACGCGATCGAACATCTTCGGGGGTCTTCTCGGCGAGAAGAACACCACTCGACGAACAGGTTCCACTTCAAAGCATAAGCCTGTCTTGTAGACGGTGCTCGTGCCGAAGTGATGGTGTTAACTACCTCTTGGGGTAAGTCACCTAGAACCTCCGCGTCCCGTCCAGGGGCCAGACATGAAGCTTCCACAGATCTGGACGCGGGTGCCACAGGGTGCCCCGTCTCTGAGTCAAAAGGTCCTTCCTCAGAGGAATCGGCCAAGGAGGGGCTGTCGCCAGGAGCATAAGTTCTGAGAACCAGGACCGGTTGGGCCAGTAAGGCGCCACCAACAGGACCTGCTCCTCGTCCTCCCTGACCTTGCACAGTGTCTGTGCAAGTAGGCTCACTGGGGGAAACGCATATTTGCGCAGCCCCTGGGGCCAGCTGTGCGCAAGTGCATCCGTGCCGAGTGTACCCTCGGTCAGCGAATAGAACCACTGGCAGTGGGACGTTTCTGGGGAGGCAAACAGGTCGACCTGTGCCGCCCCGAACTGTCTCCAAATCAGCTGAACCACCTGGGGGTGGAGTCGCCATTCCCCTGGGAGCGCAGCTCGTGAAAGCTCGTCGGCCACACGGTTGTTCACACCAGGGACATGAATGGCCCGAAGCGACCTCAGACACTTCTGACTCCAGAGGAGGAGATGGCGGGCGAGTTGCGACATGCGACGGGAGCGTAGACCACCTTGTCGGTTGATATACGCAACGGTCGCGGTGTTGTCCGTGCGAACCAGTACATCTTTGCCCCGTAGCAGCCTTTTGAGGCGGCTCAGAGCGAGACGCACTGCTAGCAACTCGAGGCAGTTGATGTGCCAATGCAGGTGCGGGCCCGTCCAAACCCCTGACACTGCATGCCCGTTGTACGTGGCTCCCCAGCCCATGGCAGAGGCATCCGTGAAGACCACAGCATGCCTGGACACCTGTTCCAGAGGCACTCCGGCCCGAAGGAACGAGGGGTCTGACCATGGGCTGAAGGATTGGCGGCAGGCCGGTGTGATGCTCACCCGGTGAGTGCCGCGTTGCCACGCCCATCTCGGGACTCGGCCGTGTAGCCAATGCTGAAGCGGTCTCATATGAAGCAAGCCTAGCGGTGTTACTGCCGCTGCGGCTGCCATATGCCCCAGGAGCCTCTGAAATTGTTTCAATGGAACCGCCATCCTGCCTTGAAACGTGTTCAGGCAGTTCAGCATCGACTGGACGCGCTCCTCTGTGAGGCGCGCTGTCCGTCCGACCGAATCTAACTCCATACCGAGAAAAGAGATCCTCTGCACGGGGGCGAGTTTGCTCTTCTCCCAGTTGACCCGAAGACCCAACTGGCTGAGGTGTCTGAGCACCCGGTCCCTGTGTTCGCACAACTGATCCCTGGACTGTGCTAGAATGAGCCAGTCGTCGAGATAGTTGAGGATGCGAACGCCCTGTTCTCTCATGGGCACAAGGGCCCCCTCCGTGACTTTCGTGAAGACACGGGGGGACAGGGACAGCCCGAAGGGCAGGACTTTGTACTGATATGCTCGACCCTCGAACGCAAAGCGCAGAAACGGCCTGTGTCGAGGAAGAATCGAAACATGAAAGTACGCGTCCTTCAGGTCGATCGCTGCAAACCAATCTTGGGGACGGATGCATTCGAAGATGCGTTTCTGCGTGAGCATCTTGAACGGTAGCTTGTGAAGGCTCCGATTCAAGACTCGCAGGTCCAAGATTGGCCGTAACCCACCGGTCTTCTTGGGTACAATGAAGTACGGGCTGTAGAAGCCTGTCTTCATATCGGCTGGAGGGACCGGCTCTATCGCGTCCTTCGCCAGTAGGACTGCGATCTCCGCACGCAGGACATGGGCGTCTGCGGCGTTCACCGAAGTGAAGCGGACGCCCTTGAACCTGGGGGGACGCCGGGCGAACTGAATCGCATAGCCGAGCCTGATGGTCCGAATGAGCCAGCGAGACGGACTGGGGAGCGCTAGCCAGGCTCGCAGAGACCGTGCACCGTGGGGCAGCGAGGTGGAATGCAGGTACCGGGCTGAGGCGGCTGTCTCGTGAAGGCGGCCCGCAGCGAGGTGTGAGTGTGCATTGCAACACTTACCTGATTCCACAGGTGGGCAGAAGGACCGTGAGGGGATCGTCCACTGCTGCCCGCTGGCGAAGGGGGAGGATGAGTGTGGTCCGGGGTTTGACCGGCCACAACCCTCCGAGCCCCCTGGGGACCCGGAGATAGGGGAAACTGCTCTTTTATTGAGAATCTGGGCTGGGCCCAGCGGCGGAACAGAAACAAAACGGAACACAAGATTCTCCACCCGGCCCTCCTCCGGGGGATGGAGCGGTGCGGTCACCGTCTCCAGAAGAGCAGTCCTCCCCATCTCCAGGTCGCCCGTCTCAGGGCCGCTTGCCCTTGCTCTTGCCACCCCTCTTGGCAGAGGCCTAGACGGGCGGGGCGGCCTGCTTACGCCCGGCTCCACGACGTCGCTTGGGTGGAGGCTGCTGCTGCGACGCGGGAGCGGAGGCAGACGCAGGCGGCCGCCCTCGGCGACGAGCAGGCTGAGGCGCTGCCGGCGGCGGGGTGGAGACAGCAGCTGTCCGCCGTGGCAGGATGTGACTGATCGCCTCAGTCTGCTTCTGTGCGGCCGTGAACTGCTGGGCGAAGTTCTGGACCGCGTCGCCGAAGAGGCCGGTCTGGGACACGGGGGAATTAAGGAACCTGATCTTGTCGGTTTCCCTCATGTCAGCCAGACACAGCCAGAGATGGCGTTCCTGGACCACCATAGTGGACATCGCACGACCCACTGCCCGCGCCGTAACCTTCGTCGCACGAAGCGCGAGGTCCGTTGCGGTTCTCAGTTCCTGGAGAACTGCGGGATCGTGACCACCCTCGTGCAAGGTCCTCAGTGCCTGGGCCTGATGGACCTGCAACAACGCCATAGCGTGTAAGGAGGAGGCAGCATCCCCACAAGCCTGGTAGGCCTTTCCGATCAGATCTCTCAGCGGCCCGGGAAAGCATGGCCATCATTTCCGGATCCGTATCGGGCACAGCGGATCTTCCCGAAGGAGCCCCCTGCGCCGACACGTCATCTCCGGAAACTTCTGACCCTCCCTCCGATGCAGCGATGGACATCTGATCGTCAAGAGGAGCCCCGAAGGATACGGATGGTACACACCTCGTGGGTGGCCCACCGCGTTCCAACGGCAGCTCTACTGGCTGCGAAGTGCGGGAGGAGTGAGGGTTCCCCGGGGGTTTTTTTCCTTGGGGGAAGCGCGCTCACCGTAACCCTCAGATCACCCGTGCTACTGCCTGAAGTAACCCTCTGTGGAGGATTAGATCGAGGCAGAGGCACGGGGACTCCACCCCTTACGAGATGGAGTCTCGACCGCAACTCCGAGATGGTCATGTTCCCGCAGTGAGAACATGAGTCATCCACGAGCGCTGCCTCAGCGTGCTGAACGCCCAAACACGAGATACAGCGCTTGTGACCATCCCTCGGTGACAGATAACCACCGCATCCAGAAACACACAGATAGAATGTCATCCTGAAAAGGACGCAAGCTCTATCTGTGTTGCTCTAATAGAAGGACGCTCTCCTTGGTGCTGAAGCACGCAGGGGGAGGGGTCGCGGCGACACAGTCAGGGGATAGTGCAGCCTGACGTGCGCGCTCTCTCTCACACGAAGGCGCTCTCTTACCAGCCGTAAGAACGGCTTTTCAGCGCTCTCCACCTAGCGCACCGAACCAGCTGTGAGAACAGCCTTTGTGTTTTGCTCAGAAAAGAGGAAGAGAGATGATCACAGAACCACACGACCCGCTGCAGTGCCGTCACACCAACACCGACTGAAGAGATCGCTTCCAAAAGGGCAGGCTTCTTTCCAGTCAGGACTGCGAAGTAGAGAGTGATATCTGGCTGAACCATCTACCACTCGGCTCCGAAGCAAAAAGCTAACTTGATGCAAACACCTGTGTCTCATTTATACCCGCGCTGCGTGGCATGAGCACCTGGTGCAATCATTGCATGCCAATGTGCATTGACTCGTTTAGTTTTACTCGAAGTAGATTGGCTCTCGCGAGCGAGATTCCTATTCGTCGGTACTCCGACGTGGCGTCGAGAGTGACCGACTGAATGGGAACTACTATTACCTAACAAGAAACTCTGATTAACGAATTAGTAAGTAATAGTGCTCAGTTTAATGTGGTAGCTCACTATTAGTTAATCAATAACTACTATTTTTTCACACCTCCCAGACGACTACTAAGAACTACTACACTCACCTAAAAGATTATTAGGAACACCATACTAATACTGTGTTTGACCCCCTTTCGCCTTCAGAACTGCCTTAATTCTACGTGGCATTGATTCAACAAGGTGCTGAAAGCATTCTTTAGAAATGTTGGCCCATATTGATAGGATAGCATCTTGCAGTTGATGGAGATTTGTGGGATGCACATCCAGGGCACGAAGCTCCCGTTCCACCACATCCCAAAGATGCTCTATTGGGTTGAGATCTGGTGACTGTGGGGGCCATTTTAGTACAGTGAACTCATTGTTATGTTCAAGAAACCAATTTGAAATTATTCGAGCTTTGTGACATGGTGCATTATCCTGCTGGAAGTAGCCATCAGAGGATGGGTACATGGTGGTCATAAAGGGATGGACATGGTCAGAAACAATGCTCAGGTAGGCCGTGGCATTTAAACGATGCCCAATTGGCACTAAGGGGCCTAAAGTGTGCCAAGAAAACATCCCCCACACCATTACACCACCACCACCAGCCTGCACAGTGGTAACAAGGCATGCTGGATCCATGTTCTCATTCTGTTTACGCCAAATTCTGACTCTACCATCTGAATGTCTCAACAGAAATCGAGACTCATCAGACCAGGCAACATTTTTCCAGTCTTCAACTGTCCAATTTTGGTGAGCTCGTGCAAATTGTAGCCTCTTTTTCCTATTTGTAGTGGAGATGAGTGGTACCCGGTGGGGTCTTCTGCTGTTGTAGCCCATCCGCCTCAAGGTTGTGCATGTTGTGGCTTCACAAATGCTTTGCTGCATACCTCGGTTGTAACGAGTGGTTATTTCAGTCAAAGTTGCTCTTCTATCAGCTTCTATCAGTTGGCCCATTCTCCTCTGACCTCTAGCATCAATAAGGCATTTTCGCCCACAGGACTGCCGCATACTGGATGTTTTTCCCTTTTCACACCATTCTTTGTAAACTCTAGAAATGGTTGTGCGTGAAAATCCCAGTAACTGAGCAGATTGTGAAATACTCAGACCGGCCCGTCTGGCACCAACAACCATGCCACGCTCAAAATTGCTTAAATCACCTTTCTTTCCCATTCTGACATTCAGTTCGGAGTTCAGGAGATTGTCTTGACCAGGACCACACCCCTAAATGCATTGAAGCAACTGCCATGTGATTGGTTGATTAGATAATTGCATTAATGAGAAATTGAACAGGTGTTCCTAATAATCCTTTAGGTGAGTGTATATACAGATTAATAATAAATGTGAATAATGCATCATAAATAATTAAATTCTAAAGATAAGGTCATAGTAACCCATTAGTAATGACTCAAGTATTACCAAATTCTTCAGAAGGAATTACTAATTATTTGGAACAGTTTTCTAAAGTGAAAATCACGATAACTCTCTAGTAATTAAGTCATTGTAAGCTTTTAAGGTTTTGGATAGTAATGACTTAAGTGTTACTACATCCTTCTAAAGGAATTACTAATTATTTGAATCAGTATTCTAAAAGTGAAGATCATGGTAACCCACTACTGATTACCCGTGTTACTAAATCCATCAGATGCCATTACTACTAAAACCTCAAAAGCTTACAATGACTTCAGATTCAAAGCTGAATTTTCAGCATCATTACTCCAGTCTTTAGAGTCACATGATCCTTCAGAAATCATTCTAATATGCTGATTTGCTGCTCAATAAACATTTATTATAACATTTACAATGTTGAAAACAGTTGTGTAAAACATAATTTTTTTTTAGGATTCTTTGATGAATAGAAAGTTTAAAAGAACAGCATTTATCTGAAATATAAAGCTTTTGCAACATTATAAATGCCTAAAACTTGATCAATTTAATCCTTGCTGAATAAATGTATTCATTTCTTTAAGTTCTCCAAAACCTTTGAACGGTAGTACAAAGTTACAAAAGCTTTCTATTTCAGATAAATACTGTTCTATTGAACTTTCTATTCATTAAAGAATCCTAAAAAAATGTTTTACACAACTGTTTTCAACATTGATAATAATCATAAATGTTTCTTGATCATCAAATCATCATATTAGAATGATTTCTGAAGGATCATGTGACACTGAAGACTGGAGTAATGATGCTGAAAATTCAGCTTTGATCACAGGAATACATGACATTATAAAATATATTAAAATAGAAAACAGTTATTTAACGTTTTAATAATATTTCACAATATTTTTTTTTTTTTTTTTTTGCATTTTTAATAAAAAATAAATGCAACCTTGGTGAGCAGAAGAGACTTCTTTAAAAACATTAAAAAATCTTAATGATTCCAAGCTTTTGACTGGTAGTGTATATATATATATATATATTAACTACCAAAAATGACAAAAGCACATAACACATTACTAAAAAAATAAACCGTGGCTATTTACACTAAGTGCAAATAGCCTGCCTTGTTGGCAGATGCTATATACAATAACTCTGCCCACTGACGCCTGATTGGGCTAGACAAAATTAAGGACAACGCTGGATTGTGTACAACAGTAATAGTGTAAGGGTAAGGTACATGGTGGAAAGTTTTGACGCAAATCGATCTTCGAATCCGCCTTTTACCGAACATGCTCTACTCTCTTTTCCTACATATTAGATTGGAAAGGCATTTATTTTCAACAAAAATGTCTATTTTTGTATATTCTAAAGATTATTATTGCAAAGAAAAATACTATAATAGTTTATAAATAATACTGAAATATTACTGCCCTTTTGGACCTTGACACATTTAGACCTTTATGTTTGGGTCCCGTTGACATATTTTATGGAAAAAAACTGTTTGAACATTTTTCAAAATATCTTATTTTGTGTTCTACATAAAAAAGACAGTTATATAGGAAAGACATGAGGGTGAGTATATGATGAGTGAACTGTCCCTTTAAATGTAGCATTTGCATGCTGTAAATTCATTTTCCTCTACTCTATCTGCATTGCAGTCTGGATGCCCAGTATTTTTTTTGGGACTAATGAGGGAAAAGGAAGGATAATTGAGCTCACCCCTATATGAAAGCTCACACTCATATACACATACGTGCTCGTCAAGCATCAAAAATGTAAAGCCAGCAGAAAAAGAGTGTAACTAGGCAGTTCAGCAAAATGTTCAGGAACTTACAGTGCTGTAGGTAGACCCTTTTGCTGGGATAATCTTTATTCATTTGCTTTTTAAGGCTCCTTTCTTGCTCCCACCTCTGTCTTGGGCTTGGTCCAAAGCTGCAGTACTGGCACATTTGCAGAGCACATAATGGTGGTTATATGCCCAGACTCACCAATTATTCTTGAGTCCACCTAGGTGGCCTCTTCTCTTTCTAACTAAAATCTCTCAGGTGTGTTTTTTCGAAGCCCTTCTCCTACTGAATCAATGCCTCTAACAGCTGTATAACTGCTATTGTCTGTGCAGACGGACTTAATCAAGAGTTCCCTCTGCCTTCCTTTTCCACAAATAGTCAGTGTTTCGTATGCATATTGCTCGCTTTCCCTAATGGAAGCTGGTCCATAACCGACCACATTTCTTTCTTTTTTGTTAGTATTCTCCACAACCACCTGCTGTTTACATCAAGGCTTTTCAGTCCATAAGAGAAAAATAGGATTAAAGTGTTTTGAAATGATAGGACACACAACAGAGCGTCTAAAGATACACAATATTTAATGGTTCGAGAGAAAAATTCAAGACAAGAAAAAACATTACACCAAATGTAAATGAGTGTGTTCTTTTTTTCTTTTTCTTTTTCTTTTCGTCTCTTTTTCAACTTCTAGGAGTATTTTACAGGGGTGTGATATCAAGATATACTTTAATTTTTCAACAAAGTTCATTGCTTGACTGCTGGCACATGAAAGCTCACCTCCAAAGAAAGTAATAATCGTGAAATACAACAAATGATGTTTAAATTACAAGCAGATTTAATATATCAGCAGTTTTATATTCTTTTCAGATTCTATACAAGATACATAGTGTGTACATACATTATCCGGCCAGCTTTGTGCCAGTATACATACATGCACACACACAAACGCACACGCACACATATAATAATATACAGTATGCATATGTTTTAAATACATTACAACAGAGATTGTCCTCATTTTCATGATTTTTGTCTTTTATCATCTATTTTCAATAAGTATAAACCACTTTTGCTTTTGTTTACACATACGGTATGTTAAAATGTATTTCCGGGGGTTACTGCTAAGTATATCTATGTACACTTTGCTCTTGTTTTTTTTTTTTTTTTTCTTGTTTTTTTTTTTTTTGCACGGTACTGATGAAAACTTATTTGATTTGTATATCGACGTGTTGGATGCTGAAAGTGTGTTGCCATTCTAATCCTTCATACTAACTATAACACAACCCGAGAGGTATGACCATTTGACAGCACACAGATTCCGATTAGTGTCAGAACAAGGGCTCAGTGCTGGAACCACATGCAAATGAAGATGCCTGAATACTGACATGATCTGCTAGATTTTTTTTTTCCCGAAAAAATGCTCCAAAAAAAAAATAAAAAAATATATATCAGAGGAAAGAAACACCTCATTATCAAGGATGCTTACATGATACATCAGGGAACCAACTCTATAGAAAAGTACAAAAGTGCTAGAGGGGAGAGTAACCATGCATATTGAAACCTTCTGCATATATTTCACAAATGTTCTTGTTTTCATTCATTTTTTTTTTTTTTTACTTAGTAGGCTAAACCTTTGGCACTAATGTAGTTGCTCCACTACTCAAAAATGTCAGTTTCAGATTTCAGCAAATATTTATCTTCAAGTTCATACATTTTTAAAGTCAACATGAAAAGTGTTTAACTTCTGTATTTGTGTTAAATTTCTGAGAGAATTTTTTTAATTTAATGAGAAAAAATCAGACAGGGCTTAATTTTATCAATCGAGATATGACTGGACCATGAAAAGTTTCTATCCCAGAATGTTTGAGCATTAACACCTGGTGATGCCAAATGAAAGAAAGAATATATGTAGATTTTAGAGATGTGAAGATCATAGGACCCTATTTTAACGACCTGAGCGCATGGTGTGAAGCACATGGCACAGGTGAACTTAGGGCATGTTCGAATCCACTTTTGCTAGTTTAATGACGCAAAAAAACGGTCGGCGTGCCAGGAGCATGGTCCAAAAGGGTTGTACCAAGTGTCTTAATGAGTCATGGGTAGGGTTGGGTACCGAACTCGGTACTTTTAAGGGCACCGGCCGAATTAAGTCGGTACTACCAAGTACCGTTTCACATTAAATCAATGGGTGCCAAATTTCGGTACCTGAGAACGCACTAGTGTCTGTGAATATTAAACCACAAAATGACTATTTAAATACGAATCTTGCGTGTCCTGCGTGTCTCTGTGTGAATTAATGGTGCTTTTAATTTACCTCACACACACACACACACACACACACACACACACACACACACACTGAATCGCAAGGCAGCTTTGGCATGATATCAATAACACTTCTATAAATTACTTACAGTTTTTTTACAGTTATTGAGGTAAACATCCCTAAAGTACCGGAAAAGGTACCGTTGGGTACCGGTACCGAATTTCAGGTACCGGTACTGGCAGTCCCGGAGCCATGGTCAGGCATTGGGGCCTGGCCCGCCCTCTGAGTCACTAGTGCCCGCCCTGGACAAACTGTCTCCCTTTACCAACTCCATGTCACGTCCCATCAACCAATATCAACTGTTATCAAAAGTTATCGTTTTGTATATAGATAACTCCTGAATAAAAATAAAAATTTGATTGGTTTGTCGATAGTGAGTGCGAAAATGTTTCAGTGTTGCTGTGAGACGCGCTGTGGTTCTGCTGTGATCTTTGTTTGGAACAATTTTTGCTGCTAAAATAGAACAAAAACAGCCAATATTGCATCTAAAATGTAAGTGACTTAATATTAATTTCTTGTTTATTGAACTGTCATAGGAATCAGTCACATTTTCAATCGTGATGGTATTCAGCTTAGTCGTGTGATGTTGCGTAACTGTATCATATATAAATATAAAAACTTAGTATGTTACCGCAGTATGTTAACTAAGTTTCTTTGTGTCTGCTGCGCTCATTTGTTTCAATTTCTCCTCAAAAGGCTGCGCAAGCCTCAACAGCGCTACCTTGTTAGTGTCAGTACATACATTATATATTATTATGCACTATCGATCGCCGCTTAGACTAAATTAATGCAGAATCATTATCGCGTTTTGGTGATTCCCTATTTTTGTTTTTTTTGTGTTATTGCCGTTTTAATCAGGCTAATTGTCCGGTCGGGCAAGTAAAATTCTCTTTCACTTGCCCCTTTAAAAATCCACTTGTCCAAGTGTCCTGACATGGACAAGTGTGCGTGTGTTTAGACTGCTTCAGTAGGCTAAGTCCAATGCTTTATGGCTCCTCTGTTGTTTTGCGTCAATGGAGTGGTACATTAATTCTTCCTCTGTTTTTTTTGTCCATTTCATTCATAATTAATGTTATTATGCAATTAGGTTGATCTCATATGTGCCCCCCATGAAAAAATGTAATGCCCGCCCGTGAATTTGTGTTTGGCGTCGGGTCTGGGTACCGGTTAAAATGTGAACAGTACCCAACCCTAGTCATGGGTGTGTTTTGGGCGTAGCGTGCAATAAACCAATCAGAGTGTCCCCTCCCATTCCCTTTAAAAGCCAGTTGCACTTGCACCATAGCGAATTTGCTATATTTACATGGCAGAATTTGCGAGTGGAAAGAATGCTTCTCCATAGAGGAATCCTTTTATTTTTAATATTTAAAAATGTTTGCGTTGTGCACCCGCCTCAAAATAGCAATCAGCCAACATCGCGCCTGAACACACCTCGTTTTCAGACCAGCACGCCCATAGGCGAACAGATGGGCGTGAGTGCATTAGCTATTTAAACAACGTGGGACTGGACGTAAAAATGATAACTGTGTCGGGCTGAAATTAGCAAAAAACACTTGCCTGGCGTCGCATTGCACCCGGTGTATGATAGGGCCCTTAGTCGGAAAACCACAGATAATGGCTTCAAAACGAATAATAAATGCTACCGAATAATAAGAAAAATATTCGTTAAACACAGTCACTCCTAGTTTTAGCTGGATAACAGGTGACCCAGGGGATAGCATGATATTATACATAAACTTCTAAAATCACTACGCAATAGACCTAATGCACAGCAGCGCCATCTTTGATTTTTAACAGAAATGAAAGTGAGCCTGTGGGGGATAGACATACATCTATTCAGTGGGTTGTACTGTTACTTAATGTATTTTTGGATTGTTCTGCTGATGAAACACTGCAAAAATGATCTTTTCAAGAGATTTCAGTACACAACATGAGCTTTTTACAGCAGATGCCATTGAAGTTTATACCTTGTCTTGTTTTCATACCTGTCATGGCACTGCTTTGAATAAGGTCTATAATGAGTTTGTGCGTCTCCATGCGTCTCTCAGAATTGATTAAGTTATTTAATCCTTGTGCGATATGATACACGAATGAATGTAACAAGCATAGCACGACCGCAAATCTCTCACAAACCAGCTGTAATATCAACTTAGACCGAATCATACATATTTTCTATTTCTTGATATGTCTATTTAAATGTATTAAACCTTGGCAAGCATTTATGTATTCTTTATAATTTTCTGTTGGAATGCATATCGGCGCCGATATAAGATATTTAGATACAGATACGAATAATTTTGAGATTGTTACAGATACAGATATTGGCTCCACTGCACACCCCTAGTAGTTTATTTTTTTCTTTAAAAAAAACATTTTTATAGATTAATTGTTTACAAAGACCCCGCAGGAACATGCATTAAGACAGTATATAAGGTCAGTTTTGATTTCATGTTGACTTTAAGAATGTAAAACCTCTAAATCTATGCAGTTCTGAAAACATATGTAAATATATTTCATCTGTTATGAAGCTCTACAGCTCTTTTCTTCAAAAATCATTGTTTTTAATTATTGGAAGCTCAAAAGAGAATCTGATGATAATCTTTCAATAATTTGCAGCTATGTGCTTTCTGTGATGTGATGAATGAACAGAAGCACAGGTTTTCAAACAGTGATATGCAATAGACACTACGGCTAATATTAGGATTTCATTCCTTGTCTCTCGAGCTTTCCAGATCTATTGTGTGGATTAGGAGAGTGCGAGTTGAGTCACCATCCTTACACCGTCACTCAATACTCTTGTCCCAGCGATACAGTCACAGCTAGCAGACATGTAAGAGCAGGGCACCGCTTCCTTCCCTTGATAGAGTCCCACAACGCAATTATTCCTCTTAATCAAGAGTGTACGACAGATTTTATACTGTTGTTTAGGGAACAGCTGCCGGAGTGATTGTCAGTTCTCTCACATCAAAGAGCAACACACTCCAACACGTCTTCGCTGTGACACATTTCTTGTCGCTGGCACGCACACTATTTTATAGTGAAGTAATTTTTTGGATCACTGACCCAAATATTTCTGTGTCATCAGTATATACTAAGGAGAACTGTTAGCGAATTAAATTTGTGCTGATTTCTTAACCCGCACAGCCTCTTTAAGGGATTACTTGATGTCTCTGCTTGAATATAGGCTACTGAATGTTTGGACGAAAATGTGACACGATTGTAAGCAAACTTCTACTTCAATTAGCAGTCATCACATCCATACAATACACATCTACATCTTAAGGCTGTTTCTTTGACATCATTATATATAAATCTCACAAATTTTTCCGTAAGTTTAAAAAGAAGTGTGCACCACTTAGCTAACGAGCACGTGCTTATGCACACATCCACATACAAAAGGTAGCCAATTATACTATTATAGAACAGCACTCTGCTTCTATAACGGTTACTGTGATTACTGATCAAAGTAATTATACTATTGGGAGATTCTTGTAATTGGTTCCATAGCACTTATTGTGGTGCATACATTGTATATACCAAGAGGAAACCTTGATATGCGAAAAAAAAACAAAGGATGTCTTTTTTGCTATGTCTGTGCCTCAGCTAATGAGATAATGTTAAAAATAAGCGGGTTTCTTATAATGGGAGAGAAAGGGTGTCAGATGCATGGAAACTACCAACACGCTGAACATCAGAGGAAGGCTCTAAGCTCACCAGGAGAAAAGAGCTAACGTCAAAGTTTAAGAAGAAAAAAGCACCCTAATATATAAAAGTTTCTATGTGTTAACACAGAGCAAGACTAATTTTTGCAGAGAGGCTTAGCTGTATCTGTAGTCTTGACAGAGTAAGCAGCACATTAAGGGGCATGGAACTAGGTCTCTTTAGCAGAATAAAACTGACTCAGGCGGAAATTCAGCTGGAAACGACGCACCTCACAGAAGCCGAAAGAAATACTGGAGTCACCCAGCGTTCACACATAACACTTAACCTTATTGACTACGCTTACATGCGTCGTAATATTCCAAATGCGGTTTTCTGAACTCAGAGCCAAATTTTTATTGTTTTGTTTACGAGTGTGTCTGCGCTCATGTGCAAAGCACAAAGAAGTAAGCACTGTCTTTGCTATTAGTGAGCACCAATTAAACTCGCGAAGACCACTAACTGCTGAAATGCAGACGTGCAATCATACAGACTTAAAATTAGACCAAATAATGTGCGGAATATGCACATATTTTCTTTAAGTAACAGTAACATGGCGCTTACACAAGTTGTTTTATTTTTAATACTGCAATTTCATAATTAAGTAGGACTATCGGTGTGCATGTAAACATAGGCCTATGCAATGATTTCTTCCAGCAGCACACACTTAAAAGTCATTTGCTATGTCAAGTTGCATTTAAAAGGCGCACAAATAAGGAAATAAAAATCTCGTCCCTTTTGATCAACAGTAAAGCTTAATTCATTTGCCACTAATCTGTCACTAAGACACATATTTAAACTGCTTTTTTTTTCTTTTCTTTTTTTTACTTGAGGAGCTACTTTGGTCTATATCTACCATTTGTCTACTGTACATGTTTCAGTTTCATAGAGGATCTCGAAAAACTACTGTCCTTTGCTTTAACTTCCCCTTCTGCCGTGTCTAAAAACATCACGTGTCATGAAACGTTTGACAGATGCTAATAATCATCAGAACCCGTCAGCTTTTCGTTTTCAATCACTCTCATTATGCCGTGCTCCGAGGCCTACCCTCGCTTCTACAGCTGATGCTCGTGCAGGAAGGAGCCTCCGCTCGCGGACGTCTGGGGGCTGGACGTGGCGGAAAAGCTGGCTAGAGGGATGACCTTGACAGAATCCTCTTTCTTGCTGCAATGTCTCTCAAGTGTGTTGTAGAATTGGGGCCGGTTGCTCCCTTTGTCCAGATCATCTTTGGGCACTGACCTGCCAAGGGTGTGACGCCCATCTGGCTTGGTCCCCCGCACCCAGCTTTGTTGAAAACCAAAGGAGGGCAGAGTGGCGGCGCCGGACGTCTGGAATTGGGTCAGCGCTGGCGGCATCCAGCAGCTGTCAGAATGACCCAGGATCAGACATTCCTGGGTACAGGTCTCCGAGGCCTCGGCGAGAGCCTTCTGCAGGTTCACTTCAATAGCTGTGGATGATGAAATGACAAATGCGAAGGCTCAGTCAAGAGGTGAACACAGAAGACAAAATAAATCATACTTTCTCTTATTGCTAAGGCACTTGGAGACAATAAAAAATTGGCGCTATTGAAAGGTGACCTGTAAATGTCAGCTTCTGAGAGAAATGAAAGGCACTGATAAATGTTTAATTCATCTCATAATGAGAAAAACAACACAAGTTCTTTCAATTTAAATGGTATTCCCATGGTCCTAAGTGTTTACCTACAATATGCGCTGAATTCCCAGTAGCTTAATTAAATCTTAAAAAAGTCTCTGTTGTTTGTGTCTGAGATTGGCTTTTTACATATTAAAGAATTAATGAACTGCTCTAAAACCATTGTTTATTTTAATCGCAGTCATTGTGGCACACCTTTCTTCCACTGATGTCTCCCACTTAAATCAAGTCAATTAAGATAAATCAAACAGAAATGCAGAAATTCTTCCTTCTTTGCCTACTTGTTAATGCAACTGACACGTACAGTAGGTTCGGCAAACGTGCTACAGTAGCTGTGAGCGGCAGAATGTGATTCGCTCAAAGGAAAGAGAACAGTAAACTACAGGACTCAAACTTTCTTATCTCATTAAACCTGCTCTGACATCACATGCAAGATGTGCCAAGGAAAAGGCCTCAGTATTGAGCCCCAGCAATAAAGCCTGTCATCTCTAATAATTAGAATGTAAAACAGTGCTCGTGGAGGCAGGCGGGAGCCCTACAGCAGCGTATGTATATCTTAACCCGCTAAGAAAAGGAGAGCCCTGGCTGAACATCACTTTGCTCATGCTGGTCCCCCCTCCAAGCTGTCATAGAAATAATTTAGCATATTTGCATAAGTAAAGATGTTAGAAATAATTGAAAAGGACTAAGTCTGGTTCCCCTGCACTACATGATTGGGTTATTTTTATTTTTACCACCAGGAGCCAATATAGTTTTCCAACAAATATCATGCAAAGGGAAATCAGAAAATATCGAACAGCAGAAATACAGAATAAATATTTACGCATTTATTACATTTGACCAGTTCATGCATTTGCTGGGAATTGAACCCATGACCTTGTTGTGTCTGGCTAGCAACATTACTGTTTGAGCCAAAGATATCTATACGTAGATATTTTAATATATAACTATATGTAAGCCGTACACCATATCCGAATAGTCAAAGCCGAGTCTGTAACCATAGTTATTCACATGCATGAACATCCATAACTGCAATAGTCTTTAGCATCTGATTTTCACAGGATTTAGTTAATCAATAACGTTAGATAATTCTGCATATGGCAAATAAAATAAAATAAAAAAATACTGGTTAAAGCTCTTATAAATATTATTAATCATCAAAGAACCCTACAATATATATATATATATATATGATAATTGGACCCATAGGCTGCATATTATTGTAACATTTTCAATGAAAATTCATGGATTTGTTAGCGCCTAATGTTAACCGTTCCAAGATGGCGAACACGTTGACATGTCTGAAGAAGTAAAATGAGGCATTTACATATATAGATATACATATTTGAGCTACAGGAATGGCAGGATTTGAGCCACAGTAATGCTAATAAATATAAACATCTGTAAATAAATCCAAGAAATGTTTAATAAACACATTTAATTCAGTGTGGAAGAAACACAAAACAGTTCAGTGTAATTTGAAACCTAATATTTGTGTATGATATGCATTTTTATGTTTATTAAAGTATCATGCTGTTAGGTTAGCAACATGCTAAAATCAAACTCAATTGAAATGAATTAAGATTTTGATTTTATCATGTTGCTAACCTAACAGCATGATACTTTAATAAACAGCATGATACTTTAATAAACATAAAAATGCATATCACACACAAATGTGAGGTTTCAAATTACACTGAACTGTTTTGTGTTTTTTCCACACTGAATTAAATGTGTTTATTTGTAATTTGGGTTAGGGTTATGGTTGAACTGTAACTACAATTGTGCATTTCAGATTTCAGGAAATCAGATTTATACCACATCCTAATGGAAAAAAACATCTGGAATGCCACTCCAAGTCAGACAGCCCCAACCTCAGTGTGAAGCTCATTTGATGTAATTTCCAAAATGGAGGTGATAAATGAACATAGAGAGCTGGTTTATGTGGAATGTCAAAATACACTTATGTATTTTGCTGCACGTATTGTATAAACATTTATTATATGATAAATACACTATAATAATTCAATAACTACTAGATATACAGCAATCTAGAGCTAAAGTAAAAATAAAAAAAAATTTACCATTATATTTAACATGTAATAGTAGAAGTTTCATTAAATGGCAATATACTGATTTTGGGACAGTCTGAACATTAATTTATGTTTTTGCCATAATTGGAAATATTCAACTTGGATATTCCCACCTCCGACTTCATCTTAAATGCAGAATCAATCACCATCTACTGTTGTTACATCTCCAGGAGTTTGTTGTTGTTCCATCTCTATACCATTTCTTTTTCGACTCTGAAATGGACCAGGGCAGTGTTGTCGCCTTGTGGACAAACTAAGTAGTGCAAAAAAGTACAATATGCACATATTGTGCTGATAATGATATTTAAATCACATGCACTGTACGCATACCCTGTGCTTGTAAAAACTAAAGTATATTGTGGGCATTAGGTGGCTTACTAGGTTTTGGAACAGAGCTGTAATATGCTTGTATTTTGCATGTCAGTTTTTATTAGTTTTAATATCAGGGAACTGGACAGAATAGCACAAATATAGAAAGATAGGAAAGAGAAAGATAGGAAAGATAGGAAAGAGGAAGAGAGAGAGAGAGAGAGAGAGAGAGAGAGAGAGAGAGAGAGAGAGATGTGGCCACATCCTCCCGGTCTTACTCTGCTATAGTCTGCCTCAGAGCATCAGTGCATAAATCAGTGGAGCGGTAAACGTGTCACCTTTCAGAGGGTCACTAACTTCATTAAGGAAAAATGATGCCGCTCACTCACTCTCTGAGCAAGCAGAATAAGTCCTGGCCAGGTCGCTCTCTGAGGCTGCTGTAAATCACCCCAGAGCTGCTTTGGAAATTGGAGGTGTCTTTCAGAGCCATTGTTCTTTTGAGGGCCGAGCGCATCACGCCACAGTGGACAGATTCATGCGCGCAGGCAGACACATGTAGCGGCCCTAACACATTCACTGAGAAGTCCGTAGACACCTTTAGTGCATTTTCCCAGCAGGTGCATGCGTGAAGGCAATCAGCACAAGCACTGGAGAGTATGTGCGCAATTACATTATGTGTAAAAGGTGTTTTGAAGCCACGCTGCTTTCCAGCGTGCAGAGGCACAGCACGAGCTGTCAGTGGCGCTATGTCAATAGCCAGGAGAGCTACTATTTTTTGCATGTGATATTTCACATTAAACAGCTCCAAAGATGTAGTCCGTATCAGTTTCTCCTCCACAGGGACTAGTACTGCTTGACTGATGTGGGTGACAGCGCTGAATGCTTTCGTCAGCCGGAGGCAGCAGCTCACTCTGATGCTGTTTAAGTGCTTTTTGTATTCAGGGGGAATCACTACTCTCCCGTCGAGCTTTTCAAAAAGAATCAGACCCCACGTGCTCCGGTCTCCACATACATAAACGCTACCGTAAGAGACGGTATTTTTAATTTCACCACAAAGATCTCCTGCAGATGGTTGGGGAAGACTGAATGTTGTGTGGCGGTGTAAATATTTACATTGTCGCAAAACATTCACTTAAAAATGTCAAGCCTATTTACTAGAGTAATAGGGCTTCTAATAATGGCTCGCATTTAAAGCAAATTGTCTGTAGATTGAAACATTTTGCAAAATGGCCAGTGGTTATTGATTGAAGTCCCGGGCTGATTCACACTTGTAATTACAGTGGTGAGAACGCTTGAAGATATTTTCAATCGTCCCCTGCAAGCATTGCCTAACATTGTCGTCAGAGATTGTTAATCAGATTGCTCCCGTATGACAAACCGCAAAGGCCTTGTCTTTTGTTCCAAAACCTGAGCTTATTTTTTCCAACTCAAACAAACAAACAAGACTGAAAAGTAATTGTAACAGAGTTTGTTAAATGTGACATCTCACCATTTACTCAGAGATGCAAGGTTGTACAACAATAAATGCTATTGTGAAAAAAAAACAACAACAACAGTTAACATAAAATGAACAGACATGTTGCTGGGGTGTAGTGACATTAACGCAAATGAACTGAATGCATGCTATCCCTTACGAAAATGAACCATGGTTTTACTACAAATAAAACCAAAAAAACATGGTTATTGTAGTTAAACCATGGTAACCACAAATGAACCATGGTTTTGCTACTCTAACCATAGTTTAACCATGGTATTTGTGGTAAAACGGTGGTTATATAAATAGTAATCAATTACTATACAGGCAATTACTTTTACTATAATAAGACCATGGTTATTTTTCGTAAGGGATATGACAATATGGGTCACTCCTGGTCAGGAAGTGTGATGAAACAGTGTTCACAGCACACGGACATGCTGAAGTATGACAATAAGCACAAATGACAATTTCTGACAGGACTGTTAAGCAAAGCAGCACGACCTGAATATATCTTGATGGGATTTACATCAAGGATGCCACAGAGATGATTACTCAAGTCATTATGTTAGCATGTGCAAACCCATTACTACCAATTAGATGGCTAATTGCATAAATACAGAACATCATCTCTCCCCGCTCTCTCTATCCAGTCAAAATATTATCTGGCTGACTGTAGAGCTTAGAGGTGCCATAGAATGGAAAACGGTATTTACCTTAGCATAGTTGAATAATAAGAGTTCAGTACATGGAACTGACATACCATGAGCCTCAAACACCATTGTTTCCTTCATATGTAAATCTTGTGCGTGAAAAAGACAACTGAAAAACGGGCGAGTCCAAACATAACACCGAGTGTGACGTAACAGTTGGAATCATTAATATTTATGCCCCCCAAATTTGCATATACCAGCCCATGTTTTAGGCCAGGCAGTATTAACATGGACCTGCACAGCCGAATCATCCAAAGTTCTGCAGGTATTGTGAAGATGAGGACGATATAGCGAAAATGGCAGATCATGGATATAAATGTTATGTTCCAGGCTGTGCAGGGATGTGAGCACTTTTCACACCCATACATATTTAATTTAAATCCCCCAATCAGAGCTTTTCTGTTAAAAGAACACATATTATATCTGGTGTTTTACTTAAAATGTGCAATCTGGCAACCACGTGCACGGTCTCTCTATCGCGAGCGTGCGTGCGCGAAAACACCAATAAACAAGTAAGCTGCATTTCAGCAATCTCCATTTAAGATTCTCTGCTTAAAGTGTCATTCAGTCAGTCTGTGTTCTGGCACGACCCACGAGCCACTTGTGCTGTTTGCGATTGTGTTTGCTGAATAACTGCACTTGTGTGAGCTACTGAAATGAGACTTGCTGTGAAACAGCCAATCAGACCACAGCTCAACATTATTATTCATGACCCTTCCAGATAAGGTAATAACAGCCCATTTCATTCTAGGGACAAATCCTAGTGTTGTAAATGGACATGTAAAACCGTATCTGGAGTATTTTTGCCCTTACCTAAGCCACATACCTTCTATGTAGATATCAGAGAACAATTTAAAATATTGTATCAATGCACTCTATGGCACCTTTAAGAAAACCAGGCTTTGTAGCACCTACAGCACATCTCTGCATGACGCAGCGAGCTTTATGTCACATGAGAGAATTCAGCCTTGAATTTTAATGAATTACACATATAGAAATATAGTAGTATAATAGAGGATTCATTGTAACATTGCTTTTAGTGTATGTATGTTTTGAATAAACTTTCTTAGCACAAATAAAAGTTTCATCCGAGATCATGGCAAAGGTTTAAGGTTTGTGCTTTTTTTTCTTTTTTTTTTTTTTTCAAAATGCAAATGATCTCTTAAGTAATGAGTCTTCATAAAGTTCATTGAGTCAAAACATACCCACCAAGGGGGTACACTGTGGCATATTTGATCAAAGTTTAGTATCCTTTCAGCCATGTATGCAAATTTTACATGTATTTAATTGGTGCACTTGATATGAGCACAGTTAGAACCCTTGGGGACAAGAGAAGAACATGACAAGAGAGAATATGCATACTAAATTAAGGATATTATTACAGTTTAATCAGCTGACAACCTTAAAAAGAGCTGGACTTTCTTGTCCCACAAAAAGTCTTTTTCTTAGACTTTTCAGTTTGGGGAGGCAAAATAAAAAAAATTCTGTATGTGTGTGTGTGTGTGTGTGTGTGTTTGTTTGTGTGTTTGTGTGTGTGTGCATGTATACTGTCATGCAAATTCAGTGGGATCCAACTAAACACTAGTGAAACTACTGCTATTTAGTATTGGTTTTGTTTAATGTATGTGTTTCTTCCCATTACACATTAGTTAGTAATACATTTAGCATCAGTGAATGGATAGCTAACTAACTAACTAACTAACTAACTAACTAACTAAATTAATAAAATTATTTTAAGAGGGTTTTGAACAAGGTGTTTGTTGGAAACCAAAACTACTGCTAAAGAAAACACATGTTTCACAGTTACTGAGATCAATGGGCATCTCATGCTTCAGCAAGAACATCTCACCATCTGTGAAGGATAAAATATGGTCAGCGACATAAATATACTTATTTGATTACTGGACTAGAATTAGTGAACTTTTAATTAGATTTTAAATTCCAAATTTCAATGTGGTCTCAGTCTTTTGAACCCTGCTGTACATGTATGTAATACAGATTAAACAAAGGGCATAAACTTCAAACAAATCCCCTGCTGTCAAACAAAATGAAATTTGAAAGATAATAATTGAGTTTGTAATTACATGGACTTTATCATTTCATTACACACCCACTCTGACTCCACATCTAGATTGGCAAATGGATGGTCATTAATAATAATGGAGCTATTTAACCCCATGGGTGTTTTACAAGGGGAAAGATGCCATTTTTCACTCAAGGGTTGGACACAACCATCAGGTGAAATAAGAGGCCCACTTTTCATTCTCATGAATCAGGGAAAGGCCACTTACTCCAGGCTAGATGCATTTCATCACCAGCTCCACTCCAGCAGCACTCTCGTATTTCATCGCTGCTTATGAGTGATTTACACTTTTACTTTTGCAGAGGAGATCCGTATGATTTCATGCTGCTCTTTGCTATTATATATTCATGAAGTCCCAAATGTACAAATGTACAGTGGGATGTAAAGTGTGACATGCGTCGCAAAAATAAATTACAACTTGAGGCCAGGGGCATGCAACACTCCAGCAACTGCAATATGTTAAGGAAATTCCAGGCTCCGTGGAGCCATACAACATATTTTATACACTTACAGGAGGTTTTCAGCATCTTTACAAGTCCTACTTTTTGGATTTCAGCACCTAAAGATTACCTTTTTTCATGAATCTTAATGATAACAATTTGGAATACATTTAACAAATTAACATTAATTTATAATGCATATAAATACACTATATTGCCAAAACCCCTCCAAATCATTGAATTCAGGTGTTCCAATCACTTCCATGGCCACAGGTGTATAAAATCAAGCACCTAGGCATGCAGACTGCTTCTACAAACATTTGAGAAAGAATGGGTCGCTCTTAGGAGCTCAGTGAATTCAAGCGTGGTACCGTGATAGGTTGCCACCTGTGCAATAAGTCCATTCATGAAATTTCCTCACTACTTAATATTATACAGTCAACTGTTAGTGGTATTTTAACAAAGTGGAAGCAATTGGGAACAGCAACCCATGAAGTGGTAGGCCACGTAAAATTACAGAGCGGGGTCATGCTGAGGCGCACAGTGCGCATAAGTGGCCAACTTTCTGCAGAGTCGTGTGGCCTTCAGATTAGCTCAAGAACAGTGTGTAGAGAGCTTCATGGAATGGGTTTCCATGGCCGAGCAGCTGCATCCAAGCCTTACATCACCAAATGCAATGGAGACGTGTTCTCTGGAGTGAAGGATCATGCTTCTCAGTCTGGCAATCTGATGGACAAGTCTGTGATTGGCGGTTGTCAGGAGAACGGTACTTGCCTGACTACAT
Organism: Rhinogobio ventralis; assembly: GCA_039654625.1. Lineage (NCBI taxonomy): Eukaryota > Metazoa > Chordata > Actinopteri > Cypriniformes > Gobionidae > Rhinogobio > Rhinogobio ventralis. Next base: position 13,912,112 of record CM077198.1, read on the forward strand.
TGTGCCAAGTGTAAAGTTTGGTGGAGAGGGGATTATGGTGTGGGGTTGTTTTTCAGGGGTTGGGCTTGGCCCCGTAGTTCCAGTGAAAGGAAGCTAGTTTGGTGTGGAGGAACTTGACTGGCCATCACAGAGTACTGACCTGCGAGCCAGGCCTTCTCATCCAACATCAGTGCCTGACATCACAAATGCGCTTCAAAAATTCCCATAAACACACTCCTAAATCTTGTGGAAAGCCTTCCCAGAAGAGTTGAAGCTGTTATAGCTGCAAAGGGTGGGCCAACTCCATATTAAACCCTATGGATTGAGAATGGGATGTGCATGTTAAGGCAGGCGTCCCAAAACTTTTGACAATATAGTGTATTTATAATGCATTAATGCAAAATTAACAGTGCATGCCTTCTGATCCGTAGGTAAATTCTGCAATAAGGACAAATTAGAGCCTGAAATTCTACCTATACTGTAAATGCAAAGCATGTATTCGTGAACAGAAAAAAAAGGCTCTTGAAATCTTTTTTTTACAGCTGAACTACTTCTAACAGTGTAACAGTGTCGTTAATAGTGCAAGACCCTGAAAACATGTGTGAGACAATGCTGAGCCACATGTACATTCAGAAAAATAGCACAGACAGACTACAAGACTACATGGCTTATGTTCAACAATATGGAACTAAAACAAACAATATACCGATTTTAAAAGTCAATTTCTATTTACTTTTCTGCTATACTAATGTTTTGGAGTCATGTTCATGCGGGGGCTTTTCTCTGCAAATATTTGTATGTGTGAAGATTAATTAATTCTTATGTAATTAGTTTGACTAAAATTGATCAAATATTTTACCAACTTGGGTCACACTTCAGATTAAGGTACACATATTTACTATTAACTCTTTCCCCGCCAGCGTTAAACAAAAAAAAAAAAGTTGCCAGCCACCGCCAGCGTTTTTGATCATTTTCACATAATTTCATTGTCCCCAGAATATTTTGTCTGAACAAATCTGCATATCTGAACATGCAATATATCAAAAGAAAGAACAGACCCTCTTCTTTTAAACAACAACAACAAAAAGCTGTTTTATTCTAGCTTCATGCATGCATGCCTTTTTCGGAGTGCCTATTTACACCAAGTGCAAATAGCGTGCCTTGTTGGCAAGTGCTATTCGCACTAGCTCCGCCTAACAATGCCTGTTTGGGAAAAACAAGATTAAAAAGATAACAAGCATATTTCAATGTTTTCAGTGGTGCAGTCAGTAAAGCATAAAGCTTAAATATCTAAGTTTTGACGCGATCGATCCTGGTTCAAATCTGCCTTTTGCAGAGCTCGCTCTTCACTCTTTTCCTATCACATATCACATTGGAAAGGCATATACTTTCAATAAAATTAAGAAAATGTTCTAAAAATGGAAATAAAGTGCCTAACAAAATGTTTAATAATAATAAAAGCATTTATTGTGTAGGGTTAGGGATAGGTGTAGGGAGGGCTTTTATTGTCTCATTAAGGCGGCATCCATTTAATAATTTTAATAAATATAATCATTTACACTCTATGTTATTATTGCATCCTGTTTATGTACAACAATACTGAGGTGCAAATAAAGTATAAATAGCATCTAATTACTATTTACACATATTGCAAAAAACTACTTTTACATGGTGTAAATAGAATATATCATTATTTTCACTTAGTATGCTATTTCACTTAGTAAATAGCATCTACAGCTATTTGCACTTATTGTAAATATCATCTAACGCTAAGAAAATATGTTATTTTCATTTAGTGTAAATATAATCTAGTATAATCTAGCATCTACAACTATTTGCACTTGGTGTAAATAGCATCTATTGATATTTGCACTTAGTGCAAATAGCCGCTGCCTTCGTTTTTTTTTATCAACACTTGAATATGGGTATGTTTCATAAAAAAGCAACATTTTGATAAAAAAAAAGCTGAGAAAGACATGATTTTGTCAATCAGATTCAGTACGATGATTAAAACACAGATGGAGTAGATCGAGTCCATCAACACCTCAAAGCTTCACAGTCCTATAGCTCGTCCTGGGTCGACATTTCATTCAGTAACATTATAGGCAGTTTTGATTTATATGATGTTTAATGTTGATGACTGCTTTATTTTACATATGATTACACATGAGTTTACATGTGATCCGAAGGTTCTGTACTCTTTCAGAAGATGTGTCATAGCACCCCCTAGTGTATAACAGAGAAAACACAGAAACCCGGAAAATTACGTGTTTGGCGGGGAAGTGTTTTCTCACAAATAAGAGAAAATTCCATGTTTGGTGAGGAAAGAGATAGCTAGGAGTTTTTTCTCAATAAACTACTAACTACCACTTATTGATAGTAAGTAAGGCAGTTGTTATTGGGTCTAGGTATAGGATAGGATTAATGCCGCCTTCATGTGCTATCAGAAATTTAGTATTTCCCACTTCTGAAGTCATGATTACGAGCTCATGGCTTTCAAAATTTGTCTTGAGAGGGTGTTCATGTCCAAACGAGGAAACTAGTATTATGATAATTCCTATAGCACATAGATAATATAAAGCACATATATAAATATGTGCTTTATAAGCACTAATAAACAGCTAATATGCCAGTAATATGCGTGCTAATAAGCAACTAGTTAATAGTGTACTCTATGTGTACCTAATCTAAAGTAATGTTACCCTAACTTGTTATTCAGTGCAATAACTGACTTGATTGAAGACGGAATAGAGAAAAATAGAGAGTTGTGGAATTCTATAGGCTATATAGTATATGATGAAAAATGCCATTGTTGAGATTAAATGACCGATTGACAAACAGCATGACAATTTCATTGGGAAGAATTCACTATTGCACAGCTGATATGCTCTAGGGTCAAGCAGAAGACGGGAATTTTTGTTTTGTTTTTGAATAATGGCCCCCTGAATACGTAAAGTACACATCCCACCATCTGTTAGTCGGCAGTAAAAAAAAACAAAAAAAACTTCAGGGCAACACATGTGCAGTTTCCTGTATTTGAATAAAAATCTGGCACAGAAGATTTCTCCTCATGAAAAAGAGCATCTTACAAAGGGAAGCATCAGCTTTACGCTTGGCAAATGTTCAGACTTGTATCTTCTCAATTCGCTACTTGCTTATAATCTTTCACACCTGCACAACAGACATCGCTTACAACACGAGCATATTCACAGTGAGAGTGCTATCATACAGATGCATTAATCACAACAACAGTGACCTGTCTTTGTTACTGAGGATGCTTAAAGGTGTTTTTCTATTTAATTAGACAATTATTATGTTTGCTTATACGTTGCATTCACAATAATTATACATTTTGATTGGTTGTGGAAGAATTAGGGCTTATAAATAATTGCCAAATAGTGTGAAATTTGTTAATTGACTTAAACCAGTTTTTCCCCCAGCTTTTTAAACCACATCTAATTGGCTCAATCCTTATGAAATGAAAACCTCTATGGCAGTATGAAGATGTGATATATTTCACAATCTGTCTAGTATAAAATATGACTGTCCTCTCAAAAGGGTGGAGTCGATTGACGGCACCTCAACACATTTTTAATCAAAGCTGCATATATTACAGTACAGCTATAAAAAAGTGGCCTTTCATTTATAGCAGTCACAATAGGCCTCATTCAGTAACGATTGCATACAAATGTTCTTCAAATGTGTTACTCTTATTCTAATGTTGTTAAATTATGATGTGCTTTCGCCTGAGTAAAGCCACGTTGAACTAGTTAAACTAGTTAAAACGGCATAAAGTTCTTGTATAGGGCTAAGACAAAAAGTATTTGGACTTTTTATGGTTGTAAAACGTTAGTGGAACGTTAATGTGATAAACTACACCTGTGGTGAGTCTGCAATAGGACACCTGTGTGAACTTTAATGGAACCGACTTCATACATCCACTAAAAATCACCTTGGCACCACTTGGTTAAAAGTAATAGCTAAAAAGGCTGGAAAAAGTGAAGTTCTGAGAAAAAACTTTTTGTGTGCAAAACCCACATGGTTTGATATTTATCTGTGAAATTACGCAGTGTGACTTACAGGAATCGTTCATCAAAAAAAAAAAAAAAAAATGTTTAAACGATTTAATATAATTAATATCATAACATATAATATATCTATAAGAACAACATGTGGGTGAGTAAATGATGACAGAACTTTCATTTTAAAGGGATAGTTCACCCAAAAATGAAAATACCCGAAATACTACGGCGAATACTACTTTATAGAATTTAATCATGTTAAATAACATATTATTTTCATCCTACTAAGAGAAACAATGCAAGTTGATGTTTAGTCACTGGTCTGATTTACTGACACAGACAAAGAACATCTAACTACACGAATCATCACATTTCCGATCAGGCATTAGAATGTTACTTACATGTTGCATTACTGTTGAACCCAGTCACTGAACAACATTTTGTAATGCTCAACGGCATGTTTATTGCTTTGTAGCTCGATGGTTTAACACTAGGCCTATGTTACATGCGCAAATCGGTGGGCGGGGCTAAACAGGCAGTGATGAAGTAGGCGTTGATATTCTTCTGCTGAGGCGGTGCTTCTTCCCTTTGACGTCATAGATCCCCACTTTGAAAAACCTGTCGTTTGCTGGGCCTGGTGTCTATAAAAGCTTTTCTTTGACTAACAAGGAAGTTTTCAGCTCTGAAACTTATAGGATATTCTTATATTACCATGACCTTTTATATATCAAAAGCTCAAGGGAAAGTTGATTTCTCAATTCATCACCCCTTTAACAGCAGTAAGTGAACCATTGGCTAGCACGTGGAGGTCTGTGCGACCCTCCAAGGATTTTCCTCTCCGGACCATTACTGACCCACCGCCAAACCAGTCATGCTGGATGATGTTGCATGCAGCATAACATTCCCAACGGCATCTCCAGACTTTTTCACATCTGTCACATATATGCTCAGTGTGAACCTGCTCTCATCTGTGAAGAGAGCGGGGCACCAATGGCCAATTCTGGTGTTCTCTGGCAAATGCCAATCGAGCTGCACAGTGCTGAGCTGTGAGCACAGGTCCCACTAGAGGACGTCAAGCCCTCATTCCACCCTCATCACAGTTTGGTCAGAAACATGCACACCTGTAGCCTGCTGGAGGTCATTCTGTAGGGCTCTGGAAGTGCTCCTCCTGTTCCTCCTCGCACAAAGGAGCAGATACCGGTCCTGCTGCTGGGTTGTTGCCCTTCTATGTCCCTGTCCAGCTCTCCTCGTGTAATGGCCTGTCTCCTGGTATCTCCTCTATGCTCTTGAAACTGTGCTAGGAGACACACTAAACCTCTTTGCGACAGCATGCATGGGTAAGCCATACTGGAAGAGGTGGACTGCCTGTGCAACTTGATTGGGTTGCAGGTACCGCCTCATGCTACAGACAGTGACAAGGACCCTAACAAAACACAACACTAAAGACAAATCAGTCAGAAAGAATAAGGAGAGAACAATTGTCTATGGCAACCACCTGCAAAATCATTCCCTTTTTGGGGGTTGTCTTGCTGTTGAGGTGCACCTGTTGTCACTTTCATTTGCACTAAAGCCTGTGAAACTGATTCACAATCACTTATGCTTCCTAATTGGACAGATTAATATCCTTATATTTTAATAGTTTTGGTGTTATAATGTGATGATTAAGTGTTCCCTTAATTTTTTGAGCAGTAAATCTACAGAAATATTGGGCAACTTATTTCAACATAATAATAGTATCAACATGATAATCAGAAATGCTTCTTGAGCAGTAAATGATCATATTAAAATTATTTCTGAAGAATAATGCAACATTGAAGAATGGAGTAAAATTCAGCTTTGCAGTCACAGGAATGCATTTAATTTGAATTCACAATATTACTATTTTTTCTGTATTTTTTTGTTAAATGAATTCAGCCTTGGTGAGCAAAAGAGACTTCTTTCAAAAACATTAAGGGTATGTTCACACTAGTTCAGTTCATTTCGGCAAAAAAAACATTTTGTCCTGGTCCACTTAGCGTTTACAGTGGCATTTTAATACAAACCTAAAGGCACAGAGATCTGATTAGTCGGCTTTTATTACATATATTTCATGAAGGAACTTACCAAACATCCAAAACAATGCTGTGTGCTGGGCTAAATTCGCTCATTGTATGTGTGTAGCCTGCATACGACTGTATTTTGACTAGCTGAGAACTTGTGAAGAGCTTTTAAAAGTCAAAACAGCGGCAGGGATCACTCTGTCACACACACAAACAAAGATCTGCTGCAAGGAGACATGGTTTTGATGAACTGTGATAGACAACATCACGAATGAAGAGAAAAAACAGGTATGCTTGAGCATTTTGTCCTTTTTAGGGTCGTATCTTGTGACATCATGTCCCGTTTTTGGTTCGTTTACATGTTTTTGGTCCATTTTGCATTCATATTTCATTTGAACTGCACCTGAGTTTGTGAACTGCACTAACAGGGTTTGTTTTGGTTTGATTAAAACAAACCCTGGTGTGAACCTGGTGGTTTTAATCAAACCAAACATGCCAATTGTTAACACATCCTAAAAAAATCTTACAGACCCAAAACTTTTGAACAGTTGGTCATCTGAGATACACAAGTGCCCAGATATACAGTATCAAATTCTCCAAGTCTACTTCCTCTTTTCCTCATTCACACACGCCTCTGCATCCCTCCTCACTCTCTTCTCTATCTATGCTGTGTTTGACCCAATGCAACGGAAAGTAATTGCGAGCAGAAAACAACATTTAATGATTACTTCATCCCAGAGTCCTGAGGAGAGAGAAGTCACAGGCAGGTAATTTCAACAAAAGAGGGAGACCTTTTTTCCCCCGACACACCATTTTCAGACAACAAAGAATATTATTGACTTGGCTGAGATTAAAACAGCAAAACAAATAACAGAACAAAATCAAGGACAAAGTGACCACAGAAAGAGGTTGTCCCCCGAACACGGCGGGTCAAACTCGCTCCACTGTCTTTTCTTTTGTTAGCGTTGATTAAAAACAAGCAGCGGATAAAAGATTCCATTTGGTGTCTGATCTGTAAATAAATAAATAAAAAAGTAAATCTCCATGCTGCCACTCACACACTCGAAGAATAAGATGCTGGTGTATTATTTTTTTTTTCAAACATCCCTCTCTCTATGTGTTTAAAGGTTCGAATGAGAGGTAAAGGAAATTGAAGCTCTTTTTTTTGGATGGGACAAAAGATTGGCTATGCTCTACTCTTCTAGCTACTTGACTCCCCTCCCCCCCTCTCTCCTGTGGACTGATGGTCTTGATTGTCTGGTGTTCATTATGTCTGGTGTGGTCCTACCTCTCCTCTCGTGTGTTCAGGCCTCTCCTCCATTAGGAAGACAAGAGGAGGGGTGTTAGCATCAACACAATCAGCACTGCCCAAACACACAGCATGGGCTGAATAGAAGAGAGGTACAAACACCATAACAATCAGCAATCAGCACTGATCATGATAATAACATAGAGAGTGCTACAAGATCCATGCTGTGCTCTCCCTCCCTGCTAGGAGGACTTATTGTGTACATGGGCCAGATTGTGAAAAGAAGCAATAAATTCAGTTACTATTTGAAATGTAAAAAAATGCACACCACAAAAAATAAATGGTGAAAGCTCCAATGATCACTGTTTATGTATTTTTAACACCCTATAATATACTACATCAAGATTTGAGATTAAATATATATGAATGCATATTTCAACAGTAATATTGCAAAATATTATTACAATATACACTGATCAGGCATAACATTATGACAAATATGCATAACAGTGTTCATAATGTTATGCGTGATCTGTGTATATTGTAATAATATTTTGCAATATTACTGTTGAAATATGCATTCATATCTATTTAATCTCAAATCTTGATGTAGTGTATTATAGGGTATTATAGGGCAGCAAGTGAACATTTTGTCCTCAAAGTTAATGTGTTAGAAGCAGGAAAAAGCGATAGAAAGGTGTCAGAATACACAGTGCATCGCAGTTTGTTGCGTATGGGGCTGCACAGCCGCAGACCAGTCAGGGTGCCCATGCTGACCCCTGTCCACCGCCGAAAGCACCAAAAGTAGGCATGTGAGCATCAGAACTGGACCACAGAGCAAATAGAATAGGGTGTTTTGGTCTGATGAATCACGTTTTCTTTTACATCACGTGGATGGTTGGGTGCATGTGCGTTGCTTACCTGGGGAACACATGGCATGGGAAGAATGCAAGCCGGCTTTGGCCAATGTTTGGGCATTCCTGGTTTGAACCATTCCTGGTTTGAGTCCATGGAGGCCCCATCTCGCAACTTACAGGACTTAAAGGATCTGCTACTAACATCTTTGTGCCAGATACCACAGCACAACTTCTATTCACTTTACCTCATAATGTTATGGCTGATCGGTGTGTATTAGCAATATCACACAAGCAGCCATGCGATATGGCTGTATATTAGCACAGCTGTTTCGGCAATAGGCACGAGGCCGCAGGCACTCACAGCGCACTAAGTTAGTGCATTACCTGCATCTAGCTGATATTCAGCTAAATCTTATAGTCATCATCACAAAATCAGTTTGAATGTCCACTTGCCCTTTTAACAGTTAAGGGGATAACATAACAGCGCTAGTCAGTGCATTTGTAGGTTGCATTTCGTTCTTTCAATATAAAAGTCTTTGTTCTTGACTCACTCATTAGAACAGTCTTTGCTGCCATCTAATAGTGTAATAATGTAACTTTCACTGAAGTCGAAATGACAATCACAATCAGACCCTTTCTCAAAACCAAATACGACATGTTATTTATATCAAATATTACTTGTTGATCAATAATATTTAAATAAACAATATTAGCCACTATAAAAATATACGTTTGTACAATAGGAAATAAACACAAGTTCAGTCAAAAATACAAAAGCAGCGCTAGTTATAGTAGCCTACAGGATTTTAGTTAAATAAAAATATAAAGTTATGCAACTGCCCTTAGCCAAATCGATTAAGTAATAAATAAATAAGACCAAAAATTGCCCGTTTGATATACCCAAAATTAATTATACCTCATGTTTAAACACTATCTACATAAGAGCCAGCGGCAAATTCCTGAAGGGCTGGCAGAGATAAAACTGTTCTTGGCGGGTACAACGGCCAGGTTGACGGTCTGGAGCTCAATCTACGAACATGTCTAAACAAATCGTCAAATATCCACAGTTTATATATACAACGCATTATGCGCTTCAAGAATTGATCTTATTTATGAAAAGATAAAACGGATCGCTGTATGTATTAGAATACAGGAAAAAACTAACAAAAAACAAAACAAACAAACTTATTTTAACCTCCACTCTGAACAAAAAGAATTTACATATGTGGAGAAATCTGACAGAAAGTGAAATGTTCAATGGGCAACACTTTTTGAAATGTAAAAGGAAGGAGACAATTTCTTTGGGGTAAAATATCCGCCTTGTATACAGAGCTGGTGCTCTTATGAAGAGATAACAAAGATGGATGGAGCAATATGTGTGAGAGATTACGGAAAGCTTTGGAGGTAAGGGCACAGACAGAGGCATGCACTGCCTACTCGAAAACTCACTTGCCATTCATATCAGTTTGTAAAGCTGGGATGTTCTCCATGGTGGCTGATTTGAACTCAGTTACCATTGGTAGTCCTCAAAATATGTTTTTAGGCTTGCCAAGAACATCTGCAGATAGGCTTTAAGCTATCGGGTATTCCATTAGGGCTGTTTGTGATGTATTTACTACAATGCAACGTTTCTGTGGGGAAATATGATATCAAATATGAGGAAAATAACATAAAAGATCCAAAACTGGTTTAGACATCAAATTCATGCGTATTGGTTTTGTGTAGATGTATCGCTTGAATCGCTTTCAAACTGCAGCCATAGTAGCATCATATACAGCAACACCAGTGGGCTTTTAACCCACACAATAGTCTATACCTTCAAATAAATTCCTTTGGGATGGGAGGGAATAAACTATGCCTCCGGATCTGCAATATATCTGTTAGTCACTTGTGATTTGTTCTTTTCCCCTCAGCAATATATTTTGGTAACTGCCTCTATGGTCAGGCAGATAGTGAGTACATGGCATCAAAGGTGGGCCATCTTTCAAGCCTTCACTGGCAGGACAGAAGGCTAACTGCCACGCTCACTCCATTGTTTCGCAAAATAAATGTACCTGCAAATGATGGAATCGTTAACAATGGCGATCCTGAGAAGTGGGGGTGGTTAATTAGCTGTTAGGAATATTTAATAAACAACCTTCAGGGTCTCTTTGTGTCCATGATGTATGCCTCAGAGTGATGCGCTTTCTTTTCGACATCTGATTCAAGGAAGGTCCACGTCCAATTCAAAAAGAGCTAAGAATAACCTGAGTGCTGTGAGGGCGTCTGTTTGAGATGGTTTGTACATTTTCCAACATGGAGATGGTGTTGTCTACATCAGGCATACGGTTTCATAGCACTGATGGATTTGTGAATTATTTGGCATTCCTGCTGTAAGAAACAGAGAGCTGATGTTTTTTTAGTGACTTACTTTGTGACAGTAGTCTGCAGTTTAATAAAGATGGACTGGGATACCTCAGGGGGTATGATGATTTTAATAAATCAAATTTTCAAAAATGAAAAAGTTCTTAAGCTGTTGTAAAATGTTAACATTGCTTCTCTCATTCTCTGCAAAAAGAAATATAAATGATTTTTCTCACTTTCTTGTAAACAGAATAGCACACCATCCCTGCTTTTGACCCAACACTCTTTTAAGTCTCTACGCCTGCCTCTGAATAGAAAAGGAATAGAAAGTCATACAGGCATCAAGGGGACATGCCATCAGTTTTGGAATATCTGAATATGTTGTGCCTTCTTCATTACCTCTCTTGCTTTTTTCTGTACTCCAAGTCTAACTAAAGGTCAATGGGTCTGGGAAATATTCATAACTATGAGTAAATTCAGAGTAATTTGTACATAAACTCTCCCCTAGATTCAGCTTCAGATTTGACAGTTAAATGTGTGTATGTTAATAAATTCCAATCATTTGTAAATAGGGCTGGTGTGCACACTCATTCAAAATTAGCATAAACCTGCCCATGAATTACAACTGGATTTTGTGTACAGGAATGCTGTGGGATCTTCTGGACTCCATTTTCTGGTTTGGCTCCGGTATATCACATAAATGAAAAGAGACTAATTGGCCATATGCCCAAAATGATTCAACTTAAGTATTTTTGCAGACAAATACTACTGGTGCTCAGAATAATAATCAATAATAAAAAAGGGGGGGGACTATTTGGCTGTTTTAAATCTTTTTTGTTTATCAAATACATTTTAATGAAGTTTGGAAAAGTATTTTATATTTAATTGGTTAAATACCTTTGATACAGAATGGTAAATAGCATCCAATATGCAGTGTCATCAGTTTGCCAAATAAATTATATATATATATATATATATATATATATATATATATATATATATATATATATATATATATATATATATATATATATATATACACACATACATATAAACATACATCACAAAAACATGCATGCTTCCTAATTTTCAAAGATATGCTATGTAGGAAAAAGAAAAAGTCACTGTAAAATATTAACACTTTATAATTACTGTTATTAACAATGAATCTGAATAGTGCGTTTAAATATGAATAAATTATATTTCAACAATTTAACTACATCCACCTGTTAAACATTACTGTGAGCAATACTGTAAAGCACCACCAAACATATTAATGTTTTACAACAGCACAGCTGTCAATTGCAAATGCACAATAGAGCACTATCTTATATAACAGCTGATATGTTGAGATGAATGTGCTCTATGTATGGCTTTATATGAATATATTTAGAGTGTCCATACAGCAGACAGTTCCAGGGTTTCTCTTCCAAAGACATGTTTTTCCTCCACTCTCTTCCCCTACACTCCACTGTCTACCTGTCAAACGCCTGTCACCAGCACTTCGGCAAGGCCCAGAATATAGAAGAGATGTGTTTTAGACTAGCATTCCATTCCTCACAAGTAATCACACAATGTGCAGAGAGTATTGAAATCCTCCTTATTTCTAAAATATGCCATTAAATCTTAGATTTTACATCAAATCTTTGCACAAAGTAACGTATTTACCTGCCAATACCGCAAACACAATCACATATAAATTCATGCACAAATGAACAAGATACAGATTTTTTTAACATATATTTATGGAGGTCTTTCATTTTCGGGTCTGTTATTTTTAATCGCAACATCCAGGCATGAATTAGGGCCAGAACTGTGATGTAATAATATCTAATCAAAATGCCACCAGTTATTGTTCACCTCAAAGTATCAGAGCTACAATAAATCTGTGTACATGATTATTTTCATCTAACTAAGTTATTATAATGAGTATTAAAAATGGGAAGGATGTGGTTTTTGGTTTTTATGTTAACAGGAAGAACATGTTACCAAAAAAAAAAGAAAAAAGAAGTCAACTGTTTAACTAAATCATGTACAGACTCAAAGCTGCCAGGCTTTAAGAACAGGGAAGATGCTGTTTGATGTTATCTGTTTGTTGTTAAGGTCCGAGGCAATAGGGGAAATGAAGAAAAGGGAAAAAAAAGAAAAAAACATTTTCATTTAGACGTGATACATGAGCCCACAGTTTTTGTTGTTTTCTCAAAAGCCATTTTAAATGCTTGTGCGCATGAGAAACATAATTATTCCTCTAAAGTTTCTCAGCAGCCCTCTTTGTTTATTTGAAGGATTAACTGAATCACAGGACAAATGTTAGAACACTTTGACATCACTTTTACCATTTACCATAATGCTTATAGTGGTGGAACGAATATCATTTGCTTTGAAAGGCTAAAGCATGAAATATAAATACAGTGCGACGATCAATGCATAAGCAAACTCAAAAGATACACGTGGGTCTGAGACTCAAAGGAAGCCGACACACCATGGTTCTGGAAGAAGACACCAAGTCACGATGAAGGCAGCTCAGAAGGACAAGACTTCCAGAGAATGTAAGGAATAGAAAATAGCCACAGGGCTGTGTTCAATAGACAGCCCAAAACCTTTTGACCTTATTGCCTTGAGTTTTTGTGTCTTGCCTGAGGCAACTGCTATCAAACATTAACACCATAAGCACTGGATTGTGTTTCTATCCAGCCTTAGATAAGCCCTGGTCATTTGTCCTTCAGTGCTAGAGGACTCTAAAGGAACCGGAAGGGGGTGTCATCGGGTTCTAGGTATTTTCTTTCGCCCAGATAACCCTTTGTCTGTCACATTTTATGCTTGGCATCTCTTACAGCTGTTATGTCAGGACCCATTAGCGTGTCTCGGTGATGGCATAGAAAGACAGAAACTCCATACTCCAAATGTCATATGCTTTTGTCATCATGTTGTGAAGCCAGGGACAAGGCTAAGCGTCACCGCTTGTCATCAAAGCCCATTCTGTGGCTTTAGCATACTCTCTGTCTATACCGAAACCGATACTATATGTATGATAATGATGTTTCCTCGTGAAAAACCAAGACAAGGTGGTCTATCCAATAGTTCTCAAGGAGCAGCCTTTAAGGCAATTCACATCAGATGGCGGCCTTTAGATTACTTTCATTATTATGTGGGATTTGTGTTTCTGGTTTGAGGACAGAGAGCACAGGCTTTAATTTGGAGCTTGCCATTGGTCAGCATGAGGGTTCCCAGCACATCACAAACCATAATATTCCAAGGTGATCCCTTCATAATTTCTCACATTCTTGATCCGTGCTCTCCGCTCTAATATTTCTTAATTAGGTGAACCCATCAGGTAGACAATTTCATTTTCAATTAAAACTCTTCGCCCCTCGTGACCTTGAGCGTAACAGGGGAACGCTGCATATAGACCGGTGCTTAGTATGGACTGGTCCAGGCACCATTTAAAAATACTTTTTAATTTAGGTTGAACCCCTCAGCATCTAATCAGAGTGCTTGTTCACCTTCATGGAAACTGGGAGGTAAATTAAGGTAGACAGAGTAATATGTTAACATGATTTCTGAAAAATGTTAACATGATTTGGCTTCGAGCTGTATGGGTGGACTCGGCCATTTGGATTCGGCCACATACTGTATCATAGACTGAAAAGGGCTCTATATAAACCTTATGTTCTGTATTTGCAGCATACAGAATGTACAGATACATATTTCAATGTACATATACAGTTCTATACATCATAAGCAAAAATATTGTGTAATATTGTATAATAGTCTGCAAATAAACATTTTTTTTTTTTGCTCTTTAATTATTATTTTAATTAATTACTTCATTTAAGTGCAGTGCTCTACCGGTGCACATTAGGCTTAGTTAGAGTGGATTGCGAGGGGTAAACAATGCCACATGGTAAAGTGGCACAACAATTTAGCAAATTCACCCCATATAGCCTTGCCATAGTAGCCTATAGCATGGCTCAGACATGAATACAATTTTGCATAATGCCACAAACAGATAATATATAACTGGTGCGCAATCAAAGAATCCATGAACTCAATGTGGTGCCAATCAGCTGAATGTTTATTCAGCAAGCTCCTGCTTTTCATTTGGAAATCAGCAGATATGTCGCAGTGAATCATCAGTCAATTGCTCTGAGCTGATAGAAAAAAGTTGATTTCTGATGATTCCCCCTCACCCTGCATGTGCCGAATACTCTGTCAGGCATTGCTGGAGCCACATCCAAAAATAGCCTATTATGAGCACTAAAACAGTCAGCCTTCATGGGCCAACAAACTATGAAACCCCAAGCTCTAAACATCAACAGAGAAATACAAAACTAATATATACAGTGATAAAATAATCAGGTAAAATTGTATAGACTGTATAGACATAAAAAAAAAATATATATATATATATATATATTATATATATATATATTTATTAAAAAATATTTAATATCTAAAAAACTGGTTGTATTACATAAAAAATATAATTTACTGTAATATGACTAGATTAATTTGGATTACATTAATTGAGCCAAAAAAAGTAAAATGAGGTAGAAATATCTCCTTAAACACAGTCACAGATTATGATAAATAAGATTTAAAACTCCATTTAGACCGTGTTTGGGTGTGAAAAAAAAAAAATTACAAAAAGAATAAATTTAGTAATTGACTATCTGAAAATCCTTACCATACCACCTTCAATCACAGATAAGAGTTTTCATTTTCGATTCCCCAGCTCAGCAATAACATGAAATGATGTGGTTGCAAACAGATAGTGACATACATTTTGCACAACCCTTTTCTGTGGTCACAATGTCCATCTCGGCACGGTCTAGTATATTCCATACTGAGCACTAAATTATAGTAATTCATTTTTATTGTACGCAAGAATCACGTAATCAAATATGTTGGACATTAAGAGCACAGTGCTCTCTCCGCAGCGGTTTTAAAATGGTGAGCTGTATACATGTTACCAAGATGAATTCATTGAGTTTGACATTTTTACTCCTTCCTGCCTATTCCCCCTTTCCTCCGCTGTATCATCAGAGTCTTAAACCTGCTACGGCTGGTTCATGACCAGAATAATGGACTGAAATCACTAGCTGAAAGCACAAATGATCATTTCTGTGGAAATGCGTTAATGTGAATTCATGTGAAACATAGCGGTGTAAAGTCATAATAGACATTTTGCACCCTAGAAATGTCAAGAACAAAGACGACAGGAATGACAAAACATGGATTCTCTGTGGAGGTGCAATACTGAATATTCCTTCCAGTTTTTTTTTTATTGGATATGCCTCAGCTTAGACTGTCAGGAAATGAACTCTGGGTAACTAGCATGGAAATGCCAAGCAGTGTTATTAGAAAGAAAGAAAGAAAGAAAGAAAGAAAGAAAGAAAGAGCTGGCATTACAGAAGGAAGGAAGGAAGGAAGGAAGGAAGGATGGATGGATGGATGGACAGATAGATGGACAAATAGATGGATGGATAAAGGACAGCAATGAAATAAAGAAAGAAAGAAAGAAAGAAAGAAAGAAAGAAAGAACTATCATTACAGAAAGAAAGAAAGAAAAAAGGAAAGTAAGAAAGAAAGAAAGATCTGTCATTACAGACATTAGGTAGGAAGGAAGGAAGGAAGAAAGAGTGAAACAAATATTCCCCTATTTAAGATAGAACCTTGAGAACTTTTGTTTTGCTCTGCTGAATCACTATCTATCTTTTGTTTTTTATTTGGATGGAGGCAGTTGTTCATCCCAACACAGTTCTGCTTGACTTGTGTAGGTTGACTAAAGCCTATCCATCTCTTTGGCAAGCTGCAAACTAATTTACTAATTTGCTTGTGGCTGACCTGGGTCATTTTTATTTATGATCCATTAGTGAAATATATTCAGACATCAAACCCCACATTAAGGGAATGATGGAGAATTACATAGCCAAGTAGTGGAGAAAGACTTCGCTACACCCAAATGTTTGAAGGAGGAAGGCATGGTGACAGGCACCCTTTAAAGTTAAAAGCAAAGGCCGGATGATTTGAAACAGGGCTGGCTGGCAGGAGTGCGCGGGGAGAGGAGCTCGCAGAAGGTCTCATTTATAAACTGGACTGCGTTTCATACAAGGCACAGTAAAGTAGGACAATTACCATTTATAGTGGTTGCACGCCCTTTGCAGTTTTTTCCCTTGCCTTTTTATATGAAAAATACTATACATTTTGCTATTGCCTAACATATTGAGTGAGGGGACACCAGTGAGCGGGTGTTTGGGGTATTGAACTTTGTAAATGGGCGCAGATTGCTACAATGCTTCAAGTGTCAGCTCCTTATGAGATGAGAGCAAAGTAAAGTAAAGTCATTAAAAAGCGCTCCAACAAGAGTTTCATCTTCATTTATATCGAATGCTGCAGTTGATGTTTTAAGTGATGGCCGAAGTCTGTGTCTGCACCATGTTGTTCTTCACTGATTTATGGAGCATCTGTTATATCATCAATCATTGCGCCCAGAAGTTAATGAAAATAAAACTGACAAATAATGCACAAACAAAATTAGCCTCAATATCTCCAATATCTCCAACGTCGCTGGGCGCACAGAGAATGAACCCTGTGTAAAACGGAGAACAGATTTGGATGGAAGGTCAATGGAAGAAAGATCACAGGCCCCGTCTTAACTATAAATAATAAAGTAAACCATGGCCACAAGCTATAAAGCAGCGTCAACATATGATATTATTAATTTTACTGAATATTTTAGTAGCATGTCGGTCTCTTTTTGAAGAGCTAAAGAAGCTTCTGAAGTGAATAATTCTTGAATTTTCTTTCTGCCTGCTTGTGTCAATACCACTCCGTGTGAGGTGTTTCTTGCTGTCTGCAAAGCTGTGATAAGTGTCTTATTCCAAATGAATAGCAATTCACCACAGCAGTCTGTGTACATACATTCACTTCAAATTGTTAATTAATTCATGTCCTCTTCTGTTTGCCTTTGATGTTTTTTCTCCATTTTGAATGAGAATCCAAAATGAGGTGAACAATAGACGAGTGTGCATTATAGATGCGTCATGCAGAAACGAAATAATTCAAATCAATAAGGTTTTAAAAAATAAAGAAATTCCTGAGAATATCACTATTTGGACACACTATCCAATTTTTGGTAGGGCCATATATAACTGTATAGGAGAGACCATAGCTAGTTTCCACTCGGCTGAATGTTTCTCATGGTGGGTTAATTTCTGAAGACCATGCACACTATATTGCCAAAAGTATTGGGACACCCCTCCAAATCATTGTATTCAGGTGTTCCAATCACTTCCATGGCCACAGGTGTATAAAATCAAACACCTAGGCATGCAGACTGCTTCTACAAACATTTGAGAAAGAATGGGTCATTCTCAGGAGCTCAGTGAATTCAAGAGTGGTACCGTGATAGTTTGCCACCTGTGCAATAAGTCCATTCGTGAAATTTCACTACTAAATATTAGTGGTGTTATAACAATGTGGAAGCATTCAGGAACAACAGCAACTCAGCCATTAAGTGGTAGGCCACGCAAAATCACAGAGCGGGGTCAGCGCACTGTGCAAGTGCGCAGAAGTCGCCAACTTTCTGCAGAGTCAATAGCTACAGACCTCCAAACTATGTGTGGCCTTCAAATTAGCTCAAGAACAGTGAGTAGAGAGCTTCATGGAATGGGTTTCCATGGTCGAGCAGGTGCATCCAAGCCTTACATCACCAAGCGCAATGCAAAGCGTCAGGTGCAGTGGTGTAAAGCACGCCACCACTTGACTCTAGAGCAGTGGAGACGTGTTCTCTGGAGTGACCAATCACACTTCTCTGTCTGGCCCCTTAGTTCCAGTGAAAGGAACTCTTAATGCTTCAAACATACCAAGAAATTTTGGACAGTTTCATGCTCTCAACTTTGTGGGAACAGTTTGGGGATGGCCCCAACATTGTGGAAAGCCTTCCCAGAAGAGTTGAAGCTGTTATAGCCAACTCCATATTAAACCCTACGGATTAGGAATGGGATGTCATTAAAGTTAATGTGCATGTAAAGGCAGGCCTCCCAAAACTTTTGGCAATATATTGTATATGTATATATATATATGTGTAATCTTGTGCAATCTTGCAGAGTGAGTGCAATCAGAGCAACACATGAATGGCTCACAATCCGCTGTCTCCTCGAAAGAGTTTGTTTGCAAGCAGCAAAATGCCATGTTCATCTGACGCACATACAGTAGACGCAAATGTCTTTGCGTCACTCTGCCACACATACAGATGTGGCCATTAAGAATACAATGGGGCGAATCACAGGGAAAGGGATCCCACAACCTGCCAAATTAATAATAGCTAAAAATTATAATACACAATATATTGACCCTGGTTTGCGCAGGTCCCTGGGCCAGCTGTGTGCCAGTGCATCCATGCCGAGGGTCCCCTCAGTCAGGGAGTAAAACTCCTGCCCGTAGAAACGAAGGGTCCGACCACGGCTGAAGGTTTGGCGACAGTACGGAGTAACAGGAAACCGGTACTTGCCGCTCTGCCACTCCCATCTCGGGACTTGGCCGTGAAGCCAGTGTTGAAGCGGCCTCATATGAAGCAATCCGAGCGGCGTTACCACGGCTGCAGATGCCATATGCCCCAGGAGCCTCTGAAATTATTTCAGTGGGACCGCCGTCCTGCCATTGAATGAAATCAAGCAGTTCAACACTGACTGGTCTCCTCGACTTTCGTAAAGATGTGAGGCGACAGGGACAATGGGAGGACTTTGTACTGATATGTTTGCTTTGTACTTTGTACCGACTCGATCGCGTTGGCGAGATGGGCTGGGGAGCGCTAGCCAGGCCCCCAGAGACCGTACAAGTGGGACCACCCGGGACGTACCCGGGGTGGGACAGCGAGGTGGAACACAGGGACCTGACTCGGGAGGCCCGGAAGCGGCCTGGAGTGTGGTCTGAGTGTGCTGTGCAACACTTACCTGGTTCCAGGGGGGGACAGAGAGTGCGTGAGAAGGCCTGGTGGTATCCTCGAACTGCACACTGCTGTCCGCTGGCAAAGAGAGAGGAGGAAGGGAGTGGCAAGGCATTGAAGCGTCGCACACTGCCAACCTCGCTCTCTTGTGGCCCAGGGAGGAAGGAAACTGCTCTTTTATTGAGAATGTGGGTACTGCTGGCTCTCCGGCAGAACAGAAATAAAACGAAACCAAGGATTCTCTGCCCGGTCCTCCTCCGGGGAAGGGAGTGATGCGGACACCATCTCCCAGAGAGCAGCTCCTTTCTTCCCTGGGCTGCCCGTCTCAGGGCCGCTTGCCCTTGTGCTTGCCGCTGGGCTTGGCGGGGGCCTGGACAGGCTGGGCGCCCCTCTTGCGACCGGTCGCCTGCTGCCCGTGTGAAGGCTGCTGCCTGGGCTTAGCAGAGGCGGAGGCAGATGCAGGGAGACGCCCTCGGTGATGAGCAGGCGGAGGCGCTGCGGCCGATGACTGGGTGGAGGCAGCAGCTGGTCGTCGGGGCAGGATGTTCTTAAACGCCTCCATCTGCTTCTGTGCTACCGAAAACTGCTGGGCAAAGTTTTTGATAGCGTCGCCGAAGAGGGCTCACGCATGTCTGCCAGGTTTAGCCACAGGTGGCGTTCCTGGAAGCTCTTTTAGAAAGAAAACGGCTCTTTTAGGTGTTAAAGCACACAGGGGAAATGGCTGCAGCTCACAACAGTTCTGATAGTGCAAGCCTGTTGTGAGTGCTCACTCTCATTGAAGACGCAACTCTTCTGATGCCCACACAAGATCGCGACCACTGCTGTTCCATGCTGTCACACCCGCACCAGACCAAAGCGTCCTTCCAAAAGGCAGATTCATTGAAATACTCTTCGTAGAGACGACAAACTCTCAGAAACAGCAGTCGTTCAGCTCCGAAGCAGAAAGCAAAGATGCGGTGCTTCCACTTCCTTATTTATACCCGCGCTGCGGGGAGGAGCGTGGAATGCGTGAACCGCATGCCAATGTTCATTGGCTCCTTTAGTTATACTCTAAGTAGATTGGTCTCTGAGAGCGATCCCCAATTCGTCGCTAAGTTCCGACGTACGTCGAATGTGACCGACTGAAAGGGAAATTATTAATGGCAGGGAAGCGTTTTCTCATGAATGACGAGTCAACCTATCTATCAATCTAAATTCTGCGAGACTGATTGCTATGTAAAAGTGCTTTTACTTCAAGTAACAGTAAACTTGCAGGAGAAAACAGTTTTCACATGCCTACAGCCAGGGCATAAGACTAACTTATTGCCAAACCTGCCAATGGCCGGTGACTTAAAAGGATAGTTCCCCCAAAAATGAAAATTCTGTAATCATTTACTCTGCCTCAAGTTGTTTGAAACCTGTATGAATTTCTTTCTTCTGCTGATCACAAAAGTAGATATTTTAAAGAATAGTAACCAAACAGTTGATGGACCCCATTGACTTCACTAATTACAGCAATTTTTTTTAAAGAGATGTTTGTGAAGATCTACACCATGCCAATTTGCGTTCAAAAAAAAAAAAAATGCACCTGAACATATTACCTTTAGTAAACGATGTGCTAAAACAACATAAATAGCGTGTGCGAATAAACAACGCCATCAGTGGCCACGATTCATTCTCTGTGAATTTTCAACCCGTCAATGGCAGGGAAAGAGTTAATAAAATATTTCACATGCGGCAGTAGTTTAATCTTTCTTATGTTGTTGAACCTTACCTGAATGTATGCTAGTATGGTTTAATTATGTTTTATTGTGGTTACTGCATTCATTCTAGAGCTATTACAAAAACATAATCATTTTGGAATCTTAGTTTGGAGGATAAAATGAAAATAAATAAATAAATAAATAAATAAATAAAAACGAAGTGTAATTTATTAGGGATTTGAACTAAAGAGAATAATACAAAACCAAAGAAACATTTTACACCTGTGATGAAAAGCTGCATTTTCAGCATCATTACTCCAGTTTTCAGTGATCATTTAGAAATTGTAATATGCTGATTTGCTGCTCAAGAAACATTTGTCAATGTTGAAAACAGTTGCACTGCTTAAAGTTTTTGTTGGAGATGGATACTTTTTTAGGATTCTTTGATGAATAGAAAGTTCAAAAGAATTATTAAAAATATAAAATGATAAATGTCTTTTAGCGTAATGTCACGTTTGATCAATTTACTGACCCACTGACCCCAAACTATACGGCTACTATCCGATACGCTAGCCTAACAAGGATGCGGGCTCTCTCTTCTTCGCAGCATGTGAAAGGCCCGTTGATACCGTGCTCGAAGCTCTTTGATCAGTGCGTAGCTATTCCACGCCCTGCTGAGCCCCTCTAGCCAGTTCTCAGTTTGATCAATGAAGATGAGTTTCTCTCCCTAATGAAATCTGCACTGGATCATGGGTTTGTCAATGACCACCACGAAAGGTCAGGCCATAAAGAGGCTGTTTTCCTCCTGGAGAAAAAGCATTGCCCGTAATGAGTTTACATTATTTTACATGCAATCTGACACCAGAAAGTCTATGACAAGTTATGCCTTCAGTTTTAATTAGGTCAATAACTTAATATAGTCTGGGTTATAAAAATCTCTAGGCTAATTGAATTTGACCTCTGAACTAGTCAAGTCATTACCACCTGTGTCAAAACACAGCAAGGCTCGACAGCACAGAGCCACTTTCGAACACACAATGGGTCAGGTCACACACGAGAAAGGAGCACAACAACAATAATGAATCCATGTTTATCTCAGAATTTAAATTTACACAATCTATCGCTCTCTCTAATAATTTGCCCATCGGTTTGGCAACCATTTGAAAAGCAATTAAATGCTGACCCAGTGAATGCAAGTCTTACTCATTATGGAAAATCAATATTATTATTTTTTTTTCTATTCATTTTTTTGTGCTTTGGTTAAAGATGATCTCACCCAATGCAAAGACGAGGTGAACAATTAGCACCACAAAGCCTAATTAAATTTACATTCATGTATTCGTACACTTACAACATGTTTTTTAAAGGATTTTTTCTCAAGAATCAAATGCACTAAAAAAAAACAGCACAAAACCTTGCATCTTACTAACTAACCACTCATAATCCATCATAACCTGGTGCTAAATGCAACGGAACAGTGCTGCTTCATATTTAAAATTAGGTAAATAGTGCAAACTGTCTATGCAAATGAGGCTGATTATAGAATGTGCTGTATTCACAATGTGACGGCACAATTAACAGGGATATTACAGGGATGCACTGATATGGGAATTCTGGCGGAGACTGATAATACCATTTTGAAGCTGATAACCAATACATTGCCAGATATTAGATATCAATCTAAATTCTGCGAGACTGATTGCTATATAAAAGTGCTTTTGCTTCAAATAACAGCGAACTTGCAGGAGAAAACAGTTTTCACATGCCTACAGACAGGGCCTAAGGCTAACTTATTGCCAAACCTGCCAACCTGTAATAATTTACTCTACCTTGAGTTGTTTGAAACCTGTATGGATTTCTTTCTTCTGCTGATCACAAAAGTAGATATTTTAAAGAATAGTAACCAAACAGTTGATGGACCCCATTGACTTCATCACTAATTACAGCAATTTTTTTAAAGAGATGTTTGTGCATGTCAATTTGCGTTCAAAAAAATGCACCTGACCATATTACCTTTAGTAAAGGATGTGCTAAAACAACGTAAATAGCGTGTGCGAATAAACAACGCCATCAGTGGCCACGATTCATTCTCTGTGAATTTTCCCCTGAGGCAAATGCACAAGGAAATATTTCTTAAAAACGTGCTGAAAAAAATCTTCTTATAACATCCACGAGCACAGGCCAGGAGTATCTCTTCTGCCGTTGGCATTTTTGATTCTCTCAACATTAATATTTGATTACTGTAGGAAAGAAATATTACATCACACAGGGAACAAAAAGGAAGCACCTCTCCCTACCAAAGCTGAATATCGGTAACGAAGTGTCAAGAAATAACCTACACACTGGAACAGATGCAGGAGGTATTGTATACTGAATTTTATTTCCCAGATCCATGATATATAATGCAATATTCCCCCATTACAGTAAGACATCTCCTCTGCTTAGAACAGCTGGCACATTGTAAGGGATCATTTTGCACATCCAAGAAAAGCCTCAAACTGTTAACACATTGATGCTGCTCAACACATCTGATGCTCCAGCCCAATGCATCCAGCAGTGCCTCATCACATCCTTTGACCTTTCAACACACTCTAAAGAACTCTAGATCTTGGCAAGTTTCAAACGCATTGACAAGCCAGTGTGTTTTTACGCAGTAATAGGGTCCCAATTGCATGAAGTATTCATTGCTGGAGAGGGGAAGGCAGACTCCAGTGGTCTCGTGTTAATGTAAGATTTTGTATCTGCTGGGCTTTAGAGAAATGGGGAAAAAGAGAGAAGACGGAAAAATCTATCATCTGCTTTCTGCATTCAGATAAAACCGAAAGCTTTTGATCAATAAAAAACAGTGACTTGATGTACAGTAAACATGGATCATTCTTTATTATGTGGCCTTTGAAAGTGATCACACAAGTAATCTGTATCACAATCATATAAAGGTGATCGGTCCTGCATTGAATAGTTTATTCATGACGGTTTAAGTTTGTTTAACTTCTTTTCTCTCTCTCTCTCTCTCTCTCTCTCTCTCCCTCCATCCATCCTCTTCTTGTTGGCCAGTAGAGGGCATATGAAATCCCTAAATAGAAGATGCAATGCCTTGAATGATTACCAAGGCACTGCTTTGAGCAAAGTCCTACCTGTTTTTTTCATGATGTAGCGACAGAGGGAACAATGTATCTTTGAAAACTGAATATACAATTCCAAAGGCACCGTTTAAAAGAATATAATCAAGAATGATTCCTGAAAACATGCCGTATGCCCCACATATGTTAATTTATACGTGATAGTGAAATAACACATCACTATCCCCTTTTATAAAATAATTACCTGATAACTGTGTGCTATTTCAAATGTGACAGTGCATAAATTATGTGGATGTGCCTGAAAACAACATGTTATTAGTCACATGGTCTGTGAGATGGATAAGAGTGCCATCCCATAATGGGGAGGACAGGCTCTCCTGTGACAGGTGAAAAAGGTGGCATAAAGCTGTGAGGTTGTAAGACATCCATTTAAAGTGCTGTGTAGGTTACACTACACAGGTCTGTTTGTTTCTCCCCCGATCACTGCTTGCCGGCTCCACCACGCTCTAGTGCTGGATGTGACAGCGTGGCCCATGGATGGACCTGAATTAATGGCTTGTGACAGCTTCACCAGCCAGAATATGAAGTGACATCTTGCTGCCATTATGTAAGTGGAAACAGCTGTTATTTCAGGAGAGGTTTCGCCTGCTTTCGGTCTTCAGTGAACGGGGGAGCAGGAGGAGCAAAGTTCACATTTCCCACCCCCAAAAAATATCAATATGAAATAATATGAATATTTCTGTATACCTTAAAGTCTTGAAATACATAAATAAATAAATAACACAAATACAAATTATATATATATATATATATATATATATATATATATATATATATATATATATATATATATTAGCGCTGTCAATCGATTAAAAAAAAATTATCACACATTTTTTCTGACGCTGTCACGTGCATCTCATTTTCTCACAAATCTTTAAGTTCATTTAAGACGTTATTTAACTCATTTAAGACTCTTATGAGAATATTCAACAATGCGGCATTTTGCCACAATTCTGTGTTATTGTTTGTTTAAAGCGCGAAAGATAACTTAATTCTGCCGCACTGTCTATGTGCATGATACTGCTGCGCATCTTTCTGTGTGTCGTGTGCATGTCAGGACAGTGCATTCTCTTTTGTCTTGTCACACTTAAATGGTTTAAAAAACATTTGCATGAATAAGAGCGTGATCATATAATGTAATGCTAGCCAAAGTGTAATAGAAAAGATGCTGCGCTAATTGCTTTAAATATGTTTCAATGAAAGGGTGTCTGCAACAAGGTCTGCAACAATGCTTAGGTAGGTGATACGTGTCAAATTAACATCCACATGGATGGCAGGACCCAAGGTTTCCCCGTAGAACTTTTGCCCAAAGCATCACACTGCCTCCGCTGGCTTGCCTTCTTCCCATAGTGCATCCTGGTGCCATGTGTTCCCCAGGTAAGCGACGTACATGCACCCGGCCATCCATGTGATGTAAAAGAAAATGTGGTTCATCAGACCAGGCCACCTTCTTCCGTTGCTCCGTGGTCCAGTTCTGATGCTCACATGCCTACTGTTGGCGCTTTCGGCGGTGGACAGGGGTCAGCATGGGCACCCTGACTGGTCAGCGGCTATGCAGCCCCATACGCAACAAACTGCAATGCACTGTGTATTCTGACACCTTTCTATCAGAACGAGCATTAACTTCTTGAGCAATTTGAGCTACAGTAGCTCATCTGTTTGATCGGGACCACACGGGCCAGCCTTCGCTCCCCACGTGCATCAATGAGCCTTGGCCGCCCATGACCCTGTCGCCGGTTCACCACTGTTCCTTCCTTGGACCACTTTTGATAGATACTGACCACTGCAGACCGGGAACACCCCACAAGAGCTGCAGTTTTGGAGATGCTCTGACCCAGGCGTCTAGCCATCACAATTTGGCCCTTGTCAAACTCGCTCAAATCCTTACGCTTGCCCATTTTTCCTGCTTCTAACACATCAACTTTGAGGACAAAATGTTCACTTGCTGCCTAATATATCCCACTCACTAACAGGTGCTGTAAAGAAGAGATAATCAGTGTAATTCACTTCACCTGTCAGTGGTCATAATGTTATGCCTGATCGGTGTGTATATATATATACGCACACACTACTGTTTAAATTATAGGGTCAGTAAGATTTTTTTAGAGAAATTACTACTTTTATTTAGCAAGGACATATTAAATTGAAGAGACAATGTATATGTAAAAAATTTATAATGTTACAAAAGATTTCCATTTCGAATAAATGTTGAAAAATATTAAGCATTACAACTGTTTTCAACATTGATAATAATAAGAAATGTTGGACCAAGTGCCACTGGAGACTGGAGTAATGGCTGCTAAAAATTCAGCTTTGCCATAACAGGAATAAATTATATTATAAAAATACATTAAAATACAAATCAGTTATTTTAATGTTAATGTTCATTTTCAATCAAATAATATAAAAGAGATATATTTACTCTTATAAATAAATATATATATACTGTTCAAATGTATACATATATTGTATACACAAGCAATTCAGGTAAGAAAGTGTACAAAATAAGGTAAATGGGAAACAAAACAGAATGTAAATGGAAAGATTCAAACCTCAACAGCTCTATATGCGTCATGAGCATGTGTATTATCTACGCTATGAAATTATGCCCCCATTTAGAAAAGGAAAGTGTGGCTCTGCTGGCATTGTTTGGATGTTGCAGACACAATTCTGCATACATCTTTCTCCAGACACATAGCTCCTGTATGCCTCTATAAGACAAAGGACCACAAAAATTAGGAGATGCTGCCTTATAATTACACCTTCTCAGTATAAGTACATGTGTTTT
The DNA here is from genome assembly GCA_039654625.1 of Rhinogobio ventralis. Classification (NCBI taxonomy): domain Eukaryota; kingdom Metazoa; phylum Chordata; class Actinopteri; order Cypriniformes; family Gobionidae; genus Rhinogobio; species Rhinogobio ventralis. Next base: position 13,939,161 of record CM077198.1, read on the forward strand.
GTGCACTGACTACTATGACACAATTAATTGTCTTTATAAGGGATTCAGTGACTGTGAGGACAAACAGAGGCAGTGCAAAATTATACCCGAGTACAGAGGCGAGCGGTGTCTGCAATTAGATACGCCATCTTTCCTCACCATTCACGCACAAGAGCAGCTTTGAAGCAAAACAATCAGAATTAGATGCTCTATTGTGATTCTTCCATGTTTTGACGGTAAACGTACATGGCAAGAAGAAAAAAAAAACACCCTCTTCCCCAAATAAAGACAATAGGCTGTTTTGCATCTTCTTGCGATGTGTTTTACAAGGGCTTTACGTCTATTGTATTTGGGTCATTCATGTGAGGAGAATTGAAAGCTTGTGTGAGGAGTCACAAATTCCTATTTTTAGTGAGGATGAACAACTGAGTGCAGTAATGATCACTCTCCATTCAAGCCTTTACTTTTGTTCTCTCAAACAGCGTTCAGGGGAATGAGTGAGCTTCATCAGTGTGCTTGTTGCATTGAGAATGCACTATTGTATAAAGCAATCTGGCAGTGAGAAGGAATCAGAGCTCTCTAACGCGCACACACAAACACATATGCACGCACGTGAACTCATAAAACCCAAATCGTACACGGAAATATATGCGTGGACATGTAAACACAATGTAGCATATTTTAGGACCAAAAATATACTGTACAAGACAAACCCAGTGATGGGATTCTGCTATAGTGGATGAATAATTTCTCATCACGATCCTGAAATACTGTTTGCATCCTAGAGTTCAGTGTCCTTGCTTAGGATTCAGCAGATGGAACCATGGGATGGAGGTTATCAGGCATCTCATCTCCCCCTGGACTGTAATTCAGTGGTGACAATGTGCTATGGACCCTAAAGGCTGGCCATCTGCTGAAGTTTTCCCTCTCCTAAGGTGAGAAAGACAGACCTCAACCTGGAAGTTCCAAAACACATGCTTAGGCACACGCTCGCATGAACACACTCACACACACACACTCACACACACACTCGCACACACACTCGCACACACATGTACTCATAAAAATAGCGATGGATGGACTGACCTTGAAATATCAATACTGCCAACTATGTTGGACCTAACTTTAGACGATCAAGTTTAATACACAATTGTATCAGAATAGTCTCATGTTAACATGATTAATGTACACACTAAGTTTCTGCTTAATTAAGTTAATATTTTTATAGTTTTTGAAAAAAGACTCTTCTGTTTAACAAGGCTGATTATTTTGATAAATTACAGTAATTTATAAAAAAACAAAAACAAAAAAAAAACAGTAATATTGTGAATTAAAATGTAAAATTATGGGAATCCACTTTATATTAGTTGGCCTTAACTACTATGTACTAACATTTTAATTAATTATTTAATACAATGCACTTATTGTGCACAGACATGTTTTTACATTGTACTTACATTTTAAAAATTACCTGCATGTAATTACATCTGTAATTAATTTCTGTAGTTACATTTATAATTACACTGTTGACACTTTCCTTACACCTAATCCTACCCTTAAACTTACCCATACCACCACACCTGTCCCTAATTTTACCCGTATCCCACCTCAATATCAGCTAAAGTGTTTTCCAATACAATATAAACACAATAAGTACACTGTACTTATTTTTTGATGTAAGTACATAGTAGTTAAGGCCACCTAATATAAAGTGGGACCAATTATGGTTTTCTATGTTAATATATTTTAAAAAGTAATTTATTTCTGTGAAGGCAAAGCTGAATTTTCAGCATCATTACTCCATTCTTTAGTGTCACATGACCCTTCAGAAATCATTATAATATGATAATTTGCTACTCAAGAAACATTTCTTATTGTTGAAAAATTACATTTTGTAGCTATAGTAAAATTATTGATAACACTTAAGAATAATGGTCCGTCATTAATAGGCAACTATGCAGGAAGTAATGCAGGACTAATGAGTATTACTACATTAACACTTCAGCTACTACTATTAACATATATAGAAACAAGCTTAACTAATCAGTAAGTAATATTGAATTTAGGACTAAGATCCTCATTATGTAATCAATAATTACTGAAGAAGATTGGCATCACTAAGAACTTATAACTATGACAAATTATAAAGAATTACTAATTACTAATCACAACATTAACATGTCTGAGATGTGAGCAATTGTCTTTTTTTACTCTCAACGTGGTCATAAAATGCATCACTAATTACTCAAGTGTTACCTAGTCACTGTGCAGGAACTACTAGTGATCTGGACCCTTATTTAAAAGTAAAATATTGTTTTTCACTTTAAAATAATGGTCCAGATCACTAGTAGTTCCTGCACAGTGACTAGGTAACACTTGAGTAATTAACGAGGCATTTTATGACTATATTCAGAGTAAAAAATATGATTGATTAAGTCTCAGACACAAAATAATGTTCTTTATAATTTGTCAGTTATTAATAGTTATTAATGAGGCTAATCTCATTAAGTAATTATTGATTACCTAATAAGGAACTATCTCCTGAATTCGATATTACTTACTGATTAGTTAAGCTTGTTTCCATAATTAGTAGTAGCTGAAGTGTTAATGTAATACTACTCATTAGTGCTGCATTACTTCCTGCATAGTTATAACGGACCATTATTCTAAAGTGTTACCAAATTATTTTCTGTAATAATCAACATTGTACTACTAATGCATCGTGCCACAAATGCTTTATTAAATTTATTTTGTATTGAATCTGTAAAACCCCTTTTCTGTATACCCTAAGCTTTGAAGTAAAAAAAAAAAAGAGTGTGATATGAAGTATTTCACTAAAGATAACAGCAACACATTCAAACAGAGAGAACTGTGCTTGCAGGTAATGAGTAATCATCATCATCATCTGGTGTTATTTCGTTTCAACTAATTGTGAAGACAGTATGTGACAATGTGCTTTTGAGTTGTTTTGTGGCCTCATGGTTTTAAATAAACAGTCGTTCCATAACTGATTGTGCACTATAATTGTTATTAATAAATGATAATTTTTGTTAATAAATAAAAAGGAGTCTGATCATTTTTAGTTTAATGTCAACAATGACAGAATGTTAGTTGCCTGTAATTACTAATTTTATCTGCAGAAATCACAGAAACTTTCCATTTAACAGAGGTATCAGTAATATTGGTCTTGGATCAAAAGCAAAACAAGTGGTATCGCCCACTCCTACAAAAAAAAAAGCTGCTTTTTCAGAAAATGGTAAATCGACACCCTGAGGGATTCTTAAAACCTTCAAAAATGTAATGAAAGCTGACATTGGTCGCGCCCGGCTAAGAGTGTCAGATGACAGAAACTCTGCAATGTTTGGACAAGATTAATTGCACCAATTGAGAAAATAGCAAGGCATTTGTAGGAATGAAACATTTGCTGTGAAACAGATACTAATCAGGATGCCATTATACTGCTCAAAAGATAACAAGCTTCACACAAAATAAGGAAGGAAAGAAAGAAAGAAAGAAAGAAAGAAAGAAAGAAAGAAAGAAAGAAGGAAAGAAATAAAGAAAGAAAGAAATGGCAAGGATCAGATATCCTGATGCTAACCTCCAGACAAAAAGACAGGAAGTAATCACTCCCTATATTCTATTGGCAGAGAGATTTATCTCACCTATGACTCACTGTCTCCAGGTATTCCGCTTCACCTCAGACCTAATTTTGGGAAGGATTTGTCATAGTTTGAAGCTCACTTGAATTGGATGTATAAAAATGATGTGCTGTGGTGTTCTCCTGTAGAGGTAATACAGCAATAGACGTAAAAATCTTGCTCTGCCAAGTAATAACATGACAAAATAGTCAGAGGAAAATAATCTAAGCAGAAGTAGAAATCACTTGTGCTAAATAACATCCAGACTACAGTTTCGCCTGCAGCACACTTGATTGATTTCAATTGATAAAGTCGCTTCTTGGTTTTTGTTCTACACCATAATGTTGCATTTGCGCTCTGTCGTTCTATCCTTCGTTCTGGAATAGTTTCACTCCGAAACAATCACAGCTACGGCACGCAAATTACAACGACGGCTTCGAGAGGCATGTGTGCTTTTGTGACAAAACTAGACTCTTATGTATTCTGTGAAGAAAATAGGAACAACCTCCATCTCACATCATCATAAACAGAGGCAAGTGACGATGAGAGCAAAAATGATCAATGGTTTGGGGTCAAGAAACATATAAAGAGCTCAACTTTGTGGTGCGCTTAAAACAACAGCTAAATATACATCAGTAGACTGCAGCTGAGTGTTGCTTCTGCTTGGTTTTTGATGATACGTGAGGTATGCACCTGTTTTCTGTTCTATGAAAAAAAAAACAGACTAAACGTTGTTTACAAATACAGACTGACAAGTCGGATTTGTTTTTTTTTTTATGTCAAAGATGGGCAGTGACATTTAACGAGTAAGAAATAATAAAGAAATAAAAATGACCCCAAGAAATGCCTCGTATTTGGATGAATATATGACCTTCACTGCCACAGAAAAAATAACTGGACATACTATTGTGAGTTTTCCTCCCATTACAGCTTAACATGTCAAAAGTGCAGTAAAATAACCATCCGAATCAATTGCAAAAAGCCTAGACAGAATAATGGGGTGAGACTATCATAATATCATTGATAATGAAATAAACATAATGTCAAGCCAACCACGATCATTTACCGTAGGCTTAGTAAACACAACCTTGGGGGAACATGGTTAAAATAATTAGGTGTCTGACAAACCCTGTCACTGTTACACTGTGGGAACGTTATTTTAGTCCCTCTCAAATACATAATGATATATCAACAACCGAAAAAAGTTCCCTTTTAACACGCTTTCGAACATTGTTTCGCTGCTGCGTGACATGTGCACCTGAATCTTTTCTCTGCGTGCGTCTGCTGTAGCCTTCTATTTTCATGCAGGATGAGGCAAATAAAATCCACAGAAATCAGAGCCCTTGAAATGGCCTGTGGCTTCATAAAACAAGCTGAGGGTGGAGGCAGGCACGAAGCGGGCTTCCTCCATTAATATCAGAAACAGACATGGGCAGAACGGCATGCATTCCCAAACAAGACAATTAAACACTCAAGACTTCCGAAAAGATGGAAAAGAGTCTGTCCGACACAGACAGGCAGCTTGAAGTGATGCAAAATTACATTTATTTGTCTGTCTGTCAATTTATTCTTCATTTTAATGGATAAATAGCCATCCATTAGTCTGTGATATCATCATGGAAAGTCCAATCTGAAGAGCTGCAATTGCTTTGGGAGATAACATAAGCGTAACAAAAGGAAAAATCCATGTTTCTGCAGTCTCTTCTGAATATTTTAACCAATCAGATACGATCAGAACAGGCTGGAATGGATGCACTTCGGTCAACATTTATTTCTGAACACAAAACAACATTCCCAGTAAATTTGCTGACAAAGAACAAAGTGTTTAAACTTAGAAACCCCCCAGATGCTGAGAGGCGCGCACTGTAATTTTGAGTTATTAAGAATTCGCACAAGTACTGTAATTAGTGTGTGAATGACAACAGTCAACTCAGTAAGCCCTAATGCAATCACTGAGAAACAGTGAGTGAAAACACTACAAACATAATCTTCAGATAATAACTTATTATTTTAGTAATATATGAATAAAACCAATGAGATGTTTTAAGTTTTTTATTTATTAAACAACAGAGTTGGGGCAATTATGTGTGATTAACCTCCATTAGAGCACATATTGTGAGGTTTATTGTGTTTGCGTGAAAGTTGGACAACAATACTCATACATAATCTTCTAACTGCCTGTAGCAGCCAGACGGGTCACTGTGATTTTGCCAAGAAAGACATGTTCCTGCGTCAGCATATTTTGTTGATCCTGGAACAACATTCCTGTCTGAAAATATAGGGCCAGATTTACTAAACAGTAAATTAGCGTGAGAGCGCAATTACAAAAAAGGCGACGATGGGAGTGGAAAGTTCTGCGCGTGATCTACTGACGACGTACAAATTAAAGAACAAAGACGCAGACGGATAATTTCCATAATGACCAATGCAATCTAATGCAATGCAAGACGTGCTTTTTTTTAGGCGGTAAATAATGGCGCAAACATCAGTAAATTGACGAGCGCAAACCCTAGTAAATCACTTTGCATGATTGATTTAAATACTTTCCTCCCATTAATTTTGCATTTGAAAGGGAAACTACAAATGCATATGCAATAAGGTCAGCCGCAAAAATGACAGTGTCCACGCCTTTTCAGCTCTAATTCTTCACTGCGTGTCTTCAGTAAATCTTGACAGTAGTTTTTTAACGCCAAAAGTGGGTTTGTGCTGGCACTAGCTGTTAGTAAATCTGGCCCTAAGTCTTAACCATATCCCTACCCCTAAACCTTACCCCAGCCATAAGTTATCCCTAAAATCAGAGGGAAATAATGGGTAAATAACACTGACCTAGAAGCACCTTACCCTGGCTGTAAGCCTAACCATGATATAAACTGTAAAACTTGTCCCTTAAAGGTGATTGGCTGATTGGAATGTTGTTCCAGGATCAACAAAGATGTTGATCCAGGAACATGTTGTACTTGATGAAATCACGTTCACCCAGCTGGACGACTGCCAGCTGGTTCTGAGCTTTTTCAGAGTTTTTTTTCAAATTACACAGACATAAGTCTCACCTTAGGAGTCGCATTTATGAAGCTGAAAAGGTTTGCAAGAAATTTTGTACTGCTATACAGAGAAGATGATAGTACTCATTTAATATTTATTATGAAACAAGAATTATTTTCAAATAAGGTCACATTGTATGTGACATTGACGTGCTTATTAGCAGCATTAAAGTAGCTGCAATAAACCTGATTTACTAGGCAAAATAGTAGTACATCAGGGGATCTCAAAGTTTGTGATCACCATATATGATGATCCCATTGCTAAGGACCCCTCCCTAAAATAAGGAGGCAGAAATACATATTTTAAAACTCATTTAAAATGTGTGAGAAAAAAAAAAGTATTAGTATTAAAGTATTAAAATATATTAAAGCCACAATATGTAATTTTTCGCCACTAGAGGTCGCTTATTCAAAACAAAGGCGCAGCTTGATGATTTTCCGGGACTTTTATTATGCTGCAGACGACCGCTTACGCTTCTTCCGTTAATGCGTATGTGGGGTAATGCAGCATTGTTTTATCATATTACATAAATTTGAGTGTGTTGAAAGTTATGTTATAATGCTACTCTGTTCAATTGCTAAGCGGCTACTATAAGACACTTGTTGCACACTGCAGTAAGCTAGATTGATATTTGGCATGGTAAAACATGGTACTAGCGGTAAATCAAGAAAACAAGATTTCAACAATAATACTAACTGTGTTGAGCAATATAAAAATTTGTTTTCTGTCGATGAATGTAGCCAAACAGTTTCTCACCTGTGAAATAAAACACATGATATATTAAAGTGTCTTTTGTGTTTCCATGGTTTCTACAAAATAAAACCGGAAATCGAGGGTAACGTGGGTATGATGTCATTGATAGGCGACACACGGACGCATTAAACATTCTTGGAAACATTTGGGATAATGTAAGTACACAAGTCAACAAAATATATAACATTGTTCTAGTGGTTTTTGGATATTTTCTTACATATTGTGCCTTTAAGATAGTTATGTTATTGGCATTTATGTTGTAATTGTACTAATATTATTTTTATTAGATATTATATAAAATATCAGGAAAATATTATTGATAATTCAGAATAATAATAATAAATCAAATTATCTTTTGTATCCCTATATTGCACATATTCCTCATGCAATGGTTTAGTTTTCATTTTTCTTTTTTTCTTTTTTAAATGGCCAAATCAACACCCTAATGCTTTCACAGCACATTCTTCAGGGCCGAACTGAATGCATTGTTTCAGTTCAGCTGGGTGATGCAATCAGATAATGCAGCAATATATCACTGACATCACAGCTATCAAAGCCATGCATTTGGCAGGTTATACTCCAATCAATCATGTCAGGATGGCTTTGTGGAAAGCCTGCTTAAGCCCAGCAAGTGTAGGTGTGCAGGAGAACATTATTAAAGGCAAGGATCAGAACGCGTGCATGCACGCCAAGTAACAGTCAAAACTTGGTCGCGGTACAGAACAGCTAAGGTCAGTGAACAAGCCCAGCAATTTTCTTGATAGGCTTTTAAAGCCATGCTCAATCTACCTGGACAATTTTATGAAAACTTCTCTGATGTGAGGTAAATTGCTGTGCAAAAAGGTTGTTCGGAGATGTTTGTGTCTATGGATGAATTAATAATGATGGTTTGTATGTCGGTTTATAATGATGGCTTGAAAATAATGCTTTGTACTAACACAACATACATTATTATTGCTGTTGAGCATGAAGCAGAAAAGAAGATGAAGACGACAAAGAACAAAAGTGGACTTATAAAGCAAAGAACTGCGCCTTATTTTCAAAGAAAATTTGTTGGCTGTCTTACACAACGGCGCCATTAATACTTAGAAATGCCGATGCCCCATGGGTCCTTCCAGTTATTTCTCAGCTCCTCAGTGTATATCTTTAATTAATTGATTTTTTAAACTACTGGCTTCTACAATTGTAAGTTTGGTGTGAATTTGGACGTCTTTATTTTGGCTGAATGCAGAGCGTGGTGCTTTAATGATGAAAGGAGAATGGCTTCAAAGAGATTAGCTCATCAGCTGATGCCAATAGACGAACAATACGGCACCATATTTCTGCTCGGGCATTGTGCATCTGAATACATAGCTTTCTGTGATTTGATTATATTGGACCTTCCATTTCAGTCCTTTGAGTAGGAAAGACAAAGACTTGGACAATGACATCAATAATGTGAATATCCTAACCCTATAGTATATACATGTAGTTAATTATTATTACACAGTACTTAAATGCATAATTACACTGTAACACAAACACCTTCAAATAAAGGGTTACACTTTATTTTAAGGTGTCATTGTTACAGTGTAATTATATATTTAAGTACTGAGTAATATTAATTAACTGCATGTTCTTAGTATAGGGTTAGGGTAAGATTAGGGTTTGGTTTAGGGTTAGTTGCATGTAATTATGCATAATTTACTGTTACTACTGGAGTAAGTAACATACACTGTAAAATAAAGTGTTACCAAATAAAGTGTAACCAATTTTCTTAATTAGTATTTTTGTTTTGTTTTTCAGTAAAATGAGATAAATTTACTTGAGAAGTAAAATTGCTTAAGACATTTTCAAAATTAACTCCATTTCAGAGAATATTAATCATGAATAAAGTGATCTGAGAAGCAACAAAGCTTAAGTTTTGATGTATTATTATTTTCTTATTTTAAGAGTAAATCTAATTTTTAAAACAAGAAGAAAAGGCAAATTTGGGGATGTACAGTATGCTTAAGCTATTAAGATTTGATTTCAGAGAATATATCTTAAGTTGATTATTCTTACTCTTTTGGAAAAATTAGTTTTTTCTTATTTAAAACTACATTTTAAAACATATCTGAAGTTCAGCGTTCAGCAAAATGTATTCTCTGAAAACAAGCCTTATCTTACATAACTCTGCTTCTTAAGTAAACTTACCTTGTTTTAAGGATGTTTGGATTTTACATGAAAACAAGACAAAAATACTGATTAACAACTTTTGCAGTTATGACCTGTTTTCGACTTTGAAATCCTTAATTCACACACACACACACATGCGCGCACACACAAAATGCCTTGAGGGTAAGCATTGGTGGAAAAAGATAATAATAAAGAATAAATAATTACAAATGAAGGCTCTAACCTTAAGATCATGTTGTGTTGGACCGGCACACTGCGATGGATGAACTACTCTGATGGTGGAGGTCATCAGGGAGCAGCAGGATGTATGGTTTTTAGACACAAATGTGTAGCTGGGACCCTCGTTCCACACAACCCCTCTCTGAACTCGTGTCTCTGAGCTTGTTAAAAAGGCCCAGTCATGTGGTGTGTTATTTTAACGGCTGTTCCCATGGATTGGCCTCTGTGGCATCATGAAAGCCCACAACGGCAGATTCATCACTCTCATTGTTCACAGAGGGCACGATGGCCCGATACGAGCGCCTTGTAGGTGTGCTAAAGTCACTCGTGATGAAATCTGTCAACACAACGGATGTCTCGTCTCCATACACTGCCATATGCCTTTTATCTCCCGTAGGACTTGATGAGACTGCGTTGGCCTTTGACGGTCTTTAGAAATTACTAGCGAGTGCTGACATTTGATTTGTGCTAGCCCTGCTGTGCTCAACCAGAACTATAACTAATCAGTGATTGATGGCATCAAAACTACAATGACACATAATGCTGATATAAAATGACAGTATCATGTACGGCTTTTTTACTGTGCCATTTCTTTTATAACCTCTTTTAACTATCAGGTGGTCATTAGCATTTGACAAGAATTATGCATGAGGTTCAACCCTCAGGACGATTGTGCGCCATAATTTGCCGTGACTCAAATTTCTTACGAGGAACGGCATCTACAAATCTTAACCACCAAAAGTTAAGTGTGTGTTTTCCTGGAAAAATGCATGAAAAGCAACTAAAATGAAATGGATCAATGTGTCATAGCCATCTATTTCTCCAAGCTAGGCATTTGTATCATTTTTATCTAAACCGAACGGCTGAGGTAATATATATTCCATCAATATATAAAAATGCGTATTGTAACAGTGTAGCCTAACTAATTTATATGCAGAACTCCATAGGGAATAGGAAAATATACTTCCCTATATGCCAAAAAATGAACGCTGACTGCATTTTCATCTAGTTTTGTGGGACTGTAAGTGATATCAAGTTTCAATTCAGAACAAATTGTCTTTTATAAGTGCAGATGCAATGTATCCATACTAATATAGCTGAGACCCACATCTTAGAATGCTAATTTTACTGGACACGACAGAGATCGAAATAGATTTCTTTGAACAGATATCTATGCAAAAAGATCACATTTCTAAAGCATACAAATACAATATAAAGTAATTAGCAAAATTATACAAAACTATTACCTTTAACCCCTTCAGAATCACAACAGGCCCACATTGATTCATGTCTATTACAAAAAACTCATGCTTGGCTGCCACTTTCGGTGACCTTTTCATTATGTCCATATGCCGAATCAAAATAGGAAGCATGACATCACAGCACGGATGAACTCTTATTTTTTCCCTGTCTCTAGACGTCATGTTCAAAGGCAAGCCAAAATCCATGTAAGAAGTTTTGTCTCCACACAATTTCTAATCTTGACAGGTGGAGGATTCAGAAAATGGATTGAGTCTGGATTTGGAAAGGAGGTGTGTCAGGCTGTCTCATTCTATTTTTTTTCCTCTCAGCTCTGCACCAATTTCATATTGATGAGCTCGGCACCAACTCAAATTGCATGTCTTCTTTAAACATTTAACCAGCAAAGCGAGTGATCATACTCTTTACTGAAATCCTGCTCAAATCCAAATGCAAATCCTATTGCAATGAATAGATCATAGAGAAAGGATTTCACAAGCACCATACAAAGAATCATCACTTTTAAGATTGCTACACACACTTTAAGTTTGAAAATGTTTCTTAAAGTTGATTATTATATTCATATATGTATATTACTTCTTTGCAAAATGGCCTCTTCAGAATACGAGCCTTTAAACATGTTTTGATATTGTGTGGATGAAAAGCATCGTGATCACTGTGCGAAGGCAAAAAAGAGTCTGTTTTCTGAGCTGTACTCAAGGGAGGCGTACATTCAGACAACAATTATCCCATACTCCTGCCCTATTACACCCCTGCATTGACTTATCCGTGGAAGCGATACAGAATGAATCAGTTACTCTCTCTGTAACTGCTGGTTTCAATGAATTATTGGTGTTGTTGCTTATGGAGACAATTAATTATACTTTGTCTTAATTTTGTAGACAGGTGACAGCTAATTGCTCTGTAATCCTTCAACTTTTTACTTACACTGGTGCCTCTTTTTTTTAAGGGATTTCATATTTTAAATTGCTTTGGTATTTACTAGGAAAAAATTGTGAGATAAAAACTCAAAATTACCTTTTTTTATTTGTTATTCTGTGCGGAAACAAGCTTCCATAGACAACAGCTCTGCTGCTTAATATTTTTGTGGAATTTTTATTTTTTTCTTCAGGATTCTTGAAATATAAGGTTCAAAAGAGGAGCATTTTTTGTACCATTATACATGTTTTTACAGTCACTTTTCATCAATTTCATGCATCCTGAATTAAAACTAAATAATAACAAAAATCTTACTGACCCCAAACTTTTGAAGTTTATAATTATATAAATAAAGCCATTCTTGCAATATCTATTCAATGACTGACTCATCTGCCACAACAATGACTAAATGAAAAATCTTCATTTGGGGGGTTTTCCTCAGCAAATACTGATACATGCAATTAACTGTGATTAATATGATTAATTAAACCACATATTATAATAAAGTAATGACTTTGATTAAAAAATTTTAATTGACTGACAGCCCTATTTGCATACCAATGCAAGACAGTTTAATCACGTACGTAACTTGCAGAGATGTTTGCATTTACAATTCTAAGCTGCTTTTAAGAGACCTTTTTTCTTTCACAATGAAAAGAGATATGAAAACCCATGTCTCCACTGTGCCAGTCAAACCCATCCTCTTGAAAGCCCTGAAAGGACACAGCTTAGAAGAGATAATCAAGGAATATATAAAGAAATCTCTCCTGCCTCAAGCCAACCATTGGTCCTTTTGCAAATTCATCTGCAGCCTTTAAAGGGACTTAGCATCATATCATAAACTCTTCAAGAGATAACCAAATCAAATGAACAAGGGAGATATGTTTTATTAAACTATTTAATAAACCACCCAATAGTTTTTTTTTTTTTTTTTTTTTTTTTTCCTCAATAAAAACACTGTAATCCAGTGTCATGATACTAGTGTCTTCATTGCACAGCATTGTAAGTCATAACCGTGTAACAAGCTTATAAATGAACAGTATATTTGGGTGCGTTATTGCGCTCTGGACGAAATCTCATGCTATTTTCCGAAGTATCTCCACATGATGGAAAATTGGGTAGTTCAAGCCCAGAGAACTGCATTTATTGGCAGTCAAGTAATGGACCATTTCTAGATGATTAAGAGTCACCTTTTGTGTTTTATTTTTATTGGAAGAAGAAAGCAAGCACATCTAACCCAGAGTGGTGCATGAATAATTTTGAAGCGTAAATCATGTCCTTACACGAAATTAGGACATCGTTAAAGAAGAGGAGGGGTTGGAAGCCCTGCATCACTGCAGCAAGAAGCCTAGAATACCCAGAAGTATTAGAAAAGGCGGCAACTGCACACCTAATGTATTTAAGCGCAATCCACTTGAGATGGGCAAAATGCCATGCTTGATGCTATATCTTAACTTAATGCTTTGTCAATATTTATTCGCCACCGTGATGATCGTGAGGTTCTGTAGCTGTGTGTGGTCTTCAGCCTTCTTTAAGTATCGGCTCTCCTGTGGCACATATGTCAATTTGTCTGGTGATTTATGATGTTGACTAACTGAGCTGGTATCACCTAACTCATTCGGAGAGGCTGTACGGGATACTTGGCAGGCGTCCACTTTGTAATGGGAAAAGCAGTAGGCAAGCATAACCCTCATGAGGCAGCCAGGAAAGATGAGAAAATAAGTGGGTCAAGCACTAGGCACAAGGGCACGAAGATGGAACAGGACCTATGAAATCAATGCCGCTTTCTTCAAGAGTTGCTTTTGTGGGATATCGAACACTGCAAAATGTGTAGCAGAGCAGCGGCTGACAGGGACGAGGTGATATCCTTTTATATTTAGCTTTGATTATTTCATCCTCTGGTGATGGCAGTCATTTAAACACATAACAGCCGACAAGGTTCATATTGTCTCCCCTGCCACGCTATTCTTCTCCAGCCCTGGAGCGTGCAGAGTAATCACAGATTCTCACTGTGTGCAGACTCTGGTGACACCAGGAACAATGCTATGAGTGAGGAGTATCCTGTGATATCCAAAGCACTTTTGCACAAAATTCCCACTTTGTTTAATGACACCACGGCGAACGAACATTTGTGGCTTTAATGGAAAACATTTCCCGAGACAAACCCCATCTCCAAAACGACTGTGTTGTGTATTCTGCACAGATACCTGAGGTGTCCAGCGAACGGCGAATATCTCACCTCGCTGACAAGATGTCACTGTTTCAAACAGAAGAACCACATCAGAGACGCAGCATGCTTCTCCCTTAGCTTCAAATCATTTATTTATTGCATTCTGGCCATGGGCACATTGCCACTGCTGCTCTCAACCCTAAATGTACTTGTAGCAGTGCCTTAAACATTTCACCGCTTACTACAGGTGTGTTTTCTCAAAGATAAGCCATTTTGCTCTAGGTTAACCTTGTTATCTATACCTCACATTGCAGTGTTAGGTTTATCTTCAGTTAGCACTTCCTTTGGAGCCTTGAGGTCTCCTGCAGGCAGGTGTTGTATTATCTTTTTAGTAGCAATACAACACAATGAAGGCTAAGGCAAATAGTAGGGCGTTATCAAGCCTAATGAACATCCTATGAATCAATGGAACGGAACAGAGGTGAAAAGCTCTGAGGAAATGAGATAAAGGACATTTATCCAGACCAGTGCGTTACTTTCTAGATATGAGAAGTTTTTGATGCAAGCAATAACGCCACAGGTGAATTAACTGTGAATGAATTATTTGTGCCCAAATTTCAGACACTTAGATGTCAATGGTGCAAATATGGTCCTCTAGCAAATAATTCCTTACCTAAAATATAAAGGCACTGAACACAAACACCTTCTTCCATTGCTCCGTGGTCCAGTTCTAATGCTCACATGCCCACTGTTGCCGCTTTCGGCGGTGGACAGGGGTCAGCATGGGCACCCTGACTGGTCTGCGGCTGTGCAGCCCCATACACAACAAACTGCAATGCACTGTGTATTCTGACACCTTTCTATCAGAACCAGCATTAACTTCTTGAGCAATTTAAGCTACAGTAGCTCGTCTGTTTGATCGGACCACACGGTCCAGCCTTCGCTCCCCACGTGCATCAATGAGCCTTGGCCGCCCATGACCCTGTCGCCGGTTCACCACTGTTCCTTCCTTGGATCAATTTTGATAGACACTGACCACTGCAGACCGGGAACACCCCACAAGAGCTGCAATTTTTTTTTTCATTTTTCTTGCTTCTAACACATCAACTTTGAGGACAAAATGTTAACTTGCTGCCTAATATATCCCACCCACTAACGCCTTGATGAAGAGATAATCAGTGTTATTCACTTCACCTGTCAGTGGTCATAATGTTATGCCTGATCAACGTATATATTACTATAGCTGTTATTATTTGATCAAAAATACAGTGAAACAGTAATATTAGTAAATATATTACAATTTATTATTAGTATATTTTAAAATATAATTTATTCCTGTCATATCAAAGCTGAATTTTCAGCATCATTACGCCAGTCTTCAGTGTCACATGACCCTTCAGAAATCATTCTAATATGATGGTTTTCTGCTCAAGAAAGAATTATTTGATGAATAGAAAGTAAAAAAAAATAAAAATAAAAAAGTATTTATTTGAAATAAAATTATTTTCATTATAAATGTCTTTAATGTATTTTGATCAATTTAATGCATCCTTGCTGATATTGTCATTGTACTTAAGCCAAAATAAGTTACTAAAATCTGACAAATATTGATCAGACAAATATAAATATCAATAATAAAATTAAATATAATAATATTTTATAAAATAATAAAATCTGACAAATATTGATCTGATTTTAAGTTTAAACCTGATGAGAATTGTTTTATTTATTATAATTATTTTTTACACCACTTAGTACTTAATAGCATCCCCCAGACCCCAGTTTAAAAAACCTCTGCACAAAATAATAACACAAATCAGGTAACACCACAACTGGGGAAACCAAATTTTTGAGTCAACTTGCCCCTATTTGTCTGATTGCCAGTTCATGTACTGCATGATCTTCCCAGTCCTCATTATATGTTTATGGCATTGCTATAATATGTACAAATATACACTATTAAATGGAGTAGAAGGTAAGATATGGGTGGTAGCAAAAAAAAGAAAAAAAGGTACTGATGTATTCAGTTGAAGAAATCATAGCAATCATAGCTTTAATATTGTGTGTAAAATTAGACTAAAGACACACCGCTTCTGCAAGGCCATATGGGATGCAGCACAGCTAGAGGTCCGTCTGTCGTATAGATATGAGATGAAAGCATACAGCAAATGAAGAAAATTGGAAAACACGTGAAAATATCAACAAATCTAATTTCTATATATCTACAGTTAATCAACCGAGAGCAATACAAAGCCATTGAAGGACATTTCGCAATTGCTGCTTCTGTAGGAGCAGGGGGGAAAGGATAAAACTGCTAGAAGGAGACGGTTTCCAAGCCCTCTTGCATGATTTTAGTAAATGGTTTAATTTGATATAAATCATCGTCGAGCTAGATGGGGGAATATCTCATTTACAAATTGTGTCCTCGTTTGTTAGTGGCACGGCACCTCAATTACCCGCCAAGCAGCTTTTTATTTATTCATGCGCACAAAGTCATGTATTCATGAGGATTAAGCAGAGACTCTCACAGAGACTGGCAGCCACAGACAGCATATTTTAACAGAAGGGGAAAATCTGACACAGATTAAACTATAAGTAGATGGGGAGAATGGAGGACCCGTGGCTTTGTGCATTCATAGGTCAGTGCTTGGTCAGTTTCCCAAACAGCTCCATTCTGAGAAATCATCCTCAGAAAGAAAAGACTTGGGGCACAAACTTAAAAGAATAGGTCATACAAAAATGAAAATTCGGACATACTTAACTCACCCTCACGTTGTCTCAACTTCCTTTCTTACCATGAATGCACAAGGCGTTTAAAAAAAAAAAAAATTTACCCACCTCTCTTTTGAATAAAATGAAAGTGAAGTCATACGAATTGGGCAACTCGTCAAATACATGCGACTTAGCAAAAATTACCCGTATTTTACCTCGTAAAATATATACGAATTGCTGTGAGATTGGGTTGGTGTTCAGGCTCCAAATACAGGGCAATAAACAGTTATTCAAGGGGAAAAAATAAATATGATTTCAGTTTATTTATTTATTTGTTTAGCATTTTAATTTATTGTACAATTATATTATTTTAATAAATAAATACTAATTAATTTACTTTTTAATACATCCTTCAGCCCCCTTTTGAAAGTTTTCTGAGGGTCAGTGGGCCCCAGTCCCCTGGTTGCGAATCACTGCAATAAAGCACCGTAAAAAAATCTAAGTGGTACTTACGAAATGACCAATACATGGCTCTAAATTTCTCCTTTTATGCTCCACAGAATGAAGCCATACACGAGGGTTAGTATTTGATGATAGATTTCTTATTTTTGGCTGAACTATCCCTTTAAGAGAAAGTATATTTTAACTGAGAATAATCCTGGTCATGTGGATAAAAAAAAAGAAAAAAAAGAAGTATATTCGAATAGGAATGCATCGCTGTTATGCCAGTCTAATGAATTCCCACTGTATTGTACATGCACAGAAGAGGGGGAGGTGATGTAGTGACATTGTGTAGGAGAATATGGAGAGTGAATTGGTGTAGCTATTTGTGTGACTGATTTTTATAATAAACCACATGACCACATTAAAACATACAGTGCAGCTTGAAATGTGCCACAGGACAAATACTCATTCGTGTTACTTGAAAGCGAGGAACACCAGAATTCTCCATTTGTCTTCCTGACTCGCACTGCTCATCAGGAAATCCTGGGTATTTTTTTCTCCAGCCTGTACTCAAAGCCACATTAGACACATTTATCAGGATTCAGCAACACCATTATGACAGGCCTTATCAAATTATCTGCCGGCACAACTGGCTGTGAGTGAAGAATTAGAAACACTAACTTCACTGAGGAATGCAATTTGCTTGGATATAGCGTGTCGAATGCTCGTGAGTGTGGCGCGGGGCCCAGTGGAGCGTTAACAGAATGGTCGCTGCATCCTGATTGGCTGTCTGTTGGGACAGATGTCCTCATGTCGCTCCGACTCGAGAGGTGGATGTCCCTGCAAGCCATGACAGATGCTCCGAAAGGTAAAACAGATGGAAGTGACTCGGGGAGCGTGCGGCTATGGGCAGTTAAGTTGAAGAATAATGGGAATAATCATTCTAAAAAGCAAAAGGCTGCTCATCACAAAGCGGGGAAGGGGTCCGTGTCCGTGCATACCCAGACAGCCCGGCAAAGGGACAGCCACAAAACTCCTGAGAATTATTAAAAGCGTCTCCCACCGTTCGGCACAGGCGGCTATAATCAGACGCTCTGCTCTGTTACCCAGTATTTCTCAGACAGGGGAAGAACAGGTGTGCATCCTCACATCGGGATCCAAATATGCAATCCAGTTCCCAAGCTCAAGAGTGTTTACCGGTGTTGTTAAGAAATGGAGTGTAAAATGGCTAATTAAATACACCTTGTACACCGTGTTTGTTAAAAATTATGAATTCAAAATCCTTTGGCATAATGAAATGCCAACTAGTAATCTTAATAGGATGATTAGTCACAGAACAGGCCAGTTTGAAAAACGTGTGCTTTGATTTAGCGCTAAGCAGAACCATAATGCAGTCTTTCTGAAAAATCAGCCCGGCTTGGTGGCGTCTGTGCCGCGGAAGACACTACATTACCGATATGAATCTCAGTTGGATTGTGTTTTTGCTCCTTCAGGTTCTCTCATTATTAACTTATGAAACCCTCTTCACAGCCGAGTTTAAAAATGAGACAGCAATACGAAGCGGGCACATTACATTTCTCTGAAAATAAGGGCCCGGGCATTCATTGGATAAACATGGGACCTGCTTTATGGGTTCTACCTGCGGGTTGCCATTGGAGACACAGTGTCTCTACAAAGACATGCATAATTAACTGAAACTGTAGAGTGTGGAGGTGTAAAAGAGATCTACGAGCTGAAGCGCATCAAGGCGTCTATTATCAGTAGAGCATCTCTCGTCATTACAATGCAAATCTAAAATTTCAAGGACAAAACCCTCATCAACTGGAGCAATAGGCCTCCGTTGTCCTCACGCCGGGCCCTCACATCATACCTCTGCTCTGCGGCTTGCAACAGCCTAATGTTGTGTTTTGCTTTCCCGCGTGTGTGTGTGCCTTAGCATGCCTTGCCTCGTTTGGAGTTGCATTTTTACACTGACAGCAGGTCTGATCATCAATTATTATAGCTCACTGACTCTAAAATGGGCATATCCCCTGGTGTGACACTTGCAGCTTTGACCATGGGCATGAGAGCGAGAGATGGGGAGAGTGAAAGAGTTAACCCAGAAGAGCAGTGCACCTGCATGCACAGTGACATCAGGCATCAAAGTGGCAGAGGCGGACGGCCATGCCGCAAGACAACATCTGCCTCCCTCTGTGACTAACTAGTTAAGCCAACTACACAATCAAGGACACACGCGGTGCCTCTTTTAAAAACCACTGCAGACCTGCTGTAAAAATCCAACTATAAGTTTCACCATTTTAACAGATAAAGAATGTAAAAACCCTTTAATGTGGTTTACCATTAGACTCTTTACTGCAGTGAAAAAAAAAAAAAAAAAAAAGATATATTATATATATATATATATATATATATATATATATATATATATATATATATATATATATATATATATATATTAGATTTGACTTCCAAATGAAGTAGGAATTTTGAATTACTGTAAAGTTAATGTTTTAGAAGTTAAAAAGAAAAGAATTTGCTTTCACAGTAATTTTGATTATTACATTATTATTTTTTAACATTACATTTTTGTAAGCAAAATAAATAAATAAACAAACAAACAAATAAATACACATTAACTATAAGTTGGACTTAAATAATGTGGTCTACATTATCATGGTCATTATCTCTGCAGTTTAAAGTACAACACAGGCTAGTTTTCAAGAAGGTTGGTACAGTCAAACCAAAATTTATTCAGACACCTTCAACATTTTCTCACATTATCACAGTTTATTCGCTATAGTTTAGAAAATGGTAATACAATATGACAAGAACTTAGAGTTAAACTGTGTCAGAACAAAATCATCTTGATAATGTCAGATAACTTTGATAGAAAGGTATGTAATGGATTACAATCAACCAATCAGCTGCCAGCTGTTACATTTAAGTACACAATTAGATATTACCAAGCAATGCTTATTTTGTTCAGTCTGTGGTGTAAAAGGTCACATTAGCACTTAAGCAGAACATGGTCAGGTCAAAGTGTCTGAATAATTTTGGTCCCAAATTTTTTATCAATTTTACTGGTAGTCCACTATATGAAGAATTTTTGGGTATAGTATGTCACTGTTTACTTTATTTTGCTATCTTCACTTACATAAATGAACTGTAGTGTCCTGCACCCACTAGTAAAAAAGTATATCTGGTGTCTGAATAATTTTTTGTTTGAATGTATATTAATATTATAATATATAGTTATGGACTATAAAATACATAATGAGAATCAAACCTGCAACCTTTTGGGTTACAGGTCAGACTCTAACTATTAGGCCACAAGTGAAATCTGCCCTAATGCCTAAAAAGTTGACTTTATTTATTCATGATTATTTTTATCTATGTATTTAACGTAAATGGTTTAAATTTATTTTTGTAGTAACTTGCCACAACTGCTTTTGTAAAAGCATGCATAATTCCATACTGTAGATCTTGATTAATTCATACTGTTTGGACCCATAGTAGCACAGTTAATGATATGACTTAATCAGAGAATAGCAATGCAGTCTACCCCCCTTTGACTAGAAATCAGGAATGTGGTAAATAAAGATTTATATACAGTATCTGGTTCAGCATGGAACATTTTGCATGGTGTGACAGATGTTGAACAGCTGAAACCCCTGGGAGTTAAGGCCGCCTGGAATGAGAGCAAATCAATGCAACCAAGCAGGTGTGCAGAAGAATAAGGGCATAGGGACACTCATGGCTGGTCGCCTCTGCAGCTAGTGGCGCACTTTGGTGGCTTGCCTCGACGCCGATGCCGCACAGTGGCGAGCAACTGCTTGACCTTCCTGGTGCTCCACTGCCTGGAGGTCCCACAGATGCTCGGTAGCAGCAAACTTGACCATGGCAAATGTGATGAATGCACCAGCTCTTCTGTGCACAGGCTACATCTCTGCCAGGCATCTATGTTCAGTGTCAAGCCCTCAAAAGCTTCTGTCATATTTTGTTAGCCCAAACACTTCCTTCCAGGGCAAGTCTAATCCATCCTCTGCGTGTCCCAAATGAAATCCTTTTTCCTCCACTCAGCAAAGCTCCCTTGTTCCCACACTCCATCTGTCTGTGTTACTGGCCCCAAGCTCTTCCTGAAGTCATCCATTTGTTTGAGAATACCAATTTATCAAAGAATCAGCGCTCACATTGATCACCGGACCACAGGGTGCCACCAAGTAATCCGGTTCCTGCATGCACACGCACACATGCCTAGATTAGATCTACTGACCTGTGTGGAGATAAAAGACTAGGAGCTCAAAAACATTATTTATTCACATTCGATCGGCCTCATATTTGCTGCGTCTCGCTCCTTTCGTTGTAAATTGGAAATAGAGCAAGGTATGTTTTGCTTTAATGTAACAATAGGTAGGTTTTCTTACAATATTTCAATTCAGCCATCCTAAATAGCCCAGATGCTTCATACTGCAGGTAGATCGAAATACCCTAGTCTACGGAAGAATCTGCACATTTGATTTCATGAATATACACAATTTTCACTAATAATGAATCTAAAATGGCTTCAGCTTGTGTCAAAGGCATAAAAAATGGCATGGGTCAATAGAGTTAGTGTCACCAAAAATACAATCCCTAAGATGCTGAGTCTGTTCAGCTCTAAAAGAACATATTGACGCTCGGTTATTTTGGTCAATAAGCCTATTTGAGGCCCATCTTTATCCTTGGCACTGTCTGCATAAGAAAAATGACAAAGAGGTGAGGACATGCATTTTAATCAATTCGCTGTGGCATATTTTAGAGACCCACTTCTCTGTGTAGACACAATTGTCCTAACATTAGATGCTGGTAAGTAATCACATATAATTGTGTGTTAAAATGTCATATATAAATAATATAAAATACTGTTAATTTGGGCTCTTGAAGCAAATGTCCTCAAATGCATGGTCCATTAGCATTGCTAAACAAATAAATTCAATGAATAAAAATTAAGATTAAGCTAGAAAAAAAACGCTTAATATGCCTAAATGTAATCTAACTACACAAGCAACCAATTTCTGAAGCTTACATTGATGAGCTGAAACATTATGACCTAATCACACTCCCTCCACTGGCTTGTCGTCATCCCACTGTGCATCCTGGTGCCATCACTTCCCCAGGTAAACAACTCACACATTCATGGCCATCCACGTGATGTAAAAGAAAACGGGACTCATAGGACCAGGAGACTTCCACTGCTCCAAGGTCCAGTTCTGATGCTTGTGTGTCCATTGTAGGCATATTTAGTTGTGGACAGTGGTCATCATAGGCATTCTGATTGGTCTGTGGCTACACAGACACATACGCAGCAGAGTGCAATATTAGATCTTACCATCTAAAGCCGCGTTTCCTCCGCAGGAACTAGGGACTTTGGGGTGGTACTCTGTGTGTTTCGACCGCAGGGACCAGGGTCTAAATGAAGTTTCGGGTAAAATTGTCCCCCTCAAAAAGTCCCTGCCCGCGAGGTAGTACTTTTTCAAAGTTCAGGAACTTTTGGGGGAGGGGCTCAGGTGCTGAACATGCTGATTGGTTAAGTTCATGCAGCATTTTGATTGGCTGACTCAATCCAGCATTTTATTTAATTGGTCTGTTGTGGTGCATGCAGTAAGAGTTGTTTGCTATGCAAATCATATTTTTAAGCTTATATGCGGAGGACGAAATCCAGTGGGAACTGGAAAGTCGCGCGCAGTCCTACATCACCCGACTAATCTTCACAGTACTTTAGACTGCGATGGAAATGCAGACAGCAACAGGTCTGGGGGAAAAAAGTTCCTGGGAAAAAAGTTCTTGGTACAAATTGTTCCGGGTAATTTCGGTGGAAACGGGCCTTAATCTACCCAAACCTTAATATGTTGCTTTGTTAGGAGATGATCAACGATATTCACTTCAACTGTGATATATTATTCAGACTAAATATACCATCATCAGGGTATATTTAGTCTGAATAAAAAGCACTGGACTCCATGTTCCATTTTTTAATAAAACATCAACATATACATTTTGCAGCAGCTTTCTGTGTTTTCTTGCTGCATCTGAATGGGGAAGCATGTTGGCTGTTTGTACCCATCCCTTGCATGTTGAATTGAGCAGGCTGGATTCTGTAGACGTCAAGGAGGTGAGTGTTTCTGAAGGATGATAGACTTCTAACAAAATGCGTTTGATTGATGGAATTGGAGTCTACAGTCTCGTTCTGCTCACAAAGTGAATCAAGACCATGAAAAATTGATGTGTATCCAAGACATATATCCTGGCATTTTAATGCTTTGATAATGAGCTGCTCTACATATTTCTTTGGCAACCATACATAAAAGTGGCCACTGAAATCATGCCATTTGGTAGAAACGTAATCAAAATGACATTTAGATGATGAAGCATCAAAGTGTCATGAACAGAAGTGCCTTTGCAGTCCATGTTCCGGTCATGATTGGTCTATTACATTTCTTAATATGTTATAAGAACAAACACTGGGTCTGACAGAATTAGAAAAGTGCTATTATTCATTCATTCATTCATTCATGTATTTTTTTTTTATATTGATGGGTCCACATATTAATTTTTTTATATTTGATATTGTATGAAAAATATCAATCAATCAATCAACCAACCAACCAATCAATATTTTGTATATATAATAATAATAATTATAATAATAATAATAATTAAGTATTTTTCATATTTAAAAAAGTAACTATAGAATAGAAATGTATAGATATTTAAGCTAAAATTATTATTTAATTAAATATTATAAAAGGTCAATGTGTGGACTATCATTCTCTCATGCTGCCATTGATGATTATATGACAAATGATATATCCATATATTCTACGAGTTGTCTAGAAAAAACAAAACAAAACAGAAGTCTGTTGCTATATGCCAAGAAATTTAAATCAAATGTGTCCAGTATATGAGATGCTATTCAATAGCGATCCTATTAAAGCCACAATATGTTTTTTTTTGCCGCTATAGGTCGCTTATTCAAAACAAAGGTGTAGCTTGATGACGCCTGGATTTCACAGAGCTTTTATTATGCCACAGTCGACCGCTTCCGCATCTTCCGGTCAATCAGCGCTGTTTTATCATATTACATACATTATTTGAGTGTGATGAAAGTTATGTTATAATGCTACTCTGTGCGTTCACTCTGCAGCTACTATGAGACACTTGTTGCACATACAGTAAGCTAGATCGGCATGTTAGCATATTAGGCATGGTAAAACTTGGTACTCGCGGTAAATGAAAATGAGATTTAAACAATAAGACTGTGTTGAGCTATATAACAATGATTAGCTTTCTGTCGATGAATGTATCCAAACAGTTGCTCACCTGTCTAATAAAAACATAATATATTAAAGCATTTTTGGTGTTTCCATGGTTTCTACAAAATAAAACCGGAAATCAAGGGTAACGGGGGTATGATGTCATTGATAGGCGACGCATGGACACGGTCTAAAATTACTTATTTCTCTGGATTTAAACATTCTGGGAAACATTTGGGATATTATAAGTGCACAACCTTCAGAAAAATCTCCACTATCAAACCTGTCGATTCTGCTAGCCGGTGTATTACTCCTATTGCAGAGGGCACATGCATATTTAATTATCTGTTAGTGCGTAAATCTGTATTTCTTTCTGTCTTCATTTTTTCAAGAACAGGTGATTTCGATTTTCAGAATCACACTCCTTGTCAGAAAAATGAGACACATCGACTTGATAGCCAGTTGTTAGTAAGTGCTTTTGAGCTGGGTGTTTGAAGTTCCCCCACAGAGTTCAGAATACTTTATCCGGAGATGCAATCAAACGTGACAGCTATTGATCCATCCTCCAAATCAGACATGAGACTTACTGAACATGTTAACAAGCGGCAGATAGCTGTTTTAATTGTCAGAGCCTTTGAAATCCCAGTCAGAGAGTTCTGCGGTGGGTTTTCTTGCAGTACTTGTGTTCATACGGAAAGCGCTTCAAATGAGCCTCCGAATAATGTCCTGAAGGACATATTCTTAGCGACTGCTGGACTGAAGGCAGTTATGGATATTTTATCGGCAAAAGGTATCTGCTTCTCATTAAAAAGTTATTTAATCCTCTTTATAAATGTTAATTAAAAAGCTAATCTGCTGATTTCAAACCAATAAATGGTTTAAATTTGCTCTGTGTACTCAAACTAGCAGGATAGTTTGAAGACACAGACCGGATTAACACATACACTAACAGCAGTATTTGGAATATTTGAATTTATTTGTTTAAATTCTGGAGTGATTTCTGATTAATAGAATTCTCTACATGTGGATAATGTGGGGGAAAGAATCAGAATAGGTGGGTGAAGCCAAAGCTAAATAAATATACATTATTTTGAACAAACATGACTTAACAATGAACAACTTATAAATTAACATTAAAATGCTGTAAAAGTATGCATATTTATTTATGTATTTATTTAAGTCAAGTCAAGTCACCTACATTTATATAGCGCTTTTCACAACACAGATTGCTTCAAAGCAGCTTTACAGTGATAATAGGAAATTAATTTTGTTTTAGATGAAAAGCTAAAGTAAGTTTTTGACTGATTAATTTCTGTTGTAAAAACTGATTAGTTATTTAGTTTGGCGCCATGTAAACAACACCATCCTCAACTAAAACAGAAAACCCCCAATTTAATGTTTGGCGTAAACCCCAGCAGCACAACACAGCTGCTTAATACACTGTTTTGGAGCTTTCTTGCATGACACATTCCTAACTCTTCCAGGGAAACAAAGGAGATTTTAGTGCTTTGACTTGACTTTCCAGATCAATACATTGTCTCCCCAAGACAACTATCAATGGCATTTGAAGAAGACTAAACACAGGTTCCCCTCAATATCAGCTCAAAGAGTGAACTCTTTCCTAAAACCCTGTTGGCTATGATGGATAAACAGATGAAACCAATCAAATCCCACCTGACCAGTCCCAGACATGAAACAGGGTAGGAAAAAAGGGCAAAACCGGCATAAAAAATAGTGTAGATTCATACTGGCGCTATTTTCATTTAACTCTGGTCTAATGCAGCAGCTGGAAATAGGTTTTAAAACCCTGCAGCACAAAATCACTTATTTGTTTGGTTTGAGAGAAGCCAACTTTTGAAAATATGGTTTGGTTCAAGTGACCGTCCCAATGTGATTACTGGTGTCCCATGGAAGGCCTTTAACAAGCATGCAAAAAAAAAAAAAAAAAAAAGCATTTTCATCTCAGTCGTTTCATTTCTCATCTGTTTTTATTCCTTTTTAACTCGAGCATTCATGCATGCTGGGCTGAGGATGAGATGACATGCTATGAAATGCAGGCATTGCTTTGATGCAGTGTCATATTACAACTTGAAGTGAGATATTATTCTTAAATCAGTCAGAATATTGCTATTACAATGAAAAGGGACAACAGCTAAAACTGCTTGCTTTTCAGGATGTTTTAAAATCAACCAGAGATTTGCCAGTCACTGAATTGTTTTCATCCAAAGCACAGATTTTCATCTACAGCCTCGCTTTTTATACTACACCTTGATGTATTATACCGAAATCGACATGAGACAGTTCTGTGCCTATAAAAAGGTCACAATTTGGAGTTTTAAAAAATCCAGGGAGGATTATGATTGAAAAACGGAACACATAATGTAGTGTAATTTAGCTATACATTCATTACCGATGGAATAAAATAATAGGCAGCCTGATTTGATTGAATGAAAATGCTTTTTACGCAGCATCCCATCACTTATGCAGTCTTTCTAACATTGTCTTACATGTTCCGCTTGAGATTATCCGAAAAGGCCAACCCAGCATCTGTTTATATCACTAACAGCAATAACAGCTATGCTCTGCTAAAGTGAAAGAGCAAGAGAACATTTAATATCTTAGGCTAAACCAAGTCCATGCATGTTTCTGTTCTAAACACTGCAGTGGAAAACAATAATAAAAATGACCCATGAAAGCACTTAGGGAAAATATACATTAAAGCTCTTACTCTAAAAGTGTATGGATGTCATTAAAACTGTAATCTTATTATATTTAGAATGAATAAAATGGATTGGTTTATTTGAATTTATTTATTTATTTTTATACCAGATCAGATCTTAGGAAGACAAGACATAAGCTGGTCACATGAGGCCATATGCTTCACATCAGGAAATCTCTCTCAATGACTAATACTTTACTAATGACACGGTGGCGACATGCTTTTAGCTGGGACTAAATCTGTTAGACTGCACTATTATATGAGAAAATCTTTACATTCAAAAGCAAAATGAACTTAATGAAGGGACTTGATAAGGTATGTTTCTTAATATACTGTATGATTCTAGATTAATGTTTTATTCAGGAGTAAATCTATGAATTTGGCATTACAGTATCCATTCAGTATTTTTTTTTTTGCCCTTCAAATTAAAAGTTTTTAACAAAAATATGAAAAAAAGTATTACATTATTTTACAATACCCTTTAAAAGTTTGGGGTCAGTAAGATTTCAGTAATAATAATAATAATACTTTTTATTCAGCAAGGATACATTCAATAGATTGGTGGCAAAAATACTTTTGTATCTTTACTAGACCGATATGGCTAGGAACTATACTCTCATTCCTGCGTAATAATCAAGGAACTTTGCTACCAGACCTGAAAATAGGCTAACTTCCATCAACATAACCAACATGACAACCTGCTTGCACAAAGAGCGTACCTTGTAACCATGGAGACATTTGTGAGAGATGAGCTTTTGGAACATGAAAGGCAAGAAAGTGTGGCTTAACAGATTGGGGCAGAAGGGAGGAGGAGAGCAGATTCAAACTGGTGGTGCAAGTGTGGGGCTTGCCAACCTATGCCGACCAAAAGTGAGTGTCTGTGTTGTAGTGCGTGGGACCAGGTCTTACCATCGATGGCAAGGGTCGATCTATTTGATGAGGAAGTGGCATGTGTTGCAACACCCAAGGAATTCTTAGTGATGCTGCATCCTGCAGTGGTCAATTTTTTTTTTTCCGGTTTGACAAAATAAACTGGAAAAAAACGCAGAGTGGACCTGACAGCCAGCTATCGCTAGAGTAAGTGATTCCTGCAATCATTACAAAGATTTAGAATGCATTTTGTCAGCATGCATTTTCAAGCTTATATTTATGAGCAGTCAACCATTGATTCTTTCGTTCCTTGTTTTTCATTGGAATTCTGTGAAACATGATGGTAGAGTACACCTTCGACTTACTATCACAGCCCTTTACAACACACAGAACCATGGCTAATCGCACAGGTAAATCCACTACCTAATTTGCCCTCTGCAACTACACAAACTTGTTGGTCAC
This sequence comes from Rhinogobio ventralis, assembly GCA_039654625.1. NCBI lineage: Eukaryota > Metazoa > Chordata > Actinopteri > Cypriniformes > Gobionidae > Rhinogobio > Rhinogobio ventralis. Next base: position 13,967,796 of record CM077198.1, read on the forward strand.
ATTGGAAGTTACCTAGCTGGGGACTATTTTCAGGTGCTGCGTAATATCATTGCGCCTGCTGCACCCATGGTATGGCAGCAAAGTTCCTTGATTATTACACAGGAATGAGAGTATAGTTCCTAGCCATATCGGTCTAGAAAATCGCAACTTTTGATTTTCCGTCGGTCTCAGTACACAATGTAACTACAGAAGAGTCAAGTTTTAAATAGGAAAAAAATATCAAAAGTCTTTGGTCATTTTTGAGCGAGATGCTAACGGTCTAATCAGATTCAATGAACTATGCTAAGCTATGCTAAAAGTTCTACCGCCAGACCCGGAGATCGACTGAATGGATTCAAAAACGGTAAAATTCAACTGTTTAACTCAAGGGGAGTTGGAAAATGAGCCTATTTTTTTTTAAAAAGTGGAGTCGGCCAGAGGTAAACGCTGCACAATGGCGCTCTTTACAACGTCAGACACATAATTAATATGATTATCCTTGCTTGTCTACATTATTAAACAGCTAATAATGTGTTGCTAATGTTACACAAACCATGTTCCCGTTCGCCATCTCTATCTGCCTTCAGTGTCAGTCAGCATCCTTAGAAACGCTTTGAACAACTTAGAACGTCAATAGAGAAAGGCATATAGTTCATCATAATATCGTAATATACATCATAATTCACCAGCTATACTGCTAAATCGACACAATTTTTCATATCCACAGAAAAATCGGGATAACCTGACTTCACTGCTTCAGAGAATAGTTATTTGATATGCTAAAGCCAGCCCACACGTTGACGTGATTGGTTACAAGGTAGTTTTTGATGTCAGAAACACCATTGATTTCAAACCACGTTTTTGAGACTGTCTTTGGTTCACTGCAGTTTTAAAATAAATAATGAAATACTCAACAACGGTGTTGGCTTATGAATTTGCACATGGTTTGTCTTAAAGCATATTAAAAACACCACATAGACATGTAAACAACATTAAAAACTTGATTTTGATTAATAATTAATAAATTAGTAATAGCTAACCATAAATAGGTCATATGGTCATATCAGCTAGCTAACGTAAACAAAATAAAATATTGAAGACAGCTTGTTTCCAAGCATCTTCATTGGCTGCTCTTTTCCATTAGTCACTTAAAAACATAATGCAATTGCTACCAGTTTTCCACAAGTAAAACGTCTGTGAGGGTTATTAAAGATGTAAATCCACACATGCTGCAATGCTGCACATGTATAGATCTATAAATAACCCTTATGTAATTAATCTGACTTATTTGGAAGGAAACAATGTGACTCATGCAGTCATGAAGCACACCATTACAGCAAATTAGCTTTGTAGCGCACAATATTCACCTCTTTCAAAGAAGAGACTCAACACTCAGCAAGGCAAGATATAATATAATTGTATTTTACACATATTTCCAAACAATCCGTTCACAACAAGAAAAAATTATTTAAGATTCAGCTTGTTTGTTTGACAAACATGTGACCACCTGGATTTGACGGTGGCACTGATCCCAAACATACACTTTAATGCATAATATTGTTTGATGTTAAGTACAAAGGTTTGGCCGCCTGAAGGGACAGTGAAGATTTAAAAATGTTAATTGTATGAGAAGTTCCCTTTTCCCGCTGCCAGCTGTTCGGGAGGAGGGAAGCACAGGGTGGTGGCAGAGAGACAACAACATCCATGCTAATTCGGCAAACAGCAGAATCGAGTCTTAAGCCAATCGGCCAGAGGCCGTGGCAAATTTGAGCTGCTCAGAGAAGAGTGTGGCGGAAATGAGCAAACTACACTGGTGACCGTCTGATAAAGAGAGCCCGAGGAGGCAAAGCAAAAAGGAGCCATAAAACAAATTGCCTCCTGCTTCATAAATAACAGTAACATAAATGTCACATGAACTTTATTTCGAAAGCGGGCGGTCTAATAAAGATGCTGTTTTAAAAAAGGAGCGAAGAACTACATTGTCATAAGAAGGCCGTATCTTCTGCTTTTCCTCCAGCTATTACTCAAGCCGAGATGACACACAAGACCTTGCCACGCCACCTTTTCGCGCGTAAACCTGCTTCACGTCACCTTTTCCCTGGGTCTGCCACCGGTACTCTCTGTTCTTTCTCTCAATCCCCCTTCGTCTTGCTCTCTCTCTCTCTCTTGTTCTCACTCTTTTCAAATTGAGACGACAAGATAAGCGATTGCCACAGCTACAGCTGCCTGCTGCTCATTGATAAAACCATATCTAATCCTTCTTGGGCTCCCTACGCCTCCGATGCACTCCTCTCACAGTCTCAGAGTCTGTCAACAGAGAGGGGATCTATCTCTCTTTTTGAACTCTCAACCACGGCGTCAGCTTTTATCAGTGAACTTTTGGGCTAGGAAATGGGGACCGAATGAGACGGTTGGCTTATTTCCTCGTCGAGCACACGCTGGGGGTCCCGCCATGCTCGAGGGGACAACGTCAGCCTTTTCTCTTCTGCCATCTCGACCCTCCGTACCATACTCTTCTGCTGATTATAAATAAATGACATGCTTTTTATCAATCTGGCTTTTGCACAACAGCAAATAATCTTGGGATAAAAGTGCATGATGTATTTTTCATTTTAAGCAGTGTTGGATTGCTCATGTTTATTCATGAGGCTGTCAGTTTGGAAGCTTTCAGGTTTTTCAGCTTGTGCTTTGACAATAGAATAAATTATAGATATTGTGTACAAAGAATCGTTTGCTTGAACGGATGAAGTTGAAGTGAAAAGAAACGATAGTGCGTTAAGAATATTGACTTCAGAATTCCCTCTCTTATTTCTTGCTATCATTTGCTGTCTGTTGTAACTGAATTACCTGAGAGCAATTTAGCCTCCAGATAGAGGGAAAAAAGAAATATATTACAAAAAAAAAAAAGTCCACTTTGCCAATTAACCCAGTTCCCAAATGACACAAACGTCGTGCTCCCATTTACAAGGCTGATTTTATGAAGCCGGAGATGCATCCATTGCAGAATATTAATGAGCCACAGAGCAATCACTTAGCATATGCAAATCACGGCTAGTGTTATAGTTTGTTGCTTTCTACAGGATGATGCACAGAAGCAGACCATTATCCAGCCTGTTGTTATCTCTCAGTGTACAAAATAAATAATACACAAAAAAAAGTTTGTTTTAAAAAAGGTCAGATATTAAATTATTCATTTGTGTACTGTTATATGCAAGCCTAAATTTTACTGTAACATCTTCTAACTAGTGCTGTTATTGATTTTTTTTTTAAAAATGCAAATTTTTCTGTAATTAATAGCATTAAAGTTTTTAATATATATTTTTTATTGTAATAAATTCACATTTAATCTCCGAACAACATAAAGACAGTATATTTTAAATATTTGATCTAACAAGTATATATACAGAAATTGAATAAAGTTCAAATAGTTCAAATCTTCACTGCATATTTTATAAATTAAATATAGATGAATCCTTATTAAAGCTACAAAAGTTCAGTCAAGAGCAGTGAGTGTTTTTCTCTTTTTTTTTTCTTTTTTTTTAAATTTACATTAATGACAGACAGTAGCTGGGTTTATTAGGCTGCTGTCACTTTAAGATCTGAAGCACGTAACGCAGATCTAGATCTGATAAGTATTCAATGTCCTCACGACTCTTTGTGTTGTGTTCATTTAACACTTTTTAACTCGTTTAAGACTGTTCTTATGAGGATACTAGAAAAAGCGTGCATTTTGGCATAATTATGTGTGTTTTTATCCGTTCAAGTGTGCACATGAGTCTTGTGTGAGTGTCTGTCACACAGACAGAAGATTCACAGACTTTTTTTTGCGTCTTATCGCGTTTGAATGGTTTAATAGCACTTGAATGAATGATAGTGTGGTCATGTAATGCAAAGAGATGACGGAAAAAAACAGATGCTGCGTTAATAGCGTTAAATCATTTTAGCGTGTTAAACTAAAAAAATGAATCGCATGCGTTAACTCGTTAATTTTAACAGCCTGCTTCGAACATCAAAAATGTATTACTTAAGAAGGCATAAGATGTTATTTTGCTTGTTAACTACTAAGTTAGGGGGAAATTAACTAAAAATGACCTCTTCCAAAAAGTAGCGATGTTGTGTGACAAAAAGCCATTTTGATGTCACATTAGATTGTGCACACAGCTTGGTAAATGAGGCAATAATCTATGTTTTGCAAGAATTACTCTCTCTTAGAGTTACTTCACCCAAAAAATTTAATTGCTGTCATTAATTACTCACACATGTGTTGTTTCACACCCATAAGACTTTTGCTCACCTTCGAAACACAAATAAGATATTTTTTATGAAACCCGAGACATTTCTGTTTTTTTTCAATTAAAGTTCTATTTTTTTTTGGCCAGAGGCGCAGTTGTGCTAAATGTCGGAGAGCTGCCCATGAGGCTATCAGCTCTGATGCAACTTAAGAGATTTCTGATCAACACACACACAAAGAGAACATCAAAAAAGGTATACAGAAGCTCAAATGTGCTTGACATGCAAGAACAAACAACAACTACAACAACAAAAAACTTCTGTTGACAATATTTAATGTGCTCTATTTATTTGCATTAATCAGTGTTTATATGCGAATAAGAGCATAATTTAAATCCTAATTAAATCACACGTGGTGTCTTTTTTTTGAAGAGCGAAATCTTCATTGTGTTTTGATTTTATTACCCTGAACCCTTAATTTACTGTGTTTGTCCAATTTATTTACTGTGTTTGTCCAGTGTATATATATATATATATATATATATACACTCACCTAAAGGATTATTAGGAACACCTGTTCAATTTCTCATTAATGCAATTATCTAATCAACCAATCACATGGCAGTTGCTTCAATGCATTTAGGGGTGTGGTCCTGGTCAAGACAATCTCCTGAACTCCAAACTGAATGTCAGAATGGGAAAGAAAGGTGATTTAAGCAATTTTGAGCGTGGCATGGTTGTTGGTGCCAGACGGGCCTGTCTGAGTATTTCACAATCTGCTCAGTTACTGGGATTTTCATGCACAACCATTTCTAGAGTTTACAAAGAATGGTGTGAAAAGGGAAAAACATCCAGTATGCGGCAGTCCTGTGGGCGAAAATGCCTTGTTGATGCTAGAGGTCAGAGGAGAATGGGCCAACTGATTCAAGCTGATAGAAGAGCAACTTTGACTGAAATAACCACTCGTTACAACCGAGGTATGCAGCAAAGCATTTGTGAAGCCACAACACGCACAACCTTGAGGCGGATGGGCTACAACAGCAGAAGACCCCACCGGGTACCACTCATCTCCACTACAAATAGGAAAAAGAGGCTACAATTTGCACGAGCTCACCAAAATTGGACAGTTGAAGACTGGAAAAATGTTGCCTGGTCTGATGAGTCTCGATTTCTGTTGAGACATTCAGATGGTAGAGTCAGAATTTGGCGTAAACAGAATGAGAACATGGATCCATCATGCCTTGTTACCACTGTGCAGGCTGGTGGTGGTGGTGTAATGGTGTGGGGGATGTTTTCTTGGCACACTTTAGGCCCCTTAGTGCCAATTGGGCATCGTTTAAATGCCACGGCCTACCTGAGCATTGTTTCTGACCATGTCCATCCCTTTATGACCACCATGTACCCATCCTCTGATGGCTACTTCCAGCAGGATAATGCACCATGTCACAAAGCTTGAATCATTTCAAATTGGTTTCTTGAACATGACAATGAGTTCACTGTACTAAAATGGCCCCCACAGTCACCAGATCTCAACCCAATAGAGCATCTTTGGGATGTGGTGGAACGGGAGCTTCGTGCCCTGGATGTGCATCCCACAAATCTCCATCAACTGCAAGATGCTATCCTATCAATATGGGCCAACATTTCTAAAGAATGCTTTCAGCACCTTGTTGAATCAATGCCACGTAGAATTAAGGCAGTTCTGAAGGCGAAAGGGGGTCAAACACAGTATTAGTATGGTGTTCCTAATAATCCTTTAGGTGAGTGTATATATATATGTTCATAGCATCTTGGATAGCATCTTGCAGTTGATGGAGATTTGTGGGATGCACATCCAGGGCACGAAGCTCCCGTTCCACCACATCCCAAAGATGCTCTATTGGGTTGAGATCTGGTGACTGTGGGGGCCATTTTAGTACAGTGAACTCATTGTCATGTTCAAGAAACCAATTTGAAATGATTCGAGCTTTGTGACATGGTGCATTATCCTGCTGGAAGTAGCCATCAGAGGATGGGTACATGGTGGTCATAAAGGGATGGACATGGTCAGAAACAATGCTCAGGTAGGCCGTGGCATTTAAACGATGCCCAATTGGCACTCAGGGGCCTAAAGTGTGCCAAGAAAACATCCCCAACACCATTACACCACCACCACCAGCCTGCACAGTGGTAACAAGGCATGATGGATCCATGTTCTCATTCTGTTTACGCCAAATTCTGACTCTACCATCTGAATGAGAAATTGAACAGGTGTTCCTAATAATCCTTTAGGTGAGTGTATATATATATATATATATATATATATACACACACACACACACCAGGCATAACATTATGACCACCTTCCTAATATTGTGTTGGTCCCACTTTTACTGCGAGGCATGGACTCCACTAGACCCCTAAAGGTGCGCTGTGGTATCTAGCACCAAGATGTTAGCAGTAGACCCTTTAAGTCCTGTAAGTTTCGAGGTGGGGCTTCCATGGATCGGACTTGTTTGTTCAGCACATCCCACAGATGCGCGATTGGATTGAGATCTGGTGGAATTTGGAGGCCAAGTCAACACCTCAAACTCATTGTTGTGCTCCTCAAACCATTCCTGAACCATTTTGCTTTGTGGCAGGGCACATTATCCTGCTGAAAGAGGCCACAGCCACCAGGGAAAACTGTTTCCATGAAAGGGTGTACATGGTCTGCAACCAGGGGCAATTTTGAACGCAGGTGCTGAGGAGGCGCTAGATCATTGACAGGGGAAGCTGCGCAATTATATATTTATAAATACTATTAAAAAATATGAGCAAAACTTGGCCACTCAATTTTTAACATTCAATTATTTTATTTATCACAATTTAAGTTTTAATTTTATTAAATTGAACAAGCACAAAATTCATTATTCAATCAAATATTCTTTAAGATTTTGCATAGGCCTATTCATTGAACAAAACTTCAGTCAAGGACAATATGTCATTAAAAAGCACCCATAGCATCAGGGAAATATCAGTATTCACCAAATTGGTGACAACAATCACTTACAGACTCAAATCAGGACAATGCGATGTCGTTGTATCGTATGGTTGTTGTGATTGACGGAAAATGCATCAATGATGCGTTGAACATCCAAAGCCTTCGCTCTTCGTGTATTGATTAGTCTCTGCATCTGCGGCAAACGTGTCAGCGGACTGCTCTGTGTCAGACTCCGTACAATCAACATCTGAACCGTTCTCAACCTCTGGCTGAGGTAAGTTTATGTTCTCGTTTTTACTAGGAACTAAATTAAATCACGAGATCGCTTACTTGCCAGAAGGAACCGCTCCATTTTTTTTCAAAAAGGAAATGCCACATTATTAAGAGCGACAGCGTAGCTACAATTCATGTGTTCACTTATGTTATGCACATATTTTTTTCTTCATTTGTTGTTTTAAATTATTTACTTATGTATTAATTAGAATACAGCCTGTATATAATTGCTTCCAGCAAAAATGTTTGGGGGTGCTATGGGGGTGCTTTGGTCTTTCTTGGGGGTGCTGAAGCACCTGCTAGCCTCTCCCTAGCGCCGCCCATGTCTGCAACAATGCTTAGGTCGGTGGTATGTGTCAAAGTAACATCCACATTGATGGCAGGACCCAAGGTTTTCCAGCAGAACATTGCCCAAAGCATCACACTGCCTCCGCCAGCTTGCCTTCTTCCCATAGTGCATCCTGGTGCCATGTGTTCTCCAGGTAAGCCATGCACACGCACCCGGCCATCCACGTGATGTAAAAGAAAACGTGATTCATCAGACCAGGTCACCTTCTTCCATTGCTTTGTGTCTAGTTCTGATGCTCACATGCCCACTGTTGGCGCTTTCGGCGGTGGACAGGGGTCAGCATGGGCACCCTGACTGGTCTGAGGCTATGCAGCCCCATACGCAACAAACTGCAATGCACTGTGTATTCTGACACCTTTCTATTAGAACCAGCATTAATACGCAAATTACGTATCCTGGGGGAAGGTGGTGATAATGTTATGCTCGATCGGTGTATGTGTGTGTGTGTATGCAATATGATACTCAACAAAAATGTTATACTGTATATATGTATGTAAATGTTTTTTACATATTTATACATCAGGCTTTTATGGCTCATATATGCAGTTCATTGCAAATCAATAACTGAGAGATGGACAAATAAATGTTCCCCAAAAGCCTGTTGTGTCATATTTGACATTTACATTAACATGACAAAATGGCTGAACTATCAATCAGAAGACAGAAGACATGAAATAGATTGTGTACAACAGGTTTTTCAGCAAAGTTTTGGTCATATTGATAATTTGTAGGCCCTAGAAATTTTGCGTATTAAACATGATACAGTAGGCTATAATATATATTCATAAAGAGGCATTATGCTTATTGTTCAACATCATTTTACAAATAACGTTTAGTTTAAGCTATGAGAGAATACATGTTTTAAAAATTTGGCTAAAATGTTGTAACACACACTGCCAAACAAGCTTTCTTTTTTTCAATGAATTTATACCCCCAAGCTGACAATGTTTCCTAGGGGATACAAACATTAAAATCAAAAATAAAAGTCATGTTTTTAAAAAAAAATCCTGAAATTGTATTATTTGTGACCTAAGAAGATGGAAAATAGCAATACAAAAAGCATGGGTGCAGTTTGGTTTCAGAGAACATGTTGCATTATCATAGACAGCAGGCCGGTTCAACAACAGCTAATCTAAGAGCAAAGACTGGCCATCATGTGTATGTAAATAGCCTGGCAGGAGCAGAGCTGAAGAAACACATTCATTCTTACACAACACTGCGAGTGTCACAGCTCTGCTGCAGTGCAGAATGCAAAGACATTTGTGCTTCAGTCAGAGACGCTATTGTCTCATTTATTGTGTTGCCTCAAACAACATGAATAATGTTATGGCAAACCACCAATATTATTGATGTGTAAGCCAGAAAGAGATGAAGAGATTTGTGTTGATCACAGTCCCCCCACAGTTTCCTGACGATGATGCTGAAATGAACCCTGGAATCAAAGGATCCACCAGACGCACTGGACCGTCCTACGGTATTCAAGATACAAGGGCTTTACATCCCAGGGTTACAGCGAGAATCAAACACAAAGACCGCTTTATATGCTGCATGATGAAGAAGATCTACCGAGCTTACGTTCACAAAGACCAGTCGGTCATACTAATGGCCGTGCAATATAGACAGAGTAGCCCAGCAGTAAATACTAACCAGCTCTTTTGCGCCTCATTAAACAATAACAACTCGAGCAAATAAACACCCTCCCTAAACAAGCATTATTTGCTCCGCAAAGTACTACTGCATAGGGCAGCATAATGTTCACTTAGCAGGAACGTGCCCTATAAACTGTACGCATTTCTGCTCTTGCACCTGTGCAGATGGAAAACCAATACTCGGAGAAGGACAAATATACGTAGGGGAAAAATAGAGATTTCTTAAATGAGATATAAATGAATGGACAGATTTGAACGGGAATAGATGTCCATTGATTTGAAGTGTGGAACTCAAAACTTGATTCATTCGCATAACATAATGGAGAGTTCAGGTTCATAGGCTATGTTATTTTTTCTTGTTTTTTATAAAAAGAAAGAAAAGAGATAAAACAGTCAGATATATGGACATATACGGATGTTTATGTTATATACATGTATACATACACACTAGTTCAAAAGTTTGAGGTCAGTAAACGCTGGGCATTTGGACTTTCTATTCATCAAATGAAAAAAAAGAGCAGATTCCACAAAAATATTATGTTTTCAAACTTGATCATGTGACACTGAAGACTGGAAGAATGATGCTGAAAATACAGCTTTACCATCACAGGGATAAATAAAAAATTCAGCCTTGGTGAGCATAAGAGACTTCTTTCAAAAGCATAAAGAAAATCTTACAGACCTCAAACCTTTAAACTAGTGTACAGGTCTGAGAAATATGTGATATCCATCTGAATTTGCTCACAGAATTAAAAACGTAATGTAAAAACGTTGCTTAGCAGTTCATCATCCTTGGAGGCCCTCACAGGTGTGACCTCCTCTGCCTTTTGCCTGCTCAGCTGCTGAAAATGTGCTGGTAAAGGACAGCGGTCAGTACTTACTGGACTCTGGGTCGGAGTTGCCGTCACCCTCGGTGCGGCTGTTCGGTGAGGTCTGTTCATAGTACTCTTCCTGAGGGAAGCCCAAGGGCAGAGGCTGGGTGGTGCTGGCACCGCTGTTGGGCTCCTGCTCTCCAAGCCCGCTGTCACTGCAGCTCTCCTGAGAGCCGTCCGGAAGGTGAAAGGTCACTCGGCGTTGCGTCTGCTAAAATACACACACACAAACACAAAGCATTCAAGCTGAGCAGGCAATGGCTTTTGGCTTTCAGGAAGAAACAGGAAACTTCATTTTGAATATTCATTCCTGTGCATCAGGATCGCAGCTCTGGAGCTGCAGCTGTAAGTGTTATTAAATCTATCTATCTATCTATCTATCTATCTATCTATCTATCTGTCTGTCTGTCTGTCTGTCTGTCTGTCTGTCTGTCTGTCTATCTATCTATCTATCTATCTATCTATCTATCTATCTGTCTGTCTGTCTGTCTGTCTGTCTGTCTGTCTGTCTGTCTGTCTATCTGTGAACTTGCACAACCAAATTACTAAAACTTTAACTAAAATTAAAATGAAAATACCAAAATATTTAGAAGATACTGAAATAGTGTTTAATCAATTACCAATAGACAAAAAAAAATTATGAAAAGTAATATATATATATATATATATATATATATATATATATATATATATATATAACAGGAAAATGTATTTCACCACTTAGTAACTATTTGTATTGACCTGATGATTAGAAGAGACTTTTGTCAGTGTATCCTAATATAGTCAGTCTGTTTAATGTTAAATCATAATAATATTCAAAATATTTGTTATAACTTGATTACTCAAATATTCAAGAGAATAAATAAATAAATAAATAAATAAATAAATAAACAAACACATACATACAGGCCTTGACATTAACTTTTTTGCTCAGTGGCCACTGAGGCTAGTGGTTTTCCAAAGTTACTAGTAGCCACTCAGCATTTTCACTGGCCAAAATGTTGTTGTTGGGAAATTTGTTGTTGTAAATTACCACTGTACACACCAAAATCAAGTCTACATGAAATGTATAACATGACAGGTCATCAAATAGGCCTATTTAGCTCTGATAAGGTTGAGTGTTAAGACCCTTAATCTCAACAGAGAATCACTAACAGTTGCTTGTCTGAAAAAGATAAGATTTCTTGGTGTAAATACAGTATAATTTATTCTTATTCTCATCAGTGTTCTATCAGCTATGCCATATTTAAATCTAGCATATTTTGTGTATAAGCCCATACAGTATCCATATTTTCATGTGATTTGACAGTTTATTTGATCAAGAGTTTGAGAGTTTATTTGGTGTAGGCCTACCAATGTCATATGTAACTTTAGAGACGGTCCCTAACGGTCCCTTAGGTACATCCAGTGGCGTAACGTCTCGGTTACGTATGTAACCCTCGTTCCCTGAAGGAGGGAACGGAGACGCCACGTCGGAGTACCGACGAATAGGAATCTCGCTCGCGAGAGCCAATCTACTTCGAGTGAAACTAAACGAGCCAATGCACATTGGCATGCAATGATTGCACCAGGTGCTCATGCCAGCGGTAAGGGGCCTGATGCCAGACGTTCCGCCACGTCCGGCACCGAGGGAGATGGAGGACTCGACAGAGTTTGCTTCTGGAGAATAAAAGCGCTGGGGCACAGCAAGCCGACAAGAGCCAGGGCCTCTCAGTGCTTCTACCCGTTTGAGGCGAGAGCACAGGAGGACACTGGCTCTACACGTAGGCTATAGAATCTAGCGAACGTGTTGGGTGTCGCCCAGCCCGCAGCTCTACAGATGTCTGACAGCGAGGCGCCACGTGCCAGCGCCCAGGAGGATGCAACACTTCTAGTAGAGTGTGCTCGCACCCTGAGCGGACAGGGCACACCTTGTGCTTGGTAAGCCAAGGTGATGGCATCCACTATCCAGTGGGCCATCCTCTGCTTGGAGACAGCCTTTCCCTTCTGCTGGCCTCCGTGACAGACAAAGAGCTGATCTGAGGTTCTGAAGCTTTGAGTTCTATCCACGTAGATCCGCAGAGCGCGGACGGGACAGAGCAAAGCTAGGGCTGGGTCTGCCTCCTCCAGGGGCAGCGCTTGCAGGTTCACCACCTGGTCCCTGAAGGGAGTGGTAGGAACCTTGGGCACATAGCCAGGCCGGGGTCTCAGTACAACGTGGGTGTCACCCGGCCCGAACTCTAGGCACGATTCGTCGACCGAAAATGCCTGCAGGTCCCCTACCCTCTTGATGGAGGCCAGTGCGGCCAACAGCAAAGTCTTCATAGACAGAATCTTAAGCTCTGCTGACCGCAAGGGCTCAAATGGGGCATTCTGAAGTGCTCGGAGCACCAGAGCAAGATCCCAAGAGGGTATGGAGGGGGGTCGAGGAGGATTTAACCGTCTCGCCCCCCTGAGGAACCTGACGACCAGGTCGTGCTTCCCAACTGTCTTACCTTCTACGTGGTCGTGATAGGCAGATATTGCAGCAACATAGACCTTGAGGGTGGAGGGCGACAGCCTACGCTCCAACCCTCGTTGCAGGAAGGAAAGCACAGACGCAATCGAACATCTTCGGGGGTCTTCTCGGCGAGAAGAACACCACTCGACGAACAGGTTCCACTTCAAAGCATAAGCCTGTCTTGTAGACGGTGCTCGTGCCGAAGTGATGGTGTTAACTACCTCTTGGGGTAAGTCACCTAGAACCTCCGCGTCCCGTCCAGGGGCCAGACATGAAGCTTCCACAGATCTGGACGCGGGTGCCACAGGGTGCCCCGTCTCTGAGTCAGAAGGTCCTTCCTCAGAGGAATCGGCCAAGGAGGGGCTGTCGCCAGGAGCATAAGTTCTGGGAACCAGGACCGGTTGGGCCAGTAAGGCGCCACCAACAGGACCTGCTCCTCGTCCTCCCTGACCTTGCACAGTGTCTGTGCAAGTTGGCTCACTGGGGGAAACGCATATTTGCGCAGCCCCTGGGGCCAGCTGTGCGCAAGTGCATCCGTGCCGAGTGTACCCTCGGTCAGCGAATAGAACCACTGGCAGTGGGACGTTTCTGGGGAGGCAAACAGGTCGACCTGTGCCGCCCCGAAGTGTCTCCAAATCAGCTGAACCACCTGGGGGTGGAGTCGCCATTCCCCTGGGAGCGCAGCTCGTGAAAGCTCGTCGGCCACACGGTTGCTCACACCAGGGACATGAATGGCCCGAAGCGACCTCAGACACTTCTGACTCCAGAGGAGGAGATGGCGGGCGAGTTGCGACATGCGACGGGAGCGTAGACCACCTTGTCGGTTGATATACGCAACGGTCGCGGTGTTGTCCGTGCGGACCAGTACATCTTTGCCCCGTAGCAGCCTTTTGAGGCGGCTCAGAGCGAGATGCACTGCTAGCAACTCGAGGCAGTTGATGTGCCAATGCAGGTGCGGGCCCGTCCAAACCCCTGACATTGCATGCCCGTTGTACGTGGCTCCCCAGCCCATGGCAGAGGCATCCGTGAAGACCACAGCATGCCTGGACACCTGTTCCAGAGGCACTCCGGCCCGAAGGAACGAGGGGTCTGACCATGGGCTGAAGGATTGGCGGCAGGCCGGTGTGATGCTCACCCGGTGAGTGCCGCGTTGCCACGCCCATCTCGAGACTCGACCGTGTAGCCAATGCTGAAGCGGTCTCATATGAAGCAAGCCTAGCGGTGTTACTGCCGCTGCGGCTGCCATATGCCCCAGGAGCCTCTGAAATTGTTTCAGTAGAACCGCCATCCTGCCTTGAAACGTGTTCAGGCAGTTCAGCATCGACTGGACGCGCTCCTCTGTGAGGCGCGCTGTCCGTCCGACCGAATCTAACTCCATACCGAGAAAAGAGATCCTCTGCACGGGGGCGAGTTTGCTCTTCTCCCAGTTGACCCGAAGACCCAACTGGCTGAGGTGTCTGAGCACCCGGTCCCTGTGTTCGCACAACTGATCCCTGGACTGTGCTAGAATGAGCCAGTCGTCGAGATAGTTGAGGATGCGAACGCCCTGTTCTCTCATGGGCACAAGGGCCCCCTCCGTGACTTTCGTGAAGACATGTCATGTCAGCCAGACACAGCCAGAGATGGCGTTCCTGGACCACCATAGTGGACATCGCACGACCCACTGCCCGCGCCGTAACCTTCGTCGCACGAAGCGCGAGGTCCGTTGCGGTTCTCAGTTCCTGGAGAACTGCGGGATCGTGACCACCCTCGTGCAAGGTCTTCAGTGCCTGTGCCTGATGGACCTGCAACAACGCCATAGCGTGTAAGGAGGAGGCAGCATCCCCACAAGCCTGGTAGGCCTTTCCGGGAGGGGAGACACGGGTTCCCCCTAGAAGTGGAGTTAGGGCACAGTTGCATAGCAACGGCCCGTTCCACGGGAGGAACCTGCGTGTAACCCTTCTGCGCTCCTCCATCGAGGGTGGTGAGGGAGGAGGAGCCACTGGGCCGGTTTCGGGCAGTGAAAGGTGCCGTCCATGACCTAGTGAGCTCGTCATGCACCTCCGGAAAGAAAGGAACCGGGGTGGGGCGCTGAGAACCAGCACGGGCCACCCCGAGAAACCAATCGTCCAGCCTTGAGGGTTCGGGACACGGTGGGTGGCCCACCGCGTTCCAACGGCAGCTCTACTGGCTGCGAAGTGCGGGAGGAGTGAGGGTTCCCCGGGGGTTGGTTCCCTGGGGGAAGCGCGCTCACCGTAACCCTCAGATCACCCGTGCTACTGCCTGAAGTAACCCTCTGTGGAGGATTAGATCGAGGCAGAGGCACGGGGACTCCACCCCTTACGAGATGGAGTCTCGACCGCAACTCCGAGATGGTCATGTTCCCGCAGTGAGAACATGAGTCATCCACCAGCGCTGCCTCAGCGTGCTGAACGCCCAAACACGAGATACAGCGCTTGTGACCATCCCTCGGTGACAGATAACCACCGCATCCAGAAACACACAGATAGAATGTCATCCTGAAAAGGACGCAAGCTCTATCTGTGTTGCTCTAATAGAAGGACGCTCTCCTTGGTGCTGAAGCACGCAGGGGGAGGGGTCGCGGCGACACAGTCAGGGGATAGTGCAGCCTGACGTGCGCGCTCTCTCTCACACGAAGGCGCTCTCTTACCAGCCGTAAGAACGGCTTTTCAGCGCTCTCCACCTAGCGCACCGAACCAGCTGTGAGAACAGCCTTTGTGTTTGCTCAGAAAAGAGAAAGAGAGATGATCACAGAACCACACGACCCGCTGCAGTGCCGTCACACCAACACCGACTGAAGAGATCGCTTCCAAAAGGGCAGGCTTCTTTTCAGTCAGGACTGCGAAGTAGAGAGTGATATCTGGCTGAACCATCTACCACTCGGCTCCGAAGCAAAAAGCTAACTTGATGCAAACACCTGTGTCTCATTTATACCCGCGCTGCGTGGCATGAGCACCTGGTGCAATCATTGCATGCCAATGTGCATTGGCTCGTTTAGTTTCACTAAATTCGTCGGTACTCCGACGTGGCGTCGAGAGTGACCGACTGAATGGGAACTTTGTTTTAAAAAGTGGGTGGGACAGGTGTGTGTGTGTGTGTGTGTGTGGGGGGGGGGGGGGTGGGTATATACAATGCTAATACAATGCTATAACAGATGTAAAATATGTACAATAACAACTGCAGAAAAAAAATATTAAGATGTCCAGAAATCGATTTCAATAGTACATTAGGTTTAATTTATCGATATAGAACTCATGTTTAACTCTTTTAGTCGCCAGCATCAGCATTTTTGGTCATTTTCACAAAGGTTTCACGTAACATTTTGAGCAAAAAGCTGAGAAAATCACGTTTTTGTTAAAGACTAGGCTACATCCAGATCATATTCAGAATGATGATCAAAACACAGATGGAATAGATTGAGTCCATCAACACCCCCAAAGCTTCACAGTCCTATAGCTCTTCCTGGGTCAACATTTCATTCAGTAACATTAGGCAGGTTTTTTTATGCTGTTTATTGATAACAAATCGCATTCCAGAAAGCAACATAGTGTCGGCCCAGATCCACATGTACCACATGTACTGGGCCTTCACTATGGCCCCATTTACACTGCATGGTTCAAGTGACCCAATTCCGATTTTTCCCTCTCATGTGGCACAGATCGGATATGACATGTGAACGTGTCAGCAGGAAAAAAACGCATGAATTCCGATATCCTCAGATCGGATTCAGGCCTCACTCATATGTGGTAATAAATCCGATATGATTCGGATATGTGCATTTGCGCCTGCCATGTAAGCAGTCAAATCGGATATTCCCCAGTAAATGCGAGTCGTACGTCATTGAAAAAGGGACGGAGGCGAATTACATCAACTCAGCTGCGATCACATGACACTAATGGCGCGATGGAAGACGAGAGCATTGTTTTGCTGACCTTTAAAGAAAACATTGAATAATAATCATCTGCAGAGTCGTTGCTCCATTGCGTCCATTGCATATCACGCCATTTTACTTCCTTTTCCGGGTCAGAACGTCTTGGGCTGTTTCGCCAGTGTATAGTGTAAATGCAAATATCGGATACGGGTCACTTTTAAAAGATCGGATATAGTCACCAATTCGGATTTGTGCATCAAGACTTGCAGTGTAAATACGGCCTATGTTGCTGTCTGGGATTATTTTTCATATGCATGTGTACATATGAGATTGCTTGTTTCTGCTTCTTCTTCGCCTGTGTTTTGATCTGGATAATCTGTACTCGCTCAGGAGATGCATAATAGCGCCCCCAACCATATAACAGTGAAAACATGGAAAGATTAAAAACTCGTCATTGGGAGGGAAGTATTATATCATGAATGACGAGATAACTCATCAATGACAGGGAAAGAGCTAATGTGATAGTTTCATTTTTGGGTTCTAATCAGTTTTTTTTCCTCAACAAAACAGAATATCATCAATGATTCTATATCAAGAGCAGGGACAGTTTAGTTTTGTGATTTCACCGTAATATGACGTTAAGCAATAGATTAAAGCGCTCGTCCGTGTGAAGACTGCACAGTGCATGAGCCACAAGAGAAATCGGCGCCACTGATAACAGTGGCAACGAGCGCCAGATCGGCTCTTATTTAACAAACAGACTAAATTATGCTCTGCTAGTTAACTGGAGATGTTTTGTTTGTATTAGGTAGGCTCATCCGTGCCGTGAGATGTTTCAAAATGTGGTGGGGCCAATATAGACCCAGGCAAGAAGTGTTGAGGACATGTCCCACCCACAAATTACGCCTATGTGTACATCACACGTACATCTATTCTTTGTTATGACGAGAGTGCATATTTCAGTGAGTGAGAGCACGCTCTGAACAAAACTCCAGCTAATCTGAACACCTCTGATTATTAGACATAGCATTCATAAACTTAACAGAATCACACATGATTGGTTATAATGCGCAACATACTGTGTAAGCCACAGCTGAAATACATCTGCAAATGGCAGGTCAAGCCCTGCATACATACATACACAATTTTTTTTAACACATGAAGCACATTTTTCGAATTCCTGAAAAACACATTTTTAGAGTGTAGTGTGCTGATGCCAAAGTTATTATTTCGCCAAGTATCATTCGGAGGAATAAACAAAATAAAAAAAACAAAGTAATGAGATGACTGTCAGCAAGAATGGCAAAGTATCATTTGATCCATTTTAATAAAACTGTTCCCATCACTATTCGAGACACCGGTTATACTCAGCTGCTCTGCCAGGAGAATGTGTCTGAATATCCGAGCCTAGGTTTTTCCCTCCTAGCATTGTGTTTCTGATTGATAGAAACTGCCCACAGTCATGCAAACTAGTGATTCTTTTTCACAAGGCTCCACTGCTTTCGACCCACTGGCCCAATTTAGACAGCGGAGGAAGATGTGGATCAAGTAGCTTTAACCAGGCAGATCTGGGGACAGTATGTAGATTTTCTTGTTCAAAGGAGGAGAACCTCTGTCTCTTTGGGGCTGATAATGGTATGTAAGGTGACCTTTTTGCAGTCCTTAATTTGCTGGCGGCAAGAAGGTGGCCACGGGTAAGCACAGCCTTTACAGGAGTCCTTATAAAACAGGGCACCTTTATCATCTTTTTCATCTAATATCACATTAGACTGTAATATGACAATATCAATTTATTAGCTTTTTCATATTTATGCCTTGGATAGCCAGTGACATTATCATAGCCAAAATGAAAGGCAAAGCAATTGAATTCACAAAGGCAAATTTACTGCAAAGTATACAAGCTATGATACTGAGATACTGATGTGATTGTGTTTGTTTTATTTGCCTATTTTGAGCATTTCATTTATATGAGTATTCATACTTGACTGGAAATAATATAAGATATACAGTATATATGCACTATCAGTTAACTTGCTCCATATGGTTTCTATTAAAACCCCAAACGTGGATTCAAGAAAGTACAGTTGGAATTAAAAACAAAAATACACACGCAGAACATATTTTATTATAATCTTGAAGCATTGTTCAAAGAAATCAAGAATCAAAAGTTAATCATTAACACATGCTCAAGAGCTCTAGGGAATTTAAACCAGCCTTTTTCAAACGCTTTTCTTGTGTCACTATGATACACAAATAAAGCCCTTATTGTGATTTGAAAATGCAGAGAAAATGAATAGCTGTAAAAAAAATAAAAAAATCTTGGCCCAAATAAAAAGCATGTGTTTCCAAAAACAAAATACACATCTCTAAACTGCTTACCATTTCATTTAGGACTATTGGTGGATTGACAAAACTAAATCCTTACAGTTGGCATCCAGAATGAAAAGCTGTGAAGGTTCATTATAGTCTGTGTTACTGCCACCTCAGAGATATATTGAAAACTGAGAAATCAACAGAAAGAAGTCACATAGGCCACATTTACACTGCAGGTCTTGATGCACAATTCCGATTTGGTGACTATATCCGATTTTTTTGACGACCCGTATCCGATATTTGCATTTACACTATACACTGGTGAAACAGCCCAAGTCGTTCTGACCCGTAAAAGGAAGTAAAACAGCGAGATATGCAATGGACGCAATGGATAAAGACGAAATGATTAATCAATCTTTTGCTTTCCGCACTAATTTCCGCACAAAACATTGTTCTCGTTTTCCAACGCGCCATTAATGTCATGTGATCGCAGCTCGTGTCCACCTGAGTTGACGTAATTCACCTCCGTCCCTTTTTCAATGACGTATGACTCGCATTTACTGGGGAATATCCGATTTGATCGCTTACATGGCAGACGCAAATGCACGTATCCGAATCATATCGGATTTATTACCAAATATGAGTGAGGCCTGAATCCAATCTGAGGATAACGGAATTCATGCGCTTTTTTCCTGCTTACACGTTCACATGGAAATAACCATTCCTCAGATGTTGTACATGGTTTGTTGACACTTACCTTTTTTAAATCAACACCAAGATAGGTTAAAATTTAAAGAATTAAACGAGTCGTCACTAATTCCAGTCTCACCAAAGTAGGTGTGTAACACATTTGCATAATTCCAGCCTATGGTCTTCATTTGGCTGCCCACAAACAACGTCTACTTTGACCTGCTCTCAAACACTGTAATAATTTGTTACATTTATATAGCACTTTTCTCTGCACTCAAAGCGCTTTACATATGGAATCTCCTCAACCCCCACCAATATGCAGCATCCACCTGGACTATATGACGCAGGCATAGTGCGTCAGAGCGTCCACCACACACCAGCTTATAGGTGGAGAGGAGTGATGAAGCCAATCAATATATATGGGGATGATTAGGAGGCCATGATGATGGACAGAGGCCAATGGGCAAATTTAGCCAGGATGCCAGGGTTACACCCCCACTCTTTTTTCAAGGACATCCTAGATTTTTAATGACCACAGAGAGTCAGGACCTTGGTTTAACATCTCATCCGAAGGACTGTGCTTGTTACGGTGTAGTGTCCCCATCACTACTCTGGGGTGTTAGAAAACACAGACCACAGGGTGAGAGCCCCCTGCTAGCCTCACTAACACCTCTACCAGCAGCTACCTAGTTTTCCCAGGAGGTCTCCCATCTGGGTACTAATGCTGGGTACACACAAAAAGATTTTTAAACTCTTATAAGAGTTTCAACAAACATGACGATAAGAAATCATAGATTTAACCATTTTGTTTTGTGTTTGGAGTGCCGCGATGTGAATCTCTCGAATCAAAACATCTCAAATGTGACTTTAAAGTAAACAAACATGGCGGACAACCAACAAAAAGAAATTGTGCTTATAGTTTAGGGAATACTTTTTACAGAAAATTTGCGGGGGTAAAAGGAAAATGTTTAGATGAAGTCATGGAGACAGTGTGAAAATGAACTTTACATGTTATAGCGCGAGCTGGAGGTGAGTCTTTTGTCCGCTTGCTTTCTGATTGGGTATTGTTCCGTTTCACGTAATGATCTCCAGAGCGCGCACGCTTGTGTTCTCTGGGTTCCTCCCATGCATCAGAATTTCTGATCGTAAATATTCAACATGTTCAAGATCGGGGCGGCTCCGACATTATTCCGATCAGGTTCAATCACTCTTATCACACCTCACACCACAGGAAAATCTGATAAGATAATCTGTAGAACCATCAAGATAAAACTTTACCTAGGATCGTCGGAAGGGGAGAAATCGGCCCAAAATCGCCCCAGTTATCTTTTTCATGTGTACTCAGCATAACCAAGCTCAACCCAGCTTGGCTTCAGTAGTCAACCAGTCGTGGGCTACAGGGTGACAGCTGCTGTAGTTGTAGCTGAGGCCTGGGGGAGTTTAGTTTGTGTTGTTGACATGAGAAGCTGTTTTCAGCACTGAGAATCCACTTTGCATGCACTTCTAAAAGATGAGGACTCGAGATTGAATTGATACAGTAAAACCGACGCCATCGTTACTGTTCGTATCACTGTGTATCAATCATTCGTTACATTCATATAGCGCTGAATCACCACCAATGTACAGCATCCACCTGAATGATGCGACGGCAGCCATATTGCGGCAGAACGCCCACCACACACCAGCTTACTGGTGGAGAGGAGACAGAGTGATGAAGCCAATCAGTATATGGGGACGATTAGGAGGCCATGATGGACAGAGGCCAATGGGCAAATTTGGCCAGGATGCCAGGGTTACACCCCTACTCTTTTTCCGAAGGACATCCTGGAATTTTTAATGACCAAAGAGAGTCAGGACCTTGGTTTAACATCTCATCCGAAGGACGGTGCTTGTTACATATATATATATATATATAGTATAGTGTCCCCATCACTGTACTGGGGCGTTAGGACCTCCCATCCGGGTACTGACCAGGCTCAACCCTGCTTAGCTTCAGTGGGAAACCAGTTTTAGGTTAAAGGGTGATATGGCTGCTGGTATAACTGCTGAGGATGGTAATAGGTGTTTAATTTCTGACAAGTGCTGTAAGCAGCCAACCAATCACAGCAGACCAGGCCATCTGACCAATCAGAGCAGATTAGGCTCTCGGAAAGGAGGGGTTTAGAGAGACAGAATCTTCGAACAAACCATTTTCAGACTCTTTCAGAAATGAGGTGATGTGCAATGTATATTATGAGAAAATTAAAGTGATGTTTTTGACCTTGGATATATATATATAAACTTATTGGAGGAGACCTCCAAAACAAAATTAGGAAACAGAAATAGCATATTAGGGACACTTTAAATGAATTACCGGTATAATGGAAAGTGTACATGCCCTTCATGTAGGTTTTCCTCTATTTTAGTCACCTTTTTGCCTTCGATAGTTCATTTTAAATGGTCTTGCAGAGTGACAAATTAATTAAAAATGACAAGTATAAATATTCCATGTAGTCTTTTATTTAATGGCCATAAACTGTATGGATATTAATTATAAAAGAATAAGCAAAATGCTGATACATTTTTTTTTTAGATGGAGTATGTTGTCACCGCAAACATCCCAAATGTAACACTGTCTAAAACAATATTACTTAACTGTCCAAGTTGATAATTCACTTGAAAACATTGAAACAAACTTTTTTAGTATTTATAAATGACATAGAGAGTATTGAAGATAGAGTTCTTGTTTCAAAAATGCTGTGAAATGTTATATAGCACTGCTATATTGTCATGAGCCATTGTTTCATTCTCTGAGGTTCTCTGAGGTTAATTTCTCACTTTAATTATGAGGCAGTCAGTGTGCTTTCACTACTCTGCAGCAGAAATCAGCTTCTGACCTCTTGAGTGTGATGTTAGGTGGTTCATCTCTGATCTGAGCTGACAGAACAACAGATTGTCTCTGGGGAATTACGCTATCTATAATTCAGAGGCCACGCAGTCACAATAAGGCAAAAGCTGAACTTTTCATAATCCTACTTAAAACAAAGTATGCATTAGTTAGCTTGATTTGCATATGTAAAACAGTTTATTTGCTGCTTTTCGAAAGTAAAATAACATGATCACCAAACACTGACAGGCTAAAGTAAGCACATATCATACATGTCTTACATTTGGCAAAAGAGGCTAGCTAGATTCATTAGATGGCTTCAAAATCAAACACAACTGGTTTGAATGTTGAATAAGTTATCACTAACTCCTGTCTTATTTTCCTCTCTCTCTCTCTCTCTCTCTCTCTCTCTCTCTCTCTCTCTCTCTCTCTTTCTCTCTCTCTCTCTCTCATTTTACTGAATATTTAATCACGATCTGATTTGAATCATCATAATGCCCCTTAAGGGAAATTCATTGCAATTTAGTGCTGTAAAGATGACAACAGTCAGCTGTCCAGAAATGTGCACAAATATCACTTTAATGCTTCTAATTGCTGTGCTCATTCCAAATCTACTGTCATAATTGATTAAATACAGCTGTCAAGGACATTTCAAGATAATTTACAACCATAAGGCTCCACTCTCTATTATAAGTCTAAATGGACTGCAAGAAGCAAATGAAAAAGGAAGCAAATGAAGAAGACAAGAACATTTAAATGCTAATTGTTGTTCAGACACTACATACCTGAATATGATCAATACAGACTTGATATTTGTACGTAAAATGTGCATGTGAATGTTTGGATACACTGAAAAGTAAAATCAAATTTGAGGCGTCTCTGTGTGTAGCTCAAAATTATCCTGTGCGCATTCCGACTCCTTTTGCCAGCACGGGTCACATATTACCGACATTGTAACAATACAAAGCGGGTTGAAAATCAGTGAAGTTACACTTTAACATATGAAAACGTCTGTGTGTCATCTCCCCCCTCTCCACATGGGTTAAGGTGTGTATGTATTGTGAAACATTACCACTTGTTTAAAGACCCATGCCAGAAATCCATAAAACAAACACAAGCTGCTAGAAGAGATACCAAGACCAAACAAAGCCTGTCCAACAGGATAAAACACCGGCATCAAAAGTATGTGCATAGAGATAAAAAAAAAGGAGAAATAAGCCAAGTTCTGTAGCAAGCCAACTCCTGCCAAAGCCCCTCGCCGGTGGCGACCCAGACAATGTGCAGATGGGGCTGGATTGCTCTGTGAGAGAATTAGATGGCGCTTATATTAACATGAAGAAGAGGGAAGAAGAACATCAGCCACTATGCTCCAGAGGGAAGTCACAGATCAGTGCATCGCCATGTATTTTCTTCCAAGCAGTCACAACATCAGTGTTATTCAGAAACAACCCCATTTCTTTCAGTCAGGTATCTGTGGACCACCAACCACACTCTGAGTGACAAACAGTTGTTTTTTGGGGATTTAGCAGCCAACGCTGCACAACTTTACAGAGAGTTAATAGGAGCTATAAAAAAACAAGCTGTGAAAAACCTAATTCCCTGTGCATTGTTTAACAAACTGGATCTCAGGTGCTGTGATTTCTGGCAGAACAGAATATGGCCCTCTCTTTATAGCCCTGTGTATGTAATAAATCATTAGGTTTAGTAGACATTTGCTTATTTTGAAGAATAACACTATAAAGCAAATTAAAATAATACAAAAATATTATTAAATTAAATATATAAATATATATTTGTGGCAATAGCCAACAATACATTGTATGGGTCAAAATTATAAATGTTTCGTTTATGCCAAATATCATTAGGATATTAAAAGTGCACTATGTAACTTTTCCGTCCGCTAGAGGTTGCCTATTCAAAACAAAGGCTCAGTTTGATGATGCCAAGTTTGAGCGCAGAATCTTGGGAAATGTGGTCTTCACCTCACAGCTGGTGGAAAAGAATCGGGATAGGACTCGGGCAGAAATCATGTTCATGGATGCGATTATTAACGTTACTGTAGTATGAAGCGGAGCAGGACCGAGTGTTGTGGGAGCTGAGCAAGGCCACTGGAGTTTGTGTTTTGATCAGGAGATTCTGTACTCATTCAGAAGATGCGTAACAGCGCCCCCTAGCGTATAACAGTGAAAACACAGAAACCCGGAAAATTTCCCGGAAGTGTTATAAAATAACGTTTAGATGGAGCTTCTCACAAATAACGGAAAATTTCATGTTTGGCGGGGAAAGAGTTAAGCAGCACAACGGTTTTCATCTTTGATAATAATAAGAAATGCCTTTGCTATGTTTCACAAAACCAAGATATGCTACTGTTGTAATGTCAGCTATAGTAACAGGACAGTTTTGAGTGTCATTTTTTGTCTTGCACATACTCTTGCGTACTGTATGTTAATTTTTTGTTCCTCCATGTATATCATCTTCGTTATATTTTTCACAAAGCATTATTTTGCTTCGCTTCAGCTATGATAAAGATTCCTACACTCTCCCATTCATACATCCTCTTTAAACTGGTAAAATGTCATACTGGTATTGTCTCTCATAAACGGTATTATAACAAGCAAGCTTTAAATGCTATATGCCAGTTTGACATACAACAGAAGAAAACAGACGTGTTCTGTGTATGCTAAGTCAAAATACTGCCTCAACTTGTTCGTCTTCTGAGTGGCCACGAATTACAATTTAGAAAACGAATGCATGTCTGAGGTAAAACAAATTATTTTCTTTCCTACCCACACTGTTCAAAATAATGTATTACTTAAACAAAAATGTTACATTAACATGACTGCAATTTGAATGTAGCCTCTGTAAAAATATAAAGCAAAAATTTGCAAAAAAAGACAAAGAAAGACCAGTCGTGTAGTAGCAGCAGTATCATTTAGTCGACCAGTCTCGCACATCCCTAGTGAAAATGAGGAGAGGCAGCTCATGTTTTTCAGCCGAGCTTGTGCGCAGATCTGAAGAGATGTCTATTGGTGCCTTACTGGTTCATGAGCAGCAGCAAACGAGAAAATTAACCATAATGCTATTTCACGGTACTCCGCTGTTGGAGATCACCCCTGCCTGGATCTGCAGAGCCATGATGACAGGAAGAGACTCCAGCAGCTCTTTAGGTCACTCCATGTGAGTGCTCATATACTTGTTAGGCTATTCATGGGAAAATGCTATCAGCCCCCTCTTCCAACGATGAGTATTCAACTTCATTTTAAAAACATTCAGAGAACACATTTTTATATGTGTGAAAATTTGGGGGTCATACTTTTTTGTGTGTGTGTGTTTTTGAAAGAAGTCTCTTATGCTCACCAAGGCTGCATCTATTATTACAATTCAAATATAAATATATTTTATTGACTTTTATACATATTTTAAATATTTTAAATAACTTTTTAGAATTTAAAATCACTGTGATCATTACTCCAGTCTTAGTGTCACATGATCCTTCAGAAATCTTTCTAATATGATGATTTGATGATCAAGAACCAATGTTATGGAGCAGAAACCACTCAACCTCAGCATCGATTTTCAGGCCTTCCCGTTTACAGTGCTAGAAGGCTTTTTTAATATTAACACAGGTCCTAAAGCTCTTGCTTATGGAAGCTTGTTTCCGCCACAGAATAAATAATAAAGGCAATTGCGACTTTTTATCTCACAATTCTGACATTTTTTTCTCTCAATTGGGAGTTACATCTCGCAATTCTGAGAACAAATGTCAGAAATGCGAGATGTAAACTCGCAATTGTGAGATAAAAAGTTGCAGTTATCTTTTAAAATGTTTTATTCTGTGGCAGAAACAAGCTTCCATACTTGCCTGATCATAGCCCTTCTTTTTCCAGTGTTATTACTGTCCTTTTCTCTTTTGTAATGTCTTTCAGCCATCTCTCTTTCTACAGTCTTTCTTCAAATCACCCTCTTGCTTACTCTCTCTCCTCCTCCATCATGAGTGGACACGCCTCCTACTGCTGATTGGCTGATGTCTTGAGACGCTCGGTCTGATCGACTTTCAACAGCGTTTCTCAGAAATCACTTTCTGCACCTTTAAAATGTCTATATTGGCTAACGCTGATGAAGTTTAACATATAACATGCATAAGTTTAATGCACAATGATTGTAGTGCACAGCACATTTATATGACCTATTTGAACTTGACTCTTTGATTAATAAATTAAGCAGGCTATTTTAAATGGATCGGTTATACAGACAGTTTTTTGACTTTCTTCATAGACTAGTCGACTTGTTAGTTACAACATTTCCTTTTAAACGTTAATTAGTTTAAATGGTGCACATCCCTAATTTCCACTAACTCCCTGAAAATCAACTGAACATTTAAGACCTGAATACACTGATATGCTTGATTTTGAGACCAAGGAGATGTTGTTTTAACCCTTTCCTTTGACCCAAGTTCTACAAAACCACAAAACTAACCAAATTAATCATTAGATGAGTTCTAAACAAAACCACATGTTTTGCAAAATGAATAAACGGGGTACGTTCTTAAAAAAAAGTACGATATCAGCTACTGAGACAAATGACTAGCGAGTGCAAAGGTCAGTGACAGACTTGTATGTTCTCATCAGCTGAAGGTGAAAACACTTTGTCTTATTTCACATTTTGTTGCCAAAGGGCTCAGTGAAGTATGTGAGTAATGACATTGAATTTAGAACAACGGAGATTAGTTTTCAGAACATTGCTTTCATGGTACCGCCGCTCACAGGGACAGCAGGTTATGACTACACCTCAAACGATTAAAAAAAAAACATGGCAACAGTTTTCAAGGGATTTGAAGTTGACATGGATGGTTGCCTCGAGAGCAACATAATTAACTAAATGCCGAAGATTACAGATCGCTCTAATCATAACTTTGTGCATGCTGACCCTGGGTTAGCACTTCATGATAATGAAAAGATCATCCATGCTGGGGTACGCACTTCAGATACAAAAAAGTCAATCTTCAACCCAGCCGAAAGCCCCGTCTACGCATAAAGAACACTGATTCGCCAGGCATTTGCAAGTGACATTTGCTCAGAATAAATGGCTTTTGATGGAGCAGAATCAGAAAATTGCTTGTTAAATCTGTTGTAGGTTCTGACAAGGGCTGATGAAAGAAAAGAAAAAAACAGATGAAAAACAACTGTCATTTCATTAGGCATGTGATGGCCAAGGCACTGAAGTCATTACACTAACTATCTTGAAATTTTAAGCAAACCAGAGGTGACAAATGAGTGTGATCTATTCAAAAGAGCAAGATTTTTAAAAGCACTGAAAATTAAAGACTCCATGAAATCAAAATCAGAGTTCTATGGTTTTCAGTCCATCTCTATTAGTTTTGATGCCAAATATATTCTGGTGTACTCTAAATTTAAATGTTCACACAATTCAGATATATTTAAATTCACACTCCTTTTCTTCTGGGAGAAAAAGACAGAAAATAGTGATGACTTATCCTGGACTGCACAGTGCTAATGACTAATCAAATGCTCTCTATAATGACAATGTCCCTCCCCTTAATAACACCTGCAACCGACTAGCAAGTAGTAAATGAATGAATGAACGACTACAAAAATCCTGTTTTAATACAAAAATCACCATGAGGAAAAAATAAAACTTTTCATCAAGCCATTTCAATGGGTCTTTAAGAAACTTTTGAAGAACCTAAACTTGCAGGATACGCTATTTCCAGAAAACCCTTTTTGACCACGACTCTCATTAACTGCACCATTTCCTTAGAAACCTGATCTGAAACAGCTGTGTAATCATTTTATTTATGATATGGGTGTCTAAATTTTTTACTGCCTGTTGCACATTGAATCTTGATGTACACTACCATTTAAAAGTTGGGAGTTGGTAAGATTTTAAACGTTTATGAAAGTCTCTTATGCTCAGCAAGGCTGATTCTTTTGATCAAAAATACAGTAAAACAGTAATTTTGTGAAATATGTATTATATTGTGAAATATGCAAGTACTTGTTAACATCAAAAGCAAAGGCATTTTTTTTTATGTCTTATTGAAAGAATTTCATCATAAGTAACAAAATTCAATGCTGTTAGAGTGTATATACTGTTTAGACACTACACCCGGTTTCACAGACAAACTTAAGCCTAGTCCCAGACTAAAATGCATGTTTGAGCTGTTTTAAATTAAAGCAACTTGCTCTGACATACACTATATTGCCAAAAGTTTTGGGACATCTGCCTTTACATGCACATGAACTTAAATGACGTCCCATTCTTAATCCATAGGGTTCAATATGGAGTTGGCCCACCTTTTGCAGCTATAACAGCTTTAACTCTTCTGGGAAGGCTTTCCACAAGGTTTAGGAGTGTGTTTAAGGGAATTTTGACCATTCTTCTAGAAGCGCATTTGTGAGGTCAGGCACTGATGTTGGATGAGAAGGCCTGGCTCGCAGTCTCTGCTCTAATTCATCCCAAAGGTGTTCTATTGGGTTGAGGTCAGGACTCTGTGCAGGCCAGTCAAGTTCTTCCACACCAAACTTGCTCATCCATGTTTTTATGTTGGAACAGGAAGGGACCATCCCCAAACTGTTCCCACAAAGTTGGGAACATGAAATTGTCCAAAATGTCTTGGTATGCTAAGGAATTAAGAGTTAATTTCACTGGAACTGAGGGGCCAAACCCAATCCCTGAAAAACAACCCCACACCATAATCCCCCCCTCCACCAAACTTTACACTTGGCACAATGCACAAGTACCGTTCTCCTGACAACCGCTAAACACTGACTCGTCCATCGGATTGCCAGACAGAGAAGCGTGGTTGGTCACTCCAGAGAACACGTCTCCACTGCTCTAGAGTCCAGTGGCGGCGTGCTTTACACCACTGCATCCGACGCTTTGCATTGCACTTGGTGATGTACGGCTTGGATGCAGCTGCTCGGCCATGGAAACCCATTCCATGAAGCTCTCTACGCACTGTTCTTGAGCTAATCTGAATGCCACACAAAGTTTGGAGGTCTGTAGCTATTGACTCTTCAGATAGGCGACTACTGTGCACCTCAGCATGCGCTGTGATTTTACGTGGCCTAACACTTTGTGGCTGAGTTGCTGTTGTTCCCAATTGTTTCCACTATGTTATAATACCACTAACAGTAGTATTGAGGAAATTTCACAAATGGACTTATTGCACAGGAGGCAACCTATCACGGTACCATGATTTAATTCAATGAGCTCCTGAGAGTGACCCATTCTTTCACAAATGTTTGTAGAAGCAGTCTGCATGCCTAGGTGCTTGATTTTATACACTTGTGGCCATGGAAGTGATTGGAATACCGGAATTAATTTATTTGGAGGGGTGTCCCAATACTTTTGGCAATATAGTGTATCGTAAAATGCTTGTGCCATTGTTTTGTCTCAAGAAGATTGTTTTTTTTTCTAAGTCACATTTATAAAAGCTTAAATGTCCTAATTGAACTAAGGCCAAATCTTGACTTAATCTAAGCCCTGCCTATGAAACCAGGCCTACGATTCAAATTCAGGCAGTTTTTTTCTTCTTTTTTTTAACAAGTGCAACTTGAATGTGCAATAGTTCATCTTAAGAGAGAAGGTCAAGGCCATTGCCCTAGGTAAATGCAGATCACATTTTACGTTTACGCCAGGCTCTTGTTAGTTTCTCTGTAGCTTAGACACTTTGGCAGTGGGGTTAAAGGGATTAGGCAAAGACTGTTAATGAGGACAGTTGTCCTCTGCTCCAATTATTGTCCAATAACAAAGCAACATGTGCTTTAGACAGACACGTCTAAACGAGGCTACGAAGACCACCCCAGAAAAGCTCAACAATGACTTTCACCTTGGACTACATTTATGGAGTTGAGACAGAACTCCAAAATTAGACCAGTATGTATTGATAAGCCACATCACACATATTTACCTCTGCGAAACTGTTTTTATGGGTTCTGCATGATGTGTCTGATTATGTATTGATTTGGGTGGTGGAGCAGAGTGAGTCTGCAGTCAGCTATGATTACAGCATTAGCAGGTTGACAGAGCTTGCGGTGGAGTACATTCTCTGCTCTATGTGAACCTCAAATCAGGACTTCACAGGCAGTCATTGACAGAGATGAAGACTTTCATGCATGTCACAGGGAGAACTGCATATCAAATGAAGCATCAAAAATTAACAATAAATAGTGACATGCCTCTAAAACGAGAACAAAAGACGCCTGCAAGGCAGCAAAATAGCATTCTCTCCCGAGGGACACCGTAATAGCTCAGGAAGAGATAACGTTGTTTAATTTTTAATCACAGATTGTGTTTTCTTTGTTTCGAAGATAATAAATGAGCAATTTGATATTGAAAAGAAAAGCAGGATTGTGATGTCGAAGTAGCAACGGTGATGAAGAGAAGCAGAGGACCATGGGATGTGAGAATGACGGTTGCGTCTTTTGATCCGCTCGTGAACGGAAACCAAGTATTTGTATCAACAAATCAACAAATCACACAGAGGAGAGAGCCCACACGCATCTGTAGCGGAGGTCGGACGCATTAGCCGTGCATTCGGTATGGGCTGACTGATGTGGTCTGTCAGGTCTTCAAGGCTTCAGACAACGTGGCTACAGAGACGCTCCATGTAGCTTGGGACAACGGTGGCGAAAAGCATCCCTTCAGACGCCACCGACGTAATTGCTTCTGTCGTGGAAAACAACTGAGATTCATCAAGGCAATGAAATATTTACACAGAGGCCTCTGGTATACCCATTTAAAACGAGATGTAGATCTCAACAAGCACAACATTATATCTTCTGGCAGTGTTATAAGTGGAACGGCTCCTACAAAGTTTCACATCCAGCCAACTATCATTACATGAGTTGAGCTCCAAGATAAAAACACATAAAGCATGGGACGGCCAGATTTGGTGTCTAGATGAACAATATGCAACGTGTGCTAGATGGACTTTAAAAAGCACATTCTTGTTTTTAGATAGATGATTCCATTCAATTTGGAAAGTAGGCTAAGAATAAAGCCTCACTTGGTTGAGGTTAGCCCCATAAACTGATTAATAACTAATGCTTTCACAGGAGGGTTTGGCAATATGGACCCAAAAAACATATCTCTGTATTTTTAGACTGCACAATGGTCATATATATATCTCGGTATATATTCTACAAAGTGGGTTAAATGTTCATGTTTGTTTCATAAGGAACACCATAGATAAATGAAGCTTGCAAAGTGCTTTGTTTCAGGGTAGAACAGTTTGCACAGCTGGGTTTTACAAAGTTTAACACACTCTTCATACTGTAGTTTATGGTGCTTTTGTAAATGGTGGAAGAGATTTGAAATACTTCAACTTTTGAATGCAACCTGTTTATGACATTCTCTACAGATGAAATGCTTTTGCTGCTCATTAAATCTGAATAATCTACAAATAACGAGTGATTATTTTGATAATTGATTAATCAATCATTTATTTTAAGGGGTGTTGATTTAGCGCATTAATTAGATTAATTAATTACGGTGAAAAATAAGGCGTTACAATTATTAACGCATTTAATGCACTTGCCCCGCCCCAGACCAACGTAGGACATCTGATATTTCATACAGTTGATCGATGACAAATATGATGCAGGGCAACAACTCACTTGTGTAATTAGAAATAGTATATATATTACCGATTGGTGCATGACATCAAGTACCGCAAGAGCGATTCAAAAGCACATGGAGCCGTCTGCACCCTAATCGCTCTCATGGTAGCTTGATATCATACCGGCCTGTGCAGACGGAATGAATCAGCTGATTGAACAAATCAAGTGAATGAATCAATCAATCAATTACTTAATCATTCAGACATTTACTGCCACCTACTGGCAGTTTTAGTTTCTTATTTAGAGTATAATTTCAATAAAAAAATAATTTCATATTTCAATAGTAAAAAATAGTAAAAAAAATTGACACCCTCATGGTGCAAAAGAGTATGTGTAATAAATTCTAAATTCTATGTTGAATCAAATAAAATATTTCTAGGTGAAGCTACTTTTTGTATGACATTAAATTATCTTTTGGGAGTCATTTCTCCAAAAGCCAAATTTGATGTGCGATTAATTAGCAATTAATTCAATTAATTAATCGCCACATCATGTGATTAATTAGATTAAACATTTTAATCGCTTGACAGCCCAATTGGATAAAAAAATATATATATTCTATGTTTATAAAAAAAAAAACGTATTCTACATCCTGCACAAAACACTCAAGGAAATTAAAATAACTATAATAATAAAAATAAAAATAATTAAAAAAAAACAATGTATAGACTTTTTCTAACATTTACAAACAAAATGTAAGTTATGCTCTAAGGAAACATGTCTCACACACATGTGTTAAAGCACCGAACAGGTGTATTAAACTATATACTTATGAGTTAGTTTAACAAAATAGTTCTCATATTTAGGACAATTTGAATCTTTCACTTTCACAGCAGCAGCTCACTCTTTGTTCTGGCTATTTTTCAGAGGCTCTTGCAACATCAAGCTACCATATATCAATATAAACGGTATTGTCTTATCCTATATAGTTTTTGAAAAAATATCGATATACCTTACAAAGGTGATATACCGCCAAGCTCCATTTCACCATTACTGTCGCCAAAGAAGAATTTATATCTCATGCCCAACAAAAGCATTTCGTTAGCAATTATTTGTAGACATTAACACTCTGTTCCTTTGGCCAATATCTGCCCTTACTGATTTATCCGGACCAGGAAAAAATATATATATCCTATTTATTTTACAATTACTTTGACAAACACAATGAAGCGCTGGGTTTGTGTCGCTAAAGGCAGACTGCACGCATCCATAAATACAGGTCATCGACAGGCTGTCGGGATGCCAGGAAAGTCTCCCAGACACCTCTTTGCCGTGTCACAGATTGAATTGGTTCATCAGAAGGCATTGAGATATCTCAGCTTGTGAATTTATTGCCCTTGAATCATGTGGTTGTTCGAGAAGACAAACACTGCCGTGCGACAATCCATCTTGAGGCTGAAAATAATAATCAACAAATTAATTAGCTCATTAGGTTAAAACCATGAATGGAACTGTGCTTTCACTACAGGGAGCCCTTTTTAGCGAGAGATGCATGTGCTGGGAGTTAATGTGAGCTTTGCCCTTGCACTGGGTGACCAAAATGTACTATTCAGATTTAATTGAGAGTGTAATGCGCATGGAAATTGACAAAAGATTGAAACCAGAAACATATGTTTGAAGGAAATGTGCGGTAATATTTCAGATACTGAAGTCATGTTCAGTGTTAATGTACTGTAGTCAAGGAAACCACTGACGAAAACACGTGCCAAGATGATGCAAACACACTAATGAATGTGTTGAACTTAGTTACGTACTAGTCTGAATGTGTAAGTCACGTTGTGCTGCTAATAGACAGTAAAAGCGTACAGAATTATTGTATTATAATGTTATTTCACACCAAGGACAGTTCTTAAATGTTAAAGGCCCTATCATACACCCGGCGCAATGCGGCGCCAGGTGCGACGCAAGTGTTTTTTGTTAGTTTCATCCCGACGCAGTTATCATTTTCACGTCCTGCGGCACATTGTTTAAATAGCAAATGCACTCGCGCCCATTTGTGCGCCCATGGTCTGAACACGAGGTGTGTTCAGGCGTGTTACTGGAGAAGCATTCAGTTTTTCCGTTTGCAAATTCCGCCATGTAAATAGCGAATCCGCGATGGCGTGAGCGCAACTGGCTTTTAAAGGGAATGGGAGATGAGACTCTGATTGGTTTATTGCACATTATGCCCAAAACACACCCTTGTGACGGACCATTGTGACGTCATGATTGACAGTTGAGATTGACAGCTTCTCTGAGTGAAGTTGTCACTGAGGCACCAACTAACTTTTTTGGGGATTTTCGGGAGGAGATTGGAGCTTTAGTTTTAATTTCTACATTTCCTGTTTATTTCACACCAACATAATGAATTGTTTTGCAACTGTGAGAGTGTAGGCGGGCTTTTGATATCACGGCTCTACTTCCTGCTCTCTACTGCGCAGACTCCGGTCCCGAGGTCACTAGTGCGCAGACTTAGTCCCAAATCTGCGCAAGATGACAGCTTTTTCGGACGTTAGCGGCTTCACTTTTCTCCAGTGGAAGGTAGTGAAGACGCGTCGTTCATATTTTTTTACGGTCTATGGCAGGGATCCTCAAAATTGGCCCACGAGATCCACTTTCCTGCAGAGTTTAGCTCTAAACCTAATCAAACACACCTGAACATGCTAATCAATGTCTTCAGGATGATTCGAAAATCACAGGTATAGGTGAGTTTGTTTAGGGTTGGAGCTAAACTCTGCAGCGCATTGGCCCTCCAGGGCAAGATTTGAGGAATCCTGCTTTAGGGGTTCCGTACAACCCCATTTTCAACTAAAAGGGAAACTTTTTTGTGTTTTGGACATTCATTTACACAACTACGGGTTTTGGGGGACCTGGAAACTTTTTTGTGTTTTGGACGTTTATTTACACAACAATGGCTTTTCGGGACCTGAAAGCTAAATTTGAAAATGATTCAAGGGATTCAAAGTGCAAGTTTTTGAAAACTATATCGTTATCATCTCTGTGTAAACCAAAAAAACACGAATGTGTGAAAACAGTGAAAACTTTAATCTAAAATTAACCTAAATTCTCTCAGCAAACCTGCCAGTACAGATCTAAAGGTGTACATTATACATTGTTGTATTTTTAATACAACCCTGGCCTCTCCGCTGTGGCTCTCCGGGCCAGTGTTTTCACAGGGCTTCCACATGTATGCCTGTGAGGGAAATGTGGAGATAAGTGCATTTGTTGGCACATCACTTCAAAGAGACAGAGTGTGTCTCAGTGAGCAATGGCAGAGAGGCATGAACCAGGCCTTTGATCATTCCCAGCTTTCTGATCATTAAAATATTGGATTAATAATTGATTAAAACACCAGGGCTTATTGTGTTGCGTCTCAGAATCCCAATTTATTTCAACCTTGAAATCACCTTTTCCTTAAATAAATATATAGATACTATTACAGTTTTTATCCATATTTTAATTAATTCAAATTTTATATTTCCCGTTTTAATTTCAGTAATATTTGTACATCAAGTATACTTTTAGTATACTTTAGTACATCAAGTTAAACAAAATAAATAAATAAATAAATAAATGTTGCCTTGGCAACTAGCTGAAGAAAAAAAAAAAAAAAATCATAGTTTTATTCATTTCAGTTTACATTTATTTTATTTTAAGTAACAATGAATCTACCACTCGTCTGTTTGAAACATTTGCACATTTTGTCATTCCATTCTCATAATTGCATAATTGCACCCAGTTGCAATACTTCCTTTTGCTTTAGATTAAATTAAACAAGCCCTAATAGGGCTGGGTACTGACACAAATTTCACGATTCGATTAGATTCGATCCCGATTCTTAAGGGAAAAACATCTCTAAGTTGGTACTATACAGTATTATTATAATATTGAAGGTTAAAATTAACTGTTTTGTATACAAACAATTACACGCAATGACGTTTTTATAATAATAAAGTTATAATACTATCTTTATAATTACATAATTATGTTATAAACATTTAAACGGGGACTGTCATAAAAACATATTTTTTTATTTTTCATAAAGACTGATTTTTTCAAACATACATTAAATATTGAAAAACAGTAAAAAACCATAATGAATATATAATATGGTATATATACAGTATTTAGCAAAATGCTCATCTCTAGACTTAATTTTTCTAGCTGTCTAACATGTTTATGGTCACTTAATGGCTTTTCTGAGGTAAATGTAACATTACGTGACTCTTTTATTGTCGCCTTTCCCCGGTTGAAACACTGATTGAGCGATTATTGAGCGATTACATGTGAAATGATACGGATTTCGATAAGTTGTACTGTATCTTTCAACATACCTTCTGATGTTGATTCATGTTTATTTTGTGCTGTAACTAGTAGTAAAGCTGAAGATATGAAGAGATGAAGCGCTTGATCTGGGGCGGCAACAGCGAACTGTCGTACGATTTAGTGGATGGAAGGCGCACTACAATGTTCTGTTCATTCATCAACTGAAAACAGCATAGACTAAAAATAGATTCTTGGGATTTAAGAATTGATGTCGGTTAAAAAAAATGAGCATTGATTAAAATCGAGAAATTCATATTTTTTACCCAGCCCTAAGCTCTAATATTCACAGCCAAGGATCCTGCTTAATAGTTTCTCAAATTAATACTCATTCATATAAACTCACTATCTTTTTGGCTCCCTATTCCTTCATTTAGTATTCTGGCAGTACATGAATAAACATCGCAAGTGCGCTCG
The DNA here is from genome assembly GCA_039654625.1 of Rhinogobio ventralis. NCBI lineage: Eukaryota > Metazoa > Chordata > Actinopteri > Cypriniformes > Gobionidae > Rhinogobio > Rhinogobio ventralis. The sequence goes on from CM077198.1 coordinate 14,004,692, forward strand.
TTTAGCAAGCCATATGTTTGAGGTGTTTTAAGTACTTGAGCCTTGCGGCGCAGTGCTGTTGTTTAAGATGTCCTTGCTGGGGTCATAGCCCTCTTGTGATGTCTGTGATGAGAAGGAAACATTCACTTTGGGCTCTCAATCCTCAGCGGACTACTTGTTTAGTGTTGTCCTTCAATCGCTCTCTATCCCAAACCTGTCTCAGTGGATCTGGCGTGTTGAGGTGCTATTATGGGCTAATTTCAGACCCACCACCAGGCTGGAACTGCACTGTTGATAGCTGGGCTAAGCTCACACCCCAGGGAGGTCAAATCCCAGCACTGCTTTCAAGCTTATGTCTCTATAAAGCCAAATACTTTAACCAAAAAAAAAAAAAAAAGGAGGAAATTCACATTCATGTCAAAGTGACTTGGAATGTAGGACGAAACCTATGATGAGCAAAACCTTCTTCAACAGTCACCCTGGTCTGCCTGGCCTTGAAGAATGATGTTCCACGGTGTTCACCCCTTCCATAAAGCTAAAATATATTGCTTGTTTGCAGCCAAGCACATGCCTCAGCAAAGACAAAGAACTCTTCGTTTTGCCCTTAGGACTGAAGAAACTGAGACGGAGGGCTGCTGTTACTGGGACAGAAATATTTCCATATCGACTCCATCTGGGGAAAAAAAGTGGCTGGAAAAATCTAGTAGCATCATTTATATAACCCCATAACATCACAGTATCATCACATCGGATCAAAGCTAAAGACTTTTTTCAAGGATTTTTTTTTCTTCAAAAACACCAAATACCAAAAACCAAAAATACCAATTACTATTTGTAATTCAATAAACAGAAAACTGATTCACCATTTATTAAATTAGATATTTTGCATAAATATGTACTTATCTGTAAATGTTACTAAACAGTCATGTGATCAGAAAGGAAAAAGAAAAAAGAAAACCATTAATGCTTGACAACAGATTTATAAAAGATTCTCATACACCGGATCATGAGTTCCTTTCTTCACTCTGAAACATGCAGTGGCCAGTTATTAGGCGATACATCAAATATTAGTGACATTATCATGATATCTATGCTGACGATATAAAATGAAAGAAATATTGGCAGTATTCGAAGGGGGGTGGGGTGCCATTCCCCCTCAGTTGAAACTGCGCTCCGGGGGGCGGGATGAAGGAATTGGTTATCTCCCTCGGTTGCAAGGGCGTAGTTTTGGTTTGAACATTGGGAGGTTGAAGTGTGAACCGTTTAACAGGGTCCCAGGGCATGCTCCCTCGTAAGGTTTATTTATTTATTTATTTTTTTGTTTCTTGTGCAAAGTTGGTTGTTGGCATAACTGCAATAAAGTAATAGCTTATATTTAACAATCACTTATTTACTAAGGTCCATGGGAAGTCAAACTATCTTTACTTAAAATTTTCTTATACTGAACATATTCATCTCCTGGAATATCTGAAAGCCAGGTTTTTCCTAATATCTGTCATTATTAACAGAACACAATTTACACATGGGGACAACCAATTGTTTAGTCAATAATTCAAGAAGGTCCATACTTTAAAGCTCTTGATTCATACTTGTACTTGGCCTTATGAAAAAGTAACATAGTTCTTTTAGGCTCATTGTTTAACTACAGCATTTGTTATAATGAGGATATAATTACAGGTAAGACCACTGATGGCTCCTCATTATCATGCTTAGACCAATGTTAACAGACTTTTTAGTGCATGCTGTTTTTAGATCAAGTTCAACTTTCTCAGTAGCGTTTTACTACATTCTCAATAGAATTCAAATGGGTGGCACATTTTCTCATAGGCCATTTTCGCGATAGGAACAGCTCACGCAAATCTTATCACACTTTTGGAGCGCGCTGGTAAAAGTGCCTACAGTGATTTGTGCGCCACTCATGCAACATTTTACAATTGTGACCCTAGGAAGGTAGGAAATGTATATGTAGGAAAATATGTTTATGGAAATTGATCTTTACTTAATATCCTATTGATTTTTGGCATAAAAGAAAAATGTATAATTTTGACTCATACAATGTATTGTTGGCTATTACCACAAATATACCTGTTTTGTGGTTCAGGGTCACAATTGGGTTTTAGTCATATTGCGCAGATAATTGATCCGTTCAGTTCATACAGCTTATAAAAGCTCAGAACCAGCAATGTATACAATTAATTAATAATCTGATTCAGCAACACGTCCTCATGAAATGCATATCTATAGCACAAATTGCATTTATCATGCAATTTATATGCGAAAATTTGTTTTACGTGCATATGATACGCACTGTAAACCCCTTGGGTAGGATTAGTGGTGTGGGTTATGTGTGTATTACACGCCATAAAGTGCAAAACATATGCATGCGAAAACTGTGTATCATATGCACGTAAAAAATCATTTTTGCGTATAAATTGCACAATAAATACAATTTGTGCTATAGATACGCACTTTCACGAGAAAAGGGCTGGATTCAGAGTAACGGCAACATGTGAGAAGTGGCGATACGCAAGAAAATGTAAGGGTATGCTACAGATATAGAAGTGGTACTGCGTACCGGCCCACTTCGAGCACTGTGTATATCGCAATAATGTTAAAAGTTTAGCTTATAAAGTCCGTAAGCCAATTTTTACTCATGCTGGCAAGTATCACCTCTTCATATACTCGTCAATGTTGATTTGTACAATGTTGATTCAATTTCTGACTTAAACTTTGAACAAATAATAGTTTAAATTAACATTAAATTAACCATTAAAATGTTATAATAAAAACATCACATTGTGTGCTCTACTGTTCCTACCAGGTCTCAGAAGATACCTAAAAGTCTAAACGTTTGTTATTCTCGTCCCTGTCTCAATGAAGTCTTTTACTGTCTTCAGTCTAAACAGCGATGGAGTCTGAGGAACAGTGTTCTCTTGCTGTATCCAATGCCTCAAATAGCTGCTCTCATGACTGGGGGCTTCTTGGCAGGAAGTGCCATGTAATGTGCTAAAACAGTGACAGGACGGTCAAGCACAAGCTGCCGTAGTACCTCAGCCGTGCAGAACTGTCTGGCAGGCCTTGGACCTCCACCTCAGCTGTTAAGTGGAGGTGAAAGGATCACGTGACCTGCCATCAGACAGTTGCCTAGGGAGGCTTGTTTATGTGCCTGTATTTGGTGAAATACAACATAGCTTTCAATGTGTAATATCTCACTGCACCTTGTTCCACTGAGGCATGTGCACAACCACCCACACGCACAGATATGTATAGTTGAAGCATATGCCCACCTCCAAACATAGCAAAATTATAAACAGTAATTGGGCATATGCAGACTAATGGGGGGGAACTGTTTGACACTCGGTGTCATGTGACGATTTCTCGCTCAGATGCAATTATGTAGCAACCATCTGAAGGAGAAGTTCAAGGCATTTTACCAATTCCAGCAATCTCATCACCCTTTATAAGTGCTTTGCTAACTGTCAAATAGTGACATTATTATGATATCTTTGCTGACGATATAAAATTGTATACTGTGTATATTGCAATAATGTTATAAGTTTAGCTTATAAAGACCATAACTAAGGCAATTTCACTCATATCTCACAAGTAAAATAGATGATAGGCATCTGCTTTCAAAGTGTGTGAGCATTCTGTGAAGTGTCAAACGTTTCTATTTACAACGTGTTTAATAGTATTGAGCATTGTAGTCAATCATAGACATTCCAAATTTTGAAAAATATTAAGATATATACACTCACCTAAAGGATTATTAGGAACACCATACTAATACTGTTTGACCCCCTTTCGCCTTCAGAACTGCCTTAATTCTACGTGGCATTGATTCAACAAGGTGCTGAAAGCATTCTTTAGAAATGTTGGCCCATATTGATAGGATAGCATCTTGCAGTTGATGGAGATTTGTGGGATGCACATCCAGGGCACGAAGCTCCCATTCCACCACATCATTTAAACGATGCCCAATTGGCACTAAGGGGCCTAAAGTGTGCCAAGAAAACATCCCCCACACCATTACACCACCACCACCAGCCTGCACAGTGGTAACAAGGCATGATGGATCCATGTTCTCATTCTGTTTACGCCAAATTCTGACTCTACCATCTGAATGTCTCAACAGAAATCAAGACTCATCAGACCAGGCAACATTTTTCCAGTCTTCAACTGTCCAATTTTGGTGAGCTCGTGCAAATTGTAGCCTCTTTTTCCTATTTGTAGTGGAGATGAGTGGTACCCGGTGGGGTCTTCTGCTGTTGTAGCCCATCCGCCTCAAGGTTGTGCGTGTTGTGGCTTCACAAATGCTTTGCTGCATACCTCGTTTGTAACGAGTGATTATTTCAGTCAAAGTTGCTCTTCTATCAGCTTGAATCAGTCGGCCCATTCTCCACTGACCTCTAGCATCAACCAGGCATTTTTGCACACAGGACTGCCGCATACTGGATGTTTTTCCCTTTTCACACCATTCTTTGTAAACTCTAGAAATGGTTGTGCGTGAAAATCCCAGTAACTGAGCAGATTGTGAAATACTCAGACCGGCCCGTCTGGCACCAACAACCATGCCACGCTCAAAATTGCTTAAATCACCTTTCTTTCCCATTCTGACATTCAGTTTGGAGTTCAGGAGATTGTCTTGACCAGGACCACACCCCTAAATGCATTGAGGCAACTGCCATGTGATTGGTTGATTAGATAATTGCATTAATGAGAAATTGAACAGGTGTTCCTAATAATCCTTTAGGTGAGTGTATATCGCACACACCTACTGTCAAGTTCATGTTCATTATGCTAATGAATTGCCTCACTTGATCAACCTAAATGCTGTTACAGTTTTTCTCAGTCGCTTTGGTACATCTCTTGAATCATCCTCAAGATTTTCAAACCAGTAAGTGCATTTCTCAAATCAATTTGTACAAAAAGCACCACACACCTGCAAAAGCCTGTAACCTGCTCAAAATCCTTAGTTTATCTCTCAGAAGTAAGTATCTATGTCAATGAACATATCTGCACCATCAGAATGACAAGTCCTTGTGTCATTGTTCACTAAGAAAGTGAAAATGCTTAGTCATGTTGTCAATATAACAGTGTACTCTGTCAGTATTTTCAGATGTAAACTATGTAAAGCCTGCACTTTATCTATATGGCATACATTTCAACAATACAAATGTGTGTGTGTGTGTGTGTGTTACTATGTATCTCCATAGAGTATATTTACTGTATAATGTAAAACGCAAGTGAACTATAGCATTACAGTAAGTATACAGTATAAGAGCATAGTGAGCAATGTCTGATTGCATACCTGTTCTGTCTACAAATGTTTGAATGATTGAATGACACAGCTGTTTTCCCAACATTCGGCTGTACCTTTCAACCCGCCTCGGCCATAAGGTCATGATTGAGAACCTCGTCCAAAATAGTGGCCCTTATTTCATCAGATACATGTCTACAATATTGGCCTCTTCTACCTCTTTGTCTGTTTTGCCTCCCTACCCTTTAACCACGCGTCCTTACTCCTCTTCTTCTTCCTGACTGTTGACCCTGTTTGTTTAGTTGTTGTTCTTCCATTGTCAGAATTTGTAACACTGTGTTGTGCTATGTCTATTGCCAAATTAAGCTTCGTGACATGCACCTCTGAGCTTTTAGAGAACTGGTTGATCATTGGCTGATCTAGCCTTTACATTTCCCTTCATTAGTGAAATTTTAAATTCACCTCTGCAATTCATCAATTCAGGACACATAAAAAAAATATAATACAAATGTATAGAAAATGTGCTAACGGTTTATGACAAATAGTTCAAGCATTGAATGACTTATGCAAGTAACTAATGCCTAGATGTTTTGTGGGGTAAGACTATTCAACAGGGATCCATTATAATATATAGATCAACATGAAATAAGCAATTGATAATGTAGGAAACAGCAGACAATTGAACATAATTGCATGAATGTACCAAAGCATTTGCAATTTGTTCAAAAGTATGATAATAACATGCATAAGTGACTAGATGATGTGGAGGTTGAACAAGTAGTTTTGAGAATTTCAGTTCAGAGAAAAGCTGTAACACAAATATCCAATGTCAATAACTAATATAAATATAGATTAGATAGATAGACAGACAGACAGACAGACAGATAGATAGATAGATAGATAGATAGACAGACAGACAGACAGACAGATAGATAGATAGATAGATAGATAGATAGATAGATAGACAGACAGACATATAAATAGATAGACATACAGACAGACAGACAGACAGACAGACAAGCGATAGATGGATAGATAGATAGATAGATAGATAGATAGATAGATAGATAGATAGATAGATAGATAGATAGATAGATAGATAGATAGAGTAAACATTGTGACAACTAGACCCAGCCTCCCGTTTATCATATCGCAGTGTGCTTAAGGATGTTTTCCTCACACTTTTAAAGGTCAGCCCTGCCCAGCTTTGCTAAGTGTGTTTTGGCAAATCATAACCACAGATTTCGCTCCCTTTATGGGAAAATTGTGCGCACAGATGTGGAATTATCAATCCCGTGCTGCTCATTAATGTCTGAGACAGCAGGAGTTTAAAGTGGAAGTATTCATGTGATTAATACTTCTTCTTGCTTCAGGAATGTGAGGAGAACTGCACATATTTACAGCTAGCATCTGTTCCTCCACTACTAGGGCAAACACAAAAATACTTTGCATATTAGTCACATATTCTAAGATCAGCAAACATGCCGGCCTTCGGCAGTTTCGTTGCGTTCATTCTTCATCGTTTTAAAACCCAAGGCACGGTGCATCCATCTCAGTGGATTAGCTGCTAGCGTAGCTCAACACGTCACCACACGATTGCAGTTCGATACGTTGCCACCTTAGAGTGACACCTCTATCTGTGTTCCAGCGGATTCTCATTTAGCACATGCAGGCTTGTTGCCTTTTCATCAACTTATTACTATTAAGTGGTCCTTATTTCCCTGAACAATTCCTACCCAACTCACACTTAAAGACCTGTATTGATCCTCATGGTACACGCCATCCCCTCCTGATTTCATTAGGCCCGGTGCTGTTAATTACTCCACACTCTAACCTTTCAGTGTTTCATTTGGACCGACAAATTGGGTGAATTAAAAAGGAGCTGAAAAGCAGTGCAAGGCCTGACGGTGTGGATCCCCGAACTGGTATGCCAAATTCCCAAGTGGCGTAATAATTAAAAAAGTTCATCAATGTTCCCTTTGCTCATCACATTATGCAGAGGCTAGGCTCACTGGTAATAGTTCTGGAGGATTCATTTAGGAAATTAGACCAGTTTGATCTGGTTCTTCATCAAGAGAGCAGTCTAAGTCCCCCCTAGAGGATTTGTGTGGATAAACTGCCACCTTTATTTTAGTGAAATAGATAGAAAGCATGCGAGGAAACATCCAGGGGATTGTGGTACCTGCAATTTTGCTTTCTGAACTATTGATGAGCGCCGCACACGGATTTGGTGCCAATGCAGTCATTTTGTGCCATTATATGACTCTGTGATAATAACTTAATCATAATTGGCTTTTGATGCTTGAGAGTGTTGAATACCCATTTTCAGAGGGGAATGAATTGATTTACTGCTTGATTTAATTGTGCATTAAAATTCAATCATGTACTTTCAACCAAATTCAAAGCAAGTTTTCTGAAGCGATCCCTAGAATACAGGTGGAGTTGAAGGACATCTTCACATCTTCAGTTTTTCAGAGCTAACTTAATAATCAGATCTTATTGATTACATTAGTGTGAAGGTCCGAGATGAAACGTGATCTAGTTATTGATGAAACAACTTCAATTTTTATGCTATGCATTAGATATACATTAAGTGAAGTCATCATCAAACAAAAAGATTGACTTTGATAGAAGAAAAATTGAGAACTTGGATAAGCCAGTAATAGATTTGGCAGATGAGGGCAAGGTAATATTTTTGCACTCATGAGAAAACCCATTTGGAGTCCATGTTTAACTGCCCATCAGTCTACAACTGTGCCCTCTACCCTCTACGCTTCCTGAAATCTCTCATCGGCCGAAGGTCAAAACTCGGTCTACATGTGGTCTCACCACACACCTGGCTTCTGTCATTGCAGCTCAATGTGAAAAGAGAGAGTCAGAAGGTCGTTTGAGTGCAAAGCTTTGACGGACGGATGATGGGAAAAGTAAGGAGCTAATATCTGCATCAAGGTTCAATGTTAGCTTCCTCAGCATGACATTTAAATTGTTAATGGTTTGGATTGTTCTTTTATTGAATGACTTGACACTTCCATTCATTTGGAGTGGCAGTGGCTTTGTCCACAGCTGATAATGTGAAAATCCCACTGTATTAGGGCTCATGCTGGAACAAGCGGAGGATCACTTATCACTGTCACTTAGGCCTTGCCTGGCAAACAAGACACCTGATGGTGACACTGATTAATGATGCCAGATAAGTTTGTGTGAACAGCGGGAATCCCACACAGGTTTCGTCTGCATCATATTTAAGCATATGGACACCATATGGATCTAAGCATTTCCATAAATATGATGACCAACCGCAGCGAACCTGCATTTTTCCCTCTTGTTGTGCAAATACAGACAGTAATTCAGTAATAACTCTTTAAGTACTGAATCTACTGATCCAAACACAGGAAAAGAAGAAGCAGAAACAAGCGACAGCATATGTAAGCAGATGCAAATTTAAAATAATGCAATCATTAACATTAAACAGCATAAATCAAAACTGCCTAATGTTACCAAATGAAATGTTGACCCAGAAAGTGGTATAGGACTGTACAACTTAAGGGGGTGTTGATGGACTTGATTTTGATCATCGTTCTGAATCCCATCTGATGTAGTCTCTGGCAAAAATGCTATTTTCTCAGCTTTTTGCTCAAAATGATGGTTTTATATGAAACCACCTTCAAGTGTTAAAAAGAATGCATTAAGCTAGAATAAAACAGGTTTTTTGTTTAAAAGCAGAGGCTGTGTTCTTTCTTTTGGTATAAATGCATGTTCAGATATTCATACAACTACATATTCTGGAGGTCATGAAAATGATCAAAAATGCTGACGGGGAAATTGTTAAAAAGATTCCATATAAGGGATCACCTAACCTTTTTTTTTTCTTTCAAATATTAAAGTCTTTGCAATAGCTTACAATCACTCTTCAAATATATATATAAATATAAATATAAATATATATATATATATATATATATATATATATATATATATATATATATATATATATATAATAAGTCTACTTAAAGAGACTTTACTGCAGATGTAGATATCCATAAAATTTATGTTTGTTTATGCTCTATCACTACACGTTAAAAATAAAGCATGTAGATTGTAGCAATTAAAAATCTTCATGAATGCATAAATGCTTAAGTCTAATAGCAACATTTTTAAGAGCAATGGCTCCCACTTATTTAAAATCTCAAGTGTTTATTTACACTTTTGATACACTTAAAGGTATTGACTTGGCTTTGCCTACTCTAACATTAATAGCAATGGTTATTGATTGTCAAGATTGATTTTAAACTGAGGGAAATAGATGCATACCCATGGTGGACTTAAGTAATTTATACCGAGAGAGAAAGTCTGAAGGGGAGATCCTAATAAGCCCAGACTAATTAACTCAATAACAGTTATCCATGTGCCGCATTTCAAGTATCCAATGGTCTCAGAAAAGGTCTTTTCTTTTAATTTGAGCTCTTTTCTACAGAAACATAATTGCAGTTGTCAAGAAAAGCCTGTCTAGAAGCTTTTCAATACGACAAAAGCTGGGCAGCCTATCTGAGATTTTTGAGCTTTGATTGCACACAGTCTTTATGAAAAACTGCCTGTGAATAGCAGGGGATGAGACTGCAACTCATAAAGCTGAAAACAGAAAGACAAGGTCATGAGTTTTGTCTTCACAAGAAAATGAAATTAAACTAAAGTAATAAAGAGTAAATAAAAATAAAAAAATAAATACATTTTTAAAAAAGTAAAAAGCTTTATAGTCCGAGAAGGAGAAGTAAGGACAAGAACAGATGATAAAAAACAAACAACCAACCAAACAAAAAAACTATAAATCACAGTTTCTGGGCAGGTAGACTTGTAAGCTACATTTTTCTCTTTTTTTCTTCTTCTTTGGTTTGTGATTCACCAAAACGGTTAGGTACAAACCTACAAAATATTAAAGTAGAAATTCTGCCATAAAAATGGTGTTTGCAGTCAAATCACTTCATAAAAAGATTCCCACACTGGCCTTTCAATATGGATTTTCTACTCTAGGAACACTAAGCACATGGCAGGGGTATTACAGACACTATCTGATATTTGGAAAATGTTCTGGGATTGATGTGCTTGTATTTTGCTGGCCTGGCACTTGCTTTTGCTGTGTGATGTAGCCTCGACTTTGCAGGATATTCCTTTATATCCTGAGAGCTAAGAGGTATCAACATTTTACAGCAGGCAGAGTGTGTCCACTTAAAGAAAAAAAACAAAAAAACATTACAGCACCACATGACTCACTGGAACCTAAAAAAAGAGAACAAAACAGCCCAAGGTAGATGCACAACATTTAGGTGAAAAGAAACAAACAGCCATGTGTATTTCAATTAATATGAACCTGAAACAATATACATTAAAAATATAGTTTACTCTAAATGTAACATCCTGTCATTATTTACTCACCCTCGTTTCATTTTGAACCCATATAAATCACTTTCTTAGACAGACAACAAATGATGACAAATGTGAGGTAATAATTACCAATATTTTTGCACTAAAAATGTATTCTTTAAACACCATTTCTGACAGTTATGAATAAGTATGTCCAAAATTATTATTTCAAAACTATTACATAATTATTTACAATGATTAGCCCAATAAAAAGTACAATACTTTTCTTTGGTGGTCATTTGTTTTGTGTAGATATTCATACATTCACTATTCATTTATTTTACTATTGTGAACAAGCGGAGGTTATGTTGCTTCAAAGCCAACTTGAAAGTTCAGTGCGACTGCCACTAGTGGAAAAATGCAACAATCATATGCGAATGTCGGAGAAAGTGGAAAGCCGGCTAGATCTTTGTGGTCACTCTTCACTTTCATTATATATGGGAAAGAACAGCTTGGACATTATGCTAAACATTTTCTTTTGTGTTCCCAACAAGAAAAAAAAAAAGTAATACAGGTTGGGAATTACATGAGGGTGACTGAATAATGAATTTTCCTTAACATCAGTGACAGGCAGCTTTCCAGGCATGACAAAAACTGTTTATATTTATGACTAACTAGATATTAATAATGTATGAGAACAAACACGATACAAAATGTAACCACCAGAAACAGTACATGTCTGCACATGAAAAATGCTCTATTAAAACAGGCCTGTGACTCAAAATATAGTCTGTGTCATCAGCCGATGTAACAAGGGAGCAAACCTAACATTATTTCTATTCCAGACCTCTCACTGTTTTCTGGCTATGGCTATCAAATGCAACATATGTTGCCACAGTGAACAGTGCTAGAAATCTTCAGAGCTTGATTCAGTCTGAAATCATCCAGAGCTTGTTTATATTCAGTGTCAAGCTGACTGCTTCAAGGCCTGTAAACTACAGCCCCACACAGACCTTTAGAGAGCGGTCTACAAGTAAATCTCTTATTATCAAGCTCTCTGCTGTTTGGGAGATGCTAACAATCAGATATCAGTGCAACAGCAACTCTGGTTTGGAGGAGCAGCGTCTAATAAGGTCATTGTATTGTTTTACTATTCATTTTGTAAACAGCAAGTCTTAATTCTCCTTCCAAGAATATACTAAGTATGTGGAGCAAATTTTAAATTCCAGTCAGTGCAGTGCTATCATATTTATTTATTTATTACATCCGTTTAATGATTATCATACCATCGCAATTCCCTCCAGCCTGTCCACAGCAAAGATTCCCATCTGTGGACCAGACCAAGGGTCTCAGGAAATTATAAATTCTTGTTTTAAACCAAACTCACTCATCATTGAAAAAAAAAAAAAAAATCACTTTTAAATATTCCCTTGTCTATTCCCCTTGGCGCCTCTTGGAATGTGGCTGGGAACGTATTTAAGAATAGTATACAAATTATTGCCAAACTTGACAGTGAGAGTCCTATGAATAATAGCATGAAGAGGAGAGGGAGGGAAAGGTTGCGTGAAGGTGAGAGGCATTAATTTGCTTTTAAGCTTATGGGAGATTCTTCCATGCTCTCTGCGTTTAGCCACCCACTGTAAAGATACAGCACCACTCCTAGTGCCTGTGACACAAGCTCATTAGCATCTCACCCTACATCAGGAAAATGACTACCTTCCACGGGTGGATCATTATACCGCGTTATAGGGAATACCTTATAACTATAAATGTGGGGAAAGCATATGCAATAAAGGCTCCAGATGACTTTTTTGTTCCAGAATATGAAGATTGGCTTCCTTGTCAAAACAGGACACAATGAAACGTGGAGCCGCACAAATCACCAATTCAAATGATTGATTAATTGCATGACACTTGGCAGCAGGAGGGCGATAACATTGTCTGAAGACCTCTTATTCACAGATAAAATAGAGGAAAAAGCCATTTTAGAGCCTAGAAACGAATCACGTGGTCGCCACACACTGTTTTTCATTCTTACTGAAATATTTAGCACTTGAGTTGAATTGCTTTGATCAGTATGGAAGATCAGATAAGAATCATGGGACTGAAACCACTCTAGCATTATCTTGATGTCCTACACTTCCATTGCGTTTCAATTCTGCTCAGTATGCTCATACTATGCACCTCTTTTAATTTAACTAGACCTTGTTTGTGGCTGGAACTCATTTATATAGTGGTTCCTATGGAGGTACATCAAGAGTGTTACATAGTGAGCTTTAAAGAGTACAAAAGGTAGACGGCCCACACTAATCTCAATTTACACAACACAGATTCATAATGAGGTGAATAAGCAGTGGTATTAAAAGTACTGAGAAATTGAGGTACTGCATCAAAAATGAATTCAAAAGTATCAAACTCATGTTTTATTGCCTTTTTAATTAACCCTATTTAACCCTTATGCTGTGTTGACCCTTACATTTGGTGTTCCCAGTCAAAAATGTCCAGGCTTTTAAAAATTGCTTGTAAACTGCTTGTTATGCTATATTATCACCAAATATTGGATTCAATATTTTAGTAAACTTGTTTTCTTTCAATTAGAACAGGTTTTGTATTTCTTTTTGGAACTTATTGATCATGGGCCTCATTGATCTGAGCACCTATGTTGTTGAGTGAGAAAAACATCATTTGTGGATAATTTTGTCAACAAACAAAATATGAAAAAAATGCAGTTTATCACACTAGTGTACTTTAATGTTTAAGCAGGGAGTTTGTTTTGAAGCGCTTTTATTTTGTACAAAATTGAACAAAGACACACTTAGGTAAAAAATGACCAGCCTACAAAAAAATATACAATAAATGAAAATAAAAAAAACATTTATACGCTATTTTTTGTAGGTCTGTCATTTTTAACCAGGAACACCACAAGTGTAACAAGATGGGGAAAAAATCATAAAAAAGTAAAAAAAAAAAATTAAATATCCAAAGTAGTTTAATGCAATAACATTAACTAACATTTTCGGGGGAAAAGAAACTCCTCTGCGGGTCAAAATGACCCTAACACAACATAAGGGTTAAAGCGACTTTTTAGTAAGAGAGAACAACATAATCTCATTAGTAATACGTATCAGTACGTAAAAATTGGTTCTATCGCATATAGAATGATATTTACAAAGAAATATCTATTAATTATGAATTATTGTCACTGTACATTTATGTTCTTATTACACATTGTTGAATAAATTGTTAGCTTTAAGCTAGGAGCTCTAAAATATATGTATATCATAGTAAAATAAAACTACACAAATTATTTTAATATCAAAATAATATAGATTTGTATGCTTCTAAATCTATCTATAATGCTATTTTAGATGTTGCCAATATGACTATACATATGTTTCAGCCAGCATTTATCCAAACGTACAAAAATGTATGTGTAAACAATACGCACACATACTCATGAATACTAAGGAGATTAGACTGGAATACGTAGACAACATAAAAAAAATGACTTTGTACTTAGTACAATTTTGTAGATTTGAGTCAAATGGATTAATTGAGTAAAATTACACAGTTAAAAGTACAATACTTTACAAGTGAAGTATAAATTCCCAAAATAATGTCAGTATAAAATAATACTCAAGTACTTTACACCCCTGTGTGGATAAAGTCTGACTTGAACAGTGCAACTGTAAAATCATAAATATCTTTAGCTAATAGATGTTATTATTAAACAAAGCATTTCTTTTTGAATGCTTTCAGTTCATCCATCTAAAAGAAATAAGAATCCTTTGCATCTTGCCCGCTCTAAATTAGACTCGCTACAGAAGGAAATTAGGTGAAGTTTGAAGTTTTCTCCAGGAGTTCCTCTGAGAGCCATAAGAACAAAGAAACATGAGAGAATTATTAAAAAGCACAATATATGAACTAAATGACCCCTCAGTGCCAAGCTGCCTCTCCATACAGCACAATCAGCAGATTACCTCCACCTGAAGAACTCAGGATTCTTTCACTTCCTATCACAAATTACATGATAATGGCAGAAAACCAGATTATGTTTGATGCTTTTATGTAACGTTGAACGTGGTTGTTGTATCGTGTAACGTTAAATGCAATAACCAAGCAACAGCAAAAAGCAAATCATTTGAATCCTAATGGCTGCCATTCTGTTATATAATATCGAGCTTTCTCTGGGCAGAGCTTTCAAAAAATTAAGAGGTTAAGCTTTGTAGCCAAGAGGCTAATGCATGGAAAAACCCTTTGGACCCTAGCTGAACTAAATCCAGCGCACACAATGACACCCCATTAACAGGATGGAGGACACCAGGAATGCCTGAATCCGAACGCTGAGCAGATTTCCAGGTGGACGGGAGTCAAGCGCCTCGGACTCCTGGGTAACTGCACTCTGACACCTCCACTGATTTGACAAATGATTCTATATCAAAGGGCTGCGCACACATTTGACTTAATTGATTAGACAGCATGTGGTGAAATCCCTGATTGGTTTAACTAAAAGATCAGGAAACATAGTTTCATAAAAACCACGCACTTTGTGGTGACAAGGGGGGGAAAATTAGTTCCTGCCTTCTTTTAAGTATGACTGATTAATATTGAAATGTGTATGAAAAATGAGACAAATTAATCTTGTTCTAATGCCATAAATCATCTAATCCGAGTGGGTTTACAGCTGTAATTCCAGAGGTTAGAATTTCTTTCATCTCTTCATTAGTGGGGTCAACCACAGCCAGAGGACCTTGTGAGGGGCAAGCCTATAAATGCGGTACCCTGTGCACAGACCCAGGTTTAATACGGCTGTAAAAATCCAACATGTCTGCCAATTAAAGAGACACCACATTAACACTGCTTCTGTAATTACAGACAAGAGCAGGACCGAAATAAACCAAATGGAGGACCGCAAACACTTCTCTGGAACAAAAATTATTATAGATATGTTACTCGAGCTAGTCTTTGAAAGATAAACAGATCACCTGATGATTAGAGATAGAAATTGTAAAGAATTTAACAATTCTGGTTCTGATTCCATAACGGTTACATTAAAGGGGTCATGAACTGGCTTTTAAAAAAAATTTTATACTGTTGTCTGAGTCAACATATGACGTTCGCGTGGTTTTTACATTAAAGAACATCATAAGGAATAAGTAATAGGCTACTGTCTACCCTGGTTTTGAGCCTAGCTTCTGGAACGCTCGGTTTTTATGGGCGTGCCACATTGAAGCCTTAGAAGTAAATGCCCACTGCTATGATTGGATAACAGTTTTGCATATTATAATGAGTTTCGACTCCCCCATCAGTACAAATGGGGAATTTGTTTTGAAAACTTCCAATGTGGAAAACGGAATGATTCGCCCATACATGTTCGACCCAGAGTCTGATCCCGAATCGCAGGACAATGAACCAACAACACCTCATATACAAAGGATACTCCAGCCTGTGACAGCGTGGTAAGTTATCGTTAATTATGTTTAGTTAGACACGTACACATAATCAGTAGATATCAAACGATCTGTAACAACGCATATACTATCACATATGAAAAAAATGCTTTACTCACATAAGTGTGTTGCACCATTCCTGTCGGATCCAATATAGAAGGCACAGCATAGTTTTTTAATCTCATTCTGTCTGCAAATCCAGCCTCGACCTGTCTTGTTTACAAAAGAATCTGCGGTGAAATGAAGCGAACAAACGCGCAATGTCTTACCCACCTGAGCTGGAACTTCATTAAAAATAAAGTTCAATATCATTCGTAATATTGGAATCCGAAAGAAGCTTATGCAGCGACTGTGTTTCTTCCACAACCAGGCACTGCAGACTATTTATAATCTTCAACGGCATGTTTATTGCTTGGTAGCTCGATCCGGTTTAGCACCACGTAGGCCTGTGTTATTTACCTATCACATGGCATGCGCAAATCGGTGGGCGGAGCTACAGAATTAGGCGTTGGTCTTCTTCTGTTGAGGCGGTGTTTCACTGCTCTCTGACGTCACAGGGAGGCAAATTCACAGATTTCTCGTTTGATGAGCCAGCTGTCAATAAAAGCTTTTATTTTACTAACAAGGAAGTTTTTCAGCTCCGAAACTTACAGGATATTCTTATATTACGATGACCTTTTATATATCAAAAGCTCAATGAAAAGTTGATTACTCAATTCATGACCCCTTTAACAAATCTTTTTGTACTTTTAAGGAAAAAACAACTGCGATTTAAATGAAAAAAAAAAACAATAAGATCATTTCAATAATAAATATTATTTAAAGCTGCAGTCCGTAACTTTTTGCTCTCTAGCGGCTAATAAACAGAACTGCATGCGTCTTGAGGAAGAACACTGCAGCCGGAGCTACTTCTCTCTGTTTCTGTCTATGAAGAGTCATGAAGGGACTGTGCTCCTCTGCAGCAGTTCCTACCAGACCGGTCTGAAATATTCCCAATATAAACACTTATTATAGTGAACCATAATGATTCAGGGTAAGACAAAAACACGGTTTGGAAAATGGATTCATGTTGTACATTCTCATTATATAATTTTTGTAAATCTCGAACACAAAAAAAGTTACGGACAGCAGCTTTAAAACAATTATAGCAAAAGGTGTGTTTACAGTTGACTTTCAGTCTTTTTAGAGATGACTCTAATTATATACAAAAAATGTGGCAACAAACACTACAGTTTACTGGGTAACACTTTACCATAAGGTTTCATTTGTTACCATTAGTTTATGTATTAACTAACATGAACTAACCATAAGCAATACATGTTACTGTATTTGTTCATCTTTGCTAATGTTAGTTAATAAAAACACAGCTGTTTATATATATATATATCATTACTCCAGTCTTCAGTGTCACATGATCCTTCAGAAATCAGTCTAATATGCTGATTTGCTGCTCAAGTAAGATTTATTATTAATGTTAAATACAATTGTGCTGTATTGTTTTTTGTGAAAACCATGGTACCTTTTTTTTTAGGATTCTTTGATGCACAGAAACAAAAAAAACTGCATTTACTTGAAATAGTCAAAAAAAAATGTAACTGTCACTTTTTATGATGAATTTAATGCACCCTTGCTGTATAAAAGTATTAATTTCTTTCAAAAAAAAAAAAGAGAACAAAAAAAAAAAAAGAGAAAAACATCTTACTGACTTTTTAGGGTAGTCTCCTTCATTTATTTTATAAAATACTTCTGACAAAACAAAAAAATCAAAATAAAAGAATGTGTTAAAACTGTTAACAGAATCAAACATCATTTTGTCTGGTATTTTATAAACTGGGGGAAAAATCTAAATAAGAACCTAAATCAAAACAGCTATAAATATCCTTAACACAGATGCATGCGCACACAACCTGCTGCATGGCATACTCAGAGAGTTGGGCGGCTGGTGTACCTTTTCTCTTTTTGACATGAACATGCTGTGCTTGCTAGTGACAGGCTCAGCATAGCCCTGCACCCAGAGGTCACAACTGACCTTTCCGATTGTGAGTTTTTAAGGCTCTACAACATGTTTGTCTGAAGATGTCCGCCAAAGCATCCTCAGGCACCACGCTGAGACGGCGGTATGGGTTCGGGCATTTTGCTGCTTGTCTTCCAGCATCACACCTACTCCCTCCTGAATAGCATATGAATGCAGAGCACACTGCCTTGAGTTTTGCATGCTACGAAGCTTAATTGCTGCATGACTAGCCTGTTGTTGCATGGCTGGAGGGATTTCCATTTATTATCTAGTATGAATCATTTTTAAGATGTGCTTATTCACCACCGGTTTCCCCAAGTTCAAAACACCATTTTGAGTAGGATGTGGAAGAGTGTGCGGTCATGAGGTCCAATTTCAGTGCAGGGGAAAGGGAGAGAGCAACAACACCCCTCCCTCCTGCAGATGGAATATGTGTCTGTGTTTGCACGGAGGGGTACGTTGGTCGCACCATGCCCAGATCAGACGGCTCGTGCCAGGGTTCCGCATGCATTGCGCACAGGGAGGGAAGGGTCAAATTCTGCACTCCATCTGCCATCTGTTTTGGCGGCTCGATGGGGCGGCTCTGCGATACGGCGCCTGCTAGGGTTAACTCGAAGCCTTGATGAATGCCGTTTAAATACCTGCAGAATATCAGCCAGGTCGTCCGTTGGATTGGCTGAACAGACGTGCCTGCTGTAATGTCAGACAAATGATCACTTTCCTCAAGCCGGGGCCACTTCATCAACGTTAAGCGTCGAGGTGTGCCTTCCTTCACGTTCTGGTAGGAGGTGTGAAATTGGGACTCTCTCCACTTTCACTACTGACCTATTGTGAATCGCAGTGGCTGGAATGAATTACTGCTGAGAGGACAAACGCATAATGTAAGATATTATTGGGGAATTTAACAATGCTCAGGCCTCAGGGACTCTCACAATGTAATGTATGGCCTTTGGAGTACAATTGCTATGGAAACTAGAAGCCCTGGGTGACCAAGTTGCCCACCCACACGGACAGCCGTTAATCATCTTCACTCCAATTCTGGCACAGCAGAATTTGGCCAATGTGTCAAGCAGCAATTATGTATACTTAGTGTTCTCTCCACCCCCCTCGGCTTCGCTCTCTCATTCTCCCGTCATCCTTCTCTTCCCCTCTCCTTTCCATTTAATCACGGAGCTTTTAAAAGCTCTCTGTTCATTAGCTCCCTTTCATTGTAAATGCATACAATACCAGCAAAGAAAATAGGAACGGTCTTAGTGCCACACAGTACGACATTCCTATTATAGAAATCATATCTAACCGTTTAGCCATTATACTTTCATTCGGAGCTGAGTGACATGCCAAATTACTCCACTGCTCCATTGCTTTCTTTGCATATTGGTTTGTGCAGATCACAGGCGCTAATGGGAAGCGACGAGACAGAGATTATGTTCTGCTGGTCGCAGGGAAACGTTAACGCCATCACAAATCGGTGGCATCCCTTCATTACCTCCATCCAGATCAGCTGTTTCAAGGAGAGCTGACAGCAACATGGGAATTGCAACGCTCTCCATATTTCAAGGACAAAACGCTGCAGCCTGGGTGTTGAGCAGGTGAGTTCGAGCGCATCAGCACTGTATAGAACGTGTTATTAGAGGTGATCTCGACAGGGGTGAAGCACGCAGGCTCGTGTGAAGGACAGGTCAGCAATTAGAGCCCTGTTGTGTGCCGAGAGGTCCAGGACAAAGCTGATTGCCTTTTTAAACATCTCATAATGAGCCCTGGGGTGATTTGTATAAATATTTTGCAGCTTTCTCTTGCAGCTTCAAGTCACTTTTAATGGCAGTTGGTATATTAGGGGTTGCTGATTTTGGACCGTTTGCTGACAGGCTGTCAGATGTGCCAATGCCTGCCTTTGACTGACTTTTTTTGCAAGGTTTTTGCTTTATTCTTGACCTGCCCAGTCAACCAGAAGAGGAAATGAGCACTTTGGCACATTTGGGGTTAGTGGACTGACAATAGTGCGAGGTTTGGCAATATAACACATTATTGCGTTTCTCACATAGGCTGTGTGAAAAACTGCTCAAAAGCCGAGGCAGCCAGCTTTCAAACAGGAAAATATACTTTCTTTTTGTTCATCTACACAAAGAACACGACTGATTCTTGTCACTGTTTTGGTAAATCCTGAACCCAAAAAGCATGAAATCACAGATAATTCGACATCTTGTAGCAATATTACGGTTTAATTCAGGGCCTTGTTTCCAACCTGAGATAAGACACAATAAAAAGGAAATATCTGCTGTCATGCCTCCTTGCTTTGGTACATGGTGGTGTGAAGAAAAATAAATGTTGTTATATTTCAACGTATTCAAGCAAAATAAATAAATACATGCATTTTGAAATATTCACAGAATAAGATGATCTTCCAGATAAAAAAAAGGGTAACACTTTAGTTTAGGGTCCAATTCTCACTATTAACTAGTTGTTTATTAGCATGCATTTTACTAGGATATTGGCTGTTTATTAATACTTATAAAGAACATATCAATGCCTTATTCTGCATGACCATATATTCCACATCCCTTACCTCAGCTTAGCAACTACCTTTTTAACTATTAATAAGCAGCAATTGGGAGTTTATTGAGGCAAAAGTCAGAGTTAATAGCTAGTCAATAGTGAGAATAAAAAAAAAATCCATGATGCATGAGCACCAATGTACAGTATATATTATTTACAGCAGTAGTTCTCAATGGTTTTGCTTTAGGACACAAACCAAGTGGGGGCCCAACACAGTAGGGAAATCATATAAAAGTAAAGAAAACTGTCATTGAAAACATCATCAACATCTATTAACTACTCTAATATTTATTAATATTGCCAGGAACTGAGAGGCTGGATTTAATATTCTTTAGGGATGCACAATACATTGATATCATATCTGATCTGTGATGTTGATGTATATCGATATTGGATATTTATTGGATATTTATTTACTTTTCCATCATCTTAGTTAATGTTAATCTTTCAAGACACTGGTAATTTACTAACACTGTTAATTGTATTCTTTAGCAAATCTCAAAATAAATATCTAAATCAAATAAAATTAATAATTTTAAAAGCTACAAGTGAATTTAAGCATCACATACTTGTAATTCATTTATACAAAGTAGTAGTTAAACCCATGACCTTGGCACCATGCTCTACTGTTTGAGCTAGAGGAATTCTCAGTTGAAATTGGATCAAGAAAACAAAGCTTTTGATGTCAAACAAAAGACACATTTTCACATTGTTTTTCCCTTCTCTGTGTGTAGTAGAACAGTTGGGAACCAATGCTTTACAGAGGTCCAGTATACTGCAACAGCTTTATCACAACAGTGAAAATACAATGCCTCTAATAAGCAGAACCATTAGCAAGACAGTGACTTACCTTGTGAGGGCACGTGGCTGGGACAAGAGGGAATGTTTTATCTGGGGTCTGGCTCTGGTTCTAGAAGAGAAACAAATCACTCTGTGTTAGTTATTTTAGTTAGAATAAAACTGTTGCATTCAAGCACAGTTCCTATAAATTGCATGTTTCGTAATAAGGCAGAACAAAGTGACCTATTACGTACACTTATTCCGAAGAAATGGAAAAGCCAATTGAGTGAATAAAGGTTAAGGTCATCAATTCTCGCTGGTGGAATATACTGCCAACAGATGGCTACAGCAAAACTTCTCAATGTAAGACTATTCCTGTGCCCCTAATGCCGAAAACACGAGCGTAGCACATAGCACAGGCTTCATAACATATGCAAAGGTTCTCAAACAGGATTTCATTAACCAATTAGCATATTGTAAATATGGTGCTACATCAGACTGATACATGAAAACCAACACTAAAAAGGTTGCACGTAGGTAAGTCAACAAGGCAACAACAGATGGTCCTGCTGTTTGCGATTATGCATGATGCAGGGCCTCTGCACACTGACAAAGGCAGCGCAGGGGGAAATGACCATCTTGAAATGACCTCGCATACATATGAGGAACAATAAGCAGTCGAGCCCGCACAGCGGGGGACAAACTTCTCTCCCTAATACCTGAGGGACGCACAGTTGATTCCAAGCAGGTGCTGCCAGTCATTCTCTTACATCCAGTTATCTTCTTTTTGTAGAACTAATGCTCTCTGACACTATTAATGGCTTCCTTATGGTATCACCAAGAGAGATGAAACATTGAGCGGTCCAGACTTCAACATCTATATTTCATCAGCACTTAGAGAAGTCAGCATCGGCTGTGTGGTAACCTCACTTCACACCCACTGTCGGTTAAAAGACAAACACTGCATGGTCAGCCCTAGGCGTCTGAAATAATAGAAAGGAGATTTGTGCCACTTTTGCAAAGAGAAAATTCTACAGAGACATAGGTTACACAATTTTTTAAAATTTTTTGCAATTGACCAATTAAAGAATCACTCTTCTCCTCTTCAACCTGGCTCATACACTACTGGAGACAGTTTTTCTTTTAATAAGCTAGTTTTAAACAATACATGGTATTGTAACCTGAGCAGAGCTGGCACAGGAGCTCAAGTAGGGGGAGGCTAATAAAGTACACATTCTCCTGGTTGCAAGGGCAGCTCAGAGGACACAACATGTTTATTCAGGAGAGCTGCTGTCAGCATCACTCGCATTGACCTGTGTCTGCTCTACTTTTGTCAGTCAAAACATCTATTAAGCACTGTTAAGAACAGTACAATTTGCGTCACATGGTACACGAAAAACATCGCTATTCGGATTGTGAGTGTGATATTTTATACAACATTTTACAATAAATAAAGTAAAAGGTAAGTTAATACAAAGTAACTTAGACACATTTAGATACTTTAGTAACTTTAGACACATTGCTGGTTACTCCTTTGCTCCACCAGCGAATAGTTCCAAACCAGGCGAAGCCACCGCATTTCCAAACAACACACAGCAGTGGTGTTTACTAGTTCCTGAATGAATCAGTGAACCGAATTGGGTGAATGATTTAGTGACTCACTCCTGAATGAATCAGTGCATTTGACCAAATCAATCTATTCAATTTCCAAATCGTTGCTGGGATGGTGGAGCCTGACCAGTGCCTAAGCAAAGGCCATCAGAACAGTTGAACGAATTGGTTGAGTGATTGATTCAATGACTCAATCCTGAATGAATCAGTGTAGCTGAATGAATAGGTTGAGAGAAAGGTTTGATGACTAGGTCGTAAAGACTGCCAGTTGTGGGATTGAACAAATTAGTTGAATGAATGATTCAATGAGTCACACAAAAAGTAACTTGTTGCCAGCTACTTGCCGTAATGATGTAATCTGCAGAAGATTCATAAAAAATTCTCCACCACTAATACACATACTGACAGTTTGAAATGTGCATCAAGATTAGTTTTTAAAGTCAGAGCATCTGTTTTGCTGCAGACTCGCTCCTTGTATTATGATAACTGTAGAAATAGAGCAATATATGTTCCAATCTGGTTTTCTGTGCATTGCTTGGATTCTTTTTCATCGGTGGAGAAAAATATATAATAAATAACTTGTCAATTGTGTCTGAACTGGAGGTCACTTATTGTTCAATAGAACTTTTGTATTAAAAGCGATATCAAGCATGCTGTAGAACTGCATATTAATTACCCTCTGGCTTTGTGCCGACAGCCAAATCACAGTCGTGCTGATATCCAGAACAACACCTCTTGCTGGTGTAATGTTACTTAAATACACTGGGCAACAGTTATGAAACAAAAACATATTGAAGAGAAGTAAAAACAGAATCTCTTTGTAAAAATTGTATTGGTGTTAATGCTTTATTTCCTGTTTAATGTTTTGCTCAGCCACGGTTAATTATTTAATATGACAGGTATGCTGCGCGGAGTGTATTAACTTGTCCTGCATGTTTAAATAATATATGATCCCATTAAAATCTGACATAGACGACAGACACACACACCACTGGGGCTTTATTCATTTGCAGGTACACAGCCACCATTATCAGGCAGTGTTGACCTAGTGTGTTCGATTGAATGGCCTTTCTGTAATGTGCGGCGAAATTATATGTTGCACTGAAAGCCTAGGCTATGCAAATGCAGCATAACTGCACTGGCTTCAAGCTGATGACTTCAGTGCTCTGCTGTTATTTTGGAGAGCGGATAACTCTGTAAAATAAGTGCGGATGCAGGGAATGGTTTTCAAATGGTCGCTTTCTTACAAGAAAATCTTTATTGGTATCTTCCTTCCTTCTCAGCTCTCTCCATAATTCATGCAGCGCAAGTAAACTTGTGAAAGCAAAATGTGATTTTGTCAAGGTTGTGAAGTGCAGTCAAATAAACATGATGGAAAATGCCAGATAGAAGGCAAATTTATTATCTCTTCTCATTACGTGTTACATCTCTGCTTCACAGTACAGAGACAAATTAGTTTTTATCGAGATGCCAAATTGCTAATATTAAACCTCTTTGCTGTTCCTCCCCAAAACAAGCCATGGCAGTGATTTCTTCACTTCACTCTGCTGAATGTTTTCCTCTCCAAATGGTAGTGGAGGAGAAAAGAGAGCAAGCGGTAGGCTGCAAAGAGCCGTAATCTCCTTGCCAGCAGTGTTGAGGCTGACTGACATTCAATGTGCCATCGCTATAAAGGGGTGCTCTTTGAAACAACAGCCTCCCACAAGTGCATCAAGACACCAAGGTTCTTGCTCCTGGTGTGCTCATTTGCTAAGCAGTGTGAAGCCCCTTCTTTTAGGCTGGTCTTGAGAGCTGGAAGAAGTCTCAATTAGACCTTTGTAATGAGTTAGAGGCACAGGTATTCTGAGCCTGAGTTTAGCAATACAGCTGCATCGGTCTGCGTGTGGAAGAAAAAAAAGAAGAAGAATGTCCTCTGGATGCTATGACGACCACAAGAATCGTTCTACAAACTGGGTTCCACTTGTGTCCCATTTATAGATATACCATTTTTTAACAATGAATAACTGTTATTTCAACTCTTAATATGCCTTGCTGTATCAGCAAATGGAAATAAAATACACTACCTTTCAAAAGTTTGGGGTCAGTATGTTTTTGTTTGTTTGTTTGTTTTTTTATTCAGCAAGGACTCATTGAAATGATCAAAAGTGACAGTAACATTTATGTTACAAAAATATTTATATTTAAAATAGACGCTTTTCTATTAATCAAAGAATCCTGGCAAAAATGTATCATATTTCCACAAAAATATTGAGCAGCACAACTCAACATTGAGATCATCACAGGAATAAATTACATTATATATATATATATATATATATATATATATATATATATATATATATATATATATATATATATATAGTGAGAGAGAGAGAGAGAGAGAGAGAGAGAGAGAGAGAGAGAGAGAGAGAGAGAGAGAGAGATTTTTGCATAGAAACCTAATGTGTTTTTATGTTTTAATAAACTGGATTGTGCCTTTTCAAGCTATATTAAACAATTTTAATAGAATATGTTGGGATATAATATGTTGAAAAGTGATAGTTGACAGTTTATAGACTAATTTCAGAATTCAAGGTTGTGCAACTACAAGTTGCTTTTCAGAAAACAAATTAAATACAGATTTTTGAGCAAATATGATGGTAACAAGGTTGACATTTCAAAACCATTAAAGAATAGAGATATTTGTAATAGTTTATACTTTACAAGGAAAAAAAAATATGATGGTAACAAGTTTTACACACCACCGTCATAATACATTATTGGAACTAATTGCTAACTTCTTGAGCAATTTGAGCTACAGTAGCTCGTCTGTTTGATTGGACCACATGGGCCAGCCTTCGCTCCCCACGTGCATCAATGAGCTTTGGCCGTCCATGACCCTGTCGCCTGTTCACCACTGTTCCTTCCTTGGATCACTTTTGATAGACACTGACCACTGCAGACCGGGAACACCCCACAAGAGCTGCAGTTTTAGAGATGCTCTGACCCAGTCGTCTAGCCATCTCAATTTGGCCCTTGTCAAAGAGAGAATAAATGAAAGCAGCTATTTTAAATTGTAATAATATTTCACAATATTACTGTTTTTACTGTATTTTGATTAAATAAATGTAGCCCTAGTTCCAATAATGTATTATGATGGTGGTGTGTAAAACCTGTTACCATCATATATTTTTTTCCTTGTAAAGTATAAACTATTACAAATATCTCTATTCTTTAATGGTTTTAAAATGTCAAAATTGTTACCATGATATTTGCTCAAAATCTGCATTTAATTTGCTTTCTGAAAAGCAACTTGTAGTTGCAAAAAATAGTCTATAAACTGTCAACAATTACTTTTTTAACATATTATATCCCGACATATTCTATTAAAATTGTTTAATATAGCTTGAAAAGGCACAATCCAGTTTATTAAAACATAAAAACACATTAGGTTTCTATGCAAAAATCTTACAAAACAATTACTTTAGGAGGTTGAGGAGATTCCCCCTTCTAAATGTAAAGCGCTTTGAGTAACCAGAAAAGCGCTATTTAAATCGAACGAATTATTATTATTATTATTATTATTATTATTATTATTATTATTATTATTATTAATAAAAAAAAATCCCCATTTCAAGCTGGTAGGGTAAAGACACTTGTTTCATAAAATGACCCAGGTATGCTTGAGTGTGTTTATCTGTATAATAAAAGCTAAAACCTGTTTCACTCAAAAGTGCTGTGGGCCACATAATAGCCAAGATCTAATTTGGAATGATATATTTTTTTTATTTACGGTTGCCAACAAAGATAAAACAAATTTTGTCACATACACATAGCTAGGTAAAGAAACACAGCCTCGCAAACGCTCTCTCACACAGACACTGCTGTATCCTTAGGCCATAATGAGCCTGCTATGTGTTTTAAAAGGATTAGCTGCATTAAAAATCACATTTCATTCTCAAGCTGAGCAAAACAAAGCAGTTCATAGCAAACATGTTCATTTATTACTGCTTTGCAGGGGTTTAAATACAAAGCATGAATATTTCATCACAGCTAATCTAATCTGGTCTCGTTCATGCGTGCATTTATTATGAAACCTAAAGAAAAGGACAGAGATGTACAGTACCGGTCAAATGTTTGGAATAAATAAGATTTTTTAATGTTGTTGAAAAAAGTCTCTTATGCACACCAAGGCTGCATTTTTTTAATCAAAACATAGTAAAAACTGTAATATTGTTAAATATTGTTACTAAATATTATGAAATATCATTACAAGGTACACTTGTAACTGCATGCATTTTGCAGAAGAACATTGTTTTGGTTGTGCTTCGACTTTGAGTGAATGTGCGGATGAATATGGTTATCCTACCTCTCATAAAACATTCACTACTAGGCTTAAGAGATATAATAACCAGTTTAGATGGAAACGATCTCAAGCTGACTAGCTGAAGATGTTACTATAGCTATAACCATTAATAGACACGGTACTTTGAAAACAAATTCCACACAGTTACAACAGCCATAATGAAATGAGCATTCACAATAGATAATGCTTTACAATGAACTCTGTTAGAGAGCTGCATATGGCAATTTATCTGTTCTGTAATATACCTTACTCACCAGGGGCCGTATTCACAAAACATCTTAAGGCTGAATGTAGCTCCTAACTTGACGATTTAGGAGAAACTCTTAAAAATAATTTACTCCTAAATTTTTGCTCTAAGAGTATTTCACAAAGCATTTTAGCGCTAAAACCAGCTCTTAAATCTCTGAAAAGTTAGGGGTAGTCGAGAGGACTCCTTAGTCACTAAGACCAAATCACAAACAATCCTAAAATGGCTGTTTTTGGCAATCTGCCTCAGCAATCCGCCCAAAGACACTGTACACCAATGAGGGAACGGGCGATAGAGCCTTGGGTGCTGAACCTTCTCTTCATAAATGCAATAAATATTTTGATTTATAGATTTTAATCTGCAATGACATAACATATAAAGCCATAAAATGTATTTTTGGCTCATATGGATGAAAGACAACAACTCCCAGAATGCACTTGCTTCGCTGCCCTACGAGGCCACTCCCACCGGTTACATCACTTGCCCACCGCGGCACCGCCCCCACCGTCGTTTTGATTTTAATAGTAATAAAATCATTTAGTTCAGTTAGAGAACAGACACTACAATTAAAAACTGAACGTGATTTCATTCATCACGAGAGTGAAGAGCTGCCAGACAAGATGATCACGGAAGATTTGGTTTCAAAGTGCCTATTTAAGTGAGTTTGTCATTGTACCATTTTGTTGTTGTGTTTTTCATTAAGAATGATAGGCTAATGAACCCACAATTCAAGCAACCCGCCCCCAGACTGGTGCTAATTCAAAATCAAAATTAAAATGAGCACGGCCGCCCGGCATTCATTCACGGCCACATTGTCGTTCATTCACGGCCGCACAGTCATTCACGGTGTGTGTGCACTGCACGTTTTCAGTTCATGCCTATGGAAGCTTAACTTTCATAGGAATTCATTGAAAACACTCGCTTTGCTCTGCACCGCTCCGTTATAAATGCCCGGCGGCCGTGCACATTTTATATTCTGTGAGTGAGATCCCACCCCCTATGGGCGGGTTGAAAACATGTGGAACTAGCTCCTACTACTGGCTGTAGTCTCTAGCCTCTGGCCAAAAAAGCCTCCGATGATGCAAAATTACGATATTTGCATCATCGGAGGCTTTTTTCCAGACATAAAATACATAAATCTCTCATCTCGGGGGGATATGAGGGGGGAAAGCACGATCATTCAAATATACTACCGGGTTACTACTGATACAAAGCTAATCGCTGAAGTAACCCTTTAAGCAACAAATTCTGAAGGATCATATGAACCTTAAAGGATTAGTTCACTTCAAAATAAAAATTTCCTGATATTTTACTCACCCCCATCTCATCCAAGATGTTCATGTCTTTCTTTCTTCAGTAGAAAAGAAATTACATTTTTCGAGGAAAACATTCCAGGATTTTTCTTCATATAATGTACTTCTATGGCAACCAACGGGTTGAAGGTTCAGAGCCTCTGAAGCCCTCCGAAGCGCTTTGAAACTGCATTGATTTGGACCTTCAACCCGTTGGTTGCCATAGAAGTGCATTATGTGGAGAAAAATCCTGGAATGTTTTCCTCAAAAAACTTAATTTATTTTCGACTGAAGAAAGAAAGAAAGACACAAACACCTTGAATGAGATGGGGATGAGTAAAATATCAGGTAATTTTCATTTTGAAGTGAACTAATCCTTTAAGACTGGAGTAATGATGCTGAGAATTCAGCTTTGCCATCACAGAAATACATTACATTTGAAAATATATTAAACCAGAAAACAGTTATTTGAAATTTGAATAAATATTTCACAGTATTACTGTTACTGTAATTTTAATCAAATAAAAGCAGTCTTCAAAAACAAAAAAAAAAAAAATCATAATTATTGAAAATCTTTGACTGATATATGCAATGCCACCAACAAATGAGCCAATCAATTGTTGCACATGCAGTAATGTTTTCTGTTTGATATTGATGGTGCTGGCAACACAGCTCCTAAAAGAACCCGCAAACAATTCTCTCTCTCTCTCTCAGCCAGCCCTCGTGAGATAAAAAGCCTCAGGCTGAGAATTGGCAGGAGCGAGCACCGAAGTACTTTTCACCTTAAAAGCAATCTTAAAGAGAGGGCCTGACGTCGTCACATTAACTTGTCTTCTCCGCTAGGCACCAGGTGGAGAAGACTCACGATCTCAGACGACTCCCATTTAAACTCACAAACAAGAGCACTATTCACCCAAGGCAAAATAAGGAGCAGGGCTTTTCTGGCAGGCTGGCACAGTGAGGATGTTCTGGCCCAGTAACATTCTCCTCACACACTGGGAGACTTTGTACTTGTTACTTCCTGGCTGACACTCAAGAGTACTGAGCGTTAAATAAGTTGCACAACCCTCGCATGCTCTTGATTTTGTTGTCTCCGTTTATGACACGTTTTTTTTAGTTGTTGTTGTTGTTGTTGTAATATGAAAAAGCAAAAAAAAAAAGCAAAGAACGAGAAATATGAGGAAGCAACAACAACACCCACATTTCTCTCCAAGGGATTTTAAAAAGTCTGTATTTCATGGATAATCAGATGCTTTTGATCACGTGACTTCCATGTTTTTGATCTTGTTGTGAAGCGGAAAAAAAGAAGAAAGAAAAAAAACCGCTGTGGTCCCTAGATCTTAGCAGCTGTGGCACCACATAATGTGAGAACGTGATGACAGTTGTGTAAAATAAAGAGCGTAACAGGCCAAGTTTACAATGAAACAGTCACACTACTAGGTTAGTACCCGCTGCACTTGTCAGATGTGTCTTCCTTAATGCTGTAGCACTTATGCATGCAGCATGTCTGCCTTTGGAGTGGGTTGGGCCACTTATTATTATTTTTTTTTCCTTTTTCTTGGATTTTTCTTCCTGTTTCCATTTTTGACATCCCCTATTTCTGAAAGAGTAATGGTACAGGGTTTCCAGTGTGAAGCGGGTGCTTCGCACACAACAGTAGATCTGCTTTAAAGTCCCCCGGCACTGCTATCAAAGTGCTTCTTCACAGTTGATCATTAGCAATTTAAAAGCCTTAGGCAACTTGGAGCCCTCAAACTGAGCAGTATAATTTAGCGGCTGCCTCGGCCATACAATCAAAGGACGGTACTGTACATTTATCATATTGGGGGCTTCTACTCCTCCAAAAGAAATAAGGGAATTTGGGTTTGTGACTGATATGGGGCCTGAATTCAATAAGCATGGGCCAGACTGTCATACATTTTTGCAGACGTATCCAGAGGAGAAAAAAAAAGCATTTTATTGTTCTCCAGGATCATTTTCAACAAGTAAGTCCTATCCCATATAAAATCCACTACGACAATTATTTGATGTAGCTTCAAGCGACAGATGCTTTCAATTTGAGTGGTCCACCTGAAATCATGATAAGGCGTGGTTTCAGGCACAAACCATCAAAGAGAGACCAAATATAATTTTAATGGCAAAATAAATAACCCTACCAGGCAGTCAAAGTACCCACCTGCCATATGCTGAAATAAGTCCTGTCATTCATATCAAGTCTAAATTCATAGATTCAGATATTGGTAGGGAAAAGAGTCATGTCTGTTGTTTCTGGCCTATATTTGGACTACTGGTTTGTGTGGTTTGTAAATTAGCTTTTGTATTGGAAGGGAGGGAAATATGTACACTGGAATATATCAAAAAGATCACACCAACACAAAAAAACAACCACATATTTTTACTACATTTGCATTGCCTGAAGGAAATACTCTGTGTGAGGTAGCCAAAGTTTTAGGTAGGTTTTGTATCTGTGTGTAAATAAAATGCTGCATTTGCTTTGTTGTTGTCATGACATCAGGATTTATCTTATTCTATTTTTAATTGTAATAAATGCACATCAATTAATGTGAAAACGGATCATCGTCCTTGTTTGTAATTAAAGGGTTAGTTCACCCAAATATGACAATTCTGTCATCATTTCATCACGGTTGAAGGTAGCCATCGACTTCCATATTTTTTTTTTCCTACTATGGAAGTCAATGGCTACCGTCAACTGTCTGGTTACCAACATTCTTCAAAATATTTTGTGTTCATACAGGTTTGGAACAACTTGAGGGTGAGTAAATGATGACATAATTTTTTTTTTTGGGTGAACTATCCCTTATACTCACCCTCATGTCGTTCCAAACCCGTAAGACTTTCATTCATATTTGGAACAAAAATAAAGATCTTTTTGACAAAATCTGAGAGCTTTCTGTCCCTCCATTGACGCAACTACCACTTTCAAGCCCCAGAAAGGTAGTAAAGACATCATAAAAGTAATCCATGTGACTCCAGTGGTTTAACCTCAATTTTATGAATTGACACTAGTGCTTTGTGTAACACTTTATTAACAAAATATTAATCTCCAACGTGTGTTCACGAGAGCATCACGACGCATACGTGTTGTGTTGATACGAGAGCAGAAGTTGCTGTGAGAGCAGGCGCTGCATAAACGAGTCTTGGAGATTCATATTTTGTAAATAAAGTGGTAAATGATGAATTTCTGTGCAAACAATTCACTCGTGTTGCTTAATGAAATTGAGGTGTAACCACCAGAGTCACATGAATTACTTTAATGATGTCTTTACTACCTTTTTTCTGGGGCTTAAAAATGGTAGTTCTGTGTCAGTGGAGGGACAGAAAGCTTTTAGATTTCATAAAAAATATTTGTGTTTTGAAGATGAACGAGATTTGGAATGACATGAGGGTTCATTTTTGAACCTTTTAATGAATTAATAACTCTACATTAACAATGATAACAAAGACAAATTATAGGAGGATATGCATTTATAAAATCTGTAAACAGGTATAAACACAACAGAAAAATAAACTATTTCAGAAGCGTATTAATTCATATAAAGTGTATTAATTAAAATATGAATTTATTTGCAAAAACGCTCTCTAAAACACTTATTCACATGACACAGCACTTCTTGAAAATCCTAAAAAATTACCTTTTAAAAAGGTAAATTATAACACTGCTATGATAGAGTGATGATTTGAAAAACATGGTAATGCCATAGTAATGTTAGTGTTTTTTTTTTGTTTTTTTTTTTGCTTTTGCAACACCTGTAGTCAGAAAAAGACTACTTTTACAAGTCCTTCATAAGCCACACATGCAGATGTTGAACAACAACAAAAAAAAGCTGGTAAATGATAGCACACTTTTGCAGTTTTACTTTTTATTTTTTTTATTTTTTATTATTTTATTTTTTTCCAATGGAATGTACAGGTGCTGGTCATATAATTAGAATATCATCAAAAAGTTGATTTATTTCACTAATTCCATTCAAAAAGTGAAACTTGTATATTATATTCATTCATTACACACAGACTGATATATTTCAAATGTTTATTTCTTATAATTATTATTATAACTGACAACTAAAGAAAAACCTAAATTCAGTATCTCAGAAAATTTGAATATTGTGAAAAGGTTCAATATTGAAGACACCTGGTGCCACACTCTAATCAGCTAATTAACTCAAAACACCTGCAAAGGCCTTTAAATGGTTTCTCAGTCTAGTTCTGTAGGCTACACAATCATGGGGAAGACTGCTGACTTGACAGTTGTCCAAAAGACGACCATTGACACCTTGCACAAGGAGGGCAAGACACAAAAAGTCATTGCAAAAGAGGCTGGCTCTTCACAGAGCTCTGTGTCCAAGCACATTAATAGAGAGGCGAAGGGAAGGAAAAGATGTGGTAGAAAAAAGTGTACAAGCAATAGGGATAACCGCACCCTGGAGAGGATTGTGAAACAAAACCCATTCAAAAATGTGGGGGAGATTCACAAAGAGTGGACTGCAGCTGGAGTCAGTGCTTCAAGAACCACTACGCACAGACGTATGCAAGACATGGGTTTAAGCTGTCGCATTCCTTGTGTCAAGCCACTCTTGAACAACAGACAGCGTCAGAAGCATCTCGCCTGGGCTAAAGACAAAAAGGACTGGACTGTTGCTGAGTGGTCCAAAATTATGTTCTCTGATGAAAGTAAGTTTTGCATTTCCTTTGGAAATCAGCGTCCCAGAGTCTGGAGGAAGAGAGGAGAGGCACACAATCCACGTTGCTTGAGGTCCAGTGTAAAGTTTCCACAGTCAGTGATGGTTTGGGGTGCCATGTCATCTGCTGGTGTTGGTCCACTGTGTTTTCTGAGGTCCAAGGTCAACGCAGCCGTATACCAGGAAGTTTTAGAGCACTTCATGCTTCCTGCTGCTGACCAACTTTATGGAGATGCAGATTTCATTTTCCAACAGGACTTGGCACCTGCACACAGTGCCAAAGCAACCAGTACCTGGTTTAAGGACCATGGTATCCCTGTTCTTAATTGGCCAGCAAACTCGCCTGACCTTAACCCCATAGAAAATCTATGGGGTATTGTGAAGAGGAAGATGCGATATGCCAGACCCAACAATGCAGAAGAGCTGAAGGCCACTATCAGAGCAACCTGGGCTCTCATAACACCTGAGCAGTGCCACAGACTGATCGACTCCATGTCACGCCACATTGCTGCAGTAATTCAGGCAAAAGGAGCCCCAACTAAGTATTGAGTGCTGTACATGCTCATACCTTTCATGTTCATACTTTTCAGTTGGCCAAGATTTCTAAAAAGCCTTTCTTTGTATTGGTCTTAAGTAATATTCTAATTTTCGGAGATACTGAATTTGGGATTTTCCTTAGTTGTCAGTTATAATCATCAAAATTAAAAGAAATAAACATTTGAAATATATCAGTCTGTGTGTAATGAATGAATATAATATACAAGTTTCACTTTTTGAATGGAATTAGTGAAATAAATCAACTTTTTGATGATATTCTAATTATATGACCAGCACCTGTATATTAATGAAAATTAACTAGTATTAAAAAGATTTCATTCTGTATAGCACTTCCAAAGGGTTTTATTTAACACCACAACGGGTTCTGCTATTGTTACCATTTCTCTTAAGGGTGTGGAAACAGAATAACAGAAATGTTAACAGCAACTAAGTTAGTATAACTAACCTCTACATTTTTTATTGATGGCGAGGTAAATTTATTTATTTATTTATCTTATTTTTGAAAACAAAACTCTGTGAATCCGAAATGCTTTTTCATAGCATGAATACAAACAAAAGAGAGAATAAATGGGCCACCTCCCTCAAACTCCTTAGAGACTGCTTCCTATCCAAAATAAAAGCATAATGAATGTGTGCTTCGTGTAAAATCGCACATAGTAAAAACAAAGCTCATCATAATTATGCACAAACATCCTGTATACAGAGTCATGTGCACTTACAAACCCTGCAGATATTTGATTTGTGCTTGTGTGTTCAGCTTGTCTAAACTTAGTTCAGATTGCCAATTTGGTGTGGTGTGTTCTGCGAGTGTTTCTTGGCATGTGTCTGGTGGTGTCTCAGACCAATTTGTCATTCCAAGCTGGCTTTGTGTGTTGCCAGCAGTGAGACCATGGACGCACACTGCTCTGATCCTGGCAGCACCGAGGGACGAGGCCAAGTGTTCCACACACTCAACTCTGGGACAAATAAAGGATTCTGCCTCCTGATCCTCGTCTCTGAGGTAGAGGAGCAGAAGAACCAGCTTTTCACAACTTCTCCTTTGCTCCAGAAAAGAGCTCATCCACTAGAATGTGTGTGACAAGATACAGCTTTCTCTGAATGGCTGTGGAGTCTCCGCAGTGATTTAGTGTCTCATTTCTGAAAATGTTAACTGGTATTTGGTCACACTGAATAATTCATAGCCTTTGGAGACTCATGAAGCAAACAATACTTTTCTTTTGTCTGCCTCTTTTACAAATATTTTGATTCTGGGATAAAATGTGGCACAGAAACTCACAATGTGCCGTGATTGACCCAGCTTTATCGTGCAGCCTTAATAACTTTCACTTTAAAGCAAGTCATGATGGATTTATGTTTTATTTTGTAAAAAGCTTACTATGAGCACTTCAACACTTAGAGGCTTATTTTTTCTTTTCTTTCTTTTTTGTTTGTTTTTGAGGCTTAGTGGTTTATAAGCATATTGTTCGGTTGAGTCATCTGTTGCTTAAGCCACAGTCAGTCGAACAACTCGGCCTGGCTTATAAGATTGAGGCGGAAAAACTCTGTGGCCGTATGCATGTCGGGATGAATAACAGCGGATTTTAAAAAGCAAACTGATCCTTGATGACACTATAATTCTTTGTTTTTTCTCCTTCATGTGATTCTTTGCTCTCATATCCTTCCTTCATCTGCTAAAAAGAACTGTATCATGTAAAGATGCGACTGTATGAAAAAAAGCTGGCTGGTATCTAAATACAGTAATTCTGTGACATTTAACACCATAGTTGCCAGATTAGGGCACTGGTTGTCTGAAAAATTCAATTGTGGGACAAAAGAGAAGTCAAAATTTGAAGTGAAATTGGTAACCTCATATGCAAATTGCAGCCTGTTAACTCAATAACACAGCAGTCCGTCCAAATGTTGGTGTAGATGTGAAATAGTGATCTTTATGCTGAGAAACTTGAATCCCAATCATTAAGACCTCAGACTGTTTTTGAACCAATGCAGGGACGATTATAAAAGGCCTTTATTTGTACCCGATCATTTCTAATACTGAATATTTTATTCTAAATTGCATGATTTTTTGAAGAGCATATGAGCAGGTGATATGACAGGAATCCAGTGCTTTTATGATTAAAGTGCCCCTATTATGCTTTTTTCAAATATTACATTTTATGCAGTGTATTATAGAGCGCTGCATATCCACTTTGCTTGCACTTCAAAAGAATGAGGACACGTGCTGGAATTGAAACGTAAAAACAGACGCCATCGTTCCTGTTCGTATCAAATTCAGTGGTAATAGGCATTTTGTTTCCGACATGCTCTGTAAGCGGTTGACTAATCACAACAAACTGGGCCATCTGACCAATCAGAGCAGAGTAGGCTCTTCAGATATTGTGTTTTTTTTTTTTTTACCTTGGATGCATGTAAACCTATTGTAGGAGACCTCCAAATCAAAATTAGGAACCTTTAAAACAGCATAATAGGGGCATTTGAAACTATAAGAAATGCTCCATGTCTACAGGAATTACATTGAATAAAATAAGATGTCTTGCAACATATTGTCTTCTTTCTCTCTCCTGCCACTCATTTCTTTTCCCATTCCTTCTTTTTGTCAGCACAATACAGAATTGTCCAATGTTGTGATGGTGTGGGCTCTAAGGGTGGACCAAACATGCAGCAGCGATTGTGCGTGGCACAAAGGTAAGCCGTTCAAAGTGGAACCGCTGGCAGGCTGTAGCTCTCTAGATTACAGCATCTTCCAGCACTAATAAAGAGACTGTTTGAAAAGACAATGTCACGTCGTCTCCATTTACGGCTATGTCCTTCATGATGATTAAACCAATTCTAACAGCATGCTCTGCTTAATCCTACAGCTCCACTCAGGGCTATCAAATCAGGGCATGTGCTCGGTTAGTAACAGGGCTTTCAACACTTACACGTCAACGCTTTCAACATACATCGCACTTACAAACAAGCGGTGGTCAACCTGCAGTAACAGGTGCGGTACTTGTATCGCCACTTGCTGAGAACTACAGTTGTAGCTTGATGAGCTAATGGGTTTACATGAGGATAAGAGTAGGCTTTGTGAGCTTTGGTTTTACATACAACACAAAGGATCAAATCAAGTTGCTGCTCTACCAAAGGTCACTTGTGGCCAGGGGCATTCGTGGTCCACGTGTTTGTAGACGAATCTTTGACATGTTTGAGGGCAAACTGTTATATTGATTTATGTTAACAATTTAAAATGTCAAATATTGCTAAAGGAAGCAAGAGGTACATTACATTGAATTCAAATATACATGGGAATCGAACTCATGACCTTGCCATTGTTAGCACCATGCTTCACTGTTTGAGCTACAGGAACGTGAAATGTAATGTAAGTTGTTCATTCATTTATATTTGCCTTCCTATATATACATACACATTACTTTTCAAAAGTTTGGGGTCAGTCATTTTTTTTGATACTTTTATTTAACCCTTAAACGCATACCTCAGGTCTTGAGTGACATCATTCTATATATATACCCTCCTCCTCATTCATTTTTTAAATTTAGACATCAACCTCCTTAGTATTCCTCAATCAATTTACTATAAACCATATAACAAGAAAAAAATTATAATAATAAAATAATGCATGTTTTCCCATTAATTTTTTGTAAAGATTGTATGGGATCATTAACGATCGACCCGAGGTGTGTAACAGTGTAAGTAATTTTTTTTCCTGCACAACAATAATCTTTGATGACTGAATAAGTGCAATTCACCTTTATTCCACAAGGTGGAAATGTCTGATACACAATGATGAAGTGACATTTCACTCATAGTTGCTGCAGGCAGAAAACAAATGAATAGAAAGAATCATCAGCAAAACTTGAAATGGCTCAGTGATTTACTGCAGAGCAAGATATTAGTGTCACTGTCACTTGATGGTGGATCTGATGAAGAAGCTGTCAGCGATCAAAATATTGATTTTGAAGATGTTGAAAATGATAGTTTTAAGAATATGTTTGAGGTTGTGAATATGAGCCAGATGCTGAATGAACTGGGAAATGAGCTCTGACGAGGACAGTGATGATGGTATAAAACATCTGCTCAAACTGAATCCTTCCAAGCTCCAAAAGGTAACAAAATATGCTTTATATTATTCTTCTGTAATTGTCACTCTAATATCAAGAGAGTTTTATATTATTGTGACAGGCAATAGGAGATCCAACCATGTTAGATACAGATCCAAACACCTGAATTTGTAATAATGATTGGTGAAACATTCATGCATTTAAGGGTTAAAAAAGACATATTAAATTGACCAAAAGTGATACAAAAGACAAATATGATCAAAACTGATAGTAAAGACATTTGTATTGTTAAAAAAAATCAGCTTTACAATAAATTACAATTTACAATATATTAAAATAGAAAATGTTATAATGTTATACAGTAGTGGTCAGAATTATTGGCACCCCTGGTAAATATGATCAAAGATGGCTGTAAAAATAAATCTGCATTGTTTATCCTTTTGATCTATCATTCAAAAAATGTGCAATAATCTAACCTTTCATTGAAGTAAAAGAATGGAAAGGTGGGGGAAAATCACATTATGAAATAAATGCTTTTCTCTAAAACATGTTGGCCACAATTATTGACACCCCTAGAATTTTTTATGAGTAAAATATCTCTGAAGTATATTCCCATTAATATTTAAAAAATGTTAGCACACCAGGGTGACTAGGAACATGAAATTGTCCAGCTATGATGTCTTGTTCCACAGGAGTATAAATATGAGGAAACACAAAGGCCAAATTCCCTTAATCATTCATCACGATGAGTAAAAACAAAGAATATAGTTCTGATGTGCAGCAAAAGATTGTTGAGCTTCACAAAATAGAAAGTGGCTGTAGGAAAATAGCTAAAGCATTGAAAATTCCCATTTCCACCATCAGGGCAATAATGAAGAAGTTCCAATCAACTAAAGATGTTACGAATCTGCCTGAAAGAGGACGTGTGTCTATATCGTCCTAATGCACGGCGAGGAGGAAAGTGAGTGGCCAAAGACTCTCCAAGGATCACAGATGGAATCGCAGAGATTAGTTGAGTCTTGGGGTCAGAAAGCCTAAAAATAAAAAATAAATCAAAACAACACCTACATCACCACATGTTGTTTGGAAGGGATTCAAGAAAAATCCTTCTTGCTCATCCAGAAACAATCTCCAGCATATTCAGTTGTCAGACACGACTGGAAATTCAAAGGGGACCTGGTTCTGTGGTCAGATGAAACTATAAAAAGAGCTTTTTGGAAGAAAATCCACCAGATGGGTTTGGAGCAAAGAAAGATAAAAAAGTACCCCATGCCCACGGTTAAAAATACCGCTGGATCTTTAATATTGTGGGCTGTTTTTTTGCTGGAGGTCCTGGACATCTTGTTCAGATACATGGTATAATGGATTCTAGCAAATACCAACAGATAAAAAATTTAAACCTGACGGCCTCTGCTAGAAATCTTATAATGGGCCGTGGTTGGATCTTCCATCAGGACAACGATTCCAAACAAACATCAAAATCAACACACAAATGTGTCACTGAACACAAAATGAAGCTTCTGCCATGACCATCCCAGACCCCTGACCTGAACCCTATAGAAAATGAGTGGGGTGAACTGAAGAGAAGAAGCACCAACAGGAATCTGGGAATCTGAAGGATCTGGAGAGATTCTGTATGGAGGAATGGTCTCTGATCTCTTGTGTTCTCCAAACTCATCAGGCATTATAAGAGAAGACTCAGAGCTGTTATCTTGGCAAAAGGAGGTTGCCAAAAGTATTTAATAAAAGGGTGCCAATAATTGTGGCCAACATGTTTAGGAGAAAAGCATTTATTTCATAATGTGATTTACACAGATAATTGTGATTAATCACACAAAACTGGTGCGATTAATCGTGATGATTTTTTTTTTTAAACCTATTGACAGCCCTAGTTAATATGCATCTGGTCTAGGCAAAGTTATTAGGAAGTTTCATGTTAAAAAGTGAAATTTTGCCTAATGCCCCCATTAATTTCTGACCCTGACCCTAGTGTCATAGCTTTGTGCGAGAAAATCTGCTGTACAGAATAATGTATTGAAGTGTGATTTAGGATTTAGGTTGTACTCAAACAAGGCATCTGTCGTGCCACATAAAACCGTGTATATTCAAAACATAACAGCGACAGAGCAATATAACCTTGTATCCTGTTCTCAATTTTCAATCTTTGTTTTTGAGAATGAATTTACTCTCTGATATCTCTACAGCTTGAGTGTTCCAGAACAGCGGAATCCAGCGTATTATGTCTGATGATGAAACATTGTTCTGATAAATCCCACCTCCCAAACAGGACATACGGCAGTAAACCCCAAAACCCCTCACCACCATCATTGCCCATGTTTTTTTGTTTTTTTTTCTTGATTATTACAAAAGGAACAATAGAGACTGTGCATTAACAGCATGTTGAGATTTATTTGTCTTTGGCTGCACCACCCAGCGATAGACACAAATCCTTAATCCTCCCCCAAGATAATAACTA
The DNA here is from genome assembly GCA_039654625.1 of Rhinogobio ventralis. Taxonomy (NCBI): domain Eukaryota; kingdom Metazoa; phylum Chordata; class Actinopteri; order Cypriniformes; family Gobionidae; genus Rhinogobio; species Rhinogobio ventralis. Next base: position 14,045,373 of record CM077198.1, read on the forward strand.
TGTAATCCTCATTCCCAGATGGAGCTGTTTCAGAAAAGGCAGTGCTAGCCAACACCGTGTCTGTCCAAGATCAAGAGAGGTGATCTCATTAAAATACAGAGCAATTAAAAAAAAGAAGAAGAAGAAAGAAACGGTGCCCATTGCCAGTCGCAACGCATAAACAATATTATCATATTTCCCTCCATATCCGTAATTGTGGAACAGTGAAAAGCTAACCTACAGAGCACTTCAGCATCACCTCGGCCCCCTGATCGACGACCCACACACTCTGCAAGCGTAATGAGCGTGCTCCCTGTATCTCTCCATCCTGATGAAAGCTGATGTGAGAGGTGCTTGGCTTGATTCATTTGCTTGACATTATTCAACATTGTAATTAAGAGTCTTGCATCAACACTGCAGCGCACTGATTGTTTTCTGCAACTCGCCGGCTAATAAAATCTAGCTGATTGTTATGCAAATCCATTTAAATAACTAAGATAATCAAAAGACTAAGAGCGAACGCATCACAAACGCTAGGACATTGGGTGTCTCCTGATTCCAGTGAGTCTATTAAACGCTGTCTGGGAAGTAGTTTTCCCACACCACTGATGCAGTGATTCCAAGTCCATCCAGAAGACGTGCCTTCTGCCTGCTGCCTCTCTGCCACGCTTTTTCACACTCACTACCCCACACGATCGCTGGATGTGAAGGAGGGATGTCGGCGGGCCAAGACGAGCGCCTCTCCCTGTGAGGCAACCGCTGCCAACTGCAGGCTCCCGGCCACCCCTCCCACCTTCCATACAAGCACCCCGGGGATCGACTGAGAGGAGAATGGCGAACAAGCCATGCCCACCCGTGTGCCATTGTCTATGGGGAGGCCGGCTTGGAGCCCTTGGCTGCGAGTACAGAGTGCTGCACTGGAGTGCTCATTATGGCTCTGTAGGGACTGTACTCCAGGGTATCCAGTGTGTAGCTGAGGAGCTCATTATGGAAGGCTGCCTCCGAGCCTTTGCACCTAGAGGCACAGAGCCTGGAGAAGAGATAGGAAGAGGAGGGCTGGCTGCCAGATTAAACTTAATCAGAGCCACCTGTAGCCAGAAGTACCTCCTCCTCCTCCTCATCATCATCCTCATCCTCGCTGGTGTAATTATCGCAATCACTTTTATTTCTCCGGCAAGGCACGGGCCAGAGGCTTAATGAGGACGTGTCAGTTTGGATCCCATGATGTAGATTTTAAACAGAATGTATAATGCCAATTATGCTTTTAGCATGACATATTCCCTCAGTTCTCCTGTTTATAGAGTATTTTATGGGATTTGGCTGGAATATTTTTTATAACTTGATTTCGTAGTTGACACTTCAAAGGGAAATATTGAGTGACAAATAAATAAATAAGACATCAGCAGAACAGAGAGAGGCATTTGGGTATTGTGAGAATGCAAGAATCACTTGAGATTCTATGGTAAATAAAATGGTGCTTTAACATCAAAAACATTGTTATATATAATATATTGGATTTTTAGAATTATCTTATGCCCACCAAGGCAATTTAATTAAAAATACAGTAAAATGTAATATTATTACAATTTAAAATAACTATTTTCTATTGTCATATATTTTAAAATGTAAAGATAACAAAAGCTAAATGTTCAGCATCATTACTCCAGTCTTCAGTGTCACATGATGCTTCAGAAATCATTATAATATGCTGATGTGATGCTCAAAAACATGTATTATTATTATTATTATTATTATCAATGTTAAAAATAGTTGTGCTGCTTAATATCTGTGGAAACCATGACACATTTTTTTCAAGATTATTTGATGAATAGAAAGTTCAAAATAACAGCATTTATTTGAAATAGAAATATTTTGTGACATTATAAAAGTCTTAACTGTCCATTTTGATCAATTTCTATCATATATATATATATATATATATATATATATATATATATATATATATATATATATATTGTATGTATTTGATGAATAAGTGTTAACTTCTCTCTCTCAATAAATAAATAAAAACATGTTGGTCTGTATGAAGAGTATGTTCTTCATAATTTATAAATGTATAATCCTAGTGAGTCAAGCCAATTAACCATGAACTGTTCATATGTGATACCATTTCCATGTCTATATATATATATATATATATATATATATATATATATATATATATATATAATATCTATAAAGTACCTCCTATGACATTCAAAGTCTGTCAGGTGTTTTTATTATAATAGAGCCCATCAAAATGTCACATAACTCCCTCTGTCATCATTTTATCAAATTAAGACATAGATAGATTGAAAAAGTTTCAAGTGTTTTTTCTGTCTTTCTTTCTTTCTTTTTCTCTCTGCGGGTTCTGCACAGACAGTTTGCAATGTTCAGGTGGGATTAATGAAAACAGTGTGATGTGATTTGCATAACTGAATTGCCTCTGTGATTTCTCCTTCCTTGCATACCTCCCCTTAGGTATTGAAACATTTTGAAACATTCTTTGAAACAAACTGTCAAACGGCTGTCTACTTACAAGGAATACAAAGCGCTCACTGAGCAACAGTACGCCACAGTCTGACATGCTGAAACTGAGGATATGCTTCCCTACCTCAGTATAGAGCTTTTGCCTATAAGCTTAAAATCAAGCTAGTCTAATGCAGAATTAGCATTTGAAATGTATGTTTAATATCGTTCACGGAGAGTGTTTGTTTAACTACAGGATCGATGGGTTTTGTGACAACTGAGGAAATGCTTTATGTCATAACTTCTACATTGTGTATAGACAAGCCTTATTTTACACATCACATTTCCACAGCTCATGAAATTAGTAGTACAATTAGTATATATTTATATTTTATTCCATCACCCCTAAAATATGTCAAATACTATTGACATTGCCTGAACAGTGTAATAATAGTTTCAAAACTGAGCATATTAATAGAAAGCATGATTTATAAGAAGCTAGACAAGAAATATCTCATTGTAATTGAGTCTCGTATTATAAATTGAATTGTTTCATGAATAAATTTACCACACATTTAAATGATGATGCTTACACAGTGTGTTGTTGAAAGCAATCTGTTAAAATTTCTTAAATTTGTCATTCATAGAAGCAGCATAGTTTTCTTGAAACAGTGAAAAAAAACTCCCACAAAAGTTAAATTACAAATCACACTGTTTTCAGATTCATGAGGTAAACCTCCACAGACTGTTTCCAAAAATTACTCATAGAAATTTTGTGAATTATTGTATATACGGATTTGAAGGTTCAGCAGGTTACATGCTTGAACAGACGTGTAAGCGCAAAACAGTAGAGATAAAGAGCACTTTCCAGGTTTTTTAGTGATTAAAGTGCCTTCGTACAGCAAGAGAACAAGTAGTGAGGTAGAGAGGTCAGATTAAATGCAGATGAGAGAGAGAGAGAGAGAGAGAGAGGCTGCTGGATGATAGCGTATGGGAAATCAGGAGTGTTGTAACAAATTTAGTTTCATTGTCTTTGATATAACATAACCATATTTATCTAATACATATTAAAGTTGTTTAGAAACTGATCCCTATAAGTGCTGTGTTGTGCTGCTTAATATTTTTATATTAATATTTTTTAGGATTCTTTGAAGTTCAAAAAGAGCAGCATTTACTTGAAATATAAATCTTTTGTCACATTGTAAATTGTCTTTACTGTAATTTCTGTTATAAGTAAAAGGTACTTATTGTGTTCATATTGTATTGCAAAACACTTTTGCCGATATTGAGGTGCGATACGGGTAAAGTTAGTATGGGTAAGTTTAAGGGTAGGGTTAGGTGTAAGGGAAGTGTCAACAGTGTAATTATAAATGTAACTACAGAAATTAATTACATATTGTAATTAGATGCAGGTATTTATTTATTTTTTTTAATGTAAGTACAATGTAAAAACATGTATGTACACAATAAGTGCATTGTATCAAATTATTAATTTAAATATTAGTGCATAGTAGTTAAGGCCAACTAATATAAAGTGGGTCCTATTCATTTCTATCAAAATAATAATAATAATAAAAAAATGTACTGACCCCAAACTTTTAAACATTAGCCTATTTCATATTAAAGCTGCTGATTTTGCTTATACCTGATCATACTGTATGGGATTTGACAATCATTAAAGGGTTAGTTCACCCACAAATTCTGTCATTAATTACTCACCCTCATGTCATTAAAATAGTCCATGTGACTCCAGTGGTTCAACCTTAATTTTATGAAGCAACAAGAATACTTTTTGTGCACAAAAAACTAAAAAAAATTCAACTTCATTCAACAATCTCTTCTCGTCTGTGTCAGTCTCCTACGCTGCTGACGTAGTGTAAACAGTGCAGCACTTCCGAGTTCTACGTCAGAACTCCTCAGCTCCTGCGTCAGCATCACACGCATGCGTCATGGTGCCCATGTGAACAGCGTCAGCCAATGGTAAACCGCCGTTCTGACATGGCGCTTCGAAAGCGTTACACTGTATTTACTACCTCAACAGTGTAGGAGACTGGCACAAATAAGAAGAGATTGTGGAATAAAATATCAAAAATATCTTAATTTGTGTTCCGAAGATGAACGAAGGTCTTACAGTTTTTTTGAATGACATGATGGTGAGTAATTAATGACAGAATTTTTATTTTTGGGTGAACTAACCCCTTTAACATGGTAGCAAATCAATTTATAAATCATAAATCCTTTTTTTGTCCTTTATATTTCTATACAGACTTTCAAATTGTACTGTCACATCAGAAGGAGGGGGGTCATGTTTGTGATATCACCCCTGTAGCTCTTTTATAATCATGTAAACTAATGGTGTTACAACTCAGCGCATGTTACAGCACTTCCTGCTCTCCCCTACGGAAACTCACAAAAGCTAGAGGAAAAAATAAGTATGTCTTCCTTAGTCTATTTCCCACTTTGTTTTCTGATGTAACAACACGAAACGCCATACAACATTTTTATGCATTAATTCTGAATTTCCCTTTGCAGCTTTTTTTAATGTGTGCCAAAAGGAAAACGCATGAGGATATAATTTGCAAATAACATTAAGATTCTAAGCTCAGCCACTAAAGACATCACAAACCTCACAACCCTCCCATAAACCCCACAACCCTCCCATAAAATTGTGTAAACCGTATAATGTGCATATCCATGCTTACCACCATTATGACACCTGCCATGTTTATCGAAGATTTGATGACTAATGGTTCTAAAAGAAAGTGATTATGAATAAATAATAGCCAAGCATCATGTTTGCTCAACTTTCTGTAGCCCTGTAGGATGAATTGCTTTTGTTGTATTGTTCCTCAATTAATTGTGAATTAGGATAAAAGCATCAGGTAAATGATGTAAAAAAGTTGTTATTAACTAAGTTGTTATTATTTTGAATAGGTCTTAATCAAAAGTATACTAAAATAAAAATATTGTATGTATATTATATAATAATAGGTAAGTGGTGCATTAAATGTGTAAATTGTTTATTTATTCATTTATTTATTTGGCCTGTCACAGCATGTTTCACTATTTTTTAAGAAAAGAAAGAATTCATGATAAAGATATATTGCCGATAGAAATCGTAAAAAAAAGAAAAATCCTATTAGTCAAGTTTAAATTAATCTTTACTTGATTTATTTCTTTTTTCTTCTTCTTTTTTGTCCAATGGATCACACCATTGCCTACAAAAGGTAGTTACACTTATTTGCTACCTGATACTGATAAACAAAACTGATAAAAGATAATTTTAGGACCATACCACATAATTTTATAAGAGGAGACTAAAATCAATTTAGCTCAAGCTAAATGTGTTCCTTCTGTGAGCTTCTTATCACAGAATGAGGTAGAAATTATATTATTTTATAGTACAGTGATAAAGGCTTTGTCTTAGCATTGCATTATAAATATACATTATCCTTATGAAAATACCCGAAATGGCTTGAGGAACACAGATCCATATTCCATCGCAATTGTGTGTTTATTCTTTTCATTTTAGATAAAATGTCTCTATCTGCATGTTATTCAGCTGCAGTGATATCTGGATGCCTTTGTCCATTTAAAGGATTTCCTGGAAAGTCATATGCATACTCGATTTTTGTAATCACCGCGTTTTTTGTACTTTCCCTGATTTTTTTGTTAAATAAAGACCATAAATAAAAAAAAAATTATCCCAAATGTTGAAAGGCTATATCTCATGTATGTGCATATTTAAATCTGTTATCTGTTCCCAGTCGAGATGGCGGAAAGGTTCTTCTTTTTTAACCCACACTCAGGTGGATGTGCCAGGAACGGACTGGAAGGCAAGAAACTCAAGAAGAGATGCAGGAGGGGAAAACGAAAGAGGCTCTTCGCTGCCTCTGCGATTGACGAGGAGCAGTCAGAGGAAACGGTTATGAACTTTCTAGTTCTTGTATTTCTGCTCTTGGTAAAGGACTTTCTTTTATTCCTACTACTGAGACTAATGATTTTGACACCATGATTGATTGACTTTCAAAAGTTTTTTAGAACTCTCAGACACTGCGAGTTCTTTGGCACAACTGGAAGATCTACTCCATCTGATGATTCCTCTGTTATTGTACAGCCCAGTGTCGCTCCTAAACCATCTAGTATTTATCCTTCCTTTTAAAACAAAGTCGACCTTTATTCCTCCTCAAAATAGGAATGCATCCTTAGACACTTATTGTAGACTCGTTGAAACTGATGTTAAGACTCTGCTCAAAAACAAGAGACAATATAAGGTATATAATAATTTAACAAAAGCAAGAGGGATGCCTTGCTTAATTGAAAAAGTGATACTGATGTAGTCGTGTGCCCTGCTGACAAGGGTGGGGCTAAAGTGCTTCAACGAGCAGTGGACTATGAGAATGAAATTAGGAGACAACTGGATGAGCATTTTTTTTTTTATGAACGCTTACCTACTAACAGATTGAAATCTCATGTCCATTCCAAGCTGCTGCAACATGGAAAATGGATAATTTAGCAAAAATGAATATGAATTTCTTAAAGCTAATTTTCTGATTATTCCTCTCATATACACTCTCCTAAAGGAACACCATGCTAATACTGTGTTTGACCCCCTTTCGCCTTCAGAACTGCCTTAATTCTACGTGGCACTGATTCAACAAGGTGCTGAAAGCATTCTTTAGAAATGTTGGCCCATATTGATAGGATAGCATCTTGCAGTTGATGGAGATTTGTGGGATGCACATCCAGGGCACGAAGCTCTCGTTCCACCACATCCCAAAGATGCTCTATTGGGTTGAGATCTGGTGACCGTGGGGGCCATTTTAGTACAGTGAACTCATTGTCATGTTCAAGAAACCAATTTGAAATGATTCAAGCTTTGTGACATGGTGCATTATCCTGCTGGAAGTAGCCATCAGAGGATGGGTACATGGTGGTCATAAAGGGATGGACATGGTGAGAAACAATGCTCAGGTAGGCCGTGGCATATAAACGATGCCCAATTGGCACTAAGGGGCCTAAAGTGTGCCAAGAAAACATCCCCCACACCATTACACCACCACCACCAGCCTGCACAGTGGTAACAAGGCATGATGGATCCATGTTCTCATTCTGTTTACGCCACATTCTGACTCTACCATCTGAATGTCTCAACAGAAATCGAGACTCACCAGACCAGGCAACATTTTTCCAGTCTTCAACTGTCCAATTTTGGTGAGCTCGTGCAAATTGTAGCCTCTTTTTCCTATTTGTAGTGGAGATGAGTGGTACCCGGTGGGGTCTTCTGCTGTTGTAGCCCTCAAGGTTGTGCGTGTTGTGGCTTCACAAATGCTTTGCTGCATACCTCGGTTGTAACGAGTGGTTATTTCAGTCAAACTTGCTCTTCTATCAGCTTGAATCAGTCGGCCCATTCTCCTCTGACCTCTAGCATCAACAAGGCATTTTCGCCCACAGGACTGCCGCATACTGGATGTTTTTCCCTTTTCACACCATTCTTTGTAAACTCTAGAAATGGTTGTGCGTGGAAATCCCAGTAACTGAGCAGATTGTGAAATACTCAGACCGGCCCGTCGGGCACCAACAACCATGCCATGCTCAAAATTGCTTAAATCACCTTTCTTTCCCATTCTGACATTCAGTTTGGAGTTCAGGAGATTGTCTTGACCAGGACCACACCCCTAAATGCCTTGAAGCAACTGCCATGTGATTGGTTGATTAGATAATTGCATTAATGAGAAATTGAACAGGTGTTCCTAATAATCCTTTAGGTGAGTGTACACTGCCTAAGGTTCACAAAGGTTTGGATATTCCTTTGCAGGGTCAACCTATTGTGAGTGGCATTGGTAGCCTCACTGAGAACATTTCTTCCTTTGTGGACTTTTTTATTAAACCATTAGTACCTACATTGTCATCTTATATAAGGGATTCTATGGATTTTATTGAATCATTATATGCTGTTGATTTTGCTGTTGAGGATGTTCTTCTCGTTACGTTTGATGTTCAGAGTTTATACACTAATATCCCTCATGTGGATGGTTTACAAGCGGTGGAACAGTTTTTAAAACTAAGACCGACTGATGAAAAACCTAGTACGGCATGTCTATTGGACCTTACAAACATTGTCCTTACGAATAACTACTTTCGTTTTCAAAATGATTACTATTTACAAGTAAAAGGAACAGCTATGGGCAGTAAAATGGCACCCAGTATTAGTTTTCTTGATGTAAAAGTATGCATTTCTGAGGGCAAACTACAAACTGAGTTGTATCGAAAACCAACAGTTTGTAACACAGTTTTGAGAGGTGATAGCTTTTATCCTAAACATCTTATTAAAAAGCCTGCCTATTGGTCAATTTAAGCGAGTGCGTCGAGTTTGTAGCACAGAAGAATCTTGTTCTCGTTGGTCTACTGATTTAACTTCAAGATTTATGCACCGTGGTTATCGCAGAGAATGGGTAGAAGAGGCTAAAGAGAAATTTTATAATACATCTTAAATACAGAGTTTACGTGTTAAGGATATAGTACAATCAGGTAACGGCCCTATCTGTGCTATCTGTCAAATATTCAGCATTGGGTGGGGAATTCCGTAAAGCTTTACACAGGCATTGGCATATTATTTCTAGTGATCCAAATTTGTCTAGTGTATTTAAAGAAGGTCCTCGATTGGTCTTCAAACGTCAAAGTAATTTGCGTGACATGCTTGTAAAATCAGATTTTCCGTCTTGTAAGGTGAAATCTGGTATCCCGACTCTTCCTTCTGGTAATTATCGCTGTGGTAACTGTGCCCAGTGTACTTTTACACATAAATGTAAATCTTTCAGTCATCCACATACTGGTCGGAACATTTTGATACATGGGACAATTACTTGCTCATCTACACATGTGATTTATTTTATACGTTGTCCATGCAAAACAACCGTAGCAACATTAGGACGGGAGATGTGCGCAGTCCTATAGCGTTACACTTTAGACAAGCGGGCCATAATGTTAGTGCCTTACAATATATTGGTATAGAGAAGGTACATAAACCGACAAAAGGAGGAGATTTTGAGAGAAAACTGTTGCAACGGGAGAGTTTTTGGATTTTTACTTCAAATACTTTATCGCCTTTTGGGTTGAATGAAGAATCTGATATCTGATATCAAACCTTTTTTGTAGGATTGTGCATATTTCTTCATCTGTTCTCAGTATCTTTTTGCAATTGTATATTTTTATTTTGTCATTTATCTGGGACTTTTGTATTGTATTTTGAGTGTTTTTATATATATATATATATATATATATATATATATATATATATATATATATATATATATATATATATAAATTGTTTGTTTTTTTTTGGGGGGGGGGGGGGTATTTGTACACATGATTGAGCTGCAATCAATTAAGGTGATCATCTGTTGTCTATAAAGAGCTGTACCTTAATTCACTAAGTTTGTGCCTGACGAAGACCTGTTGGTCGAAATGTTGCAATAAATTGGAGCAGTTATATCACATCATTGTGCGGACATCACATCTGTTTTTTGCTTTAGTTATTTCTTTTCTCCTGCACCTGAGCCCTGTTTGGGTTTGAGGATGTGCACACCTTCTTTGTATTTTTGACTCCCAGTCGAGATGTTACCTATTCTAATATGACATTTGGCAGAAATGTTAGAAGACTACGAAAATATTCAAAAGTATGTAAATGTATTCCTCCTCAAACATCGTTTTACATGTCCTCATTACGTCCGCATTGAGAAGATCCCACACCTGCCATATGACAAACTGCGGATAATAGTTGCTTGTAAATAGGCCTGATCTAACTAAGATGACACAAACTCTTGGGGCTTCTTAGGGAGCTCTGCCCCCATCTCCCAATGACACTCCCACCCCATCCAACATCATATGCTTGGTGATTTAACACACTGGAGAAAACACATTTTGACAAATAAAGAACATAATCCGGTTATTGTGCTCTTGAACTGCATGAGAATTAAAACAAAGGCATTCTTATAATTTTTTAGAGTGGAATCAACAAACACATTAATTACAGCCGTCTAATAAATGAGTCTGCATTGGTGTCGCCCACATAGCACATCAGGCAAAGGCAAAACTCACAGTTTCAAAGCGTCTGTGCACTAAAAAGCTACAATGTGTTGGAAAAAGTAGGTTCAAAAGGAGCTTTTTTTTCTTTCTTCCCTCCTACTAGGATACAAAGATGAAGATACACAAAGCATTGGTTTCTCTCTCTATTCTCTCCATGCTAAAGGAGCTTAGCGCATTTTGTTTTGCGTTTAGCCTGCAGTGAGGAGGCAAAAGGTTGACATGAAGTGAAAAATGTAAAAACAGATGCTTTTTTACTTGCTAAGAAACATTGTACTGGCAACCTTTTCATGGTCATGAATGGGGAAGTGATTCCCCAGAGTCTGACTGACAGTCACATTTGATAGCTCCCTCTCCTGCTTTCTCTTTGTTGCTGTGAGAGGCAGCATTAGTTGCCTCGCAGTGCTGCGTGGGAGTCCCTTTAAAAATGGCATGTAATGTCTTATCAAGTCCCCAACTCCTGCAATCTGTAGTTTAGACCATCAGTTGATGCCAGTACACGGCCATAATAATAAACATCACATCGAGGCTCACCTGCGAGCGATGATTAACGTCAGATGCAAATGTAGTTACAGGCAAAACAAACTGTCAATATTTCTTCCGTGACTGCATTTTGCATGTATCAACTGATGTTATTTTTTTTGCGCTCCCATTTGCATAGGGTTAGAAAAATGGAGGTCGGAGCGAAAACAACTGCGTTTTTTTCCATGAGGAAGCTCAATATGACAACAAAGACCTTCATTGACTTAGGCTGAATTCAGGTCAGCTCCTGACACGTTTCTAGACAGATGGTTTGCTCAAAGCTCTCGGTGACCCTAGCAGGGCACAGGGATGTAACACGTCAAAGAATCGAATGTTTTCGATGTGCGCTTACAAGAGACACAGGCAAAGACTACGACGAGCTGAGAAGATTATCCATGCTGTGTTTTTTGTAAAAGACAACATGGCTTAATCTAGGAAAGCATTATGTTCATGAAATGATGTGTGACCAACAGCAATAATAATTCAGAAGACCTAAGACTCTTTAGACAAACTAATGCTGCTTAACCTAATCATTTTCAACCAGTCTCAATGCTGCATCCACTAAAACACCTCACGCACACAAAAAACAATCAGCGGAAACCCCATAACACTAAAGAAATTAGTGTTATCTGCTAAATAGAGGTATTAAATGAAACTCTGGATAAATCAGGCTGTCTGCCATGGCTAGCCGTCCTATAAAACAAGACTCCCTCGGCCTGATGTCGTGGAGCTGAGCGCCTCAGTACCAATAGTCATTATCATTACTGTTTTATTAAGGCAGTGTATGCTCGCTGACTCTCCTGCCATTGCGGTGGAAGTTGATGGGGAACAGGGGGAGGGATTTCTGCCGTAATTTGGGTCAGTAAGCGGCCCGTGTGGAACAGAGTGACAGACCCCTGCCGGATTGAATCTGCAAAATGCATATGTTTAATCGCTATCCGCTCGAAATAATTCTCCTAATTATTCACAATACAGAAACACAATATTTTGTCAACTTGGGCCCGCAAAGACTTAACTCAGACACAAACATTAAAGGTGCATTTAGTGAGATGGAGGCCACCTGTCAGGCTGACAGGCTAGGGCCTAATTGCTTTAAATGCGAGTACATGCAAATGCTTTGTGGTGAGGAGAGGAGAGCGCTGGGCGGCCACAGGGGAGAAGCAGGCAGTCAGGCTAGCCCACAGACAAAGAGAGAGCAGAGACAGGCGCCACAAACAAGGAGCCGGCAAGTATACCTCACCGCACCGCACATTTCATAGTGACAAACTGTGCGCTCAGCAAATACGCTGTAAAACGGGCTGGAAACAACTGGATCTCCAGACTCTACATAGTGTTGTGATTAAAAATGCTGGTGGTTATTTTGATCACGGCTTATTTAATGATTCCATATAAAAGAAGCACTTATATCTGTGGATGGGATCCAAGATAATACTGCCTCAATGTTTATTATGCGGTAATTGGGAACACGTATCGCTCAGACGCATTTACGCAGTTTAGTCTGTTCAAGTCGCTTAAATAGTCAATAGCCACTCAAGGAGGCAAAGGGGTTTATATATGCAATATTGCACTATTGTTAAATGTTCATCTCACTTTATGCTTAACTGGTTATGTTAATAGAATTTCAACTCAATTTATTCAAGTGCTGATCAATGGCATGCAATGATTGCACTTTATGCATTATGCATTTTAATGAAGCACACTTGCTGTATGGTGTAAGGTTAACACTCCCAAAAGACCACCTTAAACTTAAAATACATTCCATTTTTCACCTCACAGCGAACAACACCTTAAAAGCACTAGTGCTTCTGTCTGTGAAAATAGAATTACTTCCCCTTGTCTTTAACCCTGAATTAGAATGTTAGCACCATAAGGATTGCTATGGCATATTTTTTGGCTCTGTTCAGAACAAGGTGTCATAAGAAATATGAAAATAATGAAAATAATGGCTAGTATTAATTATTAGAGTGTAATTGTCACTGCTTTTTTGCACATTATCCTCATATCTGGTAATATATCTGGCTTTATATTAGGCCATATACCACATGTGGTAACACTTATTATAGCAATGACAGTAAACAGTAAATTATGCATTATTACAGGTAACTAACCCTAAACCAAAACCTAACCACAACCCCAAACGTACATGTAGCTAATTCATATTACTACTATAGATATACAGTGGTGGTCAGAATGATTGGCACCCCTGGTAAATATGATCAAATATGACTGTAAAAAATAAATCTGCATTGTTTATCCTTTTGATCTTTTATTAAAAAAAATCACAAAAATCTAACCTTTTATTGAAGTAAAAGAATTGAAAGTGGGGGGTAAATCACATTATGAAATAAATGCTTTTCTCCAAAACATGTTGGCCACAATTATTGGCACCCTTTTATTAAATACTTTTTGCAACCTCCTTTTGCCAAGATAACAGCTCTGAGTCTTCTCTTATAATGCCTGATGAGTTTGGAGAACACAAGAGATCAGAGACCATTCCTCCATACAGAATCTCTCCAGATCCTTCAGATTCCCAGATCCATGTTGGTGCTTCTTCTCTTCAGTTCACCCCACTCATTTTCTATAGGGTTCAGGTCAGGGGTCTGGGATGGTCATGGCAGAAGCTTCATTTTGTGTTCAGTGACACATTTGTGTGTTGATTTTGATGTTTGTTTGGAATCGTTGTCCTGATGGAAGATCCAACCACGGCCCATTATAAGATTTCTAGCAGAGGCCGTCAGGTTTAGATTTTTTATCTGTTGGTATTTGCTAGAATCCATTATACCATGTATCTGAACAAGATGTCCAGGACCTCCAGCAAAAAAACAGCCCACAATATTAAAGATCCAGCGGTATTTTTAACCGTGGGCATGGGGTACTTTTTTATCTTTCTTTGCTTCCAAAAAGCTCTTTTTATAGTTTCATCTGACCACAGAACCAGGTCCCCTTTGAATTTCCAGTCGTATCTGACAACTGAATATGCTGGAGTTTGTTTCTGGATGAGCAAGAAGGATTTTTTTTAATCCCTCCCAAACAACATGTGGTGATGTAGGGGTTGTTTGATTTTTGACCCCAAGACTCAACTAATCTCTGCGATTCCATCTGTGATCCTTGGAGAGTCTTTGGCCACTCACTTTCCTCCTCGCCGTGCATTAGGACGATATAGACACACGTCCTCTTTCAGGCAGATTCGTAACATCTTTAGTTGATTGGAACTTCTTCATTATTGCCCTTATGGTGGAAATGGGAATTTTCAATGCTTTAGCTATTTTCCTACAGCCACTTTCTATTTTGTGAAGCTCAACAATCTTTTGCTGCACATCAGAACTATATTCTTTGGTTTTACTCATTGTGATGAATGATTAAGGGAATTTGGCCTTTGTGTTTCCTCATATTTATACTCCTGTGGAACAAGACATCATAGCTGGACAATTTCATGTTCCTAGTCACCCTGGTGTGCTAAAAATGTAAATATTAATGGGAATATATTTTACTCATAAAAAATTCTAGAGGTACCAATAATTGTGGCCAACATGTTTTGGAGAAAAGCATTTATTTCATAATGTGATTTACCCCCCATTTTCAATTCTTATACTTCAATGAAAGGTTAGATTTTTGTGATTTTTTTTTAATAAAAGATCAAAAGGATAAACAATGCAGATGTATTTTTTATATATATATATATCTATACACTCACACACGTGTACACATGCATTTGCGTAAATACATGTGTGGGTGGGATATCGCAACTTTATTCAGTTCTGGTTAGATCAGGCTAGAGCCAATGCATGTTGATATGTAGAAATGTTCATTAATAACAACATGAAACAAAGAATAACTAAATAAATCATCTAGAAGAAGAGGCTGTTCAGTTTAAGGGTTTCAGTGACCTATTTGTAGAAACCTTGTTGCTGGGCTAAAGTTTGACTATTAAATTAGAAAATACCACATCGATGTTGTGAACTTTACCAACTATATGCAAAATGGGCTATGATGCCATCAGATTTGATCTTTTCATGCTCAGTGAACATATAGGTCACAGACATCTAGTCATATGAAGAACAATAACAATAACAAATAAATAAGTAAACAAATGCTTCCAGTATGTAATACTATCCTCAAGCCGCAGAAGTTTTTACATTGCCGCATTACTCAATTAATGAGAAATCCCTACTATTATGCTTCTAGATGTTGACTGGCAATACACCTGCTCAGATGAAGTATGAGTGTTGAGTGGAAAAAAAAAACTGTTGGAAAATCACTTAGTCGTCAATAAAAGATCCCAGCTGGAAATGGATGTAAAAGCTGCAAAGATGCACTTGCCTTCAACACAGCTTGAGCCTCAGCCAACCATTTTAGCTGGCGCCATCCGTCTCCCTCCAGGTAATGCAATTAGGTGCCACTAATATATCGAGATGCTCTTCAAACCACTAAACATCAGACAATAATAACCTGTGACAGCGCTCAAACTCTCCATCGAAAAAAAAGGTATTTTTGATTGTTTCAATTGATTGAACTAGGGAACATGCTACTTTTAAAGAATTCATAGCACAATGCAAAGACCTTGCAGAAAGACAGCTGATGTTACTAGGCAACCATCCCATGTGCCAACATATACACACTACAGCCAATCAAGTGTCTTGCAACTGTTTGCAACATTAAAGATTTAACAGTAGAAGACTACAACTATGACCAAAATACCAACTCATAAATCCTGTGAATCAAATTAACAGGTATCATTCTTTATAAGACTCACAGGCACTTTTCAACCCTTTAGACTTAAGCGGAACCACTGACAACAGCCCATGAGAAGAGAATCACAATGAGGAAGGCAGGAATTCATATTCAGGGCAAGAAAAAAAAAAAGCCGTTATAGAATAGCAGACCAGATAGACCTACGGCTTAGCACATTGGTTTGCAAGCTGCCAAATGAGTGGCCCAAAGGCCATTATCTGAGCAAAATATGCTGCTTTCAATTTGTTTCAGAAGGAGAAAAGCCTGACACTGTAATTTAATATGATAATGTCATACTAATGTCCCGTTAAGGCAAGTCAATCTACTTGCCGGCCATTTTGGTAACACCTCAGCAGCTATTTTCTAGGTAATAGGAATACAATAACAGTGCCTATTTACTTCATGGAGATGTTTTTCAACGGTGATTGACTCATTCTCCAGAAAGGCGGGACTTTAATTCCTACTGCTGACATATAGAGTGTAAGGATTTTTTTTTTCTTTTTTTTTTTGAGTGCCCGTCTCCTCCGCAGAACCTGGTTTCACCAAGTGCAACGTGTGTATCAACATCTTTGTTGACCCTTGATCAACATTCCAATCAAGCAATCAGACTTGAGAGACAAATTTACAATTTATGTCACGTTTAGGCTTACAGGTGCTTCTACATCAATGTTATTCACCTATAATTTCCCTCTGATTTTAAGGATAACTTATGGGTAGGGTTATGTTTGGGGTAGGGAAATGGTTAAGATAAAATTTTCGGACAGGAATGTTGTTCCAGAATCAACAAAATGGAACGCATCTAATGGGAAGGCATCTAATGTCCTGTCCGAATGTGCCATCTCAGTAATCATTATGGACAATGTTAGTAAAGATCACAGCGACCTTTTGTAAAATGGTCTGGAAAAATGACCTCAGGTAATGCTAATCCTGTACGAATGCAAATGTCTGTGATTTCTTATGTTGTATTATCCTAACGCTTTTCCTTAATGTGTTTTTTGACCTACCTGAGCTACTGTTTGCACAACAATCTTCAACATGCTTTCATTTAATTTCAATATGGATATTATCTAACGAAAAAATTAATAAATATTGCCAAATCGCAACTCTACTCATTTTAATATCAGTGTCAGGTAAGAGCAAGATGCTTGTCTAGATTTCGCTGCTCACTTATGTAGGTTTATTATAAACAGACACTTTATTAAAACTCATGAAGTTTACTTAAATAGGGTTTTTATAATAAATTTAAATTATATTAACAAATAATTAATTAAAAGACATGGGTGATGGACGCACGCACAATGCCGACACATAGAAAATACACACTGTTAGTCCCGTCTGAAACTCTACATGAAATCACAGACGTCAGTGATGAAAAATTGTAACTCAAACATTGTTTATAATACTAGTCCTGTCCGAATAGGGCTTAACTTGGCAAAATCAGGACGTGCGTCTCCTCCTGTATTGTCTCTGGTCATACTTATGTATCAGCATTTCCTGCACCACTTTGCTTTAATCTCCAGCACTGTGGCAAAATAAATCATATTTTTCTTGATAGAATGTGAGTTTGCAGACTGCACTAAATGTGATGTTATAAAAGTACAGTGTACCACAAAATAATAGGGAAAAATATCTTTCTACAGAGCTGTCCTCATAAGTTGCATACAATAACTACATTCAACATGGCCAGTGCAGTCCGATTTGTGAACAAATGACTTTGTTCTATTAAAGAATCCTGAAACAAAAATCAGAGTTTCTGAAACAATTTTCTTTGAGCTGCAAATCATCATATTAGAATGATTTGTGAAGGATCATGTGACACTGAAGACTGGAGTAATGATGCTGAAAATTCAGCTTTGCCATCACAGGAACACATTACATTTTAAAATATATTTCAATAGAAAACTGTCGTTTGGAATTTTAATAATATAATAGTATTTTACATTTATATATATGTGTGTTTAGTGAAGGATGCTGCACATCAGAATTATATAGAAAACAATTTCAAGTATGTTTGATAGTCTGTCTGGATTATTGTGCAGTATGAATGGCTGATGAGTGGGTTAGTTCGTGAACGTCACTACGTGCAGCATCAGAGTTAAAACGCAGCTGGGAGTTGAAGTGTCTAATCTAACATTAAGCTGGTAAGTGTTGTAAGTGGTTATCAGTCCCAACACTTATCACGAGCCAAGCACTTTAGTGTTCTCTAAAGAAAGTGAAAAAAATAATGAGTGTGACATGTTGAAATGACATAAAATAACATCACAATGCTTCTAAGCCATCAAGCAATTCATTAAATGGAGATTTAAGATGAATCTGACACGTTCATTAAGAGTTGTATACAGATTTAGGCCTCGTAGATCATGTATATGCAAGCGCCAATGGGAAACCCGGTACTTCCTTTTCCGCTTTCTCTCTGTAGGATTCGAATTATGACATCGCCTCGGGAGCATTCGCTCAGACACACGAGAGCAAGCAAGAAACAGCGTTCATAGAAACAGCATAATCTCGAGTTAAATCTTTTTACTTGAAGGATTAACTGGAATATCAAGGAGCAGAATGCAATATCACTAAACAAGAGGATAGGGAAGCCAGATAACAGTTGTGAATTCAGCCAGAAGTGGGAATCTGCTCCCTTGTTCTATTTTCCCGCAGGCAACTTCAGGATAAGTCTTATAAAGGATTACCCCCCGTCAAATAATGTTCTTTTCTCCTGAACATTGTATGCCTCTTTAAACACAATCTAATGCATCAGATATTCATGGATGGATGGAAATCTGTGACAGAAAAACATTCCCCTTGACTTAAATTCTCTGACAAACAACACTTCATAAACAATATTTACATAAAATATCTTTTCTTCAAACTATAGGCAGTGGATTTTTAAAAATCAAACACCTTTAAAACACATTTTACTAATGAACTCATATTTCACTTATTTAATTTGTCCGCTGTCTAATATAGTCAATGTACATGAACCGTCATGTGCTAATCACTTTGTGATTGAAATTACATTTGAAATCTCTGGAATAAAATTGCGTGCTTGTTTAATATATGATGAATAAACACAATTAGATAATATTTTCACACTTTTTGAATAAGGTGACTACACTTCAGATAGATTTCAAATGAAACAATATATTCTATTGATATTTACGTTACTCAAGCAATATATACTCAAATACATTCTCATTGGCCATATTTTTTTTGCATAATAATAATATAAATCCTTTTTTACAAAATGAATATTGGAGTGATTGATGTTAATTTCACTGTTTGTTTACATTATCATAGTTTAAATATATTTGTATGATTATTATTATTATTATTTATTTTTTATTTTTTTTGTACAGTTTAGGAAAAACAATAACAACTGTTTATCCAACTAAAGTAGCAAAAACTATTGATGAAGTTTTTTTTTTTTTATGTGGCTTTCAAATTATGTTAATGTTGAATAAAAACCCACCAGTGGGGCACAAAAGAAAATTAAATCTTAAATTGTTGTACTATTATGTGTGTAGTTAGTTTGATTGGTCCTCTCCCCATTATCCAATGACAATGAGCTGTATTGGCTTTGGCTTTGTTTCATCAAGGCAATGCAGCAAAGTCTCAACTTTGTTGTGCACATTACGATTGTCAGCCATATTTTGAGAGAACTCATCAACTCAACTCAACACTTAATTATGTGTTAATTATGCAAGCTGTAAAGAGACCAACATATCCGGTAATTATCTTTTGGAGTTGCCAAACGAGTGATCACAGACTTTGATGTCAGTCATTATTCTCCTTTTAAGATGGTCACCACACATCAATTTCACAGAGTTTGGTGGAGATCAATTGGCTTCATTCATGCCCAGAGTCATTGAAGGGGGCGGGATGTCTCTAGAATCAAATGGGTCAGTGATTAAAACATGATTGTATTAATCTTGTCCTGCATCCAACAAAAGTGCATGCCGCCTCTGTTTTGTCTAACGGTTAAGCCCCACTTTGTTCAGAGCAACTGCCTTTTCCTTTAGACTGGCTTTTTGTATAATAGGGTGACTTTAATCAGTGTTCTTTTGGTTTGGTTTGATCAGATTAGAGAAAAGACAAAAACAAGCTCAGACATCTAACCAATCTAACAAATGAGCTAATATACCTTTTAAAATTGTACTTCGAAATCAGTTTTGTTCATCTAACCTCTTCTACATTGCTTTTTAAAATGGAAATTTCAGGATTGGCCTAAAATTGAACTCAAAGACTCTTGGGAACATAAAAAGAAAAAGTTTTAAAATAATGTAACGGTCACTTTTTTCCATTACAATGAATGGGGACTTAAAAGCACCTTGAAATGACGATCCATACGACGTGTGCTATATTCCAATTCTCCTAAAGCTATATACAATAGAACCATTACCACAGGAAATGAATGGTATGGTAACACGATACTACATGTACTTACTATAGTAATAACAGTAAAATATGCCTAATTACAAGTAACTCACCCTAAACCAAACCCTAACCATAACTCTATAGTAAGTATATGTAGTTAAAGGTGCACTATGTAACTTTTCCGTCCGCTAGAGGTTGCCTATTCAAAACAAAGATGTAGTTTGATGACGCCTAGTTTGAGCACAGAATCTTGGGACATGTGGTCTTCACCTCACAGCCGGTGGAAAAGAATCGGGATAGGACTCAGGCAGGCATCATGTTCATGGATGCGATTATTAAGGTTACTGTAGCATGAAGCAGAGCAGAGCCGAGTGTTGTGGGAGCTGAGCAAGGCCGCTGGAGCGATTGCGCAACACATGCCTCGCGAGCAGCAGGACTTTTATTATGCCACAGTCGCCGGCGCCATTTCCGCTTTTCCGGTCATGAGTATGAGGTAACGCAGCTCTGTTTATCATATTAGATGCATTTGAGTGTGTTGATGATGTTATGGCATTACTCTGTGTGTTCGCTCGGCGGCTGCTATGACACTTGTTGCACACTGCAGTAACAGTAAAGCGTTTCTGCTAAACCGAGGGTAACGCAGATATATTGACAGGCGACTCCCTCACACGTCCCAGTTCCTTGGTTAAAATAGCAATTTTCTCACAATTTACAAATAGTTGGAAACATTTGGGATATTGTAAGTACTCAAATGAACAAAATAAATAACACTGGCCTAGTGGTTTTTGGATATTTTACTGAAAAAATTTTACATAGTGCACCTTTAATTAATATTACTCAGTACTTATTTGAGTAAGTACAATGTAACTATGTAACCTTAAAATAAGGTGTAACCTGGTATTATTTACTGGAGCAAGAATGCATTACACTAATAAATACAAGACATTGATACTGTTACAACAGATTTCTATTTCAAATAATACTGAATAATGATGTTTTTGAGTACCAAAATCAGCATATTTGTAACCATATACAGTATGAATGTAAGTGGGAACTGGGACTGTCAAGCTCCACATATAGATGGATTGGATGGATGGATGGATTGGATGGATGGATGGATGGATAGATAGATAGATAGATAGATAGATGGATGGATGGATGGATGGATGGATGGATGGGTGGATGGATGGATGGATGGGTGGATGGATTGGATGGATGGAGCTTGACAGTCCCAGTTCTCACACACTTTCATTACACTATACATTGTTAAAAAGTAAGATGCCCTTTTGAACAACATGAGGGTGAATAAACTATTCCCTTAAGTAGGACATCACTGCCAGGCCAGAATGCTTGTTCACCCCTGGTTTTATGCCTCTGAGGTTTTAGTTGCAATACTTTCAGCTGCTTATAAATTCTCTGGCTTCAGTGGCCTCATGCTTTTATTTGCTGGAGCATTGATCTCCAACTGGATCGCACATCACAAAGCGTTATCGTTCCACCATTCTTCACAATGTGGCACCAGTGCATTAAAGTACACTGCCACCGCCAGATTAGGGTTAAAGTAAAGGCTCAAGTAAAAGTTTTATGTGCATATCTCTTCTCTATAGGAGCTTAACATTAAAAGGAATATCACATCTATCTCTAGCAGTAAACAATGATAGAAAGACAGCGGTCTGCAGTAGGCAGCTTAACCTTGGCAACACTAAAACTTTAAAAGTATGTTGCTGTATCGAGGATTGTAGTTTTTTTTTCTTTTCTTTTTTCTATTTATTAATTTATTTGTCTGGACTAAGCACAAAAGTATATACTTTGGTATTGACATTAGATTCCTAAAGTTATTTAAAAACACATTACCAGATACCGCATGGAGTAGTTTTTCGAGTTCAAAGCATCTCGATTCAAACTGAATGCCTAATTCTGTTTTTCTCGCCTGCAATTTTAGAGCTAGTTTAATGTCAGTAACAGCTGCGCACGACGGCTGTTAACATTACAAGTGTTCTTGTCGCAGGTTGATTAAGGAAATAGTTTTGATTCCAAAACCTAATTGCATTTTCATTAAGTTATGTCAAACATGGACATTAATATAAGACTAAAACGCCAAATTGTTGATTATAAAAGCTGCTTTGTCCAGCTTTGAAGTTGCAGGAAGCTCGGCTTCTTTCTCAGCCATAGATGTTTCATTATTCATGCATTTTAATTCATTTCAGGAGGCCTGGCCAACTAACCAGTTTATATGAAGTGACAGAAAGTCTGAGTCAGATTAAATTATCCTCTTCATGTGATTTGCAGCCTTCAGAACCCCTCCCTCCTCCAGGTTCCCCTCCCACCGCACTTCCTTTCCATCAACAGCTTGTGTGTCTGAACCGAGCCCAGTCACACGTCTTTGTTTTAACTCTCCAAGCCTCAAGCGCATGCAAATGAATTTGGCACTTGACGTTTGAAGCATAAGATGAAGAAAAATTCCCCAAGTGCAAAATCAAATAGATAAGAGGCAGGATTCCTCACTTGCAGGAAATGTGTGTTTTGACTTGCTCTGTCTTTCATGTCTTCTCTTTAGACTTAAGCAGTCAAGGACAACTGGTTTTGAAGACACTCAATTTTCAATATCCAATTGCATTGACGGATGTACTCCATTAATATCACACATCCGGTGTAATTGGTAAGAAGTGACACTTCATTTTCACAATAGGAATTTTAGAATAGAGAAAACTAAAGAAACCAATCAACTCATTCATTTATTCATTCATTCATTCATAAAAATACAATTTAAAATAGTAATAATAATGAATGAATGAGCGGATACATAAATAAATAAATATTTTTACAAACAGAAAGCTACTTAAATGCCATAATTGAACTAAGGCCTAATCTTGACTTAATAAGCCCAGTCTGTTACAATCCACGCCTGTCCTAGACTCCATTTCCCATGATCCTCCCTGTCTCACACCTGAAATCACTCACTCCTCATCTCTCCCACTCTCCCTGGATTCCCTGCACCTGGTCATCGTCATTAGCACTCCTTTTATATTGATCTCACTTCCCTGCACTCCTTGTCCGTTCTTATGTGTTATGCCTATGTGTGTTGTGTTCTGTTTCCCTTTGTAAATAAAAACCTGTCTTTGTGGAAGCCCTGGATCTTCTCTTCCCTGCTGCACTACACACCGTAACACAGTCTGTGAAACCAGGCCTAAATATTTTAAGTTCATTGCAAAATAAAATGGAAATAATATACGCTCAAAAATTTGGGGCAGGTAAGATTTTTAAATGTTTTTTGAAAGAAGTCTCACGAAGACTGCATTGATCATAAGTACAGAAATATTATTACAATAACTATTTTCTATTTTAACATATTTTAAAATGAGAGTCCTTTTGACACAATTTCCATCCTAAAAGTGATTTCTCAGATTTTTCGATTCTCTTCATGATCTGTAATTGCTCTTCATGTATATGAGTAGTGTAGTTATACACTGGGAATTTAGCAATAAAATTTTTTTTAAAGATTACAGCACAAAGCTAACAGGTTTAAACATTAGTGTTAAAATCAATTTCCCTGTATGAAAATAAATTGAATTTTTATTTCTTCTACCTGCCTATTGTGCTTTATTGATAAAAAAAAAAAAATAAAAAAAAAAAAAAAATTCTGCAGTGTAAAAGGAAAAGAGTGGAATGGGAAGTTCACTCTGAGCTCTTTAGATTGAAACCTTATATAAAAATAAGCAACACAATTCTTTTCAAATAATGACTGCTGCCTCTTCAGTCTTACATTATACATAGTTTGATCAATGCTTTATATAAAACCTGACAAACAAAGTTATATCCTCGTATCATCTGCCAGCTGAAAATCAATCATTAGATGCTACTGCAGTTCCAAACAGCCAGCTGGAACTGAAGCACTCACTCTCTAGCTTAGATGTTATTTCAGTTTTCCATTGACGTATTGCTTATGCAGAAGAAGACACGTATTGCTCCGTAATAAGATGATGTGGCCGCTCAGAGATCTGCTCAGAAAATTTGGCGCATTATGCTTAATTATTTATCGAACGAAAGGGATTCTGAGCTTAAGTAAATAAAATCTTACAGCACGGGAAAATATTTTTGAGTAGGTTACAGTAGACTGTGCATTTTCATAATGAAGAAGCCTTAAAAAGGTAACTACTTTTCTAGGAATTACTGTTCATCCATACGTGTTCCATCAGATTAGCCGCCGACGTCAATCAATTGTCCTACGTTGCCAGCAGCGGCAGTGAAAAAGTGCAAGAGTCATCTGTTATACTACACCAGGCCACCACGGAATATTGGTCAGCGGCGACAGGACACTTTAAAATAAAAAAGGCTGACTTTGACGCCCCAATAGGGCACAGCAAGGAGATGAATTGAGAGTAAACTCTGTGTTGAAACTCATAAATCTCACATTACAGGCCATATTCAGCTGGGAACATTCAGCATGAGCTGCAGCCCATGTCTTTTTTTTCACAAGTAGCCATCTTACTAATTACTCAACATGCCGGTTTTAGCACTGTGGTCATGACTGAATGCTTGTCCTTGGTAAGTTAGCAAGCTGAATATGCTTTAAAAATTCCCCCGTGAGTGTTATCAAGCTGTCAGAAAATAGATAGGCCAAAAAAGAAAAGAAACTGCTATAGGATGGTTCGAGTACCTCAGCATCCCCTCGCCCCCGCCGCTCTGCTGAGGTCTGATGTTTGCATTGTGACGAGAACTACAAAAGAGTCTCCAATGAATTCAAGCTGTGGTCGATGTGAGCAGGGGGTCAAGAAAATGTGGTATGTCTGGGTGACCTTAATCACACACAGGTTCAGGCAGACTCCGGTTTCACTTGTAGGCCTTATTTCAGGTCACTGCCTCAAAGTCAAAGGAGGGCACAGTCATTATCTCCAGCAGGAGAACCCAATCATCCACACAAAGAAATGAGCTCTGTTCTCACAATGCACTCAAGTGTTGTCCATCTCCCTGGGCTGAACACATGTATTCACTGTACGTGCTAATCTATGAAGTGAATTAGCCGTGAGGAATTTGTCCTGGTCTGCTCGCTGTTGCCTCGGCACACAAAGCAGATTTACAACCCATCAAACAGCATTGGTACTGAACCAACATCAAAATCAGTGCCTGGAAAATAGACTGTATTAGTCATATTGTGCATTAGGGTTGGCTATTAAGGCTAGCCGCTCTGTCTGCTGTGCCTGTTATTGACATTACACATACAATAAATGTATTACATTATATAGATTACATGTTATTTCAATGGATATTTCTACAAGGTCTTCCTTGGGGGTCAAGAAAAAAAAAAAAGGTAAGCGTTACAATACAGCACCAGCACCAAAACAGGCAATTTCATCTCATTAGTATTCATAAGTGTGGCTCAGGCACATTTATTTATGTTTGGGTATAAACATAATGACAGAATCCAAAGTATAAACCTTATTCAAAACTAATCTAAAAATGTTTATAAATTCTACATAATGATACATACAATATTTAATACATAAGTTGATTTGACTGAATTTATAATATATATATTATATAAGAAATTATATGTGTTTATAATAAAGCTTCGATAATAATTACATTCAGTATACAAGTAATGCAAATAACTTTACTTTTATTATTAGGCCCATCTAGATTTTAATTAATAAATAAATAAATGCTTGTTAGTCTCAGACAAAGTTTCTCCATCACTGTCTTCATGCTTCAAAAAAAAAAAAAAAAAATAGTAAGATGATTCGAAAAGATATATCTTTAGGCATAAATATAAGTGTTATATTAGATACTGTCAAAATGTTGTTATTGTACATTTAATAAGTGGATAACACTTTAAGTTAATGCATTAATTAATATTAAATAACAATGAGTAATACATTTTTACAGTATTTATTGATATTTGTTTATGTTAATTAATAAAAAATGCAACTTTTCATTGTTAGTTCATGTTAGCTAATGTCCATTAAATAATATTAACATATACAACTTTTGATTTTAATAATGTATTAGTAAATGTTAAAATTAACATTAACTGAAATTAATAAATTAGGCCTATTAGGGCATTTAAGTAGCTTTTAGAAAGAAAATAAGGACCCAATTTATATTAGGTGGCCTATGTACTAACATTTTAATAAATCATTTGATACAATGCTCTTATTGTGTACATACATGTTTTTACATTGTACTTACATTTTTAAAATTACCTGCATGTAATTACATCTGTAATTCATTTCTGTAGTTACATTTATAATTACACTGTTGACACTTCCCTTACACCTAATCCTACCCTTAAACTTACCCATACCACCACACCTGTCCCTAACTACCACCACACCTGTCCCGTGTATCCCACCTCAATATCAGCTAAAGTGTTTTGCATTACAATATGAACACAATAAGTAAATTGTACCTATTTTTCATGTAAGTACATAGTAGTTAAGGCCACTTATATAAAGTGGAGCGAAAAAAAAACAAAACAAAAAAACTATAATGTTAACAAATGGAACCCTATTGCAAAGTCTTACCAATCAGGGTTATTGTCTATCTAAACATCCCAAATGTACATGCACACTTTATGGACAAATGTAGCTATGGGGTCAACCAGAACCATCACTCCTGTAAATACTGCAGCTGAGCTTCTGTAAACTCTTTGTAGACTTGATTTAGAGCTATCAGGCTCTAAATCAAGTTAGACAGAGCTGCCAGTCCACAGGCACTCTCGCCTATGTTTAATTAGTACAGATTGACTTCCTCATCATCAGAGTGTGACACAAGCACTACTGAGGCTACGAGCAATGGCACTCATATCCCTCATTGATTTCATTATCATTTGTTCGCTTTGTTGTGTCACCAATGTGTCTTTACACCTGAAATCCTTGCCATGCAAACAAATAGAAAACAAGCACAGCAAACACTCTACACTTAAAGCTTGACAGCACTTTAGTCAGACTTCAAACTATGTGTGACTGCAGGAAAATGACAATCTGCTCTGGTGAAGGCTGAGGTGAATATATTTCATCTTGTGAGATCTAACCAGCCAAAAACATCACAAATAACTACGGTGTCAGCAGAAATCACATGCAATAATCCGTTTAACTGATCTATCAAAGGTAGACTTCACATGCTCAGCTAATGAATCAGTTATGACTCCCGGTCTGATTGTTTCGGAGCGTTCGAAAGAGTTTTAACACGTCTCACTTGATTGCATGAGCTCAGCTGTTCATTTTAAGGGACAGTGGCTCAATGTTTTGGGGGAGGAATAACATTATCTGTCCATGTGCTTGGTTTCTGCTTATTGAGATTTATCATGCCCACCATCCATGGCACTCCAAAGGCATCGCCCCATGCAGACAGATTGCAGAACAGCCAAAGCCCATTTGCATTTAAACATGGCAGGATTTTAAAAATGTAAAAAAGAGAAAGAGAGAGAGACAAAGCAATATGAAAGTACATGGCTCACAAAAATAATACTACTGTCTTTCATCTGGCGATAAAACAATTAAAAAAAATACAACATTTGAAACAGCAGTGACCATATGAGATGTTTATGCCTTTATGTGTTGTCAAAACATCAATGAGCTTTGAAAAAAGCAGATGCTTTGGTCTGGTCTTATGATTTAAATTTTTTTTTTTTTTTTTGTTAAACTTTCGAAATACGATCCAAGCCATTCTGTTTAAATATTAAATCTCAAACACTTTAAAAAGGTGTGCTTTAGGTGTATTTAGAGAGCAAAAGAGAGGTGCTTGGTTTAAAAAGCATTTGTTTCATTTTGGCATTGAAAAGGTGTTTTAAAAAATGTGTTTCATAAAGGAGCGTAAGACTGCACCCAAGGAAAGTCATTTATCTTTCAGCGCCTCTTTGTCCTATTTATTTAGAAAATATACACAATTTTTCAAGCACCCATCATGTGTGACAAAAGCCACTACTGTTAGATGGAGGGAAGCAAAGAGTACAGCAAGGTAATAAACAATATAGTAGCTTTCAAAGTGCTTACTAGGCAAGCGGCAGGCATCCGAAGGCATGCAGGGTCTACAGGGCAGCTCTCTGGGGCCGACAATCTGTACGAACAGTATATGTTTCCAGCTCCTGCTCACATTCCCCTGAACAGCAGGTCTGCCTCTCTTACATTTGACTGCCTGCAGCCAGATTTAATCTAATGAACGCATAATGGCACACACACTATCCTATAATGAAATCTTCTCGGGTCTGTTTTGCAATGTAATACCGAGCTGACATTTTGTTGACATTCCAGATCAGGATTTTGTACTTGAGTCCAAAGCAAGACAAAGTTTGTATGTCATAAATATATAATGATCTTTACTATGAATAGCGATCTTAAAAATAGCAAACTTTCTGCCCTGATATTGACATTTGTTAATAACCTCTGCCAGCAAGTTAACTTCCGAAGAATGTCAATTCAAGCTGGCAAAATTCTAATTTCTTTGTCTCCTGGAAACTTTACAGTCTGTCCACTCTCATTTACCGTCCTCTGAACGCGCCTGGCCGCCTGCTGCACAGACCACAGAGGGGATGCGTATTAAATCGAGAGCACCAGCCATTTAATCTGGCCTCTGATCACACCGTTTTTGTCCAATTAAAAAGGAAATCTAATTGAATTAAATTCCATTTTGCATCTTTTGACCACATTATACAATGTTGATATATTCTGTTAACACGTTTTCCCCCTCTGGTCTAGCACCGGTTCACCTTTAAAAGTGCATTATATGGTCTCCTGGCTACGTGACGTCCATATGCCATCCACTTTTTTCTTTCCGAGCTCTAATGAGACTGCTGTGGACTAATTAGAGAAATATGTCTCGGTTGCACTTGTTGTCCATCCCTGATGATAAGGTGGTTAAAAAGTAGGGATACAAAAACTAAAGGTTCATTGTAATGGTGTTGAGAGAATTTGCTTCACTATAGCATTAATTAACTAGCAAAGGATATTTAATAGAAAAACAAGATTATACACTACCCGTTGACGAAATGAACATTTTTTTCTTCAGCAAGAGCCAGGATGTATTAAATTGAACAAAAGTGATAGTGGAAACATTTATAATTTTCTAATTCAAATTCCTTTTGAACTGTTTTCAACGTTGATGATAATAAGAAATACATTTTTTTTTTTGAGCAGCAAATCAGCATAGCATGATTTCTGAAGGATCATGTGACACTGAAGACTGGAGTAATGATGCTGAAAATTCAGCTTTGATATCATAGGAATAAATAACATTTTAAAACATTAAAGTAGAAAGGAATTATTTTAAATGGTAATATTTCAAAAATGTACAATTTTTACTGGATTTTTGATTCAATAAATGCAGCCTTGTTGAGAGTTCTTTCAAAAACATTAAAAAATATTACTGACCCCAAACTTAGTGTATTTCAGTATTTCCTTTATTTCTTTTCAAATATCAGAAATGCTATTCACAATTGCTATTCAAATTCATTATGCTATTCAGGCCGGGCTTAGGAGCGACGGCTGTCTGTTCAGCGCGACAAACGCAAGCCTCGTTGACAGGCAGCTCGGTTGAGAGGCTATTATATAGTCAACAAAGTAACAATGGCTTGGAGCAAATCGCTTGTCCATTGTGTGTTCAAACATAGTTCGGAGCAGGGTTCAAAAGCCTGCCCTAATTGGGTCTCACTCTAGAGACGTCTACTCCATGTCAGTTATGTAGCATAAACTCGGCGGCAGAGGGTGTCTGAGGCTCAGTGATTAGCACCCTGCCCAGTTAATTTTAGCAAGGTTTGGAACAGGACTAATCAGGAATTAAGAGTCGGCATCCACCCTAAACCGCCTTCTTTACGCCATCACACTTTCAGGATGGAAAAAAGGCAATTGTCTGCTGTCTCCGATTATCCCCAGGAAAGCCTATAATCTGGCTGACAGTACTTAAGGAGTCAAGCAGCAAATAAACAACATTGATTATCATCCACTGTTCTTTTTTTCCCCCTTTTTTTTGTCCTGTAGATAGATGAGGAAGTTTGGTGGCTCCAACCCCCCTTCTTACCATCTGCTTCAACAAATGTTAAGGCTGGGTAAATACCCCTGAGTCCTCTGTCCAAATCAGATTATCAGCTATTCTAAGATGGGGCTGTGCTCTTATCATCTTCCAATCTCTTTTGCGAGCAGAAATCAAGAAATCTGTGCTGGATTACCTGGATTACAGTGGCTCTGAACAGTGTCTTTAAGTCAACGCCTCCCAACCTGACTTTAGCCGATCTTCTGCTTACCCACTTAGAAAAGATCTCATGCAAATGTCTTGTGACACTCAGCTGGTCATCCTTTCCACACGGCACGGTTTCCTAGAAATAAGCCCTGAAGATGGAGGAACTGCTTTCTTTGGAAATTACTTAAGAGGGGTAGTTCACCCATAAATTACACTTCTGTCATAATTTACTCACCCTCATGTCATTCCAAGTCTGTTTGACTTTCTTTTCACGGTAGAACACAAAACAAGACCATTTGAAAAATGTCCACGCTTCTCTTTTCCATACAATGAAAGTACTTTTTTTTTTTTTAAAGAAGTTAAATTTTGAGAAACATGAGTAAATAATGTCAGCATTTTTATTGGGTGATTTATGTCATATGAACCAAGGCTTGTATGTTACACATATAATATGCAAATATATTTCACAAAGCAGCACTTTGATCATTTGCCTTACAATGAAAATGAGACATGTTTTATATAAGATAACTCTTACAAAAGAAAGTCAAACCGGTTTGGAACAACATGAGCAAACTATGACCATATTGATTTTGGGTGAAGTATCCCCTGTTAACACATTAAAAACCATTAAAACATCATGCCATTAATAAATAAATAAATAGTTAATTGTAAATTATGTGTTGCAGAGCAGTGCAAAGATGTGGCATACAAAAGATACCTTGCTAGGATGACTATGCAGACAAAATGAAAAACAAGCTCTGGAAATTGAATTCTGATCTCTTGTTTAGAAGAATGTATTTCTTAGATGGTGTCCTCCGGAAGATTAGTGTATAACAACATTCTTCAATTGAATTTCGAGAGCATTTAATCAGACAGCAGTGTATTTATTTTGAAGCTTTTTCACATTTTCCCTTTGGAATAATAAGCCTATACAACCTGGCAAACCTAGACAAACAAGAACGACAATCATGTTTAAAAGACCAACAAAAAGCTATATGGCTGTAGAGCTGCTTTAACGCCAGTCGTGTTCCATTTAGGACAATCTCTTCTGCAATAGAATGCTTTTGAATGTGAGAAACAGGCTCTCTAATTGGCAAAAAAAAAAAAAAACATTCCTCAATTCTGAACTGAAAGAAATGTCTGCATATATACAGAAGCATAATTCATTTCCTTAATCAATAACATTAATATCAGCTATCTCAGAGCAATTGTATGTAAATCTATGCAGCCTAAAAATAGTTATCACTGTGTGGCTTGTGAATATTTATACCATTGTACTTTTAACCAATGGGCACATTTTAGCAAGCCATAGCGACAGCCGGTGTGTCTTTGAGATCTGCTTCGATTTTTGAACACGCAAATGTAGAATTGCAAAAAAGCATGATTGAATTATTTAGTTTGGCAGAGATTTGGCAGCAGGAGTGCGCTGCACTGCCTTGAGTGCAAATAACAGAGACCATCTTCCTGTTTCCTACACTGCTGCACAGAAAATGCATAAATAGCACTACATAGAGATAATCAGCAAACCCTCTGGGGCTTGGACACAATATTCGCAGTCTGCAGTAATTCCCTCGTGTACCTGATCATTTATAACGACGGACGACTCTCCGGTACCCTCAAATCCTGGCCCCATTCTGCCCCTCTGTGTGTGATGTAATACTAAGGACACAGGATATGATCGATATGAATTATAAATACAATCTCAAGACATATGTTTTGTTGCACTTTCTCAGCAATCTGATCCTAGTCTGTCCTCCTCGAGATACATTTTGTCATTCTAAAGTCCAGCCGATTTATTAATTCATGAGCTCTCCTATGGTGCAGTACTCTCATAGTCAGCACCTGCCTGAGAGGTACTTTCATAGGCATTCAGAGTCAAGTAATGCAATTCCTCACTGGTTTCACTTTCATTGTGCTGTGGCAGTGCAGCTTGTTTGGAATCATTACGTTTCCTTAAATGAATCAAAATTAAATGCAACTCCTTATTTATTTTTAGAAATAATTTATGCATGTAATCTTTCCCACCAACACACGCAGGAAAGGAAAAATCAAGCAATGTGTTTCTGAGAATTGTAACACTGTGCAAAGTCAGATGTGAAAGTCAAGTGTAAAGGTGACATTAAAACAATAGTTTACCCAAAAATTAAAGCTGTCATCATTTACTCACCCTCAGGTCGTTCCAAATCTGTATGACTTTTTCTTCTGTAGAACACAAAAGAAGAATTGTTTTGGTTCATATAACGCAAGTCAGTGGGGTCCAAAACAACACCCCACTGCCTTTCACTGTCTCTTATTCCCACAAGGCTGCATTTATTTGTATAAAATACAAAATATAAAAATACACTAATTTTGAAATATTATTACAATTTCAAATAACTGTTTTCTATTTTAATATTTTATAAAATGTATTTTATTACTGATGCAAATCTGAATTTTCAGCATCATTACTCCAGTCTTCAGTCACATGATCTTTCAAAAATCATTCTAATATACCTGATTTGATGCTAAAGAAACATATTATCATATTATATTACAGTTGTGCTGCTTAAAGGGATAGTTCTCCCAAAAATGAAAATTATCTCATAATTGACTCACCTTCAATCCATCCTAGGTTTATATGACATCCTTCTTTCAGACGGATACAATCGGAGTTATATTAAAAAATGTCCTGGCTAATCCAAACTTTATAATGGCAGTGAATGGCAGCCCAAAATTTGAAGCCCAAAAAAGTGCATTCATCCATTATAAAAGTAATCCATACAGCTCTGGGTGGTTAATAAAGGCATTCTGAAGCAAAACGATGGGGTTTTGTAAGAAAAATATCCATATTTAACATGTTATTGAAATAAAATATGTCGCTTCTGGCGGACCGTTTTCCGTATTCAACTTACGAAGCGCCTCTCGCAGTTCAAAATGCTTAAGCTACTTCCGACATCATCGTCGCGCCAGTTACACTTTTTTATGCTACGTCGGACGTCATCGTATAACGTGTTAAATAGGGATATTTGTCTTACAAAAACCAACCGATTCACTTCAGACAGCCTTTATTAACCCCCTGGAGCCGTGTGGAGCACTTTTATAATGGATGGGTACACTTTTTTGGGATTCAAATTTTGGGCTGCCATTCACTGCCATTATAATGCTTGGAAGATATAACTCCAAACGTATTTGTCAAAAAAGAATGTCATATACACCTAGGATGGCTTGTAAATCATGGGGAAATTTTCATTTTTGGGTGAACTATCCCTTTTTAATATTGTTTGTGGAAACTAATAATTTTTTTTCAGGATTCTTTGGAGAATACAAAGTTCAAAAGAACAGCATTTATATGAAAAACAAATCTTTTGTAACATAAATTTCTCTACTATCTCTTTTGATCAATCATTGTCGCTGAATAATGAAAACTGTCTCACTTTGTGTGTAAATGACTTTCATTTTATGGGTGAACTGTACAGTACCTTTAATAAGTTCAAGGTTGTTTTAGGCTAATGATGTCAATCCCTGAGGCATCTCCTTTATTAAGGCCATAACTTTACAGACTCAGTTAATCAGTCTCCTTATTGACAGTTGCTTTATTAGATTATGAGCAAACATGCAGGTGCTTTAGCTATGTGCACACTAAATGGAGCCACATAATCCACGGTATGCAGCTAGCATTTCTATTTGATTCAATGAGAATTCTCTTTCCTTTAAATGCTGTCAAACAAATAATGCATTTAAGCTCAATGCCACAAATCAAGCAGAGCCAACACACGAAACTCTCCTCAGCTGTCACAGTCAATTTGAAGAATAACAATGGCTAAATTACATATCTTTAAGAAACATAATTTGCCAGCAGATGGAGACCAATCTGTTGAAAGATTTTTGCCCATTCTTTAAATCCAAAGACAGCAAGACTCTCTGGAATACTTGATTGTGATTGGTCGATTGCGGCATTCTGCGTTCAGATTTGTATAATGACCACTTGACAGTATAATTGACCGTTGTAAAAGGCAACTGATTTCCTATATGACTGTACTAGTCTTTTGTATCATTCTGTGGTATTTTTCTTATCAAACAACTGATAAAAAGATATTTACATTTATGCATTTGGCAGACACTTTTATCCAAAGCAACTTATATTGCACTCAAGTTTTCTATTTAATTAATTCATACATTCCCTGGGAATTTAAGCCATGACCTTGGCATTGCTAGCACCATGCATTAATGTTTGAGCGACAGAAAGATAAAATCATATCATTTCAAATCACTATTTAATGTATACCCCTTTATTTATTTTGTAGAAGCTGTGTTGTAGAAGCAGCAGCCTGCTGGTTGTACATTATCTCTTACATATGTGACACAGAATCATTTGGTAGAATGCTTGTGCAAGCTGGAGGGAGCAAAAGTGTTTTACGAAAGAGCAAATGTGCTTTGGTGATGGTCTTATTTCTCAGTTCTTATGGAAGTGTGCATGCAAACATAGTCATGAGTGTACACATAGTTTAGCACATAGAGAGTTTACATTGTGATATTAATAGCAGGCTGACATTTGCACACTACCTCAGAAAAAAAAAGGAGACAAGCTGAACATAGTGCATGTGCACCATTTTCTCTAATCACCAAGGACATATTTCCCTCAAGGGAAATGGTTAGCTCTCCAGTCTTGCAATTTAAAGTAACTTTGATAAGCAATTAAATTGTTTTCCATTGCGCCTCTCATTTCTTCCTTCTTTCATGTGAACTTATGGAACAGATGCTTTGAAACCACATACATGGGAACAATGTCTGGCTCTTGGGCCTGCTCACAAACGGATGTTGAGGAAATACAGTTGTGTGATCAGTGAGCATTAAAAATTTAAATTGTTCAGTCTTAAAAAAAGGTATATTTCAATAGATGCATAAATTCCAGTGCAGTTGCATAATTGGGCTAAATAAATGTGGTTGTGTAATTAATGTACACTGTGAAAAAAAGTTGTTGCCTTCAATTTGTAAGTACAATCAACTTGGATGTTTAAGTCATTTCAACTTAAATTACATTAAAAATGACTTAAAAACGTATAAAAAAGTTGAAAAGTTAAAGCAATGTAAAAACATATGTTGTCATAACTTATTAATCACATAATATTGTGGCACAACTTTTATGTTTTATATATGCTTTAATTAATGCACCACAACTTTATGCTTTCAATGGGAATATATACAGTGGGGTCCAAAAATAAGAGACCAGATTAAAAATAATTTTTTTTTTAAATCATCAAATAAAGAAGTACATAATAATATCAAACAATTTTCCTGATTTTATTATGTATAATAAAATGAGCATTACATTAGAAAACTACAATGCAGAAACATTATCACTAGACTTTTGGACCCCATTGCATATGAATTTTAAAATTGCTTGGTTAATAAATGACGCATGGAAATGTGCAGTACAATGCAAAAGACTTTAATAAACTTTCAAAGCTCAAACATACATAAAACAGTTATATACAGTTGACTTCACATGTTGGCAAATCAAAGTAGAATACAAAGATAATGTAAGGTGCTTCATATATAATGAAAGTGATGTGACCATCTCCCTTGCATTAAAAAAGTCAATTTCTTCTTTCCCCCCTTCCATCTCTTTCTTTGTCTATCGCAAATATCCAGGCATGTTTAATTGTTTCTTGCACAGTGCTGCAGTTTTATGTGTGAGTAATTCCGTGTTTCCTACTCCAGAGTGTTGCACTTGACACCATTAAGACATCTGATACCTCCGCAGGAATAAGAGGTCAAACATTTGGGCCCAAAGACACTTCTAAAAATCAGTCCATTTGCTGAAAAGGAGTAAATTACCCCTTGAGCAAAAGTGCTATCCATCGAAGCGATTTATTAATGATGTAATAGTCATTCAAGACGGAAATATCCGACTATTACGTTTCACAAAAGAGAGCTTTAGCTGTGGGATGCTTGTTATCACGACTTTAAAGTGCTCATGTAGGGTGAGTTCTCGTTTGATTGTAAATTTATCACTGTTGACATAAAATCTGAATAGTCCACGTTGTATTTTCGTGCTCTGTATTGTGTTTTCTACTTTTAATATACTTTTTTTTTTTCATCTTGGTTGTATGAATACATAGCATGTCAGTTTCAGAATATACAAACACCCAGGTGATGTAACTAAAACCTACCATCTCGTATGACAGTTTGCCGGAGGCTTTCTATTCAAAATCAGTTAAATACATCTCACAGGTTATATTGGCTCTGGTAAAAGCGAACTACAACAGACAACATATAAAGGTCAGACCCGGTGTCCCTTTCTACTGCGTACAAGGGGATTCTTTGATTAGAAAGCGGGAACGCTGTCCCATACGACTGCAGCTTAGTAAAGCATTAGGGCTATATTGGACTCTTCCACGTCCCAAATTCTGAGGCAATCAGTGTCACAGATAAAGTGTGTTGGACCTCCATGCATTTCAATGTTAGCCACACATTAACAAGCCTTGGCAATCAGTGACGAGGAGTTTGTCGAATCAAGGCCGTGATAAAAGATCTATCGGATACGGCGCCTGTGCGAGCACAGAATGAACAAATAAAACAGTAATAGCAGGAGAACAAAAGATAGATAGAATAAAAAAGGAAAACAGAAACAACCACCAGGCACGTCAAAGTTTCAGTGAACTTTGTCTAATGTGTCAATCAAGAAAATCAGTGAACAAAATCAATAAATAGACACACAGACGACAAGGACTGTGATGCTGCTATACATAAATACATATCTATATAAACATCCTATACAGAGGCCTTTGCCATATTCATATTCCATTTGGATAAGCAGAGTGGAGGTGTCTCTTGTGCCCTATTCGGTGCAACCGGTGAATGAGGACAAATGGGTTTAAACAAAGCATTTCAAACCTCCTACAAGTCACAAGCAGAGTTTCGGGCGGATAAATTAGTCTGATGTTGCTCTCTAGGACTCGTTTGAGGCTGGAGATTCTGTACAGTTTGCGTTTTCACCTCTTCAGTGATTGCCTTCCTCTCCCTCCCTCCCTCTCTTTTGGAAATGGCAGCTAGAGATTGATTTTTATCCTGTGGGAGCGAGCTGTACCTGTGCCACAGAGTGTGCCATAGAGTGGTGGTTTCAGTGCCGTCTCCTGTAATATAGAGAGACAGACAGATATAGGGAGATTGTAGTTACAAAATCATCTGGCTTGCTAGGCTGCAGTATGTATTGTGTAAGATGATAATGGAGTCTTCTCTCTCTGGACATATACATTCACATGCATACATAAAGAGAGAGAAAGAGAAAGCATTCTTCAAGGAACAGACTAAAAGAGGTTTGGGCTATTTTTATCTCGTCGGATTTACCTTGAAGAATGCTGGGTGTTATCAACGGGTAAAAGTGACTAGTCAGTGCATGCAGGTAAACCAAATTGCTTTTTACATCCACCACACTACAGCAACACTCAGTAATTGATGACAACAGGAAGCTCATGTGACTAAAACATTTCTTTTTAAGATAGTTAGATAGTGGTTTGGTATAACACTTTGAAAAAAATCTTTAAAAAAAAGAACTAATAAGGTTGTATTCAATTCATTATTACTTTTCTGAGTCAACCTCTTAAATTCATCACTGAAATCTATATCTGCAAGCAACAGTGGATGTGGATGTGTCTAATGAGCATGTGCAAGAGAAAAGTAAAATTTTTAAAGCTCTTTATGGTTACTCTTCATCCATGCCAAAAAAAACAAAAAAAACATTAAGAGACCTAAGAGACTTTTTCAAGCTGACTACAGTGACATTAAAGTGCAGCTTAACTGGTAGAACTCAATGCTAGCTGATAAAATGAATATAATCGGTTTAGGTTATTTTGGGGAGAAAAAAAATCTACCTGCCGTTCCAACTACAAAAAATGCAAAAACACAAATAGTATTTCTACACGAGCCCATTTAATCATTGTATGACCACAAGTGAAAAGCTAAAATTGTATCAAAATTTTAAAAAACATGAAATTATGTTACAATTTAAAATACCTAGTTCCTATTTTAATATATTTTAAAATGTAATTTGTTCCTGTGATGGCAGAATTTTCAGCATCATTACTTCAGTCTTCAGTCTCACACGATCCTACAGAAATCATTCTAATATGCTGATTTAGTGTTCATCAATGCTTAATATTTTTGTGGAAACCATGCAGCATTTTTCTTCAGGATTCTTTGATGAAAGTTCAAAAGAAAAGCATTTATTTAAAATAGAAATGTTTTGTAACCTTATAAAGTCTTTACTGTCACTTTCGATCTATTTAATGCGAGGCAATACTCTATCCTGATCTCTCTCTCTCTCTCTTTCTCTCTCTCTCTCTCTCTCTCTCTCTCTCTCTCTCTCTCTCTCTCTCTCTCTCTATATATATATATATATATATATATATATATATATATATATATATATATATATATAATCCAAATATCATACTAGCCTCAGGGCAGTACTGTTAAGGGCAAATTTGTATTTCACTTAGGATCAAGGATTAGGATTAATCACTCAAATGGTTAACCAAAGAAAAAAAAGAGAACATACTTAAAGCTTGTGAGTATTAAACAACCCTTATGTAAATTAAAACACCCTTATGTAAATACAAAAATGTCATCAAAATGAATAAAACTATCTGGACAAGAATACAAAAGATGATGACTTTTACTGCTGGAGATGACAATGATTTTGAAGCCAGACACATGCTTATGTAGCCTATGTGTGTGAGAGAGAAAGTGGGGAAGTCACGCAGCTCACATTATTGTGTGCGTAATATTTATATAAGCCATATATTAATATTTATAATATTTATAAAATGTATAACTGCTATGAAGAGCTGTGCACGTGCAAGTGACAGGATTTCAGGTAAATGAGCACAGCTTGCACACTGTCGCTTCGCCCCTACTAGAACCGGTCCAATTTATCAGAATCTTCCGGGAGATATTCTTATTAAATAATATAATACAAAATTTGCATTTGCAGCTAGTGGTTACGTGTAGATTTTTTTTTTTTTTACGTTGCAGAATGAACATATAATTATAATAATCAGAAAACATGCTTGCTTTTATTTTAGGGCAATTTTATCAATAAACAAAATCTCCAGTTTTTAACATGCATCTCAAAAATCGTGTTTAATTGTGAGTGTGAAGTAGGGGCGGCGGGACAGTGTATTGCCTAGAGCGGCAGTTGAGCTTGTGCCGACCCTGCTGATGGGCTAAGCGCTGCAGAAATCGCCTGGAGTTTGACACAACTGGAAGTAATCAATAGAGAGAGAGAAATTCAAGAGAGATTAATCACTTCATGAATTTCTAAAATATGTGTTTGGTTAGAAATCTAGGCACATCTGCCCTATACCCGACAAGATTCAAGTAGAATTTGAATTATTGAAACGAGGGTGGGTAAGAGCACAAACTGTGGACTCAAGGACATCCTCTCCCATATTTTATGATGTTTTTTAAAAGCTGAATGTACCATGAAGACTGATGCAAAGAAAATGTGTTTGACTGTGAGGCCCCATAAGCCTTTGAGGGCATATTCATATCTATCCGAATGAAGACGGGTTTGCAAGTAACATGAGGTTAGAATGGTGAAGCTACTGACCTCAAATACACCCCTGCTCTGAATATAGAGGCCTTATAGCGTTTGGTTTGACTAGCGTTCTTGCATATTCATGGCCTTGCCAGGGATCAGTCAAGTACGGTGGAATTTACTTGATCTGCCACAACTAAAGTGTGTATTCAGACAGATGCCCCCCCCACCCGCCACCACCACCACCGGAGGGACTGACCTCTAAAATCACAGTCTGAGAACAGGGCGTGTAAAAGATAAAAGAAAGGCAGAGTGAAGGGGGTGGGGGGGGTGGGGGGTGTAGGTTCGTGATGCAGCGCAGAATGCAGAATGGACCGCTGATGATATTATAAGCCATATGGCCCATAAATATGTTGTATTTTGACAAGCTTTTCTTTGATGCTGACATCATTCCCAGCCCCCTAAGCATCCCATTGACCTTCATCAACGAGTGTTTCCTGGGAGAAATGCATCCTTTAATGGTCTCTACAAATGTCCTTGCTCCTATTCATCATGGCATATTTAGACATGATGTTTCTCAGACATCGAGATGGGGCCACTAAAGTTAAGTAATGCTGACATTTGCATGTCACTGCTTTATAGCTAGCATGAGACACCAGAGCTTATGCACCAAATATGGGGCCAACGGGTAGGGACATGATCTGATATTTAAGATTTTCTATTTCAATATCTGGTGTCTGTTTGTCAGTAATGTCTCTCAGCTGCTTTCCAAGTGTTGTTTACAATGACTAAGAAGAAATATTAAAAACAAAAGCTAATTTATGAAAGTAAAGGTTTGCAAAAAGTGTGGAATGCTTAGATACTACATAAAGAGCACTTTACTTCATAACTGGAGAATATTCAGGATCGTATAACTTATATTAATGGGTTATTTCAATAGTCTATACCTGAAAAATCATACAGGATACCCTTAAGAAGACAGAAATAACATATATCTCTAAGGCATGCACTGTTATTTAACCTAATGTCTTTAAATCTTGAAGAGTTTTAAGTTTCAGTCTCCAAAAGAACAAAGACATAATAGAAATCATAGAAAGATCTGGTCTAAACATGCCCTACGGTAGGTTTCGAACTGCTCAAAGAAAGGGTCAATGTCAGTTCAAAGGGAATATATATATTCATTTGCTATAGTAACTATAGTTTTGACAGTACAAGGCACCACAGGGCACCATCTGAATAGGATTTTTTCACAATCATTTCAAGAAGAATCTGATACAAGGTTTCAAAACCTTCAACAAATATTTCTGCATATTTCAAAAAATGCAAAAGCAGGAGCACAACTTTGGCAGGGCAAATTACAAACCTAACCTGAATTATGTGTCATTCCATAATCTCACTATGTAAACAGGCTTATGTATAATGCACCATGGCAGAGCGTTGCTTTTAACTGCATTTTAAAATAAAGGCCTCATGGTGAAAATGGAACATCAGCTATGTGTGGGTGTCACCTTAAATTACCATGCACACAATGTATCTGAGTGGATATACTGTAATTTGTAAGAAATATGCAGAGGGGGATTTTCTTCAATAAGGACAAGAGCTCACAGTGGATGACATGATATTACAGAAGAAAAAAAAAACATGTTAAAAATATTTTGGGAAGCTAGTTACTGATCATGCCGGTAGTGTCCTATCTAGTGTTCTATCACTAACTACATGCTCAGTCTTGTATGAATCTGGGACTCTGGAGCACTGCCAACTTACAGTACATTCCTGACCCCAGTCCTGTGCTTTCTAACCTACTCGAGAAAATGGCTATGCGGCAGACTCAATGCCTGGTCATTAAAAACATGCAGTTGATAGGTAAAATGAATGGTGTTTCAAGCTATTAGTGAATATGCTTCTATTTAAGTCTCACGGTCCCACAGCTCTGTCTTCACCTTGATCTCTCTGACCTACAATCGCACAGCTCAGTCTTCCACTCTGCGAGAAAGACCAGTTGCCGCAGCGAAGCCACCTCTCTCTCCACCCCAATTTACATTTATGTCCCTCACCTGCTTTTATTTATTAGCTATTTTGCATTTGGCACATCTCCTCTGGAACCATAGACTAGAATACTAGTATTCAAATGAACCTTCGTCTCATTAATACCAGCAATTTCCCTCAGAGACAACTTATAATGTTTCCTTTGGACTGAGTTCGGAATTCTATTTAAAAAATAATCATCCTTTCCCTACTATGTT
The DNA here is from genome assembly GCA_039654625.1 of Rhinogobio ventralis. Lineage (NCBI taxonomy): Eukaryota > Metazoa > Chordata > Actinopteri > Cypriniformes > Gobionidae > Rhinogobio > Rhinogobio ventralis. The sequence continues at coordinate 14,087,460 of CM077198.1, forward strand.
ACAAGTTTTAGCTCTAATGAGTTCTATCAAGCATTTCTGTGAGAAACAATTGTTTCAGCAGTGTGCATCTGTTCAGTTGCGCCTGTGGAACGCAACCCTATCTTGTTTGGTTTTCTGTCAAGCATGCTTGGTTTGGGCATGTCAATCAAGAACAAACATAGCTGTAATCTCAAGCAAGCAGTCTTGTTTTTTGTACACACAAAAAGTTGTTTTGCTAATAATTACTCTTTAGAATTGAACGTCTGATTTTGAAAAGAAAAAAAAAAATCCCTTAATCAAAGCTATCCAACATCTCACTATCTGTCACAGTCATCCTAATATGTAGAATGTTCCTTCAGTTGATAATTTGTGGCATTTTTCCTACAGTATTTTTCAGCGTAGTAGTGAAATGCCATTTTTGCTAATACGAGCGCACAACTGTAAAACCAACAACTTCACACACCTGTATCCTGACACGCATGCATTTTTGAGCCCTTGTTGAAGCTCATGTGGCTGCCACCCTCCATTCCATCTTTCTCACAGAAGGACAGTACAAATGGGAGCTAGAGCAGCAAGTGGTTTAAGAAAGGAAGTTATGAATTACCTGTCTGGTGTGGATTTGTCCAGGTGCCTTGAAGCTCCCTTGACAGCTGCACTCTGAAACGCTGTAGGGGTCGGAGCTGCTGGAGGAACATTTGGATAGTGAGTCACAGCCCACGACGAATGTGTTGTCCAGTGGGAGTTCTTGGATGACATGATGCTTCTTGGGAGCCACAGGGGTCTCTGGTTTGATCTGGAATGTTGGCTGAGGGGAAGCGGATTTGTAGTGCTTGGCTAAGTCAGGACTGTCAGGTTTGAAGGTAGTCGGTGTGGTAGCCCAGTTGTACTTTCCCATTGTCTGCTCCTCAAGTTCAACAGGGAGGTCTAAGGTGCCATTGATGTGCTCATGGGTCGGGTCATCGGACTTGGGTTCCTCGATTGTTACAAAATTCAACAGCAAACTTTTTGGAGACCTCTTCTTCTTCTTCTTTTTCTTTTTAATCTGCCGACCTTCCTGGTTTGGTGATACCCACTCACCACTCTGCTTGCTCTTCTGGACAACTTTGTGTCTCGGTGTCTGTCGACAGCGTACCAAAGCAGTCACAAAGATCACCAAGATAACAGTCATAGTCCCAGCAATTATGGCAATAACAACAATTACGTAGCCATTGGTCTGGGGTGTCACATCATTGTCCCCAATGTTCCGTTCCAAGGGAGTCTCCAAACTCTTGCGTAGTTGCTCCTGGATGAATGTGGAATTAGAGACAGTATCATTCACAAACAAATGAACAAGTGCAATTGCATGCAAGGACTCAGGCTGTCCCAAGTCCTTAACCTTTACCACCAGCCTATGGAGACCTTGGTCTGATGTTATAATCTTCTCCTGCAGAGTAATGTTGCCTGTCGTTTTGTCAATGGCAAACAATCCTCTCGGCGACCCTCCAATAATACTATACTGCAGCTCTGCGTTCATGCCTGTGTCATTGTCAATGGCAAACACTCTGGTTACCACAGACCCAGGGCTGGTGGTTGAAGGTACTAGATCATAGGAGTAGTTTGAGGAGGGGATGACAAACACCGGTCGATTGTCATTCACATCAACAACGTTTATGGTGACCTTGGCATATGAGGTGGTTTGCATTTGACCTGCATCCACAGCCTTGACAACAAATGTGTAGGAACTTTGTTGCTCCCTGTCGAAGGTAATGTTTGGTTTGATCACCCCGGTTTTTGGGTCGATGATGAAATTGTCCTTTCCATTTATGATTGAGAGGGTGACAACTGCATTGTCACCGGCATCTGCATCTGTGACCGTGATCAAACCAACTGTTCCATACAAAGGCAGGTTCTCAGGCACATAGAAGTTGTACTCGGGATGGGTAAAGGCTGGACTATTGTCATTTTGGTCTTGGACTATTAACTTTACGGTGATGTTGCTTTGAAGAGCAGCAGAACCATTATCCCTGGCAATGACTGTAAATGAATACTTCTCCTGCTTTTCTCTATCCAGCCTTTTGGCAACAGAAAGGATACCAGACCGGGGATCTATGTTAAAACCATCAGGAGCATCTGGTCCAAGACTATAAATAATAAGGGCATTAGAACCACTATCTGCATCTGTTGCACTGATTTTTATCAACTGTGTGCCGGGGTCATTGTTTTCCGGAATGGACAGCTGGATTTCAGGCTGAGGGAAAACTGGGACATTGTCATTCTCATCCTTGATTTTAATCAGAACCATTGCTGAAGTGTTCAAAGGAGGTTTCCCAGAGTCAGATGCGACTATTCTAATTGCATACTCTCGAGTGGTTTCATAATCTAAGGGTGCGGCAGTTTCGAGCAAAAACTGGTCATTGAAGACTGGCTTTAGTCTGAAAGGTACATCATGATCAGTGTAACAAGTCACTTTACCATTCAGGTCTGCATCTCTATCTGTTACAGTAATTAAAGCTATTTTTGTGTTAAGGGGGGCATTTTCAGACAACAGCACAGTGCCATTTACTAGATTAATTATATAACGGGTATCTATAGAGGGTACGTTGTCATTAATATCTGTTACATTGACTATCACTGTAGCCCTTGAAGGGGTAGAGCTTCCGTCACTGGCCAGCACTATAAGCTTGTGCACTGGATTGACTTCCCTGTCCAATGGCTGCTTGACGGTAATCAGTCCAGTTGTGCTGTCAATAGCAAAATGTCGTTTGGTGGCAGGGGAGATTTGGTTGCTGAAGGAGAAGTGAATCTGAGCATTGGACCCCAGATCAGCATCTGTGGCATGAAGGTGAGTGACAGATGTTCCCATTGGGGCATTCTCAGGAACGTTTACCTCCACCTCGCTGTCCTTGAACACCGGCCGATTGTCATTCACATCTGAGACAGTCACCTGCAGAATGGCTGTGCTGGACTTTGGAGGGGTGCCACCATCCTCTACTTTAATTTTCATCACAAAGGTGTCCTTCGTCTCCCGATCGAGGCTCTGCTGGACTATGAGTTGGGGCCATTTGTCTCCTTCAGGCGTCTCAATGATGTCCAGGCCAAATTCGCTCACACTCTGAAAAATACACACACACAAAAAAAAAGTTTTGTAAATAGTCTGCAGTATATTTAACCAAAAACAGCACATCTTTAACATATTTAGCTAAGCGTCGGTAAGAGGACACCTCAACTAGTTTATACTTAAACTAAAAAATCCCATGGTACATTTTTCCTTCTGTTTCATTTGTTATTCATATTGCTGTTATTGTTGTTGATGATGTTATTATTGTGCCTATTACAAGTTGTTCTTACATTTAATGTATGTGAGAATGTGTGTTATGATAATCTCTCATTCAGAACTCACAGACACAAGTAAGAATACAAATAATAATGTGTTTGAGCCAGTCATTTATTCTGGCTTTCAACAGATGTTGGCTTTAGCTTCAGCATTAAACCTTGGGGTTAAAGTTCTTTAATCCTATGAGAAAACGCACAAGGTCTTCAAAATATTTACTTGAATAGCCCATCCAGGGGATATTATCCTATAAAGCAAACACTGGATCCCCGCACAGTAAACAGTTCCATCTAGCACCTGAAAACTAAAATATGTGCCATAAACGATACACTGAACACTGTTTCTCCCACCAAAGTAAATAGGTCTAAGATGTGGTAAACAATCAAAAATTGTTTGTTGGAGAGGAAATTACCTTGTGTCATTCCATATTTACTTGGGTGAGCATAAATCAATGCACATATTATTCCTGTCTGAAATATTACTGCAATCCTTTTATTGACCCTCATGATTTTTTTTTGCTCCCTGACCTTTGCTGATTCCTTAATAAGCATGCTTAGTTCACTTTTTTATATAAAATGTTACAACCATATGCCAGCCTGACATAAAATTGCAGATTTAACATTAAAAAACAACATTTTCTACCAACCAATACAAGTAACAAAGCCACACTGCATCTCATAGCAGTATAATAATGAAACAGTGAGTTCTAGTCCTATCCTCTGGTGTATTCTGCTTTGCTGCACACAACTTATTGTTTTACCCAACTAGCAAGACTCTGATTTAGTGTATGGAAGACAGCTTGTGCAGTTTTCAAGTACATATGTGAGGAAAGCAACTAAAAAGGAGTAAAAAAAAGATAAGCTTCCATTTTAAATTTACTGCAAGACCACCACAGATTAAAGAAAAGGAACAACCTGAACATTAAAAAAAGCTTTTCTCCCAGCAAGAAGCTAAATCTAGGCAACAGCAAAGCCTGAGGAAAATGAAAACAAATGCATATGTAATCCCCATGAGAAACCAGCTTTGACTGTTTAAAATAATTGCCTTCCTACCAAAACTAGCCCTAATATTTATGATTACAGATCAGACTACATGGTACGGAAAGACATCACGCATATTTTATATTTCCACGGTTGGCGGGCGAGGGAGACAGGGGAACAGTGCCTGAATGAGAGTCAAGCACATTTGTGAAACAAAGAGACTCTTTGAAGCTGTTTCAGTCAAAAACATTTTCATGCTAGAACAAGAAAAAGCAACTTCCTTAAGAGATAAGCTTCCTGCCACACATAAAGCTGGGAAAGATTACTCTGTCTAGGCACATATTTCAAATGTGATTACGATATGTATATGTATGCATCTCCCATGCTTTGGGTAATCTCGATTCATTTAGTCTGGCACTAACAAACCACTTTTTATTGGCACACTGCATATAGCTACATGTTAACTACAATAACAAAATACAATTTATATATTAGGTTGACAAAGTGCGCTTTGTACATGCTAAAATCATGTAACATCCCCCTTTGGTGGTTCTTGGCACACTTTTGTGACCATCTGTGGTCTACTGTCAGCACTACCTACCAACACTTGCAATAACACATATCAAAAATCATCCAAGCCATAATTAGCATTAAAAACAGAAAGGTTATAAGAGGGACAGTTTGCATATACAGTCCATATACAGTCAACACAAATTAACAAAACTGACTGCGGTGGAGATGTTTATATGAGAATCAACACAAAAATCTGTGAGAAGCAGATCTGTTCGGTGTGCTTTTGGTTACGATAAAGTGGGTTACATTTTGTCAGTTATAAATACATGCATGGTGACCAAAAGGTATTTTTATTTAATAATTATATATGACTCTTTCAGATTTATTCAGGGAGATAAAATGTAGTTTAGCTAATGAGTCTGGTTTTAAAATATCTAGCAATGATGGGATCAATCATAATTTTTCCCATAGAAAATGAGGCTGGGGAATTCTGATTATCTTCAGACAGAGTCAAAAGAACATGAATCACAGGCACAAGGGAAGTGACAAATGTCTGAAATTAATACAGGTACTGCATAAGAATCTACATATTCATACCAACTAACCCGTATAGCATTATGAGAGACACATGGGATAAATCTCTTTCGTTTGAGTAAAAGACTGACAAGGGATGATATTGGGTGTAAGAAAAAAACTTGCTCAAACTGAACCCAATTGTCTAGTGCAATCAAGAAATGTATGCAAAAGCAAATGTCAGTTATAAATAACCGAAAAGAGAGGGGTATCCTAACAGTAGAATATTAAACATTAGTGGGCTTCGTTTTGCATAGTTCAACCCTAGACTTTCTCTCAGTTTTGCAGACTGGCTGAAATATCTGTAGTATGAATCAATGAGATGACCTTCTACAGCAACGATTCAGCAATGAACTCAGTATCAACTACTGAGAAACTGAATATTTTAGACCCTTGTACCATTGCATTTTGTTAGAACACAGTTTAAAGTAATAAATACATACAGTATGAATAATATCGTACAACATATGAAGCCACAAATATTACATACACTAATTTGTCTGAAAATGTTGTCACCTTTTTAATTTACTACCAACTATAATCAGATTTGAGACTGAGACCAAAACACAAGCGCTTTCTCCTAGGTCAAACTTTGGCTGAAGAATCAGCCAAAAATTAGGTACAAATGAAACCTGGAACCGCTGACAGCCAGTAATATGATTAGAATCTGCTACTATTTCCCTAGCGTCCACTATTGTCCAGAACACTCACATAAATCAGTTTACCTTATCCACTCATCCTTAAAGTTGATGCACTTTTACTCAGACTGATTCTCAAGGGAATATTACAAAACATTTAGTTTAATGAGCATCTATACTGTCATAAGTTAATTGTTATAATTATTATTATTTATTTTATATACTGGAAGCCTTCTTGGGTAACAAACCTTTTGTGGAAAGAGTCAGAACCCTTCAGTACAACTTCAGGCACAACAATTACTTTGTTCAAAGAGGATGATATATTTCTCAAGAATCAATCGTAAGCCTTTGTGGTGCAACATTCATAGAAACTCTTTATGACATGTTACTTGTCAGCCCTTGATCATTAATGCATCATTCAACTGCTCTACTCATTGTATTCAACTGAAATAACTGGAGAAGTAAGAAGTGAGAACTTAAAAAAATAAAATAAAATCACACTTTCAATAAATTATTTAAGCTGAGCTAGTTTCTCTTCCATTTCAAATTGGAATCAGGCACAGATGAAAACCAAAATACTCATAAATTATTGAAATGAAATGATAACTTTAACGCTGACCTTGACTCCCCAAATAAGCAATCCAATGGAGACTTGCTTTTCTTAAGTTTCAACTGTGGGGCAGATCTAAACTGACAATACTAACGGTCCCAGGTGATTATAAAACACACAAATGGCTTCAAAGGAGAGAAACTGCTTTCTTAATGTGAGGTTAGAGTGCTTAAACGGCAGGGTAAAAATAACAATGAGCTGGGTGGAACCCACAACAGAAAAGTCAATATCCTCATCCCATGAGCCTGATCTGATCCACATGGCTCCAGATAGGACTTGTAAAGAGGTTCTCTTTAAGTGATAAAAATCTCTTCTAATGGAAAGCACTCCTCCAGCCATGCATGGTATTACTTTCTGTAGGCTGACCTTGATAGTGTCCAGAGGTGCTTCTGTGCATCGTTCCAGGTGACATGGCAACACTAATGCTGATGGAACAATTAATATGGCACCGCAATTAAAACCGGGGTAGGCAATAACGGCCCTCTGTGTCATAAGCGAGGGCTTCCTCCTTAGGGGACATGACTGGAATGAGTAAAGAGCAGAAGAGGGATTGCTATCAGAGCTCTTTCAAAGCTATGTGCGCAGCAGCTGTGGCCCACAATGCTAATCGCGCAGCTCCATGCTGACGGTGAGCCGGTCTAAACCATTAATGTGTGGGAGCTTCAGAGATTCGTACTCTCATAGGACCATGCGAACGCAGTCCAAAAGGTGGATTCACGGCCAGATGCTGCTCGTGGGATGCTTTCAACAACCTCAGAAGATGAAACATATCCTCCCTTTCCATTTCTGTTTGCTTAGATCTACTCTCAACAAACTCACATGCATGATTCATAAAAAGAAACTACACTTGCAGATGAAGAACAAATGAAATCATCTGAAAGGAAACAGAGACTTTACATATTTATTGTAATTGTATGAAGCAACGCACTGGTCATTTTCCAAGTGCAGGCAATCGAAAGAGCCGCAGCAGGCTTGGCAGAGAGAGAGAGAGAGAGAGAGAGAGAGAGAGAGACTCTTTAAAAATGCTAATTGGTAACTTAATCAGACATGAAAAGCAAGGATTCGGCTAATTCTCAAAAGAAAAGGTACAAATTACTCTTTCACACTTTTAATGACAGTCTTGGGCTCTTTGTTTTACACTTTATTTGAATTTCACACTGTATTTGAATTTTAATTAAAATACAGGGCGACCTTTCTAGGGAATACCAGTTCATTCATTGAACTATGTTATGGCGCAATCTTCTGCGTTGTGACTGACAGCAGACGAGTGTGCTTAATGACTTTTTACCACTTCTAAGGTGACTGGCCTCTCTGACACTGTATAAAATGCTAAGTTAAATAAACATGCAACATATCTGCTACTGTATGTCATTTAATAGCATGCATATCATTATCCTACTTTCCAGTTTGAGCAGACTATATTAAGCCGCTGAGGATATTACACTGGTTTCTCAGAAGACATCAATTAGAAGTACTAGTACTGTTCACCCCATTGTTTATATCTATCACAGTGCAATTACCAACTTACCTTAAACAAAACAGAGGAAATTACTTTTAAAACCTTGAGCCAAAAACAATTTTTTATTGCTTACTGTGCTATTTTTATTCTGGACAATAAGGGCCTATTAAATGGCAGAGTTACATAATAAATCACAGCTGAACGTTGAACTCACCTTGACAAGCTCGTAGTGTTGAATCCCATTGATTCCTATATCAGGGTCAAATGCAGAAGGGACAGGGTAGCGACTGTTGATGGCTGTATTTTCTGGAATGGAGATGTTGATAACCGTCGATTGAAAGAGCGGGGCGTTGTCGTTGATGTCTTCAATGAGGAAGCGTATCTTGACCAGTCGGAAAATCTCATCGGGTAGCACGGCAACCTCGATCTCGTAAAAGCAGCGCTTCTCGTTGAAGACTCCGGAGCAGAGTTTCTCCCGGTCGATGCGGTTGGCTGTGGTGAAAATCTCTCCCGTGCTGGCTTCTACCTTGACCAAAGGCACATCACCTGTCTTGTAGACAGGTTTAAACTGCAGTGCTGAAGACAGTTTAATGTCTGGATCTAGGTTCAAGTTTAGGTCTTTGCGCAGGTTTCCAATGCGCACATTCTCCGGCTGTTCCTCTTTTACTGTGTAGTCCTTCTCTTGAGCCCGGCACATCAAGAATAGGCAGGTGAGTAAAACCACCAGAACATGGGCCTCACTTGCCAAGTCCATACTCAGAGTAGGTGCTGCACTCTCTTCAAAGATATGCAAGGTCTGCTAGAGGAAGAAAGGTGGGAAAAGAGAAAGATGGTCATATTCACAACTATGAAACAGTTTTGCTACAAATAGCTTTTTGATCCTTTGGCTTCTTCAAAAGATTAAAGATAGTTCAGCCAAATGTAAAAAAAATACGGTTCATTCTCACACTCTCATGTCCCTCTAAACCTGTATGACACAGAAAGGGAAGACACACAAAAGGGATTTTTTGAAAAATAAGCTGGTTGCTCTTTTGCTTGCATTTACTAAAATGGGGGAGGTTTAATAGCCGTCCAAACACAGCCCTGACGTCTAGGCTAAAACAAAACAAAATTTGGGCTGTCAGTGAAAATTCAACAGACGTCTACAACTAGTCATCTAGAACATGAACATGTCAAGAAATGAAACCAAACACCTTGTAATCACTGCTGACTTTGCTTACATGATGATTTATTACACATCTTAGTTATTTTGGCAAAACGGTTATTTTGATTAGAAGTGGATTACTCATAGCCGGACTATATCGGATCTATACACTGTAAAATCCAACAGTTGTTCTTACTAAGACTTTTTAGTTAACTTTACTTAATGTACAATAATTTGTTGAACTTACTTAAAACAATTTAGTTATCTGAACTAGTTGCATGCTATGCCTTTGTTACTCAGAAAACCCAAGTAAACATAACTTGACTGGTTTAAGTACCATTTTGCCAAAGCAAAAAATAAAATAAAAAGGTTTTTGAGGCGGCAATTCTTAATAGACGTTTCACTAATTTCCTCCACTTCTGCAGTCATCATTCTCCTTAGTTGCATTCACTCATTTTCCAGTCATCTTGAATGTTATTGGCAATACAACTAAAAAATTTGGGAGAACATCAAATAAGTTGACTTCATAAATTTATGATTTCCTAAAATTTCTCACCATTATGGTGATCAGTGTTCCCTTCATTTATATTATTGTAATTCTCTTCACAGTGATTTGATTTCAAAGGAAGGGAATATATATATATATATATATATATATATATATACATATATATATATATATATATATATATATATATATATATATATATATATATATATATATATATATATATATATTTGTCAAGGAATTAATGATATATAATATAACTTAAATGGTTTAAGTAAGAACAACTTAATGCAATTAAGCTTACTTAATTGAGTGTTAAGTACATTCAATGCTAGTTGAACTACTAAAAATGTGTTCACTTTACTTGAAGAAAATGTAAAAACCGATTGCACATAGTTTTTTAAGTCGCCATAGCTGAAAATGACAGATTAAAACTATGTTGAGAATAATAGTATTTAAGATGTTTGCAGAACATAATATAACACGGTTAGTTAAATGGAATTACTCAAGTAATCTTACTAATAAATCTTAAGTAAGATTAGTAAATATTGTAGAGTATGTTTACTAGAATTGGCATTAAACTAACTTGATATCTCTTACTTCATTTACTTGGGAGGTGTTAGCTTTCTTTACTTTTAGCTGATTATTAAATTAACTTCAGTTTTCCCTTTAAGTTTGCTTTGCAAAAATAAGGCAATCGGTTTCCAAACTTTTTTTTAAGTAAACTGAACTTGTTAGAATTAACAGTGTAGTTGACAGAGATGGTGAAATGACGGCTATTGCTTGCTGGATAGCAATGTGAACAAATCACTCTCGAGTTTGAACTTTTTTTAAACAAAATCATCTAGTTTTCAAAACTGATCCAGTTTTCAAGTTATCACTGTAAGCCAGTGAGAGTGATCCAAACATAGCAGTGAACAGCTCATTAGGGGGAAATATTGGACCCCTTTTATGGTCCTTTTGCATCTTTTTTAAAGTTTTAAAGCAAGACAAAATATTTGCAGTGAAGCTTTTAGGTAAAAATATATAAACATCTTAAAACAAGACTCCTTTACTTGATAAGCAAAATGACAAAAGATCCTTGTTTTCATAGAAATCACAAACTACTGAGTTTTTTTGTGTAAAATGAGAAAATGAGGGGGAAAAAAACAATGTGCCAATGGGGTAAGAAAGATAACTGCACAGAAAAGAGAAACATTTTCTCCTTTGTTTTCTAAAGAAAAAAGAAAGTCATACAGGTTTGGAACGGCATGAGGGTGAGTAAACAAAACAGTTTACATTGCTGGGTGAACTATCCCTTTTAACCATTTTTTTTTCATTTGTTGTTTACGCAAAAGGAAAAAAAAAATGTTTTTTAACAATATGAATAATTTTTTTTTAAATGGTAAAATGCTACCAAATACAACATACAATTGTATTAGAGAGTCTCTCCAGATTTCAGACTGCAGATAATGGACTATTGTACGCCATTGGCAACAGTCACCAGAACTACAATGCATGATATCAGATTACAGTATGTTGATATTCTGAGTAGTCAACTGTAGAGTAAGTAGGAGCTTCATGATTTAAAGTTTAAGAATAGAAAGACATAGCCCCAACATGACTGTCAATAACCCTCAGAAGAATATGACAAAGCCATAATTCAAAAGCACCAAGACATGATTTATGAATCAGCGTTTCAGTGTTTGTTGCCAACTTGCTTGATGGCCACACAAATCCTGTCAGGGCATTATATAAATAAAAGTAGCCAGAGGGCTGAGGCTTTCACAATGTGCCAACAACTCAACTAGGTCACAGAGAACTGGTGGGGTTGATGCCTAACACTTCCAGACTCTGGGTTTTGTTAGTATACAGAGTTGTCCAAGCAGTGCTATTTCTGTTTGAATAGAGTGCCCTTAACCTTAACCACATCAGAAACTTTCTTTTAAATCTTTTAAAGTTAAACTTTTTTTTTTTTTCAAATATATATTCAGCAAATTAATTATTCAGATATAGCATGTTACTTTTGGCCACTGAGAAAAAAGAAAAAGAAAAAAAAGACACCATAATGTTTTTGAAATGGGATATCCTGGAATACTGTTAACAATGACTCCCCATTTGTCAAGTCATTAATGTGTAATTTGTATGTGCCAAAAGGATGTTTGTTTAAAAAAAAAGCTGAACGCAGCAGAGATACATGATCGAGTACCTTGAAGATGTGCTTCACACATCAAAAATTCATCACAAAGGCTGATTTTTTAAACACACAGAGAGTTGAAGGCCCCTTTTTTTTTAGCCGCCCAAGTCTCGGCTGTCAGCGAGATGTTCTGTTTTTCACAGTGAACACTCCGGCTGGACTGTGGGGACTCATTAAAGGTTTGTTGGGCAGACGAGCACCACTCACAGTATTTACATGACAGTGATCAATGGCCAGCTTACTATCTGCACATATTATAAGACTGTTGTGTTGTTCTTTGAAGAAGGTAGTGGAAAATGATTTGGTTTGCTTTTGAAGATTGCACCATTTTTTGAGTCGGTGAGAGCAAAGCAATTGCTATTCACCTACTGTACTCTGATAAGCCCGAAAGAGTCCAAGGCAGTATCCGACAATGCATAATGAGGAGGGCTTACTGGCTAAGGAGTGTATTGCAAAGTAGTGCATAAAAGATAAAAAGACGATCTACATCTAAATAACCACAACTGACATTAAGCATAACGTGGGCAGGCCTTTAAAACTTGGAAGAAGGGCGATGGGTCTCTTGTTCTGCGCGTTCCATTGCATCTTTAGGTAATCAGTATACTGTCAACAATTCCGAATCGCACCGTCCCGGGGAGAGTGAACACTGATGAACCTGTATAACTCAAAATAGCACCAAATGGTGTAGGCATTGTAAGCACCAGCTCTCAGTAAGTGATGTCTGGCATTTTGTATGGAGCTCTGCTACCCAGGGACGTGGTTCTGGGATTAGACAATTCCACACGGAAGCCTGCATGTCACTCCTCCCCATATTTAGGACAGTTTATGTTGTTGTGAAAACTCGCGGAGCCATTTTCAGATTTACTCCTGGGAACGATCCTTTTTAAAACTATACTCTGGATGGATTTGCAAAGCTTTGAGTTTCAACTTTTCCAATCTATGGAAACTTCCAGCTTGAGAGTGAATAGAGAGAATTAGCTGGGAAAATTGCGCTCATGGGTATCGGTGAGACTTTCTCCCTGCTTGCACAGGGTTCCAGTGATCTATTCTGAGCAGCGGACCATGCATTCCAGGGAGTTTGCAAAAGCCGTTCTTCCCTCCGGAGCCTGGAGTGAGCGGCACACAGACTTTGGAGCGCTTTACGTGACAGTGTGATGGACAGGCTTGCCTGTTTTTGATTTTGAGCTGAGCTGTCAAGGAAGAAAATAATTTTGCATGTAAACCGCAAGTTCACACTGAATCTCTGTCTATATGAATCAGCAGGAACCAAATGCTGCAGAGGTGTAAAAATCAATACAGTTCATCTACCAAACAGGCATCAGATTAAAACAATCAAATTTAATAAGAACGGTAATTAAAGCAAAATGACATTTCGAATAATGATTAAAGCCGCTTATGGAAGTTAAACTGGGACAACTGCCTGAAGCGTGTCGCTTAACTTGTTCTTATCAAAATCATCGCTCTCTATATCGGTTTAAAGAAGCCCTGTGTGGGTGTGATTCTTTGACATTTCGATGTCGTTTGAGTTTGCCCTCCACCTTTTGCCATCAGCAGCTTGAGACCCATAGCCCCCTGCCAGCTGTTCACCCGGCCTACCTGCTGTCTTTCTTATGTAGTCAGGATGTCAGCCTTTTCATCAACAGGAAATTAATAATTTATACAGCCTTTATGTATCATGAAGACATCTATTTTATATCAAATAGGTGGTAATGAAAAGCATCTGGTATTATTATTACTTTTATTATTGTCGTGTTGTTGTTATGAAACATCATTATATCTGTTAATTAAGCACTCGTATGTACCTGAATAGGCTAGACCGATGCGTCATATAAAGTTAGGATCCTACTGAAATACAGAAACTGGCTTTGAGTAGCTTTAATGGCGACCACACTAAGCCTAAGGACCAATGATCAATTGAATGATCAATAGGGAGGTATTAACATACCAAACAGGCTGCCATTCGCAATGGATAAACAGATGTAGCCAACGCGATGGAGTCGATTTAAGCCTGTCAGCAAAGATTATGCATCGAAACAGTCATGTTTTATCAAAGTTTCCATGTGGACGGATGACAAAATAACTTATGGCTAACTTCAGTGAGCCCTGAATCATCATCGAGATTTTGCTAATTTGAATCATAAATAATCATAGTAAAACTTGATTTAATTCTTTAGACCAACATCAGGCAATTTATCGTGGGCACTTTCAGTGGAACAACGTGTCAGTTGTTGATATATCACTCTCCTAGATTGATTTTATATGGACAAACATTGCAAAGTGTATAACAATCCAATGAAACTAAATCTTAAAGGCTATGATACACCACCACCACCTTCACTTTTATCTTCAAATAAATAAATATTTATGTCTATAAGTTATAAGTTATAAATGACAGCAGGAAAGCACAAGGGATTTTACAAATGAAGGATAATATTTATTATGGACCTGAAGATGATTGAATCTCTTTTGTTCTTTTTCTACTAATAATTTTATGGTTTGTTTTAGGTCAATAGAATTTTTCAAAACGTATATTTATGAATAAAAAGTGTTTACATAGTTTAATATCAGCTCACCTTGCTCTAAAACACAAAGACTGCAATTTGTTAAAATGTAAAAAATATAAAGATCAAATACGCTACTTTATTATCTGTATACTGTGGTAAAGCATGATTTTCCTCTCATTGCAATGCAGGGCAAGATAAATAAATAATTAAAACCGCCAATAGAGGGCACTGGAGTGGTCACAGTTTGGTCAAAATAAATCAATTAATACACAATAAATAACCATTCATATTAATGATTACATAGTTGGCAGGCAAACTCTTATTCTAATATACAGATAATGCAAGACAACTTTGTATAATATGTTAGGACATTGTATCAAGTGAAACTACCTTGACCAGCAGCACAGTGCAGATTCAGTGTTCGGCAATGACAGGAATAATCGTTGTCGCATGTATCTTTTTTTTCTGCCAATTTAGTATTTCTATCTTTTTACGTTTGTAGAGGGTAACTGTAAAATTGTTATCATCTTCCAGAGTCTCTACTAGGTAAGTTCTTTCCTCAAATTGTTACTACTTATTATGAGATTGGTAATAAAACAATTCCGAATACTGAAGCCTTAACCATTTATGTTGCATTATTGGATTACAGGCGACTACATTACAGTCTGTTTTGTGACATGCACTGTATACTGCTTTCATGTTACAGTAGACATCATCATCATACTTTTAGTGCTCGATCAAGATAAATAAAAAAAACCTGTCTTTTGTTTCATATTCAAAAAAGTATCTTAACTCACACACTTATATGTGCAAGAACTTTGTTCTATAAAGATAACAATTTTATTTTGCATATAGTTTACTGCATATATACCATGCAACATTCAATATATTTAGAACCACAAATAATTGATAAATATATTGAAAATATAGGCTAGCTGTAATGCATGAATAAATGAATGAGTGTTACTTGTGGCAACAAATGATGTTGGTACTATCAAAAACTGGGATTTTTTTGTTTCTTGTACTGTTAAAATTTCACAACATTATTTTAGCATCCACTCAAGAGGCTTAGAGCTTTCCACACTTCGTGAAGAGCTGTGAGAACTGGTCAAAAGTACTACAAACAATGAGTTATGAAGAAAAAGGCCTGTTGAATTTCTCCATATCTGAGTGTTGCCCAACCACCAGAGATGCACTGTAAAAATGAAAACCAGTTGCATCATTTTGCCTTAGAGCATGAAACAATGTTGAACTCTTGTCCCTATGAAAATCTAAATTAGAAATTAATCAGACTCCCATACCAGTCGTCAAAGGTTGTCTGATGGATAACTTAGTGACAGAATGTGAGCAAAGCAAGCAGAATGGACTTTATCGTGCTCCAGTGTACTTGTATGCTTACATTTGGACACTTCCCTTAAAAATTACCATGGTAACTATTGCAGTTTAGCAGCTCAATACCACAGTAACAACAGGTTTTACTAAGGTAAGAATAATAAATGGATATGGGATCCATTTATTAGATTATTTCCATACCCATATCCCATATTTTGAATTACATATTGACAATATTAAGTTAACACTTTTAAAGAAGTAACAATAAATGTAGTAGGTGCACTTTTAATAACAAATGTTACAATTAGAACCAACATGTTTAGTTCAATCTAATAGGAAACATTTCCACTAAAACACAAGTTCCTTAAATAGGATAAATTAGCTATTATTTTCTTGTTATGGAGAAAACTATTTAGGCTATATGCCGATTTAAAGAACCACAACACCGATACTGATTTGAAAACTAACTTTTTTTAATCTAATGAGAACCATATATTAATAAATAAAAAAATAAAAAACAAACAACAACAACAAAAACGGTTCTTGAAAAGAAGGTTCAAAAGAGGCTCAAAATATAAGCAATTAAATAACCTTTATTTCTAAGAGCATATGTTATTCTAGCGGGAACTATGGCTACCTTTTTTCTTTTGTAAGGGACAGGATCTGTGTTTAAATCAAAGTATTTCTGTTCTGCCTTGCTTCAGAAAATGACGCATCCTGGATCAGCTTCCGACTTCATCTGCTGATGCTCTTCTGTCTCGCGAGCTGCATACAGCCGTGCATTTTTGAGTAGCCTAACCTATGCGATGTGGCCAGTTCCTTAATAGCAAACTATGGAATAAGATATTATTATTTTGCTCATAGGTTCTAAATAATTACAAAGCGATTAAAGGGAATGCTTCCGAAGTTGTTACATGATGTCTTGCAGTTGCTATGCATAGGCTACTGATATGATTCACGTGTTGGCTGATGTTATCCCTGAAACGCTTTAACGCGACTTTACCTCTGCGTTGAATCGGACACGTTGCACGATACTTTGTGTATTAAAGTCATTATCCGAACTGACAAACTAGACTAGCGCATCTCCAAACAGAAAGAGAAGCGGTAGGTTAGCATAGGAAATCCAGCAGTTCGTGTTATTATTATTAATGCCTAGCTATATGTTTTTAAATATTATAATGAATTTAATTTCCTCGGGCAAACTTAAAACACATCGACTTTTGTAGGCAAAGGCCCTTCGACTTTTGAATCCCCCCCTCCCCCGAACAATGTATGTAAGTGCATATTTAATGTAATTCGCGATGTTTTTAAAGATATTAAAGTAAGTATGACCGATCGTCTTAATTAAGTAGGCAGCGCGGTACAATTCTACACATTTTTCTTGACGAAAAAAATGCATAAGATAAAGAAATAACCCTTAAATGAGCATAAAAAAAGACGTGTCTTACCTCGGATTTCTGAGTGAATATGGAAACTCTCAATTCCCGTCACGTAGCGGCATCACTGCTGGAGGAGATGAAGTGCCGTGAAGCAGACTGAAGAAAATCCCAGAATCAAACAGCTTCACGTAGTGACCAGTCGGTATCCAACTAGAGAAAACGATCCATGTCCATGAAAAAGTCCACGGTCCACGCACGAACAGCGAAAAACATCTGTGAATGACTTTTAGAAGAGACGATGTAATTCCTCAGATGTCTCGCGCCAGGCTACTGCTTGAATCCCACGCGCGCGGAGAGATAGTGGTGCTCCAAATGGGTTTGTCAATGTGCAGTACTTCTTATTTCAGTGCATTCATACAGTCATCACGGGAAAACCTAGGAATGCTCCTCGCGTGTACATAAACTGTTTAGTGAAGTTGTTTGCTCTTTTTTTTTGTGCGTTTAATTAACAGCTAAAGAACTTGTAAATCATTTAAAACATCCTCGGACGCGTCATTTAATGTCATCCCGTGATTTGGCAGAGTGATGGAGAGCAAATATCTATTTTGAGAAATACTCATGGACTGTCAGTGCAACGGAGCAGGTGGACAGTGTGCCTATAGGTGCAGCATCACTTCCACACACTGAGATAGGCGTTTTGCCGTAGTTGTACGCAGAGCTCTAGCAATCTCTGTTGTATTGTATGAACTCAGTTCCTTAGTACTGCCCACCTCTCCACCTCCGATTGACATCATCGCGGGAGGAGGAGCCTGCGATAAATTTCACAGCCTTCATCATCTTAAAGCCGCACTGCTGCTCGAGTCAGAGCCCCGCTCGCTCGCTCTCATCGGACTAATACCTCACACCAACGCCGCTACTCGCCTGAGAGGAAAAGGGGGCACTGTTCGCTTTACTTATAAACACGAGTTTGTGTGTGAAGTCCAACGTCAAACTACCTCATTATACTTTACTAATGATAGATAGATAGATAGATAGATAGATAGATGCAAAGTTACTTATAGTCGGTCTGGAGCATCAAAATAAAGTGTTAGCAGATATTAAGCAGATACTCTACTGAGGGCCAGATTTACTAACAGCTTGCACCAGCGCAAACCCTCTTTTGGTGTTAAAAATACTGTCAGGATTTACTAAAGACACGCAGTGATACATTAGCGCTGAAAAGGTGTGGACATTGTTTTTTTTGTTTTTTTTTGCGACTGACCTTATTGCATATTTATTTGTAGAAGTTTCCCTTTCAGGTGCAAAATTCATGGGAGGAGAGTATTTCAATGAATCATGCGAGGTGATTTACAAAGGTTTGCGCTCGTCAGTTTACTGGTGTTTGCGCCATTATTTACCGCCCAAAAAAGTAACCAGACACTAACTGGTAGAGCTGGTCATTTTGAAGTGATCCGGCTGCGTCTGTGTTCATTAATTTGCGCGTCGTCAGTAGATCACGCACAGAACTGTCCACTCCCATCTGCGCTTTTATGCAATTGCGCTCTCATGCTAATTTGCCCTGTTTAGTAAATCTGGCCCCAATACTCTAATGACTGGTAGTTGACGTGTATTTGCAAAGTTACTTATAGTTAGTAGAATGTTACCGAATATTTTATCAAAATATGAGATGTTGTAAAAAAAAAAAAGTTACAGTTATTTCAACATAATGTATTAAAACATGTCCAGTCCCCTCTAATGCATTCAAATCAGACCTACAGAATAATAATAAAAAAGAACAATAGGCAATTAACCTATCTAAAAAGTACAGTCATTCGTCAGCACAATCCAACACTTTATATTGCCGGGGACGGCTGAAAATCTTGCACAGCCCCACATTCAATAAAGGTCACTCACACAACATGTACGCATTGATCTTCCCATTAATTTTTACACTGCTGCAATGTAACAAATCACAGTCTTTGACTGGTCCCCTCAAGCTAGCTTTTCTTACCAAAAGCCATAACCTTCGTAACATCAATCACGTCCCGATGCTTCACCTCAGCACGCTTTTTAATGGTCACACTTTCAATTGAGCGTGACGTGCCCTTAAGGTTGGGAAGTTGGCATTTAATACAAATCATATTCAATTCATGTGTACAATTGTATGTTTACAGTTCTTGAACTCCAAGGCTAATGTGTATTTTATCATAGTGTTTAACATCCCGTTACCAGACATTATTTAAGGGCTTACATTTACAATGGCTTCCTTCATAACACAGCAGGAAAATGTCTCCCCCAATTAGACAACAGTCATGCTAATTTGCACAATCTACTCCAGAAAACCTACATCTTTGAAGGAATGTGGAGTGTCCAGGGAGCTTCTCTCCCTCATCAAGTAATGTAGCTATCCGAGAGCTATACCTAAAAGGGTTGATCTCTTCATATTTTTAAGATTCATACTTCATGTCACTGAAGGACTTCTCCTAGGCATGTTAAAGAAATGCAAATCTGAAAGCCTTAAAGCAATATGAAAGGCACAAAATACCTCATGAATTATTCAGATGGCTATTTTGCCACCCTCAAAATGAACTTTTAGAGAAACCAGTTATGCATTTCTGATAGGGCTAGAGAATCCACCAAATGCACAGAGCAGTTTAAATGTCATGCTGCACATCTAATCTTGGACATTGTTTTATTTCCTGCTGTAATGGGACGGTGAGTGTAACATTTGTGAGGAAGCATATGTGAATAAAATCTTAAATCTATTGGTAACATGTACAGCAAGCACCAATGATGATGATTTCATAGTGTGTCTGAGTCGTTGCTGTTGTCCTTGCTGCGTCTGCTATGCAGATTGTCTTTCAATAGAACTGTATGCCAAGCATTTTCAGATAGCTGTTCTCCACCATCTGAACCATGATAATCTAATGATGTGTGACACTGGATACCTGTGTCTGAATTTTTAGGGCCACATAAAGGGCAGAGTTAAAATATTTAATGTTGTGAAGTGTTCACTTTGTGCTCAGTAATTAAAACCTCACTGGTTAACTCATGCCGGGTTCAGAATGCGTCATCATATTCATTTCCAATGTACAAAAGCATGCAGTTAAATATTTTCCACTGCTTAAGGTTTCCCATTTTTGGCACAGCATCATTACACTGTAATTTTTTTAATGGTAAAAAAATATGTTCTAATTTACAGCAAAAACTGGAAGCTGACATAGTTATGCATTATAGATATAATGAGATGTATTTGGGTGACTAACTATCCCTAACTTGTAGAGTTCATAACTGTATGTCATTAAAAGTTTAAATAATATACCAACTCATTTTGATCTACTAAATATGTTAACAATATAGAAAGTTTATCAAAAGTGACCTTTACATCAAATGTTGCCAATAATAACAGATGAAACAAAAACACAAAATTCACATAACTAAAAAAATACTCAGAATCAAAATCTTTTTTTTTTTTCAATATTCATATACTTTATTATAAAAATGTACAGGGGCCCGTTTCAATAAGGAGGTTCAACCAACTCTGAGTTTAAACTTGAACTCTGAGTTGACTTACCCTGAGATGGGAAACTCTGAGTTTTGGGTTTCAGAACAGAATTGAGTGAATTGAATTGAGTTAGTTCAATCAACTCTGAGTAGACTGACTCTGAGTTAGACGTGTACCACGACTATGAAAAGCCACGATCAATGGAGCTGCGAAATTATGATTCAACATGGCAACAGCACCCAGCAAAAAGACGTTTGCATACTTCTGGGTTAATATGTAAGTTTAATTCTTAATTAGTTTAATTAAGTTTAATTTTCATGGTATCCCACACGCAAAAAAAAGAATGTGGCAGCAGTTAAAAATGAAATATTAAAACATAATTTAATCAGGTAAAGCTTTAAGCATAAAAGGTTCATGGGTGTAGGTTTCATGACTTTACAAACATTATAACATTGTAATGAAATTAACATTTGACTTCTAGGCCAGCCAAACACCAGCACCACTGACAGATGAAGAGGAGATGGAGAAAGAATATTAAAATCCAATAGGAAACAGAATAAAGTATTTGTAGGAAATAGATGACCATAGATGACCATAGAAATTTGTGAATATTTTGTGTTTATTTTAACAGCTGTGGTGGTGGGGGTTACGGCATATATCTCAGACTACCATTTGGCATCCTTTTATTCCATACAGTAATCCGTTTTCAGAAAGTGTGATGATGGGAATATACATGTCAGCAATGCATCCAACCACTGAAAATCCTATTGGAAATTCTAATTATTAGGTTACTTCTAGAGGTTTATCAAGTGAACGTCAGGATCCTGTATAAAAGGATATGCCATTTTTGTCACTTTGACTGTGTCCTCATGATGAAATATGAGCAATGAATGAATGTCCCTGCACTGCAAAGAATGCTTTTCTTACTTTGTATTTTTGTCTTGTTGTTTCCAGTCAAAATATCTAAAGATTCTTAAGGAACTAATTTAAGTGCATTTTCCTTATTTTACAAATGATCTGCCAGATGGGGTAAGAAAATTAATCTTGTTTCTGTTTGCATTAGGATTATTTTTCTTAGCCAAGTGGCAGATCATTTTACTTGTTTTAAGTAAAATGTGCTTACTTTAGATTTTAGATTTAGATTTAATTTATAACTTTTAGATATTTGTACTACAAATACTCAGTAAGAAAATAAAGCAGGTTATGTGACATACCTGGGTATGTTTAAGAGTAAGTAAGCGGATAACCTCAACTTTCGGTTCCAAAAACAGAGGTAACTTTCAGGGTATGTAAGTAACCATGGCAACTCACTCTCTGAACATAACCTGCTCCAGAGCAGGTTATGTTCCAGGGTTAGTCTGCTTAAGAGGTATTCAGATGTGTTTTATATAATTAATATAGTTATTAATATAACCAAATTTGTTTCAGTTATATAATATACAATGTTATATATTCATTCTAAAGAATTACAATAAAAAATAAATTAAAAATAGTATATTTATTATTTATTTTATTGTCATCTCACACATGGATCTGCATTCAGTTAATTAGCATCAAACAAACAATATAATCCTTATTCTCAGTGAATAAAGATTACTTATTAAATTAAGACATTGAAAAAATGATTGCATAACCACCAAATAGGTCGCGATGTGCACTAAGTAGGTTATGTAAATCGCCATTAAACAAAAGAAGAAGAGGAAGTACAATGGCGCGCTTTTTCTTAGCGTCTGTTTCTATGGTGAATCATCGATTCGTCGCTCTGTTGAGAATGTCTTGTGTGTTAACCGGGAACATATTCTGAGTTGGCTGAATTTACTCCCGGACTCGTTTTTGGAACCAGCATACCTCGAGTAAGCAAGGTTTGAGTTAATCAACCGAGAGTTCAAGTTATATGTGACGGTAAGTTAACCTTGCTTTCTGAAATACCCCCCAGGTTAGGTTCACAGAGTAAGTTACCCTGGTAACTGACTCTGAGTATAAGTTACCTCTCTTTCAGAAACTGGCTTGACTTACCCTGCTTTCTCGGGTTTGACATACCTCCTATTCTGAAACAGAAAACCCAAAGCGTCCCTCATTTCAGGGTTAACATACTCAGAGTTTTCACTTAACCTCCTTTCTAAAACGGGCCCCCGGGTCTACAGTCTATGACAGCAACTGTATCATATTTTCTGTTCTCATAATTTAGCTGGAACATTAGCAAGTTTTACACTACTTTTCACATTACTCTCAGCGGAGAAAGGTGGTTTATCCTGGTAAAACACATCACGCTGTGACTTCCCATTAGCAAATCAGATCGAACCAACACTTGTAATCAAGATGACTACACAATGTGTTAATTACGCCTCTTGTAGTAAAATCTACACTAATGTTTTAGTTATGATGCCGTTTCTCTAATGCAATTAAAAGGTACGTGTGTATATAATATGAGATCCTGTGAATGAAAAAGCTAAAGTGTTGCACAGAACTGTTTTTCCACATTTTTTGTTTTGCTGATATGATCAAATGGGGTTTTCCTCTATTCATCCCTTAGTCTGCATGTGACTGGCCCCCCTACCGGATCCATGACTCATTACTAACGGCACAAAGAGAAATCATTGGAGGAAAGAACACACTAATATACCTTATCAGTCTAGCACAGCTTGGCAGGGAACGGTGCTGAAGACCAGGGAGGTAAATTGCAAGGTGTGCCTCAGTATATTAACATTCAAGTTCTTTCAGAGAGGATTGATCTTTCTTCCCTATAAAACATGACCATGCCTCTGTATTATCCAACTTGCCTTTAAAGAATGACTTGTTACTGTTCCCCCTTCCTCCAGGCATTCATTGGCCTCTTAAAAATCCTGTCATGCTATGCAGAGGCTACGTATTATTCAGACAATCAAAGTTACTTCTCTGTAAGCATACTGATGGACACGGGTCGAATAAACAGGCTTGTATTCAAAGGATGTTTAGGAAACTATAACCTTGTATTCGTTATTAGCGATCATTAGTCTATTACCATTGCACACTACATTTGGCTCACCACTCTTGTCTATCTCTAACAGGATGATTCAATTATCATCAGCTATAATTGAAGTCTATTATTTCCTATACATCAAGACATCCCTGCACATAGGCAGACACTTTCATCCTACACCAGCTAGCCGGCATCATCTATTGAACATGATGAACAAAGACACGGAGGTGTCTGAGGTTGAAAGGAGCTTCATATCTTGACCTTCGCCTTCAAATGCAACATTCAAGACCTCAGCTCAACCCGGCAGAGCAAGCCGGCATTCAAACGAAAACACCCTTCAGGCATGATGATCATCAGCACGTCGTTCCACTGCGGTGGAAAATGGCAAAGCGTAAACAAAAGTGGGCAGTAATACGGTCAGTGCCATGAATTATGAAGGCCTTTGGAATCTAATGAAATATGTAAGGATTTAGGCCATCTGAACTGGATACTATCTTTTTGTCAGGTAGCTATAAAACTCTTTCTGCCTACAAAAGAGGAGGAAGGTAATACTGCCTGTCTCTCCAAATGTGAATGACTTCTACCGTCAGGGGTGAGCGTTAGGGGTATGCATCCAACTATAAGGAGAGAGGCTGAAATAAAAGATTTCAGAGTTTGATGCACACTAGCCTCACCAAGCTCTTTATTATTGTCAGCTCTGAGTCTTGCAGAGCTGTTGTATGGCTCATGGAAGAGTCAATTGCACAGGCCATGGGGTTTCTCAGTTAGATGAGATGAAGCGATTCAATGAATGCTGGTGCTCATGAATTGCCTGGCATGAGCCAGCTTGGCGATGGTCAGGGTGAAGGATAGTTGTTTGTTTGTGTGGAAGTCAAGGTTGATTGCAATCATGGAGTGGATCTATGCCACGTCCTTGGGGAATATTATGAGGTGAGGGGGCCAAGGAGATATCTGACAGCAAGGATACATCTGTCCCGAAGCCCGCTTCTACCAATCCGTGACAGCTAACGCTTGTGTAATACTGGACGTTTTCCATGGTCCCGGGCTGAATGTTGAATGTTGGAGGATACATGTGCAAAGAGCTTTGAAGACTATTGAGTGGCTTCAATTGATGTACATATGGACAAATTATTATGGCAAACCAAGGACATCTAATGCCAACTGTCCAGATGTTGCTGGATTGGACTTTTAATGAGAAATAAAGATACCTTTGGATATTTAGTCGTCCTTTTAACAGATATTTGAAGAGGTTTTGTAGATTCTGACAACAGGCTATTCATTTTGTTTATGACTATAAGTCATCACTGCAACATAATCATACCAGCTCTTGCTTCCTGATTGCTTCAGATTTTTATGCTGTTTACATACACATTGCGTTTCATTGACGAATATGCTCATGGCAGGCTGCTAACTTGTTATTCCTATAACACCACTGGAAAAAAAAATGGATCCGTTTGCAGTAAATGGAAGTTAAAATGTAGAAAATGTTTCTTTTCTGCTGATATTTATCAAAATGTCTCACGACAATGTATTGAGTAATATGAAAAATCAGAAGGGAAATGCAAAACAGACAATAATTTAGTGTGTCACATAGTAAACAAATGTATTCTAATGAAGAGGAAAATACGTTCAGCGAGAAAATGACTTATCCTAAAAATGTGTCTTTATAGAAGGCAAAAAAACTAATTTGTCTCTCTGAATCTGTGATGTATTAGTTCATACATCAAGCAATGGAAAAATACAGCTTATTATTGTTTGCACATCTTGCCATGAATGAGAGACACTGTTTGTCCTTTGCATTACATTTGAATAAGAAATAATATTAATGCACTGTAGTCATGCTGCTCATCCACATACATCACTGCATGTAACATCTGCTTTCTGTGACAGAATAGAGCAGGATCAATTTGTTGTGTGCATGCATAACTAATTTATCACATTGTTCCCCCCCATAGATCTCGGCTGCAATGCACGCTCATGAACCGTACACACTCACACACAGGAAAAAAAGAAGGATGGAGAGAACAAGAGCACGTGCGAGAGAGAGAGAGAGAGGGGGGAAAGAAAGTGTGACAGCAAGAAAGAACAATCGAAGAGAGGAGGGGTTATATTAAAATACTTTTTGTCTTGATGAATCATGTTTGAAAAATCAAGGCATTTGGTTGTGGAGGCTGCGCGTTGCAAAAATACATTTGTTTAAACAAAAAAAAAAAACTCTCTTTTTGAGACATATGCGTAGTTTCTGTGTGCTTTTTTGCTTTTAAAAAGCCCATTGAAGTGTTTTGCCTTTTTTTATGCCATCTGTCTTTCTTTTCTTTCGGACCAATGGACCAATTCTAAGAAAAATGCTCTGTTTCTTTCTTAGAGGGAACTCATGAATTTAAAGGGATCAGACCACTGCAGTTAACTCCCACTGATAATCACAAGTAAATGGAGGACAGGAATTTATCAAGTGCTCCTTGACTAAATTACAGGAGACAGAACACAATGCTTGAACGTAATGATTTCTCTGCATAAAACACTAATAAAAGTATGCATATTAATAACCAGTTTACAATTAACGAGCGATTCGATATACAAGCTTAATTCAGAATGTGCCCAAGTGATGCCAATTAGCTTGCGTATGTCTAGTTAAGGGACCTGCCTTTGCATAGGAAGGTTGCCGAATTGATTTTAAATACATTTTTATGTGTTGAAGATCTCAATCTTAATGACTAGCCTTTGTAAGGTCAGGGATTAGACCGGCCTTGATAGCAACGAAAGCAGGTGAAATGAATGGCATGTGGCAACTGGAGATCCTCCATCAACGAACCACAGGCCCGGCAGCCCTGTCTGTGAAATTTTAATGGAGCCTTTTCTTTGTGGTTTAGGGACATACAAGATGACGGCGGCTGCATGAAAATATCATCGCGTTGAGATATATCTCCGCACTACACAGATATAAGTGAAACACAACATGCATTAGCGGAGCAATGAAGGACGTCATTATTTGGCGCTTGTAATGTGGCCCAGATGGTCCGACGCTTGATGTTCTAATCACGTTTTGTTGCTTTTTCCAAACCTTGAATGATCTGTGTACACAACCATTGTTTGAGGAGGAAAATTGAAGGCATGCCATCGCGGGTGCGTTTTGTTGCTGTCTCTGAGAGTAGCCTCTGAGGTGTAGGTTTTGTGGCTAGATGATTGCCACGCGTGCTGGGATCGAGATGGTGGTGCATCTTAGGCGGGGGAAGAGATAGATGAGCGAGAGGGAGAGGACTTGGGTTTACATGGATGAGACAATTTCTCTTCAGGGTTTTGGTGTAATTTAGGTTAAGCGATGCTCCTCCTCTGACAATTGAAGTGAAGGCTCCATGTAATTAACCTAGAAATAGGATGAAACCCCAACTCAACTCTGAGCTTCAATACAACACTGCCATCATCTTATCCAACAATTCAATTTCATCTCCTCCCTATTCCTCCATTGAATAAACACTTTAATGAAATCATAATTAGGCTACAACTCTTTATGGGGTCAACCCTTTTAGTACTGGCTAATATCCCTTGAGTTTTCTACAACTTTATTTGATTTTGTAGCTCTTTAGACAGTGCCGTTGCCTGTTTAGCGTGTGATATATTCTAACAACGCAATAGCCTACATATATCCATGCAACAATACAATAATTCACACTCCCTAAGACATCTTAATGCATTGTAACTGCTGCATGTTACTAAGGAGCAACAAGACCTGTAATATAATACAAATTATTTGTTGATTCATTACACATGCATGAGTTATACATTATAGATGAGAGCATTGTCAAAGATGTTACTGCTAGACTATTGATTCATCATTCCTGCACCAGTTGAATTACCATGTAAGTACTAGTCTCAAATCTATTTTCCATTCGCCTGCTTTAAATTTTAACGTATTTTGCACATTAGGAATCCAGAAACTGACAGCCGATATGCAAATTTTCTCTGAAGAGGAAGAATATAGCCTTTTTATATGGTACGGTAGGAGTTTGTAGATGTTTTTTTTTTTTTGTGGCTTCTGGGAATTTGTAAATAAGGCCTTTGCTAGGAACGAGAGAACAGCAGATATGTCAGGTAATACAATACACACATTCAGAGGCAGGTGCTGCTTATGGTCCCATAACTTTCAATGGTTACACAAAGGGGCCACCGTAAATCATCAACAACAATAACATAAATTTCTGATCAAATTAAAACATATTTTTAAAACTCAAGTGTGTATTTAATTGTCCCCCTTCCTAATTTTCCTAGTTTTTCTAACCTTAACATGAGCACAGTCAAGAAATGATAACTAGCTACTTTGTTAGCAGCTAAGTTACATTGCTTTGCATCTTACTTTAGCTAATATTTACAATGAATGGAATCATAAAAATAAATAAATAGAATACGAGTAAAAGTCAAGCCAAATCAAATGATCTCATTATGGATAATACGCCTTCCTCTCTTTAAATGTGTGAATAAGTGTATACATATATAAATATGACATTAGGACACGTTCATATTGTTGAGGTGATTGATCTAGAACACATGTGGACTGACCTCCACCAGCAATTCTTAGCTCCATCTCGGTCATTACCCCCTTCTGCATTCATTAACACCTTCGCAGTGTTACTTTGCAGGACCCAACTGGTTGCAAAATGTTAATCCTTATATAAAGTGACTAACGATATTTCTATTCAGTTGTCTACTTTATGAAAGATCTTAAAAGTAAATAATTAATTGTGAACTCTCTGAGACCTACTCTAGCTAAATTGCAACACATTTTTAAAGCAATTTTATATTTTACAACAGCATGCCAAGACCACACAACATGGTCACTGCCTACAGACACCATTGTTGACTATTTTCGTTCACATTTCCAAGTAAATGAGATAAATATGAGACCCTGAATGTTGCAGAAATTCTGTAGTCAAACACATTTTTTGCATGTTATTCACATACCAGATCTCATTCAGTAAATCAAAGCTGATAAATATTATAAATATATAATAAATACACTACTGTTCAAAAATATGTGGTTGGTAAGTGGATTTTTGTAATGTTTCTGAAAGTATTTTATGCTCACTTAAGGCTGCATTTATTTGAACAAAATACAGTAAAAACGGTAATGTAGTAAAATATTATTACAATTTAAAATAACTGTTTTCTATTTTAATACATTTTAAAATGTAATATATTTCTGTGATGCAAAGCTAAATTTTTATCAGCCATTACTCCAGTCTTCAGTGCCACATAACTGTGTGTCACTGATTTTTTTTAAATTTCAAAACCCAATTTATGCCAAAAAAAAAAACAATACAACAAATTACCAAACACTACTTAAATATTAAAATTCAATAAAAATCATCTTAACAAAAAACAAAAAAAATAAAAAAATAAAAACCTCTTCTTCAACAATTTCACAGAGAATCCCAAGTAAACACCAATGGCATAAAGATAACGATCATGCATTAATTTATATTAATGATAATCAGTCAAAATTTTACAAAAAATTTACAAAAACAGCTTCTACAAACATTTTGCTCAACGTTTTCTTTTCTTGTGGCAAAAATCGCCATTTTTGCTTGCCTTAAATTCAACAGTTGAGACTTTTGTCAATGTTTTTTCACATATGTAATACCACTTATAAACATTTTCATTAAAAAAATCACAAATTAATTAAAAATCCATGAATGCATGAAAAATAGTCTCTTTATGCAAACATAAAGGGCAATTTTCAGCAATGTCAGAATTTATCAATTACGACTTATAAAATTGATCCTAACATTGTCCATAATAACATTTTCCATAATTAAAATGATTTTTATCTACTATAGTAATGCACTACAAACAACCGTGCGATAACAAATCTAGAAAAGAGATAATAAAAACCTTTTACTTAAACATTCCTCTTCTAAACAGCACAGCTTTTCATGTCCAACTGCCTGTAAATCATGGTTTTGCAACACTAAAAAGTCACAAGCCATAAAGTACACATTGGTTTAAAACCCCTAAACCCTTTCAGAAAGACTAAACTTTTACAATTATTAGACACAGGTATGCATTAGACACATTGAAAGCACTCTCACTTGGCCAACCAAAACTAATGGCATATTGCTCTCCCATGGTCTATGGCACAAATTCATCTCCACATTAAAACTACGGACATGAAATTATATAGTTAATTTTCTTTAGTGCTGATGAATGCATTATCAGCTGTAGAATGACCTTTTGAGATATTACCACAAGCTTAAGCCTTCCCTTTTCCCTGCCATTAAGGCCAAAGGGGTGAGTGACAGGTTCATACGTGCACACCGAGAATCACAGCACTAAAGAGAAAGCACTGCCTTGTACGTTATGACCTCTGAAATGGCTTAAGGCTGTGTTATCAGATTTTTCATGAGCTAGTTCTACTCCCACACTTTGTATAAGATGCGGTTGATAAGCTTTTATTATAACTTAAAAATAAAGAAACGTCTGTTTTGCAGTTCTGAGATCTTTCTAGGTTACTATCCTATGTGGCGAGGTTTCCTCAAAGAACAACATCCATCTGATTTTAAATCTGATATGTGACACATACTCCCTCAGGAACGCATGGAATAAGCCACTGCTTTCCAAAGGCTCTTAGTCACAGACAGTGAGCTTGGTGAAGCAAGATTTTGAACAATGGTCACAACTGTATGTATCGCGTATGAGTGCTCTACCAAAGGAGCCCTACTTAAACTGGGTCTTCTGGGACTGCTTGTCTCATTCTTGAAATCACTTTAGCCTCTTTTACGTTTCTTTCGGCTTTTAAGGAACAGTCTCAAGGAATGCTCAGAGGGACGCTTACAATGACATTTAAAATCTTTCACATGAGCTATCGATGTGTACTACTAAATAAATCAGAGCTTCAAACAGATGTTCCTCATATTAAACACTGAATTCATTAACATTTCAATTCTTCTAGCATCGGCATTACCCAAACGATAAAAATATCTTCAATACACTGCCTGAAATGTTAAATGTTACCATACCTAGTGATCATTCCATGTCCATAATCTTTCAAAAATCTCACTATGAGAGTGATGGAAACAGCATCTCTCTTATGAACAGACCAATATGTTATCATTCCCATCTCAATGCAACAAACATTTTGTCATGTTACACAGTTACTTTTAAATAGCTGTCAATATAGAACAACACTTTTTTTTCATATGTAGCATTTACACATGCTTGGATATATGCTGAAATGTAATAATTTGTTATAATAATTTGTTACATTTATATAGCGCTTTTCTGGGCGCTTTTACATATATAGAAGGAGGGAAATCTCCTCAACCACCACCAATGTGCAGCATCCACCTGGATGATGCGACGGCAGCCATATTGCGCCAGAACGCCCACCACACACCAGCTTATTGGTGGAGAGGAGACAGAGTGATGAAGCCAATCAGTATATGAGAATGATTAGGTGGCCATGATGGACAGAGGCCAATGGGCAATTTGGCCAGGATGCCGGGGTTACACCCCTACTCTTTTTCCGAAGGACATCCTGGGATTTTTAATGACCACAGAGAGTCAGGACCTCGGTTTAACGTCTCATCCGAAGGACGGTGCTTGTTACAGTATAGTGTCCCCATCAGTACACTGGGGTGTTAGGACCCACACAGACCACAGGGTGAGCACCACCTGCTGGCCTCACTAACACCTCTACCAGCAGCAACCTAGTTTTCCCAGGAGTTCTCCCATCCAGGTACTGACCAGGCTCAGCCCTGCTTAGCTTCAGTGGGAAACCAGTCTTGGGCTACAGGGTGATATGGCTGCTGGTAACTACACAATGTACAATATAGACATCTTGACAGCATTTAAAATGTATTTACATATGTTAAGCTTTAGAAACAAACACATTTATACAAATTGTTATATAATGAATACATTTGTGTAGTTACATTTTACTATTACATAGATATTTTCAAGCCAAAACACTTATATCTCAACAATATAAAAAAGTAATATGCAGATGAATGTACAGTGCAAATCATTAGTTATAAAATACTAGTATATATATTTTTTTTTACCTCTCAGTTTGTATACAAACTGGTGTACGATTACCATAATGAGATCGTGTTCTGCCAATACCTAATATATGGCTTTAGACAATAATGCTATAAAGATGAAGACTGAAATAATCAACTTGCCTGATCTTAAGCATAATTTCCGATTTGTCAATCAGTCATGCTATGTGCTTCAGTGGACTTAAATATAGTGCAGTCAGTTTGAAGGAATGTTTCTTTTTCACTGTGTCCCTATCAGCTGCAGAACGCACCGTATTGATTTCATGTCGTGTGACCAAAGAACAGTTGGAAGTGATAGGCTGTGTCTCTGCTTCCCAGTGACACAAGCTGCACTTGGCAGCCATCAGTCACTCAGAACAAAGAGCTGATTCTTTCAATATACACACAAACACTGATAAATGAATGGCATATGAGCACTTTCAGACTGAAAGTCATAAATGTTATTAAATGTTTTAGAAAATATGTTCACGTAAAAAAATAAATAACAATAATAATACAAAAAAAATCAGTAGCCTTCAGTGGTTTTCCTATAAAATTTTAATTTGCATGAGAAAAAATATACTGTAAAATGAGACTTATTTTCAGAGAATATACTGTATCTTGAATTAAATATTTTTTTACCTTGTCCTGCCCTCACGAAAAAGAAGCATACTTCAAGTATACTTAAGTAATGTTCAAGTATATTTTCAAGTACACTTTATGTAGCAAGTATACTAATATCAATGTGCTTGTAGTATACTTGTAATACAGCTTGGGACTAAATTGGCCTACTTTTTAGTGTATAAAGTATACATTTAAGTGTACTATAAGCGTAACAGTAGTAAACTTTAAACTAGTTTTCTTTAAGTGAACATAACATCAAACAGTTTACTATTTATATAAGCCTATTATTTTTGCACTTTAAGTATGCTACTGTGTTCCTATTTAGGTATTATTTTTCTTTAACTTTTTTCATAAAAAAAAAAAAATTAATAATATATATATATATATATATATATATATATATATATATATATATATATATTGTAGCTTCATGCATCCTTTTATTATCAACATTTTAAATGTGGTTATGTTTCATAAAATAAAAAAAGCAACATTTTAAACATTTTTTTTGTCAAAGTTTAGGTCTGGGTGGGATTCAGAACGATGATCAAAACATAGATGGAGTAGATCGAGTCAATCAACACCCCTAAAGCTTCACAGTCATTTCCTCTTCATGGGTTCGGCGTTTTGAACTTATATGCTGTTTAATGTTTAATGATCGCATAATTTTACATTTGCTAGCATTCTTCAGTCACTTATTTCTGTGTCATCTTCTTCTGTGTTTATGTCATTGGTCATGTCACAGTGCTGATTTCCTACACAATGCTACAACAAATGCTAACCCATAAACCTACCCTACACCCTTACCTTAACCAATGAAACTGAGGGATTGCAGGGTGGGATTTGGGATCTCCGGTCTGCAGCTATACCTCCTTGGAGAATTAAGTCAGTGGCAAGGAAAGAGTAAAGTAGATTTGAAGTAAATTCCTATGTACACTACCAGTGGACTAGTCTACACAAAAATTCAGATACTCAGAATTAGGAAAAGTAGAGTGAAAGTATGCTTTCTTGGTTTAAAATTATACTAATAGCACGATTGAATAAACATATTTTTTGTAAGGGTGTTCAAGCAAGCTTACAAGCAGGGATTTCATAGAAGAGCCATTTTTGGTTTCCCAAAGAACTTTTCAGTGAACAGTTCTTAAAACAATCTCTTTTTTTCTCCTAGTGAAGGTAATTTTAAAAATCTAAAGAACCTATTTTTTACTATAAAGTACCTTTTGAGCAATTAATGGAAAGCTTCCTTGGATGTTAAAGGTTCTTCATGGAACCATTGATTAATTCTGAAAGAACCTTTATTTTTAAGAGTATAGATAAAGTACTGTTTACATTCATGCCCAAAACAAGAAAAATAAATTGTATATTAGATTAGATTAGATTAGATTCAACTTTATTGTCATTACACAAGTACAGGTACGAGGCAACGAAATGCAGTTTGGGTCTAACCAGAAGTGCAATAGCAGCAAGTGCAGGATATACAGTGGTTTCATAAGTGCAGGACATGAATATCTACTGA
Source organism: Rhinogobio ventralis (assembly GCA_039654625.1). Lineage (NCBI taxonomy): Eukaryota > Metazoa > Chordata > Actinopteri > Cypriniformes > Gobionidae > Rhinogobio > Rhinogobio ventralis. The sequence goes on from CM077198.1 coordinate 14,121,178, forward strand.
ATAAATATAGAGATGGCTATTACTATAAATAGAATTTACAGATAGATATGTACTGAATATAATATACAGATGGATGTTGCTATAAACAGTTTGCAGATAGATATATACTGAACAGAATTTACAGATAGATATGTACTGAATATATATACAGATGGCTATTATTGTAAACAGAATTTACAGATAGATAGATATATACTGAATGCAATATACGGATGGATATTACTATAAACAGAATTTACAGGGTAGATATGTACTGAATATATATACAGATGGATATTACTATAAACAGAATTTACAGGGTAGATATGTACTCAATATATATACAGATGGCTATTACTATAAGCAGAATTTACAGATAGATGTATATAATGATATGTTAGGCTAAGATGGGCAGTATAGCAATGAGGTAAGAAATGTTAATTTATAATGAATGTAAACATGTTCATTTTTGTTTCCATATATAATGTAGCGCACACAGTCTGAATATAATTCGTTTTTTTTTAACTGGCTGATTAGGAAGGTGACAAGTCAATTTTTTAGATTTCATATGCAATGACCACAACCCACCATCCCCGAATCATTTAATTCTGACTCCCTTTTTAGTAATCAGAAGAGCATTCCTAATGGCCGCTTGACATATTTCAGGAATGGCTTCAATGACTTGATGAATCTGGCTGCCAGTCGAACCCTTTTACCGTTGCCTGTGGTCTCCATTTTACAATCCGTGCCACATTCTCCCCATTCCATTTCAAGAAGCTCCATTTATCCTCAATGCGATCTGATTCAAAAGCTTTTCCGTTGGCCATCATTAGACACAGAGGAATCCTGCTTTGTTTTGGTCAGTCCGCTGAAACGATGCGGTAATCTCAGTATCCATTCACCCATCATCCGTGTCCGCCCCCATAGATCCTCATACAAAATGCAGCTGAATAATTGTCTGTCATAGTCATGGAGAAATGACCTTAAGTTGTTTTTGTACTTAGTGTCAGCGCTTTGTGAAAATGATGGAGATCAAACATGGCAGAGCGGGCCTGTTTGTTTCACCATCAAAACGTTTGTTTAAAAGAATGCAAATGATTCCCTGTCTGATGAAGCTTTCCTTGAGAGCGGTTTTGTACGGCTATGTTTACAGACAAGCTCCTTAAGTTGTCCCCTCTAGCTGGTACGGGCAATAATGGAACTGTTCTCAATTTTGCCATCAGAGAATTAAATGGCTTCTTTTTGAAGTGTGTATTTCTGAGAATGAGGAATGGGCTTGTAACTATGTTTTTGGTGCAGAGATTTGCATAAAAGCCCCTCAGTCTGGTAAGTTTTGAGCGGATTGTGGCTAGAGAGGAGTTAGGATGTGAGACAAAATGAAAGCCCCGGGGGAGAAGGTGAGCCTCCGTATGTCTGGGTATGAAAGGAGTAAATCCGACTTGGTTTGTAAACAGAGGCTCTGGGGACTGCTTTACTTTCGCATGTGCACTACTGAGGGAAAGATGCGGCCCTCTGTGATTCTAATAGAGTAAGCCCATTCAAACCCAACGTGTATTTTTACATAAAGTGAAGTTCTACCACACGCACATTTACAGATGTTTTTATACACACTGATATGTGCAATACTGACGTATTAACAGCACTAGACGTAAGTTATTTATGAATAGGTAGCTTTACAGACGTACAAATGTGTACAAATTCTTATTTATGAATATTAAATTAATATTTAGATTTTATTGTATTCCATTGTCATATCAATGACATTATATTTTCAGTCACATTTATTAAACGCGGTTTACTCATCTACTTAATGTAATGATAATATTTCGTTTGTGACTTCTGCTGCAAACTCGTTTAGAAGGATTACATAAATGTTAAACAAGACTACACTTTAAAACCTTAAAATGAATAACATTTCTGTAATCGTTTAGCCGTGGGACACAAAAGCCGTTTTCTCAGTATAGTCCTGTGCTGTGACTGACAATAGAACCATAAAATACACTAAGAACGTAAATTCAACATAAATTTACAAAAGTCAGCTATTTTATTTGTTTCGCTGTAATCCAAATCTTTAGAATCCGTACTATTGCGAGGAACAGATCCAAATTCAATTCTTTCTTCGGCAATCTTCAACTCCATTCTCAACAGCGATTGTGATATCAAATCCCGCACTCATTATGAATGAAAAAATCGCAGACTCAAAACGTTACGGCGCGTTTTATGGCAGTGATATCAAATGCTCATTGGCTCTCCGCCTGCTTCGTCACAGTTTTTGATATGTCGTGTTTCCATTGGTGTGCGTTTAAATGAGAAATGCGATAACATTTTCAGCGATTAATAACTTAATTTCTGTTCTGTACCTCATACAAATCTGCAACAGATAGGACTGCGACTGCAACACATCGCCATTCACTGGATATTTTGCAATAAACACATTTTTGTTATTACTCTTGTCTGTCTGTCTTAAAAATATGTACAGTTTTAAAGAATAACATCTTAAGAAATGGTTATGGTTTTAGAGGTAGGAGTTGGATTAGTGGCTCAAAATAATTTTATTGCAATATATTGTTACTTTTGACTAACTTTTGAACATAAATTGACATTTTCCTACACATTTCTGTCCATTTTGTTGTATTCTTTTTATATTCTCTATAAACTAGTTATGTTTAGGTTCCGGTTAGGATTTAGGGATCTAAAAAAATGTCATAAAATGGTAAAAGGGCAATTATACAATAATCTGTTCTTTATGATATAAAAGATTCTGAAATATTTTAAGTTTTCCCAATAATGTTTACATTTAAATGTTGCCAAAATGTCAATATTGTACGTTTCAGCATCTGTCCAAACGTACACAAAGTATGTTTTATTCCTGTAAATGTTATGAATCAGTGCCTACGTATTAACAATGAGACCAGGCTGTCAAACCAGCACAACAAAATGCCAGTAAGTCATGCTCAATGCAGACACATTCGTGTTTTAAAGGAAAATATGGAAAAGAGGAGACACTCTACTTAGCGTATGTGAAACCTGCATAGCATCAACATGTTCTGTCTTTTAAATGATTCAGAAATGTTCCATATGTTGCCATAGCAATAGACTCCATGAATTAAGAAAAAATATAGGAGAAAGCTGGGCTAGTTATCACACTTTCACTCTATTGAATGCTTCTCAGGGTTTGTTTTTGAAAGTCAATTTCTCTAAAGGCACATACATTGAGTACAATTGTTTTTTTTTTTTTATGCCCAGGAAAAAAGATGCAGCACACTAAACACAATAGCAGGGCTATTTCTTTTTTAAATAAATAATTATTTAATGAAACACAAATTAAAACTTTAAACAGCAAAAAAGTAATAAACGGAAATATTGAACTGTTATTAATATACTATAATATTAAATGTGACTTGCCTGAATAAAAAAAGTGAAAACCTGAATGTAGTGTTTTTAAATATAATCTTAGTATAAATATAAATCAAAAACAAGCATTTGCATATTGTCTGTTGACGGTTAAACATAAAGTGACACATAGCAAATGCTATGTATTCTTATTCTAGAATAACACACAAGCTGCTGTTCTATTTTATTATGGCTCATAACCTCATTCTGTGCATTTGTTCTAATTAAGGGTTTTGCCTAATAACAAAAACATGAATTTCCATTTTCCTTTCCTCTTGTTTTTGCTTCATTCTCTGTCTGCAGATAAGAATTACCCTGCTAATAAGCAGGATAGTTAGCACATCATTTTCTTCACAGATTAATACATTTTTGATGCTCTTTTGAAGTGGTTATCACATGCAACTATGTAAAACAGGTTTTCTGCACAAGCAATCAGTTATGCAGTGCTGACCACTAAATGTCATGATTGACCAATCAAACAGAGAGTGTTTAATTAGATCTAAGTATGATTTTATTCAGGTATTATTAGTAGTGTATTTGAGAAAACGCATCCATTACATTGGGCACCATGCATAGAGAGTATTTCTGTTCATTGCATTTCAATGAGAATTTCCAGTCAAATCTACAGTGCCTAAGAGTGTTCATAATAAAATAATGATGCAACTTGACATGGATATTTGAAATAAACAATGCCAACCATAATTAGTTGCAAATGAAGTAAATTATAAATTGCAATGTTAGTATTATGCAGAATAGGAAGAAATAAGGATATACAGTATGGATACAAGGTAACACTTTACAAGAAGGTTGTATTAGTTAACATTAGTTAATGCATTAGTTAACATGAGCTAACCATGAACAACACCTCTGTTCAGCATTAGATAATCTTTGTTAACGTTAACTCACACATATGCATCTATTCACGTTAACAGCCCAATTAGTTAATGAATTAGTTAACACAAACTAACATGAACAATGCCTGTAGCTTTACTGTTTTTGTAAGGTTATCTTACTGTACATATTTACATTAGTTTACGTAGCAGTTGACACACACTAAGGATGAACATTTCTAACTCGCCATCTTACTCTAAAGGTAAAAATGCTGTTGTGTACCTTATCAACATTATTTAATAAGCCATTGATTTTGGGTGGCTGGTAAACATAATTCTAAAGTGGAAACCATCTGAACATCAACGGATAGGGTGTTATTACTTTCAACAAAGCATTTATTAATGGATTTTGTGACCCTTATTGTAAAGTGTACACTATTTCAACATTACCTGATGTGTTACTAACATTTGAAGACTTTTATTAACATGACTTACCATTAACAAAGCATGTATTAATGGTTTTTGAGAACCTTATTGTAAAATGTACACTATTTCAACATTAACTAATGTGTTACTAACATTTGTAGACTCTTTATTAACATGACTTGCCATTAACAAAGCATTTATTATTATTTATTGCATTGTAATGAATCTACAATTGTTAACACATCAGTTAATGTTGAAATAGTGTACACTTTACAATAAGGTTCTCAAAAACCATTAATACATGCTTTGTTTAAAAATGTTGATAAAGTACACAACACCTTTTTGAATGTTTCTTGAAAAAATTAAGAGACCACTTAACATTGAGAAATGCTCATAAAACATTCACTACTAAGCTTAAGATATATAACCAGTTTAGATGGAAAGGATCCCAAGATGACTAGCTGAAGACATGGTACTTCCTTGAAAATAAATTGCAGCACAGCGCTACAACCATAATAAAAATGTCCCTTTACAATAGATAATGCTTTACAAAGAACTTTGTTAGAGAGCTACATATGTTATCTGTTTAAAAAATACCATACTCACCTATTGAGCAATAAAGTAAAAAATAAAATAAAAATTGCCAGCAGACAATTTTTTTTTAAATGGGCAGTTCCCCGGAGGTTCGAGTTTTAGGGGCTCCATGTCAACCTTTCTCACTCGTTGTGACAACTAACTCGTTGTGCCTCACCCACACCATACACGTGTCAAAGTAGCGAGAGCAACTTTTCTCTATATACGGGTATGACGAGATGGGAGAGTAACGTATGTACAAAACCATCAACTTATAGGCTTACTATAGTGAATTAGGGTAAGACAAAGACACGTTTTGGAAGGATTGAGGATGTATTGACTCTTATGTATTGAAATTTTGTTCATTTTGAAAATTAATACCTTGAAAATTAATAATAACATAAAAAGCAATAATTAGGTATAATCATCCTTTTTTTAAAGGTGCCATTAAAAATACATTATGCATGGAAGGCTGAAAATCCACACCCCATCTGCACTTTCACATCACACTTCTTTTCATCACCTCTCTGTCAGTTTTATTTTGCACATTGGTTGCAGCATTCAAATGAAAAAAAAGAAGAAGACAAGAACAAAGATGAAGAATGTCTGTAAATGGTGTACATATGTTAGGCTGGGCCGCAGCATGTGGTACTGACAGCTTGAACAGATAAACGTGACTTTGTGGAAAGGCTTCTTAGTCAAGCTTCGATGCAGAAATTTTGGATGTTTCATACCCTGCAGTACGAACACAGCTAGACCTGCATGAGCAGAAAAGTGGAATAAGCCACCCTTACTGTATGCTTGATTTGAGTTGTACATCTGCTCTTATAAAATTAAATATTTGATTAGTTGAACCACATTCAAAGCCATAATAAAACAGCCATTATATGCACACCATCAGTTGAATTCTATAATAAAAGTACAGTTCACGCAAAAACGCTTACTATTTACTCAATCTCGTGAAGTTCCAAACCTACATGCTGTTATTATTTCTATAGAACACAAAGAAATTTTTCAGAGAACTTCCCAACAAGTTTAGTAACAATGTCTATCAAGCTCATAGTACAATAGCTTTGTGTGAGGAACAGACCAAAATGTAATTTAATGAAATCTAATTTAACGTTACACTGAAAATCTTATCATTCCCTATTTCACAAATTTAAAATTACAGATTCGAACACAACACACAAGAACCAATGCCATTTTATGTCATCGGCAACACTCATGAATTTGTATGACTTGGCTAATATGGAAAGGTAAAACTTACAGTAGTTTAGATTAGTGCACCATTTAAACAATCGCATAACAAATACGTTTAAAGATCATCAGAAGAGGTGGACATCATCAGTGAAACAACTGTGTTCCCTTTCAGTCAGTACACTACGAGTTACGTCAGTTACTGACGGAATGGGGGTTTCGCCTAGAAGCCAATCGCCTTTGAGCTCTACAAAACGAGCCAATGGCATGAAAATGCCATGGGTCTGCGGAATTTGCATGCCGCAACCCCGCCCCACGGCGTGGGTATAAAGGGCGTTGCGTGGCAATCTCGCATTATGTTTCTGCTTCAGAGCCGAGTTTACTGCCTGAGCGCTTTCCTCTTCAAGACGAGTTTCTCTCCAGAGTGTTGGTGTTACGGCACGTTCCAGCGAGTTCCGCATTTCCTGTCTGATCTGTGCAGTGATCGAGCACAGCGTGCGCGTTCTCCCTGGGTGCTTCGGCATTCTGCAGAGTTTTTCACTCCTCTCTAAAAGAGCTGCACGTGGCACGTCTTTTTAAAGATGGCTCGCCAGTGCTCCGTTTCTGGGTGCGGTCGACTGGTACCTCCGTTTGATGGTCATGATCGCTGTTTGGCGTGCTTGGGCCTCGTGCACGCTGAACGCGCGTTCATGGATGAGTCATGTTCTCACTGCGGGAACATGACCATCTCAGTGTTGCGATCGAGACTCCATGATCTCCGTAATGGGGGGAGAGTCCCCTCTACCACACCCCAATCTCGTTCCTCCACTGGAGGGGGTACTTTGGCTGGTGGTCAGGGTGATCTGAGGGTTACGGTGTGGAACAACCCGACGAATCCTCCTCGGACCACACCCCCCTCCTGCACACTGCAACCCGTGGTGTTGCCTGATGAGGGCGCCGGGGCTTCCCGTTCGGGGCCCTGCGTTTCATTTGGTGCACCCGCGGAGGATGCTATGTCGATCGCCGCATCACAAGGTGGGCTGGACTCCTCCGGAGATGACGATTCGGCTTTGTTGCCTCCTTCGGGAGTCCCAGCATTGCCCGAGTCCGATCCGGAACTCACAGCCATGCTTGCCCGGGCGGCCGAGACGATTGGGCTTGTGTGGAAACCTCCGGCATGTCCCGAGCGTTCCCGGCTAGATGATTGGTATCTGGGGGCGGCCCGTGCCGAAGGCGCCCGTCAGCCCCCAGTGCCTTTCTTCCCGGAAGTGCATGAAGAGGTGTCGAAATCGTGGAAGTCTCCCCTGACTTTTCGCGATAGCTCGGCAACCACTTCCGCCTTCACTGCCCTCGATGGCGGCGCGGTGAAAGGGTACACTGGGGTTCCCCCTGTTGAGCGCTCTGTTGCGATGCAACTGTGTCCTCAGAGTGCTTCGACATGGCGCGGTGACCCAAAGCACCCGTCCAAAGCCTGTAGATTCACGTCCACGTTGACGTCGAAGACCTACAGAGCTGCGGGCCATGCCGCGTCCGCCCTGCATGCCATGGCCACCCTACAGGTCTATCAGGCCAAGGTGCTCATGGACATGCACGAGGGCAATGCTGACCCTGCATTAATGCAGGAGTTGCGGACGGCCACCGACCTCGCTCTACGAGCGACGAAGGTGACCGCTCGCTCTCTTGGTCAGGTGATGTCCACTTCGGTGGTCCAGGAGCGACATCTATGGCTCAACCTGGCTGATATGAGAGAATCTGAGCGGACACGTTTCCTCAATTCTCCCATTTCCCAGGATGGGCTATTCGGCGGGGCGGTCGAGGACTTCGCCCAACAGTTCTCGACCGCTCAGAAGCAGACTGAGGCAATTAAACACATTCTGCCCCGGCGCCCAGCCGCCGGCTCAGATGCCTCAGTCTGCTCCCCGCCGAGGCCGCCCCCCTGCGACTCCCGCCCCTCCTGCCCGGCCCCAGCAGCAGCCTTCACCCAGGCCGAGGCGTGGAGGACGTCGCAGAAAGGCAGTCTAAGCGGCGGTCCTGAGACGGGCGGCTCGGAGGTGACCTCGGTTCTTTCCCAGGAGATGGTGGCAGGACCACTCCTTCCCCCGGTGGAGGGCCGGGGGAGAATCTTTTGTTTTCCCCTTCCGCCGCTGGCCTCACGGCCGGCGGTACCCTATCAATGGTTAAAGAAAGAACTGACATTCTCACCTCCGAGCCTCAAGAGGGGGCGGCTGGCAGTGCGCAACACCCCATGGCCTCGCCGCTCTCGGCCCCCTCTGTCGCCAGCCCCCTGGCAGACGAGACCCCCGTGGAACGCTGGTCCTTCCCTGGTCTCCTCTGTCAGGGCGCGGAATTCGACCCCGCCCACACCCCGGGACGCTCCCATGCCTCCCTTGTCTGGGCCGGTCATTCCGCCTCGCTGCCCCATCGGGGGTACGCCGGTGGTTCGCATGACCCCGCTGGTTCAGTTCTTGGGAGCCTGGCTAGCGCTTCCCAACCTGTCCAGTTGGCTCGCTCGCACCATCCGGTTCGGCTATGCGATTTAGTTCGCTCGGTCTCCTCCCCGCTTTCGGGGAGTCCGCTACACCGTGGTGGGTGGCAATACACCTGTCATGCGTGCGGAGGTTGACACCCTACTGGCGAAGGGTGCGATCGAGATCGCCCCTCCAGCCGAGATGAAGTCCGGCTTCTACAGCCCTTACTTCATTGTACCCAAGAAAACCGGTGGGTTACGGCCAATCCTGGACCTGTGCGTCTTGAACCGAACCCTGCACAGGCTTCCATTCAAGATGTTGACAGCCAAACGCATTTTCGAGTGCGTTCGTCCCTCGGATTGGTTTGCAGCGATCGACCTGAAGGACGCGTACTTTCATGTCTCCATTCTTCCTCGACACAGACCGTTTCTACGGTTTGCCTTCGAGGGGCAGGCATATCAGTACACGGTTCTCCCCTTCGGGCTAGCCCTGTCCCCTCGCGTCTTTACGAAGATTGTCGAGGCAGCCCTTGTGCCGCTCAGGCAACACGGGGTTCGCATCCTGAACTATCTCGACGACTGGCTGATTCTAGGCCACTCTCGGGATCAGGTTTGCGAACACAGGGATCTGGTGCTTCAGCACCTCGCCCGTCTGGGCCTTCGGGTCAACTGGGAAAAGAGCAAACTCTCCCCAGCGCAGAGGATCTCTTTTCTCGGTATGGAAATCGACTCGGTCGCCATGTTCGCGCAGCTTACGAGCGAGCGCGCGCAGTCTCTGCTGACTTGTCTTCGCCAGTTCGAGGGCAAGAGTGCGGTTCCACTGAAACTTTTTCAGAGGCTCCTGGGGCATATGGCGTCAGCAGCCGCGGTGACCCCGCTTGGTCTGCTCCATATGAGACCGCTTCAGCACTGGCTCTGCGATCGAGTCCCGAGATGGGCATGGCAACACGGCACCCTCCAGGTCCCAGTGACCCGAGCCTGCCGTCAGACCTTCACCCCGTGGTCGAACCTCAGCTTTCTACGGGCAGGGGACTGGACGCGGCAGGTTTGAGTACCCTGCCACCTCAGGTGGCGGCTACCATCACTTCCGCTAGAGCCCTGTCTACCAGACAGGCCTATGCGTTGAAGTGGAACCTCTTCGTCACCTGGTGCTCCTCTCGGCGAGAGGACCCCAGAAGATGCTCGATCGGGTCCGTGCTCTCCTTCCTCCAGGAAGGGTTGGAGCGAAGGCTGTCTCCCTCCACCCTGAAGGTCTATGTGGCTGCTATTTCAGCCCATCATGACCTGGTGGATTCTAAAACGGTTGGACAGCACGACCTGGTCAGTAGGTTCCTCAGAGGTGCGAGGAGGTTAAATCCTCCTCGCCCACCTCAGGTACCCTCTTGGGACCTAGCAGTGGTCTTAGCTGCCCTGCAAAAGGCTCCCTTTGAGCCATTGCAGTCAGTCGAGCTGAAGTTCCTTTCATTGAAAGTGGCGCTCCTGACTGCTTTGGCCTCCATCAAGAGGGTAGGGGACCTGCAGGCATTTTCGGTTGACGAAGCGTGCCTGGAATTCGGGCCGGCCAATTCTCACGTCATCCTGAGACCCCGGCCTGGATACGTGCCCAAGGTTCCCACCACTCCCTTCAGGGACCAGGTGGTGAACCTGCAAGCGCTGCCCTTGGAGGAGGCAGACCCAGCCTTGGCACTGCTCTGTCCAGTACGCGCCCTTCGCGCTTACGTAGACCGGATCCACCTTCGGCTGGATACCCCAGAGTGTTCCCTATGCAGCTCCTTCGGGTCATAGGTGTATTCTTCAAGTCCCCCCCTTTGGGTTGGCATTGTGTTGCATTCTCCACGTGGGATATGCTTCCCAGTGTACCTTGGTAGCGTTGAGCCTAGCCCCTCGTTCGTGCCACACTCACGGCAGGGAGCCCGGGTCAGCGCAGGACGCTGGAAGACAGCCGTCATGGCGAGATTGTATTGGGACCCCCATTCCGTCAGTAACTGACGTAACTCGTAGTGTACTGACTGAAAGGGAACGTCTCGGTTACGTATGTAACCCTCGTTCCCTGAAGGAAGGGAACGGAGACGTTACGTCCCCCTGCCATGACCGCTGTACCGCTGGAACTGGCCGGGCGCTTATGCCTCGGCTCTTCAGCAGGTAAACATAATGCGAGATTGCCACGCAACGGCCTTTATACCCACGCCGTGGGGCGGGGTTGCGGCATGCAAATTTCGCAGACCCATGGCATTTTCATGCCATTGGCTCGTTTTGTAGAGCTCAAAGGCGATTGGCTTCTAGGCGAAACCCCCATTCCGTCAGTAACTGACGTAACGTCTCTGTTCCCTTCCTTCAGGGAACGAGGGTTACATACGTAACCGAGACGTTCCTCACACATAGCTGTCATGTGGCTACGGAAGACTTTTGTTTTGTCCTTTTATGGCTTCACAGTCACAATGAAGTGTCCTTATATAAAGCTTCCTAAAGATTTGTCAAAATTGATCATTTTGTGTTCCATGCTTTTAAAAATGAAGGTTCCAAAAGGAGGTTTTCACAGCGATGCCATAGAATAACCAATTTTTGGTTCCCCAAGAACTTTAAGTTAAGAGTTCTAAAAAGAACTATTTTTTCTTGTGAAAAACATTTCAAAAACCTTTTTCCACTATAAACAACATTTTCGGCAATATAAAGGTTCCATGGATGTTAAAGGTTATTCATGGAATCATCAAAAGAACATAAGAGTGCATGGAGGAAACAGAAAAAAAAACAAGGTCTGGAACAGAATGAGAGTAATTAATGACTGAATTTTATTTTTTGAGAGATTTCTCTCTTCAATGCACAAAATGCAACATGGCAACTGTAAATAACCTAGCCTAATGAACTAGTGGAACAACTGTTTATTGTGATCATTACTTCTAATAATATTAATAATAAAGTTAATTATTTCTTAAACATTAGTCTCCTTTAAAATATTGCTTTTGCCACTGTTTTATAAAACAACTTTGTCATGCCTAACAAATCACTTGTGTGGCTTATTGCTTTATTTTAATATATTTTCTGTATAAAGCCATGTCTGATGGATTACCGCTGTGGATACAGATGATTATAATTAATGAGTTATGGAAAAAACAAGATAATCAAGTTTATTTTATTTCTCTATAATCAGTTGATTAACGGTGTGAATTGTGTATATTACTACATAATCAAGTAGCATTAATGTTTATGATAGGCATTAAAAACATTTTTTTATGTTATTTTACATGGGAAGAATACCTGTAATTTGTCTTCATCAGTCTGTATATGGATTCTAGCCTGGAGGATCAAATCAACTCTACAATTTTCAGAAATGACAGATCCAATTTTATGTATGTCCCTGCAGCATTCCCCAACTGTTGCTGTGTTGACCTCTCACCCATTCTGCGGGACTCTCTGCGGTACGGCTGCGGTTGTGTAAGATTGTGCTACATCCTCTGTAAACCTTCTCTTATGTTTGGCAGCAACATAACTCTAAAAAATAAGAAGTGACAACAGCAAAGCAACCAAATCACTTGCAAACTGATTGACAGCCATATTAATTATATAAAATTGGACATTCTTAAAAGATGGGACATTCATTTTCGAATCTAAGCACAATCTACTGTGGTTCACAGTATGCATCCTAATAATAATTTGACAACTTATGTTAGACCATCTTTCACTCCTACCTTTTAGCAACTAATCTTTTTCTTGAAATAGTCCACTCTTTTTTTATGAGACACAATTGCTATCCCTTCATATTGGTCACCGTCACCTTGCTAACCTCATGTTATTGCCGGTTTATTGTGAATTAATCGCAGAACACCCACACAGCATTGGTCATTATTAGTGAAAGTGCACATCACAGAATACAACACTAACTGGCATCTGTATTTGATTTGCTGTTTTATATACGTTTCTCCACTGTAGACGGACTACTGCATTAGTAACTTCTAAGAGGGTTTTTGTTGTTTACCCCAATCCATGTAATCACTAAGAGAAAACAAGACAGCAAAGAAGAAAGTTTTACTTTTGGGACAGTGAAATAGCAGGTGAAATAGTGCCCCAGATTTGATGGCGTGACTATTTCTCACTTCTCCTCCCTAATCTCACGAGACAACATTCTGGAGAAAATACTTGTCAAATGACATTTAATAGAAAGGATGGTTTTGCTTGGGGAAAAACCTAGACATCTTTTTGTTTTTATCAAATCCTTAGATTATCATTTGATGTGGTGCGATGAAAGCAACAAGAAACATATCACAGATTTCTGCTGAGCAAAATCTTATAAACAAAACACAACTTTTTTTAAAGACCAAAATAAATTGTTGCCCATTAAACATTTCCAGAAAAAGACAAGATGCATGGTAAGACATGGTATACAGTTGTTATTTGGCACTGATTCACTTGTTAGGAAAGACATTTACGCTGTTGCTTGCATAGCAGATCGCCAAATCCTGAATATATGGAAAATAGCAGATGAGCAGAGGGCTGTCTCTGAGCACATGTCAGATGAAACATGAGGCAGATCCAAAAAGTACGGGGAAAACAGAGTGTGATGGCACTGAAGCAAAAATGCAGCAAGGAAATCTGTCAAGGAATCAAAGCACTGACATGTTGAAGGGAAGGATTCAAATGCAGCAAAAAACACACAGTGTTTCTCACAAAACAAGGGGTGGGAAAGCAAAGCGTAATCTAATTCACCAAGATATTTTTGAACTTCTGCCCACGCACTGTACATAGGTATTGCTGGTCCGACCTGTAGGTCTCAAAAGGTCAGAGACATCCTTCAGTTTTGACCTTTTTGGACTGTTTAAGCAAGGCACCCTTGTGCCCGATGTTTAGTGAAGAGTTGATTTGCATATTCAGATAAGCGTGAATTCCCTATCTGCTGATGATCAGTGGTTTGTGGTGGACTAAAGGGTCCTCTATCCAAGTTTTTTAGTCTGATGTAAATTCACAGCACATTGAACAGCATCTATCAATAAGAAATCAATACTATAATAATCTTGTATGTTTATATTACTGCCAAGGCTGGGTGGTAAGACAGTGGAGCCGGTGAGACTGAGGACCAAAGAGGAAAGAGCCGAGGTGGAGTGATGGGCTCTGCATCCCGAGGGGGAGCCAGGGTATCAATGCACCAAGCTGAAGCTGGAGAAGACCAGAGGCGGATCAGAGCAGCAGAGAGGAGCCACCAGAGGAGGAGTCAAGGGACTGAAGGGAGCCATCGGAGGTGGGGCTGAGGAACTGGATGGTTTAGGCAGAGGAGGCAGGAGAGGGAGACTTTTGCGGGACCACGGGAGAGGGAGACTTTAGCAGGACCACCAGCTGGGCAGAACCAGTGGTTATGAAGGAGACTTGGATCTGGGTGGGACCAGCAGTGACAAAGGAGACAGGCGGATAATCCTCTCCAGCTCCTCAGCTAATTGTATCGAAACCAGGCTCACCCTCAATGGGGGGAGTATGGGCGGGACTCCATGAGAATGGCTACTGGAACGAGGCTGCTTGCACCAGGTTAGACTTTCTGCTGGGCTCGGGCTCCGGGACGAAGTTGGGCTCAGACATGGGCTCTGGCTCCGTGGTTGGCATGGGCTCTGGGTCTGCGGTGGGCTCTGGCAGTTGGTCCGTGATGGGTGTGGTAGATGGCTGGCTGGGCTCTGGGTCCGGAAAGGGGCTGGCGTTGGCCTCATCTGCAAGGCAGATGGCAAATGTGGACACAACTAGCCAGTCCCCTTTCCCGAATGCGGTAAATGTCCTTCGAGGACAGTGTGTGATTGAGTATGTGCATAAGGCACGCCAGGTCCAAAAAGTCTTTTGTGTGGTCCTCGAGGGTGCGATGCTCCTGCTCTAAACACAGCGCAGGCGGGCGGCTGGTAAGTTCATCATTCTTTTAATATTAATCATTTCCTTTGGTTATGAGATCTGACATAGCTGGGTGGTAAGACAATGCATGACGACGTAGAGTTCAAAACAAAACACACTATTAACAAACAGGCTCAGGATATGTAGGAGATCGTAGGAGTACATGTACTACACAGTAAATAAACACCAAACAATGAACAGAAGGAACTAAGGACTTCAATACACACAGGGACTAATCAACAACATGGAACAGGTGCGTAACTGAAACCTTTTCACGGGCAGGCTGTAAGGAGTCAGTCAAGGCATCTTTCTGCTATCAGTGAAACATGGAATAGCGGTCTGAGGTTAGGGCTGGATGATATGAACTAATTGATCTAGTGATTCATTTAACATTTTACCTTGATTATGATTAATGAACAATTTTTTTGGTTTGGTTTTTTGGTTTGTTTGTTTTTTTGCCCTCATAGTTCACTGACAAGTTTTGTACTGTAAATATGCTCAACTATTAAAGTTGGGATATTTGTTTTTCTAATGAAAGAGTGAATTTCTTATCTTTGTAAAATAATTGAAGGAAACTAACTTTGATGTTGACTTGAAAAAAGCCTGAACCTTGAACCGGGACTCTAACTCAGGTCGCCTTGTGCAGAGCTATGGCAAATGTCATGGCACAGCTCACAGTGCTATTGCTCTGACATAACAGCTCACTTTCAGCAGTTATTTTGTCTATGGGTTGTAACATTTCTTACATATTTCTGCTCATTTTAAATTAGATACAGATAAATTAGCACAGTACCAGTACATTTATTTAAACACATTAATGAGAGAGCGACTGCGTGTGTGAATTAGTCATACCGTCTCTCTATTAATTGTGAAGCAGTGGGTTGTAGTTCCTTCAAAAGTAGAAAAATGTATGCTACAACTGTTGAGTTTCTAAGCTACTTTAGTGATACCTCACAGGACAGCATTGACAATGAGTTTCTGCCCTGCTGAATGTTTCTCTGTGTGCACGATCATCACGTGATGTCTGTATGAGTGTTTGTGTATATCAGTGAATTACTTCAATATAATGATACACATCCGATGGTCTAAAATCGCTTGCATGTTCAAACTGGCAAGCCTTAAAAAACATACAATTGAGAAAGTTTAGTGAAAGTGATCTAGCTTCAGGGCTCGCGCACTGTCAGAGATATGACGCAGCTCGGCTCTCTCCGTCACAGAAAACAGCTTGCGGGCACTGAAGTGCGATGTAATCCATATTGTTGTTCTTGAATGGTGTAAAATCGCTTGCATGTTCAAACTGGCAAGCCTTAAAAAACATACAATTGAGAAAGTTTAGTGAAAGTGATCTAGCTTCAGGGCTCGCGCACTGTCAGAGATACGACGCAGCTCGGCTCTCTCCGTCACAGAAAACAGCTTGCGGGCACTGAAGTGCGATGTAATCCATATTGTTGTTCTTGAATGGTGTAAAATAGCTTGAATGTTTAAACTTGCAAGCCTTTAAACACATACAATTGACAAACTTTCGTGAGGATGCAAGCAAAAGTGATCTCGCTTTGGTAAAAAAAAAGAAAACCAAGTATTCTTGTAAAAATGAACTAATTTAATTATAGGTTAAATAAACTATCAAACTTGCTAAGTAAAATTAGCGCAACTCCTGTCCTATGTTTAAATTTGGGTTAAAAACCCAGAATTTTGTATAATATAGTGATATACATTTATTCAAACATTAAAATTGTCTCATCAAGTTTGAGTTTTTAATGATCTGCTTTAATTGCTTCAAAAAAGAATACAGTAAATGCATATTTTGTGTATGTTTACTACTAGCTGGTGCCCAGTTATTACTATTAATATTCCATTTCTTTTTAACGCATTACTCCACTAATTCTAATTAAATGCAGAAAGTGTAGTGATGGTTGCATTTTAATTGGGTAGTTAAAAATTGCATTTAGTTTCCGATATGACCAAAAGCTATGAAAAGCAAATTGTTGAGTTCTGAACTCTGTATTTATTCTAATCTTTGTACCAGTCATTTCAACTTACTGTCTTAAAAAATCAAGTTGAATCTTGTATAACTTTATAATATATCTTGTATAAGAAATTGCTTAAATTGAAAAATGTAGTCATGTATACAGTATGTATACATTGATCATAGGCTGTCATTTTTTACAGTGCATGGCAAACACAATAAAATGGCTCTTCCTATTTTCTATCAAGTATTTCATTATATACATTAGGCTATATTAATTGTTTAGAATTTTGTAACTAAACATTGAGAAAATGTTTGTAGTTACCTTTACATATCCTGCAATATTAGTCTGAGATGAGGAAACTCATCATAATTAAGTGTATCTGTCAGTCGCGTTAAATGAATAACCCAGATTTATTGCAAGCCTTGGTTTCTTTAAGCAGTACAATTGGGATGTCCATTTTAGGTGTTTTAAAGTATTAACTGATTGATATTGGCTTTGCCATTTTCAATTTAACTCCACAAACCCTCAATTCTTACTATTACAAGTTTTACAACCTTGTGTCGTAAAGATAACATTGTAGACGGGACTAACAGAAACTGAAGATTCATTTTGACAAACGTTATGATATGCACCTATAGGGAGATGGGAAACAAGGAAATTGCCTGCAATTGACCATGGAAACTTGCATTTAATCATTCTTTTAACTAAAAAAATACATTTACTGTATAGTGTGATAAGATGTTTATTAAAAGTTTATTAATTTACCATCTTTTGATTGGGTGGTCCACAATTCAAAGCCCAACCACACTACTGGTTTACACACTACTGGATCCCACATTTACTTTTTTTAGTAATTCCTTCATTTTTTTCTATATATATATTTTTTTTTTTACACTGCCTTCCTTGCTTTCTTAAAAAAATGCTGCTGCAGATATGTACTGTAGTTGCTCAAAGCATAATAAGAAAATGGTTTCCCTCTTTAAAGCATCTTTTCTGTGTGGGAAAACGCCTCTCATGTCTGTTTTATTGGCCATGTACTGGGAAAAACTTGCAGTTCACTACAGTAACCTCATTCAATGTGTATGTGTACCTTGTGCTATGAGTATACAACTGAGGTGAGAAAGGTCAAAACAATCCTCTTTTCTACAACCCTTTTCAACAAGATGACTTAGCCCAAGTAATCAGGTTTTACAATATACATTGGGGACCTCTTAGTTTTGAAGTGCCTCAAAGTAATTTTTGGTCCAAAATAACCAGGTAGGCTTCTAGATGCAATCTAAAATTAATTTACTTCCCCTGTGCTTTACATAGTGTCCTCCAGACATGTGCATATTTCAGCAGGGTGAAGTCGAAGGTGACTGGTATGATTTTTACTACCTTGATAAATTTTTCTCATATGGTGTGACATATCTGAAGCACTCACGCAGAGCCTGGCAGGACTTTTATGATCATTTGCTACCCCTGAAGTGATTAATGACACGAGTCATATAAACCTGGCATTGTTTTTTATTTGTACATTCATTAAAGGTCTGTTTTAAAGGATTAGTTCAATGAAAAATGAAAAATCTGCCATCATTTACTCACCCTCATGTCATTCCAAACCTGTATGACTTTCATTATTCCATGGAACACAAATGCTGAACTTTTGAATAATATCTTGGCCACTATGTATTTGCATATAATGAAAGAAAGCAAAACATCTTGATTATCCATGCAAGCTGTTCTTGGTGTATTCATGAGAGAAGTAATGTCAGATTTGTGAACGAATCATTCTTTGAATTGGTTGATCCAGTTTTCAAAACCAGTGGTTTGCGATTCAGACCGATTCAGACCGATATGGTTCTCGAGTTCAATTCATTGACAGTAACAGCAGTTAATAGCCACTGAAAGGCAATCATCAGTGAATAAATGATTTAAATTTTAAATATCGGGCTGATCATCACACAAGACTATTCTATGCCTTCAGACAAACTTACAGTATAGTAAATGTTCTATGTTGGCATGTATTAAGCTAGAAGGAAGTTAATGCATGGATTGAAAAGCTCTAACGAGTACATAAAAAAAAAAAAAATCCTTAAGTTGTGTTAAACTAACTAACTAAATAAATATATGTAGTAAACTATAACAAAATATAAATTTCTGGGCAAACTGTTCCTTTAAATGGATTGAAAAATCTGGGTTTTTGTTTCATACAGTGTCAGTCAAATCAACCCTCTACGTACACCTAGTAGGCGTACATTTTTTACTTTACTGGCCAGACTGATATACAGTGTTTATACCACCAAATCAGCTTCTTTGTAAAATGGCACAGCTTTTTAAATATCTGAACATACTCTTTTAACATCAGTCAATCAATTATTATATTGTGATATTATGATAATCAAGCACTATTAACTGATAGAACTTAATAATTAGAACTAAAACTTGGTAACCATGTATGCATGAATATTTGTCATTTTAACCAAACTCAGGACTAGTGGTGGTGCTTAAGATATTGTTGGTCATTTAGTGCTTTTGTAAAAAAAAAAAAAAAAAAAAAAAAAAAAATATATATATATATATATATATATATATATATATATATATATATATATATATATAAAATAGTAATAGATAATAGTAATTATTCTATTCTAAGGGTTCATGAATTGAGAAATCAACTTTTCACTGAGATTTTGATATATATAAGATATAATAATATAAGAATATCCTGTAAGTTTCATAGCTGAAAACTTCCTTGTTAATCAAATAAAAGCTTTTATTGACAGCTGGCTCATCAAACGAGAGATCTGTGAATTTGCCTCCCTGTGACGTCAGAGAGCAGTGAAACACCGCCTCAACAGAAGAAGACCAACGCCTAATTCTGTAGCCCTGCCTACCGATTTGCGCATGACATGTAATAGGTAAATAACACAGGCCTACGTGGCTCTAAACCGGATTGAGCTACCAAGCAATAAAGATGCCGTTGAAGTTTACAAAATATTGTTGCAGTGCCTGGTTGTGGAAGAAACACAGTCGCTGTATAAGCTTCCTTCGGATTCCAATATTAGGAATGATGTTAAACTTTATTTTTTAATGAAGTTCCATCTCACGTGGGTAAGACATTGTGCTTCATTTCACAGAGAATTCATTTGTAAACAAGAGACTGGATTTGCAAACAGAATGAGATTAAAAAAATATGCTGTGCCTTCTATATTGGATCCAACAGGAATGGTGCAACACACTTATGTGAGTAAAAATGTTTTTCATATGTGATAGTACACTCACCTAAAGGATTATTAGGAACACCTGTTCAATTTCTCATTAATGCAATTATCTAATCAACCAATCACATGGCAGTTGCTTCAATGCATTTAGGGGTGTGGTCCTGGTCAAGACAATCTCCTGAACTCCAAACTGAATGTCAGAATGGGAAAGAAAGGTGATTTAAGCAATTTTGAGCGTGGCATTGTTGTTGCCAGACGGGCCGGTCTGAGTATTTCACAATCTGCTCAGTTACTGGGATTTTCACGCACAACCATTTCTAGAGTTTACAAAGAATGGTGTGAAAAGGGAAAAACATCCAGTATGCGGCAGTCCTGTGGGCGAAAATGCCTTGTTGATGCTAGAGGTCAGAGGAAAATGTGCCGACTGATTCAAGCTGATAGAAGAGCAACTTTGACTGAAATAACCACTCGTTACAACCGAGGTATGCAGCAAAGCATTTGTGAAGCCACAACACGCACAACCTTGAGGCGGATGGGCTACAACAGCAGAAGACCCCACCGGGTACCACTCATCTCCACTACAAATAGGAAAAAGAGGCTACAATTTGCACGAGCTCACCAAAATTGGACAGTTGAAGACTGGAAAAATGTTGCCTGGTCTGATGAGTCTCGATTTCTGTTGAGACATTCAGATGGTAGAGTCAGAATTTGGCGTAAACAGAATGAAAACATGGATCCATCATGCCTTGTTACCACTGTGCAGGCTGGTGGTGGTGGTGTAATGGTGTGGGGGATGTTTTCTTGGCACACTTTAGGCCCCTTAGTGCCAATTGGGCATTGTTTAAATGCCACGGCCTACCTGAGCATTGTTTCTGACCATGTCCATCCCTTTATGACCACCATGTACCCATCCTCTGATGGCTACTTCCAGCAGGATAATGCACCATGTCACAAAGCTTGAATCATTTCAAATTGGTTTCTTGAACATGACAATGAGTTCACTGTACTAAAATGGCCCCCACAGTCACCAGATCTCAACCCAATAGAGCATCTTTGGGATGTGGTGGAACGGGAGCTTCGTGCCCTGGATGTGCATCCCACAAATCTCCATCAACTGCAAGATGCTATCCTATCAATATGGGCCAACATTTCTAAAGAATGCTTTCAGCACCTTGTTGAATCAATGCCATGTAGACTTAAGGCAGTTCTGAAGGCGAAAGGGGGTCAAACACAGTATTAGTATGGTGTTCCTAATAATCCTTTAGGTGAGTGTATATGCGTTGTTATAGATTGTTTGATATCTACTGATTATGTGCACGTGTCTAACTAAACATAATTAACGATAACTTACCACGCTGTCACAGGCTGGAGTGTCCTTTGTATTTGAGTGGAGTGTTGTTGGTTCATTGTCCTGCGATTCGGGATCAGACTGGGTTGAACATGTATGGGCCAGGGCTCGCAAATGTGTTTTCCAGTCGGGCTACCAAAATGTATCACTGGCCTGCCCGACGGGCTATCTAGGGAAATAAAATTCCTTTCTTGATGTGCATTGTTCACTCTCTTGACTTGTTATTTGAAGGAAAAATACAATAGCGGAAGTTTTGAACATGCTGATTTGTCTGCAGTGAAGTTTTGCTGATGCACGTACTTGGCTTGTGCTTGTATGTGTGTGTTAGTGATGCACGGTTTGCAGTTATATCCACGGGTCGGGCGGGCCAAGTAATACAAAATATTTATTAATAAATATTAATAAAACACAATTTAATTGTGGGTGGATGAGAGATAAATCATTGTGTTTGTTTGATAAAGACATTTTGCGAGCCCTGTGGGCGAATCATTCAGATTGCCGTTTTTCCACATTGGACATTTTCAAAACAATTCCCCATGTCTACTGACGGGAGAGTCGAAATTCATTATAATACGCAAAACTGTTACCCAATCATAGCAGTGGGCATTTACTTCCAAGTCTTCAATGCGGCACGTCATAAGTTGACCTCAGACAACAGTATAAAAAAAGCCAGTTCAGACCCCTCAAAGTAAAAAAATAATAATACTACTACTAATTCTACTACTAATAACAATATACATTGCACTAAAGATTGATTAGCTGCTGGGTTCATGAATATTAATCACGTTGTCAGTGTTCGCTCAAACTGATTTGCTGAAATCAAAATAGGGACGGTAATAGATGAGCGCCAGCCAATGAGATTGCTGTTTGTGCATTAGTTCCGTCCACTATCGGAGAAACCAGAATATCTACTGCTTGGTCTTTTTAAGCTGAATAATTCCAAATAAACTCCGATATTTTGACAGGAAAATACAACAAAGAATATCGTTTACATGTACATGTAGTGTGTCGATTCTGCGTGGTATGCAAGTCTCTCTCTCTCTATTTTTGTGTGTGTGAAAAACACAGCTCTCTCAGCAAAGCTACGGCGAGTCGTGTGCCTTCACACTAGAGTTTAGTTGCTCAGAGTGAAGATTTAGTCGCATATGTGAGTGATTTGGTTATCAACATTCTTCAAAACATCTTCTGTAAATGACAGAACATGCATTTTTGGTTGAACTATCTCTTTAACAAAACAAATAAATAATAAATATAAATAGTCTCAAGGCAAAAGATATTTAAGATGCAGTATACACCACTGAAAATCATTTACTGCATGCTGTTCCCTTTCCATGCCCATAATAAATTACATTTTCCTGATCCCAAGTCTTTCTTCCCAATGTGTCCCTTGTTGGACAACTTAATATTATTCAGATCTTGCTGCAGATACCTCATAGACAATATGAAAGGCAATGATATTTTGGGGAGGAAATGATTACAATTAAAACTCAACGGATAGGAGGGGAAGATAATGATGGCTGAAATAGAAGCTATCTTTCCCAATTACTTAAGGCTTCCTTAACAAGGATAATATGACCAGCAAGCTCTCTAGAATGCTGATGAGATTGGCACTTTTCTTGGCTCCCCTTGCCTCGTCCTTTTAGTGTTTGACAAACATGTAAACAAAGCTTGTACAGTGGCTGTCAAGAGTCCTGCGAATGCAAGCTTGATTGTTGGTTTAATCAACACAAACTCAAAATCTAAAAATGGCTGCATTGTTATGTGTGTTTTGTATTTCAGTAGCACTACACTGGAGTGTTCCTTCCATGATTGATTGATTCCCATGCAACATGTAAATGACCTGCAACATTTACTTACATTTGTATAATTCTTCTCATGGTGTGACATGTTTGTTTAAAACCACCATTGCTTGAAGGTCTCATGCAAATATAGTGTGTGTTTATCTTAAAGGGATAGCTCACCCCACAAAAAATTGTCATCATTTACGCATCCTCATGTCTTCCAAAACATGAATGTTTTTCTTTTTGTGTGGAATACAAGAGTTATTTATAGTAGAAAGTCCACAGTGCGGTTTTCCATACAATTAAAAAGAAAGGTTGCCATGACTATCTATTCATTTCAGCAAAAATTTGCAAGTAGGCTATAGCAGTTAATAATTACTTGATTGATAATTACTTGACTGTTTCTCACAGAGAAATGTGTCTTAAGAAAAGAAGGCACACCATACTTTTAAAAATACTACTATTCTGTAGGGTGGGATTTTTTTTTTCTCCATACATCATTATGCATTCACAGATTATTTCATTTTTGTCAAAACAGACTACAAAACCATAACCTAAACATAAGCAACCAGCCTTTAAAACACGTAGCCTACTAACAGATCATGTGTTGAAGTTAATCAAAATTATCTCAAATTAGCCATGGTAGTGATAGTATGCTAATACTGACTTAAATAATTACAATAAGCATAATGATATCTACAAGGCACAACCTTATGGTACTTCAGGCCAGGTGTTTTCAAACTTTATGATGCCAGGGACCCCCAAATACAATGAATCTTTTATGAGGGACCCCCTTCCTAAAATCTATCTATTTTTATGTGAAAACATTTAAACTGTTAGATAAATTGTGTGACATTATAAATACAAAATATTGTTTCCAAACTTAATAAATTGGCTATACATGATGTTGGATGTAAAAACCTGAAGAACATTTTTCAATTAAAAATTATTTGTATAAGCATTTTTCAAAATAAATGTATGTAAGCAGTTTACGTACTGTGTTAAGAATACTGCCTTACAACCCCAGTGAGCAAGATAAAGGGGACTCACTAGAAAGATACAAAGCAAACATATAAGATTCTGGAAAGTAGCCTATATGGCAAGAAAAGAGAGAAACATTTAGAAATTAAACAGAATGTTCGGTAGACTTTATTCATTTTTGCTTTGTCTTTTTATTCTCTGAAATTTTATGGGGACCCCTTAGGACCTTCTGGAGGACCCCTGGGGGTCCCCGGACCCCAGTTTGAAAACCCCTGCTTTCCGCTACTTATTCCATATGGGCTATTGTGTTTTTATGTCTTTACATGCCCTAGCCTACAGTCTTCTCTCACAACCGGTAACATGAATTTGCAGGTTTACTTTCAGTGAATTGTAGGTAAATATCAGGGCTGGGTAAAAAATATTGATCTCATGATTTTAATCGATTCTCATTTTCACGAAATTATATTGATTCTTAAATCCCAAGAATCGATTAGTCATCCTTTTTTCAGTTCATGAATGAATGGGAAATTGTAGCGCGCCTCCCATCTAATAAATTTGCTATAATCTTTGTGCTTTGTTACTATTGATATGAAACAAAGTCTTCAGATTTCAAATTATGTCCATTTTATTACGAAATTCACATAAACATAAATACCGTTTTGGTGCTGTGGCGTGATATCGCTCTGGCTCAGCTCAAGAGAAGCGGCAGCATGGAGCACACAAAATACCGCCTTAATACCAGTTACAGCGCGGAATAAACATGAATGAGCATCTGAAAGTGTGTTAAAAGATAGAGTAGGCTACAACTTACCGAAATCTGTATCACGTCACATGGAATTGTTCAATCAGTGTTTCAACCGCGGAAAGACGTAAAACCGCTTGTAAACAATGTCATGTAACGTCACATTTACCTCAGAAAAACCATATCCAGTGTCCATAAACTCATTAGTCAGCTATAAAAAATGAACTCCAGAGAGGAGCATTTTGATAAATATATGCACCATATTACATATTCATTATCATTTTTTATGTTATTCAATATTTATTGCATGTTTGAATAAATCTGGCAAGCTTTTATGACAGCCACCATTTAAATGTTTATTTCATATAACTTTATTATAATAATACAAAAAATAAGTGTAATTTAAGTGTTTGTATACAAATCAGTAAATTTTTACCTTCAATATTATAGTAGGCTAATGAAGCCTATAGGCTAACGGACTCCCATAGTTTACAGCATTAGTTAAGAGATTTGATTTCCTTGAGAAAATCTGCCATGTATTGTAGCCTACCTGATAACCAAAATAATCGATATTGAATCGAATTTGTGTCAATACCCAGCCCTAATAAATATCCACTTTATCCAGCGCTCTTTTGTTCTGTGTTCTAATGTGTACTCCTAACTGATTTAGACCACTCCACACAATTTGGCGCACGTGAGTGAACTGTAAATGAATCGCAAACCAATTTAAACCTTTTAATAGATTCATGCATTCAGAACTGACTCAGAGTATGAATCAATCACGAAACGACATCGCTGGTCCTGACAAGAAAACAGAACCCCACTCTGACATATTCAGTTAACCGAGTGAAGGATTCGGAGTAAACAGGTAACTCGAGTTTGTGAGATTAAACGTTAAAAGATCCGACAGGTAATGTGAATAATTTGTTCACGAAGTGAATCATTTGTGCTGTGTGTTTATTAACTAAAAAAACGTCTCGCTGACTCGCTAAGATCCATTTATTCGTGAATCACACTGTCTGCACTGGTGTGTTTTTGCATCCACTCCGCGGGGCAAAACAATAGAAATACCTGCTATCTTATTTATTTTTGCAGTACACAGTATTTTTATCTCGTCACATTCAAATGCTCACAAAAACTGCTGAACAACAGCGCAGGAACGCAAAGCGCAAAACTGAGTGAACATGAACAACTCGACCAAAGCCCCTCGGCCCACGTGACTCTGTAAAATAGAGCGACCAAGCGTTGTTGTTATATGGATGGACTATTTTATTTTATTTTTTTAGAAGTAGATGTACAGTACAGGTTTGGAACAACATAAGGGTAAGCAAGTGATGACAGAATTTTCATTTTTGGAGAGTGATTTTTACCTTAAACATGCTATGGTGGCTGTAATCATAAACGTAACCAAAAATAAACCTCTACACTGTAAACACAGACCATCCTTAGGGCATGACAGTGTAAAAAATTATATCTACCCTGAAATAGGATGTTGGTAGACTACATGTATGTAAGAATTATAAAAATGTTGGCGAGTACACAATTACACCCCTCTGGCAAACAGGTCTTTTTTGGGCTTGCTGCTGATTATCACATTTATCTAGATGTCTGTGAGCACTGGGGGAAGCTAGTCCAGAAGTTTACTACCTGGCAACAACCTCTCATGGGACATCCCACACCTGCTGGGCCCCAGATGTGCTCCCTCATGTTTTTTAGGGTTCTGGCCTGCAGAGAAATCCCACAGGGTTTTCCCATTACTGCTGAGAGAGAGAGAGAGAGAGAGAGAGAGAGAGCAGCAAAGAATATCTGCCAATATACATCCTGTAGTGTGCAGTGTAATGTCCAGTGTGAGGTTATCTTAGTTGTTTTATTTATTAAGTTGAGAGTAATCCACATCAGTGTTCATTATGGAACTGATTCATTAACATGTCAGGGGTAATATATGGACTTTGCTTTCCGCACTGGTAAACATCAGTGACTGCCAAAAGGCTGAGTTGTAGTATTGAGTGTACGGATTTAAGTAATCATTGAGGAAGTAGTCTCTAAAATGCAGTGATATACAAAACAGTTTACTGTATGTATAAAGGGCAGACCTAGTTGTCACAATTTTATTTCTGCGAATATTCTAAAAGGGTTAGTTTATTTGATTGTCAATTTCTGTATAGACACATACTGTATAGGGTCTTGAGTACAAGCGTGGTATTAAACATTTCCACTAGGCCTGTTGTGATTATGAATTAATCGTCTGATCGTGGTTATTCTAAATTACATGATTTGAGATAACTACAATAATTGTGCAGTTGAAATTGTAATCACATTTAATCAATGTTATGGATTTTTGAATCATGTAGTGTGTAACATAGTTCTAAGTAAATGAAAACATCCTGCAAAGTTTTAAATCTAAAAGATTTGTTGTGCTGTTATTGATACAGTTCCGCAATAAATTAGAAACACACACACGGGATGGGCGATATGGAATTAAAGGTACACGCCACTATTTTTGAAAATAGGCTCATTTTCCAACTCCCCTAGAGTTAAACAGTTGACTTTTACCGTTTTCAAATCCATTCAGCCGATCTCCGGGTCTGGCGATAGCACTTTTGGCATAGCTTAGCATAGATCATTGATTAGACTGTTATCATCTCGCTAACAGTAATAATTCAATAATAATTCAAATCAATTACAAGTTTGAAATGTAAACAGATTCTGTATTTATTCATACTCTCATGGTGTAAACAGTGGCAAAAAATAATGCAAACAGCAAAAGTAAAACCTCAACCATGTTTTCAGGTTACAAAATTACAAGAAATTGCAAGTATTAGAACTAAAACTTGGTAACCATGTATAAATAAAAACATACGATTGCACATTTGTTACTATGAATTCTACTACTAATAAAATATAAACCTAATGATTGATGAGCTGCTGCGATCATGAATATTAATCACGTTGTCAGCGTCTGCTCGAACTGATTTGCTGAAATCAAAACAGGGGCAGTAATAGGTGAGCGCCAGCCAAAGAGATTGCCGTTTTCACATTAGTTTATGCTTGTTCATAAAGGCTGAATAATTCCAAATGAACTTCATTATTTTTACAGGAAAATACAACAAAGAACTCCGTTTACATGTAGCATGTCAATTCTGCGGGGCATGTAAGACTCTCTCTCTCTCTCTTTGAGTGTGTGAGAAACACAGAGCGCTCTCAGCAAAGAGACGGCAAGTCGGGCGCCTCACACTAGTGTTTACTGTGCGTCAAATACACTGTGCATTCATGACAGAGACTGAAAACTCTCAAGCACTCAGTAAGAGTGTTCGGTGAGAAAAATAAATCTGTCTGTACCAGTTCCAGATTGTAGAGTTAGCTCCTCTTTTAATGATAAACGCCTACTCTCTTCTGCCATAGTTGTTTTCGCTCTGCACGTGAGCTACAAATGGGTGGCAAACAGAAAAATGTAGGCTTTATCGTTATTATCACAGGAAGACAAATTCTTATCGTGTGGAGAATTTTTACCAATATATCACAAACGATATCGCCCATCCCTAACACACACGGGTTTGTGGATGGACGCACACTTGTTAATGATGATGGTGAGGAATTACAGTTGAAACATCTCATAATGTACCTCAAACTGAGTAGCATCACTGAGAAACATCCTGCTCAGATTCGGGTTGAATAACTAGTTCTTCCAATGGTTCATCATCGATTCGGACTCGTGCTGGGATTAATGTAAAAATAGACGTCATTGTTTACAATCGCTGAGCTTTTAGGAAGCCTCTTGACGGAGCTGGAGTTCAGTTATGGTAATTGCGTTTAGCTTCCAAAATACCCGCTGTAGGTGGTAGACCACTCACAACAGACTGGGCCATCTGACCAATAACAGCAGAGTATGCTCGTGGAAAAGAGGGATTTAGATTGTTTGAGAATCATTAAACATTGTGGTGATATGCAATGTATATTATGAGAAAATGAAACTTTTTTGACCTTTGATGCATGTAAACCTGTTGGAGACCTCCAAAACAAAACTAGGAAACTTTAAAATAGCATAATAGGGGCACTTTTAAAAAAAAAAAAAACTGATGTAAAGTACACAAAGATAGTCAAAGGTCTTCCGTCATATAAAAAAAAGGTTTGTGGGTTTAATCAGCCTGCATTATTATATTATATTATATTATATAAAGTGAATAATATATGGGCCTATTTTATTATAATTTATTATTATATTATATATGATTCCAAGTAAAAATTGTATAATTAAATAAAATATTTGTATTTAAGTATTAGACTTACACTGTT
This sequence comes from Rhinogobio ventralis, assembly GCA_039654625.1. NCBI lineage: Eukaryota > Metazoa > Chordata > Actinopteri > Cypriniformes > Gobionidae > Rhinogobio > Rhinogobio ventralis. The sequence continues at coordinate 14,150,202 of CM077198.1, forward strand.
AATCGTCAGCACAAAATCCACGACAGGCATAATTTCCCCCGTTATTGCAAGGGAAAATAAATACAGCTCATTTAACACATAATAACCCAATAGCAGATATGTGATGTGATCTACGAAAACCCATCACATGGTGAAATTTGACCTTTTACAGCTTTTGATACCATATAAAAGTGTTTTGTTTTTCCAGATCGCATCACATATAGTCAATCCATATGGGGTTTGTCACAATGGAATCACAAGTTGTCACAATGGAATCGATCTTTGCATAAACAGCTTATTTACATTTAATCATTTAGCAGACGCTTTTATCCAAAGCGACTTACAAATGAGGAGAGCAATAGAAGCAATCAGACAAACAACAGCGTGCAAGTGCTGTAACAAGTCTCAGTTAGTCTAGCGCAGTACACATAGGGTTTTTTTGTTTAGTTTTTTTTTTATAAATAAACAGAAAAATTAATAGAATAGTTAAGTTAGTTAAGTGCTAGTCTTAATTGGTCAGGTGCTGCTGGAGAAGATGTGTCTTTAGATGTTTTTTGAAAATGGCTACAGACTTGGCTGCTCGAATTGAGATAGGCAGGTCGTTCCACCAGGTGGGAAAGGTGTCCAGGAAAAGGTCAGTGAGAGTGATTTCGTGCCTCTTTGGGATGGCACTCCGAGGTGTCGATCACTTGCAGAACGCAAGCTTCTGGAGGGTGCATAAGCGAGTTTAGGTATATTGGTGCAGAGCCTGTGGTTGCTTTGTAGGCAAGCACCAGTGCCTTGAATTTGATGCAAGCAGCTATTGGCAGCCAGTGCAAACTGTTGAAGAGAGGTGTGACGTGCGCTTTCTTTGGCTCGTTGAAGACCACCCTCGCTGCTGCATTCTGGATCAGTTGAAAGGGTTTGATAGTGCATGCCAGAAGGCCTGCTAGAAGAGCATTACAGTAGTGCAGTCTGGAGAGAACAAGAGCTTGGACCAGGAGTTGTGTAGGAAGTTTCTAATCTTCTTAATGTTGTAAAACGCAAATATGCAGGACCGGGCTGTTGCAGTAATGTGGTCAGTGAAGTTTAACTGATCATCAATCACAACTCCAAAGTTCCTGGCTGTCCTGGAAGGACTTATGGTTGATGAACCTAGCTGAATGGAGAAATTGTGATGAAGTGCTGGGTTGGTTGAGACCACAAGCAGTTCTGAGTCTGGAGCGATGTTCACTGAGAACATCAGACAGCCAGGGGGCAGAGGGGGTAGTGCGGGCTGGTCTGGATGAAAGGGGGCAAAAGTTGTCTAATCAAGATGTTAGAGTGGAGCAAAGAGTGTCAGTAGCACAGTTAATGTCCAGTGCTGAGAACTGAGCAGGTGGAGGAAGTGAGGATGAAACCATAGTGGATAGGCGAGAGGGAGAGAGTGAGCGTAGGTTACGCAGAAAGGTGACCTGCGGAGGAGTGTGTGTTGTGTCGGGAGTTAGTATGAGGTTAAAAGTGATGAGAAAGTGATCTAAGGTGTGCAATGGAGTAACTAAAGTGTTGTCCGTGGAGCAGTAGCATGTGAAGACAAGGTCCAGTTGGTTACCTGATTTGTGAGTAGCCGTAGTAGACACTTGCTTGAGGTCAAAAGAGGTCAGTAGAGTGTTGAAGTCCGTGGCCTGGTGTTTTTCAAGGTGGATGTTGAAGTCACAGAGTAGTACCAGAGTACCACCATCCTCAGGGAAGTTAGAGAGTAACAACTCCTCCAAGAAGTTACCCAGTTGACATGGGGGACAATAAACAACTACAACGTGGATTTTAACAGGGTGAGTAATAGTGATTGAGTGTGATTCAAATGAACTTTTGCCAGATAGAGATGGTATTAAATAAATTAATAAGGATTACATTTCCATGCGTTTGAGATAAGCAAACCAGTACCTCCACCCCTCCCAATCGGGTGAGGGGTGTGTGAAAAAGTGAAATTAGTAGAGAGGGCTGCAGGAGTGGCAGTGTCCTCTGGTTTGATCTAGGGATGTGACGGTGAGGAAATTTTCCCACCGGTTAATCGACGTGCAACAACACCGGTAATACCTGTATCACTGGCGGGGACGGTAATTTCAAACCCAAAGTAAAATGTGAATGGCCACGCTGGCATTCATAACGGTGTGGAGCAAAGCGAGTGTTGTCAATGAATTTTTCAATGAATTCAATGAAGCTTCCATAGGAATGTACTGAAAACGCACCAGTGGACACGTACCATGAATGAATGTTAGTGCGGCCGTGCTCATTTTACTTTCGGTTTGAAATTAGTGCCAATTTGGGGGCGGTTTGCTTGAATGGTGGGTTCATTAGCCTATTATTCTCAATGTAAAAAACACAACAGAACAGTAAAATGATAAACTCCCTTAAATAGGCGCTTTTACATTTCGCTTTGAAACCAAATCTTCCGCGATCATCTTGTCATTCAGCTCACTCTTGTGATGAATGAAATCTGACTCCAGTCCTGCTGGTCTGTGCTGCGACTCGTTCGGCTCACGCTGCATGTTTAGTTTTTAATTGTAGTGTCTGTTCTCTAACTGAACTAAATGATTTTATTACTATAAAAAAATAAAAACGACGGTGGGGGACGGTTTCACAGTGGGCAAGTGATGTAACCAGTGTTTCGCCTGAACACTGATAACACCGGCAACACCGACTATCGCAGCAAGCCTAGTTTGATCCAGGTCTCAGTAAAGGCCATGAGGTTGAGACTTGAATGAATCACGATAGATGAAATAAAGTCTGCTTTGTTTACAGCAGACTGGCAGTTCCAGAGACCAATTGGAATAGAGAGTAAATTAGCAGAAGACATAGGTATACTACGGAGATTAATAGGATTGCACTGCCTCAAATGTACAGAGCACGATTTACGAATGTTAGTAGTAATAGTAGAGATTTGAAAGTACATAGTAAATATAGGTCAAATAAACAGATGAGAACAAGCTGAACACAAAGGAAAAAAAGGGAAAGGAAAGCAATACTCAAGTGCCTTATCGGTGTCCTTGCTCGGTGGAGTCGCGCAGATAGAGTCGCTGATCTTTACAGTCTTCGGTCTTCACACCAGGGCTGCCACGTCTGCGCGGAATACTACTCTGTTTTATACCGCTTGAAGTGTCATTATTGAAAACAGCTGGCCACGCCTCACCGGAACCGGAACAAACTTGAACAAACGCTAACTCACGAGAGAACACGAGACTTCAACAGCGTGACTACAGCACGTGAACACACTAAACAAACAAACTTTCTTAGTAACAACAACTGAGCTAAAATCGCCCCCCTGAGGAACCTGACGACCAGGTCGTGCTTCCCAACTAACGTCACGTGATTGTGATAGGCGGATATTGCAGCAACATAGACTTTTAGGGTGGAGGGCGACAGCCTACGCTCCAACCCCTGTTGCAGGAAGGAAAGCACAGACGTGATCGAATATCTTCGGGGGTAGAAGAACACCACTCTACGAACAGGTTCCACCTCGAGGCATAAACCTGTCTCGTAGACGGTGCTCATGCTGAAGTGATGGTGTTAACTACCTTTTGGGGTAAATCACCTAGAATCTCTGCGTCCCGTCCAGGGACCAGACATGAAGTTTCCAGAGGTCTGGACGCGGGTGCCACAGGGTTCCCCTGTTTCTGAGTCAGAAGGTCCTTCCTTAGAGGAATCTGCCAGGGAGGAGCTGTCGCGAGCACTAGCTCTGGAACCATGTCCGGTTGGGCCAGTATGGCGCCACCAAGAGGACCTGCTCCTCGTCCTCCCTGACTTTGCCCAGGGTTTGTGCAAATAGGCTCACTGGGGCCAGCTGTGCGCGAGTGCATCCGTGCCGAGTGTGCCCTTGGTCAGCGAATAAAACCACTGGCAGTGGGACATTTCTGGGGATCCTGATGGTCCGAGTGAGCCAGCGAGACGGACTAGAGAGCGCTAGCCAGGCTCTCAGAGACCGTACAAGCGGGACCAACGGAACCACCGGCATACCCACCGTGGGGCAGCGAAGTGGAATGCAGGTACCGGGCTGGGGCTGCTCTCTCGTGGAGGCGGCCCACAGCGGGGTGTGAGTGTGCTGTGCAACACTTACCTGATTCCACAAGTGTGCAGAGGGTACGTGAGAAGGCTTGGTTGCGTCCTCGAACTGTCCACTTCTGCCCGCTGGTGAAGAAGGAGGATGAGTATGGTCTGCCATTGGACCGTCCACAGCTCTCCGAACCCCCTTGGGACCCAGAGATAGAGGAACTGCTCTTTTTTTTTTTTTTTTTTTGAGAATTTGGGTACCACTGGTTTTGACACCAGCGGCAGAACAGAATTTTGACTCAAAAGATTCTCTGCCTGGCCCTCCTCCGGGGAACAGCAGCCCTGCCCATCTCCAGGGTGGCGTCGTCTTCCTGTGGCGGACACAGTAGAGCAGGCTGTGCCGAAGTTTCTGGACCACCGAGGTGGACATTGTGGACATCGTGGACATTGCATCTCAACATGCGCAGTTCAACCTTGACTCAGAACTACCCTTGTGCATTAAAAGTGCAGGGCGCAGGTGGTCTATGCACAGCCACCCCACCATTGAGGGTAGTGAGAGAGGAAAAACGTATGCAGTTTTGGCCCCCTTGGCGTTCCATATCTTTGGCGCCAAAGTTTTCCATGCACATCTAGGAAAGATCCCGGGAAAGCATGGCTGTTAACTCTGAATCTGATTCAGCAAAGCACACACCATTACAGTGGGCTGAGCATCATCCTCATTCCCAGAGCACAACAGCCCTCTCTCTGATGCAGCGATTGACATCTGATCCTCAGCTGGAGCCGGAATGAAATGCTAGGTTCCTCCATAAGAAGGACCAGCAGTTCCTTCCAGAAGCTGCACAGCTTGCAGTGCGCTAGATGGGGAGGGGCCCTAGGGGGTTGGTTCCCCCGAAGGAGAAGCCCTCCCTTCCTCAGGTCACCCCAGCTATTTCACTGAAGTTTACCTCTCCTGTTGGCCACCAGGGAGGGCGTAAAATATGCAAGGGGACAGCGCACCCAGAGCGCCGAGCGAGCGCTGGGTTGCCGTGACAACCCATGCTGCAGCCCGGCAGCTCGACGGCACACGACACACAGAGAAGTGAGAGGTCCCTCTGGGTTTCCCCGGCGGGCAGCTCTCGCTGATCGCCGCGGTCTCCCAGAGTGTCGAGCAGACCCGCGGCTGTGCTTTTACACACAAACAGCGGCTGGCCAACAACAAAGGGGACTCAAGCTTCCCGGAGAAAGAAGAGTCGCGACCAGCGTGCCGACGTGGTCATGTTCTCATTAGAAAACATGAACCACCCACGAACACCGTCTCAGCATGCATACACCCAGACATGTGAAACAGTGCTCATGGCCGTCAGTGAGGACAGGAAACAACCGCATCCAGAAACACACAGATAGAATGTCATCTTTAAAAAGACGCAAGCTCTATCTGTGTAGCTCTTTTAGAGAAACTGCACTCTGCGGTGCTAAAGCACACAGGGGGATAGTCGCGGCGACACAGACAGGGAAAATGTGCAGCCTGTCATGCACACTCTCTCTCTCATAGAAAGCGATCTCTTACCAACCGTGAAAATCGCTTTTCAGCACTCTTAACAGCGCACCGAACCAGCTGTGAGAACAGCCTTTTGTTTTTGCTCAATAAAACAAAATAGAAAAAGAGAGAAAATCGACCCCGCTGCAGTGCCGTCACTCCAACACCAAACGAGGAGAGGTCCACCCGAAGAGCTTGACTCGTTATAATGTTAACACATGCTTTGTAGAGAGTGATTTCAGGACAAACTATCCACCACTCGGCTCCGAAGCAAAAAGCTAATTTGATGCAAGCACCTGTGCCTCATTTATACCCATGCTGAGTGGCATGAGCAGCTGGTGGCGTCGGAAGTGACCAACTGAATGGGAACAGTGATGAGGTAACAAAGCCCCATTTACTGAAATCATGTGACTTCGGCAGTTTGATACACGCTCCAAACCAATTGATTTGAAACAGAAGATTCGTAAAGCTTCAAAGCTTCATGAAGCAGTGTTTTGAAATTGCCATCACTAGTAAACAAACAAACAAACTTTCTTAGTAACAACAACCGGGGCCCGTTTCAATAAGGAGGTTCAACAAACTCTGAGTTTAAACTTGAACTCTGAGTTGACTTACCCTGAGATTTTGGGTTTCAGAACAGCTGAATTGAGTTAGTTCAATCAACTCTGAGTAGACTGACTCTGAAGGGCTGACTCTGAAGAATCCTTCCAGTGCACTGAAATGTTCGCTCTCTAAAAAGTCCCACAATGCACCGCAAAACCCAGGGTGCATCGATGCTCACTATGCTCCCTTAACGGAAGTTCTGAAGGGCGAAACTCAAATCACATGAGCCAACTCACTACACATAATGACCAATAATGACACGCGATATGTTTTTAAAAACAGAAACCATTATTTTATTATATTTCAGCATAAACATACATCGTTAGACAGGTAATGAATACAATCTAGCTAACATTTCTAATTTATTTACGGCTGAAATGTTGCACGTATATGTAACAAGCAAAGTATTTATCATAATGTACTTTAAAAAACATTACTTAATGTCATGTCAGAAATATATCAGGGGGGTATTCCAGAAAGCAGGTTATGTGACATACCCGGGTATGTTTAAGAGTAAGTAAGTGGATAACCTCAACTTTCGGTTCCAAAAATGGAGGTAACTTTTCACTCCGGAGCAGGTTATGTTCCAGGGTTAGTTTGCTTAAGAGGTATTCAGATGTGTATTATATAATTAATATAGTTATATTAATATAACTAAATGTGTTATATAGTTAGTTATAATATACAATATTATATATTAGTTCTCAAGCACTATTATAACAAGGTACTGTTTAAATGTTAATTCAATTTAAATATATTTATTAGGGGCCAAGCACCGAAGGTGCGTTTTCGATAAACACTAAGTAGGTTATGTAAATCGCCATTAAACAAAAGAAGAAGTAGAATGGCGTGCTTTTTCTTAGTGTCTGTTTCCATGGTGAATCATTGATTCTTCGCTCTGTTGAGAATGTCTTGTCTGTTCATGGTTAACATACTCTGAGTTGTCTAAACTTACTCCCGCATTTTTGGAACCAGCATACCTCGAGTAAGCCAGGATTGGGCTAATCAACCGAGAATTCAAGGTATATAACAGCTCTGCTGTTGTTCATAAATACCAGTAATGATGTTGTACAATGAGGACAATGTCACGTTGTTGGAAATAGAGTCATCAGTGTCCCAATGTGTAGTGAGCCAGCGTCTTTTACTGTCCTTACCTGTGCCCGGACTCGTGTACACGATATACTGATTCAAGAGCTCGGGAGCTAGGGAACTGAATGAGACACACCCTCAGTTAAGCGCGTGCACCACAACTATGAAAAGCCACGATCAATGGAGCTCCAAAATTATGATTCACCATGGCAACAGCACCCAACAAAAAGATGTTTGCATACTTCCGGGTCAATATGTAAGTTTAATTCTTAATTAATTTAATTACGTTTAATTTTCATGGTATCCCACAGGCAAAAAAAGAATGTGGCAGCAGTTGTGAAGTATTAAAACATAATTTCATCAGGTAAAGCTTTAAGCATAAAAGGTTCATGGGTGTAGGTTTCATGACTTTACAAACATTTGACATATTAAATAAATATCATTCAGTGTCTATTTAAATGTGCAACAGCTTTTCCCACATAGCCTAATGCTCTTTTCACATAATTAAATGTTCTCTGATCCCACCCATTTCTTTATTAGGGTAATGAAATTAACATTTGACTTCTACTCAGGCCAGCCAAACACCAGCACCACTGACAGATGAATATACGTGTCATCAATGCATCCAACCACTGGAAATCCTATTGGAAATACAAATTATTAGGTTACTTCTAGAGGTTTATTAAGTGAACGTCAGGATCCTGTATAAAAGGACATGCAATTTTTGTCACTTTGACTGTGTCTTCATGATAAAATATGAGCAATGAATGAATGTCCCTGCACTGCAAAGAATGCTTTTCTTACTTATTTTTGTCTTGTTGTTTCCAGTCAAAATATCTAAAGATTCTTAATTCAAGATGCATTTTCTACATAAGAAACATGAAATAAGGTATTTAATCTTGTTTCCTGAAAAAAAAAAAAAAAAAAAAAAAACAATTTAAGTGCATTTTTCTTATTTTGCAAATGATCTTCCAGTGGGGTAAGAAAAATAATCTTGTTTCCGTTTGCATTAGGATTATTTTTCTTACCCCACTGGCATATAATTTTACTTGTTTCAAGTAAAATGTGCTTACTTTAGATTTTAGGTTCAGGGTATGTAAGTAGCCATAGCAACTTACTCTCTGAAAATAACCTGCTCCAGAGCAGGTTATGTTCCAGGGTTAGTTTGCTTAATATAATAATTCATGCCATTAACCTATCAGGCAACAGGATAGGAGAAAGATAGATAGAGAAAGAAACACACTCCAATAACACTTCTTGTAACAGAAACAAAAATATGAATACGTCCTTGGACGTAACACCCCCACCAATATTTTTTTTCCTATATTCCCCCAGTATAGGAAAAATATCTTTCTTATTTTTCATCACTATACCCTGGACAGCGCATCCGCTACAACACAATTTCAGTGCCTTTCTGATGCCTAATATCCAGGTTGTATTCCTGTACAATTAACGCCCATCGCATCAAATGCTAGTTGGCATTGCACATACGGGAAAGAAACGTCAGATGGTTATGGTCGGTGAATACAATAATAGGCACACTACTACCTCCCAAATAAACTTCAAAGTGCTAGAGCGCCTGCACTAAGGCAAGAGCTTCCTTCTCAATTGTGCTATAAATACTTTGGCACTTCGAAAACTTTTCAGAAAAATGGCACACCGGATGATCAATACCCATATTGTCCTCTTGTAATAATACTGCTCCCGCTCCAACTGAACTCGCATCCACGTGCAACTTAAATGGGTGGTGAAATTCTGGAGCCTTAAGGACGGGTGCGTAACACAGAAGATCTTTAGTGGACAAAAAAGCATATTCACACTCACTAGACCATACAAATTCTCTTTTATCACTGAGTAGATCAGTAAGTGGGGTCACAACACAAGAAGTTTTTACAGAAATTTCTATAATACCCACACATTCCAAGAAAACGTCTCAACTCACGTTCATTAGATGGAGATGGATAGTCTATTATCGCAGAAACCTTCGCTTCTACTGGTCTCAGACTTCCTTGACCCACTTTCTTTCCCAAGTATGTCACCTCTGCTTTTGCAAATTCACATTTTGCGAGATTTACAGTCAGAGAAGCCTCTGACAATCGAGTAAACAGTAGTTCAAGATCGTTCATATGCTCTATCCAACTGTCTGAATACAGCGCAACATCATCTATAAATGCATCACACTTCAGTACGTCAGATAAAACCTTCTGCATAAGCCTTTGAAACGTCGCAGGTGCATTTCGCATCCCGAATGCAAGGACAGTTTATTGAAGAAAGTTGTCAGGCGTGACAAAGGCAGAAATTTCCGAGAGAGGCACCTGCCAGTACCCTTTTAACAGATCTATTTTTGTCACATATTTTGCCACTCCCACCCGATCGATACAATCTTCGATACGAGGTAGGGGGAACAAATCAGGTATTGAAAGATTATTAACTTTCCTATAGTCCGTACAAAAGTGATATGTGGAGTCTGGTTTGGGTACTAGCAAACATGGGGAGCTCCATGGGCTCTGACTTGGTACGGCTAACCCATGTTTTAATAGATATTCTACCTCATCCTTCATAATGTCACGTTTTTTTGGATTCACCCTATACGGATACTGTTTCACTGGGGATGCACTTCCCACCTCAATGTCAAAGAATGAATTAAATTACACACATCCTCATACTGTTTTTCAGATAAATGCACCAAATAACTACGTAAATCCCCTAAAATACTAGAATTTTTTAGATAGGGGTAGAAGTTAGAGCAACACCATCATCTTCTACAGTTATGGTGACTGCGGAAGGAACCAATGGCACATCTGCAGACGGTGTAGATCTTGGTTCTCTCTCCACATAAGCCTTGAGCATGTTCACATGGCAAATTCGAGTTTTGCGTCGACGATCAGGAGTTTGAATAATGTAATCAGTTTCACTGAGCTTTTGATCTATGATATATGGCCCTGAAAACTTAACTTGCACAGCTGCACCAGGCGCTGGCAAAAGCACAAGAACAGAGTCACCAACCTGCAAATTTCTTCTGACACTCTTTTTGTCAAACTGCTGCTTCATTTTCGACTACGCGGAAGATAGATGAGCCTAAGCTACATCACACGCTTTATGAAGTCTCTCTCTGAAAGAGCTCACATAATCTATCAAAAAGAGACACAGAAGACACATTTTTCGTCAACAAATGTTCATACAGTAGTTTTAACGGACCCCTCGCGGTGTGTCCGAACACCAGTTCGGCAGTACTAAATCCCAAGGACTCCTGAACCGCTTCTCTGGCAGCAAATAAAAGAAGAGGCAACCCCTCCACCCAATCCTTTTCCTGTCTGCAAGCAATATCCACGGATCATAGTTTTAAGTTTGGTGGAACCTTTCTAAGGCTCCTTGTGACTCGGGGTGATAAGGACTAGATACTCTGTGCTCAATTCCTAATTCCTTCAAAACTTGTGTAAAAGTTTTAGAAGTAAAAATAGTTCCTTGATCGCTCTGTATTATTCGCGGTTGACCAAATGTAGTAAAAAACTTCAAGTCCTTCACTACCGTATGGGCTTTCAACAAACGCAAGGGAATGGCCTCAGGGAACCTAGTGGCTGCACATATGATTGTTAACACATACTGGTGTCTCGATTTGGACTTGGGCAGCAGACCCACACAATCAACAATAAGCCGTTCAAATGGTTCTTCGATTACTGGTATGGGATACAGAGGGGCAACGGGCACTTTCTGTTTAGGCTTTCCAATGCGCTGGCACACATCACACGAGCTGCCATGAGATTTTCATGTGCCAATTTTAAAATTGGAACGCAATAATTAGCAGGCAAGACAATTTGAAACGTCTCTTGCAAACCTTTTTCATCATAACGCGGTTTCCATTTTCGCATTAACAGCTAATTTTCCCAAAAATAACCTACTTTGGCGTAGCCTCTGTCTTTAACATTGACTGCTGCCTTAACACATTCTGCCAAGGAAACGTCTGATTTATGCTCAGCTGCCAACTTCACCTTATCAACATTTAAAGCTTTTAGAATCAGTGATGTCTCGGTCACTTCACGGGCTTCACATGACTTTGACTCTTCAGTCTTGTCACTGCACATGCTGGAAAAGCAGAAGGAAACATAACCCCTAAGTCAGGCTGCTCTTTATCTATGGGTTTGTGCATCACTACTGGACTAGAAAAAACTTTGCCACCTGCAAGGTCATTTCCTAGAATAATATGTACCACAGGCAACTGTTTGCGAACACCTAATTTAACAATGCCAGAAACAAGATCTGATTTGAATTCCACTTCATGTAGAGGCACCTGTACACAACCCATTTCTATACCTCGTACTAACACATCCATACCGGTATACGATTTTTCAGAGAAAGGCAAGACACTCTCAAGTATAAATGACTGAAAAGAACCTGTATCTTGCAAGACCGATACATGTGTAACTGGAGAATCAGAGATTGACACCTGTCTATTTAGAATGAATCGCTCATACCCAGAAACTTCAACCTCCCGCATCCCTGACAGCGTCCGCGTGAGCACAACACTTTTTGTTTTTGCATTCTTTTTATTCCATTCTTTACACTCGGAAATTAAAAGCCCAGGATCCAGGCAGTAAAAACAAGCCCGCCTGTCTCCTTGACGCACAGCATTTCGACCATTCAATTTGGGACGAGCAGCGCTTTTTCACAAGTGAGAAGAATTTTGGGAAGGGGATTCTTCCCCCACAAACTTATCAACAAATAAATAAAAATGAGTTGGTAACTCTTGCGAAAAAAAACTTTATAATGCATAAGCACAAATTCATCAGCTGATACTGCCGCCTCTGCAAGCGTGGTCACCTTCTGCTCATTTAAGTGCTGCACAACTTTCTCTGGAATTCTCTTTTTAAAATCTTCTAGCAAAAACAATTCGCAAGTTGTTCAAAAGTGTCAGTTTTACTAGATAGGCATCATTTTTCAAACGATGCTCTCTTCTCTCTTCCAAACTCAACATACGTTTGTTTGGATGTCTTCGCATGAGACAGAAACCTCTGGCGATATGCTTTGGTAACTAATTTGTATGCTCGAACCACTGTCGGCTTTACTACATCATATTCAAGCGAATCCTCTAGGCTTCCTGTACCTTACCCATGAGGCTACATTGACGCAACAAAGTCCACATGTCTTTCGGCCAATTAAGCTTACCAGCTATTCGCTTGAAGGCTACAAAATAAGCATCAACTTCAGCTTCTCTGAAAGGAGGCACAAGTTTAACATATTTACTGATATCAAATGCAGTAAACAGTAGAAAGCGGAACGGAACTAACTGGTCGAAACTGGGAACGCCATAGTAGAGGGTGGTCGAGAACGAGGTACGGGCACTGGCTTTTTCAACGCATCCAGATCAAATTTTCACAATTGAATTTCCCGCTCCTTCTTCGCCCCTATAACGCGCAGCCTAATAATTTGAGACTCACATTCCTGTTTTTTTATTTCCAAGTCTAATTCCCTAAGTCTAAGTCTCCAACCTGGGATCTTATGGTTGCACCCACTCAGTATCTAAAAAAAACGCAGGTGCATATGCCTCTGCCAAAATATCATCCTCCACTAGCCTGTCATACACCTCTTTTTTTATTAATTTAGTAGCCTCTCTTGTCACCCGAATATTTAAAAAAATCCGCGATCGATAACAGATCTTTTTTTTTTCTGCAGGGGTTTAGTTTATTTATTTATTTTTTATTATTACAAAAACACTGAATGACCAACAATGTCTAAGCATCACCACCAGACCTATATTCAGTTAAAATGACAAATATGCATTCATACATTTTCATTCGCACATGATTACCAAGTTTTAGTTCAAATTACTAAAGTTCTATCAATAAATCATTGTTTGTAATTTTTTTGTAATCTGAACACATGGGTGGGATTATTACTTTTGCTGTTTGCACTATTTTTGCCACTGTTTGTGCAGGGTGTTTTTGGTTATGTTTCATGTTTCGTTCGGTGCGTCCCAATTCGCATACTATCCGTCCTAAATAGTATTCGAAAATAGAATTAGCATGTCCCAAATCGTAGTATGTTGAAAAGAGTATTCCAAAGATACCTGGATGGTCTACTATTTCCGGTCAGAATTCAAAGTGCAGATTGATGCACACTCCAACGGCTGATATTGCCCACAAACCATTGCGAGTTGGACGAGGATTCGATTAGAACTACAAACGCGGATAAAAAGTGTTAAAAAACTACAAACATGACGGATGTGCGAGTCCGACGGTTAAGTAGAGAGGTTTAGATAAAGGGGCTTGAGTGACCAATTATTAGTATTTAACCTGACAAAAATATATTTATTCAATGTTATCCACATTATATTTTACCTGCAACAGCATTGTGAACTTTTGTAATGATACGTTGGCTATTAACTTTTAAATGCATCATTATATTTAAATTGCAAACACATGAGGAGAGTCTCTGCATTAAAGACCCACAAATGGCAAATCAACGTGCTACTAACTACATTTCTCTCCGATATGGTAGGAAATTAAATTGAATGTGGAGGATTTGAACGGTGACGATGGTTGACAGGGCAGTTTAAGCTTGCACACTCTTCTGCTACACACTCAATAGTATGTACTTTTTCTTCACAAAAAGAGTATATACTTTTAGGTCGTAGTATAAGTAGGCGAATTGGGACACAGCATTAGTTTGCCATGTTCACTGTCTTGTTTCCTGGTTTGTCATGTGATTTCCATGCCCTCATGTGTTCTTGTGTCATGCCATTGGTTCATTGTTTAATCAGTGTTCACAGGTGTCCCTTGTCTTGTCATTAGTCCTTGTGTCATGGTCCTTGTCTAGTATTGAATGTGTAACATGCTGTGTTGGTGAGTTTTATGGTTAGTGGTGCCATGCCAAGTCTTTGTTCTATGTTTTGCATTTTGATTTGTGTTAAGGTTTGAGTTTAATGAAACTGCACTTGGGTTCAGCAAACTTGCCTACAGTGGACTATCGGTTACAGTTTGCACCATGAGAGTATGAATAAATAGAGTCTGGGTTTACATTTCAAACTTGTCATTGATTTGAATCAATTGATTTATTGTTTGTATTGTGATGTTTTTCAGCACAGTTGCACTATTTAAATATTACCTGCACTTTTACAGAAAAATCTGCAACTTTTCCATTTCTGAAAAGGCTGGTGTGGATTTAAGTTTATTTATTGTATTGTTTTATGTATTATAGGGGCCTATTTGATGACTGGTATGTTTCGCTTTAGATCATTGTTTGTTTTTCTGAGGCTCTCAAGAATGTGTGCAGCTCTCACTTGTAGCCAAAAACATGGGCAATGGTACTACACTGTACTACTTTTTTTTTTTTTTTTCTGTATCGCCCATCCCTAATGCGTGATAGCGTCGTCTGAACTGTTTCTCTCGGACTGCTGATGCTCCACTTTTGTTTTAATCCATATTAAGAATATACTCAGCCTATGTTATAGTTTAAAGATCTTAATATTAAAGTGTGAGTCTTATGTTTATTTGTGATTTTTCACATTTCTTGTTTGTATGAAGGCTAAATACAAATAAAAGGTGAACATTAATTAATTTGTACTGTTTCTATTTCTAAAATATTGTATAGTTTTATAGGAGGAGGTTTCATAAATTTCATTTTTCAGAAGTTTGTAGCTACAGACATCCGTTGTGGGTGTTCTTGGCAGTTTTTCTGAGGATTTTATATAGTTCATATCGGAATTATATCGTATCGACAAATTAAGAAATATATCGTGATATAAATTTTGGCCATATCGTCCAGCCCTAGTTTGAATGTATTTGCATCCCGGGATGATAGAATTTATGTCATTATGTGAGGATGTAAAAGAGCTGGTGAACTGGTTCATTGAAACAAACTGTCCGAAAGAACCGTTTCGTGGAAAAGAACCGTACTTCCCATCACTACTTAGCTGGCTTAGGCCACACCTCACCGAAACTGATTACAAACGTGAACAAACGCTAACTCACGAGAGAACACGAGACTTCAACAGCATGACTACAGCACGTGAACACACTAAACAAACAAACTTTCTTAGTAACAACTGAGCTAAAATCAAATGAGAAAAAGATACAAAACACTTATAGTTGCTGTCTTCCCTGTTGTTATATTGCTTCTCTCTACTGATTATATGCTTTTCAGGTAAAATTCACAGGGAATTCACATAAAATATATAATATATATTTTGTGTGTGTATAAAGGGTTTGGAAGTTAACCTCAAATGCAAATGAGATATCCCATGTGTTAAACATGTCTAACATGACTATATGCTGTGATTGGCGTATGGAACCATTGCTATGCATCGTTGAATACAGATGGCCATACCATATAAATATTTGATTCTCATTATGAAAGCAAACCATAATTGAGGAAGGTCTGAATATATTTCAATTTATAATGGCGCACCATGGCAATGTGTTTTTGTGTACGTCTAGCAAGTATGTCATGCAGGGGTAAAAGTGTTAAGAGGTTAGCGTCTGGATAGCATTGTGTTTAGGGGCCACTGAAAATGTTAATGGTACATATTCAAGGGCTCATTAAATTTTGTCCTCTGTCACTTTATGTATCAGTGACTAACACTCTACAAGAACAGCCAAATATATCTGCCATTTTCTTGTTGTCTTTTTAATTTAAAAAGGAGCTTTCCATTTTTGCGGATCTTAAAACATTACAATCCCTCCGAGGCATCTGACTCACATCGTGCTCTCTTCTGTTTTCAGTGCATATAATCTTCTATACTTGAATAACACAGACAGGTTCAGATAGACTGAGCCCAAGGTGAAATGATTTCTTAGGAGAATTTGGTGAAAATAGAGCAGTGTACTGATAACGATCAGAGGAATCGAATCGCTCGTCTGCGATGTTTCCGTCCTGCATCTTCCGCTTGATGGAGACAGGCTCAAGTATGCTGACATGTGTTGGTGCCTGGCCCAATGTTTGCTCTATGGAGTTTCACAAGACGCTCAGAGAAACATCCAGGCCCTGTCATTTGCCGTGAATGTTGCCTACAGCGACCCAGAGGCTCTGCTTGTGTAAGACAGACATTCTGCCCAGAGGCCGTTTTGCTTTCCTGGTATCTCCTCTCATTTTATCTCATTGTACGATCTGAAGTCTAATGCGTAATAAGTTGTTCTCTCAAGTTTTCCTAGTGTGAAGCTTTGTGCTTGTAAGGGATGGTTTGTTTGATTCAAATTTTATTCTGTGAAAACAGAACAAATTTCAGTTTCATCTTTGCACCACAGGCAACCCGCTGAAAGCTGCACACCTTTGAAAGAACTAAATATACAGTATAAACATCCACTGGAACACATCAGTATGACATTATGCGCGTCATACTATTTCAATGAACGTGATGATTGCTCTTGCAAAACTTAGTGTGCGGTTGCTGGGGTGTCTTAGTGGTTGTTTAACTGCCTAAATAAAAGAACCGGCAATTCCGGCAACAGTTTCACCCATTTTTAATTATTGTTTTTGTAAAAGTAATAAATAATAACTAAATAAATAATTAAAAGTTTTAACACTTCTCAGAAAAAGCAGCATTTGATTTATCAATAAATATGTTTATATGCACAATTTCAGTCAGACTGAAGCAATAATTTGCCTTTTTAAAACAAACAAATGGCACCTGTTTTGGAGCGATTTGGATAGCACTGGCTGGAGAGTGAGCTCCAGAATTATATTTGTTATTTCTAAGAAGGAGAAATAGTCAGATACAGTTAATTTTAACGGCACAAATCAAGCACAAACGAACAATACTGGTTTGGTGTTACCTGTTTCTCGTTTTAGACTAAATGGTGTTGATGGAGTGATGTCACAGCTCCCAAATTATATTTGTTATAACTGAGGAAGGAAAATAGTTACAGTATTTGTTTTAAAGGCACAAACCGAGCACAAACGAATGGAACCGGTTTGGAGCGATTTAAACTATATGGGGTGGAGAGTGACATCACACAACCAAAAAAATTATAACACCAAACCAGCACAAACTATGGAGCCGGATCAGCCTCAAAAATAATACATTTACAAAACAAAATTCATAAATGCACAGAACAATTCACATTTACAAAATCCGAATCGTAAATTCAAAACACAATTCATAAATGCACAAGTAAAAGCATAACTATTTCCCCAAATGCTCACACAAATGCATCTTACCTAAATAAATGTAAAATCTTTACACAAATATGTATATATCAAGTTCTTGAATTAATTTCCATCACACATTTATGAAAGATGATGCATGTATTTATGGATCGTTGAATCTGCATTTGCAAATCGTCACGTGTGTGAAATGCTTTGCATTTGTGTGTGGTATTTTTTTAGACCTTCCTGGCAGGTTAAGATTCATAAATGTATTTTTTTTGGAGGATGTTCTGTTTAGCCAATCATGGTGAGCTTTTAATCCACCAATCAAAACGCTCCTTACTGAACAGACTAAAGAAGCTCAATGCTGCGCTTGTACTGTGCATTGTTCCATGATCGGGTCCTTTCTGTAAAGACATTTTAATGGGTACTCTTTTTCTAGCACCTGATTACAATTTCTACAAAATCACATTATGATTTATATTGTTCGCACAAAATACAGCTACCCGGCTAGCCTACTATCTTATACACCAAAGTTGTACATACCCTGTTTATTCAGATCAATCTGTAATGTTATTAAATAAGTGTTAAATGTCCAGATATTTCATTTGTTAACAACAATTATGTAATGTGTTCTGTTGTTGTTGTTATTAGTAGTAGTATCAGGTTCGCAGTTACTTTTGACCAGGCATTAAAAACAGCTACCACCACCTGAGGGAGATTTTGAACACACACAGCAGAGAGATTTCAGCATGGAGGATAAAAACCAGACTCAACAAGTAAGTAAAGTCGTTTTTTTATCTGATGGCATTATCTTATGATGCCATTTCTTAGTTAATGAAGTGTACAGTTTGCAGTGTTACAAAGTTGTTAGCCCACTCCAGATTTATGTACTCATTTCTTTGATATGTTAATGTTCTAGATGACTAGTTTATTCTATGGTTGGACGCCTATTCAATTTTCACTGACAGCCCAAATGTTGCCTTGTTTTAGGGCACAAAATTAGACGCAAACACAAAGTTGTTTGCTGCGCATGGGTTCATAAGCACAGTCTTAAATTAGTTAAAAATGCCTAAATGAACATAAAAAAAATTTGCGTTTATGTTATGTGTCAGATCTGCGTAATGTTCATCAGGTCTTAAAGTGACAGCACCCTAAAATTCCTGCTTCTGTTGGTGGTATTAATGTTAATCAAAGAACAAAAGAAAAAAATAATCACTCAGTGCTCTTGACTGAATACCATTTGTAGCTTTAATAATGAATAATTAAATTTATACAGTGAAGACTATGCAGTAGTATTTTACATTTGATTACTTTATATTTAATTTCTGTAGAATTTGTTACCTGAATACCACTGTTAGACCTACCTGAAAATCTTAACTTTATTTATTAAAATAAAAGGTTACATGGGTCAAAAAAACAACAAATGAATTTTGGTAGGGCAACTAAAAAAAATATCTATTATAATGGGTTTATGCGAATGTTACACTTTTTAAGAATGAGGCGGTGCTCTTCCTTTCTGCAACACATTTATTTCTGTATGAAGATATGAAAATGACAGGTTAGATCAGGAGCGCACTCTGTAGCGTGTACACTCAAACTCACTCATTACATACTGAGCGCTCTTTTCCTCTACTAGCGCAAGTTTTATTAACCCAGTATCAAAAATAATGTCTCAAAGTGCAAGCATTTATGCATATTCATGACACTGACTGGACACAAGATACACAATCCTTAAAGGATTACCTTCTCTAAAGCCATTAACACTGTAACAGTAAACCTAAACATGTTCAATACTCACTCTTACACTGTTAACATAAAAACAGGCGAGTAATGTACAAACTCTATTCTCATAAACATTGAAAATTACAATTCAGTATATAGCTACATTACTCCAGCATTTATAATTATATAACCTTTTCTTATTACTTTTTATAAATTTTATGAATTACTTTAATCAGTTTTAACCCAATATCAGTTTCTATATTTTAACATTACATCCTCAGCAAATGGATAATAAAATCATTATAACACCAAGTCTGACTTCTGAGTCTGATTCCTTATACTACTAGTGTCAGCGACCAATCCTCAGCCTAGTGGAATGCTTAGGGTGCCCTCTATTGGTGAAGCTAAGTTTAACAATAACTCTCTTTTTAAAATACATTGCAACAGTATTATCATCCGTCACCATAGTGCTTATTATCAGAACTCCATTACCAAGTTCAACATTTAAAGGGGCAATATTTATCTGTATCATTTAAAAGGGGCAATAAACACTCAGGGCTACACTCTCCCCCACAAAATTAAATGTCTCCTAACATTTCCGTGAACAAGTAAAACACCTCATTAGAATACCTTAGCCATCCAAGGCCTCCAGTATCCCTTAGTCTGTGTTACTTGAGTCTCTGTTACCTTGCAGTTTCTTTGTACCAAGGATGGTTGACCAAGTGCATCATAACTCAGTACCTGATTTCTCAGTCTCTGGGGTCGCTGTCTCACCACCTGTCGCTCTCTTTGCATCAGGACCATAGGGTCTGCCTCGGATTCACCATGCTCAGGCCTATCAGGGCTCAAGTCAGGTCTCTGAGATTGTAGTGGCACATCCTCTTCGCTTTGTAGTGGCACATCCTCTTCATGATTCTGAGGGCTCTGCTGAGGCTGAAAAGGCTCTGCTTGAGGATTCAGTGAACCCTGCCTTTGCTGTCTCCCTCGGCCAGGTCTGAGGTGCCACTGGTAGTTGCCGCTGTTTTCGTCGCTGGACGTGTCACTCTGCTCTGGCTGCTGCCGATGCTGGCGTTGTGGCTTGGTTCTTCCCTTTGGAAAGCTCTGGGAGTCCTTCTGTGGCTGACAAATCTCTGTCTGTGGCTGATCAAGGGGAAGGAAATCACAGAGTGGTTCACAGAAATCTTCTGCTGCCCTGTCTCTTCCTTTACCATTTTCTGGACTGATCTCATAAACGGGACTGCCATCAGCTTTTCTCTCCTTCACCTTGTACACTTGGTCCTCCCAGTAGGACTGGATCTTTCCAGGACCCCCTCTGGGAGTGAGGTTTCTAAGGAGAACTCTGTCGCCTGGGTGGAGGTCCCTCCCCTGCACTTTTCTGTCGTAGAGGACTTTTCCCCGAACTGCTCCCTTGACAGCTGTTTCTGCCGCAATCTTGTATGCCTCTTGCATTCTCCTTTTCCAAGGACTCACATAGTCATCATACGTATCACGGGCCTCATCTTTTTCCAGATTGAACAACAGATCAATAGGCAGGCGAGGAGAATGTCCAAAGGTAAGGTAATAGGGCACGTAACCCGTTGCCTCATTCTTTGTGCAGTTGTACGCGTGGACAACTTTAGCGAGGGACTCCTTCCAATCCTCCTTCTCCTTGTCCTCCAGGGCGCGCAGCATGGACAACAGGGTACGGTTAAACCTGCCCGTTACCCTGGGGGTGGTATGGTGTCGTGTGTGCGAGCCCTGGATGCCAGAGAGTTTCTTCAAGCTGGCCATCAATCTGTTCTCAAACTCTTTACCCATATCGTGATGTAGTCTGCTGGGAAACCCGAACTTAAGAGCAAAGTCATTGAAAATCTTGTCAGCTACAGTCTTGGCCGCTTTGTTCCTTGTCGCGTAGGCCTGTGCGAATCTCGTAAAATGGTCCATGACCACCAATATATACTCGTACCCATGCTTACATTTCTCCAAATGCATAAAGTCTATGGAGACGAGCTCGAATGGATGTGTGGTCTGGATGGACACCAGAGGTGCACGGGTCTGCTTACTCGGTTTCTTCTTCTTGAGACATTCACACACTTTACTGACAAAATGTTCAACGTCCCTACTCATCTGTGGCCAGTAGAACCGTTCTCGAATCAGGTCAAGCGTCCTTTCGACCCCCAAGTGACCCATGTCCTGGTGTAGTTCTTTGAAGACCAGCGAATGATAAGCTTTGGGGAAAAGCAGTTGTTCTCGACGGGAAGTTCTACGGCGCAGAACACCATCTTGACCCACATGAACCTTTAACCACTGTTACAGCAGTATGGCCACTGCAGAGTTCTCTGCTTTCACTTCAGCTCTACTTGGCCTCCTGATCTTTGACTTGTACCAGAGGAATCTTGACAGGATTTCATCCTCTTCCTGTGCTTTGCGGATTTGATCTGCGGTAAGAGGTTGGCTGGTTTCACTGTCCTTCACCAGGCTCAAAGCACTGACATGAATTAACCCCACACCGTGGCAAGGGTTTCTCCATTCCGCTATGACCCTCTCCATGGATGCACTGATTACATCTTGACTGGCCTCAGCCGTACAGCAACTCATGTAGTCCTCAATATCCAAGGGCATCCGTGACAGCCCATCTGCATCAGAGTTGTTCTTACCTGGGCAGTACCGTATGGTAAAGTTATAATCAGCCAACTCCGCCACCCATCTGTGTCCTGTTGCATTGAGTTTTGTGGTGGTTAGAACATACGTCAGTGGATTGTTATCTGTATATACCACAAACAATGGAGCGTGGTAAAGATAATCCCGGAAACGTTCACAGATGGCCTACTTCAATGCTAAAAACTCTAGCTTTCCAGAGTGCAGATGGTACCTCTTCTCTGATGGACTCAGGGTGCGGGAGCCATAGGCGATCACTCTCATCTTTCCCTGCTGTCGTTGATATAACACCGCACCTAGACGAACTTGGGATGCATCACAATGTAATACAAACGGCTGGGTGAAATCAGGATACCCAAGGACAGGGGGCTTCATGAGTGCGTCTATTAGCTGGTTCAATACTTCCTGGTGAGAGTTGGTCCACTGTACAGGTGTCTGCGATGGTAAGTGACCCTTGTTTTTCTTTCCTGTTTTACGGGGCTTCTTCACAGTCGGGTCTCGAGTGCACTTCTCAGGGTTAGGGACAGTGAGTAAGTTATACAGTGGGTGGGCCACGCGGGAGAAATTGGGGATAAAGGGTCTGTAGTAGGAGAGGAACCCAAGGATCTGGCGCACATCACCCACTGTGACAGGGGTCTTCTCTTTTAATATGAATAAGGGGATCGAGAAGGTGTGATCCACCCTCTTCACAACAAATCCTGCAGGTACTCCTTAACTTCATTGTGAAGAGGCTTTGGAACAGACATGTAGGTCTTTTGTACAGGGCTCGTATCGTGGAGGGTGATATGCATCTTGAGTGATGATATACAACCCACATCGTCACTGTCAAAGGAAAACGCCTCACATTCCTCCCTCAACATCCTCCTTACCGCCTCCTGCTGTCCCTCTGAGAGATGGCAGAGATCCACAGGGGGGTCCATTGAGGTTGGTCTACTCACTTGAGTGTTATCTGGTTGTGGTGTGCTACTTGCTTCACTGGGCATTGTCTTTGTGCTATCCTTCATTTCAGCTGTTGTCCCATTCTCATTCATTTGTATAGGTGCTGTGTATACGGTCTTGACAGATTCCAGATATCCAATCACACTATGACGGTCCAGACAGATGGTGCGATCAGTCGTGTTGGTCATGGAGATTGGTATGTATGGAAATCTCCTTTCTGGGATCTGCACCAGTACATCATTGTAGATAACGCCTTCTGGGGGAGGATTAAGCAAGTCAGGTGAAAAGAACACGTGTTGGCCTTGGGCTCGTGAACTTACATGTGCTCTTATATAGACAGTGGTGACTTGGTTAGCTGGTAAGGGCACTCTTTTTCCACCGGTACGAACTACACCAGTCTCTGAATCACCGTTCTGCATCAACTTGACCACACGATGAGCAGTTTTCACTGTTATCGCAAGGGCCTTACTCACTTTGTGTGCCAATTGCCTTCTTTCACTTTTCGTCTTTTCCTCATTTCTGTTAATAATGGCCTCAATGACGTTGTAGCCGATAATGGGGTCATTGGCAACTGCTGGGTCGCTCAACACTAGGATTGGCACTTGTAAATCATTCATCTTGGTGGGGTCACTGCCTAGTCTGAAACTGACTTCAATCCAGCCGATATATATAGAATAGGCGTGTCATTGGCAGCATAGACTGTCAGTGTCTCATCCCCCAACAACTCTGAGATAGGTTTGACAACGGTGTGGGGGAGGTGGTTCAGTCGGCAGGGGTCACTCACTATGCTGGACTGTGCACCCGTGTCCCACAGGGCTTTAACTGGGCAATGGTCCATGACACAGTCAACTATACATCGGCTTCCTACAAGGCTTACTAACTGTGGCTGGTATCGAGGTGGTATGTAGTTAACTACACTTACAGCTGATGAGGTGTCAGCTGCTCTCTTTTCAAGGGCTGTTGTAGGTTGAATGACTGGGCTGGGTGGTGGCTGCTCGTTTTGGGGCGCTAGCTCTTGGACTACTGCTGGCCCCACCTCAGTAGTCCCTGCCCGTTTCCCGACGAGGCTCTGCATCCGCGAGAGAAATGACCTTCCTGCCCACATTTGAAACAGTGCAAACAGCTCTCACCTGTTCTCTCATCTCTCATTTCTTGCAGCCTTTCACTCTCTGCTTTTGTTCAGGAGGATGGGGGCTTGCTTCCATTATAGCCAGAAACATTTGCTTCATCTCTTTGCGAAGTTCTTCCATCATCTGATGCGCATTCATGCTGTCAGGCTTAGTCTCGTTCCCCTTTACTGTTGTGATCGCTGCTCTTGAGTTGGACTCCTTAAGTTTAGATGGGCTCTGGGCAAGTGTGGTTTTGACCTGAGAATCTGCTTGAAGCTCCTGCACTTTGGAAGTTTTACCAGCAGTGGATCTTTTCCGTTTTTCTTGTCTCTCACTTTCGACTTTAGCCGCCTCATCCACCTTCTGTATAAGTTCTTCATCTGTTATACTCACATCACTGAGGTAGGGCAGGATTTGGAATTTCACAGAATCACTCAACAGTCCAGTTTCTATCTAGCGGAGGTACTTGCGTTGAATGATGGCTCTGCTGTACTGTTCATCGGTGTCCTCATTCGCTGCTTTCCATAACAGCTTCTCTTTCAGCTCAATTGCACGGAATACAAAGTTCAGGGCAGTTTCTTTGGGCTCTTGAGGGATGTTACGCAGCTGGTGGTAAAGTTCAGTGGAGCTATCTACCCGATAGTGACCTTTCAGGATGGTGAGGAGTGAACTCAGGGTCAGACCATGCTTGATCTCTAGCATGTCTCTCAAAGGAAGCCCTGGACTGACAGCCCTGATTACAGCTTCGACTACTTCAGTCTGTGTGTGCCCTTTTTCTATCCCTAGCTCAATCTGGCGGACTAGACCGAGATATGACAATTTATCCCTCTGACCACTCTCTCCAATTTGCCCACAGATTTTAAACTCTCTTCGCATTGTTTCCTCAGGCAATGGACGAGTTGGCTCTAGCCAGCTCTTGAGTGGCGAATCGGTTTTCTTTACATGAGAGCTGTGTGATGAAAAGTATTTTTCCAGTCCTTCCTTTGGAGCTGGTTCCTCTGATAGGTACTCTTCATCTGGCCGACTACGTCTTTTACTTTGTTTCTCAATGAATGTTAAAACATCAGAACAATACCGCTTAACGTCTTCGCCCTCTAGTTTCTCCTCAAGCTCATCTAATGCACACTCAGCCATCTTGATGAGCGCCCTCCGTGTCCTGCTGCGGGACTCTCCCCTGTCAAGGCCATCACATTTCAGGTACCTGCAGACATCCCAGAGAGACTCTTCCCCAAGCTGCCACAGAGCTGCAGGATCTGACTGGCGTCCATCTTTCTGAAGGCTCGACTCGTTGGGAAGGAGGGGGATTAATGATGCTGGTCACTTTGTCACCTCCTCCTGGCTGGCTCGCCAAAATATGTTACACTTTTTAAGAATGAGGCGATGCTCTTCCTTTCTGCAACACATTTATTTCTGTATGAAGATATGAAAATGACAGGTTAGATCAGGAGCACACTCAAACTCACTCATTACATACGGAGCGCTCTTTTCCTCTACTAGCGCAAGTTTTCTTAACCCAGTATCAAAAATAATGTCTCAAAGTGCAAGCATTTATGCATATTCATGACACTGACTGGACACAAGATACACAATCCTTAAAGTTACCTTCTCTAAACCCATTAACACTGTAACAGTAAACCTAAACATATTCAATACTCACTCTTACACTGTTAACATAAAAACAGGCGAGTAATGTACAAACTCTATTCTCATAAACATTGAAAATTACAATTCAGTATATAGCTACATTACTCCAGCATTTATAATTATATAACCTTTTCTTATTACTTTTTATAAATTGTATGAATTACTTTAATCAGTTTTAACCCAATATCAGTTTCTATATTTTAACATTACATCCTCAGCAAATGGATAATAAAATCATTATAACATTAAGTCTGACTTCTGAGTCTGATTCCTTATTAATAGTGCACCATGAAATGCTTTTTTTACCGTTAATGGCTGACGGAATGACACTAAATGAAGTTAACACGTGAGCGGGGTGATTATAGGCCTGTTCACACGTGCGTTTTAGCTTCATTTCTTCAACACTACACGCGACTATTTTTGGTTCTTAAACATCGATTCAGTACATCACCTATCACTTGTCTCACATTTTTATGTCAATCATGGCATTTTTAGACACTTACTACTCATTTTCACTCATGCTGAAAGGTAAGAGCTTTTCTCAGGAAGGTTAATACGATTGTCCGCCATTTTAGGTGCAAAAACTCTTAACCACCGTAACGCACCGTATTTCTCGCACAAACTACAGTTTTATAAGCACATAATACTGTTGTGCATTACTAGAGGGTTAATTTTCGTCAGCTTACCTGTATGAAGATATGAAAATGACAGGTTAGATCAGGAGCACTCTCTGTAGCGTGTACACTCAAACTCACTCATTACATACTGAGCGCTCTTTTCCTCTACTAGCGCCAGCGACCAATCCTCAGTCTAGTGGAATGCTTAGGGTGCCCTCTATTGGTGAGGCTAAGTTTAACAATAACTCTCTTTTTAAAATACATTGCAACAGTATTATCATCCGTCACCATAGTGCTTATTATCAGAACTCCATTACCAAGTTCAACATTTAAAGGGGCAATATTTATCTGTATCATTTAAAAGGGCCAATAAACACTCAGGGCTACACGAAGATTGTTTTAATTTCACTCAAATTAAATCTTATTATATTTTTTATTATATTAAATGTTAAAAAGGATGGCGTTCAATTAAAATGTAAATATAAATTACTATAAACACTCGTTTCATCCATTTAATAGAGACATCAGTATAGTATTCTAGTACCAGTGATACTGGCCTTAATTCATAGTACTTAGTAAAAAAAAATATATTTTTTAAAAATAATATTTTAAACAAATATTTAAATATACCATCTTTATGTTGTTTCTATATTATATTGGAGATTCAATGTGAAATTATGTAGTAGTTTTACAATCTATAGGCTATTACAGATTGTAATGTTAGATGCAATTCATTGCGATTAGTTACAGGAAAATGTGATTTTTTTAATAGATTGGCAGCACCAATTGTAATAGGTTTTAGATGGTTTTAAGAGTGCATCTTTTATCTCCCTCATAGTTTTAAATGAGCAGCTGGAAGTAAAGCATAGAGATTTAAAAATAAGAGCCCTGGTTTATTTATTTTATTCTTGGTATTTTAGATATACTGTATCTGGTATGTAAGCTTCTATGGCTTCTCCCTGGGCCGCCCTGTCATGGAAATAAAAGACTAAGAACATTAAACAGAACAAAGCCAGTAGCATTAGATTATTTTCTGCACAATGATCTTTTTATTGCCTTTCCTAAAACACAATATTATCACATCTGCAAAATCCATTATTGATCGACCTCTATTGATATATTGGTAAACCATTTTCCATACACATCTACACTCACCTAAAGGATTATTAGGAACACCATACTAATACTGTGTTTGACCCCCTTTCGCCTTCAGAACTGCCTTAATTCTACATGGCATTGATTCAACAAGGTGCTGAAAGCATTCTTTAGAAATGTTGGCCCATATTGATAGGATAGCATCTTGCAGTTGATGGAGATTTGTGGGATGCACATCCAGGGCACGAAGCTCCCGTTCCACCACATCCCAAAGATGCTCTGTTGGGTTGAGATCTGGTGACTGTGGGGCCATTTTAGTACAGTGAACTCATTGTCATGTTCAAGAAACCAATTTGAAATTATTCGAGCTTTGTGACATGGTGCATTATCCTGCTGGAAGTAGCCATCAGAGGATGGGTACATGGTGGTCATAAAGGGATGGACATGGTCAGCAACAAAGCTCAGGTAGGCCGTGGCATTTAAACGATACCCAATTGGCACTAAGGGGCCTAAAGTGTGCCAAAAACATCCCCCACACCATTACACCACCACCACCAGCCTGCACAGTGGTAACAAGGCATGATGGATCCATGTTCTCATTCTGTTTACGCCAAATTCTGACTCTACCATCTGAATGTCTCAACAGAAATCGAGACTCATCAGACCAGGCAACATTTTTCCAGTCTTCAACTGTCCAATTTTGGTGAGCTTGTGCAAATTGTAGCCTCTTTTTCCTATTTGTAGTGGAGATGAGTGGTACCCGGTGGGGTCTTCTGCTGTTGTAGCCCATCCGCCTCAAGGTTGTGCGTGTTGTGGCTTCACAAATGCTTTGCTGCATACCTCGGTTGTAACGAGTGGTTATTTCAGTCAAACTTGCTCTTCTATCAGCTTGAATCAGTCGGCCCATTCTCCTCTGACCTCTAGCATCAACAAGGCATTTTCGCCCACAGGACTGCCGCATACTGGATGTTTTTCCCTTTTCACACCATTCTTTGTAAACTATAGAAATGGTTGTGCGTGAAAATCCCAGTAACTGAGCAGATTGTGAAATACTCAGACCGGCCCGTCTGGCACCAACAACCATGCCACGCTCAAAATTGCTTAAATCACCTTTCTTTTCCATTCTGACATTCAATTTGGAGTTCAGGAGATTGTCTTGACCAGGACCACACCCCTAAATGCATTGAAGCAACTGCCATGTGACTGGTTGATTAGATAATTGCATTAATGAGAAATTGAACAGGTGTTCCTAATAATCCTTTAGGTGAGTGTATATTGAATAATACATGCCTTGAGTCATTTAAACTTGCAGTGTTTTGCAGTTGAAGGTGTGTCCCAGGCTGTGTCTGAGGTCCATGTTTTATTTTTAGAATGTACAGATTTGTTCTATATGGACATTTTATTTTATTTGAGCAGATCTTAAAAAATATTTAAAATTTGATTTTCAAAAACTCCACAGAAACCCTTCTCTAGTTAAAATAATTTGCTTCAAAGTCAGGAACAGTCTGGAAATGGACTAAACAGTTTATAAATAGAAGAATTTCAGCACGGTTGATATTCAAACAGGAAGTGGATACCCTACAAAGAGCAACACAAGGGCACAATGTTAAAGGGGAAAAAAGATGACAAAAACTGCTATGGATGCAGAAACCGCTTGCATGTGATAATGTTTTTGTGGTTATGGTACTGTATGTGTACAGCCTTATGTTGGAAACAAAGTATATAATGCATAGTAACTTCAAAAGCTTGTCTCGTCTGTGAAGCATGATTGAAAAAGTTTAAAAGTTTGGAGCTGCCGTGCTGGCTGGTTTGCAATTACTGAGTGACTAATGAATTCCAAGTCATGTGTCTGTGAGCTACAGTTCAAAAGAGCCCCCTGTCAAATAGTCAGAAAACCAACAATAGAAGAGTTCCACTATATTAACACATAAAGGTTCAAAGCTTTAAAGTATGAGGATATTTAAGGAATCATTTACCTGTCATTATTAACTCACTCCAGTCCAAACATATATGCTGTTATTTTCCTAAAACAAACAAAAAATTTGAAGAATGTTCATGCTGCTCTTTTCCATATAATTTGCACAGTGGAAGTGCCAACAAACAATTGGGGACTGATTAGAATCACTTGTTGTAAATGTGTTATTTTTAATCAAAGAAAATGATCAGTGAATAACATGATTTAGATGTCTTGGAATATAGCACACATGTTGTTTTGAATGATGTAAGGCGTGGGAACTCTTTTAAACTTTAGATGCCTTGACATTCCACTTGGTGAGTTAGAAAAATCATCACTCAATATTTTTCTCAGAGGAACAATGAAATTGCAGATAATTTTTGACAGTCTTTATTTTTTGTCTGTTTGTTTTAAAATGAGTGCTTAATTGCAATAGCAGTTTATCACCATGTTTTCAATTCAGTAACTTTAGTTTACTTTTGTGCAAATTGACTTGAAGTTAAATTCTGCTTTTGTAAACAAATCATATATTCAGATATTACCACTTAACTAGTTTCAGTTTAAGTCAAAAGTAGTTTGACTGTATTTGAACTGCTTTTAAATTATTGTAGCTTAGAAACTACTAGTTCCACAGTAGCTTCTGCAACACTCATTTGCTCTGTTATTCCAAAGGGAGGAGCAGCCGAATCAATGTTCAGTCTTTCTGTATCTTGTTAAGAATTCGAAGACCAAGCATGTATCTAGTGAAGCATAGTCTTGAATGTGAATCACCTAGCTAATGACTCTTCAAGAAATCCATTGTATATACCCACCTTGTCACCCTCACTGCTTCTGCGGCATTTT
The DNA here is from genome assembly GCA_039654625.1 of Rhinogobio ventralis. Lineage (NCBI taxonomy): Eukaryota > Metazoa > Chordata > Actinopteri > Cypriniformes > Gobionidae > Rhinogobio > Rhinogobio ventralis. The sequence goes on from CM077198.1 coordinate 14,180,037, forward strand.
ATGGCTTTCACGTGTTATCTTGAAGAGTACTTGAGATTTTAAAAGCGAAACGTGGTTTTATGTCACCAAACAGTTAAAGGATGCCATGCAGATGCAATGGGATATGCTTGTACTAATGTTCCAGTTGTCACTATCATTTCCAGCCTGCCACATGCAACCTTTGTGGTGGTTAAAATTGCCCCATGACCAGTTTTAAAATCACTGATCCCTGACACATTCCAATTCAGAATGAAGAGTCAGTCCCGATAACAGTCCCCCAGTGACATCTAACCAGTGCAGAAGTGAAGTAGTGCCACGAATGAGAAGCAATGAGCTGCTGTGGGCAGAGCTTTTGCAAATGTCTTTGATGCATAATAATCTTTTCAATACCACAAGCTTCTGTGGAGGAGCATTTTGTAGTCTGAATCTGAATACAGAACAGGCAGTTTGGCCTTTTTAATTGTAGTGATATATCTGAATTTAGAAGCACTGGTGCACGCCTTATTCATTTGGTGCCTTGGTACCCTAGAGCCACTTGAGTGTTTCATTAAATAAATCAGCGGAGCGGGATTCCTGTAGCCTCAGTTAATAAAGGAAAAGTGTAACATTGTCAGCTTTAGGATTTCAATGAATATATTTTACATATTGAACAAGCCATACAAAGCCACATGTTTATGGCAAGTGCTGTGAAAAAGTTGGCATTTTAACAAAAAAGATTTCTACCATGAAAGCCTTTTTCCCCCCTCTGTTCTTCTTCCTCAAATGGGGGTCAAAATTGTCAGAGTAAAGCCCCCTTTGGATCATCTTATGATTTCATGCTTTGTTCAGTGGAAATTTGATATGGCACTTGACCACCACTGAGGTTGCAGCACATTCCTTTATGCCACCATTTCCCCTGTGGGATTTGGCCTAGAGTGCGAGCCAACTCATTTTTTAGTGCTTTACCTGATTAGCAAATCATCAACTTCTATGGTGCATTACTTGCAGGTTCAAAAACATGGATGAATCTTCACTTTGATGGTATATAAATACTACATGAATTTGATATGTATTCTCCCTGCATATGTGATATTCATCCTATGAAAGATTATAAAAAAATAAAAAACCTTGGGCAGTGAGGAATATCAAATGGTATCATCACAGCTGAAGTCAAGTGGGCTGTGAAAGACTGCCATCTTCAAGAATCTTCTCCCACTGGTAATCTCCCCATCTAGTCAGACTGCTGCTAGAGCCTCTTCATCCTTTTGTCATTCAGCATTACTTAAAACAGAAAGAAATGTCATTTATTTTTTACCCAGACTAACAAAGGCATGGTGTTTATTTCTGTTTCCTGCTATTACATACATTTTGAAAATGGCTGCGTGTGTTAAACTACAGCGTATAACCTCCTTAGGAGCCTTCTCAACAAACACTATCACAGCATATTCCCTAGATAGATCATCTAGTTTTGTCCTACTTATTTAGTCTGGTGTAAAACAATTGGTCAGTGGGGCAGGAAACATTGATTGATGTGGATACATTAAAGGATTGTAAAGATATTATTAAAGATTTTTATTTTATATTGTAGTATGTCAACGGTCGACTCGTTCACTTGCTCACATCAATTTTGTGTAGTGCAGATGGCTTAGGAGACCATGTACCTCTCCAGGGCCCTTGAACGTGAAGATATGTTTATTATTCTGCATTATGACTGATTTTTAAAGTTGAAGGGTGAAATTTTTCTCTAAAATCAATTATGAAAATAATGACAGGCTTCTCTAACACTCCCCCGTCTACCATTGTTTGGACAAACAGTCATAAAATAGTATTAAAAAGTATAGCATTAAAAAATTTTTTTTTTTTACAAACAATGAATGCATAAACAAGCCTCTAGGAGTTTTATAATGCACCCCCCACCCCCCCACCCCACCCCCACATCACTGACAGTATTTATTTATATTCATATGGAGATTGGTATTCAATATGCAAGCAAAGCTCTTGGTGAATTTTTGAGAGGGCTTCATACATGTGACCCCTTTCTGGAGGTCTGAATTCTCACAGCATGCATCTAAATAATTGGAATTCTGTTTGTTGGTTAAAAAAAAAAAAAAAAAAAAAAAATATTGATACTTGGTTAATTTCCCAGAAGTCATTGTATGCTCATATCTAGTGTATAAAAATCTGATCAAATTAAGTAGGATTTAAATAAAACATACATATTCTAATTCATTCCTGGTTCACAATAAGCTATCAGCAGCCACTTGAGGTGTAGTGTAATTAAAGAAAATACAAGTTTATATTATTTCTTAGATCATTAAAGTTGCAGTTTTTTTAAATTTTATACTAAACATATACACTTTAATTCGAAACAGCAAGACCTAAAAGATTAAAAAAAAGCGTGGTTTCACTTTCATCCATCTTTCTATATCAGCATTCCATCTAAAAGTAATGCATTTCTAACAACAAAAAAAACAAAAAACAGAAAAGTACTTCAAACGACTCAAGGCTTACAGAACTATGCTTCATGCTGCCATTCTAATGGAGAATTTTACTTGAAACTTTTACAAAAAATAGAGGGAAAAAAAGGCATGAAAGTGAAAGCTGTTTTGCTTCACAGGCTGCTGCTCTCGTGGGTTTACTGAGACATACACATGCTGCTTTTTTGTCCGCTGAAATCTTGCGTGGGCCTCCATCATTATAGTTGACATGTGATGTGATGTAAAACAAGCAAATAATTTGCACCACTGTCTCTCTAGTTCGCAGAGAATCTGAGATTAAAGCGCATCCAGCTGGTGGATTCAGGAAAGCAACTTTCTTAATTGTTTGATTCTTAGAGAACTGGGGCTTCTGGCTCAAGCTCAGTGTGTGTGTGTGTGTGTGTGTGTGTGTGTGTGTGTGTGTGTGTGTGTGTGCATGTGCATGTGTGCGTGTTTAGGTCTGGAGGTGGAGGGGGTGCGGAGGAGGTTTTTCTAAGGTGAAGAAACATACTAACAACAGATGGCATGCAAGGTTTGTGCATTTGACTCCATTGATCTCTGGTCTAAAAGTTTGATTGGCTCATTATTTACTGTGCATTTTCTCTTCTTACTGCAGAGATGATCAAATGAGCTTTCTTCAATCTTGCATTTTGCTCATTAATGTCACATAGCCACAATCTTAAAAAGGGACAAAACAAATCATAGGCAGTCCATAGTCCATATTGGGAACATTTTCAACAAGATTATAAAATACAGATACTGTATGCTAGATGTATAATATTGTCTGCCATGAACTTAAAATTATTTGTGTGGTTTTTACTCCATGTCTATATATATATATATGTGTGTGTATATATATATATATATATATATATATATATATATATATATATATATATATATATATATATATATATATATATATATATATATATATATATATATATACACTCACCTAAAGGATTATTAGGAACACCTGTTCAATTTCTCATTAATGCAATTATCTAATCAACCAATCACATGGCAGTTGCTTCAATGCATTTAGGGGTGTGGTCCTGGTCAAGACAATCTCCTGAACTCCAAACTGAATGTCAGAATGGGAAAGAAAGGTGATTTAAGCAATTTTGAGCGTGGCATGGTTGTTGGTGCCAGACGGGCCGGTCTGAGTATTTCACAATCTGCTCAGTTACTGGGATTTTCACGCACAACCATTTCTATAGTTTACAAAGAATGGTGTGAAAAGGGAAAAACATCCAGTATGCGGCAGTCCTGTGGGCGAAAATGCCTTGTTGATGCTAGAGGTCAGAGGAGAATGGGCCGACTGATTCAAGCTGATAGAAGAGCAACTTTGACTGAAATAACCACTCGCACTTTGCACGAGCTCACCAAAATTGGACAGTTGAAGACTGGAAAAATGTTGCCTGGTCTGATGAGTCTCGATTTCTGTTGAGACATTTAGAATGAGAACATGGATCCATCATGCCTTGTTACCACTGTGCAGGCTGGTGGTGGTGGTGTAATGGTGTGGGGGATGTTTTCTTGGCACACTTTAGGCCCCTTAGTGCCAATTGGGCATCGTTTAAATGCCACGGCCTACCTGAGTATTGTTTCTGACCATGTCCATCCCTTTATGACCATCATGTACCCATCCTCTGATGGCTACTTCCAGCAGGATAATGCACCATGTCACAAAGCTCGAATCATTTCAAATTGGTTTCTTGAACATGACAATGAGTTCACTGTACTAAAATGGCCCCCACAGTCACCAGATCTCAACCCAATAGAGCATCTTTGGGATGTGGTGGAACGGGAGCTTCGTGCCCTGGATGTGCATCCCACAAATCTCCATCAACTGCAAGATGCTATCCTATCAATATGGGCCAACATTTCTAAAGAATGCTTTCAGCACCTTGTTGAATCAATGCCACGTAGAATTAAGGCAGTTCTGAAGGCGAAAGGGGGTCAAACACAGTATTAGTATGGTGTTCCTAATAATCCTTTAGGTGAGTGTGTGTGTATATATATATATATATATGTATATATATTACTTAAAAGCCCTTCGATATGTCACGCTTTTAGTATTAAAAGGAAATATGTCAATGCCTCTTCAAGCTATTTCATGGGGCTTTTAGAATATCTCCCTTTTAACTTAGTCACTACCTTTTTTTATGCCACATGACCAGGTACTGGACTTTTACAAGGGTAATTCCCTTGGAGCAACCTATATGAGGTGCTTCGCTCAAGGGCACAACGGTGGCTCATTGCTATCCTTGCAGGTATTAAGTCAGGATCTTTCCAGGTACAAACCCTGAGCCTAACCATACCACTACTTCATGCTTATATGGAAATGTGCTCTCATTTGGACGGAATATTTCATGCATGCATTTTACTAGGTTTTAAAGAAAAATAAAACTGTCCACAACCAAAAACAGGCATAGCAAAGTCTACTCTGATCAATCTGCAAAGATAGCCGGAGAATAAAACATATTGGATACGATTTCCAAACATGAAAGAGAATGATAACCAGATCCTGGGCCTTTTTAATAATGCCTGGATAAAATGTCAATAGACATTAGGTAATTTCATCATAAATGCTTTTATTAAATTTGTTTAAAAGCCACTGTGGTTTCAATGCCAAGATTTTATATGAACAAACGTCCTTGGGGAAAACAGGATAATCTCATTTCTATCTTCATGTGTTAAGATCTTTCCTTTAGTCTTGGTGTCATTGATGCTGATGTTTAACTTTAGCTTTTAAATATGAACATTACTTAATAGCAGTCATTTGTTGGAAATGATTTATGTGTGAATCATACCAGATATTATATTTTATGTAATACCACTCATTATGTAAATACCACAAAAAAAAGCTTATAAAACTTATACATAAGAATGTAAGGCTCAGATATTATGTTTCTCAAGGTTGTGTTATAAAAGCTTCAACCTGCTTAACCTTAACCAATATGTCTGAACAAAATGCAGTTGAAGTTGAATGTCTTTGCCAATTTGTTCATTAATTTCACTTCATTAATTAATGTGACTTAAAAGATTATTGACAGGAAAAAATTAAACAAAAAACATAATTCTTTTAAAGCATAATTTCCTGAAGTATTACTATAAAATCAAATAAAAAAAAAGAAAATTCCTAGTTTCCTTAAAAGCATAAAAATGCTAATCTGACACAATAAAAAATGTGGTTTATGGATTATGGAATGTAACAACTGGCTATATCTTCTTCAAGCAATCACTTGAATGGAGGAAGAGGCATATTTGCATATGCTCACAACAACGTTCACGTGATTATTGATCAACTTTAATTATAGGTTCCTTAGATTCCTCCAGTGTGTTTACCACAATCACACTTAACCATGACATCAAACGTCACAGGGGAACCTATTAAACGCTTAAGTTGTGATAATATGTGTTTAGAGAAGCTATTGTGCCTAAATGGCAGCACCTTGTTTTTATGCCCATGAGGGATGCATGCACATCTGCTTCCACAGGTCCACTTCTCCTATATTTGTATGTAAAGGTAATAAGAGACATAGCTCTAACACTCTTATATGGGCTCCAGTACAGCCATTTACTACTCCTTGCAAGCTGTTCAATGGATGTTAAGCTAATTATTAACTATTAATTGTAATTCTGTAGTACACTCTTAAAAATAAATGTTCTTTATTGGCATCTGTTTCCATGAAGAACCTGTGCAGTAAGCAATTTCTGAGAAACGCTGTTGAAAGTGGATCAGGCTGAGAGATGGCTGAGAGACATTTCAAAAGAGAAAAGGTTAGAGGAATATCACTGGAAAAAGGAGGAGTATTATCAGTTTTAGGACCTGCGTTAATATTAGAAAAGCTTTCCGGCACTGGAGATACCTAAGAGGGAAGGCCTGAAAACAGACGCCGAGGTTGCATTGTTTCTGCTCCAGAAAGTAACGTAGGTTTTGCTATGTTTCACAGAACCAAGATATGCTATTAATGTAATGGTAGCTAGTAAAAGGACAATTTTGAGTGTAATTTTATTTGTCTTGCGCTGGTGTGCTGCTGGCGACTAACAACAAACTGTAATTTTTTGTTCTTCCTTCTTGTGTGTTCATCTTTGCTTTATTTTTCATGAAGCACTATTTTGCTTCGCTTCAGCTATGCTAAAGAGACATCCACTCTTGCATTGCGTGCTCGCATTTTGGGGGTGGAGCACTAAAGGAAGGGGTAAGTTTGTTTGGGTTGATTTTAAATATCAATAGTGTTTCTAAGAAATCACTTACTGCACCTTTAACATATATGGAAGCTTTCCATTACACAAAAGGTTCTTTATAGTAAAAAAAAAAAAAGATCATTTAATTAGATCATTCAAATGTTCTTTACGCTAAGAAAAAAAAAACGTGTTTTTTTTAAGAACCGTTTGACTGAATGTTTCTTTGGGGAACCCAAAAGGTTAATTTATGGAATCAATCCTCCTGTTAGAAACTTTATCAACTTTAAGTGTAAAGTGCACATGGGAAATGCATGTAATATGTAGCAAATATAATGTGATTTAACTACAGTGCATTGATTTTATGTGTTTCATTGTTCTTTTATACCCTTTGCCTATATGTTCTAACAGTAACTCAAAAATCGTATTGGAGGATTTGTTATGTTTGTGGTCATTAATGGTGTTATTTATTAATTCATTTGACCATCTTTCATGTTCTATAAATATGAGCCATACCTGAACCTTGGGGACATCTGGTGCACGCCAGCCCAGTCTCAGTGAAGGAGACATGTGAAGCTGGATTTATGGCAGCAATGATAAGGCACAATAAGCATCAGTACACCTCATCAAGCACTGCCAGTAGCTCTGTGCTTGTGCCCGTCCTCTTGGCCACCCACTAGAAAGATGATGTTCTGGCAAAGAGGAGACACATCCCCCGTCTCGGCTACCAATAAAATGTAGCTTTTAAGCATCAGTTTGAGTCAAGATCAAATTAAAGCCATTGATCTATTTTCTCTACCATTGTTGCCACCCCCCCTCCCCCCTCCCCCCCATACATATTTTGAGTTCTCAAACCTCAAAATATTCTACTTTAATAGTCCTACGGAATATAACAACATAACAGCGGCACACCCAAGGAAAAAATCAACAGGAAGACATGCTCCTGAAAATGGCCCATAACTTTATTAGTATCTAACTGGAACAGGAAATTAAATACATGAGAAATCTGTACCATTCTGCTGTCTTCTTGAATGCAACTGAGTGCTATTCAATCCAAATATCCTGTCCTAATGCTGTACTACATGCTCTCCAAGATCAGCTCTCGTCCTATTACAATAAACTTTATATGAAATGGCTTTGTTTTGTTTGTTTCATATAACTTTTTCTTTATCATCATATTTTTTTTATTTCAGTAGGCCAGATTAAGTTAATCTATACCTTTGTTTTTTTGTTGTTGTTGTTGTTGTTGTTTTTTTGTAGTGCTAGTGGAATGGCAATGAAAGAAGAAAACAAAGATGAACAATGTGAAAAAAGAATATAGAGGGCTGTGTAACAATGACAACTAGTTCTCTAGGGCACCCACTCATTTCTTGAGTGCTTTGTTTGCATGGCATGTTTCTATGGCAACACATTTTATGCTATGATGATCCTTGTCCAAGTGCCTTTAGCCTGAAGTTATGTGTGACTGAAATACTTTCAAAAACAATGCTCTTATGTTATATTTATATTTCTTAATTATTGTTTGTGCAATGTATTTCTTTAAACCAGTCTCAAAAGAAAGTTTGAAAAAGTTTACAAATATAAGAATTCTTTGGCTTTAATATTTACTATTTATTACTAAATACTAATTAATATTTATTATTATTTTAGCATTTGTTTGTTTGTGTATATACACTACTATTCAAAAGTATGTTAAAAAAAATACTTTCATTAACAATGCATTAAATTGATCAAAAGTGACAGTAAAGACTAGAACTTTACTATTCATCAAAGTATCCTCAAAGAAACAAGACTGTTTCCAACATTGATAATACAAAAAAAAATGTCTTAAGCACCAAATGAGCACAATATTAGAATTATTTCTGTATACATATGTCATTCTTTTGGCTGTATTGTAAATTTTCGGAGCAATGGTGCAGTCAAAGCATAGCACCTCTAGACCAGATGAGCATTATGTGCTTTGCCGAAGGGCAAACTAGCAGCGGTCACAGGAAGGGCCTAAAGCGTAATTTAAACCTGAATCTTCCAGGGTATACAGCTGTTCCCACTGAGCCACCTGCCCCCACAGTACATGAGACCTGAAAACATATAAAAGTCGATTAACTGTAATGCCACTGACAGATGATTGACAAGTTGAGTTCAGTGTCCAGTAAGGAGGCCATCTTCCTAGATAAAGCACAGTCCTGTCTCTTGAACACTCCTGTGTGCCCTGTGTTCACCCTTAAGCCATTGTGTTGCAGGATAGGAAGCTGTGAATTTGTGATGCCTAGCCTATAAAGCTCAGTAGAAGAAATGGTGGCTTCACCTACTCTCTCCAGTCATCTTTGACCTGCATGTTACCAAGCATAGCCAAGAGGTACAGGTGGTAATTTGTGATGAAAAGCATATGATGCTTGTTGGGGCTAAAGTGTGGTTTACTAGAATGCAGGTAGGTCTCTCTATGTAAGCAATGACCACCTGGCCTCATGTCTCTGAACCCACTCCCCTCTCTGACTGATGCATTGATGCATTGTCCGTCCCAGCAAAACATGGACACCACATCCCCTGGACATTCACATAACCCAACCGGAAGATTTCTTCTTCTTTCACCTTTTCTTATTCTTTGAGAAGTGTCACACTAGTCCCATAGTGCCAGTCTCATATATGTGGACGATATGTGGTCTAAAGAACCATGTGCATTGTACAACAGACACTGGTCAATGAATTACATCATAAATTGTAAAAAAAATATCAATAACCTTAATGTTTTGTGACTGGTTCAATATCATTGAAATATTTGAAGCTACTGATCTTTTTTCCCCTCATTGAAATCTTTATGAAAATGAGAATTATATCAAACATGAGTGAAAATGCAGTGGAGTAATTTGTTACTGTATAAAAGTTTGGAGTTGGTAATATTTTTTAAATATTTTTTAAAAGAAGTATCTTATGCTCACCATATGGAAGCTTGTTTCTGCCACAGAATAAACAAATAAAAAAGGTAATTGCGACTTTTTATCTCACTATTCGTTCTGCTAATGCCTGGCCATTTATATTTTATATTTTGCTTTTCGGTCAGCCAAACATGCCTGAAATTTGGGCTGTCAAACTCTCACGTAGTCCTGAGACCCCGACCTGGAAAGTTCACATCACTCCTTTTCGGGACCAGTTGGCGAACTTGCAAACGCTGCCCCTGGAGGAGGCAGACCATGCCCTTGCATTGCTGTGTCCCATTAACGCCCTGTGTATCTACGTGGACCACACGCAGAGCTTTAGGAGCTCCGAACAGCTCTTTGTTTGCTTTGGAGGTCAGCAGAAAGGAAAGGCTGACTCTAAACAGAGGTTGGTCCACTGGATATTGGATGACATTGCCTTGGCGTAGCAAACAAGGCATGCTGTGCCCCTTTAGAGTTAGAACCCACTCTACAAGGAGTGTTGCCTCTTCCTGGGCATTAGCGCACGGCATCTCTTTAGCAGACATCTGCAGAGCTGCGGGCTGGGTGACACCTAATACCTTTGCGAGATTTTATAATCTCTGGGTGGAGCCAGATTCTTCCTGTGTGTTAAAAGTATAATAGGTAAGTGGCGGGAAAGCTGGCTTGGTGTATTGCTTGCAGCGCCTTTCCCCTCTAATGGGGGGATAAAAGTGACTTCTAGACTCTCCAGGTGAGTTCCCCAGTTGGTGAACCCTGGTCAGATGCAGCAGAGGCGTCTGACGCCAGGCCCAGTACTCGAGATGCATGCCCAGCCAGCTTCAGGGAACAAGGGTTACAATAGTAACTGAGACGTTTTTTTAATCATTCTTTAACTCTTTTTTTTTTCCACCAGCGTTTTAAAAAAAATTGCCAGCCACCGCCAGGGTTTTTGATAATTTTCACAAAAATGTAATGGCTTGTAGAATATTTTGTTGTATGAATATCTGAGCATGCAATATATCAAAAGAAAGAACAGACCCTCTGATTTTAAACAAAAAAATTCTAGCTTCATGCATTCCTTTTTTATCAACACTTAAATATGGGTAAGTTTCATTAAAAAAAGCAACATTTTGAACAAAAAGTCAAAGACTACATCCAGATCAGATTCAGAGCGATGATCAAACACAGATGGAGTAGATCGAGTCCATCAACACCCCTAATGCGTGCACAGTCCTATAGCTCGTACTGGGTATAGCTCGCGTTATTTTACATATGCATCTGCTTACATACGATCACTTGTTTTTTTGCGTCTTCTTCGCGTGTGTTTTGATCAGGAGATTCTGTACTCATTCAGATGATGCGTAACAGCGCCCCCTGGCGTATAACAGTGAAAACACGGAAACCCGGAAAATTCCGTGTTTGGCGGGGAAGCGTTTAAGAGTTAATGAATATAAAGTTTAAAAGAACAGCATTTATTTGACATAAAAATTTTTTTTTATAACTTAACTTGAAAATCTTTAGTTTAGATTATGATCAATTTAAATGTCGAAAATAATTATCTTTACAAAAATCTTGATAATTTTATTCATGATTAAAAAATATAACATTTACATATAATCCTCTATTTTATTTAAAAAAAAAAAAATACATCAAATGCTTGCACATTATTATTAATTTTCAGGTAGAACACTATAGGAAACGATAGATGAATTATATTTTTACCTTTTTACGTTACAGTCTACCCTTCTTCACTACACACATCTTTTACTCGCCTTCACACATTTTTGCATGTCAAATTAGAGGTGTCATAAACGTCTGTTATCATCACAACAACGTTATAATCGTTAACGAAAACGAACGAAAAAACGAAAACTAGGGGGGGAAAAACATTGTCATTAACTGAAATAAAAATAAAAACGAGGCATTACAAAAAAACGATATCTAACCAAAACTGTAATGTGTGTTTGGCAAAACTAACTAAAATAAAATAAAATGATAGATTAAATGTCCTTAGTTTTCGTCTTTGTCAATGTCTTTCATAGAGCAAATAACGTTCAGCTGCATTTCCTTTCCCTGCGTCTCTCACTCACGCGTCTCTCTCTCGCGCGCACGCACACACACACACACACAGGCCCTCCCCTCCGTGCACACCGCGTCTCCATGAGAACGAGTGTTCGACGTTGAAAGCAGGTTCGCGAAAGGTTGGTATCTCGTGAAGGCAAACACACATTAAAAAGTGGTATAAAAATATTTTGAATTCTGAATATAATTTTGTCAGTGTGTTAATGTTGACCCGAGAAGCGATTGCTACTTTAGAAAGTTAACTACTCGCAAGTTTGAGGTAAAATGCACTTGGGTTGTCGATGTCAAAACACTACATAAGCTGTGATTCAAATATTAAATAATGTTATGTCATTTGTTTACTCTTACACTAAATATTTGCTGCTTCAATCCAGGTGAGTAGGCTATTGTATAGGGTAAATTTAGTACAGGGTGTGAAAATTGTACAGCTGTGGCTAGTCTGTTGGCTCTTTAGGTTTTTTACTGACACACATCACTTACACATTTTGCACTTACTGCGGAGTGTTGAGACTGTTTACATATTTGTGCCCATATGTACATTTTATGTACTGGTTTTATTTTTGAATGAATATTTTCTAAAATTGTATGATGTTTTTGTTGAGTTATTATTACACAATACTTTATCTGACCTTTTTGAATCTTGCCCCTGACAAATAACCCAAATTACAAAAAAAAAAAAAAAAAGACTAAAACTAATAAAAACTAAACTAAAACTAAGCATTTTCAAAAAATAAAAACTAAACTAGCAAACCCACTTTAAAAACTAATTAAAACTAAACTGAATTTGAAAACAAAAAGTCAAAACGAAATAAAAATAAAAACTAATGAAAAATGCAAAACTATAATAACCTTGCATCACAATCAACATGTTAGTGTATTTCAATATTGATATGACATAAAACAATTAACTTTTGAGTGTGTGCTGCACTATTACTCTGAATTGATTCCTGTGTAAATAGATTCATCCTGCATTCCTGCATTCATAAATACATTGAGAAATGGTGTAAAAACTATATATAGCTTCAGATGGTTTTGTGCTCTCAATGCACAAAAGTGAACTTTTGTCTGTCAAAACAGATTCAACAACATAAAACACTTGAGATCATCACGTAACGTGTATTTAAATGATCTGAAATTATGCAAATTTAAACAATTGTAAAAAAAAATAAAAAAAAAACTGAATTATTGGTATCTTCTTTTTACTCTGCAATGGAGCCAACATAATTGCACATCTCAGAGCAAAATGAGCCAGTAAATTATCATTTTTAATTTTCATATCTAGCATAGCATATCACTACCATATCAAAAAAAGGGCTTTCAGTGGAGTCAGTTTTAAAAAGGCCAATAACATCTAACGACAGCACTTTAGTATAGCAGGATTTCTAATGAGTCTTTTGCTTGCGGATATCTCTCAATTTGTCATGACGCTTTCAAGAATTTCAGACTGTGTTATAATCTTTCATATCAGAGCTTTAAAATCAATGGTGCATACTAGCCATTTGCTACTGGTCCTCATTAAACCTTTGTATGGTTTGAGCTACTGTTTCAGAGAAACATTTACACTAAAAATCAAGTTCTAAAGACTTGGAGAGTCAGTTTTTACAGTACACTCTACAATCTTGATGGTTATGTCTGAATTATCGCAGCTTGCTGATTTATTATTACCATCAGACGTGGGGTGACAAAGCCAAATCTTTATTAATTAAAAACTGAAAGGTGTCTGAGGGGTGTAAGAGATGTGTTTTAACAAAGGCAACAATGGCAGCACGGAACAGCCAAGTGACAAATGGCCACTCTGTTGAGTCTGTATCTATGTGTGTCCCCTAGGTGACAGCTTTATGTGTCTGGGTGATCTGCTTCGCTTTGGAGAATGTGAATCTGTTATTTTTATTTGAGACAAAACCAAGCCATGGTTACTATTTACATGGAAAGCAGTAATGGTAATTCTAGAGACAAAGGGTTCTTTGTTTGAGCCCGTAAATCACTGCATTGCTTTTAATGTTATGAATATTTATGAAGAATTATTATTAATTTTCTTTACACATTTTCACTAATTAATATGCTAGCAGTGAACATGATTTCATGGTTTCAACATGTTCCTGGATCAACATCTTTGTTGATCCTGGAACAACATTTCTATCAATCAATAAGATTTGACGGACAAGTTTACAGTTTATGTGACGTTTAGGCTTACATCCAGGGTTAGGTGCTTCTACATCAGTGCTATTCTTCTACCATTTCCCTCTGATGTTAGGGCTAAGTTATGGGTAGGGTTAGGTTTAGGTTTAAGGGTTAGGGTTAGGACTACATTTTCAGACAGAAATGTTGTTCCAGGATCAACAAAATATGTTGATCCAGGAACATGTCTTACTTGACAAAATCAGGGAGACCATATGCTACTTGTTCTTGCATTTTTATTTTCTATTTCGCAGTTCAGATACAAGATAATTAAGGACAAAGTAACATTACCTGCGGTGTCGATTTTCCTTGATGATCACTTTTACCTCATAGCCTACGAAAAGCATCTCATACCAAATAATAGTTCTTTAATGACACTAGTGACTGTATAGACTGCTGTAATTAGAGGTGTCACATTCTCTGAAAATGAAATAAGACATTATCACATCATAGCTGAAAAATCTGCTCGTCAATTACCCTTGGATAGTCAGCGACGTCACTTGAGACCTGCATGTATGTTCTATATACTTGAAAATACATGTTTCATTGATTGTTTTGTTGTTCATTTCTGTCCAGTTAAATTGTTCATAATGATTTAAAAAACTTCATTCATATAGCTCTAATTTTTTAGATTAGTTTATGTTGCAGGTACTTGTTGAAATTTTCGATACGTGTTGTACTGCAGACTGATCTTTGTTGTACCTGCTGTTCCATCATTAAATGGCAATATATCTCTGCTCAAGTGGAGCAGAAGTAGTCAATTTCATCGTGTGCACCATGTAGAGTTTAAACTCAGATTTGCTAGTAGCCATCAGCAGATGAACTGGCCCTCCAAGGATTAGCTCATCATCCACAGCTCAGGCACTGAGGCAGAAAGACAACAAAATTTCTGACTGCTTTAAAACAAGCTGTTCTGTCATTATATTGAGAATCAGGCTCCTGAAATGAGTGGGCTAATTGTACACTTACCAAGTGTTAGGACTTGCTGATTTAGTGTTCTGTTCAAACACTTTTGTTTTGTGCTATGTTGGACATAATTAAGTGCATGACTCAAGTTCACTTGTTCATGATGAATTTTCACTTTATTTTGTTGTTATTGTAAACTATACAACAACTAGTTTTTCATCTAGCAGTTTGACTCACACACTAAAAAAAAAATAAGCGTTCATATTCTTTTACTACTTTATTCTTATATTCTAGCATTTTTTCATATATTCATTTACAGTATATATATATATAAAATATATACACACACACAGGTGCTAGTCATATAATTAGAATATTATCAAAAAGTTGATTTATTTCACTAATTCCATTCAAAAAGTGAAACTTGTATATTATATTCATTCATTACACACAGACTGATATATTTCAAATGTTTATTTTTTTTAATTTTGATGATTATAACTGACAACTAAGGAAAATCCCAAATTCAGTATCTCAGAAAATTAGAATATTACTTAAGACCAATACAAAGAAAGGATTTTTAGAAATCTTGGCCAACTAAAAAGTATGAACATGAAAAGTATGAGCATGTACAGCACTCAATACTTAGTTGGGGCTCCTTTTGCCTGAATTACTGCAGCAATGCGGCGTGGCATGGAGTCGATCAGTCTGTGGCACTGCTCAGGTGTGAGCCCAGGTTGAGAGCCCAGGTTGCTCTGATAGTGGCCTTCAGCTCTTCTGCATTGTTGGGTCTGGCATATTGCATCTTCCTCTTCACAATACCCCATAGATTTTCTATGGGGTTAAGGTCAGGCGAGTTTGCTGGCCAATTAAGAACAGGGATACCATGGTCCTTAAACCAGGTACTGGTTGCTTTGGCACTGTGTGCAGGTGCCAAGTCCTGTTGGAAAATGAAATCTGCATCTCCATAAAGTTGGTCAGCAGCAGGAAGCATGAAGTGCTCTAAAACTTCCTGGTATACGGCTGCGTTTACCTTGGACCTCAGAAAACACAGTGGACCAACACCAGCAGATGACATGGCACCCCAAACCATCACTGACTGTGGAAACTTTACACTGGACCTCAAGCAACGTGGATTGTGTGTCTCTCCTCTCTTCCTCCGGACTCTGGGACCCTGATTTCCAAAGGAAATGCAAAATTTACTTTCATCAGAGAACATAACTTTGGACCACTCAGCAGCAGTCCAGTCCTTTTTGTCTTTAGCCCAGACGAGATGCTTCTGACGCTGTCTGTTGTTCAAGAGTGGCTTGACACAAGGAATGCGACAGCTGAAACCCATGTCTTGCATACGTCTGTGCGTAGTGGTTCTTGAAGCACTGACTCCAGCTGCAGTCCACTCTTTGTGAATCTCCCCCACATTTTTGAATGGGTTTTGTTTCACAATCCTCTCCAGGGTGCGGTTATTCCTATTGCTTGTACACTTTTTTCTACCACATCTTTTCCTTCCCTTCGCCTATCTATTAATGTGCTTGGACACAGAGCTCTGTGAACAGCCAGCCTCTTTTGCAATGACCTTTTGTGTCTTGCCCTCGTTGTGCAAGGTGTCAATGGTTGTCTTTTGGACAACTTTCAAGTCAGCAGTCTTCCCCATGATTGTGTAGCCTACAGAACTAGACTGAGAGACCATTTAAAGGCCTTTGCAGGTGTTTTGAGTTAATTAGCTGATTAGAGTGTGGCACCAGGTGTCTTCAATATTGAACCTTTTCACAATATTCAAATTTTCTAAGATACTGAATTTGGGATTTTCCTTTGTCAGTTATAATCATCAAAATTAAAATAAATAAACATTTGAAATATATCAGTCTGTGTGTAATGAATATAATATACAAGTTTCACTTTTTGAATGGAATTAGTGTAATAAATAAACTTTTTGATGATATTCTAATTATATGACCAGCACCTGTACATTGTGACGAGTATTCTGATTGCACTTCAGCGTCGCTCTGTAATTACTTCTCGTCATTCAATCAGCAGCCAGGAGCAGGCACTGATCGGCCACATATATATATATACACCAATCAGGCATAACATTATGACCACCTTCCTAATATTGTGTTGGTCCCCCTTTTGCTGCCAAAACAGCCATGACCCATTGAGGCATGGACTCCACTAGACCCCTGAAGGTGTGCTGTAGTATCTGGCACCAAATTGTTTGCAGCAGATCCTTTAAGTCCTGTAAGTTGCGAGGTGGGACCTCCATGGATCGGACTTGTTTGTTCAGCACATCCCACAGATGCTCAATTGGATTGAGAGCTGGGGAATTTGGAGGCCAAGTCAACACCTCAAACTCGTTGTTGTACTCCTCAAACCATTCCTGAACTATTTTTGCTTTGTGGCAGGGTGCATTATCCTGCTGAAAGAGGCCACAGCCAACAAGGAACACCGTTTCCATGAAAGGGTGTACATGGTCTGCAACAATGCTTGGGTACATGGTACATGTAACATCCACATGGATGGCAGGACCCAAGGTTTCCCAGCAGAACATTACCCAAAACATCACACTGCCTCCGCCAGCTTGCCTTCTTCCCATAGTGCATCCTGGTGCCAGGTAAACAACGCACATGCACCCGGCCATCCATGTGATCCGTGTTGTGGCTTCACAAATGCTTTGCTGCATACCTTGGTTGTAACGAGTGGTTATTTCAGTCAAAGTTGCTCTTCTATCAGCTTGAATCAGTCGGCCCATTCTCCTCTGACCTCTAGCATCAACAAGGCATTTTCGGCCACAGGACTGCCGCATACTGGATGTTTTTCCCTTTTCACACCATTCTTTGTAAACTCTAGAAATGGTTGTGTGTGAAAATCCCAGTAACTGAGCAGATTGTGAAATACTCAGACTGGCCCGTCTGGCACCAACAACCATGCCACTCAAAATTGCTTAAATCACCTTTCTTTCCCATTCTGACATTCAGTTTGGAGTTCAGGAGATTGTCTTGACCAGGACCACACCCCTAAATGCATTGAAGCAACTGCCATGTGATTGGTTGATTAGATAATTGCATTAATGAGAAATTGAACATGTGTTCCTAATAATTCTTTAGGTGAGTGTATATATACATACATACATACATACAGGTTGGATGGGGAGCGTCGGTGCATAGCCATTTTCAGATCTCTCCAGAGATGTTCAATCGGGTTCAAGTCTGGGCTCTGGCTGGGCTACTCAAGGACATTCACAGAGTTGTCCCGTAGCCACTCCTTTGTTATCTTGGCTTAGTCCTTAGGGCCGTTGTCCTGTTGGAAGATGAACCTTTGCCCCAGTCTGAGGTCCAGAGTGCTCTGGAGCAGGTTTTCATCAAGGATATCTCTGTATGTTGCTGCATTCATCTTTCCCTCGATCCTGACTAGTCTACCAGTTCCTGCGGCTGAAAAACATCCCCACAGCATGATGCTGCCACCACCATGCTTCACGGTAGGGATGGTATTGGCCAGGTGATGAGTGGTGTCTGGTTTCCTCCAGACATGACGGTTGCCATTCAGGCTAAAGAGTTCAATCTTTGTTTCATCAGACCAGAGAATTTTGTTTCTCATGGTCTGAGAGTCCTTCAGGTGCCTTTTGGCAAACTCCAGGCGGGCTATCATGTGCTTTTTACTGGCTTCCGCCTGGCTACTCTACCATACAGGCCTGATTGGTGGAGTGCTGCAAAGATGGTTGTTCTTCTGGAAGGTTCTCCTCTCTCCAAAGAGAAACACTGGAGTTCCGTCAGAGTGACCATCAGGTTCTTGGTCACCTCCCTGAGGTCCTTCTAAGGTCCTTCTCCCCTGATCACTCAGTTTGGCTAGGCAGCCAGCTCTAGGAAGAGTCCTGGTGGTTCCAAACTTCTTCCATTTACGGATAATGGAGGCCACTGTGCTCATTGGGACCTTCAATGCTGCAGAAATTACCCTGTACCCTTCCCCAGACCTGTGCCCCGATACAATCCTGTCTCAGAGGTCTACAGACAATTCCTTGGACTTCATGGCTTGGTTTGTGCTCTGACATGCACTGTTAACTGTGGGACCTTGTATAGACAGGTGTGTGCCTTTCCAAATCATGCCCAATCAGCTGAATTTACCACAGGTGGACTCCAATCAAGTTGTAGAAACACAACTTCGCGTGTGTTGTCACACAACGAGGCGTGTGTTGTGCAATCGCTCCAGCGGCCTTGCTCAGCTCCCACAACACTCGGGTCTGCTCTGCTTCATACTACAGTAACGTTAGTAATCGCATCCATGAACATGATTTCTGCCAGAGTCCTATCCCGATGTTTTCCACCAGCTGTGAAGTGAAGACTACATGTCCCAAGATTCTGCGCTCAAACTTGGCATTATAAAACTACGCCTTTGTTTTGAATAGGCGACCTCTAGCGGACAGAAAAAGTTACATAGTGCACATTTAACCAAATATATTTTTCTGAACAAACATTTTTATATTTTAGAGTGTTGCTGGTTTGTTTGCGAGCTTCCAGTGTGCATCATAGCATGAATAAATGATGTGGATACTGCTATTTACTGTCAGTTACAAATTTAGTAATGTTGTGTGGTGATGTTAAGAGTTCATCTTCAGTTAATGATGTTTGTCAGTGGTTTGAGGTTTGTATTTTAAGTTCTGTGTGCATCTATATAAAACTGATGAACAGAACATCTTTGTTTTGCAGGATATTTTCTTATTCAAAGGTTAAAAACAAGTTGCCTTAAGTTTTTAAGTTCTGCTTTAAGATTTTTAAGAGTCACAAAAAAAACATTTAAAGGAATTATAACAAAATTAAATTGCATTCCCAGGAGTAGGCCTTTAAATTAGGACATTAGAAAAAGAAGACATTAGAAAAAACATGACTTGTGTGCATCTTGAGACAAGACAATGGCACTGACATAATTTAAGATGTGTCAGAGCAAGTTGCTTTCAGTTAAAACAGCTCAAACATGCATTTTAGTCTGTCACTAGACTTAAGCCTTGTCTCTGAAACCAGGCATTTGTGTTTTATGTCAGTAACTGAGAGCTGACTTTACAATGAGACTAAAAAAATCATAGTGAGGAATAAACCTTGTGTGAGACGTTTTCAAACCGTTTCTTCAATGCTTGACAATTAAGGATTCACATTCAAATGACATAGTCTGGACTGGTTAAGATGTCCTCAATCAAAGAGTTGATTTAATTAGCATGTGGCTTTATCTGGGGTTAAACAGCAATGCATTATATGCATATTCAATTAGACAGATAAAAGTAAAAGCCGCACTATGGGGTTGCTGGTGGTAACTGTGCCGCAGGGCTCCACTGGTCCTGCTTACACGTCAGGGATGATTCCCAGCACTGAACATCATGGTGAATTTTTGTCTCCTAAATCTCAAGACATCTCCTCTAGGACATATTAATATAATAGGCCATATTCGTTTAGCTAATCAGAGCATGCACGGACATTCTCTTGGAAAGGCAAATGGTGCAATTCAACTAAGACTTGCATTCAGCCTGAAATAAATCAAGGATGAATTTTTCCTCTTTTTGGCTTATTGCACTGCTCACTCATGAGACACACAGGTTCTTTTTTTTACTTTGATAAACTGCTGATAATGGCAGTTTTACGGTCAATTAAATTTTCAACAAACACAGTTGCCTGAAGTAATGTTTAAGGTGACTAAAATGCAGACACAGTACATACATCTTTTTTTTGCTTACTCAAATAAAATAAATTAGTTTGGATGTTGTGCATTAATTTTTCATTACTGATGCAGATAATTCCACAAGATCGTATTATATTTCTGTACAGTTTTCTTTGCTGGTATTGACCGAAAGTGAAAACAATCTCTGTATTGACATTGATCAAACCGTGAGGTCTGGAATGCCTCAGGACCTTCGGTACTCCTCCTCATTCTGTGGAGATGACATTAGCGCTGACATCCCCCCTACATCATGCCAGCTTTTATGAAGTAGAACAGATTGATCCTCAAAGATGAAACCACACCAAATAACCTCTTCTTTGGCATATTTGCAGTATAAGATGGATTTATACTGTAGTATTTTAGGTACTAGGCATTTTAGTTAAAGGGGTATTTGAACGCAGAAAAATTGGCTTTCAATTAAACTTGACTGCGTATAAAGTAAAAATGTGAAAATATGTTTGAAATCTGTGCTACCCGACTAGAGAAAAAATAGGTACACTGTAAACCCTAACGCTCAAAATAATTAATTGATTAATTGTAGGACAAACTTAAATTAAACAAATTAGTTCAGTCAAATGAACTTTTATGAGTATTTAGCACTTTCTTTTTCTTTCAAGTTCACGTAAACAGTTCAGTTTACTATATATATATATATATATATATATATATATATATATATATATATACACTCACCTAAAGGATTATTAGGAACACCTGTTCAATTTCTCATTAATGCAATTATCTAATCAACCAATCACATGGCAGTTGCTTCAATGCATTTAGGGGTGTGGTCCTGGTCAAGACAATCTCCTGAACTCCAAACTGAATGTCAGAATGGGAAAGAAAGGTGATTTAAGCAATTTTGAGCGTGGCATGGTTGTTGGTGCCAGACGGGCCGGTCTGAGTATTTCACAATCTGCTCAGTTACTGGGATTTTCACGCACAACCATTTCTAGAGTTTACAAAGAATGGTGTGAAAAGGGAAAAACATCCAGTATGCGGCAGTCCTGTGGGCGAAAATGCCTTGTTGATGCTAGAGGTCAGAGGAGAATGGGCCGACTGATTCAAGCTGATAGAAGAGCAACTTTGACTGAAATAACCACTCGTTACAACCCAGGTATGCAGCAAAGCATTTGTGAAGCCACAACACGCACAACCTTGAGGCGGATGGGCTACAACAGCAGAAGACCCCACCGGGTACCACTCATCTCCACTACAAATAGGAAAAAGAGGCTACAATTTGCACGAGCTCACCAAAAATGGACAGTTGAAGACCGGAAAAATGTTGCCTGGTCTGATGAGTCTCGATTTCTGTTGAGACATTCAGATGGTAGAGTCAGAATTTGGCGTAAACAGAATGAGAACATGGATCCATCATGCCCTGTTACCACTGTGCAGGCTGGTGGTGGTGGTGTAATGGTGTGGGGGATGTTTTCTTGGCACACTTTAGGCCCCTTAGTGCCAATTGGGCATCGTTTAAATGCCACGGCCTACCTGAGCATTGTTTCTGACCATGTCCATCCCTTTATGACCACCATGTACCCATCCTCTGATGGCTACTTCCAGCAGGATAATGCACCATGTCACAAAGCTCGAATCATTTCAAATTGGTTTCTTGAACATGCCAATGAGTTCACTGTACTAAAATGGCCCCCACAGTCACCAGATCTCAACCCAATAGAGCATCTTTGGGATGTGGTGGAACGGGAGCTTCGTGCCCTGGATGTGCATCCCACAAATCTCCATCAACTGCAAGATGCTATCCTATCAATATGGGCCAACATTTCTAAAGAATGCTTTCAGCACCTTGTTGAATCAATGCCATGTAGAATTAAGGCAGTTCTGAAGGCGAAAGGGGGTCAAACACAGTATTAGTATGGTGTTCCTAATAATTCTTTAGGTGAGTGTATGCGGCATGATTTGAGAGCAAGTATGTTAAATGTGTTATATTGCTGCACTCATTCAGCAAGTGCTATACCATGCTATTGTTAGCAAATTAGCAAGTTAGTATTTTCTGAATTAGCTTGTTATAGCTAGCTAAGTTTATACTAATAAAAATGCTCACATTGAGGTTACATGAACATTTCTAATACTGCCTTGCTTTAGTAGGAAATACTTAGCAAACTTTTGGTTCCCTTTCGAGGGAACTCGCACTGTCTAACAACACTTTGGGGACGCTCCCTAAGTGTAGCGCATCTGAAGTATGAATGAAAACTATTCCAATCCTGATTGGTGTTGCGTCATGATGTAACATGTGACGGCATACACGGAAGCTACAAAGGGACGCTGGCACATAACAGAGATAGCTTTCGCTCTTCAGCAAGCGCTCTGTGTTACTGTTTGTCTTATTTGGTGTTGTCTGTCAAATAACAAAGTCTGTGAAATGGCGAGTGAACAATTCAGGAGGTGTGTGCATTCGTGCCCGCGTTACATTTCGTCAACTGTGAGTTCAGTGTTTGGGAATGCAGCTCTTGAGGGAGCTGCCTGCGGTAAGTGTGAGAGATTGCCCATCAAAGTGCTGCGTTCCCGCCTGGCTGTGTTTGATAAGTTAGATATTTTAAATCAGCCTATCATCCAAACCTTGTTTCACTTGTCTGAATAATCATCTAAGATGGGAGCATAACATGCATGGGCAGTTCCTGAGGGGGCTACTTGTTTGCATTGTGAGGTTCTTGCTCCTCTACAGAGCCCTCAGGAAATCGATGCTTGTTCTCGCCGCCTCGTGCGCTGCGGGACACATCAGTTTCCAGCGATTGCTAATCACAGTGTCCCCCTGAAGTCGTTGCGGCCCTGTCGAGTTGCTCCCTTAGATGAGGCCCCTGCTGGCCAGCCCCTCCCCCGGCCAGTTGGCTGAGGCAAAGAACCTGACCCTTAAGGTGGCCTTTCTCCTTGCTATCACTTCTCTGAGGAGAGTGGGGGATCACGCCAACTTGCCTGGATTTTTCCCCGGGCAGAGTTAAGGCCATCCTAAATCCAAGGTCGGGCTATGTGCCCAAGGTGCCATCGAGTGTGGCACGGTCAGTGGTTCTTCAGGCCTTCCATAATCCACCACATGTGTCGGCGGAAGAAGGGAGACTTCATCTGCTCTGCCCGGTCTGAGCATTAAGAATCTATTTGGAAATAGATTTGGAAAAGAGTGGTTGCCTTCACCTGTGGCCGTGAGGGCTCATTCCACCAGAGGCATGGCGTCCTCTGTGGCCCTCCTTTCTGGAGTCCCACTTCAGGAGATCTGCGAGTCGGCAGGGTGGGCCACCCCGCACACCTTCATCAGATTTTACAGTCTACAACTCCCTGCGACGCCTGGCGCTAGGGTGCTCGCCGCCTAGGTGTGCCTGGTTTCCAGCTTCACACTAGGGCAGGCGTGATCCTCGGTGTGGCATAGTGGGTACTTGTTCCCCAAAGTGTCGTTAGAAACAGTGGAAGTTCCCTCTAAAGGGAACGTCTCGGGTTACGACTGTAACCCTTGTTCCCTGAGAAAGGGAACGAGACACTGCGTCTCGCCGCCACACCTTGTCATGCCTGGAGCACTTGCTTCATCGCGAAGTTATCTCTGTTATGTGCCGGCGTCCCTTTGTAGCATGTATGCCGTCACATTACGTCATGACGCAACACCAATCAGGATTGGAATAGTTTTCATTCATACTTCAGATGCGCTATGCTTAAGGAGCATCCCTAAAGTGTTGTTGGACGCAGTGTCTCATTCCCTTTCTCAGGGAACAAGGGTTACAGTCGTATCCTGAGACGTTATAATGGTGTCAACTTGTATTGTTCCCATCTAAGAATCCAAAGAGTAAACGTTTAGTGGGAGTGAGTTACTTTCGGTTTCCAGTTAAGGATCGGCGCGTTGTAGACAGTGGCTAAAGGTTGTTAAGAGTTGTAAATAGGCTACAGAAAGAACACCACAATAGATAATCTGAAAAGCCTCTGTGTTTGTAATAAACATTTCAAACTGAACATGTGTTTTAGGCCAAATGGAGGGGGAAAAATTTAAGAACCTGCCGTTATGCCCAACCCGAAACAAAACGCTGTTGCATACAGGTAAGAAAGCTGTTGCCATAGAACTCCATTTTTACCATAATGCTGTTTAAAGAGTAGACATGGTACGACACAATATTCGGTAATAAACCTACTCTTACAACTGTTTTGGTAACAACTCTCAGAGTGCAGAAGTATTCTGTAGTTTTCATGAAAGCCCTGAAGTTGTCAAAAGACATTTGAGGACAAATAAACGTGAATTTCTCGGTCCATGTGTCACGGAAAGCGAGTAAACATTGATCATTTACATACAGACACTATAACAACACAAAACTGGTTGAGATCTGACTAAGTTGCACTTTTAGGGACGTATTCATATTTTACAATATGGCCCAAAATGAAATAAATATACAAATTTTATTTATTTATCTCTCACTTTGAGCAGAGCATCAGATATTATGAAATTTTCCACTTCATTGTGAGGTTGTCTGGATGGGGACCTCAAAACACTTCTATCTTTTCTTACAAAGTGTTACCACACATAATTTCACAACAATGCCAAGACAAACATGGAGCTTGACAAGCAAGAAAGACTGACTGTACTTGCTTTGTGTGATATATTTCACACTGAAAAGCGTAACAGGAAGAGAAAGGTGAGATACACAGCTTCAGTGAGAAGGCTGCAGTCTCATGAGCAGCATGGGTTATGTTTTCTGAGTACACATTCATATTGGTTGCTCTATAATGTGTAATTTATTATATTTCTTGTGTACATATCACCCACTAAAGGTTAGTAAATAAAGTGCCTTTGACCATAATATTATCTGTAGTGTGACACTTTAGTGTCCATGTCACACATAAGACATGCAAATATAATTTAATGCAATAATAACCGTACTAGAAGAATGTGTAGTTATAATATTTAGTACGTAGTAATTCATTCATATTACTTGTTTTACTATAATTAGACCATAACATGAACATTGTAATAGGCTATAAAAGGCCAGTGTTGTTATTCATAACTAAAAACTAAAACAATTATTTTCAGTAATTCAATAAAGTTGAATTAAAATAAAATGTAAATATTCCAACAACAAAAAAATTATAATAATAAACAAAAATTAGAAATGTTGCCTTGGCAACAAACTGAAAATAACTAAAATAAATAAATATAAACTAAAGCTAAATATAAATATTTTTAAAAGCACACCAAAATGAAAATATTAGAATAAAAGCTTATTGAAAATATGAATAAATACTATAATAATATATATTCCTGTAAATAATACTAAAGTAACACTGAAAAGTCTGTCAATCAATTACAATATTTAATCACAGGTAATCTCATAATTTTTGTAGTTAACACATTTGATTCCTTTGTAAGGAAAGAAAAACCTCTCTACTCTTTTAGCTATGGATGGAACGTCCTTACAAATCAACTACCAAGATGCAATTACTTCACTGCACATTTTTAGTTTGTAAAGTAGCAGCATATTTCATAGTGAGATTCAATCTCCTCTTGAGAATATTTACCAGCTATGCTGAACAATGAAATCACATCCCATAGTGCACGATATACTATCAGTATAGAAACTAATGTATGCACTGATATTAAAAACAATGCAGAAAGACTGTTTAATAGCAATAGGGTTATTCCGTGTCAACCAGAGGTCCCCAGTTAAACATTTTTTATTTTGTTATGTTTTTTCTGTAGAAAGACAAACATAAATTGTGATGAAAGCCAAAATATTAATTGTCACAAATGTAGTAATCCACTGTTTTGTAGAGGGGGGGTCAAAATGATCTGGAGCCAATTTACAGGGGGGTAAAAATTACTTTAGAAAGATGGCAGCATCATTATTTTATTTTTACACAGAGATTTGTAGGTCTATTAGTAAAATTTGTTGACTTAAGCAATCTTTGTTGCATTATAAGCCAATGGTAATAGTTCAAAAATAGGGAAAAAGCAGTTATTGTGTTTTTTGTCTCAAGTTTGAATGCCTGTAACTCAAGGAGTATTAAAGATAACTTAAAATCCTTTTAGATTGTGATTCTTAAAAAACTTTTTTTTTGGTTTCTTCATTTTAAAGGCTCTTGATGGTTCAGTCCCAGAGATATGGAGATCTTAATGCAGTTCCATGAGTAAACTGTTCAATTTCAGTGGTTGATAACCAAATGTGGGTCATTTTGCACACAGTTGAAACTTTTTATATTAAAAGTGGAATATCTGAAGAACAAATACTGTTGAAACTAGAATTGTATTTTTTCTATCCCCTTTTATCAGACATATCAGTGTTGATTTTACACAGAATGACCCAATAACATAACTACTAATTGGAGGTCGAAATGTGCAATGTAAAAAAAAAAAATAGTTTATGAGTGACTACTAATGATAGCCTGTTGAAATTTGCAGGTTTCATATACAAATACTGTGGGCAGGTTAGTATGTATCAATACATTTTATGAATGAATTAATTAGGAATTTAATGGTGAAATATAAACCACTTTACATCCATTATGAAAACAAGGACAACAAGTGTCAGCAAAAGCTCTCAAAAAAGAGATGTGTGCTATTGGCCAGTGTTGGCAAAACGGTATGTTCAATTTGCTTAAAAACTGCAATAATAAGGCAGACAATGTGAGGGTCATGGTTTAAATGAATATGCTGGGCATGATAGAGTCAGGGACAGAATATAAATGCTGTTACTGTTTATATAGGCCTCTGCAGGTGAATGAACAGGTGAAACCTCAGCTTGACCTGGAAAAAAAAAAAGCATCACATTGCCCTCAGGCTAGTCCACTAAATACAAGTTTGGCTTTAAGTCTCAACAAGACTGTCAACCTCCTAGATTATCAGTTTAACATTTAACTTGACATTTTGTACAGCGATACTGCATCAAAAAAAAGTTTAAACAAAGCACATTAAGATTATGTGACTTTCCTCACAGTAATTTAATGCTTTGAGGCCACTCGAAAGTGTAATTACACTGTCAAGTACCATTTTCACTCTTTTGCCATCTTTCTGTCTGTGACATTTCTGTGATAGACTTATGTGACAATTACCATTAAGAATATCAGGAAATGTGTGTTGCATGTTATTAATTAGTATCATTGTTAGAAGGTTAACGTTATTGTTGAATACTAAATGTCTCGTTCATTGCATCAAACCAAGCGGGTAATGCGTTTGTGCATCTGTCTGCTTGTGTTGACTATCACTTCAACTCAACACATTTCATTGCTTTCCTACTAAAGAATTTCGTCTTTTGTTCTTCCAGCAAGCCAGATAACAATGGAGCTGAACATGATTGAAGGAAAGGTGAATGAATCTCCTACTTGCATCTCTGAGAACAAGAAGAGACATATCAATGTGAGGTTGGGTTTGAGTACAGTCACATGGCTGACTTGTTTTGTTTGACAGTCTAATTTCTCTTCAGCCTACAGAAGTATACACGTCTTGTCAAGAACCAGCAGGAATAAAAGGTAGATTGAATTCTGGTGTTAAACTGCACCTCTCGAACAGAAACACACAACAAAAAGATATTTTTTCCCATTTATATCCTCCATCGTTGTCTAAAAATCACCTGTTGTATGTAGGCTTTACCTCTGCAGAGTCTTTCAAAGTTGCCGTAATCTGTTTTTAATTGTAGAGGTGGGTGCCGTTATCCTCTTTGTAGTTCTTCTTAGCTTAATACGGCTCAGTCTTTATGTGAATCAAATGATGCTAAAGGCATCAGAGTCTTTCAGTAAGAGGATATTACTGCGTACATGATAACAAGATTGAGTCATGTTTACTATAATCTACTTGCAAGTACAGTTATCTGGAGTGTCATCAACAAATATGATCTGAGCTGCAGCTGCTGATTCCTACAAATGACTCAAAAAAATAAGAATCAATTATAGTTACCCATATGGCTCCACTGCTTTTTCATGCACAAAGAGCTTAATTGCATGTGGATATGTTAAGAAACAAATACACAAGGCCCCTCTAGGTGACGACCCCTGTTTTATCAGAAGCACATCCTTGACTAAACACTGGCGGAGCTAAAAGCAAACACACTGTAAATTGTTTTGTTTTTTTCGATATCTTATACAAAAGAGAACATGCCTCTGTTTCACACAAAAACATTACGTACTGTTTTGACTCCTGATACATTAAATATTACAATCCTGGGAATCAAACCCATGATCTTGCTGCTGCTAGTGTCATGTTCGGTACTTTGGTAACATGTACATCCAGTTTTAGGTAGCCATTATACTGACTATAAGTAACTCTGCAACTACATGCCAACTACCAATCATTAGAGTATTAGTAGAGTATCTGCTTAATATCTGCTAACACTTTATTTTGATGGTCTCCCAACAGACATTCTACTGACAATAAGTAACTTTACAACTACATGTCAACCTACTCTACTAACCAGAATCCTAACATAACAGTCTACTAATACTGTAATGAGATTTAGTTGACATTAGGGGTGGGACAAAATATTGATAGGGCAATATATCGTTGTCCTTCTCCATGCAATACGAGAATCTATATGTTGGCGCCAAATTTCGATATTTTAATTAATAAAATAAGGTGCTCTAAATAGATTTCCCTGCTCCTAGTGTAGGTACTTCATGGCTCCTCGAGGTGGCGCTCAACACATGAATTAGGATCAACAAAATGCTGAATTTTCAAAAGTACATGAAGTTTGCGGCTCCATTGTTGCAGTAAACTTGCAAAACGTTCTTAAATAATTTATAGATGCACACCGGTCTGTTATTGCAGGGACATCAACTTTACATTTTCACGCCCCTAAACATGACGCGGAACAAAACTGTGATCGGTTGCGTTACATGTCAATCAAACGCAAATCAAATCCTCTTGGAAGGTCACTTCTGAAGGTCTGGCTACCCGGGTAGTTCATTGAGATTTTTAGATTAATGCCAGGGCTTTTTAGGTCGGGTAGAATCTGCCATCTCTGACCAATTTGTTTGCTGGCTTCCATGGCTGCAATTTGCTGTTTTCTCCACCAACTGGCAACCCGAGTTGTCGAAATACTATTGGGTAAATTGGCAGTGGGCAGAATCACACAGACCAAAACAAAAACAGACATTCCGACACGGAATGCACATTTCATAGTAGAATAAACTGACTGTACCAACATTGAACAATAAAAATACACACACACACACATCTGGTTCACTGTCTTTGTGGGGACGTAATAGATTTTTTACTGTACAAACTATATATTTTATCCCATTACACTAAAGCTTGGTACATACTTCGCAAAAACAAAGAAATTTGTTTGTTTTCTCGAGGTGGCAAGAACAAGAACAAAGTTCGTTCTGGTCAGGACATTCCATATGTAGCAACTGGACCAATCAAACACACAATCTTTACAATTTAATCTCATTAAGGACCCAGACAGGCTCTGTGATGGCTAGTTGCCCCATTGTGAATTCACACCCTGACGCAAACACTTGGGCTGTGTTCTCAAATGAGAGAACAGTACAACCAACAGACACTCAACCACAGACTCAATCCCACATAAAACAGGAATTCTATCCACTAATTCATTGACATGCATTTCCCCAGTACATTTTGTGTATACTTTCTGTTTGTATATTGTCTTTTTTATATTGTATAATGTTATGCATGTTTGATGATATAATTACTAGTTAATGTTAGCCCATCTAGCTGGTGTTTCCTATCAAAATATTCCTCCTTTTATGACAAACACTTTGGTGAACATCACTTTCTTATAGAATGCAATGTTCATTATATTTATCAGAATACAAATGAACACAAATTTCCAGCTCACTCCAATCATGCGAATGAGTCTGCCCTTTGTTCAAACAAAGGAACTCTCCCATCTGAGAATGCACCTTCCTCATTGGTCAAGCTAAAACTCAAAGGTGTGGCCTCTGGAACTAATAAGGCCAATTCAAAGTTCCCTCCGAGGGTTAGACGCAGTATTTACTGACATTCCATTCCCGAACGCTGTTCACGTGAGACCTCATCCAGCCCCACACACATCAAACCATGTGGACCTTCTTCGACCAGCACAGAGTCTCTGCAAGTTCACCGCCGTTCCTTCTTTCAACACCGAAGGAATCAATCGCAACTGCTACACCAACGGACCGAACTATCAAGACTTTCTTCTGCGACTGTATGCGGACGCTCTTCAAAAAGCTCAGGCAAATGCAAGTAACGTACGAAATACAAATTCGCTGTGTAGTTAGATAAAGCTGTAAACCCCTTTGTTCAAACAAAGGTGCTTGTTGTCTTAACTGATGAATCTCCCAGGTTTTAGACTCTTTTCATAACTTCATTCCTCTGTTCTGATCCGTTTTTTTTTCCATCACTTCCACATTCCATTCTACCCCCATGTTTGTATGATTTTGTGTTGTGCGTTTTTGTTAGTTATGTGTTTGTATTTTAGTTAAATAAACTCTTGTGCACATTTGTACGAGTTGATTCTGGTCTGCTTATAAATAAATTGTCACTTTAACGAATTGTGGCCACAGAAAATATCCTTTCGTGAAGAGTTGATAGACAATCAGTACTGAATGCTCGCTGGACGAACAGATTATTTGATTGTAATATTAATTCAGTTACATTAAGTTAATTCGGTTAACTGATCCAAATATTCATAATTAATTGTAACGAGTTATGATTAATTATTAATATTTCCCCTTTGAGCTAATTTGTTACACATATTTCACGAGAAAAGCAAGTGCCGAACATTTCCGTTTCTCCACAATAACCCCGCCCACTTAAAATTTCTGACCAATCACACAATAGTTCTCGGACACCCACAAGAAAAAATTTTGCTCAGATGATGTGTCGAGAACAAGCTGCGAGAACTCCCAAACCAGGGCTGCGAGAACAAAATTATGTAATTTAAATTTAAAAGTATGTAATGGCCTTCACCCTACCCCTAAACCTACCCATCACACAAAACTTTATACAGTTTTACATTTCTACAAGAATTCAAGAATACAAGAATTTACAAGAATTCTGTCTGATTTATAAGCTTGTAGTGATTTTACTTTCGTCCATCCAAGGACGCCAAGTAAGGTAGTGATTGGGACTCATGTCACTGCTGACGTTGTGATTTTTGGATCACCTGTCACTTAAGGTGTGGTTATGAGTACATCATGATGACCACCTTCCCCCTCTCTTAGTTTGGGACACTAGTCAAGGTCTTTTACCTTGGCTGTATGTGAACACCGCAAACAGGAGGCTGTTTAATAATTTAGAATGAATGTAAAGTGGGAAGACAAGGCACAAGGAAGACACAATTTTAATAAAATAAATTGTATTAACAAAAGATAAACAAGAATAAATAACACAACTACTAAATGAATACAATGAACGATAAAGGAATAATGTGCATAAGATGCATAAAATACATGTGATTAAGTTGAGTGTGGCTATGGATGAGTTAAAGTGTTGTTTCTCTGAAACTAAGGTGAAGAACCTTATTATGCATAAATTCAATAAACGAAAGATTATTTGTTATTAACTAGCATCAGTTATATTACCTCTAATGTAAATGAGAAAATCATTTACTGATAATATACAACTATGCCAAGGTCTCTGGAAAGAGGTTTATATTAAGTGATATTTACGTTCCATGTGGTTGAGTAAGCAGTCTGATGGCGGTGACTTCTTCCACTGATTGTGCTGGGTGACAATGCAGTGGGGAAAGAAGCTGGAATCCGTTTCAACAATCTTGAACACGAAGATCTGTGGGATGCTGATCTCTTGGAGCACCAAAGGGTCCTACAATCTGGAGCACGCAGATGAGGCCCTGAAGTAGGCGCAGAAGGTCCTTAGTCTGGAACACGCAGACGAAGGAACCTTGAAGTGAAGGTGTCTTCTGCCTCTCTGGGCCAGACACTCAGAACTTGGGCAATCCGCTTTGGTCTCTCTGGCATGGAGACTCGGGACGTGCTGTAGTCGTCACTGTCTCGCTGGACTAAAACTCTGAACGTAGTGTTTTTTAATGTCTCTTTCCTCACAGGCCGAAGGCTCAGAACATGGTCATATCTGTTGCTGCCTCACAAGCTGTATTCTCAGATCCTTGGATCTTTTGTTGTCGCTCTGGATTAACCAGAGGCTCAGAATGTTACAGTGTATCTGTTATGTCTCATTCTTGGTGGACAGACTCAAAACTTGGTGAAGTGTTTGTCTCTCTTTCGGGGAAAATCAGAACAAGGAGTGTCTGTTGAAAGAGGAGGAGATTGCAATTTGGCGCTTCTCCATTCCAGTGCTGTGATTGGCCGCTGGCATCAGAGGGGGCACACAGTGGGGCCCACTTGCATAATGTACACAGAAGTCTTTAAAATGTCTTTAAATTTGACTAATGTATTTCTCACTTTCCAAACCACCACCAGAATACCCGTGGCAACAAATAGACTCCAAACATGATGGAAAAAGACTGAACTGTCATGCGTTCATTCATTTGTTTATTAACAGCTGAATTTGTGTAAGATGTTGCTTTACAAATAGCTGTCACTGAGAATACTTATTTCTCTGAATAAGTGTGAAATGGATGTTTAATTTACATCAGTTTTAGGGTTTCCAAACATAGTTATGAATGGATTTGGATGGATCATTGTGGTCTTTCGTTGTTTCACCCACTACTGCTGAGGTTCTAAGGAATTTTTATGGCGGTCACAGACCAGGATTAGTCTCTAGATGGGTGAAGGGCAGAAACTGCATGTGGGCCAATGAGAAGTCCTGTCATTCCTGGGCTTGGTACCAGAGGTCTTCTTCTTCCCCTCCAAGAGGTGTCTGGCTGTTGTCCTAGCATCTTTATCTGATGGCGTTGGACAGATTGTTTGTGTTAGTCCACCTAGATCCAATCAAAATGTAGCAAACCTTTGTCCACTTTTATGGGCAGAAAGGGGTCCGGGCATAAACTGGGCACTGGACTGTGTTGTCCACTACAAGCTTGTTTCCTCATGGAAACCTCAATTTAGGTCCCCATGAGTCAGTGTGCATTCAGGTTGAAGTCCCCACCAGGATAGAAAAACATGAACACACACAAACACATTGGGTGTTCATGTTTTATGGGGACTTTCCATAGACATAATAATTTTTATACTGTAAAAACTGTTTGTCTATCCCCTAACCTTTCAAAGTATAATCCATTTGATAGCGTGCATGAACGCAGGTGGTTGAGACATGCACACTAGAGGGTTTCATCTTTGTCCAGTGTTTGTGCTATTTTTCTACAGAAGTTTCGACCGATATAACCTCTTCACACAAGCGCTTGTCTATGTGGGCCTCTGTTGTTGTTGCAGTATCCAGTATTTTGTTGTTGTTCCATGTCTTTAGTTCCGTTTTCTACTGTGAAATAACGACCTGGGCCAGTGTTACCACTTTGTGGAACAACTGATTAGTTCAAAACAAATGTAAAGCACATCTGCAACCTGCACGTACAAAGTATGAAACTGGTGACGACATTTGCTCCATGTGCACTGTACGTGTAAAAACAAAAGTATACTTTACGCTCTTTAGACTCATGTTTTTGAAATGTCTGCAAATCAGATACAGAAATATTCTATCTTGTTATTTGTGAACAAAGCCGTAAGATTAACAGTTTGAGCATGTGTGAAGTTTTGACGTAAATTATTAGTTTTTTTTCTCAACACTGTCTACCTCACGTGAGTGGCACATCATGTCGAAACTTCTTTTTTTTATAAAAAAAAACTATTTTTTGTAATAAAGATAAAGGTCTAGGCTATTGTCCGCTGTGGCATGTCATGTTACTATGTGCCTTCAGTTGAAAGATGCCATTTTTTTCTATCCCTAATGTCCTGCAGAGCAATTATTTATTATTTTATTAATCAAATTCACTAAAAACTGGCGCTTATGTGTTATCAATATGGATAAAAGACTAGAAGCTGTTGTATGCGTGAATATCAGATGTGGTACATTTAGCGGAACAGGAAATTTCACTGCAGTTGACAGTTTCTTGTATGAACGTGACTAGCATCAATGCACACTACACCAATCAGAGTGAACTTTAAGCCAGGTAGCACTTTTTTTTTTTCAATCCATGTTCACACCGAGGGAAATCTGATTTAGTCTGCGAGTGAGATTGATCCTATATTTGAGCTTGCCCTCCAACACACAGAGAAGAGATGTCTGATAGGTTTTCACTTCAAGGATACTTCCACTTCTTCAGGCCCAGGAATCTTGTTATTTCCAAAGCCCTCATGCTGCCCTAATTGGCCCCAGTCATTGTCTTGTTAGATAGACATGGTCCAGCCTGATATTTTGGCTCTTCTGAGGGCCACTCATTTTTGCAATACCTCCTCGTTCTTCACAAGATGTCCACTTCGCAGGGAAAGGTTCATGATACTCTTGAGTATCATTGACAGAAACCCTTGTCCGTGTTATCAAGGAATCCTGTGAGTGTATCCAAGGATCAAAGAACAAGGCATTTCAGCCAATTTTTGGAGTCAGAACTTATACGACAATACATTTTAATATATAGTTTTTTTTTTTTTACTGAAAATTAAACATCAAAAATCCTGTAATTTAAATACCACACATTTGTCTCATACCGTATTAAAAGAAAAAAGTAAGCCAGAGCCTGGCGGCACTGCTCTCTCTTTCTACAGTAGAGACATTATGCAGCTAGTCAGTAATAATAGAAACCACACCTTCATCTTATCTCTTGCAATATCCTGTTGAGCAAATATGATTGCATAATTGCCATTCTAAAATGCAATATCAGGAGGTTATTGAAATGAGCAACTTGGCTAACATTTAATTGGTTTCACTTAGTTATCCAAATCTAATTCTTAGCATGTCTTTATAGACAGATCTCTGTGTGTGTGTGTTTGTGTGCAAGCAAAGACTAAACTTCTGAAAACAAGGATCTTAGAGCAGTCAAAAGACCACAGGGTTGAAAAGAGACCTGTTACTGTGGGAAAAGGGAAACATTAGCAGCTTTCTCTGCATGTTATCGAACTATGGCATCCTTTCTGTATTCTGTGCTTAAGGGTCGATATCACTTTCAACTGTGCCTTGTGCTCCTACCTGTAACCCATGTGGTTTTTGTTTTGTTGTGTGTTGGTTGTGTGTTGCCATGGTGTTGAAGCATATAGGCTTGTATGCCATGTATTAGTACTGATGCTAGTGGCCTAAACAATTAATTAGCACAAATCCAAATTGATTAGCCAACAAAAAAATATATAGTAAAAATAAATAAATAAAGAAAATAAATACATTTAGTGGAAAAAGTTATGGAAATTCTGGCATAATGTACTTACCCTCATGTTTCTCATGTCAGAATTCAAGGCCTGGTTTCACAAACAGGGTTTAGATTAAAGGAACACGCCGACTTTTTGGGACTTTAGCTTATTCACCGTATCCCCCCGTAGTTAGATAAGTCCATACATACCATTTTTATCTCCGTGCGTGCCATAACTCTGTCTGACGCACCCACCGCTAGCCTAGCTTAGCACAAAGACTGGAGGTAAACGGCTCCATCTAGCCTACTGCTCAATAAGTGACAAAATAATGCCAACATTTTCCTATTTACATGTTGTGATGTGTCATGTAAATAGGAAAATGTTGGCGTTATATTAAAAGTCGGTGTGTTCCTTAAACTGGGATTAGGCCTTAGTTCAATTAGGATATTTAAGTAGCTTTTATAAACATGCCTTGAAAAAAAAGAAAGAAAAAAAAAAAAACCTTACTGTGTGCATCTTAACACAAAACAATGACACTGATATATTTTAAGATCTGTCAGTGCAAGTTGCTTTCAGTTAAAACAGCTCAAACATGCATTTTAGTCTGGGACTTAAGCCTTGTCTGTACAACTGGGGATAATTTATTGTTAAAAGTCCTGTTGACATAATAATGTTGATCATTACATCAACTTAATATTGTGTGTAATTTAAAAAAAAAAAAGTTGTAGTAACCTCAGAAATTAGGCAGTGTGTTTCTATTTCCCAGCATGCTTTGCAGAGGACTTTAATTAATATTATTTTATTTATGTTTATTTTTTGTAGTAAAAGAAAAGACCTGTTTGTGTTTAATGCTGTTATGTTTGACATTTAAAAGAGTTTCTGTAATGTTATAAAGTTTTTGTGGTTGCCATTGTGCTAAAGATTAGATAAAAGAAGGTAAACACTACATTGACTCTATAAGCTCCATAAGTAATATCTTACTTGTTCATTAAAAATACATGCCAATTCAGTTACATTAAGCACAACTCAAGTAGTTAGAGTAACTTAATTTTTCTGAGTAATTATCTTTTTAAGTAATTAACACTTAAATTTGTGGATGATTAAATTCCTCGAACTCAATGTAGATTGTGGGTTGAACGTAATTTCACTCAAAGTTGTCATAATTAAAAAATAATTTGATGCAAACAGTTGTTATTTTTGTTAGCTAAATAGAATAGAAATAGAATAAATATTGTTTTTATATTTTATAAATATTGTGCATTTAAATAATGTTGAACCCTGTGTTGAATTTGGTTGAACCAAATTGAACCCTGATGTACAGTCTTACTGTTATTCTTTGGTATCTTACTGTAAATACATCCTACACAGCAATTTTCCAGTGTTAAATTAACACTGCTCTGTGTTTATATAGTCCACACTCATATAGTGTTATACAGTTTTTTACAATCACTTTGGCACTAATTTCAGAATTAATTTCTATGAATTTCATTACAATGATCCAAATATCAATTGATACAACTGCTCAAAATGATAAGTAACTGTTGCGTTTCTCTTAACCCTCTGGACCCTAAGGATATTTTGTGGCCCTGAAGAAGTTCGACATGCTCTGACATTTGTGTTTTTTTTTTTCAGTTGCTTTAAATCATATTAATGGCTAAAGTCTGATTACACTGTGTAACGTTGTTCGTATGTTCAGGGAAGAAGGAGGCGGGAACCGGCGAACATTTAAAAGACTTTAATAAAAATAAACACCAAAATGAAAATAAAAGCGGCAGCCCCTCATGGACGACTGCCGCGCACACACATAACAAAACGTAAACTAAACACAACATAAAATCCAGGCCTGGTCCTCTCTCGTCCTTTTTTGGTATTTTGGATCAAATAAATGCAGCCTTGTTAAGCAGAAAACATTAGAAAATCTAAAACTTTTGAACGGATTATACTTGGATTTACACATGAAAACAACACATAGAGCAGTGGTAAAAAAATAAATACAGTGCAAAAGAGACATTCACGACAAAAGTGCAAACAGGGACAGTGCAAGATGAATGAAAACTAATTAGTCTCTCTATTTGAGCGCGCTTGTCGCGCGTCTACATTTAAAATAACGAACTTGAGCGCGCAAAAGACGCAACATATGTGAACGGCCCCTTAGTCAGTGGTTACATCAGCGTACCAGTCAATAAACGGGACAGTCATGTACAGGATATTTAGGCCCAATAAACAGGACGTCTCGGCCAATACGGGACAGTTGGCAACCCTACTTTTATATCATGCTGCATTTAATATTATAGAGCATAAAAATGTCCTCATCTCGTACGTGTATCTTTATTTAGCATTGAAAGGTTGCCTACCTATTTCATATTTCAACACGTTTCCGTTGATTTCACACATTTTTGTCTGGCAATAGTTCAACTAGTAGCCTACAATGTTAAGTTTATGCAGCAATTACGCTAATATAAGTGAGAAGAAATGTTTTACCTTAAAAATCTTAAAATCGCGTTCTTCTTCTTCTAATGTAAATTCAAAGTAAACTCACAGCGTGTCTTCCAAATTCGAGGAAATCAGAAGAATGATGAAGACAAGTCTTTGTTTTGAGGTGATGGGGGGCGTTTACAGGTTTGCGTTTCTTCCTCGTGGACGATTTGCATGTGAATCGCTTTGCGCGCGAGTGGGTGTGGTCACATTATTGATAATGAGCTTGAGAAACTGGACCTCTCGCTGTTTTCATACGGATTACATAAAGAATATTTGTTTTTTATATAAATGACTTCATTTAATAGACATTCCAAGCTTTATAAAGAGATATCTGTTGTGTCTGTGTGGCAAGTATTCTCTGAGTTCATTTTCAGATGCATTTCAGAATGGACTTCACAGGGAGACAGACGGGAGAACGCGCATCCTGTTTGTTTTCTGTATTTAGCGAAAAGCACAACATTTTGTTTTTATTTTGAGTGTACATAAAAAAGTAGACACTTTAAGCTTTGTAAAGACATCGTTCATGTCTGTGAGGCCAAAAATGACTATTTTATGTTGTTTTACACATAGTTGTATGGAAACAGACAAACAATATTCCATGTTTAGATCATGAAAGTTTCAAGATAATGAGATTCATTATCACCAATTAGCATGTATGGATGTAACATTTCATCATCATTCTTTACGTATCAGACACCGTTTCTATGGTCCCATGTACCACCTTTTTAGACTATTTACAGTATTGACAGTACTGCACTGCATGGATGCAGGCCCTTGTAATTGCTTGTCCAATTCTGCCAACTCGTTACTGATGATTGAGTATGTAAAAAAATTGATTATGATCCACTTGCAAAAACATAGCAATGGAGCCGGCATGTGATCCAGGTCACAATAGAGGAAAAGCAGTGGTGGGAGGAAGACGAGGAAGACGTGTTGGTCAAAGGAATGGCAGGGGACAAGCACCCCTTCTGAGAGGTGGCCGTGGGCCTTGTTTGAGAGGTGTGGGGGAACGTGGTAGAGGACAAGGCCACGGACCAAGACAGCGGCAGCAACAGCAAAGAGTGTCCAATGAAATCATTCATAAATCATGGGATGACAATGACTGAGGCGGCTACAATGATACAACCAAACCTCAGAAGGTCAACCATGGCCCCAATAATCAGAACTTCCTGCAATGAGAACCGGTAAGTCATCAGCATGCAGTTAACATTATGCTACTCTCAATTGTCAAATGACCACATACCAATGTGTATCACAAAGTAGTTGATGTGACCAAGTGTCTTCTTACTGTAATGTTCCCTGTAGAATTGAGACTAGGCCAAATAGGGGAGGCAGAGGCAAAATTCTGTCTGACCAACAAAAGCAGGCTGTGGTCCATTTGGTTCGGGCCAGAATTGATATTCGCCTTACAGAAATTTGCCAGCATATCTTGGACAATAAAGACATGTTTAACAATGTGGAATCAATAAGTTTGCCTACTATTGCACGCATGCTGAAAAGGCACCAGGTGTCTTTAAAACAGTGAAGCAAATGAGGACTGAGTATGTTCAGTTTCAAGATGGCTGTTGTAATAAAACGCCCTAAAAATTCTACATTGTACAGTAATCAGTAAATCTCTTTCCAAAATGTATTTTTAGAGGGTAATAGAGCTGGATCCTGATGACAACCATCACAAAGACAAGGCCAAGACAAGGAGGAGAGGTCGGAATTTCATTGGCCAGCGGGCAACCATCCAAGTACCTGGACAACGTGGGGCCAACATTACTATGTGTGTGGCTATATCAGAAGATGGTGTGGTGGGACGCAGACCTCGTATTGGATCAAATAATGCAGCTGTCCTTGTAACCTTCCTTGATGAGCTTGATCAGGTCTGTAGAGCTGATGGCGTGACCTATGTCATTGTGTGGGATAATGTCAGGTTCCACCATGCTCATATGGTGCAAGCATGGTTTCAGGCCCATGCACAATTTACCATGCAAAATTGAGAACCTGTGGCCAAATCCACAAGACAGAGTTGATGAAAATTTAGAAGTACAGTAATCCTATGTTTTGTTTTTTACAGTACAAGCAAGTTGAGGAACACTGCATTTGATGTTTTACAGTACTGTCTTTTCTTTTCTATTTGGTAGCGAATTATTTTGCTTTGATTCAAATAAACCTATGTTGTGATTGTACTGTATTGTTTTTCATCAATATATTTCAGATTTTCTTCAATGATTCCACTGTGTCTGTAGTATTCTTTCTACTACTGCAGTACTTTTACAGGGATGCATTTACATGTAGTACCATAATGAAACATGTTTCACCTATTTTGTAATACAATATTTAATGATTGTACGAACAATTACACAGTGAAACTATTGGTTGCTTGTATGTGGGTGATCTAAATTAACGTTTCAATGGTATTTCACAATAAATTAGTTTTTTGAACCAATGATTGTGCATGTGCAAGATTTCTTTAAAGATATGAATGCACAATGCAATGTTTTGAACATTGGACAGCCTGTGTTACAAGTGATGATCGTTTTGAGTTTTGTGACTAGAGTTTTGAGAAATGACTTCAAGGTTCTGAAATTAGTGCCAAAGTGATTGTAAAAAACTGTAAGTAACACTGAATCAGTGTTGAAGTTAATTAGGTAATTAAGAGATTAATTGAGTGATGATTGAGCATAAATGATGAACACCTGCTGTTAACAAGCAGAGTCACTGAAGAAAAGAGACAACAAGAACTACAACTGACTTCAGCCACAGCCTTAGATGAAATCAACTGAAGATCTCAGCAGAGGAGGATAAACAACTCCACAAACAGCATTACCAGCTTCATGCATTACTAACCAGATTGACTTTATGTCTGTTATACGTCTACAGAAGCTCTTATTGAGATTTAACAGAGTTTTTTTTTGTTGATTTTGTGTTGAAAATGTTTTGGTTTTTTTTGTGTCACCATCATGGTGATCAGTGTTTTCTTTAGACGGGCAGTTTGACAACTTTTTAATGTTAGTGTGTCTCTGGCTGCTGTAACTGAGTTTGCTATGGCAAAAAAGCAAAAGAAAACACAATCAGATGCTGTTGGCTGCTCCATGATAAGAATATAATCATTGTGCAGTGGCTTAAATCACTGATTTTATGACTGAGTTTAATATGAGCAATATACTATCAACATTGTTTTATTGTGATTTTAGAAAAAATCCAGCACGGTTTTAATCAGAAAAGCTGAATAAGTTTTAAAACAATGGTGAAGCATGTACAATCTGGTACACTAAGCACTTTGACCTCCTGTGAGATTTACTCACACAGACATCAAGAATCAGCCTATGAATCTCAACAATGGTGACATGCTTCATGCCGCAATGCATTCTGGGAGCCATGGATGAGTTTTGCATGATGCACCCAGAATGCACTGTGGCATGAAGCATGTCACCATTGTTGAGATTCATAAGCTGATTCTTGATGTCTGTGTGTGAGTAAATCTTGCAGGAGTTAGAAGTGCTTATTGTGTGATGTGTTATTAAACTGGAGAACAAAACTTATGCAAACGGTTTAAAAATCGTTCAGTTTATCTGATTACAACACTGCTGGATCTCCTGCTGTAGGGTCACAAGGCTACACAACTATAATCAATGACTCTCAGGAGATCAGCAAATAAGGCCACTATATGATTATCAACAACAAGCCAACATCATCTGTCATCAACTTGTCATCATTAATTTTCTCTCACTGTTCTCACTGTAACAAACAGTTACAGCAGCCAGAGAAAAAAATTAACGCTAACAAGTCAAGGGTCAAGAGCCCAACTAAAGCAAACGCTGATCACCATAATAATGACTTCAAATGAAACTATTATTTTCAATAAAACATCAGCATCTAAACCTCTGTTAAATCTCAATAAGAGCTTCTGTAGACGTATAACAGACATAAAGTCAATCTGGTTAGTAATGCGTGAAGCTGGTAATGCTGTTTGTGGAGTTGTTTAATCCTCCTCTGTTCTGATCTTCAGAGATTTAATGTCTTCTTTTATCTTCAGTTGATTTCATCTAAGGCTGTGGCTGAAGTCAGTTGTAGTTCTTGTTGTGTCTCTCAGTTTTCTCTCCCCTTTCACTTCCTTCCGCTCTCTTTACGGTACACACTGTCATAATAAAAGTCAGATTAAAGTCAGATTAACAGATACTGCTGAATTAACATTCAAAAATAACTTCAGTTTTCATCTTTTAACCTAACATGCTAAACTTTAACTCTTACACTACTGCCCCCTTATGAAAAGAAATGTCCTTGTTTCCTGAAATACAAATAGAAAAATACATCTGTAACAAAATATGCATTCCAGACATTAGAAATTGAAGAAAAAACAAACAAATTTTCAGGTACAAGAAAACACAATTCAAAATGTGAACATGAATCTTTCACAAAATACCAGTAACAGTTTGAATGCATCCGTTTTGTTTTGTTTTTTTAACTCATTTGACATTACTCCACTCTATTTTCAACTATACATTACACAATCCCATACTCAGGAATTCAATTGCATATGAACAAAAATATGTGGAGATGGATACTAAGACATTATACATCCCTAAACCGTAATGGGGGACGCACAGAACGTCCTGACCTTGTTCTCATGCCATTTGCTGGCTGTACCGTAGGGGGTTATACATAGGATTCAGCTCTAGGACCCTCAGAAAATTCAACCTGAGCCTGAAAGGGAGGTAATGTACCATCCCCCTCTTGAATCTGTTTAGGTGGCCTTATAGACTTGGGAACCACAGATTCATGAAAAACGTAGGGCCTGGAGCCTGATAGTGCTGTAAGTGGAGGGCGTCCTCTTCGAGGGGATGTCAGAACTGGATTTGGATCAGGTGACCTCACAGAGCGGTAAGGTTTCAGCTGATTATAATGAATCACTTTAGACTTTGACCTAGAGTCAAGCAGATCTTTCACTTCATATGTCACTCCAATGTCACTTGCCGGTGAATCCAATCTGCTCAAAACCTTGTATGGACCAGACCATTTCGGAGAGAGTTTGTGTCTCTACATAGCTGGAAGATCAACCCATACAAGATCATCCGGTTGATAAGTTACATGACGGATATGACGGTCGTAGTAACGTTTTTGCTGTTCTCCAGCTGTCTGGATGTTATCTGCAACGGCGGTAAAAGCAGAGCATAGTCGTCCCAGCATAGATTGTGCATATTCGGTCGGGGTTCCGGGTGTAGCCCTGGAAGTTGCTGGGGGTACACCAAGGAGAAAATCAGCAGGTAGGCGTGCTTCTCTGCCATGTGCCAAGAAGAAAGGTGTATGTTTGGTTGAGGAATGAACACTCGTATTGTAGGCAAATTTAACTTGCTTTAAGTGGTCATCCCATTCCCCACCTTTGGCATATAGATATTTGGCAAGCTGGTCTTTTATGGACCTATTGGCGCGTTCTACCATACCGTCTGACATGGCATGATATGGGGATGTCTGTGTTTTACGAATTCCAAGCTGGGAACATAGTTCTTTCACCAAATCAGAATCGAACTGTCAGCCTTGGTCAGTGTGCAAACTCTGCGGCACACCATGTTGGCTCACATAATCTTCAAACAAGCACTTGGCGACAGTCATTGCACGTTGATCAGTAACTGCATAGAGATTGAGGTATTTGGTGAAGTAGTCCATTATTACAAGAACATACCGATTCCCTTTCTGTGTAATGGGTATCTCTGTTAGATCAGCAGCAACTTTTTCAAAAGGTATGGCTGTGACTATGTTTTGAGCCTGCTGATGAGGTGTTTGTGGTCTCCTTGATTCACAAGCTTGACATTGGGCACACCATTGCGTAATGTCCCTAGACATTTGGGGCCAGTAA
This sequence comes from Rhinogobio ventralis, assembly GCA_039654625.1. NCBI lineage: Eukaryota > Metazoa > Chordata > Actinopteri > Cypriniformes > Gobionidae > Rhinogobio > Rhinogobio ventralis. The sequence continues at coordinate 14,223,917 of CM077198.1, forward strand.
CATCTCACTAGAGCACGTTGCAGAGTCTTTTGGGCACTAAAATGTCCAGAGAGTGAATGGCCGTGCAAAGTCTCATACACATTATGCTGTAACGCCGGAGGAACTACAACCTGCAGAATCTGTTCACCTGGTGGAGGTCTGACTCTACGACAAAGGACTGAATCTACAAAAGTAAGCCTTGGGAACTCTTTCCAGAAATGCCTAAATCCGTTAGCAGTACCTTTGAGGGTTGCATATTGGGGTCTCTTTTTAGTTAACACCCATTCAGAGACAATACTCAAAACTAGGTCACCTTTCTGAGCCTACAGTATATTATCCATACCCAGGTATGCAACACTGGAAAAGTTAGAGAGTGTAGAATTTGAAGGCTCAAACCCAGAAACTGCACCAGGAGAAACAGGCTGTGCAGAAGTAGGGTGCTACCTCAGTCTGCAACAAAGCAGTAATGAAATGGACAGGATTGATCTCCAAGGCATTGGAAATGTCGCTCTCCCTATCAGGTCGACAAGACATGGCATCAGCATTGGCGTGTTTGTGACCATGTCGGTACTCAATGGTCCAGTCTTAAAGATCAAACTCTAGAGCCCACCTTGCTCTGCGCCCCGTTGGATCACCATCCAAAACCAGTCGTCTCAGACTAAGCAAGGGCTTGTGATCAGTGATGATTTGAAAAGAATGACCCATGAGATACTTACGGAAATGAAGAATGGACCAAACAATAGCCCACAACTCCCTGTCGTATGTTGACCATCGTTTTAAAGTAGGTGTCAGGATGTGACTGCCATAAGCGATGACACTCTCTTTGTTGTCAACATTAATATGGGACAGAACACATCCGATAGCTGTGTTGGAAGCATCAGTGAAGAGCAAAAATTGGTCTGGATAGGAAAGAATTGGAGCATTGGTAAGTGCATACCACAAAGAATTGAAAGCTTCCTGTTCTACTTAGGTCCAAACAAACTATTTCCCTTTCTGAGTTAGAGCATGCAGTGGCTGTGACATTTGAGCAAAGCAATGAATGAAACGCCTGTAATATGAGGACAGGCCTAAGAAGGCTCAAACTTCCGTAGGATTTCCAGGAGTAGGCCATTCCTTAAGCTTCTGAATGTTTTTCTCATCAGGCTGAAGACCGGCAGAAGATACAACATGGCCCAGAAATGTCACTTGCTGTTGGGCAAAATAACATTTAGCTGGTTTCAGCTTCAAGTTTGCTGCTCTCAAACGCTGGAAGACCTCTCTCAAATGTTGAATGTGCTCAGCAAAATTCTTGCTGTAGACGATGATGTCGTCTAAATAAACAAGCCATGTCTTCCAAGACAAACCCTGCAGTACTAGCTGCATCAAATGTTTAAAGGTGGGCGAAGCATTGACAAGACCCATTGCCATCACTGTAAACTGATATAAAGGACGACCAGTAGTGAAGGCTGTTTTTGGTTTGTCTGCCTCGTGAAGCTGCACTTGCCAGATGAGAGATCCATGGTAATGAATATAGAGGAACCTCTAAGTGCGTCCAAGGTGTCATCTGTTCTTGGTAAAGGATGGGCATCCTTAATGGTGACAGAATTAAGGCCTCTATAATCTACGCAAAAGCACCAGGTGCCATCTTTTTTTCCGTACCACAACGACAGGTGCAGCCCAAGGTCTATGACTGACTTCCACAATACCTTTTGCCAACATGTCATCCACCTGTGACTGAATCCCCTCTTGCATCTGAGGAGAAGAACGATAGGCCCTTTTCTAATGGGAATTGCATTGTCAGTATTGATTCTGTGTTTGACTATGTTCGTTCTACCAAAATCTGTAGGGCTCTTACTAAACACATCACAATACTCATGCAACAGTGAGTGTAGTTCGTTCACCTGAGGGTCAGACAGATTCCCTCTTTGAACCTCAAATGGAACAGGTGGCACCTGTGTAGAAGGGGTGGAAACATTACATACAGAATCTGAATGCTGAATGACATCATCTTGGTGTATTGGAGTGAACTCCCCCAACTGCATACCTGGTAGCAGTACAAAAGTTTGTTGGATTCATGACCTGCACTACAGTTTGACCATTTTCGGCTATTGTAAGGGTGCGTGCAATTACAATACCATCCAATTTAGATGGGTATGGCTCAAGCAACCCACTGTAACCGTCTGCTAAACCTGCATTAACTGCAAACGGGATAAGTTGAGCCTGTACAGTGCATCTCACATTGGGGAGGAATGGTAATAGCCACAGTAATTTGAGCTGTGCAAAGTACAGGGGCAAGTTGAGATGTGCTTAACAACAGTCTGATCATAAAGGCAACACAGTCCCTTACCCCCTTACCTTACAACGAGCTGTTGTAAGACATGGTGTCATTCTATTGTCCACGTCTGTCATCCTCGTAGTAGTCAGTGCAGCCTGCAGTGGAGTATTTTGGAGAATCCTTGAACCTCTCCCTTCGATGAGACGAAAAATCCACTCTGTCATTATGCTGGTATGTGTCGCCACATTGTCTGCGAAGGTCTCTTCGATGGCTGGGAGATCTGCTGTAGCTGTCAGGTGAAGGAGAACGAGCATCTGAATGTCTGGTTGGTGAATGTCCATACGCTGCAATCCATGCCATAGCATATCTCGTTGGGTTGCGGCGATGTGGTGATGGAGTCTGGCGAGATTGACTGCGTTGATCACATATTTACAGTTTCAATGCTGACACATTATTACTTAAGTCTTTAACTGTGTTAGTAAGATAAACAACTGCTTGCTTCAGACAAAAAGTGTCAGTGTCAGAAATAACATTCACTGTCTGTGCTGCCGAATTGTCTCTCACCACAGACGAAACCGGCTGTATCAGTCTGGCAGCCTGTCGTGCCCGTTCAGCTTGAGTAGCGACTTGGAAGGCATCTTTGAACGTTTTCACGCCCCTCTCATGGCACTTAATCTGGAGTTCTTGATCTAAACCAGCCAGAAATCTCGTCAGTTTCATGTATTCAGACGCGTTCTGTTCAAAATCTGGAAAAGCTTCTTTGACCAGTCTACATATGTCTGCTGCATACACTTCCATTGGTTCATTAGGCAATTTGTGGCGTGAATTTGGAAATGTTTGAAAAGACGCAATTACATCCTTCTGGCCAAAAGCATCTTGTAAGTGTTTTTTTGCTGAAGTAAAAGAGTGCTGAATTTTGGATGGAAAATTGTTGTCCAAACAATTAACAGTTCAGGTGGCAATCTAGTAGACAACTCTGCTGCTAACACTGCATCCAAATCAACACCGCTATCTTTATAGCGAGCCTCTTGAATTACCTCATAACGACGGGCCCACAGCTGAAAAGACTCGGAGCCATCGTTGCGAAATGGCGACAGTAAAGGAATGTCCTTTGGGGTGGTTTGTGTGCGGTGCGCCCGTGAGGAATGAGCACTGTTCTCTAGTGGCGCTTGTGCTTCCTCATCTGACATCGTTGAAGTTTATTCAGAACATACCGACGTTCACTGTGTCCCGCTAAAATCACAGTAACGGACAGACTGCGTTCGCTCGAAGCAACAACATCCACTTTAACAGATAGATACTGCTGAATTAACATTCAAAAATAACGGTTTTCATCTTTTAACAAATAAATAACCCACCTCTTACAATAATGATGAGTGCACAGGTGGGTGATGGGGTGTGTGGAGATGACTTATTGATACTGTCTCTCCACAACCAATATATATTCATGACCCCTTGAGGGCTAAAGTGGCCCTGTAAGATTTGCTCCAATTTATTCAAAGTAGACATCAGTGCCACCGGAGGGATCAATGAGTATGGTCCAGTATGGTTCCTGCCTTGTTTATTCCAAAAACCTTAGAAATGGCTTTGAAACCAAACTTCTTTTTCTCAGCTGTTTTGGAGTTTCCTTTATAGCAGCACTTTATGTTAGACGCTTTGAAATGACTACATATAGGTGAAATATTACTTAACAGGTCTAGTTGCAGTAAAGTCGACTTCAGTCTGCAAGTTTCAGCAAGTTCCAGCTAAAAGTTTGATTACTTTTTTAAGAACTAACACTATACGCTGGATTTGTGTATTTTTTATTTATTGCGGTGCACATGCGGGAACTGTATCCATAACAGCCCAGTACTAACATAAATTACTGATGAAACCTTAAAGTTTGTAAAACATATCTTGCTCCATCCTTTATCTTTACTCAAAGTAGTAAGAATGACAGACAATCTCATTAATAGACCCAATTTTAGGTAATAGTGGCCCACAGCTGATTAGCAGAACTATTTCAGTAAGACAGTAATAACGTGGGATAGCCGGAAGCTTACACAATATAAAACACAAAACTACGTATTTTGAACACCCAGTAGAAAATATATACATCAATAATTATTCATACTTACAGGTTGTGATTCAGAAGAGCAAGTTGGTCCAAATAAACTGGGTACTTACCCATCTTTCAGCAAGCATTTTGCGAATCCCGCGTTGAACTCTGAGATTTTGAGATTTGAAAATCCCGCTTTGAAGGGTGGGTTAAGTTGCTTGCAGGTGGACAACATGCAAATGTCTTATCTAGTGACGTAGAACCGTAACACAGTGGTATTCGAATTTCAGACGACTCGTTTAGGTGGTTCAGAGTCAATTCTTTCTTTTGGGAGACAATAACTTTATTTATCGTGCACTTTTGACTTTACAACTTCGCAGAATGTTTACATTCATAAACAGCTATATTACACACTGCATGAAAGGGAATATTCGAAAAACCATAATAGGGGCACTAAGGATGAATTTAGGCATTTAAGAGGGAATCAGGGCGCAAATACTTTTGCATGCCATTCTATGCATGGTTGGTGCATTAATTAGGCCTGTAGCTTTCAGATATCAGTGGGAATTCTCAAAGTTGATCAGGCAAGGCAGTTGCCGGGTTTCCATGGTGGTCTGAGTCAATCAATCTGTGTTTGAAGGGAGAGAAACATTAGCACACAAACCTGTAGTGCTGGTATCCTTTTTTTTCCCGGTAACTCTACAATGCAGGTTCACTAACATGCATTATTTTATGCTTAATTCATTCACAAATAAAGTTAATGTATGACTCATGAAGAACTAACACGGCAAATAACAGTAGAACCCATTATAAGCAGCAATGCTGTCTGCACTGGATGCAGAGCGACGCGACAAATCCCCAACAGTAAACTGATGCCCCGTTCTATTTCTGACGTACTCCAAGTACTAGCGCTACTTCTCTCACAAATGATCGGTCACTTTGTTTGCGTCCAGTAGACAGCTATTGCAGTGTGACACCACAATGCATCTTAATCAGATTAGTCTCTTTATTAGTAGCTTAGTTCTGCATGAGTCATAAGGGGTTTTCGCACTGGAGGAGCCTTTTCCTAGTTCCTATAACTAATGGCAGAAGTACCCACTTTTTGGCGTATTCAAACTGCAGGAAATGGGAACAATTTTAGTTCTAGGAATGCCTTTTGGTTGAACTAAATTAGCTCCTACTTCAGAGTAGGGTCTAACCCAGCACAATAGGAACTGCCAGTGACTTAGTGTGCGTTGACTGGCACCCGGCTGTGTAAACACACAGTTTATATCTTATATATTTACTCTATGAATTAGCGATAGATTGACCGACGCCACTTCTCAATCTTTATGCTAAGGAGGAAATCCAACGTGACTTTGAAAGGGCCAAGTGAAACAAGATTGTGTATTTCTGATCAGCTAGCAACACTGGGCATCAACCACATGGCAAACGCTATAATAGCTTTTTGTATACCATTTACTTTCTTTGTTTATCAGTTCTATCAAATAACGTATTAGATAGGACTAATAAACAGATCGTAAACTAATGAAGATGCAGAACGTAAGTGACGGCTTACGTCACTTCAGAGTTCCAACTGGCTGTATGAATGCAACCAGGAAAGTGATCCTAAGGGAACATTTAGTTCTCGGGGGACTGCCCTGGAGGCTAGTTCCTGTAACCTAAGCCTTATTCGGACGGGATTAGTTTCACATGGAGAGGTGGAGTAAAGTAATTATTACCTGAGCTTCAGTAAAGATTACAGTGACTTTTACCTTTTGTAAAATGGTCTGAAAAAATTACCTCTGGTAATGCTAATGCTAAATATTCCGTCATTTTCTTAAAAGTAGTTTTCTGTGTTTTTTCAAGTAAGGAGGCACTTGATGAAGCATTCAGTTGCGTTCTAGGCGGTGGGACAAGCCTGTGGCAAACCTCAAGTGTTTTCTGCTTACCATTCAGATCAAAAAGAAGGTCAAAAGCAATTGTTAGAAGCAAAAAACTTCTTTTAGCTTTAGGTAAGTGCCTATTACCAACAGAATCCAATAATAATTAAATTGATTTAAGTAATAAATCGTTTGACTGGACCTAACTGTAATTATATATATTTTATATAGTTTAATATTTTATATTAATAATATATAATTGTTACATATGCACATGACGACAGGGAGGTGACGGCGGTGCATAAATCGAGTGACCCCTCCCACTTCTGGTAGTTTTACTGAGATTTCTTATCCCGTGCGAATTGGCCAGTAATATTATAGACGTCCTGTGATAAAATTACATTACTCCATTTACCCTTGTAAAACTAATCCTGTCCGAATAGGGCTTCAGTTCCTATAACTACCTGGTGCGAAAGCCCCTATACCAGTGGCGTGCGGTCCATATAAGCTGCGAATGCTCTGCATACCCAAGCCATTCTTGGATTCGCTGATTAGTATTAACAAAATAAATTACTAAAAATTCCCTTGTTTGAGGTGTACCATAAAGCTTACATGATGAAATGTTATACTTATGTAACTCTGTAATTTATTTATTTGCCAAACGACGGTAATTTTCTTCAAATCTGCCACTCACTGAGTGTTCCGGGTAAGCGGATCCACAGCAGCTTTGGCATCTATGGTCTGTTGTTATGTATAATTGTCATTGTCATCATTGTACAGCATTCTCATTGGTTAGCTGGCGTACGGGGAATTTCATGAGCAGGGTAAGTGGTCTGTGAATCGCTCGCCCAGGAGGAAAAATGTGCTGTTACTGCCAGAACTCGATATCACATTGTGTTTAATACAAAACTAAATAGATTGAATCAAGTGAAAAATAAGCCATAACTGAAACTATTTTCATATTATTTTATTTTCTCCATAGGGAAATTTATTTTTAATGAAAACTTTAAAAGACAGGCGCTGCGTAATATCATTGCGCCGCTACACCCATGGTACGTCAGCAAAGTTCCTGGATTATTACGCAGGAATGAGAGTATAGTACCTAGCCATATCGGTCTAGAAAATTGCAACTTTTAATTTTCCGTCGGTCTTAGTACACGATAAAAATGGTATGTATGGACTTATCTAACTCTGGGGGATACGGTGAATAAGCTGAAGTCCCAAAAAGTCGGCGTGTTCCTTTAAGGGGTTAAGTATGAATTAATGCACATTTGTGCACCTGTATTGTGAAGTGTTACCATTTTGTTTGTTTGTTTTGGGCTGAAACCACTTTTGGCATTGTGTTATTTCTTCTCTTGTCCACAGTTTTTTGTTGTTGTTGTTGTTGTCTTGTTATTTTTTACTGTTTTGTGCGTTTCCTTTGAGATACCAGAGCTGCTCCAGCTTGCATACAGAGAACCAGCCTTCACACTAGGTCATGTCAAATTCATCTCGCAGGAACTTCAGTGAATGTGTTCTTACATTACAACAAAATTTACTTGTTTCTAAAGAATTTTCTTTCTTTATTTAATTTTTTTGTAGGGCCAATAAATTGTATGCTGTCTATTGTATCACTCCTCCAGTTCAATCTTCAGTTCTCTTATGAATGCACATGGTGTTTCATAACATATTTCATAGAGGTATGAAACATGTATGCATTTTCTTCCTCAATGTTGTAGACTGAATGGTCAAGGGATGTTATTTGTTTGATTGTATGTGTCGACCTTGGAGTGAGAACAGAGAGAGAACCACTGTGTCTCTGTGCTTTCAAAAGAGGAGAGGATATTCTGCTAATGTGTTGATTTCAGCAATCCTTGGGACTGTATTTAATGAAAACAAGATTTGAAAACCTTTGTCACGATGTGTGTCACGTTGAGTGGCACACTCAAAAGAACTTTGATATTTTTACACTTTTCTTATTGCAGAAATAAACCATCTACAAAACACTTTGATGTGCTTTAGCACACACTTGGAGCAGAATAAAAATGGTTTAACTTCCTGTAATGCTTCATAGAACAGTGATTTATTGTTTTCTACCATCTTCTTTTGTTATTTTGGTGAACAAAATGACAGTCAGAGTCTCATCTTTGTTGATAAGACTCATCTTTGATGATGCAGAGAGTTATATTTGTTATACCGCATTCCAAGTGGATTGTTAAAAAAATAGGACACATGAACAACACATTACAGTATATTGACTCTTAGTCCATTTTATAATGCCCAGACTTTTCAGAAAGTGAACACTTTGCTTGGACAACATGTACGTTACGTGATGTTGTTTATCACAGTTAAGTCATTCCTGACTGTCTCCTGCTGTCTGGATGGGGTTATCATGTATTGACCAGGTAAATAAATAGCCTGTAACATTACGATTGCGTGAAAATGCCGGCACAATCAGTGAGAACACTTTTTCAACAGAACGGACTTAAATATTTGGGGGATGAGGGCATCAGCTATACATAGATAACAAATAGGTCTCTGTTGGACATCACTGTGTGACTTTCATCTGACATATACAAGCAGTGCTTGTACTTGATGGTGAAGCATAATCGACAATGCTTTCCCATCATCCATTGCTGTGTATGCCAATTATTTATTGATGATAATTTGGAGGAAACATTTGAAAGAACACATAGCATGTAGTTTAAATGTGTTCACAATAAAAGTAATCTGCCTTTATAATTCGAATGCATCTACAAACAAAGAGATTTTTTTTATCTTCTTGTAAAAGTGGTGTATTTCAGAAGGGGTTATTTATCATAAAAGGGCATATTGTCCATGGCTCGTAATGCCCCTTGTACAATATCTGGCACGCGCACAGTTTTTGTGGTGCACTTAGTAGGAGGTGGTGAACATTGTTGTGCACTACTTGTTTTTTTTTTGTTTTTTTTACCGCGTGACACCTCATGGGGCGAGTGCGCTTTGGCAGCTTGCCTTGCCCCAAGAGCTACACTAGGATAGTAATAGCTGGAAGTTGACCGAGGCTTGTTTTTAAATGTGCATGTTTATTCTTTTACCCAGTAGCCTGTGGGTTAGCTCTGGCAATATGTGATACTTGTTTACTGCCAGACTTTTCATAGCTGACGTGATACAGAAAATTAGCTCTATTATACTGTACAATCCATGATTGTTGAATACATGTATACAGTTCAAGTTCAGTGCCAGATATATTAAATGCTGTCCCACAAACATCATATGATGACTTGCAACTGAATAACTGAATATACGCTCATATTGTTCACTGACAGAGCCTGAATAATGAAACATGGCTCTTAAGGCTGCCAGGGACAGCTGCGTCGCCCTTATAAACAATTAATTGTGGGACTGGTTATTGAGTATTACTTTTAATGCAATTGTGAGAAATTATGTATTAAGCCAATCTTGCTCTGACGGAAATAGAGTGCAAAGGCTTTTGAAGAGAGAAAAAAAATCAAGACTTTAAAAGCTATAAATAAAGTCCATTTCCAAAATGGACCATCCCAGATATGATTAATTCTCGGTGTCATGCAAAGCAAGATGCATTTGAGTCCATATGAATATGCATATTTATAAAAATGGATGCTGTCCATTTTTCAAAATCAGAAGGACTCTTCTTTAAACACAAAAGACAATATTAGCCTATTTTATTAGCCTATATAGAAGCTTAATTTGCAGAAATTACATTTATGAGACCTTTAAATCAATTTGACAAAATCTTGTCAATGGGACTGGCATCAGAAAGAAGTTTAAAAGGCAGCCTTCTTTAACGATTTAAGGGAATCAAATGGTTACCTTGATCTTAAAGTCCCTAACTTTACCTTAATAAAAAAAAATGCATTTGTTTGTTTTGTTCAATGAGCAGAATATTGCAGACTTGAATTGCAGTCTTTACAAAGCTACTCCACTTGCTCTGTCAACAAGTCTGACATGGAACACCTTACAAACGTTTGACCTTCATGGTAGTAATTAAGCTCCTGGCCTTCTTGTAATTAGATGAGCTTTTACAAAACCAAGTAAACATTGCTTTTAACCCATTAGTTTGGTTTTCATAGTTGCAAGAACTTTCCTTACTCTGGGAATTGCTCAATAATTGAAAAATTGACTTCAATCTGAGTGAATGAAAAATGACATAATTGGTGTCTTCTTTGGAACTGATTATGTGCAGGTTATTTTTTGAGGTCTCGGAATAATCTTGTCAGGGATCATCAAATGGGATGTGTTTTTTGTTAACAATTTTCTAAGCTTCCTTTTTGCTATAGTTTATGTGCTGCCTTTTATGTTTGCACTCCACAAGTTTATGTTCACCATTTTGGCTTGGTTGGTTAGGATTACATTTTCGGAGAGGAATGTTGGTCCGGGATCAATAAAATATGTTGACCAAGGAACGCGTTCAACTATGCAAAATCAGGATGTGCATACAGCATTTGAATTAAAGGATTAGTTCATTTAATTTCCTGATAATTTACTCACCCCGATGTCATCCAAGATGTTCATGTGTTTCTTTCTTCAGTGGGAAAGAAATTAAAGTTCTTGAGGTAAACATTCCAAGATTTTTCTCCATATAGTGGACTTCAATGGGGACAGGTCCAAATTGCAGTTTCAATGCAGCTACAAAGAGCTCTACATGATCCCAGCCGAGGAATAAGGGTCTTATATAGCAAAACGATCTGTCATTTTCTAAAAAAAAATTTTTTCTAAAAAACCACAAATGCTCATCTCACAAATACCCTCATATAGTTCCAAACTTTCGTTCATCTTCGGAACACAAATGAAAATCTTTTTGATGCATTTGAGAGCTTTCTGTTCCTCCATAGAGAGATACACAACTGACACTTTAACACTTCATAAAGAGATCATAAAACTAATCCACATGAATTGAGCAGTTTAGTATTTCTGAAGAGATATGATCACTTTATATGATTAACAGTTTTATTTTAGGCTTTTATTCACATATGAACATTGATCCGCGAACATGAATAGAAGCTCAACTGAAGCTCATTGGTTCTTGCTAAAGCTCAAACGTGCTGTGTAACACGATAATGAACCTCATTGGTTTTTTCTGAAGCTCAAACGTGCTGCTTAACACAAGAATTAACCTCATTGGTTCTTGCTGAAGCTCAAACGTGCTGCGTAACACATGAGAATGAACCTCATTGGTTCTTGCTGAAGCTCAAACGTGCTGTGTAACACATGAGAATTAACCTCATTGGTTCTTGCTGAAGCTCAAACGTGCTGCGTAACACGATAATGAACCTCATTGGTTCTTGCTGAAGCTCAAATGTACTGCGTAACACAAGAATGAACCTCATTGGTTCTTGCTGAAGCTCAAATGTGCTGTGTAACACAAAAATTAACCTCATTGGTTCTTGCTGAAGCTCAAATGTGCTGCGTAATACATGAGAATGAACCTCATTGGTTCTTGCTGAAGCTCAAATGTGCTGCGTAACACGATAATGAACCTCATTGGTTCTTGCTGAAGCTCAAACGTGCTGCGTAACACATGAGAATGAACCTCATTGGTTCTTGCTGAAGCTCAAATGTGCTGCGTAACACAAAAATGAACCTCATTGGTTCTTGCTGAAGCTCAAACGTGCTGCGTAACACATGAGAATGAACCTCATTGGTTCTTGCTGAAGCTCAAATGTACTGCGTAACACGAGAATGAACCTCATTGGTTCTTGCTGAAGCTCAAACGTAATGCGTAACACGAGAATAAACCTCATTGTTTCTTGCTGAAGCTCAAATGTGCTGCGTAACACGAGAATGAACATCATTGAACATATGGCAGAAAAATATGATGTTCCCTCAACATCGGATCTCGAAGCCACAACTTCACATTTACTGTCCTACATATCATGCTCCTACGAGTTAATTTGACGTTCCCATGAATTAATAGACCTATCTCGTGGCCACGACACAACTAGGTGAACCGAACATGTCCCCTCCCGGTCACCATAGATAAGAAACATATCATATCATTCATCTCTGTTTTCAGTGCATCAAACAGCATGTTCACACTCTAAAGCATCAGCACCAAATTACCTTTGGGCGCAGGCTTTTCTGGTGTCGTTGACTGGCAATGAGGGCCGTTTAGCACTTTGTGTCTCCAAGGCCACTGGAAGAAGTATAATTGAGAAATCAGCAGGCCCCTTCACTTCTCACAAAGTCATTCGCTTACATACTGCATTCCCACCCCAATCATCAGCTTAACAGCTTAGCTGTATTTGTACTTGAAGATTGTATGTCTGGTGGCACCCTCTTCTTATCCTGGCAGGGGCTGCTTGGGAAAGTGGCAAACTTTCAGTCTGGCAGGAAGAGAGTATTGATTTATTTGTGCTATTATTTTGTCTTTGAAGTCGAATGAATACAGATGTTATGCTAGAGGACTATTTTGGAGTGTAATCTTAGAAAGGACAGTCAGCCTGTACTTTTGCCTATTTGTCTGTTCACATACTGTTAGACACAAGACGAGTGATTTCTGAGTCTCAAATCTTGTCAAATTTTCTCCTCAATGCCAATTTTTTATCCACTTCTTTCAGTGGATGTATTTGGAATAAATTATGGACATGAAAGAGGATTGATTTTACACATTCACGTCTCTGTCGAGAGCATCTTAGAGATGATTACAAACAAGAGTAGGACAGCAAATTAAGGATGTCCATTTGTTACTGCACTACTGGTTTGTGGAACATTCAGTGCACACATTATACAATGACATTCAGGGTGGTTGATGTTTGGAAAGAAATTTCTATAAGAACAAAAAAAAATTTCAAGAAGCATACTGTTGCTATGGTTACCTTCTCAGGTGAACAATTTATCTCTGTGAATTCCCATTTACTACAAGGTGAAAATACAAGACCTGGGGCCTCATGTATAAAACTTTCCGTAGATTTCATCCTAAAAGTGTCATATAGTGTCAAATATACGCACAAAAGCTGAACCTGCGCAAAATTCCCTTTATAAAACCCAGTCAGCGGAAGATTGTGCATACACACATCTCCACCCTGTCTCCTCCCTGAAATAACCATATATGGAGCTTACATCGCCTAGTTTTACCATGCATGAAGTCATCTGCATATCATTTTCATGCTTATTCCCATCCACGTGATACCATGTTTAAGACATTAGGAAACTATGACTACAGACTATGTGCCGTTACATTACATTGCTAAAAATCATTCAGTTCCCTTGCCTTGTTTTAGAATAAATAAATCAAAATGGTATAAAATACATTTCAGAGAGTTTTTAGACAAGAGTTATTATCAATCTTTTCCACTGGTCAAATAGTATTTTTGCCACTATTATATATGTTTAATACATATTTAGATATTTAATTGTGCATTCTCATTTATCCTATTTTAGATTACATTTGTTGTCATCTAATGCTCACTTAAAAACACTAATAATTTAATAATAGTGTTAAATGTAATCTTTATCTAAAGAATATACATGTTTTTTATACTGTACATGTATAATGTTGTAATACCTAAATTCACTCCATTTTAAATTTGTGCCTCTATTTAAAAAATCTGCTAAATGTGGGAGGATATATATATATATATATATATATATATATATATATATATATATATATATATATATATATATATATATATATATATATAAAATGGAAATCCTGTAGGCTACTATAACTAGAGCTGCTTTTGTACTTTTGATTGAACAGTGTTTATTTTTGCTTATGTTTATTTTCTATTGTAAAAACCTATTATACTTTTAAAATGGCTAATATTGTTTATTTAAATATTATTTGGTATTGAGAAATGGTCCGTTTGTGATTGTGATTTCGACTTCAGTGAAATGTTTACATTATTACACCATTAGATGGCAGAAAAGACTGTCCTTATGAGTGAGTCAGTAACAAAGACTTTTATACTGAAAGGACGAAACAAGGTTGTAAACAATAAGATATAACTTACAAATGCACTGACTAGCACTGTCATGGGAAATCCCCTTAACTGTTAAAAGGACAAAGACAAAGACCGCTTTCCTCAGCGGACATTCAAACTGATTTTGTGATTATAAATATAAGATAAGCTAGACGCAGGTATTGCAATCGCTCAGTCGATCTTTCTGTCATAATACTCTAACTCTACATAATACAATAAGCTTCAATGAAGCGACTCAGAGTTCCTTCGTTACTAGTTCTAAAGTGACGTTTTAGAATTAGTAACGGAGGCTTGGGCTCAACTGTTAAACTGTAAACTTGAGATTTGAATCTGTGGCGGAAGGAAGGACCCCACAAAAGAGGTTTTTTTTAAAGACACTGTGTTGTTGTTTCTTATTTATTTACACACTTGTGCCAATGAACTGTTGTAAAAACGCAATATGTTATACAGCCATATCATACAGCTACGAGTGTAATATATAAGGGATAATCCGACTATCTGTGCATTAACCGATTTTATTGCACAATGTGGAGGTTTTAACCTCCTGGAGCCGTATGGATTACTTTTAAAATGGATGGATGCACTTTTTTGGACTTTAATATAACTCTGACTGTATTCATCTGAAAGAAGAATGTCATATACATCAAGGATAGCTTGAGGGTGAGTAAATTATGGGATAATTTTAATTTTTGGGTGAACTATCCCTTTAAATAGGCCTATCTGGGCCAACAGGTTCAGAATCTAAAAGGGGTGACCTAAGAACTAGTGAGATTTGGAGATCACAATCCCACACTGTCATCAACATTGTGCCCTTGAGCGAGGAACTTAACCCCACGTTGCTCTAGAGAGACTGTCCGTGCAATTACAGGACAGTAAATCACTTTGAAAGAAAAAGCTTGTGATAAAATGCCAAGTGCTGACTGACTGATTTGGATTAATTTACCTAATGAAAAACAAGACCATCAACATGATATTTATTGCACAAACAAGGTTTTTACACGTGTCAGCAGGTATCAATTCATATCCTGGATCTTGCATTCTGCTTGTGAAGGCATTTACAATATTGCTGGATACTTGAAATAACAGGTGTAAATGAAGATCAAATAAAAGTCATTTCAATGACACAAGCCTCACATAAGCAAGTGGAATCTGGCGGCTTCCATGATGTGTTGCTGTGGCTTCGGTCTGCCCTCAGTCCCCTCACAGGTGATCCCAGTTAATCAGCCTCAGCTGGGGGTGCTTCATTAGTGACTTCAATGGCATGCCTTAAAACTTGTAAATTACTATGTTTTCAAAGTTAACACCCTCTCGGTTGTGCTGAAAGATTTGGGGCGGTTACTGTAGACCCATAGCTGATCTTCACTAAGTGCTTTTAGTTTTAATACTGATCACATAAAATATATGTGTATTTATACATTAAAATGTTCTAAGAGAGCTGAACATATGGCTAAAAACAAAAAGGGTAAATCTCAGAGACCCTGTATTATTTCTCACATTATGCATTCTTAAAATACAGTATCCTGTCTCAGATTTGCAGCAAGGGCCCTATTTTCCATTCCAAAAAAAAAGTGGTTCATAGAACTTTTTAATAAATGGCTTGAACTTAAAAAGTCAAGTAGCCTAGATTTAAAATCAGTAATTTAGATGAATGATACCTATTTAGATTAAGTGCATTTTCTAAGTGATATTTATCACAGTAACTAAATAATTTATTAAATGTGACAACAATGTAAACAAAATTGGCAAATGTATAAATAATGCAGCTATATTAATCACGCCCCAGTGCATTCTGGGAGAACTGGACGAATAGGACTGAATCACAAAACCCTCTTTATTTAATCTAAGAATCATTTTTAATGTGTATTCAATTATACTGAGTGTATTATATTCATTTATTATAGTATATTTTGAATGTACTTGCTATTCTATAAGAAAAATACACATTAGATGTTTGAATAACATGGAAGGATATATAGCATTGTCACATAAAATAATAAAATATGGATCCATATTTTCACAAATCATCCATATATGTGTAATAAGAATGCCTAGGGCACCACAAATTACATAATGGTCACAGTATAACTGACTATATTTCAGATTTAGCAGTATTTCAATGTCTGTGTTCAGAATGTTCACTGCAGATAAAAACAACAGAAGAGCAAGTCTCAAGAGAATGTCTCCGAAAGTGATTGTAAATATTAAAATCCTTGCATTAAATCGTTTCAAACGCCAATTCAAAAACATATACCCACTCGGAAAGAGGTTATATTTGGACACTTGTAGTTCAACCATTAGTACAACCTAGCTGGATTTTAACCATGGGATTTTTTTATTTTTTTTTTTATTTCAAAGCAGTAAATAATCTGCACAGATGCACATCTCATTTTCTGAAGGCAAGTGAATTATTTAGTGTAATCTGGGAAAAAGCACGGCTGTGCATCATATTTTAATGTGATACATCAGGGAGCTATTCTCCCTATGCATTTCTGCTTTCCGCATAAGGGCACATCCACAGTCAATCATAGGATTTATGACTGCTGGGGAAGAAAAGAAGGGCTGTAGAATTATGGTAGGCTTTGCACTATATGATCAGATTTTGGATATGCTAAAATATGCACTGCATAAAAATCGCTGATTGAATAATATTACACATTTTTCTATTGCAATGCTATTTATTTATTTTTGAGGAACACTTGGAAAAGTCGGGAAAAAGGCGGGACAGGACACTAACAGTTGCGAGTTGCAGACTGAATGGTGACTCAACAGTGAGATATTGCCTTTAGGCTCATTTGAATGAACAGCTGGTGGGTTAATGAACAGAAAACAACATGTCATGGGGTTCCCATAACTCCCCCAGAGATGTATATGAAGATTTTTAGACAGAAAGGAAAAATAATGGCAATGCTTCATTAGCTTTATGTTTACGCCTGCGTGACTTTTGAACATCGATATGTGTATAAACATCCTATGAAGTGCAATTGTTGTGTTTAATGTGTTGCCTGCAGACTACAGTTCGATTGTGTAAAAATGGTGTGCCATTGTGCATGTTTTGATATTCATACTATTAAATATTGAATATGTCCCCCATGTTTCACTCAAAGCACATTAAAACTGCATTCGAAAGAATTAAATGGTGCTAAACTTATTTTTAAAATCATTCCTGATCCATCTGCAGGGACATTCATATACAGACTCAAAAATAAACCACAGAGAGTGATGTTGCTCCTATGAGGAAGGATAGAGATCCTTAGTGCCATTTGGCAAGATGATGAAAAATCCTTCCCTGTACTCCACAGCACTTTCCAATTACTCTTCTTCACACACTAGAAATCTTGGCTGTCACTCAGGGTGACTTGGTTCTGACTGTAATCCCACTGTCCAGCCCTTACTGGGGCCTTTTTGATTAGCCAATTAAACTGTGGTCTCCCTGACATTTTAAGACCAATGGTATTTATTTCTATTTTAAACATAGCCAGGCTCCCAATCAACCACTTACTGAAACCACACATTCTCATTGATGTTTTAAAGATGAAACCACAAACAAAATTTTGTTTGACATCAAACAATATAAAATAATACTTGTAAGTATTTTTGTAAAATCAAGTCGTAATCAAGTTTTTTTTTTTTTGCAATTAAAACAATCTAAAACTGCTAATAAAAACATACACAACTGTCAGACAGTATTTTTGTGAAAGTCAATAGATGGTGACTAAGTGACTTTCAATTAATTCAACCGATTCATTCAAGAACAAAACAAGTGACTGTATTCATCAGTGAGTCATTGAATAATACACTCAACTAATTCATTCAAAAGCGCTGATTAATTTAGGTGCGAAACATGTGACTATTCATCAGTGAGTCATTGAATCATGCAGGTTTTTTTTTTTTTTATAAATTTTGCTGATAAATTCAGGAACAATACAAACACTATTATGTTTGTTTGGAACTATTATTTGTGCTGTCATCACTGAGAATTTCAGAATCGATTCTGAGCTTAGCTTTTAACCAGATGCGCAATGACGCTGAGTGTGCTTTAGAAACACCCGTATTCTGCTTGCTTCCAATTCTTCACACACATACACCACTCAAACCTTCCATGAAATAATCTTTCATAAAGTTCGGAATGGTTGAAGTGAATTACAACGACGAGCTTCATTGTAGTATATGCGCTGTGAGAGACGAGCGGTTTGTTTGAAGTTACTTGCCAAGAATCGTTTTGGAATTGGATCGTGACTCCCAGAATCAGAATCGGATCGAATTGTGAGGTGACTAAAGATTCCCCCCTATTTATATTAAATTGTTGGATATTTGTTATGGTTTATTTTTTTAATTTTTTTTTTACTAATTTTCGAGGTGAAATCCAGTAATTTTAGTAGAAATCCACATGATCTGGGTGTTCATATGATGTTGAAAGATTTTGCATCTGGTTGTGCAAATTTACCATGTTGACCAACAGAAAACTGCTTGTTTTGAAAGTGACTTCTGTATAAGTGGTGCTTCATACATCGCTACACTATTGACAATAGACAATTGAGTTGTTGTTGTTTTTTGCCTGAGAGTTTTTACGAATATTAGCACGGGTGAAAACACCTTGCTTTTGTGATATTGCTTAAGTAATCCAAATTGTTCATATTTGTTACTGAGACTTCCATTAACTGAACTATGAATTGATTCAGCAGAATGAGCAAAAGTCTGCTTTCAAAACTTGGATGTCCATCAAGTCACAGCTGAATAACTCTTAAGATAGCTTTTTGCCACTCAGATGAAGAAAAAGTTGGGTAGACTTCCATAATGTGCTAAAATGAACAGCACTGCACATTTGGTGCCTTAATTTGACAGCCAAATCCCCACTCTGCTGGGTTCTTTGATAGTTTTAGTTGATGGTTTAAGTTGTGAGATTGGATCAGATGTATCACTTGACTCAAAGAACATGCTGTCAAACACAGACTGACTGACATAGCATGACACAACACTGTTAGGAAACATAATGATAATACTTCTGCACCATAGCAGAGTCAAAAGAACAACCAATGCAATCCTCCTGGTCTAGAGTTGTTTGATTTAACATGCTTTAAAGCTGCACAAAGCACAGGTCTTTCCAAAACCACACACCGTCAGTGTCTAAGGGCTTCCCATTTTAGCCAGCCGTGACACGTGGCCGACTCTAAACTGCTCGGCCCTGCTTCAGTAGGCACCAGTGAAGTGGGTACGCAGGAACAGCTCGAACACTCAGCCAAATCCTCAATCTTACCTGGGAAAAGGTCAGTTTGAATCGTAGAGGAGATGCCCTCCCCCAACAAACAAACAGGAAACAATTCCACATTTTCATTTAATCTACATTTTGCGGATGGAATAGCCTATGGTCTAGAGATAGTGACCATGATGCCACTGCAGTGAGCATAATGCAAATGGGCTCTGTAACAGACAGAAATGAATGAGTGGCTCTCACAGACTGTTAAATCATTTTCAAGTTTGCAGAGTGTGTTTGTCATTCTTATCACTTGCAGGGTTCAGGGAGAGGTACCGGGGGCAAATGAAGGGCAGATGAGCATGTATGCGGCGGAGACTTGTCATGTTTTCATTACCTTGACAGATGATCCGTTGTCTCCTGAACTGTTTGGTAATACAAAGCAAATCACCTGTATTATTAGATTACCGGACACATTCTCTTTCAGATATTGAAGTTGTATAAAACATCTGTGTCACTGAGACGCAGATGTGATTTCTGTTTGGTTTGAATTTAAAGCGATACTTCACCCCAAAAAAATAAAAAATTTGTTATCAATATTTATATACCAGTGTCATATCAAACCTGTATGCTGTTTTCTTTTTCACACAATTCATAGTGACTATTATGTCAAATCACGAAATTTGATTTACTTATTAATGCTTTTATTTTAATGTATTATGGTATACTTTTTATGTGGACTCATTTTATGTTTATATGGTTCTTTTCGAAGCTTGACAGCCTGTGTCGAATATGAACTGTTGTTAAAAAACAAACAAACAAACAAACAATAATTTAAAATGTATTTTTTGTGTGTGTGTTCCATATAAAAACAACAGCATACAGGTTTGGAATGACATGTGGAATAGTCAAGTCACATGTTATATAGCACTTTATACAATACAGTTTGTTTCAAAGCAGCTTCATAGTAAAAAAATAAATAAATAAATAACAGTGTTAGGGCCAGATTTACTAACAGCTTGCGCCAGCACAAACCCTCTTTTGGCGTTAAAAAACTACTGTCAGGATTTACTAAAAACATGCAGTGAAAAATAGCGCTGTAAAGGCATGGACAGGGTTATTTTTGCGGCTGACCTTATTGCATATGCATTTGTATGAGTTTCCCTACAGATGCAAAATTTATGGGAGGAGAGTATTTAAATTAATCATGCACCATGATTACTAAGGTATATGCGCTCGTCAATTTACTGGTAGCCTATTTGCGCCATTATTTACCGCCCCAAAAAAAGCATGTCTTAAACCAGACGCTAATTTGCACTGCTCTTGGTAGATTGCGTTGGTAATTAAGGAAATGATCCGGCTGCGTCTGTGCACATTTTCAGTAGATCACACAAAGAACTTTCCACTCCCATCTGCACTTTTATGGATTTAGGGATTGCACTCTCACGCTAATTTTCCCTGTTTAGCAAATGACCCTTAAAGGTTCAGTATGTAAATTTTAGCAGCATCTAGTGGCGAATTGCAACCGCCCACCGCTCACCCCTCCTTTCGAAGCACATAGAGAAGCTACGGTGGCTGACACAGGACAAAGATGTCATCGAGATAGCAGAGAGTAGCTAGCGCTCTGTAGAGCAGTTTGTCCATTTAGGGCTACTGTAGAAACATGCCGACACAAAATGGCAACTTCACTGTAAGGGGACCCGCTGTGTATGTAGATAGAAATGGCTCATTCTAAGGTAATAAAAACAAAACGGTTCATTATGTAAGGTCCTTTTACACCACTGAAAACATAGTTATGTATATTATATTGCATCCCTGTCAAAATATTACACAGTGGACCTTTAATGTTGTAACTTCAATTATAAAACAAATTCAATTTCAGCTGTAAAGCAACTCTACAGCAGGGGTGGAGCTAGGGGGTGGCGTGAGCTTGTCCTCCCCGCTCACAATTGCTTTTTTTTTTATTAGTTAGTTTGTTTGTTTTTTTTCTTGACAATAATTGCATTTATTTAGACGTAGAACCATCTCTTTATTACCACAACAAACCGGAGACTTCTCAGGCATGCAAAAAAGTATAGGTGCCAAGGGAGCTTCAGTAGATCAACAGTGAACGGCGAACAGTGGCTATATGAATTTTTTAAAGAGTTATTAAGAGCATGCCTCTCAAATGAATGGGCAAAAATACAGCCTACTGCTATGTGAGATCACAATTTAAGGCACAAATTGATATGTAATTTTTTTTTATCTGTAATTTCATGCACAATAAATGTGAGCACATTTTTTTTTTCAATTTCAATTTAAGTATAGGCTATGGAACGGTTGAAATCAATTAATTTTGACAACTAAAATAATGTTAAACAATCAATGTTTAGTTTTTAAAGGATTAGTTCACTTCAAAATGAAAATTTCCTGATCCATCCAAGATGTTCATGTCTTTATTTCTTCAGTGGAAAAGAAATTAAGTTTTTTGAGGAAAACATTTCAGGATTTTTCTCCACACAATAGACTTCAATGGCAACCAAACTGTTGAAGGTCCAAATCAATGCAGTTTCAAAGGGCTTCGAAGGGCTTCAGAGGCTCTGCATGATCCCAGCCGAGGAATAGGGTCTTATCTAGTGAACATCTTGGATGAGATGAGGGTGAGTAAATTATCAGGACATTTTCATTTTAAGGTGAACTAATCCTTTAAGTTGCAAGTTTTTTTTTAAATAGACCCTAACCCAGAATTGTTGAAGAGTTCATTGATTTATATAAAATTAAATGAAGGTTGACTAATCTTTGAACTGTAATCAGCACGTCTTCATGAGGATGAAATGATGGAGAACAAGCTATTGAGGGTTTTAAGAACCAAGCTGATGAGCAAGTTGAAGCAAGTGTGAGATTCTTAGTATGCCTGGAGGTGAGGAATAACACAAACGTATTACTTGATCTAATTCAATAGTATCTCAATTACAATTAAGTACAAATTAAGTGTGTTGTAGGCACTAAAACAGTCCAGTGCTTTATAGTCAAACTCATTTTTATGTAGAAATATTGAAGATTTCTGTGCCTTGCCACCCCTGTGAAAATATCCTGGCTCCACTACAGCTCTACAGAAAATAATACTGTCATTATTCAGCTTAATGGTGTTTCAGTTAATGCTGTAAACTGAAAACATGTATTACTATAAATATTTGGAATGGAAGATATCCATTACCATACCAGTTACTTGCTGATATTAGACATTAGACATACATATACGTCTTCAAATCACCAATGATTTAATAACACTGTTAAATGTAACCATTACTGAATCTTAAAATAATGATGCATTTTTTCATAGTCTATATTATGCCTAAGTTCCCTTTTGAGGGAACTCGCACTGCATCGGTAACGACACTTCGGGGATGCTCCCTTATCATAGTGTGTCTGAAGTATGAATGAAACTAGACCAATCCTGACTGGTGCTACAACATGACGTAGTATGTGACAGCATACCTGGAAGTATAAATGGGGCGCCAGCAACAACAGAGTTAGCTTTTCGCTCTTCAGCAAGCACTCTGTATGTGTGTTGAAAGACTGTGTTTAATAGCAAAGTAAAAGCAAGAATAACGAGTGAACAGTTTAAAAGATGTGTGCACCCCTGCCCTAGATCACGGGTGGGGACACGCATCAGTTGCACACATCTTTTTAACTGTTCACTCGTTATTCTTGCTTTTACTTTACTTTGCTATTAAACACAGTCTTTGAAGACTTTAGCTGTCTACCTCTCCCCGGATGCGGCATCATCCCTGAGAGCCCCGGTGCTGCCCACCAAACCGTGCAGGGACACGTCGGCTATGGTGGGCAGGGCTTATATGGCGGCAGGTCGCCAGGCTGACCTACTGAAGGATTTAGATGAGGGCGAGGGACCAACTCTGGAAGACATTGCGGAGTTGCGGAAGGCGACAGATTTGTCTCTCCAGGTCACCAAGAGATGGCCCATACTATCAGCCGCTCCATGGCAGCTCTGGAGAGACATTTGTGGTTAAGTCTGTCAGGTATTAAGGAGAAGGATAAGAGTTTTCTCCTTGATGCCCCACTTTCACCTTCTGGCCTGACATAGTCAGCACGGTTGTCAACAGGTTTCAGGAGGTGAAGAAGCAATCAGAGGCCTTCCAGCAGTAGAAGGCCTCTGATCCCTCTCCACTCTAAATCCAATGGGTCTGCATCCAAGAGTGCGCAGCCCCAGCCGTCAGCGAGCTCCTCGTACCGGCAGGTGCAAAAGGAGAGCGTCGCCTCTAGAACCCCAACAGAGGCGGCACTCTCGCCCGAAGCCGGCTGAGCAGAAGCTTGATCTGAGGACAATCCTTCAGGCTAAGATGGCTTCGGGGAAGAGGTCCTAGCCATGGTAGGACCTCTGAGGGCTGTCCCCTCCGGGGAGGAACAATCAAGGTTGTTTCCTCTGCGGAGCCCTCTGGAAGTTGATGTAGTAATCCTGCCGTCCAGTATGCTTCGGGCCACATCAATTTCCAGCAAACGCACGCTGCCTCATCCGGCCCAAGGGCTTGCAGCCAGGCAGCGACGGCATCCACACACCGAAAATTGTTCTTGACCTCTCCCTGCCGGTCAGCCACTTCAGGGGGTCAGGAACGAGGCTTGGAGAACACCTAAGTCCTCAAGAGGCTGGTTCCCTTAGTAGATTTTTTCCAGGCATGGCAATGTCTGTCGAATATATCTCCATGGGTCCTGCGTACTGTAAAGATGACTGGTTTGTCCCGATAGATCTAAAGGATGCATACATCCACGTGTCCATTGTTCCTTCTCACAGGAAGTTCCTGAGGATCGCTTTCGGGGGCGAAGCATTCCAATATCAGGTTCTTCCATTCGGCCTAGCTCTCTCCCCTCGCACGTTCACCAAGTGCATGGATGCAGC
This sequence comes from Rhinogobio ventralis, assembly GCA_039654625.1. Classification (NCBI taxonomy): domain Eukaryota; kingdom Metazoa; phylum Chordata; class Actinopteri; order Cypriniformes; family Gobionidae; genus Rhinogobio; species Rhinogobio ventralis. The sequence goes on from CM077198.1 coordinate 14,248,060, forward strand.
TCTGACTTCACTAAGACTCCAGGGCATCTGTGTACTGAACTATATCGACGACTGGCTCATATTGGCCCAGTCGCGAGAAATGGCAGTTCTGCATCGAGACGTCGTCCTTGGCCACATTCAGAGCTTAGGGTTGAGACTCAACAGGAAAAAGAGTGTGTTGACGTCTTCCCAGAGGACCACATTCCTGGGAAAGTTATGGGAATCGATTATGATGCGGGCACAAATGTCTCCTGCACGTATTGAGTCCATATGGGCGATGGTCTCCAGAATGGTGCTAGGCCGCAACATCACTGTAAAGCAGTTTCAAAGACTGCTGGGGCTCAGTACAGCTGCGTCTAATGTAATACCTTTTGACCTGCTGCACATGAGACCGGTACAGTGGTGGCTGAAAGCCAAGGGGTTTTCCCTGAGGGGAAATCCATTCCGTATGATCAGGGTTACGCGCAGATGCCTTCATTCCCTGTCCATATGGAAGAAACCTTGGTTTCTTTCCCAAGGCCCAGTGTTGGGAGTGTCATGTTGCCGGAAAACCGTTTCAACAGACGCCTCCCTCACTGCTTTCGTCTTAGTGGCCGGGTTCCAGTTCACATTGAGGCAGGTTGTTTCGTGTGGCATAGTGAGTATTTCGTTCCCCAAAATGTTGTTACCGACACAGTGCGAGTTCCCTCGCAAGGGGAACATCTCGGGTTACATATGTAACCCTTGTTCCCTGAGAAAGGAACAAGGGTTATATCACTTTGCCACACCTCTCCATACCTGGGAGCATCTTGCTTTTCATAGTTGCTTCATCAGAAGCGAACTCTGTCATGATGTAGCACCAATCAGGATTGGTCTAGTTTCATACATACTTCAGACACGCTACGCTAAGGGAGGGTTCCCTTCTCAAGGAACAAGGGTTACATACGTAAACCAAGATGTTTTTCCTAATGTTTTTTTTAAGAGGTAATAATTTGTAATAGAGTAATTATTTTAATAAATATAGTTATTATCTGGCTATTTACCAATTATCAATGTCAAATTATCAGTGTCAGTTAGAATTTTAATACTAGTGTATTTCTATAAATATTGACAAAATCATTCTAAAACTATTTTAGCACCACACAAAAGGTGGATCTGAATAATTAAATAATAATAATAATAACAAGAATAGTAATATTTTTAAGGATCAACAGTACAAACCAATGTATAAGATTAGTGACTTTCAGCCTATAAGAAAAAGTCAAAAATCAGCATGTGTGTGGCAGGGATATAATGGGCGATATGATTGTTTGCCTGACATGGGCAAAGGTTTACTGAGCTCTTGTCTCGTCTGCCAGCCCTGAGACAACCACTGAATTTATAATTAACTTGTGAGAAAATATGGTCATTTTTCTATTAGAAGAGACATCTTGTCAATTACAATCCTCACAAAGACAGTCGCAGCACTTCCTGTTGGAGGAAAGGTCAATAGCTGAGCATAATGAAAAATTGACTTAAAGAGGCAGAGAGATTACTTTTTTCCTGATGGAGAACCAAATGTGATTTTTTTCCATATAATTTTCGCTCCCTTTTCAAAGTGTTATACAATCAGCTCTTAATAAAGTACTGTTGTGGAGGGCAGTCTATCAAGACTAAGAAGTGCAAAAATTGAGTTTTAATGGAGAAATGACGGAAGCGGTGGCCTTATGAGTGACATTTATAAGGAAAGACAGCCGCAGGACTAATGGCCTCTGAAATTTTCAGGACAGAGAAAAATCGGCTCCTCTCTCTAAAACAGAGCAGATGTAGCCCTTACAGCATTATGAATTGAATGTGCAGTAAATGGGCTCTTATCTATGAAGACATTCAGGGTTGTATCTTGAACTGGCCTAATTGATGGTAAACTGTGTGCTGCTGCTGCTGCAGTAGTTGAGAGGACCCAATTTTTGATTAACACCCTACCAGGCAAGCCAAAGCATAAATCAAATGCTTTGTAATTAACAAAAAAGTTTTGTAACTGAGAAAATGTGGCTTCTTTAGCACCAATTAACTGTCCTGATGGGCAAAGTGTGAGAAGATTAAATAACAATGTCAGTATCATAACAATACCATATGAAACAGTAAAATGTTTGCTGTTGAGACATACAGTGCCCTCCACTAATATTGGTATTAGAGATGTGCACAACGACAATTTCATAACTGTTTAAACAGAAATTTTGTAACTAACTAGTCGACTAGTCTACCCACCCCCCAGAGACAGTCTGTGTATGCGACCCATTTGAAAGAACACTTAAGTACATGCGACGTGCTTGCCTTGCATTATGATCAATATTAAACTTACTTGAGTGTTCACTTAAGCAATGTTAGCCATTATAGACATATTTATTTAAATCACCTGAGTCAATAGGCAGCGCAGGACAAATAAGATCAAATCTAATATCCTATTACAGATTTAGCCCCTAGGTGGTTGGTCCCAGTATAGGTCATAATCCGCGCCCTCTCCGTGTAACGTAATGAGACGTGATATAAACTAAACAATCAAATTACACTTCAAATAATTTATTTCAAAAGCTTTCAAAATCCTCCCTCACTTTGCTCATCTTCCGAGTGGACATTTCTCTGAAGCAACTGCGCACGAGCGCCAGAGAAAACCAACGCATGCAAAACCTGAGGTAAAATTAAATGATTTTGTTTTGCTGCAGATATACACTAACATGGCATAATTTCAATATGTAACATTAACATGACGGTAATTTAAACGTAGCCTTTGTAAAAATATAAAGCAAATCATTAAAAGACTAGTATTTTCCAAGTCAACTAGCAGCAGCACTATCGTTTAACCGACTAGTCGGCTAGTCTCGCACCTTCCTGATTGGCACCCTTGGTAAATATGAGCAAATGTGGCTGTGAAAATAAATCTTGTTTATCCTTTTAATCTTTCATTCAAAAAAATCACAAAATTCTTTCATTGAAGTAAAACTGTGTGTGTGGGGGGGGGGGGGGGGGGTCTCATTATGAAATAAATAATGTTGTTGTTTTTTCAATGCATGTTGGCCACGATTATTAGCACCTCTAGAAATTCTCTGAAGTATATTCCCATTCATATTTACGTTTTTTCAAGGGTGACTAGGAGCATGACATTGTCCAGCCATGACTTCTTGTTTCACAGGATTATAAATATGAGAAAACACAATGGAAAAATTCCCTTAATCATTCATCACAATGAGTAAAACCAAAGAATATAGTTCTGATGTGCAGTAAAAGATTGTTAAGCTTCACAAAATAGAAAGTGGCTGTAAAAAAATAGCATTTCCAACATCAGGGCAATAATTAAGAAGTTCCAATCAACTAAAGATGTTACGAATCTGCCTGGAAGAGCTAAGCCTAAAGTTTTTTATAGAACTAAAAAAAGAGCTTTTTGGCAGAAAACAGAGATAAAGAAGTTCCCCATGCCCACAGTTAAATATATTGCTGGATCTTTAATGTTGTGGGCCTATTTTTTTGCTGGAGGTCCTGGACATTTTGTTCAGATACATGGCATCATGGATTCTAGCAGATACCAACAGATAAAAAATCAAACAACGGTCCAAAACAAACATCAAAATCAACACACAAATGTGTCACTGAGCACAAAAAGCTTCTACCATGGTCGTCCCAGTCCCCTGACTTGAACTCTATAGAAAATGAGAGGGGTGAACTGAAGAGAAGAAGCACCAACATGGAGCTGGGAGTCTGAAGGATCTGGAGAGATTCAGTATGGAGGAATGGTCTCTGATCTCTTGTTAGGTGTTCTCCAAACTCATCAGGCATTATAGAAGACTCAGAGCTGTTATCTTGGGAAAAGGAAGTTGCAATAATTGGGTGCCAATAATTGTGACTAACGTGAACTAGAGATCAGCTTTGATTGTATACAGAACGGGCCAATGGCCATTGGCCGCCCCGCAGCGCGGGTAAAAAGGAGGAAGCGGATGCAGCGCACATTTGTTTTTCACTGAGGAGCCGAATTAGTGACTCGGCCATGCAGTGATGGTACAGCAACCGTGGCGACGAGACATACGTCTCAGTTCCCTCCATATGTGGAAGATACACATATGGACTGGCCATCCGGGCAGTAAAACATACGATATGTCTCTGGGGTGTCACCGGCCAACCTGGGCGGGGGACGACACCAGAGGAAAGACACGGGCTCGCTTCAGGGAGCCGTACCGTGGAAGAATACACATATGGGACCGCTGTAGGGGTCACAACATATGGCACCTAGCTCAGCAGGGGCATAGCACTGGGGTGCGCTTACACTACTGGGCCTGCTCCCGGAAGAAACTGGTGGGAACCTTGGGCACATATCTGAGCTGGGATCTCAGGATTACGTGAGAGTTAGCCGGCCCGAATTCCAGGCACGATTCGTCAACCGGAAATGCCTGCAGGTCCCGTACCCTCTTAACAGAAGCCAATGCAGTCAGGAGCACTGTCTTCCAAGACAAGATTTTTAACTCTGCTGGCTGCAATTTTCAAAGGGTGCTCTCTCCAGTGCGGTTAGCACCAGAGACAAGTCCCAAGAGGGTATAGAGTGAGAGCGAGGCGGATTTAGTCTCCTCGCTCTCCTCAGGAAGCTGACGATCAGATCGTGCTTCCCCAAAGACTTACCATCAACTACATCATGATGTGTGGCGATGGTGGCAACATATACTTTAAGGGGGGAGGGAGACAGCCTTCACTCCAACCCATCTTGCAGGAAGAAAGGCACAGAACTGATCGAACATCTTCGGGGGTCTTCTCGTCAAGAAGAGCACCACTCGACAAACAGGTTCCACTTGAAAGCATAGAGGCACCTCGTAGAGGGGGCTCTAGCCGCAGTGATGGTGTCTACCACAGTTTGTGGTAGATTACCTAGAACCTCCATGTCCCGTCCAGGGACCAGACATGGAGTTTCCAGAGATCTGGACGCGGGTGCCATAGGGTGCCCCGTCTCTCAGTCAGACGGTCCTTCCTCAGAGGAATGGGCCAAGGAGGTGCTGTCGTGAGGAGCACTAGTTCTGGGAACCAGGTCCGGTTGGGCCAGTACGGCGCAACTAACAAGACCTGCTCCTCATCCCCCCTGACTTTGCACAGTGTCTGTGCTAGAAGGCTCACTGGGGGAAACGCGTACTTGCATAGGCCCCGGGGGTAGCTGTGTGCCAGAGCATTCGTGCCGAGGGTCCCCTCGGTCAGGGAGTAAAACAACTGGCAGTGTGACGTGTCCGGGGCGGCAAACAGATATACCTGTACGGTCCCGAAGCGTCTTCAGATCAGCTGGACCATCTGGAGATGGAGTCTCCACTCTCTTGGGAGCACTTGCTGTCGTGAGAGCTCATCGGCTGCACGACTGAGCAGGCCCTGAATGTGAGTGGCGCGAAGCGACCTCAGATGCTTCTGACTCCAGAGGAGGAGATGGCGGGGGAGTTGTGACATGTGACGGGAGCGTAGACCACCCTGTTTGTTTATGTATGCAATGGTCACGGTGCAGTCCGTATGGACCGGAATGTGCTTGCCTCGTAGCAGCCCCTTGAGGCGGCCCAGAGCAAGACGTACTGCTAACAACTCGAGGCAGTTGATGTGCCATCCACAGACCCGAAACTGCAAGCCCATTGTACGTGGCCCCCCAGCCGGTGGCAGAGGCATCCGTGGAGACCACAGCATGCCTGGACGCTTGTTCTAAAGTTTGGCGGCAATTCAGTGTTATTGTTACACGGAATAAACCCCGCTCTGCCACGCACATCTCGGGACCCGGTCGTGTAGCCAGTGTTGAAGCAGCCTCATATGAAGCAATCCAAGCGGTGTTGCTGCGGCTGCGGATGCCATATGCCCAAGCAGTTCAACACCGACATTTATTTCATAATGTGAGTTTCCCCCCACTTTCAATTGTTTTACTTCAATGAAAGGTAAGAAAGGATAACCAATGCAGATTTATTTTCACAGCCGCCTTTGCTCATATTTACCAGGGGTGCTAATATTGTGGAGGGCACTGTATAAATACTAAAAATGAGACAAAAGAGACAACACTTTGATAAAAAGGATTGTGATTGATGCAAGGTGCTGGTAAATTAAGTGATTTGCGTTTTTTAAAATTACATTCAAATGCAATTCATTAATAATTTTTTACAGGTAACCTTAAAATGTGTTCATTGTGGTAAAAATCAAAATTAATGGGTTTTATTTACATCAAAAATTGTATTTAATCAAATTAGGTTACACCATCAAAAGTGATTTTTGTGAGTTAAATCAAGTAAAAATACATCCTTGAGACAACAATTGCAAGTTACCTTTTTTTTTCCAGTGAATGAAAATGACATCAGAATGGCAGGAAATGACATCTGAGGCTCATGACTGTAACTAGGTCAGTAAGTATTTTAAAATTTCAGAAAATATGAGAAGGTATGGTTAGTTCATGTTGTAAAATGTCATATGGTGTTACTCCTCAAAAATGTAATGATATATGAATTAATAATTCACAATATTTTATAAAAAATGTGTATGACTTACTTTTTTAACTGATAGTTACACCACATTAAATTTTCATTAAAATGTTATTAAATGTTTTTCAGAAGCAACAGGAATACAAAGAACATATGTCTAAACACTCGAAATTTTTAAACCCAGCGTTGGGTTTGTCCATATTTGACATTTTATAAAGTGAATGTGTTATAAAGTGAACTCATGTCACAGGCTAATTATTAAATGTGCTGAATGTAATTAACAATTTACAGTTCAGCATTGAGGCTTGTCATTTCAATTATATATATATATATATATATATATATATATATATATATATTTATATATATATTTTTTTTTGAAGTTAGGAATTGTCCTTACCCTTTAATAGTTACTTAGCAACCTGTTCTCCCTCCATCTGACAAAATCAGAGATGCACAAGTGAGCAAAAGGAGCTATTGTATAACCATCCATAGCCGCAACACCCAGCATGGAGCCAGGATAAGCTGGGCACGCTCCAAAATGCTCACATCGTTGCTGCCGTTGTGTCGGACACAATTCTGAGCAGGCCAGGGCAGATTGAATATCATTTTCAGCAATATTGTGTGCTGACTCCATCTCTCTTTTGACTGCTTTGCATTTCTTTTAATGTTCACCAGCACCTGCTAATATGCAGGCTTACGTGCAGGATTTTGTATCACTACTGGGTCAGCAAATGCATGCCACGGTGTTCTGTTATCAGTATAAACAGAAAAAAAAAAAGAATTGGGACCTCGCAGTCATGCACAGTGCTTGAAAGGTGCTAACGGCAAAGCAAGCACACTGCATGGCATTAGTGTCTACAAATGTTAGACAAGGTTGTTCGAGTTTGGCATCATTCCCACCGTATTATGTGGGGAGGACCACATGTATAATGCTCTGTGAAGTGTACAGCATAGTCGTCTAAGGGCTTTTGACAGGTCCCGGCAGGTGAAAGTTTAGAGAGCTGCGGGTATAGAGGCTTTAGCTGGTTTTAATGGCGACGGCAGCGTGTTTCTGCGGTGTTTGAGAATTCAAATGTTTGCATCCTGCTTACATTTCACTGCTGTTTTGAGATTTATTATGATGTTGATTCATCATAGAAAATAAAATCCGTGACTGAGATTTCAGTTCTCCCGCAGGGCCCTTGTTGTCAAAGCTGAGGTACAGTAGGCTAAATCGCTAACTGAACTAGCATTGGCAATCGCTCTTACATTTACTGTCATGCATTATATCATTGCTGAAAATGATAGTATAGCTGCTATGACAAATGAATGGGCTATCATGCTATACAGTGTGCACCTCACGTCATTGTTTTAAATGTCAAAGACATAATAATCACTGAGAGTCACTGAGATGAAAACGTTTACAACTTTCAGTTTTATCACTTAACTGTATATGCTTCTTTATCATTCTCTTCTACTGTGTTTTTTTTAAATTAATATTCCCAGCTGAATGAGGGCACTACTGTTCTACTAATTGAACTCTGGATTGTACTGAATTGCATAATTGGTTTCTTATTAGTGCACTGATTTTTTGTTACTTGTTTTGATAAAATGTGCGTTCCAGTTCAACTTTGTGTCTGACTTGGTTATTAACCTTTTTCTTTTTCTTTTAATGAAGTGTTACTATTTGTGGCCACAATTATGCCACAGTTTTCCATAGTATATATGTCAATGAGGTGTCTTTTGTTGCTATTTATTTATTAATATATATTAATGTTATTTTGTGTGACTCCAAGATAATATCTAAAGGCTTGCATAAAGGCTTAAAGTAAAGTGTAACCACAATTTAATGGTTTTAGATTTAGTCTTAGTTAACTACAATAACCCTGATTTAGAGGACTAAAATTGATTTACAAAATTATACTATAATATTAATGATAACCTGGTAGTATATTTTAAATATATATATATAATAGGATTTATGGCAACCAGGCAGTGTAGGAAGAAACTAGCTGGAGCAGGATGGAAAATTAGTCCATGCAGACCTCTACACAGCAGTCCAAGTTAGAGTTCAGCAGTGCATTTCCAACAGAGAAATGTAATGTCGGTTTACATGTGTAACACCGTTTGTATGTTCCGGGAAGGAGGAGGCGGGAAACCGGCGAACATTTAAAACTTTAATCAAACAAATAAACTAAATGAAAGTCGCCGCGGCAGCCCCTCACGGAAGACTGCCGCGCACACACACAAAACCAAACGTAAACAAAAACACAACGTCGCTCCTCCTTTTATGCTCCCGTCACTCCTCCGTGAGACGAGACCGGTGTGGCGCGCAGCTGGAGCTCATTATCGCTCGTCACCGGCCCGTTCTCACGGTCCCTCACCTCACCGCTCGCCACATACCCCCAACACCCTTCGCAGGCCGGGGGGCACTCCCGAGACTGCGCTCTACTCCCCCACCCCCCCCCCCCCTCCTCTGGGGGGGCCGATCATGCCGGCCGCGGTACCTGGGGTTAAGGACAGAGAGGCGAGAGAAACGGAGCCAGGAGCATGAGGAGCGACAAAACGAGAGAGGGGAGAGAGGAGAAATTAAAAGAAAAAAAAAAAATTGTGGTCCGGTTCCCCGACACACTGCCGCTCGGTCCTCAGCCAACCGAGAGGCTCTTCCTCGCGGTGCCATGTGATGGTACTGGACGCTCGGTGGACGGCTCGATCCTCCTCCGCCCCCTGGCGGCCGGCGGTGGCTCCTCTTATTGAGGGCAGCCTCAGCATTTTTTTTACCTGATTTCAAACTAATCTTGTGGCCTTTGAGGACCCGTGCTGGACAAGCACTGCAGTATTCCACTGAGACACCATATCAGCAGGTTCCTGATGATTTCATGTACTACTTTTGTTATTCTGGATTCCACATTACATCAGACACTTGATGAAAGGCAGTATACGGCCCCCATTGTCCACAACAATATTTGATAGCCCCTTAAAAATATATTTTACTCACAATTTCAACCCAATCAAATATTTTAGAACTTGTCCACCATTTGGACCTGTTTGGATCCTTTTATTTAGTTTACTGCACTGTACACTGAACAAGTTGGCAAAACTTAAAAAAAAAAAATAGTAATCAGTTACATCAAATATTTGAATTTAAGAAATTTAAAACTGGCAGATTTCAATTTTGTACTCATACATTTTAATTGCTCTTGAAATATTTGAATAAGTTAATTCATATATTTAACTTAAAATTATTATGTAATCTCAACTTAAATATTTTTAGTAGTGAAAATTTAGCTAACTAACTAATTCAGCAAATGCTAATTGGTAACACAATGCTTTGATAACATTAGCATAGCATAGCAATTGCTGAAAGAGTACAGCAATTTAGAACATTTAACATATACCTGTTCTCAAACTAAGATCATGCTCCACTCACCACCATGATGGTACACAAAATAGAAACTCTTCTAAATTGGGATAGCAAAGCATTAACCACAACTAAATCCCCAACTTAACATTAATCTTGCACAAAAAAAAAACATTATATAACACCTAATTTTAGCATTTAGTCTCCCTTTCGAGTGTCATGGCAAAGCATGCTCGGAAATAGAAATCCCAGCCCAGTTTCAGGTAAACTTAAGTTTGTCCAAATGAAAAGAAACAAGTTCATAAAACTAAAAACAATTCATATTACTTGAAATGTGTCAGTTTCCTGTACTCAAAAGAAAAAGAAAGTTCTAAATACTCATAAAAGTTCATATTGAACTAATTTGTTTAATTTGAGTTTGCCCTACTCAAACCAATTAATTATTTTGAAAGTTAGGGTTTACAGTGTGGGTGTAATAGAAAAGGTTAACATGCTTTAACATTCAAAAAACATTATTTTTCACACTCAGCAAATGATTGCAGTACCTCTATTCCCAGTCTGTCTGAAAAGCTCTAATGGACCCTTTTCACATTTCAGGGGTTCTCAGAAACGGAAGTTGTCATAGTTGGGTAAAATTCTATAGCGGTGAATAGGAGATTAGATAAGATTAGATTAGATTCAACTTTATTGTCATTACACAAGTACAGGTACAAGGCAACGAAATGCAGTTTAGGTCTAACCAGAAGTGCAATAGCAGCAAGTGCAGGATATACAGTGGTTTCATAAGTGCAGGACATGAATATGTACTGAATATATATAAAGATGGCTATTACTATAAATAGAATTTTACAGGTAATATGTACTATGAATATAATATACATATGGCTATTACTATAAGCAGAATTTTACAGGTTAATATGTACTATGAATATAGTACATATTGATGACAGCAAATATAATTTTTGTATTTGCATTTGCTCTAATAAGGGAAAAAAATCTGTGATTGCATTTCCACGACTTTCCAAAAGAGGAAAAAAAAATATAGGGAGATTATAGCAGTCAGAAGAGAGAAAGTAATTTACTGCGAAGGTAATATAATGCAAAGTATAGCAGTATACATGTATATTAAATGTAAAAAAAAAAAGAAGAAAATATTAAAAACTTGTGTGCAATGTTGATTACTGGGGAAACAAATCATTACAGTCCTTGAAAACAAACATAAAGCATCTCCACAATATGGCGACAACACTACAATTCACTGAAGCCTCGTCTTTTTTCTTTGCGTATGCCTTTGAGAGGGCATTATGCTAATATTTCACATTGTGACATAGACATTCCCGGAAGTAATATGGACTTCGATCGAGGCGTTTTAGGCAGGTCCCTTTGTAGGAGACTATGAGCTTTGAAACTTTGCAGATATTATACATGAAAAAACTGATATATTACACATTAAAGGAAAACATTAAAAAGCACCATGGCTCCTTTAAGACATCTTTTTGGTTTTCAACTCTAGCCACTGCAAAAGATGCAAGTAACCATGCAGATGTTTTTATTAGTAGAAAACAGACATGTTCCTACCATTGACAGGCTGTTCATGCACTGAAACCTGCACAGTGGCCATTACACATGGATTTTCTGCCAACAGGTTATACACTTTCATATTTGTTCAGTCCACATGCCTCCAGACATTTATCCTGAGTATAAGAATCCACATTAATTCTTTCTCTGAATCAAAAACGAAAAGACAGACTGACTGTGAATACATCACAGACTTCTCGAGTCTCCTCTTGACATTTTGCTAGTCGTTGTTGCTCTTTTTCCTGATCAGTTCTGCTGCCAATCATCTTCCGCTGTACATATCAGAATCCCGCTGTTGGTCAGCCGACGTTCCGTATGTAAATCCTCGCCACTTAGAAAGTCATTAACTTTTACAAAGGTGACAGGTTTCAATTTATATGGTGGCTGAAAATTTCAGTTGAGTGGGCCACAGTGTGTGGGTCTGTCCTCAAAGCTTCTTCAAATGAAAAGAGCAGGCGGTTTGCTAAATTATTCAAAATGAAATAAGAGGCTCTGCCACAGTACAGTGCAGAACAGACAGGAGAGAAAAGGAGATACTTTTCAACAAGAGGGAGTGCATCCATTTTATGCATATTTCAGTCGGTTGCCAGATCTATGAAACATGCAGAATGCTGGAATATAATGTTCTGTCTTCTAATGCGCATGAATATTCCAGCTGCACCATGGCAATTCCATGGTGTGAAATGTGTAGTATTTGATAAAAAAATTTTGAAAGATGAAAATGTTGTGTATATAACTAGTTAAATTACCTCCTTTCATATAGTCTTAATCATGTCATCCAGTGGCGTTTTTGTACTACTATAGTCATTTTAAGTTACATTTAAGAAATAATGTTGATGGTACAATATCGTTTATGCAATTGTGTATGGTTAATGAAGAATAGTAATGATACTTAGTTACCAAAATACATAGTTTTTTGTATTAGAATTTTTTTTATAAAGTTTTTTTTTTTAAAGAAATTAATACTTTTTAATACTTTTATTCAGCAAGGAAACATTAAATTTATCAAAAGTGACAGTACAATATTTTAAATGTTACAAAAGATTTCTATTTCAAATAAGTTATTTTAAACTTTCAAAGAATCAAAGTATACTTCATTTTCAGTGTTCCGCTCCATCTTGCATTCAGTTGAGCAAGCAAGCCTTTCAAAGTATACTCCTTTGGCCGTGAGAAAGGATCTAGTGGATTTGTTTTCAAGCGCTCAAATCATTGTCGCACAAGTGATGTTGTATGTGCACCTGTAACAAGACCAGTAACATCTTCAGCACCAGATCTCATCACAGTCACCGGAATTCTGATTCGTTTCCCCTGATGCACCTAATCAGGACTGCCCATAAATACCCACACTAAACATTTGTTCTCTCTCTGGTCTCTTCAATGACTAAGCACGCATTTTCAAACCGACTACTCTCCTTTGGATCGTCTTTCTTCTCCGTAGCCACATCTGCCTTCTGAGTACACTCTGAACTGCCATTGAGCTAAGTCTGCTTGCCTAGTGTATTCCTTCTAATAAACTTCCTCAACTATCACCTAGCATCTTCTCTTCTGTGTTTGCATGACAGAAGACCAGACCGCAAAGGTTATGGAAGGCGGTGCCGCTTCTAATCCCCCTCCTGATCCGTTTGCAGAACTGGTAGCGGCACTTCGTTAGTCTCTACAACTACCCACCACTGCCACGACCTCATCGCTGGATGGTGTCGCGAGTCCCATGGCCCAACCAGTGCCCTTCTCTGGCACGGCGGGGGATTGCAGCATGTTCCTTTTGCAGTGTTCACTGTATTTTGAAATGCAGCCCCACCGGTTTCCATCAGAGAGATCTAAAATAGCCTATATCATCTCCCTATTGTCTGGTAGAGCCTTGCAGTGTGCCAGAACCCTAGTGCTCCAGTCAAACCTCCAGTCTCTCTAGATGCTTTTACCCGCCATATCAAGGAGGTGTTCGGGCAGGCAGCCAGCGCTATTTCAGTACACGACCAGCTCTACCAACTTCGTCAAGGACGTTCTACGGTCGCTGATTATGCCCTACAATTTTGAACACTCACTGTTGCAAGTGGCTGAAACGAGGTAGCCCTGATAACAGCCTACCGACAGGGTCTCTCCCATCCATCCGTGCCCAAATGGCCATCGTTGAAGATACCGTGGGGCTGGAAAATTTTGTTCAGAAATCAATTCGTATTGCCCAACACCTCACTGCCTGCCATCTGGACGAGCCCCCGCTGCATCCTCCAGCTTCTGCTTCTGCATCAAGCCCTCCAGCACCCAGCACTGAACCCATGCAGATTGATTCATACCACCTTTCCCGTGTGGAACGCCAATGACGCATCACTCAACATTTGTGTTTGTACTGCGGTTCAGAGAGATTTTTAATTGCTGAATGTCCAACACGTCCACCGCGCCCCGCGGTAAGTATGGTTGATCTGTTACCCAGGATTTCTGGCTTAAATCGTACTACTGTCATAGTAACTACCGCACATCAATCTATTTCAGCCAAGGCCCTCATCATTTAAATTTACATTTATGCATTTAGCAGACGCTTTTATCCAAAGCGACTTACAACTGAGGATTACAGGATCCGTTATGAAGAGGCGTAGAAAAAGTGCCTTAAATACTACGTTTCGGGCATTGCTCAGAGTAGCCTAAGCTAGAATAGGGAGGGTGTAGAGAAAGATAGAGGAAATTATTTTTTTTATTTATTTATTTATTTTTTATGATGAAATTAAATGCTCGCGGAAGAGATGGGTTTTTATGATGTTAGTGATTCTGCCATCTGGATGGAGGTGGGAAGATCGTTCCACCAGCCAGGAACAGTGAATGAAAAAGTTCTGGAGAGGGATTTCATGCCTCTCTGGGATGGTAACACCAGCCGCCGCTCTTTAGCTGAGCGGAGGCTTCTGGTAGGGGTGTAGACTCGTGGAAGTATGCAGGTGCTGAGCTTGTGGTGAATCCATAAGCAAGCGTCAAAGCCTTGAACTTAATGCGGGCAGCGAGTGGTAGCCAGTGCAGAGAGATGAAGAGAGGTGTGACATGGGCCCTTTTGGGCTCGTTGAAGACAAGACGTGCCGCTGCGTTCTGAATCATTTGAAGTGTTTTGATTGCACACGATGGAAGTCCAGCCAAAAGCGCATTGCAGTAGTCGAGCCTAGAAATGACCAGGGCTTGGACAAAAAGCTGTGTTGCATGCTATGTAAGGAACGGTCTGATCTTTCTGATGTTTTGCAGTGCAAACCTGCATGACCGAGCTGTCTTTGAAATGTGGTCTTTGAAGGACAGCTGGTCATCAAAGATTACTCCAAGATTTCTGACCGACTCTGAAGGGGTAATCAAAGATTAACCTAGCTCGATGGTGAAATTGTGTTGTAGAGTTGGGTTAGCAGGGAAGACGAGAAGCTCAGTCTTTGCCAGGTTGAGCTGCAGGTGATGTTGTTTCATAGGAGTGTAGGAGAGATGGCTTGTAGGAGGTGTGAGGGGATGGGATCTAGGGGGCAAGTAGTAGGATGGCTGGAAAGGAGAAGTTTAGATACTTCTGTCTCAGTGAGTGTAGAGAAGGAGGAGAGAAGATGTTTGTCTGTGGATGTGGCTGATCCTGTGTGTGTGGAGGTGAGAACTGACTACTGATGATTGTTGTTTTATCAGTAAAGAAATAGGCAAAAACGTCGGCAGATAAAGGGGTGGTGGGAGGTGGTGGAGGGGGACAGAGGAGAGAGTTGAATGCTCTGAAAAGTGTGCATGTGTTTGAGGTGCTGTTGATTTTGTTGCGGAAAAATTAGGATTTAGCTGCATGGAGATCATCTGAGAAGGATGAGAGCAGAGATTGGTACTTACCCAGGTCAGATGGGTGGTTTGATTTTCGCCATTTTCTCTCTGCTGCCCTGAGTTTGGTCACGAAGAACATCAGATAACCAAGGGTTAGAGGGAGTAGGGCGTGCTAGCCTAGAAGATAGAGGGCAGATATTATCAAGACAGGAAGTTAAGGTAGAACATAAGGTGTCTGTTGCAGTGTTGACATCCATAGATGAGAATTGTGTGGGTGAGGGAAGGGACGATGACACAGCAGAGAAAAGATTAGAGGGAGAAAGAGAGCGCAGGTTTCGTCTGAAAGTAGCTGGTAGAGGGACTGGAGGTGCACGAGTAGTAAGTTGTAGATTAAATGTGATGAAGTAATGATCTGAGGTGTGTAAAGGTTTCACCAAAATGTTGTCCGTAGTGCAGTTGCGTGTGTAGATGAGGTCAAGTTGGTTGCCAGATTTGTGGGTGTGTGCAGTGATGAGGCGTTTGAGATCAAATGAGGCTAGGAGGGAGTGGAAATCTGTAGCATAAGGTTTGTCCAGGTGAATGTTGAAATCGCCAAGGATTACAAGTGGGCTGCCATCCTCTGGGAAAGAGGACAGCAGCACATCCAGTTCCTCAACAAAGGTGGCCAATTGACCTGGGGGGCGATAAATGATTACAAGATGGATTTTAACGGGAGTTGTAACTGTAATAGCATGGTATTCAAATGCGTTGTTATTGCATAGAGAGGTGTGGGTTGCGTATTTCCAATTGTTAGTAGTGAGAAGACCTGTGCCTCCACCCCTCCCAGTGTGGCGAGGGGTGTGGGAGAAGGAGAAGTTGTTAGAGAGAGCAGCAGGGGTCGCTGAGTCTTCTGGACGGATCCAGGTCTCAGTTAAGGCCAAGATATTGAGAGTGGAATGAGTGGCTAAGGCTGGAATGAAGTCAGCTTTGTTGACAGCTGACTGACAATTCCATAGACCCATAGAGAAAGAGGGAGGAGTATTAGCAGAGGAGGGAATAGGGCGTAGATTAGAAGCGTTGCGCTGCTTTCTGCGTGTAGTAGTGGTGTGTGTTTGTGTGATAACAGGAATGTACTGAAAGCACATGGTTAGAGGGAGGAAGGATGGTGAAAGAGGACAGGAAAAGGAGATACTTAAGTGCCTTACCGGTGTCCTTACTCGGTGGAGTCGCACGCAGGTAGAGTCGAATGTCTTTACCCGAGTCGGTCTTCACACGAGGAGGCTGAACACTTCCGCTGACGCTTCCGCAACAGCGCTCACACGCTATTAAATAGATGCTTATCACTACTTGAGTGAGAACAGCTGTGGACGCTTTTATAATTAGCACAAAGAATCAAGGCAAAAGCCTGTCAATGGCTCCAATCAAAACGAAACTATGACTCACTACCAGTGCTAAAAGCCAGCAATAACAATTGAGTGCAGCACAACGCGGCCGTTTCTTTAAACAGCCGTGGTTATAAATCAAATACAATTTGCTAACACAGTAAAATTATGAGTAGATAAATAAGTACAAAATCAGAATGTATCCTCCTTCTAGCACGTAATACGCTAAGAAATACAGCGAAACTGAGTATTTACAAAAACACTTACTTACGGCACGCGCTTCTTCACTGTCCAGTACGCTTCTCATCAACTCCGAATCTTCCGCCGACTCCGCCTCAAGAAGATTCCCAGCCACAGATCCTGAAGATTAACACCATTACAAAAACACTTACTTACGGCACGCGCTTCTTCACTGTCCAGTATGCTTCTCATCAACTCCGAATCTTCCGTCGACTCCGCCTCAAGAAGATTCCCAGCCCGCAGATCCTGAAGATTAACACCATTATAGGTAAACCGCTGGGCAGTGGCATCATAACCCACTGCACTCCAACTGTCACACTTCAGATTGGATGCCTACACTTTGAACAGATCTCATTTATGGTGTTGGAGGGCTCAATGGCCGAAGTCATCCTGGGACACCCGTGGATGCAGCAACATTCTCCACAAATCTCCTGGTTCAACGGTGATATCCTGCGATGGGGCAGCGAATGTTTCCACCGGTGTATTCTCAGAAGGCCTGTACCAACCGTCAGCCATCCCAAAGAGGAGCCCACCATAGTTGTAAGTTCAACGTCCATCGAAAGCCCCGAATCCCATCTGTAAGTTGAAATACCCCAAGAATATTGGGCGTTCCAGGATGTTTTCAGTAAGCAGCTTGCCACGAGACTTCCACCACACCAGCCATGGGACTGCGCTATCAACCTGCTGCCTGGGGCCACTCCATCTAAAGGAAGGATATATCCTCTGTCCATCCCGGCGCAAAGGGCCATGGAGTATGTGGAGGAGACTCTTGCTCAAGGATTCATACGTCCATCTACTTCCACTGTCACATCCAGTTTCTTCTTCGTGGCAAAGAAGGATGGAGGCTTGCGGCCCTGTATTGATTATCGAGCACTCAACTCCCAAACAGTGAAATACCGGTATCCACTTTCCCTGGTCCCTTCTGCCCTGGAACAGCTGCGAGGAGCCCACTTCTTCAACAAGCTGGACCTACGTAGCGCGTACAACCTCATCCGGATACGGAGGGGGGGCGAGTGGAAGACCGCATTCATCACACCTGCAGGCCACTATGAATACCTCGTTATGCCATATGGGCTGGCCAACTCCCCCTCCGTGTTCAAGGGATTCATGAATGAGGTGTTCCAGGAATTCCTCCAACGCTTTGTCATTGTTTACATAGACGATATCCTCATCTACTCCCGGACCCTGGCCAACCACCGCCACCACGTTACGCAGGTCCTGCAAAAGTTGAGAGAGCACCATCTTTATCTCAAACTGGAGAAGTGTGAATTCCACAAGACATCCATATCATTCCTGGGCTACATCATCAGCGCGCATGGCATCGAGATGGACCAGGGGAAGGTACGCGCTATCCACAACTGGCCACAACCATCTACTATAAAGGAACTTCAAAGATTTCTCGGCTTTGCCAATTTCTACCGACGATTCATTAAGTAAAATCACTTTACCACTCATATCCATGCTGAAGGATCAGCCCAAGTCTCTATCCTGGACCCCAACAGCCACGAGCGCCTTTCATCAGCTCCTGGATGCATTCTGCACTGCCCCTACCCTGGTTCACCCAGATCCAGAACTGCCTTTCATCGTCGAGGTAGACGCGTCTACCACAGGAGTAGGGGCAGTGCTATCACAGCGGCAGGGGAACCCTCAAAAACTCCATCCATGTGCCTTTTATTCGAAGAAACTGTCCCCGGCGGAGCAAAATTATGATATCGGAAACCGGGAGTTGTTAGCCATCAAACTGGCCCTCGAAGAATGGCGGCAGTGGCTGGAGGGAGCCAAATATCTGACCATCGAAATTTGGAGTACCTCCGGGAAGCTCGCCGTCTCAACCCTAGACAAGCACGCTGGGCCTTATTTTTCACACGTTTCCACTTCAAGGTTACTTACAGACCTGGTAAGAAGAACCTTAAAGCAGACGCACTATCCCGATTGTACTCCCATGAATCCTGTCCATTACCTCCCGAGCCCATCCTCCCTCCAGCCATCATTGCCAGTCACATTCAATAAGCCCTGGAAGATCAGATCGCAGAGGCCAGTCGCACGGAACCAGCTCTGCCGGGAGGTCCTGAGGGAAGGGTATATATCCCTACCTCCTTACGCCTCACCCTCATGGACTCCGTACATTCGTCTCCGGGCTCTGGACACCCAGGCAGCCAGCAGACCCTCTCACTCCTCCGTAACCATTACTGGTGGCCCGGTATGACCCAGGATGCCGCTCGGTTTGTGAGAGGCTGTCCCAACTGTGCCATCACGAAGAACCCCCATCATCTACCAGAAGGTAAACTAGTTCCTCTACCCATCCCCAGACGACCGTGGTCCCACATTGGTGTCGACTTCATGACTGACCTCCCCTCCTCTGATGGTAATACCTGCATACTCATCGCTGTGGACAGATTCACAAAGGCCTGTCGTCTAATTCCGCTCAAAGGTCTCCCATCCGCCATGGAAACAGCTGAAGCCCTGTTTCACCATGTATTCCGAATCTTCGGCATCCCAGAGGATATCTGGGATGGTATCCGATCGTGGGCCACAGTTCATTTCTCGTGTGTGGAAATCCTTTTTCCAACTCCTGGGGGTCTCTGTCAGCCTCTCTTCAGGATACCACCCACAAACCAACGGCCAAACTGAGCGCAAAATCCAAGAAATCAGCCGTTACCTGAGGTCATACTGTCATAACCATCAACACAGCTGGAACCAATTTCTGCCGTGGGCAGAGTACGCACAGAATTCCCTGCGCCAGTCCACCACAGGTTTAACATCTGGTTTGAGGTAAATGAGAGGGTTTGGGACTCAGCACACGTGCACCTGCAGAGGGCAGTACAGAGACATAAGAGCCAGGCCGATGCTAGAAGATCTGCTACACCCATATACCATCCGGGTCAAAAGGTCTGGCTCTCCACCAGGGACATCTCCGTCTTCCTTGCCGCAAGCTGAGTCCTCGATACATCGGTCCATTCACCATCCAGCGACAAATAAATTAAGTCTCATATAGACTTAACCTACCGGCTCATTATCGGATTTCATCCACCTTTCATGTCTCACTGTTAAAGCCATATAGTCAAGTCAAGTCAACTTTATTTATATAGCGCTTTTTACAATGCAGATTGTTTCAAAGCAGCTTCACAGTGTTAAACAGGAAAATAATTAACAGAATTTGATTCGGCTGTACAGCCGCTCTGGAGAAAATGGTGATGTCATCAGCTCATTTCAATTATCATATATATTCAAGTAATGTAGTTGATATAATTTAGTTAAGTAATTAAATTTATTTGGGTATTTATTTGAAAATTTAGTGTCCCCACTAAATTTACTAACCCTCTGGTCTCTCCTCCCACATGATCTGGTGCTAATGACATGCCTCCTCCTCCAGTGGAATCGGAAGAAGGGTCCATTTACAAGGTGAACACAATCCTGGACTCACGGCGACGAAGCAGCTAACTAGAGTACCTCATAGACTGGGAGGGATACGGACCAGAGGAGCGATCCTGGGTCATTCGGAGGGACATTCTAGATCCATCTTTGCTCTCCGAATTCCACCACAATCACCCAGATCATCCGGCACCCAGGGCTAGAGGCCGTCCCCGTCGATGGTCGTCAGTAGCCGTCCGTGGAGGAGGGGGTACTGTAACAAGACCAGTAACATCTTCAGCACCAGATCTCATCACTCCACCCATTCAATCAATTCTGAGTCGTTTCACCTGTTGCACCTAATCAGGACTGCCCATAAATACCCACACTAAACATTCGTCCTCTGTCTGGTCTCGTCATTGACTAAGCATGCATTGTCAACCCGACTACTCTCCTTTGGATTGTCTTTCTTCTACGAAGCCCTTCATCTTCTCCGTGGCCACATCTGCCTTCTGAGTACACTCTGAACTGTCGTTGAGCTAAGTCTGCTTGCCTAGAGTATTCCTTCTAATAAACTTCCTCAACTATCACCTAGCGTCTCCTCTTCTGTGTGTGCATGACAGCACCATTTACGCAGTCACAAAAATTGGGCTGTACCCTCCTGATGATGAAAATTACATCATGTGGACACAGACCTCCAAAGTATACTTTGGGCTTTAAGGAGTTGTTTAAAGTAAAAACAACGTCCTTGTTTCCTTGTTTCAGTCCATTTCAATATAGAAGTCTTTGCTACTGACTCACTCATGAAGACAGTTTTGCTGCCATCTACAGTAATGGTGTGACATTGTAGCTAATGTTCACCGAAGTTGAAATTACAATCACAAACGGACTCTTTCTCAATACCAAATATGGCATGTTATTTATATAAAATATTCCTTATTGGTCTATAATATTAAAATTAAGTATAAGAAGTTTGTACAATAGGAAATAAACACAAGCAAACAATTCAGTCAAAAGTACAAAAGCAGCGCTAGTTATAGTTGCCTACAAGATTTAAGTTAAATAAAAATATAAAGTTTTGAAACTTAAGTTTTCCCTCAGCCAAATCGATTTGGCTCTGGAACAAGTAATAGATGAATAAGACCAACAATTTTCCTTTTGATATGACTAAAATGAATTATAACTCATGTTTAAACACTATCCATATAAGAGCCAGCAGCAAATTCTCAAAGGACTGGCCGAGATAAAACTGTTCTCGGCGTGGGTACATGAGCGCTGAACGGCCGCTGGTGGTCTGGAGGTCACATCTCCAAAAACATCTAAACAAATTGTCAAATATGAACTATGTTTATATATAAGTCACATATTTAAGTTCTAAATACCTACATTTGTGACAAAAAAAAACTCTTAAAACTACATTCCGTGACACAACAACAGTAGTATTTGTAAAATGATGGTGGTTTACTCGTCCGCCATGACACTCTGTGAGAAATGCTGCAAGTGAAGTGATACAAACAGTGAAACAGTTCCAGTGCTGATACTGGGGGAATATCGCATGGCTGGAAAAAGCTCTCAGCCAATCAGATTCGAGAACCAGAACAACTGTTATATAACAAAATATATATAACATATAAGGGCTGTCAGTAGATTTTTCAGCACATTTTAATCGTGATTAATCGCACACTTATCGTGAAATTAAGCATTCACCATTTATCTTGCATTTGTCATCACTTACTAACCCTCATGTTGTTCCAAACCTGTGTGAGTTTCTTATATTTTAGAATAAAATTTCAAGAATTTTGGTAACCAGACATTTGACTATAGCCGTTGACTTTCATAGTATTTTTTTCCTACTATGTTCCTTGAACTGTTTGATTACCAACATTCTTCAAAATATCTTTGCTTGTGTTCAGCAGAAGAAAGAAATTCATACAGGTTTGGAACAACTTGAGGGTGACAGCTTGACAACTAAGTAAACAACTTAAGTAAACCATCAGATTGAAGGGTGATTCTCACAAAACTTTATTTACTGCAAGATTTTTTTTTAATGTAAAATTAAGTGTCTTTCCAAAAAAGGGCACTTGAAGACTCCAAAAGGACACAAAATAACCAAATGATAACCAAAAGAGTATAAAATTCATAAATTTATGCACACCAATGCACCCATTGAAAAAAAAAGAGAAAAAA
The DNA here is from genome assembly GCA_039654625.1 of Rhinogobio ventralis. Lineage (NCBI taxonomy): Eukaryota > Metazoa > Chordata > Actinopteri > Cypriniformes > Gobionidae > Rhinogobio > Rhinogobio ventralis. Next base: position 14,270,283 of record CM077198.1, read on the forward strand.
AAACCTCAACAAAGAGCTTTTGTCCGAACAGGACAAAAATACAGTGTGCGGTCAATGCGTAGAGAGCAAATACACGGTTTGTTTGCTCATCAATATAACAGACTCACGTGTGCTTACTCTACAACTCCTGTACGTCACCGCCATCGTCTTTACTTTGATTGCAATCCTCATCTATCAAAACTTCACTAGCGAGAAGCTAGTTTGCTTTATCCAGCCGAGAAACGTATTTTGCGTATCATCATTGAGTCTCAGCACGAGAATAATAAAATACATATAGATGAAACATCAATTACTCCTATAATGTGCATCTTCTGTTCTTCATTATGTTTCATTTGTGCTAAAAAGCTTCCTCGTTAACTGACTCAATGTTGGTCATAACTTTGGGATGTGTACATTTTAGTGTTTTTTGCTGGTCTACTTGCACTTGTCCATGATTATTACTTTAATAAGCAGTCATTAAAAGTTCAATATCATATGCATGACTTGTATGTTGTCTTACAATAACCCTCAAGACTTTGTTGAGGGGGAGGGGTTGAGGGTACAGTTCAAATTTCCCCTCAAATCTGTCCCCTCAAATCTGCGCTTATGTCCAAATCTAATCTCAGTCATGCATTTCCTCAGGGAGTATTTTGCTATGTGGGCTCATGTTTTTGTTGTTCACAGTTTGAGCGAAAGTGTGATTTCAGAGGGACAATGGAACAAATACCAGCTAAACAATGAGGCAGTCTATTGATTTTCTTGTCATTTGCTCGATTTTTTATGATCTTGATCACCATTAACAAGTACAAAGGGAGTGCCATCTGCATCTGGTCTGATTGTGAGACAGCTGCAGTGAATACAAGAGAAACTGGGAGAGAGAGAGAGAGAGAGAGAGAGAGAGAGTGGAGTGACTGTTGTGTAGAACAATAAGAATGGTAATCCTTTACAATCTATACTGAGCAGTTACCTGGCTAAGAATGGGATATTGGTTCTCTTGTAAAAGCACTCTCTGTTGGGAGCAACATTTCTGTGTCAATATCAGGGCTGTTGTTTTAGCTTAATTAAGACATCTTGTACAAAAGAACACTTTCCATTTGCAAATAATGAGGAATTTTGGCAAGCTATTGATCTAAAGACTGTTTGTGCACATACTGTAGTGTGGAGTGTTTGTATGCATGTGAGCTAGTGTCTAAAGAAGTGTTTCAGTCTATTGGCAGTTAATAACTACTTTCATCCATTTTATGTTTTTTTAAAAAATAAAGTGGCATAAAAACAAATACATAGTCAAGTTGTTGCAGCAGTTGTCTTGCTTGGAAATTGTTCAGCTAGCTGAATACATCATTAGGAATGCTTTTTGGATATTTTTTTGTGACATTACCCAAAAGATTGAGTTTGAAATAACAGTTAACAAAGTGTGTGTGTGTGTGTGTGTGTGTATGTGTGTAGGTGTGTGTGTGTGTGTGTGTAGCTTAGCTCCGCCAACATTGATTTCATTGCTACCATTTTGTCATTTCTTGACAGTAAAGACATTTATAATTTTGCAAAGAATTTATATTCAAATAAATGCTGCTTTTATGAACTTTATATTTCACAGTTTCCACAACAATATTAAGCAGCACAACCATTTTCAACTGTGGTGATAATAAGAAATGTTTCTTGAACAGCAAATCAGCATATTAGAATGATTTCTGGAGTAAAGGCTTTTGGAAATTCAGCTTTGATATTACAAGAATAACTTGCCACAGGTTGCTGCACAAAGATGAATATGAGTCAAGCTGTATAGTTCAAATAGTTAAGTAACTTTAATAAAACAACAGAAGAATCACAGTAACAGTGTGTATAAACACAAGCCACACTAGACAATATACATAAGATAAAGAATTGAATACAATTGAATTGTCAAATACAAAGGTTAGATCTAATTAATGAGTAACCAATGAGACAATTGCAGTGGAAAACTGAGAACAAAGGAAATCTAAGGCCTGGGACACACTAGACGAATTTCACATCTCAACTGATTTTAAAACTGTGGGAGGCCACAGACATAATGACAGTTTCAACCGATTTTTAGCATTATAATCCTCTGAACGTACACACTAGATGATTCAGCTTGACCGCAAGACCACACACTTGTTGATTGTAGGAACAATTTCACAGTGACACAAGATCTCACGGAGACTTGCAAGATCAAACGTGACTTGAGAAGAAAAACAAATGGAGTACAATCAACATTGTCAGCTGGCTCTCTTGGAGCCAGTAGAAAAAAAAGAATATAGGTGATTTTCTTTCTCAATAAAAAACTTCAAGTGTGTGGCCAGCATAACTAGATAACAAAGGCAGTTAAAACAGGAACTGAACACAATGAAAATGAAACCAAAACTGAGCATAACTGTGATAATTACATTTCGAAATAAATTAAAATGGAAAACAGCTATTTTAATGTTTAACAAAATTCAGTGAACAAATCATTTAGATGTGATGGAGCCTCATTTTTGTCTCTTTTTCTCTTCATCTAATTTGATGGACACAAACCAGTGCATATTACTGTTCATAGCAAACCAGTGATAAATATGAAAACATCTTCACATTACGAAACACTTACAACACTAATACATTTAACTGGTTGAGTCACATTTGAAGCTGTTGTAGAATACTGCACATATGCACACCCTTTAAATGCACATCAATTGAATTCTAAAGTAATGTGGCAAGTTGCAACAGAAGACCATCAGCAACCTACAGTTGCACTGGACAGTAGCAGTGTGAAAACACACCCATTAAAAACAAATTAAGATGTCTACATGGTAGAGTTTGGAGAATATCTTTTCGAAACAGGTAAAACATAATGTACTTTTTGACACATTTCTACTTGACAATCAAAATGGGTTGGGTTGTGTATTGTTGTTAGGACATGGTGTAAAGATATTGCTGCTGTGAGCACTTACCTTTGGCTGAGTGAGCTAAAATTGGAGGGGCTGCAGACCCCCAGGGCCTGCTAGTTTTATAGACAATATGTTTTTACATACAATATATCTGAAGACCAAACAACATGACTGTACTCCTCCATGATGGAACTACCTTAGTTTGGTTAATGTCCGATTGCTTTGCTAAATACTGTATTTATTCACCAGATAACATGCTTCTCACAAAGATGTCTGAGAAATGTCACATATGAATGTGGGGAATTTCTGAAATGGTTAACTACTAACATCAATCTTTATTTATGTTCTTTTGTTTTCCATTTCTATTTATTTTCAGTATTTCCAGGCATTTAAACATACAAAATCAGGTAAGATGGGGCATTGTAACAATATAAATCAGATAATTAGCATAAATTAAAGGTAATATCTAGTGTGATTAAAGTTTATTTGTTAATATATAGGCTTTCAGGTTTCACTACCGCGCTGGAATATTAGAAAACACAAGGCTGTGACTTTGCACCGATATGCCCTGTTTGTTTTACTCTTATTTATACACTGACATGACTGTGGGTGTTTACGGAAGTCACACATTTCGCCTCTTTTGAGACAAAGAAGTATTTGTAAAATCAGAAGCAATCATCTTGAACATAGCCCTGATTGCATCCCTGTCAATTGCACTGAATGTACCATACAGATAAAAGACTTTCAGCTGATGCCACTGGGGCCTTACCTAGCAGTCATCAGCCTCTCAGTAAGGCAGGGACAAATGTAGACGTGACAGCCATCATAAGCAAAATGTGAATAGACAATAGAGTTTCGGTGAAGGCCAAAGTCTTTTACATTTAAACATGAATTTGAATCTCACATTTTAAACAGAAATTGACCCAAAATATTTGGGTCAATTTCTGAGTAAAATATTTATCATTTGAGTCTTAAAGTCAACCGTTTGCAAACCATTTTACTTCAATAATTTGATATATTTCCAAGTAAAATGTGATATTAATCAAGAAAAATGCAGGACAGAACTTCTGGACCGGAGTTCACATTTCTGGGGGTTTCAGAAGCGGAAGTCGTCATTAGCTTATAGTTTATAGTGGTGAACGAAAACAACAAATAGAATTTTTGCATTTCCATTTGCTTCAATAGCAAAATAAACATTTGCTCAATTCACTCAAAAACAGAATATGGGTAATCTTCTTTCTCAATACTCCACTTTCGTGGCATGTTTGTGGCTGCCAAGTTTCAGCTATAGAAGCATGCATGTTGGTAAGCTTGCTCGCTCTCATTGGCTATAACCGTAGTATAGCCTTATACTATGGTTACCATGCCTCAAGGTATTAATCAGATGTTTTATTTCAAGACATTTGACTGGTTTTTGTCCTTAAATCGCTCTTGTGTGTAGGACTAATGTCTTATGCCATCCAGACACATGGAGATTTGGGCGTTTTGACTTGCCACCGTCACTGAAAGACCCAGGCACTCAGAGCTGGTTCCCCAGGCCGGGGAGGGTGCGTCATTTCCGGCCAAAGTCAGATTCGCCCGCGGTGTCTGGATCCCTCATCCGTCCCTGGTGGCCCTGAACACAGATCACATAGGTGGTAGGAGGAGATGGTGTGAAGCCCTCCTCCTCTGCAGACCACCGAGAGGCCGACTCAGAGCCATTCTAGGTGGGCTTGGGATTCAGATTTCACCGCGGCCACTGGAACTCTGGACTTAGACCAATTTCAGACCCAGTCTGGAAGTCTGAGCTCCAGGGGGTGGGGACCGACTTTTCAGATTTCCCTGCGGTGGGTCTCTGGAAGTCTGGACTTGAAAAATGTTCTTAGTCCAAAAAGCCAAAGTCTTCCCCTACCGCCCAAGCCGGCCTGATCAGTCAAAATAAACTTCATTTCATCCCAGCTTCATTTTATATCTAGTAACAGAGGCTTGAGCCATTGATATGCAGACTAATGGATTTATTGGAGAGAGATTGTGTAATGATATGACGGAGCAGGATTCAATTGCAAGTAAAAGATATTTATTTGGACAGTAGGTCAGAGAACGACAGCAATGATGGAATAGTCCAGAGTGATGAGGCACTTAGCAGCACAGGGACCGGAGGACAGCCCGGCCCTCCGGTGGAGAATGGTGACGATGGTGGAGACGACTAGCACACAGGAAACAGGCGACAGCAGGAGACACACAGGAACAGGCGGGTAAACATGGGTACATCCAACAACGCTCTGACAAATGCAAGGAGAACACAGAGAGACTAAATAGGGTATGTTAATCAGCAGCAGCTGGCGGCTCCACCCATCCACACACACACATACACACGAGAGAGAGACAGCGAATTCATGAATCGTGACAGAACCCCTCCCCCTAGGAGCACCTCCTGGAGCTCCCAGAAGAACTTACCTGTTGATTGTAATCATCAATAAGGGAGTGGTCCAGAATGTCCCTAGCAGGAACCCAACTTCTCTCCTCCGGACCGTAACCCTCCCAGTCTACCAGGTACTGGAATCCGCATCCCCTCCGTCTCGAGTCCAGAATACGATTGACCGAATACGTAGGTTCCCCATCTACAAGACGTGGCAGTGGGGGAACCGGGACTGGCGGATTAAGGAGAGAACGGAAAACAGGTTTTAATTTGGATACATGAAAGGCGGGGTGAATTCTCCTGTACGCTGGAGGAAGTTTGAGGCGGACTGTCACCGGACTAATGATCTTGGTGATCGTGAACGGGCCGATAAATTTGGGAGCTAGCTTATTAGAAACGAAGCGGAGCGGAATGTTCTTGGTAGAAAGCCACACTTTTTGACCCACGACGTATACGGGAGGCCTAGACCAGTGGCGATCGGCTTTAGCCTTAGTGCGCGCCCCCACCTGGAGCAGAGTCTCACAGGCTCTGATCCATGTGCGGTGGCATCTCTGGATGAAGGCGTGAGCGGAATCCAGACTCGGAAAAATTGGTGGCTGGTATCCTAGACTACACTTAAACGGAGAAAGGCCCGTGGATGACACTGGTAACGAGTTATGCGCGTATTCAACCATAGAAAGTTGTTGGCTTCAGGATGAAGGATTCTTGGACACCAAACATCGCAACACTCTCTCCAGGGTGACAAGAGATGTTGGAGCAGTGACCCCATTGAATGACTTCGGACCTTAACTCCTCCGGTACAAACAATCAACTCGTTGGGCAGCCGGGCGGAGTCGTTACCCCTTCTAAGGCCAATCTGACCTTCGATTCGACCTCCCATGTGAGTGTGGCGATAACTAACTTCTCGGGCAAAATGCACTCGGGAGTAACCGTGCGTTCGGAGGGATCAAAAATGCGAGATAAAGAATCGGGTTTGATGTTCTTGGACCCAGGGCGGTACGAGAGAGAAAAGTCAAAACGTCCGAAAAAAGTGCCCACCGAGCCTGCCTGGAGTTGAGTCTTTTAGCAGATCTAATATATTTAAGGTTCTTATGATCGGTCCACACTATGAAAGGTACCCCCGACCCTTCTAGCCAATGACGCCACTCCTCCAACGTTAACTTGACAGCCAACAATACTCTGTTACCAATGTCATAATTATGTTCGGCAGGTGACAGACGGTGGGACAAAAATGCGCAAGGATGCATCTTGTCGTCTGAGGAAGAGCGTTGGGATAGAACTGCGCCTACCCCCACCTCTGATGCATCGACCTCCACCACGAACTGACATGAGGGATCAGGGGCAACTAAGAAGGGAGCCGAAACAAAGCGACTTTTGAGGTTGGCGAATACAGCCTCAGCTCTATCGGACCACCTGAACGTCGTTCCGGGATAGGTCAAGGCAGTCAGAGGTGCGGCTAGTTGGCTAAAGTTGCGAATAAACCACCGATAGAAGTTAGCAAACCCCAGAAACCTCTGTAGGGCCTTACAGGAATCTGGACTTGGCCAATCTACCACAGCCTTAACCTTGTCAGGATCCATACGCACTCCCTCAGAAGAGACGATATACCCTAAGAAAAGAACAGACTGTGCATGAAAAGCGCATTTCTCCGCCTTGACAAAAAGCCTATTCTCTAACAACCTCTGAAGCACTCGTCTGACATGTTGAATGTGTTCCTGGAGAGGCGAAGAAAAAATCACTATGTCATCCAGGTAAACATATAAGAACTGATCAAGCATGTCTCTCAACACATCATTGACGAGTGCTTGGAAAACCGCTGGGGAGTTGGATAGCCCGAACGGCATAACCAAGTATTCAAAATGGCCCCTAGGGGTATTAAACGCGGTTTTCCATTCATCCCCCTTCCTGATGCGAACCAAATGATAAGCGTTACGTAAATCCATTTTTATGAAGACGGATGCTCCCTACAACCTCTCGAAAGCTGAAGACATCAACGGCAAAGGATAAGCAGAGAACCATCCTTCTTCCCCACAAAAAAGAACCCCTCCCCCGCTGGAGAAGAGGAAGGGCGGATGAACCTGGAAGCTAGAGAATCAGAAATATATTTCTCCATGGCCTCCCTCTCTGCAGCAGAAAGTGAGTAAAGCTTGCCTCTAGGCGGAGACTTACCTGGGAGTAAATCTATAGCACAGTCATAGGGACGATGCAGAGGAAGAGAAGCAGCGCGGGACTTACTGAACACTTCCTTCAGGTCGAGGTACTTAGAGGGCACGTTAGACAAATTCACCACCTCACTCTGAAAAACAGAACGAGACACAGACGAACAGGCAGACACCAGACAAGACTAATAACACTTATTGCTCCATGATGAAACTGAATGGTGTCCCCAGTCAACTCCGTCTCTCTCTCTCTCTCCTCCCGGGAAAGCAGAGCACGACCCACCTGCATGGGCTCGGGATCGGAGACGGGACTGACCGCATCACAGCCGTTGGTCTGAGGGTATTCGACATTCCCCGACTGGAGAACCATCCTGGACTGCTGTTCCAGACGGCTAAGGCGAGCGTCCACCCTCAATGCCAGCTCAATCAGTCTGTCGAGTTTCTCGGGCAGGTCCAGCGTAAAGATCTCCTTCTGGACCTCGTTCCAGTGGCACTCGGCGGCCAGGGTACGGAACTCGATGGAAAAGTCAGAGACCGAGCGGCTACCTTGACAGAGGTCAGCGAGTTGGCGAGCTGCCTCCCTTCCTGCCACCACCCGGTCGAAAACGCGTCTCATCTCCTCAGAGAGTGCCTGGAACAAGGAACAGCAGAGATGTTGGTTTTCCCACACTGCCGTTCCCCACAGCGCTGCCCGTCCAGAAAGTAGCGTGAGAACGAAAGCCACCTTAGATGCCTCCGTGCTGAAAGTCTGGGGTTGTAGGGCAAAAAACATGGAACACTTTGTCAGAAAAGCTCTACAGTAATTAGGCTCACCAGCGTATAACTCTGGAGTGGGTAGGCGTGGTTCGGGCTGGCGGCTGGGTGCTGGTGGAGTGGGGGGAATCGGCGGTGGACTGGGCACAGCGGGACTAGCGAGGTGTTGAATCTGTTGGGTCAGCTCGGACACCTGTGCTACCAAGGCTTGTACAGCTCGTCCCGTGACGGCCAGATTCTCCTCCTGTTGGTCTATTCTGGAACTGCTGCGTGAAAGAAACTGAGATTCGCTGAACTTGCTGAATCCATAAGTGGTCAGAGCGTTCTGTAATGATACGACGGAGCAGGATTCAATTGCAAGTAAAAGGTATTTATTTGGACAGTATGTCAGAGAACGACAGCAATGATGGAATAGTCCAGAGTGATGAGGCACTTGGCAGCACAGGGACGCTGAGGACAGCCCGGCCCTCCGGTGGAGAATGGTGACGATGGTGGAGACGACGAGCACACAGGAAACAGGCGACAGCAGGAGACACACAGGAACAGGCGGGTAAACACGGGTACATCCAACAACGCTCTGACAAATGCAAGGAGAACACAGAGAGACTAAATAGGGTGTGCTAATCAGCAGCAGATTGATAGATTGCTTAAGCATGTGTGAATTACCTGAGTCTGTGTGACTCTCAGTAGTGTCCGGCAGCAGTGTCCCATACTAATAGTGAAGTTTAACTGCTTCAAAAACAGTGAAGTTACTACCTTGAGAGGTGGAATATGGCCACGATGTGTCTTCCCATAGTTGTTTAACTCTTTCCCTGCGCGCATTTTTTTTAAAAAGTTGCCGAATCACGAAAATCACGTTTTTGTCAAAGACTAAATCCAGATCAGATTCAGAACGATGATCAAACACAGATGGAGTAGATCGAGTCAACACCTTTACTGCTTGAGCAGTCCTATAGCTCGTTCTGGGTCGACATTTCATTCAGTAACATTAGGCAGTTTTGATTTATATGATGTTTAATGTTGATGATCACGTTATTTTACATATGCATCTGCTTACATACGATCACTTGTTTTTCTGCATCTTCTTCACATGTGTTTTGATCAGGAGATTCTGTACACATTCAGAAGATGCGTAATAGTGCCCCTAGCGTATAGCAGTGAAAACACAGAAACACGGAAAATTCTGTGTTTGGCAGGGAAGCGTTTTCTCACAAATAACGGAAAATTCCATATTTGGCGGGGAAAGAGTTAAGAAATGAAAAGCTACATACTACAACAACTTTTTTTGTATTTAAAGTAGGGCTGTCAAGCAATTAAATTTTTTTATCTAATTAATTACACAATGTGGCAATTAATTAATCTAATTAATCGCAAATTAATCGCACATCAAATTTGGCTGAGAAATTACTCCCAAAAGATAATTTAAAGTCATTATTGTGTAAAAAATCAAATAGACATTACAAAAAGTAGCTTCAGAAAGAAATATTTTGGGGTGAACTATACCTTTAATGTTTGTTTTTATTAATATGGAAATATTTGAAAATAATTTTTAATGAAATTATACTCTAAATAAGAAACTAAACTGCCAGTAGGTGGCGATAAATGTCTAATGGAGTAAGTCAATGGAGTCATTGAGTCATTTATTAATTCGATTCGTTCAAACGGCTGATTCATTCAGGAGTGAAGTAAATGGATCTTTTTATAAAAATAGTAAATGTAAATGGTTCTCTTTATGGTCCATTGAATCATTGGTTCACCCGATTCGTCCAAAATGTGGATTCAGAAATTGTCGGAGCGGACCAGTTCTGCTTTGTCTTTATATTTTTGTTGGTAAAACTGAGCAAAGCAGACAATATTGTGTCTAAAACAACCCGGGTGAGCTGAGCTCAGGGGTACCGAATTCGAGACTGCCTGAAGGAGGTGGTCTGAGTTCAGTTGCGTAACTTACGCTCGAACTGTGCCGCGATTCACATGAATGCGAAAGCAATGGACTCGGGTGCGCAAGAAAAGTAACCTGCGCATGCGTTTTATCAGATAACGATGTATTTAGTTCAATAAATCACATGTAAGGGATGATAGTGTTGATGATTTACCTTGGATACGAGCGAGAGTATTCGCACGTAGCATCGGCAGGAACAATCATGGTCTGACGCGGACCACAACAAACGTGCACAGTGTAAAAACGCCCTGAGACTAAAACATTTTTGTCCCAAGGGACATTCTAACTGCATTCTATAGGCTTCACACAGTCAGTTGTTGCCCTGCATCATATTCTTCATCAATCAACTGAATGAAATGTAAGATGACCAAAGTAGGTCTGGGACGGGGCAACTACGTTAAATGCATTAATAATTTTAACGGGTTATTTTTTACCGTAACTAATTAATCTAATTAACGTGTTAAATCGATATCACTAATTTTAATATATTTATATATATATATATTCTAAATATTCTCCCAATATTGTTGAAATTACACATGTAACTTCAGAACTATTCTGACAAGTGGCCTTAGTGTGGACTCAACTTTCCACCCTAAAAGCTGTATCTGCTATCCTACAGAGTTTTCCTTTTTGCTAAGACAGCTTTGGCTTAGACCAGCGCAAATACGAGTGGGCCGCTGATGGAGAAAAGAGCAGTGAAATCAATAAATTAAAGTGCTCTAAGAGCTTTGAAGGTGGAGACATTTCCACTCTCCAAAGTAACATGCAAATACACTTTGAAGACCACAATACTGGCATGACAATCGTGATGCGTGGTGTGAAAGCGGATTATCTGTGGAATCTTTGTGTCATACAGCTGAGGGACGATGAATACAGAGTTCACTCCTGACATCCCAAAAGCACCTCCATCCGTGCTGCCATCAGAGTTTGCATCAGTAAAGGCTCATTAAAGCTGCAATCCAACTGGAGAAAGGGATTTTTGCAACATTAATTTTAACTCTGCCAATCCAGTAAATAATATTCTATTTACAGCCTTGGCTGCCTGCAAAAAAGGGTCATTTAGTGTAAATGGCGTCTTGTTCTGAGGCTGGCTTTGGAAATTGTGCTCTAAATGAGCAGAGATATAAAATGCTCTGTTAGTGGATTGGAACGCAGAGGTATTATCACCCACCTTTATATATGCTTATGATTTATTAGCATGTGATTTATTATTATTATTACATGGTGAAGTGTGCAAACTATAGGATTATTTCCTGTAAGGTAGTGTAATAAAAATTATAAAAAAAGTGAAGAAAATAACACCATTCTGCCCGGCCAACACAATACCAATCTATTTTGAATTAATGCTGATTTGGCAGCTGTTTTCAGTCTTCAAAGAGTCTGAAATATCTATCACTTCTAATTTTTCTTGCCTGGCTTGTCCTGCCAATTGATGCGGCTGACTGACTCAATGGATACATTCTCAGTGTTGACAGTTATTGTCATTGATTTGCCAAGGTGATGCATTTGGAAAAAGAGCATTCGTGAGGACATGTAAACAACTGGCAAGCTCTGTTTTAATCAGATTTTTCCCTCCGTGAGTAAATCAATACAACAATTAATGTATTTCAAATAGCAACAGCGAGTGTCCTAAGCTTCAAATTAAAGCAAGGTCAACTCTATACTTAACGACTTTCTGTTTCAACATTGCACAATTTTTCATTTCATCCTCTGCTTTATTTTGTTCCTGTCCAAATCGATAGCAAAAACACAATTGTATATATTATTTATGTAGAACTCATGATGAAATCGGCGGCTACTGCTGTCTAATGAAAAACTAATGAAATTTTGAAAGACATAAACACGTGCATGATGCAGACGCCGGCCAGGGCCTTGAAATAAATGTGAAAAAGTTTCAAAGATACTCACGCTATATCTCACAAACTCCCACTTTCTGCTGCGTTTGCACGGGAAGATTTAAGCAGGATGAGTGGGCCACACAGGACCAAAACAGTTCAATGAGAAAAGACACTGCAGATGTTAATGATTATAGATTTACGGGGATGGACTTGCATGTGAAATGAGCTGCTTCAAATCATGTGATGCCACCCTTAACATTTCTGTCTCTTTAAGCAGACTGCATGCATGAATGTGAAGTGGACTTGAATATGAATTTCCAAAGTGGCCACAATGTATTTGCAATGCGGTAATGGATGCAAGTGCAAATAAATCTGATTATCAACACGAAGCAAGTTAACATGCCTCATTACATTAACATAACTCATCCAGCTCATTTAACAATGTTTACCTTTGAAATTGCACCAAAATGAGTAGTTTACCTGAACAACTGAGTGTGGGCTGGATATCTGAATACTTAAGATAGATTCACTTAACTTAAGAAAAAATTACTACCATCTGGCAGGCAAAAGCTACTCGCTGGCGTAAGCTTCAGCAATTCATTCATCTTGGACTGTCTTAACAGTCAACAGACAGATGTAGATCAGCCGACTATCTAATTAATATGATAAAAAGCAGCAGTGAGGAACATAGAATTTTTGACTGTTTGACTCAGACTAACACAAACACACACACCATATGCACTACATTACATTAGGATGCATACTTATCATCCCACTTTCATTGTCACTCCTTTATGATTGTGAATTGTATACACCGATCAGGCATAACATTATGTCCACTGTCAGGTGAAGTGAATAACACTGATTATCTCTTCATCATGGTACCTGTTGGTGGGTTAACCTCAAACCTCAAAGTTGATGTGTTTGACAAGGGCCAAATTGTGATGGCTAGACAACTGGGTCAGAGCATTTCCAAAAATGCAGCTTTTGCTGGGTGTTCCCGGTCTGCAGTGGTCAGTATCTATCAAAAGTGGTCCAAGGAAGGAACAGTGGTGAACCGGCGATAAGGTCATGGGCGGCCAAGGCTCATTGATGCATGTGGGGAGCGAAGGCTGGCCTGTGTGGTCCGATCAAACAGACGAGCTACTGTAGCTCAAATCGCTCAAGAAGTTAATGCTGGTTCTGATAGAAAGGTGTCAGAATACACAGTGCAGTTTGTTGCATATGGGGCTGCATAGCCGCAGACCAGTCAGGGTGCCCAGGCTGACCCCTGTCCACCGATGAATCACATTTTCTTTTACATCACATGGATGGCCAGGTGTGTGTGCGTTGCTTACCTGGGGAACACATGGCACCAGGATGCACTATGGGAATAAGGCAAGCAGGCAGAGGCAGTGTGATGCTTTGGGTAATGTTCTGCTGGGAAACCTTGGGTCCTGCCATCCATGTGGATGTTACTTTGACACGTACCACCTACCTAAGCATTGTTGCAGACCATGTACACACTTTCATGGAAACGATATTCCCTGGTGGCTGTGGCCTCTTTCAGCAGGATAATGCCCCCTGCCACAAAGCAAAAATGATTCAGGAATGGCTTGAGGAGCACACCAATGAGTTTGAGGTGTTGACTTGGCCTCCAAATTCCCCAGATCTCAATCCAATCGAGCATCTGATCTGCTGAACAAACAAGTCCGATCCATGGAGGCCCCACCTCGCAACTTACAGGACTTAAAAGATCTGCTGCTAACATCTTGGTGCTAAATACCACAGCACACCTTCAGGGGTCTAGTGGAGTCCATGCCTCGATGGGTCAGGGCTGTTTTGGCAGCAAAAGGGGGACCTACACAATATTAGTTCATAATGTTATGCCTGATCGGTGTATATTGCTATATACACCGGACCCAGCAGCTTTGACCTCCAAAAACATTTGATTCCAGTCACAGCATAGTTCCAATTATTTTAGCTTTTTCATTTAAGAAAAGGAAGGGGGAAAAAATGTCCAATCTATTCTAATCTATATGTGTGTGATTGCTGAATTAGGTGGTGTGTGCAGACATGTAAATTATCTCCACTAGAACAGAAATCACTCTCCCATTAAGTACAAAAGAAGCTTTCTGAATGAATTGGAGAGCCAGTTTAATGTCAAAACATGACAGTATGTGCAGTTTGTTTGTCTTGGATCTTTATCTTTACAAAACTCGGGTCGGAGGGCACTTTGCGGTGTGTATGCAGTTGATTCCCTTTGTTGAGGCATTATGCTGCGGTTTTGTTATTTATTGATGGTTTATATGGTTTGAGTCATTTTGCTTGTCTGTATTATAAGAACTCATGATGAAAATGGCGGCTACTGGTGCCTAATAAAAAACTAATTACATTTTGAAAGACATAAACACGTGCACGATGTGCACACCGGCCAGGGTCTTGAAATAAATGTGAAATAAATCAATTCAAATCTACGTGTGTGTGATTGCTGAATTAGGTGGTGTGTGCAGACATGTAAATTATCTCCACTAGAACAGAAATCACTCTCGCAAAAGAGTACAAAAGAGGTTTTCTGAGTGAAGTGGAGAGCCAGTTTGATGTCAAAATGTCAGTATGTGCAGCTTGTTTGTCTTGGATTTTTATCTTTACTTTCCAAAATTCGGGTCGGAGGGCACTTTGCGGTGTATATGCAGTTGTTTCCCTTAGGTGAGGTGTTGTGCTGTGGTTTTGTTATTTATTGATGGTTTATATGGTTTGAGTCCTTTTGCTCGTCTGTATTTGGAATAAGAACAGGTTTAGAGAGTTCTGGTTGTCTTTGTGCTGCATCTACAATAACAGCACTGCAGCAAAACCAAACTATTAATAGGCATGACATAGCAATTGCAAACTCATTTTTTTTTCTGTTCTCACACCAGCAATTCATTAAGTAACAAAACAGGTCATTGATTTTACAGCTTTTCTCAAGGTTTTTATGAGATATAAGTGACCCCTCACAGGATCTGAGCAGGCTCCATTAAATCAGAGCGGTTCAAATGATCCCACAAACATTTCAGCCTGATTATCAGGAGGCCTTATAAACCACAGGCAAGGAAGTGTGTAATTTATCTGGGGTAATGTGACTTGAACTCTGATGTGTAAATAAGGATTTTAATTCTGCTGAAAATACTTCTGCTTATGGTCTGCTTTTAGGTCTGGTTTATTATTATTACTACAACGCTGACGCAAAGAAATCCAGGCTGATTATGTCAAAGATAACAGAGAAAATAGAGACTCATGTTGTGTTTTCATGGAATTATTCATTCCAGTGTGTGTTTTGCTTTAAAACACAAGCTCTTGTCATATTGTGTAGTTGTTTCTGAAGAGTGCATACCCACACGCATCGCGCTGTGTGAAATATAGACTGAACACAATGTCAAAAAATAACGGGGACGTTATTTGGCGGACCTTCACGGAACATTCAGGATGTTCTCTGAACATTTAGGGGACCATATTTTATTTGGAAATTTGATGTTTCCAGGTAAACAAGTCAAGGTGTCAAGGACGTCGCCTGGTAATGTTCCTGGAACGTTCCGAGATGGTCATGATGTGGAGTTCTTTAAAGGGTTGGGGGACGTTATTTGGCGGACCTCCAAGGAACATTCAGGACGTTCTCTAAACATTTAGGGACAGGTACATGACTTCACATGACCGCGATAGAGGCGATAGTCCAGAATCTCTACCGGTTGACAAATTTGTACTGGTTAATCATGTCTACCGGTATATCTCCCACCCCTATGTGTATGTTGCTGTGTTTAGTAATTCTGAATGTATCCGGGTGTTTTGGTGTGCATACATTTAAGAATTATATGGACTCCTTATGTCATTTTGTTATTTGGTGTCCCTTTGAAGTCTCCAAGGCTTGGTTTTAGAGAAAGTTCTTAGATTAAGCCAGGATTAGGCTTTAGTTCAAATAGGACATTTAAGTAGCTTTTATAAACATATCTTAGAAACCTTAGATCTTGAGACAAAACAATGGCACTGACATATTTTAAGATATGTCAGTGCAAGTTGTTTTCAGTTAAAACAGCTCAAACATGCATTTTAGTCTGGAACTAGGCATAAACCTCTCTGAAACTGGGGGCAAGTGTCCTTTTTTGGAAAGACACCTAAATTTATTCAGAAAAAGGCTTGCAGAAAAATACAGTTGTGTGAGAATCACCCTTCAGTCTGATGGTTTACTTCGCTGAATATAGCAAATGATGACAAAAGAAACGCGTTAAACAAGATAAATGGTGCATGCTTAATTTCATGATAAGTATGCGATTAATTGCGATTAAAACATTTAATCTATTGATAGCCCTATTATTATTATTATCATTATTATTTAAGTAGCCGATAATCTTTGGTTGATTTTATACATGATTTGCTACATGTTAGGGATGGGGCATTCTAGAGAGCATCTAAAATAGTTTGATGTAGTATTCAACAATATTTCTAGCTTGACGTCGTCATACTCAATTCTAGTCAGAATATGAGTCTGATACTGCTCCATTGGGCTGTGATTATGGAGCGTGTTTTAACCGAACCAGGAAAGAAAATGCCTCTGCACTCAATTGGATAGACCTACAACCAATCAGAGCAACGGAGTAAGTGATGTATGTTGAGCGACACATAGTAGTAGTGGGAAGTTCGGATCATTTTACAGACTCTGATCTTTGAATCTCGTTCAGCAAAATGAACAAATCTTTTTTCAAGTAATTTTGTTCATTTCAGCAGAATATAATTAAAATGTCACATGTTAAATTCCCCAACGAATCTAGTTCTTATGCAAACGTTGAACACATTTGGAATAAAAAATAAATTATAAGCTAATGCAGCCAAGGCCAAACTTTAAGAAAGAAATGATTCATTAATTGATTAGCTGGGTCTTCAGGCTATGCAGTCTGTTAGTTAACCTCACTTCCGAATCCGAGTCGTTCTTTCTTTTGTCACTTCACATTTAATCACGTCTGTTCCTGGAAAGATTA
Organism: Rhinogobio ventralis; assembly: GCA_039654625.1. Lineage (NCBI taxonomy): Eukaryota > Metazoa > Chordata > Actinopteri > Cypriniformes > Gobionidae > Rhinogobio > Rhinogobio ventralis. The sequence continues at coordinate 14,287,222 of CM077198.1, forward strand.
GTACAGCTCTCGTGTCTTCGGGTTCGAGTCGTTAGTTCCGTCATCAGTGTCTGATCTCACCCATATGCAATGCGTGCAGTCCCGAAAACAGAATTGATTAGTTCACCTCTCTAGTCTTCAGGTTTGAGTCATTCGTTTACCAACTCACAGCCCCATAGGCTGAATGCAGAAGATCCTGTACAGAACCGATAGCATGTAGCGCATGCACGGTCAACACAAAATAAACGAATCGCTCTCTGAGACAACTCGTTTAAATTATTTAAGTTTAGTTAAGTTTATTTAAGCATATTTAAGTTTAGTTCATAAAGAACGAATCGCTCATGAAAGACACATCACTAACATATAGTTGTCAACATATCTCAACTGCACACACGCTGGAAGAAGAAGAAGATGAGTGTAAACGATCTTTGCCGGTGTTGTAAAAATAATTTAAGGATACACGGAGTATTTACCAACATAATCATCATTTTTGAGAGAAATAGTAAAGGTGAATGCATATACGAACAAGTTCTCCGTTTAGGATAAGAACGAATTTAACCCAAGCGCTCTTTGGTGACGTAAATGCTTATGTTACTGTTTATCATCTGTCCATCATCATATAAAGCCCGCCCTGACAATTTGATTGGTCCGAGCAGCTTCTGTTCGGGCATAGTTGCTCCACAACGGATCAAGTCCAGACCGAACTGCCCGACCTCAAATGTTGTGGGCGGGGCCAAGTTCGGCTGGCATCCAGGCTACAATATTTCTGTCTGAAAGTGAGTATTCGATATTGTAACATAGGTCCACTGGAGGCAAGCTTGAAGAACCCAAGTGCAGTTTTATTAACAAAAGACCTTGGACTTGGACTTGGACTTGGACTTGGACTTGGACTTGGACTTGGACTTGGACTTGGACTTGGACTTGGACTTGGACTTGGACTTGGACTTGGACTCACCAACAGCAGGTTACACCAAACAATACTCAACCATGGCAAACATGAGGGATTAAATACACAAGGACTAATGACTAGACAAGGGACACCTGTGAACAACAATCAAACAATGAACACATGAAGGCATGATCACATGAGGGCAAGGGAATCACATGACAAACCAGGAAACAAGACAGTGAACATGGCAAACTAAGAACATGAAACATGAACAAGAAACAAACCATGACACACTGTGACAGATATTACCTTTTTGTTTATATAATTATTGTATAGCTTATTGTGTCTTTGCTAGTAAATTAACTTCCTGCCTGTCATGGCTTTGGCTGCATAGATAGTCTGATGTGTAGGACATTTTCATTCCTATCCCTGATTTAAATGAAAACAGCTTGCTTAGGCAGATGCATATGGAATAATTATAACTTTTCCACCTTCCATGAGTGTGTAGCTTTACCCAGAAGAATATGCATCAGTCACTGTTCAGCCAGTATTTCTGCTTCATCAGTATGCTGCAATTGCCTCTCCATGACTACCAGTACAGTTTCCGCTGTGCCTATTAGACAGAAAAAAAAGAAGGCACAAAAAAAAGAGAAAACATTTGTTTCATTATGAAACGTAATCTACAGGGGAAACAATTGCGTGTGTGCGTGAATTGCATTTAACATGATCCTTTAACGGGTCTACTCACCTCATTTTCTTATGTTTTCATTCTGAATGCCCAAATGCATATATGTTTTCCAGAGAGAGGGTAGAGTGGTGGAAAATGGCCCCCTTAAGGACTATGTAATTATGGTAAAATGCCCCTACTCTAACAAAGCAATTTGCTTTATACATTTATAGCAAAATCAAGCAGTACAAGCAGTTTAGCTTAAAATTAAAAAGACAGGCCAAATTAAAAGTAAATAAATATGAATATGAAAATATGAAAACATATTTGAAATATAGCTAATAAAATAAGCATAACAAGACATCAATGTGATCGATTAGTTGAATTTAAATGTAAAAATGGTTTTGAGTTTCTAGATTTGTGAGGGTTTTTTGATGTTTTTTTTTTCTACATGATTCTAAGTTTAACATTAACACAAACATAAAGGATTCAATAAACGTTTTAAATTACTACATGACTTGAAGGTTGTCGTCATGACATTTTACAGTTTGAAATTAAATAAAGTTGTACAGCCAGTTCTGGAAACCAGAGGGCTGACTATGATCTCTCATCTCTCACGTGGGCTGTACTTTCCCCTTTACAATGGCCGTGCTGCCAAGGCACTTCACTGCAGTGATTAGCGAGTGTAACATTAATGGAGCCCAGAGGAGGAACTTTTGGAATAATTCCCTCTAAATTTCAAACAGAAATTAGCCTTCTTTTTGGAACATTAATTCCCTCTTTTCTAATATTACTGACCTCACAAAAGAAGCATAATTTTCTCAACAATATTGATTGGGATGAGTGATCCAAATTTAACATACTGTAGTTACACACAAGTATACTACAAGTAACTAACACTAAACCAAACCCTAACCGTAACTCTATAGTAAGTACATGTAGTTAACTAATATTACTCAGTACTTATGTGAGTAAGTACAATGTAACTGCGTCACCTTAAAATAAAGTGTAACCAAAAAATTTGGGTAACACTTTAGAATATTGTTCCGTCATTAATGAATAACTAGGTACAATTAACACTATTAACATTCTAGTAACTACTATTAGCTAACAAGAAACTCTGATTAACGAATTAGTACGTAATAATGCTTAGTGAAATGTGGTAACTACTATTTTTTTCACACCTCCCAGAGTACTAAGAACTACAGATTCATAATAAATGTGAATAATGCGTAATATATACCCTACCAGTCAAAAGTTTGGACACACTTTCCCATTCTCTTTGATGGTAACACGTTGGTAACACTCCGAGGTAACATGTTGCATTGAATAAAAGCTGTACGATTAATTTGCCATCCAGCTGATCATGTTTTTCAGCCAGACAAAAGAGCAAAATGAAGAGTTAATGTTTACGAGAGAGAGAAAGAGAGAACTAGATACACAAAAGAACTATTCAAACGCACATAATAATTCTAAACTGCAGTCAAACAGCTGCGATTTTACACAGCAATGTACCTCAACAATCCCATTATATCTCTAAAATTAATTACTTTCACATTCACAGGTTGCAGATTATATGCTATTTAGACATTTCCCTGCTCCATAAACATGCTGTGCTACATATAAATAACATGCAAAGAATAGCAGAGAGAAGTGATGGTAGTGTCGCAGTAGGACGCCTAGTGTGTCTTCTTTAACTCTTCATTATCTTTTGTCAATTACTTGAATTTGTAGCTGTGCTTGATGTGCGCTTCTGCTGTCTGCTGGCATTAGGTGGCTGGCTGGTTTTGCCAGTGGCCATGCGGGCATGATTTGAGTGGCACAGTAGTTATTCACTGTAACTGGGTAATAACATCTAAATGTTTGTCAGATCTGAGGCCCCTCTTTGTTATCGGCATAATTTTTTTTTTCTGTCAGAAACATCACGTCAGATCTAAGAGCGTTGTTTCTCTGAGCGAACGTAGGAGGCTGATGCTTCCGGAACTGTGTTCTAGTCTTTCCGTGTGGCCACTTTTTGACTTTGTGCTAATGATAGATTTCTTTACAAAAATGAATGTTAAATATATGCTGAAATAAGCTGCAAGCTTCATAGGTCAAATATAAATTTATTTTACCTTGGCACTTTAGAACACACACATTAGCTTTGTTGTGAAAATCATTATAATTAAATAAAGAAAAGCTAAAACAATTCTTTCGGTTATTAATCTGTCATATGGCTGACATATTTTTAAACATGCTGTCATTTGGATGCCCTTCATACATCCTTGCATGCATTTTGTTAATTTAAAGATTGTTTCAGGCTTGAAAACCAATAATTAAAATGGAAATATTTGGCATGTCCTAATTAACCTCTGATGGATGATTATCTCAATCAATAAATGCATATTACTGATTGTATTTTAGTCAGCATTTGCTGAGGGTGCAAATTGTTTCATTATTCTGACAACATTTGCAATTGATGCCAAGGCCCATATTTACAAGTTATACTTTCAAACTTTCTCACAGAAACACTTTTGTCTTCTTCATATGAAAGTGTTTATTAATAATTCAGTACATTTTAACTATACCAACTTAATTTGTCATACACTGAGGGATTCTTCATGCAGAATTCTGTATAGAATGCATGAGGTGATTGAAAGGTCACACTTTATTCAACTCTCTCTTGAATCCCAGTTTTGATGTTGGCTGGGGTTTGATATCTCATCACAGCAGACTGTCTGAACTGCATTACAGTTCGGTGTGCTTAAGAATGTGCTGTTCATGGTGTTTTCTTCTCACAAAAAGTGCTTTTAAGCAGTTTAATATGCATTCACTTGTAGATAATTGATTCAACTGGAAACACGCTAATCCTTTTCTCAATGTTTACACCTTGGTTAACAAGCTTATAATGAACTGACGACTCATTATGCATTGTAGTATGTCATTCCATGGTTTATGTTTCCCAAAGCATTGGGTCACAACAATATTTAATGTAAGCATCTCTCTCAATATTTCCATAAATGTATTGTTTTGGCTTAGTGATATGTAGCTAAATACCTTATTAAATAGATATTAAAGCAAATTAACATTGTTGGTATCTGTGCTTTGATTGTTAACTAAAACTAAAACAGTAACACTTCACAATAAGGATCCATCTGTTAACATTAGTTAACAACATTAGTTAACATGAACTAACAATGAAAAATACTTTTATTAATCTTAGTTAATGTTAATTTCAAAATGTACTAATACTTTATTAAAAACAAAAGTTGTATCTGTTAATTAGGGCTGCCCTCGACTAAAGATTTTTCTAGTCGACTAGTAGTCGTTCATTTAAGCCATTAGTCAACTAATCACATGTTTATATTAATAAGCCAATAATCATAATCATGAGCCTTTAATTGCCTATATAATACATAGCCTAATCAGTGCTCAAATTTATTCAAATGATTATGAATCTGGTGTGAAAAAACAGCAAGAAGACTGTTTAAACATTCGAATAATTTATTGATAATGTTTTCTGTGTTTACGGCTGCAGAGATGAAGTCGATGCTGACTCATCATCTCCGTAGTAGTGGACGCACTTATGTGTATGTTTCATACAGATTACATAATCTGAGAATATTTGTTTTCCACGTGATTTGGGTAATTTAGTAGAATAAAAAGTAGATATTTCAATATTTCTATAGATAGGCTATATTTCTCATGTCTGTGAGGCAAGTATACGCTAAGTTTCGGTTCATTTTTGTTACGTGCTCAGATTCACTGAGACCAAGACGGCAGATCAAGCACATCCTGATTTTTTTTCATTGTTTTACAAAAGCACGATGTTTTGTTGCTATTGTGAGTTTACAGTATGCATTACTCCTGTATGTCCAAAAATGGCAGAGTATTTAAAGTTAAATGTGAATGTATACACCTATATGTATCCACATAAGCGCCTAATAATAGCGCACACTAAACGGATAACGCGGGTAAAGTTACTACTACTTACATGTTTCAAGTGATAAGCCATATTTGAGGTCGATGAATGAAGGGTAAATTTTTGGATTTCCTGCTGTTAACGATCTGTCCATCACAGACTGCGTGATTTCGCCACTTAATGTGGAGTTTTTTTTCTGCGATTAACAGACTAATAAAATTCTGGTCGACCATGCCTCTTTTAGTCGACTATTACGCTATCTCACAACCAATTCGTACGTATTTGTAGGAGGTGGCTAATTTGTATGAATTTGCATGACGGCACTCGTCTTGTCTATACTGCAGTGATGGGTAGGTTTAGGGGTGGCGTTTGAGGTTAGGTCATTCATACAAAATCATACGAATTGACCAACTCGTCAAATACATAAGATTTAGCAAAAATCTTACAAATTCGTACGAATTATAGCCACCTCGTAAAATACGTACGAATTGCCGTAAGATCAGGTTGGAGAGGCCTTCTGTTAATATTATTAATTAATGGACCTGAGCCAACATGAAGTAACAATGAACAGTTGCATTTTTAATAACATTAACAAAGATGAATAAGTACTGTATCAAATGTATTGCTCATTATAAATGTCAGTAAATGCCTTATGTTAACAAAGTCATTGTTAAGTGACTTACCTCAAAAACTATATAAAAATATGTAACGCTTTAAAATAATTAAACAAACAATGATTGGCACAGTTTGGTTTCACCAAAGGATGAGTTGCGACAGGACCTAAATACAGCAGTCAACTCCAATAAACAATAAATCAAAATAACAAACACTCCGGAGGTCAAGATAGCACACAGGAGAAACACAACCACTATACACAGATGAGAACTGACAAGGATCAACTGAAAAAAAATAGGGCTATTTATACAGGAGGGAGGGAGAAAACAAGTTGGGATTAATCAATTAACAAATGAGTAACCATACAGAAACAAGTGGGAACATGCTTAGGGTAGGTTTACATGTGAACGATGCACTAAAAACTGTTTTTTTTTCCTTTGTGTTTTTCGTGTAGCACTGCAACATTGCCAAATCTATCTCTGTTCACATGGATCCGCGAGAACGACAAAAAACACTGTATTATTCTGAAAGGCCCATAACACAGGGAAAACAGAAACCTCATGTGACAATGAGCAATTTATTTGTTGAAAGGTTTATGGTAATTCAAATAAAGTTCAATCGTAAAATATAGGCTAAATATTAGATGAAAAAAACGTAAGCTTAAAAAAAAACTATAAAAAATGGAAATAAAAATAGAGATAAATAGAAATATGGAAAAACTGTAAAATAAATAACAAATAAAAATAATATTTAAATAAAAATAATGAAACTAAAATCATAAAAAATACTAAAAAACAAAAAAAATAAACTGAAAAATATAAAAAAGAAAGCTATTTCAAAATATGAATAAATACTATGCAAGTATATAGATATAAATAACACTGGTTGGTATGCTGATGGGGACAATAAGACCAAATGACATATGCCCCTTGTAAATCTAAGAATATCTTTTAGGTAAAATGGGAAATAATGGCTGTCCAGTAGGAATGTTGTTCATGTGTTGTAAAACCCAATGACATCGGATCTTTCTCACTGGATATTCTTGTCTATAGTCTCTTCAGTTAAACTGGGATGGGAAGTTAATAGTGCTGATATCAAAGTGCAGACAAATGAGGGGCTGGTGGCAGGTCCGGTGTTGGCAGGGGAAGGAATCCATAATTAACCCCTGACCTTCTTTCATCTCTAATGGTTGAGCTTCAAACTGATGGGGGGAAATAGGTTAAAGCATTATGGGACATCATCTATCAGGCTATTTCTTTTACTTACAACTCTGAATGACCTGGATTTTTTTTAACCCTCATTTTCTTACATTGAGTGATATTAGGTTAATATTTTAGTTCAATTCAACCACATTGCTTTTGTTTCACAAATTCTGGATTGGATATTATATTTCAGCACTAAAAGTCTTAGCAGTGTCCCACTCCTTTCCTCCCCTTCTCTTTGACAGGAAATCAGGCGCTTGTGATCAGAGGGAACCTGACCAGTCATTTTCCCGGTAATGGCTTAGGTGTGATGTGTGGTGACATTGCTGCGCAAGGCTGTTGACACAGTAAGCATCTCCTGGGCTCCTGGGGTACAGATGTCCTTAGGCCTGATAATTTACTGCCGCACATGCCAGCGAATGCTTGTGCAGATGTACTGGAGTATTCCCACTGCTAACATAACCGGATTCAAGTTATATTTTATTAATGGCCAAGTATAACTAGTTCACTTTGCCACATTGTTATTAATGGGCAATTGATCAGCGAATATGATATGTGCATAATATGTTAAATAGAATTTAAAAAAAAGAAATTAATACTTTTATTCATCAAGGATGTATTCAATTAAAAATTAAAAGTGACAGACGTAAAAAAAAAAGAAAAAGATTTCAAATAATTTTTTTTTTTGGGGGGGGGGGGAAATCACAGCATATTATAATGATTTCTGAAGGATCATGTGACACTGAGAATGATGCTGAAAATTCAACTTTGTCATCACAGGAATATATTTATTATTATTATTATTATTTTAATAATGATGTATCCCTACAAAATTGGCAATATCCAAAATCCTAATCCTTGTGTCGACATTTTTGTCCACATGAGGAAAACAACTTATAAATTATACAAAATTATGCTTTTTGACAATGTAAAAATGCATAAAGTTGTGTATGATGGGTAGGTTTAGGAATATGGTTAGTGTTAGGAAATAGAATATACAGTTTGTAGAGTATAAAAATTATTATGTCTATGGAATGTCCCAATAAAACATGGAAACCCAATGTGTATGTGTGTGTGTGTGCACGTGTGTGTGTGTGTATTAATATGCATTCATCCTCCATTTTAAAATTTATTTGAAAGTGAATTTGGTTATATTTTATTTTGATGGTCCCCTTTAGACATTCTGCTGACTGTAAGTAACGTTGCATCTACGGCCCTGTTTACACCTGATATTAAGATGTGTTTTGGTCAATTGGATCCAAGAATACAGGTGTAAACAGGGTCTAAAACGTTTTGAGCTTGTCCACTTTCGACCACTTCCAAAGATAGTTGAAAATACATTTGACCAGATTGCTTTCGTAGTGTAAATGCTTATGTGGTCGAATGTGTTCAAACATCCCAAAAAGACCAGCTACTCTCTGCCTATTGACCTAATGCATAAACATTATGGGAAGTGTGCTAGCCAGACTGAATTTAAATTTTGTCTGCTGAAGACCCACATTTTATTTTGAACACAAAACATTGCACCAAGCACAACGTTCTCTCACCATTCCTGATTTCTAACATACATTCACCATGTTCAGCTTGGTCTTGCGGCTGTCAGAGCAGAAACGAAAGCTGCTGCTCTCCGTGTGTTTTTCCGTCGTCTCCAGTTGCGTCCATATGTAAATTGTGCAAGCATATTTTGTCTATTAAATCGAAAGATTAAAAAAAAAAAAACACACATTTACCCACCCATAGACCCTCCCCTCGAAGAAATCAGGACAGAAGTGGTTGAAAGTGGACAAAAGAGACAGATTAAAACACCAGGTGTAAACGGGTATTTGTCTCTCTTGTCTACTTGTGATCCGATCAACCAAAACACATCTTAATACCATGTGTAAACAGGACCTACATGAGTATTTAGAGTATTAGTTGAGTATTAGTAGACTGTTAGGGGTAGGGTTAGAGTTAGTAGAATTGTAGTAGAAGTTGACATATACTTGCAAAGTTACTTCAGTAGAATGCCTTTTGGGGGAGCATCAAAATAAAGTTAGCAGATATTAAGCAGACAGTCTACTAATACTCTAAGTAAGACATAAGGTACGAGAGGCTGTGCTGTATTGTGAGTAAGTCACAGCTGAAGGGCGTTGTTAGGCCTGCAAAACCTTCAGCCGTGACTTATTCAGTGATACAGCACAGCCTTTCATTGACTTATTCACTTATTCACTACAGCACTGCCTTTCGTAACTTAATGCTTTTATAAAACAGTTACCTGTCCCTGACCGTGAACAGCAACAGAAGTTACATTATTACACCATTAGATGGCGGCAAAGACTGTCTTTATGAGTGAGTCAGTCAGTAGCGAAGACTTTTATATTGAAAGGACTGAAACTTGTTGTGAACACAGAGCAAGACACAGCTGACAAATTCTTTGACTAGCGCTGTCACTGTCAGGGCACAGGAAAAAACTGTTAAAAGAACAAGATATCGCAGTGGACATTCAAACTGATTTTTTTATTGTGAACATAGGACTGACCTGAAGGAAAATTTTATATCTAAATGCAGGTAATAAACTCGATCTCTCTCTCTAACAATACTGTACATAATACAGCAACCTTCAAAGAACAATTTTAATGAGAACAAACATACGTTTATGTTGCTAAGAGTGGTTGCTAAGGGTGTTGCATAGTGATACACAGAACTGTTGGGTGAAGTGGTCATAGCCGTGATTTAAAACACAGCTATAAATAAAACACAGCTATTGACCAATCAAGGACTGGAACTAATCGTTTTATAATAAGAGTTAGTAGACATATAGGTGCAAAGTTAACGGAATGTGTCATAAAAATAAAGTTTTACCTTGAATTGTATTCATTTTAAAAGAAAATAATTTTTAAAATGTATAATCCATTTCCATTTATCTGTGAAAAAATGTTTATGCATTATCGTATACTTCTATACTTGCTTCACTGTCAGTGTCTCTTATAGCAGATCATATTATTTGTTGATGTTTTCTCACACACTTCTCTATGAGAGTAGGACAGGAAAGAGCAGGCTTAAATTATTTATCACACACTACAAAGCTCAGACACAAAGCTCCTTTCCACAGTTGTCTGGACTGATAAAAAGACTGCGGATACACTAAAAAATAGCTATACTTAGAGCTATAGTTATGATTTCACCGACCTCTAATACTATATTTTAAGCTACATATTGCAGGGTAATCAGAGCTGCGCCGCATGTCTAAATGAGACATGACATTTTCTTGACAGGCTTGCTTACTTGTAGCGATTAATTATTTATAATCGGCATACATAAAGTGTGTCAGGCTGCAGTGTAATCGTCAGAGTCTCATTAGTTTGAAGGGCATTTGGTTGTCACTCATCTTTACAAAACACACTTATAAATGAATGATTGTCAGCAGTACCACAAAGTTTCACAACATGATTCTTGCATATACTTTCGGGATAGTCTGTTTGTTTTTGTTCATGTTTTATTTTAAGTCAAATTGCCCATCTGTTTAGTTGAAAAGTGAGAAACAAAGATTCAAGCTTTAAATGTATTTTCAACCAGAGGTGTGTAAGTGTAACTATGTTGTCTTTGTCAATCTCGGCACTTGTTTGCGTATTCACCTGAAAGAGAAATATAGTGCTCTCGCAGGAATTTCGATAAAGTTTCTCTCAAAACAAACATAAGCTGCGAGTTTATCCAGCACACCATAACATTTTCTTCAAGGAGGAGTGATTTTCTAAGATGAACCCCAAACTGCTTTCGTATGCAGTGTGTTTGAAAGAAAACATCCTCTGAAATGATGTTTGCAGATACATAGCTGGGCTGAAATGCATTAAATGTCATTTATAGGCCCAGACAAGAATGACAGCTTCAAGCCATGCACTGTCCCTGTTAATTAAAGTGAGGCTGTCTTCGAGACACTGCCAAAGGTTTGTTCGCAACGCCACATAGGATGATAATAGCACATGTAAATCTATGTAGCTGGAAGGGCTTAAGTAGTCGTGATACCAGACTGATCGAATGGGGAAAAAAGAATTACGGGGTTTCAGTCACTTTTGCACTGATTATTTGCTTCACTGGTCTGTAAGGCATAAATAATATAGCAACATTGCAGTTTGTGTTTAAAAATGGCATGTTATATTATTTGCCTTTTTATCAAACAATGTTTTTTTATAATTTTCAATATCATTTAGACATGCACTGCCATTCAAAAGACTGGGGAAAGTAAAAAAATAAATAAAAATAAAATAATAATCATTTATACATTTATTCAGCAAGGACATATTAACCCTTATGCATGAATGTTTTTCCAGTCATTATTACATATTCAGGTCTTTAGCGACCCGGATCTATATCTAACACAGATGGATCTCTACCTGACACGATGATATAATACTCTCCTGATATTAGAGTAACAAATACAGAAGAATAAAATAAAGCATATTTTGTATTAGCAGCTCATTTCCCAGTACATTCAGCATCTGGGTCATATTTGCGATCTCAAACATATTCTCAAAACTATCCTTTTCAACAGCTTCAAAATCAATATTTTGATCGCTGACAGCTTCTTCATCAGATCCACCATCAAGTGACAGTGACACTAATATCTGATTGCGTTCAGTTCTTGCAGTAAATCACTGAGCCATTTCAAGTTTTGCTGATGATTCTTTCTATTCTTTTGTTTTCTGCCTGCAGTAACTATGAGTGAAACGTCACTTCATCATTGATTAAATAAATGGGAAACAGGCATTCTTTTATAATTATATATTTTTTTCTTGTTATATTGTTTATAATGAATTGATTAAGGAATAAGAAGGTGATGTCTATCTTAAAAAAAAAAAAAAAAAAAATGAATAGAGGGTATAGTGAATGACATCCCGGGTCACTAAAGACCTGAGGTATGCGTTTTGAAGTTAAACTGATCATTTTTACAAGATTTTTACATTGTTACAAAAGACTTCTATTTCAAATCAATTCTGTTCTTTTCAACTTTCTATTTATCAAAAAAGTCTGTTCACCCAAAAATGAGAATTCTGTCATACTCACCATCATCTTGTTCCAAACCCATAAGACTTTTGCTCGTCTTTGAAACACAAATGAAGAGATTTTTTATAAAATTTGTCCCTTCATTGACAGTCCATGCAAGTACCACTTATATAAACATTCATCAATGCACACATCAGATATGATAAATGGAAGCTCAAGCATGCGAGAACCGATGAAGTTCACTCTCGTGTATTACGCAGCACATTTGAGCTTCTGCAAGAATCAGTGAAGTTGTTCTTGCACGTCAAGCAAGTACGGTTGAGCCTGATCAATGTTTATATGTGAATAAAAGCCTAAATTCAATCTGTTCATCATATAAAGCAATCGAGCCTCATCAGAAAATTTTTGGATTTGGACTTGACCTTTTATTTTTTTAGATTAGTTTTACAATCTCTTTATAAACTTTTTGAAATGTCACAGTGGTAGTTGGGTGAACTGTCAATGGAGGAACAGAAATCTCAGATTTCATTTCCATGTATCTTATTTCCATTTCCAAATATCTCCATTTGTGTGTTGAAGAGGAGCAAAAGTCTTACAGGTTTGAAACAACATAAGGGGGAGTAATTGATGGGGGGGGGGGGGTGGTGAACTATCCCTTTAAGCAGCACAGCCATTTTCAATATTCATAATAATAAAAAAAAATCCTGAGCACCAAATCATCATGTGACACTGAAAATGTATGCTTAAAATGAAGCTTTGACATGACAGGAATTAATTACATGAATAAATAAATTGTTATAATATTTCACAATATTACTGTATTTTTGATCAAATAAATGCAGCCTTGATGAACATGAGCAACTTTATGGTATGGTCAACTTTCAAAATTTTCATTCCTACAGTGGCATCTAAAAATCCTAAAATAAAAGTCTACATAAGGGACATTTAAAAACAAACTGCTAACATGAATTATTACCAAAACAGGACCTTGACCACATTTGTTGTGACAAATGTTGGAATCAGAGAGACTAGTATAGTAACATGGTCGGATGACATTTCAGTGATGTCATAACTGAGGATGATTCATGACACAGATGAGTCTGATGATGCCACTTGCCTCTGAACTGCTCAGTTGTTGAACACTGCATATTGCATGGATGAGAGTGACATTTGTACAATCATAAATGCTATGCAATGTCATGCAATGAGAATCGATTTAAGAACAATATGAACTTTATTTTTAATGACAGTGTTTCTCAACTGGTGGGTCGGACAGTTAGGAAAAGTCAATGCTAAGTGCAAACAATACAATTCATATAAGCATATTTTTAAACATATTGAATATACAGTAGTAACTAATGTACAACTCTAAACAAAGACACTTACTATAAATCCTATTTATTGTTTTAAAAAAAGTTATTTTAATGCATTTCACCTTGGCTTTATCTAGTTCAGGCTTTCAATTGAGCAGTATGCATTATGAATATAGTTGGCTCTTATGATAAATTACTTGTGATGTTCCTCATTTTTATGTCACTTTGGATAAAACATCTGCTAAATGAATAAATGTAAATGTAGCATATAGTTGATCAACTTTTAAAATTGATACAGTTCCCATTTCTTTTGTTGTTGACGACAGAGGTCGTGTTTCAGAACTCTATGGTGTATTGGCACAAATGCATTTGTTAGTGAGTAAAATGGCTAATACTAGTAAAATATTTGGCCCACTGTTTGTTTGTGTTAGTCTGGAAAATCACACTTCTGCTGTTTATGCATTTACGAAACGGTCTGTTTTTCCTATTTAGCATATGTTTGCTTTTTAACATAAACAGACCTGATACAGTTTTGGTTTCATTGTAAAATCTGGCCCTGAAGCAAACAAGTTCAGACCCACTGATTTATGACACAGGTCCTTTTTTATGGTCTGAAATTATTTTGCTTTAATACTCTAGGAAAACAAACAAATAGATAAAATGAATAATAATTTCATGACCCTGCCTGGATAGTAAATGACTGGAATTACACGCTGTGAAAATACAAGCAAATAAAAACAAGTTATCATTGCCAGGAAAGGTACTTCAAGCTGAATGGCTTTAAAAGCATTGTTGAAATCCAACTGGTAAGCAACTGGCCCAGACATTTTTCAGAGCACCCGATTTATTCCGTTATCGCATTTTGTTAGCTCTGTTGGTCTTTTTGTTAAATAGACAAGGGTCCTAATTAAAACAATACGCTGCCACAACATGATTGCCATTTAATTCATCTTGCAGAAGCATTTGGCCATATTCCAGCAGTGCATCTTTAAAAGCATTTACTTCCACCAGCCACTTGGCTGGTGTTCAAAATCAAACAACAAGGGAGATGACATCAAATCATAAAAAATGATAAATAGGCTTGTGGGTATATGAAATATGGACAGCTGCTTGTTTTATGAATACAACAACTCTATCTATCTATCTATCTATCTGTCTATCTATCTATCTATCTATCTATCTATCTATCTATCTATCTATCTATCTATCTATCTATCTAACTATTTATCCATCCATCCATGCATCCATTTATCCATCCATCCGTCATCTATCTATCTATCTATCTATCTATCTATCTATCTATCTATCTATCTATCTATCTATCCATTCTCTTCTGGCTACATGAAAAGAGTGATTAAACACAGGCACCTTGTCACATGTGGAATGCTAACAAATGGCCTGATGCACTAACAAGTTCAAACGTGGTGTTTAACACTCTGCCAATCAAGCCTTTGGCTTTTCAGCATTTGACAGCATGGCCGTTTGTTCCTTACAGCGACAAGACACACCACCACAGTGTGTTTAAGTCTATCTAAAACAGATGGCCTTTTTTAAAACTGCTTGCAGCTGTTTCCTGAATTCTCACATAGGTCTATTTAGTCATTACCGGACAAGCTAATTCTGTCTTTTTACTTAATAATGTATGTCCCTTTCAGTTTGCAGTGATTTCATTTCAGAAGTAGCTTCTGGGCGGTATAATGAAGGGTGATTCGTGAGAAACTACTATAAGCTCAATGTAGTGTTAAAGCACTGACTTATTGTTCTTAAAACAATAGAGAATATCCCCATATTCATATTTGTGTATGGGGCTGCCATAATGAAATAACTGAAAACATAATCTTCTTTCCCTGCATAATCTTTCTGATCACACCAAATCCTCAAACCCATGAAATCAATATCCAGTATCATAATGCCATTGTTACCATTCAATAAACATGTTTGATGATTCTGTTGTTTCCTTCACAGATGTTCCTCAATAAATGTTGCATCTTCCAGTTTAAAGCTGAATAATGTTTCATGCCATTTACATCCCCATGTTGGTAAAACAAACAGATTGAGCCAGTGTTACATTTGTAATTTGTCAACTAAAAAGTGAAAGCTTAATTTTAGGAGTCAATAGCACACTATTCTTTTTTACATGCTTCAGCTTTAACCCTTACATCATCATTATCTCCAACATGTTTCTTGCCTGTAATGATTTTTTTTTTTTTTTCAGTATGTGTCTGTATTCAGTGAGCAACAGAAATCCCATGCTCTATTTAGAAATATTTGGTATTGTTACCTCTCAAAAAAAAAAAAAAAAAGAAAAGAAAAGAAAAATGTATTGATTTATCACTGTACTGTGTATATCATCCCAGTCAGTGAATGGAAAATATACAGTGGATCAGGTTTTAGAGGTGACTCTTCCTCAAACAATCTAGACTTGAGGACAGCCGTAGTATTCACCACTGCCATTCATGTTTCAGAGGTGACTGAATTTTTATTTTAGAGTGACTAACTTTGACTTGTCAGATTCCAGCAACCTGTCATTATTTCAAATGTGTCTGCGGGTCTCCACAGCTACCTGTTAAAACTCAGACTAGAGTCCTGTATAATTTTCCCATCTTCCCTGCTCCCTCTGTGCTAAATTGCATTGGAAGATGGATTTTTGGCATCCGAGGCTGTCAGGTCTCAACCAGGGAAGACTTTATGCACTGGTACACCCACTATGAAAGTGAATTCTGTAGGGATGGAGGGGAATCAAAGTCTTGAGTCAAGTGTTGCCACTCCAGTAGCTCTGGTCATTTTTCTTTGTCAGATTCTTAGACTCCTAACAAGAATGTGGATGCTTTGAGTATTTCTCTGGTGCTGAGTTATGTAAATACCTTTAGCTTATTCTCTGGTGAGATCGGCGTGATCATTAGATTAGGGGGTATGGAAGAACAAACAGAAAGGAACTCTTGCCATCAGTATGAAAGACAGGCCTTGTTATGCATGCTAAATTAGTTTTCTTCACGTTAACCTAAAACACTGCATGTATCGGTCTTTTGCACGTCAGTGCTTTTGTTGTGTGAATGTGGTACAGTTGGCAGGTAATGGTTTTGTAAGCTTATTTGTGTTTGCCGTGATTGAAAAATTATATGTTCAACGTTGTTCTGTGCATTTCACACTAGTAAGTGTTTGTTCTAATATTTTGTATCCTAAACCATTTTGGTTATAAGTGCATGCATCACAAAAAATTTATAGTTTTTCACTCTGGAAGGCTCTTTCCTTCAAAGCGGCACAGGCGTTTTCCTTCGCATGGGTCCGCATTCTGTCTTTCACTGTGGGAGAAGATTATTCCTTTGTGCTGAAGTTCACATTCTGTGAACATGAGCTTCCTGTGGATATACCAGCTGACATCAACCAGGAATGTTTGAGCTCAGCTTCCAAACTCATGCATAGACTTCGGTAACAATTCTGCTGGGACCTCAGACCAGTTTTTCATTCATTTGATCCATCTATATACTTTAACATATTCCTACATGTAGCTGTGGACGGTTACAGCTGCAAAGCAAATTCATACCAACATTGGAACATTTCCATAAGTGCTTCCTACAGTAGTTCTTACTATTTTCTGCTGCAGTACTTTCAACTGTTGTGTGTTCACAAATACACTATATTGCCAAAAGTATTGGGACACCCCTCCGAATCATTGAATCCAGGTGTTCCAATCACTTCCATGGCCACAGGTGTATAAAATCAAGCACCTAGGCATGCAGACTGCTTCTACAAACATTTGAGAAAGAATGGGTCGCTCTCAGGAGCTCAGTGAATTCAAGCGCGGTACCGTGATAGGTTGCCACCTCTGCATTGAATTATTCGTGAAATTTCCTCACTACTAAATATTCCACGGTCAACATAATGTTACACATCAGATGTTTTTCCCCAACAGTTAACCAAACGTTCACTTAAGACATAACAGGTAATGTCTGCGTGAATAGCTACTATATAAAAGACAGTTCTCTGTGTGCACACTTTGGATCTGTCAGTCAGCGCAAGTAAAATCGTTTTTCAGGGACAAGGAAAGGTACTTCTCAGAAAACGTACAAATAATGATACTTTTAGATGTTTACTTGGTATTTGGAGCATTGGTATTGCTAGACGATGGCTTAATGAACTAATTTTTTGTAAAAACCTCAAAAATCTTCATTTTTTACTAGTTTTGCCTGTAGCTAGAATTCATCCTGTGCATTCTGGCTCATTTTGCCAGCACGGGTCACATTACATACCTTGATCCTCTGTCTAAGCTGCAGTGATTTAAGACGTACATTTTTTGATGTCACGTTATGTAATTTTAGCAGTACACGTTTTGTAATTTTAGCAGTACACGTTTTAAAATATTTAAAATAGTAACTGCTGAGGCTAACTAGTCAACTAAGCTGTGGTGATCAAGTAGGTGTAATTTTATTTGTGAATTAATGATATATAACATAACTACATTTCATGTCAAATAATAATCTTTTAAAAAAAAGTTTGCTAACACTTAGCATAAACTTTTAATTGGGTTGATATTTGTGACAATATCTTGCAATTGACCATGTCTGAGTCACACACAGACTTCGACATTCAGCATGCAAAACACAACAATAGTAAAAACGTTTTTATTATTATTATTATTATTATTATTATTAATAAGACCTTTACCATTTTGTTTGCTGTTGTTATTGGGGTTATACTGACAAAAGACAAATGGTAAAATGAAGCCAAAAATAGTAAAACAAAGCAATTAATTTATTCATGCCGCAACGCACTCTGGGAGTACACTTCCTCAGATCACAGATAGAATTAAGTTGACAAAACTTAACTGGTTTAAGTAAGAACAACTTGATGCAATTAAGTTTCTTACTTAATATGCTTACTTAATTGAATTAAGGCAACGAGTTTGCACAGTTGAATTAAGTAAACTGAACAAATTTGTTTTTATGGTGTGGTTCTGTATTACTTTAGTTTGAGTACCAACTCTGTGGTTGTTATATAAACGTTATCGTTGTGTCCTCTGGCTTAACCACAGTCCCCGAAGGTCATAAATTGGGCAAAGCTTTCACCTCAAATCCACATCCAGAGGCTCTACCTGCTGCAAACAGCTTCAACAGCTGCCAGCATGTCAGATGGACACGGCTCGAGGAGGAGCTCAACGGAGGGAAAAGATGGAGCAATCGATCTCTTTGCCTTCAGATGCACATGATTGCCTCTCCAGCCTCCCTAAGTGGGGCATGTGACGTGATTGAACAATCAGCTGCATTACCCGAGAGAAATATGAACCTCTCCCACACACTTATGCCTCAAACCTCTGGGATATGGCGTTGCTTACCTCTGTCACCACCTGAAAAAGCCACACAGATCACTGGTAGCATCTGTTGCAAAGCTAACCATGACTGATGTGTCGCGTTTCTTGGCTGCAGGCATATGTTCATACCTATTTGATGGGCAGAGGAAAACCTTTTTGCCTTCTGGTCGTCTTAACGCAGATTTAAACCATAAAACTTCAACGAACTCAACCAAGCAGGTCACTTGCCCATAAACATCAACTGCAAAACACACAGTACAAACAAATCTCTATGTGTATATAAAAACACACCATAATTAATTACTGTAATTGATGATGGAATTCTAGAGTCAGCAGGAATCACACAGGGTCCTTAAATCTAATTAAAGCTTCCTTGATTGTTCATGACAAAGTGGTTTGTGATCAAGTATTATATAACTTATAATTTTACATTTTACAAACTATTATGGCATCCTATTAGTAATTGGTTTATAACTTTATCTGTTTATTTGAATTTCTACAAGTAACTTTCACTTTGGTCTGATAACATCTGTGCACAATTAGGCACAAGGTTGCTGTAATTAAGCAAGCCACTGGAGATAGAACTGATAACATTATTTATAGGTCCATCACCACTGCCGAGCTGGCCACCTCACTGGCTGTTTTAAGCAATCACTCATGATTAAGCTTGAAAAAAAAAAAAAACCAGGCTCCAGACGGGTCCATGCCTACTGTTATTAAGTTATGATGTAAATGCAAAAAAAAAAGACATTACTTGTTTAAACATTAAAGTACCAAATATATGATATGGTTTGTACAGAATGAATATTCTCAAATCATTCCCAAATATTCCAGGTTCAATACAAGTTAAGCACAATCAACAGCATTTGTGGTATAATGTTGATTATCACAAAAAGTAATAATAATAGTAGACTACCATACAGAGTTTGGGGTTGGTAAAAAATCTCCTATTCTCATCAAGGCTGTATATACTTGCTCCAATACACAGTAAAACTGTTATATTGTGAATTATTATTATTATTATCATTATTATTATTAAAAAGTAACTGTTTTCTATTTAATCTATTTTAAAGCTGAATTTTACTCCAGTCTTCAGTGTCACATGATCCTTCAGAAATAATTCTAATATGATGATTTGCTGCTCAAGAAACATTTCTTATTATTATCAATGTTAAAAACAGTTGTGCTGCTTAATATTTTTGTGGAGACCTTGATTTTTCTCAGGATTTCTTAGTTAAAGTAAAAAAAAAACAAACAGAATTTAAAATAGAAATCTATGTAACAACAAAAAGTCTTTACTGTCACTTTTTGATCAATTTAATGCATCCTTGCTTAATAAAATTATACATTTCTTTTAATTAATTCATTTTAATGATTATGGTTTATAGTTTTTTTTTTTTTTTTTTTTTTTTTTTACTTGCATATTATTTACATACTCTTACATGGCTATATTATTGAAATAGTGAGCATTTTAATATTTTGTCAACTTGAACCTTGGTGCTTACGTAGGTGACTCATGTAGCTTATGTAGTTTCAAGTCTGACATGCAAAATCTTATAAAAAAACTGGGAAAATCCAGTCAAAATTCCCAGTACCACTTTTTTATGCTATGAAGTCTTAATGTAAAATCATTGTTCATGCTCTAAATGTGAACATGTCTTCAAAGGTGGATGACGACAGGAGCACATGTGTCTCTCATAAAGAATTAATTCTGAGAAGCAGGGGATAAACTTACCATTTATTTTGCCTTCAGTTTTAGTCATTGTGGTGTTTCTGCCCAAAGGGAAATGCACCTGGAGCCAAGTCTGCCTACCTGGCGGCAAGCCCAGGGCATAAGACAGTGTAAGCAATACCAATGAAAAAACGAGACAGAAAGACATCCTGAAAGACAACCAGTGCATATTGTCTTATACAAAAAGTGGTGGTAAGCTTAATTTTTCAGTCCCCATTTACAGACTCAGTAGTTATTGTTTTCTGGGAGACAGTCGACGCATTAGTGTCAGTCCAAATGTATTTTAACAAACAAAAAAAACATAATGACAATCTTTTTTATCCATTCTGCATTCTCACATTTACAAATGCACTAAACGAGACATAGAAGAGAGTAATATTCTTTGCTTCATTGTTACACTGGCAGGGTGCAATATCTTTTAATTCTGTGATCCTTGTGCAAAAAGACTACTACATATATCAGATACATTAGCTCTGCAAATCATCCTCTAGCTTTATGAAATTTTTGGATGAAATTTTTGAGAACATGCAGTGGTAATTAGTGTGGACGTATAGCAACTTATGTCAGGTTTTAAGCGGAATCCCAGAGGGAATGGGTTTGCTTTAGTGTAACATTGCAGCAATTCTTTCATTCACTGTTTCAAAGAGGATTACATGATGAGAAAGTCATTAAAAAATAAGTGAAGTTTAAGCGTTAAGGTGACATTAAGAAGTTTTTAGTGTCAAGTTTGGCATGTTGTAACTTTGTCTCCAACTTTTGGGGTCATTAATATACATGTGTGACAGTGACGACCTCTCCGGGCCTCAGTGAAGGTCCTTAGCTGTTTTTCTTCTCTTGTGAAGGATGGGAGTGAGTGAAGTCCTCTCTGTGATAGGCACGGCCCTTATCTTGAGACTTTACAGAGAGGGCTTCCCTTTTCTCATTACATTGACTGGCATTGTGAAATCACACTGGGTGTGCCCTTTCTTTCTGAGCTTATCTATTTGTTTTCACTCATTTTCCTGAAGCGGCAGTAAAAAGAAAGTGACAGCACTAAACGAGTAGTCCTGTCTCTCGATCCCATCACATTCTTGTTTGAGAGTGATGTGTGAAACTGGCATGCCAAGACTCTGACAAGCAAGAAATGATCTTTCACATTCACTTTCACTTACAGTGTCTGTTCACAACTGAACGTGTGTTTTGATACAATTACAATAAATAGAAAGTGTATTGAAAATACCAAACCAGAGAGAACAGGGTAAAATCAATCAAGCACTTTATTACCATAAACTGTTCTTTTAGAATCTCCAGTGACTCTCAAATGTCTGAAAATCTATTGTTTCAGCATGAGAGGCTCTTAAGCTATCCATTGGAGAAATCTGGCACAAGACCCCTTGGAAGTATACACTTTGAAATCCGCCATCTTTGGTTAAGACCGTCAGTATATATATATATATATATATATATATATATATATATATATATATATATATATATATATATATATATATATATATATATATATATATATATATATATATATATATATATATATATATATTTTTTTTTTTTTTTTTTTTCTTTTTTTGTGAGGGTAAAGACTTTTACAGAGTTACAAGAAAATTATATTTAAAATACTTACTATAGATTTAGGGTTAGGATTAGGATGTGGTTAAGGTTAGTTGCATGTAATTATGCACAATTTGTAGTAATTACTATGGTAACTACATGTAAAATGTGTAACAAGGACACTGTAAAATAAAGTGTTACCAAAAATTCTTACTGACCTCAAACTTTTGAACAGTAGTGTATGTTTCTTATGTGGTTCATCAGAAAACTTTTAATGGACTTTAATGAGATTACTAATATTAGAGCTGTGTAAAAACTAAGAAATCTAAACTTTTCCTTATATGGGTAAAAGTTTGGTTTGTATTTTTTGAAAATTCAGACACTGATGCGCCTCCGGCTGTCACTGTTAGTACGGCAACAAACGGACTCAAACAAAAACAGCCCTGCCATAGACTTCTCAAACAATGCTCATGTTTGTTGATTTCAAACAGGATGCTTTGCTTTGGTCTCAGATCACACTGTTTCATCAAATATGTACTGTATCTATAAAACAAACATTTTCTGGGTTACAAGAATAACTTACAAATATATTCTTTGGTGATAAACTATTCATGCTTTTCAGTATTTGACACACTAAATTGTGCAATAATTCATGTTCCTCTTCTCATTTAATTTCAGTGGGTTTTTATTATTTTAGTTATTATTTGTTGAATATAGCATCATTAGCTGAACTAAACACCTTTGAGTGACACCTTTGCCAGTATGTTCACATAATAATAACTTCATGAAGGTTTCTGAAATCCCCTGCTGAAGAAGGCAGCTTATATAAAACCTTTATATTCGCAAGTGCAGTTGTTCTTAAAGTAGATCAATGTTTCTGCACCAAAATCCTTTAATCTTTGTTTTTTATGTCAATCAAGTGCTGCTGACTCTTCACTTTTGTTATCTGCTAATTGCAATCATTAAGACTCAATTAAAATGCTGATTACACAATCATTTTTGTTTGAGATCCTACTATTTTATAATGTCAAATTAATGGATGTTAGTTCTGAATTTCATTTTATGTATTATATTTATAAACATTATTTATTCTAGCCCAGTTTCTAAAGCATCCTATCCTCTGTTATTCCAGGCTTGGACTTTACTTATTTGATAATGTTTATAAGTATTTTTCCCCCTTTGTGCTACTGTATATTGGACAGTTTGTGAACAGCCATTTTGAGGATCTTTTCATGAACAGAAGATTTAATTACTCACCACTTCCAAAGCTTGTTATACGTTCATTAGCTCAGGATTGTCATTGATTGACAACAGGGTGGCCGGGCTCGCTCAGATCAGCCTGACATTCTTCTGTTGCCGGACTGAGCTTGACATTGGACTTGCTGACTGATGAGAAATATTACTGCCAGGATGAAAAGCAAAGTGGAAGATAAATGGGTTTAATGCTGCCGCTATCGTCACATCTAAGCACCACATCTATTTATTAATATTCGGTTTGCCTCCGCAACAATCCATCTCTATTTGGGTAATACATATAGGATTGGATCTGTCATTTTGGTTATTTACTAGCATTTGTCTCGCACTTCCCTAGTGGGCTCTCAGTGGCCCCGGCCAGGCAGCTCTGAGGTAACTTCCTCCTCTAGATGACAGCGCACTGAAATGCCTATCCTGACAGTCACCCGGAAAAGTCACACAGCATTATCATATAAACAAATACATCAGATATACAGTACAGTCTGAGTCCACATGAACCTCACTCACTGACTCACTGATTCACTGACTCACTCACTCACTCACTCACTCACTGACACTCACTCATTGACACTCCCTCACTGACACTCACTGACTCACTCATTCACTCACTCACTGACTGACTCACTGACACTCACTCACTGACACTTACTCACTCACTCACTCACTCAAATTTTTGTACTGTAATCAAATAAAAATTAAGATTTAAAATTCCAAATGGAAATTTTTTCACTAGTAGTCTCTACAGTATGCATGTTGATCAATTGCTGAATTCAAAGAGCATGAAAAGCTGTTTGTGTGAAAAAGACCCTAGGTGTTGAGCTTTTGACAACATTATATTTTTGGACCACTAATGTAAATGCGGTCTAATTAGTGCTGATATTTGAAAGAATCTTTGAATCTATTTTGCTAATTGCCAAGATGCCTGTCCAAAGGTCAAGTGTTGACAAACATAAAATGCTCAGGATAAAAAAAAAAAGTTTGCATGAAAAATACAGCTTTGATTTGCCAGTCAAGGGGGACAGGCAACATCTATGCTAATGTTCGGTCTTAAGTATTTTGGAGTACCTTGCTTCTGATTAAGCTCTCTAGGGCCTCACAAGCCAGTTAACATGTAAATGCAGCAATTGTATTCCCATTAAAATTCATACAAAGCCTGATAAAACTGCGTGGAGCTTGTCTAGTCACAACATAGTTTTCATTTTTTTATACAATTATGTAGTGTCTGTGTCCCTATGTGAAATGATGGTAATTATAATGTTTGAAAGAAAATGAACGTTTGCTAAAACAAAACATGAAACATAACAAAGCATTTTATAGCAGTTATTATTTAACATAATATAACATAATCTGCCGTTTGACAAAGGCATCCTTTATGGTGGTGATGTCCTCACTCCTTTTAGTCCTCACTTCTATATGAAAGCTTGTGGCAGGGATGTATGTATTTCAGAGGAAGCATCCCCCATTATTGAGAAGAAGATTTTTTTCTTCTTTAGTGTTATGCGCTGCTGCTATATGCCATTTTTAATTCTTGTGATAGTGCTACGTATAAAATGCAAACAACCCTGTTTCTACTTCTGCTACACATCCACTGATGTACATTACCGGTCAAAAGTTGGGAATAAATATGTTTTTTTAATGTTTTTGAAAGAAGCACCTTATATGCTCACCATTAAATACAGTACAAACAGTAATACACTGTAAAAAGTGATCAGTTGACTTAACTTAATAAAAAGTTGCCTTAAAATGAAGTATTAAACTTCATGCGTAATTGAAAAAAATAAGTTATGTAAACTTAACAATTCCACATAACTTTTTTTCAATTACACATGGTTTATTTACTTAATAATTTTAAGGCCACGGGTTTCCTCACTTTTTTATTAAGTTAAGTCAACTGATCACTTTTTACAGTGTATTCTGAAATATTATTACAATGTAAAACAACTGTTTTCTACTTAAATATATTGTAATATGTAATTAAGGCAATCAATTCTGCATTTTCAGCATCATTACTCCGGTCTTCAGTGTCACATAATCCTACAGAAATCATTCTAACATGCTGATTTGGTGCTCCATTATTATAAATTATTATTGGTGTTCAGTTAATAATAATGGTTCTTATGTTAGCATAAGATAATTATTTAAAAAAAATCATATTTACCACAAAATCAAAATTGACACAATGATTTATTCGTGCACATTATTATTATTACTTTTATTATTATTAATTTAATTTATGTGCTCTGGTAATATTTAATCAAAATAACTCCCCCTCCCTCTTGCAGTGACATCTCTTCTCTGATGACGTGTTTACTGGCGCAAGGACGGGACAATCTGTCTCTAAAATGAGTGATAGTGTACCGCTGCAATTTTGCTATAGTAGAATACAGAGCTGTATTAGTGTTATTTTGTCACATTCATTTATACACTTCATTTAACTTCATTTAAAAAAAAAATAAAAAAAAAAAAGATTTGTATAATCTAATTAATATTTCAACATTTTGTGGCATCACATCTGTGAACACACCCCTCTTCCAGATGTCCACAACACATTTGTAAAACAAAGTAATGCGATGCCATCACATACTGCTAGAATTCATAGGCTTTCTATACCACTTAAAGACATGCCATGCTGATTAAGAAAAGATTTAACCTTTACAAAGGTTAAGTGCCTGGGTCATTGACGGCTTGACCATATTGATAGGCTAATTTGTAAAAGATTGATTATATGTCTACTTAATAGGACATTAACTTGTATATAGGTGTTAGGTGACCATGAATTGTCATTGTCATTTTTATATGTATAATGATCAGCGCACATCATGCACAGATTCTAAAGAGTCCTATTCAGGATTTCTTATTTGAAACTGAGCTTATTTGACTTGTTTGATAATAAATACTTTACAAAGTCTCCTGTGTATTGTATTATATTATATTATATTATATTATATTCATATTATACTCTTGGTAGGATGTACAATTGACCAATCAGAAGTTACTCAAAGAGCCATGTAATAAAATATTTTAAAACTAAAATACTGGGACACCCCTCCAAATCATTGAATTCAGGTATTCCAATCACTTCCATGGCCACAGGTGTATAAAATCAAGCACCTAGACATGCAGACTGCTTCTACAAACATTTGTGAAAGAATGGGTCGCTCTCAGGAGGTCATTGGGTAACGTTTTAGATTAAAGCCGGGAAAGTACTGTGTAACTAAAGCGAATTTACAACGTAACTTTCAGTAATTATAGAGTAACTATAAAGTAAGTATGTGTAGTTATAAGGGAACAATATGTAATATTTGGGGAATAAAGGGGTAACTATTAGGAAAATTAACAAATGATTTACTGAAAGTATTTTTTAATTAAGGGGTAATTATCCATGTAGTTACAGGGTAAGTACAAAAAAAAAACACGTACAAAATCTGATATCACTCGGAAACATTTATTGAAAAACAACTTAATTCAAAACAGATTTATGACACTTCTTATTCATTTTTTAAAAATAAACTTCAAATAATAATGTCCTGACAGAAAGTGGTACGTTTTGTCCCTTTTTGTTTTCTCTTGCTTGGCTTCTCCTCCTCTTGTTCCTCTTCTTCTTTTTTGTTATTTCCACTGATGGTTCTTAAGAGCAATCCCATGTCTTTTGATATTCTGTATTATAATTTATTAAAAGAAAAAGTACATCCAGAGATGATCTCATAATTTACTAATCTTTTCACATCTGACCAACTGTTACCAGCGCGTGCGTGAGTAAAGAAGCTTCAAGCTTTCATGACGTTCTCGCGCAAGTGGCGACTCTGTCTCTCTGGCGTCTCTGTCTTCTAGTTTTGTTTGTTTCTCATTGCTATTATCATATATTATGTTATTGTTTGTTTACTGTTGCAAGCATTAATTTAAAAAAATTAAACAGACGGCATCCGACATCCGCATGACCAGTCACACTTCAAGTCACGTCAAGCGTGAACTCAACCCTCTCATTTACGCAGATGACTGCTGGTCGGAAGCGATAGTTTACCGTTTAATTTTTTAAACATTGGTATTTTTCTTACAAACACTTAACGTTTCACTTCAGAAGACGGGGATTCATCCATTGGGATTGTATGGATTACTGTTGTTATTGCTGTATGTGTTGTTTGATGCTTCAACTTTTAGGAACCCAAATGAGTTTTCATTAGCAGAGATTATTTATTTTTCTGTGTTCATCTAAAGAAAGAAAGTCGTATACATCTCGGATGGCATGAGGGTAAAAGATAGTGAGGTGAGGACATTTCTAAATGCACTGTATTTTCTTTAAATACATAATATAGCTACAGAATAGCTAGAGACATAGGATTCCTTCTTAAGATTCATCTGTGGCAAGAACGAATAAGAAGAGGAACAAGAAGAGGAGAAGCCAAGTAAGAGAAACGAATAAGTGTTGTAAATCTGTTTTAAAAAAAGTTGTTTTTCAAATAAAGATTTCCGAGTGATATCAGATTGTGTATGTGTTTTTATTGTACTTACCCTGTAACTACATGAAACAAGAGGGGAACAAACACCACTTTAATTTACAGCCCGTAGGTTCATACTTACCTGTAACTACATAAAACAAGAGGGGAACAAACACCACTTTAATTTACAGCCCGTAGATTCATACTTACCTGTAACTACATGAAACAAGAGGGGAACAAACACCACTTTAATTTACAGCCCGTAGGTTCATACTTACCTGTAACTACATAAAACAAGAGGGGAACAAACACCACTTTAATTTACAGCCCGTAGATTCATACTTACCTGTAACTACATGAAACAAGAGGGGAACAAACACCACTTTAATTTACAGCCCGTAGATTCATACTTACCTGTAACTACATGAAACAAGAGGGGAACAAGCACCACTTTAATTTACAGCCCGTAGATTCATATTTACCCTGTAACTACATGAAACAAGAGGGGAACAAACACCACTTTAATTTACAGCCCGTAGATTCATACTTACCCTGTAACTACATGGATAATTACCCCTTAATTAAAAAATACTTACAGTACAAATAATTTGTTAATTTTCCTGATAGTTACCCCTTTATTCCCCAAATATGACATATTGTTCCCTTATAACTACACGCACTTACTTTATAGTTACACTATAATTACCGAAAGTTACGCTGTAAATTCTCTTTACTTGCGCAGTACTTTCCGGGCTGTAATCTAAAGCGTTACTGCTCATTGAATTCAATGGTGGTAGTGTGATTGGTTGCCACCTGTGCAATAAATCCATTGGTATTATAACAAAGTGGAAGCAATTGAGAACAACAGCAACTCAGCCACAAAGTGGTAGGCCACGTAAAATCACAGAGCGGGGTCAGTGCATGCTGAGGCGCACAGTGTGCAGAAGTCGCCAACTTTCTGCAGAGTCAATAGCTACAGACCTCCAAACTTAATGTGGCCTTAATGTAGCTCAAGAACAGTGCGTAGAGAACTTCATGGAATGGGTTTCCATACATCACCAAGTGCAATGCAAAGATTCTGATGCAGTGGTGTAAAGTACGCCGCCACTGGACTTTAGAGCAGTGGAGACGTGTTCTCTGAAATGTGACGAATCACGCGTCTCTGTCTGGCAATCCGATGGATGAGTCTGGGTTTGGCGGTTGCCAGGAGAATGGTATTTGCCTGACTGCATTGTGCCAAGTGTAAAGTTTGGTGGAGTGGGGATTATGGTGTAAGGTTGTTTTTCATGGGTTGGGCTTGGCCCCTTAGTTTCAGTGAAAGGAACTCTTAATGCTTCAGCATACCAAGACATTTTGGACAATTTCATGCTCCCAACTTTGTGGGAACAGTTTGGGGATTGCCCCTTCCTGTTCCAACATGATTGTGCACCAGTGCACAAAGCAAGGTCCATAAAGACATGGATGAGCGAGTTTGGTGTGGAGGAACTTGACTGGCCTGCACAGAGTCCTGACCTTAAGCCGATAGAACACCTTTGGGAGGAATTTGAGCGAGGACTGTGAGCCAGGCCTTCTCGTCCAACATCAGTGCCTGACCTCACAAATGTGCTTCTAGAAGAATGGTAAAAATTCCCATAAACACACTCCTAAACCTTGTGAAAAAGCCTTCCCAGAAGAGATGAAGCTGTTATAGCTGCAAAGGGTGGGCCATCTCCCTATTAAACCCTACGGATTAAGAATGGGATTAAAGTTCATGTGCATGTAAAGGCAGGCGTCCCAAAACTTTTGCCAATATATTGTACATTTATAAATACTTTATAATTTTTGGGCTTGGCTATTAAAAGTGATGTACATTTGGCTATTCTTTTTTTTTTTTTTTGTGAGTTTCCTTTAGGATGCACTCAAAGGGTCTCTACAATACTCATAGTCTTATTTCTTAATGTCTGTATTACTGCAGTGTGATATTTTATGCCCTTGATGGCATGATGACTTGCCAAACTACCAAAGATGTGAAATATTTTTTACTACTCGACTCATGCACATTGTTGCCTTGGGCATCCTGTTAGCAAGGTCGTAACCAACGGGGTTACCATGGTGCCAGATACTGTTGGTCTGGCAACTGTCACAACATAAGGCAAGCACACAAAATACACTTATATTTAGCTTTTCAATTAATCTTTACCTCTTTTTCTATGAAGACTATAATTTTACAAGGATGTTGATTTGACAGAATTATTTTCTTTTTACTTCTTTACTTTTATTTTTAATATGCTATAAATAAACATTTGAGTATTTATTTAAAGCTACCCCACTGGCAAATGTTCCAAAATAATGTATGACAAATAAGGTCTCAAAATCTCAAAGATTTTATTTCTTTAGTCACCTGTCATCTGTCGTTTTGCCATTTGTTTTAAAGCAAGTGCATGTTTTCACAAGTGCATGATGTCCTTTATAGTTAAGGACTGTAGACAACAGGAAAACATAACCAGTGACAATCTTTGATATGGCTGGAAGCTGTTTTGAAGCATATTGGAGTTATATCTTGTGTAAAGTATTGGTTTGCTGATATCAATTTTAATATCACAGATGTGTGCTCATATTAAAATCAATGATTTTTTTTTATTTTTTATGTATGCACACCCTAAGTCAAAGGATAGCCAATTAAACACAGATTTTTTTTTTTTTTTTTTAAACACAAAACTGTTCAAATATTCTCCAAAAGTTGAAATAATCTTCAAT
Organism: Rhinogobio ventralis; assembly: GCA_039654625.1. Lineage (NCBI taxonomy): Eukaryota > Metazoa > Chordata > Actinopteri > Cypriniformes > Gobionidae > Rhinogobio > Rhinogobio ventralis. Next base: position 14,317,782 of record CM077198.1, read on the forward strand.
GGAATGAGCTTCAAATCACTTCTTCACTCAGAGGAATTAAGCTATTAATTAATGACTCATATTAAGAGCTTTTCTGCTTCATGGCTCACTCATTAATACAACCTCAGTCATTTGTCCTAAAATTTTAACTTTTAGTATAACCGCAGCATTTACATTCTAATTTAGTACAGACCTGCAATGTATTTCTATTATTGCAATGTATTTTAAGTTATTAAATATATATATATTTTTCACCTCCCTTTCAACAGCCTAAATTGTGTGCAGATATTTAGTTTTAAGCTTTGAACGGCCTGTGTCGAGGAAGAATCGAAACATGAAAGTACGCGTCCTTCAGGTCGATCGCTGCAAACCAATCTTGGGGACGGATGCATTCGAAGATGCGTTTCTGTAACTACATGAAACAAGAGGGGAACAAACACCACTTTAATTTACAGCCCGTAGATTCATACTTACCCTGTAACTACATGGATAATTACCCCTTAATTAAAAAATACTTACAGTACAAATAATTTGTTAATTTTCCTGATAGTTACCCCTTTATTCCCCAAATATGACATATTGTTCCCTTATAACTACACGCACTTACTTTATAGTTACACTATAATTACCGAAAGTTACGCTGTAAATTCTCTTTACTTGCGCAGTACTTTCCGGGCTGTAATCTAAAGCGTTACTGCTCATTGAATTCAATGGTGGTAGTGTGATTGGTTGCCACCTGTGCAATAAATCCATTGGTATTATAACAAAGTGGAAGCAATTGAGAACAACAGCAACTCAGCCACAAAGTGGTAGGCCACGTAAAATCACAGAGCGGGGTCAGTGCATGCTGAGGCGCACAGTGTGCAGAAGTCGCCAACTTTCTGCAGAGTCAATAGCTACAGACCTCCAAACTTAATGTGGCCTTAATGTAGCTCAAGAACAGTGCGTAGAGAACTTCATGGAATGGGTTTCCATACATCACCAAGTGCAATGCAAAGATTCTGATGCAGTGGTGTAAAGTACGCCGCCACTGGACTTTAGAGCAGTGGAGACGTGTTCTCTGAAATGTGACGAATCACGCGTCTCTGTCTGGCAATCCGATGGATGAGTCTGGGTTTGGCGGTTGCCAGGAGAATGGTATTTGCCTGACTGCATTGTGCCAAGTGTAAAGTTTGGTGGAGTGGGGATTATGGTGTAAGGTTGTTTTTCATGGGTTGGGCTTGGCCCCTTAGTTTCAGTGAAAGGAACTCTTAATGCTTCAGCATACCAAGACATTTTGGACAATTTCATGCTCCCAACTTTGTGGGAACAGTTTGGGGATTGCCCCTTCCTGTTCCAACATGATTGTGCACCAGTGCACAAAGCAAGGTCCATAAAGACATGGATGAGCGAGTTTGGTGTGGAGGAACTTGACTGGCCTGCACAGAGTCCTGACCTTAAGCCGATAGAACACCTTTGGGAGGAATTTGAGCGAGGACTGTGAGCCAGGCCTTCTCGTCCAACATCAGTGCCTGACCTCACAAATGTGCTTCTAGAAGAATGGTAAAAATTCCCATAAACACACTCCTAAACCTTGTGAAAAAGCCTTCCCAGAAGAGATGAAGCTGTTATAGCTGCAAAGGGTGGGCCATCTCCCTATTAAACCCTACGGATTAAGAATGGGATTAAAGTTCATGTGCATGTAAAGGCAGGCGTCCCAAAACTTTTGCCAATATATTGTACATTTATAAATACTTTATAATTTTTGGGCTTGGCTATTAAAAGTGATGTACATTTGGCTATTCTTTTTTTTTTTTTTTGTGAGTTTCCTTTAGGATGCACTCAAAGGGTCTCTACAATACTCATAGTCTTATTTCTTAATGTCTGTATTACTGCAGTGTGATATTTTATGCCCTTGATGGCATGATGACTTGCCAAACTACCAAAGATGTGAAATATTTTTTACTACTCGACTCATGCACATTGTTGCCTTGGGCATCCTGTTAGCAAGGTCGTAACCAACGGGGTTACCATGGTGCCAGATACTGTTGGTCTGGCAACTGTCACAACATAAGGCAAGCACACAAAATACACTTATATTTAGCTTTTCAATTAATCTTTACCTCTTTTTCTATGAAGACTATAATTTTACAAGGATGTTGATTTGACAGAATTATTTTCTTTTTACTTCTTTACTTTTATTTTTAATATGCTATAAATAAACATTTGAGTATTTATTTAAAGCTACCCCACTGGCAAATGTTCCAAAATAATGTATGACAAATAAGGTCTCAAAATCTCAAAGATTTTATTTCTTTAGTCACCTGTCATCTGTCGTTTTGCCATTTGTTTTAAAGCAAGTGCATGTTTTCACAAGTGCATGATGTCCTTTATAGTTAAGGACTGTAGACAACAGGAAAACATAACCAGTGACAATCTTTGATATGGCTGGAAGCTGTTTTGAAGCATATTGGAGTTATATCTTGTGTAAAGTATTGGTTTGCTGATATCAATTTTAATATCACAGATGTGTGCTCATATTAAAATCAATGATTTTTTTTTATTTTTTATGTATGCACACCCTAAGTCAAAGGATAGCCAATTAAACACAGATTTTTTTTTTTTTTTTTTAAACACAAAACTGTTCAAATATTCTCCAAAAGTTGAAATAATCTTCAATGGAATGAGCTTCAAATCACTTCTTCACTCAGAGGAATTAAGCTATTAATTAATGACTCATATTAAGAGCTTTTCTGCTTCATGGCTCACTCATTAATACAACCTCAGTCATTTGTCCTAAAATTTTAACTTTTAGTATAACCGCAGCATTTACATTCTAATTTAGTACAGACCTGCAATGTATTTCTATTATTGCAATGTATTTTAAGTTATTAAATATATATATATTTTTCACCTCCCTTTCAACAGCCTAAATTGTGTGCAGATATTTAGTTTTAAGCTTTGAACGGCCTGTGTCGAGGAAGAATCGAAACATGAAAGTACGCGTCCTTCAGGTCGATCGCTGCAAACCAATCTTGGGGACGGATGCATTCGAAGATGCGTTTCTGCGTGAGCATCTTGAACGGTAGCTTGTGAAGGCTCCGATTCAAGACTCGCAGGTCCAAGATTGGCTTTAACCCACCGGTCTTCTTGCGGACTGCGATCTCCGCACGCAGGACATGGGCGTCTGCGGCGTTCACCGAAGTGAAGCGGACGGCCTTCAACCTGGGGGGACGCCGGGCGAACTGAATCGCATAGCCGAGCCTGATGGTCCGAATGAGCCAGCGAGACCAAAGGGACCAAAGGGACCACCGGCGTACCCACCGTGGGGCAGCGAGGTGGAATGCAGGTACCGGGCTGGGGCGGCTGTCTCATGGAGGCGGCCCGCAGCGAGGTGTGAGTGTGCATTGCAACACTTACCTGATTCCACAGGTGGGCAGAAGGACCGTGAGGGGATCGTCCACTGCTGCCCGCTGGCGAAGGGGGAGGATGAGTGTGGTCCGGGGTTTGACCGGCCACAACCCTCCGAGCCCCCTGGGGACCCGGAGATAGGGGAAACTGCTCTTTTATTGAAAATTTGGGCGGAACAGAAACAAAACGGAACACAAGATTCTCCACCCGGCCCTCCTCCGGGGGATGGAGCGGTCACCATCTCCAGAAGAGCAGTCCTCCCCATCTCCAGGTCGCCCGTCTCAGGGCCGCTTGCCCTTGCTCTTGCCACCCCTCTTGGCAGAGGCCTGGACGGGTGGGGCGGCCTGCTTACGCCCGGCTCCACGACGTCGCTTGGGTGGAGGCTGCTGCTGCGACGCGGGAGCGGAGGCAGACGCAGGCGGCCGCCCTCTGCGACGAGCAGGCTGAGGCGCTGCCGGCGGCGGGGTGGAGACAGCAGCTGTCCGCCGTGGCAGGATGTGACTGATCGCCTCAGTCTGCTTCTGTGCGGTCGTGAACTGCTGGGCGAAGTTCTGGACCGCGTCGCCAAAGAGGCCGGTCTGGGACACGGGGGAATTAAGCAACCTGATCTTGTCGGTTTCCCTCATGTCAGCCAGACACAGCCAGAGATGGCGTTCCTGGACCACCATAGTGGACATCGCACGACCCACTGCCCGCGCCGTAACCTTCGTCGCACGAAGCGCGAGGTCCGTTGCGGTTCTCAGTTCCTGGAGAAGTGCGGGATCGTGACCACCCTCGTGCAAGGTCTTCAGTGCCTGGGCCTGATGGACCTGCAACAACGCCATAGCGTGTAAGGAGGAGGCAGCATCCCCACAAGCCTGGTAGGCCTTTCCGATCAGATCGGACAAGTACCTACAGGCCTGGGAGGGGAGACACGGGTTCCCCCTAGAAGTGGAGTTAGGGCACAGTTGCATGGCAACGGCCCGTTCCACGGGAGGAACCTGCGTGTAACCCTTCTGCGCTCCCCCATCGAGGGTGGTGAGGGAGGAGGAGCCACTGGGCCGGTTTCGGGCAGTGAAAGGTGCCGTCCATGACCTAGTGAGCTCGTCATGCACCTCCGGAAAGAAAGGAACCGGGTGGGGGCGCTGAGAACCAGCACGGGCCACCCCGAGAAACCAATCGTCCAGCCTTGAGGGTTCGGGACACGGTGGAGGGTTCCACACAAGCCCGACTCTCTCAGCGGCCCGGGAAAGCATGGCCATCATTTCCGGATCCGTATCGGGCACAGCGGATCTTCCCGAAGGAGCCCCCTGTGCCGACACGTCATCTCCAGAAACTTCTCACCCTCCCTCCGATGCAGCGACGGACATCTGATCGTCAAGAGGAGCCCCGAAGGATACGGATGGTACACATCTCGTGGGTGGCCCACCGCGTTCCAACGGCAGCTCTACTGGCTGCGAAGTGCGGGAGGAGTGAGGGTTCCCTGGGGGTTGGTTCCCTGGGGGAAGCGCGCTCACCGTAATCCTCAGATCACCCGCGCTACTGCCTGAAGTAACCCTCTGTGGAGGATTAGATCGAGGCAGAGGCACGGGGACTCCACCCCTTGCGAGATGGAGTCTCGACCGCAACTCCGAGATGGTCATGTTCCCGCAGTGAGAACATGAGTCATCCACCAGCGCTGCCTCAGCGTGCTGAACGCCCAAACACGAGATACAGCGCTTGTGACCATCCCTCGGTGACAGATAACCACCGCATCCAGAAACACACAGATAGAATGTCATCCTGAAAAGGACACAAGCTCTATCTGTGTTGCTCTAATAGAAGGACGCTCTCCCTGGTGCTGAAGCACGCAGGGGGAGGGGTCGCGGCGACACAGTCAGGGGATAGTGCAGCCTGACGTGCGCGCTCTGTCTTACACGAAGGCGCTCTCTTACCAGCCGTAAGAACGGCTTTTCAGCGCTCTCCACCTAGCGCACCGAACCAGCTGTGAGAACAGCCTTTGTGTTTGCTCAGAAAGGAGAAAGAGAGATGATCAAAGAACCACACGACCTGCTGCAGTGCCGTCACACCAACACCGACTGAAGAGATCGCTTCCAAAAGGGCAGGCTTCTTTTCAGTCAGGACTGCGAAGTAGAGAGTGATATCTGGCTGAACCATCTACCATTCGGCTCCTCAGCAAAAAGCTAACTTGATGCAAACACCTGTGTCTCATTTATACCCGCGCTGCGTGGCATGAGCACCTGGTGCAATCATTGCATGCCAATGTGCATTGGCTCATTTAGTTTCACTCGAAGTAGATTGGCTCTCTCGAGCGAGATTCCTATTCGTCAGTACTCCGACGTGGCGTCGAGAGTGACCGACTGAATGGGAACATTGACGACACAGAACAATGAGTAAACAAAACAGGAAGTATATATTCACAGGTTAACCGAGGGAACTAAACAGAAACAGCTAAACCGACAGAAAACTAATGTGTAGCCATGCAAACAAACAAGAACTGATGGACCCACTTTATATTAGGTGGCCTTAACTACTAACGTTTTAATTAATCATTTGATACAATGCACTTATTGTGTACATATATGTTTTTACATTTTACTTGCACATTAAAAATTACCTGCATGTAATTACACCTGTAATTAATTTCTGTAGTTACATTTATAATTACACTGTTGACACCTTACCCTACCCTTAAACTACCCTAAACCCTACCCTTAACCACCACACCTGTCCCTAACTTTACCCGTATCCCACCTTAATATCAGCAAAAGTGTTTTGCATTACAATATGAACACAATAAGTGCATTGTACTTATTTTTGTTGTAAGTATATAGTAGCTAAGGCCACCTAATATAAAGTGGGACCCTTTAAAAAAATTATTATTTTTTTTAAATATTTTCTGTTTATTTTAATTTTAGTTCAAGTTTTGGTAATTTAGTGATTTTGTACTTTTTATTCTATGTAGTTTTGTTCATTTTTATTTCTGTTTTAGATTCAGTTATTTTAGTATATCAAGTTAAACAATGAACATTTGAAATCTTTCCTTGGCATCTAGCCATTTTTTCCTTTTATTTATTTATTTTATTATTATTATTTATTCCGTTTTAGTTTTAACTATAATAACCCTGGTGTGAAACCCCCACCACTCAACGCTTATGTCTGGACCTGACACTTCATTTTAATGGAGTGTCTGTTTACACCATAGACTGTAAAAAAATATTGACGTAATGTCTGTGGCGTCACACGTAGGTTTCTGAAGAGCATTTTTGAAGCCTAAAGTGGACGGAGCTGGGTGGAGCCATCTTGGCAGCGCGTCACTCCCAGATAACTGAAAATGGGCAAAGATGCATGACGTGGGTGGAGCTGAGGTGCCTGGTTGCTCAAACCACACCCACCTAGCTCGACCATAGTGGCACTCCACCTGTGGTAATGCCCTTAATTATACAGAACTTTAAGTTAATAAAAAAAATTAACCCCCTTCACAGTTGTCATGAAGGACAAAATTAACTATATAGACTGTAGACTAAAACCCATTCCCTTACAGGATAAGTGGTGTGGAGAGTAAGGTGTGTAGCAGTAACTTTTGACGCAATTGACCCAAGTTCGAATTTAAAAATACTGCTATTTTCAAACTTAGGGCAGAGGCTATTTGTACTAATAAATGCTATATAACTACAGAAGCTGTATTCAGATCACAGGGTTTAAGGACAATTCACTTCCTTCAAATAATTGAGGGTCTAAATCTATGCTTTTGGGGTGAGCTTTCAGAAGACCCTGTATAATGCATTCCTCTTCAGAGTTGTCGCTGATTTACATCTGCATTACGTCTGTAATATATGTATGGCTCATCTTGAAGGGAGCATGTATAATGTATAAAACATAAGTTAGAATTCTTGACAAATCTCTTGGTCTTTGAATTTAGAGGAATACAGACAGGCGCAACGGATAAACATTCATGTAAATGTAATACTCTCAAAGAGAACCTGAGCAAACCTTTACTATTGACGTCAGTCGTGACTGTCCTGTATTGGATGTCTTATGGAAGAAAAATGATAAAGCATTGCTCTTTATTAATTTACAAAACAAATCATGCATAGTAAACACCTCACAATACGCAAAGAGCTTTCGCATTTAATATCTCACTGTGTAAAGCATACAACATAATAATAATAATAATAATAATAATAATAATAACAATACTACTACTACTACTACTACTAATAATATTTATTATATAATTATATTACTTTTTTTTTACCTTTTATGTTTTTTTATTATTATTATTATTATTATTATTATTTATTCATTTTGATTATCAGATGATTATGCTTTATTGGATTATGAAGATAAATGGCCCTATCATGCACCCGGCGCAATGCGACGGCAGGCACAACGCAAGTATTTTTTGGTAATTTCAGCGCAACGCAGTTATCATTTTCACGTCCAGTGGCACATTGTTTAAATCTGTTCATCCATGGCCATGCTGGTCTGAAAACTATTTTGAGGCAACTGAAAACAACTGTGCCATTGACCAACAAAAACCTGGCCTTTTTTGTGTTATTTAAAGAGCGTGTTAGTAATATGCGCCTATAGGTGGGTGCACAATGCACGTACACTCTGCTTGTTACACACACAGGGACGCGCAGCAGCACACAAACATTTTTAAATATTAAAAATAAAAGGATTCCTCTCTGGAGAAGCGTTTATTCTTTCTGCTAGCAAATTCCGCCAAGTAAATAGTGAATCCGCCATGGTGCAAGCGCAACTGGCTTTTAAAGGGAATGGGAGATGAGACTCTGATTGGATTATTTCACGTTACGCCTAATACACACTCATGACTCATTAAGAGACTAGGTACAACCCTTTTGGACCTTGCACCTGGCATGCCAACCGTTTTTTCTGTCGTTAAACTAGCAAAAGTGGATTCGGACACGCCCTAAGCGCACCTGCGCCTTGCGCTTCAGACCATGTGTTTAGATTGTTAAAATAGGGCCCAATGTGTTACATATTTTACTATTTCAACTGTTAATTTTTTTTTTATGTCTTACTATTATTAGAAAAAATATTATATTGATTTAGAATTGGTATAATGTAATTTCTTCTAGATCAGAAGAAAGAAAAAACATAGGCTTTAGCCACACTGGTGTCCATTATTCATAGTTTTAAGTGTGTTCTCTTTAATGTTTAATTAGACAAATTACTCTAACACATTGAATATTAAGTGCATCTGCCTGCATTAATGGTGTGATTACCTTTTAATGTGGAAACATTCATAAGAAAGACCAACTATAATCTAATCTAAAATGAACCTTTTGGCTTGATTGATGTCTAACATATTCACTATACCGTAGTTGCCTGCGAGCTCTGAATAATAAGCAAAATTTATAACAACCATTTAAAAAAGAATAAGAGAATAAGGGGCCGTATACACGACACCTTTTCAACAAAAACAGAAAACTTTTAAAACATTTTGGCTGTTCATTTAGATGACAACAGCGTTTTGGAGGCTGTTATCGTCTCAAAAATGCAAATTTGAGAAAACGTATGTCATGCACATGAATATATTACATGTTCAGACTATAGGCGCTTAGTGTTTCTTTACAAAGTGACAACGCCAACTACTGGCCTGGCATGTGTAATACTTTGTTTTAGTAGTTTTCGACTAAATCAGTATGAATGGCTATCGTTTTGATAATGTTGTCATCTGATAACACAAAGGAAAAACCTTTCCATTTTTAGTACATTGTTGTCATGCAAACGTAGCCTAAGTTTCTGTATTGATGGACACCTTCATCTCTGCAAATGTTTTTTAGTATCCAACCAATACAGACCACAACAAAGCCATATTATATTGCTTCTTTTGAGATAATGTGGGCGAATTAAATATCTATGATATCTGTAGCTGCTTTTTTTCCTAAATCAATGCTTATTAATATATTTCAGCACAATTTAATAGCCAGGACGCTGTTAATTTGACTTTTTTACAACTGTAAGGCATATGTAAAATATCAGGGCTTTCATTACAATATGACCAGAGGCGGTGTGCGGCAGGCAGAAACGGCTTGCTTGTTTATGTCCTCCACCTACAATGAGTGCAGTGAATGCATTGAGGTTGAAAACCGTTTCAATGAATTCCTTTCATCATTAAAAATTAAAAATTTTGTAGTATCTCAATTATTTGGAAGAAACCACTGCAATGCTTTATGACTGTTAAAGGTACAGCAGATGAAAGCAAATCATACAGGTACCATATGTGCTTTTGATATACACTCACCTAAAGGATTATTAGGAACACCTGTTCAATTTCTCATTAATGCAATTATCTAATCAACCAATCACATGGCAGTTGCTTCAATGCATTTAGGGGTGTGGTCCTGGTCAAGACTCCTGAACTCCAAACTGAATGTCAGAATGGGAAAGAAAGGTGATTTAAGCAATTTTGAGCGGGGCATGGTTGTTGGTGCCAGACGGGCCGGTCTGAGTATTTCACAATCTGCTCAGTTACTGGGATTTTCACGCACAACCATTTCTAGAGTTTACAAAGAATGGTGTGAAAAGGGAAAAACATCCAGTATGCGGCAGTCCTGTGGACGAAAATGCTTTGTTGATGCTAGAGGTCAGAGGAGAATGGGCCGACTGATTCAAGCTGATAGAAGAGCAACTTTGACTGAAATAACCACTCGTTACAACCGAGGTATGCAGCAAAGCATTTGTGAAGCCACAACACGCACAACCTGGAGGCGGATGGGCTACAACAGCAGAAGACCCCACCGGGTACCACTCATCTCCACTACAAATAGGAAAAAGAGGCTACAATTTGCACGAGCTCACCAAAATTGGACAGTTGAAGATTGGAAAAATGTTGCCTGGTCTGATGAGTCTCGATTTCTGTTGAGACATTCAGATGGTAGAGTCAGAATTTGGCGTAAACAGAATGAGAACATGGATCCATCATGCCTTGTTACCACTGTGCAGGCTGGTGGTGGTGGTGTAATGGTGTGGGGGATGTTTTCTTGGCACACTTTAGGCCCCTTAGTGCCAATTGGGCATCGTTTAAATGCCACGGCCTACCTGAGCATTGTTTCTGACCATGTCCATCCCTTTATGACCACCATGTACCCATCCTCTGATGGCTACTTCCAGCAGGATAATGCACCATGTCACAAAGCTCGAATCATTTCAAATTGGTTTCTTGAACATGACAATGAGTTCACTGTACTAAAATGGCCCCCACAGTCACCAGATCTCAACCCAATAGAACATCTTTGGGATGTGGTGGAACGGGAGCTTCGTGCCCTGGATGTGCATCCCACAAATCTCCATCAACTGCAAGATGCTATCCTATCAATATGGGCCAACATTTCTAAAGAATGCTTTCAGCACCTTGTTGAATCAATGCCACGTAGAATTAAGGCAGTTCTGAAGCAAAAGGGGGTCAAACACAGTATTAGTATGGTGTTCCTAATAATCCTTTAGGTGAGTGTATGTGTATATGGTAACTAATAGCGATAATTGACATACAAGCAGTTTCCTACAGTTACCTTTCAGTCGGTCACGTTCGACGTACGTCGGAACTGACAGACGAATTGGGATCTATTTTCAGAGACCAATCTACTTCGAGTGTTTAAAAACGAGCCAATGAGGATTGGCATGCGGTAGACGCGTCCCACGCTCCGCCCCGCATCGCGGGTATAAATACGGAAGTGGAAGTACCGCATATCGCTTTCAACTTCGGAGCCGAACATGCATGGTTGTTCCTACGAAGAGTGTTTTCTTTCTAATCAAGAGGAGTCTCTGCCAGTGTCGGTGTGACGGTGCCTGCAGCGGTGGTCACGACGAGAGGTTATCCAGAGAGAAAAAGAAAACAGCTGTTTTCACAGCTACTGGGCATTCTGAGTGCTCTCAGCGGGCTTGCACCCCTGAACCGCTGCGAGCCGCGGCCATTTCCCCTGCGTGCCTCGGCACTGATCAGAGCATTTCTTCCTCTAAAAGAGCGACACGGTTTGACCCTGCGTCTTTTTCAAGATGTCATTCAAACCGTGTGTTTCTGGATGCCGACGTTACCTGTCCCCAGCTGACGGACATGATCGCTGTCTCACGTGTTTGGGCGTTCAGCACGCTGAGGCGGCTTTCGTGGATGACTCATGTTCCTATTGCGGGAAAATGACCATCGCAGTATTACGGTCCAGGCTCGACTACCTTAAAAAAGGTGGAGTCCCATTGCACATCCCCCGATCTAGCGGCCCTCCTGCTCCGAAGCAGAGGGCTGCTACTTTGGCTGATGCCTTTGGTGGGGACCTGAGGGTTACTGTGAGGGCACTCCCGCCGGGCCAACAGGCTCCTCGGGCCCCTCCCCCCTCCGCTGCGCCGGTTGAGCTTCCAGAAGAGCATGCTGGTTCTTCCCGCGGGGGACCAGCTGTTACTTTTGGGGCTCCGGTTGAGGATATGGTTTCGATCGCCACATCGGGGGATGAGCTAATGGACTCTGGAGATGAAGATTCGGCTGCGCTGCCCCCTTCGGGTGTGGTAGCGTTGCCCGAGTCAGATCCAGAGCTCACGGCTATGCTTTCCCGGGCCGCCGCGAGTGTCTGGCTCGAGTGGAACCCTCCACCGCGTCCCGAACCCTCGCGGCTGGACGATTGGTATCTCGGGACGGCCCGTGCTGGTTCTCAGCGCCCCGTCCCAGTGGCTTTCTTTCCGGAAGTGCATCAGGAGCTCACGAAGTCGTGGACAGCGCCCTATAGCGCTAGAAACCGATCGACTGACTCCTCCGTCCTCACTACCCTCGACGGTGGCGCGGCGAAGGGTTATGTGGAGATCCCCCCAGTGGAGCGGTCGGTTGCGATGCAACTGTGTCCTAAGACCGCTACCGACTGGCGGGGAAATCCGCGTGTCCCCTCCCGGGCATGTAAGTTCTCGTCCGGGCTAACCGGCAAGGCTTACACAGCCTGTGGAGAAGCCGCGTCATCCCTGCATGCCATGGCGCTCCTGCAGGTCTACCAGGCCAAAGCGCTCATGGAATTGCACGAGGGTAGTTCCGACCCAGGGGTTATGCAGGAACTGCGTACCGCGACGGACCTCGCCCTCAGGGCGACGAAAGTCACTGCACGCTCCCTGGGTCGGGCGATGTCCACGTTAGTGGTCCAGGAACGCCACCTGTGGCTGAAACAGGCAGATATGCGTGAGACCGACAAGGTTCGGTTCCTCAACGCCCCTGTCTGTCAGGCCGGCCTCTTCGGCGACGCAATCGAGAACTTCGCCCAGCAGTTCTCGGTTGCCCAGAAGCAGACAGAGGCGATTAAAAATATCCTGCCCCGGCGACCTGCTGCTGCCTCCACCCAGTCGCCGGCTGCAGCGCCCCCGCCTGCTCGTCGCCGAGGGCGTCCCCCGCCGTCTGCCTCCGCCCCTGCCAAGCCAAAGCAGCAGCCTCCACCGGCAAAGCAGGGCGCCAGTCGCAGAGGCAGCCATTGTTCCGCTCAGAGAACGCGGCGTTCGCATTCTCAACTATCTCGATGACTGGCTCATTCTTGCCCAGTCTCGGGAGCAGTTGTGCGAACACAGGGACCTGGTGCTACGTCACCTCAGCCTGTTGGGCCTTCGGGTCAACCGAGAGAAGAGCAAACTCTGTCCCACACAGAGGATCTCTTATCTCGGTATGGAAATTCTTTCAGAGGCTCCTGGGGCATATGGCATCTGCAGCCGCGGTAACGCCGCTCGGATTGCTTCATATGAGACCGCTTCAACGCTGGCTTCACGACCGAGTCCCGAGATGGGCGTGGCAGCGCGGCCAGTACCGGGTCTCAGTAACTTCTTACTGTCGCCAAACCTTCAATCCGTGGGCGGACCCTGCCTTTCTACGGGCCGGAGTGTCCCTAGAACAGGTGTCCAGGCATGCTGTGGTCTTCAGGGATGCCTCTTCCACGGGTTGGGGGGCCACGTACAACGGGCACTCAGTTGCGGGTCTGTGGACGGGGCCCCAACTGCGTTGGCATATCAATTGCCTAGAGCTTCTGGCAGTACGTCTCGCCCTGAGCCGCTTCAAGAAGCCGCTCCAGGGGAAACACGTACTGGTCCGTACGGACAGCACTGCGGCCGTTGCGTACATCAACCGTCAGGGTGGTCTACGCTCCCGTTGCATGCTCCGGCTCGCCCGCCATCTCCTCCTGTGGAGTCAGAAGCGTCTGAGGTCGCTTCGGGCCATTCACATCCCAGGTGCGCTGAACCAGACAGCCGACGAGCTCTCTCGTCAGCCGACACCTCCGGGAGAGTGGCGACTCCACCCCCGGAGCGTCCAGCTGATATGGGACCTCTTCGGAGCCGCACAGGTAGACCTGTTCATCTCTCCGGACTCGACCCATTGCCAGTTGTATTACTCCCTGTCCGGGGGCACCCTCGGTACAGATGCACTGGCGCACAGCTGGCCCCGGGACCTACGCAAGTATGCGTTTCCCCCAGTGAGCCTTCTCGCACAGACTCTGTGCAAGGTCAGGGAGGACGTACGTCGAACGTGACCGACTGAAAGGGAACGTCTCGGTTACGTATGTAACCCTCGTTCCCTGAAGGAGGGAACGGAGACGTACGTCCCGTCGCCAGGTGCTGTGCTTCAGCTGTAGGCCGAGTCACCTAAGCTCGGCTCCTCAGTTGTAAAGCGATATGCGGTACTTCCACTTCCGTATTTATACCCGCGATGCGGGGGGGAGCGTGGGATGCGTCTACCGCATGCCAATCCTCATTGGCTCGTTTTTAAACACTCGAAGTAGATTGGTCTCTGAAAATAGATCCCAATTCGTCAGTCAGTTCCGACGTACGTCTCCGTTCCCTCCTTCAGGGAACGAGGGTTACATACGTAACCGAGACGTTTTTTTTCCCAACCTTTTTTGGCAAAAAAAAAGAAAAAAGTTCTGGACTCATTGAGAGACTATAAAGGAGACTTGACTCATACATCAAAAATGTTATCAACCATTTACTGCAGGCACTTTCAGCAGTTGAGCAAATTACAATTATACCACTAACAAACCAGACTGAAGAGATACTGATGCCCTCCAACCTTTTTGGGCCCTTCAAAGTTCAATGACTACACAAGACAGTCTGATCATTGCTGATCATGTTTGAGGTCTCCCTCTGTTGTCTTTATGATGTTCTGGTTCCTTGAAATCAAATGTTTGAATAGGGATGTCAATCCATGTTCACAGCTTAAAGAAATCAATAAGACATGGGAAGCATGATGAAACTTGAAGAAATCTCTGGACTGCTCTGAGTGTGGTGTACAGTGATAAGATGACGTAGTTTTGACATTTGACATGTCTACTTTGCAAACAGTGTTCTAAATGCCGTTTCATGACAGTGAAGTGGGCATAAATGTTGCACAGCTCATAAATATTCAATCAAATGTACAATATACGCTAACAAGCTCTACATTGAAGAACTGTTGAGCCACCCATATTATATACCACAGCTATTGTTTTCACAGTACTGTTTGGTGATGCTAGTGGTGCAAATATTTCATTCTTCAGCTTGGAACCAATAAAACATAAATTATTTAGTATAATATGAGTTAAGAGGAGCATATTTCTCGATTAATGTTGATTAAGGAGTACTTGAGCCTGAGGGTACTTATGTAAAACAATGTTGGAAACCCTGATCTAAGTGTCTCAGTTTAGTACCATTATATTATCAAGCCAGTGTAGTACTTTTGATTCAATTAATTCACTATAGAATTTTCCCAGGAGACATTATGATAGAGAGAACAGTTAAAGATAATATTCATGTTTTAACAACACAAAACTTGACCATTAAACTTTTTTTTTTTTTTATATATCATGGAGCCTTGTCCTTCCTCTTTTTTTCCCCTTGTTGGAGCACTAAGCTAACTATGTAAGAAGAAAATGTGTCCCTTCTACTTGTGTCCAAATGCTCATTCAAGTGACTACGTTCTAACCTCCGGTAAGAATGGCTTAAATGAAACTATAAGACCCTGTCCTATGCACTAGTACGAAAATCATATCTGTCAAAGTGGCAAAAATCAACAAGAAGAGCGTTCTAGCTCTGCCTCAGGGAAGTCCACTCAATGTATGCACTTCAGTCCTCGTGAGACAGTGGCTAATGCTCAGCCACAAACTAGTTTGTGCTCGAAAAAGAAATCGGTGCACGCCAGTATAAAAATAATACATCAATTATTACATGTACAAATATGTAATTTAGCACAGTAAGCACATTTAATGAGAACTGTTTTTGTTAACATTTTATTTTAAATAAGATAGTATATCAAAAAGCTATAATTAGAGACTAATTTCAACACGTAAAATGAGGTTAATTTTTTGACAGCTCGAATGTACTGTGCAAACTACATACATTTGCTTGCTGAAGGCAACATGAGATTGTGCCATTTAAAGATTCAAGAGTTTTGTTTGTGGCAGATAGTTTGAGCTAAATGAGATATCCACACAAATGTGCCAAAATATAAATTTTGATTCACTATTGCCTAGCTCAAAATGTCATGTAATACCAAGAAAAGTGTGATTGGTGGTTGAACATGTCAGGTAGATGACATGTTTGTATCTGAGTGGACGGTTCTGTCCAGATTAAACTGGAATATGCACCAAACTTAGTGCTGAAAGACAAAACTTTGGCTTGCGAGACTGTCAGTGTTTGTCTAGTGAGAATGACAGATTGTCTTGTTGAGCAGGTGTCTGTGTTGAGCCAAGCTGTCTGTACGCAAGAATAATTTGCAGTACTGTGAACAGCACAGTGCAGAATTGTTAGTACATATTACCTGAAATTCTGCACTGCAAATGCTTCAGACTTACAAATGAGAAGTACTGAAAATATGACAATGTTGAGAGTATGTACACATAATGGGTTATATTATATTATATTATATTATATTATATTATATTATATTATATTATATTATATTATATTATATTTAGTGCTGTCAATCTATTAAAAAAATTAACTGCATATTTTTTCTGTAATTAGTCACGATTAATTGCGAATATATATATTTGTTGTAATGATATCTTTTTTATGAATAAAGGCCAGCGTCACTGATTCGAATACACTGAAGTCTTTATGAAATTGAGAATGCAATCCAAAACCTAAATCTATAAACCCATTATAATAAATGTCATATTTACCTGTGGCCTTCCTACCTTTGTAACAGTTAGGAAATATACAAAAATTGGATAGAATTTAAATAAAATTACTGTCTGCACTGCATAAATAATAAATGAAATATAGATTAATCCTTATTAAAGCTACAAGTTTCTCTGTTACCTTTGTTCTTTGATTAACATTAATGACAGACATCACAGCAACTGGTTTATCAGGCTGCGGTCACTTTAAATCTGCCGCTGCCAAACATGACGCGGATATGACGCGCATCTCATTTTCTCACAACTCTTTAAATTAATTTAAGATGTAATTTAACTCATTTAAGACTGCTCTTATGAGAATACTCGACAAAACAGGCTTTTTTGGTATAATTCCGTGTGGTATTGTTTTTTTCCAAGCAAGAAAGAGAACTCAGTACTGGTGCACGTCTTTCTGTGCGTTGTGTGTGTCAGGACATTCACAGACAGCGTGGTCTCATTGTCTTGTTGCACTGAATTAGAGCGTGATCATATAATGTAACGCTGGCCAAAGGATGACAGAAAAAACGGATGCTGCCTAAATTGCGTTAAATATTTTTAATGCGTTAAACTGAAAAAAATTATTTCATTATTAATATTGTTTATTGGGCCATTATTTATTCAGTTTTGCTATCATTTTCTTATTGCAACACAAGCAAGACCTATAGCATTTCTAAAGCCTTTCGTATGTCGCAGTCACACTTGTGAACCAGCAGAAGTGTTGCGTGTCTGGTAAAAGTATTATTAAATCAGGATTTTGGTGTGTAGAACTGGAGGGGAAACCATCCGTAGTGGATTAGATCGTGAAATAATTCTATATTCTGTTTTAAACAATGGTATGAAAAGATAAGTTAATCAAGGAAGTGTCTACCTGTATCCATAAACGGATTTGTGACACATGCAGGAGTGTGACGACAGTGTCTCGAGGGATTAACTACTTCCACTGTTTCCCTGGTGATGGAGGAAATGCTACATTTTCTCTGCCACATAAACTTTATTTACAGTCACAGCTGCTACATTTTTCAACACCTTCTCTTATTTTCCTATTAGTTGTTGCCCTAGGAAGAATGAGTTGAAAAGGTTGTGCAACTATAAAAATTTCCAGCTCGCAGAATAACTGAAACTCTGCATGGATTTGTTCATGTAGGCACATGAAAATTGAACTGCTCAGGTGTTATACAAAATAACATATATTATATATAGACGTAGCTTGTAAATCAGTGATAATATATTTGGTCACCTTTGCTTTCTTGTGTCTTAATTTTCAAGGCCCTTACACATTTTCAAACCATAAGTGAAGCAGAAAGCGGGATGAGAACAGAACTGCAGATGAGTGAAATATGTCTGAAAGATTAATGAAATGAGGTGAATAGCAAATTGGAGGAGACACTTTTAAATGGACAAAGACCTGAACGTTGCAGTCACCCAAGGCCCTCTCAGGTTCATCTTAATCTAAACCTGCAGGCTACCCACGCAGTCGTGGGTAATATGTAAAGAGTTTTAGTGCAGCGAATACCCTTAAAAATCATTGACCCTTTTTTACAAAGGCTTCTTGCCTAATTTTAGACACCCATTAACTGAACATGGAAAAAATAGATGGGGTTGGACAATGCAAGCACACATATTGCAAGATAAATGCATGCTCTTTTGGCAAGTAAATATGGAGCTGCCAGTGAAGAGACCATCCACTGGGATATGTTTTAAAGTGATAATTTTGTTTGCCCACACAAGAATTCCAAATAAACATTTTATTTTTTCCAACTTTAAATAAAGGCAAGGGAGCTGTGCCAAATGCTGTTGTCGAACATTTTCAATATTATATTCTCTTTATTCCACAGAAATATGATGCTGTTCTATATTTTCATTTTATTCATACAGTTGCCTATATATAAATATATACATATAAAGTAATACATTTATAGTACAATGGATGTGTTTTCCATGATTAGGCACTCTTATAACCATCTTTGATGTATTATAACCAAACTTGATGATATGGATTAATGGTACAAATTAGGGCTGATTAAAGTAAGGTGCAAAATTTAACAAATAAGTTCAAAAGTCTTCAACTGATACCTTATTAAAACATTATTTCTGATCATATGTCATTTATCACTGTTAGACAGAATAATTACACTGATAAATGACATGATGAACTGTAGATTAAGGGATCCCCCCCCCCCTCTCAATTCCATCACTGATGTGCAAAGCTTTTTTTATTGTTTTATTTATTATTTATTTATTAAAACAGTTATTTTTAAAAATGTCTCAGTTACATACGTCACATCCCTGAAGGAGGGAACGAGGATGTTGCGTCAGTGAATGACGAAACGGGGGTTTCGCTTGAAAGCCTATCACCTTTGAGTTCTAACAAAATTATCCAATGGCAAAACAATGCCATTGGTCTGCAGAATTTGCATAGCGCAACTCTGCCCCACCGCGTGGATATATAAGGAGCCGCACATGCAATCTCGCATCATGTTACCTGCTAAGGAGCAGAGGCTGAGTGCCCCGGCCTTACCAGCGGTACAGCGGTTGTGGGGATGTAACGTCTCCGTTCCCTCCTTCAGGTAACTGAGACATTCCCTTTCAGTCAGTCACTCCACGTTACGTCAGTGACTGATGGAATAGGGGTCCCTATTCAATTTCGCCACAACGGCTGTCTTCTAGCGCCCTGCGCCAACTTGAGCTCCCTGCCGTGAGACTAGCA
This sequence comes from Rhinogobio ventralis, assembly GCA_039654625.1. NCBI lineage: Eukaryota > Metazoa > Chordata > Actinopteri > Cypriniformes > Gobionidae > Rhinogobio > Rhinogobio ventralis. Next base: position 14,336,970 of record CM077198.1, read on the forward strand.
CGAGCGAAGGGCTAGGCTCAACGCAAGAATACCAAGGTACACTGGGAAGCATATTCCAAGCAGAAATATGCAAAACAATGCCTGCTCCCACAGAGAGCCTTTCTGCTGCCCTCCGTAACAGACAAAGAGCTGGTCTGAGGTCCTGAAACACTGCGTTCTGTCTACGTAAGCACGAAGGGCGCATACTGGACAAAGCAGTGCCAAGGCTGGGTCTGCCTCCTCCTGGGGAAGTGCTTGCAGGTTCACCACCTGATCCCTGAAGGGAGTGGTGGGAACCTTGGGCACATATCCAGGCCGGGGTCTCAAGATCACATGAGAGTTAGCCAGTCTGAATTCCAGGCACGCTTCGTCAACCAAAAATGCCTGCAGGTCCCGTACCCTCTTGATGGAGGCCAAAGCAATCAGGAGCACCGCCTTCATAGAGAGGTATTTATGCTCCACTGAGTGCAATGGCTCGAAGGGCGCCCTCTGCAGTGCAGATTGTACCACTGCGAGGTCCCAAGAGGGCATCTGTAGAGGGCGAGGCGGATTAAGGAACCTGATGACCAGGTCATGCTACTGTCGCCATGTTGTCTGAATGGACCAGTACGTGCTTGCCCTCCAGCAGCGCCCGAGAACAGTGCAGAGCAAGACGTAGGGCCAGCAACTTGAGGCAATTGACATGCCATAGGCGCTGGGGTCCTGTCCAGGATCCCGCGGCATCATGTCCATTGCACATGGCATGGCAAACCGAAAAAACGGTCAGTGTTGAGGAAGAATGCCGACATGACCTCCTCCACGCGGCTGGGGAGGAGGAGGCAGCAGCTGGCCCCCGGGGCAGAATATGTTTAATTGCCTCAGTCTGCTTCTGAGCGGCCGATAACTAAAGCCCAGCCTGAGAGATAGGGGAGTTGAGGAACTTAGTCCACTCAGCCTCCCGCATATCTGCCAGGTTGAGCCACAAATGATGCTCCTGGACCACACAAGTGGACATTACCTGACCCAGGGAACGCGCAATGACCTTCGTCGCCTGTAGGCCGAGGTCGGTGGCAGTGCTCAGTTCTTCCATTAACCCTGGATCAGCCCTGCCCTCGTGCATGCTTCTGAGCACCTTTGCCTGATGAACTTGCAAGATGGCCATAGCATGCAAGGCAGAGGCGGCCTGGCCCACAGCTCTATAGGTCTTGGCCACGAGAGTGGATGGCTGTCAGCACGCGCCGCCCCCAGGAACCAATCATCCAGTTGTGAGCGCTCAGGCATGGTGGAGGGTTCCACTCAAGCCCGATGCTCTCAGCTGCCCAGGAAAGCATGGCCCTCAGGCAGTACTGGCACTCCCGAAGGAGGCAGCACAGCCGAATCCTCATCTCCAGAGGAGTCAAGCCCACCTTGTGATGCGGCGATCGACATAGCGTCATCTGTTGGAGTTCCAAATGAAACGGTGGGTCCCATATGTAAGGCTCCAGCGTCCTCACCCGGCAGCTCCATGGGTTGCTATATAACTAATTTTATGTGCTAAACAAAGCTAAAACAACAACAATACCTCTTTAAGGTAACAATTGCAGATTACCACATTTTACAGTACACAGTACATCCAAACCATGACATATTTATATATTTAGTCTTTGGCTACACCAGTCCTGAAAAAAGTTAACTGGTCTAAGTTAACTGGTTTTATTCGAGTCAAAAATATTTTTATCACTTAATCAACAATATTTAATATCACTGAATCAACCTAAATACATAATTTTATACCAACAAGAGTCTCAGGATATGTAACCCGGTTTCCTAAGATAGGAACGAGATGCTGTGTCATTGCGTTGACACTATGGGAGCATCTTCAGTGTGTGCTGGTGTCTAAATCACGTGTACACACGCCCATAGCATTGGCCATGGACAAAATCAGGTGATGCTACATCGTACATGCATTTGTCTATAAAATGGCGCCTGAGCACGGCAACACCAGATTAATTTGTCTAAAAAGTCATGCAAGCGTACTTGAAGTATGGCAATGCGACGCAGCATATCGTTCCCATCTCAGGGAACTTGGGTAACATGCATAGCGACGGGGGATCTATGGGAATATAAATACCCAAGCCACCATACTGAAAGAATGCCTCCACCACAGGTTATGAAAAGTATACACAAGTACAAAACTCCAGTTACAAGAATCAATCAACCAGAAAGACTTATGATCCTGGGGTTGAACCCACATCCACTTTGCAAAATCTAATGAATGTGTGCGGAGGGGACCAGCCTGCTGCAGCACAAACATCTTGCCAACACATTTGAAGCAGCCACATTCTGAGTAGAATGGGCTCTGAAGTGATACCATGTGTCTCGAAAGCAAAAGAACCTGGTGGCAGCGTAATCTTGGTTACACCCCCCAAAACAGACAAAGAGTTGATCATTTTATGCTGCTGGCCTGAATTGTGGATGGGGAGGAGGCTTGAAGAACAACAGGATGAAATAGTGATGAAGGCACCTTTGGAAAATAGTCCAGCTTAGGGTGCAATATCACATTGACCAGTCTAGGGGCAAAATCAAGACAGGATAAGGCAATTTGAAGGGCCTGCAAATATCCTATCCTACTAAGAGAAGTTATAGTTATTAGCAGAGCAACCTTAAGAGACAGAAGATTATCTGAGGCTGATTCCAAAAGGTTCAAAGGGAGCATCCCACAACCCTTCTAATACAATAGAGAGATCCCATGAAAGAACACGCAATCGGTAGATAGGCCTGAGCCTTGGTACCATGCAGGAAGTGGGACACCAGGACATGCTTCCTACTTAAGAGCATAAGTCTCCTTGTAAAGGGAGCCCTAGCATTAAGAATGGTATCAACAACTTCAGTCAAGAGACTAAAATCTATGATCTGGTACCCCTCAGTTTACCAAATCTCCAGGTGGGGGTGAAAGATTGTCACCCGAACCTGGGATAGAAGATCCCTCTTGTTCAGAAAGTCAGCGAAACATACTCGGGCCGGCCAGAACGGGGCTATTATTAGCAGGCGTACCCCAGCATACTCACGGACCCTCGCTAAAACTCCCGGGAGCAGAGAAATCAGGGGAAAAGTCTTGGCCATGTCTGCACCATGGTGTCCAGCCCCAGGGGAGCTGGAGGATTGGGGGCGAATAGCTTCAATGCCAGAAACACAGCCCTCATTTCCAGGCAGTTATGTGCCACAGGAGATGAGGACCTTCCCAGTGTCCAAGAGCTAGATAACCATCTAGGATAGCCCCCGGACATAAGGCATCTATTGTGATGGTCTTGTGATGGCAACATGACCCGAGAGAGGGACTCAAGGTGAGAAACTGGGGACTCCTCCAAATAGAAAGGATATAAAGCCCTCTTCACATAACCCTTAGCATACACAGGGGATTGCATAGAGGGTGGAACCCCCTGTTCTTGAGCCACCACTGGAAGCGTCTTATGTGCAGCAAGCCCAATGGTATTATGTGGGTGCTTGCGGCTAGCATTGAAGGGCAGAAATTTCCTGAACTAGCCTCAAGCTGCACACCATGGCAAGAACAGACTCTACCTGAGTCTGAGTCAAGTCCCAAACAATTCACTTTTTTGTGGTTTAATCTTAAACCCAAGTACCAAAGATGAGTGAGGACAATTTTGCGATGCTGAACTGCCAACTGCTCTGACTGAGCCAATATTAGCCAGGTGTCTATGTAATTTAGTACACACATGCCCTGAAGTCGCAACGGAGAGGGAGGGAACAGAGCTGCATCCATACACTTGATGAAGGTGTGAGGAGTCAAGGCTAGGCTGAAAGGAAGAACCCAATATTGGAAACTTCACCCCCGAAAGCAAATTTACAGGAACTTTCTGAGCACAGGCAATATCTCTAAATTAAAAGAATGCGTCCTTCAGGTCTATTGTGACAAACCAATCCTTGGATTGAATTTGAGACATAGTAAGCTTCAATGGCAACATTTAGAACATGTAAGTCCGCAGAATACAGTTAAAAAAACATAGATCGAGATAGGAAGCAACCCCCGTCCGTCTTGGGGACCAGAACATAGCTGTAAAAACCTGAATCTGTCATTGGAAGGGAAACATGTTCTATGGCCTCTGTCTAAGAGAGACTGTAAATCCTGCTCTTGTAGGCTAACAATTGCAGGTCACCACTTTTTACAGTGTATGGACAATGGATTTATTTGGTTTCAGTTACTTTATTATATTGTTTTATTGTTGTTATATTGTTGGGTTTTATTATGGTTGATTGGTCTGACCCTGTCCATGTGTTTATGCAGAGCCTAATTTTTATTCTTTCTTTTCTTGGCAAGTACAGCTTTATTAATGTTAATGGTATGTTGGGCAACTGTATGATATCAGCCACAGCCATTCATCTCAGTTATCTTAGCATGTACTTCTTTCTATTTGGTCATGAAGGGGCTGACATTGCCATTGTTATCTACATGACAAAACCGAGTGCAGAATAACCTTTCAGACCAAACAGATAACTTAAGGTGAGAAAATATTAACAGTCTTCATTTAAATGCAATAAAGTTTGCCCCAACTAGGGGCTTTAAAATCGTCATTATCCACATTACAGAAATGGTAAGTTTCCTTAATTTAGCAAGAGGCCACTGAACTGAGCATTAACACAGCATGCGCACAGAATTTCTCCTGTGATTCTGATAATTCAGCAATGGAAAATCAATGCTAATATGTTTTCATATAATAATATACCATTGATTTATACCACTACTCGTTCCTCCTTAAATGGACTTAACCCCCAAATGTCATTATAAAAACATTAAGGATCGTTATGCATGCTTGTTACTATAGCCCTGTTTGTGCTTAGAAAGTTATTGTGACTAAATAACGTCTGGACTCATTGTACTTGAGCGTAGTGGCTTCAAAAACACCGTACTCGGTCGATTTACTTTGTAAATGTCACTACATTCTGACAGCATGACCATAATGTGTTGTCCTCCATCTTACTTCAGTGCATCATTTTTGGGTTACTCTTGATGTTCTATTTTCCTTCCTAAGAAAGTGGAGCATCTCTTGCAGAAAATGAAAACAATAACATGGTTTTATCCATACTGGTGCAGCAGTAATGACTGTGAAAGATGGATGTAAAAAGCTTTTTTCAAAGCCATTATTTATGGATTTGCTGCACAAGGAGGAGGGAAGCAAAATTAGTTGACTTCCCTTATTATATTTTCAAAGCTGTTGTTATTTAGATAATTGAGCTCAGACAGGTGCAAGCAAACTATGTCAAAACTAATATCAGTCTAAGGCTGTTCTCAGCATGGCTCCTTGGAAGAGACTGGCTATGGCAGGTTTCCCTCAGCCTGCACTCCGTCCTGTTAATTGAACTTTTATTAACTCATTTTTTTTTACCCTTAGTGCAGCGGTTTCCTTCAAAGGACATGATGACAAATGCAACACACTGAGTTCCTGTGATTAGATGGTATACTAGACGAGTATTACATTTCCAGGGTTGCAGAGAACATGAAGTATTTGAGGATAGATGTGACCCTGTGACGAGGCGATTTATTTTCAAATGAAATATTCGAAACAAGGAACCAATTGAAATGGAACTGTATTATTTATGTATAATTAGAATTCCCAAAGGAATATAATGATCTGATTTATCAAAATGCACCTACACTAAATCTTGGAAAACCCAGCAAGACTTTATGGTTTCTTTCATATTATTTTAGAAAGTAAAAAAAAAGAAATCCAGGGGAATCTTAATGATTCTCTGTTAACGGCAATACGGGCATATTTTTGACAGTTATTAGACACTCATTTCTAAACATATCGTTATTACCAGACAAGACTGTCAAACATGCACTTAAAACAAAATATTTCAGTCCAGCATCCATTATGTCCTGTTTCCTAACATAGCATCATTTTTTTTATATCCTCTATTTTTGTTTGAAAGATGATCAGGTAGCTTGACCTGTCGACATGTTATTGATCCAGAAGAGAAGGATGTGTGGTCCTGAGATTGGAGCAGAACAGGAAAAATATTTTGGTCTGAGAGTAGGCTGCATGAATTTCACCAAACAAAAGAGTGTAAAATATCACAAAAAAGCACCTGCAAGCATAATGTTTGGAGATTTGGAAACCGAGCTCAGCTCCTTGACTTGAACCTCAGTATTAGAAATATGCTTGGGAGTAGATTTAAACAGGTTTATTATTTAGAAATGACCTTAGAATCAAGACTCACCAGATGGAGGTACAGTGAATTAATTATCTGTAATTTGGAACTAATTCAAGCCCTTATATACCTTTCACCTATCATCAAAATCAACTAATTAATGAACTTTGATAGGACCCACTGTAATGGGCACTGAATGGCTGCAAACGTTCTATATATTAACAGAATTTAATGTTCCAGCTCGGTTCTTAGAAAAAGAGACACAATCATCCAATAAACAAGATGTTAATACTGAGTAATGTACATTTTAGACAGTTGTTGTTGTCACTTCTTTCTCCGTTTTGCTCCGCCAACGAAAGTCCCCACCCCCCACCCCAAAAAGAAGCCACAACTGAACCACCGCGAATCTCTTCAACACACACCGTGTTTTAATTGCTGTGTTCTGAAAGAATGGGGTTGATTGACTCATAACACATTTTGGGCACTTGTTTCGTTCCTGAATTAATTGCCGTTTTTAAAGCCACAATATGTTATTTTTCGCCGCTAAAGCTTTTATTATGCCGCAGATGACCGCTTCTTCCGGTCATGCGTATCTGGGGTAACGCAGCAGTTTTATTATATTAGATACATTATTTGAGTGTGTTTGAAAGTTATGTTATAATGCTACTCTGTGAATTCACTCGGTGGCTACGAGACACACTACACACTATACAGTAAGCTAGATCGATATTCTTTATTATATTGTTTTATATTGCTGCTTTCAAACAGCGGTAACGTATTGAAATCGTGTTTAAATGCGTGATCCCGTTTGCTTTCACTTTCGCGATCGTGCGTACTCTTTGAATAGGGAGCGGTGGTGCTGAACGCGCATTTTAAAATATAAGTCTGACGCTTCTGCTGCGCAACGAATCCTCCGCCACAGTCCAGTCCACTAACATGTAACACACACTCGTAACACACGCTCAATGAGAGCGCTTCACTAACACGCAACACACACTCATAACATACGCTCAATGTCTTCTCGTCACGTGATCAGTGCTGCGCACTATGTACGACTAGAACAGCTCGTGTTGGATGAGCTGATGGAATTTAAGCGACTGTTATCCACCTGAATTAAATTGTTTTAATTTCCATTAAAAGCAAGACTAGAGTGGAGGCATAATGTAAATGTAGCATTGGCATATTCTATCCTAACTTCACCCTCACACTCCATCATGACCAGATCATGACAATATGACACGAGACAGCTTTTCACCTCGACGAGAAATCTCGTCACAGTTTAGTCTCGCGAGATCTCGTGCCCCTAATGACGGCGCAAAATGCCGATTTCACTGCAAGGGGACCTGCAGTGTATATAGATAGAAATGGCTCATTCTAAGGTAATAAAAAAACATAACGGTTCATTATGTAAGGTATTTATACACCACTGAAAACATAGTTATGTATATTATATTGCATTTCTATCAATAGATCCTCATAAATACTACACACTGCACCTTTAAGCGAATCAAATAAATAAACCGCTGACTCACTCGTAAAGATTATTGCTGCCACCAACTGGTGTATCAATAAACTTTGAAAGATTCACTAAAAAAAAACCCTGAAGTGTTATTTTTAGCTTTGAATTTACATTTTCACATTTCATTGTAATTTTATTTAAGTTTTAGTAATTTTGTCATGTGCTCTTGTCATTTCTGTATATTTTTTTTTAGGTTTTAGCTATTTTTATACAAATTAAACTTATTTCAGTTTGTTGCCAGGGCAACATGTTTTAAGAATCTTAGTTATAAGTTCATTATGATAAAAAAAAAAAAAAAAAATTCAGTTAACAAAAACAATGTGTAATTGTTTTAGTTTTAGTTAGCAATAACACAACTGCCACTAATGTCTTGATTGACAGACCATTATTCATTTTAATACTCTTTGAGTGACTGTTGTTGACCGTTGAAATGTAAAGAGCACAAACAGTACGTTCCTTTTTGACTAAAAATGGCAATACTTTTCTGTGAAATGTGAAGAGCAAACACCCTCACAGAAGAACCTCAAAGAGTGGGTTAATGCTTTTTTTTTCTTTCCCAGCAATGATCCACAATTTACACAGAGCAGAATAAACCTGTTAAAAACAATGGCTGTGATAAAGTATCAACAGTATTATGTCAGGAAGTTAAGCACCTAGAGACAAAACAATGAGCCATAAAGTGAAGCTTGCCATTGTTTCCCATGAGACTAAATTACTAGGTTTACTTATTCCCGGTAATAACCACTTTAACAAAAGCCTACGATCTTATACACCTTTGAAGCTGGTTTGTTTACCAAGCAGGAGCTTTTTCTGCTTACAAATTCCAACAATACATTTTAACAGCTGAGTGAAAACCAGGTGAAATCCTTCATCTTATCAAGAGGATTGTACTGTAGTACCTCGTGTATGAGTAGCAGATCAAAGAAATAAGAAACGTGTTATCAACTACAGTATATGTTTTCTTTCTGTTCTGTTCTGAGTAATCATACACATTGTTTTTTTCTCTACAGCTTACCGAGACAGATACTTGACATTCAAATCAGATACATATTTAATGCTTTTCAGCCTTAGTTAAAATGCCAAAAGGTGCTTTTTATTGTAAATAATTATTAGGTCGTACATTTGACATTTTTGCAAGGAGACCAGTCTCTGATTGTTCTCAAAGAGATTTTTTCTAATAAAATTCTTTAGAAACAACCTCATCACATTTTCATCATTAAAAATGACACATAAAGGAATCAACAGCACATTTCAAAACCCTTAAAAATTCACCTCTAGAAAAAGTGTTTTAGCTTCACCCAAGTTTATTAACTGCGTAACTGACACTATTGTATAAAGTTTTTCAGCTCCATCTGACCAGTGGCGTATTCTGCTAATATTCCACCCACCCTGCCTTTCCACAACAGTCCCTGTGCACAGTAAGCACTAACTCTATTAGATATACAGCTCTAAAGTGTACTTAGTCTGCTGCGTCTATCCCTAATGAACATGCTTCTTAATTTGAGTACAGAGCTACTGCTTCAAGACATTTGCTTTCATTATCAGATAGATTAAGCCATACTTTATACGTGGCCTCTTTCCATTTTCTTCGCAGTCTAAAGACAATGAACGTTTTTAGGGATACTTGAGGAAAGGTTGCTTAAAGGGATAGTTCACCCAAAAATTCTGTCATCATTTACTCACCTTCAAGAAGAAATTTTGAAGAATGCTGGTAACCAGACAGTTGACGGTAACCATTGACTTCCATAGTATAGAAAAAATGGTAACACTTAAGAATAATGGTCCGTCATTAACAGGCAACTATGCAGGAAGTAATGCAGGACTAATGAGTATTACTAGATTAACATTTCAGCTACTACTATTAACTAATATAGAAACAAGCTTAACTAATCAGTAAGTAATATCGATTTTAGGACTAAGATCCTCATTATGTAATCAATAATTACTGAAGGAGATTAGCATCACTAAGAATTTATAACTATGACAAATGATAAAGAATTACTAATTAATTACTAAATCACAACATTAATGTGTCTGAGATGTGAGTTGACTATGTCTCAGACACACAATAATGTTCTCTATAGTTTGTCAGTTAGTTAATAGTTATTAAATGGATAGTTCACCCAAAAATGAAAATTAGCCCAAAATTAACTTCCGCTTACTGTCGTACACGCATTCATGAGAGACTGGCGTTCCAGCTTATGACTTAGGATGCTAGTTCTCGCGAGAACCAAGTTTCCAAATCCTTTGCGCTTCCGCGTTTCGTCACCGGAACTTACGGTACGCCTGCGTCCTACGTCATACGCTGGAACGGCAGTCTCTCGTGAACGCGCGTACGACAGTTAGTGGAAGTTAGAGATTCAAACACATCGCTTCGCTTCAGAAGGCCTTTATTTATTTTAAGTTGACTTTTAAAAAAAGGATATAAATTAGAGTGAATGGAAATGAATGTTTATATTTGACTTTGAGTTACGCTAAACAATTAATAGACTGTATGCTGCTAGCACAGCACAAACAGAAACAAACTTGTTACTGCACTGGCATTAGCAAAGTTATTACTCATTGAACAATGCAACATGCTTTATAATATTAGTATCAGTTATCTACAACCTAACCATAAGATCTACTCTTCTGCACAATGGTAACGGTCAAAACTCTTTCAAACATAACTGAACATTAAACATTAACAGATGTTTCCCTTCACTCAAAAACACATAAAATAACACTTAATTTCAATATTAACTCTCCATTTCCAGCCATATGCAAAGCATGCTGGGAACTAACAATGGTGTCTCTAAATAAAATTGCACAATTGAGCTAATTCTCTTAAAATCTTTTTTCCCTTAATTTTATCAGCTTAATCGGTTCTTCAAATCAAGTTTAAATTTCCTTTAAAAAATTAGGAAAATGTATCTTTTGGTTTTATTAGTGAAATGTTCTCAATATTTTCTATACAACACTGAACCACAATTTTATAAGAAAATATACACAATTTATTTTGTGAAAATTACAAGACCCATGATTCATTTCTTTTTTACAGAGAGCTGCCGCAGAGGAAAATGTTTCTTGCTTTTTTGATGTAATAATAATAATAATAATAATAATAATAATAAAAATTGCTTGTGTAACAACACAAATCACTGTAGGCCGCAGTGAGTTTCTGAGTGCTTATTGAAACACTGGAAAATAAATCCATTAAAGCCCTCCACAATTCAACAGTAGAATCAACTATGGTAGTTCCAGTGTTCAGTTTTGAAGAGATTCTTCTGGTTTGTAATCCTGAGTGGCTCTCCAATAATTCAATTTCCTTTATGTCTTATTTAAATTCAATAAACTAATCCATTATTTAATTGCCATAATTTGTTTTGAGGGACTGAGTATCCAGGAATTGCCACTTATTGTGTTTCTTTTTTTCTGTCACTTCAGTGAAGAAGTTTTTAGTAGAATCCAATGACAAAACATGAACGCTACAGTCTCTGTGGAAATTTCGGCGCTCTATTTTCTTGTTCCACAAGGGTTTAAGAAATAAATACAAATAAAAACATTCAGAACTATCAGTAGTACGAAACCTGACAGCAGCTCATTAATTTTGAATCACCTGTCCATAACCTGGTGGGTTTTACTATGATCCATTCCCTTTCACATTACATTTGTTCTGTGGAATGCTTTAACTGAACAATATTATTTATGAAATTCCACCATACACCTACCCATGCAGCTGTGTAACCCTATCATCAAATTAACACAAGCACAGTGGAGTGAACTAAAAAAATGCTGGCTGCCAAGAGCAATCAGCCTCACAAGCTGAGATGTGTCGGCATTGTCATGTAAAGATCTCACTCTGAGAGCATCTGGGTGGGTGTGAGCCATTGGGGCTGTGGGGAGAACTGTGCCCCTGTCGGGTCCCTGTGTGTCCTCCACCACCAGCGGACCTGTCACTGGCCCTGCGTGATCACCATGAACCGCACTGACAAGGGTGACCCCGGCTTCTGATCCGGCCTCACAACCCTGCCGCTCGCAGGCTTAATCTTCGAATGTTATCGCAGCGGCGGATTGCTGCCTCCAGAGGCCATGCAGAGAGGACAGGTCATTACCGAGCGTCCTTCAAAGTGCTCCTCACAGTCACAGCTCAGCTCTTCGTCGTACTCGGTATGAAGCGAGGTCTGGAGCCTGCTGAGAATTTTTACTGATACTTTAAATATCTGAAGGGGACCGGCACCTAGCGTGTGGACCGTGACCCGCAGCAGACCTTATACTCGTATGTCTCATAAACGAGTCCCTCAAAGTGTCCACTCGCTAATTGTGATACTTCAGCTCTGCCAATTAGATGTCATGCAGTCATGTTACACTCCAGAAACAGTTTGTAATGATGTTTCCTCTACTCTGTGAAATGAGCTTTACATAATGTAATGTCGCTGGTAATGACGTGCACTTTCTATATGAATTTTGCTATATATTGAAGCTGACTTTCTAATGAGAAACACATAGGATCCATCTTTCATTTTTGTACTTTTTGAAAGGAAAAAAAAAGATGTCTGCTTTTCAGTTAATGGTTGATGACTAATTTATTGTCGTTTTCTCAGAACTAGCCCATTTCTTGTCTCTTAAAGTCTCATCGGTTGGCATGCAAAGATGTCAGATGAATATTTCAGTTAGCCTATTTCAAATTATTTTTTAAAGCATTAAATGCACATAATATTCACTTTTATCTTCTTCTTTGAAACACAAAAGAAGATATTTTGAATGTTTGAAATGTTATGTCCATACAGTGTAAATCAACGGAGTCCAAAAAAATATTTTGTGTTCTGTACGCTTTAGCGTAATAAAAAAAAAAAAAGAGTATTAATTTTGGATATAATACTTAAGAATGCTTAAGAATGTGCAAACTGAATGTAATGTTTTTGGACACTTAAAGTTTGACCCACTTAAGTACATCTTTATATGTAATTTCATAATAATGACTGTTGACTTGTATGGTTATAAGTGTAGTCGAATACTGACAAGGATTTATGGGAAATTAAATATACTTTAATGTCATATCTATTGAAATTTGTTTGTCCTTTATTTAAATACATTTTAAATTACACATTTGTAATGATGAAGTTGCAATGTAGTACATTTTCAATGTATTACCTGTAAATGTAATATCAAATAACGATAATATAAAATTATAACCAAGTACTTTACATGTGCTTTAGTATGTTAGTCAACCTTTCAAAATATGCATGATAAAAGATTATTAAAACGTAATTATTTAAAGTGTTCTTTAAAGTGAAACTTAAATTTTTTCATTATGATAAAGTGCCATTAAAAGTGTAATTAAGCGCCATAAAAGCATACTCTTTAAGTACACATAATTGCTATTTTATTTCATTATTAATATTATATCTGCAAGTACGTTTAAAAAAAAAAAAAAAAACGTATGAAGTATACTTCAAGTGCATTCAATACAATTGAGTGTACTTTTTGCATATGACATGGAGTGAATTTTACTTCATTGTAATGTGACTGTTCATTTAAATTGTCCTATTATGTTCTGCTTCATTTTCCTCAGAGGCATAAAGGCCAACTGAAATTATGACTGCAGGCAAAAACTGCAAATTCTGGAAGTGCCACAAGCCATTGTGGTTGGGACAAGGCTACAAACATAAAATCAAAGACATTGTGCATGTGGCTGTGCTGACTTGTGATATTCAATTATTAAAGGTTTGCAGCAGGTTGTATGGTGAAGTTGCTCTGTATTGATCATATGAGGTCTTGAGTGTTTAGCTGCACAAAATGCCTACGTAACCGTGCCTTTAAGATGTTAGTGAGGGTTGTGAGCTTCTGAAAAGCTAAGTGAGAGAGGATAAGGTAAAGAAAATTTCATATTTTTAGGATGATCTTGATGATGTTGATAAAAACACAGAAGACACTGGTAGCCCCGGCTCTCCTGCTTCCTGTAGAGAGCTGATTTACTATCTCTAAACCTGATGGGACTTGCCCTGTCAGTTTATGACAATCAATAAGACAGCACGATTGAGATGAGATGCTGGGGTTTAATGTAATAATAGTTTTAAAATAGATGCTGCAGAAATTAAGTCAGCATGAAAACATCTTTGGGAATGGGTCCAAATCTTAATTTAAGTCTAACTGTTCTGAAATCTTTGAATATGATGATATTAAAGATAAAGAAAAATTAACTGCTCTAAAGTGCTCTCTCTTCATTCAGCAATGGACTATTGCCCTCTATTGGCAGAAATTTAGTCTGCATTTAATCCATGCCTTTGTGTAAAGAATTATTACTGAGATAATGCATAGAGGGATGGAGAGCAGAAACTAAGATAAGATATTTGCTTTGGCGTGTTTCACTGCGCACTGCCCTGCAACAAACTGTCTAGAACTTGGCAAAACCAATGACAATTTTACAAAGTAATTATTGTGGTTACAGAGCTCATAATCCTTGCAGCCTATTAATATTTCTACTTCATCTTTAAGCTCTTTCATTGTGTGTCAGTTATTTTACAACTGAAGAAATATTTTTTTTTTCTGCTCTTATATTTTATTTATCATAAGTTTCTCTTATGCAATTATATAGTTTTTTTTTAATAATAAAAGGAATAAAAGGTTTATTCTGTATATATTAAACCTCCTGCCACTTTTAATTGTGTTTAATTTTTGAATCAAACATTTTTATATTGAACAACACATTTTATAAGTATAGAAAATAAATATAAAAGTAAATACATATAGTAATGTTATACTTTAACACATTTAACATACCTTAATATATATTAAAAATCAATTTATTGTTATTATTACAAACTGTAATCCATTACTGAGTACAAATTACAATGATAAAAATTATAGTTATATGATCTATTACATTACACGTTTTTATGTAATATACTCTGATTACTTTTTGATTACTTTTGACCCAACTCATTTATCATATTGATTTGACTTATAGCATATTGATATAAAAATGGAAAGAGAAATAAAAAATCAGCAATGTGAAGAGCATTAAACATACGTCAAGTCTTCTCAAACTGGGGTTTATGTAGGAAGTGATGAAAAGCTAACAATTAAATACATCTTTAAAATGTTATATATATATATAATTATTATTATTATTTATTTTTATTTTTTATTTTTTTAATAAACCACTTACTAAAAACATTTGACATGTTTATGCTGTGTGGCCTCTCAATTTTTCATATGTAGGCTAATTATAACTGCCTAACTAGTGGCTGTTCTTGTGCGTTTAATTTCACAAAACTGGAAGACTTTCTGAACACATATAAGCAATAGGTGTAACAAATATTCAGTCATTTTTGCCTTAGTTACATTTTCAAAGATTTTTAGTTTGTTTCTATTTTCCTTTGTCCTAGTTCCATCGTGTGCTCTCTGCAACCGTGCATGACAGAAGACCGGACCTACTACGGATTTTGCAGCACAATTTGCTGCTTTGGCCCTGAGCGGCCATAATTTAATGGATTACACACTGCCCATATGATGACGAGGTGCTGAAATCTTTGTATTGGATTGGGACTAACCATCACCACCCAGTAGACCTCCTAGACACCAAAGGACTTAGCTGGAGGGAGGCCATCATCAGGTGTATGGAGAGTGTCTACCCAAACCCATACCTCAGCTACAGCCAGACCCAGAGCCCAGCCGGTCACCACCACGATCAACGGATTCTAAGCCAGAGCCCCCCGCAGACTGGAAGCTTCAGCCTGCCGCAACATGTGAGACTATCACTGTGGGAATCCTCGTGGAGTTCGAGGAAATGGAAGCAAGCCCCGTCTACCCTCCTGCCACTGAGAGTGAGTACCTGCTGGACTTAATAGACAGTTTGTATGAGTGTGGAGAGATTAAATACCTTGTGTCCCTTGATCTTGCCAGAATGTGTATTGTTGTATTCAGTCCTGTTGGCTCCGCCCAGCCTCCCTCTTTGTGCTGTTCTCTATTTTCCTCAGGCCTAAGCCAATCCTGCCACCCAGTCTTCATCATCCCCCATCAGCCTCTTAGTGTCACCTCTACCTCTCAGTGGCATGGTTACTCCGCTGACCTGCTGGGAGCCAATTCCTCCTGGGCGTGTAGAGCCCCTGGCTTCGCATCCTCGGAGTGCTCTGTCCCACCTTGACCCGTCGTCCTGAATCTTACGCCTGCACTCTTTCATCCCTCATCTCCAGCGTGGACCATCGGGCATTCAGCCTCGCCGGGCTCCCTCAAACCGTCAGCCTCTACAAGGGTCAGACATCGGCATGCCTTCCCTACCAACTTACAGGCCATCCACTGCTCTCTGGCCCTCCACCTCCGGTTGCTCTAGCTCAACTTCAGCCCTCCAGATCCCCATTTCCATCTAGGGGGGTCGTCGCTGCAGCTCGGTCGTGGCCGCCCAGGTCATTGACATCCCATTGTTCCCTCAGCTCTGCGTCTGCGTGTTGGTTGTCCCCAGGATTTCGTCGCCCAAGATTTCACCTCCATTATTGTTTGTATTTTAGTTAATGTGTGTTCCCCTTCAGTTTGTCGGATCTCGTTAATGCTAGAGGTGTGTTTGTTCGCCTGCCTTGATTTGAGTTTACTTGTGTGGATTATTAAAGACTTTATTGATCTCATCTTCTTCATTGTGTGCTCTATGCAACCGAGCATGACAATAGGCTTTTTTTTAGAAATTAAAATTTAAAGGATAAAATTTGGAAGATTTCTTTAAAAATGAGAATTAGGGATAATCGGTGACATAAATAATTTACTCGATTACTAATAATTTAAGTAATCAATAAATTAACTGTAGTCTGATTACAAGTATTTTAGAGTGTATAATAATCTAAGTACAAGTATTTAATTTTAGGAATATGATTATGTAATACAAATTATATATAATCAGTTACTACCCTGTTTATTCCTGTTATGGCAAAGCTGAATTTGCATCATTACACCAGTCTTCAGTGTCACATGACCCTTCTGAAATCATTCTAATATGCTGATTTGCTGCTCAAGAAACAATTTGTTCCATTCCATTTTAATTATCGAAAACAGTTGGGCTGTTTTATATTTATATTTTTCTTAGAATTCTTTAAATGGAAAGTTCAACTGTTTTTTATCAAAAGTTATTTTATTCTTTTTTTTTTTTTTTTACCCCAAACTTTTGAACGGGAGTGCATGTATTTTTACGCTGTTACACTGCATTGATACTTTGATCCAATGTTCTAAGGTACAGTTGTGCTGTATTCCCTTACGAAAAAGAAATGTATTCAAGTGCTATATTAGTATACTTTTGAACTAAAAATAAGAAAGTATACTTTCAGTCTACTTTTTATATACTTCTCAGAAATATACTTAAAATTCTTAAGTATACTTTGACAGAGAAGTCTAAGTATATTTGGCCTATACTTGTACTTAATCTTTTGATCTAGATATGAATTTTTTTTTTTTTTTTTTTTTTTTACATAGTTTTATATACAATCTTATGAAACTTGCATTGTTTGAAAATATTGATTAGAATATTGATAGTAAACAGATATATTCATAATTCTGCATATCTGAATTTTTGTGTAAGCTAGTCCACTGGTAGTGTACATAGGAATTTATTTAACATCTACTTTACTCTTTCCCCACCACTGACTGAATTTTCCAGCTATCCATGTTTTCACTGTTATACGGTAGGGGGCACTGTGACACATTTTCTAGTACAGAATCTCCGGATCAAAATACAGGAGAAGAAGAAGCTAAAACAAGTGATAGAAGATTGCTCACGCAAATGTAAAATAACGCAAACCCATGAAGAGGAAATGACAGTGAAGTTTTAGGGGTGTTGATGGACTCAATCTACTCTGTTTTGATCATCATTCTAAATCTGATCAAGGTGTAGTCTTTGACAAAAATGTATGTCTACATTTGAACATAGTAGTATACTGAAAGTGCAAGAAAAAACAGAGTAAACTTCAAAGTGTACTTTCAAAACAAATTTACTACTTGTATTAAAATAGTAAACCACTAGTATACTTACAAGTTCACTTGTAGTACAAATGCAGTACAAATGAGAAACCTAGTTGTGCACTTAAAGTTTACTACTGTTACACTTATAGTATACTTTTATATACTAAAAGTGGTCCAGTATTGAAATAGTACACTTACAAGTTTACTACTAGTACACATTGATATTAGTATACTTACTACATAAAGTATACTTAAAAATACACTTGAACATTACTTAAGTATACTTCATAAAATGAACTTGAAGTATACTTCTTTTTTTCGTAAGGGTTGTCAAGTGTGTACTGAGAACTACGCTGCCGTCTCTTGCTGTGGCATAGCAGTGATTTATCTTAGCATTTCTTGTGTGTTTCTTGGAATTCAATCTCAAATAGTGGTGATGGTCACCAGTGACACTGCAAGAGACAGCAGTTATTAGAGAGGTGCAAGTTTGATCCCCCTGTGGGACACTAGTTGTTTGCAGTTTCTTATTGTCTAAAAACCTTCCTATCCCCTTTGGCTGTGCCCCTTTGTGCTGGTCCAGAGGCAACATTATATTTTTGCTTTGCCCCTCATCCAACCTTAAGCAATGGGCATTGCTACAGCATGTGATTGTGTAGCACACCGCCCATATGATTCAGCTCAAGTGGGATTTATTGTACATTTCAACATCAGTTTCCATCAACTCAAGTTATTTCACACGTGTTGGTGTAAGAGGTCTATACATATCTTTTTAATGATGCCTTTCTAAGAGCAGTAGATTAGAATAGCTCATGAGTCACCAGTGAACATATACCTCCATTTCACGGGGATCTCTCTGCTATGGGCCTTTTATAGGAGCAAGGTGGCCTGGTCTCTCCATCCAAAGCTTTACTTAATGTAGTTTGGAGGGGTAATTGGATAACACAGGTTTATCCTCTGCAAGCACTTTGTATGAGCAATCCAATTTCACATCCTCCTGAAAGGAGAGCCATTATTCCTCACCAAAGGGTGATGCTGTAGTCACCCTTGCACAAAAAGCAGCTGGAGATTTTCCACAAATCCTATCAGCACTTAACCTGGTTACCAGGCAATCTGTATTATTGTCCTATAATTTTAAATTTTGCTTAGTATCCATGCTGATATAGGCCCCACAATCCAAAGGATCTGCGTTTATGTTTATCTAGTTTCCAAAACTTTTCTTAAAACAATTTCTTAAAATGAGTGTTGGGGAGTGACTAACCACAAGTAACAACACTGTATTTTTCTTTAGCATCATTAGATCAGCTATTTTATAGCTATTATCCAGCGAGTAGCGGTATAGCATGATAATGTCCTGTAAATAAATGATTCATTTGTTCATACCTGTGCTTTTAATTTGTGTGATAGTGATTTTATTTATGTGACACAGATTTTTATTTTAGTTTTTGCTGGGGGCATTTAGTGTTTAA
Source organism: Rhinogobio ventralis (assembly GCA_039654625.1). NCBI lineage: Eukaryota > Metazoa > Chordata > Actinopteri > Cypriniformes > Gobionidae > Rhinogobio > Rhinogobio ventralis. Next base: position 14,355,984 of record CM077198.1, read on the forward strand.
TGCATTCTGCCTAAAAGCATTCATTCAAAAACCCTCTTTGTTTTGGCAGATATACTCCTTCATTTAAATTACACATTGAGTAACTTAAATTTTAGACATACATACAAACTTTTTTTAAAAAGCTCCGCTAACAAAAATAGCTTCCAAGCAAAGCAGCAGCAAAATAAACCAATGTGTTTCTATGCAACATGCAAGTTTTTTTTAAATGATTCAAATTTAAATGTTTCACGCATAGAGACGGTTATACAATGTATCCAATGTAACACAGAGCAAGAACTGTTGTATAGTTAATGTATTGCTCCTGTAATTAGCATTAATATAGATTAATATACTTTTCAGAAGCTAACAATACAGCTAACACACTTTTTCAAATGGGTACCTGGACTGTATTTTACTTTAAATTACAGGTAGAGAGTAGATTAGAAAGCTACAGTTTCTAATAGCTTCCCCAACTCCATTAGAATTCCTTGCAGAGCACATTTAGAAGACATTTAGTAAAATATTCTGCTATTACAGTCTAGCACTCTGTCCAAGTTGAGTTGTACTCTGTTTTCTCAGTTCAACAGGAAGTTCAAGGGGGAGTTGTGATCTGTTCAGGTATTCATGGTTTGAGGAAAATGTGGATATATATATATATAATTCATGATTTTGTTTGACTGACAGGCAAGACTGTCATAGGGTATCCCAAAGGTTCTGTTATGAAGTTATCATTCAAACAAATTACTTGCTGAAATGATCTAATGTGTAAGGCCTTTAATGTTTTTGGTATGGCAATTAAGGGCAAGCTTTGTAGCTTCCTAGTTGATTGTATATTATTTGGGCTAATAATTATAACAGTAACAACAATATTAAAAGTGACAATGATAAAAATAAAAGAACAAGAAGAAAGGAAAGGAAATAACACTGTGCAATAGTTTTTGAGTTCAGTATATTTTCAAGCTCATTCTGCACTCTCTACGGCTCTATGGATGGGACCAATTCCATACAAATCTATGCAAAAATGAGCCAGTTTTATTTTCTGACTATTATATAGGCCAACAGAGGCAGTGTTTCCTTGACACATTATTGCACTGAGAATACCAGCTCTCAAAGGGCATAAACATTTTTTTCAAAGCCAAGCACATCTCTTCACATCATTCTGTGATAAGTCTACCAGAGCTACTACTGATTTTATGAGTCACTTCACTCAAGAAATGTTGCTGTTGGGCTTACAATGAAACAGATACATACCATCTGTTTTATGGTACACTAGAAGTTTCATTCACAGACTATTTGTCTATAAAATTACCTTCACTAACAATATTCTTTAAAGAATAACAACAAACACGATAAAAGTACTTTATGGTGGATTTCACCATTTCTCTATAGACAACCTCTAATATTAGTTGGAAAAAAATTCCATGAAATGTTCTATAAAAGTTTCCATAAAATGCTGAGTGATATAAGGATAGCAAAACAATAGTACAGAGTAATACCAATTATTCATGTCCTTTATTTTGTGAGTCCGATTGTAAATAAATCTTAATTGCATTGATACTATAAAGCAGGGCTGTCCAATCCTGCTCCTGGAGGGCCACTGTCCTGCAGAGTTTAGCTCCAACCCCAATGAGCTAATCAAGGTCTTACTAGGTATAGGCCCTGTCCCAAATGGCACACTTCATGTGCACTTTCGGTCTTGTGGACCTACAATGGCCGCTGCGTGCGCGTGTCCGTTAAGTCCACAAGACCGTAGGGTGTCCCATTAGTCATTTAAGCTTAAAGAAGGGTGCTTGTGAGCGCCCCCTTTGCGGCTGCTATGCGCCCTCGATGCGCACTTCAGCTGAGCCCACAAGTTTGCGAGCTACGCAGAGGACTTCTACCCGGCAGTCAAAGTGGCATTACGTCGTGAAAGTGGGGATTCCGAGGAAGACCGTGAGGGTTTAGGGTGCCATTTGGGACAGGGCCATACTAGAAACTTCCAGCAGGTGTGTTGAGGCAAGCTAGAGCTAAACTCTGCAGGACAGTGGCCCTCCAGGACCGAGTTTGGACACCCCTGCTATAAAGTAACTATTTTTTCTAGTAATATACATAATATATGGAAAGTGTTGCCAGTTATTTAAAATTTCTTTTGTTTTTTTATACATTTCAAAATCTAATTTATTCCTGTGATGGAAAAGCAGAATTTTCAGTATTTTCAATGTCACATGATCCTTCAGAAATAATTTTAATATGCTCCTGCTCAAGAAACATTCCTTATTTTTATTATCAGTGTTGAAAACAGTTCTGCTATGTTTATGAAAATGGTAATACTTTATATGTATTTGAAATACACATCTTTTGTAACATTATAATTGTCTTTACTGTCATTATGATCAATTTAATGCATCACCTGGCTGAAAAAAAATATTAACTTTTAAATGGTAGAGTACAGTACCTAAATATGTACATCTTAAAATATTAATTTACACCAATATTAGTCATTTTTAAGGTCCAGAACAGGTGTAAAATTGTTTAGAAAATACACAAACATACAACAAATGCTAATATAAGAAGTTACGATATGTTAAGATATGAAATGCATGTTGTTACACATGTTGTCTATCCTCCTGTGATGCTCTGCTGTGGTCTCATGTGAAATGATGATGTCTTTTTGGGTAGTCAGCAGGCAGCAAATGATTTGAGTGAATAGTGTGTCTAATTCCCATCCACTGTCAGGAAGGCCTAGGCATAAATGAGAGGCACTGTAACAAGCAGCAGTTCTTATATGCTCAGAATTGATAAGAAGCCTGCATCCTGTAATTGGAGTAGGCGTAGAGTAGAATGTCAAGGGATCTCTGATATTGCAGTTGTAGCTATGTTAACAGCAGAACTTCATGATTTGGACAGGGTTTTTATAAAAGCCCACATGGTGATAGCTAAATGATAAAAAAAAAAAAAAAAAATGGTTGTAAATCCAAGTGCAGCAATTTGAATGTACCGTGTTTAAGCAGAAATGCTTACTTAGAGAGCAAGTAAGAATTAAATTGAGAATTAAGTGCCCGTATTATGCTATTTTAAAGGTTTCTAATTTTGTTTTTGAGGTCTCCTGCAACAGGTTTACATGCATCAAAGGTCAAAAAACACTTTCATTTTCTCATAATATACACTATATTGCCAAAAGTACTGAGACACCACAAATCATTGAATTCAGGCATTCCAATCACTTCCATGGCCACAGGTGTATAAAATCAAGCACCTAGACTTTCAGACGGCTTCTACAAACATTTGTGAAAGAATGGGTCGCTCTCAGGAGCTCAGTGAATTCACATGATAGTGAATACCGTGATAGGTTGCCACCTGTGCAATAAGTCCATTTGTGAAATGTCCTCACTAGTAAATATTCCACGGTCAACTATTAGTGGTAACAGCAACTCAGCCACATAGTGGTAGGCCACGTAAAATCACAGAGCGGGGTCAGCGCATGCTGAGGCGCACAGTGTGCAGAAGTCGCCAACTGAGTCAATAGCTACAGACCTCCAAACTTCATGTGGCCTTCAGATTAGCCCAAAAACAGTGTGTAGAGAACTTAATGGAATGGGTTTCCATGGGTTTCAATGCAGCTGCATCCAAGCCTCACATCATCAAGTGCCAAGTGTAAAGTTTGGTGGAGGGGGGATTATGGTTTGAGGTTGTTTTTTAGGGGTTGGGCTTGGCCCCTTAGTTCCAGTGAAAATAACTCTTAATGCTTCAGCATACCAAGACATTTTGGACAATTTCATGCTCTCAACTTTGTGGAAACAGTTTGGGGATTGCCCCTTCCTGTTCCAACATGACTGCGTACCAGTGCACAAAGCAATGAACTTGACTGGCCTGCACAGAGTCCTGACCTTAACCTGATAGAACACCTTTGGGATGAAGAGCGGAAATGCGAGCCAGGCCTTCTCGTCCAACATCAGTGTCTGACCTCACAAATGTGCTTCTAGAAGAATGGTAAAAAATTCCCATAAACACACTCCTAGTTGAAGCTGTTTTAGCTGCAAAGGGTGGGCCAACTCCATATTAAACCCTACGGATTAAGAATGGGATGTCATTAAAGTTCATGTAAATGTAAAGGCAGACGTCCCAAAACTTTTGCCAATATAGTGTACATTGCACATCTCCTCATTTCTCAAAGAGTCTGAAAATGACTTGTTCAAAGATTCAGCCTCTCTAAGCCTCGCCTTTCCGAGAGCTACTCTGCTCTGATTGGTCAGATGACCCAGTCTGTTGTGATAGGTCGACCGCTTACAGTGCGTGTTGGAAACAAAACGGCTCCAGAGGCTTCCTAAATCCTCAGTGATTGTATACACCTGTAAAGACAGTAATGATCGCGTCAATTTTACCGTATCAATTCGAGCTCGAGTCCGATGAAGAAACATTGGAAGAACTAGTTATTCAACCCGAACCTCCATCGCAAGGAGGTCACGCAAGGACCCGGATATGTAATAATGATTGGTGAAACATTCATGCATTTAAGGGTTAAATACCAATGAAGTGGGGTCTACGTTATATTTTTTAAACATGACAATATTACATCGCGACTACATGAAAAGAGCTTTTACTGTTATATAAATACAGATTTGTGAGCATTAGTGGAACTGAAGGTGTCAGAATAAACCCGAAACACACGTGATCATTGTCATGCGGCCAATCGTGGAACAGCTGTGTCGTCATCAGAGCTTGTGCAGCCGCTCTTGAGAAGCTGCTCTGACTGAGTTAACCATCTGCTCCCAAATCGTGGTACTTTGATGCCATACATGACGTGGCATCAGAGCTGTCTCAAAGTCGGACAAAATTTCTAACCGGCAAGCACTGCTTCAAGTCAGCTGCCGACTGGCCTTTCCAGCACTGCATGAAGTCAAACAAGCCTTTTCTTGTTGAGAAACCTGACGCACATATAAATTCTCCTCCCCATTCACATGTCACAATAATTTAAATTTATGCTTTTCCTTTGCAGTTTAAATAAACCATAGCTACATCTCACATATTTCAAAAGGGCATCTTGCATTAATAATATTTATTAAGAATTTCTTAAATAACCAAACCTTAACAACATAAGGGCAGATTCCTTGAGAGCAGCTGATGTGAAGTAATGTTTGAGTGATCAAGAATAATCCAATATACAAACAAGCTTTCCTTTGATTCCTCCATCCTCATTTTCTTTCCTTGCAGCCTTTCCTTGCATTCTACGGGGGTGGAGCTGAGACGCCAGGAAAGGAAGCGAGGATGCACAAATTACAAATGAGAAGCACCCTTGTTTTCATTGGTTCTTTGTTCCTTGTGTCAGTTTCTGATTGGTTCATTGTTTCATTAGGTTCAGGTTTCTTGTTGCTTATTAGTCTTTGTGTATATTTCATTGTTGCTTTGTTCCCTGCATTGCTGTTGGTGAGTTTATGTTTAGTTCGCAGTGCTTCGCAAGCCTAGTCTTTGTTAATTGGGAATAAAGCACATGGTTTCTTAACAATTTGCCTTCAGTGGACCTTTATTACAGCTATGAAAGATCTGAGCTTTTATTATCCAAAGGTTGGGGTCAAAACCACAAAGGGGGAGTCATGAACTAGAGAATTACTGGGATCCTCTGTCACTATTGTGCCCTTGAACAATCAATTTAGCCACAGGTTGTTCCAGGGGAATGATCCCTGTAATGACTTGGAAGTTGCATTTGAAAAGAGACAGCTAAATGATGAATAACTTATAGCTAACTAAATTGCTAAATTAATAAAGGTGTTGTTAAAATCTTTTAAAGACATGAATGGGTTCTGTGTAGTGATGGGAGAAACAAAGCTTTTCAAAGCTTCGAATCAATTGAACCAATTGCTTCACAAAATGATTTAGTTTCGAAGAGTTTGAAATGCCACACCCTGGTGACCCCTGCTGGTCAGAACAGTGTAAATTCAACAAACTCACGCATAAAACGCATTGCAAATGTTTTATTGAAAGTAAAATCTATCAAATTGGGGATTCATTTGTTCACAGAGATTCCAATGTGATCTCATGAGAATACGTGTCTATTTTTACGTAAAGTGTGGTTCTACCACACGTACATTTACTTACGCTTTCATACACACTATAACGTACAATATTGACATATTGACAGCACTAAAATGTAAATTTACGCACTGACAGCACTAAAAACGTAAAATATTTACGTATCTGTGTGAATGTCTAGCAGTTACCATGTATGAATATTAACATCGTGGCATTAATGTTTTGATTCTATTGTATTTAATTGTCATATCAATTACATGTTTTCAGTCGCATTTATTAAATGCAGATTACTCGTCTATTTAATATTAATATTTCTCCAATGCAGCGACTGATAGTACAATCATAAAATACACCAAAATACAACATCAATTCACAAAAGACATTTTATGTGTTTGGTGTAATCTTTAGAATCCATATGTTTGAGAGGAACAGATCCAAATTCACCCCTTTGCAGCGATCTTCATCTCCATTCTAAGCAGCGACTGTGAAGTCAAATTCTGCGCTTGATTATTGAATTCAAAATGTAAAAAATTGCACGCTTAAGAAGTGTTAGGACATGTTTTACGGCAGTGGTATCGAATGCTCATTGGCTCTCGCCTGCTTCGTCACAGATTGCGACATGTCATGTTTTAGTCGATGTACATTTAAAATGGGAAATGAGCACCTTCACGGAAAGGAGCCGGATTAACATTTCATGGATTAATTTAAATTCTGCTCTGTACCTCATACAAAACTATACCACCAGAGAGAAATGGGACTACAACACATTTCAGCTGAACTACTTTTGGTAGAGCTTTTGACATATTCGCAAAAAAATACACTTGTCTGACCGTTATGCTTTAATTTATAACAGTACATAGTTTGGAGAAATGGTTATGGGTAGGTTTAGGGGTAGGTGTAGGTGTAGGATTAGCGGCTCAAAATATCGTTTTAATGCTATATTGATACTAAAATTGACATTTTCCTACACATTTCTGTCCATTACGTTTTATTCTTTTAATAGTCTGTATAAAATGGGTATGTTTAGATTAGGGGATCTCACATTTATTTATAAAATGGTAAAAGGGAAATTATACAGATATCTTTATGAAATGAAAAAATCGTAAATATGTTATGTTTTTTAGCTGTAAAAACTTAATAATGCTACGTTTAAATGTCGCCAACATGTCCATATTTTACGTGTCAGCACCTATCCAAACATACAGAAACGTGTGTTTTGTGTCTTTGAAAGTTAACGATGAGACCAGGCTGGAGATTCATGGGTTCACGGAAATTGCCCCCTGGTGGTGAACCATTGAAATTTCTAAACGTTATGATGTAAAAAAAAGCCTCATTTACTGAAATCATGTGACTTTGGCAGTTTGATACATGCTCAGAACCACTGATTCGAAACAAAATTTGTTACGGTTTCTAAGCTTCATGAAGCAGTGTTTTGAAATCACCCATCACCCGTGCTGTTTAGCAATAAGCAATTTTATAATTCTCACTGAAGCTGCTTAGCTAGCAAGTTAAGCATAGGGTTTTGTAGAGAATCGCTCAGTCCACAAAGATACTGAATTGCTCAAACAAACAAGACTTGTAAACTCGATAGTGCCCACAAAAAAAAATGAGGGTCTCTCTTAGCATTTTGGTGCATGCCTCCATTCGAAACAAACAGGTCAGTGTCAATGCAAATCAAAGCTCCTAATCTGATTTGCATTGTTCAAAGGCTGCTGTCGTTGTGGTTAAAATGCAGACTCTGAGAATGGAGATACATAGCTGACATGCATAAATGTGATATAAAGTTATTTCTCATGAGCTTTTCAGTAAGCAACTGTTTTGTGCAAAATTACATTTAACTGAATTTAATATATTGTTGTCATTCATCTCAACTTAACATACACTGCATATTATAACTCACTGACAGTTTTATGTTTCATTCTTTTGAATCACTAAAAATGTCACATGCAAATTAGTAGGCCTCCCATTTATTTTGTACTATTGTTTTGGATCTTGGAAATCAAGACCAAAATGTCTTAAGTACTTTTGTTCTTTGAAATGATCCTATTTGAAGATTTGTGAATTTGCATTCTTTTTAATTAATTAGCAATTGGCAAAACTGGACTAAATCAAGAGAAGCCTTCCAGTAGCTCAAACAGGAAAGCACGGTGCTTGCAATAAATGTAAGTAACTTATCATGTATTGATTGAAATCAAACTCAGTTGGACTGAGTTAATCACTCATCATTTGACTTCTGCTACATTTTTACTTCAAATGTTCTAAAAAGCAGGTGATTCAAGATGAGTGAGCATTTTCTGTTTACAGATAATTTGTTGACTGATAGAGCAAAAATACTGCTATGTTTAATGATCTGAATCATGGTAGCTGTAAGTAAAAATGAATGTGGTGTTAAAAAGACACCATATATTTTGTGTGGTCATTATCAATGTGTTGTCTCATGACATTAAGAAGGCAATTATGGCAGATTTGTCTTAGAAAATTTAGCTCACCCAACATTATAAATCACAGCTCAAGAGGGAATTTGCAAATTTCCCATCCTCCAATAATTAATCACAAATCAAAAAATCAGTGGATGATTCACTGCATTATAATTAATTATTGTGTTGTACACTAAATCAAACAGCCCAAAAAGATAATCACACTTCCAGTATTTTGAGTTAATTTCATGATAATCAACAAGGACTCATATTGTTGATGTATTTCTGTGGAGCATCTTAGAGTCCGACGGGCCCCGACTTATTTACACCCCTAGGGCCAGGCTTCGGTCCTATTTTCACGCCATGCCTCACACGCAGGCCGGGCTTCGGTGCCTGTTTTAGGATTCTCCTTCTTTTTACATTTTAGACATTCATTAATTAAAAGAAACTATGAGATGTGCTGCGCTGGTGGAAACAACACGAGACCATGCTACCGCGACTGTCAAGACTGGCTCGCACAGTGTTCAGAGTCCCCGCCAGAAGCAGCAGCAGCAGCAGCAGCGAGCGTTCCTTCAGTTCAGGTGGAAGAGTTATGGCTTTTTTACAACTGGTCACTTGATTTGTTTTGGCTGATCAGATATCTATCCGATTGTGAAAAGAAATTTTCCAAAAAATGCCTTCCGAAATCCGATCACTCAAACAAACCAATTCAGAAGGTGGTCTGGGATGAATTTCAGACGAAATTGGACAAGTGTAAATGCATAAAAATAGGTACATTTTATTCCTGGCAAATTGTTAAAAAAATAAACTTGTTAGAGCGTGTTATAGGCTATTGTTAAATAAAGTTGTTCATTTTGTATGTTTATGCGCACAAAAAGTATTCTCGTTGCTTCGTAAAATTAAGGTTGAACCACTGTAGTCACATGGACTATTTTAACAATGTTTTTATTACCTTTCTGGGCATTGAAAGTTGTAATGATGTTGCTGCCTTTGGGTGGTTCAGAGAGTTCTCAGATTTCATCAAAAATATCTTAATTTGTGTTCCGAAGATGAACGAAGGCCTTACGGTTTGGAACGACATGAGGGTGAGTAATTAATGACAGAATTTTCATTTTTGGGTGAACTAACCCTTTAAGGTTTCTATTTTCACAACCCATATTATGCCATTCCATAATACCACAGTCTTCAGTAGGACGATAACTAAATGTCTAGTTCCATGTTGGAAATGTAATTTGGCAGTTGATTCATCCCTTGTGGCTTATGTTTTAGACCCACTGATGTGCATTCCCAATTTGTCGCACTGCCAAAGCTTAACAGCTGGAGCTCAAGTGGACCAACACTGACTAGAACGCTTGGCCACCCTGAGTGACTAAAAATGACTCACTTTCTTTGACACCATACATATCTTCTCTCATCAATATTATCACTATCTTGCATATGACAGATGAATGATTCTTACGAAAAAAGATCCTTATGTTTTTTTTATTATTATTAATACAATGGTTTAGTACAAATATGCAAGACATCCCAACAGTACCAGTCTGTTCACTATCTTGGTTAGTACCTACAGTCGATCAATAAGTAGAACCTGATTTCACCAAGTACAACGCATTCTTGGATCAACATTTTTGTTTATCCTGGAACAACCTTCCAATTAATCAATTAGATTTAAGGGACACGTTTACATTTAGGCTTACAACCAGGTTCACGTGCATCTACATCAATGTTATTCACCTGTGGTTAGATTTAGGGGTAGGGATATGGTTAGGACCAAATTTTCACACATGAATGTTGTTCCAGGATCAACAAAATATGTTGACCCACCTAACTCTGCGAAATTAGGATGTGCAATCATTAAACAAAACTTTAAACCTTAACCTTTGAGATAAAATGAAAATCCATGGCATGCTTTAACGGCATGCTATTCAGGTTGTTATTGCCATCCTAATTTTATCACCATTTCCCATAATTGAGCTATAATGTTTTGATTTGATTACAATATATCAATATGTAGTCGTCTAACCAGATGTTTGAAATTAGTCCCACAGTTGCTTAGTAAGTCAAGCGTTCTCTGATTAGTGAAAAGAACGTGTTCTTCAGTCATTTTAAATGTCTCACACACATCCACAGGTGTTGCATTACCCATTTGTTTGAACTGCAATTGACTAAAGCTTTCCATTTTTTTCTGCTGATTTTGCTGATTGAATGATTGTTTAAATTAGCTGTTTCCCTTGTGAGCATGTAACACCTGCTCGTGATCCATCACAGGAGATCAGCGTGTGCTGTTATACCTCTCAAACAGGTGACAACCCAATACATCCAAAAGAGAATAGGAAAAAAGCTGCTGTAAATCTATGAAGCTATAGCCAAAATAAGCATATTTTAAACGAGTACCACTATGAAATGAAATGTATTACAGAAAGTAGAGTCATATTTGTAATCAGTCTGCCACTATGAAATGGCCTAGGAAGTTTTTGGACTGAATCTGTTATGAAGCAGAAGAAATAAAAGACAGCTAAATATTACTTTAAATCAGTCTTATCTTCATGTTTTAATTCATGTTTCATCAAAGTCAGTGGGTCCAACATTAGACCCCAATGACTTTCAGTATATGGAGCAGGGGGAAAAAAACATCTGCTTTGTTTGTGAATAAATTATGACAGAATTTTTGAGTGAACTATACCTGGTGACACTCGAGTCCATTTTAGACATTATAACTAGAAGTAACTTTGCAACTACATGAGTATTAGTAGACTGTCTGCTTAATATCTGCTAACACTTTATTTCAAGGCTCCCCAACATACGGACGATAAGAAACTTTTTAAGTACGTCAACTTATTCTGCTAACCCTAAACCTAACCTAACAGTTTACTAATACTCTAATGAGAATTATTTGATATGTAGTTGCAAATGAATGAGCGATATAGACAGTTGAAGTACTGAAGTTGCAAAATTACTTATAGTTAGAACACTGTAAAAAAATTCAACCTATTTCAACTTAAAAACGTAAGGGGTTAAGGGGTTAAGGGGGTAAGGGTGTGGGGGGGTGGGGGTGTGGGAGTATGTGTGCCACAAATACTCCTTCCGTTTTCTCACAAGTTTCGAAAAGATTTTTTCGAAGATGGGTCTGCGTGACGTCAACAAGGGCGGAATTTCCTTATACGGGCTGTACGGGCACTTCTCCCAGAAGGGCGCGCGTGCACACTTCGACCAGAGCGAGAAAGTGAAAGCAGCATGCCCAACGCGCTTTGCTCAGCTTTAGGGAAGTCGTCGGCTGCGCTGCACAGGTCACAGGACTTCACGAAATCAACAATGTCACCAAAGAATTGTGTTTAGACAAACCTGTTCAGTTTGTTCCCTACATTTCGGGCGATGATTTTTTTATAAACAAGGCCCAGTTCAACTCCGGATTTGCAGATTGTCTAATGCTGAAAGATGGAGCGGTCCCAACGATAAAGGTTAACAGTCATGCCTGGTAACCACAGGCAGTAAGTAAAACTGCTTCAAATGTGTGTTGTTGGCTATCGGCGCATAAGTGCACATCAAATAAACGACATGATCACGTATAGGTAATTTATCAATGCTCCTCTTCAATTTCAGCCTCTGGATCTGATTCTGGATCATATATGTATGGCTGAATCTGTTTATTTAGGACAACTTTTTTTTCACGTTTTCTAAGGATTTCACAGCTTTCAGACTCTCTCAACGCAATAGCTGCGCGCACTTGTGGCTCTTTAGCTCCGTCTACACTATACGCCTCCAGCCGCTTGATTTTTTTTCGGAAAGACTTGGTACAGCGTATCTTTCTTTTATAAGTATGATAAAACTAAAGACTTTTCGGAGATATGAAGGATGCAATACTATATACTCTATAGGTACTCAAGATTGACATGAGATTGAAATAAACTGTGTGTGATACCCCCCTTTAAGTTCAGTTGCTGCCTTAAAAGTTTAAGTTAAAGCAACTTAAAAGTACAAGTAATTTCAACTCAATTTACATTAAACTGACTTACAATTTTGAGTTGAATCTTGTTTAACTTAAATTAAAAAAATGTAATAGCTTAACTTATTTTGATGAGTTAAATTAACTTTAAAAACATATGTTGTCATAACTTATTGATCCTATACTTTTTTACAGTGTAGAATGTCTAAAGTGGACTATCAAAATAAAGTGTAACACTATACCTTCTAATAATATTATTTTTGGCTTTATCCTCAACGTTTTTAACTAATCTGACTGTGCATTAGGTCAAATTTCTTTTAAAATTGACAACAAAACAAATACGATTTTATACATGTGTTTTACATAACATCCTATATGTGTTTCATATTATTCATATTTTCTCCATTACTCACATATGAAAGTATATAATTATTAGAATTCATGTTCAGCTTTAGGCAATTTGGAGAACCCTTCAACTGTGTTACACAAGTAGCAGTGTCTCATATCATGTTGTTCTTGCTTTAGGGTTCTTAACATGTTCTGAAAACTTCACTGATCATACAGTAATAGAGTAGGGACATGCTGCACATTCAAATGTAGCAGTCCATTGGGTATCCTTATCTAAGCATCTCTGGAGTATAAATTATTACAGTGATGAGTGCAAAATGTTGTTCTTAAAAGTATTTGGTGTAAGACAACAGTGGACAAAAACATCAATGGATGTATAAAGATGTACAACCAGCAAAAAAGACGTAACAAGATCTGAACATTTCAAGACAGACTAAAGGCATCTGTGCTCCTCTGTGGATTTGAATGTGTGTTGTTAGGCCTTTTATTTATAGTGTGTGGTCCCTCTGGGGCTTGTAAGCGTGCAATGCTGTGTTTGTGTGTACCTGCAGTCAAATAACTCACTGTCAGTGTGCTACTCAGTCCACCTAAACTTAAATAACATGAGCTCTGTTTTTCATTTGCTTTCACAATGAAAGGAAGAAACTTTTTCGTCTGCACAGTTGACTTAAAGGAGACAGTTCAAGGAGGATGAATGTAAGGTGAATTGTGAAGAAATATTTCAGAAGATAAAGTGCATCCAGAAAGTATTCACAGCGCTTTACTTTTTCCACATATTACTATGTTACAGCCTTATTCCTAAATGAATTAAATTCATTATTTTTTCATCAATTCTACAAACAACACCCCATAATGACAACATGAAAGACGTTTCTTTGAAATCTTGCAAATGTATTAAAAAATAAATAAACACATTTACATAATTACATATACATAAGTATTCACAGCCTTTGCTTAATACTTTGGTGAAGCACCTTTGGCACCAATTATAGCCTCAACTCTTTGAGTATGATGCTACAAGCAGGTTTTCATCAAGGATGTCTCTGTACATTGCTGCATTCATCTGTCCCTCAATCCTGACTAGTCTCCCAGTTCCTGCCGCTGAAAAACACCCCCAAAGCATGATGCTGCCACCACCATGCTTCACTGTAGGGATGGTATTGGCCAGGTGATGAGCGGTGCCTGGTTTCCTCCAGACATGATGCTTGCCATTCAGGCCAAAGAGCTCAATCCTTGTTTCATCAGACCAGAGAATTTTGTTTCTCATGGTCTGAGAGTCCTTCAGGTGCCTTTTGGCAAACTCCAGGCGGGCTGTCATGTGCCGTCTGGCCACTCTACCTGATTGGTGGAGTGCTGCAGAGATGGTTGTTCTTCTGGAAGGTTCTCCTCTCTCCACAGAGAAACACTGGAGCTCTGTCAGAGTGACCATCGGGTTCTTGGTCACCTCCCTGACTAAGGCCCTTCTCCCCTGATCACTCAGTTTGGCCGGGTTGCCAGCTCTAGGAAGAGTCCTGGTGGTTCCAAACTTCTTTCATTTACAGATGATGGAGGCCAATGTGTTCATTGGGACCTTCAATGCTGCAGACATTGTTCTGTACCCTTCCCCAGATCTGTGCCTCGATACAATCCTGTCTCGGAGGTCTACAGACAATTACTTTGACTTCATGGCTTGGTTTGTGCTCTGGCATGCACTGTTAACTGTGGGACCTTATATAGACAGGTGTGTGCCTTTCCAAATCATGTCCAATCAACTGAATATACCACAGGTGGACTCCAATCAAGTTGTAGAAACATCTCAAGTATGATCAGTGGAAACAGGATGCACCTGAGCTCAATTTTGAGTGTCATGGCAAAGGCTGTAAATATGTAACCTGAAAATAACTTGAAATAATGTAACCCAAATTAATTTCTTTTTAAAATGATGCGATTCCTTCCGTTTCAAGAGCCCACAAACTTGTACTATAGAAGTGAATTGAAGCTCATTGGTACATTTGGTGCATAAGGGCTCAAGATCCAACATCAGAACAGATTTCATGCATATTCTTGCCCAATTAATATCAAGCAAAGCTACACTCTTTTTCATTTCTGTTGAAAACTCAGGGTGGGTATCAATTAGTCTACTGTTAATTATCTCCTTCGCTTTTGATCTTTACTATGGCTGCTCTGTCAGACACTCATTTATTCATCACTCCTGGTGGAGGGATGGGGCCTTCAGAGATTGTGCAGATTGAAGCACATTAAAAATGACTTCAGAAGTGTGCAGATCCTTTTAAGAGCATGCATACTGATGCAGCTATGATTCTCCTGTTGTAGTGGCTCTATACATTCATTAGCATCATATTAGTGTCCAATTTTGCTAGTGTGTTGTTAATGGTTTTAATTCTCTGTAAGATGTTAGAAGGTGTGGCAAATTAAAAATGTGATTATTTTCAATAAAACAATAAGATCGTTTCTTCATCCCGGAAATGTCATCATTTATTTAAGTCTAATACTGTTTTGGATCACACTGTCTATAAAAGTAGAAGTAATAAAAATAAATAAAAGTAGAAACATTCTTCAAAATATGTGTGTGTGTGTTAATTCACCCTTAAAGGCCCACTGAAGTGCCTTGAAAAGCACAGCATTATTCGATGTGTTGACGTAATTTCCACTGAAACAGGAAGACAGGGCTGGACATATCGTTCAGCTCCGGCCCCTTTTTAAAATGCCCAATAGCATTTAGTTTATATCACAGTCAGCTACATGCAGGGCTCAACGCTAAGGATTTTTTCTACTGGCCAGTGGTTCTAATTTTGACTTGCCCTGCCAAATTTTTCCCTGGCCCCACCACAAAAAAGTAATAAATAAAATTAAATAGGCTTAGTTATTGTTTTTGTTGTTTTTGATCCATGTAACCTTAATAAATAAGGTTGACTCCAAAAAGCCTAACTCATATACATTTTAAATATTGTTAAAGACAGTCTGTAATGAAATAAGAAAAAATAATCGAATTACAAGCAACAGCACAAATAACAGAACAAACATACAAATGAAAAACAGTTCTTTTCTGGTTTTTCATGTAGGTCTAAACTAGATTTTCAGGTACAGAAATAGTAATCAAATGTGAAATATCACATCATAATCTTCACTGTATAAATATAGATTAACCATTATTAAAGTTATTCAGTCAAGAGCAGTGAGCGATTTTTTTTTTTCTTTTCTTTTTTTTCTGTCTTTTGTTATCTCGTCTTTTATGAGAAAACGCTTCCCTGCCATTGAAGAGATTTTCCAGCTTTCCATGTTTTCACTGTTATCCAGTAGGGAGTGCTATTACACATCTCCTGAACGAGTACAGAATCTCCTGATCAAAACACAGGTGAAGAAGAAGCAGAAACGAGCGATCTCGTATGAGCAAATGATGCGATCATCAGCAATAAACAGCATCTAAATCAAAACGGCCTAATGTTATTGAATTAAATATCGACCCAGGACAAGCTATAGGACTGTGAAGCATTGGGGTGTTGATGGACTCGATCTACTCCATCTGTGTTTTGATTATCGTAGGGCCTACTGAATCCCATCTGTATGTAGTCTTTGACAATAACGTGATTTTCTCTGCTTTTTTCTCAAAATGATGCTTTTTTTCATGAAACGTATCACATTCAAAAAAGAATGCATGAAGCTAGAATAAAACAGAGGGTCTGTTCTTTCTTTTGATTTATTACATGTTCAGATATTCATACAAGATATTCTGTGGGACATGAAACTTGGCGATGACTGGCATTTTTCATGTTTACATTCATTGAAAAGACATAACCGACTATGTTTACGATGATACTCGACAAGACAGTGAATGTGAATGTTCTTGCACTGTGAAACGTGTGGGTGCACTTAAACTAGTGTTGCTGTCCCGCGCGAGAACCAAACTGAGAGACACGGGCACGTTCTTGTCTATGTGCGCATGAATATTTAAATAGGCAAGGCTTACAAACAGGGAAATTATCAACTTTAGTGAAGATGCAGCACTGGGCCGAGCGGGCAAGTGACAGTTCCATCAACTGGCCCAAGTGTCTTTCACGCTGGCCCCGGGCCATCGGGCAGTCCTTATTGTCGATCCCTGCCATGGCTCTGAGCTCGGCCAGAGCGAGTAAGCCGCAGTTTCTTCCTAATCTCTAACCGTTTCTCCTCCTAATATTCTCCATTATTGCTTTAAAGGCACAATATGTAAGATTTTTGGATTAAAATATCCAAAAACCACTAGAACAATGTTATATATTTTGTTGACTTGTGTCCTTACATTATCCCAAATGTTTCCAAGAATGTTTAAATCCAGATAAATAAGACATTTTAACCAGGACACGGACCATGTCCATGCGTTGTTTTATTTAGTAAAAACCATGGAAACACAAAAGACGCTTTAATATATTTCGTTTTATTAGAAAGGTGAGAAACTGTTTGGATACATTCATCGACAGAAAACGAATTATTGTTATATTGCTCAACACAGTTAGTCTTATTGTTTAAATCTCGTTTTCTTGATTTACCGCGAGTACCATGTTTTACCAAGTCTTATATCGATCTATCTAACTGCAGTGTGCAACAAGTAACTTAGCCACTGAGCAATTGCACAGAGTAGCATTATAACATAACTTTCAACACACTCAAATGTATGTAATATGATAAAACAGTGCTGCGTTACCCCATATATGCATGAGCTTCTTTGTTTTGAATAAGCAACCTTTAGTGGCGAATAATTACATATTGTGGCTTTAAAATAAAATAAAAAATCTGCTCTGTGCTATCAAGTCTCTGGACCGGAGAAGACTGTGTGCTGCAGAGGTTCGCGTGACATTACCGCAAAATCAGACTTCATTCGCTACTGTGGAAAACATATTTACACTGTCTGAATTGTTCCCTATCCCATATATAGTGCACTGTGCCATTCACCATGTATAAAATAGCAAATGTGTGAAGTGACAGATTTTAGCAGCAGCTTTGGTGTCTATTTATAATGCAGTGTGCGGGACACTTTAGATTCTAGAGAGAATTTGATTGTACAGAAAATCTGATGAGAAGCTGAAGTGCGGCATAATGTCATCAAAATCATTTATCCATATTGGAAGAAGTGAGAGACTGTAAGTTTTAAATTGCTTATATCTTCTAAATACGAGTTGTGTCATTGTTTTGGAGTACACTAGCTTATAGATAACAGTAAGGCTAACATATTCATATTAAAAGCCAAAAAACGTTTGATTTCATGGCAACTTTAAATGAAAATTAAGTCATCGGTAACATTTTGTTTTGAACATTTGTCTCTTTTGAACATTCTGTTGACTAAGTAACTTTGGAACTACATGTCAACTAACTCTCATTAAAGTATTATAGTAGACTGTCTGCTTAATATCTGCTAACTCTTTATTGTGATGGTCCTCCAGCAGACATTCTACTGACTATAAGTAACTTTGCAAGTGCATGTCAACTAACTCTCATTAGAGTATTAGTAGACTGTCTGCTTAATATCTGTTAACTCTTTATTGTGATGGTCCTCTAGCAGACATTCTACTGACTATAAGTAACTTTGCAAGTGCATGTCAACTTATTCTAACCCTACCAGTCTACTATACTCTACTAACATTCTAATGAGAGTTAGTAGACATGTAGGTGCAACGTTAGTCAAAATGTAATACTTATAAGAATGTGTTAAAGGGACCATCAAAATTAAACCCCTACAAAAGCATATGCAATAAGGTCAGCCGCAAAAATAACTGTCCAAGCCTTTTCAGTGCTAATTTTTCACTCCATGTTTTTAGTAAATCCTAACAGTAGTTTTTTAACACCAAAAAAACTTAGTAAATTGTTAGTAAATCTGGCCCTAAGTGTTCTGAGAGTTTACAATAGGGTTTGGTAAAAAAAAAAATAAATAAATAAATAATGTAATGTATATTTAATGAAAATCCTGACCTTGGTCGTTGGTGTTCTGTGCTTGACTGTGTGACGTGAGACAGAAAAAACACAAGTTGTGAGAAATCAAGACAAACGCAACATTAAATACAATCCATGTTGAGGTGAATATATCTGTTGTGTTCGTCACAACAAGAAGTTATTGTGTTCACATCTGTCAATTGTCATTTTGACGGTCATCTAAAAAAAGGAAGTCTCATTCTGGAGAAGAAAATACACAGATACTTGTTTGGGATTTCTAGGCATTGTCGTGTTTTTGTTAATCTTGATTTCTCACAACTTGTGTGCCTTTTATGGGCTAGTCGGAGTGAACTGCTGCGCAAATAGAGACTCACAAACGTTCTCGTCGTACAGCTATAAACAGAAAACCAACGTCCAAATTTGCTCATTCAATACAAAGGAAAGGTCAAAAAGTGTATAGGCTTTTTGACCTATCCTTTGTTTTTAATGAGCTATTTAATTTATGAGTTCAAGAAAATAGGCATCATACTTTCAAATAAAATTACTGAGCATCACTGAAGAGCACTTATCAGGGCAGCAACTCTTTTTCATGCGCACATGGTTGCAATCATGTTCCCACTTCCAAATAAATGCAGATGTCAGACTGATTAGTTAAATATCTAGTAGCTTTTATCATGCAGATATCTTTTCCCACCATATTCAGATAACTGAATAGGCCTACATATAGATTATAAGTTAAACAATAAGTTGGCAAGGCATTCACATTCTCATATTGCTTTTGATGCTGCACTGTCGTAAACTAATTTTCTTCTATCCTTTTTCTTTAATTAAACAGATGGTTTTAACAAAGAATTTAATGAGTACATAATCACTTCCATGCATATCTGCTTCCTTTTTCTGTGATCAGGAAGTGGAACAATTTACAATTTGATTGCTTGTCAGAAGGAATTATATCTCTCAGGTAAGTTAGTCATTGGAATTGTGCCAGTCTTTCAATTCAAGTCAATTAATCAAGTCAATTAATCAAGGTTTTTAGGTTAACGTTCTATTTTGTTAGGAGTGGGGGTGGCAAATACAATAAAATGCCAAGCATGTGTTTGAATTATAGCACGGTTTGATGATTTATGTTGTACAAGGAAAACAAAATTTACTGAGACAAAATACAAATACTGCTCATTTGCGCTGCTTCGATTCATCTGGTATAAAATATGCTTTGTATTTGGAAGTTTGCATAAGTATGCTCCACTATATCGATAGATGTCATTGTTATATGCACGGCTATAATAAGCAGACTCACCAAAATCTCTCCTGAGACGAAGTTAATTAAGTGTTCAGAATCAGCAACATGGATCTGTGAGCTTTTATGCTTCTGTCACCTTCCATCCAGTGAATTGGTTTGGACATATCCCAAGAACAACCTACAATCATAGTTCTCCTGCAAAAACAGGTCATTCTGAGTTCATGGGATGTGGAATGATTCTAATTATTAGGGTGCGAATGGACACAGAATACTTAATGGGTCCTGCTCTCCTTCATGCAATATTGTTTTTTTTTTTGTTTTTTGTTTTTTGAGAGTCAGGATTACCTGAATGAAATAGCTCTTTCTAAGTATGCTGCATAGAAATAGTGCTGTGGACGTTTTCCAGAAGATATCGTAAAAATAGAAACATACACATAGTGTGTATAAGGGTGCAATGGGGAATCCTTTAAGCATGCTTTCTGATATATGTAGGTTTGATTGCACAGTAGGACCTTTAACGACGGTACTCTTGCATCTATTCATTTGACAGAAGCTTAATCCATCCAATAGCAACTTTATAAGGATATGTGTTCCCTGGGAATTTAACCCATGGCTTTGGCACTACTGGCACCATGTGCTACATGTTAAACTACATGAAACTGGTTTCTAGGGCATTTTCTAGTGTATTTTGGAGTAAAATTTACATGTTAAAACTTAAATATAGATATTAGGGTTGTAACGGTTTAAATAACTCACGGTTCAGTTTTGATCACGGTTTCGGTATATGGTTTGGTATATACTATGTTTAGGGGAAAAAACGACTAGTTAAAATAAAGAAAATAAGCACAAATAATCAAACTACAAGCAACAGCACAGATAAATACAATAGAGCAAAGATACAAACAAAATAAACAGTACTTTTCAGGTTTTAACAGCAGTTTTCATGTAAAGAAATTGAATAAGGTAAAAATCAAATGTAAAAACAACATTGCATATCTTCACTGTAGAAATTAAATAAAGATTAATCATTATTAAAGTTACAAAAGCTAATCAGTCAAGAGCAGTGAGTGATTTCGGTAACACTTTACAATACAGGTGCACTAATATTTAATGAGTTAATGTATGACTCATGAAGAACTAAAACATTTATTAATGATTACTGCATCAGCAACTAATGAAGATTATATATGATTAATAGATTAAGTAATTATGAAATTGTTATTAGTTAAATGTGTCATATTGTATTAATTCCTTATATTAACTAATAGTCTAAATTCACATGTTAATTACTACAATGGATCAAAGCCATGCATACTCCTGTGCCACAACAAGTAAAGTCATAACATAATAATACCTTTGCAAATTGTTAGCTAATGATTAATTAAAGCAGACAACTGGAAGTTGAAATACATGGCTTTGACCCATTGTAGTAATTAACATATGAATTTAGACTATTTAGACTAAAAATAATATCCTTCTAAAATAAGGAAAGGTCAAAGACATTTGTAAAGTCATTTTATTGTGACTCCTCTTTCTGAAAAGCATGAAAACATTACTTTAAATGAATCATTCCGGACAGCTCTGGTTCTTCTTTTCCTTCATTAAACTGACATGGGGGTATTAAAACAATTATGCTAGCAGCGTCTGCTGCGATATATAGTTAGCAATCAAGCACCACTGCAGATAATTAAATTCAACTCCAACTGTGATGTGTACACTGACGGTTTCACCTTAGGGTGATCATCTTTAACTTTAGACACAGATCGGTCAGGCAAATCTGAAGCAAATAATAAGTGCTACACTGTTTTATGCATTCACAGTCTGAGCAGAAAGAAAAAGCTCCAAGCTTGTCTGCTGCAAGTATCTTTGTATGTGCTCCACATATTCCCCTGTCAGTATGTGTCTGACCAGGGGCAGTGTATCAGAACCATTCAAACATGTGCTACACAGTTAAGAGGTGAGCATGGTGAATTTCACATTTCTGTCAGTGGGTTGACGTGGTGTTTATCATATTTCTGAATTCAGTATTTCAGTCATGTGAGGCTAAAGTGGAGGCTGATGCAGTGAGTGACAGGCTGATGTACAAAACGGAAATTCAAAAGAAGCCCTCCATATTCATGCGCTGATTTAAATTCTGATCTCAATGTTGGTTGCCTCCAAATGCAATCCAGTGGTGTCAGTCTGTGGCTATAGATAAAAGGCTGTGTAAATATAAAATAAAGAGTAGTGAAGAGCAATTTTACGTGGTTCTAACTAGTGTAATTATGTCTGCAGGAGAGAATTGATCAAGTGTCACTCTTCCGCTCACAAAATGTCTACTTTGATGCGTTTAAAACAACATAAATAACCACTATTACCCAAATGGAAGCTTTTAATATTTTTATATCCTTAAATCGCTGAAAGGCAGTCAGTGTGTGTGATGTGATATCAGTCTTCTATATGTCTATAATGTTTATAGCGCTGTCTAATAATCAGAGACATGAAAGCTTAATAACCAATTTTATACGAGTAGCCTATTTGCCTTTCAGTCATGCACATGCTAGCACCAAATATTTCCCCATGATGTCGGGAAAGGGTAATACTCAGCCCAAGCAGATGCCCACACAAGCCTACAGGCATGTTGAGTCCATTAGCAGTCCAAGCGTTCAACTCTCAATATCACAGTGGGACTACATTGAAACCAGACACTTCACAGAAACTACTTTGACAGGAACAAAGCAAAAGTAAACCGAAGAGATGTGTTTGTCACAGCAGACATCATCAGTCTTCTGTACAGTGCTTTAAAAGGAATAGTATACATTTCAATACGATTGCACAAGAATTCACATTTTCTGATTGTGAGACCAATAGCAGTTCAAGTAGTCCTAAAAGCCAGAGGAGAATTTGCATTTTTGAGCCATGGATTCCCTCAGGTTTTTCCAATGTGGTTTTTGATTCATGAGTAAAATGCTCTGTGGTTAACACTGCTTGAAGAGAGTTTCTTATTTTGTTCATAAACATAAATTACACTTATTCATACATCAAACTTGAATTCTAAAACTGTTGTTTGCTTTAAAACATACTTTGCTAACAAGTTGCTATACAAAGAAGCGTTCACTGTAAAAAAAAATCATTTGTTGACTCAACTCAATATGTTTTGTTATCTTTTTGCAAGGGTTTTTTTTTTCCGTTTTTCTTACTTTTTTGGATAAGTTATCTGAACTAATTAAATTTAGTTGTGAAAACTTCCCTTTAGTTATCTGAACTGAATTTTTCTAGTCATAAATACTTCACTTTAGTTGGTTGCAAAGCTGCTTTAATCAGTATTAAATGCATTATTATATTAATTTGTAAATTACATTTGATTTAGACTAAAATTATGGCAAATTAAAATCACAGCAACACATATCATTACACAATTACATTTATTGTGAAAACAAACACCTAAAACAACCACACAAAAAAGGTCTCGGTTACGACTGTAACCTTAGTTCCCTGAACAGGGAACGAGACGCTGCGTCACCACTTTGGGAACGCCTCTGTGTGATTGCGTCGTGAAGCACGTGTGTAATCAGTCCAATAGGACAGCTCTGTGGACATAAGCATCTAGTGCACGAACAGGGCAAAGCAGATTAGATTTTTCCTGGTCTGACGTCAGAAAGGACAAAAGGCCTGAAGTACTGTGGGTCTCACAGGATTAGTGGGAACCTTAGGAACGTAACCCGGTCTAGGGTGCAGAAAAGCTTTAGCCATACCGGGAGCAAAATCCAAGCACGAGGGTGCCACAGAGAGGGCTTGTAAATCCCCTATTCTTCTCCTATAGCAAAGGAGAAAGATAGTTTTAAGGGTGAGAAACTTCTCAGGAACTTCTTCAAGCGGCTCGAAGGGAGCCTCAGAAAGGACTTGTAGGACAATGGCTAAGTCCCAGGCCGGCACCCTGGTGGGTACTGTAGGCCTCAGCCTCATAGTACCACAGAGGAAACGAGTAACCAGAGGGTGTCGCCCCAATGAAACACCACCCAAAGGAGTGTGGTAAGCTGCTAAGGCCGCCACATACACAATGTGGAGGGAGCTAACCCAGTGGAGAACCTCTCCTGCAGGAACTCCAGCACCACGCTCGCAGGGCAGTTAACTGGATCCCACAGGCGATCTCTGCACCATAAGGTGAAGAGTCTCCACTTAAGACGGGCCCCGTCCCGGCACACTCTCTCTAGAACTCCCGGAAGCAGAGCAATCGGGGGAAATGCATACAGGGGCAGCATCGGCCACTCCTGTACCATGGCGTCCAGTCCCAGAGGAGTTGAATTGAAGTTGAGCATCAGCCCTAACTTCCTCATGTGTGCGAGAACAACATCTCGATGTTGAACCGCCAGGCGTGCTGACTGTGCCAGGATCAGCCAGTCGTCGATATAATTGAGAATGCAGATCCCCTGCATACGCTAGGGGGCTAATGCCGCGTCTACACACTTGGTGAAAGTGCAGGGTGAAAGGGCTAGACCGAAGGGAAGCACCCAATATTCGTAAGCTTCTCCCCCAAAAGCGAACCTCAGGTACTTCCTGTGCTGAGGAAGGATGGAGACATGAAAATAAGCATCTTTGAGATCTATCGTGACAAACCAGTCCTCGGACCTGATTTGAGACACAATATGTTTGAGTGTAAGCATCCTGAACTTGAGCTTTGCTACTGAGCAGTTGAGGATGCACAGATCTAGAATAGAGCGCAGCCCTCCATCCTTCTTTGGCACGATGAAGTACCGGCTGTAGAACCCTGACTCCCTGTCGGACAGAGGGACCTTTTCTATGGCCCCTTTCCGCAGGAGGGTCTGTACTTCTTGAGTCATAACCAGAGCCTGCTCGGGGCCCACCAGCGTGGACAGAACCCCGTTGAAACTGGGTGGACGACACCTGAACTGGATGGCGTACCCTATTTTTACCATCTGCAGGACCCACTGAGATATATTTGGCAGATTCTCCCACTCTTCCAGAAAATCTACTAGGGGTACCAGCCTCTCGAGTCTGGTCTCTGATATACTCTGCACTGTGAGCGCAGCGCCCTGAAGCTGCGGACCGGCAGGGAACAACTGGCTCGACAGCGCCACCTCCCTCCTCGGGGGGCCCTCCACGCCCCGGCACTCGGGCGGGGTTGGTGGATTGACCCTGTGAGTGTACCGAGAACAGACGGGCACCGTGTAATGAGGTGAGCACCGCCTGCCCCCGGAGGGGGAAACCCTCACTGCCCTGGGCCCACTCGCGTCAGGGCTTCTTAGACGCAGCCTTCCTCAAAATAATGACAGTCTGCAGATCTGTCTTACTCTTGGAGGGCTGCACCTGAGAGCGCCGCCCACCACCCCACCCTTTCTGAGGGGGAGTACGGGTGGCGACGCTCTGTTTTTACTGCGCTCGGTGTGAGGAGCTCGCACCCGGGGTCTGCTGCTCCCGCACAGCAGCAGACGAGACCTGGGGCTTACGGGGAAAGAGCTGCTTGAGCGCCGCGGACTGTTTCTTTGCCTCCTGGAACCTGTCGGTGACAGTAATGACGGCGTCACCGAACAGGCCCCCAGGAGACAGCGATGCATCAAGCAGAAAGCTCTCTAGTGTGTCAGTATGTGTTGCAACTTGTTGTATGAAAACAAAAAAGTCTGAACTCAGACACAAACACAGAGCTGACAAAGATACACAGAGCGCTTGCTGAAGACAACAGAAGCTAGCGGCGTTTGTTTGCCGGTATGCTTTATACCTTCCGGGTCGATGACGTCACCCGCCTATGAAGTTCCGTCTCTCCATTGGACTGATTACACACGTGCTTCACGATGCAATCACGCAGAGGCGTTCCCAAAGCGGTGACGCAGCGCAAGTTCCCTTGAAAAGGAAAGGTATCTTATGCCTGCCTCAATAGCTGTTTGCATCCTAAGTTGCGAGTTTACCGTAAAATATTGCATAAAAAATTGCGAATAAAGCAGTGTTTCCATTCAGTCAGTCAAAGAGAAGAAAATGATCACTTCCTCATAAACTGGTACTAATTATCACTTGGAAAAGTAAAATAAGCCACTGTATTTAATATCTCAAAATGCACATAAAATATGTGGATGGAAACATAGCTAATGTATGTCTTGTGCTTGCCTCAGTTTTCAAATAAAAAAAATTAATTAATTAATTAAAAAAAATTTAATGAAACAAGCTCACCCCACAACATACATTACAGAAATGTCCTTTCTTCAGAAACTTTCAAAAAGAAACGGCAAAAACTGTTAAACACCTCTGAATTGGCTTTATACCATTTTAATCTAAACTTAATTCAAGTTCATTTTAATTAACAATCTGTAAGCTCTCAAGCTTCAGTACATTTATCAATGAACATAAACAGCACATATGCACCAGTGTTACCTCACTGCATTTTTTTCAGTCCATCAATCTTAGCTGTGCAGCTCTCCCCACCAACCTTGATAAAAAAAAAAGTTAGATAACCTCATAGCTCTTTGGGACAGTCATTGTTCAAAGCATAAAGGAGTCCAAACAGTGTGGCAAAGGCATTTAGAACATCTTGGAGATCCAAAACCACAATCTCCCCTTCCAGTATCACAGCCACATCCATAACATCATCTGGGAAGGCACTATCATGTCTGATGTCCTCACTGAGAGAGAGAGATACAAGTGGTGGCTGTCAAAAAAAAAGATTTATTCAAACATACATTAAATACTGAAGAACAGGTAAAGTAAAAATACAATAACTATGCAATATAGTAAATATACTGAGCAAAATGTTCTTCTCTAGAGTTCATTTTTCTAGCTGACTAATGAATTTTTGGACATAGAATATCTTTTCTGAGGTAAATGTGACATGACATTGTTTAAAAGCTATTTATTGATGTTTATTAACGTCTGCGCAGTTGAAACACTGATTGTGTGATTACATAGGACAATACAGATTTCATACATTGTACTGTATCTTTCAACATATTCTCTGATGTTCATACATGTTTATTTCATGCTGTATCTACTAGTAAAGTGCAATATCTACGAAAACAATATTTAAGCACAGGCATATTAAAGGGTTAATTCACCCAAAAATGATAATTAGCCCATGATTTACTCATCCTCAAGTCATCCTAGGTGTATATGACATTCTTCTTTCAGACGAACACAATTGGAGTTATATTAAAAAAATGTCCTGGCTAATCCAAGCATTATAATGGCAGTGAATGACAGCCCAAAATATGAAGACCAAAAAAGTGTATCCATCCATTATAAAAGTAATCCATACGGCTCCAGGGAGTTATTAAAGGCCTTCTGAAGTGAACTGATGGGTTTGTGTAAGAAAAAAAAACAGATTTAACACGTTATAAAGTAAAATATCTAGCTTTTGGCGGACAGCGTTCCGCATTCAACTTAAGAAGAAAGTGTAACTCCTCTAGAAGTTCAAAAGGTTTACGCTACGTCTGACGTCATCATCACGCCAGTTTTCACTTTTTCCCATCGGTTCGCTTCAGAAGGCCTTCAGGAGTCAAAGAAAATATAAGAGGAAAGAGGAAAGTTTAGGTGCGCACGCAAACACACATCACATAGATACTATCCTAAAACAATATAATGTTATTAACTTCATACTATAAATGAGATAAAACACTTTATCTCTGTGTTTACCTTACTCGTTTGCTCAGCATCGCGAGTTAAAGAAAATGCCGTCCGTCATTCCTAGGCAGGCCCGGACTGGCCATCGGGAGCACCAGGTGAATTCCCGGTGGCCTGGCAACTGATTTGGCCCGCTGCCCTCTTTCTTTCTTTTTTTAATAAATGATTTTAATTATAATATTATTGCCTTTTTAATTATATATAATTGCCCCAATGCACTTAAGTGATAATTCCCGAGTTCGGCATTCGAAAATAAATCGATAATAAATCATGAAACGGTTAGTCTTAACTGGCAACGCTACGATTCAGCTCGCGTGAGCTCCTCGTGTCTGCCAAACCATTTCGAGTAATAATCAGTGTGACAGACTCGAGGAAGAGGCCAGAGCACTGAGGGAAAACTCACAAAGAAGGAGCAAAATATACTGACCTCTTCAGGGCTTCAAACGCAGGTCAGTTTCACCTGTAAAAGGCTACTGTGGTTTTGTCTTCTTTAACGTAGCTATAGTATTATAATTATTTTATAAAGATATTGTCATGATTTATTTATTATTGTACTAATTTTGACATTTAAGCGCTTTAGAATTTTTTTTTAAAATATATTTGCATGAAATAGTTTTGTTAAATATTGGATATTTAAGACATTTTAAGATAATAATCCCTAATGCGATGCTTTGAATTTACCTTAAATTTAGATTCTGTGCAAACAAATTACAGTGTGTGTGTGTGTGACAGAGATATATCAGGGAAAATGATAATGAAAACGAAAAGGAAAGTGAAGGTGCAGTTCAAGAGAGAACCTTTAATTTTTTTGCTCGGCCTCAGCCTAAGGATTTAAACCTTTTTTATGTGAGGATGACCATACAAAAAATATAGTTCCAAAACGCGCACAGCACGTACATTTCCTGGATGTGCGTAACGACACTCTCTGCCAGAAGGCGCTGTTTTTTACTAGCTGTGTTAATTCAACACTTTATCTCTTTACTCCTTGACTCCTTGAATTAGGATTTTAGGTTTATATGGTGTGGTATGTATAAATAAGTGAAATAAATGTGTTCATATCTATATAATTAGAGTGTATTGTATAAATCAGCTGTACATAGTAAATTAAGTTTAGTTTACTGCAGTTGAGTATAATTGGAGTAAAGCCTGCAGAAAATCTAGAGCCGTTGTTTCAACTTGTGTTTTTAAGTTAACAACAATTATACTTGTTCACTTAACTTTCAGTTTAGTTGAGGACAAGAAAACTTAAAATTTCTTGTTGTCTGGACAATCTAGTTATTGAAAAAAAAAGTTGAAATAATTAAATCGCAAAAATATTTTTTACAGTGTATAAACTATTGGGTTATACTTTATTTTAAGGTGTCACAGGGATTCACAAAGGTCTTTGTTGTGTACCAAGGAAGTTTCCTTTTGGTTTATTCATTTGGTTTATAAATGCTATTCCTCATGTATAGCATTAAAAACAAGAGAATATAACAAGACTATTTTGCCTGCATGCATGAGCACAAAACTGTTTTGTTGAGCACCAGTGAACGAAGGAAACTTTACAAGACTATTTGTTTGTAGTTGCTGTAAACCTGAATACGTTGGCAACACTCAAAAAATTGAGTTAGAATTTATTTTGTACTCATTTTAATTGCTTTAACTAACTGATTCAATAAATGCTACCTTGCTAATTGGTAACAGTGCTTTGATGGCATTAGCATAGCATAGCACTTGCTGAATGAGTACAGCAATAGAGAACATTTAACATACTGTATATCTGTTCTCAAACTAAGCTCATCCACTCGTTATCATGATGGTAACCCTACCCCAAAAAGGCAAAGCATGCTGGGAAATATAACTCCCAGCCAAGTTTCAGTTAAATTTATGATTGTCTAAATTAAAAAAGAAAAAGAAAAAACTAGTTCATAAAACACAAAACAATGAAACAGTTCAGATTACTTAAAATGTGTCAGTTTTGTGAACTCACTCAAAAGAAAAGGAAAGTTCTAAATATTTATAAAAGTTAATTTGATTGAACAAATTTGTTATGTCTGAGTTGGCTCTACTCAAACCAATTAATTATTTTGAGAGTTAGGGTTTACAGTGCAGCTTGTTTCAGAATATGGTCAATTTAACTAAAAAGTTTTGTTAGTAGAGGCGTCTGCTTTGGTTACAAATTGACTGGAAACAAGTAAAGTTTGTTAATCCTCTTGATTAGTCTCAGTCTAATCTATTGTCTAGGAAATACTTTTGGGGAATTCACTAATAATGAATTGCACTGGCTGATAGCACTGTTTATTCACATGCTTTGTCTGTGTAGAGCTATTTAAGTCCATGTAGTGCCTGGTTAAAAGGGATAGTTCACCCAAAAACTAAGATTCTGTCACGGTTCAGGGTGCATCGTCGGCTTTCCCTTTCCCTGATGCTCGTGACCTGTCACTTGTTCCCATTTCCCTTATATTTTCTGCTGTGTCTGCTCCTTGTTGTCAGTAGATTTGTGTGTGCTAAAGTGGAGCTTAGTGAATTCTCCCCTGTATGTTTTGATAACTAGTTGTCCAGCCTGTGAATATTTGTGAGCCAGTTAACATGGATTACTTTATTCCAGATACAGTACTTGTGCTAGGAAATGGGCACACTGTAAGTAAGCATGGAGTCTGCCATATATCCACTGGTAACTATCCCTGAGGAAGACCAAAGCTCACAATTCTCCAAGACTAATCAAACATCCAAGGATGTTTCCCCTGAAGAAAACCGGTTCATCCAAGGATTGTCAATTCACCATTAGGATAAGCAGTGTTCAGAATTCCTCAGGATATCTAGCTGGTCTGGATATTCAGTTCAGTTCAATTCCTGTTGCCTTTGAGCAAAACTGAATAAAAGAAAAACTCGTTGAATAGAAAAGAGCTCAAAAATGGATAGTAGCAGAGTAGCTGACACCTTTAGAAAGGTTAGAAGTCAAAAATCTATAACGTTTTTTGTACAGAGATACAATGGCTACAAGTAGAAGTCTGAAATGGCAATGTACTGTAATGATATAATGGCAAGCAAAATAGCACTTTGTAGAAACAAGTCATAGGATAACTTTAAGAAGTGTGTTTTAATTCGTTTAAACAAGAAACCACTGAGAATTCATGTGAGTAATTAAAAAAAGAAGATAAGTACTATCTATACAACAAAGATGTTGCTCATACCATCTGTCCTCTCAGCCAGTCCATTCAGAATGGATGTATCCATCCAGACTACAGAAATAATGAGACTAGGATGCCTATGATGAAAAGTTAAGAAAAGCAAACAAATGTGAGTTCATTTTAGGGCCTTTAACTTTATGGCATATATTAGAGATGCTGTGATACTAAATTTATTTGCCAATACCGATAGCAGAATTTATTCAGAATGATATAGGCCTCCTTTTGATTGACAAGATATAATCGACCTGATCATCTGCAGTGAAAGTGAAAATATTGAGATAAATAAAGGGATACATTGGTGCATCCCTAATACTATATGGGTCATTCTACAGAATTGGGGCAAACTGCTGTCCCACAACCAAAAAACAGCATTTAAGTATTCAAATTTTAGATGTTAACTAAGATCCTTCTATTATCTTTTGAATCCCACAATAATATTTAAAATATCCGTAAGCTTGATGTATATAAAATCATAATTTATTGGCTACTTTCAATTTGGAGGTGGCTGTCCCGAACCCTAACCCCTAAATTACAACTTATTAAAATGATATTGAAATACATTTTGCAATTTTTTCCATTGTTGTTTTCAACAACAGTTCAAAAAAATATGTATTTTATATTTTCTTCATAAATCATGAAACTTAATGTAAAAAAAATGTGTCCCGCATTTTCATGTCACTACTGAAACAGTGTATGTTTTAGTCCATTGGCAGAGACTGATTTTAACTACAACCCTACATTTTTGATCAGGAAATATTCCTGTGTCCCTCTCTCTCATAGCCTCTCTTTCATTGTAGATAGGTCCCCTCATTTTGAGGTAAATGTGTTCAAAAATCTGAAAATCTGTGTTTTTATTTGTGTACAACTGTGCTAGCTAACCATGTGCTGATTAGCATCTTTGAGCAAGGCTCAAAAGTATCTAAAATTGTCACTACTGAAACAGTCACGACCGAAACATGTGGTGAAGTTTCAGTTGTGACATTATAGTTTTTGGGGGATTATTCCATAAAATGTGTTTTTTTTGTGTGTGTGTGTACAACTGTTCATAACTGTGCTAACTAACCATATGCTGATTAGCATATTTGAGCTAGGCTCAAAAGTATCTAAAATTGTCTAAACCGAAACTTCGCCATATGTTTCGATCGTGACTGTTTCAGTAGTGACATCACTGTTTTGGTAGTGACAAAAGGAACACATAATAGTTTATTTTAGGGAAATAAACACAATTCTAGTACAGTTATGCATTTTAGTATTTTAGCATGTTTTATTATGCAAATCATTAGTGTTTTAGTATGTGAGTTAAAATTCTGTAATGTGATTGTGGTGGCTACCAAAACATTACTGTCACTACGGAAAATGTGCAGTCACGACCAAAACATGGGATGATCTGTCAAAAATAAAGTATATTGAATTATCAACAAAGATGTTATTATAGTGTTTGGTTCAATGTATATATTCAAACTAATGAATCCTTAACTTTAAAATCAGTATGATTAACTTTATATTTTTTTACAAAGAAAGATTGGATTCAAAATACAACAAATCTCATAAATTACACTTGAAATAATATTGTAATTGTTATTGATTTACCTGTGAAAACATTTTAATAAAATAGCAAAACATATATTTACAAGGTAAATATAAGCCTTATAAGTATAAGTAATATAAGCCTTCCTATTAAATTATTTATTATTGTGTTTATGTAGTGATAAATTTGGGGAGAGGAAAAATATTCCAAAACCTTCTGAAAATTCAGTATGACAATTAACTACACAACTACTAGAAATGTGTACCTTGAATATTATACAATTTGCATACATACAACATTTGTGGAAAAAGACCAATTCTGTAGAATGACCCATATACACTCACCTAAAGGATTATTAGGAACACCTGTTCAATTTCTCATTAATGCAATTATCTAATCAACCAATCACATGGCAGTTGCTTCAATGCATTTAGGGGTGTGGTCCTGGTCAAGACAATCTCCTGAACTCCAAACTGAATGTCAGAATGGGAAAGAAAGGTGATTTAAGCAATTTTGAGCGTGGCATGGTTGTTGGTGCCAGACGGGCCGGTCTGAGTATTTCACAATCTGCTCAGTTACTGGGATTTTCACGCACAACCATTTCTAGAGTTTACAAAGAATGGTGTGAAAAGGGAAAAACATCCAGTATGCGGCAGTCCTGTGGGCGAAAATGCCTTGTTGATGCTAGAGGTCAGAGGAGAATGGGCCGACTGATTCAAGCTGATAGAAGAGCAACTTTGACTGAAATAACCACTCGTTACAACCGAGGTATGCAGCAAAGCATTTGTGAAGCCACAACACGCACAACCTTGAGGCGGATGGGCTACAACAGCAGAAGACCCCACCGGGTACCACTCATCTCCACTACAAATAGGAAAAAGAGGCTACAATTTGCACAAGCTCACCAAAATTGGACAGTTGAAGACTGGAAAAATGTTGCCTGGTCTGATGAGTCTCGATTTCTGTTGAGACATTCAGATGGTAGAGTCAGAATTGGGCGTAAACAGAATGAGAACATGGATCCATCATGCCTTGTTACCACTGTGCAGGCTGGTGGTGAGGTGTAATGGTGTGGGGGATGTTTTCTTGGCACACTTTAGGCCCCTTTGTGCCAATTGGGCATCGTTTAAATGCCACGGCCTACCTGAGCATTGTTTCTGACCATGTCCATCCCTTTATGACCACCATGTACCCATCCTCTGATGGCTACTTCCAGCAGGATAATGCACCATGTCACAAAGCTTGAATCATTTCAAATTGGTTTCTTGAACATGACAATGAGTTCACTGTACTAAAATGGCCCCCACAGTCACCAGATCTCAACCCAATAGAGCATCTTTGGGATGTGGTGGAACGGGAGCTTCGTGCCCTGGATGTGCATCCCACAAATCTCCATCAACTGCAAGATGCTATCCTATCAATATGGGCCAACATTTCTAAAGAATGCTTTCAGCACCTTGTTAAATCAATGCCACGTAGAATTAAGGCAGTTCTGAAGGCGAAAGGGGGTCAAACACAGTATTAGTATGATGTTCCTAATAATCCTTTAGGTGAGTGTAGGTTTAAAACCTAAAAGATTGTATGAGCAACATCTTTGTTGTGTAGATAATACTTACAAATATTTTCCTTTTGAGTTATTCTCAGTGGATTCATGCATGTGTGTGTCTTTTATATTGGGTAACATGAGGCAAGATGCGTTGAGAAAAATGTGTATTTACTTTTAAATTGTAATTTATTGTATTGTAACACATCTTACCCTATTTATACCCTATTCTGACCATATCTATACCAGATAGCAATAATAATCTGTATATCTGTCAGCTCATCTGGTAACTTAATCCGGCGCTACTTTCCTGTCTACACAGTGATATATAGTGTTGCTAGAACTTTAGAACTTAAACTCAGCTGTTTATGTTTAAAGTCTGTTTCTAATATTATTTCCATAGTTTTTATTTGTATGCTATTGAAACACTATTTGATATGATTATTTAATGTTCTAGCTTATAATATTTAACAAAGTAGTTAAAAATGCTGACCCTACTGTCATTCACCAAATGCCTTTCTTTCTCTGACAGACTAGATTCAATACAGCCGCATCAGACCACCAAGAATGAGCTGGTTTTCACGACTTAAGCCAAGTAAAGTGAATCACTTCCTTCAGCATGTGTGTGAGCTTGCATAATTTTCCCCAGGACCATTTATAATCTGACAAGCAATAATGAAGGCTGGTAGAGTTATAACCCCGAAAGATAAACTTTAATCAAGCTCTGTTACCTTCGTTCTATTTGAGCATGCCCCAGCATATCCAACATTGTAAGCATCGTGTTGAAAGTAAATAGCAAATGTGAAGGCATTTAAGATTGGCCATTTAAATGTGAAGGGCAGGCTAATATCATTACCACTGAGACTGTCTGCAGTGACCTCCAATCCATTGGTGCTCTATTTACTTGAATTATGGAAAGATCTCTAATTAAAAATGTGAAAACTAAAATCGCTCGATTGTTAGAACTTGTAAAGATGTTTAACAATGATCAACATGGAGAGAAAGTAAGGAATACCGGGACATCAACATGCTTTCTGATATACTTAGTATGCAGTTCTGCACATAATAAACCTAGACATTAAAAATTCCTCATTGATTTTGTAGTGTTGTACAATGAACCCATTGGTGAAAATTACTTTATTAATTAACATAATGCAATTTCTGCTATTTACATTCAGTAAATGTTTTGCGCATCATTACTAACAGCATTACATGGACAAGTTTAAGTCGAATTGCAACTGACTGATTGAATTATGCATTATTTCATCAATATGGCTTATTCTTAAAAAGTTACTAATTAATCATATCTTCCTTTATGCTCCTGGATAACCCCAAACTGAATGAAAGTTCAGTATCTAAATTATTTCAGTGCATGATGAATGTCTGATGAAGGCTTTCAGGGTTTCAGGCTGATTATTAGCTTCAGGGTAAGATTAAAGGGAAACTGCAACCTAGCTGACAGTCTGGTTATCTCTATTCGACTAAATGAAAATCATGGCCTGAATCCATCCAAGGAGATTAGAAAAATGTGACTGCATTACTGATGTCATTTTGAATTTCTCCTGGTTTTCGAGTCACTTGTTTGACCCACGCCAAAGGCTTAGGTGGACAAAATTTGCAACTGGAGCACAACTTTCAAAGATGTGTCTCAACAGATGGACATTACAGAGTAAAATCAAATAATACAGAGAGCCGATATCAAGAATTACAAATGTTAATTTGTGTTCTGATAAACAATAACTAAATATCCCATTTAAAGTTTCAAGAAGAAAACTTATGCCTCAGCTGTTTTCTATGAATCATTATTCAATAGTCAGTTCATAGTGGCTAGCCATTGAGGTGTGTTATGGGAATAAAATTGAATTGAATTGAATTGAAATTAGTTCAGGAATGAGTGTCATTGAATAATTTGGTAAACTGTTTAATTTCAAAATTCTGAATCATTCTGGACTGCCATTCCAGCTAACAAAAACATGTTCTAAGGACATATTCCCATTTAGTTAATGAAACATTATTTCTGAATGTTCTCAGTACATTCAAAACGGCCAGTTTTTTAAACAATTTTAAAGTGTTTTGTGGTTATGCAAACATTAAAGGCACAGTATGTAAGTTTCACCACTAGAGGTTGCTTATTCAAAACAATAACCAAGGCTAGCTTGATGACATCGTGATTGAGCGTGGAATTATGGGAGTTGTCGTCTTCACCTCCACAGCCGATGGAAAGCAGTCTGTCGGGACTAAGGCAGAAATCATGTTTATGGATTAGCTAATGAATTAAAGTTTTATTAACGTGACTGTGGTATGCAGCAGAGCGGTTCGAGAGCCTGTGACTTTTTACGTTGCTGTTTTTATTATGCTTATATGCCGCAGTCAGACGCTGTTTTGTTGTTTACGTTTATTTTACAATTAAAGTTACATTTAACGTTAGTAACTACATTAGTTACTAATACTGAACCAATAATGAACTGCACTTCTACAGCATTTATTCATCTTTGTTAATGTTAATTTCAACATTTATTAATGCATTATTAAAATCAAAAGTTGTATTTGTTAACATTAGTTAATGCACTGTGAAGTAACATGAACAAACAAAAAAAAATCTGTATTTTTATGAACTAACGTTAACAAAGATTAACAAATACAGTAACAAATGTATTGCTCATGGTTAGTTCATGTTAGTTAATACATTAACTAATGTTAACAAATGAAAACCTATTGTGAAGTGTTGCCTGTACTGTTATTAGTGTCATAACAATGTTCTGTTAATGTGCTATGAACACAAAACGTAATCGAACAATGATGCCTTGGCTTAAACAACAACTGTATAAGAATGATGTGTCTCTTTTATGACAAGCACTCTTGACCATTTGTGAATAGATCACCTTGCACATACATTTTGATGTGGGATGTAGTTTTGTCGCAAGTGTGGTTATGTGATGTCGTTATGAAATTAGGGAAGGCAAATTAATTGTAGGTCCTAATATTATTTTTATAATAATACTACCCTTATGATAATAATAATTTAATACAATAATTGGAAAAGAGCTAATTATCGTCTTGATATCGTCAAAGGCATCAGCCATCGTGCGATATTTCTGACTATCAGCGATACACAATATTATATCAGAGAAAATGCTATATTACTGTTACTACAAATAAAGCTTTTTTGAATTATGCTATGTTAGCCACAGACAGAGGTTTGGACAGAAGACGAGACAAAGAGTTCTTTATTAAACTCATAAAAGACAAAATAATTACATGAATACTGGATTCTAAGCAACAAAGAAATGCCACAATTTATCAAGACCTCGAAGCAGATATGAGGGAGAAGGGCTTCCAGAAGCCGTAGCAAACATTATGCTCCAAATGGAAAGCTCTCAAACAGAAGAAATTACACACTATAACCTCCCAGAAAAACCTCATACATGGCTTTCCTTGACATTAATGCTTGGATAATATGCTTCTTCAATTTAAAAATAATGGCTAGTGTGGTGGCAGCTATATACGTAAACCTATCAACATCCCTCGCCATGATTTTTTGGAATGACTTATAGCGAGAGGACAAAATGTTTTAGTCACATAACATTGGTTATAATGGAAACCCCGTCGTCTCGCAATAGTTTTTTATCGACATTTAGAAAACATCGCAAAAGTTTTGCGCAAATCTGTAATGGAAACTAGGCTATTGAAAGGCGAAGCAATGACACAAGCCATTACGCTGGTGAAACAGGGTTCATTGATATGGGAAGAAGGAGGCGGGAACCGGCGAACGTTTCTCAGACTTTAAAAACCAAAACAAACAAACTGAAAGTAAAAGCGGCAGCCCCTCACGGACGACTGCCGCGCACACACATAACAGAATGTAAACAAAACACAACCTCTCTCTTTCACTGTCGTCGCTCCTCCTTTTATGCGTCCGAGCTCTTCCATGAGAGATCCGAGACCAGTGTGACGCGCAGCTGGCGCTCATCAAATCACTCACCGGCCTCGCGTCGCTCTCTCACAGCTTTCGCTCGCCCGGCTCGTCACAACTGGTTAAACTGGCTGGTTTCTCTGGATTTAAGAATTATTGGAAACATTTAGGATAACGCAACTACACAAGTCAACAAAATATATAACACTGTTCTAGTGTTTTTTGGATATTTGAATCCAAAAATCTTACAACTCTTTCCCGCCAAACACAGAATGTTTCGGGTTTCCCTGTTTTCACTGTTATATGCTAGAGGGTGCTATTACGCATCTTATGAATGAGTACTGAATCTCCTGATCAAAACACAGGCAAAGGAGACGCAATAAAACAAGCAATCGTATGTAAGCAGATGCATATGTAAAATAACGTGATCATCAACATTAAACATCATATAAATCAAAACTGCCTAATGTTACTGAATGAAATGTCGACCCAGGACGAGCTATAGGACTGTGCATAGGACGCTGGCGGGGAAAGAGTTAAAGGTGTTGTATGTAAGTTTTTGACTGTTCTAAAGCATAAAAATACCACCATATGTTTGCAGATATTTAGGAAACATGAGTTCACATACTCGTCTCTCTAAGAAGCAATGCTACAGCCAGTTATTTTACTTTGAAATGTGTATTCCATGTCGGAATGTCTGTTTTTGTTTTGGTCTGTGCGATACTGTACGTTGCCTATTTACCCAATAGTATTTCAACACCACAGGTTGCCAGTCGGCGGAAAACACCGGGTATTGC
This sequence comes from Rhinogobio ventralis, assembly GCA_039654625.1. Lineage (NCBI taxonomy): Eukaryota > Metazoa > Chordata > Actinopteri > Cypriniformes > Gobionidae > Rhinogobio > Rhinogobio ventralis. The sequence continues at coordinate 14,394,377 of CM077198.1, forward strand.
TGCCATGGAAGCCAGCAAACAAACTGGGTCAGAGATCGCAGATTGTACCCGACCTAAAAAGCTTCGGAATCCATCTAAAATCTCTATGGACGGAAGCACAATAAAATGTGGATAAATCAACTCATCAATTTACAGTGTGTAAGTCTCCTCGCCTTCCATTGTCCATTGCGCTTGTTTCTGTTGCGTGTCCTTAAACTGGCAACCCGCGTGAGCATCGATTCTGGGGGGTAGGGCAAACTATATTTTTAATTCGGACTGCAGTACCCATTTCAACCAGCTGTCATTCCTACATACAGCACCTTTAAAGGAAACATTCCCAGTTTAGCATTTTGCAAACATTATGAGAACATTAATTGAATGTTCTCTGGATGTTTTGAAACAAGAAAAAAAAAAAAACATTCCATGAGCAATGTACAGTATAAGTAAGGAATAATTGAAGAGGGACCGAAAAATAGAAAAATAGGTAACACTTTATAATAACTGCATGCTATAAATCATTAGTTAAGCATTAGTAAATAGTTAATTCATCATTTATAAAGCATTAATAGACATTAATAAGATAAAAATAAGATGTATTAATGTACATTTAAATAGTTTATTAATCATTTACTTACACTTTCTAAATAATCTTATGAACCACTGACAACTCCTAAATAATATATAAAAATAACTGGTTTGTAAATAATGGAATACTTAATTTAGATATACTTATAAATCAAGAATAAAGAATTTATAGCTATATTTGTAAACTGCTTATTAATGTGTAATAATGCTTTATAAATTATGAATTAACTATTTACTAATGCTTAACTAATGATTCATAGCATGCAGTTATTATAAAGTGTTTCCGAAATGTGGTAATGGTAATGCGGCCATGACGCGAAGCAGAACAATTGCGATCACCTGCAAAAGGTCACTGATCCTCGGAAACATCTCTTGCTCTTGGTCTTATTTACAAGGCATGCATTAAGACAATAACATATCAGTGAGTTATTTTTTCCAAGTTAAATTAAATAGTAACCATGACATGTTTAGCTATACGTAACCTAGCTGAAGGTATGTTAATTTAATACAATGATTAAAGACTTGCTGTTGCATTCATGATACATACAACTGCTGATAAAGGAGCCAGTCATTACCCTGCTTGCTGCCATGGTGCAAAGACATTGCCTTAAATATTCTAATTAACTTAACTGGCCACATAATTGTACTGCTTGCTCAAGCATGCTTTTTTACAGAACAATGCACATCTAATGACAAACCAATGCCAATTGTGAGTAGGTAAACCCTCTTAGGGCTCGGATAGTCATTAACATGAAAACATGTAACCCACTAGAGTGAGACACAGTAAGTCAGGAAATAAATAAATAAAAATATCTTGTACAGTGATAAGATAAACAAATCCTTTGTCTAAATGGGTCAAAGGCACTGTGTCTAGAAGCCAATAAATCACAACTTGTTTCCAATCCCAGTTGTCCACGAAACACTGTGTGGCTGTGTGCTTAACTCATCTTGTTTTTCATGATGTATGGTAGAGCGCTCCGTCCACACACTAGAGAGAGGTCTCCGCTATTTTTTTCCCTCTCTGAACAGTTCCAATGAATGTGGTGATGACCTCCACCTCCCTACACCTGCTTATCTCTGCTTTAGCTGGGATTCTGTGTTTTTTTGGAATCGATCAATCCTGGTTTAACACCACCGTTTAATTGTGGGTCCATGTAAAGTAGAAATGGATTGATTGTTGTTGATTTAAGAAAGTAGGTAGGCACTAACTGAGTAGTTTTTTTTTTGTGTTATGAAGAAAAGTGGACAAGGTCTGCATAAAATGAATATGGGAGAATATATACTGTGTTTAAGTGTGTCCTTCAGATGGAAAGTTTTTGTTTTGGTTACAAAACTTTAACCTTGTGATGTCCTACGCATGTATTTCAGATGTTTTTCTTTCTGAAAGTTGACAGCTTATAGCCTTTTTTGGAGACTAGTATCAAGACTGGCGTAATCACGGATGTGTTTTGAATCAAAAAGTACACTGTGCCTTTGCATAGAAAATAAGTTTCATGAATGTTTTAAGTTTTATGAAAACTGGTTTAGAATGTTCAAGGCTGCTTCATGTCAGGGTTGTGCACCAATCAGAAATGAATTGAAAATGCCTTTTAATTTTCGATTTAGTTCATTGATTTGAATTTAGGTAACAAACAGGACGACAAATTGCAATTCAAATTTGAATGTAAGGAAGTATAATTGGAACAGATAGATAGTAGATAGTCGACTAAAATCGAACGGATTTAGTTAAATTGTAATGCATTAATTTAGAATTTCTCTAAAATGTCCAAAACCCATTATATACTCCTGGAGAAAATATCTATTAACCTGTTAAAATGGAAGATATTAAAGTTTGAACATGCAAAACAGACACAGATTTAACTGCTGTGATATATAACATATTTTTTCTTTATCTTAAAATTAAACAAAACCACTTCTCCTAAAGAAGAACATATTGTCTTCTTTTCAATGACTGATATATGCTTTATAACAACTTGCATACATCATTCTTTATTCGTTCAAGCAGACATATTTATTTATTTGTATAAATTAAGACCGAATGCACGGACGGATGCACTGACGCACATCCGATATTCTCACAACTGTTTACGTTCTCTTAAGACATAGCCGACTGTGTTTATGTCAATACTCTCTAAAACGGACATTTTGACATAATGTTGTGTGTATTTGTCCATTCAGAGGTGAAAGAAAGCTCAATTCAATACTCACACACTGTAAGAGGTAGCTGTGTGTACGGCTGCGCACTTCGGGTGTGTGTGCACAGAAAACCGTACCGAATAGAGTTCTCTTTCGCGCCGTCACGCTTATTCAGATCTATCCATTTGTCTGCTCTTCTCTTTCTCTTAGACGCAAACATTTTTTAAAGTTTTATGAGACATGCATCAAGCGCATGCCAACTTATGTATGTCCCGCCAGGTAGATCACCGCGTGACAATTCAATTTAGTTATTTTCTCGTTTTCGTCTGTAAAAATTTTTAATGAAAATAATGACGAAAATGATTTGTCAGCAAAATTAACACAGATGGATGGATGGATGGAGTGAGTTTTGCACACAAAACTGTCTTTTTTTAATATAGGTGACCACTTTCAGATATTCCACTGTGACACTCAAAAAGCTGACAGTTTGAAGCAATCTGTCAGCTTTGCCATACTGACATCTCTAATAACAAAATGTGGTCCAATGTGGCACCTAATTTGCTGGCTTATTCACCTCCCATGATAGCAGGTGTCAGCAGAATGATGACAAAAATATGATGTGCTGTATCACAGGTTTATGTATTGATTCAATTTGCTGGACAAAGCATGAAAAACAAACATTAGGAGGTGTCTAAATTAAATTGAACTTAGTTTATGTGTATAGATCCAAACCATTTTAATTTCAGTGGCCTATTTTGGCAGATATTAAACTTGCTGTAAAAACAGGAAAGAAAAGAAAAGAAAAGTAGCATTACATAGAGGCACAACATTACACAGGGCTAGTTCTAAACACGGCATAACAGCTTTCCACCCACACTGGTATCAGAAACTTAATTTGTTTACTCATTGCCATATAACCATATGAATTAGTCACATTTCACACTGTAGTTAACTGTCATTTTTATTTTTTGTGTTTATTTAAAACAAAGCAAACTTGGTAGAATTGTATTGTGGCAGTTGGCAATGTAATGCGCATATTTCCTCCATTATGAATGTCTTCACCTATTTGCTAGCGTTATTTTGACCAACATGCGGTGGCTTTGTTTTGTTACTTATTGTAAAGCACTAAAAATTAATTCATGAACACATTTAAAATTGTCATTTATTTTATTTAACAAATTGAATCAGTGGATTTTATTGATAGAGTATTTAAATCTACAGTCTCTTACCCTGAAAAACAAAAATAGTTTGACCATGAAGCACATTTATGCCAGGTTCAGACTACACAATATTTTTGTCTGTACCAAAAGCCACTGAGTGTTACAATCTGGTTGTGCAGTGAGGGAAAACAGGATGCGGACTTCAAATAGATGGGTTTAATACAAAGCATAGGACACAACCAAACATCAGGGTAACACAAACGAGAACGGACCATGAGTGCAGAGGAGTGAGACAATATAAAGGGAGTGCTAACGAAGACGACCAGGTGCAGGGAATCCAGGGAGAGCGGGAGAGATGAGGAGTGATTGAATTCAGGTGTGAGACAGGGAGGATCATGGGAAATGGAGTCCGGGACAGGCATGGATTGTAACATTACCTCCCCTTAGATGAAACACCGGGGAGGGGGGGGGGGGGGGGTCGGCGCCCTGGAGACCTACAAGGGTGGGACTAGGACATCGGGCGGCCATGGCGGGTCAGGAGTCTCGGGCGGCCATGGCGGATCAGGAGCCTCGGGAGTCCACGGCGGATCAGGAGCCTCGGGAGTCCACGGCGGATCAGGAGCCTCGGGAGTCCACGGCGGATCAGGAGCCTCGGCGGATCAGGAGCCTCGGGAGTCCACGGCGGATCAGGAGCCTCAGGAGTTCACGGTGGATCAGGAGCCGTGGGATGCCATGGCGGATCAGGAGCCCCACCCACATGTGTTCCACCCACATGTTCCCCACCCACGGGTGTATAGCCCCCCCAAAAAAATTTTCTTGGGGGAATCCAGGGGTAGTATGGAGGGCACGTGGAATGGGACGGGCTCCTGGGCTGGAGCGGGCTCGAGGAGAGCCGGAGCGGGCTCGAGGAGAGCCGGAGCGGGCTCGAGGAAGCCTGGAGCGGAATCCAGGAGACCCGGAGCGGGTACTTGGAAGCCTGGAGCGGAATCCAGGAGACCCGGAGCGTGAACTGGGAAGCCTGGAGCGGAATCCAGGAGACCCGGAGCGTGAACTGGGAAGCCTGGAACGGAATCCAGGAGACCCGGAGCGTGAACTTGGAAGCCTGGAGCGGAATCCAGGAGACCCGGCGCGTGAACTGGGAAGCCTGGAGCGGAATCCAGGAGACTCGGAGCAGGAACTGGGAAGCCTGGAGCGGAATCCAGGAGACTTGGAGCGTGAACTGGGAGGTTTCAGGTGAACTCGTGGAGAGCTGGCTCATGGGGAACTGAGGCGACAGGATCGCTCCAAAAGTCTATGAACCAGAGGTCCTGTGGCTCTGGCGTAGCGGCGGCCATCTTGGCCAGAGACGAGGGCTCTGGCGTGGCGGCGGCCATCTTGGCCGGAGACGAGGGCTCTGGCGTGGCGGCGGCCATCTTGGCCAGAGATGAGGGCTTCGCGTTGGCCCTCCTTCTCGGCCGTTTGGGCTTTTGGACAGGCAGGACAATACAGGAAGGCCCACTGGAGGGATAGGTGGAGGAGACTGGCTGAGGGTGAACTGACCAGGCCACGTGTTTCTCTGAGGGGACCGGACGAGGAAGACACACATTCTTATGAACCTCTTCGATTTTGAAATCAGAACAATTTAAAGACAGTATCAGAATTATTGACTCGACTAGGGAAAAGGAACAGGCAGGTTCAATATAGCGAATGGTGTCCTCGTCCAGCCCCATCAGAAAACACGCGTTTAAAGGAGCATCTGGCCAGTTCACCAAACAAGAATTCCGCAAATTCCTCCACGTACCTCTCCAGCGGGCGACCGTCCTGCCTAAGGCCCCACAGACGGTCCACTGCTGTCGTGTCTTTAAGGGGGGACACGGGAGAGATTGGGGTCAGGAAGATACCCATCCTAGCATTGAAGTCCTTCAGTTAGGTCCGTTCTTCTGTTACAATCTGGTTGTGCAGTGAGGGAAAACAGGATGCAGACTTCAAATAATAGATGGGTTTAATACAAAGCATACGACACAACCAAACATCAGGGTAACACAAACGAGAACGGACCATGAGTGCAGAGGAGTGAGACAATATAAAGGGAGTGCTAACGAAGACGACCAGGTGCAGGGAATCCAGGGAGAGCGGGAGAGATGAGGAGTGATTGAGTTCAGGTGTGAGACAGGGAGGATCATGGGAAATGGAGTCCAGGACAGGCGTGGATTGTAACACTGAGTAAGATTATGTGATTTTGACTTCAAAATTTGTGTCGTTTCGTGGACAAAAAACATGTCAGACTACATGTTGCTTCCCGTCCAGTCATTGCTTGCTGTCTTTAATGACATGCGTGATGTTATTGAGAAGGCGGAACTAGTGGCTAACTTCCAGAAATAAGAGCGTAAACAAACTACCGAAGTGACGTTGTTATGTCTGAAAACGTTCAGTATTGTGTCCTGTTGGACTCTGTTATGTTATACACTGCGTGTGACGGGTTACAGTGCCTTTAAGGCTTACAGCAGTGGTTTACGGCAAAGGTCGAAAACATGAGGTTTGGCGGAGTGAAGTAAAATGTAATATGAACGAAGCTACACGTGGTGGTTATTGAGTCCTACACAAACACAACAGACGTGTTTGCTTAACGCTAATTACAGTACTCGCCGGGTTGCTTAAGTGCCTTCGCTATCGTTCGCCAACATCATAAAGGCAGGAGTAGTGTTGCCATACCTCCACAAACCTTTCCTCCATTGCATAATTCCAATAGAACAAAAACCATCATCTCTTTCATTTCTCCATGTTTTAAAGCTCTATACAGAAGACCTATTGGTCAACTTCACAGATGTGATGGAAGCCGTCATGGAGGACCACGCTAACATGCGAGGCTGTGTCCGAAATCCCCCCCCCCCCCCATACCCTTAAATATGGCACTATTTGAGGGGACAGTCATTTGTAGTGCATGGTGTCCGAAACCATAGTGGACGTTATCGAGGGCATTCATTCAATCCCACAATGCACCGCAATAACAAGTGTACAACCAATGTACGCTCAACGGCATTGTCATCTACTATGACACACTATATGAGATAAAACAATAGAGTCTTGCTTTCTAAAAATCAAAATCAGGCGCATATCATGAAGTCTGCACCCGGCATTACACAAACTTGAGAACACCAAAAAGTGCTAGTTTGCACCCTGCTCTCTCATATATTGTGTGAAATAATGGAATCATGTTAAAAATTTCACCAACTGTTTGTCTCCTCAGCTGAACTGGTATAAGCTGCATCCGTAGCTTTGCTCTGGTGGAACGTGTATGCTCCAAAGAATAAGATTAAATGTCAAAAGCTGTACAACTGAGAATATTTTTTCTGAGTTGATTTGGACATTTTTTACTGTAGTTAACACCTGATCTTTCTGATCAATCACCTTGTGATGAACATCGCTTTGCTTTATATAAAATGTGTAAGTAGCATTCATTATCTGATGTTATCATCAGACAGCACCCTGTAACAATAGTGAAACATGAAGGTTATTTGAAACAAGTTTCATTTGATCAATCCTGGTTGGTATGTTTCAGCATGAAAGACTAAAGAAATCTCCATTTTATGTTAATATTATGGGGGAAAAAATGCTGATGTATCTGCAAAGGCAACTTTGCAATTCCCGTAACTGTGGGGGTCTGAAATAATGGCTTTGTGCCTGTTCTGCACTTCATCTGCAGACTGTTAGATCGACAGATCGAAGAAATGCCATTGGATAGCTCATACTTATTATGCTCAAATGGGTTTGGGATTGAGACCCTGGCTGTTTTCTCAATTTGCAGCCTTAAGGCAGCGATTTAAGCAGATAAAAAACCAAATATGGAAGTATAAAAGCACCCTCCAATCTGTCATTCATATGACCTTGTCTTTTAGAGGACAGCAAGTCAAAATGAATCTACCACACATTTTCAGGACTAATGTGGAGGTAATACCAAGACTTAAAGATATGAGTGCACATAACACTGGGTGACCTAACTGACTCGTATAATGATGATGAAGTCATTAACGTGAAGAATTTAGAAAGTATTCATTCAATCCTCTCTCGTGGCTGATGTAACCTTTTGAAAGTTCTAGAGAAAACGTCTCGGGTTATGACTATAACCCTTGTTCCCTGAGAAGGGAACGAGACACTGCGTCGGAACGACACTTTGGGGAAGCTCCCTTAGCTCCCCTGTCTGAAGCATGAATGAAACTAAGACTGATCTTGATTGGTGCTACGTCTTCCTAGGAGCCCCTTCCTAAGAGACCCGAAACACACTAACAGTTGGTCCGACCTTCTCCACTGCAAAGACTTCCGCAGATAAATTTGCAATGCTCTGACCGGGCAGAGCAGATGAAGTCTCCCCTCTTCAGCCGACACATGAGGTGGAGGATGAAAAGCCTGCAGAACCGTAGGCCGTGCCACACTCGATGACACCTTGGGCACATAGCCTAGCCTCGGATGAAGGATAGCCTTAACTCCGTCCGGGGCAAACTCCAGGCAAGTCGGCGTTATAGCCAAGGCCCGGAGGTCCCCCACCCTCTTAAGTGAGGTGATAGCAAGGAGCAGTTCCACCTTTAGCGACAGAACTCGATCTGTCGCTGACTCGAGTAGTTCAGAGGGGGCCGAAGCCAATCCCTCGAGAACCACCGCCAGATCCCATGTTGGAACTCTGGAGCGAGTTGCAGGCCTCATCCTCCAAGTACCACGGAGGAAACATACGACTAAAGGGTGCCTCCCCAGAGGCCCATCACTTACAGGAGCATGGAAAGCCATAATGGCAGCCACGTACACCTTAAGTGTGGACGGGGTAAGCCCCGCAGTGAAGCGATCTTGGAGGAACTCCAGCACTGAAGCCACTGGGCAGTTAACTGGGTCCACCTCACGCTCCCCGCACCAAGTGGAAAATACATTCCACTTTAAGCCGTACAACCTTCTCGTGGAAGGAGCCCTGGAACTGACTATGGTCTCCACTACACCTGCCGACAGGCCAGCCTCTAAGTATGAGCCCCCTCAGGGGCCAGACCCAAAGCTTCCACAGCTCTAGCTGGGGGTGAAATATTGTGCCCCCTGCCAGCAGTGCTATGATGTCTGAGAACCATACTCAGGCCGGCCAGACACATCGATTTCCAGAGGGCTCCGCGAAAAAGGCGGCCTCAGCCGCTACTCTACGGAGGGGACTGCCCTCAGAGGTCCTACCACAGCTAGGACCTCTTTCCCAAACCCTTCTTAGCCTGAAGGACGGCCCTCAGGTCGCCCTTCTGCTGAGCCGGCTTTGGGCGAGAGCGCCGCCTCTGTTGCCAAGCTCCCTGAGGAGGGGCTCTAGAGGCGACGCTCTCTTTCTGTACCTGTCGGTACGAGGAGCTCGATGACACAACTCATTGTGCAAATCAGGAAAAAATGGTAAACCCCGGCGTTGAGGTTGAGACCTGTGCTGCAGGAAGCGCTCATCAAGCTTGCTTTTTAATACTGTCGCTTCCTGCACTTGTGATGGCCAGCTGATGTTAACCGCACGAGTCATAACCTCTACGAGCTCCTCATAAGCGGGCACGTGAGGTGACGAGTGAACCTTCGCGTCACCCGCCTCGATGCTGAGCACATCCACATCCTCAGATGCAGACAGCATAAACATCGGACCCTCTCCTCGCGCAGAAGAAGCCGCAGCACGGGCTTCTGCACGGGGAGGAAGGGCATCAGAACTGTCTGATGATGATCGGGAAAGTGCCTCTGCAGTCCCAATCTCCCCAGTTCCCGTTGCGATCCCCACGATCTAAGCCGCTGCGCCACCTCAACGGACGCGGGACCTGAACCGCGGGCAACGCGAGCCTGGCCGGCCTCGTCAAACACGGCCAGGCGGGAGCGTAGCACTCTGATCGATAGACAAATGCGTGTCCCCACCCATGATGTAGCGAGGGCAGGGGTGCACACACTTCTTAAACTGCTCACTCGTCATTTTTCCAAACACACTCTTTCACAGATTATTTTACTGAACTAGAAATATCAGTCTCACTTCACACACACACACAGAGCGCTGCTGAAGAGCGAAAAAGCTAGCGCGGTTGTGAGCCGGCATCCCTTTATACTTCCGGGTATGCCGTCACATACTACGTCATGACGTAGCACCAATCAAGATCGGTCTTAGTTTCATTCATGCTTCAGACGCGCAACGCTAAGGGAGCGTCCCCAAAGTGTCGTTCCGACGCAGTGTGAGTTCCCTCAAAAGGGAACGCCCTTTATGTGTTGTTCTGTGCAGATTATTGGTCAGAATGTGCAAGAAAATACAAATAATACATATTAAACTCAGGGAGAGCTAATGCCTAATGATTTCGTGCGACCAGGGCCAATGTTTTATTTGTGTATATAGAGCTGAAATGCAAATGTCATGCTCTTTGAAGTTTGTTAAAATATTTAGAATGGAAAACAGAGCTTTCTTCTTAATACACAGCATACATATTTTACATTATTCTATTTGCTTTGTCAGCTCAAGGATGTTTCTCCCAGAATAAGCCTCTTTTATAGCACATGCTTTTTTTCATCCTAATTTTTTAGACTGAAGGAGATGCCGCACGTCCTTGTGGCTCATGGTGTCTTAAGAATTTGATATGTGTGACTAGGAAAGCATGGCTGATCCTCTGTTACTGAGGCAATTCAAAGCATACACATGGTCTTTGGGGGAAAGGGCAAGACATGGAAAAAAGAAAGAAAAAGTCTGAGAGATAAGAGGCTGAGAGGCTGACGCTGGAATCTGAAGGGCAGGCAGAACTGAGAGAAAGCCTGTCAAAAATGAATGCTGCTACCATGAGGTGCCTGTTATATTGCAACGCAAGTGTGACATGCGGCAGGACATGCCTTAATTTATCCATATCAGTTCAGGTGATTGACAGCTTAATTTGGTCTTATCCTGAGGGGTTTTAACCTTCCATTCAACTCTATTAGTATACAATTAGTCTTTAGGATTTATTTATTTTCTATACCTGAAGCATATTGCTACAATGTCTGATAATTGAATAAGTAATCACAGCCTTGTTCTCATTTAGTAACATTTCTTTTGATCACTACTGGCTCTTTTATTGTATTATTGCTTGATTTTTTTGGTTGCTATTTTGTGTTTTTGCTCAAGGGCTAGTTAGGTTACATTGGGTAGATTTATTTTTGAATGCCAGTTTCTGTTATAGGCACAAAGACGGCCATTGAACATTTCCACTTTTAATGCTGAGGGGTGAAAAATTGTTTATTGAACAAACATTGACCTTTCATGACTGCATGCGCTAATAGCAGCTGACATGTTGTCACAAGTTGCAACAATGGAACTTGCCATTAAACTTTTAGGTTTCAACAATTAAACAAATATGATGCTCCAAACAATTCAAAAATATAAAAATGTATAGAATTTACAACATTTAAAGCGCATGTGAAAACCTGACATTAGAGCTGCTCGATTCTGGATAAATTGAGATTTTTTTTTTTGTTTGTTTCAAACAGAGATCACGATTCTCCTACGATTCTAAACAGACAAGAGACAACTAAACAAAATAACATGTAAGTTACTTGAGGTTCTGACAATAATTCCTGCAGTGTTTAATTAATTTGAATGAATGATTCAATGGACGAATCAGCATTTTTTATCAAATCTCTTTGACTGAATCCGAATCCTATACCCTTAAATAAGGCATTATTTGAAAGGGACTGCCATTTGTAGTGGTTTCCGAAACCATAGTTGACATATCGAGTGCACGCATTTAATCCCACATTGCACTGCAATAACTAGTGTACTAGTGTACTCACTCGTTTTCATTCACTCCTTCAAGTGAACTGTATTAGTGCACTATAAAATAGGGAATAGTGATTAAGGGTTTAGGGGCAATTTCAGATTCAGCCCATGTCATGTCTGTTTAATATCTTGTTGGTTTTGTTCATGTTTTCATGTCTTTTATTTTGAAATTTGTCTTGGTCTTGTTTCCTGGTTTGTCATGTGACTCCCTTCCCCCCTTATGTGATCTTTTCGTGTGCTCCTTAGTACTTGGACATTTCTCAACAGGCGTTCTTGTCTGTACTTGTGTTCTCGTGGACTTGTGAAAAGTCATCAGTATTGCCCAAGTATTGTTCCAATTCAAAGTTCAGATCTAGTCAAGTACAGTTCAAATCCCCGGATGTATCCTTGATCCACCCCTTTTATCCAGGATGCATCGAGAGGTGACTTGTGTGGACTTGAGACAGACAGGTATCCCAGAATGCATCTCGCACCAACCAACAAGTGTCAATAGCGGATGAGAAATCCCGCATAATTAAAAAATACTATTGTTAATGTGTCACGAAATGTAGTTTTAAGACTTTTTCAGGCGAGAATGTACTTGTTTAAAGCTCAAATCTGTGGTTTATTTATAAAGAGAGCGCCTATTTGAAAATTGTATCTGGTTTTTGGAGTTGTGAGATCCAGTTGATCAGCAGGCGCTCAGCGCTCATTAATCCCACCGAGAGCAGCCTTTCCTCAGCTAGTCCTTCTGACGTTTGCCGCTGGCTCTGATGTCTCTGTAGTGGTTAAACATGAGATATGATTCGTCTTGTGTAGATCTAATGGGCGATCTTTGGACTCATGAATCTATCATTTGTTTCCTGGCAAATTGTTTTGGCTGAGGCAGAGTGAAGTTTCATAACTTTATATTTTTAGGCTATTTAACTTTACCGTTGTAGCCTACAGCGCTGACTGTATGCTTGACTGAATTGTTTGCTTTATTTCTTGTATAGCTTCTTATACATTTTACTTATACTTTTATAATGGCTATTATTGATCATTAAAGCATTTAACAAAAAGAGACAGGGTTGTGTTTTCATATTTAATTTTATTACAGTGATAATCATATATATGCACACTTAATATATTAACACTTAACTACATATTAATATGTTTAATTTTTTTTTTTAAATGTAAACGAAAAGAGGCAGGTTTGTGTTTTATATTTTGTTTTGTTATATATAATCATGCAGTGAAGATAATTAAGGTAGACGTTGCCTGAACCACATTTGTGTGGCTATTATTGTTTAATTTGTTTTTTTTGTTTTTTTTTATGAAAATGAAAAGAGGCAGAGTGGTGTTTTATGACATATTTAGTTTTATTGTAGCCTAAAATATACATACAGAGATAACCGTAGTACACAAGCGAGCTGAGTGACGCTATCAAGAACGCTGCTGTTCCATTTGCAGAATTACCGGACTTGGGTCCTCCCATCCTCGGGAGTTCGTTCTCCTGAGTCGAACTTGGCAAGTCTGAACTACCAAGGACGCAAGTCAGAAGTTTGTGTACTTGGTACTGAGAAATGGCCCTTGTGTCATGTCCTGATTGGTTCATTTTTCACAGGTGTTCCTTGTTATGTGATTAGTCCTTGTGTATTTATTGCCGTGTTCCAGGCAACCAGTAACCTGTGTTTTTCCAACCTTCTACCTGTTAAAGTGCACTGGAACGGCAGTCAAATCCGTGACTTCCCACCCGTGAACTCGTACTAGATCGATGTACTCTCAGTTACGCGCTCTGTTGTCACATAGCCCGCAAAACAACAATGTTGCACAACAACGGATGTGGTGTTTATGAAAGTCGTACATTAAAAACCGAATCGTTTATTAAAATAAGGTATTGCTCTAACGTTATTTACCCGCAAATGTTATGCATTATCAGCAGCTTTTCTAGCGTTAGCTAGTTTTCAGTCCATTGAGTGCAAGAATAAATTAATACCAAATACATTTCCAAATATACAAATAACGTAAAATAAAAGGTATAACAGCTTCTCTTGCCTTATGCGCCGTTTTTTCTCTTCCGTTTCCCTCAAATAAGCAAGGAGTAAGCACCTTTGGCGATAGAAATGATTGTAAATGAGCATAAGCCCCATACAGTCTGCCATGGTTTGTTTACATCAGGCTACCACAATTCCTTGCGCTCAGGCAGTTTGGCGTGACTTTGCCTGGAACACTACAAAGTCGTGAGCCGTGGTTTGAAGTCGTAACTTACAGGCTCAAAAACCTGCCTGGAATGCAGCATAAGCCCTCATGTTGATACTGTCATCCTTTCATCTACTATAGTACAATATTGTTAGTCCCAAGAGTTTTCGTGTCAGTGAATAAATACATAGATTTGCTTAAAACACTTGTGTGCCATAATGGTCTAGTGGTAAATTTTTCGTTAAGCATGTTGGAGAGGTTCTGGGTTCTATATATATTTTTTTTTTTTCATTAAATCCAAAGTTGTTTATCAGTGATTGTATATCAAGAGCAGGGACACGTTTTTGTTTTGTGATTTCACCGGAACAGATAGAGTCTCCGCAACAGCGTTAAGCGATAGATGCTTCTTTCTATTAGGTACATCTGTGCCACAAGATTCAAAAAGTGGTGGGGAGTCTGGGGACAATATTGACCCTGGCAAAAAGTGGTGGGACATGTCCCCACTGCAAGTAAGTTAAGCAAGTTACTTTGTTGGGTATTGAAGTAAGTTGCATCTCATGTTTCCATGTGCCAGGTCTTTGTTTTTGACAAGTTAAGTTTTGTTCCTGTTAATGGTTTGTTTTCCGTATTAGATTTTGTTCATAGTCTATGTTTCATATTCTTGGATTTTGGATTTTCACTGTAAATAAACTGCACATTGCCTTTGTCTGATCGACGTCAGATGTGTTACACTCTTGATTTAATGATTCAGTGACATCCATTTTTAAGTCACTTACATCACCGATGTAATTTATACAATCGTTATTTGAAGCATCATGTTACTTTCGCCTCTATTCTGCGCATATTTAACAAAATATGTACATAGGCCTACCGTATAACCCAAATCTTTTGTCTCAGCATACGTTAAAACAATCACTCTTACTATGTTCTATTTTGAATTACTTTTCTTAATTGAATCTCAAAATCAATCCCCATCTTAACAGCATATCTTCAAGTCATTAATCTACAGTTTAAGTGATTTGTTGCTCCTAATGAGTAAACCATTTCAAATTATCCTTGAGGTGATACTTATGCAAAAGTTGCACACTTCAAATCAGACAAGCCTCCAAGTTTACTCTCTGAGGCAAACCTAATGACATTTTGTTTTTCTTAACAACATTAGGGAAGATATGTGTGCCGCTTCATGGAAAGAAAATTCTTAATGCTGTCAAATGACATGATAAAATATTGTGAATTATCTTAATATCCTCCCTTGTTATGTATCTTACCCATCTGCTTTCAATAATTCACAGTCCCTCCTTAAAAACAAAATAGCAATTTTAGCACTTTAGTAGCCATTTAGAGTCAGATAAGTTGTGAATGATGTTATTGCTTGCTTTGTACTGTTAGATCTCAATTAATGAATTATTCACTCAGCTGAATTTGCTCTATGTTGCATCATTAAAATATATTAATAAGAAATACAATTCCCTAGAGTGGAAATAATGCACATAAATGTTTAAGAGAATTCAGCACTTGCTGAAGTGCCGTGTGTTTGGTTTTCTTTTTTCATTCACAGAGGGTTTAACTGTGTCTTACTCTGAGATTCATCGCTAAAATATTTAAATAATGGAAGCAATAGAGCCTTTCTTTCAAATTGTCAAACCATGTTCCTGTCAAGATCTTGAGAACTTTGGACAATGTGCTTACTGACAGGACTGACATTTTTATTCTCTATTGGCTGACAGAAACCTATTGTTACTGACTCTTTCAAATAGTTAATTTACATCACCCTTGTCAATGGGATGTGGATTTCCTTTTGTTTGGGGAGGGTATCACTGTTGTTTGTGTGGCATGTAATCAACAGGGACCTTTGGGATTGTCACATTGACATGGTTCACATACATTAATTTTTATGCATGGACGTTTTAATGAACCACTTGTATACCAGTAGCAAAATATCGCCATATACAGCGGCCCCACAAAGTTAAATGCACTTGAAGGCAAACATGCATTAACCCAGTTAGGAAAACTGTGTTCTAAGAATGTTTTGCTAACGTTCCCATTAAGTTATGAAAACGTTATTTCTGAAAGTTCTCTGTTTAAAACTTCTAGTTTATAAAATGTTTTTTCTTGGTTATACAAACAATAAAGGGAAATTCCATTTTATCAACGTCCAACTACAGTTTTTCAGGGGCGGAAAAAATCCATGAACAATGAATGAACGTTCTACTAAATGAATGTTCTATTAAAGTTACTGGAAGAACATTTGTTCATAACTTTGAGAGAACCTTGCCAGAATGTTTGCCAAATTTCTAAGAACTTCGCTGGGTTACAGTATAACAAAGTATCAAACCATGTAGCATTTATTTTCAAGAAAGATAGTACCTTTCAAGCTTTTTTTTTTTTTTTTGCAATGAAATGCATACATTAACAATGACTCGAGTGCCCGAATAATATCAGGGGGCCAGTGTATAAACGTATACGTTTCATAGACTGAGAAAACTGAACTTATGGCCTCAGTTATAACTCTTATTTTTTGTCCATTTCAAATTGCTCAATTACCTAATCTACATAGACTTTAAACTAATTCTAGCGTTAGTGTATATTCACACTTAGTTAAGGGATCTCAGGCCTAGTTTGGTTTGACCGAAGTTCATAAGGGTGGAAATAAGGTGAAAAAGACAGTTTGAGCAGGGGTAATGGAAAACCTTTTATTTAACACATACATTTTTAAAGTGATAGATTTCAACTGCACCCATCGCCGCAAGTCTGCTTGAAAGCTATTTCCTCAATACAGCTTTTTTCCAGAGATTACTTATTTATTTAGGGAGAATGTGCAAGAAGCAGTCCTTGGATTTACATGGCCATAGGTAAGATACAACATAAAGTAATGGCTCTGTTAGGGAAAGTCTTCAAATGCATAAGGCAGAGGCTGTCTAAATAATTATTATATCTCACGGATTCTGCTTTCAAGCTCTCTAAAAATATATGGCATTAAACATTATACTTTTATAACATCTAGACTGCACTGTTCACTTTAGTCCCTGGTTTCCCCTCGACTATGCAATTAGAGAAGAGGGGAATTGTGTTCAAGCCATGAAGTGCCATGAAAGTAGCCATTACCAGACACCACAACTGTTTTATTGAGCGATATGCTTACCTTGGTGTTGCTGATTATTAAATTTCAATCGTCCCCTACAGTGCATTAAGATGCTCTCTAAAGCTACCCAACCTCCAGAATGAATCTAGAAACTTTGATCTATTTTCTCGGCCATTAACATGTTAACTGTGCCAGTGCTTATCATATTTATATTGTTTTGTGGTTGTATGCAGGAACATTTCATTTGGACTATTTTCTTTCTATGTGTAAAGTGATACAACCAATTCAGAATAGCTGTTTTAAATGAATGGTCTCTCTTTCTCTCTCGTGTGTGTGCCTTCGTGCACACTTTATCGCTCACATTAGAGATTAAGACCTCCAAGGTAATTTGCTTTGATATATTCACCAATGCTTTCAAGACAAGAAATTGATTCTGCCTCTGAAAATGTATCACCTTGCAAATTGCACGACTCTTTGGGCCATATTTATCAAATCAATTCTGTATACAACATCCAGAGCTCCTGCGGAATGTGTCACTTCAGTTCAAATCCATCCTGACACTGTCTGGCCAAATGATCCTAATGTTAGCTTAGCCAGGCATAAAACCAGACATTTTCTGCTCTCACGTATTAATAATCTATTATAGGAAGTTGTCATTATCAAAAACACCCAAAAACAAATACAGTAAGCTTGATCAATTGCCATCACTCTAAAACAACATGCTAAAGGGCAGCTAATAACGTTGTACATTAGCTGAAGAAAATCATTTAAAATGTCTTGCTGCAATTTCAATATCAGTGCTCTAATTTTAAGAGGAAGGCAGCCCAATCAAGGTTAATATTTAATTATGATGAGTAAATATTAATGTCTCTGGGATGACAGCGCAGTAGAGGGGAAATAAGGGGAGAGTGATGGCCGCTCGATGTAGCACGGCTCTTACTAAGATAAGATCATCGGTAAAACTGAGTAATGCTGCTTTTCATGTTGCCATAGAGAAAGACTTTAAGATTCTCTTTAGGCTCTTGCCAAAATTAGAGCTATGATGAATAACTACTGATAAGCCATGTGTTGAAGCAAAGCTAGACAGTAATTAGATTTTGCATGCAGCAAAATTGTAAGGTTTTAAAGAAATTGTATAACCAACAATTATAACTACAAATAAATGTATTAAAAAATAACAAACCATACGAAATAGTCTGCAATATGAACTGGGGGTGTGATTTAGCATAGAAGAAAAGTTATTCATTTGTTTTGGGTAAACAGAGGAATAACTTTAGGTAGTTTGTTTGTAAGCACTATTGTTTAAAAGTTTGGGGTTGGTAAGATTTTGTAATGTTTCTTTTGCTCACTAAGGCTGCATTTATTTGATACAATATTGTAAAATATTATTACATTACTTTAAATCGTAATTTATTCCTCTGATGGCAAAGCTGTATTTTCAGCATCATTACTCCAGTCTTCAGTGTCACATGATCCCTTCAGAAATCATTCTAAAATGCTGATTTGCTGCTCTAGAAACATTTCTGATTATTATCAATGTTGAAAACAGTTGTTGTGCTTAATGTTTTTGTGTAAACATGATAGATGGATGTTTTAGGATTCTTTTGTGAATAGAAAATGTAAAATAAAATAAAAAATATATAGGCCTTTAGTGGTTTGTTAAAGTATTCAAACCCCTTCATTTTTTCACATTTTGTTATGTTGCTGTCTTATGTTATACTTTAAATTATTTTTTTCACATAAATCTACAGTCTATACACCATAATGACAAAGCAAAACATGTGTGATAACTTTGCAAATGTATTCAAAATAAAAATTTAGCTCAGTAGCATTCCAATTTCACTGGTAGGTGTTGCAAATTCAAGGCACACACCTCTCAAAAAAGGTCTAACAGCTCAAGATGCATATCAGAGCAAAAACCAAGCCATGAGGTCAAAGGAATTGCCTGTACAGGACTGTGTCGAGACACAGATCTAGGTAAGATTACAAAAAAAAAATCTGCTGTATTGAAGGTTCACAGAAGCAGTAGCCTCTATAGTCCTCTATAAAGTGTGGAACAACCAATACTAATCAGTGTCAAACAGAGCAATCGATGGAGAAGGGCCCTGGTTACCACTGGTGACCAAAAAGCTGATGGTCTGGTTGAGCTCCATGATCATATATGGAGATGGGAGAAATTTACAGGAGGACAAATATCACTGCAACACTCCACCGATCTAGGCTTTATGGCAGAGTGGATGGAGCTGGCGGGACTGAAGACCATCTCAGTGGAGCTGAAGTCCACCACGGCTGAGCAGATGACCACCACAGCCGAGCAGATGGGGCTAAAGACCCCCATGGTGAAGCAGAAGACCACCACAGCAGAGAAGACATGACTGAAGATCCCCACAGTGGAGCAGAAGACCACCACAGTAGAGTAGATGGGACTGATAACCACCACGGTAGATCAGGCAGGGCTAGAAGCCACCACTGCGGATCAGAAGCCCACCAAGGTGGAGCAGGTGGGACTGTAATAGAAAGCACGGAGAGGTTAGAAACGTCTTCTGTGGCCATCGCTGGGAAACAAACAGGGTTCAGAGAAGGCCTCCTTGGCAAGCAGAGAGTAGACGGCCTCTGTGGCCGTGTCAGAGTAGGCAGCAAGTTCAGGGACGATCTCCATGATCATGTCAGTGCAGACAAGAATTTCAGGGGCAACCTCCGTGGTCGTATCTGGGCAGACAGGAAGTTCAGGGATGACCTCCGTGGTCATGTCAGAGAAGACAGGGAGTTCAGGGACGACCTCCTTGGTCATATCATGGCAGACTGGAAATTAAAGGACTACCTCAGTGGTTGTGACGGAGCTTAGAGAGAGTTCATGAGCAGACGCCGCCGCCTCGGGTGGAACTGGAGTGGTTACTGCTGCCCTGGGAAGAGATGGAGCAGTCGCAGCCACCTCGGAAGGAGTTGGAGTGGTCTCCGCTGCCTCAGGAGGAGCTGGAGCGGTTGCAAACACGGGAAGACCTGGAGCGGTCCCCGCCGCCTCGGGAGAAGCAGGTGAAAGTGTGTATGGCCCACACACACAAGATGTCGGTTGCCATCACAGGAAGCACAGCCTATGGTGGAAGGACCTCTGAGACCGCACCGACATCAGCATGGATAACAGTCTCAAACTCCTTGGAACAGCCTTTGAAGCTTCGGGTATGGCGGTTGTGGCCACTGGCGACTGGTGACTGGCGACTGAAAGCAGGCAGAGATGAGGATCCATGTGCAACTTGGTTTAATAATAATAATCAAAAAAGAGAACAAACAGAGGGAAGCCAAAGCAAACAAAGAAATACAGAAAGGGAGCATATACAGCAAACAATGACTGACAACCAAACAAGGGAAACACAGGGGTATAAATACACAAGGGGTGATTGGCAAACAAGAAAAACCTGGAAACAATCAGGAACTAATCAACACGAAAAACTACAAAAGGACTACAAAAAATGGCACAAAACAAAAAATAACATAAAAGTCCACACAAGACAGGAATCATGACAATATCAGTAAGTGCTCTTCTAAGGATAACCCTCTTCGAGATACAGGCCCCCCAGGAATCTTTGGTATGATTCAAACATTGAATGAGTTAGGCCAAATTTATGCAAGGCAGATTGAATACAAATATCAGCAAAGTTGCCTCAAACCTGTATTTTTCAGTATTTTCCTTTTTTAATCAAAACAAATTACCCCATGAAACTCTATTTCCGCCACTTAGGTGTGACATATAAAGTTGGTTAAAGGGAAGTCTCTGGTGAATTTCAAATTGAATGCAATATTCAGTGGAGAACATGCCTTGGAGGAGCCATGTTGTTATCGTAACAAGTCTGTCAGTGGTAGAGGGTTTGCGTGAAGAGATAAAAGGTCTATTGTGTGTGAAAACAACCTTTGTTTAGACTCGGGGATATTCCCTGACTTAACATTCAGCTGTCTACCTTTAAGCTACAACAAATATTGCAACGAGCCGTGAGGAAAAGAGTTGGAGGGATGAATTAATCGAGGCCCGGTATTGTAGCTTGTGTTGCATTTCCACTGACCGTTTCACATGTGAGAGAGGAGGCCGAGGCTGATTAAATTTGATAGGAGGCAGGCAAGAGAAATGTGTACACAAAGGCAGGCAAGAAAATGATCTGCAGGAGACTTGTCAGCATAGAGAATTGTGTTGGCCCAAGTGATTCTGCCTATTGTAATCAGAAAAATACAGGGATATCATAGCATGGGTTTACCTCACCCACGACGGAAAGGAGGGGAGGTTTGAATCCTATTTTGGCCCATTTTCATTTCAATATTTGCATGGAGTCAGAATGACTGTTCTTAAGATCACATTTCTCTGTCAGAGATAGAGAATTCTCCAGTCTCACGCTGTCACTGAACGGGGATTCAAATAAGCTCCTGCTCTCTCTTTGTGCAGATTAGATGTCAGTTAACTTCCACTCCGCCCTTTGTGCTGTACTAAAACCCACGGGGGGCCACTGCTGCGTGATTTACAGGTAATAAAACCAGTCAGAGATGACAGCCAGAGACAGGCTGCTACCACAGACTTGTATCAAATGAGAACAGTCAATACATCTCTGTGATAATATGAATTATTCTCTTTATGTGTCATAAAGGAGCTGCCTTCAGCTTTTTAATGCCTGCCAGCCGGGAAATCACGAACTTTGGCTTCTGATAGAAAATAGAAAATAAAGAGACAGATATGTGCAGACTGGTCAGCATTTACAGTGTATTTATTCAAAAGAGGGTGTGGAATAACTATTACTCAAGAAAGATTGATTTTCTGTGTAATATTGTCTCTTGCATACTAGAAATAATCTGCTTTAAAAAAAAAAGCACACTTTTGCCCCACTTAAATACATACATTTTTGGCATCTGCAAACAAATGATCCTGATGGAAGTCAGTTCACATCAGAAGTTTCCAAAAGTTGAAAAGTAGTGGTAGGAAAGAAAGAATCCGAATCCAATGATGGTAAAACATCCCATCTACTAAGATCCTTATATTTGGCAACATTTTGAAAGGTGCAGATGTATCACTGTTTAGAACAGAATAAAAACAGTGTCTGATGGAGCAGCTGAAAGAAGTTGATTTATTTATAATCCCCCCCCCCCCCCCCCCCTATGACTCTATTGCTTCTGAGAAATAAGCAGTATCTGTCTGAATATTTGATTGGTTATTTCTAAAACTCATTAGACATAATGTTATTGTGCCTTGGATGCCTGTGTGAAACCTTTATGAGGAACTTTCATACACAAAATGAAAAATGACTTGTTTTGCCGTTTGAACGCATCCACAGGTGTAATTCATCACCTTAACAATGGACACAACCAGAAAAAAGCACAAATTTAGCAGATTTTTTTTCTTTCTTTCTTACTTTATTTATTCATACTTTTTTCTTTAAAAGAAATGCCATTTGGATTATTTATTTACTCATTTAATTTGTCTAATGCAAAAACAATAAATTTTTTGGTTGTGACCAGAGTAGTTTCCAGATAAGTTTTGGGCAACTGAATGCCGTAATAAGTCTCTTAAAAATAAAAGAGGGTCAGGAAATTCTTTAAATCTTATTCACTGCACATGAATATCCAAAGAAACTGATCCCTAATTTACATTGTGATGAATTACTCAAAAACCCTCCTAGTTGAAGCATTTATTTATAGTAACATCATCACATTTATTTGTTCCATATCTCCTCTAAACATCGGACAGTGCTTTGTGACATGCCAGATAATGTTTCTTCACAAATTCAGCACTGATCTTGAACAGCCGTAGCAGAGAAACTAGTATAATATATCGCATCTAAAGTGGCATGAATGCATTGAGTACGAAGATCCACTTAACAACTGGCATCATCAAATTTTCCACTTCTGCATTCTTGCCAGACGATTAAACCAGGATCCTGTGGTGCCCTTCAAGCCGGGATCAAAATGCGTGGCTATTTCGTGGGCGCGCATCTTGGGCTTTAATTGCGTATAACATGTCAGATCTTTCAGGGGCTGAGTTTGCATAATTACATTATTATTCAATATACTTACATGACCTTCCAGTATATGACTACTAACAGGGAGGGCCAAGACCGCCTAATCAAAGTCAACTTGAGTTTAGAGGAAATGCAAGCTTACCGGTGTTGTATAAAATGGCTTGACAGCCTACCGTTTATCATGCCAACTAATGCAATCATTTTCCTCTTGTCTATACATTTAATCGATTTTTTTAAAGATATAAAGAATCAGTATTATAAAAAAGCAGAGCTTTTTTTTATCCAGCCTGTATTATATTTTGCACAAATGCACAGGCCTATTCTGTAGGTTTTCCATTTGTGATATTTCTGAATTTTGCACAGTAGCACATTGAATGTTCAGATTGGTGTGAATGCAAGCAGACAGGTTCAAACAATGCATGCATACATAAACAAATAGCACCATCTTCTGAATATTGAAAACAGTTGCATCTCTGGTTCACAGTGGGACCTCCCATTGGTATGCCAATGTATTTTGAGTCACAACAAACCACCCTAATATGTCAAACCGAAATACTTGATTTATTTGTAGTTTTTAAAATGGTATTAATATAATTGAGCCTATGATTTGAATGATTTTGATTCTTGTAAGCGAGGGTCATTTAAGATAAGAAAAAAAAATATTTTCACAGTACTAAGCCTTACATCTCTTCTCAAAGTCAGAACTGTGACAGTATAACACTATACAACACTATACAATAAGGTCTCATTTGTAACACTTATCTGTATGACCAAAATCGACAGAGTATTTTACTCAGTTACATTGTTGAAATCAATTACATGACGATACTTCTCTGTTTCACAAGTTTATTCACTCTCTAAATAAATTAAGGCAGCTTCATGCATTTCCCAGAAGCCCAAATACAAAAAAATGCGCGGTTTGCGTGATCAGTCACAATGGAGTTGGAAGAGGAGCAGCGGGAGCTAGAGGTAGAGATGGAGCCAGAACAACAGAGCCAGGGCAAGAATGTGTTTCTATCTTGGAAATTCAAACAGCATTTCACATTAAAGAAAGAGAAGGGAGAACGAAATATAACTGTGCAGTGCAACCTCTGCTTGCCAGCAACCAACCTCCTTTCAGCGTCCAAAGGCTCCACCTCCAACCTAAAGAAGCATCTTAAAGTAAGTTTTTTTTTTTTTTTTTTTAATTAGCCTGGGGTAGTTGTCTGCTGTTTTTACTGGTCACCTTGCTATTTTATAGTTGTATCACTATCAGGTACCTACCTGCTTAGTTGACGTGCGACTTTACATTCTCCTATGTGCTGATTTACTATCCGTTTAAGAGCCGTTGAAAGACTGACTAGCCCCGTTTAACATGCTAGCTAACGTTCATGTAAAATCAACACCATACATGCCTTCTGCAAATGTTTGCAAAAAAAGTTTTTCACCCTATGTTATGTTCTTTGACATTTTGGATAGGTTTTTGCTGCTAGCCTTTGTTGTTACATTACCAAGAAGTAATGTTGGTCTTTCAATATAAGATTGTTTCATGTGGGTAAAATAATATTTGGTGATGTAGTTTTAAAAAAAAACAAATATTTTGCCATCATCACATTCATGTTTTATTTTGATGGAGCATTATTAGTGTGTCATTCTTAACGAAAGAGCATTAATGTGAATATAGTCAGCTGTAACAATCTTGACATTTTTTTATGGAATGTTTCATATCATCCTTTAGATGTAATGGCAAATTCTGTACAGAAACAGAATATTTTATTTGTCTATTTTCACACTTTTAACAGCTGAGTAAATAAAGAAACTGAAAAGGGACAATTGGTCAATTCTTCTCTTTTTTAACCAAGCAAAACATATTTTGCATACCCTTATAGTCTTTGTTCCTCTACCGCAAATTATAATATATTGCACTTTCAGGGAGACATGGGCCTAACACATTCAGCCAGTTGGAACAGAAAAATACACCAGAATAGACCTGTTTAGTAAGCAGGATTTGATGGTCGCATTCCTACACTTATAAAATGCAATTCAATGTGGAAGTAATCCAAGTATTCAGAATACGTTACTCAGATTGAGTAATGTAACGGAATACGTTACAAATGACTTTTTGGGCATGTATTCTGTAAAGAAATACGTTTTGAAAGTATCCTTCCCAACACTGTCCGCCATGTTTATGTCCTCGTAAGAAATGTCTTCTTTTTAAAGCTACTAAAGTTATTAGAGCCGTGAGTGATTTTCTGTTTTTATTTTGTTGTTTGATTCATATTAACTGCATATATAGCTGTAGGTACTGTATATTATGCTGATTTCACTTTAATACACAGATCTAATATACACATGTGATTTCTTTACTTGCTGTTGACGTTCACAGATATAACCAACTGAGTTTATGTGACCTTTGTGTGTTTTTAACATAACCTTGTGTGTATTTGACAGTTTAAGCGCAATAAGACATGAAAGAGAACTTACAGGTGCTGGTCATATAATTAGAATATCATCAAAAAGTTGATTTATTTCACTAATTCCATTCAAAAAGTGAAACTTGTATATTATATTCATTCATTACACACAGACTGATATATTTCAAATGTTTATTTCTTTTAATTTTGATGATTATAACTGACAACAAATGAAAATCCCAAATTCAGTTACTCAGAAAATTAGAATATTGTGAAAAGGTTCAATATTGAAGACACCTGGTGCCACACTCTAATCAGCTCATTACCTCAAAACACCTGCAAAGGCCTTTAAATGGTCTCTCAGTCTAGTTCTTTAGGCTGTTTACTTTATTTTGCTAGCTTCACTTACATAAATGAACTATAGTGTCCTGCACCCACTAGTAAAAAATTATATCTGGTGTCCTAAAAGTTTTTGGTTTGACTGTATATCAGTCCACATATCGCAGTCCTGCAAAGATGGCAGACAATGTACTCACATTTGCTGTCCTGGGGAAACATGAGAGCAGTTGCTTTTTAGACCAACCATATAATGGTGAGTGACCTGGACACATCAGTGAATGGTGAGATATTTTGCTAAATAAAATGATCCTGCCAGGAAAATTGCGTGATAACTTAATGATGTCTGTTCTGTCTGTATCATGAAGGTGAATTTAGCATTTTCTGACGTTTCAGTGTGGATGAGAAACCTTTGGAAAACTCTAGTGTGGTCGGAGAGCGTTTTGAAACAAAAACTCTGTTTTCAAATCTATCCGGATTAATGCCTTGTATTACATCTTGAAAAAATGGGCATAATAGGTCCCCTTAACATTTGTTAATGTTAGTTAATAAAATGTTCATGTTCATGCTAGTTCACAGTGCATTCACTTATGTTAACAGATACAAATTGTAATTGTAAGAGCAATGTCTTGGTAAATGTTTAGATTATCATCACCTAAGATTAATTAATGATGTAGAAGTACAGCGTTTAGAAGTCCATGTTAACTAACTGATGTGAGCAAACAAAACCTTATTGTAAAGTGTTATTGTATGACAGTCAAAGTATTGCTTTTTGTCAAACTGTTTAATCTGGCGTATTTATTTTTTATTTTTTGTTTCCTTGGGCTGTTTTACCAACACAAACATATTATAAAATATTGACAGTTTGCAGGGAGTGTTGACAGATAAGAAAAAATTATTTTTAATTGAGTTGAAGACCCTATGAATGTTAGGCCGTGGTAATTTAGCTTTTTCTGTGGCAACAGCTGATAGTATCTGTGTTTCTCTTTTAATCAAAAGTGCCATGGGCGAGTCATGATGGGCTGACACACTTGAGCTGTCAAAATCTTTCTCCCTCATTCTGGTGTTTGTGGCACTTCTGTTGGGAGGGGCAACACAGGGACGCAACCCGTTTCAGCTTCCACCTTCTCCCTCCCCTCAATCCAAGGGGGATGAAACGCATGTTGTTTCTGATAAACCACTGTGATCAATCTTACGGATGCACAGCGAATCAGTGGAGCGAGAGCCTTTGAAAATTAAGCCTTGTCCCAGTTGTGCCAGCCAATGATTATGTGGTCAGTGATGCCAAAGGCGAGACAGAACATCAAGGCATTGGAAGCTGTAGTCTGTCAGTTCCCTCTACTAATTAAACCTAAACAAGAAGCTCAGTGAAACAGTAGCAATAAAGCAGAGATCCCACCCATGATTAGTAAAATGTTTCGTTTAAAGGGATACAGTTCACCAAAAATTAAAACAAACCATTATTTACTCACCCTCATTTTCTTTCTTACTTCTGTGGAACACAAAAGGAGATACTTTAAAGAATATATACTTTTCTTATCATTGTATATTTTTACTTTACAATTACAGTAACAGAAACAAAATCTTTTAAAGGGTTAATTCACCCAAAAATTAAAGTTCTGTCATTAATTACTCAAATGTCGTTCCAAACCCGTAAGACGTTCTTTCATCTTCGGAACACAAATTAGGATATTTTTGATGAAATCCGAGAGCTTTCCGACAGCAACATCATAGCAACTTTCAAAGCCCAGAAAGGTGGCAAAGACATCTTTAAAATGTGATTGCAGTGGTTCAACCTTAATGTTATGAAGCGACGAGAATACTTTTTATACTTTTTTTGTTAAACGAACAAAAATAAAGATTTTATTCAACAATCTCTTCTCTACCGTGCCAGTCTCTTACGTGATTCACGTAAGCACCACAACGCATGCATGATCAATGGGATCTTGCTCGGCCAATAGTGAGCCGGCGTTTTGCCTTAAAACCCGGAAGCGCTGTACTTTGTAAATAGCCCAACAACGTGAATAGCGTAAGAGAGTGACAGGGAAGAGAAGAGATTGTTAAATAAAGGTATTTTTGTTTGTTTTTGCGCACAAAAAGTATTCTCGTCGTTTCATAACATTTAAGGTTGAACCACTGGAGTCACATGGACTAATTTAACGATGTCTTTACTACCTTTCTGGGCCTTCAAAGTTGAAATTCCGTTGCTGCCTATGGGTGGTTCAGAAACCTCTCAGATTTAATCAGAAATATCTTCATTTGTGTTCCGAAGATGAACGAAGGTCTTACGGGTTTGGAACGATGTGGGAGTGAGTAATGAAAGAATTTTCTTTTTTTAGGTGAACTAACCCTTTAACCCTTAAATGTATGACTGTTTCGCCAATCATTCTTACATATATTCGGGTCTTTAGCGACCTGGATCTATATCTAACATGGTTGGATCTCTACCTGTCGTGATAATATAAAACCCGCCTGAAATTAGTGTAACAATTACAGAAGAATGAAATAAAATATATTTTGTTACCTTTTGGAGCTTGGAAGGGTTCAGTTTGAGCAGATGTTTTATACCATCATCACTGTCCTTGTCAGAGCTCATTTCCCAGTTCATTCAGCATCTGGCTCATATCATTTTCAACATCTTCAAAATCAATATTTTGATCGCTGACAGCTTCTTCATCAGATCCACCATCAAGTGACAGTGACACTAATATCTGATTGTGTTCTTGCTTTGCAGTAAATCACTGAGCCATTTTAAGTTTTGCAGATAATACATAGTTTCATTTTCAGTCTACGGTATGAGTGAAACTTCACTTCATCATTGTGTATCAGAAATTGCCACTGTGTAGAATAAAGGTGAATTGCTCTTATTCCGTCATAAGAGATTCAATTATTGTTGTGCAGAGAAAAATATACATACACAATATACTTACACACCTCGGGCCGTTAGCGACCCTACAATTAAAAAAAAAAAAAAATGAATGGAAAAACAGGCATTCTTTTATAATTTGATACATTTTTCTTGTTATATTGTTTATAATGAATTGATTGAGGAATACTAAGAAGGTTTATGTCTTAAAAAACATTTTAAAAAATTAACGTAAAAAAATGTATGAGGAGGAGGGTAGTGAATGACGTCCAGGGTCACTAAAGACCCGAGGTATGCGTTTAAGGGTTAAGCTTCAAAAAAAGCTTTTGATATGTCTTGTTTGTCATGATATAGGCTACATCTTCTGAAGTCATGCTTTTGTTGAGAAACAGACTGACATTTTTATAATTATTCCATTAACACTTTACAATGTGGTTACATTTGTTAAAATAGTGAACTAGATTAGTTATGAGCTAACAATGAAAAATACTTCTAAAGCATTTTGTTAGTCTTAGCTCATGTTGATTTTAACATTAACTAATACATTATTAAAATAAGTTATTTTAATATTTATTACAACGAACAATTGTATTTTTATTAATGTTAACAAAGATGAACAAATACTGTAACAAATTTTTCATTGTTAGTAAATGTTAATGCATTAACTAACGTTAACTAATGGGACCTTACTGTGAAGTGTTACCATGATAATCATCCACTCCAGTGAACTGTTAACTGCTGTGACTCGATCAATGAGTTGAACTTGAGAATCAGATCAGTCGTTTCATGAACAAATCATTTGGACAATTACTTGTACTTGGACGTACTAAAAGCAATAATAAGGTTTCTGTGTAATATCACAGATTGACTTTGAAGATATTGGTGGTGTCCTTATTCAAGCCAAATAACTTCCTCATAAAAGCTGAGCTGATTTACACTTGTATTTCAACAGTAGCATGTCATTCTGCTCATAAAAGTCATTCAGAACCCACAGATTATTTGCTGTGAGGTGGACCTTTTCTAGTCACTGTTCACAAGGCACTGTTGTGCCTCTTGGTTTCCACTCACTCATTCCCAGCAATAAAATATCAGTCAAATACTTTTCCACTTGAATGGACTAATTTCAGGTCCTTGAATGACTTTTCGTTGAGCTCCATTAATTTTTACTGCGGACAACCTCAAGGAGTTTCTTGCATACATCTGCTGTATTGGCAGAGAAATCCACAGATATGAAGCATGTTTGAGAGAAACTCGTCTTTTAGATGTGGAAGCCTAAACACTATCCAACTGGACTGTTTTTTTGTTTTGTTTTTTCTTACAACTCATGAATGTTGCTAATGGTGAGGAAGACTGTATGTTGAGAATTATTGACTGACTTTATTCACTGTATGCATCACCAATGTTAAGGGCAGAATGTTGAACTTTAAAGTTCTTCCAGGTCAATATTTGCTTGAATTGGAAAAATGGGTGGCGAGTAGTCTACTTTTATTTTTTCTTCTTTGTGATTTCTGAAGACATACACAACAATATAGCAAGACGTTTATTTATATGAATGTCAATATGATGAAGGGGGGCCTTCTTAACTCTTTCCCTGCCAGCCTTTTTTTTTTTTTTAAAGTTGCCAGCCACCGCCAGGGTTTTTGATCATTTTCACAAAAATGTAATGGCCCATAGAATATTTTGTTATATATCTGAGCATGCAATATATCAAAAGAAAGAACAGACCCTCTGATTTTAAACCAAAAAAAAAAAGTGCATTCCTTTTTTATCAACACTTAAATATGGGTAAGTTTCATAAAAAGACTACATCCAGATCATGCTTGCACAGTCCTATAGCTAGTTCTGGGTCGACATTTCATTCAGTCACATTAGGCAGTTTTGATTTATATGATGTTTAATGTTGATCACGTTATTTTACATATGCATCTGCTTATATACGATTGCTTGTTTTTTTGCGTCTTCTTCACCTGTGTTTTGATCAGGAGATTCTGAATTCATTCAGAAGATGTGTAACAGCACCCCTTATCGTATAACAGTGAAAACACAGAAACGTCCAGTTTTTGTAATGTTTTGAAAACTTCTTAGTTATGCAATCATTAGGGAAACATTCTGTTAGGCAATTCTGCAGACATTTTGGGAATGTTACTTTTGAATGTTATGTGAACCTTCTGAAACAATTGTAAGGGAATTTCGGATCAAATAACTCAACAGGGATTGAATTACAGAGAAAGAGAATCGAATTACATATAAATAATTCAGAATTAATATTTAACACTTTATCAACTATTCGTCCACCGATACTTTGACATTAAAGTATTTTAACAATTCTGATTAGGGTATTACTCCATGGCCAACGGCAATAATATCATTAAATTTATGTTCACTGTCTTTGAGCAAGGTAACAAAATCGAACAGTTTAAGGCAATAACTTGTAAGCACAAAGCACAAGACACCTGTATATGTGAAAGATTAAACAAGACTTTATTGAACTACTCTAATACACACAAACTAATCTAACGAAACACACACACTTGTATTCATTCATACAGTTGCAGGGAAATGTGATATTGTTAACGGAATAGGAATGGAGTCCCAAATGTCTGGCTTAGCCACTATTTCTTAACCGCAACCTGAGAGAATCAGTAAACTAGCAATTCAACCTTAGTTTGTTTGCTTAATAAGATTTTCACCAGTTCAGCCAGAATGAAGAGTTGTGTACTTGAGTTTGGATGCTCCTGGGAGCGCGGGTTCCTCTCGGGATGAAGTTGCTGGCGGTCAGTTGCTGTTGCGTTCAGAAAAAAGGGACAACACTTCGGTTGTTGAATGGATGGTTGGTTTTGCAGGGTGGAGCCTCGTGTGCCGGTTTCCTGGGTCGAGCGTTGCTATGCAACGGAGTTTTCTCTGTGTCTCGGTGAGCGGCTGGATGCGCTTACTCTAGGAAGTTTCCTTCGGCGAGGTTCAAACGGAGTTGATGAGTTTTAGAAAGAGCTCTTGGTAGCTCTAAGAGCAGTGAACGTGCAGGCAGAGAGATAGAAAGGCCAGCACGCATCAAAGCAAGAGCAAAGTCACTGCAAAAACCACAGCCAAAAGCAAAAAGCAAAGCCAAACTGTTTGTCCTTTGTTTATAAGCATGTCCATCCTGTCCGTCCTTGAAGGTGTTCCAGCTAATCAGATATTGTCTTGGGCGGGTGCTACGCCCACTTCTCCTGTTCTGGCTTATCATTAGCATAATGTCCACATGATCACGTGCAGGCAAACTCTTTAGCGTTCTGGTAGACACTTTTATAGTGTGAAGGAGGTGCCTCCTACACAAATCTACTTTGTATCAAAATACTGGAAATTATTTATTCATCACAGATACCAAATAACATATATTTCTCATATTTTAAGCAAAAGATAAAGATTTAGATACAGAATACAGAAAAACTCCATAGGTTATATGAAACACACATGATACTTGATATGTTTTAAGGCACCTTCTGGTGATTACTTCTTATAACTAAGATAAAGAAACATACAAATCGGCGGCAATAAATTCTTGACACACCGAAAGAACTCCACAGGTTATATAGACGTACATAATACATATAATATGTGTCAAGCTCCGATTGTGGATTAATTCATATTATTGGCATTGATTCTGAGGCTATGGCTTAGTAATCATGCCTGAGTCCTGTGAGGTCTTTCGTGCGATGTTCAAAGAGTCTCTGGAATGTGCAGCTTGAGGGAAAGGGGGGGGACGCAAGGTGTCACTGCTTAATGTTTATGCTGATTTTGGGCCGTTGGAAAGCTTTTAGCGAATCTTCGTCTCCTGATAAGACTTTGGATTTATGCATGAGGGTCACGGCGGTGTCTCTTGCCCCTGTGGTCTTACCAGATGTTATGTTTGTGGAACAAAGAAAGGCCAAGTCACTGACCAATCCTGTCCTTGCACTCAGGTTTGAGATAAGGCAGATGAGTGGGAAAAAGGTGTCTTCTCTTGGCCATTTGGCCCCATTGATTAGTTTTATGACTCGCTGATTCAGTGAAGGAGGTATCTGTGATCATTGTTGTGTTCTTCTGAAGAGCTTTGTTCATGAATAATCCTACACAATAGTAGCATTTAAAAAAATTAATAAATAAAAAAAAAAACACCTACAACATTATACATATAAAGCATACATATAAAGCTTTGAAAATGTTATTAAAGACCATAAAACTTTGATTGGACATTCTATTAATGTTACTAGATTTCTTTAAGCCAAAGTTTTGAGAATGTTTCCTGTTCAACATACTGTCATGGGTGTGTGCAGGCAGGAAGACGAAGATAGGCAGATACAATTCCAAACGTTATTTAATCTCAAATAAAGGCAAGACAGGTAGACGGGCATCACCATAACACACTTAACATAGACAATACCGGACACTGAACTGAAACTGAACTGAACATACAGGTGTTAATAATGGTGACTGATGATTGCACAGCTGAACGTAATTAGTGTCCGTGACAACAAATGAGTGATGTAGGCAGGTGATGACAAAAAAAGTCCAAACTAACGTGAATGTGACACATACTGTACAAATGAACATTCAAATTAAATAATTTATAATGATTTGCAATTTCTTATACCTCTATAAAAGCATATAAATGCAATTCAAAACCCTTATTTATTCTATAATCAGAGACATTTCAGAGTGAAACGTCTCGGTTACGTATGTAACCCTCGTTCCCTGAGGAGGGAACGGAGACGTAACGTCAGTGACTGACAAATGGGGGTTTCGCCTAGAAGCCTATCATCTTCAAGATCTTAGAAAACGCCCAATGGCAGGCCAATGCCATGGGCATGCGGAATTTGCATAACGTAGCTCCGCCCCACAGCGTGGGTATATAAGGAAGTACACTGGCAACATCGCATTATGTTTACCTGCTGAGGAGCCAAGACTGAACTCCCGGCCGTTTCAGCGGTACAGCGGATGTGGAAGAAGGACGTTACATCTCCGTTCCCTCCTCAGGGAACGAGGGTTACATATGTAACCGAGACGTTCCCTTTCGTTCAGTCACTCCGAGTAACGTCAGTGACTGACGAATGGGGGTCCCAATTCAATCACGCCACTCGGCTGTCGTCCAGTGCCCTGCGTAAGTGTGAGCTCCCTGTCGTAAGCTAGTACGGACGAAGGACTCCAACTTAGCACAGGAATACCAAGGTACACTGGGAAGCATATTCCAGGTGGAAGTATGCGCCAAAGTGCCTACCCGTAGGGAGGACTTAAGGAGACACATATGACCCGCGAGGGGCTGCATATGGAGGAACTCTGGGGTAACCAGCCGAAGGTGGAAATTTTACCCCCAGGGGAGGCAAGGGCTTGCCGAGGGAAATGCACATGCTCGGAGAGGCTTACAGTGGAAATACACATGTGGGGGTCGCCCATAGGGGGAACCATGCACACGGTGGCACCTAGCCTGACACGAGGGCCTGAGCGAGTGGGCAGACGCACTGGTGTCGGCATCGACAGTGCTGGAGGAACTCAGGGTTTCGGGGAAACTACCTGAGGAAAATATATCGCACGTATCCCGTCCGTGGAGAGGAATGGCGAGCAAGCGAAGACACCTGAGCCTAGCCCATTACCGGCCACCTGTAGAGGCGAGTACATGAGAGGACACTGGTTCCACTCGGAGATTATAGAATCTGGCGAATGTGTTGGGTGTCGCCCAGCCCGCAGCTCTGCAGATGTCTGTCAGCGAGGCGCAATGCGCTAGAGCCCAAGAGGAGGCCACACTCCTGGTGGAGTGTGCCCTGACCCCAAGGGGGCATGGGCGCCCCTGCGTCTGGTAAGCCAAGACAATGGCGTCCACTATCCAGTGAGACAACCTTTGCTTGGAGAGAGCCTTTCCCTTCAGCTTCCCACCATGACAGACAAAGAGCTGGTCTGAGGTCCTGAAACACTGCGTTCTGTCTACGTAAGCACGGAGGGTGCGTACTGGACAGAGCAGTGCCAAGGCTGGGTCTGCCTCCTCCAAAGGCAGCGCTTGCAGGTTCACCACCTGGTCCCTGAACGGAGTGGTGGGAACCTTGGGCACATATCCAGGCCGGGGTCTCAGGATCACGTGAGAGTCGGCCGGCCCGAATTCTAGGCACGCTTCGTCAACCGAAAATGCCTGCAGGTCCCCTACCCTCTTGATGGAGGCCAAGGCGATCAGGAGCGCTGTCTTCATAGACAGGAACTTAAGCTCGACTGATCGCAAAGGCTCGAAGGGAGCCCTCTGCAGAGCGTCAAAAATTACTGAGAGGTCCCAAGAGGGTACGAGGGGAGAGCGAGGAGGATTCAGTCTCCTCGCTCACCTCAGGAACCTGATGATCAGGTCGTGCTGACTTACCTGTTTCGTCTCCACAAGGTCGTGGTAGGCGGATATTGCGGCCACATATACCTTGAGGGTGGAAGGAGACAGCCTTCGTTCCAACCCTTCCTGGAGGAATGAGAGCACAGACCCGATCGGGCATTTCCAGGGGTCTTCTTGGCAAGAAGAACACCAGGTGACGAAGAGGTTCCACTTCAACGCATAGACGTGTCTGGTAGACAAGGCCCTAGCGGAAGTGATGGTAGCCACCACCTGAGGTGGTAGGGTACTCAAACCTACCGTGTCCCGTCTAGGAGCCACACGTGGAGGTTCCAAAGATCGGGACGCGGGTGCCAGAGGGTGCCCCGTCTCTGAGAAAGGAGGTCCTTCCTCAGAGGTATGGACCAGGGAGGGGCTGTTGCAAGGAGTAAGAGTTCGGAGAACCAGGTCCGGCCGGGCCAATATGGGGCGACCAAAAGGACCTGCTCCTTGTCCTCCCTGATCTTGCACAGAACCTGTGCGAGAAGACTCACTGGGGGGAACGCATATTTGGGAAGGCCCCGCGGCCAGCTGTGCACCAGAGCATCCGCGCCGAGGGGGCCCTCGGTCAGGGAATAAAACAGGCAGCAATGGGAAGAGTCGTGGGAGGCAAACAGATCTACCTGTGCGTCGCCGAACTGTTCCCAAATCAGCTGGACCGTCTGGGGATGGAGTCTCCATTCTCCCGGAAGTGGATGAAGCCGTAAGAGCTCGTCGGCTGCACGGTTCAGGGTTCCTGGGATATGGACAGCACGAAGGGACCTCAGATGCTTCTGACTCCAGAAAACGAGATGGCGGGCGAGTTGAGACGGACGGCGGGAACGTAGACCACCTTGGCGGTTGATGTACGCTACTGTGGCCGTGTTGTCTGACCGGACTAGTACGTGTTGACCCCTGAGCAACGCTAGGAAGCGGTGCAGGGCGAACCGTACTGCCAGCAACTCGAGGCAATTGACATGCAGGAGGCGCTGGGGTCCTGTCCAGGAGCCCGCGGCAGCATGTCCATTGCACATGGCACCCCAGCCCGTGGTGGAGGCATCTGTTGATACAACAATATGCCTGGAAACTCGTTCTAAGGGCACTCCGGTCCGTAGAAAGCAGAGGTTCGACCACGGGGTGAGGGTCTGCAGGCAGGTCCGAGTCACTGGGACCCAGAGCACGCCCGACTGCCATGCCCATCTCGGGACTTGATCGCGAAGCCAGTGCTGAAGCGGTCTCATATG
The DNA here is from genome assembly GCA_039654625.1 of Rhinogobio ventralis. Taxonomy (NCBI): domain Eukaryota; kingdom Metazoa; phylum Chordata; class Actinopteri; order Cypriniformes; family Gobionidae; genus Rhinogobio; species Rhinogobio ventralis. The sequence goes on from CM077198.1 coordinate 14,430,398, forward strand.
AAGCAATCCGAGCGGCGTTACTGCGGCTGCAGATGCCATATGCCCCAGGAGCCTCTGAAATAATTTCAGTGGAACCGCACTCTTGCTCTCGATTTGACGGAGGCAAGTCAGCAGTGACTGCGCGCGCTCGCTCGTAAGCTGCGCGCACATGGCGACCGAGTCGATATCCATACCGAGAAAAGAGATCCTCTGCACGGGGCAGAGTTTGCTCTTCTCCCAGTTGACCCGAAGGCCCAGACGGGCTAAGTGCCGGAGCACTAGGTCTCTGTGTTCGCACACCTGCTCTCGAGAGTGACTCAGTATGAGCCAGTCGTCGAGGTAGTTCAGAATGCGAACCCCGTGTTGCCTGAGTGGCACAAGGGCTGTCTCGACGATCTTCGTAAAGACGCGAGGGGACAGAGCTAGCCCGAATGGGAGGACCGCGTACTGATATGCCCACCCCTTGAAAGCAAACCGTAGGAACGGTCTGTGTCGAGGAAGGATGGAGACATGGAAGTAGGCGTCCTTCAGGTCGATCGCTGCAAACCAATCGGCTGGACGAACGCATTCGAAAAGGCGTTTTGCTGTCAACATCCTGAACAGAAGCCTGATCTCTTGACAAACTAAAAGACATAAATGACATTTGTATGTATTGGAAATAAAATATATAGATTGTACTAAATGTCAGCTTGTTTATTTTGCTCAAGGTAAGGATTAAAGTCCACATGTCATGCAAACAAGAAACTATGCTTCTAACCACAGGTCGAGAGCTGTCGTTCCAACCACTCAACTTTGCGACGCTGTTTGCGAATGTTCGTTGAAACGATGGTTTTGGTAAACACAGACTCGTTGAACTATGTTGATAACGACGGAACTTGCGACCATAGTTGGCTAAAGATGCTTTTGGGAAACGCACCCCAGAATAGGACCAGCAAACCTGCATTAATGGATGGAAATGTTTAATATTTTGCAAAAAGGGAATCAAAATGAAAAACAAAGTTATTATTATGGATCGAAGAATGTTTACAGTCTAAATAATGAATCTACAGTATAGTCCTGGTCACAAAGATGACAAATTCCAAAAACAAGATATTAATTTATTTATTTATGTTTCAAAAATAGCAAACGAGTACATGTGTTGATGTCAGCTTGTCTTCAGCTGTCCACCAGTCACAGACAGTTGCTTTGCACTGTTCATAGGATGCTACTGGTCAGTGTAATGTCAAGGGAGGCTCTTTTACCAGCATGGTGACAAACCACACATTTAACAGTCGAAGTAAGAGAGGTTGGTGTGACAAGGGTGGCAAATTGCCTTTCAACAACCCGGAGACGTCACCAGAGGTTGCTCAGTAAGATAGAATTGTCATGTTTTCTGCTGTGTCCCAATTCAAAAGATTTCCCACTCAGGTCATTGGTCAATTGATTAGATAATGTTAATTAAAACTGGTCTATTAGAGCTCTGAGCTGTTCTGTTACTTGATAAAGCCATGCTAGCTGCTTTAATTATAGCCATCTACCATAAAATCAATACGGGTGGCTTGGCAGCGCTAATGTTCGGCTATATTGATTTGAAATAACAATAAATTGAGGCCTGATTACAGGAGATTTATGAATGACGTTATATTTTTTATGTAATCAGGAAGATTCCTCCACATTTGTCACATGTGCATTTGTTAGAAATACTGTAGATGCTCTTCTAGGCACTACATTAAACACACATACACATTGCATAATTATATACACTTGTCTGGTTGTCTGTTTTCAAGCAATTATTAGCAGTGTTCATTGTGAACCTTGTTGTTTGCAATATGTGTTTTCATGGGGGTTGCAAATGCTTGAAACAAAGACTCCAACTAAATGGAAGGGGTTATAAAAATTATCAGCAAAAATAAAATAGGGAGAATTCTAATCTTCTAAAAAAAGGGGAAAAAAAGGTGTGACAGATTACAAATGAATGGTTTTGATGACGATGCACTACTGTTTTTTGATTGATTGAATAATTTATTGTTTATATGCATTTGTATATATGTGTTTTTTTTTACTATTTTATGTATTATTTTACTATTTAATTTATTTATTTATTTATTTTTAGACCATGACAGGAATCCAACAGACTGCTAATGAGAAGCATTAAAAAATGTGGTCACAATTTTTAGGGTCTGATTTCGCATTATTAACTATGACTTTTGCCTTAATAAACTCCTAAATGCTGCTTATTAATAGTTAGTAAGGTAGTTGTTAAGTTTAGGAATTGGGTAGGATAAAGGGATATAAAATATAATCATGCAGAATAAGGCATTAATATGTGCTTTATAAGCTGTAATAAACAGCCAATATCCTAGTAATATGCATGCTAATAAGCTACTAGTTAATAGAGAAAATTGGACCCTAAACTAAAGTATGCTTGATGGATTATTAACTGGAAGGAGATATTTAATAGAAATTACATTGGTGCAATTCTATGTATTGGATTGGAATATGTCTTGAATTCAGTGCTGGACAAACTTTTGTACATAAACGAACTAAAGAAATGTTGAACAAAACACAGACAAGGTGAACTAATATATTCTTCCAAAGATGCATTACAGCATCTATTGACATTATGTATTTGTATTACTGGACTCTTTAAGCTACAAATGAGTCACCATGGTTTATTCGGATGAACTGACCTTCAATCTATAGAACAGCACATTGTTACTTTCTTTCAATTGGATTCTGAATTTGAGGCTGTCTGAACCAGCCTTGCCTGTAGCATCAATTAATTCAATGCATAAGATTCACTCCTGAAATCCATTTCAGTTTCACATCTTCAGTTAAGGAAATATGGACTCAAGAGTAGATATTTAGTTTTCTCAATAAATGACCTTCCAAACTATTTTCTGCCTTGTTTTTCTTGTACAATAACTTGGTTTGTGAAAGTGTTTGCAGACAGAAAGAATGGGTTGATTTGAATTTAAACTTTAACAATGTTGCACTGCATAGGGTCACATCCAAAGGACAGTTCACTTGAAAATAATACTCACGTGTCGTTCCAAACCTGTGTGACTTTCTTTCTTGCCTGGAACACAAAAGCAGAATGTCCACACTGCCCTTTTGCATACACCAAAAGTGGGTATGGTTTCTAATTCACTTTCATTGTTTGGAAAAGAGCAACTTGGACATTCTGCTAAACGTGTCATTTTGTGTTCCACGCAAAACTGAAGTCCTACAGGTTTGGAACGACATGAGGGTAAATGATAACAGATTTTTTTTGGGTGAGCTATCCCTTTAACCAGATTTACCATTGATACATAGCCATTACATGGCCATTTGATTCCATACCAAAAAGACAAGAATCAGAATGGGACAAAAGTCGAGAATGTAACCTGAATATTTGATTTGAACCTGTTCCTGACAGGCGCCTGCACTGGTTGTAAATCCAATGATTAAATTACAAAGCACACTGGGCACTAATTGAAGTTTTATATGTACACAGTATCAATATTGATTTCAGATAGCAGATGTATTAATAGGAGGAAACCATCTCTAAAACAGAGGACTGTCGCCAGGTCCGGCAATCCGATATTGTGCCCGATGCAAAGGAGTGTAAAACATAGTATCCTGGCAAGGAGAGAATGTTACTCGAGCAGACAAAAAAATCAATTTAACGGAGACAACGCGGAACCCAGCTCCTTTATTTACATCTCAATTACTTTTTCATTTCGCCACTGGGGGCTCGGGGCCGTGGTGTGACAGAAAGGGCTGAGACTTGTACCGCTCACTTGGGGAGAGGGGATGGCATTTTCTAGCCTTACTTTTTGTAAAAGATGAATTTGTTGGCTTTAATTTGTCAGGGAAAATGAAAGAGTAAGCTTTCTGGTTTAATCGTTCCTTTCCCAGAGGAAAGATTAGGGGGGTTCACAATTTGAAAGACAGATTCAAAGGCACATCCAAACGGGTGGCATGTGCTTACAGGATGTAGTTGCCACACCACGCTGCTCAGGCAGAAATGATGAAATACAGTTAATAATATGATTCATTGTCTACATCACACTCTACTTCACTTTCAATTGCCATTTTAAAGTTAGCAAAGCTTTTTCTCAGATTTTCTCAGATTGGAAACTTTAGGTAATGTGTTAAATCAATCGTTTAATTTTAGATTCTGCATCATGCATATCTCTGTTTCCTAGACGTTAAATGTAATAACAGATTTAATGTCAAGAGGTTGCTGTTAAAGAGCTAAAATCATGCGTAGGCTTCAGTTAAACAATAATATAAAGGCACTTTTATTTTTCTGCATATATCATAAATCCAACCAGCAATGCCTATTTTTGCTCTTAGAGCTAAATGCTTTTTAAATAGGTGGTGTTAGGCTCCATTAACATATCAGGACAATTGCAATCCAATCTGAAATGATTTGCCATCTTTTCTTTTTCCAAAGGACAAAAGTGAAGGATTTGTGGTTCAGCCACAGATGCTTCAATGTAATGTCATGGATATGATGGATCTCATATTGCATGTGTTGCTCATCTATATGTCTGTCTTGCATTATTTTTGCATCAAACATATTTCTGTTTATGGCTGTACAGTAGAATTTTTTTCCCTATATGGAAGACTGTTTGTTGTTCTCCTAACTACAATTTAAATATCATATTTTGTCATACAGAAGCTATTCGTATCAATTAAATCACACTGACATAAATTCTTACAAGAGTTATTGATATAATAAAGGTACATTTTAGGACAATTAGATTCAAGGCTGGGAAAAGTTGTAACCTGTCACATTTTAATATTATAATTTCAATTTTAATTAGTGCTTTTCTATTTGGGGGTTTGATGATAAAATGCTTTATGATGTCACAATAAATTTTAGTCCACTTAATAATATATATTTTTTATCAATTTTTTTAAGCAGTCCAGTTCAGTCCAGTTCATTAGTCTGAATTATCAAACAAGGGAGGTGAAGTTTAAAATGAGCTGAGCCTTTTAATTGTAGTTTCCATTGTGACAACTTACCCCATCAAGTGTGACAATATGCCCTGCTACTGGGGCACATTGTCATAAAAGCTCAATATGTGGAACTTTCAAAATGTACTGTGAAAAATATTAATTGGCATAAGTGTGACAACTAGCCCTGGTCTAAATGAAAACAGTTAGAAAACTGACTTAAAATGCATCAGCACTGTTAAGCTAAACACATCTCTCACAAAGAATAATATCATAGTGTTTATTGACTTGTTCTGTATTTAAATGAACGCCGGCGCCTGTTATGGATCGCTTTTTGTCTCCCACAAACAAAAGGTTTAAAAAATCGTTTTGATATTCAGTGCAAAAATGCCCCCTGTTTGCTAACGTTACACAATATGTTATTCAGCAGCACAAAATCAGCTCTAAAGCCGCCTGTTACCTGAGCGGAACGCTGGTGGTCCTCTATCATGTTTCAGCAGTAAACTTTGATGCACATGAAAAATGCGCCTCTTAACAAGCATAGCATCGCTTGCAAACAGACAGCAAGAAAACATCAAGGAGAGTTCTAGGAAAGCGTATGATTCTCGACTTGTGGCAAAACTGGTTCCAAGCAGCATGAAACTGAGCTTAAAGGCAAACATGATGAGACACGGTTGGAATCCATCACAGGGACACGCAAATAGAGTTCGGCTCTCACGCTCGCATACATATATACACTTACGCTTGCACACACAAACACCCACTCTAAATGAGCTCGCCTCAGGGTCCCTACGTGACACCCTGAACTTCTATTTGCATCCTTTGCCGGCTTTAAAATGTATAATGTTCAGGTCACAACAAGGAGAGTAAATCTATCTTAACCGTGCCAGGGCGTAGCGTTGATGGATGACCCTGATCGGTGAAGTGTACTGGTCCTCTGACAGCAGGAGATTAATAAACAGATTGTGCAATCCTTTCCTTTGTGTGCCATTGTGAAGTGGCACCTCTGTGTTCCATCCATGCCGTTGATAATAAATACTCATAAGCCTAATGATGCCTGATTACTGCAGCAATCTTTGCCTCATTAAGCTGATTAGCTGCAATGCTGTAACGGAGAGTATGTCTGTTTAATAACATTCAGCAAGGTAGACACCTTGCAGAGACAGGAAATAAATAAATGCACCTTTAACCTTATAAAGCTATCCCGCTGTTTCTCTTAACATGCAAATAATTAAAAAATAAAAAATCGCGGCGTGTTGCTCAGGTGATTGTCTGTAAAACTTGCCAACACTCCCACGTTAGACACTGAAATGCTGGCATTAAATGTTCAAGCTCTCCTTCGATATCAAGGACGTTCAATCACACAACTGGGTGCCTTCCTGTCTGTTGATCCGGTAACGGTTTCTTTTTTTTTCTTTTTGTAAATTTATGACCCCTGTGCTAGAAAAATGTCCTTCAATGTCAAACGGGCCTTGTGTGTCTTCAAACAAATCAAGGGAGCAGGCAAAGTCGCTGACCCCAATAATTTAGCACACTGCTTTGGACATTTCGAGACACAGGGAAAACGCACCGACTGGCCAAACAGAGCCCAGCCTCCCTTGCTTTATTACAGGTTTCTGACCCACATTGGAGCCTGCTGCAAAGGGGGAGCATGAAGCTCGCAGGGGTTATAGCAATGACACCACCGTCTCCATTTGAAACAAAACACGCTTCAAAGACATTAAGTGAATGTTTGTTCCGGAGGAAAATTTTGTGCACCTGGCAATACCTATATGAATAAATAAAAAAATCACCTTTGTGAATGACTGCTGGGGCCATTTATATGAATATTTGCATTTAACCTGCAAACATAATTATTTCAAATTAATTCTCTTTTCAAAGAAATCTGAACATAAATGAATAAATGCTTCCAACAGCAGGCACCTGGAAAAAAGTATAATGTCTAATTAATATGTATAAAATGTATGGCTATCATACTGAGAAAGGACTCTTTTTTGCATGTGTGTGTGTTTCCAGAATTTCAGGCCGGTTGTTAAACTCTGCCTCAGGGTTTCCTCTGTGTGCCCCTGAATATGCAATACATATTTAAATAGACCTTGGGTTGTTTTCAAACTGTAATTGTAATTCTATGTGCATTTTTGGTTATACATCTGTCTGTCTACTCATTTACATCGTTAAAACGCATTTTTCTTAATTTATTTTGTTCATCTCATGCATGTTAATGGTGTATGAATGATAGAGAAAGTTTTACTTTGTACTAGATATACAAGATTGTGATGTATAACTGATGGTGCGTCCGAAATTGCACACTAAGTAGGTACTACATTTGAATTTGAACTTACTTCACGGCTGTTAAAAAAGGATGTTCTGAATATCAGTAGTATTAATGAAATTTGGACGTACTACACATGGCCATGTTGTTACCGTCACATGACCTACCAGTGTCAGTTGCGTCGCTTCACTTCCATTCATAAATCCTCTCCCGTGGCCTCATGGGATAGTAGTGCCCATTGAATGTGCACTTCAGAATCTCGACCAAATTGTGATGGCTAGATGACTGGGTCAGAGCATCTCCAAAACTGCAGCTCTTGTGGGGTGTTCCCAGTCTGCAGTGATCGGTATCTATCAAAAGTGGTCCAAGGAAGGAACAGTAGTGAACCGGCGACACGGTCATGGACGGCCAAGGCTCATTGATGCATGTGGGGAGCGAAGGCTGGCCCGGGTGGTCCGATCAAACAGACGAGCTACTCTAGCTCAAATTGCTCAAGAAGTTGATGCTGGTTCTCATAGAAAGGTGTCAAAATACACAGCGCATCGCAGTTTGTTGCGTATGAGGCTACATAGCCGCAGACCAGTCAGGGTGCCCATGCTGACCCCTGTCCACCGCCGAAAGCACCAACAGTGAGCACGTGAAAATCAGAACTGGACCACGGAGCAATGGAAGAAGGTGGCCTGGTCTGATGAATCACATTTTCTTTTACATCACATGGATGGCCGGGTGTGTGCGTCGCTTACCTGGGGAACACATGGCACCAGGATGCACTATGGGAAGAAGGCAAGCCAGCGGAGGCAGTGTGATGCTTTGGGCAATGTTCTGCTGGGGTCCTGCCATCCATGTGGATGTTACTTTGACACGTACCACCTACCTAAGCATTGTTGCAGACCATGTACACCCTTTCATGGAAACGGTATTCCCTGGTGGCTGTGGCCTCTTTCTGCAGGATAATGCGCCCTGCCACAAAGCAAAAATGGTTCAGGAATGGTTTGAAGAGCACAACAACAGGTTTGAGGTGTTGACTTGGCCTCCAAATTCCCCAAATCTCAATCCAATCGAGCATCTGTGGGATGTGCTGAACAAACAAGTCTGATCCATGGAGGCCCCACCTTGCAACTTACAGGTCTGTGTCTTCCCGCTGGGTTTGGTTCCAGCTTTCAAAAAATAGACAGTTCCATGTCGGTTCCGGGTACTACATTTTTGGGGTAACGCTTTAGATTACAGCCCGGAAAGTACTGAGTAAGTAAAACGAATTTACAGCGTAACTTTCTGTCATTATAGTGTAACTATAAAGTACATACGTGTAGGTATAAGGGAACAATATGTAATATTTGGGGAATAAAAGGGGAACTACCAGAAAAATTTACAAATTATTTATACTGTAAGTATTTTTAATTAAGGGGTAATTATCACTGTTGTTACAGGGTAAGTGGTGCTTGTTCCCCTCTTATTTCATATAGTTACAGGGTAAGTGTGAATCTACAGGCTGTAAATTAAAGTGGTGTTTGTTCCCCTCTTGTTTTGTGTAGTTACAGGTTAAGTATGAATCTATGGGCTGTAAATTAAAGTGGTGTTTGTTCCCCTCTTGTTTTGTGTTGTTACAGGGTAAGTGTGAATCTGCGGGCTGTAAATTAAAGTGGTGCTTTCTTTTTCGCTTCATCCTCCTCTTGTTCCTCTTCTTTTGCGTTCTTGCCACAGATGAATCTTAAGCAGGAATCCCATGTCTCTAGCTATTATTATAAGAAAATAAAGTACACCCAGAAATGTCCTCACCATTTACTCGTCTTTTACAGTCATGCCATCCAAGATGTATACGACTTTCTTTCTTCAGATGAACACAGAAAAATAAATAATCTCTGCTAATGAAAACTCATTTGGGTTCCTAAAAGTTTCAAACAGCACATACAGCAATAACTACACTAATCCATAAGACCCCTATAGATGAATCAATGTCTTCTGAAGTGAAACGATAAGTGTTTGTAAGAAAAATACCAATATTTAAAAAAATGTTAAACTGTAGACTATAGTTTTCCGACCCACAGTCACCTGCGCATGCATGAGAGGATTAAGTTCACAGCACGCTTGCCGTAACTTGAAGCGTGACGCGCCGAGAAACTCTGTTCATGCAGATGTCGGATGCCGTCGGTTTTTATTTTATTTAATTTTTTTAATTAATGCTCACAACAGTATACAAACAACAACATAATATATGATAATATCAATGAGAAACAAACAAGACAGGAATACAGAGACGCCAGTTCAGAACGTCATAAAAGCTTGAAGCTTCACGTTGCTCTTTAATCATATTGCACACGCTGGTAACAGTTGTTCGGAAGCGAAAATATTAGTCAATTATGAGAGCATTTCTGGATGTACTTTTTATTTTAATAAATATTAATACAGAATAGCAAAAGACATGGGATTCCTTCAGTGGAAATAATGAAAATGAAGAAGAGGAACAAGAGGAGGAGAAGCCAAGCAAGAGAAACAAAAAGGGACAAAACGCGCTTTTTTCTGTCAGGACATTAGTATTTAAAATGAAAAGTTTTTTTTTTTAAAAATGAATAAATGAATAAGAGGTGTCATAAATCGGTTTTGAAAGTTGTTTTTCAAATAAATGTTTCCGAGTTATATCAGATTGTGTATGTGTTTTTATTGTATTTACCCTGTAACTACATGAGGGGAACAAACACCACTTTAATTTACAGCCCGTAGATTCATACTTACCCTGTAACTACATGAAACAAGAGCGGAACAAACACCACTTTAATTTACAGCCCATAGATTCATACTTTCCCTGTAACTACATGAAACAAGAGGGGAACAAACACCACTTTAATTTACAGCCCGTAGATTCATACTTACCCTGTAACTACATGAAACAAGAGGGGAACAAACACCACTTTAATTTATAGACCGTAGATTCATACTTACCCTTTAACTACATGAAACGAGGGGAACAAGCACCACTTTAGTTAACAGCCAACAAAAAAAAATAATCGTGATTAATCGAAAATAAAAGTTTGTGTTTGTGTGCACATATTATAATGTAATGTGTATAATTATTATGTATATATAAATACACACACATGCATGTATATATTTAATCTAAGAATCTAAGAATCTGTGCTCTTAATGCATGTTGTTTTCTTATGGAGCATCAGTGAATGTTTAAACCTTTTTTAATAGTTGTGTTTGAGTCCCTCAGTTGTCCTCAGTGTGAAAAGATGGATCTCAAAATCATACAGTCACTGCTGGAGAGGGTTCAAATATGCAAAAGATGCTGGAAAACTGAAGAATTTGCAGGACTTGGAGGATTTTTCTGAAGAACATTGAACAGTTTAACTGCTCAGGACAAACAAGGGACTCAAGAACAACCATCACAAAACAAAAAAAACAGCTGTGGATCATCCAGGTAATGACACACAGTATTAAGATTCAAGGGTACATAAACTTTTGAACGGGGTAATTTTTATAAATTCAGCTATTTTTTTGTCTTGTAGACTTGTCTTTTAAACATCTTTTATGTAAAATATCTTATTCAGGACAGTGTTAAATAAAAAATAACATGCATTTTGTATTCTGCAAAGGGTTCACAAAATTTGAAGCACAACTGTGTCCTGCATAAAGAGTTACTGAAAAATCCTAATCCTAAAAGCTAATGAAATCAGTTCACAAAAAAAAATGACATGATTATTGGGAGCACATTCAATGTCCACACCTATGATTCTACCCCTAGTATATCTACTCCTATGGTTCATATTGTGGCATATTTTTGCATTGATTCATTTATTTATCTCTGTAAGGCCCCATTGCCTCATGCAGTGACTTGTGTTGTTGTTTGTGGTCTTTTCTTCTTTTTCATTTTTATATATAAAGATGCTGTGCTCTCTATTCATTAGAGTTTGGGGATCTGCACTGGACATGCATAATAGAAAAAAAGCCATGAGAGTCAGAGTCGGCATTGATCCAGAGCCCCTTGACTGTGTTTCCCAATAGAGGCAGCACAACTTATTAGAGGAACATGCTGCCTGCCCACTCCAGCTGCAGAAAGAGATTATACAGACAAAGCTGGCCAGCTGTTTCTTGCATGCACTATCAGTGACTAATTGAGACCAGTAAACACAGAGAGAGCTGGACCCCAGTAACACTTCATTTACTGTGTCCAAAATACATGACCAATGGAGAAGGTTAATTGCTGGGTTGGTTTGTGAGAGAGTGAGGCCTGATTAGACATAAATACATATTCAGCACCTCAAAGAGGAATAATTACTGCGACCCCTGGAGAGGCCTCTGGGCCAGATCAGTGGAATTATTTGATTCGTGTAAGCTTAGACGCTCGAAGAGAAATATCTATAGATGAAAGTAGTGTCTCGTAATTTGGATATCATTAGAGCCCCATGTTTTTACACATCCAGTCATTTTACAAGCTCAAGTCGAGGAAAAGTTTTGTATTAACTTCTAGTATGTATATGTGAATGGTCTTTGGTGGGCAATGGCCATATGACAGGGCTTGACATAAAAAGATACATATTTGAAAAGTCAAAGGCACATTTCATGTTGGTTTTAAGCATCATTTGATCCATTGGCAACTCTCTGGATCCCTAGATTTTAGCAAAACAGATCAATGGCTCGACTTGGAGGTTAATGCGATGAGCTTCATTGTTGCTGACCGGCCATGCGCCATGCATGTTAAGAGAGATACCTCTTGGGTAAAATATGACTGAGAATATATTCTTGTACTTACATTTATGAATTTAGCAGATGCTTTTATCCCAAGTGACTTACATTGCCTTTAAATTATGCATTTTATCTGTTCACACACTCCCTAGCTGAGATTGAACCAATGACCTTGGCATTGTTAGCGCCATGATTTACTACAGGAACACTCTGGACTTCTTAGAGATGAAAAAAGAATAGATAGATAAATAACACAATATGTATATAGATACATTATTTTTAATAAAAAAATGTAATGACCCAACAAGTTTGAAACAAGTTTGATTAAACCATCACAATTATGCCAAAAAATATGTCTGCATAATTTGTTTAATTGCGTTATCACAAATAAAACAATTAAATCAAAGCACAACTATGCAATATGCTTACACAATCTTTATCCATTTTTAATAATATTAGGATAAAGAATGAAGATGTCAATCTTTTTAGAAATTTTAACTTTTAAGAAATGAATGCTTTTATTAATCAAGAATACATTATATTGATCAAAAGTGACAGTGAAAACATTTATAATGTTACAAAAGAATTGTTTAAATTATATTTCAAATACATTTTTTTTTTTACTTTCTATTCAACAAATGACCCTGAAAACATATGGTTTCCACAAAAATATTAAGCAGCACAACTGTTTTCCTTGCCATTGTTCCATAGATTCGCCAGTCTTACAAAGATATAAACACTACAGTTTTATGTGTGTAACCATTGTATATCGACATGAAATATAAATTCAAAATCACCTACATGCATTATAGCTGCATATTTATACTCGAGAGCGCTTTTACTCGCTATCACAGCGCATGATGCCTAAGGGAACGTCTGCCAATTCCACCAAGTGGTTGAAACATAATTTGTATGAATTAAAATGACTTTTTTTTTTAAATGTTCAAATTTCACTGTTGTGCATTAGTCAGTTTTACCAATACAACAAAGCGGTGGAATTTTAACATGTCTGTTTTTAAATGTTAAAAGTAATTTAATGAATACAAATTATGTTTCAACTACATGGTGGAATTGGCAGACGTTCCCTTGGGCACCAAGAGCCGTGGTAACGGGTAAAAGCTTTCTCGAGTATAAATATGCAGCTATAATGCATATAGGTGATTTTGAATTTATATTTCATGTCGATATACAATGGTTACACACTTAAAAGTGATCGTAGTGTTTATATCTTTGTAAGACTGGCGAATCTAAGCAAAACTAACTTTACCGCACTCCGAGAGCCCCCTAGTGGTCGGGAGCATTTCCGTTGTGCTGTGGCTTTTTCGTTGTGTTGTGGCTTGATTCTGTTGTGTTGTGGCTGGATTTCGCTGTGCTGTGAACTTATGTTTGCTTTTTAAATTTTGTACGGGCCACCGTAGTTTTCAACATGGGTTATAATAATAAATGTTTCTTAAGCAGCAAATCAGCATATTAGAATGATTTCTGAAGGATCATGTGACACTGAAGACTGGAGTAATGTTGCTGAGAAATGTGATAATATTTCACAATATTACTGCTTTACTGTGATCAGATAAAAGCTGCCTTTGTGAGCGTGAGAGACTTCTTTCAAAAACGTTAATAATTCTTACAACCCCCAAACTTTTGAATGGTAGTGTTTATAATTTTTTTTTCATCTAAATTTTAGCTGATTTACTCACATCAGATCGACTAGTTTTTGAATCCTGTCAAGCAGTGCACTTCATCTGGCACTGTGTTGACAGGGTTGCCATGGCGATGTTTTGCCTCGCACAGCTGTAGTTACTCTCTGTGCAGACTGACACCTCAGTGCATATCACAGGCCGTCAGATAATCGCCTCTGTCTGTTTCCTGGTCCCGCACCCAAACACCTGTGCTTCGTATGCAGCCCAGATAAACCCCAGCCCCTCTGTATATGACACTGTCACTGGCAGTCAAACTAATCTCCTTTCCAAGTTAAAAGAGAATTTAACTTTGTACCTGCTAGAGCGGCAGTGCAATTTAATGCTCTGTCCGATAACTAATGGGAGAAACTCTTTAAACTTCACAGCTTAGAATAAGCTTGTCAGCTTATCATATTATGCTTGTGAGCTTATAATATTAGCATTAAAATATTCTAAGGATTTCTGAAATAATTTTAAAGGAGAGAACAACCGTTTGACTTTACATGATCGTGAATGAGTGGTTATGAGGCAAGAAGGTGATTTGACAACAATCTTTTTTTTTCATTACACTGAAATGTTTAATGTCTCGTGGTTATGCTTAGAATTATTTTAAATATGCAGTATTATAGCACTGTACCTACTCCTTGCACCAAAATCTCTATGCATACATTGAGCTGTAGAAAATTAATCATTCATGTTCTGAAAAGGTAAAAATACTGGTTGTCTAACTTAAATGGTGATGATTATGATATTCACCCTTTGGCCAGTGAACAGTTCCTACCACATTTTACAAAAAAAAAAAAAAAAACAGTCATAGTAATTTATCATTCCTAACAGATTTTCTATTAGACAGATGTCATGACTGTGATTTTTTTTTCAGGTCAATAGTGGTCAAATTGCTCCCAGGCCTCAAGCATATTCATCATCATTTACTGATCATCTTCATTTGGTCATTTTCTAGCATGCTTTTTTCCAGAACCGGATCCCACTTTAATGATGTTAAACTGCTTGTACGAAGCAAACTGTTTGCTGAAATTATCCAATTCTGTCAATTGTGCATATATATATATATATTTATCAAGCATAAAATTATGACCACTGACAGGTGAAGTGAATAACACTGATTATCTCTTTATCACAGCACCTGTTAGTGGGTGGGATATATTAGGCAGCAAGTGAACATTTTGTCCTCAAAGCTGATGTGTTAGAAGCAGGAAAACTGTAGCCTGATGTCGTCATACTCAGATTCTAGTCAGAATAGGAGTCTGATACTGCTCCAATGGGCTGTGTTATGAGGCGTGTTTCAACCGAACCAGGAAAGAAAATGCCTCTGCACTCAATTGGATAGACCTACAACCAATCAGAGCAACGGAGTAAGTGAGGTATGTTGAGTAACGCATAGTTGTCAACAGAACTCAACTGCACGCATGCTGGAAGAAGTAGAAGAAGAAGATAAGTGTGAACGATCTTTGCTGGTGTTGTAAAAAGAATTTAAGGATACACGGAGTACTTACCAACACGATCATCATTTTTTAGAGAAATAGTTCTCAGTTTACGATTAGAACTTTGCTGTAAACGAATTCAACCCAAGCGCTCTTTAGTGACATGGATGATTACGTTACTGTTGATCATCTGTCCATCATCATATAAAGTGTGCCCTGACAATTTGATTGGTCCAAACAGCTCTGGTTTGAGCATAGTTGCTCCACAACAGATCAAGTCCAGACCGAACTTCCCGACCTCAAATGTTGTGGGCGGGGCTAAGTTCGGCTGGCATTCAGGCTAGGAAAACTAGGCAAGCTTAAGGATTTGAGCGAGATTGACAAGGGCCAAATTGTGATGGCTAGATGACTGGGTCAGAACATCTCCAAAACTGCAGCTCTTGTGGGGTAATCCCGGTCTGCAGTGGTCAGTATCTATCGAAAGTGGTCCAAGGAAGGAACAGTGGTGAACCGGCGACAGGGACATGGGCGGCCAAGGCTCATTGATGCACGTGGGAACTGGACTACAGAGCAATGGAAGAAGGTGGCCTGGTCTGATGAATCACGCTTTCTTTTACATAATGGGAAGGCACTATGGGAAGAAGGCAAGCTGGCGGAGACAGTGTGATGCTTTGGGCAATGTTATGCTGGGAAACCTTGGATCCTGCCATCCATGTGGATGTTACTTTGACACGTACCACCTACCTAACACCATGTCCTAACTACCCACGCAATAAGATTCCGGCGACAAGTAACTTCTCTGTCCATACCAGGCGCAATTCGACCATGAGATGCGATAAATCAATCAAAAACCACAGCCAGTCAGAACAGTGTGTGGGCGGGCTCTCGCGGAAAGTGTACGGCACCAGAGATTAATCTAGATGGCACTCGCAAGGAAATGGATAAGTACATAATCAAATTCACAAATATTACACCATTTAAACATTACTAAAAAATACATACTGAGTTACTAAAACAATCTTTGTTATAGAATATACTTGTTTGTTCACAGTTTGAACATTCTTCTTTCCATTTGTTTAATTTCAAGATCTGAGGTGAATTTCTCATTGTTGCTTTTAGTACGACTATGTTACAAATCTAGGAGCACTAAATGATATTCAAAGTCACCTTACACACTTATAACATTAAATAAAGCACATAAACACTACCTGAGATTATCATTGCCATGTTTTGTGTTGTTGTTCCAGCCGCGACGTCACAGAAATAGAAAACGTTTCTAAAATAGAATCATCGCATGTCGCCGTCGCGGCTGATTAGGACAAAAACACTAATTAACATGGAAAAGATGTTCCCTGGTGACTGTGGCCTCTTTCAGCAGGATAATGTGCCCTGTCACAAAGCAAAAATGGTTCAGGAATGGTTTGAGGAGCACAACGAGTTTGAGGTGTTGACTTAGCCTCCAAATTCCCCAGATCTCAATCCAATCGAGCATCTGTGGGATGTGCTGAACAAACAAGTCCGATCCATGGAGGCCCCACCTCGCAACTTACAGGACTTAAAGGATCTGCTGCTAACATCTTGGTGCCAGATACCACAGCACACCTTCAGGGGTCTAGTGGAGTCCATGCCTCGACGAGTCAGGGCTGTTCTGGCAGCAAAAGGGGGACCAATACATTAGGCAGGTGGTCATTATGTTATGCCTGATCGGCAGAGGCGGACAGTAGTTAAGTATTTTTACTTTCTACTCAATTAAATTTTTCAAGTATATGTACTTTATCACTGTTTTCCTTTGGAAAACTTTTACTTCACTACATTCCAAAGCATAATGTCATACTTTTTTCACTGCACTACGTTTCATGAATAAAAGTTTTTTTTTTGTTTTTTTTTTAAACCTTTACTACTTAATTACATTAAAAATGTAATACTTTCTTACTTGTACTCAAGTAAAACTTTTAATTACTTTTACTTGAGTAAAAGTAAAAAAGTACTACATTTTTAATGTGATTAAGTATCAAATGATATTCAATTTGAAACGTAGTGAAGTAAAAAATACAGTATTATGCTTTGGAATGTAGTGAAGTAATCATTTTCCAAATAACAACACTGATAAAGTACACACACCTGAAAAATGTACTTGGGTAGACAGAAAAATACTTGTTGGTGCCAGACGGGCCGGTCTGAGTATTTCACAATCTGCTCAGTTACTGGGATTTTCACGCACAACCATTTCTAGAGTTTACAAAGAATGGTGTGAAAAGGGAAAAACATCCAGTATGCGGCAGTCCTGTGGGCGAAAATGCCTTGTTGTTGCTAGAGGTCAGAGGAGAATGGGCCGACTGATTCAAGCTGATAGAAGAGCAACTTTGACTGAAATAACCACTCGTTACAACCGAGGTATGCAGCAAAGCATTTGTGAAGCCACAACACGCACAACCTTGAGGCGGATGGGCTACAACAGCAGAAGACCCCACCGGGTACCACTCATCTCCACTACAAATAGGAAAAAGAGGCTACAATTTGCACGAGCTCACCAAAATTGGACAGTTGAAGACTGGAAAAATGTTGCCTGGTCTGATGAGTCTCGATTTCTGTTGAGACATTCAGATGGTAGAGTCAGAATTTGGCGTAAACAGAATGAGAACATGGATCCATCATGCCTTGTTACCACTGTGCAGGCTGGTGGTGGTGGTATAATGGTATGGGGGATGTTTTCTTGGCACACTTTAGGCCCCTTAGTGCCAATTGGGCATCGTTTAAATGCCACGGCCTACCTGAGCATTGTTTCTGACCATGTCCATCCCTTTATGACCACCATGTACCCATCCTCTGATGGCTACTTCCAGCAGGATAATGCACCATGTCACACAGCTCGAATCATTTCAAATTGGTTTCTTGAACATGACAATGAGTTCACTGTACTAAAATGGCCCCCACAGTCACCAGATCTCAACCCAATAGAGCATCTTTGGGATGTGGTGGAACGGGAGCTTCGTGCCCTGGATGTGCATCCCACAAATCTCCATCAACTGCAAGATGCTATCCTATCAATATGGGCCAACATTTCTAAAGAATGCTTTCATCACCTTGTTGAATCAATGCCACGTAGAATTAAGGCAGTTCTGAAGGCAAAAGGGGGTCAAACACAGTATTAGTATGGTGTTCCTAATAATCCTTTAGGTGAGTGTGTATATATATATATATATATATATATATATATCCCTTTAAGGCAGCGGTGACTATAGGCCGCACTAGTGGACGGATTGTTTTTTTTTAGCATTAGAAACAATGGGTTTTTTCCTCAGAAGTGTTCCTGAAAGTGTGACATGACAGTATGACAATAGCCATATGTTTTTCATTTTAAAAGAACTTAAGTGTCAGCTCACCACCAGCATTATCCATCTTAAGACCATTTTGTAATTTAAGTTAGTCCAAATGATCAGAGCTGTTCTTTATTCTATTTAATTTTTCTTTTTTTACTTATTATCTGCATTTAATTTGACTATTATGTATATGTACTTATTTCTATTTTCTACTTTTACTGCTAACTAAATAGGAAATTATTCTTTCGTTTTCAATATTCACATAGTGCATACTAAACTGGAGCAGTTAAAAGGTATTTGGAAAATAAGCACTCTTATATCTTTGTATTACAGTAGGAACAGTTTAACATGCCTTTTTCTACACAAAGTGCCGTCAAACATGCTTTTCTTCCAAACAGACCTTGAGATCAGTCAGTAATTAATGATCCTCTTGGCAAGAACCAGCATTAAACGAAGTGAACAATTTCAGGACTGACAGAGATTATGAAACAAAAATGATTACGGCCATTGTAATAGAACAATAATATCCTGCATACTAAAGTATTAATGTGCTAGATTAAAATAGGCCCATCCATTAGAGCACTGATTTTTCATTTAATCTTTATGGGAAGGAAATAAGATTCATAATCCTTTGATTTGCTAGGAAATGGGAAGCAGAGGAATATCTTTTAATAACCAGAGTCTCCTTGACAGCCAAATCATGCAGAGCTGAGAACAGAGCAAAGCGGAGAGCAACTATTGTTACTGCATAGCAAATATTTGCAGAGTGTTTTGACAGTAAAGATACAGAGAAACTGCCAGTTTGTGTTTGTGAAATTGTAAAAACTGTTTTAGGGTGTTCCATTAAAAAATTGGGATACAGTGAGCCTACCTTGTTCAGTGGGCTGTCCTGACATACAGTTTATTTCTCATTTGTTAATGGCACATGACACAAGATACTTGACATTTCAATTTAAGTGTACTTTTTTGCATTCAACATATTACAGTTCATTTTCCATGAATAAATTGACAAAGTTTTTCAAATTAGCACAGACCACACACAATGGCAGTTGTATTTTAATATTATTTTTTAATTATTTTGATTATTTCCTGCAAAAGAATACACAGCTAACTAACTAGCGTTTAATTCCAGAAACAACAACAAAATAAAAAATTAAAGAGCCTTTAAGAACTCTTATCTTTAGCTAACATAACAAGCTAAATTGTTGGTTGAGGAGATTCCCCCCTTCCATGTAAAGCGCTTTGAGTGCCTAGAAAAGCGCTATATAAATGTAATGAATTATTTGAAATAAATAAAGCCTTAATCTTACTATCTAATTAATAGCCCTTTTCTTTATAACATTAACAAATGCTTTCCAAGTCGAGCATTACATTTAGAAATATAAAAAAAAAAGACGTCTCTTTGAAATATACTTCTCAGTAAGCTTATTTGCATAAGATTAATGAATGCAAACAGTACAGTATATGTGAAAACAATCGTGCATAAGTGCTGTTGATGTTGCAAATGATGAAATTAATTATGCATATAAAAAAAAATTCAAGGGCCCAAAGGTGAAATCCTTAAGAAAGAAACAAAAAGAAAAAGAAACACATAATAAATTAGTGTGCATTTTTTTTTATGTCCAGATTATGCATGTGCCAGGCTAGTCTTTGATTATTTGAAGTGATTTTCACATATTGCATAGCAGTCACTCACTGTGAAGCATCCCAAGATAGTTTCTAGTGTGCCCTGGCATTTCTAAATATTTGAAAGGCGAGGCAGATGTGAAATTGAGAATTGAATGTTTATTTAACGTCTCAGCACTCTATGTACTGGCAGAAATTTCACAGAGACAGAAAGATATCTCATTAAATCAGTGTATGCCAAGTTGGTCCTTGTGGGTGGGTGGGTGTGTGTGCACGTGTGCTTGTGTGTGCGAGCGAGCGAGCGAGTGAGAATGCATTCTCATGTGTTTGTATGTGTCATTGGAATGCTGTGCCCACAGTAAACACCTATGTGCACACAACCTGAATTAATGAAATGTCAACTCCGGGCATTAAAAATCTATTCACTGCATACCTCCATGCCAATAAATTAATTTAGAGGTCCTTTTGCACTTATAAAATATTAATTAGTGGCCTTGGTATATCTGAAAGCATTTTTCACAGAAAAGCATGTTTAAGCTCGAAATTATTTGTGAAGTAAGCTGATTTAATGAATGTTAATTGGATACCTGTCAACATGATTTTTTTCCCCCACATCTTTTTTAGACATTACAGTTAAATTGTGAATATTTCTGCATTATTGAAGCACCTGTTGGGCTATGCACACAGCATACCTCTGACTGCTAGTTTTTAATGTTCTAATGAGCTCTTCTATTTTCCAGCATTTCGCTGTCTTTCTTTCATTTAGATTGTCAAATTCAGAATCAGCAGCTAATGCAATTTTGTGCCTTCATTCCTGAAATATACTTGGCTGGGGAAACCAGGTATAATTGTAACACTTAGAAAATGGCAAATGTTTAGTTTAAAAAGCTATGAAATTTTGGCTCAAACATCTTTAACATATTCGCAGTTAGGGTAAATCTTTTTTTTTGTAACTGTAAAAATGTAACTGTAACAGATACAATTCAAATGCTACATAACACATACATATAGAAAACATATTTTTTTCAGATTACAAAGGATAGGCTTGATGAAAATACTATTATAAATAATATAATAAACTCTAAAGTTGCGTTTTCCATTGTATATGATGCATAAAATGTGGAAATAAGTGTCCTAGCACAGATGGTTGGCTAAAAAGGGTTTTAAGTGTTACAATTATTTATTTAAAAAGCAAGGATTTTAGTGTTACAATTATTTATTTATTTGAATTTAATTTATTTAAGACTCTTCAAAGTGATAAACAATATTATACGGTAAAATCCAAATGTGTTGATTGTGACAGTATTCAGCTTAACCCTCCTATTATCTTTGGGGTCAATTTGACGATGATATTTTTCCAATGTCCTGTACACATTTTGAGGCATCAGTGTTCTTTGCGGTCAATTTTAAATAGTTGTATAAAACATAAGAAATATAAAAAATTTACACACATTTGTTTTGGTTGTTTTATTGAGGTCAATATAACATTCTATAATTGTATATATTCATATTGTACATATATCAAACAACTTCCCTCTTTTTTAGGGCTCTAACCTAACCTTACCATATCTGTAGTATTGCGAGAACCACTAGTAGTTCACGTTATTATGGTCTATAGTGCTGCTAATGTCATCAAAATGGTTCCAGGGCCAACCAGATATGCTGTCAGCCATAAATAGCCTGAGCCTTATAAATAGTCCTATTCCTATTCTTATAAAATCCTATTCTGGAGGTTTAAATTGCTGACCCCAATGGGTAAGAAATGTTACCAGATTTGAGGGTAACAGGAGGGTTAATATATCACTTGTGCAGCCAAATTACTTTTAAAAAATCTATCTGGAAGATGCAACTTCTGTTTAGTCAATATTGTGGCAGGATCATGAAGGGATAAAAAAAAAAAAAAGCAATTCAATAAAACATAAGACGATGGATACAAGAATATTTCCAAGTCATTGAATATCCATTGGAGTACAGTTATATCAATAGTTAAGAAATGAAAGCATGGCACAGGTGTAAATCTGTACAGACCTTCCTCTGAAAACTGAGTGACAGTGCAAGAAGGTGACTATACTGAGAGATACCACCAAGAGACAACTCTGAAGAAGTTACCGCTGCTGTCTGGGTTCTTCACCAGCTTCAGCTTTATGGGAGAGTGGCACTGAGAATCCACTGTAAATATTATGTCAGATGACATCTCATCTATAGTTTCACAGAAGGTATGTGGGAGAACAGCTGGAGGAAGATTCTTCAAAAACCTGATGAGACCAAAACTGAGCTTTTTGGTCATCTAAATAAATGCCAAACACTCCACAATCATCAGAATCACAACATTCCCACTGTAAATCATGGTAGTGGGGCTGGAAGGGTTGTTAGGGTAAAGGGTAAATACATGAATGCAGTAAATACAAAGAAATCCTGGAGGAAAACCTGATTTGTGTTCCTGCAAGACAATGACCCCAAGCATAGAGAATGAAGCTGCACAAGATGGCTTAAAAACAACAATTTTCAACAAATGAGAATTTAGGGGTGGATCTCCATGTAATGTGACTGAGCTTGAGCAGAGTTGCAAGAAATAATAAGGAAAAATTACAGTGGCCAATGGTGGAGACTTATCTGCACATCATAGGCTTGTTTCCTTATGATTACTATATATATATATATATATATATATATATATATATATATATATATATATATTTCAAGGTTTACATTATATCAGTGTGTGTTTCCAGGGTATCAAACCCATGATCTTTGTATTGCTATTGCCGTTTTAGGCTACAGGAGCATCTAATAAATAGACTTCTTAAGCAAAATTACATTACATTGTTTTTAATAATTGTGAACATTTTGAAAAAATTTATATCAAAGAAGAGGGGGGGGGGGGCATTTTTGTGAACTGTTTTATAGACACAACTAGTAAAATACAACTGTAATTTAAAATCAACCTTCTCATCTACACATTTGGTTACCTATCCTATAGTGGCAGGGATTTTGATTCATCCTAGTGATTCAAATATCATATCACAAAAAAAAAAAAAAACAAACAAATCAGATTCATTTTGATTTGTTCAATATGGAGACCCGCACTTGACATAAGGACATGGCAGCAATATACTAATTTGTTCCCTAATTTTAGTTCAATCATGGCCTCAAATTAAGCATTTGTTAATACAACTTATTAATTTGTTCCCTCTGATAAGTAAATTGTGGCCACGTTCCCTCATTTTGATTTAACTAAAACAAGGGAACAAATTATCACGTGGCCACAATTTAGAAAAATAAGGAAACAAATTATTATATCACGTGCATGATTTAGTAAAACTGGTGAACAAATTATTATATTGTGGGCACGATTTATTTAAATCGAGAGAACTAGCCAGTAAAACATGCTGACATATAATTAAATCGTGGAACTAATTGTTCATTCATGGACATCTACATATTTTTTCCTGCATGTCATGTGTGGAGCTTCGTAGTTCATTGACCCATTCTGTAGAATTCATTGTTGTGCCAGTAGGTGGCGACAAGTGTGTGTCTTTTGTGTGTCATTGAATTGTTCAATCAATCTATTCATTCAAAAGAGTCAACCAAAAGAGGTATTTTATTACAATCTGTGTGTATATAAGACAAGATAAGTAGATCTGTCATATTTTCCTTCCATTTAGTCAACTGTCGAGATGTTGTCTCAGTGATTGTACACGGAACTGTTTTCTTCAAAAAGATGTTTTAACTTTTAAAATAACACAAAATTACATGTACATTTTGGAGTGAAAATAAAATTATCTGATTTCATCTATACTAAATAAAATTCTGACCCTAAAACTGAAAATGAAGAAGACTCTTTTACTGTACTTTAAAATATATGTCGGTCATTATTGAAACATTCGTTTGAGAGGAGGCTGAGGATGAATTATGCACATACTGTACCTGGAATGGCAATGGTGTTGTGCAGTAAATTATTAATAATTTTAAATTTTTTGAGAATAACTGCACTGCACTGTGGTAAAGCAGTTTTCCTCTAAACATTGTGCAGTAGGTGGCCTTATTATAGTTTAGCATTGTTAAATTACTAGAATTTGCAAATGATAAGTCCCGTGAACTGCAAGAGTGCCAGTAAATCTATGAACTGACTTGCTTTCTCCCTCTGGAGAGTTATGCAATGACCTCATGGGTACTAATAACATACTCACTTTGCACAACATTTCTTGCAGATATAATGAGTTTTGCACAATATGGGCAGGCTTAGCTCTATCTCTCCTGCCTCAACTGTATTGTTGACCACATTCATCCTGCAAGTTGGTTTTTTTTTTCTAATAGCCATTAGTTGACCAAGGTTACTTGACAAGGTTTACGTGGGCAGTATTAAGCTTCTAGCATGACAAGAAAGGATATATGTGGCTTGACAATGAAACCATGCACCAACTAAAAATATTTAGCAAGTAGGTCTCTTTTAATTGCATGTTAGGATTTTATTTTTGTCAGTTGCACAGACAGAAGAGAAATGAAATTAGCGCACACACCATCTGTCACCTTCTCATACCTTCTCTATCCTCCCCTAACTTCTCCGCCATTCACACTCACTGCTTAGGACTTCATGACCCACTTTTAAAAAACTCATTCTCCAACACCTCTGACATTCCCTACCACATGATCGCTTCACCCTTTCTGTTACTAACCTCATTTGAGACTCAGACGAGAACATTCCCCAGCTTCTCACCAAATAATGTGCAACCACCCTTTCCTGGTTTATATCTAACCTGGATAATATGTCCTACCAAGTCATCTAGAAAGGCTCACACTCTTCACTGAAGTACCACAGTGCTTAAACTCCATTTCTTCTCTGTCAGCACCGGATTGCTCAGAACCATCATCTAATCACAGAGCTTCTTTTATCACTACTATGCTGATGACCCTCAACAGTACATCTCATTCCCCCTTCTGCTTCTGAATCCGCAATCTCAGTGTATACCGTTGCATGACCCTTTGTCATCTTGAACTGGATGGCTACTCATCAACTCAGACACTATCTTCACTGAGCTCAGGTAAGATCTCCCTTTTAGCAGATTTTTCATTTGCCAGGTGTTGTTCTCTCCAGACTGCTGTAAACCAAGATGTCAAGTTCTTCTGTGGACTACATTAAAACTCGCTAATTAGGCTGCTTCATGCTTCACAACATAAAAAAGCCCTTACTCTAACAACTAGCCCCTTAACCAGGACCAGATTGGACTACAGTGTGTAATACCCTCCATTCTGGACCATCAGTATTTACTGTACCAGTGGCTTTTAGCAGTGATTATTTATTCTAATTATTTTATATTATTTATATATTATTTATATAATTAATATACCCCTAATCCATTACACATGTGCAATTTTAGTTTAACAATTATTATTAAACATTTAGTTTAAATGAATGTAAATATAGGCTATATAAATAATATGTAATATAAATAAGATCGATGGAATCGTATACTTACACCGATCAAGCATAACATTATGACCACTGACAGGTGAAGTGAATAAATATATTTTATCAACTAAACTAACTTCACAACTTTCACTTGCACTGATATAGCAAGATATTTTCTTCTTGTTGTGTAAATGCATTTATGTACTTCATATTCTTCAATATCGTAATCTTCGGCAGAAGAGAGAAAATTCTCGCAAGATTAGAATCGCAGTTACTTTATGTTTCAAGGCATGTGATTGGCAGTTCGCTACTGATGTCACACTTTCATGTGCACGTGCTCCATGAACTCAGGATCAAAGCCTGAATTGACAGAAAAAGTTAATGATCAGCGTCATGGTACCAACAAAGTTTGATTGAATTGGTTTGGTTTTGTCAACTTGAAACTAATCCTGTAAAACTAACTCTAACTAACCCTGAGTTTGTTTCACTACCATTATGCTATACAGGGCCGTCGCTAGTGGGGTGAAAGGTGGTAACAGTTACAGGGGCCCCCACTGCAGAAGGGGGTCCACTAAATGCAGTATAGTTTTGATATATATTCCCCTACTCTTATGATTCAATATAGCATATATACTATAGCGTCAGCTTGTATGCCTGAGAGTTTAATGAAAACCACAAAAAAATAAGTTTTCCAAATATCTCCTGTTTCTCCCCTTCTTAAAAATGGTTTGGTCCGATGGCTATTCATTATTTCAGCTCAGTCAGAGACACACTGCAGAAGGACCCCTAAAGTCCCACCCCAGCTAGTGAACAGAACCAATCAGAGTTGAGGCTGCTCCGAGAACAGTTGAACTTAAAAGTGAAGTTACAGTAGAAGTGAGAATGACTGAAAATGTCGGGAAAAAATCTGGGTACCAGTAACGTCATGAAAAGGAGAGGGAGGCCAGGAGAACTATTTAATCAGTCTATCAAAATGTTCATCAAGACAGGTTAGTGCAGTCAGTGTAGGGATGTCAATATGACGGGATGCATATCGCTGCCCTATTTACTTTAGCGCACACGCCCTCCTGCCTGTACATCTCATTGCTAAATACCGGCGTGCACTGCACAAAGGATTACGTGCTCAAATTCCTCGTCTTTTTGCGCTATTGTGTAGTTTGTTGGTTTGTATAACACACAGAAAAATGGATATGCGTGTCACAAGGATTACAGACCTGCCGGCTGTTGATGTGATAGGCTGTTTAAGGTAACAGTCAAGAAAACACGAATACAACTCACATGAGCAGAGAAGGACAGGCCTCATTAGACTCATTTAATAAAGGCATATAGTATTTAATAATAGCAATAGATGCTATTTACACTAAGTGCAAATAGCGATAGATGCTATTTACACCAAGTGTAAATAGGAACTAGATTCTAAAAATACTAGCGCTATATTTAAATGTTGTTTGGCACAGCAAGGCTTTGTTAGGGGAAGCTAGTGCGAATGGCACTTGCCAACAAGGCACGCTATTTGCACTCGGTGTGAATAGACACACCGTTAATATTATGCAGTAGCATATTATATTCATCAAAATCAAAGCCAATGTTTTTACATTTGACTTTAAGCAATGTTTTATAAGAAGTTTTTGAATTGCTTAATGCCATTGTGATGTAATATTTATATCAAATTTGTATACAAATGTATATAAAATAAGCAAAAGCAATATTTTTATTTATTTATTTATCGGTTTTGTTATTTTCTGAGAAATCCCTATTAGGTTACATGGCACCAGATGTGGGTGTATGATATGAGTTGAGGGCAGTGGGGGCCCACATTTTTTTTGTTTTTTCAGGGAGCCCAGAATTCCCTAGCTATGGCCCTGATGGTATAGATGCAGGCCAAGGCCTGGGGCCCGTCTAATAAGGAGGTTCAACCAACTCTGAGTTAAAACTTGAACTCTAAGTTGACTTATGAGATGGGAAACTCTGAATTCTGAGTAGGTTGAAAAGCCACATTCAATGGAGCTCCGAAATTACGATTCACCATGGCCACAGCACCCGACAGAAAGACGTCCACATACTTCTAAATCAATACGTAAGTTTAATTCTTAGTCACTGTTTTAGGTAAAAATTGGCAGACCGGTAAGTTATTGAACTAATATTCATTTTTATGGTATCCCACAGGCACAGAAAAGAAAAAGAAAAAAAAGAATGTGGCAGCAGATAAAAATGAAGTATAAAAACATAATTCAATCAGATAAAGCTTTAAGCATAAAAGGTTCATGGGTGTAGGCTACATGACTTTAAAAAAAATGACATATTAAATAAATATCATTCAGTGTCTATTTCAGTGTGCAGCAGCTTTTTCCACATAGTTTAATGGTCTTTTCACATAATTAAATGTTCTCTAATCTAACCTGTTACATTTCTTAATTAGGGTAATGAAATTAACATTTGACTTCTACTGAGCCAACAGCAAGAAGGCAGAGGCTCGCAAAATGGGGGAGGACCTGCACCAGCACCTCTGACAGATGAAGAGGAGATGGCCAATGTTATTGGAAGAATATTAAAATCCAAGAGGAAATAGAATAACTGTTGCTTTTGTATTTATAGGAAATAAAGATGACCAAATCATTTGTGTTTATTGAACAGCTGTGGTGAGGGCTATGGCATATATCTCGGACTACCCTGCCATCTGGCTTCCTTCCATTCCATACAGTAATCTATTTAATTTTCTGAAGGTGCGTTGATAGGAATATGCGTGCCATCAATCCAAAGGGTTGCTGCAAGTTGTTATCAAGTGAACGTAATTTATCAGATTAGCCTCATTTAAACCAATTTCTACACCACTGACCTGCAATCCTGTGAAATTCCTCTTTGATGGCTCTCACAGGTTTGTGCCCAGGAAACAACAAACAAATTCTAAGAAAGAGCATGAGACCGAGGCACACTTTCCTTACCGCTCTGAAGTTGCTGGATATTGGCAGGAACTAGAACACCGATCCAGAGCATCCCAAACATGCTCAATGGGTGACATGTCCGGTGAGCATGCTGGCCATGGAAGAACTGGGATGTTTTCATCTTCCAGGAATTGTGTACAGATCCTTGCAACATGGGGCTGTGCATTATCATGCTGCAACATGAGGTGATGGTCGTGGATGAATGGCACAACAATGGGCCTCAGGATCTCGTCACGGTATCTCTGTGCATTCAAAATCAATAAAATGCACCTGTGTTCGTTGTCCATAACATACGCCTGCCCATACCATAACCCCACCGCCACCATGGGCCACTCGATCCACAACGTTGACATCAGCAAACCGCTCACCCACACAATGCCATACACGCTGTCTGCCATCTGCCCTGTACAGTGAAAACCCGGATTCATCCGTGAAGAGAACACCTCTCCAAAGTGCCAGACGGCATCGAATGTGAGCACTTGCCCACTCAAGTTGGTTATGACGACGAACTGCAGTCAGGTCGAGACCCCGATGAGGACGACGAGCTGACGTTTCTGACAGTTTGTGCAGAAATTCTTTGGTTATGCAAACCGATTGTTAGCAGCTGTCCGGGTGGCTGGTCTCAGATGATCTTGGAGGTGAAGATGCTGGATGTGGAGGTCCTGGGCTGGTGTGGTTACACGTGATCTGCGGTTGTGAGCCCGGTTAGATGTACTGCCAAATTCTCTGAAACACCTTTGGAGACGGCTTATGGTAGAGAAATTAACATTCAATTCATGGGCAACAGCTCTGGTGGACATTCCTGCAGTCAGCATGCCAATTGCACGCTCCCTCAAAACTTGCGACATCTGTGGCATTGTGCTGTGTGATAAAACTGCACATTTTAGAGTGGCCTTTTATTGTGGCCAGCCTAAGGCACATCTGTGCAATAATCATGCTGAAATAGGCCTTTTGTGTACATAGAAAAAGTCTTAGAACTTTGAGTTCAGCTGGGGGGCAAAAACAAAAGTGTTGCGTTTATAATTTTGTTCAGTGTAGAAAACTCAGAGTTTCCCTCATTTCAGGGTTAACATACTCACAGGCACGTTTCAGAACGTCTCGGTTACGTATGGTAACCCTCTGAGACGTACGTCGGACGTCACCGACGAATTGGGATCACTTCAGGGAGCCCCTATCAGCTTCGAGATATAGAGAACCGGCCAATGACTATTGGCGTGCGAGATTTGTATCTCGCGCTCCGCCCCACAGCGCGGGTATAAAGCAGAAGCGAATGCAGCGCACTGTTGTTTTTCACTGAGGAGCCGAAGGCAGCGAGGTATGCAGGGACCCGACTCGGACGGCATGGTAGCGGCCTGAAGTGGGGTCTGAGTGAGCAGTGCAACACTTACCTGCTTCCGCTGAGGGGGTGTGCGAGTGTGAGAAGGCCGCTTGTGTGCGTCCCCACAGCCGGCACCCCCTGCTGGAGATTGGAGAGGCGCCTGAGGGTGACAAGGCATGGGAGCATCGAACACCGCCAAGCGCGCTCTCTTGGCACCCAGAGATTTTGGAAACTGCTCTTTCTTTGAAAATTTGGGAACATAAACAAATTGGGAACAAAGGATTCTCCCCCGGCCCTCCTCCGGGGGAATGAGTGGTGCTGCAGCCATCTCCTGAAGAGCAGTCTCCTCCATCTCTGGGTGGCCCGTCTCAGGGTCTCTTATGACGGCGCTTGCCACCTGGCTTGGCAGCGGCCTGAGCGGGTTGGACGTCCTTCCCACGGCCGGCTCCACGCCTACGCCCGGGTGGAGGCTGCTGCTGGGCTGGGGCGGGAGCGGGGGTGGCGGCGGCGGCGGGCGGACGTCCTCGCCGACGGGCAGGCAGAGGCGCTGCAACCGGCGGCAGGGTGGAGGCAGCAGCTGGCCGTCGGGGCAGGATGTGCTTAATAGCCTCCGTCTGCTTCTGGGCGGCCGAGAACTGCTGGGAAAAGCAGGGGAGTCCAGGAACCGATACTTGTCGGTCTCCCTCATGTTGGCCAGGTTGAGAGATGCCGTTCATGGACCACTAAGGTGGACATCGCCTGGCCAAAGGAACGGGCGGTGACTTTCGTCACCCTGAGGGCGAGGTCCGTCGCCGTCCGGAGTTCCCGGAGGACCTCTGGGTCAGGCCTACCCTCGTGCATGTCCATGAGTGCCTGGGCCTGGTGCACCTGAAGCAACGCAATGGCATGCAAGGCGGACGCAGCCTGGCCACAAGACTTGTAAGCCTTCGCAGTTAAAATGGAAGAGAACTTACAGGCCTTGGACGGGAGACGCGGGTCACCGCGCCAGTTGGAGGCGGTCGCCGGACACAGTTGCATCGCGGCGGCCCGCTCCACTGGCGGGATTCCCATGTACCCCTTGGCTTGCCCGCCTTCAAGGGTAGTGAGGAGGAAGGAGCCACTAGGTCTGTTTCTGGCACTAAATGGTGTCATCCACGACCTGGTGAGCTCCTCATGCACCTCTGGGAAGAAAGGCACCGGGGCGGGACGCTGAGAACCAGCGCAACCCGCCCAGACAAACCAATCATCCAACCATCCACTCAAGCCCGACCTTTTCGGCGGCCCGGGAAAGCATAGCCGTCAACTCGGGGTCCGATTCGACCGTTGCCACTATCCCAGAGGGAGGCAGTACAGCCGAATCTTCATCCTCCGAGGACCGGAACTCCCCCTCCGATGCAGCGATCGACATCTGTTCGTCTGCCGGAGCCCCAAAGGTCACCACTGGACGCCCATGGGAGGGGCCAGCGATTTCCTCCGGATGCTCTACCGGCTGCGGCGCTTGTGAGGGATCAGGGGCCTGCGGAGGCTGGCTCGGCGGGTTTGCCTCAGCATGCTGAATGCCCAGACATGTGATACAACGATTGTGACCGTCAGCTAGCGACAGGGAACGACCGCATCCAGAAACGCACGGGTGGAATGACATCTTGAAAAAGACGCAGTGTCACACCCGTGTTGCTCTTTTTGTGAGGAAACACTCTTTCAGAAGTGCTGAAGCACCCAGGGGAAGACCGCGGCAGCACACAGGAAATAGGTGCAGCCTGTGTCTGCACTCACTAATAAACAAACGCCCTCACCGAACCAACAGTTGCCGTTTGTGCCGTCACACCAGCACGTAGCGTCTTTCTCACGCTCTCTCTCCAATAATAGCTGCAAATTAATGCACCGCTTAGACTAACTGTACATCATGTATGTAAGACCTAATAAAATTATTAGGTAATTATTCCCCCACGAATAAATCTCTAAATGAGTAAAACTGGCTGTATCTATATTATGATAGACTACTCAACATTATAATATTATTTGTTATTAAATATTGTATTATTATTAAATATTATTGTTTGTTATAATAAATATTATTTATTTTAAAATAATAATAATAATAATAATTATTGTCTCTGGTTCATTAGGGTACACTTGTAAGAAAGTAGCAGTGGATGGGACAGACTTTAAGCCAAGCATGTTTGAGTTTACAGACCTGTTGCTATGACAGCAATTCAGGGATAATTTTTGTAGAACCTAACAATCCTGGATCATGTCAAATCGTCAACAATGAAATCCAGCTATATTGAATAATCCACATACTAAGAACGGACCCTAGGTCTATGGTTTTAAATATGTTGTTATAGTTTGGAACAAATTAGACATGGCCCCTTTAAGAGATTGCGTCTTTGCGACGCCATTATCTATCAGTGCGCTGGCATGTGCGATTATGAGAAGCTCAGTGATCGTATGGAAAAGTTTCATGTTGCAGGTGTATTCTTGTAAATATAATACTTTCATCAACATAACAATAGAAGTTCTTAAAGCAGTACAAAAAATGTCTTTAACAGTTATATTTGTTCATTTGTGACGTAGCTACTAATGTGCTTTTTGTGTTTTTG
Organism: Rhinogobio ventralis; assembly: GCA_039654625.1. Taxonomy (NCBI): domain Eukaryota; kingdom Metazoa; phylum Chordata; class Actinopteri; order Cypriniformes; family Gobionidae; genus Rhinogobio; species Rhinogobio ventralis. Next base: position 14,462,574 of record CM077198.1, read on the forward strand.
CTATTTAAGGATGCAAATTGTGCAGGTGAACTTCAGAACACCCTATGGACACATGAGGATTGGGTAAATCAAATGGATTAATTTGATCTTGTTTTAAAGTATATTTCAGTATGTTATCTAGTTAGAAAGATATAGTGTAAATAATTCATAGTGTAAATAATATTTTAACGAACACTCTATTTGAGTTATCAGATTGACCATAACATTAACTCAAATATCGGTAACACTTTTTTAGATGGTCTCTTTTGAACATGCTGTTGACTATAAGTAACTTTGGAACTACATGTCAACTAACTCTCATTAGAGTATTAGTAGACTGTCTGCTTAATATCTGTTAACTCTTTATTGTGATGGTCCTCCAGCAGACATTCTACTGACTATAAGAAACTTTGCAAGTACACGTCAACTTATTGTAAGTGTAACCCTAATGCTGCCCTAAAGTCCTAATTCACACTTTACATTGACTTAACATGGAAATCACTCGCTCCAGACGCTCTATTTGCGTGGGTGTGAACGCAGCATAACCCTACCAGTGTACTAATACTCAACCAACTCAGAGTGAGTGTTAGTAGATATGCAGGTGCAACGTTACTTTTAGTAAACAGAATGTTAAAGGGACCATCAAAATAAACTGATACTCAAATCGTGTTATGAAATATACAAAATTTTCAATAGCATATTGAATAGCTTTTTTAAAATTTTAAAATAACTCCGCTTCAAGGGGGTTCAGTTTGGTTCTTTCAAAGAGGACTCACTCAAGTGTGAAAACAATCTTAAGCTGAAAGTATACTTACGCGAGCGTATGTGCACAGTCAAACACACAGCCTTGTAAAGTATACTTTTTTTTGACTCGTACGCGTACATAGGCATTTGACACATGCACAGTTTTGAGCAATCTCTCGCCACGATTTACAACCCAAGTAAATACTGCAAACAAAAAAAACCTGTGCAACCTGTGTGTACAAAGTATGCGCAGTTCCGGCAGTGCGTGTTCAGTACGTGCATACTCTTCTGATGACGAAATTCGTGTCACGTGTATGCTGAGCCTCGCGTTTGCATAAAAATATACGTATACTTTGGTCTTTAGGATGTGTTCCAAAAAAAGATAGTCCTGGTCTGATTAGCATTCACATTGGCATTTTAACATGAACCTAAATATACCAAACCTAAAGGCATAGGGATGCGTTCACAACCTGATTGGTCATCTTTTATTATGTGTATTTTGCGACGGAATTTACCGAACATCCAAAACAATGTTGTGTGCTAGGCTAAATCTGTTTGTTGTATGTGCGTAGCCTACATATGATGGTGTTTTAACCAGCTGAAGTGAAACTCGTGAAGTGAAAATGTGTGAAGGAGTCAAAACAACAACAGGAATCCCTCTGTCACACCCACAAACAGAGATCTTCTGCGAGGAGATGCGGTTCTGATGCCTGTACCAAACTTTTGTAGGTGGAGGCAGGGATTAATCCGTGCATACTAAATTAGGCCTGTCGCGATTGGTCGATACAATCGACTGCGTCGACGCTGATAATTAGTCGACATCAATATTTTTAATCGACTGGGTAAGTTAGGTAGCCTACGATATATAATTGTATTAGTACCGGTACTTTAAAAATGACAGCACTCTAATAAGAGCAGTATTTCTTAATTTGTGTCGATGTGTGACAGCAGGAGTGAGGACGTGTGTGTGAGCTCTGCTTCCACCGTTCACTAAACAACAGAAACGCTTGCATTAGAAAATAAAGTGCGTCGTGGCCGGGACGTGCTCGAGCTGCCGGACTCTGACATGAAGTGTGTGCGCAGCTGCGCATGCCTTTCACTCAGACAGATCGCGATGTCAGTTTCGCGGATTATTGTGTTTGAATGGTCAAAAATATGTAAAAATGCACGTCCTGGCGAGTATTCAGGTAAACACAGTCGGGTATGTCTTTAGTGAACGTATACAGAGTTGAGTGAGAAATTGGATGTGTTACAATGTATTGGGTCTGTGCAGGTCTTAAAGGGCCGGACCTAATATACTGTGTGATTAATGTTAATCAAACAACAAAAGAAAATAGAAAATCACCCCATGCTTGACTGAATAACTTTAATATATTTATTAAGAATCAGTGTATAGTTAATTTACAGAGTGACTATGCATTTTTGTTTTTACATCTGATTATTTAATTTTTTTTATTGAATGCTACTGTTAATTAGAGCTACTGTAGCTGAAAATAAAGCACTGTTTTCGTAATATTGTTTGTAATTTACATTTTGGCTTATTTAAAAAAAAAAAAAAAAAACATAAAATAAAATTAAATATCTATATTGTAATTATTAAAATTACATTAAACAAATTAAATTACTTGTATCATGAAATAAGATTTTGGTCATCCCAACCTGTTCAGAATAGTGGTAAGTGTTAACGTGATTGATAATAATGTGATTGTTGCACACATCTCTGTAAGGATGTTCACACTGGCATGTATCATTATTATTATTATTATTATTATTATTATATTATTTTTAAATACATTTTAGTCTGGTATTGTATCGAAGTCATAATTTTGGTATCGTGACAGCACTATTCTATATAAAAAGTATTTTCTGATATTCTCTTTTTTTATGTTGGTTTACAAATTTGTACCTTTTTACGTTTTTACTCTTTTAGTTTTACATTTTGTCAAGGGCTTGTTTACATTTATACTTTTTTATAGTACACTACTGAATGCCAAAGTTGCAAGTTAAATTAAATGTTTTTACGTAAAATAGTTGAAACTAAATTAGTCGATAGATTAATCAATATAAAAATAGTCGTTTGTGGTAGCCCTATACTAAATGAAGCAGCGGTGTAGTTACATTCAAGCTATTGTAAGACATGATGAAATTATTTTCACAGGAAAAAACGTTTATTATTGACTGCAGGGGGGAATTAAATGAGAACTACTAACCCCCACCCCCACCTCCCCTCTTTTAAAGAAAATTTTGGTCCTGATCTTTATCCTGTGTTTGATTCACATTTGTGCATACACAACATACTTTTTTTTTTTTATCATATAATTTCCTTAGAATAAGTCCTTTTTTCCCCTTAAGGTAGAAGAAAAGACTGCATCAATAGGATGTTTAAGTAGAATAGTAGAATAGTGTTTGAAATAGGTCTGGTTCTTAGGTATGATATAAGGTGCCTCTTTTATATTTATTTTACATCAGTGTATTGTGTTGCATAAGAGAGCACACAATAGAACGTCTGTCTCTTATTGAGATGCTGGAGTCAGATGTCTATTAAAATTGAATTGACAGACAGGGAGTGCAAAAACCAGTGACATTTGAGGAACCTTTGATTTTGTGACAACGTAGTTTGCAGGGCTTTTGACTGCTCCTCAGGGAAGATCCTTTGCCATTGCCTTGCACTAAGTTCCACAAGCATTTTCACAAGCATGTGAGCATGATTTATGTTATGGCTATATATCCTGCTGGGAGTGTCCCAAAATGTTCTGTATGATGGTATACTTTTGTGTGTATGTATATATGCGTATGCACCGAAACCTAAAATTCTGGGTGCTTTTTAAAAAAAAATAAAGAAATAAAATAAATATATATATATTTTTTACAATTGTATTAATATTAGACTTTTTAATGAAATTCCACCATTTTAATGGTACTGAATTTAAAAAATGCAAGCCAAAAAAATAAAAATAATAACCACACTTTTATTGAAAGTAACACTGAAATTGGACAGAAAATATATTAATATTAAATATCAATGTATTATTCTTTATACAGTTTTATGCAACAAAATCAGATTTAACAGATTTATTTTTTGACCAATTATCCAAATAATGTATAGTCCTACAAAGCTATAATTATCAGAGCGTGTGAGCAGATCAGTGAACGAGAGGGTAGCATAATTTTACCAGCGTTGCCCAGCCCGGCTAACACACCATGTTACAGCACAGTGGGGCTATTGCAAACGGAAACAAGTCTACTACTATATAGAAATTTCATGTTAGCACATTATTTGAATGGACTTTGCTTTTCCGATGAGTATGAACAGTACATGAGTGGAGCGTTAGCATGGGCCGTGAGCAACCGGTTTTTGTCAGTCACGTGGATTTTGTTGTGTGTGACGTCACTGCGGCGCCATTTTTGAGGTACTGCTACTGACGATCAATAAATATTAATGAAGATATTAAAAGAGTAGAGATAACACATAAATAACTCGCAAAACTGGAGAAGCAAAAGAAAAATTAGAAAACCGCAATAAACTCAATAAAGATGCTAGGGACCGTTATTTGGAAAAAATGTCATCCTTTCAGAACATAGATCAATATGAGCTGACTGAAGTAAGTTGGAGCGCTGAACCCCGCATTGCTACCTCCATCCTCATACCTCGACATTGTCAACTATCTTGTTTATGGTATAAGCGCATAAACCAGTGAACAATTTAAAAACTATAAACCTCTTGAAGCCCACCGACATTTCACTAATAGCTGGGTACAGTATTTCTTTACATTCCGACCGAAGGACTGCAACAACACAGTAATATCAGCAAAGGTGGGTTTGCTGTAATGATAATGTCATGTTAACATGTTATCTATCTTCGAGGACAACCACGGCTTTGTTCTTTTTCTATATACAAAGTATTCCCATACTGGAAATTTTTTTCGACGATAGAGATTAGAAATAACAGCCTCTGTCTCTGATATTTTCTCCGATGTACGTGTATGGGTGGAGCAAATTGAGAGTCAAAGCAGTCAAGTGGAAAAAAGCTGCTTATGCGCAGCTGGGATTCTGAGATACCGTGATATAACTTCATACTGGTATATTGGTACAACCCTAGATATAACATGATGATCTTGTCAAATGAAGTGTCAGTTTTGATGTACCCGTCTTAAAAAGTGGCGGAGAAATGTAGTGTTTTCTGACCTACATGCTTCTGCTGTACTGTAGCAGACCATCTTCACTTAAGCCCAGGTTGATTCTCTCATTGGGGTGAATTGTGGCTCAAGGCACCTCTGACTGGTAACAGCTTCTCTCTGGATATCAAAGTGTCTGTTAAGTCAGGTGAGGCTCACAGGTGATTAACCACTCATGTGGCAGGTCTGGATATTAAAAGCCCGGCAGAACTAACAATACCGTTGATCTCTGTGGGCCAATTAGTCCTTTAAGTTCTCATGTGAAATGCCTTCATGAAAATATGGAAAATACAAGGCTCTGGCGGAACATCAAGCTCGTGGGACATCTTTCGGACCAGTGCTGTTGGCTCTCATGACAAGCACCTCATATTTTGGTCCGGAAAGCTTGTGAGAATTTACGTATAGAATGTTATACTTTATTAGGTATAAAACTTTTTACAATGCATAGCCCTCATTAATTCAACTTTTTAACTTGTAAAATATCTGTCGGCTTTTATTCATCCAGGTAATTACTGAATTCTGAACTTCATCTGACTTGGACTTTTATAATTTGCTGCATATGTGTGTAAAAGTTACAGAAAAACTGTGTTAATGAGAGTGTGTTGTCATTATTCCCATAGTCTTTCTGAGAAGATCGGACACCTGTTCACTTCCTCCCCTGTGACGGGTTCTCAGTGAGTAATAAGTTAGTGAGAATGTTTATCTAGCTTGATGTGGCCTTGGAATTATGTGTATGTGTGTTCTTTGCAGAGGGTGAGTGGGCAACTCTGGCGAATTAGCAGAAACACAAGAGAAAAACAAGTAGAGCGTGTAAACTCACTGGCAGCACTCATGAAAGGGACAGTTCTTTTCTTCCAGTGCTATTGTGCTGGAATGCTTTTGTGAAATGGAGAATCTCATCACAGAACACTGTGGGCCGAATGTAGGAGTTGGCCTTGGCTGGCTTGTATTTATCTAAAACGTAGTTATATGATTCACTCACTTTGATTTCTACTGTATTGGGTACTTGTGCATCAGAGGAATTAGCTTAGGCTGAATTTACCAGCGACACACATTCTTTCCCATAAAGACAATTATCCATCTAATAAGGATAATTATGCACTGAAAAGTAAGATGATGTTTAGACGGTAATCAAAATTCATTAAGAAATGGGTTGCAGTGCTATAAGAGGTTCAGAGTGAGTAAAGTCTTCTGTTTGTAAAGCCTTCTCTATATCTGACATGTTGCCTAGCAATACAACCTCTCTAATAGAAAAAATAATTTTTAGAAGGGCCAATTAGCTGCTGTTCGTTTATTTTGTTACTGATATTTGGCAATTGTACTGTCAGACTCACACAACCTGAAAATGTGGCTCAGAATATGCATGTTGCTATGCATCTGTGCAGCTCCTCAGTGGGAAAAACATGGCATGGCCAAGCTTTGATCAGGTGAGCAGCTATCAGGTTTGTGTCTTTAAAACTCACATCCTTGAAACGGATACTCAGCTCCCATACGGTGTGCATTAGCAATTTAGATCTGACAGCAGAAGCATTCTTCTGGATTTTGCATCTCAAAGGCATGGTTCTTTTTTTAAATGTTTAAACCGTGCATAAAATGCAACACTGTCTGTCTGTCTGTCCGTGGGTCCGTCCTTATTTTTGAGCTTTTAAATGGTCAGTAGTAGGGGTGTAACGATACTCTCATGTCACGATTCGATACATATCACAATACTGAACTCACAATATGATATTATTGTGATACTCCAAGACATGGTAAAATATTAACAAAATATGTACTGTTGATTAAAATGCTAAATTTGGTATTACATTGTGTTTTTTAGACGTATATGCTTGCACTCTGTCACTGACTATATACATTTTAAAATAATGTAGGCCACATTTTACTGGTAACATAAGAAATTTGGCATTATCAGGACCCACAAATAATCCCCCCCATTACATTATATTCAACATTTATATATAGTAGTTTAATGTAGTACTGACACTACAATATATTGTTGCATTTTTGTATTGCGATATATTGTGAGACAATATATTGTTACACCCCTAGTCAGTAGTCTATGTAAACCTACATGCTGAGAAGAATTACACTGACTATGAAGAATGCATAATATGCCAAATTCTATTTTTGTGGCTCATGTTCATAGTGGCCAATCCTACATCCATCTCCTATTCATTAATCTACTCTCAATTGACTACAGACCTTTTGCAAATTCTTCTATCACAGGGAAGTACTTCTTATAAAATCTGCAACCAGAAGTTCTATTGATCGTTCTAAATGTTAATGTCCTCTGAGCATAGCTGTCAATTATGTCACTAATAAACCAGCAATAAAACATGCAATATTGTAATGATATTTGCCAACAGCTGTCCGGCTGCTCTTACAATCGGCAGAAATCGCCACCCTTTATGTTCCTTGGCACTGGAAATCTATTGATCCTCCAGCAAAAACAAAAAAAACCTACACAGAATGTCAAGAGACATGCACCCTTAATGATGTTTTTGATCTAAAAGGGCAATAACAATGCCAACATTGCCCCCTTCAGTGCATGATATATCTTCTCTTCATACACAGGCACTAACAAGCACACAACAAAATCTCCCCTGGCAAAAGAAGAAAAACATCAGCTCTTGGAGTTTCACTGCCTGATTTGCAGAAGGTCTAAGCTTTCTGTTATTGTACTGTAATACTCAATAAGAGAAAGTCTTAAAAATCGGGCACCAGCGCAATCTTGTTCTCACAAGAAAAAAAAGTGTAGTCTGATTAGTTTTTTGTTCACATTAGTATTTTATAGTTTTATTTACTATTTTATAGTTATATTATTTTCATCTAATATTTTGAAGGCTGCATCATTGCCTCCATTTTGTATTTCAGGGATTACCTGTTTTGTAATGTTTTGCTCTGGTTTACGGACTTGTTATATTCTTCTACAAGCTAAATAAGGGAACAACAATAGGGATGGACTTTTGGCTCAGAGCCAGTATGAGATGAGGCAAATTGACAGGCCTTTTGAAGCAGTGCTGTACTGTCACTAAAAATCTTACACTTCTTTATCTGGTACTTCAAAACTTAAATATTTGGTTTTCTGTTATGTATTTTACATTGTAGTTGCAAATTTGGATGATCAGTTACCAAGGTAATCCAGCTGACAGACTTGAGGTTTTGTTGAAATTGCAAAACCGACTTGTAGTTGTCTTATAAGCATCCATATGAACATGTTTTGCAAAGCAATCAGCAATGTTTTGAACCGTATGCATATGCTTGAGTAGTTTATTAACATGAGTTACATTATGGTTGTAATTGAATAATTTTAGAGCTTTTGCAATATTTATTTTATTTTATTTATTCTAAAGAAAAAAATAAAGAATCTTTAAGTTAATGAAAGATATAAATATTACTAGTGGTCGACCAATATATCGCCAAGGCCGATATGATACTCGGCATCGGTCGATAAGTTTTTCTGTTTATCCATTGTGTTGGAAGCAGGACTTTTATTTTGATGGAGCACCAGACTTTTATTTTGATTCCGGCTCACACTTCTATTCTCCGTCTTCATTAGTTTATGGTCTCTAGGTGCGTTCCTTTCGACCGTAAGTGGACTGTGAAGTGGACTTCACAGGGTATTCCGCCATCTTAAGTGAGATTCCAATCCGAAGGGAGCAAACATGTTCAGTTCGAAGGGCACTGAGAATGGCGTAGGGAAGAAGGGAACATCGATACATCACTTCACAGGAAGTGGAGAGCGAAAATCACCCAACTGTCATTGCGTGTCACATCACCTGTCTGAACTAACGATGGAGCAGAGCCGTTGGAAGAGTTTTTAAACGCCTCTGCGATGGAGGAGTTTACGTATGCATTTGAATATTCATAGTTCTTATTATACAAAACTAGAGTATGAATGGTTATGGCAATGACTGTTGTATTCGCATATTAAATACAAATTAAAAGTGTTGAGAAGCAGCTGAGGCCTGTCATTTTATACTTTATTTACCTCGTTTACTATGCAGCGTGTGAAAGAAAGCGCACAAGATGAGACCGCTACAATTATTAAGACCATTGATTAAGAACACATTAATACATAAGTTAATACAATAATAAGTTACCCAAATTCTATATTTGAGCAAGTATTTTCATATTGAGCTGTTCATATTCAAAATCATATTGATTTTCATATTCAGCATCAAATCTGTCTATAGTCAATTAAATATACAAGTAGGCCTATATGTAAACTATTAAAACGAATAGACTAATACAGTGTTTTGATTATATTTTTAGATACATACTGTGTGTTTTGTAAATGTATATTATATGGTTTTAAATTTGAAAGTAAAGTTAATTGTAATTTACAATATTAATTTATGTTGTATCATAATCTGCGCGACCCCGTCGTTGCCTTTCTTTGATGACGTTGCAGGGCGATTATTGTCAGCGAAGTCCACTTCAACCGATATACTGTGCTCAGGGAGTAACGAGCAGTGAACACTGCGCAGGGACCCTGCCCAATGGAACGCACCTTCTGTTTAACAGTTTTGTCTAATATGTTACTAGATAAAACTGTTAAACAAAGAAAGCAAACTGTAGGCTATACAAAAAAGTATTATAGTTTTTATTATGCTTTTATATTATTAGTAACAGACAGTCAAACACTATAGAGCTCCGGAGGTTGACGTCACGCAGCCTAAACTCCGCCATTTTGGCAGGCAATCAGGGGAGCGCTAGAGCGGCTGTAGCATTGGTAGCATAAAAACCAGACTGTTTAAACCTTACTATTTCAACATGGTGGACAGCTGCTGTGTGCCAGGATGCCAGAATAGGCGGGGGAAAGCAAAGGGGAAATCATTTTATCGTAGTAAGTTGTTGAAATGCTATGAATTTCAGTTTATTCTTCATTCTAACTACTTTTTCCTCACGTAACTGATAAAAATAAGTTCCATTAAATACGATACTTAATCATGAATAACTTAAGTGCTTTTATATATAAATAACATTCAGAAACTGTTGGCTATTTGAAACGAAATTTAAGGATCAATAAATACTGAAACAAAAAATTACATTTATTGATTATGACTGATTTTATTTGACATGCACAACACGGGCCGATGGGACAGATGCACACAGCGGCGCTGTTTTGGACGGGTTCGTGTTAACCGCTAAATCTATTCACGTTTGCTCTCTTAAAATGTAAGCGCGTGTATATGTCAGCATTATCATATACGTGTTAAGAATTGAAGTCTGTCATGTAAAACGAGCTTATTGATGCCGTTCAGTCTGCCTGCTGTTCTGTCTGTTAATGTTACTCCTGATCGGAGTTTATATTATATTATATTATATATTTTGTTTATACATAGATTTAGGCTTCAACTAAGTTTAATGGTGCAACGCAAAAATATTTAGTAGTGCATAATTTGTAACTTAGTGCCCATTTACTTCAAAACTAGGCTAGTTGTATCTTGCGCACACCTGGTGCAACAGGTGTCCTGACAGAAAAACAATCCGTTCCTTTATCGATACACGTGAAAAGCACCCCGGGGGCATTATAGGGAACTGTTATGTTTAATCTATTAAGTTTTGCTATGTACAGGTCTATGTCTTTTGAATTAAAGTGCGCAATGAACTCCGTTGCCTTGAAACTCATGCTGGCGCCGGCGTCGTAAACAGAATGTGTCACGTGACCTCCGGAGCTCTATAGCCTAAAACTTTCTCATTTACCATCAGCAAAGTACACATAATTTAATCAAATCTTTGAATATCTAATGAACATTTTATTTTACAAACCTTACAGACTTAGTCGAATCCAGCTGTCAGATATTCTGAAGTGCATTTGTAGCCTGCATGAACAGTCCGTGGCGGTCATGCGCATATTATTAAATGCCCTGTTGATTCTGTTTACTTCCTTTTTATTTATTTATCTTTTTTTAACAATTTTCTTTATTTGTGAAAAATAGGATTACAGAATCAAGGCATTGCCATCTGTCTGTTTAATTTAGATATTTATTTTTAATTAATTTTCAATTTATTTCTAATATAGGCCTAATAGATATTAACTCAAATAAATATAAAGTGTATATACAGTATACATGTATATACACTGATCAGGCATAACATTATGACCACCTTCCTAATATTGTGTTGGTCACACTTTTGCTGTCAAACAGCCCTGACCCGTCGAGGCATGGACTCCACTAGACCCCTGAAGGTGTGCTGTGGTATCTGGCACCAAGATGTTAGCAGCAGATCCTTTAAGTCCTGTAAGTTGTGAAGTCGGGCCTCCATGGATCAGACTTGTTTGTTCAGCACATCCCACAGATGCTCGATTGGATTGAGATCTAGGGAATTTAGAGGCCAAGTCAACACCTCAAACTCGTTGTGCTCCTCAAACCATTCCTGAACCATTTTTGCTTTGTGGCAGGGCGCATTATCCTGCTGAAGAGGCCACGGCCACCAGGGAATACCGTTTTCATGAAAGGGTGTACATGGTCTGCAACAATGCTTAGGTAGGTGGTACGTGTCAAAGTAACATCCACATGGATGGCAGGACCCAAGGTTTCCCAGCAGAACATTGCCCAAAGCATCAAAAAAAAAACTATATCGGTTGATCACTTAATATTACTGGCAAATATAAAAATACATTGCTAAAAGTTTTTTGATATAATTTCTTTTTATTAAATTGCTAAATAAATAAATACATTTGTGGCCAGTGAAAATATTGGCAGGAGAAGTAATACTGGTCCGACCTAAGCCCCATTCGGACGGGATTAGTTTTACAAGTGTAGATGGAGTAATGTAATTTTACCACAGGACGTCTGTAATATTAATGGCCAATTCGCACGGGATAAAACTACCAGAAGTGGGAGGGGTAACTCGATTTATACACTGCCGCCACCTCCCTGTTGCTACCTGAAGTGATGTATGCAAACACACACAAAAAAATTACTTGAGGTTTGCCACAGACTTGTCTTACCACCTAGAATGCAACTGAATGCTTCTTCAAGCACCTCCATACAAAACCACGGAAAAATACTTTTCAACAGAAAATGATAGAATATTTACATACATATTTACAGCTGGTCTATTCGCACGAGCATTACCTGAGGTAATTTTTCCAGACCTTCTTCCAGAAGGTAAAAGTCGTTGTAATCTTTACTTACATTGTCTGTAATGATTAGTGAGATGCCACATTCGGACAGGACTAAAATCACTGAGAAGCTCTGGTAATAATTACTTCACCCCATCTCTCCTTGCCGTCCGTATAGGGCTTTAGATGGCAGAAAAAAAGATTCTTGTTATGCCCTGTGAAGAGACAAATTCTTTGTTGAAACTTTAAATAGCTGATATCAGCGTTTGTATAATGACCTGCCTTGAAACAACCAGTAACATTTAGAGAGTAATTTTAGAAGGACTGGGTGAAAACGTTACCATTAATAAACGGTAATATGTTTTTAGTTGTCATGCAACACATGAGAAACCAATGTTTTTTTTTCTCTGACAACAACAGTCTGTCCAAGTGGCAGGGGGTGTTTGTGAAAGCTGTGGTGCCATGACGAGATTGTCTCCCATAATTGCTTCGTTAAAAGCATTTGCTTTGTGTATACTAGAGTAATTAAGCAGTTGGAATTTTACATTACACAAGTGAAAATTAACAAAGAGCACATCTGGGTGTCCCTTAGGTTTAGTCATTAAAAAGCCCATTATTTTTTAAATTACTTTTTCAATCTTTTGGCTCCTTTAATCCGGGACTATTTCCCAATAGGCAGCTCCCGTTCCTTGCTTTTGAATGACTCCTGTTGGAAAGTTGAACATTTAGAGATCTGATCACCCAAACCAGCTGTGTTTCTCCTAGCCGAAGCCCATTTCTAAGACAAACAAGGTTTTCATTGTCTGGAAGCTGACTGTCAACAGTGAAAAAACGCTGTGTCTGTGCGCCGTGAATGACTCATCAACTGCTACACTGAACTCTTCCCACCTCACAGCGCTCAGCTGAAACTTTGCTTGCAGGGGCCACTGGTTCAAGCTTTGCGGTTCAGTTGGCCTCTTGATAAACCCAGTCAATTTTGCATGCATTACACAGTGATTAGCCGGTCTGTAGAGTGAGACCTATTTCAAATGAGTCTGGGAAACAGAAACTCTCGATGAGATCTAAGACATTTTTTTGGGATTTCAAGTTATTTTATGTTTTAGTTGAGTGAAGGATCTTTTTGAACTTTTTTCCCATTTAAAAAGAACCCTAACCATGAAGCCAGCCTTGTCTGCGAGCGTTCTCTCCTAAAACTGTTGTGGTTTCATGACCACCCTCTTAAATGTTCTTATGATGTCAGGAGATAAACTACCCTACCCTAAGGATGCTGGGGCAGCCTATTTGGTACTGGCATAAAGCATGAAGTTTTGTGACACTGTTGTAGATGTCTCCTGCATGCCACCCAAAGCTCTTTCAACTTCCTTTGTCTATACCTTATGATTTTGGTAGTGACAGTCTTCTAGATGACGATAAGTTTGAATATAGGAATGATGTGCACTAAGTGGTGGTCTAATCTTCCTTGGGAAGCAAAGCAACAGCGTTAAATGTCACCTCAATCCATAATAATTGAGTGGTTTAATCAAAGTTGTCATTCATTTATTTATTTATTTATTTATTTATACCAGTTTAAAATATTAATCTATGCTTTATGCTGGGTTTGTATGTAAGTTTCACAACAATGAAAATTCTGTCATTTACTCATGGCATTCAAAACCTGTATGACTTAATTTTGTGGAACATAAGATATTTTAAGAAATGTCTGGGTTTTTTTTTGTTTGTGTTTTTTTTTGTTTTTTTTTTGTTAATGGAAACCAAAACTGGTTACCCACATTATTAAAATGTGTTTTTTCTTTTTTTCCACAGGTGAAAGTCCAATATGACCAATATGACCGTGAGTAAATGGCAGAATTTTCATTTTTCAGTTATTGAGCCATCCCTTTAAGTGTTTGGTAATGATCAAATGTTTTACCTGTGCTTTGAATATGTCTGTGGTGGTTGGGACATACAGTGTAGTACTGACAAAGCAATATTGTGCTTCAAAAAAAGCATTGCATTCACAGCAGGTAACATGGCCACAGTGCTACTTCAAGTTGCAAACCTGTGCTTTAACAGTAATGTGCTCTGGATTGCACCATCTGTTCTTCACAATGTCAAGTTCACCTCCATTCTTCTGGCTGCTCTTACCCTGCTGTCTCAATGTACTAGTGTCCATCTTTGACCTTTGTTTTGATTTTTTTTCCCCGCTACCCGTTGTTATTGCTTTAACTTAAACAGCTTCTTCCAGCTTCAGCAGATGTGTATATTCTCTACTTCCAGCTTGCTCTGATTGTAAAATAGGTATGATTACCTGCCTTTGGATTTGATGAATGACCTGATGAAGTCCATGTGCATCTTGAAAATGCCATTAATAGCATAGCTTTAGAGCCAAATGTTTAACCAGGGATTTCATTCTTCTTTTTATTTGTTTTTGTGGGGATTCCATTGATTAATTTGAAAATACAGGTCACACTTTATCACACAGTATTACGTAGCCTTAACTACTACTAACATTAAATACCCACATGACTGTAAATTTACTGTGTGACTACATGTTAATTCCCACATTTATTGCTAATGAGTTTGGGTTTATGAGTAAGGGTCAGGGTAATGATTAGGTGTTATTTTGGGTAAAGGTTTGGTTAAATACACCTAAAATACGCTTCAATTGACTGTTCGCAATGACCCGCTCCCTTTAGTTACTGTTGCTATGTCCGACAAGCCATGGAACTTTCACCCCACACATCATGTTCTCACAGTGAAAAACACATCGCAGAGCAAAGACAATGACAACGCGCGGACAGACAGGACAGAGCAGGTTACTTTTAATATAAAACAAAGTCTCAACTCTCACATTTTTTTTAATAAAAAAAAGAAAAAAGAAATTTAAACAAATACCATTTTGTGGCTCTTTAATGTGTGGTGACAGATCGCTGTAGCGCCTCAGTTAAAGCTGCTCGTGAACCGATCATCTCTTCCTTAGTTAATTTATAGTATCAAATAAACATGAATAAACTTCAGAAGGAAGGAAAGACGTCAGTACACACCGTTTTTCAAGTTTAAGTCCACCAACGTTAATCTACGAACTCTCCTGACTGCTTTGTCGGACAAAATGGCGGATGGCGGATTATGATTGGTCAGATTGCCTGTCAATCAAACTTCTGGCAAAGGGGGAATTGGCCTCCATGAAAAATGGTACTTATGCTTGGAGTTTGTGAGATCCCAGATTTATTAAAAAAAGTTGACAACTTAAAATTGTAAGGCAACTTGCTGCACAGCTTTTTTGAATTCACTCAACTTTTAAACGAAGTAGTTCACTTAACTCAACTAACTGAGTAAGGCCACATGTCTCCCAATTTAAGATCTTTTGTTCAGCTGATTGAGTTTTTATAGTTTTTTGATTTTGTGTTGAAATTTAATTTTTTATGTCACCATCATGGTGACCAGTGTTTTCCTTAGTTGGGCAGTTTGATGACTTTTTAATGTTAGTATGTCTCTGGCTGCTGTAACTGAGTTTGCTATGGCAAGAAAAGCAAGAGAAAACACAATCAGATGCTGCCGGCTGCTTGATGATAAGAATATAATCATTGTGTAGTGGCTTAATTCACTGATTTTATGACTGAGTTTAATATGAGCAATATACTATTAACATTGTTTTATTGTGATTCTAGAAAAAATCCAGCACGGTTTTAATCAGAAAAGCTGAATAAGTTTTAAAACAGATTGTACACTAAGCACTTTGACCTCCTGTGAGATTTACTCACACAGACAAGAAGAATCAGCCTATAATTCTCAACAATGGTGACATGCTTGATGCCGCAATGCATTCTGGGAGCCATGGATGAGTTTTGCATGATGCACCCAGAATGCATTGTTAACTTGTTGCAACTTGTATGCTTGTTAACTTGCATTTAAGAATTGAATTTACAATTAATACTAGGTTGGTCCAACGATTGTTGAACCAACTTCTTTTCACTGGTTAAGCCAACTTTTTTGCATTTAATTGTCCAGTTAACTAAAACATAATCATTATTCAAAATTTTTGTGAGTTGGATTTTTTTACAGTGTATATAATTTTCATGAGCATAAGAGACTTCTTTTAAAAACATAAAAAATTAATGACTAGAATGGATAAGTCACATGTTTTAAGTGCGCAAATTTATGGCAAAACAAAGCTAAAAAAGCTTTAATTTCTGCCTAATGGATTTTGAGTTGATTTAAATGAGCTTGTTACAATAATCTGAAGGCAAAATAAGCACTTAACAGTGTTTCTCAACAGAACATGAGGGTTAAGTAATGTGTTTAGTTAGTTGAAATGTCAGTAAGTATATTGTTCTCATTTTTGGCGTCGACTGCGCTGATAATTCAGGGCCTACTTTGTGGATGATGACTCAATGCTGTTTCAAACGTTTAAGGATTACAAGGCTTCTGGCTTTGTATTGCTGCACACTTGCCAGAATATGTTTGTGCTACTACACCAATCCCAAGACTGTACTCATATTAGTTTACCACAGCATGTCTCTGCATACTTCGCCAAAGCACTCTCTGCATCATGTTTGCACTCAAGATACCAGTATGAATGTAAATCTGAACAAATAAGGAATACAACCTTTGTCTTTTAATCAGAAATCTGCAGTGACAAAAGCTAGTGCATGACAGTACCACAAAGATTTGTTTATCACTTTTAAAACCTTGTGCACCATGCTTTCTTTTCTGCAGGTTCTGTTTAGTTGTATGTTTTCAGCAGGAGAGCAGTTCTTGAATGACTCTTAGATTCTCTGACAAACCACAGCCTATAGACACAACAGTTGCAGCTTCAATTGCTTTGTGTTCACACGTTTTATCACACTGCCAAACGGCCTCATGCTGAAATCCTGAAATTCAGGTTTAATGGTTGCCATGTCAACAATGGATTTATGGTTTTTATTCCTGCCCCAGGGGTGCCCGCCTCAAACGAAATAAATATCACTTAAGAATAAGGATGAATACGTAACTAAGCGTGATAGTTGATGGATGCATGAAAGTAAGTGGAAGAACATTCTGCAGCATGAGCTTTTAATGTTGTGTTACCTTTAATGTTTTGCCCCCGAGTAATTCACACTCAGAAAAATGATACGTTGGATTTACTTAATTTTTTTATGTCAACAGGTTCCACGTAACTGGATTATGTTGAATTTAATTAACATTGTTTATTTCAGTAAACTTAATTTTTTTTTTTTTTTTTTTACATAAGGTTAATTCAATGCCATTTAGTTGAATCAGGTTAACATTCTTAATTTTTGTCCAAAACTATTAAGTTCAATTATTCTAAAATGAATATCAAACAAAAACCAAACAAGTAATACAGTTCAATTACAAATTTACAAATGATATGTAACAAGAAAACCTTTTACAAAATCTTATTGGCTAGCCAGAAGATGGTTTTGTTATATCCATGGCGTGCCCAAAGTAGTTGTTTTTTATTATTAAAACAACTTTAATTGTTATTAGCAGGTCCTCACCACAAGCACATGCTCTACACTTCACCACAATGGTAACCTCCAAAAACATAACACAAACTTTTAAATACCAACATAACAGAACATTAAACATTAAAAAGTCTCTCCATTTTCTCATCTTGTTAAAAATGCATAAAATAGCACTTTATTTAAACATTTACTCTCTGAATTCAGAACGTTTGCAAAGCATGATGGGAAGTGAAAGTCCTGTTTGATTGGGTTACTTGATTGAAACATGTTATTTCAAAATAAAAACATCAAGTTATGTCAAAGAGTAACAGTTTCAAGTCAATATAACGAAGCAATTACATTTGAACCAGAAACCTGATATAATGGTGTTAAATCAAGATGAATTGCTTAAAAAAAAGTGAACAGCATCATAAAATCATTTTTTTTGAGTGCACCTTTAAATTAGACATTAATTTGTTTGCTAAAATTCATTTGTTATTTTAACCTTTTGATTTAGTTAATTGCTTTGGATTAGACATTAATTTATCTAGCGAAATTCATTATTGCTATAACCATTTGATTATATGCTATGTTTAATATTGATATAGCTTTTCACTGAAATCAGATGTTTCATGTCTGCTAGCAACATGTGTATTAGAAACTCATCAGATTCCCATGGTCTCCATGTGGCAGCAGATTAAATATCAAATCAATCTATGCGATGCCTCTCCTGTGGTGTGATGAAAGCCACTTATATTGTAGAGATTTCCATAAATCCTCTCACACACAGCATCAACGTGCTTTTCTTTTCCTTTTTTTTTTTAACCTTTGTTACTTTTTTCATACAAATGAATCCACACAGTGAAGAAAATCTATTTTACTTAAGTACACTGCAGCATGTCAACACTACACAAAAATCACTTTTCAAATCTTTCTCATTACAGTAAGCCAAAAAACTTAATTTAGAGCTTTTATTCGGAATAAATATAAGATGGGAGGAAAATTATATTTCAATGCTTCACAAAACTTTTGCATCCCCCCCAAGAAACATCACGTTCACTAGCAAAAGCATTGACGAATAGTATTTCTTCCTCCTGCTGAAGATTATTAAAAATTTGAAGAATTTAAAACAGCAAGAAGAAAAGAGTTGACCATGAAAGAGACTAATGTCCAAAGTGACTCGAACATTTTTGAAGCATTACATATTGAGTCGTTTTATATTTATAATAAACCGACTTTATGGTACAGTTCCCAGGTCTCCTTTAACATCTGACAAATCTACATTTTAAAACAGAAACCCAACAAAGAAGGTCACCTGTTTATTATCATAAGTGGTTTCCTGTTTTATATGTCACCTCTTCAGAGTGGATCTTCAAAGTACAGCATAATGTACTCGCTCGCCTTTAAAAATGCTCAAAGAGTACAAAATATTGCATCAAATATTTACAAACTTATTGGATGTTTCTCTTTTACTGTGAGGTCTGCAGCAGTGTAGGCGAAGCTTTCATCCACCAAGGGTCCTGACAGTGGCTGCTTTCATAAAGGGATGGCATAAGATAAGAGGAAGCTTTGACCAGCTTGCCTTCCCATGATAAATCTTTATCATTTTAGGTGATGGTCTGACCTCAGAGGCATGTGCCAGCAAGGGGTTCTCATTAATACAACTTTAAAACCTCCTGGCTCATTCTTTCTATTTTCTTGACGCCTGTGACCTTTCTAGAATTGCTGTTATCAAACAGGGCCTTCTTCGTCTGCCTTTAAGTCAGGAGAAATAAAAGGTTTGAGTGCCATAGGTTTTGGGTGCCTTGAAAAATGACACATTCATACTCGTGTGCTGGTGTTATCGTTGTCAGACTGAAAAGACAGCGAGAGATTGGTCTAGAAATGCACAATGAAGCACACAGCACAATGTCAACACAAGCGATTACACCCAGTTGGGATTATAGGTTTTTGCAAAGGAAAGCTGTGTTTAGCTAAAATTCATGATGGTTTTATTCAAAGTGTTATATGGGTCAATGAAATGATGCTTGTCTGTCCGGGTGTATTAATTTATTCAAAATTATATTACCTCTTTCACTGCCGTTGACTAGATTTTCCTAGGCGGTCTGGTGGAAGCTAGATATTTTACTTTATAAAGTTTTAAATATGGATATTTTTCTTACACAAACCCATCGATTCACTTAAGAAGGCCTTTATTAACCCCCCGGATCCGTGTGGATTACTTTTATAATGGATGGATGCACTTTTTGGGCTGCCATTCACTTCCGTTATAATGCTTGGATTAGCCAGGAAATTGTTTTATATAAAGAATACCATATATACCTAGGATGGCTTGAGAGTGAGTAAATTATGGGATAATTTTCATTTTCAGGTGAATAGCTTATAATAGCTTATAAATCAAAACTGCCTAATGTTACCAAGAAAAATTTCAAACCCACAAAGAGGTAGAGGACTTTGCAAGCTTTGGGGGTGTTGATGGACTCGATCCGCTCAATCTTTGTTTTGATCATTATTTTACTTTTATTTTTTGATGAAATGTACCCTTCGAGTACATAAAAAAAATAAGAATGAAGCTAGATTTTTTTTTTTTTAAGCAGAGGCTTTGTCGTTTTAGATATATTTACTGTTTACATGTTCATGCAACAAAATATTCTGGGGCCCTTGAAAGTTTTGTGAGTATGAACAAAAATGCTGGCGCTAGCAACTTAAAAATAAATAGCTTGAGGTGAAAAGAGTTCAAAATGGAATTCATAAATAGAGTGACTTGAATTCATTTCTTCATCATTTATATAGCTTTTTTTATACATATTATTTCTTAGAAAAGGCAGTGAAGCAGTTTTGTTAAAATATTTGAAAAATGTGTCTGCCAAATCAAGTCATGTCGTACAATTAGACTTTCATGACTGTGTTAAGATCAATAAGACTCTTAACTTGTTTGATAATTTGACTTTTTGTGACATGGCAAAGTTAGTTTAGGGTGTCATGTGGTGTTTCCTCAAACTGATGAATATGAATGATTCATAAATTTTTACTAAACTGTTATTATAGTTTATTTTTATTATTTTTGGAGACTGTTATTATTTATTGACCCATATGTAGTATTGAGATTTTTATTTATAATTATTAAATGTATCAAATGTTGTTAGTTAGATACAATCACCTTCACATTTGACCGTAAGACCGCAATTTCAAACACGTTACAGCTGTAGACACGTGATGGAGTCGCATTTTCTTCTTTCAAAGGCAGCTGCGTGGCATCCCTGTCCAAAACACACATCTGATACAGCTGCATAAATAATTCTGCTGCAGGTTTCGTAGATGAAAGGTCAGGCAAAGTGAATACTTCTCCTCATGTTAGTTCATCGTTTGCTATGATGTTTGATATATAGAGAGTTGAATCCTTTGATTTCAGGCCATCATTTTGAGTCATTTTCAAAAACTATCTATCTTCTCTACTTTTCTCAAAATGGCTCTAAACTGCACCCATCGTTTCCAGGGTATTTGACATTTGATCATCTATTTTCTGTCATCTGGGTGGTCTATATGTTTTCACGTGCCACAGAAACCCACTTCGTGTGTGATGATAGAATTAGAAGGAAATTGTGTAGGTTACAGCATTGGGCTTAAAGCTCCGATTTAGTTCAGTTCAATGTAAAATTGGGAAATATGGGACAAGCCTGCTCCATTAATAGACGATCTGGTAGATATAAGATATCAGATATCTATATATCATCTTTCTAAATCACATTTCCTTCAATAAAAGTCAGTATGTTTGAGAGGATGAAATCAAATGCATACAAATTATTTTTGCTAGATCTAGCCTACTTATGCTTTCATAAACAGAGAGGCTTATTTGAGCAATAGATGCAGGATTGCATTACCCATGTGCTTTTTTTTTTACCCGTGTGTTTGGTTTGGTGCAGTCATTTAAACGTTTGTTTTTTCTCTTTGGTCAGATTCATTTCCATTCTTTTCCTTATGCATTCACAGCAATCTTCATGATCATTAAAACTAATCTTGTTTATATAACACAACTACAAAAAGTTGCTGAAGTTATATATAGTAGCCGCAACATGTTTTTGACAAACTATGCCTAAATGTGCTGTGTATGCATCATATAACAACATATCAAAAGAAGTGGAATTTATTTTAGAGATGCAGTAGTGCAAAACAGAATTTTGAGGCAAAATATTTCACTAAAAAGTGTCAAGTTTTATTTTTAAACCAGTTGATACATTGTTCAAAATTTACAAAGTATTTGTACACTTTCTAGTTATCAGATGTTGGTGGATCATGTTCATGGTTAATGTGATGATTAACCGGTGGTTACTCTGCTAGGGCACCTGTGAACTTAAGGGGAACTGACTTGTTACAGGCAGTCTAAAGAGAGTCAAATTGCAGACTGCAGAAAATGTAGAACAGATTGTTCTGTTTATTCTATCTTTACACCTGTCATGCATTCCATATGGTCCATTTCTCATATTAGACAGCAACAAATAGTATTTTCTCCCCATGACTTCTGGCAATCAGTAGGGAAGTACATACATATCAAATTAAATTATAGATTGCTTCATAAACTGTCCAATAGCTGCATGCATTTTAAACAGTATATTTAAAAATTAATATATACAGATGCACCATGTTTTGCATACACAATGAAATGACCTGTATTAGCGCATCAGTTGTACTTGATTAGAAAGTGTTTAAGCATTTGTCCACTACTTATTTGAATAAAAACAGACATTATATCCAGTGAATACATCAAATATAGATGTTTTTAAAAATTCCAGGTTCTTTTACAGCTTTTGTTAAGAATATATAGTCTAAATGCACTTTAAGTTCATGATAAGTTTATGAATAAAGTCATGACACAATACTTATTTAATACTTGCATTCAGTCACAACTGTGATCGCGAAAAATAGCGGCACACTGTCAGAAATTTTTTTTACCTTTAGGGGTACAACAGCTCGTCACTGGGTAGTACCCTTAAAAGAACTTCTTTGTACCTTTTTACCTCTTTTATCCCTAAAAGATTCATAGTAGAACCTTAAGGTACATATTGCTACTCTAAACTTATATATATCAATATGCACCTTTTAGGTAAAAAAAAAAAGGTACAAAGATGTAATTTTAAGGGTACTGCCCCAGTGTTGTACCCCTAAAGGTAAAATTTTTACACATTAAAGAGTGAGAGTGTAGTGATGATTCAGTAATTCATTAACTTAGGCAGGGACATGTCTCTTGTATCTATGGTGTGGTCTGTGTTTATTTATGATGGTCAATAATTGGTACCAAATGTTAGGACCTTAGTATGCAGTTAGCCCATCGGCATTTAGAAGGGACTGATGTAACTGTAACTGAGCGTTTTAAAGTCTTGAAGCAGAAAATTTGCCAAATGGTTTAAGCCCATGAGTGTTTGGGTTAATTGGTTGACCCAATCCTTCTCAATTAAATGTTTTAAAAACTGTGTTTCCTTTAGTGTGTAAAAGTGCATATCTATTACAGATTGCACCTCCAGAGGGATTGTACTTGCTAATTGATGGAAAGAGTCGTTTCTGCTCGAAGAAAGATGCAAACTTAGTTAGAAGAGAAGGGTCAACTAATGTGCTGCAATTGACATGAAGTGGCAGCTAACTTGATGCGCTGTGACTTATTCCCAATTAACCTCTAAGCTTTCTTGACGGAGTACCTCAGAGAATAGCATGAAAGTTCTGTGGTAGCTCCTGTTGTACTATTTTAGAATGCGTGTGTGTGCTTTGCTGATTATAAGAATCACCTGCTGTATGGTTGATTGTTTGCATGAGTCAATTTTCAGCCCGATGTGGAGAAGATGAGACTTAAAATTAAAACTACGAAGTGCGAGGTCACAATTCCACATTTTTCTGTGATAATTACAGCATTCACTATAGGGCTGCAACTAACGATTATTTTGATAATCGATTAGTTGGCCGATTATTTTTCGGTTAATCGGATAAAAAGCCCTTTTTTATTTTTATTGAGAAAACGCACTATTCCACATCCTGCCCAATGCTGTCCTTCAAACAAATGTGTCAGCTGAGTGCTATGAACACATACATAGTGAATATATCTACCCTTACATAAATTAACCATGGTTTTAAATTGAATAAAACAAACAAAAATAATAATAATAAATAAATAACAGGGTTATTGTAGTTATTCAATGGTAACCACAAATTACCCATAGTCTTGCTTCAAACCCATAGTTCAACTATATGGTATTTGTGTGGTTATACAAATGGTAATCAATATGGCAAAAACATGGTTTTATTATAATAAAAACATGGTTAATTTTCATAAGGGTATGTTTGTGCTATACATTATGTGACATTTATTTATCCTGTAGAAACGTCTTACATTTATATTCAATTACACGCTGTTATCCCTTTACAGTTCCTACTCTCATAAAATACTTGAATTATATGTTGACTTTTAAAACTAAATTTAGCGTCCAACAGCAGACATTTCAGTTAAATGAATGTTTTTGCACTGAATATTAACTGTCTCCCTCTCGACTGCGTTCTGTCTGTTTTACGCACATGCGCACCGCTCGTTTAGTGAAGTTTAACTATGGAAATACTCGCGTGAATTAGTAGCATTTACAGATGAGGATATAATTACTGTTCTCTATATAGATCAGTGGATATAACCTGTAAAATGAAAGTTTTGCACTGAGGACGCAGGCTCACACACACATCTGTCAAGTGCATGACAGGGTATGTTAAACGCTAATGCATTCGCTTGAAGCTTAAAATAAACAATTCTCATGTTTTTGGCACTTGGATCATATAGCTTTCCTGCACCAGCTTACTCTGTTTCCACTCCACTATTTCTAGATGCACATTTTGTCCATAAAAAGTTTTATAATTTGGCGCGACTGGTGAAAGCTTATCGTGCATAGAGGGCAGACCCGAAAAAATCGATAATGAGAATCGTTATCGATGATTTTCATTATCGATTATTATCGATTTTAACGACTAGTTGTTGCAGCCCTAATTCACTAGTTATTCACATTAACTATGTATCATGTCGGTTTAAATATCAGATACGGTTTGTGCAAACATGAGTCACACCACTATATCATATTCTACTTAAAATTGATGTGTTCCTCTTATTCTCTTCAGAGATATTATCACCCTGAAAGCCACGTTTTAATTTATTCCAAAGAACTCCGTCAGCCCAGTTTTATTGTTCAATTACTCTAGTTAATTTAACCCTCTGTGCTGTTGTCAGTGTGAATACAGCTGTGTGAACATCTGGTGGCACTAATGGCATAATTGGTCTTGGAGTATGACTTGTGTATCTCATCTAGAGGTCTCACTGAAAATTGTGCTTAATTGTGTTAATTCAAACAAGTCACAGGATAATTAGGCAGAATCACTAATGTAATTCTTCGCCATATGAATCTGGTTTTAATCGACTGGAAATGACAAAGCCAATGTTCACATTTTCGGCGCAGAACGCATTCACACTTTTTTTCTGAAGGTCTAGGGTATTCATTTCCAGTGATATGGACTTCAATCTTGTGAACTGAGTATGAATCATATCACAGTCTCAATTTTGAAGACCTGATTTGGCGAGTATGAGAGACTTGAATATGACTTTCTCGCCCTTCCTGGTGACTTGCCTTGGACTTCATGACTTGACATGAGTCATTCTTTCACAGACTAAACTAGCTAAAACTGACTGCAGTGTGCAGTGATTTGTTTGAGAAATCTCCCTATGTGTGCAGAGAGTTTACATGGATATTAACACAACATATACCATTCAGGCATAACATTATAACCAAGTGAATAACACTGATTATCTCTTCATCATAGCACCTGTTAGTGGGTGGGATATAATTAGGCAGCAAGTGAACATTTTGTCCTCAAAGTTGATGTGTTAGAAGTAGGAAAAATGGGGAGCAAGTTTGACAAGCGCCAAATTGTGATGGCTAGACGCCTGGGTCAGAGCATCTCCAAAACTGCAGCTCTTGTGGGGTGTTCCTGGTCTTGAGTGGTCAGTATCTATCAAAAGTGGTCCAAGGAAGAAACAGTGGTGAACCGGCGATAGGGTCATGGGCGGCCAAGGCTCATTGATGCACGTGGGGAGGGAAGGCTGGCCCGTGTGGTCTGATCAAACAGACGAGCTACTGTAGCTCAAATTGCTCAAGAAGTTAATGCTGGTTCTGATAGAAAGGTGTCAGAATACATAGTGCATCGAAGTTTGTTGCGTATAGGGCTGCATAGCCGCAGACCAGTCAGGGTGCCGATGCTGATCCACCAAAAGCACCAACAATGGGCACATGAGCATTTGAACTGGACCACGGAGCAATGGAAGAAGGTGGCCTGGTCTGATGAATGAATCACGTGGATGGCCGGGTGTGTGTGCGTCGCTTACCTGGGGAACCCATGGCACCAGGATGCACTATGGAAAAAAGGCAAGCTGGCGGAGGCAGTGTGATGCTTTGGGCAATGTTCTGCTGGGAAACCTTGGGTCCTGCCATCTATGTGGATGTTGCTTTGACTTTGCTGTGGCCTCTTCAGCAGGATAATGCGCCCTGCAACAAAGCAAACATGCCTCAGGAATGGTTTGAGGAGCATAATGAGTTTGAGGTGTTGACTTGGCCTCTAAATTCCCCAGATCGCAATCCAATCGAGCATCTGTGGGATGTGCTGAACAAACAAGTCCGATCCATGGAGGCCCCACCTCACAACTTACAGGACTTAAAGGATCTGCTGCTAACATCTTGGTGCCAGATACCACAGCACGCCTTCAGGGGTCCATACCTCGATGGGTTTTGGCAGCAAAAGGGGGACCAACACAATATTAGTGTTATGCCTGATCGGTGTATATTATCCTCATGACAATTGAAACATAACTAGCTGCTATTCTGTGCACTTTGCTGTTAAACTCCACATTGAGTCACTAGTGATGGGTCAGTCTTCATGTAATGTCATAAAAACATGATGCATTTTTTGTTTCTCATATTTTTGTGGTGGCTTAAGGCACCCCTCTACATTGCGAGTAAAGCTCTTGCATATGCAACACCATTCTGTGCTAGGCAGTTAAATGATTACTATGCACTAAGTACTCAACTGTGTAGTGCATGAATAAGGTTATTTTGTCATCCAACATCAAAGTCTGATAGCCCCTCCCCTCCGCTACTCAATTAAAACTGTGGCAGATGAGTGCATTAAATGTCCACCAGTTAAGTGCATCCTCCAGGTATTTAAAGTGCACTTTTTCCTTTTTGGAATTTTCACTGTGAACACATTACTTGCACCATTTATAACCACAAAACGGCATATTAGTGCATAAATATGTACCTAATGTCTATCGTTAGCCATTGGCTTAACAAATTGTTGGATTTTACTCGCCAGTGATTAAGAAGCCAAGACTAAGTTTAGCACAGATATATTTTCACTCACCTACACTTGAATGTGTAACTCTCCGTGTCTTTATAGCACAGTGAACGCACTATTCTTATTGATTTCAATGGATGTGCAGCATATTGAATGCACTTTAAACTCTAGTGTGTAGGTGCCCAACTCACCCTGGCTTGGCCGAGAGCGTTCCGTTTCTATCACTCACACACAAAGAGAGAGAAAACGAGAGTGTCACGTAAACTTAAATAATATTCTTTTTTTTCCTGTCAAAATTCCTGAGTTTGTTCTGAATTATTCAGCCTTTAAGACTAAACAAAAGCCACTGAGGGCAGTTTCCTTTGGTAGTGGGCATTTCTGTCAATTTATGACTACCAAATCATTCATATATAAATTCTTTAATTTCATTATGGATGGATGGATGGATGGATAGAAGTTATTGTCTATTAAGTAACCCACCATTTTATCCTCACTGTTTAACTCGACACTTTTTCCTGCATAATGTTTATTTTGGCCCCTGCTGGCATGAGTTTTGACCTGTAAATGTGGTGATGTTTTAGAGAACAAGTCAATACAAACTGATCAATGCATACCAATGCATTGAAACCCTGTTATTAATTGTTATTGCTTGCGTACATATGAACCATGACAGTTCCCACTTTCAGATTCTTGTCTTGTCTTCCTCAGAAACAATACAAACAAACAACCCTTCAGTTCCTCAAAACAGTGGTCAGTACAAAGCACCGCATTGCATTTGTTTTTCCAGGCACACACCGATGGCCATTACGAATCAGAACAGCACCTATGAGAGACTTAATTTCCCTGGGCAGCCCCGGCCATCCTCCACCACAAACACCGGCAGCAGTGCAGTCACATCATGTTGACTTAGTGAGGAATCTGTCCCCCTCATCCACAACGTTCCTCAGGCACAAAGAAAATGAAAAGGACAGGGGGAGGTCCACAGGGAAATGGCACATTATTTCTGAATTTGCTGGTAACCTCATGTTGTCGTTAGCAAGATACACTCTTCTTTGGAAATAGGGGCTCAGGGATGATTCCGCCATCAAAGGCTTTTGTTCGTTGTGCATGTTCCTACTTAGTAAACAGAAATTGAAACGGGTACAAGGAGCTCCTCGTTATATCCCTCTGAGACTCCATTAAAGACTCTCTGAGCACCTTCACGCACCCTCTGGTTCACTGCTAACTACATGTTGCCGTCAATTGACACATGCTGAGAAGATATTGATTCATGCAGACCAAAAATTATCTCAGCTTTTTGTTCTGGGTAGTGGCTCAAATTTGGGAAGATTTACATTCAGACAGCATCAGGATTTTAGACAGGAAAGATGATGCAGTGGCACGAAATCAATTAAGTGGGCTGCCAGGTAATAAATTCATTTCCAAGGGACAGTGCTAATATGTCTAATCCCCATGCGTCTAATTGTTTTTCTCCTGCTATGCAAATATAAAATGGCAAAAAGGAATTATGGTTTTCTGTGACTTCTGGACACCATCTTTCTGAAAGATAATGAAAGAAAATAATTAGATTTTAATCACTCCTTCTGTGTGCACATCTGTCTTTGTGTACTTGTGTATCTGCTCTGGAAATAAGTCAATCAATCAATTAAATAACAAGTAGGTACATTTCAAAATCATACTGCAGAGATTTCCAGAGGAGTTTTATACACTCTACGAGTTATAAAATGACTTACAAGTGTATTGACTTTTTAAATTAAATTTACACTCACCTGCCACTTTATTAGGTACACCTTTCCAGGGGTTGGACCCCCTTTTTTCCTCCATAACAGTCTTAATTTTTCGTGGCATAGATTCAACAAGGTGCTGGAAACATTTATTTCGAGATTTTGGTCCATATTGACGTATTGGTATCACTCAGTTGCTGCAGATTTGTCGGCTGCACATTCATGATGCGAATCTTCCGTTCCACCACATCTGAAAGGTGCTTTATTGGATTGAGATTTGGTGACTGTGGTGGCCATTTGAGTATAGGGAACTAATTTTCATGTTCAGTCAGTGTGAGATTATTTGAGCTTTGTGACATGGCGCGTTATCCTGCTGGAAGTAGCCATCAGAAGATGGGTACACTGTGGTCATAAAGCAACAATACTCAAGTAGGCTATGACTTTTAAACACTTGGTACTAAGGTGCCCGAAGTGTGCCAAGAAAATATCCCCCACATCATTACACCTCCTCTACCAGCCTAAACCTTTGGCACAAGGCAGGATGGATCTAAGCTTTTATGTTGTTAAAAACAGCAGAAATCGAGACGTATCAGACCAGGCAATGTTATTACTACGAATGGC
The DNA here is from genome assembly GCA_039654625.1 of Rhinogobio ventralis. NCBI lineage: Eukaryota > Metazoa > Chordata > Actinopteri > Cypriniformes > Gobionidae > Rhinogobio > Rhinogobio ventralis. The sequence goes on from CM077198.1 coordinate 14,491,681, forward strand.
TCGAGACCACAATTTTGGCTTCGGTATGGTAACACAATCTAATACCTTAGTATCAACATTAAATCGATACCATACAAGATCTGAATTTTGTTGCGGGTATGGCACATCATTTTACTCATCCTCACAGGTTTCGTGTTTATATAGCGGGAAATTACTGCAAATGTTTATTAGTAAATGAATCAACAAATATTATTACATAAAATCAGTAATTTGAAAACTTTCTTGTAGGGCTGGGCGTTATGGCAAAAAAATGAAATCTTTTTTTTTTTTTTTTTTTTTTTTTTTTCAGAACGATTGACCGATTTTATTTTTTATGTTTTAACTAGTCAACTTAACTACAATATGATTCAGGTAACATTCTCTTTATTAACCATCTGGTTAAAAAAGTTATATTCCAAGTGCACACACCTGAAGTGATCGTAAATGTAAAACAAATGACTTATTTGTTATATATATCTTTGCAGAAAATATGCATGAAATATGAAGGCAAATACTATACAAACGTATCTTAAACGTATCCTATATACTCAGAAATAATATAAAATAAGAAAAATGCTATATATTTCTTAGCCAAAAAGTAATAGCAATAAATAATACCATAATATGCTATTATTAACAGCAAATGCTTTGTATAAAAAGAAAATAACAGCACCTTTCAGCTTGTCACCATCATGCAAACATGAACTATCAAACATACAGTAGTAGTTCTTTGCAGGTTTTTGTATTCCATTGAGATATTTTTCCTATTGTTTTTATGTTTGGCGGATGCATTTGGCTGTTGGACTCGTGTAACGCGTCTTTAGCAGCGTCTCACCCATGAAACGGCATTTTAAAAATGCGACGCTCAAGTTAGAAGAAAGTTTAATTTGCTTCTAATATCTTTGCTTTTTTCCCATTCCACTGCCTCAACTTTTTCAACACAATATCGCATTCTGTGTGAACGCTTAAGATGTGATGTGTTCTACATTTAAAAGAGCACGTCACACATCATGTGTTCGGATCATTTTCTTCTCTTAACTTTTATTATTGCTGTATTGTCAGCATGTCTAAATGTAATGTGTGCTAACATTTTTATTCAAAACCGCGATTTCTCGATTTATGCCTAACTTTCTTGTGAGAAGTAATTTCAGCAATACTGCGCCTCCCCTCTCTATCTCACAAAATTAGCAAATTGCTTCTGGCTTCAAAAGACATCACAGCTGCACTATATGCGAGCTGCGCGCTGCAATACAACACACTTGCGTTTTAGGACAGCTGACGGAAATCACTTGCCCACGTCTTTTTAAACCTTGCCAATTTGAACATGCAAGCAATTTCATATCATTCAGTAGTACTTGGGAGCTCTTTGTGAGACGGTATTCTTTGCGTTCACACCAACAATGCACACAAAAACCTCACGTAAAGAGCTTGTGCATTCCAAATTGAGTTGTTTTCCTTAAACGGTCAAATACACTCAAAATTAGGCCAAAATGTCCGTCTTGGTGAGTATTCACATAAACAGTCGGTTATGTCTTACGTGAATGTAAATAGTTGAGAAGGAAAACGCATGTGTAAAAGTATATCGGATCTGTGACAGCAGCCTAATACGTGCTGCCTCTGCCACTAAATAACTTTTTATTAACTTTAATTGTAAGGATTTTCCTGTTTAATGTATTAAAGGGGTCACATGATGAGTTTTTGTTTTGTTTTACTTTCTCTTTAGTGTGTTATGTAGCTGTTTGTGCATGTATAAGATATGCAAAGTTACAAAGCTCAAAGTCTTCCACAAAAAGATTTATTCTGTCTCAATTATCGTAGTAGTGTTGTCGCTGCCATTTTCTGGAGAGGCTGTGTGATTCTATGCGAAAGCAAAAGCAGCACTTTATTTGCCCTTCCGAAAGTGGACACAATTAGGAATCAGTGGTTAAGATTTATTTACAACACTGTTCCAGAACAGTACAGCCCAAATGTTCGTTTGTGTTCAGTGCTCATTTTACGGAGGACAGTTTTCTAATGTAAACCTGCGAGAGTACAAGGCCGGCTGTGCACAAAGGCTAGTTCTAAAAAATGGGCTACTAGCACTTCTGAATCAGAGCCTGTAAGTTTGTTTTATTATTTGTTAAATAATTTTTGACTGATTTTTGATAATTTGACTGTTCAAATGGGGAGTTTTGTGCAGTGTAGAGTAATGCATATTGTTTGTCATTCTTATGATTAAAAGTGCAGAGATGGATTTATGTTTAAACATAGTATCCTCTGTTCTCTGTTTGTAACTGTTTGTGGTGAAAAGATGACAAACATAGATACACAGGCTCGAACTGATATGGTAAAACTGACAACAATATTAACTGTTTAATTGCTTTGGAAGCTGAAGCTCCCGATTATGGTAAGGGGCATTACATTTCTAACACCTGCTTGAGGTGTTCGGCCAATCATAACGCTCTGGGTCAGCTGGCTAATCAGAGCACACTACACTTTTTAGAAGGAGGGGCTTTGTAGAAATCAGAAGATTTAGAAAGATGGGGCATAGAGGAGCTACAATAACGTACAGTATGTAAAACATTTTTTGTTTTTGAACATTAAAGCATGGTAACATTCTATTGCACCAAATACACAAAATAATTATCTTTGAAAATAGCATCATATGACCCCTTTAACAGTGAAGACTATCCAGTGTTGTTTTACATTTGATTACTTTTTTTTCAGTTTCTGTAGTACTTCTGTACCTGAACCTAAACTTAAGTGCAAATATTAAAGGGGTCATGAACTGGCTTTAAAAAAAAAAAAATATATATATATATATATATATATATATATATATACTGTTGTCTGAGGCCAACTTATGACGTCTGTGTGGTTTTTACATTCAAAAACATTATAATGAATAAGTAATAGGCTATTTTCTACCCTGGTTTTGAGCCTAGCTCTTGAAATGCTCGGTTTTTATGGCCGTGCTGCATTGAAGACTTGGAAGTAAATGCCCACGGCTATGATTGGATAACAACAGCAGAAGACCCCACCGGGTACCACTCATCTTCACTACAAATAGGAAAAAGAGGCTACAATTTGCACGAGCTCACCAAAATTGGACAGTTGAAGACTGGAAAAATGTTGCCTGGTCTGATGAGTCTCGATTTCTGTTGAGACATTCAGATGGTAGAGTCAGAATTTGGCGTAAACAGAATGAGAACATGGATCCATCATGCCTTGTTACCACTGTGCAGGCTGGTGGTGGTGGTGGTGTAATGGTGTGGGGGATGTTTTCTTGGCACACTTTAGGCCCCTTAGTGCCAATTGGGCATTGTTTAAATGCCACGGCCTACCTGAGCATTGTTTCTGACCATGTCCATCCCTTTATGACCACCATGTACCCATCCTCTGATGGCTACTTCCAGCAGGATAATGCACCATGTCACAAAGCTCGAATCATTTCAAATTGGTTTCTTGAACATGACAATGAGTTCACTGTACTAAAATGGCCCCCACAGTCACAATCTTTGGATCAATGCCACGTAGAATTAAGGCAGTTCTGAAGAGAAAGGGGGTCAAACACAGTATTAGTATGGTGTTCCTAATAATCCTTTAGGTGAGTGTATCTCTCATCCACCTGCAATTAATTGGAATGGTATTTTTTTATTACGATCGGTGGAGATAACCGTGAACCGTGTATTTCACTATTTAAGGTAGTGCGATCCCTGGCCCATACATATTCGAGTCTGATCATGAATCGCAGGACAATGAACCAATTCAAATACAAAGCCTGTGACAGCGTGGAAGTTATGTTTAGTTAGACACGTACATAATCAGTAGATATCAAACGTAACAATGCAATACTATCACATATAAAAAAAATGTTTTACTCTCATAATTGTTGCATCATTCCTGTCAGATCCAGAAGCCACAGCATCGTTTTTTAAATCTCATCCTGTATGCAAATCCAGTCTCGTTAACAAACGAATCCCCACTTGAGCTGGATCGTCAGTAAAAATAAAGTTCATCCATGCATTTTGGAATCCGAAGGAAGCTTTATTCCTTGGAAGTTCGATCCAGTTTAGCTCCACGTAGGCCTGTTATTTATCTAACATGTCATTACATGCATGAGTCGGTGAGCGGGGCTTCAGAATTAGGCATTGGTCTTGAGGCGGCATTTCACTGAACTCTGACGTCACGAGGACGCACATTCGCAGATCGATCGTTTGCTGAGCCAGCTGTCAATAAAAGCTTTTCTTTGACTAACAAGGACGTTTTCAGCTCTGAAACTTACAGGATATTCTTATATTACCATGACCTTTTTATATATCAAAAGCTCAAGGGAAAGTTGATTTCTCAATTCATGACCGCTTTAAGAGATCTAAACGTCATTTGTTCTAGCGTGTCAAACGCACGCTGGAGCTTTCGTGTTATTTAAACGATATAATCTTATGTATGTGCGTTGATCAGTGTTAAAAGAAAATAAATATCTAAATTAGATATTTTGAATGCTGCACTCGCCTGTCAATCTCTTGTCTTGTACAAGACAGTATTGGCAAGTGACAGATGCTTGGCAAGGTTTAATCGTTCTTCATCAGTTTTATAAGCAAAGTAATTCCAAATTTCACTTCTACTGCCCTCTTTTTTAATTAGTTTTGGGCGTGCTGAGTGAGATTAAACTGCTTTATCCGTTTTGTTCCTCTGTTACCACATTTGCCAGTTTGGGTAGCACACTACCACCTAGCAGTGAACTTCAGAACAGCAGCATATCAAGTACCAAAATGAGGAAAATCATATCATCGTACCGTTTGAAATAAAATATATACTGGTATTTTCCCAGTACCGCTATACTGCGCAACCCTAGTTTTTTCAATTTTTTTCCAAATTTTGGTGAACCTGTGTGAATCATAGCCTCAGTTTCCTGTTCTTAGCTGAAAGGGGTGGCATCCGGTGTGTCTTCTGCTGCTGTAGCCCATCTGCTTCAAGCTTCGACGTGTTGTGTGTTCAGAGATGCTCTTCTGCAGACCTCGATTGTAACAAGTGGTTATTTGAGTTACTGTTGCCTCTCTATCAGCTGGAACCAGTCTGGCCATTCTCCTCTGATCTCTGGCATCAACAAGGCATTTTTGCCCACAGAACTGCCGCTCACTGGATATTTTCTCTTTTTCGGATAATTCTCTGTAAACCCTAGAAGTGTGTGTGTGTGTGTGTGTGTGTGAAAATTCCAGTAGATCAGCAGTTTCTGAAATATGCACCGATGCGATACTCCGTATCTGTATCGTCTCCGATACCACCATTATTTGCTGGATCGGGTATTAGTCAGACAGGACCGATCCAAATCCGATACTGTGCATATAATATTCTGTTATTGTTAAGCCCCAGTGCCCCACAAAAGGCACAAAATCATTATAAAGCACCATCAATGCTTCGTGCACTATATTATAAGTGTTCTGAAGCCATTCCATAGTTTAATGGCTGCACTTTGTTCTGGACTGTTCCACAACTTTAAGACAAATGTATTTGTTGTTTGTTGTGTTTTCATATTTAAAAGATTATAAGATAGATGCAGCTTTTTTGAGTTTGCATCGAATGTTTTTCGACTTTTATACATAATACATTTCTTTATGAATAAAGATTGATCGATTGAAAGCAGTTATTTTGAGTTAGATGCCCAATGTTCTCTTCCTATTCAAATTTAACATTGAAGGGGTGCATACAACATATTTGCCGATTTTCAAAAAAAAGGTTGAATAGGTAAAATATTGCATAGATAGATAGACTACGCATCGATATCTCTTCCCTTTGTGTTTTGAACTTTTCAATGCGGACGGAGCGCTGCGCTCTGTGACTCCATGTTGCATCAAGCGCATCGTCCTGCACATACGCGCTTTGTGCCACTCTGTATTGGAGCCTTTCGTATTATAATGCTTTTGCGCAATCAAAGATTATTAATAGCCATATCTATAATATGTTGCTGCCTCATTAAAAAGCTGTGCTATACATTTAAAATAAATGTCTTTTAATTTCTAAGTTAGTATATAGGCCCTATTTCTATATTTACTTGTTTTTCATTAATGTATTTTACAACGTGTAACATTTTACCAGATTTAGTGCTACACTTAATCACTTTTATTTCTTCCCCACTAAATGTTTTTTTTTTCTTTCTTTCTCCACTAAATGTTTAGATTTAGTGAATACGTTTAGATTTAGATACAATTATTGTGCACCCATGATTATCAGTTCAAAACACTGAGGTATAGAAATTACATTGAATTTTTAAACAAAACTGCATTGGTATTGGTAACGGCCAATACTCAGAATTTTTGGGATAGGATCGGATCGGTTCTGAAAAAATGGTATCGGTGCATCCCTAGTTTAAAGTCACTTAAATCAGCTTTCTTCCTTATTGTGATGCTCAGTTTGAACTTCAGCAGATTGTTTGGACCATGTTTACATGTCTAAATGCATTGAGTTGCTGCCATGTGATTGGCTGATTAGATATTTGCATTAACGAGAGAACCTAATAAAGTGCCCAGTGACTGTATGAAGTTTTTGCAGCACAATGTCAAGTAAGTCTTTTGAGGCACATGAGTCATAAGCATCTATAGTAGAGTTATAAATAATTGCCATACCTGTTACATCAATTTAATAATGATCCTAATGAAATGTGCTCGACTGGTATAGTCACTATGGATACCTCTTTATGTAAACATCTATTTACCAGGTAAAAATAGCCTACACAAACTGACTAACTTTTAACAAATGTATGTGTATGTGAATAGGTACTCTTGAGAGTGCATCAAGTGCAGTTACAAGTACTGGATGTTCTGGGGCTAATAAAGGAACTTATTGAACAGCAGTGTCGCACTGAATAGTAAAAAGTAGGAGAATATGCAAGAATCATTTCACATATTAGGGTAACACTTTAGTTTAGGGCCCAATTCTCAATATTAACTAGTTGCTTATTAGCATGCATATTACTAGGATATTGGCTGTTTATTAGTACTTATTTATTATTAGTACACATATATTAATGCATTATTCTGCATGACCATATTCTACATCCTTTAATCCTACCCAATACCTAAACTTAACAACTACCTTGCTAGCTATTAATAAGCAGTAATTTAGAAGTTTATTGAGGCAAAATTCATAGTTAATGGTTAGTTAATAGTGAAAATTGGACTAAACTAAAGTGTGACCGAAATTAGCATCTTTTTGCCCATAAGTGAAGGTATCTGTAATGTGTGTTCCTCCAAGGTGCATTACTGATATTTTGTTACTAAAGGCACATTAAAGTGCCCCTTTTATGGTTTTTCGAATATTCCCTTTCATGCAGTGTGTAATATAGCTGTTTGTGAATGTAAACACTCTGCAAAGTTGTAAAGTCGAAAGTGCACGATAGTTATTTTCTCCCAAAGAAAGAATCAACTCTGAACCACCTATACGAGTCGTTTGTATTTCGAATACTGCGTGAAGGTTCTACATCACTAGAAAAAAACATTTGCATAATGCTCGCCTATGTTGTACGTTGTCCGTCCATGAACAACTTGACCAGCCCTCAAACATCATTTTACTGACGACTGCTTCTCAAATTTCAGAGTTCAACACGGGATTCGCAAAACGTTTGCTCTTGAAAGATGGATCAGTACCCAGTTTATTTGGACTTTATTTGAACTTGCTCCCCAGAATCTCAACCTGTAAGTATGAATAATTATTGATGTATATATGTTCTACTGGGTGTTTAAAATACGTAGTTTTGTGTTTTATATTGTGTAAGTTTCCGGCTAACCCACGTTCTTACTGTCTTACTGAAGTAGTTCTGCTAATCAGCTGGCCCACTATTACCTAAAATGATGTCTGTTAATACAGATTTTCTGTCATTCTTACTACTTTGAGTAAAGATAAAGGATGGAGCAAGATTTTTTTTTTTACAAACTTTAATGTTTCATCAGTCATTTACGTTAGTGCTGGGCTGTTATGGATACAGTACCTGCATGTGCACCGCAATAAATTAAAATACAAACGGGTTTGTTGATGGACATACACTTGTTAATGCTGATGGTAAGGAATTAAAGTTGGAACCTCTCATAATGTTCCTCAAAATGAGTAGCGTATCACTGAGAAACATCCTGCTCAAGTCGTCCTTGCGATGGAGGTTTGGGTTGAATAGCTAGTTCTTCCAATGTTTCATCATTGGACTTAAGCTCGGATTTATATGGTAAAATCATCATTGTTACTGTCTTTACAGTGTTGAGGAAGCCTCCGGATGGAGCTGAAGTTCTGTTATGGTAATGGCAGTTTAGCTACCGAAACACGCGCTGTATGCGGTAGACCAATCACAACAGACTGGGCCGCCTGGCCAATCAGAGCAGAGTAGGCTCACGGAAAGGAGGGATTTAGAGAGACTGATTCATTTGTCGAGTCGTTTGAGAATCATTTAAAAACGTGGTGATGTGCAATGTATATTATGATAAAACGAAACCTTTTTGACCTTTGATGCATGTAAACCTGTTGTGGGAGACCTTCAAAACAAAATTAGGAACCTTTAAAATAGCATAATAGGGGCACTTTAAGATGTAAATGTTGATCTCTAGTACTGACTTTCTTCCACTAATAGTTAAACTGTATGTAAACTGAATGGTCAGAAAGTGTCTATTAAAGAGGTCATATGATGGTTCTAAAAAGAACATTATTTTGTGTATTTGGTTTAATGCAATGTGTTTACGCCGTTTTAGGTAAAAAAAAAAGTCATTATTTTACACATACTGTACATTATTGTTGCTCCTCTATGGCCCTCCTTTCCTTTTACAAAGCTCATCGTTCTGAAAAGCGCGGTGTGCTCTGATTGGCCAGTGATCCAGTGCGTTGTGATTGGCCTGAATACCTTAAGTGTCTGACGGAAACGTCACACTTCTTACCATATTTGGAACATCTGCTCCCAAAGCAATATTGACAGATGATAATGTCGGTCCTACCTTATCAATTCGAGCCCGAATCAGATCCGGATGATGCAAATGACCAAGCTGAACGATCAACGCTGCCAGCGCGACTGGACCAGAAAGTATCAGATTGGTAAGTTTGCATTTGTTATCATAGAAACGACAAAGACGTAGAAACGGTCTGTTCTCTCCCAGGTGCTAGAAGCAGTCCTCCAAAAAATGCGCAGCACACAGTCGAATATTTGGGTTGGCAACAGCAGTACTACAGCGAATAAAAGTTACGCCTTCTTTCTTTGCGTATACATTTGGGCGGTGTTATGAAACTCTGCCCCCACATACTGACCTAGATTTTTGGGGGTGCGTTTGAACGAAGTGTTTTAGGAAGGTGTGGCTGAGCCTTAACTTTTACAAAGGATATCTCTTTGGGTTTGAGACTTTGAGCTTATACATGCACAAACCGCTACATAACACACTAAAGAGAAAGAAAAACAAGAAATCGTATCATATGACCCCTTTAATTAAGACTACATTCAACAAATTAGCTTTATTTGTTGTTCTTCTTAGTTGTTGTCTTTATTTAGTTTTCAGGGCACCAAGAAAGTCAAGTAATTCCTCTCAGCAGGTGATTTCTGTATTTTAACTGGACTTTTAATGGGATGATGGCATTTTCTGCATAATTATACAAATGTATTTTTTGAGCCTGCATTGCACTTGCTCAAAAAATTGTTTGCTTACTGTAGTTGGCAAATAAACAGATGCAATTTGTTTGTTCATGTTCTTAATCTTTTTTTCTTTTTTAAAAAAAAAATCAATTTAAACAAGTTTTGGCTTATTCTAAAAGCAATCTTGGTAACAAAAGCCAGATAATTGCTTGTCAAATGTTGTGGGGCTTTATTTTTTACAAGTATCAGTATCACCAGCCTCTAGCGAAACTGTTGAGATATCGGCAAGATATGGAGGATCTTTTACCTTTCCTACCACCACGTCTGAAGTGCACAGAGAGTACTTCTCCATTGTAGAGGTGGAGATGCTTGAATACCGGAATTATTGGACCACGCACAGGAGGAAGATCGCCACTCAGATGTAAGATGGCTTTGATGGAAACAGCTGCTGGCTTTCCTGTGGCCCAGATCTCCTTGTACAGTTCTCCTGCCACCTGACAAGGGAGACTTTCCACCTTTTGACTAGCACTTTCAGCAAGCGCTGTTATCAGCTTAAGACTGGAATTTTTAACCTCTCATGAGCTGAGTACAGCAGGTAACTCTCTCTCTATCTTTTTTTCTCTCTCTTTCCCCATCTCTCTCCCTCTCTCACATATATATTTGCCCCACCGGCCAATTTAGGAGAGTCCTTGAAGCTCAGGAATGGAAAGAACTGCACTCTTACCCTTTCAAGGCAACCTGACGCATTAGTCTACTTTCAAGGCACTCAATTTGAGGTGCCACACTATGCCCTTCTATCTGCATGTTTGATTTGCTCCCTGCTGCCTCCAGATCTCTGAAGTGATATCTCACACTTCACATTTACTGTGACATAGATTAGCCATTTCTTTGTGATTTTCTGAGGTACAGTAGGCATCTGAATTTCATCTGTATGACTCTTTCAGGCTGTTTGCTATGGAAGCATATGGGTAGCAATATTCAATTTGAAATGTAATAAGCAAAATGGCAATGTATTTCTGTATGTAAACTCCAACTTTTGGAGCAAAATGCTAATTACAATTTAATAATACAATTTAAATGTGCTATTTCCGCACTAGTTTTAACACATAATTTAAACATATATTTTTTTTACATTTTATAAGTTGCAAAATGAAAATAAAAATGTATTAAAGAAATTATATTAGATATGTTTAACATGTTCAAGCTAAAGTTGTAGTAAAATGATTATTTAAATGTTTTTCTTCTTAATTGCATTTACACTCAGTTAAGATACTTGTGATTGCATTTTCATTAAATGTTCTGCAATAAATGTAGCAAAATTCAGTGTGGAATTGAAAATGCATTCTGAACCGATCCCCGTCCCGCCCTGTAAATCATTGCATCAAGGCAGGGCCAAGTGTTGGAAACATGGCGACGGCAGAGCTATTAAGAGTGAGGCATTTACTGGCAGATGAAGTGGAGCAAGAACAGATAAATGTCAATGTTCCTGAAGGTTATGCATGTCTGTTAGTGATAGAACCAATAAAAATAGAAATAAATGTTGCAAAATTCAATGTGGAATTGAAAAAGCATTCCATGGAAACCGCTATGTGCATCATACTATCGCTGTAGCTGAATAAACAGAAGATTGAAACGCTTTGATTGATTAAACATGACTAATAAACATACGACTACGACAATATAAGGTTTATCTGAGTTCAAGCCTTCTCGGGTATTTTCATGATAGTAAAGTATATTTATACTTCAATGCTAATCGACATAATCTTTATCTCTGCATAGAATACTATTAAATAATATGTTGTGTGCCTAAAGCCCAATTTATACTTCTGCGACGAGTGTAGGTTGTGCCCTGCTCTCCCCTAACACTTTTTGACTTTTCACCTTTGTGTAAATCCACTTGGGGTTCAGAGTATGTCTTTTTTCCCACATTAATTTCATACGTCTAGTACAATTGTGGTTTTATTTCATTAATACAGTGTAAACTTTTTTCTTGATTTACACCGAAAGAAAAGAAGTGAAATGTGAAAACATGCCCCATATGTACATTGTAACATGTGAGAGGCACATTGTAACCTGACCAAATTACCTTAAAATGTTATCTGATATAATCAAAAAAATATCCAAGACAAGTATAAATCAGCATTTACTCTGTATAAGAAGCCACATCATCTCACAGAAGGATGCTCAACTGTCATTATGAAGTGAGTTTGGAGTAAAAACATGTTGTTAAATGTTGTCTTTTGTTGGACAAGTTCATAAATGCTTCTCATGTTTGGAAAGATGTTTGGCGCGTGTTGCTTTTTCAAATGCACATTATAAGTGACTCAAACTCGCAGTGCTTTCAGATGGAGCGGCATTTACTATTAAACACAGAGATGTGCTTCACTGACAAGCTGCGCATGAAAAATAATTGCAGCCTTATCGATTTCAATAAGCCAAATTGTGCAGCCCTACTTGGGACCCTTCACTGACTTGAATGAACGAGTGCTGGTGGGCGCATGCACATCAAACAGACGGATAGCAGTAGACATGAGCGCAATTCTGACTAAAATACACATTTTTGCTTAAATATTATTACTATGTTCAGTCGAGTGAATGTGTGTGTTCTTTATACCTTGGCTCGTACCAAGTTAACAATTTTTGCTTTTGTTTTTGTTTATTATAATTTTTAATTGTCGTTTTAATTTCTGCTTTAAAAATAGTTAGCAATCAGTTGTTGTTTTTTTTGTTTAGAATGTAATGTTTGTATTTTAACCCCTTTTTTTTGCTTATAATGTACAGCATAGCCTACATAGATACATTCACTATAATTGTTTTTTTCACAGGCTTTTATGTTACACATTGTTTGGAGGACAGTATTTGGAATTACATTGTTTAAAATAATGGATCAAAATTAATTTTTAATATAGAAACATTTCTAGATTATTTTTTTTTATCTGATTAAGCGATAAAAAAAAAATCAATTATCAGAATAAACATTTGTTGCAGCCCTACCCACAACCCTACTAAGGATACGTGGTTTGAAAACAGATGGAAGATAACTCTAATTTAAATGTACTGCTTTGTTCGAGAGGTAATATATACAGTTTTACTGTATGTATTGTCACAGATGTATTAAGTGACATACAAAGAATGGGCCACAGGTGTCAGCCAAAAATGTATCAAACAATGTTTGTTTAGAGCAGGTAAACAAGGAAGTTTACTCTCTCTTCTTGGTATCCCAGCACATAGATTGTGCCAAATTTACTGGGCCTGTATCTGTCTCAGTTTGATATGGCTGTGGTCCAGTTGGAAGGCCGATTTTAATGAATCACTTGAGAATCTTCTACCATTTGATTTAACTGGGCAAAAATGTTCTGCTCCAGCAGCCGAACCACATTTCACACAAATCATAGAGATCAAATACGTCGAGTTGCTGCAGTGAGTCTTATGGAAAACAGGTCATACCTATTATAATGGGGAAGGAGTCAAATTGCTGCACTGGTATCTAGACAGGAGCAGGTTTCTTTGTGTAAAAAGCTCATTTGGTGGACTTGTTCATTGGGTCAGTAGCTTGAGGTTATAGAATGTATTCACTCTGACTTTTCCTGTCACCTGCAAACTGGGGGCTGGAAGGGAGGGCGCATTTTATAAAGCTCTATTTTACACTCAACCCCGCACCTGCTCCATTGCCTGGTATTGACTCCAGGAATTAACATATTAATTGTTTACCAGCATCCTCATGTTGGTTTTATGAGCGTTGCCAGAGAGACAAGTTGCGTGTGAGCATGCACGCAAGCATATGCACACTCATTGACGCTTGTTTGGGTGGGTAATCAGAGCAGCTTTGGAACTTTACAAGAAGTCATTAGCAGTCAAGACTATTGTGCAGACGTTCTGATTTCAAAGGTGCTCCACAACAGCTTGTATGGTGAGGACTGATTGAACCAGAGCACTTGAAAGGGGAAGAGAGACGTCAGGTTCGCCGCATCCTGTCGCGGCCCATCTGCCTCCTCCTCTGCTCCCACAGCCAGCCTCCTTTGTAAGAAAGGAGGGTTTTGAACATCAAAGCCGCATCTCGCTACCTTGGAGACGGAAACAATTAGTAAGGGATTTGGTGAAAGGTGCGCGGTGGAGTTCAGAGACGCTAAGCTAAAGATGGGCCAAATGGAGGGTTCACGAGCAAAAGGCAGAAGGCTTCCTGATATCTTAGGAAACTGTTACATCCCTCAGCCAACACTGGGCTATATAATTACGCTTAAATCCCAAGTACAGCTAGCGTTTTCACGAATCCCTGCTTACGTCTCCCATAGATAACAAAATATCTTGATTAAGATCTAATTACCCTGTATCCAGTGGGGATTTTAAATTAGTGTTTTAAACATAGCACCTCCCCGGAATTAAGTGGTGACACCGGTGCATTGGTCCGAATCTGGTGACTGATGCCATAGGTATATGAATTTCTCATTATCTTTTATATATTAGGGTATCCCCAGAGCTACAGAGCTGAAGGCCATAGCAACCTTCAAGGGAAACAGCTTGTTATAGAGTCCCCTTGGGCTGTTATAGTTCTTTTGAATGATTCAAGAGGAAATTTATAGCGGTTCTTACATGATTTTTGTGTTTATTTATTTATTTCTTACCTCTGTCTCAGGCAATTAGTCTAATTTCCATGTTCATATTTAAGTCTTCACATTGTCATAGTCTGCGATTTATTAATACTCAAATTAATCAAAGAATGTGTTTTGCATTTAAGTTGGTTCTGGTTAATACCCATTAAGTGCATGCATTCGAGCTTTCCCTTTTACACTTTCTTCTTTTCATGTTTAACGTACCATTTAGCTATCTTGTGGCCAGCACTTCAGAGATAACAACTGATATGTGGATTGCGCAAGAAAGAAAAAAGCATCCGCGTTATTAATTTTGGGGGGAAATGAGGAGCGCAGATTAGAGATGGAACTGAATAATTAAATCTAATTATGTGCCAAAATGAAATAATGGAGAAGAGGGCAATAAATGCAACACTCCTCCCACTAAATCATCGAGCATTTTATTCACATGATATAATTTATTGCCCTTGATTCCTTAAAGCTTTTCAAAGGATATTAAGTGCAGGGCGGGAGACGGTGTTCAAGCCGACAGATTTCAGCATGAAAGTATCAAGGAGTGCATTAGACAGGATTAGAATCCTCAATCACTCACCGGACTGCAATTTAATATAAGGAATGTCAGCATCCTCCCCTCCCCTAGTACTATTAAACAATCTTGTCTATCTCTTTCAATTAGCCGGTGAAAGACTAGCCCCGCCCCCTCCCCCGAAATCTGCTAAATGTGTTTATGACAACACAGCAGCACTAAAACTACAGGAAGAAGAATGCATTACCTACACACATTCTCTGTGTAGGCCTTCCCCAGCATCGTACGTTACACACATGTATCACTGATTCTTCAGACATGGACAAAACAGGCTACAAAAAGTATAGAATTGTTTTTGATAAATTCAAAGGTTTTGTATTACAGTGTGTTATTTTTTTCTTCTCTGTCATTCAGGAACACCATTGGATATGTCAGATATTATAAATACTGACAAATCTAGCATTTTATTCAATTAGTTAATGAATTGAGGCTGCATGATATAATATATATAATAGTGATCAATTGTGTTAATGAGTGATAATGTAAAATGTTCATTAAAGACCATATAACATAGCTCTTTATAGTTATTGGTTTTTAATGTGATTACTAATGGATATTTGGTTTAGGATCCTTCTAGTCATCATGTCTGATTCATTTCAGGTTAATTTACAAGGCATGCTTTGTCTCATGTCTCAGAAATAAATGCTGTATCATAGGGCTATTCAGTGTGATTTTTAACAATTTCTGTTGCAATGTTTTCCAAGAAATAATGTAACAGAAACTTGAGGTGTTAGGGGTCATTCTCTCATGATGTGCAACCTTGGTGAGTCAAGCAACAAAGAGAGCATTGAGACCTTTGAGGTGCAGACAGATCAATCTGGAGACAAGCCGAGTGACTAGGTCAGAGTGAGGCCACTTCAAAGGGTGTGAATGCACACCACTAGCAGTGACGCAGAGGGTTAGAGACCCTGACGAGAGGATTTAGTCATTCCAAGGCTGATGTGGAAGACACTAAGCAGAGCTATCGGCTCAAAACAATGTCACATCATGACCTCCAGTAAAGGCATGATGATGTTTCATAACCTCCATCCATCCTGGCAACTCACTCACTCCCTCACTCATTAGCTATGTTTACATGGACAGTTTTTGCTTCAGTCTGAATGAATTCATTCCGATTGATGAATCCGAGCATAGTGTTTACATGAGCACTAAATAAAGTCATCGGGTTGATGTGCGCGTTTATATGTCACAAACTTCTGATTGGATTTAATCTTTTGATATGCACACACTGCACTAACATACAGAGTTTCCCGATGTTGCTGCATACTAACCATCCTCCTTTTCTTTGTTTTAAAAAGCAGACTTAATATTGATTTATTTTGGGTGCTAATTAGCCAATGACGAGCATATAGACCATTATGCCGTGCTGCTTATATTTATAAAGCAATAAAAACGCCCTTTCCCACGCCCAAAACCAGTCGACTGGATGAGAGTCTGAAATAAGGACTGGTGGGATGTTGTTCTGCTCCACTTCACAGACCCTGAGTGAAAAGAGAATTTTAGAATGACAGGACACTCATTTATGACATTTTATTCAACAGGAAGAACAGCTTGTTCCGCACACCATGCGTTATTACGCTATTTCTACGTCACTGCACATGTGCAGTCCTTTCAGTTTCGGTTTTCAATCCGATCAAGTGTTTATATGTCCTCTTGATCGGATTACAAAAGGAATAAACACATTCCTTACAATGTGAATAATTTTAATCAGATCTGGCCAATTCATTCCGATTGACATGTGACTTTTTTTTATTCCGATTGTGCTACTAGTCCAATTACAATCGATTATTAGGGTCCATGTAAATGCAGCTATTCACTTTGTATTCCATGTGTTAAATGTGTTTATGACAACACAGCAGCACTAAAACTATAAGAAGAAGAATGCATTACCCTCTGCAAATTATATGATGGATTTAGCTTGATTGGACTGACCATCTTAATTTGAAACGTAAATGCGTTATTTTTGTTACCTACAGTAATTGTTTGTCTTAATTTTCCAAGGTACAAATACTTGCAGTCTAAAACCACATGGAAATAAAATATGAGGGGGTGTGTGTCCTCGATTTGAATGGGCATGACACTCCTGCCCACCGATGCAAATGAAGTGAGGCGATTTATAGACACAACACTGGTAAATGACAATGATAATATGAAAGTTAATTTGCTACTGATGTCCAGTAAATTTGAGCAGGTGTCTTAATATGCAGCATGTGTTTACCCTGGCAATATATTAGATGATTTGTGTGACATTTATGGGGGGGTAGTGAGGCTCAGAGGAGACATTGTGATCTGCCTAGTGGGTTTGCATTCCCAAAATATTCATTTGGGGCTTGTTTTACACTATTTGGGATTTTACAGCCCATCACCCAGGAATTTTCTCATCTGTGAGCATTAACCGCCTTACATACATTAGCAATAAAATCCCCAACAAATGTGCCTAGGGAGTGACGACTGCATGTGTCGGCATAAAATATTCTGAACTGTGGGAATTGTGATGTCTGCTGCTAGTAATCTCTATAGCAGCTCTCAGGTTTAAAAGAATATGTTTCGCTGTATGTGCATGACACTGCAGAGATTTGAAGTAGCCTTGCAGGCTTTTTAATAAGCAATTCATATGTATACACAATTAAAATAATTAAAAAAATATATTTATTATCAATGTTGGAATTAGTTGTGCTGCTTAATGTTTTATAACCTGTGATAATTCTTTCTAGGATTCTTTGATGAATAAAAAGTGAACAAAGAACAGCATTTATTGAAAATAGAAATCTTTTGTAACAATATGCACTACCATTCAAAAGTTTGTGGTCTTTATTTTTTTTTTTAATAAATTAATACTTTTATTCAGCAAGGATGTGTTAAATTGATAAAAAGAGATAAATATTGTTAAATTGTTAGAAAAAAAATTCTATTTTGAATAAATGCTGTTCTTTCATCAATGAATCCTGAAAAAAATATAATATCACAGGTTCCAAAAATATATTAAGCAGCACATTTCCAACATTGATAATAAATCAGCGTATTAGAATGATTTCTGAAGGATCATGTGACACTGAAGACTGGAGTAATGACTGATGATAATTCAGCTTTGCATCACAGAAATAAATTATATTTTGAAGTATATTAATATAGAAAACCATTATTTTTAATTGTAGTTATATTTCACAATATTACTGATAATATATATATATATATTTTTTTTTTTTTTGGAAAGTGCATTTCCCTAATCTTCCCAACAATGTCAACTTCTGCATCTCTGGATTGCTAACCCAATGTGTCCCGACCTTTTAGAGGGCTAATTTAGCCCCAACGGATGGCCCACCTATCTCTTATTCAGAATTTATAGTTTGAAACCTCTGTGCTGCAATACTGCCCCCCAGTGTATACACCCACCACCCCCTCCATCCACACGGTCTCTTAGCTTTAGGACTAACCGTCCCAAATACTTCCTTTTGTTAAGATGTCAAATGAGCATCTATTTAAAGTATTTTCCTCACAAGCATTTGCTTAGTCCTAAGGGCATTTGATTTATTAATTTATTTATTTTTTCATGCATTCCACAAGCGTTTGTGAGCAAACATAATCTAAAATGCAGCGTGCATAGCCCCGGCACAGACAGAGCAGATGTATAATGTATGTGTGTTGGCACCTGACTCAGCATGCCAATGATTTTTGTTGCCTTGGATATGTGACTGGCACCGATCCAAATCTACACCTTCCCTACAAGTCCTCAAAGTGTATTTATATAGTTTTCATGCTTGGCAGGAGCCTTTCCTCACCGCCAGCTCATAGCAGTCCCAAGGTGGAACATGATTATGATTGCATGAGACATTATTGCCGCCTTTTGCAATGGCCATTATAAGGATCTCAGGGGACGTCGTACATGGATTCACCAAGATCTATACATCACTATCTACAGGGTCCGACACTTGGGCGGCAATCAAGCTGAGTAGTTGAAGTGCAACACGTCTTGTTTGTTCATAGCTCCTTTTGGCTGCAGACTGTTGTCAGGCTCTTTTTCAGATTGCAGTGCTATTTAGTTTCCCATTGTTGACAGTTTAAGTGAGAGCTCCACTTATTTGCTATCACTGTAACCACTTACATGGACAAGTAAGACTTTTTGTTGTTGTTTTGTAAAATCTCAATAATCAGGATGACAAGTTGTAGTTATTTGTGGAAAATATTGCAAGAGCGACTGAGACGAAATACAATTTTGTTTACGTCCGTCATCCGCGGGTCGCGTGTCCGTGTCAACAGCGAATATAAACCTTTGTCCTAAACAACACATTGAACTCGATCAATAAGCCAACCTTTAAGGCAGAATATGCTATTTAGCTGCGTATCTGACGTGTCCCTAGGCACCCTAATGTTGCTTTCATCTACAGACATATGTTTATATCCCAAACATCTTTTAAACTTCGCCATTTAGCCTCGCCGACTCCTGGCAAAGTTTATAGAGGATGAGCCTCGCTTCTGTCTCGCACTGTAAACGCCAGTGTAAATACACCCCCACATTTCTCACGGCTGGCGAGCAGAAGCTGTAAAATGCTCAGACGGATGGAGCAATATTCAATTCCTCCCTTGAGTTAGAGGGCAAACTTCTTGGAGGGGCGTCCTCCCTTTGACGTGGCTTTGGAAATAAACTTGAGTGAAATAAAACCTCATCAGCGGTCACATCAGCGACTCCTTCTCTTTTATCACCGGAGCTCCGACGAAGAACAATTAACAGCTTACCATGAGTCCAGTGCCGAACTGAATCACCCTGTAAGCATGCCCCCCCTCCAGGCCAGCTCTAATGCATCTCCCATTGTGCACACTTCTATAAATTACCAGCGGTACGAGTAGGCAGATACAAATAAAGGTGATTTAGCTCAAAGAGATGCTGAGGGATGGCTCTCATTAGCCCGGAGAGGAAACGCAAGTCCGGACCTAACGGAGAGGAATTCTTGCCCATTAGCGCAATGGCAGCGTGTGTATTGATAGGTTTTTAATAAGACGCTGCATTAATGGTTATCATGACTGAGTGGGTTTATGGTAATGGAGATGGGCGGCAGAAGGGGGGTACGGGACGGTTCAAATGACTTTTTAGTCAGATCCAAAGAGGTCCACATCGGTGAGCAAATGCCCCCTGTGAAGGGTGAAATGAAATAAGTAGCGTGATGATAAAGACTTCCTCTGTAATAACTGAGTGGCTTCAATGAGGATGGAAGTGATGAATTGGTGGAATGGACAGCATTCATGTGTGGGTGTCTTCATTTCCTCCCATTAATCTGAGGGACTCATTTTCCGCAGCACCCATTTTAACCCTACAATACTCTTGCCTGGAGATGTTCTAATTGTATTATTAGCTGCAAGTTAAGTAAATGAAGACGATTTAATCAGCCCTCCTTTTTCCCTCTATCTCTCCCTTGTGTCCCAGAGATCTTTCTATTAACAGAATTGTTAAGGGATCAATTTAGGCTTTTTTTAAATAGGCTGACAACTCTATTGTCTCAATGACAAAGATACTGAAGATTAACCTTGTAAGAACACAAACTTTGCAGCTGTAGTTCAGAGGCCTAGCGAAGTGTTTTCTATAATTAACAGCAAAGGCTTAAGATGCATTGATGATCACCTTGTGTACATACATTATGCAAATAAATATTTAAATTAACTAATGTTGCTGATTCATAATGTGAAGTACTTGGTGTTCATAGTGAGCAAAATTTGGAGCACTCTTCAGTTATGACAGGTGCTCGCATAGTCTCCAAGGTTAAGGGCCCACATGAGATGAAGAGAATTTATGTTATGTTTGAAGAGGATTTAGAGAGAGGAAATATGTGGTTTGGATTTCAAATAAACTCTGTGTGTGGTACGTCCAAGTAGGTCTGTAATACATGAGGACATCAATCTGTTACATTACCGTTAATTTCAATGGCAGTTGGCAGTATGTGATTTGAAATGTCTTTGACCACATAACTTCTTGATGTAATACCGATTTGGAGGCAATGACCATAAATGTTACTCATTGGCTAATGGCACCACAAGAACGTTCATAGTCCCAAACCCTTACCTAGAGACCATCCTGGGCAGTGACATAAAAGGGAGCAGACATGGGGGAAAAAAGGAAGTATTTTATGCTTTTAAGAGCCCTAAAAAAGAAGGCAGTGGTAAAACATACTACAATAAAAATGTTTGTGATTTAATAAGGTTTTGTTCACTCCACAACTGAATGTGGCCCAGATTTTATTATATCTCAAAACAAATGAAAGCTATTATTGCAAACTGATGTTCAGTGAAGGCCAGCGTGAAATTATACATCAATTAATGAGGTTGTTAAATTATAGTATAGGCATTCTATGGACTTATTTTGGGAACCTCTGCTATGCTATGGTAATGAAGTGCAATTTTAGGTTAGAATGACGTAAAAAGCACATCAACACTTCACACTGAAGTTACATTGGTTCCACATTTACACAGTATGAAAGTGGGAAAAATCTATCATTTAGTTACAGCTTATTTTAAATGGCTGTCAAAAAGGACAGACTCTTTTTAGAACCATGAGGTGTAGTTACAACCTCTACAGACAGGGGCATAATTTTTCCTTTAAAGAAATGTATAGAATTTCTTTTTAGCTTTGCTTTCAGGCAATTTCTTTTTAGTTCAACAACGAAGTATCATTTCAATGTATGTACTACTAAAGGCAGAATGAAATTATCCTTGCAGAACGAGGTAAATACACTTTCTGAATAGGATTGTTCGGTCAGAAATGAAAGAAGCCTCAAGGCCTGCTTCACTTCTGAATAAAATAATTTGTATGTATGTTCACATATATAGCTGACTTGTCCATTTCTCCCTAGAAAAGCATGGGATTTGTAAGATTCATTAATGAATGCACTTTCATCATAATGATCCTAATGAAAAAGGCAACCTCTGTCAGTTAATCACCTCACTTTACGGACGAGGGCTCCTTTTCGTTTTGCAAAAATCCAACTTTATTTTGACAAGTGCTGGGAAGAGCCAGGAACTTCTGTAGCATACCAATGCCGAGATCTATCATGACCTGACCGCAAGCAACTTCAGAGACGACCCAAGTCTCATGCAGGAGAGATTTCATTAATGGTGTCTTTTCCCATCTGGGCTTTGAACCTCTATTTGTTATCAAACAAATGAGAAGTGAAAATGAACGTGAGGAGCCCAGGGACTCCATGTGGAAAAGAGGGGGAAATGAGTTCCTGTTGTACACCATTCACATGGTGTACCTCTTTACATAGAGCTGCATTTTAAGCAGGCCGTCATATGTAATCTACCTCATTCTTATCAACGTGGCACCTGTGGAGGTAATATTGCGTTCCTTGTGTTCTCGACATAGGGCTTGTTTTGGCTGAATTCATGAACAGCACATGCAAAACAGCTCGATGCTGTGCAGCAGTCAATGGGCAGGCTAAATATTGATCTAATACTTTTTTTTCCATTTCGTGTTGATTACAGAAAATACCTAGAGCGATAGCGGGGTCTCTTTTCTTGGCCTCATTGTTATGCCAAGTTTCTGCTTGATCCGAGCGATAGGCTAAAGGCGTTTTAAAGCATGCAGATTAGGTTTGGCTGAATGAAGTGTATCTGACCTAGATGGACTGCACTTGGCCTCTTTCGTTGCTGAAATGATATTCTTCTTTTGTACCTTTTTCAGCAGGTCTATAAGTATATTCTTGAAAGCCACTTTTTTGTCCAAACCACCTAATTGCAGGCAATTCTGCCAAATCCACAAAAGAAGCGATAGCATTCTTTTATTTTCAATCTGCTCTATATAAGCGCATAATCCTATCACATCAGAAAGCTTACTTTCATTTACTGTAAAACTGCACGCCTGTCAGCACTACACACACTGAGTCCAAAATGAGGCAAACCAATCAGTTGAGAAATCTTTCTTTCTCTCCTCTCACTCTCTCTCACTTTCTCTCTTTCTATCAGACGTGGACGACTGATAACCAACCTCCCACTCACCCTCCACTCCTGTGTGTCTGCAGTGTGGCGATAAGCAAATCAATATCCTGTCACTTCTCATTTTTACCCTCCCAATTCTGCTTTCTGCACCCTGCACAAGGTGACAAGGCCCTGCTTCATGGTCTGGCCGAGCAATCTCTGCACTTTTTTTGCTGGAATATTCACCATCTTGTGGTACCAGACTGTGTTATGACTCCGCCGGGCAAAAGCGCTGGATGGAGTTGTAGTGGAATGTGTGAATCACATGATCTCAGTTAGCTTACACAGCGCTGCTGGAGGAGATGTGTTCAGTCAAGCAGCACCATCTCTACTTCCCCAACATGTTCTTTATCTGTACATGGTCTGTCCATGACAACAAGATACAACAAGAATGAAGTCATGAATACTTTTGTGGTGCCAGAAATGTCAGACGTTAGATAAATATGATCACATTAAATTGTTCAACCAGAAAAGAAAATTCCGTCATCATTTATTCACCCACATGTCCTTCTCATGCCCTTTGTTGTAGTTATGGCGAGAGACACCAACTTTGAACAATATTTTCGATTGAACAGAATTACATTTTTTTTTTTACAGTTGTAAAAAAGTACAGCGGAATATATTTTATTCAATTCTGGCCAAAGTGGCTTGAATAAATCAATGAAACAATGTATTGTTCAATTTTCATTGCAATTCTTTCAACAATTCTGAAAAGATTTCAAAAACTTGCCAATGTGATTTGCACAAGGATCAGTATTTATACCTCTAGATTGAGCGTATTTTAGAATCACTCGTTTTGATTGAATTCAATAGAATTATCTAACTACGATTGTCTGCAAAATAATTGCAAAACATTCACTGTCAAACGCGGCATGAAACTTTGGTGTGGTTTAGATACTGTAGACTCTTAATATGTCTGTTTATACAACAGTTCATTCTGGTTCTCAAATCTGAGCCTTTTCCAGCCATACAATATATTCCCCCAGTATCACCACGGGAACTGTTTCACTGTTTGTATCACTCCACTTGCAACATTTCTCACAGCGAGTGTCATGGCGGACGAGCAAATCACCACAATTTAACAAATACTACTGTTGTTGTGTCACGGAATGTAGTTTTTAGGCGAGAATGTGTATAAACTTATACTTGTATATAAACATATATAAACATATTTGACAATGTTTAGACGTTTTTTCGGAGATGCGAGCTCCAGGGCATCAAATGGGCATTCTTTGGTCTTATTAATCAGTTACTTGTTCCAGAGCAAATCGATTTGGGCAAAGTTATGTTTCATAACTTTAATTTTGTATTTAACTGAAATCCTGTACTATAACTAGCGCAGCTTTTGTACTTTTGACTAAACTGTTTGCTGGTATTTATTTCCTATTATACGAACTTATTATACTTTTATAATGACTAATATTGCTAATTTAAACATTGTTTTTCAATAAATAATATTTTATATAAATAACACATGCCGTATTTAGTATTGAGAAAGGGTCTGCTAGTGATTATTTCAACTTCAGTGAAAGTTACATTATTGTGCCTTTGGATGGCAGAAAAGACGGTAGCAAATACTTTTATATTGAAAGAAACTGAACCGCGTTGTAAACAAGGATGTTGTTTTAACTTTAAACAACACCTTTTAAAGACGCACCTTATAAGATGCAACAAATGCACTGACTAGCGCTGTCATGGGAAATCTCCTTAACTTTTAAAAGGGCAAAGACAAAGATATCTCTTTCCTCAGTTGACATTCAAACTGATTTTGTGATTATGACTATAAGATTGACCTGAAGAATATCAGCTAGATGCAGGTGATGTCGATCTCTCGATCTCATAATACTCTATATAACACAATAAGCTTTAATCAAGTGACTCAGCGTTCCTTTGTTACTAGTTCTAAAGTGATATTTTAGAATTAGTAACAGGGGCTTGGGCTCAACTGTGCAAACGGCTACTTGTGTGAAATTGCTCCTATATCATATAGTATATCCACTGCGAGTGGGACAAAAAAAACAATTCTCTGATGCATCTCAATTTTTTTAAGATTCTGAATCGATTCCAAAAAACTTTCTCTCACAGGTTTTTCAGTATTTTCCTTGCCAAATGCTCTATGAAAGCATTATTTATGCCATTTGGAATGCTGTAAAAAAGCATGTCTGCTTTCAAATCCCTGCGCGTCACGTGTTCACTCTAATTGGCTTTCGCTGTATACTGCTGTGCCTGACTCCATGCAAGCAGTTAAATGAACTTGCATCTCCAAATTCTTTTATGATATAAAAAATCACTGCCCTTGTCTGGGAAACTTTCAGATATTTAAAGCACACTAAGAAACTTGAAAGCATGTAGTTTCTTTTTCCCCATTATTTGAAGCTATAAGCTTAACATAACATTGTTTTTCTTATTAATATGTACTTTTTTTTTCTCTAAATAAACAAATTAGAGTTGGTTAACTCATTAATTAATTATAAAAAAATGTAGATCAAGATTCGTTTTAGAATCCGTTTGTGGTTCCCAGAAGCAGAATTGGATCGGTAAGATTCCCACCCCTAATATCCACTTATGTTGTATGGACAACTACTTAATATTGTGGCTTACTTAATTTTTTTATTTTTTATTTGGGTAAACTCTCTTTAAGAGTGATCATATTTAACCAGTCAGAAACAATCATTCAGTCTTTTGTCTATTCCTTTCTTAAATATTTAGTGATTTTATGATTTGTACTCTCTACTCTAATTCGTGGATATTTGGCTTAAAATGACACAAAACTTAAGGATCAGTAATATTTATGTCTCCAGATTGAGCGTATTTTAGAATCACTTGTTGTATATTGAATTATCTGTCCAACTAAAGATTGTCTGCCAAATAATTGGACCAGATTCAATGTCAAACTCAGCATGAAACTTTAGTGTGGCTTAGACACAGTATGTTGTTGACTGACAGAGAGCTGTGATGCAACTTCACTGTAACATTTAGTTTCATGTTGCACGTAATGTAGTCACATAATAAAACACTGTGATCTTCATCATGACCAGATGTGCGTTGCTCTTTCATAATGTCATGACTGGAAGTTATGCACAATCCTTTTTAACATTTACCTCTGTATGAACAGCCATTCTTAATATTATTCATCTAATGGATTATGAAACATTGTCATCAGCGTGAACACTGTAGATTGTGATACCATGAACAACCTACATGGATCTTCATTTTGTCTTTTTCTCTGCCTGCAAAGTCATTGCATACCCCAGAATAGTACCTACCCCAGATCATTTTGTATAGAGAATATGACATTCAACTTTTTTTTTGTTTAAACTGCACTCCACTGAGGTTATTATTCCTCATACCACATCTAATATGATATCTCACATATAATGATTTTAACATGGCATGTAATCCAGTATTGTTAGTACGACTTTGCATATTGCATAAAGTGTAAATGAAGCAGTCAGTCAAGAAACTGATTTCTACTTTAATAAAAAAAAATATATAACACGATTAATGTAACCATTTTAAAGAAAAAAGGATGTTTTGTTATAGCTTTTAAGGCAAGAGCGTCGCCATCTTGCAATACCACAGCGTGTGACGCCACAGGGTTTGTTTGCTCCGTTGACCAGTGAAGTAATAAGCATTTCTTTACTTTTTGAACACATGCTTGTTTCGAAATGGATGAAGACGAACTTGAAAGGACTGTTGAGGCCATAACAAGTCCAACTGCTTATGCATGTGAGACGATATGGTGATGGGACAGAGCAGTACTACCGCTATGGGTGGAAGAAGTCGTGAACCCGCTGGTTTGGGGTGAAGAGCGGGTCGGAAACATAACCTGGTATAAATGTGGATGGTGTACGCTGATGCCCACCATGTCAGAGTCCACCATAATTTGGATGAATATCCAACATCAAACTGTCTACATCACAAAGTTTTGATCATGGTATCCCAAACATTGTTTAAATTCTAATAATCAGGGCTGTTACCAATCAAATTAAATCTGTATCAACATAATTCGTCTTTGTAATGGAGAGGAAACACAGAAGCTGCATCTGAAGTGGCATTTAAATGTATTTTCAGTCTGTTTAATTCAGCTCAGAGGTGACATAAATGAATAACCTGCAATTACAAATGCATAATGTTTGAAAACATGAAAAGTTGAATATTGATATTTGAAACGATTTAAAACATGAAAAGATACTTTAAATGTGAAATTAAAACCCGCCAGTAGGTGGCAGCAAGTCATTGTTAATAAATGAATCATTGAGATTCAATCTGATTCATTCAGGAACGAAGCATTTGACTATCTTAATGAGTGAGTCATTGAATCATTCATTCAACTGATTCGTTCAAAAAGCGAATTCATTCAGTAAGGAAACACAGGCCGTGTGTTGCTTAGAGACGCACAACAGTGCTGTGACTTTTTTTCAAATTATTTTCGTTGGCGAAACAGCAAAAACAAGCAATATGGTGTCTAAAATGTAAGTAACTTAATAACTTCTTATTTATTGAACTTGTATAAAATCAAAATCACATTTGTTTTCATGCTGATATCTGGAGAAAAACGGCACTCTTCGTGTAATATTGATTAACTACATTCAATTATATAAATATAAAATACATACAGGGGCATTTTTGCTGCCTTAACTTGAATTTTGGGAAGATTTTAGCATTTTAATAGACTAAATCATGCAGTGAAAGCATGCACTCTAACCTACTAGACTACACATAGTGTATGTGTGCACTCTCTGGGTGTGAGGGACATAGGCTACTCGATAATGTCAGATCACACATCGTTAAAACAACAATTACGATATTATCGCAGACGATATAGCACAGCCCTAGGTGCAACGTGATGTAAACCAAACAATGCTTCATACAATATCGTTCATGTGGCTTCTTATGTCAGACCTTTCAGACATATTTTCATTACACTGGCTTGTTCGTAGTAGTGGTATGTAACATTTATTTCATGTTCAAGAGAAAGCATTGCCACCTCCAACATGTCCACCTCCTGGCATAGTATGCTAATTGTACGCACCATGGTGATGCAGGAGTGACCATGCAATACATGGACTCTGACACGGTGGGCATCGGCGTACCCCATCCACACTTATACCAGGTGTTTCTCTTCACCCCAAACCAGCGGGTTCACGACTTCTTCCACCTGTAATCGCAGAACTGCTCGGTCCTCTCGCCGCATCGGCTCAAATGCATAAGCAGTTGTACTTCTTATGGGCTCAACAGTCCTTTCAAGTTTCTCTTCCTCCATTTCAAAACAAGCATGTGTTAAAAAAATAAAGAAATGCTTAATACTTCACTGGCCAACGGCACAAACAAACCCTGTGGCATCACACGCTGTGGTATTGCAAAATGGCGGCGCCCTTGCTCCAAAAACTATAACAAAACATCCTTTTGTTCTTTAAAATGATTACATTAATCATGTTTGTTATATATATATTTTTTATTAAAGTGGAAATCGGTTTACTAAATAATGTAAACTTGACTGACTGCTTCATTTCCACTTTAAAATACATATAGAAACACATAAAATACAAATCTATATGAGAAGAGCGCTTTATTTAAGACTGCTGTTTTGGTGACCGCTCTTTTTCTTGTTTTTTCAGTTTATTATTTAAAATAACAAAACAAAGATGATAATAGGATGTCATTCCAAGGAAGGTAAAAAAATCACAGACATTTCAGCTAAAAGCCTTCAGTTAGTTTAACATTCCAGGTTTAAATATGTATAAGAAACCTTTTTACATTTAATAAAAATAAAAATAATCACTTAAAAAGAAAAATACAAGTTACATTTAAATTCAGTAATTTATGTATTTATTTATCTACTTATTTGATTTGGTTCATATAAATAACATCAATATTTGCTTTGCAGGAACTCATTAAGCATCAAGACTCCCCATAGCCAAACCTACAAGACTGGTGTTTTTTTTTTTTTTTTCTCCTGTGTCAAAATCAGATTATGTATGCCTGTTAATGGCAGCTATGGCCTGTCCTAATCATAATTTAACAGAGCAAACACAAAGACTACTAGGATATCAACTGAACAAATGAAAAAAGATGGCAAGCCTCTAAATGAAGGATCACCATTTTATTCTTCTGTGGCATTGATAGCATTGTTACGGCTTCACAAGAACATTAAGATAAGTCTTGCCTCTTACCCAGAGCGCCTTCACTAACACAGATAGAGAAAGCTTGTTTCTCTCAGGAGAAGTCCATAGATCAGAGCCAATACATGAACGTTAAGCATGTCAATACAGAACATCCACAGCTGAGCCCAGTTAATACAAAGAATGATGGAGTACTCTCCTGAAGATTTCTCTTATTTGTGTGTATCGATCATTTAATTTTCTCTTTGCGATACGTGTACACATTACCTTTCCCATGCCCTGGAAAAGCCAGTAAATAAATATTGCAGAAGCACTTTTGATTTAAAGAGGGAACCATAAACCTAATGCTTTTAAATGCGTGGTGAATGTACTTTGTTTTCATGCAAGGAAGAAACAATTTCATGTATTTTTCTAAAAGCTTTTCATTTCAAGACATTTTATTTCAAAACAGGAAAGTCTGATTACATTCTTTCTAGTCGTAATAGGCAATGTAGCATTTTAAATATTACAGAAATCTCATTCACAGACAGCTATCGCTCAATCATATCCGCGACTAAAAATACCATATCGTGCAGGCTTTCATAGCTCTTGTTACTTGCGTGAAAAAGACTGGGAATGATTTGTTTAAATATGCAGTGCCTCGGGCGATATCAAGTAATAGTATTTTCCAGTTTTCTAACATTTGCAAGGCCTGTCAAAGATCCTAGCATGAAGCAGTGCATTGTGGGTACATTTTGTAGTGCCTGAACCTAGCCAATGAACTGTGGATGTAGGGATGAAATGTCACTCCTCGCAATGACTTGAAAATGTCACTCATGTAGTGGGCCTAATGAAAAATGGATGGGTTTGACCACCTCCTGCACATTAATAAGCCCTCTCCAATCTGTTCCCGCCGATTATTGCTTATCTCCACACTGGCACGCACCTATCACCTGCTGTAGGTAAATGAGCCACTGCATATACACAGCAGCCAATGTAAGGCAGATATGCTTTATCTGTATTCATATAAAACAAAACAAATCCAAATCCAAATTGACAGCCGTGTCCAATTTGATATTCACAAAATACCTGCACAAAGTCCCTGTCTGTGCCAGTTGTTCACCACACAGCTCTAGCATTTTGTAAGCTTTTAGACTTGAAGTATACATTTCTAGTCAAAATGCTCAGTTTTCACATGCCAAAAATAATAGTATTTGCTATGTTTGTCCTTAACATCCTTAATTACACAAGCGTTTATCAAGATTGTAAAGCTAATTAAGTATCAATAGCCACACATGTGCTAATAGCTAAAATGAGTGCCTTCTAGATTGCATTGAAACACACTCTTCAGTCATTGCATGGTCTTGGTTTTCACACAGACCATCATATATGCCATCAAGGATTGTCTTTACCTTTGTTTGGCTGTGACCACAGGGCCTGATGTCTCATTAATTGTTTCAACCTTTTGAAATCGTTTAAATAATGCAATTGTTTCTTTTGTCCACTAACTAATTGTACCCATGGGGGAAAGTTAAGTATTATGAACAGTTGCTTTAATTTCATTTCACTCAGCATATACCTCGAAGGAGAGTCAATTAAGTCAAAGAAGTCTGCTGTTACTTATAAGCAAAATGGCAGGATTTTACATAATTTCTTTGAGCATTTCGCCTGTTTATTTTAAATTATAGGGTGTTTTTCAATCCCAACTCCTAGTTTACTAATAAGTGCACTGCACAGGGAGTTAGTTGACCCCAAAAATATTTACAAAATATTAATCTCCAACGAGCGTTCACACAACGTCTGCTCTCACGTCCAACGTGGTGCTCTTGTGAATGTGCACTGGAGATTAATATTTTTTAAATAAAGTGGTAAATAGTTTTTGTGTGCAAACAAAGTGGTTAAACCACTTATGTCTTATCATTCTGGGGCTTGAAAGTGGTAGTTGCATAGACTGTCAATGGAGGGATAGAAAGCTCTCAGATTTCATTAAAAGGATCTTCATTTGTGTTCGAAGATAAGCGAAAATCTTACGGGTTTGTAACGACATGAGAGTGAGTAATTAATGACAGAATTTTCATTTTTGGGTGAACTAACCCTTTAAAGGTGCAGTGTGTGAATTTTAGCGGCATCTAGCGGTGAGGTTGTGAATTGCAATCACTCAAAGCTCACCCCTCCCTTTCGGAGCACATAGAGAAGCTACGGGGGCTGACACAGGACAAAAATGTTGTCGGCGGAGAGAGCAGAGAGTGACTAGCGCTCTGTAGAGAAGTTTGTCCGTTTAGGGCTACTGTAGAATCATGACGCCGCAAAATGGCGATTTCACTGTAAGGGGACCCGCGGTTTATCGAGATAGAAATGGCTCATTCTAAGGTAATAAAAAACATAACGGTACATTATGTAAGGTCTTTATACACCACTGAAAACATAGTTATGTATATTATATTGCATTTCTGTCAATATATCCTCATAAATACTACACACTGCACCTTTACGTCTGTCCCATTTCCAAAATCATTCCAGTGCACTTATGTTCATCTAGTAGCACTGCAAAAGCCAAAACAGCATTTTTTTTGTTAACTAAAACTATTAAAACGAACTTAAACAATTTTTGGTAACTGAAATGAATCTGAAATCAAATATAAATATTAAATAGTAAAGTTAACCTAAACAATTTAGAAATGTTGCCTTGGCAACTAATTGAAATAAGTTAAGTTATGTTATATTACTAAAATTACTGAAACAACACTGAACAAAAAAATAAAGGTAAATTGAGAAGACACAAGCACAAGAAAATTACTAAACATTAAACTAAAAATGAATTAAAAGGTTAATTTAACAAATTAATAAATACTATAATAGTATAAAAGCAATACTAAAATAACATCCATGATGACAAAGTTGATATTTAAATACCCCCCATATGTTCCGACATTTTGTACTTGGGGACTAATATTTATATTGTAAGCATTTTTTTACTTGTTTTATTTTTATTTGTTTATTTATTTATTTATTTGCCATTAGCTTAATGTAAAAAATGTAGGACAAGTGCATATTGCATAATGGCACTGTACTTTTTAACAGCTAAAATGAAGATGAACAATGGGGTTAAGCAGCGATTTTGTTGATAAATGCCAGCTATGTTTTAATGTCATCAGTGTGCCAATGTTTAGTAGATTAAGACCCTTGCTAGTATCCAAAGTCATGTTCACGAATGAGTCATAGGTAAGGACAGTGATTAGCCACAGTCATAAACCTTAGGAATTGTAATTAAGGTAGTAATAATTGGGTGTTTAATAACCCAATTAATAATTGGCTGTTGACTACAGTATATTGCAAAATGGAGATATGAATGACTCGTGTTTTGCTGGTTTCTTAATTTTTATTCAGCTTCACAAAGTGTACATGTTAAGCCTTGAACCTTGCTGTCAGTTTATTCCATTATTCCTTCAGTGGCTTGTAGAGATCTGGTCAATGTATCTCTCAATTTCAATTCTGAAAATTGTTTCTTATATAATATGTGTAGCTTTAAGAGCCTAGTTTAGTCCTGATCTGCATGATGAGGAAATTAAAGTCTTAGATGAATCACTTCATCTCCGTTCAGTCAGATCATCTGTGTTTATCCTAAATTCAAGGTATTGCTAATCAGTGGTTTGAACACCATTGCGTAGCTTTCAGCCTGACAAATGATTTAATGCATTGCTTTATCTACCATCACCTTGGCAGCAGAGAAATGCGTGTTTGCTCAGTCAGCTTACATTTGATTTATCTTCCATGGTACAATATAATCTACAGACACGCTTCAGGATTCTTCTGTCATTATGCGTCAAGCCAGAGGCTTCTGGGTCATTCAAGCATATATACTCTTTTTAAAAAGATGCTTTGAATTTCCGGATCTCAAATAAAATCTTTTACACTGTAATAATTGTATTTATTTCCACATTCTGTGCTGTTCATTGTATGAGCGGTTGTTTTAATGTATTACCAGAAGACACCAAGAGCATGGAGAACAGTTTTGTATATGAGAGTGAGAACAAGAAAATGTTTTAGTGGGTAAGAGTAATTGAATGAAAACTTTCCATAATGTTTTTTTTTTCCTCCTTTTTTTTCTTCAAAACTTTAATCTTGTGTGAACTGTTAAAGATCTATAAGCACTGGGGAATGTGCAAGCAAAAATAGCATGTGTGAAATAATTTAATTAGCTAGTTTTTTTTTCTTTGTGCTAACGGCTAACGCATGCTCCAATTGAAAAAATGTCTGGGCAGGACATAAAGAAGGACTCCTTCTTTATGTCCTAAAAAAATAGAATGCAACATTCGGCTTCCGGAAAAAAAATAAACAAAAAAAAACATTCATTTTCTCCATTGGGGTACTGATTTTGAACAATAAAGCTTTAAAGACATACCTACTGTGAGCTACAAGGTTAATATTATATGCTTTTGTCGCCAATAGTATATGCTTTTGTTAAAGCCATCAGTCTGTATTATTATTTTAAATTATTTTTTAAATAATTGTTTAACAGAATTTCTGTGTTGCAAAACTACATTACTCATGATTCTGAATAGAGGTCAACCGGTTGATCGGTTTTGCCAGCAGTCGGTAATCATATTCAAATTCATATCATCATAGTAATAAATATCATAGTAACAACTTTTTTGACAAGATGCTTAGTAGAGAAAGAACAGCAGTATGTTTGTCATCGAGGCTGAGTGGATGCTGTCGTGGCAAAAATTAACTCCATTGCATCACTGAATAAGAGACAAACCTTAGCCAATTGTCTTTATAAAGATTTATTTTCTTGCAAGAAAAGAGTCACAGTCATACAGCCATCCTGAATGTCTGCAGAGTGCTAACTGAAGACATAACAGAAGCCACAATCTCTTATACCCCCAATGTGTAAACAATCCTTCTCAGTAGTTTTCCACACATGGTAAAAGTAAGAAACACAGCACACATAATTAGAATTAGTTCTGCCCAACACCTTTGGTACAGGAGAGCCCTTAAATAAGGTGTCCCGCGACCCCTAAGGTCACAAACCAGTCTCTGTGTCTGTTAAGTTTAGTGGTGTCCTGCATGACAGAAACACATGTTAGCTCTTGTGTGATCTCAAACATATGTCTAAATATTAAATTTTCCTCTATGATAAAATGTTTCACATTACTAACATTACTAGTAGGCCTCAAGCAGTTAAAACAATGTGACAAAAACACATGCAAGCCTGACCCAAATGTTTATTGTCACGATTGTCACGAGAGGAGACTGAGTGATGAAGCAAATCAGTATATGGTGATGATTAGGAGGCCATGAATGGACAGAGGCCAATGGGCAAATGTGGCCAGGATGCCGGGGTTAAACCCTTACTATTTTTTCTGAAGGACATCCTGGGATTTTTAATGACCACATAGAGTCAGGACCTCGGTTCCCTTTCAGTCGGTCATGTTCGACGTACGTTCGACTCTCACCGAGGAGCGCGTCCAGTTGGTGCTTGAATTCGTTCAAATGCAGGACAGCGGTACCACTGAAACATTTTCAGAGGCTCCTGGGGAATATGGCATCGACAGCTGCAGTAATGGCGCTCGGATTGCTTCATATGAGACCGTGGATCCCTCCGTGTCCCTGTGACTCCGAGGTGCGGCCAAACC
The DNA here is from genome assembly GCA_039654625.1 of Rhinogobio ventralis. Classification (NCBI taxonomy): domain Eukaryota; kingdom Metazoa; phylum Chordata; class Actinopteri; order Cypriniformes; family Gobionidae; genus Rhinogobio; species Rhinogobio ventralis. The sequence continues at coordinate 14,526,114 of CM077198.1, forward strand.
TTCAGCCCGTGGTCGGACCCTTCATTTCTACGGGCAGGAGTTCCCCTAGAACAAGTGTCCAGGCATGCTGTTGTCTCCACAGATGCCTCATCCACCGGCTGGGGTGCCACGTACAACTGGCTTGCAGTTTCGGGTCTGTGAACGGGGCCTCAACTGCAATGGCATATCAATTGCCTCAAGTTGTTAGCAGTTCGTCTTGCGCTGGGCCGCTTCAAAACGCCGCTACTAGGCAAGCACGTTCTGGTCCGTACGGACAACACTGCGGCCGTTGCGTACATCAACAAACAGGGTGGTCTACGCTCCCGTCGCATGTCACAACTCGCCCGCCATCTCCTCCTATGGAGTCAGAAGCATCTGAGGTCGCTTTGTGCCATTCACATTCCGGGCCTGCTCAATCGTGCGGCCGACGAGCTCTCACGACAGCCAGTGCTCCCCGGAGAGTGGAGACTCCATCCCCAGGTGGTCCAGCTGATCTGGAGTCGCTTCGGGACCGCACAGGTAGACCTGTTTGCCGCCCCGGACACGACCCACTGCCAGTTGTTTTATTCCCTGACCGAGGGGTCCCTCGGCTTGGATGCTCTGGCACACAGCTGGCCCCAGGGCCTACGCAAGTATGCGTTTCCCCCCAGTGAGCCTTCTTGCACAGACTCTGTGCAAGGTCAGGGAGGACGAGGAGCAAGTCCTGTTGGTTGCTCCGTATTGGCCCAACCGGACTTGGTTCCCGGAACTAGTGCTTCTCGCTACAGCACCTCCCTGGCCCATTCCTCTGAGGAAGGACCTTCTGACTCAGAGACTGGGCACCCTATGGCACCCGCGTCCGGACCTCTGGAAACTCCATGTCTGGTCCCTGGACGGGACGCGGAGGTTCTAGGTGGCCTACCACAGGCTGTGGTAGACACTATCACTTACGCTAGAGCTCCCTCTACGAGGCGCCCCTATGCGTTGAAGTAGAACCTGTTCGTCGACTGGTGTTCTTCTCGCCGAGAAGACCCCCGGAGATGTTCGATCAGTTCTGTGCTTTCCTTCCTACAAGATGGGTTGGAGCGAAGGCTGTCTCCCTCCACCCTCAAAGTCTATGTTGCCGCTATCGCCGCTAATTATGACATGGTAGATGGTAAGTCTTTAGGGAAGCACGATCTGATCGTCAGGTTCCTGAGGGGGGCGAGGAGACTAAATCCGCCTCACCCTCCCTCTATACCCTCTTGGGACTTAACTCTGGTGCTAACCGCACTGCAGAGAGTGCCCTTTGAGCCTTTGCAGTCAGCTGAGTTAAACATCCTGTCTCTAAAGACAGTACTCCTGACTGCATTGGCCTCTATCAAGAGGGTAGGGGACCTGCAGGCATTTTCGGTCGACGAATTGTGCCTGGAATTCGGGCCCGGTAACTCACATGTAATCCTGAGACCCCGGCCCGGATATGTGCCCAAGGTTCCCACCACTCCCTTCCAGGACCAGGTGGTGAGCCTGCAAGCGCTGCCTTCGGAGGAGGCAGACCCAGCCCTAGCTTTTCTCTGTCCCGTCCGCGCTTTGCGGGCTTACGTGGACAGAACGCAAAGCTTCAGGACCTCAGAGCAGCTCTTCGTCTGTTATGGAGGCCAGCAGAAGGGAAAGGCTGTCTCCAAGCAGAGGATGGCCCACTGGATAATGGATGCCATCGTCTTGGCGTATCAAACCCAAGACGTGCCCTGCCCGCTCGGGTTAAGAGCCCACTTCACTAGGGGTGTAGCTTCTTCCTGGGCGTTGGCTCGTGGTGCTTCGCTGACAGATATTTGTTGAGGTGTGGGCTGGGCGACACCTAACACGTTCGCTAGATTTTATAGCCTCCGTGTAGAGCCGGTATCTTCCTGTGTGCTCGCTTCCCATAGTCAGTAACACCAAAGTGCCCGTTCTAAGTGTCGGCTTGCTGCGCCACTCCCTTCCCTATGGAACGGATACGTGGGTTAAAGTTTAAAGTTAGTGACATTAGAAAGCAAACTCTATCCTCATGCAGCTGACAGAAACATTTAATCAGAAACGCATTCCATTTCAGTTTGTTTTTTTTCATCATCACGGTGATGCGTATTTTTATTAGATAATCAAGTGTTCTAAAATAGAAGCAAATAAATTGTGAGAGTATACAGATTTGTGTTTAATTTCAATGTTATGGCATTTTTTGTAGATATTTAAAGTTGGCCATCTTTAAGCGCGACTGTTTGGATTTATATTAAATTGTAACACTTTACAATAAGAGTTCATTTCTAACATTAACTAAGGTTAATGAAAGTAGTGTTCATTGTTAATTTCAACATTTACAAATACATTTTAACATTAGTTAATGTACTTTGAACTAACATGAATGATCAAGATATAATTAATATATTAATATTCACATTTTTATGGTTCAGTACTGCTTAGAAATGTTTGTAATATAAGTTCAGCACTATTTTATGTGTCATGTTGGTTTGTGTCATGTGTCATTCAGTATCAATTAAAAAAAATATCAGTTGATTAATTGCTTATTGGCCAGCCTGGGTATCGACCATCGTAAAATCTACTATCGGTCGACCTCTAATTCTTAAAAGAAAAAGAAAAAAACAAAAAAATTGTACCAAAAGAAGACTTTAGCATCTACCCAATCCCATTAAGCACTACAAACGATGTAATCAATTCAATCTTCCTATGCTCTCATTTTTATTTTGATTATCGTTTGCAATGCTTTTAAGTATTGTTTCACAGTATTGTACCTTATTGAACCAGTATTTAAGTATTCACAGTATTGTACCTTTTGTCTTTTTGTCTGAATAAAAACATTTTTTTTCAAATTTTGTCGGCTTTGAGGAGTACTGTGTATAGATAGCCTTGAAGCTATCACAAAAAACTAAAATGATTTCATATAAGAGAGATGTAGATGTCATTTCATATTCTTGATCTTGTCTATTAAAACCACAGCAACAAAACAGAAAGATGTGACCTTGTGCGTAAACAGACCATACAATTGTTTATTCACAAACACACAAAGATGCATTCACACTTACCCACACACACTCCCCCTCTCTTCCACTGCTGTATGCGAACATCCACATGGGTACACAAGTAACCACAGGTTCACCTCACTCTCATATTGCAGTTCGCTGCACATCTATAAATAGGCTGTAGGGCACCGCACAACCTCAATATGCTTCTCCCATACACTTCCACTGAAATTATCCCAAGGTGTATTTCAGTTAAGCAGTCAAGTTCAGGGTATCAACTCCTCAGTTTATTCAGTAATGGTTAATAGCACTGAAAATATCTAATAGTTGCTAGCAATCAGTGTAGTCAAAACGTGAAACTGAGTGGTTTTTTCCCCCCCAGTAAAAGATGATTACATCTAACTGATGCATGAATACCCTGCTTTTGCGTTCAGTCGAAAAGAATCAGTTTCCTATTCAAGCTGTAAAGAGTGGGTCAAGACACAACTCTTGCCCTTTTTGGCATGTCCTTTTTTTTTGTATGACACATACTTTAACTCTAAATTCTGCATGATGGCAATTTTCCTCCTCATTGTTAAAAATGTCTGCTAGTTAAATGTCTTGCAGTTTCTCTTTTATATAGACATTTTATTCTGCATGCGGGAGTGCTGTGAGAGGAAGAGAGCTGTATTTTATTTGCTTGGCTAAGGCTTCTATTGAATATGGAATCGGCAGGCAGCATCTTGACTGGGCTGAAGGGCGGGGGGGGGCAAGTTTGAGAGAGGCAGACTCAAAGACTGAGAGAGAGAGCTCCTTTGATTCTCCCTCATAGGTTGACAGTGACCTTCCTCTGCTCCTGATGAACCCGGGAACAGAGACATAACGCGGATGAATTGTTCTGCAAGCTGTCCTTTCGCCTTGTGTGCTGCTAACTGTAATGAAACAACTGCATTCTGCATGTGGCCAGAGGGACTCTTTCTTTATGTATACAGACGTAACGTAATGATGCAAAGACATGCTTGAATTTCCGGCAGAAATCCACCATACCACTCAAATTATAACACATTATTACAAGCTTACCGTTGTGAATGGGGCTAAGGTAAGGAGATAGTTTTGAATACTGGCTTGTTGTGTACTTGCTCAAAAATTTATTTTGGATAATTTTTAACCCAAAAAAGTTACGGACTGCAGCTTTAAGTACACAATTAGATAATACCAATTTAGGTCAAACAATTACCAAGCAAGGCTGAATAATTTTTGGTTTGACTGTAAGAGAGCTGTAAGGATCTAATTCATGGAAAACGTCTCAGGTTACGTATGTAACCATGGTTTCCTGAGAGGGAACGAGACGATGCGTCAAGTGCTGCGGGAACGCCTCTGTGTGATTGTGTCATGAAGCACTCGTGAAATCAGTCCAATGGCGTGACGGGACGTCAAAGGCGTGTGACGTCATTGACCAGGAAACTATAAAGCACCCCTGAACCAGACAATGTCAGCTTCTGATAGGTCAAACAAGTCGGTCACAGGCATGCCAGGAGTATGGCAAAGCGACGCAGCGTCTCGTCCCCTCTCAGGGAACCATGGTTACATACGTAACCTGAGACGTTCCCTTTCAAGGGAACTCGCGCTGCGTCAAGCGCTGCAGGAACCCAATACCCACGCCGCCATAATCCCAAGTGCCTGTATGTGTGAAATCGTAGTGCACATTATGTTCCAAGCACTCGAGACCTTGGAGTAGAGGCCACATCCAGGTTATAAAATCTCAAGAAGGTGTGCGGTGAGGACCAGCCTGCCACATCACATACCTGCTGAAGAGAAACTCCTGACAACAGAGCTGTAGAAGCAGCCATACTCAGAGTAAAGTGGGCTCGGACCCTTAGCAGTGAGGGCTGACCGGCCGACTCATAAGCAACTGAAATAACCTTGACTATCCACTTGCTCAGCGTCTGTTTAGATTAGATTAGATTAGATTAGATTCAACTTTATTGTCATTACACAAGTACAGGTACAAGGCAACGAAATGCAGTTTAGGTCTAACCAGAAGTGCAATAGCAGCAAGTGCAGGATATACAGTGGTTTCATAAGTGCAGGACATGAATATGTACTGAATATATATAAAGATGGCTATTACTATAAATAGAATTTTACAGGTTAATATGTACTATGAATATAATATACAAATGGCTATTACTATAAACAGAATTTACAGATAGATATGTACTGAATATAATATACAGATGGCTATTACTATAAACAGAATTTACAGATAGATATGTACTGAATATAATATACAGATGGATATTACTATAAACAAAATTTACAGATAGATGTATACAATGATATGTTAGGCTAAGATGGGCAGTATAGCAATGGACGATATAGTGCAAATGAGCAAATTCCAGTTAGGTATAGTAGTGCAAGATGCATATATGAAAAGGTGTTACTGTAATAAACAGTCGGTAGTGCAAATGAACATCCAGTAGTGCAAATAACAAAGTGAAGGCAGATGTGAGGGGGGAGAGGAGAGTTAGCAGTATATAAGGGGAGTGGGATCAACAAGGGTTAGAGTTCAATAAAGAGACAGCTCTGGGAAAAAAACTGTTTTTTAGTCTGCTGGTCCTGGTCCGGAGGCACCTGAAATGCCTACTGGAGGGCAGGAGAGAAAACAGTTTGTGGGCTGGGTGAGAGGAGTCCTTAAGGATGCTGCGAGCTCGATGCAGACAGCGTTTCCTCTGGATGTGGTCGATGGCAGGTAGTGGAGTCCCTGTGATGCGCTGGGCGGTTTTCACCACCCGCTGCAGTGCCTTGCGCTCTGCAACAGAGCAGCTCCCATACCATACTGTAACACAGTTGGTCAGGATGCTTTCTATTGCGCAGCGATAGAAGAAGTTCACCAGTATAGCCGAGGATAGCTGATTCTTCCTCAGTGTCCTCAGGAAGAAAAGACGCTGGTGAGCCTTCTTGACCAGGCTGGAGGTGTTGGTTGTCCAGGACATGTCCGCCGAGATGTGGATCCCCAGGAACTTAAAACTGGAGACACGCTCAACAGCCATTCCATTGATGTGGATGGTGTCGTGTGTGCCTCTTGACTCTTTCCTGAAGTCCACGATGAAGAAGGGATTGCTTGACCCCGACGTGATTTGAACACGCAAACTTCTGATCTGGAGTCTGACGTGCTACTGTTGCGCCACGAGGTCCACGATGTTTCTTTATCTTACAGAAACTGAGTACTGAACCAACGGGGCAGTCAACTGGATTCAACGTATGGCTCATGCACCATGAGACGACAACTCTCCATTTAAGGGCATAAAGCCTCCTCGTAGAAGTAGCTCTGGAGTGCAGCATGGTCTCAACTACCTCAGTAGAGAGACCTGAATCTATGAGCCGGGCCCTCTCAGAGGCCAGGCCCACAGTTTCCACAACTCCGGGCATGGGTGCAGAATTGACCCCATCGCCTAGGAGCGAAGGTCCCTCGTGACTGGAATTTCCCATGGAGGGCCCTCGAGAAGAGACACAATGTCCGACAGCCATACTCGGCCGGCCAGAACGGGGCTATTAACAGCAGACGGACCCCGTCCCGGCGTACTCTCTCCAGAACTCCTGTCAACAGCGCCACAGGGGGAAAGGCGTACAGATGCAGCCTCGGCCACGTCTGCACCATGGCATCCAACCCCAGGGGGGCTGGATGTGTGAGGGAATAAAACAGTGGACAGTGCGTAGTCTCTCGAGACACGTGATGGCCCCTGAGGTCTGGGAGAAAGTGCCTGAGTGCCAGGAACACGGCCATGATGGCTGCTCTACAGACCCCGGACCGAGTGACCACTCATGATCACCCCCCAGCCGGTGAGGGACGCATCCGTCGTTAGCGTTAAGCGACGACACGGAGCCCCCAACACCGGTCCCTGGGACAGGAACCAAGGATTCTTCCACATAACCAAGGCACGAAGGCATCGCTGCGTGACCTTGATCATGCAAAACTGATTTTCCCTCGGGGAGAATCCCTTGGTTTTGAGCCACCACTGTAAGGGTCTCATGTACAGCAGGCCCAAAGGTATCACGTTGGACGCTGCTGCCATCAAAACCAGAAGTCTTTGAAACTGTTTTACAGTGAGTGACTGGCCTAGCTTCACTTTGTCTACGGCTTTGAGGATCAAATGTACCCAAGCGGGCGATAGATGAGCCCTCATGGTATTTGAATCCCATAAGGTCTAGAAAGGTGGTGCTCTGAAGTGGAGAAAACACACTTTTCTTTGCGTTTAGCCTTAGCCTCAATGTTCTCATGTGAGTGAGAACAGCATCTCGATGCTGCACCGCCAGTTGTCTTGACTGTGCAGGAATGAGCCAGTCGTCTATAATTCAGAGTATAATTCAGAACGCGGATGCCCTGGAGTCTTAGCGGAGTCAGAGCTGCATCCACGCACTTCGTGAAAATGCGGGGAGATAATGCTAGGCCAAATGGAAGAACCTGATACTGGTATGCTTCGCCCCCTGAAAGCAAACCTGAGGAGATATTTGGCAGAAGTTTCCACGCTGCCAGAAAATCTACTAAGGGAACCAGCCTCTCGAGGCTGACCTCTGGTGTTTGTTGAACGGTCAGCTCGGTGCCCTGAAATGGCGCACCGGCAGGGAGCAACCAAACTGACCCTTTTTGGGCCCTCCGCGGAGAGGAGTTTTGGCACCGAGAGGAGACGGGCACCATGTAATGAGGTGGACACCGCCACTGGCGTCAGGACTTCTTTGCCGAAGCCTTCCTGGAGATAATCACAGTCCTCAGATCTGCTTTACCCCGGGAAGACTTCGGCTGAGAGCGCTGCCCCAACCCCCAGTCTCTCTGTGGGGGAGCTCGGGCAGCAACGCTCTCCTTCTGTTGTGCTCTGTACGAGGAGGACGTACTCGGCTGGGGCTGCTCATGACGTGAGACTTGTGAGGAAGGAATTTCTGAAATGCTGCAATTTCTGAGTCGCTGAAGAGGCCAGCAGCGGAGATAGGAGCATCTAAAAGGAACTTTTTATCTCTCTCCTTTATCTCAGATAAATTTAGCCATAAATGTCTCTCCTTGGCCACCATAGAGCGGCTGATGGATTTGGCCGTCTCCTTGGTGGCCCGAAGAGACAAATCAGCGGCTCTCCTAATCTCCGCTATTGTTTCACGTCTTATTTCCAGTCTATTTTTAACCTGGCAACAGCGCGAGTCACAACCTCCATTAACTCCTCGTGAGCGTGTGCATGTGGTGGCGAAATGATATCATCATCATCCAGGCTCACAACATCCAGTTCCTCAGAACTGGAGTGCTGCTGCACCTGCGCTTCAGCGCGAGCAGAAGAAACCGCAGAGCGTGCTTCTGACTCGCAAACTGAAACGTCAGATCTAGCAGGTAAGAGGGATCACCCGTCTCTAACCCCGCTACTAGATCCATCTGCGAACCCCAGGACGCGAGCCTTCGCTGCGCCTCGGCAACAGCTGAACCCGAACCCTGGGGAATGCGAGCCGAACCGCCCTCCTCAAAGAGTGATCGGCGGGACCGGAGTGTTCTCATCGGTAACTTCTCACAATGCTCACAGTCAGCCCCCTCGAGGGCTGCCTGAGCATGCTCCAGTCCCAAACACATCAGACAGAGCACATGTGTGTCCCCACCCGTGATATAACGAGGGCAGGGAGACACACATTGTCTAAACTGATTCGCCATTATATATTTTTCTTTTTTGACACACACAATTTTTGGACAAACGATTTGACACAGAGCGCTTGTGAAGACACAGAAGCTGACATTGTCTGATTCAGGGGTGCTTTATAGGTTCCTGGTCAATGACGTCACCCGCCTTTGACGTCCCGTCACGCCATTGGATTGATTTCACGAGTGCATCATGACGCAATCACGCAGAGGCGTTCCCGCAGAACTTGACGCAGCGCGAGTTCCCTTGAAAGGAAATCATTTATGCATCTACTGCATGTGCAATGTTGAAATGGATTATCTGGTAGAATATTAGTAATGCAAGTTGTAATATTTTATAAATTATCTATTTGTCTGTCTTTCTGCTTACAATATCTATTTATCTAATTGTGGTTTTGGGGTCATGTTTCGGTCTAGGTCGATTTTTCACCCCCAGGGTGTGCATCCAAACAGACTGCAAGAGGCGATTTAAATAAAATAAATTCATTTATTTACCCATTGATCCACATCATCCACTATTCTATTTCCATACCTCCACCATGTGGACTATGAGCCCTCCGTGGCAGTTTGGTCAACCTAAGTGTCTCCAGGCTCAGCAGGCTTGACCTTCTGTGACCTTACTTACAGCAATATACCCTCCCATAGGGGAGATAGTACAGTATGTTGATCTAATAAGCCCTGATGTTTAATTGTGAATCAATGACTAAATTGTTGATGAGCAGAGATCCATGAGTTATGAGTGGTGAGTGGGTATTATCTTTATGTGGTGTCATAAAGATAATATCCGGGTGTGTGGACACTGAATAAAAATCATTCTGAGGGAAAGAGGAGGCAAGATTTTCCAAAATGACACAGGGGAAACTTACATCTTTGATGCTTTTCGGTCCTTCCAGAGTGAATCCATTCAAAGGAGCAGAGTGTATCTGGCTTTGCTACAACTAATTAAGACTTAAGAAGAAAAGTACACCGTCCTCTTCGATTCATTGCTGTTCTCTGTGTGAATGAGATTGCATTTGACTCATTCTCTGAAGGGACACCAAACTAATACTGGAAATAAAACAACATGGCTTCAATTTGCTGCTTTTAGTATTCTTTCGATTCTTGATTTTGTTTTTGTGGTTTACACCACATGGGCTGCATAAACTTAAATTACATTCAGATTAATTAATGCCCTATGGAGTCACGATATACAGTAGACCTGCACAAGCTGTTCTGTACTGAATGCTCTAATGTCTGCGTTTGTTGTTTGAAAACCTCAGGCACTGCAGATGCATTCAATTTCAAGAGTATTATTAGTGTGGAATTTTCAAATTTCCACTAGAATACTCAACTTGAATGCTTTCCCTAAAAAAAAAAAAAAAGTTATTAAAGAAACATTTTAACTTAAAAATACTTGCATCAGTGCATCCAGGGCCAAGTTATTAAAGAACAAATATTTTTAAATGTATAGTTGTTTAAATCTATGATGGAATTTTCCATCATTTATGAGACAACGCTTCCCCCGCTATTGACTGATTTTTCCGGCAATCCATGTTCTCACTGTTATATGGTAGGGGGCTCTATTGCTATTACGCATCTTCTGAAAGAGTAGAGAATCTCTGGATTGAAACACTGGAAAAACAAGAAGCAGAAATAAGTGATAGAAGCATTGCTTACACACATGTAAAATAACACAATCATCAAACATTACATTTCTTATAAATCAAAACTGCCTAATATTACCAAATGAAATTGCGACCCAAGAAGAAGTATAGGACGTGTGCAAGCTTTGGGGGTGTTGATGGAAGCGATCTACTCTATCTATGTTTTGTTCTGAATTCGATCCGGACGCAAATGTCTCAGCTTTTTGTTCAAAATGTTGCATTTTTTTAACGAAACGTACCCATCGTTTGATATATTGCATATTCAGATATTTGTACAACAAAATATTCTGGGGGCCATTAAAGTTTTGTGAAAATGACAAACAATACTGCCGCTGACTGGCAACTTTATATTGTTATAAACACTTTTAACATAAAAAGAAACACAGTTTGAAAGCAGCAGGACAGAGTAAAATCACAAAATTATAGATAAATAGAAACGAAAGCACAAAATAGCACTCCAATAATAAATATTGCAGTCCTTTCTGTTGTGCTCTATCCTGCACAGTCAAGTCTTTTAAGTTTAACCCTGACTTGTTTACTGTTAAAACAAACTGTTTGTGAAATAGAAACATTAGCATTGCTTTCAGTTCATGATATTTACATATTGTTTAATCCACTGGAAATGAATGTAATAGAGCCTGATAGCTTAAAGCTTCTTTCTACTGTAGGTTAAAATATGGCAGGTAAAAAATCACTTCTCGCCCTCTGATACCTGTAATTCTCACATGCTGACAGTTTTAAAAAAACAAAAAACTTACCAAAAGTGAGTGGACGTTAAGAAAGAAGAGAGATTAAGTGAGATAATTTAAGGTCCATATCTGACACTTGTCCGTTACACACAATTCTGTACAAGCTTCAGAATTGCACTGGTTTTGTAATAGGTTCATAGAAAAGTGAATTATTTGATTATGTTTAACATGGATGTAAAGCAAGTGTGATGACTTTTTCCTTAAGCAAAAAAATGACTGGCAGCAAAAACCATCAAATTAAAGTAAAATTAATTGAAAAAGTGCAAAAACAAAAAAAAAAAGTTTGTGAAAAACAATGTTATTTTACAGATTTTTCCTTGTTTAAATTAAGATATTTTACTTTAATTGTATGGTTTTTGTTTGGCAGCCGCTGCTGCCAGTCACTTGACCGTTTTTTTATGATTTTTTTTTAACCATGCAAAATTTTTTCCTAGATTATCATGATCAAACACCTTCAATAAAGTGACAGTACTAAAAATAGCAGAAAAACACTGTTATTTTACAGATTATTACAATTAAAAAAACCTTCAATAAAGTGTTAAAGCATGCTCAAGATTGTAAATTTACAGTTTTATTTTGGAAGACAAAATAATACAATACATAATACATGTAACATTTAAAATACAGATAACAGTGGAACCGTTTCATTAAAATGTTTAAGTTGAATATAATATTCTCAATTTCAACTGAAAACAAAAATACTAAACTGATACATCTACAAGTTTCACTTTTGATTCTAAAACTTTTATTATTCAGATGTAAATTTATGTAAACAAATTCTTCACAAACAGCTCTTCAGAGCCCTCAGGAGGAATTGAAAAAACAAAAATTGCATTTTATCTTATAAGTTAGGGTTACTAATATCATGATGAGGTCATGATTTCACCTTTGAAACAGATAGCGAAAATAACAAATTGTGCTGTTTGCTGTTAGCTTTTAGCTTGTATTTTCCAAATCAGTTTTATATTGTTTTCCTCAATATTCAACTGACCCCCGTGGGCTCCATATACAGGTGCTGGTCATATAATTAGAATATCATCAAAAAATTGATTTATTTCACTAATTCTATTCAAAAAGTAAAACTTGTATATTATATTCATTCATTACACACAGACTGATATATTTCAAATGTTTATTTCTTTTAATTTTGATGATTATAACTGACAACTAAGGAAAATCCCATATTCAGTATCTCAGAAAATTAGAATATTGTGAAAAGGTTCAATATTGAAGACACCTGGTGCCACACTCTAATCTGCTCATTACCTCAAAACACCTGCAAAGGCCTTTAAATGGTCTCTAGGTCTAGTTCTGTAGGCTACACAATCATGGGGAAGACTGCTGACTTGACAGTTGTCCAAAAGATGACCATTGACACCTCGCACAAGGAGGGCAAGACACAAAAGGTCATTGCAAAAGAGGCTGGCTGTTTACAGAGCTCTGTGTCCAAGCACATTAATAGAGAGGCAAAGGGAAGGAAAAGATGTGGTAGAAAAAAGTGTACAAGCAATAGGGATAACCGCACCCTGGAGAGGATTGTGAAACAAAACCCATTCAAAAATGTGGGGGAGATTCACAAAGAGTGGACTGCAGCTGGAGTCAGTGCTTCAAGAACCAATACGCACAGACGTATGCAAGACATGGGTTTCAGCTGTCGCATTCTTGTGTCAAGCCACTCTTGAACAACAGACAGCGTCAGAAGCGTCTCGCCTGGGCTAAAGACAAAAAGGACTGGACTGCTGCTGAGTGGTCCAAAGTTATGTTCTCTGATGAAAGTAAATTTTGCATTTCCTTTGGAAATCAGGGTTTCAGAGTCTGGAGGCAGAGAGGAGAGGCGCACACAGTCCACGTTGCTTGAGGTCCAGTGTAAAGTTTCCACAGTCAGTGATGGTTTGGGGTGCCATGTCATCTGCTTGTGGTGGTCCACTGTGTTTTCTGTGGTCCAAGGTCAACGCAGCCGTATACCAGGAAGTTTTAGAGCACTTCATGCTTCCTGCTGCTGACCAACTTTATGGAGATGCAGATTTCATTTTCCAACAGGACTTGGCACCTGCACACAGTGCCAAAGCAACCAGTACCTGGTTTAAGGACCATGGTATCCCTGTTCTTAATTGGCCAGCAAACTCGCCTGACCTTAACCCCATAGAAAATCTATGGGGTATTGTGAAGAGGAAGATGCGATATGCCAGACCCAACAATGCAGAAGAGCTGAAGGCCACTATCAGAGCAACCTGGGCTCTCATAACACCTGAGCAGTGCCACAGACTGATCGACTCCATGCCACACCGCATTGCTGCAGTAATTCAGGCAAAAGGAGCCCCAACTAAGTATTGAGTGCTGTACATGCTCATACTATTCATGTTCATACTTTTCAGTTAGCCAAGATTTCTAAAAAATCTTTTCTTTGTATTGGTCTTAAGTAATATTCTAATTTTCTGAGATACTGAATTTGGGATTTTCCTTAGTTGTCAGTTATAGTCATCAAAATTAAAAGAAATAAACATTTGAAATATATCAGTCTGTGTGTAATGAATTAATATAATATACAAGTTTCACTTTTTGAATGGAATTAGTGAAATAAGTCAACTTTTTGATGATATTCTAATTATATGACCAGCACCTGTAGCTCTGATAATGTGGACAAACATTTACCTTTTAACTCAGAATCTTAGCTATATAATGTAATAAGTAAAATCAAAACATACAACAAAAAAAGGTCCATGATTCTGCACCAGACGGGACAGACACAGCAGAAAGGAGCAATCCTCCAAATCTCCACTAATCAGCTGGATCCTTAAAAGAAAGAAAGAAAAAGACATTGATTCACTGAAAAGTCCTTAAAAAGGGAGGATTTTGTTTTTGTACCTTTCCTTTAAACAACATTTGACATTCTGAGACATTCTGGCTATGTGAACAGAGTACTCTCCGCTGAGATGGGAGTTATAAGGAATATGAGGATTCACAACATTGGACACCCTTTTCCAGATGTATCAATAGCAAGTTAACACAGTTGCACCAATTTTTGTACACAGAAAAATGCCAACTAGTACACCAAAATAAAACCAACCAACTAATATTTTTATTAATTGCAGCAGTTTACACAGTTTTTCTATCACATATGGTATTTGAGATCATTAGATTACTCAAGGTATCATACTTACAGGATGAAAACTGTCATCATTTACTTACCCTTGTGTCTTTTCCAACCTGTATGACTTTCTTCTGTAGAAAACACAATAGATAGGAAGAAAAGGTATTTTGAGAGATGTGATTTTTGTCTATAAAAAATGGTCCAATGTAGTTTGGTTACCAACATTGTTCAAAATATTTTGTTTCACAGATAAGACATGAGGGTGAGAAAATAATGAGGGAGTTTTCATTTTGAGTGAGCTATGCTTTTAAACTCAAAAAGGAACATTTGAACTAGAGTGGTGCCTTGGTGCTTAATCTTCACTGTATGAAATTCTATGAATTAATCAATTGATTCTTAAAGACGCAGAAGGTCTTCTCTTAGTCTTTTGTTGTTTGATTAAAACTATGACCGATAGCTAGCCTCAAAATCTAGACGCACCCTAACGGCAGCAAATGTAATTTGCAGCCAGGGTCGTCTAGCAACTCTTAGGCCAATCACATCGTGTATAGAGTCAGTGGGCGGGCTTAACATAATGATGGCAGAGTTGCGACGGTTCCGCATGAATTCCCTGCTACTTGAAAACAAAGAGAAGATGGCTGCTGCTGCTGCTGGCGAACAGCGGTCTTTCGCATCGGCTTTGGAAGACCCTTTTCCGCGACTCTGGAAGACTTGGAGTTAAGCTTTTCTTTGAGAAAAGAACAAAGAATGGCACTGGAAGATGTGTTCTGAGTTTTGCCGACCGGATACGGCAAAAGTTTAATCTATCAACTAGCTCCGCTGGTGGAAAAATGCATGGGACTTCGTCACAACCCACTTGTTATTGTTGTCTCTCCACTGATAGCGCTTATGGAGGACCAGTTAAAGGAGGCTACAAAATTTGGACTCAAGGCCATGCAACTTGGCAAAGGTGATCAGGAGGTTTGTATATAGTTGTACATATGACCACTGACTTGTTTTTGAAAGTACTGCCTGAATGCTCCCTAAACTTATGTCAGATGACTACATATAAATAAAGTTGGAGATTGATATATTTGCAATTGTAAAAAAAGTGTTTTTCACATTTCCATCCAACAGAAAAAAGGGGTGAAAACGTAAATAACAAACAAGCTGAAAATGTTGTGTATGCAATGCGTTTTACATGTAAATGAACGTACAAGCACTCCCGCGATTCTCATTCTTTTCACAAAAACGGCAAAAGTCATTGGGCTTAATTACCATAACATTTGTTGGCTTACAGGAATCTCTCCATCAAAATTTTCCACAACACACCATACGTGGAACACTCCCCCATGGACTCATTTCCGTCGCTCTGACTACGTCACCTTCTTTGTTGGTTGTAGCGCTATCCTATTTGTGTGCAGAGGGAATCTGAAAAACAACCGTTTATCCCGCCCCTCGGATTGAGCCCCCAATGGTGTTCCCAGACCTAACATCTTGATGTGGGTCTGGCTTGTCAAGCTAACAGACAGCAGTTTATTAGGCTGCTGCCCCTTTAAGAATGAATGCACAGAATGACATGTATCCGGAACTTTAACTATTTAACTTTACTTCAGACATAACTGACTGTTTAAATCAAGTGAATACCTCACGACAGTGTTTTTGAGATAATTGTGTGTATTTTACCGAAGGATAATTGATTTCGGGATTGCATGCTGTCTGAGAGAGGCAGCTTATTTTAACACATGCATATCTCTATATTCTTCATTCATGCATGTTTCTTTATCAAAATGTCAATAACTTTTAGTACAGAGCTACGCGGATATATTTACATTCCGCTATATAAAAAAGTAACTGCAAAATCTCTAAGGATAGTCACTATCATCGTCATAGCGCCCAACCCTAGTTTAACCGCATTAAAACATAACAAAACAGAAACAGAATATGCAAGTTAATCGCGATTAGCATATCACTTCAATGCATTATATCTTGTTGTGACAGTAGAAAAGTTATAAAGGTATTTACCTTCTGCCGTTTGCCGTCTGTTGTCCGCCATTGGTAACTTAAATGTCTGTTCATATTCATGTTTTTTCGTTCTCAGTCGACATCCCACAACCAAAATTCATTCAAAATAAGAATTTAGCAGATGTAAAATGATCCATGTAATGCCATTACTAGTGGATCGACCAAAGCAGTCCTGCAGATTAGAAGCCGCGAGCACTCTCCAACGGGTGTATATTCAAACTTGGTAGAAGGCGCACACAGTTGTCATTGGCCAGATTCCTGGATGACGTTCAGGTTGACCAATCACGCTCAAATGAACACGGAAAGACAGCAAATAGCCTTGCAGCTATAGAACAAATGCTTGTTTTAAATTACAGTTAGCAAATGTGTATATTTATTTTTATTTGCTGTTATGTTTAAATAATTGGTATGTTTAATTAATTAATTCATGCTTACAACCAGGGTTAGGTTCTCCTACATCTGTGCTATTCACTATTCACCTATCATTCTCTCTGAATTTAGGGTTAAATTAGGGTTATGTTCGGGGTTAGAGATACTGTGTGTACATTTGGCTATACTTGTGACTTACAGTTACATTCACATGACTAATAATGACCCTTTTGCATTTTAACAAATCCCTTGCCTTTCCTTTAAAACCACTCTTATGCCTAAATGCAGCTGTGCACAACTGTGGCATTTTCTGTATTCTGACCCTTCAGTGTTACACAACCTATTGGTTTTGGGTTATTCCTCTGTCCACAGTAACACTTATTGCAAACACTGCCATAATTGCATACAAGTTGCAACTTTTTTCTGCAGAATTTTATATAACAATATAAATACTTCAAGCTGTTGACTGCAGTGGTTAGCCGTTATAGCATTCGTGGTATGGGACAATGTAAAATGTTGAAATGCTGCCCGACTAATTAAACAAAAATTGAGCAATCTGATAATAAATGTATTGTCATTCATTTCAACACTGAAGTGCTTGCAGCAAGATGATGGCCCAGTGGTTACTGTCACCTCACAGCAAGGTGTTTCCAGAACACAGACATGTACATTTGACAAATTGTGAATTCTAAATTTTCCATATTTGAATGTGTGTTTTCCACACATTGCATGCTGGGATGCATTCAAATGTCTCAGTATAGGGTTTCTCTCACACACACTCCAGATAACAAATGCACATTCTGATCAGATAAAATACACAGCAACCAATACTTTAAGATTAGTGTGTTTGTGAAAGTTTATGGGTGTTTTTTGGGGGAGTATGAGCTTGTAAAGAATATGTGTGCTTTTCTCATCTATATTTACAATTTACTTTGTAAAGCAATTTGGATCAACTGGTGTGTGGGCAGAGGCCTGAAAGTTTCAACCTGGAGAGCAGTGCAGCTTTGTGCTCTTTAAAAAAAGACTATTGTCTGATATTTAGTTTTCTATATATAGTTTGTTATATTTGTATCCAGAATTACAGAGTTTGAATGTAAAAATACACCTACACTGTAAAAAAAAAAAAAAAAAAAAAAAAGGTCAAATAACTGGCACTTAATTTAAATAAGGAAAAATCTGTAAATTAACAGTGTTTTCTCTCAAACTTTTAATGTAAATTTCTGTAAAATTATTGTTTTTGCACTTTTTATTTGAATTAAGATATTTTACTTTAATTTTACGTTTTTTGTTTGGCAGCCATAGCTGCCAGTCATTTGATGTTTTTTTTTTTTTTTACGATTTTATTTTTACAGTGTAAATATAAAACTAATAAGATTTACTTTAAGATTACAAAGAATAATGTTAAATTGTTAGTATGGACATAAACCTTGAATATAAGGAGCTACATATTTAATTACAGATTATTTCTTTAACATAAATTAAGAATAATTTAAGAAAACAGAAAATGTACCTTATAAATAATACAGTAATTTCCCTGTATAAAAAATTAATTACTGTAATTTGTCATTAATTATATAATCCTTAAATTTATATAATTTATATAATCCTTAAATCCTTAATTTACAGACATTTTACAGACATGCTGTAAAAAAAATGTAGCTATTTTCCGTGAAATTAGGATTTTTTTTACAGCATTATGAAGATGATTAGCAGAAGTCCACAGGATACTCTTTGGCAAGCACCTCATGGTCCGCCAGAGAAAAGCACCAACTCTGCTTCACCCTTCAAATTCCTTTTCATAAATCAAATGCTAGATTTTACCTCTTGAAATGTTTCAGATGTGAAGGTTGATGGATTGAAGAGTGTACTGCTATGATAAGATCAGCCAGTGGAAAGCCAATTTAACGGCAATATCCAACAGGAGGATCCTTTGAAGTAAAGTAATGTTACAAATAAACTCAGGTGGCAGACCATCACTGTCAAGATTCACCCCTAGGGTATTTCATGTGCATCTCCTCCAAACAGACTGCAAGGGGGATTTTTTATTTATTTTTATTTATTTACCCATCCATCCATCCATCCATCCATACATTCACTGTTCTATTTCTATACCTCTTTGAGCCCTCCGTGGCAGTTTGGTCAAGCTAAGTGTCTCCAGGCTCAGCAGGCTTGACCTTCTGTGACCTTACTTACAGCAATATACCCTCCCATAGGGGAGATAGTACAGTATGTTGATCTAATAAGCCCTGACGTTTAATTGCAAATTAGTTACTAAATTGTTGATGAGCAGAGATTCATGAGGTGTGAGCTTGGATGGAGTGGTGTCATAAAGATAATATCCGGATGTGTGGATACTGAATTAAAACCATTCTGAGGGAAAAGAGGTAAGATTTTCTCTTGTTCTTCCAAAATGAAGCTGAAAATTATGTCTTTGATGCTTTTCGGTCCTTCCAGAGTGAATCCATTCAAAGGAGCAGAGTGTATCTGGCTTTGTTACAACTAATTAAGACTTAAGAAGAAAAGTACGCCGTCCTCTTCGATTCACTGCTGTTCTCTGTGTGAATGAGATTGCATTTGACTTATTCTCTGAAGGGACACCAAACTAATACTGGAAATAAAACACCATGGCTTTGATACAACGCTTTTAGTATTCTTTCGATTCTTGATTTTGTCTTTTTTGTTTACACCGCATGGGCTGCATGAACTTAAATTACATTCAGATTAGTTAATGCCCTATGGAGTCACGATATACAGTAGACCTGCACAAGCTGTTCTGTACTGTATGTTCTAATGTCTGCATTTGTTGTTTGAAAACCTCAGGCATTGCAGACGCATTCAATTTCAAGTTATTCGAGGTGATCGGGGTTAATTCGTTCTTATTCACCACACCGCTAGATGAATGGATATCTTTTGATATAAATGTACACTGACATTTATCACCTGTACCTCAATTCCCAGCATCCCTTCCCGCAGGATGTATTGAATGTTTTGTGGAGTGCGGTAAAAAGGCTCTGGAACACTAGTTTTACTCCCTGTCTGACCTCGAGGCTATTGCGGGTTCTAGCTCAGCCTGAGTCATGAGTTAGACCAGCAAATTATGGTTTGGCTCTCATCTGGAATGCCTTTTGGGATGAACTCTGCTTTGGTTGCATTTGGTACCTTAAAGATTTGTTTTTTTTTTCTTCCCTTTGCTGGGCTAATGATGATTTATTTAGCCTTTGAACTTCAGCTAAATAACTTATTTTTTTCTCCTGGAAACATAAATCATGTAAGTTCTCCCCCATTTCTTTGACGGAAATTGTGTAAAAGAGGTCAGTTTCTCATATTTTCCCTGTCGCTTTTAATAGGCTATTAATGAAGATACATGCTGGATCCTGTGGTTAATAAGACAAGTGTCAGGTTCTCCTTTCCTGCAGAAGACATAGTGAAGAAGCACTGACCGTCCCGCTGTTTCTCTGACACCGCTCATCAAAAGGGGTGGGTGGTGAGGTGCAGAGCGGGAAGGAGGGGAGGGGGTGTCAAGGCAGAATTACTCCTCATTACCGAGCCGGACGAGCCAGTAAATCACGGCTCTCCACACCAGCAACTTTCTCCATCATCACTCAAAATAGCTCCATTAGAAGCCGCTCGTGCCTGCTGACCTATAAAACCACAGTGCCGCATCCTCGCAGATCATGTTTGAGTGGTAAGCATGTGTGGCAAAACATGGCTCCGATGCGTCAATCAATTCCATAGTACTCTGTGCTGAAAAGCGCCCTGCAGGTAAAGGTGACGCCCTGGAGAGGCAAGTTTCTGTGAGAACGTTCGTAAGAAAAACCTTACGCCCTGTTCAGACATAAAGGGATTTCATAACTGGAGGTCGCTGGGTTGTTGGTTGCTAGTAGGCATTTACTGCTGGATATTTTAACGTTATTGGTGGGCTGCACAACTGACCATAGCTTTTGAAGTTTGATCACAAATTAAAAAATTAGACATCATTCTATTTTAACAAGGAATCAGTTTCTTTGGGGAAATCATTGTATATTGCATGATTCCCAATAGCAAATTGATTAACATGATTACAAAAACATCTCAGAACAGAAAAGATAATTCTAAAACGTATCAAAGCTGAAATGTAAGTAGGCCTATGTATGTATGTATGCATTAGGGTTGGCATTTGATCTCGATGCATCGTTTCTAACATATTTGTATTGGTAAAAAAATATTTATTTATGTAATTATAAGTAGATGCGCTATACTTTTATTAGAAAGTGTGACTATTTTATATGTAGATATAATATATTTCTTCTTTCTTGAGCACATTCTCTCATCACCACTGCTGCTACGTGAATATGACATATCACAACACTACAGAGACAGAGGCGTGTCCTGAGGCCCGGGTATACTTCACTTTCCACGTTCTGCTCTGTCTCACGCACAGATGCGCGCGCGAGACTTTCAAAGTATAATTCATTAAATGAATGAATAAGCAATACAGTGGAATGCTAATACTTATAATCCATCCACCGCACGCATCTGTAATGACTGAAGATGTACTCCTTAGGCCATGAGTGTGGAAAGACACGTTCAGCACATGCACTCTAGTGGACTTTTCTAGTGGACTTTTGTTTTCAAGCGCTCAATTCACTCGCACATGCGTTGTTGTACATAGAATATATGTTAACATGGCAGAGGTAGAGCTCCATCTCCCACCAAATAAATATGTTCCAATGTTTGGAAACACACAAGTCAGAAGGCACTTAAGTTAATTTGCTGTCTGTCTGAACCAAAATAAATAAAATCAAACTATCTGTACCATATTGAATTGCATAGCATCATTTTTTTTTTCCCATTGGATCGTATTGCATTGAATCGCATTGTAAATTTAATCGAAATCTGACCGCACTGCATTGTAATAGGGGTGGATCGTAACACATCGCATCGGTAGCTGCTTCATATGCATCTTTAAAGTGTCATGAAACCGTAAAACCAAATTTTCTGAGATTTTAACAGAGGTATGTGTGTTGAACATCACTGAACACAATGTTAGCATCTGTTAGATTTAATTGAAGGGTGAAACTGGTTAATTCTTAGCTTCTTTCCCCTATTTTCGTCTTCCGGGTTTAAAAACTACATCGTGTCCACGTGACAGGTTGTGACGCGCCAGCGCACTATAATACTTCGATGATGCGTCGGTGTCTCATTATTATAAATGAGACTGAGTATTCTTATCCTATGAGAAGACACCGTCTCTTAATTATTCATGACAGCGCGTGGTTCTTTCCAATGACAGAAGTGTCAGTCTGTGAGTTTGCGTAGTAGATGAGAGAGGCGTTCATGGTCATGGATCGTAAGTGTTTGTTTTCTTGGTGTAAAAGTTCGGGTGTGTTGACTTTCCCCGCGATGCTGCCAGGGCTAGGCTCTGACTGCGGGCAGTTGGTTGGCCATCAACTACCGACACATCAAAGCTGTTGGTGTGTAGCAAGCATTTTTCGAGAGAGAGCTACGAGAACTGAAGACAGGTGGACTTCAGCCTTATTCAGCAACGCATTTTGCATCTTGACGCTGATGCTGTACCAAGCATTTCTAGTAAAACAGTTAATAATAATTTATTATTTTTATAACGTTTATTTAAATCTCGTTTGCTATTTAATAGATTTATTAAATTATTCTAGGCTACGTACAGAACTTTTTTTTTTCCGCGCAATTTCTTATTTTCAAATATATGCATTTATAGTGTGTATATAAACATAAATATATATTTATAATGACAATAATAATTGTGTATGTGCATTTCTATGTTTTAAACAGAATTATGACTAATCTAATATATGTAGCAGGGCATTCAGTTACTTTAAAAAGGGCAAACAGACGGTTGTCAGTGTATTTTATTGGACTTTAATTTTTGCCAGCTTTAAAAATCCTGTATTTCTTTACATTTCACCCCTTATTTTTAGTGAGAGTTGGCATGGGCCACTGACAGATGACAGTTGCTCGCCCCCCTCTTTCTCCCCCACCTTGCTCTGCCACACCCACTCCCCTCCCCTCTTCTCAAGGCCATCCACGGCCATTTAAGTTGCATTTTTCAAAAAGATTTTTGAGGTGGACTTGAGCTGAAAGAGGGGGGTTTCATGACCCTTTTATGTATCGTATCGTTGGCTAGGGGCCCAACTCCTGTTAGAATTTTATTTACATTTTAAAGTTAAATTCATCAATTTGAGAGTTCAAAATTAAGAGCTCCAACCCGTGTTCAGTCTGCAAATTGAACAAAGGGAAAAGCTGGTAACTTTAGTCCCCTTTAAAGGGGACTCAAACCTCTTTTTAGTTGTGCTATAGTATCTCAGTTTACATTACATTCACACTGGTGTTTTAGGAAGCCAAACAATTTGAATATAATATTAATAATAATTTTATGTTATGAAAGTAATAGCCATATATTTTAAAACAAAATAAATTGTAACTAATATTTCATAAGTATATTGTTTTACTTTACACTACAGTAGGGAAATTACAATACTTTTGAATTTCCACACTTGCTAAGCTTTTATTTTGATGGAAAACTACAGTTGAGCTTTTATTTCGGTAGAAAATCCATTTTACCATTTATCAAAATCCATTTACACTGCAATTACTATTGCCTAAGTAATGTTATGAGAATAATTTTCTAAATATAAAAAATTTAATATAGAAAAATGACATTTATGAATTACTATTATACAATGAAACTAAAACCAGTAGGTGGCCGCAAGCCATAATAAGTGAATCATAGAATCATTCAGCTGATTTGTTCAAACTGGTTGATTCGTTCATTAAAGAAGCAAGTGTGTGTGTGACCTTATGAATGGGTCATTGGATCACTGACTCACCCGTTTCATAAAAAAATGGTAAATCATTCAAGAACCAAACACTGCAGTGTGTTGCTGGGAGATGCAACTTTTCTGCTTTGTTTGGAACTTTTTTCATTGGCAAAATAGAGCAAAAACAGTCAACATTGACAATGTTGTGTCTAAAAATGGTCACTTAATTTTACAATCATGCTGATATTCGACAAAATAGCACTCTTGCTGGAGTGATATTGCTTAACTATATTATGTTATAAACACAAAATACAAGAACTCCATACAAGGGCAATTCATATCTTGAATTTTGGAGGCATTTTTATTAATTTTGGTGACATTTCTGACCTTGCTCGAAGCTATTTTACATCAACGCCAGACTAGCTTGGTTGTTGGAGGGCTATTGCCATTAAGCTGGCTGTATTGAGATGTTTTAATAGTGGTTTAATTTCACAGCGGTGTCAAACAGTGCCAAAGTTTAGGGCAAACACGATCGTTACCTGGCTGTTGTCAATGAAGGCAGGTCTGGGAGACATGGATGATGCTCGCCTGCTCTGCAGAGCGATGTGATGGCTGTGTCGAGGGATGTAGGAGAGAGGGGCTCGTGCAGTTTCATATAATTATTAAGAATAAGTTGTCTACCACACGCTGTGAATTGATGCCACAGTCCAAATTTAAACAACAACTAAAATATAAAATAAAAACTAAACAATGCCTTGCAAAAAGGGCACTTATCTAAGCAAAAAGGGTACTTATCTAAGCCAAAAGGGGAGGTGCTTGAGCACCACTTTGGGTCTATCTGTGCATTACTGTAATCATTTGCCCAAAATAATGTTGGACATTATGTGAATGTGAAAATTAAGCGTAACTGCTGCCCGCTGCATTCCCAAATGCACGCTAAACTCTCAGCACATGCAGAAATGAAGTTCATTGCATTCTTTCACTGTGAACTGAGCCATTCTGAGATGCGGAAAACACCAGATCAGGAGCTTCACTTTGAAACATGCTGTGCAATCACTACTCGTTTACACAACATTCAACTTTTCTCAACTTTGTCACATCACTGGACACACATCACATCATCAACATCGCCAGAAATTCTCACCCTTTGAAAATGAATGACTTGCAGTTGCGCTGTGCTCCTTTAGGATGAAACTTCCAGTGTTCGTGAGGGAAGCGGTCTGATTTGTCCTGGCCTAACCTTGGCTAATCAGGGTATGTCTCAGCATTACGTTTACAAATAGCGTGTTCCAGCACCTTGACATTCGTCATGCTCCCTGGTGAAAAATGACGTCTCACTCCATTACATTCCTGCCGTGCAGACTGCTCGTCCCATTAGACGGCGCTCCATGTTGCGGCGTGTTACTGCAAGCTCCATTGGCCTTTATTTCACCATCAGCCAGATGAAACGGTTGATATTAACAATCTGTTTCTTGATGTATGCCTCTCTCTGATATCATCCGGCATAGCTGCAGAACCCATTAGTAACTGTGTTACGTTTCAGATGGTATTTAATGAAGAGAAGCCTCTCGACAGGTAATTTCACTCTTCACTTTCATTTGATATTTACAAGTCTGGATGAATGTTACCCCACTAGCTTAGCGTCCTCATTTGCCAACATGTTGCCAATTACACTTCGATCCACCTGAGTGACCTCATGAACTGAAGGAAGGGATGAAAACGCAACCGAGCTCACCTCCTGTGGGATGTGTGGCGTCCAAGCCATCTGCTTCTTCTCTGGCAAACGAGAGCGAGGGCTGGCTCACCTAGACTGGACTAATATGACACGCTGAGCCTAAACCCCAACAAAGGGATTAATCCCCTTCTCTGTTGCTGTTATTTTCATTAACTGTTCTCACAATAAAGCAGAGAAGAAGCAAACCTTATTTGGACAAGACTAGTCTCTGTGGAGTTTGGTAAATTTGTTTCACATACTTTGTGATTTTAATTCCATTCAAATTAAACACATTGTGTACAACTTTTTATGTGATACATTTCTAAGTTATCCAGCCAATTACCTATTTTTTTATATATAAACTAATTTAGAATATAATAGGACTGATAGCTCGCTCCATCCATCCATCCATTTAATAAAAATATTAAATACACACTGCATAGCTTTTCAAAAGCCTAAAATATTTAGGGATGCACCGATATGAAAATTTTGGCTGATACGATAACGATAATTCTTTATATTCGAATGCCGATAACGATATATTGGCCGATAAATCTAAAATCCAAATTTTTATATAATCTTTATAATAACGAAAACAATAACATTAAAAATTAACATATATTGGGCGATACCGATATGGTGGCCAATATATTGTGCATCCCTAAAAATATTTAATGATTTAATGTAATCCAACCTTAATCAGGCTTTCTTGTAATGCATGACCAGGTTGGATGACCAAAATATTATATGAAATATGTTTTTGCAAGTTATGATAGTGTGCTGAATTTTTCTCATCTGTTTTTCAAAATAAAAATAAATGAAATAAAATGCATATCATAGTTTTGGGAGATATATATATATATATATATGTATGTATATGTATGTGTGTTATATATAGCTATAGTGATTTGTATTATTTATTTAATTTTGTTTGTTGTTGTTGGGTATTATTTTATTAAATAAGTAACAGACGGTGATATAGCACCGATATAGTAACCTTAATTAATTTCTTTCCTTGATTATACAGTATATACAATAATCAGATGCACATATCTAGAGCACACAACCTTCTGTAATGCCCACATCCAGACACAAACTCCCACTTCAGTAGTAACTACAGAGATCCCAATCCCATCTGAATCGGTGCATGAAATCACAGACGTTCTTCATTTAACAATTGCAACTCAAAAATCTTTTAGAAAACAAATCCCATAGCGAAATAGCCAAATCCGAATAGCGCTGAAGATCGTTGAACCAGCGTTTAGAGAAAACGCTATCTGCTGTGTGGTTCAACAAGCGCAAATAAATTATTCTTTATGTGCCTTTTTTCTCAGCTTCTGGCTCCTAGGCCAACATGAGCTGAATAGAAGAACAAAAAATCAGCTGCACTCTAGGAAGTCCTGCAATAGATGCAGTGTTTTTGGATTTTGACAGTTGCTAGAAAGTCCTGCAGATAATGACATTACCACGCTCGGCTCTCGCTGCACCATCACAGTGAGCACATCTCCGTGCACAGGGCAGAGGCCACGTAGAGCGTGTGGAAAAGACACTGAGGCAATTAAACAAGTAAGTGCAAGTGGGCCACACACAGTACCGTGCCAGAGGCCCTCCCTTTCCCTCCACGGTCAGATGAGAGACATCTATGAAGCTCGGATAGGTCACACGGATCAGGCTGGATTTGCAGCCTTAGTCCCGAGGCTCTCTCTATGGGTTCTTGCGTGGGTATCCTCAGGAGTCAAGGCTACTGCTGTAGCTAGCCTCCGTCTTTCACTCCCTCCTTCACAACTTCTTTGGACTAAAGGCTTTATCAGCTTGTTCAGGAGAAACTAGAACACTCGTCTTAAGCACCACTCGACATATATGTGCGGCTTCTACAAAAGTAGCTGGCTTTTGAAAGATTCTAAACAGGAGTTCGGCAAGCACAAGCATGGTTATGAGGAAACTTTAGTTTAGGAGTTACGGGCAGAATTCATACTGGAGTATGACCTCTGCTGACAGCAGAGCAGCTATTGTATTCTTATCTGGGTCTCCTTGGCCAGCGCAACTTTGAGCTTCCAGCACAGATAATAAAACATCTCCCAATACCTGCTTTTCAATTCCATTCTACACCACTGAATGCTATTGATTGGGAGTTCATAACCTTAATGTATTGATTTGTATGTTTTTAAAAGTTTCCTTGAATAGATGTGATGGTGTTCCTTGTTGCAGCGTCTTTAAACTCAAGTCTTCATGCATAAGTAACTCATACATTGGTGCAAATCCGAGACTGAGAGCAAATGCGAGGGTGGAATAATGCACAATGACAAACGTGATTTTATTTAAAAAAAAATTTTTTTTTTTTTTTGGGGAGTAGGCTACTTGTTCAACAAATTGTGTAACTTTTTGGCATTTCATAAGTATTTTAACTTGTTTATTTTGCTGTTAACTTTTTTACCATACAATTCGACTGTAAACGTTAACAAACTAATAGCTCAATATTTGTACTACTTATACATATTCTACTCAAAAGATTATGATATGTTGTTTTTTTATTTTTATAAATGAATACTTTTATTCATTCAAAAGTTACAGTAAAGACATATGTTACAAAATATTTCTATTTCAAATAAATGGCTTTCTTTCTATCACAGTTTCCACAAAAATATTCAGCAGCACAACTCTTTTCAACATTGATAGTAAGAAATTTTTCTTCTCCAAATCAACGTATTCAAATGATTTCTAAATAATGTGACACTGAAAACTGCTGAAAATTCAGCTTTGACATCAGAGAAATAAATTACATTTTAAAAATATATTATAATAGAAAATCTTTTTTTTAATTTTATTTACCGACCCCAACCTTTTGAATGGTTTTTAGCATTTTTAGCATTTCACGTTACATTAACATCAGTATTTGTTTAATAAATGCTGTAGAAAATATTTTGTCATCTTGACATATAAAACTTAAAGAAGTATTAACATTTTGCTTTTAATACAGTATGGTGTTGGTCCTGGAGCTGTAATGTAGTACAGGACAGGTGTATTTCACACTTGAATCTCTGTGAATGGAGCAGTCAATGTGAGCCCACTTTGCACATACTTCACAACAAATCTATTCGCTCCCAGTTATGGAAAACTATTTTATTGCACTACAGGTATTCTGCATTTTCCTCCCACTGAAACTGTGTCTTTAATGGCCTTTTTGACCACAGTGGGACCCTTTCAACAGGAGGCTAGTTAATAGTCCTGTGCCGCAACAAGTAAAGTCATAACATTATGATACCTATGCAAATCGTTGGTTAATGATTAATTAAAGCAGACAATTGAAAGTTGAAATGCATGGCTTTGACCCATTGTGGTAATTAAAGCATTAATTCACATTATTAGTTAATATAATATGTTATTAGGTAATTAATACATGATGTCATATTTAATTAATAGCAATTCATATATTACTTAATCTATTAATCATATATAATCTTCATTAGTTGCTGATTCAGTAATCATTAATAAATGGTTTAGTCATACATTAACTCATGATTATCTGTGCATTAGTTAAGGATGAATTAATGCATATTAGTGCATCACTATTGTAAAGTGTTACCAGTGTAACAATTTAATCATTGTTAACATATCTGAAAACCATAAGTATTTTGTCTCAAAATATATATTGTAGTTTCAGTAGCTGTCTCATTTTAAGTTATATTCTTATATTCTTCTTATATTTGTATATTATCTTTTAATGACCTCGTGGATCAGGACCGTTTTGCAGGGCATATAGACAAACTGGCGCTGTGCTGGTTAGCTGTGTGTGGTTTCGAGTTGTGAAATGAAATAAAAACAAAAGGGCTTTCTACTCCAGAGGCCTTTAGCCCATCATGCTGCTTTGTTATACACATTACACAACATCAACAGAGCTTTTGCCTGTTGTAGTATTTGTAGCATCTGCCCATGAGCAGTGCCCTTGAGTACCCATATATCTCTACGGCTGTATAATTGGAAATGCCAACAGAAATAGGTTATTAGTGATCAGTGGTGTAGTCGGGGCCATACGCATGCATACGCCATATACTTACTTTTTGACCACGGCTGTTTGCGTATTACGACTTCTGGATCAATATTTGCGTATACCCTCTTGTTTTGTTGCTTTGAAAGTCCATGATCTACTGTCATGTTAGCTTCCTCTTTAACTGTGTGTCCAATGCTGTTGTGTAAACTCGCGATTCTTTGTTGTAATTGGTGCATTAGCACTTCTATCATTCTACCTTTTTCCATCCATCTTCAACACCGCTCAATGAGGCTCTGTGATTTGGAGTGGTGTATTGAGCGCAGTTCTCTCACTGCAGCGGACACAGCGAAATAAATATAGTGGTGAATTAGGCTAGTAATTATATGCATCATGCGGTCGGAGCTTTTATAAGCGCTAAGTTCCTGTATGAACTGAAAAGATTATCAGCGCAACATGACTGAAACCCGGTTTATTTAATTGTGCACGAGTGGCGCGTGAATCACCATACTCTGCTCGCGTTCACCTGCGCGCTCCAAAATTGTTATAAGATTTCCATGAGCATTTCCTATCGTTACCAATGATAAAATGTGCGACACATTTGAATTCTATTCAGAATTTACCACTTTAAACCGCTATGGAGAAAATCAAACATGATCTAGAACAGCCACATGAACTAAAAAGACAGATGAAAAGAGGAGAAAACATCATCTTGCACCAACATTTATTATAAAGCTTTTTTTTAACTATTCGTGACCCCCTAGATCTAAAATATATTCCCATTATAGATTAGAATTTATAATCTGTGATGGAAATATATAGATCTATATTACAACTGACATTTGTAGCTACTGTTTCTATGTGTAGGTTGCTATTTTTCATACTGTAACAAATGCTACAGTAAAAAAAGAAAAATGTTAAATAAAGTTAGTTTGACTTATTGAATTTGACAGTAAGCAACAGTCTCATGCAGACACGGCATGCAGCGCAGGTTTCTTGACAGAAAGAAGTGAAAGGTTTTAACCTTTACAAGTGAGTGCTGAGGGGAAATTAGGCTAAATAAATTAAAGTATTCTATGAATGTATCTCTGAAGGGAAATGACTGCCTTGAGAAAAGTTTTGATGGCATTTTCTTTTCATCTTCCCTCCGTGTAATGTAGTGTTTTTATAACGTTACCGAGGAAACATCTCTATTTCTGCTGTTCTAAGCGCCACCTACTGACAGAGGGTGGATTTAAATTTTCATTCAACCTATCAGTGGTTTTCATCTGTGAAACTCAGACCAGATTTGTATTCGCTGTTGTACATTTTTACCAGATAATGCTAATAAGCTAATGTTCAAACCAACCCCTTGAATAATTTCCTTTTATATAGCCTAATGCCAAAGCAAATGTAAGAAAATATTATCTGGAAATATTGATTTCATATTCAGTTTTTTTTTCACCCACTTGCATAATGAATCATTCATTTCAGATTTATCACTTTTCACAATGAATATAATTCCAAAATTAGAACTGTAATGCGGTCAAAAATAATATGTAATCTGTCATGAAATTTTAGAATGCACTGTATTTATTTGTTTTAATTAAAAACATTGTGAATTTTATTTAATAATTTTTTTGGGGTGGGGGGGTTGGGTTGCTACTGGGTAATAGTACACCACTTTTTTTAGGACTATACCACTGTTAGTGATAGAATTTGCATTTCTGTTTATTGTTGCTTGATGTTGTTTTATTGTAATAGTCATGTCCATTTACTGTTCATGTGATTTTGTTTTAGGTCATGTGGTGTTCCTTAAATGAGTAATTATGCTGTCTGCTCTTTTGCTGTCTGTTAAAAGGAAATGTATGCATTATTTCATTGTTTTCTAAGAATGACCCCTATATCCTTTTTTTGTCTTATTTCAACCCCTATATACATTTATACCTTGTGCATGTTGTGTTAAAAATAACCATCGTCCTACACCACGATCCAATTTCAACCCGATCTCTACTCCACTGTACTGCCAACAACACTCAATTTCACTTGAAAGATGTGCATTACCTCATTTTAACGCAGTAAGTAGATTTCATCCTATTCTCCTTCCTATGTATGGTGAAATTCACTGCTGTTTCAGAGGTGTGCAGGCAAACTGTGTGTAGGACTAGTATAAAATAAAGTAGCCATCCACTTTTCTGCTTTGTATTGAAAGATATAAACTCTCTCCAAGACTTCATTTGTTCTACTAGCCATTAATCCATTGCCAGGCATCTTTCATCCTTGGGCTTAGTGACCTCTTTTCTCTCTTTCCTGGTTGGAGATTGGGAACGCAACAGGGGGTAGAGGATCTCCCGGAATACCAATTGGCCTCACTGGAGGGGGTGGAGCACAGGATCTTGATTATAGATTTTAGTTGAGACGTTTGTGGATGTGGGTTTGCATGTTGAAGTGCATGTTTGTTTGTTTGTTTGTTTATGTGGGAGCTTGTGTCTGTGTATGTGTCTATCATCTATCTGTCTGTCTTCATTTTTTTTTATTACAATATTTATAGTGCAGTGGTTCATAGTGTCTCGTGTCATACCAGATTTTGTTTGTAATTTTATATTATACATACTTGGGATACATCATAAAAACATTTAAATAAACAAATTAAATTAATTTTCAAATTATGTTGGTGTTATTTTTTACAAATTAATAACTTTCAAAACTCCAAACTGATCCTACTCGTGACACTATTGTCATTCCATCAAAACCTGCTGTTATGCTTTTAGTAGGAGTATGTTTTTTCACACTTTCTTCCCCCCCGTAACATGTCATTTGACTATTTGACCACCAATTTAATCATAACAACATAACATTTCATCACCAACCCATAACAGAATTTTCTTTCTATTTACTAATTGCAACAATTACAAAATAATGCATGTAACTAATGCACTTGCACTGATGTGTACAGTAAATTATGTGCAGTCTTAGTAGTTTACTTCAATGTACAGTATGTCTGCATTTACAGTTGACTTTCAGATTGGGATGAGCTACAGTAATAATTTCCCCCCATCCCCAATATAATTAATTTTCCTTATCAAATAAAGACCGTTTATAATGTATTATTTGTCATTTTACACATGCCCACTAATACAAAACGATAAGGATGATCTACGATATCCAGGTAATATGCAGAACATCCTCAGAGCTCCTGAGGTCTCTCGCTTGCCGTTCCCCTCATTGCAGACAGTAATGAGGTTATTCTGTATGGGCTGTAATGCAGTGGCTCAGTCTGATAAAACTATGCTAGCCTTGCACGGGCACAAGGGCAGTGGTCAAGCTAGGGGACAGCACTAAAGGATCAATGGCGATCAGTGTAGCTTCCCCGTCGGTCACTGAACAATGATTTTTCTTTGGTCACTCACTCACTGCGGCAAGCTGCCAGCTCTCTCCTTCAGAACAGCAACAGTGCCCCCTGTTGCCAAAACACGTGCTCAGATCCAGACCTGCCACCTGTGAGGAATTATGAGTGGACCATTTTTTACTGGTCATTCTTTTTATTGATTAATTCATTCTCCTCCTCAAGATAAAAAGTCATTTTTTGTATGTGAAGTTTGACTTACCTTTGCTTGCCTCCTGAAGACTATCTAGGTGACATAAGGGACTGAATCACTGCCACTTCTAGCTCGTTACTCACACTCTGAGCCCTCACGAGTACAGCACATTCACTAGGAGATAGTGCTTCTGGGAGAGATGTGGAGTATGGCTGTCCAGGGAGGCGGGTAATTATCTGTTATGATCACCAGAAATGACAGCGGTCCACGGGACAGCCTCTGTTATTTCGAGCATGGAGTGATGATTAAAGTGGGGAGGAGAAGTCTGCTTCACATGTGTCTTTGGAAAAGAAATTATTTGCTGACCAGGGAATTGGAGTGACAGATGGATGGATCTTAAGATGTGTATCACTTGGCAGTTTCACATCATGATTGGCCCCAGCATCTGGACTGGAGATGTCATTTTGGCCCCTCCAATCTCCAGCAGAAAATGTATAAGGAATTGCAAATGAGTTTAGACACTGCATTACATAACATGTTTGTTATTGTTGTTGTTGTTATTGTTATTATTGGTATTATATTATATTATATTATATTAATTATATTATATTATATTATATTATTATGACCATGGCATTGCTAGCATATTGCTATACTGTTTACATAACATGCCAAATGTATAAATGTCCAGTTCTTAATATAATTATAATATAATTATAAGTGTAATATAATATATACATTTATAATTGCATACATTTATGCAATTATCATGTTATATAAAAAATATAGCATGGTGCAAGCAATGGCATGGTCATGTTTATATAATACAATACAATACAATACAATATAATATAATAAAGTTAATACATTTGGAACTGGACATTTGCATTTAGCATGTTATGTAAATATAGCATGGTGCCAATGGCAAGGTCATATATAATTTAATATAATAAATATAATATAATAGTAATTACTAGGGAAATTTTCCTTGGAAATGCCTGATTATTATAGCAACAGATAATTTAATGGATGCATTAATCTAAATTATTCGCAGCATGCGATGGCATTTTGCGCTACTTAATTAATTGAGGTTCAGAGAATGTGTGACCACAATAACATGCGGAACTACAATGCATCAAAGAGCCCTTTTTCACCCGTTTTCCCCATCTGACTGTGATAAGCGAAAAGCCAAGCACATATGTGCCGTAGCCATCGCATTTGTGTCCCCTTTTCTCGTCCCTAGACAATTGCTAATTATTGTTACCATTCAAAAATTCATTGTGTGGCATTTTTAATTAGACTACAAAATGTCAGCATCTCTCTCAAAAAAGATTAATGGGATTTGGATAATTTTGTGTCCCCTAGTTCCCTGGAAGCTGTCCTAATTCCAACAGCAGTTCATAATGTTTGATTGTAAAGTAGGTTCAGTCTTTGACTGATGCTTTGGCACGCCGCTTTCCTACTCTCTGCGGGCAAGAGCTTCTAAACGGCGGTTGTGATGCGTAAAGACACAAATAAGCGAAATACATCATTGAAGGGGAGGGGAGGCTGTGAATATAACCTCCTAATAGAACAAAACTACATGGAGTAGGAGCGAAGTGCCCTGGCTGGTGCGCTCGCATGCTGATACAAGCAAAACCGAGGGGAAATCTGATGGAGGGTGATGAGTTTATCTTTATCTTGTATTTGTGGCAACCGCAAGAGGCAGCAAATGTCTTTTTTTTTTTATAAATGTTCATCTCACAAGTATTTGTATGATAATCCAACACTGTTGACACACAAAACGCAATTGTGAGGGAAAACAAGTCAGCCACTAATACCACAGTGACTGGCATTTAAAGCTACGTTGGGCGCTGTGTTTGCGTCTGTCGATAAATCCCATATGTAGTTGGGATAGCGGTCTCATCCCTCACCGTAATGGGAGCCGCTGGGTGGGCAGCTCAGCTACAGAGTGAGTGGTGTG
Organism: Rhinogobio ventralis; assembly: GCA_039654625.1. Taxonomy (NCBI): domain Eukaryota; kingdom Metazoa; phylum Chordata; class Actinopteri; order Cypriniformes; family Gobionidae; genus Rhinogobio; species Rhinogobio ventralis. The sequence continues at coordinate 14,560,527 of CM077198.1, forward strand.
TCTGGGGCTCCGCTGAGGGCTGTGGAGGTTTACAGCTGGCCCTGGCCATAATCAGGCCTGCTGATGGAGGTGATGAACAGCTTCCTTTAATAGGTTTTATGAGTTCACCGCCGGCCTGCCTCTGCTGCTGGCATTTATCTCTCTGTCCCTAGAGACCGCAAACGCTTCTAAATTAATAAGCAGCCAGAGAGCTGACCGGCAGACGGGCAGACAAAGCCCACGCATCCCTGTGTGTGTGCATATCCTTCCTTGTGCACACACATGCACTCCGGACTCCCCTTGTGCTCCAGGTGTTTGGGGCTCGGCAGACAGAGGGAAGATGAAAAGCCTTTGGAAGCAGCATGTGGCCATGCATTTTTATGGGATACCCTCCCAGTACCCTGATACCGCAGTTGGCCCTCTGCCTGTGGCGATGGCAATCCGAGCCTGGCCCTCCCAACCGAACAACGGTGCTGTGCGTGTGTGAAACACCCATACAAATGCAGAGTCTACAAAAAGCACTCAAAATGCATTAAAGCGCTCTTTCCCCAGTCAAATTAGTTTCATTTGCACCATCTGAAACTTCTGCGCATGGGAAGTGCTCAAAGCAATCATATCACACAGTTACTGTAGCTCAAAGCTATAAATGACGGTGTCTCGGGAGCTTCTGTGAGGAGAGGAGTTTGTGCAATATAGAAAACAGGTCACAATGATGAAGTTCTGAAATATAATTTTTTTTCTCATTGTTTGTTTACTTCTTTCAGGGAGACTGAGAAATACAATCGATGACACCTACCATATACCTGTGTGGCAAATATTATGAAACGGCGTAGTGCACATCTGTTGTGGAGCATGAGGTGGAGCACAAATGTTTTATTTATTGAAGCCAATTAAAACTTCAGAACAAGAATACTTAAATGAAAATATAAATATCCAATAGCAACCATCGGTGTTGTCAAAAATATAAAGTTTCTGATAAATGTCGATTCCATTCCATCGATACCATCATTGATGGACACTAGTTTTGTTTTTTTACATTTGTGTAATTTCCAACATTTTGTGGACAGATGATTGCAACATTTTATGCAGACTTCTAACAAGCATTTATAAACCTGCAATTTTCAATCACAATAAAAGCTTGAGGGTTTAACTCTTGCAAGTGAAGAAAATAAATCATAAATATTGTAATTTTACTACTGTAAAATAATCACATTATGAAATATTCATTTTTTTAAATCCAGAGTACAGTTGCATTACAATTGCAACATATGTCTGTTATACAGTATAATGTATAACAGACATATAAATATTTTTATTATACAGTATAATCTCACTCAAAGCTCTTATCTACTGAAACTGAAACTCTCAGACAGTTTCAGTTGTTAAGATAATACTCTTACTAGGGTCAACATTGAATTAGTTTAGATACTGTTCACATATTATGCCCTTAATGTTGTGTCAATTTTCCTCATGGCATTGAAAATAGTATAGAATATTTATATTTTTCAAGGTACTGTATCGATGTTAGAGATTCCAGTATCATGATAACACTACACATCTGTTGCATACAAAATATTTTCTGCCCTTATTCTCAGGTGAAAAAAAAACCCCACATATTTTTTCCTTTCTTCTCTCCATGCGATGAATGTAATTTTGAGTTTCAAGTTCCTTTTCAGGGACTACGTCTTAGAAACAGGACTACATTTGGTTGAGAGGCACAGCCTTGGAATCGATTAGCTTCACTTGCCTCTGTGCCTGAGCAAAGTGTTGTGGGGCATAGCTTAGCAGCTGGGGAGCCCTGATTGTGTGGCATTTGTCGAGTTCACCAGGGAAGTGCATACTGTGTTATTGGGGAATATGGATTTTGGCACAGTTGGAAACGGTCTATATCTCCAAGATGGGAATAAATTGGAGCAAAGTGCGGCCATTGAAATGCATACCAAGCGGACAGAAAATGTAACATGCGGCAGCTGTTTACCCACTGCTATCTGTCACCGGGCCTTATGAGGAAATCGTTTAAGTGTCATATTACTCTAGCATGTAGGGCATCCGTCCTGAAGTATTACCCGCCATCCGGAAAAGAGATATGAAGGCGGTGGACAATAGATTAAGGGATAGCATCACGCTTGGCTACCGAATATATTATTGAGTGAATCGGTTCTTTGACAAGGCACTTTTAAAGAAAAAAGTGCAGTGCATTTTGAGCAATCTGATTTAAATTTGGAAGTCATCACTTAATTAAGTAGCCTGGCATCCAAAGCTGGAAAGAAAAACAGCATCTCAGCGGTAGATGATAACTTCAGATGTGACATGGGCATCAATTACATGCTTTTAAAATGACTTGAGCACTCACCCTGTGAAAGCAGAGCACAGTTTTAGCTTATAGTCCAAGACATCTGATTAAAGTGATATAAAAACTGTTAATAAGCATACTGACGGCTTGGCAAGCTGCCACTTGTGCTATCGAAGACGTTACGTTACCTCTTGACTTGTGAAGAGCGATATCTCTTCACCCACAGTTGATTAAAGTCTGTTGTACATCTCAATGACACATCTATATCATTAGTATGTGTTAAGATGCCAAATAAAGCTAAAACTAAAAACGTTCAGTTAAGCGACAAACAGATGGACACTGAAGGAAGAGTGCTAGGCATTTATCTTTACAAATGGCCAACGTGGTTTCTTTCGCTGTCGCCATGGGCTCTAACCGGAGCTGTCTTGCTTTAATAATCCTTGGGGGTATTTACGAAATGTCACTCTCTTTCCTGGCCATCGCTGTCTGGTTTTTGTGAGCCGTGTGGCAGGACCCATTGTAGGCCGCTGAGGCGGAGCGGGATGTGGTAAAGATTTGTCATGTGGCTACAACAAAACTTGCACACGGAGCTTAAGATGATTTATAGAGCTTATTTCTGAAAGTGGTAAAGTGAAATTAATCATGATCCCACCTGACGCCACTGTTCAACTGTGATAAATGACAAGCTGTCAGCCACAGACAGCATGCCATCCATGAAGTGGCCGCTGATGCGCTCCCTTCTCAGATAGACTGACCTAAAGTGTAGCCCTGCCAGATGCCCCTCTGGATGCATGCGTTGGGGTGGACCGGGTGCAGCCGCATCCCCTGGCTGCCTGCGCAGACGTGCCCTAATGAGCTGAGCTCAGACTGGAATTGGACGGACCGCTCACCTCCTGTGAAGTTGCAAAGAAGTTCACCGCACTGTCAGCTTGAGATCTTCATTGCTTTGACAGCTTCGCAGAGTTTCTCCTCTGCTTTTACAATTAGAAAACAAAAGAATGTGAAGATGACACAAGGTCTGAAAGAGGGTTTTTTCTTTTTCTTTTTTTCTTTGGCCAGATGTGACTTTTTTCTGTGAGTGAGGGTGGTATCTTTGTCCTTTGTTATGCATGATAGAATCGAGACATCTGAAGATAGTAATTTAATGGGAAACATCCAAAATGGTTGATCTTTGGAGGCACGAAAACCCACATTTTCTTGCTCATTAATGTCTGCAATGAGTCGTAAAGCTGCGGTGTATTTGTTGTTCTTGCTGTTTGCCATAAGTCAGAAAGTTTATTGCTTCAGTAGTAATGTAGACATTAGTGTCCTTTAATTGAAAATCTGTTTTCCTTGTTTTTTTTTTTTCCTTGTTTTTTTTTTTCTTTTTTTTTTCTAAGGTTGCTCAAGTGAAAAATGCCTGTAAACTCATTTAAACCCACCAACAGCCTTTGTTTTCCCCTCTGCCATGAAAATAAATAATTTTTGCCCTTGACAACAGTGTAATTAATAGTGATGTTTAGCAGGTCCATTTCAACGTACCCTCTTAATCTAATTTTGTTTCCACTCCGCGATTTGTAAATTACTGCAGAATGACGCACCATTTACCACTGTCCTTCTGTGCGACAAAGGTAATTTTTCTTCCTACATAAATCTCTCTCTCCCTCCCACCCTCTCACTCTCTCTTTCTCTCTCTTTCTCTCTCTCTCTCTCTCTCTCTCTCTCTCTCTCTCTCCCTCTCTTTTAACCTCTTCATCTCTCCTCTTCCCCCTCTATTTACCCCAGAAGCTTTTGGGTGTTTGCAAAGCTCCCAGTCCCTAAACTGCAGTGCTTTTACATGCACTTATATAGTTTTCCTGTAAAGGTCATTATTGTAAGATAAACAGGGGTCTTGTATCACCATGAATGGGGTTTATTTTGCCGAAATGACCGGCTAACTCTACATTATTCCACTTATTATGTGGCTACTTGTCAAATAAATAAATCATTGGACATTAAATATTGATTTCAGTTTAAATTATTTTATTATGTGAGGAATAGAGACTGCCGAGTGATATGTGAAACATGAAACCAGCATTGCTATGTAGGAAATCGGTTGCCTGGGACAGTCAGTTTGGTGGTTGTGCAAAAATACAGTTTATGAGACTGACCAATAAGAATGAAGTATTCCAGAGGGCTGTAACAATTTAGGATAATGACATTGATCTTTGTCATTATATCAGATGTCCACAGCCCATTAAGTGTAAGGACTGCAAATGGCCAAAGTGGTATTTAAATGAGAAAAAAAAGACTGCATAGTGAATACTGTGAATAGGAATGCATGACATATCGCCACCATATTGTTACCAGCCGATAAATGGTCATTTTTAATGTTATCGTTATCGATCCGATTAGAAAATTAGACTGATATATTAAAGCCGAATAGGCTACATAAAATTATCATGAAAACACGACTGTAAAAGAATGTTGTGAATTCTTAGTGTTCCCGTGTTTCAGCGCATTGTTGCAAGAAGAGAGCATCCACAGAGTTACACAATGATTAGCATAGTCAAGTTTGCTTGTACATTCACAGCCTTTTGTGCCATTGTAAGTTTTCATATTATGATTATCTTGTGTATATTTATCTGATTAATCTTATATAGGATGCGTTTGGTTGAGTTAATTAACGATGCAGTTAAGCTCTTCATTGTACCGTTGATCATCTTTAGCTTCAGCGCGCAGCTCAAACAGAAATGCACATGAATAACTATGGGACTGTCATATACATAATATTATAATGAGAAGACTATTGTAATAAAACATAGTGAATTCTCTCGGTTTAGTTGCAGTGTTCAGAACAGGAGTTACACATTCTAACCAGCACAGTAAAGTTCGCTTGTGCATTCGCGTCATTTTGTGCAGATAAAAGTCGTAATATTAAGTTTATGTAATATAAATATCTGATTAATCTCATATGGGATGCATTTCGTTAAGTAGCAAAGCTCTTCAGTTTCCCGTTGCTCATTCAGTGCTTCAGCTTCAGCACACATGCTCAAACAGCAATGAAAAATAGCTATGATTGGGACTGTCATATACATAACATTGTAATTATTGTAATAAAAAAAGTTGTAAATTCTTTGGGTTTAGTTGCCGTGTTTTAGCTACCGTTAAGTTAACTTTTTTTTTCTTTTTTGGTGTCACTTTACAATAAGGTCTCATTTGTTAATGCATTAACTAACATAACCATAACAGAGAACAATAACCTTTGTTAATGTTAGTTAATAAAATATTTATGTTCATGTTAGTTCACAGTGCATTAACTAATGTTAACAGATACAACTTTGGATATTAAAAATGTTGAGATTAACTATAACTAAGATTAATAAATCCTGTAGAGGTAGTATTGTTTATTCATTGTTGGTTCATGTAAACTAATGCTAACATGCTAACAAAATTAAACCTTATTGTAAAGTGTTACCATTTTTTATATAAAGAAAGTTGGCCATAAGAGTGTAAAATTAATTTTAAAATTTAAGGAATCTTACACTGGTTCAAACTATGCTACTGTTTAATTTATGTTGAAGTGTTTGGGACATTGCTTTTAATGGAGAGCCATTTGTTTTGTAATCAGTCTCTCAAAGTAAATAAAAATTTGGATTTGGATTTAGATTTATCAGCCAATATATCAGTTATCAGCTTTCAAATATAAAGAATTATAGGTTAACGGTATTGGCCATAATCGGTGCATACGTAGAATATACTTTGTATATTGTGAATATAATGACTGCATAGTTGTTTTTTGACTACATTGCAAATAATAAATAAATGATACAAAGATTTTATTATTAGAAGAATGACTCTTTAAGAATGACAAAATACACATGCCCAAGGGTGAACTAGAGTCCATCAGTTTATCTCATCTTGTTTAGATCAGATCTTCAAATGGGAATTTATTAGACATTCATGACAGTTTTCACTATGCTGTATCAGTAAATGTATGAATTAATGAATAAATCAATGAAAGAAAACACATACAAATTGTTGTAAAGCTTACGGTGAAAACCAAACACTAGCCAACGCTCAAACTGTGACAGTGTTGCATACAGCATCAGATTGTAGTTGTTGTTTTCTTCCAGAAGTCTTATGCTTCTCTTTGTAGCATGTTACTCGAAAGTGTGGTGCTGCTCATGCACCCCCAGAGATGAAAGACAGATGAATTCAGATGTAGTTCAGAGGTTTAGAGGCTCTGTGTTTCAACTGTTGGAAGAGTGCCATTTCAGATGCCAGGTGGGTCACTAAGAGATGTAGATAACTTTGGAATTTTACTGTATTGAATTATTGTCTCTATTGTATCATTGAACCTCTAAATACTGCACACGACTTCTTGTTGTAAGCCCACCGGTTGAAAAGATTGCATTTATGTTCCAGTCACAGCTAGGGTTGTTGTTTGGTGCCATATTTCTTAGTAGCTTGCTGTGCCAGTAAAATATGAATGTAGAACATCATGACCACAGAAAAGCACAAGGTACTGTAATGGCTGTGAAAGTGTGTTATTTCATGGCTTTGGTGTTGGTAATATACTATAATTCTCATCCGTTGTAACAGACGTGAGCCTGAGTTTTCTATTGACAAAGTACATACTTTGTCATCAAATGTTAGAGAGAATAGATATAGAGAAAATTATAGTATTTTAAAAAAAGGCCACTTTAGGACATTCATACAAACGCATGTAGAAATTACTTGACTTTTGTCATGACAATAGAAAATAAGCAAATACATTTTGAAACAGCACTTTTACAAGATCCTGTGGCAGGGATGTAGATGCTCAAAACATGACACATTATCAGTTTAAAAAACATCTGTGGTGTTTCATCCTGGCTAAAAACCACTGAAGTGATGTCTGAGTAAAAAATTCATGGGTATCATGATCTCCCAGACCTAGCAGCCTCCTTTCCGGACTCAAGAAAGGCTGTCATTTTACAGATGTCATACATGACAGATGCTCCCTGACAAAACCTACCACGTAAAAGAAAATACAATTAGAAGCCCCAGTGGACAGGCCACGCATCAATTTATCCTGAGCCGCTGTGTGACAAGGCTGGGCAGTGCCACTCGATTTTATGTCTGCTAGATGGCTGTGACTTATTTCAGCATGTCTCTCTTATCTAAGCGTTAAAAGCTATCCGTCTTCCAGCGAAATCTTGGCCCTACTGTCTTCCATCTTTAGGCATCAACGAGAACTGTTACAGCACGTGTAGTCGCCTGTTGAACTAAATTAGTCTTAGCAATAAACAGTCATTTAAGTAGGGCAGGCGGAGTTGTGAATGAATGTGGCGAAGGCACGCTGGATGATGGAGCTTGTGTTGACAGATTCCATTGGCTTTCTCATGTTATCAAACACAGCAATACCGTCAAATCAATTTATTTGAGAACAATCTCGAGAGGGAGAGTGAGAGAGAGAGAGAGAGAGAGAGAGAGATGGAGTGAGGACAGGACTGAGGCAGAGAAAAGGAGAAAGAGAAAGGCAGTGAGTGGGAAATGTGCCTCAATAGGACCTCAGTGCTGCCAAGTCACTCATTGATTATCTCAACAGAGCTGTAAAACAAGCTCCTGTGGTTGTGTGTCCATTGTAAATGACAGCCCTGGGAACGTTTTGTTGTTCTCTGCTGTCAATGATTGGGTTTCAGGGTCTGAGTCAGTGGACAGAGCACCACACTATTTGGAAAAGTATTTCAAAAGAATAACCGTTCAGGTAGGTCAAAGAGACAAGAGAGCACAGGTTTGCTTCCACGACACGGTGGAGTCCAGCAATGTCTTTTTGTGGTCAGAAGACGATTCCTGATTGAATAAACTAAAAGCTAGCAAGATGCGTCAGACAAAGATGAAAGGAGTGAATTGCTCATTCATGGAACTTTTTTTTTACAGTGTCACAAGAGGGAAGAAAGCAAGCTGTGCACCCCATCAAAATTTCCTTTATTATCGTCTAGCCTTCCTAGTAGTATCACCAACAGAGTGGATCCTTGACTGTCTGAAAAGGCGAAAAAAATCAAAGACTTGAAAGCTCAATGGTCACTGTGAATTGAGGAGTATCTTATTCTGCACCACGGTTGGAAACCCGGTCTTGGAGACTAGCTTTATTTTTCACCTCTTTCGAAAGGAGAAATATGAATTTTGTTTTGAAGCGAAATATGAACCGAAGATATGAAAGAAGCTACAGGAGTTCTTCAGAGGAGGGCAAGGTGAAATCTCTCAGGATCCGAGTACTAAGTCACAAACTAATTGCTCGCTGTCACTCCGTTCACTACTTACCATCAAGTTACATCTACGTAATGTGTCTGATTAATTCACAGGGATTCGTCTTGTATTAACAAGCTGTTTTACATTTCCCCAAGCAAGCTTCTAACAGGAGGCCTCTGATTCCAGCTCCTCAGCTGTCTACTTATATGACTCGGTAGAAGATAGGGTGACTACGGGGAGCTAACACCAAGGGCAGATGTAACTCCCAGTGCAAGGGTGTAGAAGCTCCTATGGTGGTTTAAAAATTCCACATCAAAATGTGTCATCTTGAATGAGGCATATGCTGAGCTCTTTTAATGCAATCTTTGTTTGCAGTTCATTCGAAGGACAGCTTTTACGTTTTTTAAGGGATTTGTGTTACGCTGTGCTAATGCTGCAAAACACTACCGCCCTTTTATATCTTGAATCATTTGTTTTACCGATGCCTCTGCCTGCGTTGTGCCTTGACGTTGGATAAGCAATTATTGTGAATCTGAATGAGGCATGTTCTGCAAGTAGGAGGCAGCGACTGAAACCAGCACTGTCTTTTCCCTGGTATTCTCCTAATCACTCCCTTACTTGCTTTTATTTCATGCCCTATTTTAGCCCAGACACCTCAGCGCTGTCATTGCCGGTCTCCAGCTTTGGACAGCCAGACTCAGTGAAGCTCAGAGGAGTAGGGATGCGTGAAGAGTTTGCCAGCTTTTCACAGAGGGGGAGCCAGGAGATAATAATGGGTGGAATGCAGGAGCCATGCGTGTCGTGCGAAAGAATAATTGCTGCTCTTTCAACAGCGTACCCCTAATTGGCCTCGCTGTGGTCAGAGAAACTTCAAGTCGGAGAGGGCTGGCGTACACGCCTTGTAGAGCCGAGACGTGGCTCTAACGCCGTTGCCCAGGGAGCTGTATCTGAAGATTTGTTCCCCCTCCAGCAGGGAATATTTCAGAGAGCCAGTCCCAGCCTCCCTGACTAGCTCCCCCCCTCGCAAGCTCATTCATTCCCCCCAGCAGTGACCAGCCAGGGAGAAATGACCCCTCATTAAAGCGATGTCATTAGACAGAGACGGCTCCGACAGCCACCTAATCTCATCATAAAAGTGAGAGAGTGTGCTTGGTAAATTTGCAGAGATTCCACAGAGGAAATGTTGAAGAAATACCTTCAACCCAGCAGTGACATTAAATTTTTTTTTTCCTTCTCTGTTCTCGCTATCCTGTTATACATCATTTGCCTTGCAGCAAACAGGACGCACAAAGCTTATTAGCGCAGGCTACAGTGGGCTGAGTGCTCTACAGAAGACTGCTTTACTCCTCCTTTTTACTGCCTGACAAGACGCTGATTACACTATGTCAGTGTGCTAAAAAAGAAAGGCCTATATGCTAGTCTCTCAGCTGGATTTCTGATCTTCAGTCTGTGCTGGTCCCTGAGCACCATGCCCATCATGCTAGGCTAAATGTTCGATATGAAGGGGAACATATTATGTAGGATCACTATCTAGCCATATCCTTTTCAAATCCCCTTCATCACACCTATCAAGTCTCATGCATCATACAATTCCCATTAGTCTTATCTCCATTGCTCTTGAAACCTGCTCATTCCTAGTTCTGCCAAACTGCTTTTTGTAGCATTTGAAACTAGGGATTTCCTGTTTCATGCAAAGGCTATTGATTTAAAGCATCAAATACACATATTTAACTTACTTTTGGCTAGTCCTTTGTGGTGTGCTACATATAAATGTTAAATTTAGTGTTTGGACTTTAGGTCCCTATGCTGTCATTGTGATTTATTTTATTTTTTTTTATCTTATTGATGTCTCCATGTTTGTTGTGAAATAGAGGTCTAGAATTTACTTCTAGGTGGAACTGCTGCAGAGCCATGACAGAGTGTGTTTGAAGCTTGTTGGACAAATCCTTTGGTTTTTACTCTGTCCTTGTGGTACCTACTCCAATAACATCACCACAGGCAAGAGAGAGGGAACAGCAAATACTGTGTGCTGTGGGAACAGTCATTTGCTTGGCAGCAAACCTGTGTTGTTTTTTTATGAGTTTGCTGTAATGAGTGAGTCTGGCATCAAACAAGTTAAAAATCACCATGCCTTAAAAATGATAAATGTAGAGAGAAAGAAAGAAAGAAAGAAAGAAAGAAAAAAGGAAAGAACGTAGGAAGGAAAGAAAGAAGGAAGGAAGGACATGTAAGAAAAGTAGAAAGTAAAGTAATGGAAGGAAAGTGGGAAGGAAAGAAGGAAATAGAGTAGAAAGGAAGAAATGACTGAAAGAAGGGAAAAGGAAGGAAAAAAGAAAGGAAAGAAAGAAATGTAAGAAAAGTAGTAAGGAATGAAGGAAGGAAGAAACAAGTGAAAGAAGGGAAAAGGAAGGAAATAAGAAAGAAATGAAATCAAGAATAAAGCAGAAAGAGAGAGTTAAAGAAAGGAGAGAAAGGGGGGAGAGAAAATGAATAATAGAGGAAAGTATGAAAGAAAAGTATAAAGCAAAGTAGACAAGAAAGTAGAAAAAAGATAAAAAGGAATGAAGGGAAGAATGGAGGAAAAATAGGAAGGAACAGAGAAAAACAAATGAAGGGAAGAATGAAGGAAAAACAGCAGGAATAACCAAAAAAAAGCGATGAAGGAAGAAAGTGAGACATTAGGAAGGAAGAGTAGAACAAAATGGAGAAGAAAAAAAAGAGGAAATCTTCTAAAAACATAAAGGCATCCATTTATAGAAACCGAATACAAATAAAAGCTGCAGAACTAGATGTGAAATTCAAGCTGTAGTGCGGTTTTATGAGACCAGTGAAGTATATTGGTGTAGATTCCAAATAGATGAGGGTGTGAAAAGACAGTCAGACTCTGAACTCTCATAGTTAGAGGGAAGCAGACAAGATGCCATAAGCAGGATGTTCTGGTTTTGATGCTGTGTGTGTGTGTGTGTGTGTGTGTGTGTGTGTGTGTGTGTGTGTGTGTGTGTGTGTGTGTGTGTGTGTGTGTGTGTGTGTGTGTGTGTGTGATTCAAACGATCAGCTTCAGCTTCAAGAGTTCCTACTATTTTCACATTGTTTCTGCTCAGAGGTGATACCAGAGAAAAGAACAAGTAGAATAATCAAAGTTTTCTACTGAAGTAACATTATGCTGAATCGCAATTGATCCTTCTGTGAACAAGCTGCAAACACGCTTCTTCAGGACTGTACTTCATCCACAGCCTTCAGTGTAATTCTTACGTATCCATTTAACATCTGGTTTCATAGGAAAATAAACATGTCATTCTTGTTTCTGAGCACATAAGGCAAAGCGGTTCGGCATCAGTGATTTCCTTATCAAACCGATAGGAAGTATATCCAAAGACATTCTCAGCCGCCTGCAGCATTTATTTATTTATTTGATATGATTTATCTATCTTTCTTCCTATGGCAACAAACGCCTCACCCTACAAATTGTGTTATCTTGCTGTTTGAGTCTATCACTGTCCTTGTGCCCACTGGCAATATATAACCAGTTGTAAGTCAAACATAATGTGAACCAATGATGAATATGTATATGCTAACATTATTTTGCTCACTTCATCTCAGATTTTTGCCTTGTTCAGAACAAATTCCCTGGATGCCTCCCACTCCTGGGAAGAAGCTGATTGTTATTCCCTGTCACTTGCTTTCTCTGGGCTGAGCATTTTACAATGCACTCAAATTAGATTAAATAGATTTCACTAGAGGATGATATACAACTGTATTGTTATGAAATCAATCATCACAATATCCTCGCTAATGTTGCTTTGTAGATGCCAGGTGATGCTTTACATGCAGAAGATGGATTCCCTGGCAACAAGGCACTAGGAACCGAGCATTGTCCCAAACTGTAACCCAATAGCACTCTACCAAATGCATCATGTAGCTTATGAATAATAGTCATCGCAGGTTGAAGAATTAATGCTATTATGTGAGTTATTTAAAGAATAAAGGGTTACGTTCTGCATTCGAACAAAGGAACTTTCCGATTGTCCAGACAAGAGCGGCACAAATCTTAAAGGTCTGAAATTTACCGTGGTTTGAAAGGTCACTGTCTGAGTCTCGCAGGCTGCTGGGAGTTGTAAACGACCCTTCTTATCAAATGTTAATGCTGCCAGACCCACATTGCTTCAGGGACAAGAGGGAATATGTCTTTGAGGTCTTAAGGTCCCATGGAAACAAGTAATTCAATTTGCATGCAGAAATCTAGTGCTAATTGCATCTTGCCTCACAGAGGATCAAATGGAGTTCCTTTGTAATTCGGGCTGCGTACGCGAGAATGTAAGATCTCTGCAGGAAGTGTCTTTTTGTGTGGCTGTCGACACTGTGACATGGCTTTTATGAGATGGAAGCTCAAGGCCTCTATGATTTTACATGAGGGATGGTCTCTTTCTGGGTAAAAGCTTAAGGTTTGGTTCAGTCTATCCGATTCAGGACACGTTTTCTGGTAAGAGAAAACTAAGATCTTCTGCTTTACATTGAGATCATCTTGATGTCTGTAAAAGCAGACAACATCACATGAAAAATGACATTGATAAATTAAATGTACTGATGCATTTTTGTTTTAAGCCATCTGATATGTAAAAAAAATACAGCAATAGTATTTGTATTATTTAAAGAAAATGATAATGCCTTTATTTGTTTTTAGCTTAATGTGAAAAATACAGTAATATAATTTTTATTTTTAAAACATAATAATAAAAATGATATAAATATATACAATTCTAAAATATTATAGCATTGCAAAAACCTTCTCCCATTTTGAGTAGAAACCCACAGTAAAAGTGTTACTTTGCCAAGTAATGGCAAGTGATAATCTGTTAAATCCTCTTTGTGTTGCTCATACTGATAATTCCGCACATGAGCGTGTGCAAACTGAGGAGCAGCCAACCAGAACTCTTCAGAGTGCTAATTACGTGGTGTCTCAAGCAGGCAATTTTAGGAAGCAAAAATAAGCATGAATGTAAATTTGATTGTCCTTGAAGTGCACAATGAGAGCTGTTCATTACAGTGTAGTATTAAAGCAGACCTCCTGCACAAATGCTCTGTAAACTCACTGCATGCCCCAGTTTATATTTATGCGTGTCTCCAGACATAAAGAATAGTAATTGTATCAATGTTAATTATACATGGAGAGGAGGTTGTCCAAACAAAATTGAGGTGCACAATACAGACTGCCAGAGACTGTGTGAAATCCACAGGCATTTCATCCTGCTGTTGCTACACAATTGTCCTAAATGCAATGCAGTATTTTTCTCTTCAAACAAGACTGCACCAATTGGGGGACACAGACACGCTAGCTGTTGATTTGGCAGGTCACACTGCCCCCTGTTGACCGTGATCCGCATCTGCAGGCTTTGTGCAAAATGCCTAATTCATGAAATGACACAGATGATTTTAAAAAGCAACTCTAGTAATCTGAAACATGGAGATTTCATGATAGATAACAGGTGTTGTATGAAATGCATTAGCAACAAATGTCACCAGCGGCGAGCAGGGCAGCGAGAAAATGTCAAGCGTGTTGTCTGGTGGAAGAAGAAAAAATGGATTGTTTCAAATATATGGTTATAATTTTGAGTTCTTTGACAGTAACCTTCCCTCCAGACAAGGCCTTAGCCTTTAAAATATTTATCAGGGTTCTCACAAAAGAAATGACACACAAGTTCCTGCTGCATTAGGAAAGTGGAAGCTAAATCGTTTCGGTGGACGGCTATGGATTTCCTGTCAGGGTTGTGGTGTAATAGCACAGTCTAAGAGAGTGAATCCTACAATGTGCACTATGTAGATGAGCCTTCGGCTGTAATTGAAAGAGAGATAATTCAAGGAGCCAGAAAGCACTCTGCAAAAGTGATTTCGGACCAGATAGGAAGCCGAGGAGACGTACAAGTCTTTTACGAATAACCCTCGGTCAAACACTGATGGGTAAAGACAAAAGGAAAAGGAAAACAAACACAAGCTTTGGCACCAGTGCAGGTTGTGTTGAAATTGATGCATCTGACTTTGTTTGCCAGGATCAACTCCCTTCCGCAATTGGTACTGTCCAGGAAAATAAATAATCCACAAGTGCAGGCGTAGCAGGGTGTCAGAGTTAGCTCTGCGTACTTGGGAGATGTTTCAAATTGTATTCTGAAAGGTCGCACTCTCCTTTCTCACAGTCTTGCCTGTCACCTTAGCTTTGCACATGGAATCCTTCTATTGATCCTCTTCTGCAGAACGCATCCTCCATGGAAAGACGTTCGAATCGCAGCGTGGTAGCGCTCAGTGGGCCCACTCGGGGGTACGGAGGAGAGTGCTTGATTGGGCGGAGGATTGAAGTCGAGGGTAAAGGGGCATTATGTGTGCCTTATGAGCGATGAAATGATTGCAACTGGATGTGAAAGCTTCCCTTTCCACCAAGCTGAAAGCCGCAGTCGCACTATGTTAGTCCAAGGCTAAATCGTTGGCCGCTGCATGCACTCTCTCGACAAAACGCCAAATTGCCACTGATTTGATGGCTCTATGTTGTCCTTTAAAAGAAAAACTCAGCTTCCTGTTGCACAAACTGCTTCTGGGCGCTTTTCAAGACAGTAAATGGAAAGGCACAATAGAGAGTGGTATGCTCTGTAATTTGACAGAGATTTCAAGAGTTTCGCTTTTTTTTTCCCTTTCCCTTGACCTTTTCAAAGTGTAATAGTGTTAGTGTGGAAATATATTTTTTCAGTGTGATGTATTGAAAGATCCGTTAAGCAGATAAATGTCAAGTTTATTCAGCAAAGCTTATCAATAAAGGCAGTATTGATCTCGGCTCTTTATTTTCCCACTCTATCTTATGGTGGTCGCATTAATCACGTTACGGGAATTCATGTATCCACCATGGATCATTTCACTCAGTGTTTGGGGATGTAAATAGCCTCTGCTTTTGTGTTGAATTAGCACCACTGGGTTGCAGGAAGATTAATGTCAATGTGTGCTTGAACTGGCGATCAATTGCTCCGCTAACATGTAGGACATGTTGCAGCTGAAGATTTGCTAATAGATGAAACTGGATCTCATTAATTTTCTGCAGTGGGGAACATTGAGTAGCAAAAAATAGTACAAAAACACTGTCTAACTGGAGAAATGCACTACAAGAGAGGTCTGTGAGCTCATGCCTACACATGTAGACAGCGTTCTGCCATCTGAGAAATTAAAACAAGTGGGTTGGTAGCTCAAAGTTTTGCTATTTGAGAACATCTGCCTGGTAACACACTTGTAACTATACATATCTGCTGTTCCTCACATATTACTAAAACTTTATTATACTTTTCTGTTTACTGCAGGAGTAATAATTATGATGTACAATCATGTAAATAGTACACAGTGCTACTAAGAAACAACATTGTTTTACCTGTGGACCCGTGGAAGTGCTGTAAGAAAGCTGATATAATTTGCATAAGCAAACAAACATATACATTATGATTATCTCAGTGTTATTAGAGTAATTATTCTTCCTTAGTTTTATCTCTATCCTTGGTTACAATAATATATTTGGGGCAAATAATATATTATTACATAATTGTTTATTTCTATTATGTATTTGCAAGTTTGCAAGTCTGATTGGTTTATTGCCGTGCTAGAAAGAGATGTTGATGGCAAGCGTGAGAAAAAGGAGAAACGGCAAACTTAATGTCAGTACATTTTCATTGTAGTTTAGATTTCATTTCTATCAGCTTTGTTGTTGTTATAGCATGTTGTAAAGCCACACATACACTATTGCCAAAAGTTTTGGGACGTCTGCCTTTACATGCACATAAACTTTAATGACATCCCATTCTTAATCTGTAGGGTTTAATATGAAGTTGGCTCACCAGCCTTAACAGCTTCAAATCTTCTGGGAAGGCTTTCCACAAGGTTTAGGAGTGTGTTTATGGGAATTTTTGACCATTCTTCTAGAAGCGCATTTGTGAGGTCAGGCACTGATGTTGGACGAGAAGGCCTGGCTCGCGTCTCCGCTCTAATTCATCCCAAAGGTGTTCTATCAGGTTGAGGTCAGGACTCAAGTTCCTCCACACCAAACTCGCTCATCCATGTCTTTATGGACCTTGCTTTGTGAACTGGTGTGCAGTCATGTTGAAACAGGAAGGGGCCATCCCCAAACTGTTCCCACAAAGTTGGGAGCATGAAATTTTCCAAAATGTCTTGGTATGCTGAAGCATTAAGAGTTCATTTCACTGGAACTAAGGGGCCAAGCCCAAACCCTGAAAAACAACCTCACACCATAATCCCCTCTCCACCAAACTTTACACTTGGCAGAAGGCAGTCAGGCAAGTACCGTTCTCCTGGCAACCACCAAACCCAGACTTATCCATCGGATTGCCAGACAAAGTGTGATTCATCACTCCAGAGAATGGCATGCTTTACACCACTGCATCCGACACTTTGCATTGCACTTGGTGATGTAAGGCTTGGATGCAGTTGCTCGGGCATGGAAACCCATTCCATGAAGCTCTCTACACACTGTTCTTGAGCTAATCTGAAGGCCACACAAAGTTTGGAGGTCTGTAGCTATTGACTCTGCAGAAAGTTGGCGACTCCTGCGCACTGTGCGCCTCAGCATGAACTGACCCCCCTCTGTGATTTTACGTGGCCTACCACTTCGTGGCTGAGTTGCTGTTGTTCCCAATTGCTTCCACTTTGTTATAATACCACTAACAGTTGACTGTGAAATATTTAGTATTGAGGAAATTTCGCGAATGGACTTATTGCACAGGTGGCAACCTATCACGGTACCACGCTTGAATTCACTGAGCTCCTGAGAGTGACCCATTCTTTCACAAATGTTTGTAGAAGCAGTCTGCATGCCTAGGTGCCTCTACAAACATTTGTGAAAGATTGGGTCGCTCTCAGGAGCTCAGTGAATTCAAGCAGTCTTCATGCCTATGTGCTTGATTTTATACACCTTTGGCCATGGAAGTGATTGGAACACCTGAATTCAATGATTTGAAGGGGTGTCCCAATACTTTTGACAATATAGTGTATGTACGTTGAATTCATTTTTTAAACCTCCCATCCTTATATAGAGTGATGGTATTTCATTAAAATCATTAGGTTTTATAATAATTGTATATTAAGACAGGTAACTACAAATATTAAGCAAACACTTAGCTTATACCTAAAGACTTGTTTAACCGGGACTCTTAGAGGGACATCTAAACGATTTATGCTCACTGATAAATTGCAGTGAATGTGCAGGCTGATTACTTATTCAAACTGTCTGTTCCACCTTAAGTCACAACATTTCCTTAACACATCCATAGTTTTATACATTTTTCTCATAAAGGAGATTTAAACCACAAAGGTTTGTTAAATATAGCTAATAACGGGACTTGATAAGCATTCTAACTGTCTAAGTTTTGAAATTGGTACACTTATTCACCAAGGATGCATTGAATTGAATCTGACAACTATAATAAAGACATATTTAATGTTTTTTTCTTTCTGTCTTTGTATTCACATAAAACAGTCGAAGAGCGTGCTGCCCACAAGGCTATTGCTCTAACTATATATAATGTTTCTATTTCAGATAAATGCTGTATTTTTCAAGCTTTCTGTTTGTCAAAGAATCCTCTGCTTGCAGCAGTGACAGCTATTCAGAAAGTGCATTCAGATATTCAGATATTTGTTTCATGTCATGCTTTCTGCAGCACTTCTCATAGGCATGATTGATACTCCTTACAAACTTTTCATAACCTTGCAAAAAACCTCAAGATTTGTTATCTATCAGCAATTATTTAACATTCAGTCTTTAGGTTGTCTTGCCCATTCTACCTTTTTTCCTTTCCCCTTTTTTTTGGGCCAGTGTCAGATGTGGCTCTTTCTTTGACAGTATCTCACAGTCTTCTCTTCACTATTGCAGATAAAGATTGTGTTTCATATGTACTAGTGAATGAAGCTGACAGCTGAGCTAAAGTCAGGGACTGTGAATGTACTTGTTCTCTATTCATTGTGGATAGTCTGTCCGCTTTTCTTTCTGACCTGGTTTGCTTTCTTTAAGACAGCATTGCATAACCTTCATCTCTCAAAAGAATAATAAACTTAGTTTGAAAGAATTTGCTGTTTTGTTCATGTTTAAATACAAACTAAGGGTATGTTTACACAGTACCATTTTCAACCAAAAAAATTAAAGTTTTTTTGTGTTTTGGCCATTCATTTAGACGACAATGGCGTTGTGGGGGCCTGAAAATGCAAACTTTTGAAAACGTGTTTCAAAATGATACCGTTATTCTCTCTGTGTAAATTACAAAAACGTGAATTTGTGAAAACGATGACATCATGCGCATGAGTATTATGTGTTTATAGGCTTATAGGTTTGTAGTCTATAGGCGCATAGTGTTGCTTTTTAAAGTGATATCGCCAACTACTGGCCTGGCATGAATAATACAGCGTTAGTATTTTTCATTTTCGCGGATCCGTGTGAACGGGTATTGTTTTGACAACGTTGTCATCCGCGAAAATGCAAAGGAAAAACTGTTCTGTGTTTAGTACATCGTTGTCATGTAAACGTACCCTTAATTTACCATTGTCCAGTGACAAGAAATCAAGTGTTTAATACATCAGCAACTAAAAAGGCACTATATTGTGATTTTCACACTGTGCTTATAAAATGGTTTCTCAAGTATCTGATTGCACATTGATTGATTTCCAACGAATTATGTATAACACATAGATTAAAATGTAAGTAACAGTGTTTACTTAGACTAGAATAATGGCTATAAAAATTTCCATCACAGGTAAAAATGTAATTTTAAAATGTATAAAAGCACAAATTTGAATCAATTAAATGCTACCTTGATGACAATAAACACAAATGAACAACACAAAACTGTTTGAGTGAAAATTCCAATGCTTTTCATATAGAGAAATTTACTTTTAAAAATAAAACCTAACAAGTCTCCTCTACCTTCACATGTGAATAAAAATATTCCACTTCTAATTAAACATCATGGTAACACTTTCTTTGAAGCTCATGCTTATAATGAATATAACCCCATTTATACTTATTTATAAGTAAGTATTACTATTCTATAAAAATATTTATAATGCCTCATTAAGACCTATGCTGCATTATACAAACAGTTATTTTATAACATTTATATTATTTTTATAATTACTTATAAGTGCATTTGCTTTTTCAATGCATATGCTCATAATCCATTATACACTGATTTATAAGTATTAATTAGTCAATCGTATGGTTTCATGAATGTATTTATAAAGATGCAGCCTGCATTGCTAAAATGTCATTATACTATAGTTACAAAGACTTTTCAGATTTCTGTCAAATAAGTGAATATATTGTTATTAATAGCTGTGTTGTGATCTTATTAATACTTAGTGTGAGTAATAATACAGTTAGTAACCACTATAAATGCATTAGTGATGGCTTTAAGTATAGTGAAAACATAGGATGCAATTTTCCTAAAGCAAATGTTAAGAAATCATGAAGATGTGCTCATATACATTTTAACTAATACATTTCATAATACATTTAAACATCATATAACTTATACATTTTAAGTTATTTATTTGTAATTGTAACTAATGAGCAATAATTCCTGTAATAAATAATGCAACATTTATTTTTTAAAGTATAATTTCAAACTGCTATAAGCAATAGAATGCATTTAGCTGAAGAGATACAGATTTTAACAAATCAAAATGACCATTCATGGAACCATACGACTGAATAATTCATGTTTATAAATCAGTGTATAATGGATTGAAAAAGCAAATGCATAACTTCTTATAATGCAGTATAATTCTAAATGAGTCTTTATAAATCTATTTATAAAATAGCAATAAATAAGTATAAATGGGGCTATAATTCATTGAGCATGGGCTTCATAGAAAGTGTTACCGAAATGATTAATAATTAAAAAAAAAAAATTAAAAAAAAGATATATATATATATATATATATATATATATATATATATATATATATATATATATAAACTTAAAGAATATTGATATACTTTTATATTAGTGATTTTATTA
Organism: Rhinogobio ventralis; assembly: GCA_039654625.1. Classification (NCBI taxonomy): domain Eukaryota; kingdom Metazoa; phylum Chordata; class Actinopteri; order Cypriniformes; family Gobionidae; genus Rhinogobio; species Rhinogobio ventralis. The sequence goes on from CM077198.1 coordinate 14,581,041, forward strand.
TTGTTGTTTGTTTGTTTTTAATTAATGTTCTGTGTTTAATTTTTTTATGCCCGATACATTCTATTTATATTATTTTTCTGTGAGTAACAGATATAAAGTATGCAGTAGCACACAGATCCAGCAGAGGGAGATAGAAGACTTTGTTTAACGATGTGTGACCTACTTTATTGTCTGGAACACAGTGTTCCTTCACATGAGGTCAGACAATAAAACTGAGTTCACAGTCAACGGCTGAGACAAGTGTTTAATCACATTCTTGAAATTTCTCATCGGTTAATCCACCGAGAGACAGAGTAAAAAAAACAGTTGCTTGTTCAAACAGTGCCTGATACGTGATCTGGTGAAATTACACAAAACATTTAGTACTACACCTTCTAGTCACATGGTTGCAAGTGTTGTTGTGGTGAATGTTCCGATTTGATAGATGACAGCTGTAAACATTCAGTGGATGATATGAGATGTTTACGAGCGTGTTTGGGCTGTTGGAGCCATGTGAACTGTCTGCAGGCTGACGACGTGCGTAGCTCCATCTGTCTATAGAACATTGTGGTAATAGGAGGGAGGGATGTGGCTGCAAACACAATTCATACAGCGATCACTTTATCATCTTATCTGCTAAAATATGCTTCAGTTCGTCCAGTTTATTGTACCCTGACTTGGTTAACAACTGCAGATGAAAATCAGGTGATCTTGATCTACGTTGCCATGCGGGCATCCCATACTGTTCTTTATGCATCAGTGATGCCTTCAGACATCTGGCCACATAAGTAAAGGGGTCAGTTGGTACACAAAGCTATTCCTGATTCTGTTGGAGGACCATCCCAATAAAGAGTTATCAGATATTAAGCAGACAGTCTACTAATACTCTAATGAGTTAGTTGGACCATCTAAATAAAGTGTTACCAAGTATACTTCTATCAAGCTTTTATTTCTGAAGAGTAACATATAGTCTATATTTCAATATGCTGCAGTTTGTAGACAGTAGTGTTGTGCTCGCCCACATCTGTGCTTGCCACTTCGCGTGCAGCTTTTCAAACCGAAACTACCAATGTTCTGAACATTTTGTCCCCCGCTTTGTGTAGATCAGGGAAGTTGCTCACCACCATCAAAATAACACTGCGTGTCATATGCTTAAGGTTTGGTGTGGCATTTTACACAGACACCAAATGAATCTGACTGACAGCTCCCTAAATGACTGCATTGACAAGTGGCTAATGACATTTTTAAATAATCATTTTGTAGTAATAAAAATGTCATTGTATTGCACTCACTGGGCAAAAAGCAGTGTAGTATTGAGAAAGATAAATGCATTAGTTATCTCTTGCTCTCTGCATGACAGACCAAGCAGCACATGTAATGACAAGGGCATTTATTTTATTTTATTTTAAATATTCACAGTATATACGTAATTATATCGATGAGGTCTTCTCACAAAGTACTCTGAGAAATTATAGCTATTATCTAATAATGATAATAATAATAATAATCATATGAAATATACAGTATACTTTACATACACATATTATACTGTACTTCAAATAACTTCAATAAAGATGCTTGTGGATTTGCATTATACTGCTATTAATGGTTTGGGCATTTGTACCACAATATCCTGAAAACTCTTATTTAGTGTAAATTATACCTCTAAATGTCATGTCTATGTTACGTGTTTGTGTATATGACCGACTGTTCTTAGCTATACAGGCTAACCACAGAAAAATTATATAATTTATGGTTGAGTAAGGAAATTTTTGTGTCCAGATGTTTCATGTCTATAAATGCATGTTGTGGTGTGACTAAAACATCATCTGCCTTGTACAGTCACATGTTATCAGATATGATCTGAGATGTTCTGTTATTGATACTGTACATCTATGCATGTGAGTGACAGTGGGAGTAGTAAAGGACAGAAAAATGATTTTAATTGCTTTAATTGCTTTTTAATTTTCATGCTGAAAGTTCAAATTAGTTTTCTAAATGCTTAAAAGATAAATTCTCAGGGTGCACAATTTCCTGTGGAGGTTTAGTTCTCCCTATACAGCTTGTGTTTACAGGTGTTTTATGACTAGTCGGTTGTGCAATGCAGTCATAAATGCAGAGCACAAGCACACACCTGTACTGAATGCAAACTGAAAAACATGCATAGTGTCTGACTCTGAAAGCTGGTAGTTTGTGAGGTGTGTTCAGTCTGCACATCCAGTTCTGAAAATACATTTGTTGCAGTCACGAACCAAGATTTAAAATGTGTGTTCAACTATGACAGTCCACTAACAAGAAAACTTAGTAGGCTATCAAGAAAAGTGTAAATGCATATATTTGCTAAAATCTAAATGAAGCAAAATTCCATTAAAGTAAATGCTGGAGAAAAAACGTAAAGGCCCACTGACGTGCCTTGAAACGCACAGTTCTGTCAGGACCACTATCGTCTAAGATGATTGACAATTAGCATACATTTTGGATTGGCGGTATGGTTCTGTTCTGGGCAAGAACTCCCTGCGCATCCATGCAGCCTAGCATGAATAAGAGCAGGGAGAGCAGCAATAACCCCACTTAGGGTAAACAGAACAGAACCAACATAATGTATTGCAGATATCATCAATGTCAATATTTAATGTACAACATAATTCTGGAATTTAGTCTGATTCAAGGGGAATCAGAATGCCAAATCCTGACTGAACGAGAGGAGGAGGAGGGTAAATGAGCTCTGGAGAAACGCGATAGCTGCTGATAGTACTGAAGGAGCTTACATATGTATGCTGTGATAGACATCGCATCCTATAGGTAGACGCGATCAGCTGATGCGAGCTTGACTAACGTGACCTGCCAGAACTAACGCTTGATCATCATTTAATGTGTTGCCGTAATTTCCACTAAAACAGGAAGACAGGGCGGGACATATCAAACAGCCCCTTCCCTTTTTTTAAAATAGCCAATAGCGTTTCATTATATCACTGCTCGTCCAGATCCATTGAGCTTGGCAAAGCTGCATTTGATAGCGTATGACAGCAACAGTCTAATACACTCCCTATTTAGATTTAATATGAAACTGTTACTAAAGCAAAACAGTTAACATAATCATGCTGAGGATGTGTAGTTTGAAAAGCATGTAATTTTTGTTGGTGCATATATCTTGTTTACTCGTCAGTGCTGTTTCTAATGCAGAGTCTAACCGTTTTCCAAATCTCCTCCATATCGCTTTAAAATATAGCATTCTGTGCAGCATTCAAATGGGTCCGACTTTGAAACGTTTTGTGGTCTGAGCCGAGTCACGCATATGAACCGTTCTGTGCTATCGTGACTCTGGACTGGAGCAGACTGTGTGCTCGCTGCGACACATGACACTAACGCGAAACCAGACTTCATTCATCCCAATGGAAAGCATATTTACACTGTCTGAATCGTTCCCTATCGTTCCCACTATGTGCTATTCACCATATAGAAAACAGTGAACACTTGAACAAGTGACAGATTTTAGCCAGCTTCAGCATCTATTTATAGTGTAGGGGGCGGGATGCTTCAGATTGTAGAGAACATTTGATTGGACAGAGATGAGAAGCTGAAGTGCAGAGTGATGTATTCATTTCACATACACTACCATTTACAATTTTGGAGTCAGTAAGATTTTTCTCTGAAAAAAAAAAACAGACAAAAGTATCATGGTTTACACAAAAATATTAAGCAACACAAGTCTTTAACAACTCTTTCAGCATATTTGAAGGATTTCTGAAGGATCATGTGACACTGAAGACTGGAGTAATGATGCTGAAAATGTAGCTTTGTCATCACAGGAATAAATTACATTTTAAAATATGAAAACAGTTATTTTAAATTGTAATAATATTTCACAATATTATTGTTTTACTGAATTTAATCAAATAAATGCATTTCCCTTGATGAATTAATTGCTGTAAAAAATATTGTTTATGATACCTAATGCATTAACTAATGTTAACTAGTTGAACTTTGTGAAATGTTAATGTGTCATTACCGACTACAGTCAATACTGTGGTAGAGTTTTATAACGCTAACTAGAAAAACAGCCTAGAGGGAAGGTTGACATTGCTCTTGTCATCAAAAGTACAGATTACAATGTTTATTTCAGTTTTTTTTTTTCTGATTATCAGGTGAGTCTGGTCAAAGGTTGCCTGTGCACAGATTCTGCACATTATTCTTCTTTTTGAGCCCAAACAAACACAACCATGACTGCATTTTGCCAAAGACAGCTCAAACTGTTTACATGAACCTTTCTACATCAAAGCCTTATATCAGAGTGAACACAAATCTGACCACAGTATTAACAGCACCAGAATGATTAAATCACCTGAAGCAGCTTATCTTATTGAAACCTGACATCCCTTCTGCAGGTAGTCTATAAAGTAGCATGCTAATCTCTCATGCAGAGAGGTCATCTTTTATCAGGGCTATTTGTTATAAACCTGCTGTGCTTTGCAAAAATGTTCCTCATTTGCCACATTATTTGTGGCCTCACATATTCCCCAAAAACATAAGGGAGATAGAAAAGTTCCCTGTGGCTAATCTCACGGCCGCTATTTAGAATGATTTTGTGGTTGTTGTTTGGGACATTTGCATGTAAGATGGTTAGATGTGTTGTGTTAATGTTGCATGTCTACATTTTAATTTGCATTATCTCTAGCTATGTTCCCATCCAAAGTTGCAAATTTAACTTAAAACATTTGCATAAAACATTTGCAAATAAAGCAGTTTTTCCATCCCATGTGTTCAAGCGAACAAAATCATCACTTCCTGGGAAAATGCCGCAAAATATCTTTAATAAAGGTGAGTTGCAGCAATCAGGGAAGCCACTGTGACTCTTTTTCCAACATCGTAAATGACTTGCGTCTCAGAGCGTGCAGAATAAACGCAATAAACACGTTTTCTTGCATTCGGATGACTGATGTTTGGGAAAGCAATCATGTGAGACGCTTCTGGGAGGAAATTAAACCAAATGATTCTTATGACAGACTTTGGCTCAGGCATTTCAGAATGATCAAACCAACATCTGAGATGCTGTGCAATGAAATTGGTCCGCTGGTTAGTCCAGTTATCCAATCACATTCATTGCTGAGGCAGAGTCACACAAGTTTTTTGTTGCGCATCGAGGGATTTATTTGATAAATATGTGTCCATCATAGTTTTACTTATTACTGTTGTAGTCAAGGCCACCTAATCTGAGACCAAGACCAATGTGTGTTGAGACAAAGACAAGATCAAGACCAAGGCGGGACGAGACCGGGTCAAGACCAAGACCAGACCAGCACTCCATTAATGCATAAAGATCCACATTACCACCTGAGAAATTACTTATTTTTAATCAGTAATTATAATAGAATTAGAATAAGACTATATAGAGCTGTACCAATCAAATGAAATATAATATAAAATTCCATGTATCATACAAGTACTTTTTAACGATATTTTAATTTTGGTGACATTTTTGAAACAATCCCTCATTAATTTCTGAACCGGCACAATAAATAAATAAAATTAGAAATAAGTTATTGATTGGATGTAAAACGTACTGCTTCAGATGCAATCACATTAATGATGTTAATAAATAAATCAGACAATGCACCAGCAATTTAATAATATCCCAGCAGTTGTGGTCTTGACCGGTCTTGAAACAAAATCCCAAGTCATCGAAGTCTGAGACAGATACAAAACTGAGTACAAATGTGTTCGAGACCGAGACCTAGACAAGACCGGTCTCGAGTATTACAACACTACTTCTCATAAAAACAAATATGCACCTCAATTGAGCAGACATTTTATGTGCATTTTTAGAATTTATGCACATTTTGGCGTTTCCATCCAGCTTTTTTTATGCGATATCCTAAGATGCGCATAAAAATAAGTGGATGGAAACAGTTAATGTGCATTGTGCACAAACAACCCACCTTAGCTTAAGGTAGTTCTTCAGAAAGAACGAATACAGTTTGTTCTTTTGGGCTTAATGAAGATAAATGAGTGGAAGATATTTTGTAATGCAGGCAGAGATATGTTTTCAGGACCTATAATTAAACTGCACCGACACAGCATGCTTTGAAAGCTGCGCTTAAGTGTACTCCAGGGTTTGTTTTCAGGACATGTGTACGTCCTGAAATTACCTCCGACTTACTGCACCAAATGTGAGAATGCAAGAGAGCTGTTTTTGTGGACAGACGGGCTGGTTTTTGCAGTGAGATTTTGACAGACACAAGCTTGTATGCTCCAAAGTACACAGTGATCTTTAAACCAAAGGTCATGTGATCTAGACAGTATGAAAAGTTGTGTAATGTCAGGAACCTTTAGTTCACCTCATCTCCTGGCTTGGGATCAGAGGGGAAAATGGCAGCTTTGACGCCTCAAGCAATCTTATTTGATTATCTGTGCCAAAAATGAACGGTACATTTGTTGTGACGCTTTTAAATTTATCAGACGTTTACATTGTTTATTTACCACGCACTGTTGCACAAGAGAAGACTTTTCTCACAACAAGAACAAATTTGTTTTTCAAAAATATGAAGCATTTTTTTTGTGCAATATTACACAACATTTGTTCATGATGTTGAGTAATGTGTGTATTTAATTTACAGAGGAAAAGTGAAATTTTAGACTATTTGGCAGTTGTACAGGCCCAAACAGCTTCCTTTTCAACTTTCCCAGTGGCCGCCCAATACTCTCCTTTTCCTGAGCGTAATTCCATGATGGCTGAAGCATTAATATCAAAACTGGAAAAAGTCACTTTTTCCATTGCATGTACTGCAAAGGATTTTTTTTAAAGGATTAAAGATAATTTCCTGACATTTTATCAGATAAAATCCATTTCCACAAGAGAAACAATAACCAAAAGTGCTGAATTGTAGCTAGCTTATTTCATTGAATACCTCAATACATAATTTAACATAGCAACAAAAAATAATTTCTCAAAAATTTAAATTGTCATAATCTACTCAAGCCTGTGACTGCATGACTGACTTCTGCATAAAACACAATTTTTTTTGGGAGTCAATACAAAGAAAGTCACCGGGGTCCAATGTTTCAATGTTTTCACTTTCATTGTATGTACAAAAGCATTTGAAAAATATCTCCACATATCTTTTGTGGTTTTATTTGTGGCTTTTAATCAAACTCTTGAATAAGTGCTTGTTTAATATTCATGCATATTGCGTTGTCACCAACATACATGGTGAAAGGTCCAGTTTTTCATTGTCACACACGTGCTGTATAGCACGTATACACAGTCATAGTGCAATAATATCTTTATTTACCATCAACACTGATATGAATCTATCTGACAGAAGCAGCACGCAACCTGACCTGGCATTGAGCCATTCTTAAAGTCAAATACAGTGCCAGTACAACACGTAAATCCATTTAAACACTCGGGCAAAGGCCTTTCATTTTGCTGGTGGGAAGGTTAAGTGCTTATTATTATTAGAGCTGTAAACAGCATGCTAATCTTTTGTTTTCTAGAAGCTGGTTTCATTGAAGTCCACAGGAAAATGTTTTTAATAGCCACTGCCAAATTTTCCAGTACTAAGGAAGGAGGAAAGCAGTGATATCAAAGGATGTCCTGTGAATGCATCTGTTTGTATGCTCTTATTCAGTACTTTATAGACAAACTTTTAAGAAAGCAGGGTCATGTGAGGCTGTGTGACTGGGACTGCAGTACCATGAGGGAGCCCTAGGGGGCTCTCAGTGTATGTTTTGGCCCACTGTATGGGCTTTTGTCCTGCAGCTCTAAACTAAAGGGCCTCTATGACTGGGAACTCAACTCTCCCACACTTCATTGCCAATTTACTGGAAAACAAAGTTAAATGAGGATAGTATTAAGGGTCTGTCATAAACAGCACCCACTGGAACAGTACACAATCCAATATTCAAACACTTAAAGCCTCTTAAGAATCAAAATCAATCATATTATTTGTGCTAATACTTAACATTTGTCAACTAGTTTTACCATCTTTCAAAATAGATTGTGTGGCTTAGACTAATGATGTAGATACTTTTCCACTGGATACAAACAAAAGCCAATACTAAGCCCAGACAATGACAAATAGAGTTTGCCATGAAGAGTTTTTAAATATTAGGAAAAGCATTGATTTGCACTCTTTTATAGATATCTATAGTACAGGGATTTATTTTCGGTGGTCTGCAGAGAAAAGTGTCACACCCACGACCTATTTGTGGTGTTTTTATCATAACACATGGGGGATGGACCCCATGACTTTGTGGAAAGCACTTAGTCATTTCTCATAGATCCACAGTTGAAGAGAAGACTGAATCATCCACACAGTCCTGGGGGATAGTTTTTTTTTCCTTAGACTTCCTTACAGTACTACAAACAAAACCCTCATTATTCACATGTTTAATAAGAGTCAATGTAACCGTACTAAGGGCTTTTGAGGTTTGACAATGCTGACTGTAGCATGCTTACAAATATATCTTGTCCAACATGATTACAAATAGTTTACAGGAAGTGGCATCACCCAGCCTAGTTAAGGGGATTGAGGCAAGTCCATCATAGATTAGGGAAGTTGTGGTTACAAAGTAGTTACCTTAAGGATTTCAAAGTTCTCTGTCACATCTTAGGCGGGGTGGGAAAATCTTACAATGGTCATGTGATGGACTTCTGCTTTCTGTAGAGGTATAAAAGCAAATGAGATAAAATTAAACTGGCAGTACTGAGGTGCGATATGATGTCGTTTGCATCCTGTTGTGCCGAATGTAAAGCAGTTGTATGTAATGGCTGTTACTCAACATCTGTATGTGTAAACCATTTTGAAAAGTATTGTGAAAATATCAATTTAAAAAACAATTGTCCATAGTTGTGGCATAATTTCCATCACAACAACCATTTATGACCCTGACGTTTTTAAAACTTAGTGCCATCATGTACTTGTTTATCAAGGATACAACTGTGTCAGTAAAGAGCTTGAGTATCACTCTTTTATAATATATTGTAATTTATATAAAAATACAAATTTCTTAAAGTCCCCCTGTTGTGAAAAAAGTGACATATTTTAATGTTGTTTATATGTCTGTGTGGTGTGCACATTCATAATTCAACACCATTGTTGAGTATTTTCTCTTTAAAACTGCACTGAACCAAAGACCTGAAATTGCCGCTGACGTCACAAACTACCTTGTAACCAACATCAACATGCCAGCGTGCTTTAGCATAGCATTAACTATTCTCTGAAGCAGTCTCAAGAGAAGCCAGGTTATCCCGGTATATTTTTCTGTTGATATGAAAAATCAGGTAGATTTAGCAATATAGCGGGTGAATTATGTTTATGGTGTATATTACGACGTTATGCTGAACTATATGCCTTTCTCTATTGACGTTCTAAGTTGTTCAAAGCGTTTCTAAGGATGCTGACTGATATTGAAAGCAGATAGAGATGGCGAACGGGAACATGGTTTGTGTAACATTAGCAACATATTATTAGCTGTTTAATAACGTAGTCAAGCAAGGATAATCATATTAATTACCGTTATGTGTCCGACATTGTAAAGAGCGCCATTGTGCAGCGTTTACCTCTGTAAGTTGGCCGACTGTATTTCTGAGCTTGTGTGAGTGAGTGTAGGTGAGGCTAATTTGCATATACATAAATCCGCGTATACTAAATGAAGCAAGAGTGTAGAGAAATTTTTTCACAGGAAAAAAAACTTTTAAAATGTTTTAAGGTATACAATTATTGGATTTATTTGGTAATGTGTTTCCATCGTAGTTTACAGAAACCCATTCAACTTTTTAAAAATGTATTATTTATTTATTTATTCCAGTCCTTTACATTTTATGAAAATATGGGCATTGCAATTACTTTAAAATGCTTAATGTAGTGTGTAAATGTGTATGTAGTATATTTAGTGGCTGTTACATAACAGTTTGTTTAATAACACAATGTTATGGCATACCATCCTCTATCATTTGAAAACAAAACAACACCTCCCATAAAACCTGCAGACGGCAAAAAGATGGAAATTAAAAAATGACATCTTTTAGTATTTTAATTGGGTACAGAATGTTCCTTGAACTCTCAAAGCAAAACAAGTGTGCATACTTCCGATAGTAATTTACGAACAACTATTCCAAACCACAGAAATCGGAGAGCAGTAAACTTCTAGGCTTGTCTGGAATGTTCCAAAAGATGTCCAACATTGAGGACAGCAGCCTTGAGTCATGCAAAAGGCAAGAATTCCCACAACCCCTACAACACAAAGAATGGTTTGATTGGAAGGAACTATTTCCTATTCAGTTTTTGCTAAGAATGCATGTCTTGGAAGTTAAAAAAAAAATGTGATTCAGTCTGTGTTAAGTGCATGCTTTGGGTTCTGTGCTGCTACAATGCCAGCTAAAAGGTTAGGTGAAATCATTATTGTTGATCTTAGTAATGATGTCTACATAATGGCATACATTTTCTATTTATGTAACACCTTTGAGAGTGGCCAGAAATTGTGTAACTAATTTAAAATGCATAAACATGATGTCCACAAATTATACAAATTCAGAATACTGCACTGATCTGAGGAAACTGGATAATGTAGACAACATACATATTAATATACATTGTATAGATTGTAATATGTCAATATTATCTGCAGATACATATTGTAACATTCCAATAGTGGCTTCAACTGTAGCCATTCATCTCCTATCACTTTCAAAGACACCACTTTGTACTTGTCACATATGCTTATACTAAAGTTTGTGTTTGTGCCCAGAGTCAAGTCTCTTCTTAAATAATATGAGTGACTGTTTAATTGCCTGTTAAATGCTCCATAGCCTCCCTTTGGCAGCAGGAATGCAGCTTAGAAGACCTGTTGAGACAGAAAAGGTAATCACTGTGGTTTCTCTGTGGCTTTACCTGGGTGGCTCAACCTGAGTAGACAAAAGGAAAGTGTTACATGTCTCACTTTTTTAGAGCGTGGATTGATTGCTTAAATTTATTAGACATTATGTATTGGTTATCATGTATGTATGTATGTGTGTGTGTGTGTGTATATGTGTATATATATAAATATATATATATACTGATCAGGCATAACATTTTTCCCAATATTGTGTTGGTCTCCCTTTTGCTGCCAAAACAGCCCTGACCCGTCGAGGCATGGACTCCACTAGTCCCCTGAAGGTGTGCTGTGGTATCTGGCACCAAGATGTTAGCAGCAGATCCTTTAAGTCCTGTAAGTTGTGAGGTGGGGCCTCCATGGATCGGACTTGTTTGTTCAGTGCATTTCACAGATGCTCGATTGGATTGAGATCTGGGGAATTTGGAGGCCAAGTCCACACCTCAAACTCGTTGTTGTGCTCTTCAAACCATTCCTGAACTATTTTTGCTTTGTGGCAGGGCACATTATCCTGCTGAAAAAGGCCACAGCCACCAGGGAACACTGTTTCCATGAAAGGGTGTACATGGTCTGCAACAATGCTTATGTAGGTGGTACACGTCAAAAAGTAACATCCACATGGATGGCAGGACCCAAGGTTTTCCAGCAGAACATTGCCCAAAGCATCACACTGCCTCCCATAGTGCATCCTGGTGCCATGTGACGCGCACGCACCCGGCCATCCACATGATGCAAAAGAAAATGTGATATATCAGACCAGGCCACCTTTTTCCATTGCTCCGTGGTCCAGTTCTGATGCTCACATGCCCACTGTTGGCGCTTTCGACGGTGGACAGGGGTCAGCATGGGCCCTCTGCCTGGTCTGTGGCTATGCAGCCCCTTACGAAAAAGAAGTTTGTTCAAGTGTTCTATTAATATACTTATTTTAAACTAAAAATAAGAAAGTATACTTTCAGTCTACTTTTTATATACTTCGCAGAAATATACTTAAAATTACACTTAAGTATACTTGACTTATACTGACAGAGAAGTCTAAGTATATTTGGCCTATACTTGTACTCAATCTTTTGATCAAGATATACTTAAGAGTATAATTAAGTATTCAAAGTATACTTGGCTTGTAATTGTTTAATCTTTTGATTGAGTAGCCTATTAAATATACGTTTTTTAAATTATTTTTCTACATAGTTTTAAATACTCTTATTAAACTTACATTGTTTGAAAATATTGATTAGAATTGATATAAAACAGATATGTTCCTAATTCTGTGTATCTGAATTTTTGTGTAAGCTAGTCCACTGGTTGTGTACATTTAATTAAAATCTACTTTACTCTTTCCCCACCATTGACTGAATTTTCCAGCTATCCATGTTTTCACTGTTATACGGTAGGGGGCACTGTGACACATCTTCTAGTACAGAATCTCCTGATCAAAATGCAGGAGAAGAAGCTGAATCAAGTGATAGAAGATTGCTCACGCAAATGTAAAAGGCTCACCAGGACAGATACAATGGCAATGACAAGGACAGTGACACAGACGCAGAGAATGTCCGACAATCCACCTTGACCAGGGAGGCACCAGAAGTGAAATGCAGTTGCGGAAGGATCTGCAAAAGCGCAAGAGGTCTCAAAATACATCAGAGCAAGTCCACGTGTGGACAAGGACGGATGCATGCACACCACCCAGACGAACCGTCTGGTGAGACGCAGTAGAGCCCTAGGCAGGAAGCACACCATAGTCCTAGGGATCTCTTGGTGCCGGCAATCACACAAGGAGAGCCTCCAGCGCCATTCCAGAAAGCCCACCCCAGCCAACAAAGGAAATAATTAAGTGGCCCAAAATGAGTGATGGGAAGGAGTCCATGTGAAGATCTGGACAAAGTGCTTGGAGACAGGAGAAAAGAAAGGAATAAAAGAGCTGACAGCCAGCCTCCACGAGCAGCTCATCGGAACAAGAAGAGCTGAGAGGTTCTATCAGAGGCGGAGGCAGCAGGGAGCTGCACAAGCCCAGTTTATAAAGGACCCCTACCGCTTCACCAAATCACTTCTGGGGGAGGCGAGGTCTGGGACTCCAGTTCCAAAGAGGAGGTGGAGCAGTCTGTTGAGGAGGCATTTAGTGACCCTACAAGAGACGATGGAAGAAAATGGATATTACCCAGAATGGATATATTAACATCTCTATCCAGAAGGGCGGTGTTGAAGGGTTCTCCGGGTGCTTGGAGATTACAGGGGTCCTCAGCCAACTCATCCAAGAAGCAAAAGAGAAGAAAGGCAGCCTAACAGTTGTCTGGCTTTGCAAATGTGTATGGGTCTATTCCCTATAACTTGATCCAAGTTGCTTTAGACTACTACCACATCCCACATAACATCCAGGGCATGATCACCAGTTACCTGAGAGACATCAAGCTACGATTCCAGTCCACCAAGTTTACAACAAAGTGGCAGCCAGTGGAGAAGGGGATAGTGACAGGATGCACAATCTCTCCTATCTTTTTCATCATGGGAATGAACCTGATCATCTCTGTAGCGAGTACAAAGTCAAGAGGGCCGAAGACCACAGCTGGATGGGAGGAGGGAGGACCCACTGTGCAGGTTGTGTGGTGGGAAAGGAACAATGGCGCACATTCTGTCAGGGTGTAAGATTGCATTGACACGGGAGATACAGGTGGCGCCCTGACAAGGTGTTGGCAGTGCTCGCAGAAATCCTGGAGCAAGAAAGGAGGAAGAAACAACCAGCCAAAGAAAGACCACTGCTGAGCACCATTGCCTTTGTGAAAGAGGGACAAAGACCTGTCGTCCACAGCCAAGCCAGGCAGAATCTCCTGCAGTCAGCCCAGGGATGGGAAATGCAGGTTGACCTCGGGAAGAAACTTCACTTCCCGAGACGGTACTGTCCACAACTCTAAGGCCCGATATCATCATGTGGTCTCCAGAGGGAAAGAAGATCATCTTAGTGGAGTTGACGGTGCCGTGGGAGGAGGGCTGTGAGGAAGCTGCAGAGAGAAAAAGAGCCAAATACCAGCAACTTGTCCAAGACTACTGGGACAAGGGGTGGACAACATGGCTGATGACAGTGGAAGTCGGATGTCGAGGATTCCCAGCTCAACCTGTGTGAAATCTATTGACAAAGGTTGAACTGAGAGGCCACTTGAGGAAAGCAGCTGTTCGTAGGCTGGGAGAAGCGTCAGAAAGAGCCTCCTGTTGGCTCTGGCACAAGAGAGAGGACACAAGCTGGAAGCCTGGAGGAGAGGGGCAGTGACCCGCCAACTGGAAGGGGTGTGGTTAAGGGTCGAAATACCCAGTGAAGGTTGGGGACCACCTGACGACCTCTCTTCCAGGCCAAGGCTTCATCCATTAGCATTAGTATGTTAGCATCGCAGATGTATTATACAACTACTAGTACACATTGATATTAGTATATTTACTGCATAAAGTATGCTTAAAAATATACTTGAACATTACTTAAGTATACTTCATAAAATTAACTTGAAGTATACTTCTTTTTCGTAAAGGGCCCCATATGCAACTGCGATGCACTGTGTATTCTGACACCTTTCTATCAGAACCAGCATTAACTTCTTGAGCAATTTGAGCTACAGTAGCTCGCCTGTTTGATCGGACGACACAGACCAGCCTTCGCTCCCCAAGTGCATTAATGAACCTAAGCCGCCCATGACCCTGTCGCCAGTTCACCACCTCCCTTGGACCACTTTTGATAGAGACCACTGCAGACTGGGAACACCCCACAAGAGCTGCAGTTTTGGAGATGCTCTGACCCAGTCGTCTAGCCATCGCAATTTGGCCCTTGTCAAACTCGCTCAAATCCTTACGCTTGCCAATTTTTCCTGCTTCTAACACATCAACTTTGAGGACAAAATGTACACTTGCTGCCTAATATATCCCACCCACTAACAGGTACCATGCTGAAAAGATAATCAGTGTTATTCACTTTAACTGTCAGTGGTCATAATGTTATGCCTGATCGGTGTATATATATATAGTTTTATATTTTTATGAAGCTCACAAAGAGAAACGTTTACAGTAGGTTTAGAAATAAATGTTCAAACAGTTTTATTGCTGTGGTGTTTTTTGCAGCATTGTCCTGAATAAAAATTTCAGAAGGCAGTATCCTTATTTTTAAACCATAGCAGAAAATGGTCAGTTATAACACATATCTTTTAGAAGTCATTTTGACACCCTCAGAGTCCCTAAAGGGACCTTCCATCTCACTTCCCAATATTCCAGCCCAACTCATCATCAGCTACTTTATGCACGACACCCAGCCTGCATGGAGAGGTTCTTAAGACTCCAGAGACACCAGCAGCTTCAAATGCCTGTTTGCTACTCAACAGTGGCTTTTTATTAGTTGTTTTCATGCCTTTTGCATAACATTGCACCATTTCATGCTTTTCATCTTCAGAAAGATCTTTCTTCCTCCCCATATTGCATACAAATTGTGACTTGCTTAATAATGTGGAGCAACCTCTTTAAGTAGGGTTTCCGTTTTCCTAAGTAGACCTGGCAAACTATTTAACAAACCTGAGATTGATAAAAGTTTTCTAAAAAGATATGGAGAAATAAAACAAACACTTTCTTTGAAAAACTAAAATCTGAATGTTTATTATATATACGTATATAAAATATATAAAGTATGTAAAATGTGTCATATTGACCATCAGCCTCAGCATCAGACCTCTATTTCAAAGTTAAGGCCTAGATATTTCAACATTGATTTAGCTTTAATATATTTATATTAAATATATACGATACAGTACTTGCTCACATTTAAAGTTGGCATGAAATGAAAAATTCTATTCTATCAATTTTGTAAATGCATATTATACATATTGTTGTGAATGATTCATCCTTGTGTTTAAAAAAAATGACCGTGACAAACCAAAATGAAACAAAATGTAAAAAAAAAAAAATCAACATTCTAGTTAAAATGACAGACTTCTTGATGTAAGCTGGACTTATCCAATCATTTAGTTCTTTTAAACCTCGCCCCTCCACAAACGATTGCAAGCTCACAATTATTTCTAAGTGCAACGGCCACTTCTCAAATTCCAATCAACAACTGATGCACAGAACCAAGACCCACACATTTTTATTTATTTTTTTGGATGTCTACTTCTGTTTCATCATGACTTTAACCTTCTTCTCCTTTATTTGACAGTTATTCGATGAATAATTGCTATTATGATTGCTATATGTTTGCTAGCATGCGCATGACGTCACTGTGTTTACAAATTTGTGTTTTTGTAGTTTGAACTTTGAGTCCAGTTTTCAAAAGTTTGCATTTTCAGGCTCCCAAAATGCCGGTGTCATGTAAATGAACAGCCAAAATGAATAAAATGTTTTCCGTTTTTAATTGAAAACAATGTCTTGTAAATGGCCCCTAAGTGATTAAGATGCAGATCATGTGCTCAAATGCACACAAAAGTATTTTAACTGTTAATGAGTTTGCCCTCAATGCCTTGAATGCCTCGATGCCTAGAATGAGTACATAAATGTAAATGAAAGCTATGTAGTTATAGTTATATAATTAAAGTTATTCTTTTGCAGTGGTTGTTATTGAACTGTTGTATTTCGAATAGTTTTTCATTGCAGAGTTCTTCCTGGAAAGATGATGACGATTTTCCGCATGCATCTCTCATGTGCTGGCCCACGCCACTCAACATGTGAGTGTACCCCATTACCTGCTGCTTTCCTGAACTAAGCGCTTGTTTTGTAAATCGGAGACCCGAGTGGGCCGCTGTCAAAGGGGATTGTGAATGGATGAACAGTTTGTTCCAGACACACCGGTCCTGCTGTCTGGCCTGGGGTCTTAATCCTGCAGTAAGGTCAATTAAGTTTAAGGCCTGGGTTCTTCCACACTGAGGGAGGGTTCAGTTAGACTCTATGGTGCTGCTGCGATTTGCCACGCTGTGCAATTATAAACCTACTTGTCACTCTGTGTGCATGTTAGGGAGCATTACGGAGGCAGTAGCATAAGCTTTCAAATGCACCTGTTACCCCCATGGGTGTTTCCCGTTCGTGCTCTGTGTTTCCCATCAGAGAGGGAAGGAAGGGCCAAACCTTCCACATCAAGCGACTGCCGTCAGCGGATAAGGTCTGGTCAGCAGTCTGGAAACGCTCCTTCCTGCCCCCTCTCCTCCCTGCTGTGGCAGCGTGTTGCCACTAATCTTGTCAGCAGTCGTCCCACCTCTGGAACCATTGCGCCCTGCCAGCCTAACTGCTGCACATGCATGGAAACCTGTCGGGGTACAGTGTGCAATCCAGACATGGCCATCAAAAACACAATTATGCTAAATTATGAGTTCATAGTACTGTTAATGTCAATGTAAATTTCTACTGTAAATCTGTTCAGGGACACTTTCATATTCTTAAAGGGATAGTTTACCCAAAAATGAAAAAAGGACCGCCTTCCGAATTCAACTTACGAAGAAAGTGTAACGCCTCTCGCAGTTCAAACCGCTTACGCTATGTCCTACGACATACGTCGCATCAGTTAAGTTTTTTCCGTAAGTTGAATACGGAAGGCAGTCTGGTGGAAGCTAAAATGGATATTTAAATATGGATATTTTTCTTACACAAACCTATCGATTCACTTCAGAAGGCCTTTATTAACCCCCGAGAGCCGTGTGGATTACTTTTATAATGGATGCACTTTTTTGGGCTTCACATTTTAGGCTGCCATTCACTGACATTATAAAGATTGGATTAGCCAGGAAATTTTTTATATAACTCTGATTGTGTTCATCAGAAAGAAGAATGTCATATACACATAGGATGGCTTGAGGCTGAGTAAATTATGGGATAATTTTAATTTTTTGGGTGAACTGTCCCTTAGGTAAGATAGCAATATTATTTGATTATTGTTTTACAAAATGTCAACTTTGTCAAATTTTGCATTTTCTAATTGAAACTATAGGATGGATCATATGACATTTCATTTTATATGAAAATGTTTCAAATTACTACTCCCGTGGCACAAAGAGCAAAGACTGATCAATGACAATAGTTACTTTTAAGGGTGTCCACTTGGGTTCACTCTTTACAAGAACCAGTACAAATATTTATGTCTAAAATTCCTCACTTACAAATGTCCAAACCCTCAAGCTTTTAGCATGTCAAATCCTCAAGCTTTTACTTTGACAGATTGTTTGTAAAACGTCTGTCCACAAAAATGTTGGCAATTATGCAAATCTGAATGTAAATAAAGTGAACTTAGCACACATTGAATTCCCAAATGCTCATTAAACTCACAGCACTTGCAAAGTGCATTTACTGTGAACCCAGCTTTTCTGAAAACACTATTATAGGCTGTGTACATGTATTTTTTTGCTCTTCAATTTGAAACGCACAGTGTAACAGGCTGTATACTACTTTAATTAAATCGCTGCCTTTGATTTTATAATTGCAATTTGATGAGTCTTGCTATTTCAGATTTATTTAGATCAATTGTGTATATCCCCATTTGTTTATTTTTTTAAGTTACATTAGATTTAATGAATTGTTAGCTTTTCATCAACTACCCTGCAGTTTCCTTGAAAATCTCTGTTTGGGAAACCCTGCTCTAACCCAAAGTATAGATATTTTTAGCACTTTTGTTAGTTCTGTGGGTGAAATCTCTACTTATGAAGTTGAATGTGTGTCTGACAGGAAACAAAGTAGTTTATTGTGCTAACTTGCATTAAGTGCACAGTATCTAGGCTCATGAACTCTAACCATCTGTAAGGGTTGTGCCCTGTTCCAGGAAGTGAAAAGGATGGGTGTCACATAGTGTTTCCTCTATAAGAAAGTTGACTCTTTTATTATTAGTATTCTTTTGCTTTTGCTTTAAGTAGTGATACACTGTAATGAGTACAGCACGGTTATATGACAATCCAAAAATGTATCTATGCATGCCTGTTATGTTTTTTTGTAAAAGTGCCTGCAATAAGATGTGAAGTCACTAAAGTAAAACTGAAAAAGTAAAAAGAAAAGAAAACATTTTATCTTATATAAAAAGTATATAAAAATATAAAAAAACATTTTTTTTATAAATAATGTTTAAACGCACAGTTACCTGACAAATAATTAGTAGTAAAATCGCAAACCTGACTCTCCATTTTCCTCCACTCCAGATAGGGGTACCCTGAACTTAGTGATTCAGGTTATATTTGTTATTTTTTATGAATATTTTAATTTCTTTCCTGTGTAAAGCACTTTTTATTACCATTGTGATATGAAATATGCTATATAAAAATTTGGTAAAAAAAAAATCTATCTATCTATCTGTTCATCCGTCCGTTCGTCCGTCCGTCTTTGTATCTATCCATCTGTCTATCTGTCCGTCCGTCCGTCTGTCTGTCCATCTGTCTATCCCAAATTCTTTACCTCCTTTATACACAATTCATGTAATAAAATCACAGACAGATTCGGCATGATGTTTGCCTGGTGAGGCCTTGTACAGCAACACTAAATAGATTTTTCGAGAAAACAGAGGCTCATCTGCCTGTGAGCTTTGACACCGATAGGATGTGTGCCAGCACTGAATAGTTCAACGCAGTATCTCACTATCACCAGTAGAGGAGCCCTTGTCTCTTATGTAACTGTGGGCCACAGAACACTTGTGCTGAGGTGTCTCATGTAGTAGGATTAGTAAGAACTGTATAAGACATTGCACGTAGCATTTTAAACATCTGCTTGCTAAATATCTCACAAATGGGTAAAACTGGTAAAAGAGATTTCCTCCCTGCCTCCCAATCATTTCACATGCTTTCACCAGTTCAGTAAGTCGGCAAACTAAAACCTGACAAAGGAGGTCTTCACAGACGGTTTGATCTATGGTTAACACTGCCATGTTATATAATGTGCCATTGAATATTTGCCTCTCCGGGTTAAAGTGATGGCATCCAAAGCCGCATGTTGTGTTCTTTGCCATTTTACTTTAATAGTTAATTAGTGGTTTGCAGACAGTGTGTAATTGCTCAAACCACCCTCAGGCATCATTTCAGTTTTTATGTAACACCTGAGGTTATTCATGGTAAATATTGAAAGGATCTGCGGCATGCAGCCAGAAGAGAAATTCACAGGTCTGTGCTGTGAATCTGTAAATGACAGGTGATGCGTGCAAAAGCATAGTTTGTCAACAGTCAGTTAACATTGATGTTCTCAAGTGTCTGATTTTAAGCACTTTAGCAGGTTGCATAAGGTTTTACTTGTCGAATGTCATTAAGCCTAGGCCTTAGTATATTTATACATTTATAATGTAAATGTCAGTACATCTGTGAATCTACATTTGCATCAATACTTGCAGCAAAAAAAATAAAAAAGTCAGTATTTACTCAGCTGTATGACTTTATTTCTTCTATGGATCACAACATGAGACGTTTTGAAGGCGTATCAGTGTTCACTCTTTTCCATGCAATTGCAATTAATTAAACCT
Organism: Rhinogobio ventralis; assembly: GCA_039654625.1. NCBI lineage: Eukaryota > Metazoa > Chordata > Actinopteri > Cypriniformes > Gobionidae > Rhinogobio > Rhinogobio ventralis. Next base: position 14,601,328 of record CM077198.1, read on the forward strand.
GAAGCATTCAAGCTTTTTTTAAGTGACCTTAAATGTGTCATGGAGAGAATTACTTTTTCATTAAATCTGTAGGTGGATAAATCATTTTAGTACTAGGAAAAATGAATTGTGTTTATGACTTCATGAGATGTTTGATCATAGTATGATCTGACATACAGTATATTTCCATCTATATAACCTATGGATGCTTGGGTGACTGAACAATTGTTCTATCGAGTTCTGTTGTTTTTGTACGTCTTTTCCAAAAGATTTAAAAAGTGGTTTTGTGTGAGGAATCAAACCAGGCATTTCAATTATTCAACACAAAGCTATCGTATGGTCTCAGATACCTTGAAATATAGTGCATAGTTCATACAGACACTTTTATGATACTTTAATAATGCTTTTGCTTCCTTTTGTAGCTTTAAGGGATAGTTCACCCAAAAATGAAAATTTGATGTTTGTCGGCTTACCCCCAGGGCATCCAAGATGTAGGTGTCTTTGTTTCTTCAGTAGAACACAAATGAAGATTTTTAACTCCAACCGTTGCGGTCTGTCAGTCATATAATGCTTGTGAATCGGGTCAAATTCTATGAGAGTAAAAAAAAACATGCACAGACAACTTCAAATTAAACCCTACGGCTTGTGACAACACATTGATGTCTTAAGACACGAAACGATCGGTTTGTGCGAGAAACCGAACAGTATTTACATAATTTTGTTTACCTCAATAATACACGATATGATGTAGAGATACGCGCGAGAGATCACTTCCGCCGCTTGTATCCCATTGAGATACGCCATATTGTGTATTTTGACCTCACTTGGTGGAAGTGATGGCGCGCAGAGAAGGCTGTTGTACATAGATCGCATTCGAGGTAAAAAAATGTTTAATATGGATTTGTATATGTATGTTTTTTTTACTCTCATAGCTCTCATACTCTAAAATGTTGCCATTCACATGCATTATACGACTGGCAGACCGCAACGGTTGGAGTTAAAAAATCTTTATTTGTGTTCTACTGAAAAAACAAAGACACCTACATCTTGGATGCCCTGGGGGTAAGCAGATAAACATCAACATTTCATTTGTGGGTGAACTATCCCTTTAAAGCCTCAGCCCTTATTGTAATTACCTGGAAATGAGCGGCCAGAAAGTTATTTCTGTCTTTCATGGAAGAAAGTAATATGGATTTAGAACAATATGAGGGCAAGTAAATAATATTATTTTAATTTCTTGGTGAATTCAGAGAATTCAGAATTCTGAGAATATAAAAATGCTCATTAATGCTCATCTTTGTTTGTTTATCTGATAAGGCACAATTCCAATAGGTTATGACCCTGGTTATCTTTTAAGAGTTCAGAGTCCATTAGAAACCCTGGTTTTATTTGGAAACACCTGCTATATCTGAAGGTACAGTAGGAACTTCTTATACATGTACACGTAGACACCAGATATCAAAATACAGGTGCTGGTCATATAATTAGAATATCATCAAAAAATTTATTTATTTCACTAATTCCATTCAAAAAGTGAAACTTGTATATTATATTTATTCATTACACACAGACTGATATATTTCAAATGTTTATTTTTTTTTAATTTTGATGATTATAACTGACAACTAAGGAAAATCCCAAATTCAGTATCTCATAAAATTTGAATATTGTGAAAAGGTTCAATATTGAAGACACCTGGTGCCACACTCTAATCAGCTAATTAACTCAAAACACCTGCAAAGGCCTTTAAATGGTCTCTCAGTCTAATTCTGTAGGCTACACAATCATGGGGAAGACTGCTGACTTGACAATTGTCCAAAAGACTACCATTGACACCTTGCACAAGGAGGGCAAGACACAAAAGGTCATTGCAAAAGAGGCTGGCTGTTCACAGAGCTCTGTGTCCAAGCACATTAATAGAGAGGCGAAGGGAAGGAAAAGATGTGGTAGAAAAAAGTGTACAAGCAATAGGGATAACCGCACCCTGGAGAGGATTGTGAAACAAAACCCATTCAAAAATGTGGGGGAGATTCACAAAGAGTGGACTGCAGCTGGAGTCAGTGCTTCAAGAACCGCTACCACTCTCTGATGAAAGTAAATTTTGCATTTCCTTTGGAAATCAGGGTCCCAGAGTCTGGAGGAAGAGAGGAGAGGCACACAATCCACGTTGCTTGAGGTCCAGTGTAAAGTTTCCACAGTCAGTGATGGTTTGGGGTGCCATGTCATCTGCTGGTGTTTGTCCACTGTGTTTTCTGAGGTCCAAGGTCAACGCAGCCGTATACCAGGAATTTTTGGAGCACTTCATGCTTCCTGCTGCTGACCAACTTTATGGAGATGCAGATTTCATTTTCCAACAGGACTTGGCACCTGCACACAGTGCCAAAGCAACCAGTACCTGGTTTAAGGACCATGGTATCCCTGTTCTTAATTGGCCAGCAAACTCGCCTGACCTTAACCCCATAGAAAATCTATGGGGTATTGTGAAGAGGAAGATGCAATATGCCAGACCCAACAATGCAGAAGAGCTGAAGGCTACTATCAGAGCAACCCAGTCTCTCATAACACCTGAGCAGTGCCACAGACTGATCGACTCCATGCCACGCTGCATTGCTGCAGTAATTCAGGCAAAAGGAGCCCCAACTAAGTATTGAGTGCTGTACATGCTCATACTTTTCATGTTCATACTTTTCAGTTGGCCAAGATTTCTAAAAATCCTTTCTTTGTATTGGTCTTAAGTAATATTCAAATTTTCAGAGATAATGAATTTTCCTTAGTTGTCAGTTATAATCATCAAAATTAAAAGAAATAAACATTTGAAATATATCAGTCTGTGTGTAATGAATGAATATAATATACAAGTTTCACTTTTTGAATGGAATTAGTGAAATAAATAAACTTTTTGATGATATTCTAATTATATGACCAGCACCTGTATACTACATTGTTTTTAGTTACCTCTTAGGTGTTGGACAGCAACTATACATGTTGTCTTCCTTAACTCAGATATGGCTACAGATAAAGAGAGATAGAGACCACCACCTCATCAATCGGGCAAGATAATGTTATCTCATTATGACTCATCATATAGGATGTCTCTTGGTCAGCATTCGTTCTCAGTTATAATACTGTCAGCATTGTGTCTGGTGAACTCTCACCTCTGGATCTCCATAAATGGAGGCTGAGAAGTACCGATGAGTTGTGAACAAGGGTGTTTTGCCTGGAGTTTTCAGTTTTGGCTACCAATCTTGTTTGTGTGCCTTGGCACTTTAAGTCTGCACATTATGGAGCCTCACCTGCAGTGGCGTGACTTGAATGGAATGACTCAACAATCCTCATTTTTTTTAAAAGCAGACAAAGCAAGACAGGAGCACGAGCGTTGGCACTCATAGCCTCCCCAGTCCAGGATCCCATTAGAGGACCAGGCATGATGCCAGAGAACAAAATTTCGGAAACCTGATTGCTGTACCAAGCCATTTGTTACACCGATCGATCGAAACCGATAAATAATACTTTCTACAACATCATGATGTTTGTAAGCACTTTCGTGATGGTGTAATGGAAAATGTCCTGGTCATCAAGAAAACATGTTGTTGATGTGTTACCAAACCTCATACAACTGACAAATCTCCCACACGCACTCCCACATCTTACCGAAAGTGAATTTTGGACGCCACCTCTTTGCATCATGCCCATTAGATTAGATTGATTATGTGTTGGCATGTCAGACGTTGCTGTGAGCTTGATAATGAGACGCTTCAGGCACTCATTAGCTAATTTGCTTGACAATGTAATACAGACCAGCAGCTGTCTTGAGTTCTCCATTCCCAGACTCTGTGTCCGCCCAGTCCAGTCTAAACATCAGGATCGGTCAACAAACCCCCCAATCATACTCCTTTTTGGTTTAAAGGGACAGATAAATCTCATTTACTCATCCTCATGTTTTCCAATCACATTTTCTTTATTCTGTCGAACACAAAAGGAGATGCTACACAGGATGTTCACACTGTTCTTTTCCTTTTAAACATCAAGCCTGTTTGTCAAACTTCAAAAATCATAAAAAATCATCATAGGGGCCATTCACACAGAATGTTTTTGTGGTTAAAAAATAAGATGAAAAAACACAAGCTCTTGTCAACTTTTTTAGAAATCCATGTCATGCACGAGATGCTGAAAAGACGTGAAATGTGAGCACAACGGTCAAACACGTTCATCTAGCACATTTATATAGTAAAACAATGAAAAAGCCGTGCAGTGAAATGCAAAAATGTGTTCTGTGTAAATAGCCCCTAAAATTTTTAGTCTATTCCTCACATAAAGATGTAGCATATGAGTCGTATGGACCACTTATGTGTATAGTAAATAGTCTCTGGTCACCATACATTTTCATTATACTGTACAGTGCAAAAGAGCAGCAAAATATCTCCTTTGTTCAAACACCCACACAATCTCATTCCTAAACAACAACAATTCGCCTGTGTCTATTAAACCTTAAAGTCTTTTCAACCACATTTTTGTCATTTCTGTGATACAAATATTCATATTATGACAGAAGTACTGGGATAAAAATGTATAGTTCTTATATAAACACTGATGTCTAGCGCTTTAAATAGCGATTTTATCGATTACATTGTTACGCCACCAGGTGGTGACAAGTTACTGTTAAAAAATGTATCTGTCATTGAATCATTAATTTAAGAGATTAGTTTAAAATGCTGATTCATCCAGTAATGATGAACTAACTATTTATGAGTGAGTTATTGAATCATACATTCAAAAAAAAAAAAAATGTATTTATATATAATTCAGATTAATTAAACATTTTAAATAGACTGCAGCATTTAACATTTTGTCTTTATTTTGTTTAGTTGTCTGTTCGTTATTGTGTGAGAATCGTGATCTCTGTTTGAAACAGAAAAAAATAATGTTTCTCAATTTATCCAGAATCATGCAGTTCTGTCAGGACCACTATCGTCAAAGATGATTGACTATTAGCATAGAGTTAGCATAGAGCAGCAATAACCCCACTTAGGGTAAACAGAACAGAACCAACATAATGTATTGCAGATATCACTAATGTCGGTAATAATTTGGGAATTTAGTCTGATTTAATGGGAATCAGAATACCAAATCCTGACTGACGAGAGGAGGAGCTGGGTATGAAGGAGGGTAAATGAGCACTGGAGAACACAATAGCTGCTGATAGTACTGAAGGAGCTTATATATGTATGCTGTGATAGATGTCGTATTCCTATAGGTAGACTTGATCAGCTGATGCGAGTTTGACTAACGTGACCTGCCAGAACTGACTCTATGCTTGATCTCTATTTGTATGCAAGTCATATAGGTTTTGAATGACATGAGGGTGAGTAAATGACCCAAATGACCCCCCCCCCCCCCACACACACACACACACACACACCTAACCTAAAACAACAATAGCCTATCTATAAGGATAAGGATATCTTTGAGCTGGAATCACAATGTGACTCATACTACTCTCTGGAATGATAGGAATAAGTAAAGATTGGTATCTTTTGAGGCAGGTCCAGTGGCAGTGAGATTGTCTGCTCTCTGCAGTGCTGAAGGGTGAGGAGTGGCAGTCCGGATGGAAAGGGTGGGGCAGCACAGATTTTCAGGATGCAGCGATCAGCTCACAGGAAATAGGCCAGGAGATAGAAGGCTGAAGGCTTTTACTTTTATTTCAATATGAAAAGTGATATTGTCTGGAGACATTAGAAAAATATATACAGTATATAAATGAAAATCTGGTAGTAGAAACTTAAATCTTTACTGATCATAGACACTTGTTGTGAATGCCTCTAATAGCAGTTCAAAATTTGTGAATGACAATTCCAATCACTTTCTTGAAAATATCGTTTTAACTGGTAATCAATTTAATAATTAAAAAAGTCTTTTCAATATCTATTACTACAATGGATTATGATTAATGATAATATAATTATAATAATATGATTATGATAATAATAACATCATACACCATGACATAATTTTGGTGGGCAAACAGCACAAACATTGGTATTTATTAGAAATGGATTTGATGAAAAAATTATATATATATATATATATATATATATATATATATATATATATATATATATATATAATATCATATAATTTTTGGGGTATTGTTTCAAACCAATATCCCACTCTGTTGGATACATTTTCAAAATATATGGTAATGCCAAAATTAAAAAAAGGTTAAGTATTAAAATAAACTTCAAGTTGACATCTTTGTGTATAGACACTGTCAATCCCTCACTGAGCAATTACTAAATTTTGCTCTGTATTTCCACACTGTTAGTATATCCGTCCTGTTTATTTTATTTTATTTAGGGCAGGGGTGTCCAATCCTGCTCCTGTAGCGCCACTGTCCTGCAAAGTTTAGCTCCAACCCCAACTAAACACACCTGAACCAGCTAATAAAGAGGTGCGTCCCAATTCGCGTACAATCCACCCTAAATAGTATTCGAAAATAGAATTAGTACGTCCCAAATCATAATATGTTGAAATGAGTATTCCAAAGACTATTTCCGGTTAGAATTCGAAGTGCAAATCGATGCACACTCTAACGGCTAATATTGCCCACAGCCCATTGCGATAAAAAGTGTTAAAAATCTACAAACATGATGGATGTGCAAGTCGGACGGTTAAGTAGAAAGGTTTAGATAAAGGGGTTTGAGTGAATAATTATCAGTATCTAACTTGACAAAATATATTTATTTAATACTATCCACATTATATTTCATCTGCAACAGCAATGTGAACGTTTGTAATGATACTTTTGGCCATTAACTTTTAAATGCATCATTATATTTAAATTGCAAACACATAAGGAGAGTCTTCACATGAAAGACCCACGAATGGCAGATCAACGTGCTACCACATTTCTCTCTGATACGGTACGAAATTAAAGTATGCGATTTCGGATGCAGCCATAGGCAAACTAGAACCTTCTACAGCATATTTCTGACCTTTTATTTAAAATGAGCTTTTTACCTTTTATGTACTTCCTTAAATTACAAAACAAGTATGGTCACAATTAATTAAATATTTTTGAGTTAGTAGTATAGGTATGAGGAGGGCCTATTTGCGTCAACAGATTTGCACTGCAGTCAGTGTTTAAGCCTAACCAATCTGGTCAGACAATAGTTTAATAAGTGACATAACCTGTAAGGAATGCTCAGTATTGGTCAAGTCCCAGGCTTGTGATTGTTGCTTAATATGCATGAAACACAGCTTCACACAACAAAAAAGACAGCATATTAATTGGCTATTTTTCTCAGCACAGGCGTATGCCAATGACCGTACTTCGAACTTGCATCTGGCGTGAAGACTAGCCAAAGAAAGCTGAAGTGGTTCATTTCTTTTAGCCAAGTTTTTGGCCTTCTCCAAGCCAAAAAGCAAAGTCTGTACTTTACTCATTGCCAAGCAAACTTCCCTGTCCTTCCATTTATATCCCCAATAACCAAAATAGTGAATTTTATATTGAATCACCATGCCTTTCATAAACACATTTTTCCTAATATCCCAGTCGATCACAGGGTTTTGCCATATAAGCCTACAGAGAAACGTCAAGGTAGTCTAAGAAATTCTAACTCAAAATAACTGGCAGCTCTGGCTGAATGGGATGGAACATAGAATAATTCATACCTTACTCTCTTTTAATAGAGAGTTTGTATTCCCTAATTTATAGGTTTGATTTGTTGTGGATACTTTCTGTACTTTCCTAATGGTTTTACATAAGTTAACATTTTATCAGTCTACAAACTTAGAGGCGGTTTTCACTGGTTAAACTTGTGTCTGGATGCTACAGATTTCAGGATGCCACTGGGTTAATGTTCTAACTTTGGTGTGACCCAAGCTTTGACTCATTGTTTCCTGGATATTTGTGTACTTTCTGTAAACCTGAAGAAAATATTTTGTTGTTTGCGCCTTTACTGCTCCATCCCCTTCATCCCCAGTAAAATAATCAAAAGCACATGTGAACCCAGATGAAAATACTCTGGCAGGAGTATCAACGCCCCTTGTGTGTTTTCATTTACTGCTCAAATTTTGGCTGAAGCTGTATTGCAGTTCTGAAGAGCCTAATTTAGAGGTAAAAGTGTTCATTCATCAAGGACTGGGTGCGTCCAGCTGGATGCCAATTCCATATGAGATGTAGGTCATGGAGCACCATATGACTAGCAGTATGTTTACACAGGTAAAATCTCGGAAACCAGACGTCTGAAAATAGGCTAGTGCAACAGATCAGGACGTAAACATTTCTGAAAGGCTAATATGTCTGCAAGATGTTAGTTGTCTGACCTCTAGCTACTGAGCTTCTAAATAAAACCACACTTGATCCTAAGATCCAATGGTTTTCATTCAGGTCCTTAATTGGCTTACTGTGTAACAGTAATCTCCTGTTATCCTGAGTTAGTGTCTATTGGAGGCGAGAGCTCGGTGTGAAACCACAGGTCACAGTCAGGGTCATCAGCTTGTCATCAGCACGTACACACTGAAAAGTTCCAGGAGTGACAACCACATTAGATACGGGAGTGAATCCCCTAAATTATCATTCTGTGTGTGTACTGAACACGACTCCCTGCTGAAAATTGTAATGATTGACACAGTGTTAATGGCAATGTTCTCGCGTGTTTGGTATCAACTATTTTTAATATTACAGAGAAAAAAGACTTATGTTCTGCAATTTTAACTAAACCACCGCCTAGGTATTGCATTTTGTTCATGTTTGAAGTGTTGCCATGTCCACTTATAAGCATTTTCGAGCTTGTTGTTTGGGCTTGGCTCATAAATCAATCAAGTGTATGTTGTTATTTAAGTGGACAGTTCTTGTTTTAGCTAGATAAAGCAGTTGCATTTATTCTGGTTTGTTATGGGCTTGTTGTTTGCTGTTATTTCTATCTGGCAACACGAATGAGTCAAGGTTCAATGTCACTTTCGCTGTGATTTTTCTAAAGCACACATACAGAAGAGAGAGGCACATCTCCGATTAACAACTAGTTGTTCAGTTCTGTACACTGCGTAACATTTTTGTAATTCTGTTGTCACTACCTGGATTTTTTCGGGAGTTAAAGGGTTAGTTCACCCAAAAATGAAAATTCTGTCATTAATTACTCACCCTCATGTCATTCCCAAAAATATATTTTTAAAGATATTTTAAGATATTTTTGATGAAATCCGAGAGCTCTCAGGTCCCTTCATAGACAGCTATTTAATTATTTCGCTCTGTTCTGTGACTTCTGCTGCTAATTCGATAGATTAGATATATATATATATATATATATATATATATATATATATATATATATATATATATATATATATATATATAATATGTGTGTAGTATGAAAGTAATCTGGATGTACTACATTCGCCATGTTGTCATTATCATGTGACCTACCAGCGTCAGTTACGTCGCTTCACTGCCATTCACAAATCCTCTCCCGTGGCCTCATGGGATAGTAAAGTGTCCATCGTATGCACACTTCAGAATCTTGCCGGGAGAAGTAAGTCAACCGGGTACATTTTGCCTACTCTTTTATGAGTACTGTGAATTCGGACATATTTCTTTAGGCCTGTTTTTCACCTACTATATAGTAGGGATGTATGCGATTTCAGACGCAGCCATTGGTTCTCGCCTGCTTCGACACAGATTGCGACATGCAGTGTTTCGGTTGATGTGCGTTTGGATGAGAAATGTGCCCATTCGCAGAGTGAATCGGAATAAGATTTCCATTGATTTATAACTTAAATTCTGCTCTGTATCTCATACAAATAACCACCAGAGAAGACATCAACACACTGTTTTGGACAATTATTGGTACCGCATTTTATATACAGCTATCTATATGATATAAAAGATTTGTAAATATTTTTTGGGCTGTTAAAACATAATAATGCTATGTTTCAATGTTGTTATGTCCATATTGTACGTTTCAGCATCTACACAAACGTACAAAAAAGTATGTTTTGTGTCTTGAAAAGTTACGTATTAATACCTACCTATTAATAATGAGACCAGGCTGGTACAGAACAGAATTAAGCACTAAAAGGTGACAACCGAATCTAATTTGGAACTTCAGCTTTTGATTGTTTCTTTTAAGAGATTGGATATATCATAGCTTGAATGTTTCCCATCAACAACTTTATAGTGTTCATTGTGCCACAGCTTTCACTGTCACAGAAATTGTTTTACTAACAGCTTTATTTTGCTGGCTATGACACCTTGCCTAATCAAATATGCAGAGTGCACATTCAAGTTTCTAGCGCTGACAAGTGGGATGTCAGTGACAACATTGACAAAATGACAAAATTTTAGTATTATACTATAAACCCTTTTAAAAACAACATTTTCTGGGACTTCCTGGTTAAGGGATCACCTAACGCTTTCAATGAATGCTAAGAAATTGAGAAAGCTAAATTTAAGGAGGTTTGATGTTTAAAAAAAAAATCCAAACCAACAGCCACATTTGTTTGCATGTTTCAGTGTGCAGTGATTTATTTTCTTTCTTTCTTTCTTTCTTTTTTTTTTTTTTGGAAAAAAAAAAAAAGTTTGATAAGTATAAATGTACTTGTCTAATCATAGCTTGTGCTATTTTTATGTTCAGCTGAATCTCATGGAAAATTTTACAGAGGTTATGTTTTTTTTTTTTTTCTGTTTGTTTTGAGGTCCTAACAATCTTGTAGGATGAGGGCTAAGCAACAGCCAGAAGCAAAAGAAATGACGTGGCCCTTTCTACATAATGAGGGGTTCCCTGTCTACAAAAACAGGCAGCGCTGAGTTCTTCGCCATGTATGTTTTTCTCATTTGGAAATAAAGACCTTGGTAGCACAGCTCTGACTCATCTCTACTTGATTTGCTGATTTCGGTTTCCCCTGTGAGTACAAGAGGGAACAGGGAAGAACCAGATACAACTGGTTTTCAACTGTTTTGTAACTGTGAAAAGAGTCTTGGAGGGCACACAGTATATGAACTATACCAACAGTATAATCATAGATGTATTGTGAATTGTATGGTATTTAGTTGTTCCCCAACCAAATACTTTTGGTACAATATTATTATTATTGTTATTATTATTATTATTATTATTATTATTATTATTATTTTAGCACTTAAAATAAGACCAGATACACTGTAAAAAAAAAAAAAAAAAAAGATTATTGGAGTATATTTTAAGAAAATACTATTTACGTTTTTCAACTAAAAAAATGTTTCATTCAATGGGTTACCTGCCATTTCTTTGTAATTTACTAGTAATTTCTGAGTATAAATCATATTTTCTTAAAAAAATATGCTCCAATACAATTTTATTTAATTTTTCATTTTAATTTTTAAATATCTGTATCTGTCTTTTTTAAATGCTTCATTTACTTCATTTTCATTATTTAAAAATTATAATATTAATAAGTATTATTATTATTATTATTAATAATATTATTATTGCAAATTATTATTATTGCAAATTAGTTATGTTAAAGACTAAATGTTGCACATTATTATTATTATTATTATTATTATTATCATATCATAAAAATGGTAAGTATATATTTAGGAAAGATATAAATGGTTCCTGCTGAAAAACAAGCAGCCTTCATTGTTGACGAACATTTTTGTTTACGTAGCCCTTTCTCTAAATTTAAGGACCATTAACCGGGAGGACTAAGTAAGGAAATGTAGGAAAGTGACTCATGGGTAGAAGTGCAAAATAGGTTTAAAGATTGACCAAATTTAGAAATCATACGCCTCACCTGTTTATTTAGCCGGATTCTCTGGGAGCCCTGCCCAGGAAGGCCATTTAAATGGGGCATTGTGAGTGGCCGGAGTGAAAAATGAATGAATTTGCTGTACCAGCATCCCACTGAAAACACATCAGGCAATAACTCCTAAAATATCTCATGCAGAAGTATGACCTAATGTTTTACTTTTGGTTTTCTGTGGTAATGTGGGTGTGGGGAGTGATGGCATGACATCTTGGGCAGCCAGTAATCTTTGCCGATCTTTATGACTCGTGTTGCTAGCAGCCAATGACTGCCAATAGTAACGGCTGATGCAAAAATGTTTTTTTCTCTCCCCAAGACTCAGTTTTGCTGTGGTTTTGACAGAGGAAACTGAGTTGAGGGTGGAGTGGCCTATTTGAAACACATTGAAAGGCATGTGCTTTTGATAAATGGGAAATACCATTTTAAGTGCACTTATTAAAGTTATGTTCATAGTTAATAGTAAGATTTTTAGTACAAGTGGCAAAATAAAATACATTTCTAAATCTGCATTAGAATAGTGCAACCCTCCATTTTGTTGTGTTGTGCACTTGGACAATTTAAAGCACATGGCAAAAACGTGTCAAATTCGCATGCCCATCTGCGTCATCAGGGCCAGCCACTTCCTGCTTCACTTCCCCCGTCTGTGTTTACAGTGACTTTGTATTACCATGGAAACAGTCCCCTTGCCTACAGAGATTACAAAGAAAGAAAAAAAATCATCTGACATAATCGTGCCATTTAGGAAACTCTTATTCATGTCTACCCTGTCGCTGACCTGAATTCCTGCCGCTTTCAAAGAAACCAGACCTTGAAATCTTCCACAGACTTTGCACTTGTTTTAATTGACAGATTTCTGTTGTCAGTTTTAGGATAATAAAGGCATCTTTATTGATGTTCTTTCTGAGCTAAGTGAGACTTTTCCACCCATGGTCGGTCAGTATCCTTTTTAGATCTCAGGCCATAAACACTACATGGGGTGTGTGGAGTTGGTGGGGATTAGGAGGTTTTGGCTAATAGCAGGCTAATTGTAGACAGCTTATTTCATACAATCTGTTGCGAGCTACGTAACGCAGTGACTCCGCATGTCGACATTAATTAGGATGTTTATAGCCAACGTTGTTAGTGTTGTCCACCCACAGCATATGCTGTATATGGAAAGACATTAGTGCATGAAAAAACTCTCATGGTCCTGTTTATCCAGTGCATCCTCTGGACTTTGTTATACTGACATTAGAAACATCTGTTTGGTTTACTAAAGCCTTAAATCAAACCTTGTTCGGTGAGCCTTTTTACCAGAAATGACTAAATATGTGGACTAATGTTACAATGAGGGATATCAAAATGAAAAACAAAATGTGTCATCATTTACTCACACAAAAAGAACCATTTAAAATTATGTCCAAGCTGCTCCACATTATGAAAGTGAACGGTGACTACAGCTATTCATTTTAAGAGTTACGACTTGCATGTTTATCTATTCCTCACACAATGCTATTATATGATTTTAGAAGACTTGAAATATGGTGAATGATTAATTTGGACTACTCTAACCTCCTGAGAACCCAAAAAAAAAAACATTTTGTGGATATACACTCACCTAAAGGATTATTAGGAACACCATACTAATACTGTGTTTGACCCCCTTTCGCCTTCAGAACTGCCTTAATTCTACGTGGCATTGATTCAACAAGGTGCTGAAAGCATTCTTTAGAAATGTTGGCCCATATTGATAGGATAGCATCTTGCAGTTGATGGAGATTTGTGGGATGCACATCCAGGGCACGAAGCTCCCGTTCCACCACATCCCAAAGATGCTCTATTGGGTTGAGATCTGGTGACTGTGGGGGCCATTTTAGTACAGTGAACTCATTGTCATGTTCAAGAAACCAATTTGAAATTATTCGAGCTTTGTGACATGGTGCATTATCCTGCTGGAAGTAGCCATCAGAGGATGGGTACATGGTGGTCATAAAGGGATGGACATGGTCAGAAACAATGCTCAGGTAGGCCGTGGCATTTAAAAGATGCCCAATTGGCACTAAGGGGCCTAAAGTGTGCCAAGAAAACACCCCCCACACCATTACACCACCACCACCAGCCTGCACAGTGGTAACAAGGCATGATGGATCCATGTTCTCATTCTGTTTACGCCAAATTCTGACTCTACCATCTGAATGTCTCAACAGAAATCGAGACTCATCAGACCAGGCAACATTTTTCCAGTCTTCAACTGTCCAATTTTGGTGAGCTCGTGCAAATTGTAGCCTCTTTTTCCTATTTGTAGTGGAGATGAGTGGTACCCGGTGGGGTCTTCTGCTGTTGTAGCCCATCTGCCTCAAGTTTGTGCGTGTTGTGGCTTCACAAATGCTTTGCTGCATACCTGGGTTGTAACGAGTGGTTATTTCAGTCAAAGTTGCTCTTCTATCAGCTTGAATCAGTCGGCCCATTCTCCTCTGACCTCTAGCATCAACAAGGCATTTTCGCCCACTGGACTGCCGCATACTGGATGTTTTTCCCTTTTCACACCATTCTTTGTAAACTCTAGAAATGGTTGTGCGTGAAAATCCCAGTAACTGAGCAGATTGTGAAATACTCAGACCGGCCCGTCTGGCACCAACAACCATGCCACGCTCAAAATTGCTTAAATCACCTTTCTTTCCCATTCTGACATTCAGTTTGGAGTTCAGGAGATTGTCTTGACCAGGACCACACCCCTAAATGCATTGAAGCAACTGCCATGTGATTGGTTGATTAGATAATTGCATTAATGAGAAATTAAACAGGTGTTCCTAATAATCCTTTAGGTGAGTGTAGTTTATAAGGTCGTTACATAACAAAAAATAGAAGACATTTTTGAAAAAAATATATTGTTTTCCTATATTTTCCTATGGACCCATTTATTAAGAAAATTAACATGAAAAGACATAAATGTGACCCTGGACCACAAAACCAGTCATAAGTCGCACGGGTATATTTGTGGCAATAGCCAACAATATATTGTATGGGTCAAAACAAAGCACCCTCAGGTTCCAGATTTTCAATAGTTGTATCTCAGTCAAATATTGTCCCCCTAACAAACCATACATCAATGGAAAGCTTATATATTCAGCTTTCAGATGATGTATAAAACTCAATTTCAAAAAATGTACCCTTATGACTGGTTTTGTGGTCCAGGGTCACAAATAGGCAAAAACAATGGGTTTTTTTTTTTTTCATCCACCAATCAATTTTAGGTTTCAAGCTTTTTTTTATCTAAACTTTGTGTAAAGATGATTCTCAACTATGTTATGAACGATATAACAGAATGATTTGATATACCATTTTACTTTATGCAATATGTGTGTAAACATGGCTTCTTGGTTCTTGGGGCAACATGTAATGAAAAACAGAAGTGTAATAATGGGAGTAATAATTGGGAATATTTTCATAAGAATATCGATATATAATTTCTTTCCCTATTCACTTGTTGTGTCTCCAAAATGCCTGGCATGCTATGATATAAGTCCTAATGTCCTCTACAGGGGTCATGTATGAAATCAATGTTCTGTTTCCTTACAGAAAGTCATATTAAGATTTTAAACACCATAACATTTTCCTGAGATGTTGATTTCTGACAAATAAACTTTCTGTCATTTTTAAAGACCAAGGAGAGTTGTCAAGGTGAAACCTCCAAATATTTGGTATCTCTGCAAAGCCCTGAATGTGCTCTTTACAGGACATCCAGACTGTGGCATGTATGTTGTCAGAGAAATTCATTAAAATATATTGTCCTCTACAGAGGCAAAACGTCTGGGTCTCAGGATTATTGAGGCGTTTATGGTGCTTTTTGGTCCTTTTTAGTTTTAGTTAGGCAGCCCGTGGTCACCATTCACTTTCATTGTGTGGAGGAAATCAGCATGAACATTCTTCGGTATATAGAGTATTGTGTAAATAAACTCAAATATATCTGAGTATAAAATGTTTTCCTTTTGTGTTTTATTGAAGTCAGTCAAATGGAGTGACATGACGGTGAGTAAATGCTGACAGAAAAATTGAAAGAGACATTGTGTCGATTAACTTTTTTTCTTTTAGGAAAGTACCCAGTTTTCCTGTAAATGGTTAATTTTTCCTCAGACTCACATGATGTGTGGCATTCACAGTACTGTCACATTACAGTCATGTTTTATGTGGTCATGTTACTTTGGAGAACTGTTTGACCCCACATTGTTTACACAGGAAGTGCTAAATTTTGATTATTAATTCCTCCAGGAATTCTGCCAGGTGACGTTATTGCATTGCCTCACATGGTGTGGGATCATGTCAATGCATATGCTCTTTGAAAACAGCGTCCTCTTTACCTGAGGTGTATATGTACGCTCTGAGCTTAAGAGACTAGGAATAGCAGGTGCTGGCATGAGTTCTTCCAGGCTCCTTTGATTAATAGTTAATCTCTGCTCTCACACATGAAGTCCTCAAACTGAAGCTGACGTGTTTACTTTCGTTGTCATGTCTCTCTCGGTTGACAAATGAATGACTTTGCCCTTTCAAGGACATGATAATGTATCCTCACCCTTTATTTGCAGTTTGCAGTCTTGTTAATGTTACATAGCCGCCGTGACAATGTGTAATAGGATTTCCGTTTTTCAACAGAATGAAATGGAACATGCCAGCTGTCTTGCCACCAGTGTCCAATACTTTAAACTCTGCCTTTGCCAGTATTAATGGCTAAAATCAAATTTTAACAAAGCTGTTCAAAGGATGTTTTCACTTGAAACAGAGAATTGAATTTTAATTTATTATGGTTATAAAGTCAAGATGTTAAAGGTTAGCAGCTGTGAGCAGTTTGCATAAGGCATTAACGATTACAGACTCCAAATAAATACATAAATAAACAAATGAAATAAAAATATTAACTTTAAGTTGAACAGGGGTCACTTTGCAAGGGAAGCCTGTTTCCGGCCTAAAGGTCCTTGCACACAGAGTCCGAAATCCTCGTCCGAAATGTTCGCGTGTTTAAAAATAAATTCAACCTTATGTTGTGTCAATCACGTTTACACACTGCCTCCGAAACTTTCGTCCATCATTAAAAAATTATGATCAGGTTTGATTTTCTGCATTTTTTCACATCTGCTCAAGCATTTTGAGAGGGGTTTCCACAATTCAGAGCCACCGGATGACGAATATGAAAAAACGCATACGAAAATTTCGGACTCAGTGTGCAAAGACCTTAAAAGAAGTTGTGAGATTTAAAATAAGACACACTGATATAAACTCACAGTTGGGATTACTGGAATTGTTTCCATGCATTTATTAACATGATAAAAATGACAGTATACCATTCAAAAGTTTGAGCTCGATTAAAAAAAAGAAATGTTTTAATGTTATTGAAATAAGTCTCTTATGATAATCAATGCTGCATTTATTTGATAAACGCAATGAAACAGTTATGAAAGAATTAATAGAATTAATTTAATTACAATTTAAATTAAAAAATGTAATTTCTGTAATGGCAAAGCTGTATTTTCAGCATCCTTACTCACATGATCATGATCACATGATCACGTCACATGATCAGAAATCATTCTAATATGCGGATTTGGTGCTCAAGAAACATTTCTTGTTTTTATCAATGTTGAAAACAGTTGTGCTGCTGATTTTTGAAAAACTTGTTTTTTTTTTAACTATTAATTACTTTCTAATAAATAAAGTCTTGACCACAAACTTTTGTAGTGCAAGTTCAGCACCCCCATCTGAAATCGTCTCATGCACAATAACAGCTAAAACAACTTATACCCACACATGAATTCTTCTTTACCTCATCTTGTTTGTCCTGCGTTTTAGGGGTTTCAAAACCACCACATGTTTCGCCTCCCCTGTGTTGTAAGTTTATGACGACATGATATAATGAAGCGCTTAATTCCTCTAAAGCCAACTGGCCAAAAAAAAACTAAAAAACAGGAAGTGCTTTGTACAAGGAGACAATATTGTCTCACCACACTGGTTGCCTAGGTCTACAGTACACTACACCATTGTGTATACAGCATAGATCAGTGTTGTTATCAGTTGCCTGGTAACGGATCAGCATCTCATTTTGCATGTTGTGACTCAAAATACATTACTACAGACACCCACACTTTGATGAAATGACGAAAATCTACATGATGAAACCATGTTGAAATCTGTCTAATGTACAAACAGGTTAATTCTCATACTAATTATTGTCATGGTGATACTATTTCATGTTGCAAAAAAATAGCACTTCTGTCTCTAATTTGACTGTATTGTGTATAGTACGTCTGGCTCTCTATAAGCAGTCACTGCATGGTTTAAATTATATGTTGCAAGACCTTTAACATGGCACTTATACAGGTGGGTGAACATGCCAAACTCCATTTGCTCTAAACAGCCCGCCACATGTCTTTGAGTGTCTATGTGTAGCAGGATTTGCTACTCTCGCTCAGGAAAAACAAACCTCCTGTGACACAGATTTCAATTAGTATTAGATAAGACTTCCGGCTTGGAGTTCAAGGCCATATGCTACAGGATTTTCTGGAGTGGATCTCTAGCTCTGATACAATTAAACACATGTAATTAATCCCCAGTATTTATTTATTTATTTAGTTAGTTTTTAAGAAATAGCTAGCAGTAAAAGTTCCTATTTCCTGACAGATATCACTTGAATAGGTGTCTGTGAACTTTAAGCTTTGTAAGTAACAAAACATATACCCCCGGTTTCACAGACAAGGCTTAAATCTAGTCCCAGACTAAAATGCATGTTTGAGCTGTTTTAACTTAAAGCAACTTGCACGGTCATATCTTAAAATATGTCTCAAGATGCACACCAGTAATGTTTATTTTCTAAGGCACATTTATAAAAGCTACTTAAATGTCCTAATTTAACAAAGGTCTAATCCTGGCTTAATCTAAGCCCTGTCTGTGAAACCGGGCCATATTGTTTAGCCAATTATAATACTTTGAGGCCTGTCAGCCATTTTGACGGTTTTGGCTTTGACATGTTTTCAGGCACTTTTGCAATTCACTTTTGCTATTAAATGAAAATATATTGTAGTTTAAATTTATATTAAATGCAGTTAGCTGAACTTTAAAGTGCTTTCTGACCCATTTACCCTGTTGAAAAAAAAGCATATGTTGGTTAGGTATGTTTTGAAGTATGGCAGCTGGTTTGAGCTGGTTTAAGCTGGTCCTTAGCCAGTCATGAACTGGTTTAAGCTGGTCAAGTGCTAGTCCTAAACTGGTCCTAAGAAACTAGCTCCAGCTCAGGACCAGCTTAAACCAGCTGAATATTGAATATTGCGAAGCGCTCCCTCTGCGTGCTATGACTCCATGTTGCTTCAAGCGCATCATTCTGCGCACAGGATGCGCATTAGCGCATACATGCTTTGTGCCGCTCTGTATTGAAGTCTTTCATATTATAATACTTTTGTTATCCATTCTTCTTCTGTCCTATCTATCATATGTTGCTGCCTCATTAAAAAACTGCGCTATAAAATGTCTTTTAATTTTATAGTATATATTTATATATATTTACTTGTTTTTCATGAATGTAGCCTATTTTGTTTTACAAAGTTAGGAATTAAGTCAAGCCTGATGCCTTGCACAACAGAATGATCCAGGTATCTTCCACACAGTGAGACATTGTTTATTAGTTAATTCAGCACTTTTTAAAATTATTATTTTAACATTGGATCGGTACTCTGTATCGGCCAATACTGAATCCCAGATATTGGTATCAGAGGCAAAAAAACCCTCCAAAAAACAGCTCGGATAATGTGGCTTTTTAATAATTGAAGTAGTCTTACATGCATGAATTAATGCTTTTTTTCATGCATGAATTAATGATGATTCATGTACCATAACCATAGCTTTATCCATAGATAGTAAAGATCAATGTTTTTTTTGTGAACATAGAAAACATCATGATCATGCGTAATAAACCATAATTCATGATACTCCTCTTAGTTAATGTTTTAATTAAGGTGTTGTTCATCCATGAAGTCATGAATGAAAGACTTTGAACTCCTGTTAGTTCCTGATGATCCATGAGATATTAATGCATGTAGTAATGCATAAGTCCTGCATGAATTAATGCATGAATTCATGATAATTCATGTACTCTTACCGTAAAGTGTTACCAAGAAAGTCATGTACTAACCCAACAATGAAAAGTATCCCATAATTTACTCTCAAGCCATCCTAGGTGTATATGACATTCTTCTTTCAGCCGAACACAATCTGAGTTATATTAAAAAATATCCTGGCTCTTCCAAGCTTTATAATGGGAGTAAATGGTAAATGGATTTAGAAGCCCCAAAAAACGCATACATCCATCATAAAAGTAATCCATGTGCCTCCAGGGTGTTAATAAAGGCCTTCTGAAATGAAGTGATGCGTTTTTATAAAAAAAAATATCCATATTTATAACTTTATATAACACAGGTCTAGTTCCGGCGGAAGAGAGAGCCAATGATTATAATTTATGCACTTTTTTGGGCTTCAAATTCTCAGGTACTATTTACCCACATTATAAAGCTTGGAAGAGCCAGGACATTTTTAATATAACTCAAATGTGTATGGCAGAAAGAAGAAAGTCATATACACCTAGGATGGCTTGAGGGTGAGTAAAGTATGGGATATTTTTCATTTTTGGGTGAACTAATCCATATATTATATAAATATATTTGTAAATGAAGTTGTATGTATTTTAGTTAAGACATCAAAATAAGTGCACTTCTTTAAAGCACAACGAAAGATTATTAAAACAGTTATTTAAAATGTACTTTAAAGTAAAACTTAATTTGACATTTATTGTAAAGTGCACTTTTGAAAAGTGTATTTTAGTGTTTTAAGAAACATAGCCCGGAAAGTGTACTCTCTTTAAGTTCACTACAGTGGCCTTTTATTTCATTATAGGCTATCTTCAATAAAGATTTGTATACTTTTAAGATTTAAAGTAGGCCTACCCTACAAATGCACATTCAGTACAATTAAGCACCCTTCATTTTCACAAATGATGTCTTGTCTTTCTTGCAGTCGCTAAGTGGATAAGCAAAACAGCCTACCTCGCTAATAGCACCTTTTAGAACAATTTATTTTTGTTCTAAAAGGAAATACTGAATAGTTTTATTATTCTAGGCGTTGTGTTGCATTGCACATGCTTTTAAATACTGTCTAATCATGGACAAATAGTAGACATGTAGGAGATTTTTGAGCGTGAGAAGTGAATGTTCCCATGTTTGGTTGATAACTCCCACCTGCCTCCCTTAAAAACCACACATGCTTGACCTACAGATAATGTAGTAGACAAACCAAGCAGACTGGAATATGACTATGAAAAAAATAATGAAAGTGAATATGCATTCCAGGTAAGAGTGTAATCCAATCCCTCTTCAGGGGAATTGCTTCTTCAAGGATTTTTTTTATTCATTCCAGCATGAGGTCTCCACCCTTTTTCTGCAGAAACACAATCAATGTGATCAAAGGAGTCACTCAAGACAATATAACCAAAATTTCAATAAAAACGACAACATGCATACAGAAAATGAGGTTTATAAATTGGTTTTATTGGGCGCGTTGTATAACATCTACTATGCATCTGTACGTGACATCCATGTACTGTATTTGCGTGCAAGTTTGTATAGTAAGTGTTCCATGTCCTGTGAGTTTGTATGTGTTCTTTTGTTCGCATTGCATCAGATTGCAGATCGCTGACGCCACTCCTGTCTCGTCTGCCACTTTGTCGTATTGTAGCCTACTTTGCAAAGCAGAATTTTTTTTCATGTCATTACCCTTGACTTGTTGCTCTCACCTGTCAGAAAGAGAGAGCAACCTGAGCCCTCAGACTAGACCTACGGCAAAAATCTGTGTCTGTTCACACTTCATAACCAGATGAAATTCACAGACTGTTTCAAGATAGCACTGTCACAATGTATAGTAAGCTATGGTCTTAGTGGACTGGTGCCTAAGGCCTGTTTCACACAACATGTGCGAGCGGTATTTATTTTGGTGCCCATTTTAACAGGTTACAGCATTCACACTGCACGCATGAGCTGGAGTGAAGAAGTTTCAATGCTGAGTATACTTTGCTGCACTCAGCAGAAAAAAAATGCACTATAAACATATTTATCAACATTATCTTTTGCAATATAGGCTTTAAGAAGCGACATAAAGTAATGGAGTGAATTACTCTCCCATTAATAAAAGTTACAGATAGTGACAGGCACAAAAAAGTCAAAATCTGACTGTTGCAGGCCTTATGTAACAGACAGACACTGAAAAAAGTTACTTAGCTTTTATAAAGTTGGAAACTAATTAGATTTATTTAATTCACTAAAGCCGTTTGCACACTAGTAGTATAATAGTCCTTTACAACTGTTGCTCGTCAGACTGTTCGAACACGATCCCCGCTGTAAGCCGTCACACTGTAGGATCTCAGTTGTCGTTCATGTCAGACTGTACGGCAGTCAAGACACGTTAAAAACAGACGCATGCGAGAAGACTCGTACAGAGTTTTACATCATCGGTCCGTGACACACTCGGTGACTGTGAGCGGCATTACATGTGGGATTGAAATGGTGGCTTGCAAACAAAAACAGTCTCTAGCGTTAATTTTGATCATGACTCGTCTTGAAAAGAAAAAAAAAACGATGTTGTTGTCTCATTAAGGACAAGCATCAGGTTCTGCGCTCCGATTGTTTTTTGATTTGACGGTTGTCGTAGGAGAAGCCACACTGCAGGACTGTGCACCAAATCTTCTGACACTGACAGAATTTCGCGGGAGGTAAAATTTTATCACAACGGTCATTAATCGGCTGTCAGCGAACATGTCAAACTAGCGTTCAAAGACTTCAGATTTTAGCCTAGGATCAGAGGAATCTTTTAGGATTCTCAACATTTGTCTCAGATGGCCAAATCACAGTCAAAATCTTTTTTTTTTTTGCACGTGTGTGTGTTTTGGGTACTTTCTGTCCTTTTTTTTGTTTGTTTGTTTTTTGTTTTTTATGGGTCAGTGCATTATGTGCATATTTTTGTGTCCAAGTGCATTTTTTCCTTTTAAAATAATTTGATAAATTCATGGCATATATCACTTTATTCTATTCTAAAACCTATTTAGTTTGAATTCATTTTTAGCACATTTAAATAATAAATATTATTTTATGTTTTGGTATCTTAAACCCAAAAAATGAACAGACTAAGAAAACTATTTAAAATGGTGTCTTAATAATAATAAAAATAAATAAATAAATAAATAAATACTATAGCATCATTTTAAGTTTGAAACCTTTCACATAAACAAATTGTATAAATATCAGTAGTTTTAAAGATAGTTTGATAGTTAAAGATAGTTGAGATAATTGAAAAACTTTTGTCCAGCAATTTATATATTCTCAGATGTCAGGGTGGCACAACTGCAAACACGGCTTTTTAATTATGAATTGACAAGGTAATAACAGTTAACATGATAATGCATCATTCAGAGGAGCCCAACTGATCCTTGTGGCAGAGTAAAACAGTTTGTAGATTTCTCTAATACTGGTAAAAACTGCTAATTTCAAGTATGGGGAGATTGGTACTTTCCATGTCAGGTAGTACAATTATTTGGTTGTACCGCCTGACATAAAAACTGTCCAAAAAAATGAATGTAAACACTTTAAAATGTTATTTAACAACTGTTTAAACACATTGTTCATGACTCAAACATATGCATTACATCAGTTTTGAAAAGATTTTTGAAGCTTTATTTGTCCCTTACACAGGTGCACAACATTTTACCACTGAAAAAATTCCTTCTATTTTTGGCTATTCTTGACAATAACCCACATTCTCTTTCAGCAAGAATTCACAGCCATTGTCTTCAGTAATAATAGGTGAGCACATGGGGGAGAAAGATATAACAATAACAAATAGCTAGCAACTTGATAAGCAAGTGTGCCTGTTTCAGTGGTGTCATAAAGATGGCTGTCTTTACGGCCTTGGATCATTTCTTTAGTCCTGGCAACATATGAGTACTTGCAGTTCTTCCAGACACCATAGGGAATAGTGTGCTCATGCCCATGTTAAGAAGCTGCGGAGCTGTGCTTCCCAACAGAATGAATTTAGTCACTGGATGTTCCTTACTGTTAAGGACAAGTAGACTTGCCAAGTCCTGGTCTAGTCATTGAAAGGTCTTACTTTAGGTCCTGACTCAGCCTGGTAAAAAAAAAGAAAAGGAAAATGGTGTATGGTGTAGTCTATATTTAGATAATACAAATAAAAATAAATAAATAAAAAAAATAAAATAAAAAAACTATATATATATATATATATATATATATTAGCAAAACAAATCAGTTAATCTAGTGGCAGTCTCCTACTACTGTAATATTAATTGAATTTACAAAACTATTTGAAAATAATCAATGTTGTTGTGTTTTTTCAGTCCATAGCAGTGCTTTTTTTGTTCACTAAGAAACAGCGATGCAAATAATGAATCACTTTTTTTTTCAGCAAATGTGTGACAGTCTTTAGTCTTATGTAAACGCTCTGTACACCCATACAAACAGTGAAGAGGTTTCTGGGACGGCCAGCATGACTCAAACACTGATGACTTTTTATTTCCCTCTCTCTGCCTCACCCTCCGGTATGGACTCTTCACACCATGGTTGCCATGGTGACGCTGGTTCAATGCAAATAAACAGACATGGGATCTGTTGAACTTGGAGAATGATGAAAATAGATTTCATTAGGCGCGGCCTGGTTGATAAGTGGTGCTGGTGAAGCCATACAGTGGTAGTTGAGTCTGCTTGCACTTCACCTCCAGCCAGGCTGAGTGAGCTTTTCCCAGCCTCACTCCCAGAGCGAAGTGGGTCAGGTCCTGGCTGCAAAGGGCATTCCTGCTAAGCACAGATGTGTCACAGGAGGTACGAGGCCCCTGGGATTTAACACCAAACTGTAGGCTGCCTCAGCGAGTCCTGGGAAAATGCATGGTCAGCATTCATGCATAAACTTTACCTTATGTGAATATCTCCGTAAAAGGGTTTTAAAAGACTTTAAATCCAAGTAAAGATGGAGCGCCCACACAGATGTGTGTTATGTAATATTAAATATAATTCCTTAATCCAATAGTAACCTGTACGCTTTGAGCGGAGTCCTTAGCAGCTGAAATAATACACAACGGGCACCGAGGCGGTAGGAGACACCTCCTTCTGTGCACAGCTCGAGGCGACATGGTGCTAACACCAATATTCCAGATGTAATGAGGTCATTTGTAATATAAAGTATAACTGGTCGATTCACCTCTCCCATGAACCTTTAATGAGAACTACGATGACTGGTGAGTTCCCACTGCCCTATCAAACTGATAAGAAAAACAAATGAAAACATCCCCTGCTGTCAGTTACACATCTGTGCTTTCCAATAGTGTGAGAATGCTTATTTTTTATGTTTGTTTTGACCAAAACCACATCAGTGTTTATTTAGACCTTTTGGACAAAAACTATAATTAAATCCTTCTACCATCCAATTACCATCAAATGTTGTTGAATTACTCTGCACTGTCCAAATACAGTATTGTAAATTATTATAAATAATTAAGTTATATATGTATCAAGGCCGTAACCATGTCTTGAACATTAGGGGGGACCAATTTTTTAGAAAGCGTAAAGAAATACAACAGTGAAGAAAATGCTAGGTCTAATTCTATTTGGGAAATGGTCACTTTGACCTATTCGCAAATAATATTTGCATTAATTTGCATTTAAATATGCACACATGTACTTTTATTTGTATGCCTAATATGTTTCTTGTCTCGTCACACTCAGTTAGGAATTACAAAAATCACGTACATTTTCAATTCAGTACTGCAGTATTTGAGAAAAAAAGTTGAGTGGTTTGCATCACTGGATATTACTGTCAGTCGTTTAACATGTCTATCATAAAACATTTGACATGTATTAAATGTTTTGCTACATCTTACCTCACTCTCTTCCAACGTTAAACTTGAATTCACATTCTACTTCAGGTGAACGGTAAACCCCACCTACTTTGATTTGATTGGCATTCATCAACTCAATCATTTTGACATTGACCAGCACTGTTAGACCGCTGAGGCAGACCAGACTAAAATTTTAACTTTTAAACCTTTTTGTCATCCTAACAACATACAGAGTTCTGTTTCTAATTATTCAATTTGGCCATATTCTTGACAATAGCCCACATTCTCTCACAGCCATTGTCTTCAGTAATAACTGATGAGCACATGGGGGAGAAAGATTTAAAATTAACAAATAGCTAGCAACTTGATGAACTTGTTTCAGTGGTGTCATAAAGATGGCTGTCTTTACGGCCTTGGATCATTTCTTTAGCCCTGGCAACATATGAGTACTTTCAGTTCTTCCAGACACCATAGGGAATAGTGTGCTTCATTGAAAGGTCTTACTTTAGGTCCTGACTCAGCCTGGTAAAAAACAACTAAGGGAAAATCTCATGGCTATGAGTGCTCTCACAGCCTAGTGTAGTCTATATTTAGACAAAACAAACAAAATTTAGCAAAATTGCTTAATCAAGTAGCAACCTCCTACTAATATTAATTGAATTTGCAAAAAATATAATCATGTGTTATGTTTTTTCAGTCCATAGCAGTGTTTTTTGTTCACTAAGAAACAGCGATGCAAATAATGAATCAGATTGTTTTCTAATTATTGGGGGGGCCCTAATTGAAAATATAAAGATATATAAAATAATATATAGTAGCCCATTAGGAATGCTGTATGTGTTTTCTACAGTACAGCTGCAGAGCTGGCTGGTGTACCTTGGTACTTTTCTTCTTACAACTTTCTTGGACAAAGGTCAAGTACACCTCACTCTACAGCCTCTGCGAAGCTCTCCGGCTATCTAAGACTATCCAGCTCCCTAATTAAGCTGCTATTTCATTATGCAGAACTGTAACACTGCTAATGGCTGGGAGATATCTGTTATATCTGGATGTTTTAGTGTAAAGCAGGTGATTTTGATCCCAGTTTCCATGCTTCAGGGCATGATGGATGGCTCAGAGTCAGGGCATTGTTGATCAATAATGAAAGTCTCATGGTCTTTTGACTCAATATGAACGGGCAGAGCTTATAAAGCAACAACATGTGACTCTACCAGTACGTCTAGAGTGTCTACCAGGCACGCTATGACTGCCAATACAAATATGAATACAAACATAATTTGTGTTGGGCTCAGAGGGCACACTCCAATCAAATCGATTTTGCCCTTTTGAGGTCATTCTGGTGTCATGCACACATAACTGTGTTTCTCTTTCTGCACGTGCCACAGTCTTTCATATCAGAGCAGTGCCTGTCAATACAAAAAAAAACAACTTTGTTGAGGATCTGGACAGACGGACAGATTATAGTTGATCCATGATCGGCACGCATGTGACTTCAGGTTTAACCACCATAGAGTGAGAGTTTAAAATTTGCACGTGTTTTGTCTTGCTAGTTTACATATTCAATAGATTTTAAACCATTCTAGCGCTAGAAGAGGCAAAAGAGAATTTAATTCGGTACTCGCACACTGTTATCTGTGCGTCTCCTTGCACTTGGATGGACACATACACACATTTATGTCAAAATTCCCATCACAGTTGATTATGTCTTAAGTGAAAGTAAACAGTTGAGAAAGAAATTGGATGTGTATCGTTATATTGGACCCGTGCATTTAGTCCTAAAGTGACAGCAGCCTATAAATACTTGCTGTTGTCAGTCATTAATGTTAATCAAACAACAAAACACCATTTTAACAAAGATTAATCTATATTCAATTTATACAGTGAACATTTCTGTACCTGTACCTATTATTTTTGCATTAACTAGGTCTGCCGGAACTGGGAACACTTCCCATAACACCTGATGTACTCGTTACATCTTAAGAAGAATGGCATCTACGCTAATGTTAGTCTCTCTGTTTATCCCGAGGTTTACTGCAGTCGGCCAGATCCGGGCCGTATCCAGATTAGATGGTGGACCTGCGCCCAGACATGACCAACGCATCCCTGAAGTGTCTGCAGAGACCGTGTCAATTAGACTTCCCCTTGAAATTGCCTCACCGACACGGCATCCTTATAAACCCGTCTCCGGCGTGATGACTCCGATCTTTCGATAATTCTATTTAATAACTGTTTAATCGACACGTCATCCTCAATAAACCTTTCTCTGGCGTGATGCCTCCGATCTTTCGAATATTCCGATCTAATATGACTTCTGACCTGTAAGGTTGCCAAAATAATAATCATTCACTGCTTGTTAATTGGCCAGAGGAGAACTGGCACCCCGACTGAGCCTGGTTTCTCCCAAGGTTTATTTTTCTCCATTATGCCACCTGATGGAGCTTTGGTTCCTTGCCACTGTCGCCTTTGGCTTGGCTTGCTCAGATGGGGACACTAAATTTTCAAATAAATATCCAAATAAATTTAATTACTAAACTAAATTAACTATGTCAACTACATTACTTGAATATATATGATAATTGAAATGAGCTAGATGAGCTAGATTTCCTGTTTAACACTGTGAAGCTGCTTTAAATAATCTGCATTGTAAAAAGCGCTATATAAATAAAGTTGACTTGACTTGTACCTGAAATGAATACTACAGTTAGACCTTACTTTATTTGTAACTGTTATATTGTATTTATATGTTTGTAATTAGTGCATTTGTTCTTATTATTTACTGACTGTTCACTTGCCTAACTAATAAAGTTCAAACATTATTAAAGGCAAGTCGTTTTTTTTGCTGTGGTATAGTACTTACTTGTGGTAGAGTACTTACTTAAAGTTTGCTTTACGTAATAAATATAAAGCAAAGTTAGTTTTTGATAGATGGATGTTTTTATGGAATTTTTACACAGTTTTGTTGGTCTCTGAAATATCCAGAAAGTTGCATAATTTTTAATGAATTGAGGAATAATTTGCTTGCAAAAGATCAGTAGAGCTAAAAGGAATTTTGCAAAGCTTGTGGAAACTGCTTGGGACTGTTATTTATTATTTTTTTGTAATCAGTTTAGTCAACATGATCCTTGCAGCTTTAATAGGCATTCAATTCCCGAAAGCACAGTCACTTCTCATTTCTCAGAATGTTTCTCTGGGATTCGTGTCAATCTGTTTGTGCACTGGCAGACTGTAGATCTACATCTCTGCTTACCACAGATATAATCCATCTGGAATGATGGAAAAAGAGTTATGAAACCAACCTATATTTGAAAGCATTTTGCATACATCCACAAGATAAAGTCCTATGACTGCAAAACATCTCTGTGATCAAAGGCTTTGCAGGTTCTCCTCAGATGCCTTCTGCAAATACCATGAGATGTCTGGACTTTACTGGGTCATTTCATCTGGTCAGTGGGTAGCCACATAAACATTTGCAAAGGAAATCCTGGCAGGGTTGTCTTCTTCTAGGTGTCCCCCTTCTTTATTACAGTTCTTTCCTTAGGGTTAACCTGCCCAATAACAGTTGAAAGGAAGTCTCTTCTGACAGTTGTGTGAAGAGTAGCTGCTGGTGGACACTAGGCAGTTTATTGTCTAGCATGCAGACTGAGACCTAAAATAGATGTTTATAGCTCTGATTTTATGGATTGTTTTTATTTAGTTTCTTTCCCACCACCACCACCACCGCATGACCAGTGTTAGCTTGCTACAGTGACTGCACATAAACAGCTTTATCTTATATTAAATGTTTAAATACGTGAGCTATTATGATCGTAAATATATGTATAAAAGTTTGGGTTGATATGATTTGTTATTGTTTTTGAAAGAAGTCTCTTATGCTCATAATGGCTGCATTTATTTGATCAAAAATACAGTAAAATACTAATACTGAGAAACTATTTATAATAACTGTTTTCTATTTGAATATATTGAAAAAAATTATATATTCCTGTGATGCAAAGCTGAATTTTCAGCAGCATTCACTCCAGTCTTCAGTGTCACATGATCCTTCAGAAATCATCCTAATATGCTGATTTGCTGCTCATACAGTATATCAGACATAACATTATGACCATTCATCACTCTTCATCACAGCATTAGTGGGTGGGATATATTAGGCAGCAAGTGAACATTTTGTCCTCAAAGTTGATGTGTTAGAAGCAGGAAAAATGGACAAGCGTAAGGATTTGAGTGAGTTTGACGAGCCAAATTGTGATGGCTAGACGACTGGGTCAGAGCATCTCCAAAACTCTTGTGGGGTGTTCCTGGTCTGCAGCGGTCAGTGTCTATCAAAAGTGGTCCAAGGAAGGAACAGTGGTGAACCGGCGACAGGGTCATGGGCGGCCAAGGCTCATTGATGCACGTGGGAAGCGAAGGCTGGCCCGTGTGGTCCGATCAAACAGACGAGCTACTGTAGCTCAAACTGCTCAAGAAGTTAATGCTCGTTCTGATAGAAAGGTGTCAGAATACACAGTGCCTCACAGTTTGTTGCGTATAGGGTTGCATAGCCGCAGACCAGTCAGGGTGCCCATATTGACCCCTGTCCACCGCCAGAAGCGGCAACAGTGGGCACGTGAGCATCAGAACTGGACCACGGAGCAATGGAAGAAGGTGACCTGGTCTGATGAATCCCGTTTTCTTTTACATCATGTGGATGGTCAGGTGCGGGGTGCAGGGTGAGATGGCCGGGTGCCTGTGCGTCGCTTACCTTGCGTGTGTTGCTTACCCTATATATATATAAATACTGTCCATTTAGAACTTGAATAGGAAAAATTAATAAAATAAACAAGTTTTTATTTAATGTAAAAAAACATTGCAAACATTGCCTAGCTGGTGGATTCTTATTTAAATTTAAAATAGATCTATTTATTGTTCAGGAACAGCATGTGATATTCTCTGTATATTTTCCAGTGGGAAAATGCTGGTATTGTCCCGCTTTTCCGCATGGAAGGCATCTGTATGAGGTTTCATTTGCAAGAGAACAGCTCCAAACATTTACAGCCATTGGAAAAGTCACGCACAAAGCTTGACCTTGTTGAACGATAGACCACACAGACAAGCATTGCGTGCCAGCTATTGTGTTTACCTCCCACTCACAGGCTCTGGCTTGATGACTTCTCCCAGTCTGAGATGTTGATGAACAGTCTGATAGTACTTTATATTCCCTTAATTTCACACCATTGTGAGGAATCTTGCATTTAGATATGCTGACATTTCAACCAGACTAAAATGTTCATAAAGTGGATATTTTGATTTTATGTTACTTAATGTTGAATGTCTGTCCATTCATTTTCCATTATGGAAATGTGTCTAGTTCTGATGCAAATAATAGAAATTGTTTGTAATGAGCTTTATCTTTTAGCTCTCATTAATTATGTTTTTTCTTATGTGAACAAACAAGAGTTAAGGATGGTGTAGGAATTGTGAGGACAGGTGGTTTCAGCAACACTGGTGTGAATTGTTTGCCGTTCGGAGATTGTTGAGCATCTGCAGCCTCAGACAGCGCCCCTGTCTGCTTCAGCTGTTATGTAACTCACCACCTAACCCTGTGCTCTCTTCCTGTTCCTGATTGGCCTAGAGAAACCTTGTATTTGCATATCCTTTCCAAACGGGGCGATTGAGATTTAGCTCTGGATTTCTCTACCGATTTACTTGTGCTGTTTGACTTTCACATTCATTAAGCTTTAGAAAGCTTGACCACATTATTACAAGCTACTCGGTTGCATTATCTGGGGGTGAACATGAACCATAGTAAAGGTCCAGAATACCGATTGTTTTTGCCAGAAATACAGGCAAGTAGTCCTGTGAGAAGGAGCCTGAATCAATAAATCGAAGACTGCTCAGGTTTCTGTTTACGGATATCATATTGTGTGTTCATGCTGGTTTATACATAAGGGTTTCAACAACAAAATCGTCCAGATTTGTGTAATCAAATCATGGGAAAGGTATTTTACCCATATATAGACCACAGTAAGCCCAAAAGTGCACTGGTTAGAGTTTGCAGTCTCTTGAATCAAGTTTGATTGCAAATGCACTTGGTTTCAATAAATCCTATGGACCACCAAAGATGGCTGGTAAACATTTTTAGTTTAATCTTGCGAGGATAATGAGCTTTAAAATCAAATTAGAAACATATAGATGCCCTTCTGCATAACCACATTATAGGTTTGTAGTTGTAAAATCACACACTCGAACTCAGTAAACATCACACTTCTAGCGCCGTTCTGCCAACCCTTGTGCTGATGTTAATTTTAGCGTTCTGATATCATATACTGTTTTTTTGCAGAAGGAAATGCTGAAAAGATTCAATTATAACCAGACAAGGATGTTTAAGGTTGAAAGTAACTTCTATATCTGCTGCATATCCTATTTAACTTTGACATACACTCACCTAAAGGATTATTAAGAACACCATACTGTGTTTGACCCCCTTTCGCCTTCAGAACTGCCTTAATTCTACGTGGCATTGATTCAACAAGGTGCTGAAAGCATTCTTTAGAAATGTTGGCCCATATTGATAGGATAGCATCTTGCAGTTGATGGAGATTTGTGGGATGCACATCCAGGGCACGAAGCTCCCGTTCCACCACATCCCAAAGATGCTCTATTGGGTTGAGATCTGGTGACTGTGGGGGCCATTTTAGTACAGTGAACTCATTGTCATGTTCAAGAAACCAATTTGAAATGATTCGAGCTTTGTGACATGGTGCATTATCCTGCTGGAAGTAGCCATCAGAGGATGGGTACATGGTGGTCATAAAGGGATGGACATGGTCAGAACAGTGGTAACAAGGCATGATAGATCCATGTTCTCATTCTGTTTACGCCAAATTCTGACTCTACCATCTGAATGTCTCAACAGAAATCGAGACTCATCAGACCAGGCAACATTTTTCCAGTCTTCAACTGTCCAATTTTGGTGAGCTTGTGCAAATTGTAGCCTCTTTTTCCTATTTGTAGTGGAGATGAGTGGTACCCGGTGGGGTCTTCTGCTGTTGTAGCCCATCTGCCTCAAGGTTGTGCGTGTTGTGGCTTCACAAATGCTTTGCTGCATACCTCGGTTGTAACAAGTGGTTATTTCAGTCAAAGTTGCTCTTCTATCAGCTTGAATCAGTCGGCCCATTCTCCTCTGACCTCTAGCATCAACAAGGCATTGTCGCCCACAGGACTGCCGCATACTGGATGTTTTTCCCTTTTCACACCATTCTTTGTAAACTCTAGAAATGGTTGTGCGTGAAAATCCCAGTAACTGAGCAGATTGTGAAATACTCAGACCGGCCCGTCTGGCACCAACAACCATGCCACGCTCAAAATTGCTTAAATCACCTTTCTTTCCCATTCTGACATTCAGTTTGGAGTTCAGGAGATTGTCTTGACCAGGACCACACCCTTAAATGCATTGAAGCAACTGCCATGTGATTGGTTGATTAGATAATTGCATTAATGAGAAATTGAACAGGTGTTCCTAATAATCCTTTAGGTGAGTGTATATAGTAATATTGGAGTCAGGACATGCACATTCTCACAATATGTTAATGATGGCGTTGATAAATACCATTTCAGGTCATATTAGCAGACCAGCCAGAAGCAAAATTGCTGTAATTTTACAAACAGAGAGAGAGAGAGAGAGAGAGAGAGAGAGAGAGAGAGAGTTAACTGACAATAATTAAGTTGATATCACAGTTAGAAATATGAAAACCCTCAGAGCTCAGAGAACTTTGGTCAGTTTTTTGCAGTAATCAAGTCAAATCACGTTTATTTATATAGCGCTTTATACAATACATATTGTTTTAAAGTCGTTTTAACAGTGATAAGAAAATTATACATTTCAGCTGAAGTCAGTTCAGTGTTGATTCAGTTCTGATGTAAAGATCGTCAATTATTAAATTTGTTCATTTCATCTACAAAGCAGATCTGCAAAAAAATTATGTTACCGTCCAGCTCAGTTCAGTTCTCATACAACAGCGATCAATAATATTGTTAAATATTAAGTGTCCCCAACTAAGCAAGCCAGAGGCGACATTGGCAAGGAACCCAAACTCATCAGGTGACAGAATGGAGGAAAAAACCTTGGAAGAGACCAGGCTCAGTCGGGATTGAAGTTCTCCTCTGGCCAACAAACGAACACGCTGTCATTATGATTCTGGCTGCATCAAATAAGATTGAGCTGTCAATTGTGCTGTCAATATAAAATTGTAATCAAAATTATTTCTATGATATGCAGTTAATTATTCTAAATTTAATTTATTCTATATTTGCTGTGTCAAGCCTCTATATAAAAAACATTATTGTGGAAGTCCATATACTGTATTGTTCGTTTTATTTCCATATCATTGAGTCCACAGCAATCCATTACACAACTGAGATCAATACTCAAATATCTGATCATCTTCCATAGCGTGGTCACAGTTTACATCTCATACTGTCTGTAAACTCTTGGGTTATAAAGGCTAAGACTGATGCATTTGTAATGCATTTAAAAGAGCTCCGTTATCAATCCCACAGTAGAAAATGAAACCATATCCGCACTGGCTGGGCCGGATCGGCACGGAATGGAACTGGAAGCAACGAGAACAGTTTGGCCCGACGGTGGAAAAGCAGCCTTTGTCAATTTGTTTGAGGTAGACTTTAGAGATTTATTGTTGGTCTGTGTACACATGTATGCAGATGGATGTTTTTGACCTTTACTTTGCATACAGCTGTTTTCAGCTGATTTTTATATATATATATATATATAAATATATAAAATATAAATAAATAAAATATAAATATTTCTATAAATATATACAGTATACCAATGTAAATATTCTAACATTAATACTGTACATCATTATTTTATTAAATAATATAGAAAATAATAAAATGTAAGACGTCAACCTCAAATGATAAATTATTATAATAAAACTATAACACTTAATAACTTGTTAATTGTATTAACATTTTATAATATAAAGTCTAAAATAAACGACATCCTATATGTGATTAACAGATTTTTTTACATTTATGTTTCACATACATTTACATTAAAAAAACACTAAAAAACAGTCACCACTTTGGACCGTTGGCTTAAAAATGACTGTATTTTTGTGACTCTAATTCTATTCATCCATTGCCATCTTGTTTTGAAGAGTGCCAAACATGCTAAAATGCTTAATCTGTATTTTAATGTAGTCCAGATTTTAAATCAGATTAACCTTTTTTGTAATTTTAGCCAAGTGTAAGTTGATGATCGTTGCTGAACGCATTAACCTCAAACGCATTTCCACAACTACTCCAATCCTTGGAAACAAACCTCTCCAGTGTTTGGTCTTGGACGGTACATGAAAGCTAGGAAGCTGCTTGTGACAGGGATATGACTGGGTGCTACAGATCTGCCAGGCGCTACATTATAACAAATGTATTTTACAGGCCAGGTTGTCTGGCCTGTTTTCTTTGTGGGCTCTTTGCCCTGGAGCCATTTTCCTCAAAGGAAACCTTGCCTTGTCCTTTCTGTTTCATTTCCGAGACTTGCATAAGGCTGTCACACGTTTTGTTCTGCTTTGATGGTGATTGTTCTTTGTGACATCTTGTGTACGTTACAAAGGCCAATGTCTCACTTAAGCTTTGAAAGCATTGTGACCCACTAAACATACAATAAAACAGCTATTTTCTGCTTCCAACACTGAAATCGAAGCTCTGAGGTGGAGGTAACAGAGACAAAGTCAGCTGAATGTTTGGACTGCACTTTTAAAAAGTCAATACACACTTCCTCTCTCTCTCAAGGGACAAGGAACAAGACAAACTAAATCTGCCCCTCTCGACAAATATTCTACCAATTGCCAATGGAAACAGTCCTTGGGACAGTGTTTAAAGAGTGATGGATTGAGGGTATTTTGTCCATACGTTTCGGAGAATTTATTGATATGATCAAGCTCATTTCATCTGCTTAGTTTAATAGTGGCCTTAACTTCATCAGTCATTCAAAACAGTGGGAGTTCTCCGCACATGATCAGTGTGATAAAGTTCCTTGGACACAAAGCGGATTTAAAAAGGGAGTGCGGGCGTCCCTCCAACTAGGACAGAATGTACTGCACGAGCCCACTCACATGCATAAATGTGCACGCCGCTGTCATTTCGCACTGCTGATTAATCAATGCAGCGTTTGAGTTTGTTATTGGCTTTGGTGTCTTTGCTGATGATAGGCAGAATCTGCTTTTTATGTTTTTCACCTTCTCTTGGACAAAGTAGCCCAGAGATTCAATGGTGGGTGAGGGAGGGCTGATACTCTAATCCTGTGCTGCATGCGTGTGTTTACACCTCCTCCCTAATGCCATGTGGTGTCATGTGCACTGACTGGCCCTTATGCAAAGAACTCTGACTGAGCTGGAATGCACATAGCACCACGAATCAGGTTAACTTGAAAAATGTTTTGAAATGTTTTCAGCAGAACACCAATAAAATAGACATACACTAGGGAAAAAAATATGTCAAAACAATTTTCACTCAGAAATCGCTAGTAAATTTGACATGTAATTACAAAGAAATGGCACATTAAATTAAATGTGACATTTTGAAGTAGAAAGACTGAAATGTATTATTAAAAGTTATTTCGGTAACACTTTACTTAAGGCCTTTATGTGTAATGCATTATATAGATATTCACAATGTACCTTTTATTGTTTTCATAAATGATTGTAAGCATTATAGTATTAGCAGATTCCTTGTTACATCTGAAATTGTCATGTGTTTTAATGCATTGTACTTTCTAAAGGTGTAACAATAAATAGATAAGTATTATAATGTTATAACCGTTGTTATAATTATTCAATGAATTATAAAGTGCATTACAAGGCATAATTAATGCATTAAAAATACTTTTATAATGCACTATATATAAAGGCTTTTATATAGGCTGTTACATTACAAGACTTAATTAATGTATTAAAATACTTTTATAATGACACTGACATTTTTGTATCCTCTTTTCATACAGGTTTGGAATAGCATGAGGATGAGTAAATGATGACCTTTTTTTTTTTTTTTTTTAAGCCCAGCA
This sequence comes from Rhinogobio ventralis, assembly GCA_039654625.1. Lineage (NCBI taxonomy): Eukaryota > Metazoa > Chordata > Actinopteri > Cypriniformes > Gobionidae > Rhinogobio > Rhinogobio ventralis. The sequence goes on from CM077198.1 coordinate 14,638,068, forward strand.
GGTTGAATGTGATTTCATCAAGTACAACATGTTCCTGTACAACATCTTTGTTGATTCTGGAACAACATTCCAATCAACCAATCAGATTTGAGGGACAAGTTTACAGTTTATGTCAAGTTTAGGCTTACAACCAGGGTTAGATGCTTCTACACCAGTTCACCTATCATTTCCCTCTGATTTTAGGGATAATTTATGACTAGGGTTAGGTTTAGGGGTTTAGGGTTACGATTGGATTTAGGCCCTCTATCCACAGTTTGTCTTATCACCATTCCACCCCTCTCCTGCGACCTAGCTGGTGATTTACGCTGGAACTTTGTGCTCACATTTGCACTTAATACTAACTTTATAATAAGAACCAAATGTGCTCCCAAGTGTAAAATCTCTTTCTGCGTGTCTAGCATAGTGAACGCTGAAATTTATCTTCTTCCAAATGGAGAGTGTGAATCCTCAGTAGGCACAAGCCTTGTTTATTTTCTTTTTTTTTTTGAATGCATTACTTCAGTGTTGGCTGCCAAAATGCTGGTTTAAATTAGAAGTGTTCAGCATTTTCAGTGTGCCAGCACTGGAGCCCCTCCAACTAGTGTAAAAGTGGATAATGAAGAAAGAAAAAAAAACCAATTGTGGTTAATAATTAGGCATTACTGCTACATCAGTTTTTTTTTATTTGAGGACAGAGAGATACATCTTTGATCGTATAAATAAAACTACCCCATTAAATCCAAGAGATCAGATTGTCTAAACAGGCAAGAGTGCCAATCAGGTCACCTGCTTGGAAACATTAGAGTTGTACAGGGTCAGAAGTTACCATTGAATGATTTAGGCTGTGGATGGCGTGGCATAATGTGTGTGGGGTGGATATTTGTACTTGGATCAGAAGCCCTGTGTACTAATTTGCAAGGTCAGATCTCTTGTGTATGTTCATTTTAGCTTCTTGAAACAGCTGAAAATGTTATTTTCCCCCCAACACTTCAACAAGCTCACTGTACTTACGTATTTTGCTATAAATTTTATCATCCTGAAGAAATTTGCAGAGTACCATGTTTTCTCTTGCATCTTGATACAGCACACATACTAAAAATCAAATAAAAACGGTTAAAAACTGCAAAATACATGTGGTACTGAGCTGCAAAATCACCGCTAGTAACTTTTTGCTGTAAACCTTATGACCATAAAGTAAATATTAAAATCTGTTGTGCTTAAACATCCTTCCCAAGCTGTGGTAGAAGTGCCAAAGTGTGTATTTATACTCTTAAAGCTTTAATTAAACTTTTAAATCTGCAAGTTCAAAGTGATGTCAGACCATAATCTTTTTCATAGTGTGGGTATGACTGAAATAGCATGAACAGCAGCTCAGTGAATTAAGCCGGGTGCACACTGTGCAAATTATAATAGTCCTTTACGACTGTTGCTCGTCAGACTGTACGAACACGATCCCCGCTGTAAGCCGTCACACTGTAGGATCTTAGTTCATGTCAGACTGTACGGCAGTCAAGACACGTTAAAAACGCATGCAAGAAGACTCGTCCGGAGTTATACATCATCAATCCATGAACCGTTCGGTGACTGTGAGCTGCGTTGCATGCGGGACTGAAATGGTGGCTTGCAAACAAAAACAATCTCTAGTGGTAATTTTGATCATGGTGATGAGATGATGTTGTTGTCTCACTAATTGCATCATCAGGTTCTGCGCTCCTATTGGTTTTTGATTTGACGGTTGACATAGGAGAAGCCGCACTGCAGGACTGTGCATCAAATCTTCTGCCAGAATTTTGTCTGAGGTAAAATTTGATTGTAATAGTCATTAATCGGCTGTCAGCGAACATGTCAAACTAGCGTTCAAAGACTTCAGATTTTGGCCTAGGATCAGAGGAATTAGGATTTGTCTCAGATGGCCAAATCACGGTCAAAATTGTACAGTGTGAACACGGCTTAAAGAGGAATATAGAAACTTGGCACACTTATGTTTTATGCATCAGATCTAGTTTGTGTTTGTGAAAAGATTTAGCAAACAAATAAAAACATAAATATATAAACTAGTGCTGTATATGATGAATTCTTGGTTGAAATCGCTTTCTTGGGGGTGCTGCAATACGACTGAAAGGGAATTTACTATTAGCGACTGAAGGAGCCGGGACTCAAGGGAAGCAAGTAAATATTCCAATATTTACGCAAGTCTTGCTACTTGTCCTAGCTGAAGAACAATCCTCAACAAATAATGTTATACCCTACATACCCCTCACATCATTCTCAGCGGTGATAACATTATATCAGGGCTTGTCTGGGATTGGTGAGATGCAATGTGACATCAGTGGGATGTCTGGTCAGTCAGTCTCCGGAAATCTGAGAGAGAGAGAGATGCCATTCCCACACAGGGACGTAACATTTGTTGACTTGCGTATATTGAGAAGCTGCAAAAATTTTGTTGCAATTCTCTTTGAATATTATCCATATATTTTATATATATATATATATATATATATATATATATATATATATATATATATATATACAGTGTATATATATATATATATATATTTTATGGACATCTAAAATCAATTTATGTCCAACTCGTTTACACCATGTCTCACTGCTTTTTCAGCGTCTGTTATTGATTCAATATTTTTTACATAATACAATTACAAGAATTAATGTTTTATTTTACTTTTAATTATAATTTAGCTTTACATTTTCCACCATAATAAAAACTAAATAAAGACCAAAAATACCTCTGGAAACCATTTATGTCAGGCATGGTAATATTTATTTTTGTTTATTTTATTTTTTTTTTCTTATATGTCATTACTCATGTTGTTGCTCAAGTGTGAAAAGTCTGGGAAGGAGTGAGGCTATAATTTTATTATGTCCAGGTGTTCTGCCAGCGGTTTCCTGAATTCAGTTGGAGTTGATGTTTCACTAAAATTAAAGTAGTCTACTAAATCCATCAAACATTAAACAGTGAGCTAAAGTGTGACTAAATTGTCTGAACGTTTCTTCCTGTCAAACAGGCAACAAATAAGTGCTTTAGAAACTTTGTTATTTCCTTCAACCATTGAATTCATTTTAATTTAACTTTGGTTTGCATGTGTTGCAGTTTAACATTTTTTAAAGAATTCATTGAACCTGAAAGCATGATTCACTGGCTGAGTGGAGTTGGCCATTACACAGTCCTTTCTTTAATACTACATATCTGCCCTGTGGCATTTCACATAAAAATGTCTCGCGCACACATATCTTATGCTTGGATTGTTTTTTTTAGTATCCTCCTTGCAGTTGATTCTCACAGCTTGCAGTTTAACAGTTTTCATCTTCTGTGTTGATGAGATATGAATATATTTATAATGCATACAGGAAAGGCGTGTTGAACCGTTAGTAAACTAGGACATCTCCCCATCTGCAGTCAATAAACAAGGGAATGAATGTTATATAAAAAAAGTAAATAAACCAATGTGCATGTCATTTTCTGTGCAAATCCCTGACCCAAGAGTCTTGCATGTGTTTGTATAGGATAGTGGTGTTGTGTTTGTGTGTCTGAGGGTTGCAGCACACTAATAATCTCTAGCATACTCGTGTGAAGTGCTGCCTTTCCCAAACCACAGGAGAGTTGTAAAACTCTCTAGAGAACACTGTGTTCTTCCTCAGTCTGTTGAAAAATGCTGTATGTTGAACATGTGTGACAGGTGGGCAATAATTACTGTGTAAAATGATATGACGAAACAAACACAAACATTTACAGGGAGCCATACCGGCTCAGCTCCATCCTGCATTGCCGTGTAAGAACCATGCAATTAGTCACGCTCTTCACATTTATTATTACACCGTGACTTCCAATATTTAATCTTTAACAGTACTTGAGGCATCATAACAAAAGCAAAAAAAACAAGCTGCATGTGGATGTGTTTGCATTGAAGTACTTATAGCAAGGGTTTTAAGGCTCGTAACCTTCTTTTCTTGTTAATGTATCTTCACTGTGCCCCCTTCAACCTTGTCTGCACCATTTCACTATGGAGACCTAAATGATTAATATTGCAGAAGTTACTTCACATAAGGAATGCTGTAAATTTCCCACTGCTGTTCTGTTAGAGGCATTTCTTCCCCTGATGGTGTAAACAGGAAGAGAAACTCAACCGGATAACAATCTCATCATTTAACTAAAACACATCTTAACATTGTCTAAAAACGTTCATTAATAAAATCAGCAAACATTTAGTCATTATTTTGGGTCGATTCAAATTTATTCTGATCAAACTGACACTTCTTGATTGACAAATTCTGATCTGTAAGCATTATTTAATGTTTGTTAGTGAGCTATCAGCTATATTTGGAGGTTTCATAACTAGGAAAGTGAGCACACAGACAGCAGGTTAAGCTCAGGCTGTGTTGAAGCATGTACCTTGCCAAAAGTAGACTTAATTGTGTCCATTACACTAATGCCTTCTTTATTGCTTTAGACGTGGGACGAAAAGACGTGGGTTACATAACTGTCTCAAACATAAATGTCTAATTAGCATGTTCTCATGTCTAAGACTACTCCAAATGTCTTAGATGTGTAGACAAGGTTGTTCCTTTTTGTAGTGAATGCGATATAACTAGTTTCTAATCCTCTCTTTGTGTGTGAATTATTTTTCCCCCCCACTTTCCACACTAAGATAAAAAGATCCTGGAAGATTTACATGGTCCTTTAGAAATGTGTGCAGGCCTTGCCCTTAGGAGTAACACATTTAAAGACAAACCCTCATGTTGTTACAAAACCATTATGACTTTCTCTCTTCTGTGGAATGCAAAAGGAGAATTTCTGAAGAATATATTGGCCTGTTTTTTGTTTTTTTTAATAATAAAAAAAAAGCAAGTGAGAACTGGGGCTGTCAAGCTCCAAAATGAGAAAGAAAGTCGGTAACGCTTTAGATTACAGCCTGGAAAGTACTGTGTAACTAAAGCGAATTTACAACGTAACTTTCGGTAATTATAGTGTAACTATAAAGTAAGTGCGTGTAGTTATAAGGGAACAATATGTAATAATTGGGGAATAAAGGGGTAACTATCAGGAGAATTAACAAATTATTTATACTGTAAGTATTTTTTAATTAAGGGGTAATTATCCATGTAGTTACAGGGTAAGTATGAATCTACGGGCTGTAAATTAAAGTGGTGCTTGTTCCCCTCTTGTTTCATGTAGTTACAGGGTAAGTATGAATCTACGGGCTGTAAATTAAAGTGGTGCTTGATCCCGTCTTGTTTCATGTAGTTACAGGGTAAGTATGAATCTACGGGCTGTAAATTAAAGTGGTGTTTGTTCCCCTCTTGTTTCATGTAGTTACAGGGTAAGTACGATAAAAACACGTACACAATCTGATACCACTCGGAAATCTTTATTTGAAAAACAACTTTTTTTAAACAGATTTACACTTATTTGTTTATCTTGTTTGGCTTCTCCTCCTCTTGTTTCTCTTCTTATTCGTTCTTGCCACAGATGAATCTTAAGAAGGAATCCCATGTCTCTAGCTATTCTGTAGCTATATTATGTATTTAAAGAAAATACAGTGCATTCAGAAATGTCCTCACCGTTTACTCGTCTTTTACCCTCATGCCATCCGAGATGTATACGACTTTTTTTTTTCAGATGAACACAGAAAAATAAATAATCTCTGCTAATGAAAACTCATTTGGGTTCCTAAAAGTTGAAGCATCAAACAACACATACAGCAATAACGACAGTAATCCATACAATCCCAATGGATGAATCCCCGTCTTCTGAAGTGAAACGTTAAGTGTTTGTAAGAAAAATAACAAAATTAAACGGTAAACTATCGCTTCCGAACAGCAGTCAATCTGCGTGAATGAGAGGGTTGAGTTCATGCTTGACGTAACTTGAAGCTGACTGGATATCGGATGCCGTCTGTTTTTATTTTCTTTTTTTTTTATTAATGCTCACAACAGTAAACAAACAATAACATAATATATGATAATGCCAGAGAGACAGAGTCGCCACTTGCGCGAGAACGTCATGAAAGCTTGAAGCTTCTTTACTCACGCACGCGCTGGTAACAGTTGGTCGGATGTGAAAAGATTAGTAAATTATGAGATCATTTCTGCATGTACTTTTTCTTTTAATAAATAATAATACAGAATATCAAAAGAAATGGATGCTCTTAAGATCCATCAGTGGAATTAATGAAAAAGAAGAAGAGGAACAAGAGGAGGAGAAGCCAAGCAAGAGAAACCAAAAAGGGACAAAACGTACCACTTTCTGTCAGGACGTTATTATTTGAAATGAAAAGTTTATTTTAAAAAAATGAATAAGAAGTGTCATAAATCTGTTTTGAATTAAGTTGTTTTTCAATAAATGTTTCCGAGTGATATCAGATTGTGTACGTTTTTTATTGTACTTACCCTGTAACTACATGAAATAACTAGCACCACTTACCCTGTAACTACATGGATAATTACCCCTTAAAATACTTTAAGTAAATCATTTAATTTTCCTGATAGTTACCCCTTTATTCCCTAAATATTACATATTGTTCCCTTATACCTACGCGTACTTACTTTATAGTTACACTATAATTACTGAAAGTTACGCTGTAAATTCTCTTTAATTACACAGTACTTTCCGGGCTGTAATCTAAAGCGTTACCAGAAAGTCTATATACATCGATCAGGCATAACATTATGACAGGTAAAGTGAATAACACTGATTATCTCTTCATCATGCACCTGTTAGTGGGTGGGGTATATTAGGCAGCAAGTGAACATTTTGCCCTCAAAGTTAATGTGTTAGAAGCAGGGCAATTGTGATGACTAGACGACCGGGTCAGAGCCAAACTGCAGCTCTTGTGGGGTGTTCCCGGTCTGCAGTGGTCAGTATCTATCAAAAGTGGTCCAAGGAAGGAACAGTGGTGAACCGGCAACAGGGTCATGGGCGGCCAAGGCTCATTGATGCATGTGGGGAGTGACGGCTGGCCCGGGTGGTCCGATCAAACAGACGAGCTACTGTAGTGCAAATTGCTCAAGAAGGTAATGCTCGTTCTGATAGAAAGGTGTCAAAATACACAGTATCGCAGTTTGTTGCGTATGGGGTTGCATAGCCACAGACCAGTCAGGGTGCCCATGCTGACCCCTGTCTACCGCTGAAAGCGTCAACAGTGGGCACGTGAGCATCAGAACTGGACCACGGAGCAATGGAAGAAGGTGGCCTGGACAGGAGGCAGTGTGATGCTTTGGGCAATGTTCTGCTGGGAAACCTTGGGTCCTACCATCCATGTGGATGTTACTTTGACACGTACCACCTACCTAAGCATTGTTGCAGACCATGTACACCCTTTCATGGAAATGGTATTCCCTGGTGGCTGTGGCCTCTTTCAGCAGGATAATGCCCCCTGCCACAAAGCAAAAAATGGTTCAGGAATAGTTTGAGGAGCACAACAACGAGTTTGAGCTGTTGACTTGGCCTCCAAATTCCCCAGATCTCAATCCAATCGAGCATCTGTGGGATGTGTTGAACAAACAAGTCCGATCCATGGAGGCCCCACCTCGCAACTTACAGGACTTAAAGTATCTGCTGATAACATCTTGGTGCCAGATACCACAGCACACCTTCAGGGGTCTAGTGGAGTCCATCCCTTGATGGGTCAGGGCTGTTTTGGCAGCAAAAGGGGGACCAACACAATATTAGGAAAAATGTTAACATCTGCCATAGCTCTGACTTTTTCAATGAATCAGCTGGTCCAATTCACAATACATCTAATTGACTTATTCGTAAATCTGACTGCTCCGGTTCTCAAGTTTAGCTCACTGACTCAATGATCTGGTTAACAGCTTGCTGGAGGGGAAGATTATCAGTGAATTACAACCTACATGTTGGCCTATTTCTCACACAAAGCTATATGACTTGGAAGACTACAATAGAATGAGTCATATGGACTACTTTTGTGATACATCTTTTTTTGAAGCTTCAGCCCTCATTCATTGTAACTGCATAGACCAAAAGTGGACTTCTTTTTCATGATAAAAAGAAAGTCATAATTGTTTGATGACGGAATTTGTGTTTTTGGGTGAAGTAATCCTTGAAGTTCTCCAAAAACTCAACGATTTCTCAACAGTGATTGTATCAGTTATTTGCAGAGTTGTTTATTAGGAAAAATGTATTATTATTATTTTAACAATTATTCTTCTGGTTCAAATAAATGTCTTTGTGTAGGAACAGTGTGAGTGATAACACAATGACCTTGTCATTGCATTGGTGGTTTAAGCCTTACTTTTATCTTCCTCACCATTGTTTACAAGCATTTTTGTCAACTTCACCCCACGTCACGGGTAACATTTCCTTAAATAGTATGAGGTCTGGAACTCATGACTCCTGAGTTTCCTGAAGCAGGAAAAACTGAATGGTTTATGTGGTCACAAATAGCTTGTACTTTCTCAGCTTAGTAGATGCCTTCTAAATCAAAATACACTCACTTGTGGTGGGAATATCATGAGAGGTTTGTACTTGACAGCTCTCGTTGGCCTCCACACCCAGCAACCACATCAAAATATTTAATATTCTCCTCATTCAGAACACAATTAAAGCATGCGGGCATTGACCACCTGAAGTTATGACATGATCCTACAGTTAATGCAACTGTTGATGGACTAAAGAACGAAAACAACTGGCCCAGCTGCCCTCCTTTTATATTTTAGAAGTATTTACACAGACAGTAGCAAGAATGGTTCACCTGTGCAGACGTCAGGCTAAATAAACTCCAAGGCGTCTGTTGTTGGATTCAACCAACGTCATAAGGAAGAGTTGAACATCCGGGTTGTGTTTTGAAAACACTCACTTTTAACAATGCCCACCCTTGAGGTAATATCCAGTGGTGTTTACTGCATTTTGTTTCCTGTATAGGACTCAGCATTGCCAAATCAAGCAGATCTAAACTATGATTATTTCACAGTCATGACAGGTTCTAAACATAATTCAGAAAAATACACAATTTTACAATTATGCAACATGCATCATTAATGCACTGTAAATGAGTGAGGTAAGCACAGTTTCTAGCATTTTTCCAGCATCTTCTAAGCAGCTATTCTCTTGTTATGGAATGTTACCGAGGAGTTGTGTGTTTCAGAAACTAATCTTCCAAACCTGAATGCCTTCCAAGAAAAATGAGCCTCAAGGAGCTCTGCTAATGATTTTTTTCTTTTCTTTTTCCTCAAATTTCTCTGCAAAAATCAGATTTCAAATGATGATTCACGAAAAAGAATACCAGACTGCTGTTAGCACGCAATATTATGAAATGTTGAATCTTAAGGCATGATATTCTTCTGTGGCAGATGACCTCATATTATCTCCACTATAACTTATGAAATCATTTTGTGTAAATGTGTCAACACAAACTAAACAATACCATAGATAGATAGATAGATAGATATCCAACTTTATATAGTGTGTTGTGCAATAATGCAGTTAACATTTTGCAGCAAAATAAAGAATCACATAGGTGAGATTTTCTATATAGTATATATTCCTTCATGTGAGCATACTGTATATATGCAGGCAACGTGTCACAATCCAACTTTTAATATATCACTGGGCGAAAATGTTACATTCTTTCAATATAACAATAGAGATACGATGGATGGATGGATTCATTCTGCTTTCACACCCTTATGGTCTCTTTGAGATGGTCAGTGGGTTGTGTGTAGGAGTGGGGAGTGTATTTATAGCAGGAGACATGTTGAGATCACTCTCAGGGGATCCAAGTGCTGATTGGCTGAGAATCATGATCAGCTCAAACAGACACTCTGGTATTCCTTCATGCTGCTGCATGTTAGTACCTTATAATATTCTGCATGAAAATCAAGTAGGAGTTTCAAATTCCTTGCTTGACATTCAGTAAGCAATATAAGGAAGGCTATTACTTTGTTTCTTATTGACAGATCTTTAGTTTTTTGCCATGTACCTAGACTAGGTTAGAAGGTTAAATGCCTTACTGTCAAGCGTGAGATATCCCCAAGATCTGAGTGACAGTTATCACTGTTTTGCATCTAGTATTTTTACCAGTTATGAAACAACTATATTATGTGCATATTTAATTTAATACAAAGAATTCTTTTCTTTGATGGTCTCAACAGCATTTGGCCATATGAGTCTCTTAAAAGAGAGTAACATTCATAACAATTGCAACCAACAATACCTAGCAAGCAATAGCCATCATTTCACCGTCTCTGTCAACTATAGACCCGATATAGTCCGGCTATGAGTGACCCACTTCTAGCCAAGATAACCTTGAGTTTGGTTACATGTCGTTTTTGCTAAAATAACTTAGGGTGTATTCACACCTGTCTTGTTTGGTTCGATTGAATCAAACTCAAGTTAGTTTCCCCCCTTGTTGCGGATCTTTTGGCCAGATGTGAATACAGCAATCGCACTCAGGTGCGGACCAAACAGCCATACCGAGACCCAGCTGAAGAGGTGGTCTCGGCCCGGTTCCAAGCGAACTCTGGTACGTAATCCATCTTCTGTGCAGTGCCACTGTCAGCATGCCATGGTAGGCACACATAAGAGCATGCTCTCTCCGTCTGAACCGTCTTGAAGCACACCTTCGCGAAATCCTAATTACAACATCATACAGATCAGTGTTTCTCAACTGGTGGGTCGTGGAGTGCCTGAGAAAAACGTGTTGTCCCGATTTAGTATCTGCGGTCAGATGATGTTGTCAGGCTATATAGATATGTCAGTGTCATTATTCTACTTCTAACGTTATTTTCGTAGCTTGTTAGAAAATAAAAAATCTCTCTCACCTCAGGAAACCGAACTTTCCTGTCCTGTCAGCCGTTATACTGCACCGCGCTGTATATCACTTCATATATAAAGCGCAAGAGAAACTACGAACATGCAACGTTATGTTGTTAAATAGTAAGTCATGAAAAAAAAGTAAAGTACCAATAAATCACATAACTGGTACGGCGTGTGTTAGCTGGGAAGGATTTGCATGCATGCAGGTATGCTTATGATTCATTAACAGTTCATGTTGGTATTCACCATGGTAACTGCTGTAAATATTTTGTTGTATCAATATCTGAACATGATGATGCAATATATCAAAAAAAGAACAGAGCCTCTGTTTTTAAACAACAACAATAATTATTATAGATTCATGCATTCTCATTTTAATCAACACTTTAATGTGGGCAAGTTTAATATAAAAAAGCAACATTTTGAACAAAAAGCTGAGAAAATAAAAATGTTTTCAAAGACTACAACATCCTTAAGCAATGCTTTTATCGTTTGTTTCTGCTCCTTTTTTGCCTGTTTTGATCTAGAGGTTCTCTACTCTTTCAGAAGAAAAACTGTATAACTGTGAAAACACAGAAAGCCGAAAATTTCCATAAATGGCAGGGAAGCGGTCTCTCATAAATTACGGAAAATTCGGTCAATGCCGGGGAAAGAGTTAACTGTGCGTTTACAATTGCTTTCGAAGCCTGGAAGCCGAGGCTTGGGTTTATGGTAAGGGGCGTTACATTTCTGACACACACTTGGTGTTCAGCCAATCACAACACACTATACACAACACACAGCTGACCAATCAGAGCACTTTGAGCTTTTCAGAAGGAGGGGCTTTGTAGAAATCAATGTGTTTCAGACAGACTGGGAATAGAGGAGCTGCAATAATGTACAGTGGGTTAAAAAATAATGTTATTTTTAACATTAACACATTTTAATCTATTCTATTACAGCCAATAAACAAAATAATGAACTTTTTAAAATAGCATAATATTGAGAATAATGAAACCTGTGAGGTTTTGTTCAATTTGTAACAATTTGGTATAGTGGCAAGCCTAATTACAATTTGGTGATGTGCATCACTGACATAGTTAAGTGATGCATATAAATAACAGGGTTCAAAATATTGATATCATCCACCCCTAAGCAGTTGAACTGAGCAGTTAATTGAAAGTAGTCATGGCATAATACTTATACAAAACACACTGTACATAGTACAATATCTTTAGTCAAATCTATCAAAACAACTCCCAGAAGCCTGACTATTTTGTGGTACTCATGGGTTCATCATGAAAAAGTTATATAGGTTATGTAATAAGAGCACCTCATTTTCCCCTATGACACGCCAGTGCTAAAAAAACAAGCTGTGCTTGTCCCGTGGTAGGACTCTGAATTCAAGGCTTTCCTCTCAAATCCTCAACCTCATGCTGGTGGCCTTTGTTCTGCCCCACTTGGTCCAAATAAGATGTTCCAAGCACATTCTTTGCGAGACTGGTACCACAGAGGAACACCTCTCACACAGACAGCGATTCACAGTGTTTTCCAAACCCCTGGGGAAAGATGGACACAGTTCCTCTCAGATCTCATGCATTTAGGAAGAATTCCAGCACTGTTAAATAAGAGCACCTTCTCTTATGCCTCCTACAAAGAGTCTCTTTTTAAGAAGAGCTTAATAAAAGACTCTTTATTGCTGTGTTTATACCATCCTCATTTAGAACTCATCAAGCTGAGGGTCTAACAAACATAAGTTCTGTATGTTCCTGCAACTCATTTGTAGGGTCAGAGTCATTGGCCAACTTCTGCTGGTATATTTGACCTCTTGCACCAGCCCTGGGATTAGTAAAGAGTTTAGGGTGGAACTACTACCCAGATGTGTTTGTGAGGCAACATCCTTTTATGGTTGTGTGAAAGTAACTAATGGGGCTTTCTAAATCCTCTTTCTATAGGTGGAGTGTGGTCAACTTTATCACATTCCCACACCCTGATCAATCTGTAAAAACAAGAGCAAAGTGGCTTACCTCAAATAAACAGAGCATCTGGTCTTGTGAGTACAAAATGCTCTATCATAAGAGATAGTTGTGTGTATGTTAATGGAATAAACAAGATGTTGTTGTAGATTATACTTAGAGACTAATGAAATTCATTAGTCTCCAACTATTCACTGTTTACTACTGCTGCAAAACAGAGAGACCATTCAGAAGATTGTATTTGAAGTATGACCGGTCAATATTAAAACATGGGTGACTTTAGGAATCAAAATGACTTGGGTCAGACTGGCTGGGGTAGATACTGAGATAAAACACCCAAAACAATATAACAGAACTTGGAAAAGATTCAATTCTGAGTTGGACTGCAACAAAAAGTCATGAGTCAGTACATACACAGACATAAGTCTTGCAAAACATGCTGTCACATCACAGAGAATCTGAAATTGTGGTTTGTACAATGGACATTTTTTACATATCTGTGGTTATGACTTATATGCAACCCAAGTTAAACAATGGGTCATGTATTTGTTTGCCTTTTATGTCAGACGTAGCTACTTATTATCATGTATTTTAAATATAAGTAAGTTATATAACTCTGAATGTATGAATGCATTTATTTGGATTCAGTCATCAGTTTCTGTGATGTAATTCAATGGAAAATTTGCAACAATTTGTAAGCACTATATTTGGTAGCTGAACACCAGTCAATGTGTTCCATAAAAGTAGTAAACACTTTGGGCTTATAATGACTTTGTCTATTTATAATGTCAACTTTCTTCTAAAGTATCCAAAAAAACAAAACAAAAATTCCCGAAGTAAACATCTGTCTCATTGATTCTGTCTCTACAGGATGCACCTGGGAGCGAGAGGGAGGCTGTTTGTATAAAGTGAGAATGAGGTAACAACGTTTACACTGCGGATCACACTCAATAATTTTCCACAACAGGGTATTAGATCTGAGGATTAGGAAATAATGTTACTCCACTGAAATATGGCACAAACAGCCTACTGTGAGCCTATATTTACATACAGGACAAACAAGTAAATTTCTCAGTGCACCGTAACTTGCTCGCATGCAAACCCGGCCACACTTTACCAGGCCTTGACATAGAAAACCGCCCACTACACCAAACTGAAACAGATGTTTGAGAGTTGCATAACAGCAGAGGTCTTGCAGCTGTTTTGGGAAGCAGACCAAATGCCAAATCACCAGTGAATTCAATCCTATTCTGAACATTGAACCATTGAACATTGTCCATGGTTGTTTACTCCATTCCAAAAATACCATGAAAAAAACTTGGTAACACTTTACTTAAAGCCTTTATATATACACTCACCTAAAGGATTATTAGGAACACCATACTAATACTGTGTTTGACCCCCTTTCGCCTTCAGAACTGCCTTAATTCTTCGTGACATTGATTCAACAAGGTGCTGAAAGCATTCTTTAGAAATGTTGGCCCATATTGATAGGATAGCATCTTGCAGTTGATGGAGATTTGTGGGATGCACATCCAGGGCACGAAGCTCCCGTTCCACCACATCCCAAAGATGCTCTATTGGGTTGAGATCTGGTGACTGTGGGGGCCATTTTAGTACAGTGAACTCATTGTCATGTTCAAGAAACCAATTTGTAATGATTCGAGCTTTGTGACATGGTGCATTATCCTGCTGGAAGTAGCCATCAGAGGATGGGTACATGGTGGTCATAAAGGGATGGACATGGTCAGAAACAATGCTCAGGTAGGCCGTGGCATTTAAACGATGCCCAATTGGCACTAAGGAGCCTAAAGTGTGCCAAGAAAACATCCCCCACACCATTACACCACCACCACCAGCCTGCACAGTGGTAACAAGGCATGATGGATCCATGTTCTCATTCTGTTTACTCAAACAGTTTACCAAATTCTGACTCTACCATCTGAATGTCTCAACAGAAATCAAGACTCATCAGACCAGGCAACATTTTTCCAGTCTTCAACTGTCCAATTTTGGTGAGCTCGTGCAAATTGTAGCCTCTTTTTCCTATTTGTAGTGGAGATGAGTGGTACCCGGTGGGGTCTTCTGCTGTTGTAGCCCATCCGCCTCAAGGTTGTGCGTGTTGTGGCTTCACAAATGCTTTGCTGCATACCTCGGTTGTAACGAGTGGTTATTTCAGTCAAAGTTGCTCTTCTATCAGCTTGAATCAGTCGGCCCATTCTCCTCTGACCTCTAGCATCAACAAGGCATTTTCGCCCACAGGACTGCCGCATACTGGATGTTTTTCCCTTTTCACACCATTCTTTGTAAACTCTAGAAATGGTTGTGCGTGAAAATCCCAGTAACTGAGCAGATTGTGAAATACTCAGACCGGCCCGTCTGGCACCAACAACCATGCCACGCTCAAAATTGCTTAAATCACCTTTCTTTCCCATTCTGACATTCAGTTTGGAGTTCAGGAGATTGTCTTGACCAGGACCACCATCCTAAATGCATTGAAGCAACTGCCATGTGATTGGTTGATTAGATAATTGCATTAATGCGAAATTGAACAGGTGTTCCTAATAATCCTTTATGTGAGTGTAATGTATTAATTATGCACCTTATAATCTATTGCATGGTTTTATGAATTATTGTAACCACAGTTATAATACATTATAATACTTATCTATTCATTTATCTCACCTTTAGAAAGTATAATGCATTAAAACAAAAAAAAACAAAAAACAAAAAAACAATTTCAGATCTGCTAATTTTATAATGCATTTTAACTTTGGTTACAATTATTTATGAAAAGGTATAATGCATTATAATATAACATTATGAATACCTTTATAATGCATTGTACATAAAGGTTTTAATTAAAGTGTTACCAAAAACTTTAATATTATTTATTTATATTATGGTTAATATTATAATAATAGAAATTATTATTGTTATTGTTTCGTTTGTTGGTTACTTAGTAACCTTAGTGATCCTTCGGTAACACTTTAATGTACAGTCTTGTTATATTATGCATAATTACAAGCAACTAACCCTAAACCAAACCCTGATCTATTGTAAGTACATGTTTTTAATTGATATTACTCAGTATGTAAATGTATTATTACACTTTAACAAGGACACCTTAGAATAAAGTGTAACCGAATCTTCATATTCACACTTAAGAAATATTTATTAATGTTTTTTTGTTTTTTTTATGTATGGTTTGTCTATTCTGTTTGGAATAAGCTGATCATATTATACTGCCTTTTACCATATAAATGTTCAGTACAATTAAGTTGATTTTAGTTTATTGGCATATAGCAATAAAACGTTAATGAAACCTCAGATCAGAGTGCATTTGGCTTCTGATATTTCCAGAAGTCATTTCCTTTTAAACCTCCACCCATCTGCAATTGGACCCAGTGGACGTAGTCTTTTGACTCTACTTTATTACTGTCTACCTTATAGGAACTTTTGTAGAAATACTGAGATGGAAGTCTTACATCAGGGACCTCTCAGAGGATTGAGTTACACTGAACGTGCCTTTCTAAAGGAGAGAAAGATGAGGGTTTCACACGCTATGATCTCTTTTCTCACTTTGCTTGGCCTTAAAGCCTTCTGGATTACTACGGCACAGTATCCATTGTGATCTTAGCTCTTGATCTGTGTGTGTATGTACATAAACCAATTAAACCTCTTTTTCCATGTATAGTTTATTTTAATAGTATTTTGATAGTCCAGTGGAAAGTTCAACCTTCGCATATTTTATAATCATGAGCGCACTGAGGTCAATGACATTTATCTTTATATATGTGTAATTACTGGAAAGAATTTGATTATTCATATAAAGAGATTTAATTGCATGTAGTAAAATGTGAGCAGCAAGTGATGCCATTGCATGAATAGCAAATGTCAATCATAAACTGCCATGCATGCTAAGGGGATATTATTGGTCTAATAAATGCTTCGTGAAGGCCTTATCTTCCATGCATGACCTTTACTCCCATCACATTTAAAGATTTTTTTTATAGATACTAAGAATCTGACTTGTAACTTGTCTAAATATATAACTGCAGAAAATGTTTGTGTCCTCCATGAATAAAAAGCAAAAGATATGAAGGTAGTGTAAACAAGGTTTATTGCAATGTGCATTTTGCATCCATAAATCGTTAAAAAAAAATACCATGGACACAATGAAGCAACAATACCCATGTTTCAAAAAGACTGCTGTCGAAAAACTTCTCCCTGTGATTAGTTACACATGGTCCTGTTGGCTTGTGAGTATTAGGCAAGTCTTTGGTGGTTAGAAAACACAAAGTTCATAAAAAAAAAAAAAAACATGTGGCCTTCTTCAGACACCATTGTGCCTGTTAGTTGGTTGGCGTGGAAGGTCAACAGAACACATGTTCAACATGTCAGCAGAACATTCGCAGCAACGTTATCCACCTCTTACTTCCATCTGTTTCAGAACATTTCGCTTTACATCAGTTGCTAATTTACAGAACTATGCAAATGTATACAGATTTTCATTCCCACAAAAAAAAAAAAAAAATTTTTTTACACACAGCCCATATAGACAAGTTGATTTTGTTCCGTTTCAAAACACAAACAAGCAATAATCCCCATAAGCAGCAGGCCCCATCTGCAGAGATACAAGCGATGCTGTACAAATCATATGGCAGGAGTCGCCGCCGTGGACGAGAGGACTAGTGCTCCGTACAGGTCTGTCTCAAGCGTCCTTAACTACAGGAGCTAAGAATGTCCACAGCGCTAGGGATCAATGGCACGGAGGGCAGGAACGCGAGTCCCGTATAGCTTGCGTCAGGTGGGGCATCTCGTAGGGACGTACATTTCCTTGGCTTGACTTGGATAGGCCGAAGATGCGCTCTCGGCCAGCTCCATCAGGCAAACCCCTCTCCGTCTCTTCGTGAGAGGGACCAAAGGAAAGCAAGGCTGGGCCCCCTTCCAAGCAAGGGGCACGTCAGTCCCGTTGTACAGTAACCTCAGACGTCTACATCACTCTCTCTTTTCCATGTTAGTCCGAAGAGATTGTCGGATATTACAGAACTTGGCCACTGGTACGTCGTAATGCTTTCATTTCAGGTCAGGTTTCATCTGTACAGCCAGCTTCATCTTGAAGTTGCATATCTGGAGGTCCATTTGAGGTGAGAGCTGTGGCTCTGCCCGCCCCATGGCAGAGCCACTTATACAGCAGATCCTGTGCTGCTGTACTGGCGGTCGCCATCCTCGGGGGAGCCCAGCTCCAGGGGGAGGCTGGAGTCTGAGGGCAGACGTGACTGAAACTTCTCCAGCTGCTCTGGGCTCGCCAGGTTCTTCAGCAGGCTGTTCTCACGCTCCAACTGGTTGTTTTTCTCTGCCAGTTCCTTGATCTGCTCCTTCAAGATCTCCACTTCTTCTCTGACCGCATACATTAAGTGATTCTTCACAAGATCCTAAGAGAGAAGAAAAGAGAGTTGAGTTTCCATGATCACACCAAAACATACTCAGTCTGACTATTAAATTCAATTTAACTGTTTGCATGTGGAATTCATGTAATTCAGAGGAATGAGGCTGAGAACTTGGATTAAATAATTTTTTTTCCCAGCTAACCGAGCACATCGTTTTTACTTCTTGAATAGCCAAATGAAATAAACAAACAATACCCATTCACATGGGCCATTTATTTAGGTGTCCTGAATTTGTAATACTAACTGTACATTATGTTCTACATATTAGATCATTGTGAGGAAAGAGACAATCTAAGGGGCCATTTACACAACACTGTTTTCAACTAAAAATGTATGCGTTTTGGCCATTGATTTACACGACAATGGCCTTTTGGGGGCCTGAAAATGGCAACTTTTGAAAACGGGACAAAAATGTGCAAGTTTTGCAAACTACAAAAACATGCATTTATGGAAATGGTGGCGCCATGCGCATGCGTATTACATGTTCAGTCTATAGGCGCGTAGTGACATCGCCAACTACTGGCCTTGATGCACATAATACAGCATTTTTAACAGTTTTCACTGACCAATGTGAATGGGTATTGTTTGTTTTGACAACGTTGTCATTGTTGTACACGAAAAACTTTTCCGTGTTTAGTATATCGTTGTCGTGTAAACGTATTTACATTTTCAACTTTTTTTTTTTCCTTTAATGAATCAAGTTAGTGAAATTTAAATGTTTACATCTACTGTGATAAATTAAAATAATTGAAATAATTTGTACCAGATATTGCTTTTACAGTTATTTGTATGCATTTGCTTTTAAATAGTAAATAGTACTAATATGAGTTTTGGTCACAGATACTACTGGGTTTTTCTAGAAAAAGAAAGAAAATAAGAAAAAGTATCTAAAAATTCTATTTTATTTACATTTTCCAACAACTTCAAATCAAGTTAATTATTCAAATGTGGCTCTAGGTTAACAAATGCTTACATCTATTGTGAGCATGATTTGTATACTGTAAAGAGAGCAATCTTAATACATTAATAAAAGACTGTTTAAAGATTATTTGCACCAAATATGGTAGTTATGCTCTGCTTTTTCATTTATAGTAATATGTAATAAATATATTAATAAATAGTGCATTAAGACTTTTGGTAAAATTACAGACGTTACTGGGGGATATAAACAATTACTGGGTATAAAACAATTGCTATAAGGGTGCATGTGGTGTTGTACAACGACCTTTGACTTTTACTGCAGGTGAGCCAACAAAGCAGCATATGCAATGAAGGTAGATGCAGCAGCTCTAGAGCGTGCCACAGCTTTGGTTACAGCCTACACTGAAACTAGATACTTTCCACTGCAATTCTACAAGAGCTCATTCTACGGATCTGATCGTGCAGTTAAAATAATCCATCTTACCATTGCTTGTTCGATCTTGTTGTCAATTGCCACAACGCTTGCGCCAGAGGCACTGCAAAAGACAAAGACACAAAGTATTAAAACGCAGTTCAGACTCTGCAGTAGTAAACAAGCTCTTAGTGCGTGACATCTGTGTTGAAGCGCAGTGAATGCCGAAAAAAAACAGCAAAGTAAGATTTGTGTCCGACTGTAATTCCTAACGACTGTCAAAAGCATCTAATAATCTCGTTAAATCGGCCTACCTGTTGTCTAGTTTGACCGATACTACATCCCCTCCGAGGAAGGATGAGAAGAAGGAGATGGAGAAATTGTGCAGCTGATAGACAGCGAGCTCCATTGGCGTTTTAAACATCTCCGTGCTCATGTTGAGTACAAGACCCGTCTGAATGATACTTCTCGCCACGTTTGCGACTTGTTAGAACACGATTTTTAGATCCTGGTTGTTTTGTTGCGGTGCTCTGTTGCAATACGCACAGAGAAGCCGGGTGCTATGAGTGAACTAGGAGCGGTTTCAGAGAAACACTGTCGGCAAGTGAAGCTATTTCTGCCGCAGCGGCCTTTTATACTCCTCTCGGTGACGTCGCGTGACGCTTGCATGTATTATGCAAATGAGGCTTGTGGCATAGATTTTCGTTTTGCCCTCTCACTGAACTCGCTCAAAGAACACACAGCATGCAGCAGACCGCAGGACAAACCTCCACAACATATCAACATAAACAAGATACGCTATTAACAAGCAGCCTTTTTTGATTATTGATACGTTTTGGCGAGTTGTGACGTGCCTCGTGAAATATATAGCTGTCTAATGACTAAATACGAGAGAATATATTTGTCTTGGGTATGTAACGTTGTCACTTTTAGGAAACAGCGTGTTCCTATAAACCTCAGTAATTTGCTACATGGTGAAAATCAGTAATTGAGCAGTTTTATTAGTAGTTTATTAGTAAACTGACAGAATTGGTCTTTCAATCGATGCCAGGTCTTCATAAGTTTACAGTTTTGCAGTTGACAGCTCAGAGACAAGACTGCGAATTTAATGGGAAATTGGTTTAAACAATAGTATTTTCTCACAGTACTCTTTTCCATAATGTCTAAATTCAGCCTTTAGTGCCTCTCGTGGCCAAACTGTGTATAACAATCATAAACATGCTCAACCAAACCGTCTCTAAAGGTTGAAATCAAAGTCATTGGCACTTAAAAACTTGCTCATTTAGAATATAAACACACTATTTCACTGTCCATCAGTTTACTCTTTAACATTAAAGCTCATGAGTTCATAATAAAAGCATACAACCAATAATTAAGTCCAATGCATTTATATAACAGCGTGAAAGAAACAACACCAAAAATATAAGTAAACAAAATAAATGTTTTGATCTTTCTAAAAATACCTACGTGTAGACTCAAAATGTAAATACAACTCTTTTTGTCCAGCTTATAAAAATGCACAACATACAAACAGACACTCTTAGTTATTATTCACATAATGTATGCTCTGTGAATTACATTTTTTGGAGGAAAATCATTTGAATGAGGGACAAAACAAATTTCTCGATGACCTCACTACGGATTATATCAACTTTTAATAATGTATTTAAGTGTAAGTTACGTCAGAGGTAAGTTTGAATTGTGTTTAAATATATATACAAATTTGAGTCTCAAATTTGTTTTATATGTCCCTCTTTCTTACTCATTAAAACAGTTATGTTATTGGTAAACACTTTTAAAGATAGGACGTGCTAGCAACACTATATCAATTTATTATGTTACCAAATGACATCTAATGGACATTATCGACCTTCATTTTACAAGCTATATTCTTTTGGAGCAAGAATTTGTCTAGATCCCAGTGTAGCCCTTTGAAAGGGAACAGCTCAAAGTTGATCCTCCTAATGAGATTTCACAGAAAAGCACAAATTAGTCACCGTAGTGCTGTCACTTTCCATTTCATGCCGAGTTAGTAAAGCTGACAGATTAGATTTCAGAGGAGTGCTCCAGAAAGAGTTAACGTCTTCTCCTCTGACTGCATGATTCTGAGCTCCTGGTGAGCTGTAGTCCGGATAATTGGCAAGTGCTTGTACAGTTTGTACTGTATGAAATGATAATCATGCCTCAGAGTCAGACGAAGAGGGAAAGACCATGAAGTGGCTTCTTAATTTATAGAGTTATGCATCTTGCTGAGAGTCTGCAGGCAAGGAAGTGTCAACAGAACCTTCCTGTTATATAGTACCTACCAGGGCCTTAACCACTATAGACATTGAGGCGGACCCGGAATAATTAAAAATGGCCAAATTGTCCCCCCAAATATTTGACATTCTTGATGCTGCTCTGCTGTACTCCATTACACTACTCTGTTTGTTTCTAGAATGATAAAAGTAAAATGTTACATTTTTCAGGTTGGTCTGCCTCAGTGGTCTAACAGCGCTCGTCACTGTCAGAATGAGTGAGATGGCCAATCAAATCAAAGAAGGCAGGGCTTACTGTTAATGTGAATTCCAACGCGACACTTTAGTTATAGCAGTGAGAGTGCGTCCTAAGATGTAAGTAGCTAAACATTTAATATTTGACGATAAAAACGTTCAGCAACCCGTAGTAATATGAAGTGATGCAAACTACTTGACATTTTTATAAAATTTCACTATTTTTAATTGAAAATATGACATTATTTATGTAAATCATAACTGAATTTGATGTGACAAGAAATGTTTAGCATTTTTACATATTAGGCAGACGAAAATAAAAGTGTGTGCATATTTAAAAAAAAAAAAATGCATATAGTTTACTTCATAACTGCAATAGAACTGGAACTTTTACCGTTCTTATTTCTCTTTCTTTATTTCCCTAAATCCCTTGTAATCCTTCAATAATTTAATTCCTTTAAATAAACCAATAAGACCAATACCCCCCCACCCCACCCCCAATTAATATTCATAATTTTAGTGGCTGGTCTTGACAGGACAAAACCAGAAAAAAACAACCTCTCTAGCAAAGAGAAAGCTGCATGTATTACATTCCGAGGAAACCAGGATTGACAAAAATTTTTTTGCATGCTTAAAAGTTGTTCAATAGTGAATAAATGTTAACTTCCACATTGTTTTGATGCAGCGAGATGAGCAAACAGATGCTTCATTCAGTCGCCACTCCTCAAAAAAAAAAACTCGCACATCACAGTAAACACAGATGTGCCATAGTACAGTATGTCTCCGTCTGTCACCATGGCCAGGGTGGAGACGTCCCAGACTCGCTCCAATAAACAAATCCTTCACACTGCTACTACACGGTTTAAAACAAGGTTGGAAACTGGTCTGTGTATATTATGTTCAATACAGTAACACTGAGTGGCACAAATTATTCACACTTAAACCCCTTGTGCAACAAGACTTAATTTACTAAAAACCCACAAAAAAGGTTAATTTACTGCTTAAAGGAAAGATTAGCATTCTCAAGACACACCTAACCATACTTGGTTAACTTAGCATTTTCATACGTAAGGACACACCAATAATCATGAAGGAATGTGTGGAATGGCATATTTTCAGTCTGTCAAGTTTGCATTCTGTGAATAGCTGCTGCTTATTAGGTCAAAAAATAAATCTAGTTTCTTTAGGAGGACAGCTAGAGAGAAGAATAAAATAAGCAAATAACATCATCTACAGTGTAAACTCTTGACTTAGCATCCTACGACATGAAAAAAAAGGTATGCAATACGTGCATAACCCATCTGTAATTACTTTTCAACATGATCCACAGATGATGAACACGGTATTGCACTTGGCTGACTCTAACGTAACGATTTTCACACCTCATAGAGCAAGACTTGCAGTATTCGCCAGTCTGTGTGGTTAGACGAAATAACTTTCCTCACATTCTCACCTACACAATTAATTCATCAGCTGTCAGTTGTAATGATACACTCACGCGACTCCAACATTCTTATACTTACCGCCTGTCCCTCCTCTTAAATAGACTAGGTGAGTAGAGAGGTGGCAAACTCATGGCCGTTGCTCTATGTGGACGGTGGTATCTATGAAAAAGAGACTGCGGACGCAGCCTAAGATGCAACTTTGCGACTCGAGCAGCGTGGATGGTGTGAAAATGTCCCATTCCCTCAGCTCAGATGGGAGGGAGGTGGACATACAGAGATATTGTGTCTTTTTTTCTCTGTTCGCTGTCTGTCAGACAAATATGGAGAATTTCTCTGATTAGTGACTCTCATAGTGACATGATTAGGAGCAGAATATTCAGAGGACGATATATTATTAAGTCAACAAATTGACAACGCAATACAAATAAAGTCTCACTGTTGCAATCTGGAATTTCCAAACATATCCATCTAGAATTTTCCATAACTGGAAACTGTCACTGTTTGTAAAGATTAAGTTCCCTTTTGTAGGAAAAGAAAAGACATGTTTCAACTTTTGTGTATATGCC
The DNA here is from genome assembly GCA_039654625.1 of Rhinogobio ventralis. Taxonomy (NCBI): domain Eukaryota; kingdom Metazoa; phylum Chordata; class Actinopteri; order Cypriniformes; family Gobionidae; genus Rhinogobio; species Rhinogobio ventralis. Next base: position 14,662,086 of record CM077198.1, read on the forward strand.
ATGCTCATTTCTCAGCAGACAGCTTTGTTTTGTGTCTTACAGTCTGAAGGGACTCATGCATGACTGCAAAAAAAAGCAGTTATGTAGCATGCTATAGTGTTGTACATCATACGACTGGGTGTTTTGTTCACATAAAACATGTCGGTACAGGAGATGCGCATACAACGTGTTATGTAAAACTCTATTGCTTTAATCCACTGGATACATTAAATTGCCTAATTGAGCTGAGTACGCATGGATAATTCTTACAGACGTAATTCAGGTCAGCCTGTAGACAAATAAGGTGTTTGTCTGTTGGAATCTATTTAATTTTATGTTCCAAAAGTAAAACCTTCCTCTTGAACAACATGTGCAAATATGTATTTGTTCTGCTTGTTTTTCACATGTCAGGATGGCTTCCCATGTATTGTGCTTTCACGGAAGCCCTTGACTTGACCTACTTGAGTGTTAATAGCTTAAGTGCCAGGTCCTTCCCTGAACAGCCAATAAGATTGGAATTTAGAACAGAACGTTTGTAGAACTTGATTTTACTTACTGTTAAATATGTCAGAGTGTGAGAAGCTCTACCGTTCAAAAGTTTTGGGTTCGGTAAGATTAAAAATAAATAAATAAATAAAAATGTTGTAAAGTCTTTTATGCTCACCCAGGCTTACTCAAAATACAATAAAAACAGTAATGCTGGTCATTGCAATTTAAAATAACTGTTTTCTATTTTAATATGTTTTCAAATGTAATTTATTCCTGTGATGGCAAAGCTGAATTTTTTTGCATCATTACTCAAGTCTTCAGTGTCACATTATTCTTCAGAAATCATACTAATATGCTGACTTTTGATACTCAAGAAACAGTTCTCATTATTAGCAATGATATATTTGATGAATATAAAATTCCAAAAAAACAGCATTTATGCTCATGATGAAATGAGGTGCAAAACAGGTTATTATATCACCCATGTACCAACTTGCGTGCAGTGGCTGACTGAGCAATTATGATTGGTCAGACTGTCAATGGCACTATTATCTTAGTGCATGAAGGAGCTGCTTATGTAAGACTTAATTTGAACAGTTATAGAACCACCTCTAATCATACAGCAAGGACTAGAGCGCTTATGGGTTTGATGAACTTCTCTGTTGTTACCCAGTTTCCAGTGGGCCTCATGGAAATTCTGCACAGCCTCCACTAAAGACCCAATTTGTTCATGACAGAAAGCAGAGGTCCCCTGTAATACGTTGAGTCAGCCGCTTGAGGCTGTTGTGGACATTCAGAGCCACTTATTCCTGCTGGATATTTACACCCGCTTGAGCTGTCTCAGCAAATGCAATCATCTGTCTTTACGCTACTAAAGAGAATCTACTGCCCTCTCCTGCTGTGTGGGCTTGTATTTATTTATTTATTTTCAGATTTACAAGGTACAACAATCCCAAAAGTCTCTTATGCTCACTAAGGCTGCATTTATTTGATAAAAATACAGTATGCAAAACTAGTAATATTGTGAAATGTTATTAACATTTCAAATAACTATTTTCTATTTTAATATAGTGTAAAATGTAATTTATGTCTGTGATGGCAAAGCTGATTTTTCAGCCATCCTCCTAATATGCGTTCTAATTACTAATATGCTAATATTCTGATTATAATAATATGCTGATTGGTGGCCAAGAACATTTCTTATTTTTACTGATGTCAAAAACACTTTTCAAGATTCTTTGATGAATAGAAAGTTCAAAAGAACAGCATTTATTTAAAAATAAATATTTTGTAACAATGTACAGTAAAAGTACTTACAGACTTTTTAAAATCAGTTTAATGCATCCTTGCTGACTAAAAGTATTCATTTCTTAAAAACTTTTTAGTGTAGGAGCGACATTTTTTATTTGTTGACTATAAAAACTTAAACGCATCTCCTTCTTATTCCGATACAAACATAATTTAATTCTTGAATGCACATTGCACTCTTATTATTGTGCATGCAATATATTATGGAAATAATTGGTCTGGTCCATGTCGCCATTTTCAAGTTACATGACAAATTACATCACTCTAACTAATGCATATAAAGTGCATGTTAAAGTATGAAATGCAGGAATGACACTTTAAGTGAGGTAGAGATGCAGTTTTGTCCCCTATGTCCATATTTCTAAGATGATGGTGCCACGAGTTTACGTTTTTTGAGTGAAAATCTATGAATATCTAATAGTTGTCCCAGCTGGGTACTCTTAAAATAAAGTTATTTATTGGCATTTATGGTTCTATAAAGAACCTTTGACATACATGGAAGCTTTCCTTTGCACAAAAAAAAATCTTTATAGTGGAAAAAAAGGTTTGAGAGTATTTAACACTGACTGACATAATATTCAAGAATATTGTGTTCATTCTACAATATGGCTGTTCTGCACACTTTGTACAATTATATCAAATCGCTCTAATTAATCTGTCATAGATATTCAAGCAATAAAAAGAACGCTCTGATGACATAAGTGTCATCATCATTATGATCACTATTAATATAATCATCATAACCACAGAACATTAGTCCCAGGGTTATGTAGATTAATAAAACCTCCATTTCCATCCATGCATTCACAAATGAGTACAGTGAGATGTGTAAATATGAGTAGCCTTCAAGTGATGATCCTAATTTCTCACATAATATAATAAGGTCAAGAAAGGGATCTGTCTTCAGCTCTGTACGGTATGTACCAATGGTCCCGTGTGCAGACATGAAAAGAGATCATTCCAGATGTGTCTGTTCTGCTGCACATATACACTCTTAATTAATAATGCATTGTTTTCTGCAGAGAACCATCAGAGCGTGTTACGCTTGCACGGCTGCTCACAGGTCATACTAATCAATGCCTCTCGCTGGGCCGCGACCTCCCATGGGCTCGGCAATGAGGAAGAGCACCTTTTCTCAGAAAGTGGGCCTCGCATGCCACGGCAGGCTTATGTAAGCATCTGCAGCAGGTCATAAAGTCATTGCCAATGCAGCAGCTCCTCTACAGCAGTGAAATCATAAAAAAAATATTACGGCTGTTGTAAATGTCCAATCAACCTTTTTCCCCTATCAATGGTCTTTCAAAGTTAACACATATTCCAATAATAACCAGTATTGAAGTCATTCTAAACACGTCCAGTCTACAGAAGTTTGATTTAGATTTTCTTGCCGTATGATTTTAAGTGATATTCTAAAGTTACACCCACAAAAACATACACACATTAAATATACATACACTACCGGTCAAAAGTTTGGAAACATTTGGAAAGAAGTCTCTTCTGCTCATCAAGCCTGCATTTCTAAGCTAAAAAGCTTTCTATTTCAGATAAATACTGTTCTTTTGAACTTTCTATTCATCAAAGAATACTAAAAGAAATGTTTTACACAACTGTTTTCAACACTGATAATAATCATAAATGTTTATCATCATATTAGAATGATTTCTGAAGGATCATGTGACACTGAAGACTAGAGTAGTGATGCTCAAAATTCAGCATTGCATCAGGAATAAATTACATTTTAAAATATATTCAAATAGAAAACAGTTATTTTACATTTTAATAATATTTCACAATATTACAGCTTTTTTTTTTGTATTTTTAATAACATAAATGCAGCCTTGGTGAGCAGAAGAGACTTCTTTAAAAACAAAAAAATTCTTACCGTTCTCAAACTTTTGACTGGTAGTGTATATAATACATATATAATATTATATAATTGAATTTATATTAAAAAGGTTTTATTTTATTGATTATATACAGTATATATGCAATATATATTCAACTCAATTATGTATTATTTACATATACTGTTCAAAAGTTTGGGGTCTCATATTGATCAAAAGTGGCAGAAAAGGCATTTATAATGTTGCATTTATTCAAATGTATCATAGTTTTCAACACTGATAATAATTAGTTTCTTGAGCACCAAATCAGCATGAGAATGATTTCTGAAGTATCATGTGACACTGAAGACTGGAGTAATGATGCTGAAAATTCAGCTTTGCCATCAAAGAAATAAGTTATATTTTAGAAAATTCTTTTTAATTTTTCACAATATTACTGCTTTTATTGTATTTCTCATCAAATAAATGCAGGCTTGTTGAGCATAAGAGAAAACGGTAACACTTTATTTTAGGGTTCAATTCTCACTATTAGTTGCTTATTAGTATGCATATTACTAGGATATTGGCTGTTTATTAGTATATAAATATTAAGGCAGAATATTATTATTCTGCATGATTCTATATCCCTTAATCCTACCCAATACCTAAACGTAAACACTACAAAAACCACCTTACTAACTATTAATAAGCAGTAAATTAGGAGTTTATTGAGGCAAAAGTTGTAGTTAATAGTTGATATGTGTTCTGCATACTAAAGTGTTACCGAGAAAACATTTCAAAAACATTTTCAAAATCTTACTGTCCTCAAATGTTTGAACGGTATATAATTATTATATGAAACAATATATCATATTTAATAAACTAAATGAAAAAATATTTTATTGTAAAGCTCTTGTGATTGAGAAGGAAATATCAGTTATATATATAAATATAACAGGCACTTTGAGTCTGAAGGGAGTCTGATGTGAGCTACAGAGATTCTGTGGGTAGCCAGTGGCTTCCCTGCCTGCAAAGTGACAGCAATGCAAGCAAAGCCCCAGTGTTCTGGCCTCAGAAGATAAGTGCACATGCCAGGATACGACTTCTGATGTCAGAGCGCAGTCATTACATCCGCTTTAACGTAGATCAGCTGGCATCAACACAATGTGCAAAGCCTGGCAGTGTGCCTCCTGCTAAATCTATTCATTAGTGCGTCTCATCTCAACTGAAAACAAACGTGTGTGTGTGTGGAGCGGTACTAATTTATTTTATCAGGTACGGTTCGGTGTCTGTTGGCCGGGGATCTGCCTGTTTGTATTCTGCGCAACCAATGAGGCTTGAAAACAAAGTAAATCAATTTAAAACATAATTCTGCTAATCAGGGTAATAAAAAGCCACCATGAATGTCTGTATTCATTAAAGGGGGCACACACAGTTTCTCATCTCATGTTAATCTTGAGTACCTATAGAGTAGTACTGCATCCTTCATATCTCCGAAGAGTCTTTAGTTTTATCATATTTATAAAAGACAGATACGCTGTACAGATTCTTTCCGAAAACAGCCGAACTCGTGAAGGCGTGCAGTGGGCGGAGCTAAAGAATCTCGAGCACACACACTCCCTTTAAGTGAATCCTATGAAAAATCCTTCTTTATTTACTTTGATTTACTTTCTTGCATTGTATAATCTGCACTGAAAGAATTTGCCCTCTAAATCATATGATGTTGTCATCGGACAATTTCCAAAGACAACACAGACGAAATGCCTTTGACACAATTGAACCATAAACCTTAAGGCAAACACTGATGTCTAAATAACTAAGGAACAGGAGCAAAGGTCAAAAGATACAGTGTTATCTTGTATGCATGTTGTATGCACAGCACACAATCACACATTTGAAGACATACACAAACAGACAAGAACAATCCACACAAATCCTGTCCCTCTCAGTCTATATCAGGCCGGATGAGATCCATGTGTTGGCTGAAGTCTGGCTGGAGCTGGCAGCCAGGCAGGGATGATTTACAGCACCTGGGACCCTCAAACTCTGCCCCAAATTCATTCCTCTCTTTTTGTCATGAATGGATCCTAGCTAAAAAACAAAAAACAAAAAGGAATTTCCCAGAAACGTGGTAACCCCGCTCACCCTGAGCCATAACTGAAACATAACCGCCTCTGTCTGAGTACAGGTGTTTGTGTGCTTATTTACGGTTATGTATGTGCATTCAAGCAATTACCTCTGCAGAATGAAAATTTGTTATCTTGAGGCTTTGTACATTCTTAATCTCCTCCACACAAAAGGATTAAATCGTTTAAAAGTATGAACTGAAAGATGATACATGTGCAGGTAGCAGAGGCGGTGACGTAAAAGCTGTGATCAAAGTTATCCAACCGGACAGAAACACGTAGGTCAACTGAACGGTGCAGAGATGCTGTTGTCTGATGTGCAGCATTTTTACACGTAGCCGGCAGTTGAGCCAATTAGCTGTCAGCATATCTCCAAAACAATCTAGAAGCCTAGTCAGACTTCAAAAAGTTGTCCAAAAATGCAGATTTGCTGGCGTGCTGCCACTTTTGCAGAAACAAGCAATGTTCAGATCAGTCGGGGAAGGTGGAGACCATATGCTTCCCCACAACAGCATGATACAAGGCTTTTCTGAACTACAATGAGGTCGCCTATTGGCCTCAGATGATCTCTGATTATCTAACGTACATCATGGGGAATTGGTTGGGAATGAATTATGCAAATCAGATAATGTCACACACTCACCCACAAATTAGTGCTGAATGCAGTTTGCACGCCGCAATTACCAAACTTGCACGTAGTGATCTGCCATACCTTATTGTGACTGTACAGCATCGACATGCAGACACCTTTAAAATGCAGAGTGTGCTTGTCTAAACTGGATTGCAGTGAATAGCACTGTGATATATTGTGTGCAAAGTGGCGCAACTGTTCATTTTCTCCATAATGTGAGGAACTCTGTGTGCCAACAGTGCGTGTTGAAAGACCATATCTGTATGCAACAGCTTCTCTCTACTCTACAAACTTAAAATACTGAGACTGAAGCAGATCAATGCCATCAATAATGTGTCTTTCGAGACATTGTTTGCAATTCTTAGTCACTGTAAAAACAAACCAGTTAGTAGAAAGCCAGTCTCAATCTAATGCAAATAAAAAGGGCGCAAGCAAGTTCAGTGTATTTGCACACAAAGAGTTTATCTTCACTTTCTCTCTCTGTCACTGTCCATGATTATTCCATTTTTTAACAATTAAAAGTTATTATTAGTATTTTGCATTAAAAAAAGAATTGATAGCTCGAATATATGGCAAAACAATTAAAGATCAGCAGTTGTTCATGTCACTATACTATCAAAGCTTCCCACGTTTAAAGAACAGATATCTCTGTATGGCCCTTATTCATATTTAAAATACCACTTACTTTTGTTATTTTCAGATACGCAGGAGCACAGACATGGTTTTACATAACAGTGAACCAAGTCAAGCCACACCCAGAGTAATGCAGAAGTGCAGAAGGCCGTTTTGAAACACCAGCTGCATTTAAAACACCAGATTTGTCCTGTTTCAAGTTTTTTAATAGGTATTAACACTTTTTTAAAAAAAATGTTACATTGACTCAACGGTCAACATTTTTTTTTTCTCAGTGCATAGTCTCAATGTAAAATCAGACGACCCCATTTACTTCCCTGATGCATATTCCTGGTGATATTGTGATCGATTCATCCATGCACGCTATTCTTCATAAAAATTCCTTGTAATCATTAATCAAAATAAAATATCCTGCTCTTTCCATTTCTGCTGACTCACACTAAGTTATGGTGATAGAAAAAATTATGAGCTTGGTAGAAAAATCATATTTTTTTAAAGTCGGCATGAAATCATAGTTGACCCTATTTATTTTGTTAGTGCACATTACTAGTCTTGTGGTGAACAATTCATCTGTGCAAGTTTATTCACAAAAAAAATCCCCTCCAACTGCGAGCTTTGACAGCGAGCTGAATGGAACGCCCACTTTTCTAGATCAAATCAATTCCCAGCGGGAAAGAAACAAGCCACGCCCTCTTTTTTTCTCATTCAATATTCCGTTTCACTCAGAAAATACGTCACAATACTGAAAGTCGGTCGCAACTTCATTTAGGGTGACTTTAAACACTGTTTTGTTGAACTTAAGCGCCCCCCCCCCCCCTCTTTTGTTCAGTCGCAAAAAAAAATGCGTTCTCATGGAAAACTATTGCACTCTCTCACAAAACCATTGCATTCCCCTGAGAAACTATGTGTTTGCTCACAAAAGCACTTCCACCTCATATTATTTCCATCACCAGTTTCTCTGGGAAACGCAAAACTTTTGCGAGCGAATGCAAATTTTCTCAAAGGAGTACAAATGTTTTGTAAGCTAACGCAAAAGCATCCCATCTCATTTTTTCCCCATCACCATGACTCTTTAGGGGCTCCGTATTTAGAAAATGTGGGCTATTGGATAATTTAGGCTTTCTCTTGATCCACTTGGAAATATATCATATTACGGTTGTAAAATGAGTTATGAACAAGAATTTATTGTGACTTTAAAAGTTCAATTTCATGGAGTAATTTGGTATTTGTCACGCAATGCACACAATGACAGTTCCACCACAGGACGAAAACACATCTGGAGTGCTCAAGGACTAGAATTATAGCTGTAAAATGACAAAGGCAGAATCTCAGCTCAAATAGCAGACTGCAATAGCTGCCATTTCATAAATGTGCTCCAACACCTTCAGTTGCCCTAAAAGCATTCCTTTCGTTCCGAGTTGCACAATCTGCACCAGATTGTGAAGGTCAAGCGCTTCAGCAATTGTCTACATACTAAGCTCATCCCGTCTGCTTTTTTGCTTATGCCCCTCCCTGCTCCAAGCTTTGCATGTCTGCAAGTGTTTGCCTGTTGTCTGGCTCGGGCGCTATTTCTGGCATGAGCAAAGGTGTTATGTTTGGTGTGACATTGACAATACCTGCAGGATTATAACAAGGTGAGTCACTTCTACGTTGACACTTTCACCCTGTTGTTTGTTATGAACTGCTTTGACCAATGTGTCATTGCTAGACATAACTGTCTTCACTGTCTTCACAACACCCTAGAAACATTCATCTCCCTTCTTCTGGCTGTGGGGGAGCCTCTAAGGACAGACTCACTTCAAACGGCCCTGTGACATAAACATGGAAAGCAGCATGTTCTCAGAAGCCCTGCCCAAGTAAACAGACCACGGGAAGAGACTTTGCATGACCCTCACATGAGGACAAGAAGGAAGCTGGTTGACATGGGCTCTATTATTAGACAGTCCATGATAGACGCTGGCATGGAAGTTGTGGTTTTTGTCATGCAAGACTCTGCCTACACTTTGCTCAAATGAAAACGAAGTGGATGAACTTCTGATGAAGCGCCTAAATTTGTTAGGAATCTTCAGGTTCCCACATTAAAAGCCAACGTGAAATCAAATTTTACCCTACAGCTTATTTACTTTTATAATACAAATTTCTAGTCCTATTGTGAATGATTCACCGGTGCATGTCATTCCAAGAAAAAGCCAAACACAATCAGAGTTATATTAAAACATATCCTGGCTCTTCCAAGCTTTATAATGGGAATGAATCATACCTTCGATTTTGAAGCCCAAAAAAGTGCATTCATCCATCATAAAAGTAATCCATACGGCTCCAGGGGGTTAATAAAGGCCTTCTGAAGAGGTCACTCTTCGGCCGGAACTCGGCTCACGTACGGCCGTTACCGGAAGCCAGTGATTACAGTTTATAAAGTTATCATTTATAAATATGGATATTTGTCCTACAAAAACGCATTGCTTCACTTCAGAAGGCCTTTATTACTCTGGAGCTGTATGGATTATTTTTTATGATGGATGGATGTTCTTTTTTGGGCTTCAAAATCTATGGTCCATTCACTCCCATTATAAAGCTTGGAAGAGCCAGGATATTTTTTACTATAACTCTGATTGGGGTCGGCTGGGATAATTTTTGGGTGAAATAACCCTTTAAGGCAAGACACTACAGGCAAAACATTCTTTTTCATGCACTGGTCAATTTTGAGATATTTGAGAGTTTTATATTTCTCCATTCTGATATGTAACACAAATTTTTCAAGCTCCTATCAAATAAAAGGCCTTATTCTAGAGTTTCTCCTCATTAAATATCCTGTTTCACTTGGAAATGTCAAATTATGGAAGTTAAATGGGTTAAAAATGGGCAAAATGTTCTTTATTTTGTTGTTGTTGTTGTTAATACTATTCTTTGATAGATGATATCACAGTTAATCCGAAGAAGCTTCCCGTCGTTTGAAGTGTGGGTGGTGCAAATATAGTTCTCTTCTTATTCTTGCCATAATATCATTTGTCAATATCTAAACGGACATGTGATGTAATGTCATGTGAAGTTTATCTGGGGGATGTCCTGTGTCTCTTTCAGATGATTGTGTCTAATGTATCAGATGATTGTGAGTGTGTGAGAGAAAGACATAGAGTGCATACTGAAACAGGGAAATAAAAAAATTGAGGAAGAGAAAAAGCTGTGGTGTGGGAGGGCTTTCACAGCTGTTGTTCTGCTGTGTTTCCTCTGATAGTGGACTTGGCTGTACTCCCAGTTCTTTAGGTAAACGATACAAAACACAATTACCTTCAACGCCTTTTTATTAAAAGACAAGGTGGAAGTATGCAAAGCAACACTTGTTCTGGATTTCCACCAAGATTTTTTATTTTTCTCTTAAATGTATATGAGTTGTTTTGCTTGAATATTTTAAGAATAAAGCGTGTTGCATATTATTATAAGTGTAAATACTTTAGATATAGAGGAATGAATTCCATCTTCATCCTCTTATAAAACTGTTGCCCATCTCACAAAATGCTGACAATGCTGACATTAGCTTCTTATATCTAGATCAGCTTATGGCACACACTTTAATTCTTTAATCTGTTCTACACAAGTGACCCGTTGAGAGTTGCACTTGGTCTGTACATTGAAGGGACAGAACCTTATTCTAGAATACTAATTGAGGAGAACAAAAGCTCCTCACCCATGATTCTCCAGGTGACCATGGCAACACTGAAAACCTGAAAGATAACGTCTTCTTGAATTTCAATGTGCATCAAATGTCTTTTATAGACATTTTCCAAGCAACTCTTAAGAAGTGTGTAATGTTGAAGCTGGAATGAAATTCTTCAACTTTCAACTGCACATAGTAATTGAAACTGCTCTGGAGAACAAGGAAGAAACGAAAGTTGGTAATAAAAATAATGATTATTATTATTATTATTATTATTATGTATACACTGTAAAAAGTAATCAGTTGACTAGTAAGGAAACCCGTTGCCTTAAAACTATTAAGTAATAAACGTCATGCATAATTGAGAAAATTAAGTTGAACTTGACAACTCCACAAATTTACTTAATAATTTTAAGGCAACAGGTTTCCTCACTTTTTTAATTTAAGTCAACTGATCACTTTTTACAGTGTATATATCATTTTACAGATACTAAAAAAAAATAAAAAATAATTCTCAATACCCTTTTCTACTTATTGCCCACATATCTGCCTACATCATAGATTCAACTTCAGAAAAGATATGAAAAGCACTGTTGTGCTAACAATCAGTTTAACATGCCAAGACATTTCGCTAATACAAGTTCAGTCTTTTACCCTGAGGTTAGGTCTGTGATACAGCTCTAATAATGTAACTGTAACTAGTTAACACCTAAAAAAGGTGTGTCTTATCTACAGCACAAACTTTCCATGGAAGCATATGTTCTGTCAGTCTTACATAATTTTTTTAAGCAACAAAGGAAAAAATTAACAGCTATGAGTATGCCTTGAAAATCATAATTTCTTTGTGCAAGCTTTACAATAATTTCCATGTGTCCAGGCTATACTGGATTGGCATCGTTTCATTTTAGAATAAATATTTGTTTTGGAGGAAAAGATAAATGTTCTGTTGATCCAGACTTCATCCAGAACTTTGGACTTATGTTAAGTACATTCACCTCTGGAAATGCAATGTAAAACATCTGCCTCAAACAACTAAATGACAACTAAATATTCCATTGTGACTTTGTAAGTATTTAGTCGTATGCAAATCATGTCAGAATGATTTCTGAAAGGTTATGTGACACTGAAGACTGGAGTAATGGCTGCTGCTCAAAATATATTGAAATATAACACAGTTGTTAAATTGTAATAATATTTCACACTATTACTATTTTACTCTTTGCAAAAAGAAAGCAGCCTTTGTAAGCATTGGAGACTTATTTCAAAACCATTAAAAAAATTAATTAAAATTTTTTGCACCAACCCCAAAACTTTTGAACAGTATATATACTCTAAGTGAGAATCTCACTTGTCGCTTTGGTGGTTATTCTGAACAGCTCCTTTTAAAGGGGTAGTTGATTGCCCCTTTAACAATATGTAAAATAAGTCTCTGATGTCCCCAGAGTGTATATGTGAAGTTTTAGCTCAAAATACCCCACAGATAATTGTTTTATAGCATGTTAAAATTTTCACTTTTTGAGGGTTAGCAAAAACGTGTCTTTTTTGTGTGTATCTTTAAATGCAAATTTAAATGCAAAACTGCTGCTCATGGGGCGGAGCTTGAAGAACTCCAGTTAGCAGCTCTGATAACCTCATGCAAACAGGCAATGAAACTGTTCAGCCTTTTATGTTCAAACCGGAGAAGTGAAAACATGTAGAATGCAACAAGATGTTCCTGAATGGTTAGTTGATGAATTGATGTACCTGATGTGGAGTTAACTATCTTCAAGTCATTTATTAGCATATTCTGTCATGATAATCTATAAATTCTCAACATGACCTCACACCCTTTATTGAGTGTTCTCGGGGGCAGGGTTTATGTAAATTTGTGTGTTCCCATTTGACCTGGTACGCCACACTCTCCAGTACTTGCTGAGATCCAGGAAATCAAAACAGGAATCTCTGTACATATTTATAAAAGGTATATGGAGGATCATACATTTCCTCAGTGAGGAACTGTTTTGATGGTTATATTTAACCAGAGAGCTTGGGATTATGTCATATAAATCAAAGGGGCACATGGGTTCACTCTGGGAAAAACAAAATTTTCCTATGAACGCCCCATCTCCTCCTCAGATCCTGTCTCTGGTTAAGTACGTCCTAGCCTATGAAGACTAGAATGTTCTTTGCTCTTATCGGACATAAGAGCTGGCCAGTTCTCTAACAAATGAAACATCATAAATTGCAGGCCCTGGGAGATTGCAAATTTGGGCCACAGCTCTGTATTTTAGGTCCAAAAAGAACCCAATTGCCTCTTTGGACAAGACTGAGAGCAGCATGTTTTACATTCCAGATCCCAGTGTCTTAGATTTCTTGGCAGAGCTTCTTTCATAAGTAACATTCGCCTGTCCCAGAGTTCATTGTTCTGTTTACTCATTTGTCTAATTGCATTTGCTTGCATGGCCAACTCATCTTGATGATCCATTTCATGACATGTCAGTGGAAAGAATGCTGCAAACGTGTTTAGTGCCTCTAGTAATTGGCACAACACAAGATGGCGGCAGCGTGAAAACAAACTACATGCTAACACTAGACATGCATATTTAACATGGCAGATACTGTAAATAACAAAGAAGTCATTGCTTACAAAGTGTATCTTGTTCACAGATTTGGCTCTTCAGTGCAACTTTTTATCTTCTCTGACTTAAAGAGATAGTTAACCCAAAAATGAAATTATGGAACATAAAAGATAATTTTCTTAAAAGAATCCTGGAAACTCTTGTACATTTAATGAATGTAAATGAAAAATTGGCTGTCAAGATTCAAGTTGCCTAACTGCTAGACACTGCTAAAAGTAAACAGATGACAAAAGCACCATAAAAGTACAATAAAAGTGATCATTCAAGTCATTCATTGAATTTGAAGAAATCTGAGACAAAATAACGATTTGTTTACAAATCATATAATTACTTCTTGCATGTATTCTAATTTTGTGGAGAGCTATGATGGAAGCTTTCAAAAAATAATGTCTTCAATTTTTAGGTTGTTCCACGCAAGCTATCATATAACTTAAGAAGACTTGGAATATAGTTTATGACTCATATTAACCATTTTACGATACTTTTACAGGTATAACTTTCATTTTTGGGTGAACTTTCCCTTTAAGCAACCTTTCTGCAGATCAGACTGCTCAAAAAAGATGAAGAGTAATTAAAACTAAGTAAAGTTCTTTGGGACAAACTTTGATGTTGGCTTGACAAAGCTGTATGACAGTTTGAAAGTTTTATAAGCTTTAAATTTAGTGAATAAAGAAAAAGACATTGCTAGCATGAATTATCATGTTGCTGGCATAATTTACCATGTTGCACATTAATTTTAATGTTACTAACATATTTTAACACACTACTAGCATCAATTAACATGTTGCTAACATGTTTTAACACACTGCTAGCATGAATTAACATGTTGCTAACATGTTTTAACATGATGTTAGCATGAATTAGCATGTTGCTAGCATGATTTCGCACCTTGCTAACATATCCTAAGCTAGTTGCTAGGCTTTGCTAGTGATAGATACATAGTGGATGAAGCTTAAATACTCTATTCAAGTTGTTGTATTAAAGTTTTGACCCCCTCAATGAAAGCATATGGGACTTTTCGTAGTTTTGTAGTCGGATCAGTTTGAAAAGATATAGCAACCCGAGTCTGAAGGTCTGACCCGAGTTTTAAAAGTCTAGGAGGAGATACTGTTTCAATTTTGGCTCAGAAGAAGACATAGTTTAAATAGTAGATTAGTGTGTTTGCTTGACAAATCACCTATTTTTGCTATTGCTGGATTGCGCAACCTCATCCGGTTTACAAGAAACCCAAGACTGAACTTGGTTATCATTTATCACAGTGACTGTTGGAGTCAATAGGAATTAAAGACAGAGCAGTCTACTGGCATGGACATGTTATGGAAAGATACTTGGCAAAAGAGCTTTAAAAGGGTTTCCAAGACGCCCCAAACGTTTCCGATAAAAGGACAGGAAGGTTACTTGCATAAGAACTACCTTCGGTTGTTCATGCAAACAAGTCGGTTCCAATGAAAAAGCAAGCCTGATGAATCAGTGTTGTTGACTCTTTATTTTGCTCTTCTTTGTCTTTGAGAATTGACGGCAACAAACGGTAAACCTACGTAAATAAAGCTTGTAAGTAATATCTGTTTAGATGTAGCAGTTAGTCAGCATCTCTTCACATAAGTGCTCTGCGTTTATGGGAAGACAGTGCCTTTCCTTCATCAAGCCTGGCATTTATAATGAATTACATGGTTATGGGAAGAAATGCTTTTGAGTTTTTGCAACAAAACCACTCCATTTATGTTATCAAGTTAATGCGGGTGGCATCCATACCATATCCACAATTTTGATAGATAAAATCAAGATAAACTCAGTTCTATTCATATATAAACACTGTACACAATATGCATTAGACAAGCTTTGTATGTTGTGTTGGATGACTCAAAGTTCCCACCATTATACTACAATATCTTATTCTTAACTAAAGTGGACAGCCAAATACAAGTTTGGCAACTTTACACCACAAAACAATCTCAGCTTTATTGCTTAAATATGGTTATAGTTCTGTTGCATGAGACTGGTGTTTTGAGAAACCAAGTTCCTTTAATTAGCCGCCCAAGTCTAAAAAAACAAAACAGAGAGTTGTTTACTGTGAAATGGCTGTTTTGGACTGAAAATTGTTCACTGCGTAGCCGCACGCACACAGATTTGACTGCAACCTGCTGTACTCATACCCAACACGCCAGTGCAGAGACAATTTGTCGCTGGTTTGTAACATGTGACCGGTAAACTGGGCAAAGTCCATTGGTAGAGCTATGACATCCTGCTTGGATGCTACATGGCAACCCTGTGGAGAATATTATGTCGGACTGCAGCCGAAAAGGGATGAGCCCTAATAGCAAGCTGATTCATTCACTCTATAGGTGTTTTGGAGGACACAATGTTCCAGCACTGTCAAGACAAGCCCATGACTCGTCATGGTTAAATGTTCAGACTAGCACAGTGGACATTTTCCATAAAGGTCGTGTTCTATCCACAGCAGAACAGTACAGTGTGCTTGACCTTACAACATTAAGTGAAAATAGCTGGGATGTACCATATACATTAAAAAACGTTTTTGTCAGGTACTGTAACCTAAAAATGTGCTTGGTAAATTGCTCTAAGTTTGTTTTATTTAAGACAAAAATATTATTTAAAATCATTTAGTTGACCAGACTCACCAAATAAACTGTGCCAGAAAGTGCCAGGAAAGTGTATCTTTAAAGTTGCACTTTACAAACTTTTTTAATCTATGTACATCCATGAATATTAAAAAAATATGTGTTGCTCTAATCTAATCTTTTTTTTCTGTCATGGGGTTACACATTTCCAACATCGGGTCATTTGTCAGAGCACTAAAATTATTGTTATTATAATTACTATTATTATTATTAATATTATGATATTTGTATAATAATAATACAAAATAAAATATTAAACAAATATTTTAAAAATAAATAAATAAAAATATACAAATATTAATAATATTAACATTAATAATAATAACATTAATAGACAATCAGAAGACATTTGATGTTTATTAGATAACAAATCAGTTTATTATTATTATTATTATTATTATTATTATTATTATTATTATTATTATATTAGTAGAATAATAATACAAAATAAAATAGTAAAAAAATTAATAATAATAATAAAATCAACATTAATAATAATAACACTGATAGACAATCAAAGACATTTGATGTTTAATAGATAACAAATCAGTTTATTATTATTATTATTATTATTATTATATTGGTAGAATAATAATACAAAATAAAATAGTAAAAAAAAAATAATAATAATAATAATAAAATCAACATTAATAATAATAACACTGATAGACAATCAAAGACATTTGATGTTTAATAGATAACAAATCAGTTTATTATTATTATTATTATTATTATTATTATTATTATTATTATATTGGTAGAATAATAATACAAAATAAAATAGTAAAAAAAATAATAATAATAATAATAAAATCAACATTAATAATAATAACACTGATAGACAATCAAAGACATTTGATGTTTAATAGATAACAAATCAAGTCATTTGCCTGAGTCACAATCACATTACTTTAGACTTGTTATGTTTCATCATCGTCTGCCTTCATCACTCATTTGTTGTCACAGACACTAATTAGCCTACGTTCAGCTGTGCACTCATCAATAACCATCATTATCATCTGTATATATGTTCAGGTCCGTTTTCAGTTCATTGTCCGGTGTCGTCTAATGTGGATGTGTTGTGTGTTGCTCTGTTCCTCTTCTTGTGATTCATCGTGTGGATTTATTAAATATTACTGATTTTAAAACTTATCCTTATCTTCGTGTGTGTTTATACAACCAGCCCATGACAGCCTGTTTATTATTATTGCATTACTATAATTAATTATTAAATAAATAAATACAATTTTGTTTAATTTTAATATGTAATATATTTAATGGATTCCACCATTTAGTGTGATGTAGATTGATATAGAAATTAAGCAACTGACAAAATTGATCATTGCTTTATCACATCACATCTGACAAGGTATAATACCAATGCCTCAAGCCTCTTAACACGAAAGCCAAGCAAAAGCATAACTACAACAGCATGATCCTGTTGTGCATTCACACTTAAAGCAGCTCTGTACAGAAACTTCAAGCCAAACATATTTTTCGATCCAACAAGGGGTGAGTAATTCCCCCTATTATTTGATGTTCCTTCATAAAAACCTATATTACAAAAGATAATGTTGATAATTAGATTTATAATGCATTTCAACATGTTTTCTGCTCATAGTTCAGTTCAGCTCATATGTGTGGAAAAAATAGACTCGGCACCGTTATGATTCCTGATATGCAGCACTGTTCTTCTAGGGCGGGCAGTGTGAATACTCTAATCTGTTAATATGGGTGCTAAAATAATTGCACGCTGCTTGCGTGCGGTGTGAGAAAGGCCTAAGTCATGCACAGATTCTGCTCAGCCTACGTGGGCTCCCAGACGCTGATATAACAAGGGCAAATGCTGCAGAGGGCAGACTACTGTTGACAGGTTCTGTCATTATCTCAATGGACGTCATTGCCAGGGCGTGAGCAGATAAGACAATAAAGGGCAAGCACTTTTTGCAGGGCTGACCTCTGTATCATCATATAAACAACTCATGCTGATGCTTTTCACATCAATGCAATATAAACAAATATAATAATTGATAATGAATATGGCACAATAGATTAATATCACATGAATCGTCCTTTCACTTTTGACTGCAGTGAAGCTGCTGTGTACAGTACATTCGATTAAACTGGCCTTGGGGGAAATTAAGGATACAGTCCTTATATCTCAACATGATCAGACTTCTGTTTTAGGTAAACACAACTGAAGCCATCCAGAAGAGTGTTTTAACAAGTCAACAAACCATGAACCAATGAGGCTATTTCACAAGCCAGCATGGCAATTTTATTTCACAGGTAACTGATCTGACCTCTTCACTAATACTGTAATACGTTGTTTTGTTGAAGGCCTGGCACAATCAGCAACATAAGGTTACCTCCCAGCAGACACCTTGTACTGCTGAAAAAAAATAATCCTACACTGGTTTTAAAGGGACAGCTCAACATGACAATTATGCCATCATTTACTCACCCTTGTGTCACCCCAAACCTGCACACACACAAAAAAAAAAAACCTTAAAGTGGTCAGGGCATTTGACGTGTGCTCCATACACTAGTGTTCAAACGTTTGTGGCCACTAATAGTGTATTTTATTTATAATGCACTAAGATTTTTAAAATGTTTTAATGTAGTCTTGTATGCTCATTTATTTGATGCCAAAAATAAAAATAAAAACTGCAATATTGTGAAATATTATTGCAATTTAATAAAACTGTTTTTTTTGTTTGTTTTTTTTTAAATATATTTCAAAATGTAATTTATTCCTGTAATGCAAAGCTGTATTTTCAGCATCATTACCCCAGTCTTCAGTGTCACATGATCCTTCAGAAATCTACTGATATGATTTGGTGCTTGAGAAACATTTCTTCTTCTTCTTCTTCTTCTTCTTCTTATTATTATTATTATTATTATTATTATTATTTAAAATTGTATTATTATTATTATTATTATTATTATAATTATTATTATTATTATTATTATTAGTAGTAGTAGTATTAAAAACAGTTGTGCTGCTATTTTTATATTTTTATGGAACCTTTGATAATATTTTTTTTAAATTATTTGATAAATAAAAAGTAGGCCTATTCATTTCTTTAAAACATTTTTTTCTTTTTTTCAATCCTAAAAAATATAGTTCCTAATAATTAATATTTTATTTTATTTTATTTTATTTTATTAATTATATTATTCATATACAAAATCTTACTGACCCTGCAGAATGAATTGTTCTTTTGCACGCTGGAAGATTATCATTCATTTCCTTATACAGTAGCTTCAGAAGACTTGCAATACAGCGCATGAGTCAAATGCATTTTAGGTACTTTCACATCCTTTTTGGAACTAAGCCTTCATTTAGCTTTTAAATTATAAATGCCACCATGACAGCGTATCACTTATAGTAAGCCTTATTAGACAATATTTATATCACATGATTGTCAGTGACATTATGGTCCCTGTTAAATTAAATAACAGCACAATGTCTCTTTATTAGCCTGTCTAAACATTTAGTTCGTTGTCCCAGGTCATGGACTCAGAGGCACTCCAGTGCCCTCAATAAGTATGTTTGTGTTTTGGCTATAGCATGGCCGCTCTTGATGAGTGAATGCCAGTGCTGGGTGGGCTTGCAGACAGTGCCTGTCAGTACCCTGAACCCTCCTTCTGGGAACAGGAGCACCTTATACCAGACAACAAAGCCTGGGCTGGCCCCCAGCCTCTGGCTCACTGTCAACTCTCCACCAGTCCAGTCACAACAATGCTGCTATTCAGTCAGCCAATTAAATGGATATTATACACCTCTGTGCGTGTTTGTCTGACTATGACAAGTAAATTACTGAACAAGCCTCTGCCATGAAGACAATTGACCTGTTAAACCGCTGTGAAACTTGATCCACCTGTTGCATTTTATTACAGCACCCCATCTACTGTCTGCAAGCCATTTATTACAACCAGCTTGTGTTGAGGATAGCGCTCACTACATTCAGAACTGCGTGTGAACTCATAATCGGAATCATCTATGCAAATGACTTGTTCTCACAGCACAAGCTCAATGGAGGTTTAATTTTCAGACCAGCTGCGCGACTGAATGCTTCGCATGTGTTACATCAAAAGACTGCATCTCATTTAAATAATTATCAATATTATCAATTAATTAGGTTTTATGTTTATGGAGGGGAAAACTGATGGCACATGATCTAAGGCGGGTGGAATACGTGTATTGCTTTTCACCATTCACTCTTTGTTTTAGTATGTGGGTCTAAATTTATTAAAGGATTAGTTCACTTCAAAATGAAAATTTCCTAATATTTTACTCACCTTCATCTCATCCAAGGTGTTCGTGTCTTTCTTTCTTCAGTCGAAAAGAAATTTAGACATAATGGACTTTGATGGCAACCACCAGGTTGAAGGTCCAAATCAATGCCGTTTCAAAGCGCTTTGAAGGGCTTCAGAGGCTCTGCGTGACCCCAGACAAGGAATAGGGTCTTATCTAGTGAAACCATCTGTCATTTTCAAGAATAAATAAACATTTATATACTTTTTAACCTAAGTTATCTTGCGCTGCTCCGCAACGCCAGGGATTGCGTAATCACATCGGAAAGATCACCCTAGACGTAGGCGGACGCGCAAAACGAACGTACAAAGACTAATACAAACGCCTTTTACCAAAAAAGCTCCATCTCCAACTTCAAAATCGCCCGACATCATTGTTTTATCTTTTTTTGCTAAAGGATGTTTGTATTATACTTCGCACGTGCGCTTTGTAAACACGGGGGCAGTACTTCTGCATACGTCTAGCGTGACTTTTCCGACGTGATTACGTAATCCCTGGTGTGCCGCAGGCAGGGCAAGATAACTTAGGTTAAAAAGTATATACATTTAAATTTTTTTTGAAAATGACAGATGGTTTTAAATAGATAAGACCCTATTCATCATCTGGGATCGTGCAGAGCCCTCTGAAGCCCTTTGAAACTGCATTGATTTGGACCTTCAACCCGTTGGTTGCCATAGAACTGCATTATATGAAGAAAAATCCTGGAATGTTTTTCTCAAAAAATTAATTTCTTTTAGATTGAAGAAAGAAAGACATGAACATCTTGGATGTAATGGGGGTGAGTAAACTATCAGGAAATTTTCATTTTGAAGTGAACTAATCCTTTAAAGGAACACTCCCCTCCCCTAGAGTTAAACAGTTGAGTTTTACAGTTTTCGAATCCATTCAGCCGATCTCCGGATCTGGCAGTAGAACTTTTAGCATAGCTTAGCATAGATCATTGAATCTGATTAGACCGTTAGCATCTCGCTCAAAAATGACCAAAGACTTTCGATATTTTTCCTATTTAAAACTTTACTCTTCTGTAGTTACATCGTGTGCTAAGACCGACGGAAAATGAAAAGTTGCGATTTTCTAGACCGATATGACTAGGAACTATGCTCTCGGTCCTGCGTAATAATCAAGGAACTTTGCTGTCATACCATGGGTGCAGCAGGTGCAATGATATTACGCAGCGCCTGAAAATAGTCCCCAGCACGCTCTCTGTGCAAGCAGGTTGTCACGTTGGTTATGTTGACAGAAGTTAGCCTATTTTCAGGCGCTGCGTAATATCATTGCACCTGCTGCACCCATGGTACAAAAAAAATTGGTCTAGAAAATCACAACTTTACATTTTCCATCGGTCTTAGTACACGATGTAACTACAGAAGAGTCAAGTTTTAAATAGGAAAAACATTGAAAGTCTTTGGTCATTTTTGAGCGAGATGCTAACGGTCTAATCAGATTCAATGATCTATGCTAAGCTATGCTAAAAGTTCTACTGCCAGATCCGGAGATCAGCTGAATGGATTCAAAAACAGCAAAACTCAACTGTTTAACTCTAGGGGAGTTGGAAAATGAGCTAATTTTGAAAAAAAGTGGAGTGTTCCTTTAATGCTTCTGTTAAAAATAAGCATGTCACGTCCGATTCCTTATGAATGGGAGAAAGTGCAACGCCCAATATGGCGAATAAGCCCCGCCTTTTAAATGAAAGAGCCAATCATTGATTAGTAAAGTCATTGCGTCACTGCAGCTGCTGTTAGAAGCTCCGGTTGTTATAGAAATAGGCAGTATTCTGAGATGCTTTGCACTGCACTGAGACGTTTAGCAACTAAATGTATGAGACAGTTGTTGTCATTTCTTTGGTGATTTTAAATATGAAATGTAATCGTAAGCTTGGTGAACAGTTTTTGATGTTTTCCCATTCAAAGAGATAGGAGCTGCACTTTGGTACTAACTAAAAGTTATATCACAGCTTTGCAGTCGGTAGGTAATTTTCCACATTGTCTCTGATTGTTCGCTTTCCATGGTATGGAAATCTGATAAAATCAGCATTTAAATTATTGCTATTCTTTTGAAACAGAAGTCTTATGAAAGTGTTCCTGCTCCTGTTGACACAGCTGGGAATGGTCAGCATGTCTTCAGAATGCGGTGTAATGTACATGTGTGTCTAAGCTGATCTTCTTCATAACGATGACCATGTGAAATAAATAGGCCAGTGAGGCCGCAGAGAGCCAGGGATGGTTTTGCCATGCTCAGAGGTTCCAGGCCTGGGGTTTCTCAAAGCCTTGATTTCTTCACGCTTATAGTCCAGAATCAGCCTGACGTTCTCAAAACAACTTTAAAAGAAAGACCACTCAGCCAAAACCACCGAAACCCTCATGACCCCAGAACTTTTATGTAACAGTCTGCTGTGTGTTCCCTTCCGGAAAATATCCTGCAGGCTTTAGGAGGATCTCTCTCAAAATAGTTTCATCTTTTGATTCGGTTTTGTCCTCTGCTCTAGACTTGGCAGTGTACAGAGGTTCATTGTTATTAAAGAGTATTTTTTTGGCATATCAGTACTACTTGCGTATATTGATAGGGATTTCTCAAGTCTCTGCTTCAACAAGTCCTCAACATCTTGAGAAAGAACAAAAAGCTTGAGCTCTCATGTGGCGAACATTAGCTCTCTTTCCTCATGTGATGTGCTGGATGCCTTTTATTAGTAGTGGGTCCTTTTCATGCTGGCTGGAGACAAAGTGTACAGACATATGCGTGACTTTGTATGTGTGAGTGTGCACGTACATGTGATCCATATATCCATATGTTTTGTCAAGCAATCCAAAATATGCTGATTGGCTGGAAGGTGTGCAATAAAATCATTTAATGCACTGGTAGTTCAAAGTCAGTTAAATCACCGTTCTACATTAATGTGCTGTTTTCGTTAGGGTTAGGGTTAGCACACACAAGCATACGTCCAGGGCCATTGCTAGTGGGGCGAAAGGTGGTGACGATTCTAGTGGTGACGCGATTAGGAATCATTAGATTAAACATTCAGGAGCACAAAAACGTATCAACGCTTATATTTCTCAGCAACAAGTGGGTAACATCACTGGTTTTGAAGTAATTAAACTCACAGCTTCATTGTTAGTAGAGAGAGACGCTGAATTTACACGCACAGGTAGTTCCAAGTCAGTTGAATCACCGTTCTATATCAATGCGCTGTTTTCATTGAAGAGCACGCATACATATGTCATTCGCACACAGAGAGCGGAGATTGCACTGCGCACACATGAAAATAACCATTAAATTTACCCTTCTGGTCAAATATTGCAAGTAATAGGTCTCTGCAGGATAGTAATAGGATTTACTAGATCATTGGGCAAGGCCATAAACATAGGGGCGTTTTTCACTGCGTTACAGTTTTGCTCACGTCACAGTGAGGGTAGGGTTTAGGGGTGGGGTCGGGTGAAGGGGATCATTTTCATTGCATGATTTATAAACACCAATCAGTTTGAAATGCCCACTTTTTTTCCGCAGAGACACCATACTCAAATATTGCGTTGCAAACATCAATAACAGCTTTAAGTAGTCAATGCTGGCGGATGACCATGGTATAAGTGAGATAATCTTCTTCACATCCGGCGGTTCTTTGCCTCCACGTTGTGCATTAAAATCATTTAATGCACAGCTAACCTTGGATTATCCCTTACTTAAAGAGTTAGTTCACCCAAAAATTACAATTCTGTCATTAATTACTCACCCTCATGTCGTTCCAAACCCGTAAGACCTTCTTTTATCTTCGGAAGACAAATGAAGATATTTTTGATGAAATCCGAGAGCTCTGACCCATCCATAGACAGCAATGTTACTACAACTTTCAAGGTCCAGAAAGGTAGTAAAGATATCTTTAAACTAGTCCATGTGAATACAGTAGTTCAACCTTAATGTTATGAAGCGGTGAGAATACTTTTTGTGCGCAAAAAGAAACAAAAATAATGACTTTCATTTAAATCATTTAATGCACAGCTAGCTGTGCATTATCCCTTACATACCCTTTAGATCCTTAAGGTAGCCTAACCATTGCACCATTTCACTTTTTACAGTTTTTCTTGTAGAATTTTAAAGAAGCAGCTAAAAATTCTCACTTAGAATGGAGGCCTGAGAACAAGCAGTTCTGACTTTTGTTTGTTAATCAAACTGTTTGGTCAGCGATACTGGGGTCAGTCTGGGCAAGGCTGAGGGTTCAGATGTTATCTCACACATGCCATTGGCCATGAAGGGTGGCACAGTGTTGTTTTTTCATCATGTTTTGGAAGGTGTAGACGGCATTTAGCAAGCTTTTGCATACTCTGCATCTGAACATGGATTTGGGGTGTGAGTTAAGTAGAACGTTGCTCCCAAGAGTTATGCATGTTTATGAGTCACATTTCTGTGTTTTTTTGTTGTTGTTGTTGCTTTGTTTATTGCACAAGGTGAAGAGCCTTATTCTCAATTCTCTTTCTTTTCAGATTCTGAGCAACACATAAAAAGATTTCACTGAAGAATAAATATATATGCTATAAATATTCGTATGAATTGCACTATATGTTTAAATATTAATTTGTTGGTGTTTTAAAAATATTGAATTAGGGCTGTCAGTTTAATTATTTAAAAACAAATATGCAATAAAATACTGAGTGCACGTTAATATATTGCGCAATCACACCCATTCACCAGGCACCAGAAACACACCTTTTATTTAAATCCCCATTGATAATTCCCAAAAACACCGGCTCCCAGACACTATAGTGCAGATCATGAGCTGTTCAGCTTGGCATGTCTGGATCCATGTCTCTGCATGCCTGGAGATGTGGATTACATTTCTGCATATTAAGTAAATAGACTGGCATTTTAGAAATATGTCTGAGGGTTTAGTGGACAGGACTTATTGTTGGCAAGACCTCTGTTACTTTGTGTCCTACATACTATTAAACAGACACACCTTTCTTATCATTGTTCTATCAATAACACAATGTTCCTTTCTCAAGACATCAAGGACCTTTGACCGAAACACAAATATGTCAGTATTTAGTCTGCAAGAAGTGTGAAATATGAAATAATATACTGTATAAGGAGGAGAGAAAGGAATAATCTCATCCATAAGACACTAGAGTGCCAATTTTGGAAAATTGCTGGGATCACAAGGAAAGTAAGCCTATTCCATGGCAGAGAACGGTCCAACACGAAAGAGGATTGCCTTTCCTGTCATGGAATACAAGAATGGGTCGGTGTACAGACTAACAATGGCTATTTGATCATATTAAAACAGAGGACAGTTGAACTCTGTGTATTTAGTAACTGAGACTGTGAAGTGTCATTGGGCCAGAGGTCCCATGCAGACGACTGCTGTTTACATCCCGACACCAGGCTCATAAAGAAAAGCTAATTATGTAGACTGTAACCTTTCACTGCCACGTATAAAACTGAGGACACCCCGATAAAGAAGATTAAACATTAACTGGCACACAAGAATCTTGTTTCAGAGGAGTCCCAGTGAGGTTAAGAAGTATATTGTCCTGTCGTAAAACAGATTAGATGCTAAGCAACAACTTTATCGCATTATGGGAAGAACAGCCATTAATAAGATTCCACTGAAGAATCTATTTTTATTGTATATTATATTCATATTTATTGCATAAAATTTAGAGCTCACCAAGGATATTTAAATGTTTGGTCTGTTTTTTTATTTATTTTTTATTTAAAAAAAAAAGTGTTATTATTGTGATTAATTAATCTACATATCAATAAAATTAAAAACTTTAGTCAATTGACAGCCTTACTTTTCATATTGTTCTCTTATGCAATAGCTTGAGATACAACTGTTTTTTTTTTATATTTTTGATATGCAGTATGTCTCATTACTATGTCATGCCGTGCTCCTTTCATTAGTCATTCATATTATGATGTTTTTATTTACTGTATAATAGCTGTTTCAAATATGGATTTTATATCCCAGAGTAAAAATTATCTGCTGAATAATTGATATCTTGATGGTATTATTGAATTTTACTATTACTACATTGGTCAAAACAAGCGTCTTTCTATGAGAGAAAAAAGTAGACAAGCTATTACTGTCAAATGTTACCAAAGACAGTATGACAGGCTGGCTATAAACATTTAATCCATTTCTCTGCTAGAATGACATTAAATATTTCCAAAGTGATGTGCATTATAACAAAAGCATATGAAATGCATTCTTATTATCTGGCTGCAAATGTCAACTTAATACAGTTCAATCTTTTTGTAATAGCCCCCAGCTGACATTTTTTTCCACTATAGGCCACATCTCTAATTCTCTCGCAGACTAAACATTTCAAACACTATCGGATTTTAACAAACTATCCTGATGTCCATATATGTTTATTTTCAGTTTGGAGAGCATGGTTTCATGTAAAAATGTGCTGTGAGCTTGATCCTGATTAGACACTTTTGCCAAATACCTGCTCTGGATGGCTTGCAATCCATTTTTGACAGTTTAATATGCTGTAGTACATCACATTGGCTTGTTCCAAAATTCAATATTATGTATACACACTGTCAGACATTAGATTGAAGCAAATGGTAAAGGTTTATAAGATTTCGATGCATCCAGGGTTGGTTTGGAAACTCCTTTGCCCATTACATTTGATAAACATGCATATTACCTGGAAAGGAATTTGTTTTGCTGCATACTTCAGCTATGGAGTGAAAGACTATGCCAGAATGGTATGTAAATTGCCCACAGTTTGTAAATGAATGGGTGTTTTGCAAATCAGACTGGTTGGGGGGAAAAAATCCACATGCACTTTCTTTACAAAAAAAATGCAGCATGTGTAGAATATTTGCACAAAATCATTGCATGTACCTGATGAGTTGCAATGAATGGGGCGTATTTAGGAAAGTGAGAACTGCTATAAGGTGGACTGACTCAAGATCCTCTTAAGTTGCATGCGCGAAGGCATGTTTTTCATACCAATCTACACATTCCTGGAATCCCGCTGAGACTGTGAGCCACCCTGTTCTTAAATAACACAGTTGAGCATGGTCTTTAATCATGATTTTATCAGGAAGTGTAAATAACTAGTGTTCAGTGTTTGAATTGAGATTGTGTAACATTTATTGGTGTTGGCTGGTGGTTGGCAATTAATAAGTGATGAATTAAAACACCCAAACCAATTAAAATGAGCTTGAGACTAATTTGGTTCAAACAAAACAATAGTGTTACCAAAAACAAATAACTTAACATTATACTTAAAGTAGCCGGAATTACATAAGTGAAAACCACAGAATGTTGTTGTCATCAAAACTCAAACATTCTGACATTGGTCAGCAATCACAGCTCTGGCAGAGACTTTTACGGTTTTTATGACCTAAGCTAGATGTGTGTGCAAGAGCAGGTGTGTGATGCATGTGCTTGATGTGAGTTAATTCACATACCTGTGGAAGAACAACAGTATGGACAGCATGGTTTGGTCGATGTTGCTGTTGCAGATGCCCTCGTTGAGCAGGTAACAGGGGTCCCGAACCACCGACTCCAATGAGTCCTGTCTCATGATGTTGTTGAGCTTATCTGTGTTTAGGTTCTGAAAGTGAAGCTGGTCTCGGAGCTGTCTGAAGTGGTTGACTGACGTAGGACTGCCTAGGCTCGGGTGGCCCGCTTGGCCCGGCTCAGGCTCGCAGCCATTGGCCAGATCCAGACAGCAGCTGCAGCAGTCCAGGCCGATGGGCGAACGGCACTCCTCGTTTGACATCAGGCAGGTCAGGTTCCCCACAAGGGAGTCAGACGGTAGCCGTGACAGGTTCTCCTCCACCTGCTCTAGGTGATCTCAGAGCAGACCTCCTTTTTTCTCAAGTCCACCTTCTGTACGCAAGTATATCAGGTGCCACGGGAGAAGCTGCTGTGAGTTGATCCTTCTCGACAGCGAGTGCCAGAGTGTGTGTGTGTGCACACTCAACACAGGTTTTTATAAGCTGGGCTGCTTGTTCGCTCGTAATAATGCAGCGGGAATGCGTTTGAAAGAAAAACCAGAAGCTGCTCCTGTTTTTTTTGTTTTTGTTTTTTTCTTCTCGCTGTCCCCTTCCCCGCACTTTTTTCCTGCCCCTGTGTGTGCACGCATACAGTGCAGACAGCGAGAGAGGAGGTGGAGGGATGGAGGAGAGGGCTGGAAGGAAGGGAGGAGTAATCTTTCTGATTGGTAAAGCTGGCTGATCAGTTCACAAAAAGATCCCGCCCACTTTCCCTACAACATCACTGTCGGGGAGGAGCGAGGGTAGGAAGGCAGTAAAAGCATGCTCTTTAACATGTGCAGTTCAGTGCTGCCAGGGGTGGAACCCTGAGAGAGAGCAAACACATGGTACTTCCCCTGTTTATATCACTGAATCAAATACAAATGCTGTTTTTTCCTTGCTGATTTGGTCTCACTTTCCTGAGGCTATTAAATTCAGGCTTGACTTGTTCTCTTTGCGTGTTGCCGGTACAAAAACTGCTTGTGTGCAGTGTTCCGTATCCAGTGATTCATTACTAAAAAGTTTCTACCAGTTTGCCTTTTACCATTTGTTTCCCTTTCCTTTTAAAGATACCAGGTCAAGTACCAGTATCTACAAAATGTCACTTCAGACCTTAATTTTGTTTGAAGACATTATTATGCTGCATTCCATTTACCTGGGAAGTGGGATGTAGGAGCTGGGAATACTTCACACCTGAGGGGACAGAGTTCCAGTAAACAGACTTTGGTGTGCTTGCTCTTTCAGAATACAAACACATAAAAAGCTGTATTTTCATAGAAAATGCCGAAGTCCAGAAATAGAGGTTGAACTGTACTGTGTAGACTGTGTTTATTGAGACACAGACAAAGGAAGTGATAATAAACAATATTTTACAACTGTTTCAATATGGTTGATGCACCGAGCAGACATATTGGATTCTGAAGGGTTGTTGCACATTCCCCAGTCGCAAATCTTACTTGGGGGTGCATTCCAGTTAGAATGTTCAGTCCCAGTTTATATTAGGTGGCCTTAACTACTATGTACTTACATCAAAAAATAAGTACAATGTACTTATTGTGTTCATATTGTATTGCAAAACACTTTTGCTGATATTGAGGTGGGAAAGTGTGTAAAGTGTGCTGGTATGGGTAAGTTTGAGGGTAGGATTAGGTGTAAGGGAAGTGTCAACAGTGTAATTATAAATGTAATTACAGAAATGAATTACAGATGTAATTACATGCAGGTAATTTTTAAAATGTAAGTACAATGTAAAAACATTTATGTACACAATAAGAGCATTGTATCAAATTATTAATTTAAATGTTAGTACATAGTAGTTAAGGCCACCTAATATAAAGTAGGTCCAAATTTTCTACTGGGGCCTAAGAATTTCCCACATCCAAGGAAAATTGGAACGCACTATTATTCCAAGCATACCAAACAAATGCTCAGGCATCATTAGTTAACGATTAAAGTTCAGTATTCCAATATAATTTGTCTATTAGATTCTTATTTCAGGGAGAGATTTTGACAGTCTGTTTATCTGAACCAGATTAAGAACTTTGAGTAAATAGGATTCCTATCATGTTGCTTAACATGATAAAGTAGAAATGCTGACATAACCACAGTGTGCTCTAAAAATCATTCAGTGGTCAGTAAATTCTCAGAACACCTTCCAATGTTCCATTGATTTCTTAAATATGTAAAATAAGATTTCGTCACATTGAAATTCAGTCAAAGACCAAATATTTGTATAGGGCCAGTGCAATGACAGAGACTGAAATTTTAAAAGTCTGATAATTCTTGTGCATAATATGCTGATTAATTATGCACTTGTGTTATATCTGTAGTGCAGAGCTCATCAATTCAATGCATTGTGCTGCTTTAATAACATGTTAAATGCCTTTTTGGATCATCTCTCGAAATGTAATGTATTGTGTAATAAGACTTACCAAAAGCCCCTTAATAGGAGTTCAAGAAATTTAATTTAGCAGAGAATAGGTGAATTATGATTGCTTTATTGAGTGTGTAAAGCGGTTGAGACACGTTAGGGCCATTTAAGGACTTTGCCAGCGTGGGGTCATATCAGTTGATTATTTGGCCCTCTGTTGGCAAAGCATTGAAATGCAGAGAATAGCAAATAAAGAATTGACCGTGGGATATGAAATGGTTCCATTATATGCTGAATAAGCTCTCTGAGTCCAAGTGTTTAGGTTTTGTAACACAATCTGAGAACAAAAAACATCAAATGCGTCATAAGGCAGATTGCTTTAAAGACAAATTGTTTTATAGGCTTGGTGAATGCAATCTGTCATCAGAGAACACTAGACTGTTTACCATACTGCAAAAACAGATGCACAGTCAGATAAAAAAAAAAAAAAAAAAACCTGACCTGGCATTTAGCATTCTGTTTTATCCTAGTCATCCCAGAAACTTGCTCTGTATAAAAAGGCAGCACAACTGCACAATTCATTAATTGCATAAAAAGATTAAATTATGTAAATTGGCATCCTTAGTATTTTTTATATTGTAAACATTTTTAAAGCAATAAGAAAGAAACATTTCTTAATCAGTATTTTGCCATATTTTCCAGTAAAAATACTTAAATATCCTTAAAACAAGATACATTTTTCTGATAATCAGTTTCTTGACTTAGATAGTTTATCTTGAACTGTTTATTTTTGTCAAAGTGTTGTTGTTGTTGTTTTTTTTGCCTTGTTTTAACTATAAATCTATTCAAATTCAGGTAGGCTCATGATAAAAACAAGAACGTTTAACCAATAAGCTAGGAATAATAATTCAAACTGTATTGAATACTCTTATTCATATAGCACTACCACTCATCCGTTATTGCTTACATTTGGATTTGGGGTATTTAAATAAGTAAAATTTAAGTAAATAAGTTAGTTAGTTAATAAGTTAAAGAAAAGAAATGTAGTTTTATTATATTAATACTTTTATTCAGTAAAGACATTAATTTAATGAAAACTGACAATTGTTAGCAGGGTGCAGACAGACTAATGATGATCAGGAATAAAGTTCAAATGCAGAGTTTAATAACAATCTAACAGGTAATACATACACAAACGTTAACGCAAAAGAGACCGTACAAACACTGAGTGAACATGAGGAACTAAAATACACAAGGTGATGAACTAAACAGTGTTTCCCAGATTGAGAATTTACTTGTGGTGGTGGGCAGGGCGGAATGGCTCGGCGCGCTGCTTAACGAGCGGGTTAAGAATAAACTAGTCAAACAAAGGTTTATGAATTTGATATGCAGATAAAATTAACTTTTATTAACAACAGTAATGTGCAAAAACCTATTTTATAGGGAAAATGTTAAATATTTTGCTCTTATTAAATGTACCATTGTTCTTCTATAGTATTACACTGAACTGACTGACAGCTTCAGATTATAAAAGGAGCACTCTTTATTTGATTTCTGGGTAATTTAGTCACAATTTGAAGAAAAGTTTTTGTTTTTCATGAGACTTCCTACTTTTGTCCATATATTAGGGAGTGGAAATGGCTTAGTCAATAAGTGCTCCTCGGCCGCCATCTATTGGTTATAGTGGTTATTTCATGTCAAAAGTTCTTGTTTGCTACAAATCATCACATTAAAAATTAATAACATTAAATTGGATAATATTTAGAGCTTTGAAGTGCTGGAAAAAAGTGTACTTGAAAGCCCTTGAAAAGTGCTTGAATTTTACTTTCAAAAAGGTTGTACGAACCCTGAGATGAATAATGTAAAAAAAAACCTAAAAAAAACAACAACATTCGACTGTTTCTTCCACAACACCATGTGGAGTTACTACAGTAAATCCATGGTGAATGTTGGTGATTTGTGGACTGAAACCCCTGAACTTCGTTCATGGCACAATGTTTCTCCTGGTTTCCACATCAGCGCTGTTTGATCTGATATCTGTGGTTTATAGACCTTTCACACAACTTCCGTATTTGTGACGGGAAATACGCAATCGTCGTGGTGATCTTCCTCCTCACCAGTCAGGGCAACAGGTAAACAAATGGCGCAAGCAACAAGCAAGAGTTATTGTAGCTTACCGGGCTGTTCTTGTTATTCCCAAAAGCAGCCATATCTGTCGTTTCATTCCTTCCCTGTTGATGGTGAAGTTTGACGGAAATGGATTCAGGCTATCCGGCGGGATGAAGGACCAAACTTTTCCTGCTCCTGTCCTACATCCCTACTGTCCTACACACATATATATATATATATATATATATATATATATATATATATATATATATATATATATGTGTGTGTGTGTGTGTGTGTGTATAGTCTAACATGATCAAATTAAGCAAAATTCACTTTTGCAAAATGCCTCCAAACATATTGTGAATATATTTTACCTCCTCTTAAAAAATGTTGTAAACATATATTATTATTATAGATTGTCTTTTAAAATAAAAATATATCTATAATTTTATAAAAAGTATTATGTTATATGTTAAAAAATTTTAATTGTGCACACTGCATGATGTTTAAACTATTTTGAACTGTAGCCAAAGTCCGGACAAACAAGATATCTTGTTCAAGGAAGACGTGTCATGTAACCCTGATTCTTTATATTTACGTAATCTAAGACTTATGTAAATAGGCCTAATTGTTAATTTCCATCAAATGTAATATTTGGCAAATCCGTTAGCGAAGTTGTGTAGACTCTCTGATCCATTTTCTTTTGCCCGGGTATGTTTTTCTGATGTGTTGACGCTTGACAGGAACTCTGGTTCCGCAACGATTACGTATTTCCGGATTTTGTGTGAAAGGTCTATAACAGAGAATTATGCGCCGAGCGCTTCCATTAGATCTCGCAGTAGCGATGTTATTAATTCTGCGGTGAATTCAAACGCCTTCTCTCTGGATGTCCCAGTCTGTATAGTAACGGTGTCACAAGATCGGCCCGTGTATGAGCTCGCGCTGCGCTGCTCCGGGCTGATAAACTGATAAAGCGTTTCCGTTCCGCTTTCGCTTTGTTTGCCATTTGATGTTTCTCATATGTAACACAAATGGCAGCTCTTATCAGTTGGGCACCAGTTCGACCTTAGTTTGCCGCGTTGCAGGTCGAGTCAAGGACGCGCGCACCAGTTTACCGTGAACTATGCAAATGAGAAAATAATGCGTAACTGGTGCCCGCTATGTTCCCAAATGCACGCTAAACTCATCACATGTGAACTGAGATGCAGAGCTGATCATGTGCTGGTCGCGTGAGCAAAGAGCGCACTTCTCTTTGAGCAGGGCAAACAGAGTAGTTCGTGATTTAATAACGCCTTATTGAGCTTTCGATTTTAGTTTGTTTGACGGCAGGCGCAAAACACGTAATTAAAGACTTTTTATGTTATTATGAGAAGTACATATATTTTCAAATATATTTTGCCACAGTATGAATGGGAAGCACTGAAATCTATTTGTGGCGGTCAATGTTGATATTGTGGTAGGCCGCCACAAATAAATCAATGTATGGGAAACACTGCTAAATGACGAACAGATATGAGGATGATAAGTGTCCATGCAAACTGATGAGTGGTGGGGGAACTCAAACAAAGGAACACAAGTGACTAATGAAAACAAACTAAGGCCACATCCACACGAAGCCAGAGCTTTCCCTATCCAATCTTTTTTTCCCCCTTATCTCAAGAAATATCTGCGTACACATGAAACCACTGAAACCAACTCAAAACGATATAGTATACATGCTAGGCTAGTATGTGGCACTGTAATTCTGCCACAGATATACACTAAAAACGGAAGTGAGGCAAAATCTCATGATAAAATAACAATAAATAAATTTGCTACTTACCAGATCGTTTTATTAACGCCTACACCTACACCTACCCCAACCCTAAACCATACAATAATGCAAATACAGAAATTAAATGACGCAATATTGATGTGCGCATGCCCAGTGCCCATAGCTGTATCCCTTCTAGTCTTTAACGTGCGGGACGTGGTGTGATGACATCACCGTTTCACAAAATATACGGATTGGCTGTACACACAAAAATGCAAGGGTGTCGGTTTCAGATTTATCCACTCTGGAACCCGCTTTCAAAAAATATCAGTTTCAGGCTCCCAAAACGGCGGATCCGTGTGGACGAAATGCTGATACGATACAAAATTTTTACGTATACAGCTAAACGCGTCTCCGTGTGGACGGGCCTAAAAGTCCATGAAAACGAAACTAAGAATAAAAACAACTGAATAAGTGTGACAGAACGCCCCCTCCTGGAAGAGGAGAAGGAGGAGGCTTAGGAAGCAGACAAGGAGGCTGGTCACAAGAGGCGGCGAAGGGATGACAGCCCATGGTGGAGTCGACGGAGTGGGAAGCCAAGATGTTGCTATGGCCAACAACATCTGAGGGACGACCGATGGAGCAGGAGCTGATGGATCCCAGGGTGCAGACAGAAAGCGTCTGCCCGCTGCAAGGAAGCAGCCTGTGACTACAGCGGCAACCATCGCCCTGGACCCGACACCCCAATGTGAATCTGACCAGGGATGTGAGCCGGCAACAACCGCAGCAGATGGAATTTCAGTGCAGCTGGACAACGAGGACTGGCTAATAGACTGGGACTCTGAGGTACTATTTCCCATCCTATCCCAACCTGAGTTATCTGTACTCTTCTCATCACCACTGATTCAGCCCAGTATAATGCCCGTGTCATCATCCTGTATGAAGACTGAATTGTCGTCAGTGATCCCGCCCAGCCTCCCTCTCACACCTCCACAGCAGAGCTCAGCCACTCCTTCAGCCTCACTTCAGCTGGTTCCCTTCAGCCCTTTGTCTTCCCCTCTGATGCCTTGTGGCTTGGAGAAGCCTCAGGTCTTACGATCACCAGTCCCCGCAGAAACAAGAGGATCCTTCGGCTCCGCCTCTGTCTGCTGATCCCTTCACTCCACCTCAGCCCCTCGACCTGTCGACTTGGCTCCTCCCACCCTTAGCTCCACCAAAGACCCTCAGCCTTGCGGCTTCACCAGGTTCCCTTGTCCCTTGTCCATCTATCCACCCCTTCGGCTCCAGTGGGCTCCACCCTCCATCCAGCTCTGCCTCAGTCACACCAGTGCTCGGGTACTCTAGTTCCACCTCAGAAGCTCATCACCGTGGCTCTGCCTTGGTCTTCAGTGTCAGCGGTGTCACTCGGTCCCATTGGCTCTCTGCTCTCTGTCGGCACCCTGGGCTCAACCTCCATCGGCGGCTTCTTTGTCAGTCGTCCCCCCGAATTTGGATCCTCCCTCCATCGACTCCGCCGTGGGCTTTCATTCTGGGCTTTCTGGTCACTCCTCCTATCTTTGCCTCCCTGGATACTACCACCATCATCACCACCCTCGTCCTTTCCACCGGCACTTCCACCACTCCTTCGTCTGCCCTCGAAACCAGGGAGGCGAAGATGGAAGGAGTGGCCAGATGGTGACCTAGAGCACAGCCAGAATGAAAGCCTAAGGCGGAGGGAGGATCCATGATGGAGTTTTGGCTGACAAAATTTCGGGAAGACGACCGACAAAGAAGCCACCGATGGAGGTGGAGCCCAGGGCGCCGACAGAGAGCCATCAGAGAGCCGATGGGACAGAGCAACACCACTGACACTGGAGACCAAGGCAGAGCCACGGCGACGAGCATCTGAGGTGGAACTATTATATTATGTCACAATTATGTTTAGTTATATTCATTTTCATGGACTTTTAGTTTGTTTATCTTCAGTCAAATGTTGAAACTTTATTTAGTTTCCTGCCATTTACGAGTTGTCATGGAGATTAATTGATTCATCACAGGTATTGGTCATTAATTACCCTCATTTGCCCTGTAGTTAAGTTGCAGTCTTTTAAGTATTTATCCGGTCACATTAATGCTAGTGTTGTGTTTGCTCGCTTGCCTTTTGTATTGTTTGCTTGTGTGGAATATGCAGAATACATATGGTGGGAAAAGATTATACATACAGCATACAGTACATATGGTGGAACATTTTCATTGGTTTGAGTTGGGTTGGCAGTCCCGGGCTGTTTTCCCAGTCTCAGTAGTCCCAATCCTTCCCTGCTGTACTGTTACACTGGGCCTGGGGAGAATAAAATGCCATGTGACACCAGTGGGTTATAGTGAAATATAAATGTTCGCTTTGAATGTTACCTAATGTGTACACTTTACATTGATTCTTTGATTGAACACATGCAAACTACTAAGACAACAGTCACTGTTGTCCAGGCAAACATGCTGGGTTGTGCTTGGAAAACAGGCCTTTGCTTGTTATTATTGATTAATTTTCATTATCATAGATAATACTTAAATCAATAAAATGGTGGGATGCTTTCAAAGAACTCTGTACAAGTCATGCAACTGTCTCATCAAAGCTTTCAGAGATGTAGACATTGCTTCGTACCAATCTTGCATTGATCAATCCAAACACACAATACAGGTCAGCAATAAACTACACATTATCACTTCCATGTTTAGAGTAGTCCATTTTTCTAAAATGTCCAAATTATTTGTTTTCCAGCTTGTGAATGCCACATGATCAGTCAATAAGTTCTAAAATGACTGATATCTTTTTGCTCGTTATCTACAGACCAACTGTTTTCTTTCTTCAGAGTCAGCACAAAAAAACATACAGTGCCTATCCTGAATGCTGACGGGTCAATGCAGTGTTCCAACTGTGCTAAAATACACAAAACACCTGTTCACCTGTCAGGGACTATATCCTTTTGCAGAAAGGTAGAGTTTACTGAATATTACTAATAAAATATACTTTAATGAAAATTGGCATCCTTAATTTATATATATATATATATATATATATATATATATATATATATATATATATATATATATATATATATATATAAAATGATTACCATATATATATATATATATATATATATATATATAGTAACCATTTAAAGCAACAAGGCACAAAAACATTTCTTAATCAGTATTTCATCATGTTTTCCAGATATCTAGATATCTTTAAAACAAGATACATTACCCTGAAAAGCAGTTGCTTGACTTGTCTTTAGATAGTATATCCTGAGCTGTTTATTTTTGTTACCCTATTAGTAAATCCTTTTTTCCCCCTTGTTTTAACTATAAATCTATTACATAACAAGAATGTTTTACCAATAAGCTAAAAAAATTATTTAAGATGTAATTAATACTCATATTCATAATATAGCACTACCACTATCCATTATTGTGTAAAAATTAGGCAGTCTGTTAAGACATTAATAATGAATGAATTAATAATCCTTAAAACAATCCTTAATAATCCTTTGCTGCTTAGTTTTTTTTTTCCTGTGGGCTTTAAGCTGGAAGCTCTGTTGTAAGGTTTTGCTGCCACCTTTTGGAGTTTAAGGTTAAATAACCCATTTATATAATATGTTGTGTGTATGATTTTGGGACATGGACAGAAATTCTATTTCATTCACATTTATATGTATAGTGTATGCACAGAAAATGCATGTGTCTACTTACAATTTACAATCGTAATGTAGAAAGAGTGCGGACAGAGATGGCAACGATCCCTGGTACAAAATGTACTCATCACATGCAGTCAAAGTCCCTTTAACAACGTTTGATTTCAGATCTCCCTGTTCATAGTTCAGAGTGCATACAACAGAGCCAAGTGCTTAACACAGCCATCCCTGGACAAATAATACATTATTATAATTATATTATATATAATCATATATTAAAACGCTTCATATAATGATATATATGAAGTAAAACATGTAAGTGAAAGGAATGTGTGTGTACATGTTTTTCTATCCTGGTGGGGACTTCAACCTGAATGCACTCTGACTCATGGGGACCTAAATTGAGGTCCTCATGAGGAAACAAGCTTATAAATCATATAGAATGAGTTTTTTTTTGAAAATGTAAAAATGCAGAAAGTTTTGTGTGATGGGTCGGGTTAGTGTAAGGGGATAGAATATACAGTTTGTACAGTATAAAAACCATTACGTCTATGGAGAGTCCCCACGAAGATAGTGAACCAGACGTGTGTGTGTGTGTCCTGGTAAACCCTACGTTATGAGGACAAAATGACCCTACAAAGATGACAATTTCCAAAACAGCTTATAAATCATATTACTAAGTGATGTTTTTTTAAATGTAAAAACGCAGAGAGTTTTCTGTGATGGGTAGGTTTAGTGTAAGGGGATAGAATATACTGTTTGTACAGTATAAAAACCATTACGTCTATGGAGAGTCCCCACGAAGATAGCGAACCGTACGTGTGTGTGTGTGTTTGTGTGTGTGTGTGCATGCATGTGTGTGTAACAAATGTACTTGTGTCTGAAATATCATCATACTTTCATAAGTATAAACAGGCTAATGTTGAAAACTTACTAAATATAAGAATATAATAACTTGTAGCTTTTAACTTGTAGGTTATTGTAGCTTTATGCTTAATAGCAGCTTTAAATATTTTGATTTCAGAGAATAAAGTAAAACATTCACTATGTTCTATTATTATGCCAGATGTGCTTTGTGAAAGCACAACAGGAGTTGAACTCTGGTAATGGCTCCTCTAATCAGTGTTACAATCTGTGTCACTAAGCATAACACAATCTACTTAGATAAATGGGCCTATGCTGTTAGGCCAGTGTGTGATGGATAGTATCTCGATTCTGGTTCATGGTTTGCTGATCTTCTCTTTTTCAGTCCAGTTCAGCCACAAGCGGATGACATTGCGTTTTAGATAAAAATGTAGGTCCTCCTGTAAGCCAGCCTCATATGAGATGCAATCAATCACAGGGTGCATTTCATCTAAGATTTGTTTCCAAATAAAGCCAATGAATTAATGAAAAGGGAGTATGTTCATTTAAGCTTCCTGTATCTCATAACTGGGCCTCACTACTACATTTTTTACAACCAGTTTACTTAACCAAAAGTACTAATTTCCATGATGACAA
Source organism: Rhinogobio ventralis (assembly GCA_039654625.1). Classification (NCBI taxonomy): domain Eukaryota; kingdom Metazoa; phylum Chordata; class Actinopteri; order Cypriniformes; family Gobionidae; genus Rhinogobio; species Rhinogobio ventralis. The sequence goes on from CM077198.1 coordinate 14,701,200, forward strand.
CTTGCCACTAATACAAAGTTCTGTCATGAAACTCTAGATGGCACAGGCTGCGTTTACACTGGCACTGGTTACAAATCTGATTCTTTTACTCACATCTGACACAAATCGAAATTTGTTGCACATGTGTAAACACAACAATCCAAAGATCCACATTTTTTCATATCCGCTCTGAGACACTTTAGGCTGCGTTTACACTGCAAGTCTTGATGCACAGATCCGATCTTTTGACCATATCCGTTTTTTTGGCACACCGGTTTATATTCACCTTAGACACGACTGTATCCAATATCTTTGTTTACATTAATTCCCGCCCAAAATGATTGTCGGTGATCGCTTTACTATCAGTGTTGTGAGTAAAGCACTACAGAGTAACACATTACTGTAATTCCACTACTTTTAGCGGTATCGAGCATGTAACTAAATATTTAATCATGTAACCAGTTACAATTACTGAAATTTAAATGAGTTTGTTACTCGCATTACTCTCTTTTGTGAAAAATGAACGCTTGCAGACAAGAAGCTCAAATCTAGGCCCTAGCCCAGCCTGTGTTTTTTTTTTTTATTCCTCCCTATTACACATTAATTGCAGCTATTAAAATAGTTTTGTTTTTAATGTCAAAGTAGTTATATTTCGTATATTTCGTGTTTCTGTTACAGTACAGAAGGGTCGGAGACAAGAAGTACAGGTTAGTGAAGTTTATTGAACAATCCAGTAGTGCAAACGGAAGTGCAAGTGAGTGGTGCAGAAGTTCGTGGGAGTTCGGTGATGAGATCCTGAATGACACAGTCTGTATACTTGCAGGTGGTGATCGCTGGAGCCAGGCTTGGAACCGAGAAGACACTGAAGACAAACACGACGCTGGAACACGATGGAGTAAGTATCATATGGGAAGTCCTTGAAGTAAGCATAGAGGCAAGTACCTTATACGAACAAGACCGGACAGTGACTGAGAGTGTGTGAGTGTTTTTTGTACTGTGGGTGTTTGCTGTGATGATGAACTGCAGGTGCGCGTGATTAGTACTCAGGGGAAGGCGTGCGCTGTGATTGTGTGACGTGGGAGCCTGGCGTGTCTGTGACATTACCCCCCCCCTCCACGGCCCGCTCCTGAGGGCCGCGGACCCCGATGTCGTGGTGGTCGGCCTCTGCCTCTAGGTGCAGGTCTGTTGGGATGAGAGGCATGGAAGATTTCAAGCAGGTTCGGGTCGAGAATGTCGTTTCTAGGTACCCATGAGCATTCCTCGGGGACTGGCCTTACCTAGATATTCTAGGAGACCACCACGGCGCCGGGAGTCCAAGATGTCGTTCACTTGGTATGCGGTACCATCTTCCACGATGAGTGGGAGGGGGGCTTCTTCGGCTACGCCAGGCTCTGTGGGAATAGAAACCGAGAGAAAGTGAGGCTTCAACAGGGAAACATGGAACGTGGGATGAATTCTGTATTGTGGAGGGAGTTGGAGTTGATACGTGACTGGGTTGATCTGCTTCACAATGGAAAAGGGGCCAATGAACCTGGGACTGAGCTTCCTGCATTGCAGACACAACCTGATGCACCTGGTGGACAGCCAGACCTTCTGACCAGGTTGAAATGTGGGAGCGTTGGAGCGACGAAGGTAAGCTGTCATCTTGCGTCTGCGCAGGGCCCGTTGAAGCTGGTGATGTGCGGAGTCCCAGACCCTCTCACTCTCCCGGAACCAGTAGTCGATAGCTGGACCATCCGACGGTTCCCCGGACCAGGGGAACAATGGGGGTTGGTAACCGAGTACTCACTGGAATGGAGTAAGACCGGTGGTTGGCTGGCGTAGGGAGTTCTGTGCGTACTCGGCCCAACCCAGGAACTGGTTCCAGGAGTCCTGGTGGCCGTGACATGCGTGACAGGCGCCCTGGTGGGAGGAAGCGACCAATCTCCTGAATCTTCCTCTCCGTCTGCCCGTTGGTCTGTGGATGGTACCCAGAGGAAAGGCTGACGGTCACACCTAGGAGCGAGAAGAAAGCTTTCCATACCCGGGAGATGAATTGAGGTCCTCTGTCTGAAACGATATCCTCGGGGATTCCGTAGTATCAGAAAATCATATTAAACATGAGTTTGGCAGTTTCCATGGCAGTGGGCAGTCCTTTCAACGGAATCAGACGACATGACTTGGAAAATCTATCAATGACCACTAAAATACAGGTACAGCCCCTTGACACGGGTAGATCTGTGATAAAATCTGCTCCTAGGTGTGACCATGGACGGTTGGGAACGGGCAGAGGATGGAGTTTGCCGGAGGGAAGATGTCTAGGGCTCTTGGAGATGGCGCATTCCTTACATCCCCTCACGTACCTTCTGACGTCAGATGCCATGTTGGGCCACCAGAAGCGCTCCTTCAGCAGCGAGAGGGTTTCATTGACCCCCGGGTGGCCAGTGCCCAAAGACGTGTGGGACGTGTGGATGAGGGGAGTGCGCCGTGTCCGTGAGATGTATTGCAACCCTGGTGGGCAACCCGGCAGAGTGTTGGTGGAGACATTGGAGGAGGGCAATATTTCCTCAGACCAGGTGATGGGACTCACGAACAGCTTCTCTGGAAGAATGGGCTCGGATTTCTTGGAATGCTCTTCAGGGTTATAGAGACGGGAAAGGGGCGTCCGCCTTTACATTCTTAGGTCCTGGACGATAGGAAATGGTAAAGTTGAATCTCGTAAAGAACAGTGGCCACCGGGCCTGGCGGGGGTTGAGTCGCTTGGCATCCCTTAGGTACTCTAGATTTTTATGGTCTGTGAGTACCAGTAAAGGAAGTTGGGAACCCTCCAACCAATGCCTCCACTTTTCAGGGCCATCTTGATGGCGAGAAGCTCCCGGTTGCCGATGTCATAATTAACCTCTGCCGGGTTGAGTTTGCGGGAGAAGGCGGCACATGGATGGAGTCTACTTGGGGTCCCCTGCTGCTGTGAGAGCACTGCTCCCACTCCTGTGGTAGACGCGTCTACCTCGACAACGAAGGACTTCGTGGGGTCTGGATGCACTAGGAGGGGAGCCGAAGTGAAGGCTTCTTTAAGGTCTTCAAAGGCTTTCGTGGCAGCGGGGTTCATGAAACAAGAAATAAGACTGTAGATGTTAATGAAACGGCGGTAGGAATCTCTGAAGTTCTTTTATGGTTGTGGGAGTGGGCCAGTTCCTGATGGCTTCCACCTTCCCCTCGTCCATCCGGATGCCACTGCTATCGATGTTGTATCCAAGGAACTGCACTGAGGGTTGTTGGAAGGAGCATTTCTCGGCCTTGAGATACAGCTGGAACTCCCTCAGGCGTTGCAGGACCTCCGCAACGTGATGCTGATGTTCGGCCAGGCTCCGGGAGTATATCAGGATGTCATCGATGTACACCAGTACGGATCTGTGGAGGAACTCCCGGAGCACCTCATGATTGAAGTCCTGGAATACGCAGGGGGCGTTGGACAGTCCATAAGGCATGACGAGATATTCGTAGTGGCCAGTAGGGGTCACGAAGGCCGTCTTCCACTCGTCCCCCTCACGTATTCGGATGAGGTTGCACGCGCTGCGGAGGTCCAACTTGGTGAAGACAGTGGCACCACGGAGATGTTCCAGCGCTGTTGGGACGAGAGGAAGGGGATAACAGAATTTTACAGTGATCTTGTTAAGGGCACGGTAATCGATGCAGGGCCGCAAGCCTCTGTCCTTCTTGGCCACGAAAAAGAAGCTAGAAGCAGCAGGGGAAGTAGACAGGCGGATGTATCCCTGGTCGAGCGCCTCCTTGATGTATTCCTCCATGGCCTTCTCCTCTGGGAGTGACAGAGGGTAGATTTTACCACGGGGCACTGACTCACCCTGAAGCAGATCGATGGCACGATGGGGAGGCAGCTTGGAGGCTTGCTGAGGACAGAAGAAATGGCTTCAACTGGAGGGCATACTCATTGATTGGCATTTTATTCTGCTTCAAATTATACAATTGCTCACCAATGGAGGCATCCCAGGCTGGTTTTCCGAAGACCTCTTTGAAATGGGCGATGAAACTGGTCATAGATTGTACTATAGGATTATTCTGAGTCCAAAGGGTTTCGGCCCAGCCATTCAGTTGAGACAGAATGAAGGCTACCTTGGAACGATCGTCGGGATACAAGTGTGGTTGCATCTCCAGGACCAGCGAACACTGCAGAATGAATCCGTTGCAGTCCTCCGCCGAACCAGAGAAGGGCGCCGGTTTGGCCATGGGACTGGCATAGACGGGCGACGAAGGAGAAGTAGTGTTGTTGGCGGAAGTGTCCGCTGGTGGGTTGGATGGAAGTGCTCGACGGACTGCGTCCACGAGCTCTTGGAAGGGATCCGGAGTGCTCATACTGGTGCTCATCTGTTGTGGTCCGGTCTTCTGTTACAGTACAGAACGGTCGGAGACAAGAAGTACAGGTTAGTGAAGTTTATTGAACAATCCAGTAGTGCAAACGGAAGTGCAGGTGAGTGGTGCAGAAGTTCGAGGGCGTTCGGTGATGAGATCCTGAATGACACAGTCTGTATACTTGCAGGTGGTGATAGCTGGAGCCAGGCTTGGAACCGGAGAAGACACCGAAGACACACACACACACAACGCTGAAACACGATGGAGACTTGGAGGTAACAATGGATGAAGGTAAGTATCATATGGGAAGTCCTTGAAGTAAGCATAGAGGTAAGTACCTTATACGAACGAGACCGGACAGTGACTGAGTGCGCGTGATTAGTACTCAGGGGAAGGCATGCGCTGTGATTGTGTGACTTGGGAGCCTGGCGTGTCTGTGACAGTTTCTTTATTAAGTTAATTTAGAAAAATGTTTGGAGCTTTTTTTTGTTTGTTAAATTAAAGTTTTTATTTTTTAAAGTGACGACCAAGCAGCCAGCGGCCGACAGTGAGTTAACCCAACGCTTTAGCCTCTCAAATCAACACTTGACTTGTCTTGCCTATAATAAAATCCATAGATATCAAACACTTCCAGCATCACAATGTTAGTTTAAACGTTTAGCCTACTAACACCACCACCACCACAGTAAAAAGGCATTTTTGATAAGTTGAGGTTAAGCTGATCTTAGGCGCTTGCAAACGAAATACACAATCTAAAAAAATAAAAAACATGCAGGTTGTCTTACCTTACACCTCTCCGCAAAATGGATATAAATCTTCAATTCCCGCGCTATATGCACATTTGACGGAGTTCACGTTAACGAAAGCAACAGATATGAGCTGCATTTTGTTCATCAGCTCATTTCAAAATCAAAGACTGCAATAGGAGAAAGAGCGAGCTAAGCACTGGTAAGATAATTTAGTCTCATTAGTTTTAATGAAGATGATTGTGTTTTTGAGCATCTGAGACTTACTTTTAAGTTTCACTTGCGGCGAGTTGGCTTGCTTCACGCATTTGTGGCGACGCCTGTTGCAGTAGCGCCGTCATATCTGACTACAACATAGGCTATATAGCCTATAACACGCTCTCACAGGTTTATTTTTTAACAATTTGCTAGGAGTAAAATTTACATATGTGGTTTAAACAACCAGATGCATTTACACTTGTCCAGTTTCGCCTGAAATGCATCCCAGACCACCTTCTGAATTGGTTTGTTTGAGTGATCGGATTTAAATCCGTCTCGAAAGAATTTCGGAAGGCAATTACTTCTGGTCTTTTCACAATCGGATAGATATCTGGTCAGAGAAAACGAATGAAGTGACCAGGTGTAAAAAGGCCATAACTCTCCCAGCTGCGCCGAAGGAAGGACTGCTGCTGGTGGACACTAAACACCATACTACTGCTTGATTTGAAGGCCTGTTGCCCTGTTGATTACAATAAATAACTTGCCCAACACTGTTTACTATGCACATGGTAGACCCTCTGGTTTTGAATGGCAGTGCTATTAAAAGGATTTATATAATTCATGTCAGGTGGCCATGATTATTTGATAGCTTGTACAACATATATAACAGCTGTCATGGATGTTTTGCAACGCAAAATCTGACCGAACGGATATAGACTGGAAAATAACGGTAATTTTCGTTTGTTATGTCATCTACAGCTCGTTAGATGTAGAATTCTGAATTGAAATAAAGTAGCGCTGTAAGATTATATTTTTTTTATGAATTCAATGAGAGAGAAAGATAGAGAGAGAGAGAGAGAGAGAGAGAGAGAGCCTAATAGTGAAGCTTGTTGGTTTAATTACAGTGAAGTTATTACCTCATTGCTGCTGAGAAATACAGTGTAGCTTTCAGTAATGAAGCTGTTTTATTTATTAAAGGTTGAAAACCAGCTCCTGAATGTTTCTGTCTGCACACAATTTATTTCCTTTATAAAGTTCCCACCTCAATAAAAAAGCTGTGAGCAAGCGCATACTAGGGGTTGAACGCTGAAGACGTCATTAATTAAGTCTGATCCTCGAGCTGAGATGCGAATGCAGGTTTTTTTTGTGCACAGCTATGGCATATGACACAGCGCTGGCCAAAAGGTAATTGCTCCTACATAACAGCTTTTGTTTATCAGTTGTCTTTGGGTCGTTATATTTCTCACGGATTTCGGCTCATTTAGAATCAGATACAAAGTAGCCCAGTAAATATTACATTTATATTAATGCATTAGTGAGGGAGCGATTGCATGTGAATTAATTCTACCTGGCAACATCTCTATACTAATAGTGAAGCTGTGAGTTTTAGTTATCAAGAAATATATGCTAGAACTTTTCAGTTTCTAAGTTATTTTATTGATAAATCACAGAACAGTGTTGACAATATATTTCTGTGCTACTGAATGATTCTATGAGCGGCATGCACAATCTCTGCGTGATGTGCGAGCAAGCCTGCTACATGAGTCCTGAAAACTGAAGCCAACGCGTCTCGATCGCACCCAGGTGACTGGAAGCAGTATAGGTCATAAAGCCCTCACTCTCCATGAAATGTAATGGGACATAGACAAACTAAACAATCAAATTACACTTCAAATACATTTTTTTCCAAAGATAGTTTCTGTCATTCTGTCACTTCTGTTTTTTTATAACGCTGATGTTAGTTCAAGTGTTCGTTCTTTAAAGGAACACGCCGACTTTTTGGGACTTTAGCTTATTCACCGTATCCCCCAGAGTTAGATAAGTCCATACTGATTGAGGGAAAATTTAAAGTTGCAATTTTCTAGACTGATATGGCTAGGGACTATACTCTCATACCTGCGTAATAATCCAGGAACTTTGCTGCCGTACCATGGGTGCAGCGGCGCAATGATATTATGCAGATTGGAGATTGGAGCTTTAACTTTAATCTCTACTTTTCCACAACTGTTTATTTCACAAAAAGTTGTTGATTAGGTGGGAGTGTGGGCGGGACCTTGATATCGCGGCTCAACTTTGCACTCACTACAGTGTGCAAGCTATGTGTGTGCGTTACAATGCAGCATGGCAATTAACTTACGTGTACAATAAGCTGTTTAAAACGTGCATTCTCCCGATCAATTTTGAGCATCCAGATGATATAAGCAAACATGTCTTTGTGGAGAGCTCTCTGAGTCTGCATTTATTTGTAATTAATTGTTGGAAACTGAGCGTGCGTGTCAGGGAATGGCTTATTCTGTTGCGCCCTCTATAGGCCAGCGACTAGTCGACGTCAGGCTTAGATCGTCATGGCAGAGCATTAAAGTCAAGTAGTCAATTAGTCAACTAGTCTGTGCAACTCCTAGCGCATACAGACACCTCTGCTTCATAATACAACATTACAAAGCAATTTTTGTGGGCAAGTCACCCGCGCCTTGTTGTGGCTTGAAATTTAATGGGGAATCGGATATTCATATTTAGACGTAGGTCGGATGTCCAGATATCAGATAGTTAAAGTCACCCTGTTATCAATAATTTTATCCCTTAAAACTTATCTTTGATCACCAAAATGACATATTTAAATGTTTTTCCCTGTGAAAAAAAAATCTTCATGCCTTAAAATAGATTTAATGTGACACCACACCCATGGTTCATTTAGTATACTCCGATCAATTCATATGCAAATTAGCCCCTCCTCCACTCACACCAGATCAGAGACCAACTCTATCAACTTTTACTCAAGTTACTGTAGTAAAAGCTGCATAAAGATATCGCTCTTTACAACGTCAGACACATACAATGTAATAATGTGTTGCTAATGTTACACAAACCATGTTCCCGTTCGCCTCTCTATCTCTATCTGTCTTCTAAAAATCAGCATCCTTTATAAATGCTTTGAACATCATAGAATGTCAGTGGAGAAAGCAGTTCATCATAACATCATAATATACAGTACATCATATACATAATTCACCCACTATATTGCTAAATGTACATGATGATTCATATCAACAGAAAAATATACCTGGATATCCTGACTTCTCTTGAGACTCATTGGTTACAAGGTAGTTTGTGACGCAAGAAACACCGGCGATTTCAAACCGCGTTTTTGAGACTCTCTTTGGTTCAGTGCAGTTTTAAGGAGAAAATACTCAGCAATGGTGTTGACTTATGAATTTGCACATGGTTTATCTCGTGCAGATTTTTGTATTTACACGTGTGAAACAAATTCCGATCTGTGTCACATTTCACTTCAGAATTCTAAATTTATTGAGCCGTATAATAAAATAACAAGCGAAAATTACCGCTATTTTCCGGTCTATATCCGTTTGGTCAGATTTTCATTGACAGCTGTTATCTTGTCCATGCTGGCAAATAATCATGGCCACCCGACATGAATTATATTAATCATTTTAATAGCACAGCCATTCAAAACCAGAGGGTCTACCGGGTGCATAGTAAAGCGATCACCAACAATTATTTTGGGCGGGAATTAATGTAAACACAGATATCGGATACCAGTCGTGTCTAAAGTGAATGTATACAGGCAGGCCAAAAAAATCGGATATGGTCAAAAGATCGGATCTGTGCATCAAGACTTGCAGTGTAAACGCAGCCACTGATCCTTAAAGGGTTAGTTCACCCAAAAATGAAAATTCTGTCATTAATTACTCACCCTCATGTCATTCAGAGAGCTCTCTGATCCCTCCATAGACAGCAATTTAATTAACACTTTCAAGGTCCAGAAAGTGAAAATAGCTGCATAGGAGACTGGAACAGGCCAGAATGAAATTGTTGAATAAAGTCGTTATTTTTGTTTGTTTTTGCACACAAAAAGTATTCTCGTCGCTTCATAAAATTAAGGTTTAACCACTGGAGTCACGTGGACTATTTTAACGATGTCTTAACTACCTTTCTGGACCTTGAAAGTGTTAATTAAATAGCTGTCTATGGAGGGGTCAGAGAGCTCACCGATTTCATCAAAAACATCTTCATTTGTGTTCCGAAGATGAACAAAGGTCTTACGGGTTTGGAACGACATGAGGGTAAGTAATAAATGACAGAATTTTCATTTTGGGGTGAACTAACCCTTTAATTAAATCTGCTTGAAATCACGTCATTCTTTATAGGGCACAGCTGATTGGTTCCTGCTGTATCAGTAGCCAATGAGCTCGCTGCTCAACATTCAAATACTTGTTCAGCATTTGCTGTAGCAGTTGCAGCACACTTTCAGAAACCCTCCACCTTCCCTAGCTCCACCTATATAGATCTGCTTTGGGTAATTCATGTACGCAATATTGTACAGCAGCAGCATGTGTTACTTGCTCACAGCAGCGTGTATTGGCAGTAGCAAGTCCCATACTTGCTCTGCAGCAGTAGCAGCAGCATAGCAGATCTATTCCGCCAAGACCAAACATATCAGCATTGTCATATCCATTATCATGCCATTATCATGAGAGAAATATTTCTGTCCATGAACAAATGACAAAAATGGATCAAACAAGTAGTTTATTGATGTTCTCAAGCAATTATGTTAAAAAAAAGTGCACTCTTAATAATAAAGGCTCCAAAAAGGGGGTTTTCACAGTGACGCCACAGAATAACCGTGGGGAAACTTAAAATAACATGTTTGAAGATTTTAATAATCTGAAGAACCTTTTTCCACTATAAAGAATCTTTTGTGCAATGGAAAGATTTTATGGATGTTAAAGGTTCTTCATGGAACCACAGATGCCAATAAAAACCTTTATTTTTAAGAGTGTACAAACAAATTGCTCCTGTTTGGTTGCACGTATCAAATCAAACACTAGATGTCACTCTCCCCCCTAATATTAAAGGGGAAGTGAGCCAGGCCAGAGTGAGTGAGATCTCCATAAGGCATGTCATCCACAAATGTTTCCCAGCTGACAGAAGATGAATTGTGATTCAAGGTTAGTTTTCAGTGCCCTATATTTCAATGCTAAATTTTAAAAGACTAAATAGATATGAGCCTGTTCAGGGAAATCTAAAATACCTTCTAACAAAGGAACACACCACCACAGTATTTCCATCTAATGATGGATTTGCCTCAGGCTGAAAGCAAGTGATTAATTCTCCACAAAGTCTTGGAAGGCCATCTCCAGTAGAGGAGCAAATGTGGATTAAGTCCTCAGAGACATAAAGCATCTGTTAACTTCACAGATTCATGTAGTCCATCCATGCAAACAGGAAAATGTTTGAAATGTCCAACTCTCACTTAGATTTACTTACACTTTCATTATGCATTCCTGATTACCAATGTTTAATCAATGTGTTTTTATCTTAAAAATGCCATTATAAAAATACTAAAATGTTTATCATCAGACGTTAGAACAACATTCAGCTATTTTTGATGAAATTTGGGATTCAGAATGTTTGTGAATCTGCAATTATTATTTTTTTGCCCCAAAATATGATTCTTAAAATAGAAAACAATAATTTGCAAATGATTTGCTGTCACTGATATCTTGGCAATGTATGTGTGCTTTCTGTATCATGAACTTGTGATGTAATGTTTTTAATATTAAAACACTTTATAACACTATATAGAGCTGCATTCCAGCTTAATTTATCACAGCTTGTTTAAAATCAGCCATAACTTATTTAGATATTTAGAGCTGCATCTCCTGTCTGTCTTCTCGGGTCCCCTAAAAAAACCTTGATTATGTGATTTCTCATCACATTGCTCAGGTTATTTTACTCTGAATCCCACCCCTTTGAGTAATTGCAAATCGTTATATTTTATTTCATTAAGTATCATCATTCTAGTCAGCTGCAGAGGCAGTCATAAGCAAAATAAGGCGAGCCATAAGAACCACATGCTCCATTTTTCTGTCTGTGATGGTCTTTTCAATTCAGTGGAAGTTATTTTAATTCTTTGTCTATTTACACTAAGTGCAAATAGCCCGCATTGTTGGCAGAGGCTATTTACACTAACTCCGCCCACTGACATCTGGTTGGGCCAGACAAAATTACAGATTGACAACAGTAATAGTGTAGGGGTAAGGCGCATGGCAGGAAGTTTTTTGACGTAAATCGACCCAAGTTCGAACCAGCCTTTTGCCGAACTCGCTCTACTCCTTTCTCTCATCACTTATCAGATAGGAAAGGCATTTATTTTCAATAAAATATTTGAAAAGTGGAAATAAAGTGTCTAACATGTTTTTTATAATAAAGTGTGTATCGGTTAGGGGTAGGTGTAGGGAGGGCTTTCTTGTCTCATTAAGGCAGCATCCATTTAATAATTTTAATAAATATAAACATTTACATTATATGTTATTATTGCATACCGTGCACTCTCAGAAAAAAAGGTACAAAAGCTGTCACTGGGGCAGTACCTTTTCAAAAGGTATTACCACATAGTGTAAATAGCATATCGCTAAGAAAATGCAGCTATTTTCACTTAGTGTAAATATAACCTATTACTATTTAAACTTAGTGTAAATAGCAGCTTTCGCTAAGAAAATATTTTCACTTGGAGTAAATAGCATCGCTATTTGTGCAAATAGTGGCTGCCATTTTAATTTGTTTGTTTACCAAAAGTGGTCGGTTGATTCAAACTCACAACCTCTTGCACTTACACCAAAAAATATGTACTTTTAAATCGATTGTGAGGGTGTGATAGAATAAATGAATGGCAGACTTCTCTCTGGTGACGTATAGTGATTTCTCCAATCAATTCGTCTGCTCGTAAAGCTTACATGTAGATCTGCCTCCATCCAATCAACAACTGATGTTTAGAACCAAGTCCCCACCTATACTTTTTTTCTTCCTTTTTTTCCACTCAGATATATGTCACAAAGTGGAAGAAAAGAAATTACAAAATTATAAAAAAAAAAAAATTAGTCCACCGATTATGCCTCTGTGCTAAATTCATTCAGCAGTAAATCAATGAGCACAGCAACCATGTTAGCATTAACCCTGTAAAGCCTGACATATGAAATAATAGTATGAAAAATATTTTCAAATGGAACTGTTTCTTGAGTAAGGAGGGTGGGCGGTCATATTTGATACATCAGGCGTTTATGGCTCACATAGTATAAAAATATGATTAAATACCTTAATTTTATTCAGGGGCCCAACTGAGCAAAATATGTTATTTTTATTGTGGAGGGCAAAACATATCATGCAATGTAGCGCAAGGATGATGAGAGATGTACCAATAAACGTTTCTTAAAAGACTGTTGTATCATATTTGATAGATTTTTAACACATATGATATTTCTAAAAAAAATATATATATAAAGTAAACCTAAGTTGCTTCAGCCTAGTAAGTGTTTATCTTGAAATGTTACTAGGAATATAACATTTATTCTTATGTTTACTTTGAAATCTTTTGTGATTTTTATACAGCAGAAAGACATGTACCACAACCTGAAGGTGAATATTTTATACTAAAATGTATACTAACCTCAGAATTATACTACAATGGCTTTATTTACTAAAAAAGTAACTATCAATCAGATGACAGAAGGCATAGAAGATTGTTTACAACAGGTTCTTTCAGCAGTTTCGATCATGTTGATAATTTATAGGCCTTAGAAATTTGTGTATCAAATATGATACAGTAGGCTTTAAAGGGTTAACATTCATGCTCAGTATCGGCAAAGAAATATCAGATACCATCATGTAGCTTTTCTAATGGCTTTCATAGAACATATGCTCTGTTTAGAGCGTAGTATGTGAATTAACTGCTGCCCGCTGCTTGTTTCGGACGAGCGCAGCTTGAGGATAGTTCAAGCTTTCACACCTGAAGCTCAGAGTTTGAGTCGGACCTTGAAGAGCAAGGCAGAAGAGTGATTTTTAGCTCAGTCAGTGAATATCCTCCAGAGGAAACCTGCTGTGACTTCTCAAACTTAAGCCGCTGTCAAGCATCAAACTGAGGTCAAAGTTCCTGTCAGATCTGAGCATCCATGTGATCTGAGTCTATATATTCTTTGACAGGTTTAAGACCCATCATTGATGATTCTCAATGACACCCTGGAAAATAAAGCACAATCCACATCAATCTGTCATCACACAACACCCAAAGAGTTAAAGGGATAGTTCACCTAAAATTTAAATTCACAAAAAGAGAATATTTTGAAAGATGTCCTTTTTTATCACCCTATACAATGACCGTCAATGGGGTCCAGTGTTGTTTTGGACAACATTCATAAGTGAACTATCCTTTTTAGTGTAGTTGATTTAAGTTGATTTTTAAACCTAATTTAAAAGAGTGTGGATATAAGAGGTTCCAGTGCCTAATTTTAAGATATTATTGGGGTATTTTTTTGTTATTATGGCCTTAGGTACTCAACAATTCCTCTGCTCTGCTGCTCGTAAAACCAGATCTAAGCTGGGATATTGAGGTCCCTCTGTTCCACACATTTCTTAGGTTTTACGTTCAGCTCATACAAGGTTCATGAGGAATTCTTCTGCCTGCCTGCCTGCCTGCCTGCCAGCTCACTTTGAAGTGTTCGCTTTTTCTTCTGCTCAGAATAGAAGACATCTTCAATCATTCCCCCATAGGCCTCATTATAAATCCATCTATCATTACTCTGATGGTGGGAAGCAGAGCAACACGCTGCTCTTGTTACTGTACGTGGTCAATGAGAGCTGCGGTTTGATTTGTCCAATCCTCTACATCTCCATCTGTTCCAAGGCTCCCTGCATCACAGAAAGTTTTTGTATTTCTCTTTCATTTGTAAGAAAAGGCTTAGCATTCCTTTGTAGGAAATCAGTACATTTCTGTTACTGGCTCTGAAATCCAATGTTTTCTCATAGGAAATACTGAGAGAGCGAGTGAAGAATGTGTCTCAAGCCTAAACACATGAAGGTTATGAGCTGGAAATTTTGTGGTATTTTGAATATTAATTGCTCTTCACTAACTAGCTTCTCATTTATATTATGTTCTACTAACTAATGAGTACACATAACAATGTGATGCATGTGGCAAAAAAGTGGTTATGCAAGCAAAGAACTATCAAGGCTGCTTTGTTTATACTGAAATATCTTATTATATGATTGAATTTTAATTACATCTTGAGGTTACATTATTTAAGCATTTTCTAAATGAAATAGGATGGATCATGGAAGAATACAACTTTTTTATTGTTTTGCCTAGTCTATGGTTTTCAAGGAAAGGATGACTGCTGGCTAAAGACTCTTTCTTAAAGTGCAAGTGCAGTGCAGGGTTGCACAGTTTGAAAATGAAACCTACGTTATATTGCATCATGGAAATCTTTTATGCACTGCAAATCACTTTTATAATATAAAATTCCCTGGTCTGGTGGATTTTAATTTGATCCATATTAGGAAAAGGGCTGAAAAAAAGAATAATATATGTGAATTAGTGTTTGCTTTTTATCTTGTTGAGCTGATATCTATGATAATAATAATAATAATGCTTGTGGAATATAAATATTATAGCATCTATATTGCTGCCCAAAAAAGGGTCACTTTATTATTATGTAGTTTGAGTAATTTACTTACTACGTAGCTTAGGATGTGTTTGTTTATATGTACAAATGATCAAATCATAAATTCTTGCATGAAACATTGTCAAGTCCTAATTATTGGATGTGATGCTTTTAATATCTATACAATGTTTCACATTTTAAAATGTGCTAATCTTACACAGATGCTTTCTTTGTGGCTTTTAGGTTTAACAATGGCTTTTACTGTTGGCATTTATTGGGTTTTTCTAAATCTACAAGGAACTGTTGTCCAATTTTTGTTACTGCATTCCAACTTTATTTGGTTCTAGGCCATCTTCCCCAGCCCAGAGCACTATATGTTTACTCTCTCTTTTCTAAATCACTGGTTTCAGGGGGGTATTCCAGAAAGCAAAGTTATCTTAACGTCCAATATACCCTGAACTCTTGGTTGATTAACCCATACCTTGCATATTTGAGGTATGCTGGTTCCAAAAATGTGTCCGGGAGTAAGTTCAGCCAACTCCGAGTATGTTCATGGTTAACACACAAGACATTCTCAACAGAGCGACGACAAATTGACGTGTCACTGTGGAAACGGACACTAAAGCGCGCCATACCTTCTTTTTTTGTTTAATGGCTATTTAGTTCATATCATTTAAAAAAAGGTAATTGCAACTTTTTTTCACAATTCTTACTTTTTTCTTGCAATTGCAAGTTTACATCTCACAATTATGACTTTTTTTTCTCAGAATTGCGAGTTTATTTCTCAAAATTATATAACACGGAATTGCAAGTTATAAAGTCAGAATTATCATTTAAATTATTACAGTCTGTGCTTGCAAAGATAAAATGGCTGTTTATTTTTAAAGCAGTTTATTTTATAATGTTTAGTCATTTTGCTTCCACGTTGCTTGAGGGCTAAGATATATCATATATAGCTGCAAGAAAAAGTATGTGAACCACAGAATCTGTGAATAATTTTAACTAAATGAAAGAGATCATATAAAATGCATGTTATTTTTTATTTAGTACTGTCGTGAATAAGATATTTTACATAAAAAATGTTTACATACACTCACCTAAAGGATTATTAGGAACACCATACTAATACTGTGTTTGACCCCCTTTCGCTTTCAGAACTGCCTTAATTCTACGTGGCATTGATTCAACAAGGTGCTGAAAGCATTCTTTAGAAATGTTGGCCTATATTGATAGGATAGCATCTTGCAGTTGATGGAGATTTGTGGGATGCACATCCAGGGCACGAAGCTCCGTTCCACCACATCCCAAAGATGCTCTATTGGGTTGAGATCTGGTGACTGTGGGGGCCATTTTAGTACAGTGAACTCATTGTCATGTTCAAGAAACCAATTTGAAATGATTCGAGCTTTGTGACATGGTGCATTATCCTGCTGGAAGTAGACATCAGAGGATGGGTACATGGTGGTCATAAAGGGATGGACATGGTCAGAAACAATGCTCAGGTAGGCCGTGGCAGTTAAACGATGCCCAATTGGCACTAAGGGGCCTAAAGTGTGCCAAGAAAACATCCCCCACACCATTACACCACCACCACCAGCCTGCACAGTGGTAACAAGGCATGATGGATCCATGTTCTCATTCTGTTTACGCCAAATTCTGACTCTGACCATCTGAATGTCTCAACAGAAATCGAGACTCATCAGACCAGGCAACATTTTTCCAGTCTTCAACTGTCCAATTTTGGTGAGCTCGTGCAAATTGTAGCCTCTTTTTCCTATTTGTAGTGGAGATGAGTGGTACCCGGTGGGGTCTTCTGCTGTTGTAGCCCATCCGCCTCAAGGTTGTGCGTGTTGTGGCTTCACAAATGCATTGCTGCATACCTCGGTTGTAACGAGTGGTTATTTCAGTCAAAGTTGCTCTTCTATCAGCTTGAATCAGTCGGCCCATTCTCCTCTGACCTCTAGCATCAACAAGGCATTTTCGCCCACAGGACTGCCGCATACTGGATGTTTTTCCCTTTTCACACCATTCTTTGTAAACTCTAGAAATGGTTGTGCGTGTAAATCCCAGTAACTGAGCAGATTGTGAAATACTCAGACCGGCCCGCCTGGAACCAACAACCATGCCACGCTCAAAATTGCTTAAATCACCTTTCTTTCCCATTCTGACGTTCAGTTTGGAGTTCAGGAGATTGTCTTGACCAGGACCACACCCCTAAATGCATTGAAGCAAATGCCATGTGATTGGTTGATTAGATAATTGCATTAATGAGAAATTGAACAGGTGTTCCTAATAATCCTTTAGGTGAGTGTATAGCCCACAAGACAAAATAAAATAGCTGAATTTATTAAAATGACCCTGTTCAAAAGTTTATGAACCATTGATTCTCAATACTGTGTCTTTACCTGGATGATCCACGGCTGTTTTTTTATTTTTTATTTGTGATGGTTGTTCATGAGTCCCTTGTTTGCCCTAAGCAGTTAAACTGCCCAATGTTGTTCAGAAAAATCCTTGTCAAAAAACTTTTGAACGGGTCATTTTAATAAATTCAGCTATTTTTTTTTGTCTTGTGGGCTATATGTAAAAAAAAATGTATACATAAAATATCTTATTTAGGACAGTACTAAATAAAAAATCATTTTATATGATCTCTTTAATTTTGTTAAAATTACTCACATTTTCACAGATTCTGCAAGCGGTTCACATAATTTTTCTTGCAACTGTATGTTTTTTTTATTATAGAAATACATTATAGCATAGAAAACCCCCTGTTGCAAAAATAAATAAAAGAATGTCTGAATGCTGATCAAAATAAACATTACCATGTGTTAATTGTGCTTTATATATCGATATACAATGCCCTCCACTAATATTGGCACCCTTGGTAAATATGAGCAAAGGAAAATGTGAAAATTATGTGAAATTTATGTGAAAATAAATCAGCATTGTTTATCCTTTTGATTGTTCATTCATAAAATGTACTAAATTCTAACCTTTCATTGAAGTAAAACAATTAAAAGTAGGGGGGAAATTCACATTATGAAATAAATGTTTTTCTCTAATGCATGTTGGCCACAATTATTGGCACCCCTAGAAAATCTTCAGAGTAAAATATCTCTGAAGTATATTCCCAATCATAGGTGTTTTTTTGTTGTTGTTGTTGTTGTTGTTGTTTTTAGCACACCAGGGGCCTATACCATGAAGCCGGTTTAGCTGGCTAACCAGATATGTTTAAGCTTAGTTTGTGCCAATCCTGGGTTTTAGATACCATTAAAGTGGTTTGGCTTTTAGCAGTATTCATCTCCATAGTATTTTATGCTCCACGGCTAACCTGCTCCAGGGCAGGTTATGTTCTGGATAAGAGATCTCAAACTGAAATTGGAGTAATCAGCTGTGAGCAAAGTGACACACCTCTGATGCAATAAAGTCACTCCCCTTTTTGTGATATTGACACACAGTTTCTGTCAATATCACACACAGTTTCTGTCAATCTCATGTCAATCTTGAGTACCTATAGAGTAGTACTGCATCCTATCTCCGAAAAGTCTTTAGTTTTATCATATTTATAAAAGACAGATACGCTGTACCGAGTCTTTCCGGATAAAACCTGGAGATGTATCGTGTGGGCGGAGCTAAAGAGTCACGTTCATGTTGTTTACTTAATGTGCACTTACGCGCCGATAGCCAACAACACACAGACATTTGAAGCAGTTTTACTCACCGCCTGCGGTTCCAACGCACGACCGTGAACCTTTATCGTTGGGACTGCTCCATCTTGCATTAGACGATCTGCAAATCCGGAGTTGAACTGGGCCTTGTTTATAAAACAATCATCGCCAATATGCAGGGTACAAACAAAAACGCTCCAGAAAAATAAACTCCATCTACTGTCCCCTTAACGCTGGGTTCTTTGGGAAGCTGAACAGGGTTGTCTTGCCCTGACAACCAAAAACACACTTCTTTGGTGACATTGTTGATTTCGTGAAGTCCTGTGACCTGTGCAGCGCAGCCGACGACTTCCCTAAAGCCGAGCTTTGCTCAATCGCTCTGGTCGACATGTGCGCACACGCCCTTCCGGGAGAAGTGCCCGTATAAGGTAATTTCTTTACAGAACTCCAATTTATATGAGTTTTCAATTGATGAGAGTTTAGTTTATGTCTTTCATTCTTAGAGGAAACCTATCATTCTCACTAAATTCACTTTGTGTTTGAGTTTCCTTTTCAAGCTGCATGTGTGCTAGAAAGCATCCAGGGAAGACAGGCTGTTTTAGTATCCTGCAATTCTCTTGTCTCATTGAAAAGGAAAAAGGCTTAGCTGTCATTCTTTCTGTCCTGCGCTATTGATTCTTGATTTTGCATTTAGAGCTGGTTGCTAATAATAGAAAAACTAACACTACCACAGCACAATGCCTTCTGTTTATTTACTGCTTTTCTTTTGTTTGTTCTTTACGATGTATGGAAGTTTGTTTGGAAATGTGAGTATTCATCATTCGGCTTTCGTGAGTGCTGATTGATTGAAAAAAGAGCAGAGCTTTAGAAGTCAGTATTAATATTTTATTTTAGTATTGACACGTTTAGTATTCAGATATTCTATTCTATTTTATTCTATTCTATTACATTACATTATTATTCCTATATTATTCTGTGAACCTATTGGACCAGTTAATTGGAAAATTAATACATTATATTATATTATATTATTCCTGCAAACCTATGATAAAAAGAAAAAAGAAGAGCTGTAGAGGTCAGTATTTTATATATTATATTATGTTATATTATAATTATATTATTGTGTTAGACAATGTTTTGCCATTTGCTCAGTATCCATAAGTAATACTTGGGCATTTTCATGCTCAATTTCTCTTCTGTAGCGTAATGAAAAAATTGTTTCCTGTGTACGGAGCAGTAATGGTTTGTTTGCCTTGAGTGCATAAACATTTCCTTCGAGGTCTAAGGGCTTCTACTGCACTTGCTTTTACTAAAAAAGCTTAGCATGGGTCGCATATCTAGTTGAATCTCAAAACCCATGCAAAAAGTGCTTTCCATAAGGGACAAATCAATGTAACATACAAAGAATAAAGTGAAGTCATACAAACATGCATCACACTTCATTCTGGGCAATTAAAAAATGCCTTTTTAGTCATTATTCTTATTTCACAAATACCTTTGTTTTGCCTCTTAGTTTCTTTTTTTGCACTAGAAAAACAGAGAGACCCTTACTGAGGCCAGAGGGGTGCACGTCTCCTCTGAGAGCTAACTTTAGTTGTGAGTCTGTGTCCATAGCTGCCACGAATCTGACCAGAGGTCAGTTCAAGACAATCCTCTTAGCTCCCTGCTGAGGGTCTGCTCCTTTATTAGCATTGGTGACATTCTAGACACGAGACGAGAGTTTGAAAAGGGGACAGACACTCTGAGGGTCACAGCTACTGCTGCATGTGCTCTGCTGTCACATTATGAGAGGACCCTCTAATTAGGTCAGCGGTGAAACTGCTAACGGTGCTGCTAACCCTAGACAGAATTAGTCATGACTACAATCCTCTGGTATGTGTGAATGGCATCCTTAGCCAACATGAACAGACATCATGTTAGTGGGAGGATGGAACATAGCAGCGTGTTTCAGGGTCCTAATAACAATATGTACCTTAAGCCACTGTGACCTATAGTTGTTACACCTCCAGTGCTGTTAATACATTTTATTAGCATGACTGTCTTTTGCTTTGGCTTAGTGTCTTATTTGTATTAATTTTTTTGATTGTCACTCTGCATGATCTATCTGAGCAGATGCTTATCATTTAGAGAAAGATTATTTGCATAAAAATTTAAATGATTACACTGCTCATGTGGATTGTCAAAAGCATGACAAATATGACAGTTTTGTGAACTACTTCTTGCATTTAGTGCTTCTTAAAAAAAAAAATCTGGTAAGTGCACTACACAAGCTGTATGAAAGCAAACTATGATATTGAAAAGCCAGCCTGCTTTTCCTAGAAGAAAGGGTTCTATATAGAACTTTAAAGGGTTCTGTCAGGCGCCTCATATTTTAGGGGTTCCCATCATGGGATAATTTAATAGATTTAGATTGAATTAATTTTGATGTAATTATTTTTTTTTTTTAATGAAATAATCAACTTGTAAACAGACTTTATCACTAGAAAAATTAAACATGAAAGTATTTGTCAGCGCCAATAGCCTCGTGGGCAATGCACCGACATATGGCATTGCACTTTGGGCGACCTAAGTTCGAGTCCTGGCTAGCGGACCTTTCCCCATCCTGTCCCCCTCTTTCTCTCCCACCTCGCTTCCTGTCCACTCTATACTATCCTATCATAATAAAAAAAATTGCCTTTTTTTTTTTTTTAAACATGAAGGTATTGTGCCTTTTCTCCTTATATAGAACCTTTTTTGGCAGAATGAGTTCTTTAAAATTTTATCAAAATCCCTTAGGATTCTATATGTAACCCCACTGAACCTTATTTATTTTTTCTGTGAGTGTACAAAATATTTCTATCTCAAATAAATGCTGTTATTTTGAACTTTCTATTCATCAAAGAATCAAAGAAAAAGGTATCACGGTTTCCAGAAAAATATGAAGCAGTGCAACTGATTTCAACATTGATAATAATAAGAAACATTTCTTGAGCAGCAAAGCAGCATATTAGAATGATTTCTAAAGGATCATGAGTGTTATGTCCCTGTGGGTGTGCCTCTGTCTCTCTTCTCTTTCGTTCTCGGTCTCTTTTCTATAGGTTCACCCCGTTGCCCACTATTGGCCTGATGAGTTGTCATTCTTTCTGTTTGTACCATTTAGTTTTGTCACCTTTCGTCATTTACATCATTTTATTTATTTGTTTTTCTGCTGTTATTATTTTGCTGGTGACTTGTTTCTCTGTATACCGGACAGATAAGACGTCACGTGACATACACAGTGCAACGCGTATGCTGCATCTGAAAACATAGGCAAACGTATGTGAAGCTAACACTGGATTTGGCCGTGCCTTGATGCCTTATACCTTGGAATGCGTCCTCCAAAGGCAGCATTTGTATGTTTTTGAATGCAGCCGCAGAGTTGCGCAGAGTTTTGTATTAGATACACCAAGTTAGGAGTGAGTGCCAACGACTGTATGTTTTGTGTTTGGTTAGTTAGGTAGGGTGTGTGAAACGTTGAAGATTTTAACTACCTTTGTTTTCTTTTGGTTAGTAAAAGAGGTTAAATACACAAGTTAGACATGGGTTTTGTTAGACATGGGCTTTGGTGCCGCTCGCATCTCTTTTTCTCAAGCTGTCTTTGTAAATATTGTATATTTCCTTTTTTGGATATTATTTCCCATGTCTTACTATTCTTTTTTCGATTGCGTATAATAAACTCAATTTCTTTGCATTATATCTACATGTGTTTTGTATCTTGCCATCCACACACACACTAACAATTATTATCTTTTATATGTTGTATCCTCCAAACCCTAACCGCTTCCAAACCGCCCTTTCACTCAGATATAGAGAACGTCACAACAGGGAAGAAAAGACTATCCCAACTTCCGTTTCATGCAGGGGAGCAGGAAGATGGTCTGAGGTAGATTCTCCAATTTGATTTCCAATGTTATTGAAAGTGAAGCACAGTCTGTAAGTCATGCACCCAGATTGTTTAGAGAATCAGTGTTACTTTATTTAGCCTAAGGGTCGTTTCTGTCAACATTTTCCCATCCTTGGTTCTATTAGTCTGTTGGTGAGATGTTTTTGTATATCAGACATATGTATATAGAATCTGTATGTGCTGTGCTGCTCTGTATACTATGTTTGGCCCTTAAGTACATGATATGACGGCTTTATTTTTGCCTAATATGATATGATATGCCCATGGGCCAGCTAAGCAACATCAGAGCACAGTGATAGCAGCTTAGTAACAAAGGGTCATGGCACAATGTTTGTACCTGCATTTGAAAGCACTTAGTCGACTCTATAGCCCAACTGTTCAAGATATCACATCATGAGACTTTCAGTGCTGGAACAGGCTTTTCTCTGCTTCCTCCTGACTAGTCTAAATGCATTCCTCTCTTTTGGTGTGCTGAGAGAAGTGACAACACTAAACAATTGGGTATATTTGGCCCCGCTTCCTGCATCTGTATATTTATAGGCTTTCGTTTTTTGCTTCATGAGAAGCCTAACAGTGCAGACATTGGGAGAGTTTGAGGGGTGCCAGTGGGGCCATTACACCCTCTGTGGGTGGAACCAAATTGTTTTAGAATGTGCATAAAACAGATTATTAGGAATGCACAAAATATCTCTACCATATCAAATAAAAAAAATCACTATCAGCCAATATTGGGTATTTAACTGTGCATGCCAATTCCCCTTATGTTTTCATTAAGATTTGTCACCATATAACACTCACAAAATATTATCTTTAACACTATTTCTTTAATACCAGTTAAATGTAATATTTAGCATTCATTTTAGCTGAAAATGAATAATATACATGTTCATACTTCACTATACTGATGTGTGTGTGTATATATATATATACAGTTCCCTCCATTAATATTGGCACCTTTGGTAAATATGAGCAAAGGCGGCTGCTTTTGAGCTTCCATTCAAAAAATTCTAACCTTTCATTGAAGTAAAACAATTGAAAGTGGGGAGGAAATCTCATTATGAATTAAATGCTTTTCTCTAGTTCACGTTGGCCATAATTATTGGCACCCCTAGAAAGTATAAATATAACCTAGAGTATAAATATGAGGAAACACAAAGGCCAAATTCCCTTAATCATTCATCACAATACCTGTGTGTGTGGTTGTGAGTGTGCTTGCGTGCGTTTGTGCGTGTGTGTGTTCTTGTATTCTCTATTCTCTTGGCTGTGCATGACAATCAATATCTAAATCAAGATTTAAATATAAATTTTAGTGTGTAATACTCATTCTGATTAATATGCAAATACATTTATGATGCAAGTATGTCCTTTTTGTGGTATAAATGTGGCTGTTGTTCAGTGTTATGACTCAAGAAAGTAATTTTATATTGCTTTCTTTTTATGTCTAGATTGCAATAGATTTATAGAGGCTTTCATATTGAACTCTCGCCTATAAGATCCTCACAACTTCCACTGTGCCACAAGATTCCCCTAGAAAAGGACTGTCAATTGTATACATCAGAAAGATGGCATCATATAATTGCCCCCGATTTTAAAACATAAAAGTCATCTGACAATTCCAGCGCCTCCTATTCACAGATGTGTTATAAATCTATGAGGAAAAACTGTACATTTATTGCCCTACCATCATCCTCTGTGTGCCACATTGTTCGTCCATCACTGCCACACTCAAGCATCTACAACTCAGAATCAGGCTTTATACTGGATAGATTTAACAGCTCTGGTTTGTCAAAACAGTGCAGTTCCTGACAGTAATTATTCATAAGGCAATGAAGTATGGCTTCCACTATATTGTAGATATATGCTCCACTCATAACTGCTGGTACTCTGATTCTTCCCTTCATTTATTCAGTGACTGAGTTTCAATCTATTTGTGAAAGATGAGATTTGTTTTTAAGTTTCTAGACAGTATGTGCCTGTAAGGCACACTGGATATATTTGAGCTCTCTCCAGATAACTGTTGGACATGTTGAGCTTCATACCAGGACATATGGTGCTGGGAAATGAGATACTTGTGACTAGCGGAAATAAAATGAATGACAATGTTCATCATTAAAAGCAACAGTTCTGTTTGTGTAGGCAACTGCCAGGGTACACAATAAGGATTCATAAGCAAACACACTATAAAACTAGTTTAAATAAACTAGATTAGAAAATGTGAGTGATGCTTGTCCATGCTAAATGTGCCACCACAGTGCAAGGGTGTTGTGGGTGACTGCCAGGGTGTTGCAATGGTTGCTAGGGAGCGGCTTCTATACTGTAAAAATATCCTGTTCAATTTACGGTAAAAAGCGCCATATGGTGACAAAGAAATGGAATGGCATATTGGTGCCTGTATATTTTACAGCGTGTAACTGTATTTTGCATTAAGTGATGTAATGTTAACATACCAAACTACTTGAACTATCAAAATATGCTTTTTATCTTAAAATATACTGATAATACAGGTGAGAATAGGCCTGTCCATAAAACATAGCCAATAGCAATATACATTAACTAAATAACAAAAATGTAACACAAAAAATACCCTATAATGTACATTATTGATAGTTACAAGTTATTTGTAAAAAAAATATATAGTCAAATGTGATGTGTAATGCAGGGACTTGTCTTTTTACTGGTAATTCATAGTTTTTACTTCTAAAAAACATACATTTGACAGTATTTTACAGTAAAATTACATATAATGTGATGTTTTTTACAGTGTATGCAATCTTACTGGTCTACGTCAAAAGACCCCGATTCTACACACTGAAAGCAGTGATCACCTCCCAAAACTATTTCCCTGTCGGGTCAGATGCAGTCAAAGCAATTTCCAGCCATTCAAAAGGTGACCTTGATGGCCAGCAGCCAATCAGTGAAATGACTGGTCACCATCTGTCTGCCTTAACTATGCCCAAATCTGCTACCTTCCTGACACTAAAGCCCTTTTCTGATTCTATCACTCTATTTGCAGGACTGCATGCTGTTAAAACACAGCGCAGTTGGATTTCTAAAATGTGACACTAGACCGGGCCAGATAATCATTGACCTTTCCAGCGATTTCTATTCTGCCTCCTGGCCAAGACAGACAGCAGCTGCTTAGTTATGCTGTCAAGTCAGACTGAATGTTGTCCACCTTCTCAAGCAAATAAGCACACTATCATCGGTATAAGTAAGCTGATGCTTAGAAACAATTGTATTTTCATCATACATGCTTAAAAATGCATTCCACAAGGTCTCAAACAGAAAAAAAAGTTTGCATCATACATTTCCATTTTGTTGTAATGAAATTGTGCTCCCATCTAGCGCTTTACACACTTCATATTTCAAAAGACACATTTCCCAGTGTGATAAGCAATTCAGCAGCAGGCTCATAAAACTGCATGAATCTCACAAACTTGGCAACAAATAAATGCACCCATCTGAATCACAGAGGCTGACAGTGTCATGTGCCGTGCATGGATATGGATAATGATAGCTGGAGGGGGCAATTTCCAATACCAGCAGATGCATGGCTGAGAGCAGACCCCAAATCTGGTTCAAAACAACCAGCTTTTACAGATGTATGCAAGAAAGGTTAGGGATGCCGAGCTCAGCATTTGTACGTTGGACTTCAGACTTGTCTGAAGGTCAAGTTAAAAAGGATGCATTTCCTTAGAAGTAGTAATATAGCAAGAAGCTCTTGAATGTCTGTTTCCTACTTTCTAAGTTCAAAGAGAATGAACCTGCCATCCTCCACACAGCATATATTGCAATGATTTAACTCAATGTAAATTGCTGATTTGGACCTAATATGATATATGATATGATGTTGAACAATCTCCAGGTATTATTTCAAAAGAATGATAATGCTATATTTGCCTAAAAGAACCTTTCTAAAGTGCTAAACATTATACATGTACTAATATCCTGCAAAATCTGCTTACTTTAGCCATACAAAATGTGCTGCTCAAAAAGAGATAATCAACTTCTGCTCTCTGGAGGTTGTATTGAAACTGAGCTGTGGGCTCTTTGATGATGAGATGAGAGAAGCATGGCAGAAATGGCTTCAACATTTTTCATTGCTTTATGATCAAAAAAACGAAAGCCCAGGTGGAAACAGTTTTTTCGACAGCCAGGCTTAAATGTGAGCAAAATGAAAAAGTAGAAGTTGGACCTGCAAAGGTGAACTGTGGATAAACAAGGAGACAATTAAAACCCCTTTTGGAGTACACAGAGTTACATTTGCATACATCATGTCATCTAATGTGACCACAGTTTCTAATTGTTTAAGTGGTCTTAAGTTTGCCTAGTGCTCTAAAAAGTTTCTTTGCCATTAATAACGAACAAGGTTATCAGTTACAGAACTTAATTAGGCGGCGTGGCCCATCTGTACTCCATCTCATCAATTATTGCTCAGAACCTGCCTGAGTCCCCCATTATCCAATGAACTATTTATAAACCTTTAATGATTCACGCTATGAGAAGCGTGATTCATCAGATATTATGCGATCTTATCTTACTCCACTCATCTGAAAATATGTCAAAGCGTTCATTTCCATTTTCATTATCGAAGCAGTAATCTGTAATTTCCAATTCCAAACAGAAGGGTTAAGCGGGAGCATTAAAACAGAAACTTGCATTGCACAATTATAAATAAAGAGCTGATTTAATGTCATATGTTTGCTGAAATAATCTTTTTCCAGTCCTACAGTTGAAAGATGAACTTAAGTAGCTTGTTCAAATTACAATCTAGGATTGTGATATGGTCGAAAAACCCTGAAAAAAGCCTTGACTATGAGTTTTGAGGGATTTGAAATCCAAGCCTTTGTTCAGCTAGGATCAGGCTGTTGTATTTTTGCTTAGGACCATGGAGGAAAAAAGATTTATAGGATTTCTTGAGTAAACCAGCAAGGCGTATGGCCTAGAGTTCCAACTCACCAGAGTATTTCATCAACCCCGGTCTTATCTGAGATTACTATTATCCGCTTTCAGGGGATTTTTTTTTCTTTCAATAGAATATTTGATATGGAGTTCACTTGTCCTAAATTCACTTTGCTGGCCAATTCGAGATGACGAGGAGGTACAAAGAAACAAAGGTAAAATTTTTATCATGCAGTTGCAGTCAGAGGTTTACAATCAATCTCCAAAGGTGTTTACCATGTGTGACAGATAAATGTGTTTTTATGTACTTGCAAAGCATCAACACAAGGGCACATAGTCAGATAACTGGATCATTAGTTTTTTTCTGCACAGCTCCCTCAGACTCCTGAGTATCTCCTTAAGTTTCTGACCTTGTTTGAAAGGGAAACAATTGATGCTTGATATTTGTCAGGCTTTCACTGTCAACAGCTCAATGATAATGAGTTCCCTGGGAAAACACCACTCCATTGGCTCATCTGGAATAAAGGCTTTTATCGTAATAGTCCAACTGGCAATGATATACAGACCGTGGCTATTTCCATATTATGGGCCATTACACTATATTACTATGCTAGGTATTTATTTGTCATTTGCAGATGCAGTTGCCATGAAACAGTGCAATTTTATAGCGTTTCGAGGGCTTGTGTCTCATGGGATACCTAAAATTCAACATAAGCAATCAGAACAGGATGCTACTTCCAATATCTAGGCTTTGCCTTGAGTTTCCTTCAGTACAACACAAACGCAAAGCTCTTGTCTATGCATACTACAACTACTACTGACACTCAGGATGTGGAAGCACAAATAAAGGTTTACAATTTAATAATGTGTTAAAGGAGTTTAGAATGAGAGCTTAGACACCAAACGAAATTAAACAGAAAAAAGCCCCTCACTTAGTACTGTAAATGGGCTCTCATTTAAATCGTGTATAAATATTTTAGCAAAGAACTATTGGATCATATCAGACTGTTTAAACTACCCAAATGTTGAAATGTGTCCTCGAGCTCAAATGGCTTCTGAAGAATTCATTACTAAAACGCCATGAGAACTTGGAGGCGAGTCATGACAGCACTACAAAGATCCATCCGCTTCCCACAGCTGCTCTCCATGAGGGTCCCGAGCAACTGAATGAATTGGGATTTCTTCTCAAAAGCAGGCTCCCTTAAGGGATCTCATTTTGTTTGTTGTCCAACCCCTTCTTAGGCACAATGTCATTTCTGTTTTCACGTCAGCTGTTTGCAGCAGGGCACTTAAAACGTGTGCAGTAATCACGTAAGATGGGAATTATAAGAACATTTAACAAATAAAAATGCTGATGTGAGCACTAAGACACAGCAAATGTGAATGAATGTTCAGATATGTGGAAAAGGAATCATGTTTAGCAGAAAGAAGTAAAACATCAAAGCATGCCTGTCGTGAAGGGGTTTACAGAGCATTAACCTCTATTAGGCAGGGATAGTCACACTGTGGTAATTGCAATTCCATGTTTTGCTCTCGCTCTGTCATCATTAAAATTCACCAGGAACAAATCTCTGGCTCCACAAATATTACTTTGAGTGGAAGTTTTGTCACTCCTGTGTAGTTTATTTCACTTTAGTTGACTTCAGACAATAACAGTTCACATTACAACCTAACATGTGCAATATTTCTCTTGTTATGTAATGGTAAATACTCACTGAACTCTGGCAGAAACCTGTGTTCCAAGGAAAAATTTTCCACTTGGAAATCCACGTGTGGAGGAGGCCCATTGTGGTCAAGTGTCAGAATTTGAGTTTCTCAACCCTCACAACTCAAACAGTCTGTATAGAGAAGGTTAAGAGACAGACCAAAGTTAGATATTCCATATGCAACATCATCTTTTAGATTTTTTTTATGTCACAATTGTGTCAGTGACCTTAAATTAGTAAGGGATAATACTGTATACAGTCAGCTGCTCATCATTGCAAAATAAACCTGACAAGGTCATTAGTACAGTCTTGAATCTATGAAATATTGATTTCAGATTAAATTATTTCATGTGAAAGACTTGACTAGACTCCTGAGATATCTGTCCACTTAAAGCCACAATATGTAATTTTTCGCCGCTAGAGGTCGCTTAGGCGTAGCTTGATGACACCTTGATTTCACGGAGCTTTTATTATGCCACAGTCGCCATTTCCTCTTCTTCCGGTCATGCGTATGTGGGGTAACGCAACTCTCTTTTATGATACTAGATACATTTCAGTGTGTTGAAAGTTATGTTACTCTGTGCGTTTGCTCGACGGCTACTATGAGACACTTGTTGCACACTGCAGTAAGTTAGATCGATATTAGGCATGGTAAAATATGGTACTAGCGGTAAATCAAGAAAACGAGATTTAAACAGTAAGACGAACTGTGTTGAACTATATAAAAATTATTTGTTTTTTGTCGATGAATGTATCTAAACAGTTGCTCACCGGTCTAATAAAACATAATATATTAAAGTGTCTTTGGTGTTTCCGTGGTTTCTACAAAAAAAAAACGAGGGTAACATGGGTATGATGTAATTGATAGGCTACGCACAGGCACGGTTCGTGTCCTGGTTAAAATTGCTTATTTCTCTGGATTTAAACATTTTTGGAATTATTTGAGATAATGTAAGTAGCCTACACAAGTCAACAAAATATATAACACTGTACTAGTGGTTTTTGGATATTTTAATTCAAAAATCTTACATATTATGCCTTTAATCTTACAAGAATATCCTAGTAAATATGGACAAACCCTTTCTAGTTATTACAACAAATAATTAGGCTACTGTTTATTTACATTATTAAAAAAGTATGGTTGAATAATCCACTGACTTTCCAATGGGATTTCTATAGGAAATTTCTGGGAAGCAATATGTTCGTTTTAAACACAATCCAAATATTCCTTTATCTGCAATATATTTGTGATATTTAAATCAACAATAAGTATAATATATTCTATTCTATATTCTAATATAAATAATTTTGATATAGCCTAACTATATTGTTCCATCCTGAAATGAACAAAAGTACTGGAGCAGCCTACTGTTTCCATGGTTACCATCTTTTTGTATTGTTATTATTTATCAGGTGAAACTGCGATCTTTGGTTAACTTGTAACTTTTTTGGTTACAGAATTTGAAAGGGATATACTTCTAGTCTATATAATATATTTTATATACTAAAACAGAATTAATTGTTTTAAGACTATCTAAAGTAGGGTGGTCAGACCCGTTCATACCCCAAGAATTTTCTTGGTGAATGTAGCCTATATTTAGTCGATATTTCTGTTTACATAACCAGATCGATATCCGAATGCAGTCAGCTCAGACTGTTTTCAATGCCAATGCTTGTCAAATGCTTTTCATTTTCCAATACATGCTGTGCACATGCCATCAAGAAGGACGCAACTGAATCGACAAAGCCGAACTCAAGGACGTGTCCTGCCGAAGCGATGCCGGTGTAACCGATCCCAGCTGCCGGTGAGGGAGGGATGAGAGCTATTCCCGTGGGATGATCACGTGTCCGTGGGGAGTAGTTGTGTGGAGCCCGTGGAATAGGAGGTGTAGCGTCAAGCGCGTCGTTCAGACTTGATTGTTACAGTAAGGAAGCTGTCAACACAGAGCTGACTGTATTTGCGCGTGTTTATTGCTTTGCTCAAGGCGAAGGAAAATGCACGTGAGGATTGGCAATCTGGCGACTGATTTCCATAAACTTCTGCGAGCATCTCAATCACAACAAACACATTCCGCTTTCTCGGTGTAATATCAACGCTGCTGTTTACTATTGCAACAAGATACGCAAAAACACTGTTACTACAAATCAAGGTAAGTATACGGATTTCTACAGTTTTATAAGTTTTTGAACACTTAAAACGTAACAGACCGTTTACTAGTAGCCTATATTTTCCATATAACAACAACAACAACAACAACTCTTAATGCAAGCGTTTACTCTGCATTTAACACTATATCGACATTATAGAAACATGTTTATCCGGTTTAATATTATACATTATTTGTATTTGCATTCGAATTATGTGTTTTTCTATAGCTACACTATACAAAATGAAAATACAGCAGGTAGCCTGTGACTGTGTACATGTGACTTCTCCGGTGATGAAAGCTTCTGGATAACGTGCAAGAACAACATGATCCCATTTCTGCCGCTTTCTCGCCTCCTCCTGAGTTTTTGTTCTTCCATTTTTTTCAGTATCCCCATGTAATGTTTACAAGTATGGAAGTTTTAGATGTCTTGTAAGAGAGATGGGGTACAGAAAACACAAAATAGAAAGCACAGAAATACCGTTCACCAATGAGAGGTGAACTTGCGTTTAATTATGGCTACATTATAGGCTAAACTGTTTGTTAAATTAATAGTTCAGCCAGAGATAGCCTATAAATCATGTCATTTTTCCACTCTCATTGAATAAATGTTAATTCTAGACCTTATGACTTTCTTCTGTGTAGTTCAAGGTGGATAAAAAAAAAAAAAAAAAAAAAACCTTCCCTGCTCTCATTATGTTGATAGTGACGGGTTGACTTGAAGTTATAATGCTTCAAATGGCAAATTAGAGAATAATAATAAAAAGTGGTCCATAGTCTTCCAACAGGAGGAAATTGAAGTTGTTATTCACCTGGTTGTACAAGCTTGTTATTGAGGTGCATATGAGATTGAATGAGTGCACTTGATAATGTCCATACATGTACACCACTGAGAAGTATATTTGATGTCTGCTTTACATCTGCAAGATTAGTGTTTGTTCATCTGCAATATGTCTTTAAGACATTTCCTGTCAGATTTTGAGAATGTAAGACTGCTTTTTCTAGTTTGTACACAACAGATGTTTTCCAGATTAAGCTCTCTTTAGCAGACATCTTAAAAAACGTACCTGTGCTATCTGGTATGGTTTCAGACTCCACTACAATGGCAGTCCTGTCCAAAAGTGCACTTTATACGGGTGTAGGGGGTGATTTTGAACATGGCCATTGAGTTAGCTGAAAATACGGTCTGCCTGTTAAGTTGTTTTCAGCCATAGGACCCCATGGGGGATAACTGTTTGTCATGCCTGATCAAACAAAAACATAATACACTTAAAAACGTATAACTGAACACTTGCGTATAAGCAAAGGTATCGTGCTAATCAATAGCGTTATGCTAAGCTAGTACATTGAATGGTTAGCTTTGCAAAAGAGTGACCATTTTTTTTAGTAGTTTTTCTTATGTCTTCCATGGTAAATGTGAATGATGATTTTTTTTTTTTTTTGGCTATTCCTTTATATCTTGGGCAGCTTCAGTGGCTTGTGTGTTTGTCAGTATCTTGAACCAAATTGACATGCTTTGTTCCCATGGTAGAAATATCAGAACTGTGTGGAGGTGTACCTGCCCTTAGCGATAAGAAGCATATTTTACGCCCCCATATTGAAAATGCCTGTTTTTCATTGAGCAGTTCATGTATGTGTTTGTAGCCAGTTGGTTTTCATTTCATACCATATCTAAATATATATTATATAGGTTACAATGCATTGTTGTGCACTGCAGGGTTATTTTAGTGCTATTTATTCATAAAAGTACTGTCATCCCCATAGTAACACTGATATTATTGTATATCCACTGGGGACTGACACCTGTGTCACCGGCTGTGCTGTCAGCACTGATATGACATTTATATTCAGGCATAAGGGTTTACAGTGGAGCTTTTCAGTTGCACCACTTGGAACCAGTCCTTAAATATTTTTAGGAAGAATAGAATTAGTTTTGTGATGATAATAATAAGAGTTGCTCATATGATATGTTTGGTTCTTGAGGAAGTGACTCATTTAGAATGGGAGGTATGGTATCATGTTAGCAGTCTAAGATGCGGTTAAAAGGTGCCCAGAACTGCAGTTAAAAAGGGCTTCAGTGTTGTTTCAGCCTTTCTTCTGTTTATGCTGAGTAGTCTCAACTTCCTGCCAGTATTGTAGGGCATTCTTAAACTAGCAACAAACATCCAATTTAGACCACCCTACGTGGTTATGTGACACATGAGAAAAACATATAAAGGCTTCACTATACAAAACTTTCTTTGTATTGTCTTGTATATTTATGGAAAAATCAACTCTTATGCCATCTTCTAAGAGCTTTCTTTCCTTCCCTACCACTGGTGTTTTTGCAGCTCCAAAGGGAAGAAAAGTTTCTCGATATTAAAAAGCACAGAAGGTAATTTTCCATGGCTGACCTGCTGTGCCAAATGTATTTCTTGAGGCTATGTACTATTCTTATCTTAGGCAAGGCAGCCTGAGAAAGGTTTCTGAAGAGCTGGAGGATATATCTACAGAAAATATTGGGATATGTCTTAGATATGATTCCATGATGCCAGGAATCTGGTGGAGATTAGGAAGGGGGTCCATTAATGTTGTTAGCTTCTCGTCAGGGGTCTAATATTCAATTAGAGAGTCCTGCGTTCATGCCAGCACTTATATAAAGGAGGCCTAAAGGTTGATTAAAAATGTCTTGTAATACGTTTTTCTGGTTTACTGTATCAGTGAGGTGAGATCGCTTGGTTATTTGATAACATGCACATTTTCCATTTATGCGAATGACTCATATATTTTGCTCTAGCCTTATCTTCCTCTTGATAAACTTTTTAGCATATCCAGCATGTGATCTCACACTGATTTACTGTTCATATTGTGGTTTTCGGTTATACTTAGTGTGCTGATTTAAACTCTCCTTCTGTTTTTTGCCCTGTTTATTGAGCTCTCACTGAATGATGACTCAATGGAGCTGACTGCATGGCAGGCCATCTTATAATGCACACAGCTTTTTCTAGGAGAGCCTTCAAATAATGCAGCACTGTTGAAATGGGTATGACTAATTTTGTTTTGAGCCAGAGTCAAGACGAGGTGAAGTTGTGCTTTTGAGAGCGGTTCATCACAAATGCTCAGTGCTGGCCAAGATCCACATTGAGTTTTGGGAATTAAGCCCCTCTTGGCAAATAAACTCATTCTGATGTGACTTTTTTGCCATTTAAAACAGTCTAAATGTTTTTAATTAAGTAAAACAATTTAAGTTTAGGTTACAACCAAATAGGGTTGTAAAGCCTGATACCACTGGAGAACTTTTTTTTTAATTCAAGAAAAAAACTTTGTATTCTCTAGTTCTTAAAAAAAGAGCTTTGAGGATCCTAAAAAGCAACAAAATGATCTGAAGCATCTGTTTGTTTTTCATCTGAATTTGAATTTCCAAACTAACATATAGCTAATTTGAACATGGTTATTAAGTTACTGAGCACGGAAGGTGTTGCAAAGAACATTTTAAGAACCTTTATTTTATTATTATTTATATATATTCATGGACTTTACTGCTTCAGTGTCATACTTAAAAATAGATTTTGCTCAGTTTTTGTTAAAAGTAATGAAAAGTAGTGTATGCCATTTATTAATACTGGTACCTCATAAAAATGTCATCCTGTGTGACTTCATACAATTTCCCTTTTCCTTCCGAGACACGGGACATCCCCATAAATTGTTCAGTCCTCAGTATGGTGGCAGTTTATCTCACTTTAAAGGATGTGGCGCAGTGTAAGCTGTTATTCAAGACATTTAGAAGACATCGCAAATTGTCATTTTTCTCCTGCTGAAATAATTAACGCTGCTATAAGCTCATTAGCCTCAATGCACATTAGTGTCACTGAGATGGATGGGGAGACATTCACCTAACCAGAAAGATTTACATGTCTCTCAGCATCAAAACATAATGTCAGTCTGCCTCTGCAAACAAAAAAGCATTTTCATGAATCCCTAAATTGTTGCTGTGGGAAAAAAAAATGACCGGACAGGTCAAAATGGGTCATGAGACAACCCCAACAAATTCCTTCAGGGACTGGTCACTTTTTCCTATTGTAAATTTTGTGAATCAGCCATTGGATCCTTAGCTAGCTTTTACTTCATTGTTTACTCAAACAACCCCATAGCCGGTGGCATTCAAAAGGTTTTAATTTGTTTGTCTTTCAGTCCATGGTGAACACACCTCTCCCTCCACGTAAAACAAACAGACAGTGTTTGACTTCTTCTTACTTAAATATGACATTAATTGAATTGCTTTGGGGCACAACTGAGTGTGTGAAACTTTCATAGAAAGTTTGAACCAGACAGATTAAAAAAAAACATATATTAAATTTTATAATAATAATTATATATGTAATAATTTGTTACATTTATATAGCACTTTTCTGGGTACTCAAAGCGCTTTTATTTTATTTTATTTTATTTTATTTTAATAATCATACAAGACTCGCACATCATTTTTTACTGTCAGGAGAAAATTCACCAACTCATCTAGTCAGAATCCACTGTTCGTTAGAAATATTTTGCTGTACTGTAATACCTCTACCCCTTTGAGAAACTTGTTTTATTCTGTTGATACTTTTGAAAAGGGTTTTAACCAAATAAATCCAAATTTAGTCTAAAGGTTTTTAGACAAAAATCTAACTAAACCTGGCTCTCACCATGAACATAGAGGCTGAAATAGTGTTAAAGGAAAAAAAGAAAAAAAAAAAAAAAAAAGAATGAGACAGACAGTCTATTTAAGTGTTTTACTCAAGGTCAAACGTATCACCTTCAGCTGATGGAAGTAGCACAGATGTTGAAATTTGTAATCTCAATGGGAAAGTTTAAACACAATGCTATTGTTTTAGTTGTTTTGTTTGTTTGGAGCCATAGAATGCCAGTCAGCGGGGTGGGGTTGTCTAGACTCCAGGGGGGACCATGTGTTTGTGTAATGACCAAAATAGTGGACCAAAAGAACAGGTCTCTGGCAGCAGATGACCCTTAATTATCCATTGGCCAGCCACCGCAATGTAATGTAGAGCTCTTATGTGTGGATTAGATGCCATTGGGGCCAGACTTTCATTATTGCACTATTTCCTTCCAGACAGCCTCCTTACAGTATCTCAGCGTTTGTCTTGATTGGGTGAATTCAAGAAAATTGGGCCATTTTTCATATGGGGCTTAATAATAAAGTTTCTTTTGATTGCCCAGTGGGGCCAATTTTTACTTGCCTGTAGCATGTTTTATTTTAGCAACATATTTGATGTCAGATAAGTACATTTATATGGCATTTTATGTAATATACATTTTTACATTTAATATTTGCTGTGTTAAGTATGTTACTATGTTACTTAATAGCTGGACCCTATACAATTACAAATTGTGTATTTTGTGTGTAAACACTATCATAGAAAGGTTTGGGGTTGCTAAGATTTTTTTAATGTTTTTGAAAGAAGTATTTTATGCTTACAAAGGTGGCATTTATTTTATGAAACAGTAAAAACAGTAATATTGTCATATATTATTATACTTTAAAATATAGGCTAAGTTTTTATTTTATTACATTTTAAAATGTAATTTATTCCTGTGATGGGAAAGCTCATTTTTTAACAGCAATTGCTCCAGTCTTGAGTGTCACATGATCCTTTAGAAACGTTGCTTTTTTGTCAAAACTGTGATACATTTATTTTCAGAATTCTTTGATGAATAGAAACTTTAAAAGAATTGCATTTATTTGAAATAGAAATCTTTTATAACATTATAAATGTCTTTACAGTCACTTTCGATCACTTTTTGAGTGGTATATATTATTTATGTATTTCATGTAATTTAATGAAAGCTATAAATTCATATGCACACTATACATGCAGTGCAAAATATGAATTATTTGTTTGATATTTCCAACACAAGCATTATCACAATTTTGACAACCTTTGTTAGCTAGCTATAGTAAGTTGCCTTAAAGGGGAAAAGACTAAGAACAGTATTTGACACATTATCCAGTAAAGTATCAGGGTTATAAAAAAAAAAAATACTTGAAATTAAATAATTTAAATTTATTAAATTGAACTTTAAAAAAAATTATTTGAAGCTTTAGCTTAACCTGATATACTAACTAAAACAGAAATACAAAGTTTTAAAAACTGTATAGATGTTTTTAAAAAAACAAAAAAAGTAAATTGAGCTCTCTTTCGTGTATTTTAATGTCAAAAACAATTGTCAAAATGTCAGTTTTGACATGTATTCAAGTAACAGTTGGTTATGTAATGCTTAAATGCTCAATTAATGCATTACAATTTAACTAAACTCATTAGTTTAGTTTAGTAACTAAATTGCATTTTAGTCAAAAGACTATGACTAAAACTAAATCAACATTTGCTGTCAAAATTAACACTGTCAGCAATTCAATTCTTGATATCAGAAATGCTAATTGTTGATATCAGGAATTGAAAAATGGACCAAAATTAAATTTTTTCACTTGTTTTGCCTGTAGCTCGAAATGATCCCATGCGCATTCCGACTCCTTTTGCCAGCACGGGTCACAAATATCTTTGATCTAAATGTCAAGAAGTTGCCCCAGTGTTAAATTAGGGATGAAACGGTATGAAAATTTCATATCACGATTATAGTGACCCAAATTATCACGATTATCAATATTATCACGGTTTCGTTCAAATGAGATGAAAGTGTTCAAAAAGAACTGATGCACACACTGAAAACTTTTCAACAAGTTTTATATTTAAAAATCAACAAACAACAAATAAAACAAGCAGCTCTATGCACTTTTTTAAGCAAGATTCTATTCTGTGGCATTCCCTTCCTTATAATGACCGTCGTCAATAGCAACGCATTATAACAGCGCACATCCGACGCGCTCTCTCGTTTCATTCAAATGCAACGTGTCTGTTTTTGATTGTACTGAAAATGAAACCAGGACTTTACTATTAATACATTTTCGTGTTTTGTACACTGTACAAGATGTATTTATAAACAGGTAAGATTTAAAAACATTAGTCTCAATTCAATATGTCCCCGTAATTAGGCCTATTCATGTGGTAAAGAAAATATGTGTTACAAGTGTACAATGAATATACATTATCCCTTAAATGTCAATGAATTTGTTCGTTGTTCGTTCGTCTTTGGCTCAAAGCCACTTGCTGCGAATATTTCTTTGTGGAAGCGTTATTTCCCAGACGTAGTTTTAGTATTGAGGTCAAAGTCCACTTGCCTTGCGTTCACAGATTTGAAGTGTTTCCCTCTATTGCAGCGACTTTCTTCTTGCATGTTCTGCAGAGAGGGTGACCATCTTCGATTAAGTTTCCCTCAGGACTTTTGTTAAAGGCAAAATATGTCCACACCTCAGATTTGGTCCTTTTAGAAGGCTGAAAAATCTCCCGGCGCTGTCACTGCCTTCTGCCATTTCTTCTTATTCAAAAACAACGTTGTGCGCTGCGCTAGACTGCTGCTGGCTGGACAGGATTTACCGCTAGTTTTCAAAATCGTAATAATCAAACACGGTTTTAATAATAATGAAATTTTAAACGATATTACTAACCGTTAATACATTTTATCGTGGTTTATCGTGAAACCGGTAATCGTTCCATCCCTATGTTAAATTAACACTCCTCAGAGTTTATTTGAGTCCACACTTAAGTGTGTTAAAAGTAACTCTGAAGCAGTGTTAAAGATAATGAGGTAATGAAGTGATTAATTGAGTGGTGATTGACCATTAGTGATGAACACCTGCTGTTAACAAGTAGATTCGCTGAAGGGAAGAGTCGCCATTATGGTGATCAGTGTTTGCTTTAGTTGAGCTTTTGACTGACTTTTAAAACATTATTTTTTTCCTGGCTGCTTTGACTGTGTGTTTATAAAACACATTTGTTGTGGCAAAGAAAGAACAGAGAAAATGTCTTCAGGTGTGGTTATATTTTGATAGTGACATAATCATCATGTAGTTAACTGAGATCATTCTTAGCCCAATCTTTGATTATATTTATGTCACAACATAACTAACAACACCTGGTTTGGATACATTTCCTCTTGGTTTGTCTCAGACACAATCTAATATCTAATATCTAAAACTAAAGCAAACACTGATCACCATAAGGGAGACCTAAAAATGGTAACTCTTAATAAAAAAAACTCTTCCCTTCAGTGATTCTGCTTGTAACAGCGGGCATTCATCACTAATGGCCAATCATTACTCAATTAATTACTTAATTATCTCTAACTTTAACACCGTTTCAGTGTTACTTTTAACACTCCTGAGTGTGGGCTCAAATAAACTCTGAGGAGTGTTAATTTAACACTGGGGTTTTTGCTGTGTACCTGAATTCACCCTGTTCCTTGCTTTTTTATCTGTGCCTGTTGCTATTAAAGTGATTTTTGTGCTGAAGCCAGCTTTAAGCTATGTCACTTGCTGTGTGTCATTTGTCATATTTTACTTAGCATTTCACCTGTTACATTTACATCTTTCTAAAGTATTGAGATCTAACAAGCAAGGGTTTTTCGCCTTTTTCTGCTCATGCATATTTTATGATTCCGTTCTACTAAGTACTCTAGTGATTTGCATTTTGCTGTTCTTGGTTCTGACTGCTGCTTGCCCAAATATTAATTACATGGATAGAGGCTAGAGCAGTTTGTCATAAATACATTTCATGAGATGTCAGGTCGCCACTTTCATTTCGTATATTTGCATTCTGAAGAAAACACCCATAAGCTAATTGCTGCGGCCAGATTGGATCAGTGCTACAAACTCAGAAGAGTTAAAAGTGCTTGTTCAGAAAAAAGAAAGACTACTTACTTTGATGCATCATTACAAATCTCCTGCTGTTCATTTGGACCCTCTTCTCCACCCATTCCTGCCCTGAACATGAACAGGAAATGAACTATGTGCCCACTTCTCTGTTTATGGTAATGGGGAAAGGCTGAGGAGCAGGCAAATGTATGTAATTAGTCAATGTCAATGCAGCATTAAATCCTACAAAGTAAGTCATTAGTTCCCTCACTTCCTTGTCGCCTAAATTCACTTTGCCTAAGGTCACACATGTGCACAGCAACATGAACTAGTGACAGTGAATGTCAGTTATTTGTGACTCCTAAAGTGTCACATTTTCCTGGGTGTTTCTGTATGAGCCCTGCAGTTTTGTCTTGTCTGGTTTAATTGTCATCCTGGTTGGGCTGAAGGCCATAGCATGTGGATCAGGGCACTCTTGCACTCGCCATGTGTAGGCGTTCCTCGCTCTGCCTTAAGGAGCGAATAAAGACTCACATTGTTGCCACCCAGTCAGCCTGCTGGATTCCAGAGCTTGGGAAGGGAAATCTATCCACAACACTAACAAAAGCAAACTGGCATACCTCTGAAAGAATCAGCCAGGCATGCTGGGAAAGTTTGTACCCATCTTACCCATCTTAAATGAAACATGATAATCTTGGATCCATCTACAACATTCCGTTCTTGTGTATGGGAAATGATATTTGCAAACATGGTGGCTGGCTGTCTGCTGAGACTGTACTATAAAGACTTTTGTGTATTTATGACTAAAGAATCTTTGCTAATTATGGGAAGTCTGATTCATTTTAGTGAACTGGTTTGTTGGTTTATTTAACCCTCAGGGACCCAGCGTAGCAGAATTGCTTGAAGAATTTGTAATAATGCAAATAAATACATATCTTTCACTAAATATGTGTAAAAACAATGGAACATATTCAATGGCACATACATTTTGTGGCAAAATGAGTGTTTCGCCAATTATTATTGCATATTCGGGTCTTTAGGGACCCGGATCTATATCTAACATGGATGGATCTCTATCTGTCGCGATAAAAAAAAAAACTGTCCTGATATTACAGCAACAATTACAGAATAAAATAAAGCATATTTTGTTACCTTTTGGAGCTTGGAAAGGTTCAGTTTGAGCAGATGTTTTATACCATCATCACTGTCCTTGTCAGAGCTCATTTCCCAGTTCATTCAGCATCTGGCTCATATTCACGGCCTCAAACATATTCTCAAAACATAATTTTCAACATCTTCAAAATCAATATATTGATCGCTGACAGCTTCTTCATCAGATCCACCATCAAGTGACAGTGACACTAATATCTGATTGCGTTCAGTTCTTGCTCTGCAGTAAATCGCTGAGCCATTTCAAGTTTTGCTGATGATTCTTTCTATTCTTTTGTTTTCTGCCTGCAGTAACTGTGAGTGAAACGCCACTTTATCGTTGTGTATCAGACATTGCCACCTTGTGGAGTAAAGGTGAATTGCACTTATTCAGTCATCAAAGATTCAATTATTGTTGTGCAGAAAAAATATACTTACACTGTTACCAGGATCGTCAGTGACCCTATGCAATTTTTACAAAACATGAATGGGAAAACATGTATTTTTTATAAATGTATTATTTCTTCTTGTTATATTGTTTATAATGAATTGATTGAGGAATACTAAGAAGGTTGATGTCTAACTTGAAAAAATGAATGAGGAGGAGGGTATGGAATGACGTCCCGGGTCACTAAAGACCCGAGTTATGCGTTTAAGGGTCAATAGTGTTGTTTATCACAATGTTTTTTCACTAGCTTATGTAAATGTAGCTGTAATGTAGCTCCAACATGTCAATTTCATATCAATTTCTTGTTTATAGTCAAGTGATTTACAAAATGCTTTGTGAATCATTACAACTTAAAGAGTGATTCACAAATCGGACATCACTTTTCAGATTGTCAACACTTTGATATTTTACTGTTGCAAGAGATTAAGTTAAAGATGATCACCTCAAAATTAATCTCATCATTTACTCGCCCTGATGTTGTTCAAAACCCGTATGACTCGTTCTTCCGTGGAACACAAAGGGAGATGTTAGGCAGAATATCTCAACTTTTTCCCATATGATGAAGGTGTATGGTGACTGAGGCTGTCATTCTACATAACATTCCCCTTTGTGTTCAAATGGCTTTGAAATAGCATGAAACGATGACAGAACTTTTGGGGTGAAATCCAATTTCAGAAATTCAGAAATCCAGTATGTGATAACATTTTAATAATACATTTCTTCAAATATAGGTCTGTGTGAACACAATGGTTTGTTGTTTGAGTTCAGTTTGTCTTCCCACAGATTCACTGCCGGTGCATCTTTGAATAGCCCACAACCTACAATTAACAGGGTGAGGCTGAGCACACAGTCTCTCTCTTCTAATTGTCAAGCATATTGTTCTTAAATGAGCAGCCTGAATTCTGCTCTTCATCAGTAAGACATTGTTTAGGTAGAAAAGAACTTCAAGGATGGCAGTGTGTCACTTCCTCCTGTTATAATGAATTCAGCAAGCAGTAATGACAGCTTCGGTTTCTCTCTCCGGGTCATCAGCCGCAGCTGGTGGGCACATCCTCTGCCATCTGACATGCAACATTGCTTTCATTTTCCATCCATTATAACCTTGCATTTTCAGTGGATTTTAGCGCTAGTGTCTCATCTGCCTTCTCATTGCCCTTTTGTAATATTTTAGTGGTTTTTATCTGGTCTTTGTGAGGCTAAATTGCCTTTTGTGGAATTTGAAATGACATTTTAATGCATTTTCTTTGCACAACACTTTTTTCTTTCCTTTTCTCTCCTTGTAAAGAGGCTTTTGTGTCTTTAAAGTGCACTATAAATAATCTTCTGGTTGTTTTAGAGCGATACAATAAGATATTTGTGATGCCTTGAGAACCGAGTTTAAATATTATGCAGGTTTATATTTGTACAAGTGCAATACCATCACAGTAGAACCATATGACTAGCTTTAGCTATTTTAAATTGACTGACATGAAATATGACAACACAGTAAGAGATTTGTAATGTATTTCATGAACGAATGAAAGCAAAACTACAGTAGCTTTAATGTAATAGAACCTGTGGCTTCTTCATGTTAACTAAATACATTTTGACATCAATTGACAAATGCATCATGGATCAATATTAGCAGTTGATGCTTATCAGATTATGTATGTAACTTGAACATGTACTAAGAGTAATTAAATATTTTAAGTGTTTGCATGATATCAGCCACTCTATCCCATCACCTGACAGTTTGTTACATGCCAGACATGTGGAAGAACACATAGTCTTAAGTCTTAAGGAACACACAGAGTGTTTGCCAGAGGGCCGGCGGGGAGTCTGAACAAGGAGCCAAACTGTGTATGACTGGTTGAGGTAAAGGGATAGCCTAGTGACAGGTGGCTGCCCCTCAGTTGAACCACACAGTTCAGTGGCAGTGCCGAGTAAACAGTGCCCCCCCCCCCTCCCCCCC
This sequence comes from Rhinogobio ventralis, assembly GCA_039654625.1. Lineage (NCBI taxonomy): Eukaryota > Metazoa > Chordata > Actinopteri > Cypriniformes > Gobionidae > Rhinogobio > Rhinogobio ventralis. The sequence continues at coordinate 14,744,543 of CM077198.1, forward strand.
AATTTCTGCTTCCATCCCACTGGCCAAACCTGAACCTATGCCAGAGTCAATCTCACGGGACTTGGCTATCGAATTTCTACCGCGATACGTAATAACACCTGAGGCCCTTTCTGTGAGAGCACCATTGCCGAGAAAATGGAACGATAATGACCCGAGTGCCAGTTTGTCTTCCAAAGTGTGTTTTTTATTTGGTGGTAATTGGTCTTCCACTGCAATTTTATGCTCATTAAATACCATCAGATTTACTGAGTATATTCAGAGCAGCGGAGAGACAGCATACAGCATTTATGAGTGGGTAAAGTATATCTGTGTAAGTGGTGTTTGCAGGGAATGGTTAGTTTGTAATTTTGTTAAATAAAAGCTTTAGGATAGTGTAATATTGTTTGTACAAATTAATTCAGATGATAAGGTGATTTAGTGTGAATATGTTGAAAATCATCCCTATTAGACACAGAGTAATAATTCATAATGAATTGTTGGATGGAGAAATGGCTGCCTTCATAAGCTGTCTCAGAAGACGTCTTCTCACAGTTTAAATTCTTAAAGAGTATGTAGATGTGTATGATTTCCTCTTTTCATGCGGACTTGTTGCATATTCAACAGAGTGTAGCTTCAATGTGTATTTCCTTGTATAACAATAACTACTACATTTACGCAGACTCATATTTGCAACGGGCTGTTAGTGCAAGCATGTGTTATAATATTTAGCAATGCCATTGGAACAATATAAGAACAAAGATTGGACCATTGACCCTCCTCTAAAGCCCGGGACACACTGCGCGATTTTCGGCTGTCCTAGATGAAAGATTGCCATCGTGAAACAATTGTGGCGATTTCTGTGATCGTGGCTCCTAATCGTTGGTACTATGCCGTACAATGAGAGAGGAGGTCTTGCGACTAAAGATGGCCTACAATAATTTTCTGACAGTGTCAGAAATTCAGCATGATCATCATCACACAGCCTATGTCTACTGACCAGCTAATACAAAAGCGACACAAAAAAAAATGCGATGTGGCACTAAAACTTAAAACTGCTCTCTTTTCCCTTCCTTTTTTTAGCACATAAAAACTACAACTGCCAAAGTGGGATTCATCATGGTCTTTTTGTTTACCACTAGTGCATGCTGATGACATTTTATTCCTCTATAGAAACATACATCATAGCCTACGAGTCAATAGGTGTCATCATAGTACAGTCTACATGCATGTTGTACCCAAGTTTAATAGATCCATGTCACACAGTGTGATTTGTAATGATCTTATATGATTGCTAAAATCGTGCAGTGTATCCCGGGCTTTAGTCCTGCCTAATTGGTAATTATCAATTGTCTGTTGTTTTCTCAGCTTTTGTTCTTGGATTGGTGTGTTTGGATACTTTTAAACTCAACTTTTAACAGTACAGTAAAATATTGTAAATTATTTCAATTATAGGTACTGGTATGGATTAAACTGTGTCCGGCCTCATTCTCAAATGAAAATGTATGACGACATAACATCTACTGTTTATGTGCTCCTGTAAATGAATGTTAAACTAACATCATTACATTTATGTTTTGATTTATGTCAACTTAGTGTTGATAATGAGTTCACATTATCTTAGTGGAAATGTTGAAGAAATTGTAGAAGCCATTATGTTCCCTCACTCTCATTCATAATTGCTTTGAAATTAGTTTTGTCTCTGTTCACATTGGCAGTTACATCAATTTTCACTTGCAGTTGGTGAAATTTTTAATCACTTTACTGCTTAATTTAACAATTTCTTAACAAAACTGCAGATAAAATGGATTTAAAAGCACATTTTGCTGAAAACTGTGCTGTCCACAGAAATCTCCTGTTCATTCTTATTAAATATTCTGGAAAGCTTGTTAGCAACAGTAACCAAGGGGGCAGAGCAAAGGGTTAACTATCTAATTGAACGTTTGCTCCAAAGAGACTGTCCCTGTCATAACTATACTGTAAATAATTTTAAGAAGATAAGAAGTCTATAAGTGTCTATTGCATGACAAGTAAATGCTCTAGAGTTAAACACGTGTGTACTTAATGCCCACATGCATTGTGATTCATTCAGATGCACTAGATGGCAGTGTGGATGCACACTCCAACACCCACACTTACAGTACATCACTGTACTGAGAAAACTTGCACAAACCAGCATAAACAAGCTGTGTGTGGCTGTATTCTGTAATAAAGAGATATCTATCCTGACTATAGACTAAATTAATTTGTGGATCAGAGCAAGAAATTAAAGATGTTTTTGGTCCTGACATAAACTCCTTCATACAACCGTTATTTCTGTTCCTCCAATTTAATTGGTCAAGCAACATTCCAAAAGTGTTGATATATCTCACAAAACTCAGCTATATCCATATAATGTGTGATTTATTCTCTCACAGAAAGTGTTTGAGTTAAGAACATGATTCGTTTGTATTTCCTTTGGCAGCTTATAGCTGAGATACTTTTGATCATTTTGAGCAGATTTTGCAGACAAACTGCTTCAGAAACAGGCTTTTTACACGTTACAGCTAATCTTTATTGAAGGGATTAGTGTACACAGAACAGATGCACTTACCCTCTCCTTTCTGAGTGATCCAATTAATAAGATCAAGAGGAACCGCTCCTGTGAGGCATATTTGACTAGACCACTGCTTTATTGGTATTCACTCAGATATATGACCAACCATTTTGTTTTGAATGAGTTTATTTTTGACAGCTTTTATTCAACTGAAATTGGATTGTCAGATATCAAATTGTCTAATTTATTATCAAGTAATTGTCTCTGAGATTTGCATTATAAAACTCAACTATGGAGCTTGACACTGCGTTGCAGCTCTTTGACTTGTTTTTTACACATCTGATCCTGACAGCTACACTCTTAATGATATTTAAGCCATAGGTAATTTATTTTCTATTCAAAATTTAAAATTGCCTTTGTACTGCAGGTTCAGTGTCTCCTCAGCTTCCAAAGTGGCCATTGAATACAGAGTATTATTAGCTTTATACAGGTTGAATTTTCAGCACTATGTCTTTTCTTTGTTATCTATGCTTAAAAAAATATATGCTATGGTTGAAAGGATCCTGTGTTAAATCTTATATTTGGGTGATGAAATGATATCTACCATGTAATTATAAAATGATGGATCTTGATTTGTGATTAATAGAGCCAAATGCCATGGTGTGCATTTGTAATTTTCAATTTCTGCTGTTGTTTGAGTGCACCTTGTAGATATGAGGAGGTTATGCATTATAGAGAGGCTGTTTTGTGGAATGCTCTGGATTACGTAAAAGAATGGTAGTATAGACACTTGAGCCATTAATGAGAAGACTGGATTGCACAGAACATTGCATTTTTTCTGTTATTTGGTTCACTGCAGCCGGTGAGATTCAGACTTTCACAGAATTGCATTTTCCAAAGCAATTGCATGTGAATTGAATTTACTGCTCTCTATTTTCACTGACCTTTCTCTCCTCGTGGAGCCATAAAGGTGGTGTATAAGGGAAAAAGAGGTGGTGTTAGTTTTATTTAGTGTGTGGCGAATGGTAGGCCTGGACAGAATGAGGGTGAGATGGCTACAATCTCACACTGGGAACCTTTCATTCTGTTCAGACTGTCCTTTGCTTGTTCACAAGCTCCAACAAAGATGTTCTCTATGACTCAGAGTCATTTAATGTGGTGGGAAAACACCCTGTATTTTTGCAGCATACTCTGACTTCATACTGCACAATGAAGATATTATTTTGCTCTCTTTTGAGGGCCCCCCAAAATGGAGCGGAGCTGGCTGATAGATGTTCACCCCCAAGCTTTTGTCTTCTGTGTGGTGACAGAACATGAGCCGTATGCCATCGGGAGACTCGCATCTCCGTTTACTGCTGTATTGTGTCTTTCACCTGAGAGACAGACCACAGACATTGAAGCAGACGGGAATCCATCTGAAGCTGCAGAACGCTGATATTTGAGCAGGTGGTCTGTGTTTAATCATAGGGTGAACCACAAAACACACATCATCAGCCATAGAGCCGAGGCCTTCAAAGAATTACATAATACAAATCTATTTGTGGCATATTGTGTGGGAACATACTGATATTGCTTTGACAGGCATTGTTAATGTATGGCTCCCAAAATTGTAGCATACCTCTATTGTAGCTTTGGGAAGAGAGAAGGAGTACCTTTATAAATGGTGGGATTGTTGTCATGCGGTGAACATCCACTCTGAACACAAAAGATTGATTTCTGAAGGCACTGATGCCATCCACATTTTCTCTATGTCTTAACTGCTACTGTCTGTAAATCCAGCTGATTTGCACATACTGTTGTCATTTTGAATAATTTTTTTTGTTTATTTGCTTATATGTGTTTGTTTCCTTTGGGCTTGTTTGCAGTAGCTATAATGTGGCAGTGATAAATGTAGGTTATTAAAGATGTAGTGTATAATTTCTGAACCACTAGTGTCTTCAAATGGAAATAATGAGTTTTGAAACTCCCCCTGTCTGCCATTGGTCAGACTAAAAGATAGCCTCGCTCCCAAACTCATGACGCACACCTTAGTTTCGGAAGTATTTTTTTCCATTAATTAAAAGTTAAAGTGTTTAAAGACAGAAACCCAACCAACCAGCTTGGTGAGCACATTACACAACATTACGCACTTTGATCTTCAGCAAATGTTACTTGAAAATCTGACAAAAAGACAAAAGACTGTGTACTTAATGGCTTTAATGAGGGAAAAAATTACTATCCCATGAAGGATTGCAAATAACAATTAGGGATGGGACCGTATGAAAAATTCATATCACGATTATAGTGACCTAAATTATCACGATTATCAATATTATCATGGTTTTGTTAAAATGAGATGAAAGTGTTCAAATCATGCACTCATGCACACACTGAAAACATTTCAACAAGTTTTATATTTGAAAATTAACAAACAAATAAAACAAGCAGCTCTATGCACATTTTTTAAGCAAGATTCTATTCTGAGGCATTTCCTTTCTTATAATGACCGTCGTCAATAGCAACGCATTATAACATCGACGTATCACAACGGACGCGCTCTCGTTTAATTCAAATGCAACTTGCCGTCTTGCGTCTCCGTTTTCTATTGTATTGAATATGAAATCAGAGGACTTTACTATTAATACTACTATAATATTGTTGTGATCATCTTGTCTGGTCAATTGTTTTGTACTCTGTACAAAATTGATTTATGAATGGGTAAGATTTAAAACATTAATCTCAATTCAATATGTTCCCGTAATTATTTATGTGGTAAAAATAAAAATCTGTGTAGTAACGTTAAGTGTAAAATGAATATACATAACCCTAGTCTTGTCTGAACTTGTTCATTCGTCTTTGGCTCAAATCTACTTGCTGCAAATTTTTCTTCGTGGAAGCTTCACGTTAATTTCAAGTGAGTGAGTGAGAGAAAATATTTCAACTCAAAACATTTTGTGTCCAATTATTTCCCAGATGTAGTTTGGTATTGAGGTCAAAGTTAACATGCCTTCCGTTCGCTATATAACAGTGTGTGATGGTGGTCACGAAGATGACTTGGTAGATTTGAAGAGTTTTCCCCTATTGCAGCCACTTTCTTTGTTGATGTTCAGCAAACAGGATGACCATCCTCGATTAATTTTCCCTCAGGACTTTTGTAAAAGCCAAAATATGACCACACCTCAGATTTGGTCCTTTTAGAAGGTGGAAAAATCTCCCGCCGCTGTCACTGCCTTCCGCCATTTCTTGTTGAAAAAACAACGCTGCGCCCTGCGCCTGCACCTGCCTGACGCTGACTGGACAGGATTTACTGCGAGTCTTCAAAATTGCGATAAGTAAACACGGTTTTAATGATAATTAATTTTTAAACAATGATACTAACCATCAGTACATTTTATCGTGGTTTATCGTGAAACCGGTAATCGTCCCATCCCTAATAACAATCACATTTAAAAAGATGAATAAATATAAACTGATGATTTAAAATATGTTGAATATATAGAAACAAATGATTTGAATGATGATTTAAAAATGATTTTTTTTTATTTTTTATAAATATGTTGATTGTACAGTCAAACCAAAAATTATTCAGACACCAGATATATATTTTTTTACTAGTGGGTGCAGGACACTATAGTTCATTTATGTAAGTGAGGATAGCAAAATAAAGTAAACTGTGACATATTATACCCAGAAATTCTTCATTGAGGGGACTACCTGTAAAATTGATAAAAATGTGAAAAATTAAAACAAATTTATTCAGACACTTTGACCTGACCATGTTTTGCTTAAGTGTTTTTTCTTTAATTGCTAATGTGACCTTTTACACCACAGACTGAACAAAATTAAGCATTGCTTGGTAATTGGTTGACCTATATTGGTATTATTTAATTGTGTACTGAAATTTAACAGCTGGCAGCTGATTGGTTGATTGTAATCAATTACATACCTTTCTATTAAGTTATCTGACATTATCAAGATGAATTTGTTCTGACACAGTTTAACTCTGAGTTCATTTTTTAAACTATAGCGAATAAACTGTGATAATGTGAGAAAATGTTGAAGGTGTCTGAATAAATGTTGGTTTGACTATATACAGAAAAATATGAGCGATTAGGAAGACTGGGCGGGCACTGAAAAGCTACGAGACTTTTCAAGTGATTTGCTTGTTTCGATTCTCTGATTGATGAGATTTCTTTGCAGGATCATGTTAAATGTAGTTTAGTTTAGGAAATTCACTGTTAAACACGATTATTTAAAAGGTTGAAATAATGTTAGCTGATGGCTTTAACAAAAGAATACAATTTATTAACAACCTTTTATTGACAAATTAAGTCTGTCTCTAAAGGAATATAAGCTATAGTTAAAAATCAATTTCACCTATTGAGAAAATAAATGGGATTTTTTCTTTCAGAACCAAACTGTTCTCTGTTAGTTGAGCCATTGTTGCTGAATGTGACAGGTTGGGGTTCACCAAGAAACAAAACAAAGATAACATAATGTAACATAACATAAACAATTTCTTTTTGCTGTGATTCCCTAAATAATAATTTAATTAAAGAATAATAATAATAATGCTAATAATAGAACCATATGGTATAAAATTCCATAGGCATGACTGAGTAGTAGGCTAGATAAGGCTGTGCTAGCTTAGCAAGCTAATCATTTAGCTTGTTAAATGAAAACACAAACAGTGTTTTGGATCATAGCTGCTTTTTCCTTGCATGTTTGAGGTAAATAGCACAGCACAGTGACTCACAGTATCATATTGGACATGAGACAGTCTTCATCTCTCAGTGAAACAGCACCTGTCACAAAAATATAAAGGCACATTGTGATTTTTTCACTTATTTTTTCATTTTGGTGGCTTAATATCACAAATATTTCACATATGTGCTGCCACATGGAGCTCTGGAGGAAAGAAAAAAACATCACATTTTCCACTGAGATGAAATTTAGTAGATGCTTGAGTCGTGACAGGCCCGATTCAGATCTAAGATGTAATGTGGACCATAGGTTGTACAGGATGTGAGTTGTTTTGGACAGTGCCGATCCTACACTTTTACGGGCTCTAAGCAAATCTTTGTGAAGAGGCCCCTGGTTTGTCCATTTTTACCCAAATCTGGGTTGAAACAACCCAGCATTTTTTTTTAGAGTGAAGAAGGCTTAGGTAAACATACAAAAATACATAAATAATTCTCTAACTGAGCTAAGTATAGACTAATGAGCAGTTTTTAAAGTACCTGAGTCACATGACAGCTTGTAATACTGAACAGGAATGTTTATTTCTTATACGTTAAACCATGCATAAGAACGTTTTGATTATTGATGTGTACCAACACAAACCGAAAGTTAAATTTCATCATGGGGCTTTTCTAACGAAACACGGTGGAGACCAGGGCCCGTATTTATCAAGCCTCTGAGAATTACTCACAAGAACACTGCTAAGAATTGACTTAAGAGTAAAACAATTCTTGGCTCAAAGCTTCGCTTAAAAATTAGTTATCAAGCATCTCAGGCGTAATTTAAGTGAAGTGTAGGACTTAATCTTAAGTGTCAGTCTTAGAGATGATTCACGACACTTTGCTGTGCCACTAATGTGATTTTGGATGACAATATAGGCATGGACCTATCACTGAATAGATTTCCTTATTTAAGAATATTCTCAGATAAATTCACATTGGTGAAATTCCTAAGTTTACATTCAACACACCAGTTTTCCACCATGTCTTAATTACACATTTTAAAACTGTGTGCTGTTAACTGACCTGCCTATATATAGCCTAGATTTTATGATATAATCAGCCACCATGGATTTCAAAATAAAACCAAACTGGCAGGAGGAAGAAGCTTTTATACTTAAGTTTGAAAGTAGGAGTAAATTTCATGAAGACTCAGCACCTAAGACTAAAATGGCACTTTGAGAAGCTTGATAAATACGGGCCCTGGACTGGTTTACGACTTGCTTATGAATTTATTGCTTTGTCAAGACTAAATAAGAAATTAAATGTTACAAAAATACATACTTTCTTCATTCTTGGCACTTTATTTCTGTCCCAGAAGGATAGTTTAATGTGTCAAGACACGTTATTATCTGCCGCACTGCATTATGTCCGAGTCCGAAACAGTTATTGAATAAATATAAACCATTATTAAAAATATTTTCACAGGACTCCACAAATGTTTAGTAGACACCACACGTATATTTGCATGTTATAAAGAAATATTCACATTATGGTAAATTACCATGTTTATATTAAATAGTGATGAGCAAGGGGGCCCCCTGGTGGTTCAGGGGTCCTACACAATTTGCATAGCTTGCGTATATAGGGAGGATCGGCTCTGGATCTGGATAGAATCTTCAGGTTCACTTAATTGTGATATTTTGATAAAAGGAAAAATAGTAATAATTTAATATTTTGTATTAGGTCCTATATGATGAGCATTTGAAAGTGTACTGTGTAACAGAAATGACTCGACCCAGGTAAAATCCACATGCTGGATATAACATTTACTCAGGTAAATTGCAAGACTCAATGTAGCTTATCGCTGTTACTCTAGCACATTCAAAGAAATAGGACAGAGTTTAAAAATAGGTGCTCCACAATTCCTCCCTATTTATAAGACGAAATGACACTGCAACTCTATTTTGAATCCATTATTGGATTCGCTTTGGCTGCTGTAAATTTGCACAGAGGGTCTGATTTTCTCTAGTGCATTATGTCCTTTTCTGGCGTGTCTTCTAGCCTAAGGGACTCATCTTCTGTACAGGAACACTTTCTATTAGAGAACTAGCAAAACTAGACATAACACCGCCAATGAGAAAGAGAGGCTGCAGTGTTATTGCTCATTAGAAGCGTGGTTTTCTTGACAACAATAAAGCCTAATTCAGGCTAAACAGGTGTTTTAAAAGTGTATTTATGCCACAATTCACATTAAGTAAAGTATGTTAAGGCAGTGAATTCTCATGGTGAGCTAGTCAACTTGTGGCTGGATGATATAATCAAATTTTCTGTAGGTAGATAAACCATAAAATACTTTTAGAAATAAATATTTTCCAGATTTGAATAATTTTATGAAAACGATGAAAACGGATCATTTATTATTATTGCAGTATTTATAATAACTGATTTACTTTTTTTCATGTGCCCTTGTATTCTTTAATCTATATAGCTTCCCCTCACTCTTGCATTGACATCTCTTCTCTTCTCTGATGACATGTTTACTTGTTACTATCCAATAATAAGTTTGTATTTTGAGGTGTGTGTGTGGGTGTGGGTGTGTGGGTGTGTGTTGGCATGTATTCACTAGTGTTATGACTAAAAATAATTAACGATGACTTAACGATGTGGCCCACCTGGCAGGTAGTCAAAGGCGATAAGTGTGTCTTAACCTGCCGTCAGTGGATAGTCTAAATGAAGAGGTCTATACTAACATTTTATTTGTATTAATTAATTAGTTCATAGACATATCAAAGGCATCTGTGCCCCCCCAGAGTGCATCCTGATCATGAAATATTCACCTCCTGAATAATTTAGCTCTCGCTGTCAATGTTTGTGTTAACACAAGACCTCCAACAGACAGTGCATAACTGGCAGAGTAACACTTCTTGCACTATATGTGTAGAGGAACACAACATTAATGAATTAAAGACAACTGTCCCTTGTTAATCTTCAATCTTCTCAACAAATAATAAACATATGAATAATGTACAACTTTACAGTGTTAACACATTTCTAGTTGGGCATTGCTTTCATCTTCAGTAGCTACAGCCATGACTAGAATCATTATACAGTCGATACAAAGTAAATGCTGCACTGCAGTTCTTTCATTGATTATTACTTCCTTATTCAGACTGCTGTAAATCTCTACACATGAAGTATCCAACAATTAATTCTGTCACTCTTACTGCAAATTTGAATATATATGAAATCTAAATATACATATATTTATGATTCCTGACTATAAAGTAAATCATTTGAATGTATAAATTTAAATTAGAATATATACAGGTATATATTGATTTAAATCTGAATACAGTTATAGGTCTAAATACATTACCTATAACTATATATTCAGATTTACACTGCTGGTCAAAAAAAAGAAGCTAAAAACTAAGCTTACTAACCACAAATTACTGGTAAGGAAATTAGCAAGAAAGGTAGGTTTCTTCAAGCATCTAAGAAACATTGCCACAGTTCTTCTGGATTTAGATCTCAGTGTGGAGCATACGGGTTGTTGTCAGACTACTTGTGTGTATATATATATATATATATATATATATATATATACACACTCACCTAAAGGATTATTAGGAACACCTGTTCAATTTCTCATTAATGCAATTATGGCAGTTGCTTCAATGCATTTAGGGGTGTGGTCCTGTTCAAGACAATCTCCTGAACTCCAAACTGAATGTCAGAATGGGAAAGAAAGGTGATTTAAGCAATTTTGAGCGTGGCATGGTTGTTGGTGCCAGACGGGCCGGTCTGAGTATTTCACAATCTGCACAGTTACTGGGATTTTCACGCACAACCATTTCTAGAGTTTACAAAGAATGGTGTGAAAAGGGAAAAACATCCAGTATGCGGCAGTCCTGTGGGCGAAAATGCCTTGTTGATGCTAGAGGTCAGAGGAGAATGGGCCGACTGATTCAAGCTGATAGAAGAGCAACTTTGACTGAACAACACGCACAACCTTGAGGCGGATGGGCTACAACAGCAGAAGATCCCACCGGGTACCACTCATCTCCACTACAAATAGGAAAAGGAGGCTACAATTTGCACGAGCTCACCAAAATTGGACAGTTGAAGACTGGAAAAATGTTGCCTGGTCTGATGAGTCTCGATTTCTGTTGAGACATTCAGATGGTAGAGTCAGAATTTGGCGTAAACAGAATGAGAACATGGATCCATCATGCCTTGTTACCACTGTGCAGGCTGGTGGTGGTGGTGTAATGGTGTGGGGGATGTTTTCTTGGCACACTTTAGGCCCCTTAGTGCCAATTGGGCATCGTTTAAATGCTACGGCCTACCTGAGCATTGTTTCTGACCATGTCCATCCCTTTATGACCACCATGTACCCATCCTCTGATGGCTACTTCCAGCAGGATCATGCACCATGTCACAAAGCTCGAATCATTTTAAATTGGTTTCTTGAACATGACAATGAGTTCACTGTACTAAAATGGCCCCCACATTCACCAGATCTCAACCCAATAGAGCATCTTTGGGATGTGGTGGAACGGGAGCTTCGTGCCCTGGATGTGCATCCCACAAATCTCCATCAACTGCAAGATGCTATCCTATCAATATGGGCCAACATTTCTAAAGAATGCTTTCAGCACCTTGTTGAATCAATGCCACGTAGAATTAAGGCAGTTCTGAAGTCAAACACAGTATTAGTATGGTGTTCCTAATAATCCTTTAGGTGAGTGTATGTATATATATATACATACACTATATTGCCAAAAATATTGGGACACCCCTCCAAATCATTGAATTCAGGTGTTCCAATCACTTTCATGGCCACAGGTGTATAAAATCAAGCACCTAGGCATGCAGACTGCTTCTACAAACATTTGTGAAAGAATAGGTCGCTCTTACCCTTTTTCCACCAGAATGAACAAGGTGCTAGTTCAGAGCCAGTGCTAGTGCCAGTTCAGAGTTGGTTCGACTGACGAGCCTTCTAAGAACCGGTTTGCCTTTCCACATGCTAGAGAGCCACCACAGAGCCAGGTCTTACATCACTGTATACGTCTCATATTTCTCAGCGAGGCAGCGGGAAACACAAACACACCAGGCTTGTTCGAGATGCATCAGCGCTGCGCAGACTGATCAGCGTATGATATCAAAATACCGCATGAGCGATTCAAAAGCATAAGGAGTTGCTCTCGTTGTACTTTGATGTCATACGGCGATCGGTCTGCACAGCACCAATGCATCTCGAACAAGCCTTCCATCAACAATGGCGAACAATGCGTTACAATTGATGCACATGGCTTTACGATCCTACATCGGCATCAAAACACAGCGAATCCAACGCATTTGTGCAGCTCGCCGTAATTTGTATAGACGGCGATTACAATCGAGCAGCTATTAGCTCGATTAGCTGCTAATTCAAAAATGGTGGTCACAAGTTTCTGTTCATCTTGTTGGTCATGGTAACCCCGCCCCCAGCCGCTGACGCAAGCGGTTCTTACTTCTAGACCAGCAATGATTTGGTGCTACTTAAGAACCACTTTTTCTGGTTCGGAGCTGGTGCTTTAGGTGTAAAAAGACAAAGAACCGATTTGAAACTAGGCTCTGGCTCTGAACCAGTACCAGCACTGCCTTGGTGGAAAAGGGGTATCTCAGGAGCTCAGTGAATTCAAGCGTGGTACCGTGATAGGTTGCCACCTGTGCAATAAGTCCATTCGTGAAATTTCCTCAATACTAAATATTCCACGGTCAACTGTTGGTATTATAACAAAATGGAAGCAATTGGGAACAACAGCAACTCAGCCACAAAGTGGTAGGCCACGTAACATCACAGAGCGGGGTCAGTTCATGCTGAGGCGCACAGTGCGCAGAAGTCGCCAACTTTCTGCAGAGTCAATAGCTACAGACCTTCAAACTTTGTGTGGCCTTCAGATTAGCTCAAGAACAGTGTGTAGAGAGCTTCATGGAATGGGTTTCCATGGCCGAGCAGCTGCATCCAAGCCTTACATCACCAAGTGCAATGCAAAGCTTCGGATGCAGTGGTGTAAAGCATGGCGCCACCTGACTGTAGAGCAGTGGAGACGTGTTCTCTGGAGTGACGAATCACGTTTCTCTGTCTGGCAAGCCGAAGTCCTGACCTCAACCCGATAGAACACCTTCGGGAAGAATAAGAGCGGAGACTGCTAGCCAGGCCTTCTCGTCCAATATCAGTGCCTGACCTCACAAATGCGCTTCTAGAAGAATGGTCAATAATTCCCATAAACACACTCCTAAACCTTGTGGAAAGCCTTCCCAGAAGAGTTGAAGCTGTTATAGGTGCAAAGGGTGGGACAACTCCATATTAAACCCTACGGATTAAAAATAGGATGTCATAAAGGTCATGTACATGTAAAGGCAGGCGTCCCAAAACTATTGGCAATATAGTGTATGTGTGTCTGTAGTGTATCTTTTTTTATATAACGGTTAGTTCCAGTCCTTGATTCTGATTGGTTAATAGATGTGTTTTATTCACGATAAAACACAGTTTATGACCACCTCACCCAACGGTTCTGTGTATCACTACACAACACCCTTAACAACGTAAACATACGTTTGTTCTCATTGATATTATTCATTAAAGCTTACTGTATTATGTAGAGAATTGTGTGATAGAAAGATTAAGTGAGCGAGTGTATTACCTGCATTTAGATATAGCATTTTCCTTTAGGTCAGTCCTATGTTCATAATAAAAAAATCAGTTTGAATGTCCACTGCGATATCTTGTTCTTTTAACAGTTAATGGGTTTTCCTGTGCCCTGACACTGACAGCGCTAGTCAAAGAATTTGTCAGCTGTGTCTTGCTCCATGTTCACAACAAGTTTCAGTTATTTCAATATAAAAGTCTTCGCTACTGACTGACTCACTCATAAAAACAGTCTTTGCCGCCATCTAATGGCATAATAATGTAACTTATGTTGCTGTTCACGGTCAGGGGCTATTTTTTCCAGCGGAAAGAAGGCTTTTAGTGATTTTACTTCATGAAAGTTGCATTGAAGCATATTTTTTGGCTTTAATATTTGTATTGTGTGGTAAGCGTTTTATAAAAGCAATAAGGTACTCGAGGCTAGTGCTGTATTGTGAATAAGTCACGGCTGAAGGGTTTGCAGGCACTCAGCTGCCTAACAATGCCCTTCAGCTGTGACTTATTCACAGTACAGCACAGCCTCTAGTACATTTTTGCTTACATAAAATCTAGTTCACAATTACATTAGTCTGCATATTAGTATTTCTACTACACATTATAAGAAGTTTAAGCATGCGCTCTTGATGACTTGAAATATAAAACAAATGTGTTTCAAATCAGTTTATGTTAAGTTCACTTTAAAGAAAAGCTGTGTAATGCACTCTGAGTTGCTAGCTCAGTTCAGGATGCTTGCTCATCTCTTCCAAGTGCCCTGAGGTTTTCTGAACGGAACAGTGTCATCTCATGGGTGTTGTAGCACAGACTGAGGTGCACGTAATTAAAAGTGCACTGGACCCAGAATGGAGCTCTCTCCGAACCTTATTAAGGTGTAATACCCAGAGGTGTTAATGCTGTCATAGACCAGCATCGCAAAGTTCAATTAGCATGCTCTTCACACACAATTACCCAGATGTAGTGACCACCTTGACAGGACATGTCAACCTTAATAGAAAGCTGGATTCCTTAGAAGTTATGAGAATGCCAGAAATGTGCTCAAAGTCTAATGACCTACCCTTGTTCTTGTGGCCTAAAGTTTGTTTTTAAAGGTAGTTTAAAGTTAGCTAGTTTAATAAAAAAAAGTTTGATCTCTTTGTTACTAAATGTTACTAACAGCCTCCTTCATCAAGATAATGCTTGAAACATCTGCAGGAAACTACTATCAGTACTGAACACTCACTGCTGTAGAGGTCAGTGAGGTCATAGAAGTAAAAGTTCCCACAGTTTAAAAGAAACACACGGTGTGTTGTGTGGAGACCGGCAGATAATGTGGGATGAGATAATTCCTGAGTTGTGATTAACACTCTCCACTCTGTCCCATTGGACCTGCCATTTTCCCATAGCTTCTTTTTCTCTGAACTGCTTAAAGGGAACATAACCTTAGCTGAATATGCAAGAGAAAAATAGAAACATTATTTATTTGTTCTTTTTGCTTTTTTGGGGTAACAATTTCAGTTTTATTTATAAAACAGTTTGGCTGCTGGTTGGTTTCTCTTTTTTTATACTATATACATATTACATACTATACATATGTCCAATGAGTCAACAATCAGCAAGATGACACAGTTCAGTTTAGTTCATGAGATTTTTTTTTAATGATCATTATTGATGGTTTATCAAAAATGTTAGAGACACCCATAAGACATGGGTCAGTTCGAGCACTGACTACTGAAATGCTGGTATCATAACAACATACTAGCAAGTAAAAATGGCACCAATAAAATATTGTGATTAAATGTTCATGTAACATTAATCCACTGATGGAGAGTCGAGGATGAGAACCCAAGTGCAGTTTACTGAAAAAACAATATACCAGATACAAATAAATTGAACTAAAAACAACATGAACCTGAACGTGACTAATCGCATCCAAAATAAAAGTTTGTGTTTACATAATATATGTGTGTGTGCTGTGTATAATTATTATGTGTATATATATATATATATATATATATATATATACACACACATACACACACACACACACACACACACACACACACACACACACACACACACACACATGCATGCATGTGTATATTTAAGAAAAAAATATTTATTTATATATAAAATATTAATATTTATATATAATATAAATGATATAAATATATATATACAGTATATACATGCAACTGTTTCTTAAATATATACATGTATGCGTCTGTATTCAAATATACATAATAATTATACACAGCCCTACTCTGTATGCGCACATATTTAATCACGTCTTCTTCAAATGAAATATATGTGCAAATAAGGACACTGATACAGCCATGATCATGAACGCGATGACACGATGGATTATTCTGATACACAGAAGACAATGATGTAATTCAAAATTCAAAGAAGAATGGGCAAAAAAAGTTGAGCCCTGCATCTAGTGTGTCAATTCTCTTTACATAGCATATGCAAGTCCCTCTTTTTGGCTGAGAATGCCCTCTGTTGCTTTCTCTCACACACGTGCACTCAACGTGAGAGAAAGCAAAAGAAGGCATTCTCAGCCAATGTGTAAAGCTCAGAACGCAATGACATTTTTTATCTGCACTAAACTTATTTTTTTGCCTCTAACTCAATCACAGGCGAGTGAAATCGTAATTTACTAGCCATTGGCTAATTAAAAACCTTTTTGTGTCACATGCGCATGATTTACTCGCATTGTAGGGGGTTGCTTTATTATGAAGGTAATTTTTTCAAAAGAAGATTCTAAAAATAAATAAGTACATTGACTTTCTAATACACTTTGCACTGGAATGGAGCACTTGACTAAAGTTATAAACATGAAAATGAGCCTTCTGCCAAATATAAGCCCTGGATATTATTGAAGGCAACATTTCATTTATTCGATGCAGGGATATGGTGACACTTAATTTCTCTCCTCCGTGTCTGAGAAATACAGCTTGGCCTGCAGGATGTTTGATGAGTGTTAGCAGTAAAATCAAAGTGGGCAGTTTAATCGCATACGGGGGTATTTATCAGTCTTGTGCCTTCACGTCCCCTACACACAAACTAGTGTCAGCAACATTCATATTTCATTATTTTACAACTGCCATTTATCTCTGTGCAACTTCCATTTGGCTGCCTCCTGGGGTAATTTTGAGCCTTGTGTTGCAGTTGCGGCCATGATTTAGCTTTGTTCAAAAATCTTTATCATCTATACCCCTTCTGAAAAAATCTTAGATTGCTTGATGTAATATCATGTAAATACTTCAGTTTCTGCACATCAGCTAACAAATTAATCACACTTTCTATTCAGAGTGTGTTGGAGTCAGTATGTTGGTTTGTTTTTATACAGTATATTTCACTTTATATACACTGCTGTTTAAAAGTTTAGGGTCAGTAAGGTTTTAAGAAATTAATGATTTTATTCACAGAGGATACAATAAATAGATCATTGATACATAAACATTTCTGTTTCAAATAAATGCTGTTCTTTATACAGCATTTATTATATTACATTATATTATATATATATATATATATATATATATATATATATTAGTGCTGGCAAACGATTAATCACGATTAATTGCATCCAAAATAGTTTGTGTTTACATAATCTATGTGTGTGTACTGCGTATAATTATTATGTAGCCTATATATAAATACTCACACATGAATGTATATATTTAAGAAAAATGTGTTATATTTATAAATAAATAATTACGTATGAACATCAGAACTGGACCACAGAGCAATGGAAGAAGGTGGCCTGGTCTGATGAATCTTGTTTTTTTTTACATCACGTGGAAGGCCGGGTGCATGTGCGTCACTTACCTGGGGAACACATGGCACCAGGATGCACTATGGGAAGAAGGCAAGCCGGTGGAGGCAGTGTGATGCTTTGGGCAATGTTCTGCTAGGAAACCTTGGGTCCTGCCATCCATGTGGATGTTTCTTTGATACGTACCACCTACCTAAACATTGTTGCAGGCCATGTACACCCTTTCATGGAAACGGTATTCCCTGGTGGCTGTGGCCTCTTTCAGCAGGATAATGCCCCCTGCCACAAAGCAAAAAATGGTTCAGGAATGGTTTGAGGAGCACAACAACGAGTTTGAGGTGTTGACTTGGCCTCCAAATTCCCCAGATCTCAGTCCAATCAAGCATATGTGGGATGTGCTGAACAAACAAGTCCAATCCATGGAGGCCCAACTTTGCCATTTACAGGACTTAAAGGTTCTGCTGCTAACATCTTGGTGCCAGATACCACAGCACACCTTCAGTCTAGTGGAGTCCATGCCTCGATGGGTGTCTTCAATATTGAACCTTTTCACAATATTCTAATTTTCTGAGATACTGAATTTGGGATTTTCCGTAGTTGTCAGTTATAATCATCAAAATTAAAAGAAATAAACATTTGAAATATATCAGTCAGTGTGAAATAAATGAATATAATATACAAGTTTCACTTTTTGAATGGAATTAGTGAAATAAATAAACTTTTTGATGATATTCTAATTATATGACCAGCACCTGTATATTTAGCAGCACATGTGTTCATCATTGATAAAAAATAAGAAATGTTTCCAATCAGCATATTAGAATGATTTCTGAAGGAACGTGTGACACTGAAGAATTCAGCTTTGCCATTACAGGACTAAACTACATTTTAAAATATATAAAAATAGAAAAAAGTTATTTTAAATGGTTGTACTATTCACAATATTACTGTTTGTACTGTATTTTTGATCAAATAAATGCAGCCCCCAATACGACCCCAAACTTTTGAGCGGTAATGTACTTTCTCACATAGAAAGTCCTGGAGAATTTTGTGGAATTAGTCATGGAATTTCATGTGTTTTTAGTATTTAGTTGCTAAATAAGGACAACAACCGCCACAAGTATATGAGTTTAAATGCTTGATGAATTGGACAACTTGGAGTTAAATATATTATCTAGAACAAAACGTAAGAGTATCTTTAAGTAATATTAACCACAGACCTTATTTTATATTTATAATAATTTATATTTTATAATTTATAATTTATAATCTAAAAAGCCATAAAAAAAATCCTGAGGGAACCCATGACTCAAATTGCAAATTCTCCTCTGGGTTTTAGGACTACAACCTGAACAGCTCAATGACCTCCATTTCCCTTGGCCTTCATTATACGTCTGGAATATGGCAGCTCTTGTTGGGAATTTTGAAATGGAAATGGAAATTTGAGAGGCTTGAGGACCAGGTATATATTTGAACAAACCAGAATCAAATGCACTGAACAAATATTGCAAGGATATGTGCACCTCGATCCATCTTATTGGAGAGAATCTTTACTTTTGGAGAGAATATTTACATCTATACTCCCATGAATATGCGCACAGACTAGCAGAATGAAGATTTAAAAGCGTTGGGCGTTCCCTCCTAAAATATCACAGGAAATGACTCTCATTCTTTGCGGTATTATCAGGACAGAGTTGCAGAGTGATTTGGATGATTTCACATAAAGTGAGTGGGATGATGGGGGAAGCTATAACTTTAGAGCCGCTGACAGATTCACTCTCGGCGTCATGCTTCACTTCCTCATCAGCAGAGAGCCCTTGCGTCACAGGTTCCCCAAAGTGCTGACCCTTCACTTCACCACACCTGCCTTTATTTATAGCCTCCTGTTTCCATTAAAATGTAGGTACATCAGAGAACTTCCATACTAGATTTTCCCTTCATATATTTCTTTTTCTGAGATGGAGAGAGTGTTGAATCAGGTCAGACCCATCTGTCATAGTCATAATCACATGAAACATAAATGCTAATGAAGACGTATGTCAGCGTGTGAATGAAGTTTCATTTATTTGATTAAGCACGAGTACGTACACAGACAAACCCTTGTGTTGTGTTTATTTGAACCAGTCATTTGTCTTTACGCCTTTGCTTTGATTCGTGGCTGTTTACAGATATTTGTTGGTGTTTCTCATGATTTCATCATCAAAAGGGCAACACTTTCTTTGGTGTTTTTATCTGTCAACAAGAGGCAAAGATATTTTCATTCAGATTCATTTGATACCTGGATTATTGGAAACCATCACCCTTTGAAGTGGCTGTTGTGTGAACGTGTCACTGAAAGCTAATAAGGTATTCATGACTGGAAGTAGAAAATGTTTTGTGGCCATAATATCAAAGCTTTTCCTGTGCTGCTTTATCATTTTGCCAAAAAAAAAAGGGTCAGGTTGTACCGTGGTCTTCTTAAATTACAAATACTACATTTTTTAACAGCCACTGACCTTGCATTACCAAGTTAGGGTGTATTTGAATAGCCCAAGCTGTTCCTGCTTGACAGCTGAGCAATGTTTGTGCTGTATTGCTTGACACTGATATGGCATGTCAACTGCTTCCAATGTTCCATGTAAAGATGAGCACCATAAGGAATTGTTATGATTTGAATTATACTCAAATGTTTTTGGTTCATTCAGCCAATAATGAGCCGGCATTCTGACGTACTGGAGTCACATGGACTATTTTAACAACCTACCTTTCTGCACCTTGAAAGTTGCAATGACATTGCTGCCTATGGGTGGTCCAGAAACCTCTCAGATTTCGTCAAAAATATCTTAATTTGTGTTCAGAAGATGAACAAAGGTCTTATAGGTTTGGAATGACATGAGGATGAGTAATTAATGACAGAATTTTCATTTTTGGGTGAACTAACACTTTAAAGCTGCGAAAATTGAGTGCATGAAGTGCCCAACATTCCACACTACATTTTTTTCAGTTAACCCTTTGATGCATACAATCACACCAGTGTGATCAATCCAGGCTGGTCTCTGGAGTGTACAATCACAATGGTGTGAATAGAATATTCAGAGCATCAGTTCAGTGTACCATACAGACTATATAAATTGACAAGGTGTTTTATTCATGTGTCAGATACACATTGTGTAGGTAACTATAAAATTTACTCTAGTCTTCTCCCGGTTCAACCGGCGACTTTTTTTCATGTATTTCAGGAGAAATGGATGAATTGACATGTTGTAAATCCGACAGATACGATCCTCTGAATTGCAGTGCAATAACATGGCGGCGTCCATTATAGATAACATGGTCATTATAAAGGTTTATAATAATAATCTCATACTTTCTAAAATATCGGTTGCCTTAAAAAAAACTCACGCTTGGGGATTTAATTTTAGTACAGCCTTCATCCATGTTGTCTTCATATTAAAGCATTAATTATTTTTATTTTTTTAATACAGCTTTTATGCAACATTGTCTTTATATTAAAACATGAATAATTGATATCATTATCATTTATATATATATATATATATATATATATATATATATATATATATATATATATATATATATATATATATATATATTATTATATTTATTATTATTATTATATTTATTATTATTATTATATTTATTATTATTATTATTATTATTTTACTTTAATACAGCTTTTATGCAACATTTTGTCTTGAATCGGAATTTGGAGCCTGCACAGAGAGAGAGAGAGAGAGAGAGAGAGAGAGAGAGATAGAGAGAGATAGATAGAAAGTGTACGAACTGGATTGGAACACTCTTTAGTTTTTTTTTTTAAGGAATATGTTTACTGCTGGCCTTCAGTATCTGTTGCAGAGAGAAGCAGAATCATTAATTCTGCATGGGAAATGGATATAAAACCTCAGGAAACCACTCTTTCCGCCAGTATGAAGTCATTAAGGTGCGGAATACCTGCTCCATCTGTCTTTCGTGTGATGTTAAATGCAGGGAGAGATTGAGCAGATACAAATA
This sequence comes from Rhinogobio ventralis, assembly GCA_039654625.1. Classification (NCBI taxonomy): domain Eukaryota; kingdom Metazoa; phylum Chordata; class Actinopteri; order Cypriniformes; family Gobionidae; genus Rhinogobio; species Rhinogobio ventralis. Next base: position 14,766,181 of record CM077198.1, read on the forward strand.
GAGATAACTAGATTCCTCCTATAATCTGGAACAGCGGGCGGACATCATAATGTCCAAATGCGCCTGTTGTTTTCCTCAGGCATTGATCTTCCCCCTAAGATTTTTTCCCGGCTGGAGCTTTAGAAAGAAATCGTTCTCGTAAACACAGACCCGAATTCAAGCGATTCCCACCAGCTTTCCATCTGCAGAATGCTTGGTGATGTGCTGTTGGTTATGCGGGCCACGCTTTGAGAGCAGTCCTTGGTAATAAAAGTTCTATTGAAGGCTGTGAAACCAGAGCGAAGCTGACCTCTCACCCAAAGTGATAAATGAAGGCTGGAGCACTCAGCATGCTGGGTGGACGAGCCGTGTCCGCACAGCCTCAGACGCTACAGACGAGGCCGTCTCTTGTCCTTTATTATATAAGCTCTACATCCTGAGCTCTGCTCTGCATCAGTAAACCGCACACTGGACTGTATTAATCGTGCAAACGTATTCGTTATCAGATGCCATTTAATAGTCTAGACGGGGTGAATAAACATTAAAGATAAATGTTTCTGGTTCATTATTGGCTAAGCAATGAAAATGTTCCTGTCATCCCCGAAAGCAATATTCATTTACTTGTTTTAAGCGTGATTCATATCTGTACAAACTAATGCAAAACAAAGGGAAAGTAATTAAAGTTTAATGATACCTCAATTAAACAATGTGTGCTCTCTGCAGAAAACCATCCTTAGTGTAATAATTTCCTGTGTGATACTCTTTCTGTATGATGAATCATCTGTATCCGCTGTACATTATTTCGATCATAAGTCCCTCCCTATGGACATTGTTGAATTGCAGCTCTCTCTAATAGTCAGCTAATATTCTGTGCTTTTCTCATTACACATCACAAAAATCTTGTAGAATCAACTGTGTCGACATAAAATACTGTCAGTGTAAGTCTGTTGTTGGCTTGGTTCTTTTCTTGCTCTAACAAAAAGGTGCCTGGCTCTCTTTTTTCCCCTCTGATAAAAGCTTAATTTGTTGTCCTGCGCACACGGTCAGCTATTTGCAAATGTATGTAATGCACAAAGCAGACTTCATTGTCGTTAGTTACGGCTGAGCTAGACAGTTAGCTAGACATAATAAGCCTGCTCAAAGGGATTGGCTGTAATGTGTTATGCAGAAATAGCCTGCTTAACAATGTAAACAATGTTGTGCGTTGTCATTATATATAAAGATTGTTTAGTTAGCCAGTGCTTTAAATATAGATTTTATTTAAATATCCTGCTATAATTACCCAATTTCCTAACAGAAGATTTTTGATTAGGTAACCAGTGTTTCCGAAGTGCTAATTTTCCCTTTAGCTGTTTATTTGTGCCCTTTTTAGTGCTTTGCAGACTCCAGTCAAGAGTAAATCTAATATCCCATTCGATTTGTTTACTGTGTGTGCATGTGTTATTCTGTTACTTTAGTATTTTATACACTAGCTTTTATTTTTTATTTCAGCTTTCATTGTATTTTTAATTCGGTTTCAGTAATTTTGTTATGTGCTTTTGTAATTTTTTTAATTGTTTTTTTTTTTCTTTTTTTTTTTTTTATATATAGCTTAATTTATTTTATTTCAATAATTTTAGATTCAGTTAACAAAAACAACACTGATATTATATAGCAGTTCCATTCCTTTGGTGAATCTGGTTTGTGTTAATATTAACCATCTATACGCAATATGATATCAATGAGGAAACAATTATTTGTGGTGTTTTTCCTGCTTAAAATTGGATGCTATAATAATATCAATTAAAAAAAATCAAATTATAATTTTTTTTTTTTATTTATTTATTTTTTTTTTTTAAAGTTTGCTGCTTCAAGGCAACATTGTACCACAACGGACAAATTGAAACATTTGACATTTTCTTGTAGAAAAAAAGAAATATATTTAATGAAAACATCAATTTCTTTAACCAGAAACTTGAACAAACACATTTATCCAGTTTTTAATGTATTACAAATTTCATATTTAATAAAAAGTAACATTTCAAATTCAGCTTTTGCTCTGAGGCAACATTGTACCATCGTGGAACACAAATATTACCAAACCATCATATCAAGTTATCATATCCATCTTTATCCTCTTCTCCATCTCTGATCTCACCCTCACTCTATCCCTGCCGGATTGTCACTATGACCTCATCTTCCTCATTACAGTATGACACCTCACCCTCATCCTCTGGCAGTTGTGTTTTATACCTTTTTTTAAGTGCTATAGAAAATGTGCTGATCATAATATGTGCAGTTATAGTATGTGAATTACTATTCTTATAAGTGCATTACAAAATCATGCAAAAATGCAAATATTTTTAGATAATTCTAACTCTTTTCCTTACAAATATCATTGGTATCCAACCTAGTATGTCTGGTAGGGCTGTATGCGATTCCATTATGGTACAATTTTGCCTTGAGGCAACACACAGTTTTTTGATAATATATAATGTAAATATCTTAAAAAAAAATACTTCTTTACTTACCAGTGAAGATGACTCATATTTTTTTGTGGGTGATTAACTGGATGCTAATTTTTTAAAAATGCACTTGTGCTGAACCAGGGCTACGTTCAGCCCCAACAAAATGTTGCAAAACGTTTTTTAAACGGAAACGGTGGTGCGTTAAACACACTGTTCTGATGACGCAAGAGTTGCAACTATGGCAGCTGAGAAGGCCATTCTTTGTGTTCTTTTTGAAGAATTTCCAGAGCCTGATGAAATCGGAAGATGCATAATAGCACCCCTACTGTACAACAGTGAAAACATGGATTGCAATCAATAGCAGGGAATAATGTTGTGTCATAAATGATGGAAAATTCCGTCAATGGCAGGGACAGAGTTAATGAGATGGGATTTTATAGCCTGTACTATGGTAGAGTGAGCATTATTTTCCTCCTGTACTCAGGCACATCTGATTGGTCGGGGTCATGGGATCTGCTGCCGAGGCTGATGGGGATTACATTATCTGTTCATTAAGTAAGCGCCCTGGCAGCAGCCATGCTGGAAAGTCCTGTAGCGCAGGTGTGAGACTCAGCTGAGCGCTCAACGTCTACAGTCTGATTCGCTCTCTGTGCCTCAGCGTGGCCTCCACTCTAATTACGCTCCCTCGCTCCCTCCATCTTTCATCCTGTCTTTTCCTCGAGCTCCAGCCCCTGCCCAGCTGTGTGTCCCCAGCTCTGCTGATCAGTACCGAGTAGGCTGGGGCCCATAGGTGCATGCTTGTTCTCTGTGCTATTTTTACCTGCTCTTTCATCCACAGTGGGGGCAGCAAAAAGAGACCACTCGCTGCTCACCACTCATCCAGATACGGTCGTTCGGATTTGGACAAAACACACGGCTCCTCGCCTGTATAAGAATCTTACCTCTAGCTTTGGGTCTGGTCAGGTCTCAGCGCACATTACTGCTGAGTGTGTCTCTTTAGCTCTGCACCTTGGCAGGAAGTCAGACCTCCCATTGAGTGAGAGATAACACTGCTGGGCTCTCAGAGCAGGGCCTCCCTCTGGCTCCTGACAGCCGCTTAGATCATCCCCTTTCTTACTATGCATGAACGTGTATGTTTGCGACTGTAATAGCCTCGCTTCTTTATAAAGCAATTGTTATGCTTCTCATTATGCTTGAGAGCCCCATGAATCACTAAAGCATACATCCATGTTTTACAAGCTGCATAAGGCAACATTTCATATAGCAGATGGCTCTATTAGGCTCAATATCCAATAGCAAATATGCCCTTCTTTATCATGATGGATGACAAAGAGGAGTTTTATCTAGGCAAAGACAGCTGCTGTTTCTTACTTGTCTAAGCTATATATTAGTTTACCTGAAATTTCCTTCAGGGATCAAGGCAGTGATCTTAAATTTAAATGGCTCTCTGTGGTATATAGACTTGGTTTAAGCCAATGTATGTTCTGTTACATTTCAGACTGTACAGCTTTTTGATTCCTCTTAGTCACAGATGAACATTTGGCATTTGGTGTGATTCATCAGTAACAAAACAAAGAAAAACAATTTTTTTAAAATATATTTTTAGGCTTTTGCAACTTTTTTTATTGAAAGAGAGAGTGTAAAGAAGGGGCTAGAAAAGGCAGATATCATTGATGTATCCGTGAAATGGAAAAAGTTCCCTCTCTTTTCCCTTATACTTTTACACTGAGATGAGTGGTTGCTAAACATACATGGGTCAATGACAAAGCTTCAAAAGAGTTTTTTATATATATATATATATATATATATATATATATATACATATACATATACATATATATATATATATATATATATATATATATATATATATATATATACATATATACATATACATATACATACATACATATACATATACATTTTTTTTTTTTCTTTTAAATAGCATTTCAAAGTGTTTAAAATTTAATTTCTGACTTTTTTTTCAGGTGGTACAACCAAATATTTGTAAATCAGAAAAAATAAGACAGAAAAATAATCATAAACCGCTTTTTCACTGCAGGACCTTTCCCCGGCGGGACTTTGGGGTGGTACTCTGTGTTTTTCGACCGCAGGAACCAGGGTCTAAATGAAGTTCCAGGTAAAAATTTCCCCCTCAAAACGTCACTGCTCGCGAGCTACAACTTTTTCAAAGTTCAGGAACTTTCAGGGGTGGGACTTGGGCAAGTTGAACAAGCTGATTGGTTGAGTTGCGGAGGACGAAATGCAGTGGGAACTGGAAAGTCAAGCGCAGTCCTACGTCACTGGACTAATCTTCACGGTACTTTAGACCACGATGGATGCAGACAGCAACAGGTCTGGGGGTAAAAAAGTTCCTGACAACATTAATAATGACAGGGAATATGCTCAATGCTGGATTTTTTTTTCAATTGCATATAAAAATAAAATACAAATAAAAGTGTTTTAGTCAAAAGTCTATTGAAGTAAAAGTAGCACATTGATCAAAAACAGAATGCATCACATTCAGAACGTAGAAACTTGGATAGGCTACAGTGCAATACACTGTATATGATTGTGATTTGAATAACAACAATAACAAGAGGTCATGTTTTATATTGATACAAAAAGAAATATCAGCTTAAGTCATTGCATAGCAACTTTAATGTAACACTATATAATAATAACTACTATACAAGATTCATCGCCTTTCTTTTCTTTTTGCAATATATGCTTCTCTTGCAGCCGGATCATTTTTAATGCGCTCCCTGTGTCGTGCTGAGTTTATATTAAATGTCTTTAGCTACTAACATTTAAATTAATCATTTGATACAATGCACGTATTGTGTACAATATAAATATTTTACATTGTATGTATATATAAATATTTAAAATACCTTCATATTACATCTGTAATTAATTTCTGTAATGACATCTGTAGTTACACTGTTGACCCTTCCCTTACCCCTTAATCCTGCCTTAACCCAGCCTTAAACCTACCCATATCACTAAACGTGTCTTAACCTTGCCCGTATCCAGCCAGCACAAGTATTTTGCAAAACAAAAAGAACAACCCGGGCCGTAACTAGGGAATTCTGGGCCCCCTGAATATAACACTGATGTGGGCCACTACCGCCCTCCACGCATATCATATACGGTATAAGATATGGGCATATAAATAGCATATAAATATTGCTTTTGCTTATTTCATATTAATTTATATACAAATGACATCAAAATGGCAATAAGCGATTAATAACTTATTATGAAACATTGCAAGTAATCAAGCAATTATTCAAGACAAACTAATAAAATAACAAAAATTACAAGAAATGAATAAACTAATAAAATAAACATTTTAATATAAAAAGTAGGCCTACAAGCAATATAATATAAAATGTATTTCCAGTCAGTCTTGTATAACAGCTGAGGTAAACATTCAGAAATTAAAGAATTCAGTCAAATGTAAAATAAAACAGCCTAAAGTTCTCATTGTCTTCATTTTATGAAGATAATTTGCTGCTGCATAACGTTTTCCCGACATTTTCAGTCAGTTTCACTTCCAGTGTAACTTTACTTCTAACTACAACTGTTCTGGGCAGTTATGAACAGCCTCACTCTGGCTCTGTTCACTAGCTGGGGTGGGACTTTTTATTGGGTCCCTCCTCTGCTGTTTGTCACTGCCATCGGCTTAAACCATTTTTATGTAGAGGAGAGACAGGAAATATTTGGAAAATGTCTTTAACTAAATTGCATGTTTTTGTAGTTTTAATTAAACTCTCAGGCATACAAGCTGATGCTGTAGTGATTCATAAGAGTCGGGGAATATATAGCATAACTACTGGATTTAGTGGGCCCCCTGGGCAGTGGGGGCACCTGTAATTGTCACCACCTCTCACCCTACTAGCGACGGCCCAGTGAACAAGTACATCGTACCTAACATTTATATGAGTACATAGTAGTACAAATTGGGGCCAATTTTTCTTTACTTGATATGAGAGTGGCATCTAAAATTATTAAAAAATGATCATGAAAATTATTTAAAGTGTAAAACATCTTCAACAAACATTCAGAACAATACTTAAAAAATAGAAAAATAATAGACAATCTAAGTAAATTTATTATTTAGCTTAAATAATGTTTTTTATTTCATATATGGACATTAATTGCATTTGCACCACCTCACTTCTTGGTTGCGCCACCTGACATTTATAACTAATTTACATGTATTAGCTTTTGCCTATGTTAGCTTTTTTTTTTTTAAATACAAGAAGTTTATGATAAAGTATTTTCCTAGTTTTACATTGGTTGTACCACCTGACATTGAAAGTGTATCAACCTACCCATACTTGAAAGTAGCTATTTTTATCAGTATTTCTACAGAGATCTACAAACCTTTTCACTCTGCCACAAGGATCAGTTGGGCTCCTCTGAAAAATGCGTTATTATGTTTACTGTAATAACCTTGTCAATTCATATTAAAAGAGCCATGTTTGCAGTTGTGCCACCCTGACATTTGAGAATACAAATTCCCAGACAAAAGTTTTTCAGTTATCTCAACAGCTTTAAACTACTGATATTTATACAATTTGTTTATATGAAAAGCTTTTAAAATGTTTTAGTTTGTTCAATTGTGCAGAGGGCTGTCACCTGACATTTTATGGGTTTAAGATATTACAACATAAAATAATATTTATTATTTGAAAGTACTGAAAATGAATTCAAACTAAAACGTTTTATAGAATAAAGTGATATATGTCATAAATTTATCAATGAATGTCATGAATTTATCATAAATGTATAAATGTATCAATTTAATGCACTTGGACACAAAAATATCCTTTCACACATACAGTTTTTACTGGTAAATTACCGGTACATTAACGGTAACAGATCATGTATGAATAGGGACCTTTTCCAAAATACTGAACAAAAAAGGAATTTGTAACATTACCAGTAAACTACCGGGAATGTGCTCTGTGTGAATGTGGAATGAAGATTACCGGTATATTCACGTATGAAATCAGAACACGCTGACGTAAAAAGTCTACTTTGGGCCAATCATAAAGACTTATGAAGATGACGTAATTACGCCGCGCTGTTTACAGTAAGATTTTTAATAGATTTTCTATTTAAATATGCACTAAATTATCATCTTTGACCATTGCGCCACGTCTCACAGCTTTTTCAGCATGTCACGCTGGAGACCCAGCCTTCTTTTCCATTCATCAGCGCTGTGGCTCTGCAGTTGGATACTATTACGCGAGTGTCGTGTTTTTAAGAGCAAACACGCGTTCTGTTTGATCATCCGTTATGCCTGTCACTCAGATGTCAAAAAGATGTTGTCAAATTAAACAGATGAAACTAAGGCGCTTCTCATGCAGACAGATGAAGACAACAGCGCAGCGTTTAAATATAATTTCCGATGATGTGTGAATGGTCTCTTACCGGTAAAAAGCCAGAATGCTGTTGCTTGTGTGAACAGCATATTTTAGTTTTTACCGGTAAAGTCATTCTGGCAATTTTACTGTAATTGACCTGTATTGCTCTGTGAAAGGGGCTATTGACCTACATATTTTTTGTGAGTTTCAAATCTTATCATGTTATCTTCGATTTGAATGTGACCACATTTTCTTTGTAATTACTTCATTCCTCTCCAAAAGTTTGACCCTTTCAAGAAGACCTTTATACGTAGGTGGCTATTAGTACATTGACAGGGACTTGGTGCACAACCTGCACTTTCCGCTTGAACACCATAGTTTCTAAATCATATGCTCTAACTGCTAAGCCATGGCACTAACTATTTACTAAGCTGTTTATTTCAGGCTGTAAATGCAATGGGCTAAATCCGATTTGTTGTCATTCAACACATAGGTTATTCAGGGAGTCCCTGCACAGTCCCACTGAATCCTAATGAGCAGAGGAGATTCCATGTTTGCTACATTTGATGACATACCATCGATCTTGGGCCTTTCACTAACAAATAAGAGGTGAGAATAGACGCTTTTCACAAACTATCCTCTGTATTCCAATCCTTTAGTCAACTTTGCTTTATATCGGAAAGTAATGATTCTCTCTCTGTGGCAAATTGCAGTTAAGAACCAATTATTTAAAAGTGCATTAAGGATTCTCAGGCTGACTCGGCTGATAAATGCTGTCTCAGATGGTTCCTTCTGCTCTTCCATTAAAGACATTTGTCATCCCTGCTGTGCAGGTACCTTCCTCTCCTGCCTAATGATCCCTTTGCAGGAGCGTTTTTCCCTGACACCTCTATAGCTGTCAGGGATTCAGGGAAAGCACTCCTCCCGGTCCGATCTTCTGAGAATTCTCATAGTAACCAAAAGCAGCACAATTTTGAGTGGCGGGGTGCTGTCAGTAAGCTCTTTGTGATGTATTGTAAATGTGAGCAAAGAATGGGTGCTCGCTCATAGGTGTTATCTTGTCCTCTCAGAATTCTGCTGATCATTCTAGTGACGCTGCTTTTTTCATCCAGGCTCATCAGACACTGCAGTCTGTATTCAGGGTTCTCTGTGGGGAATATAGCAAACCAACACTTCGCAATGCCTTCAGTCTTATAGTGCAGTAATACTAGGCTGGGAATATGTATGCACAAATAATATCAATTCAAAATGCTAAAATGTACAGTCTACTTCACTTTCCCTAGCCACACAATCTGTAATGTTTAGATCCTCTGTTGGTTAACATCTTTTTTGCTATGCAAATTTGCAAGCTGGAATTCAGTATAACGTTTTGATATGATTTGAAAATGCATACTATACATATGTTTGCGCTTCCCCTCTCCAGAATATAAATATGTACACTGTAAAAAATATCCTGTTAAAATTACGGTAAAAAACTGGCAGCTGTGGTTGCCAGAAATGCACAGTAAAAGAATACTGTGACGGTATTACAGAATGCCTTATATTTTACAACTTATAACCATATATTTCATTAAGTGATATAATGTTAATACCAATAACACCACAGAGTAACACAATAGAAAGCCAAATGGTTTATTATAGGGTAAGCGGCCTGTTCATAATACATGGTCAATAATAGATGGTGCACAGGGTCATATACAAAGACAAAACACCATCAGGGTAACACACATCACACTAAAATATTGCAATAAACATTACCTAAATAACATAAAATCTAACACAAAACATAAGTAGTGAAGTTTATTTATTTTTATTTATAAAAAAACCTGATCATACTTTGTGATTTGTAATGCATGGACTTCTGGGAATATCTCTTTACTAACTTTTGACATAAACTCTATGGTATTTCATAGTTTTTACTTGCAAAAACTATCAATTTGACAGTATTTTACAGTACAATTACTTACCGTTTTTCTCCGTATATGGTAAGGTAAGTTACAGTTATCCATGACCATGTTTTTGCTGTAGCATTTTTACAGTATTTTTCTGTAAAAACTACAAACTTTTTTTTTTTTTTTACAGTAATAAGAATGTACTGCAATTGAAATTTTAGCTGATACTGATAAGCCAATAATGATTTTCATATTATGGCCAATATCTGATCAACAGATCTATCGAGTGCTGAAATGAAAACGTATTTTTGTAGGCTAACCCGGAAGTTATCATCACCCTGGTTCCCTCAGCAATAAACCAATACAATTTTTCCATTTACTGTGAAAAGTGGACTAGTGAGTAGATGTATTTATTATTATTTACCTTTATTTTACCAGGAAGTCTCATTGAGATTTAAAATCTCTTTTACAAGAGAGACCTGGCCAAGGTAGCAGCCATACAGTTAGACAACATGTTAATATGCAACAAATACAAAATAAAAAGAAATATTAAAACATAGTATCGTCTCAGCAAAAACAATCACAAGCCTTCGTTAACACTGTCTTTATGATGCCTTTAAATTCACCTATAGACACCAATTTCTCTAATTTTAAATCTTTTTGCAAATTATTCCATGCCGAGGGTCCATAATAGGAAAATGCAGTTTTCCCCAGTTCTGTAAAAACTCTAGGTACAGTTAAAAGCAAACACTTTGAAGAGCACAGCTGGTAACTGCCAGAACTAACACAAAGAAGAGTACAAAGATACGCTGGAAGCTTACCTAGCATTGCTTTATAAATAAAAATGTACCAATGCTGTTTGACGATGAGTTTTCCTGTTCGGTTCCTGACGTTTAATGTCTCCGACAACCTCTCTAGTCCCATTTAGCCCTTGTTAGAAACCGCCTTTTTCAAAGTAAATTCTTAAAAAAAAATAATAATAATTTAAATCACAAGGGGGTATTACTGATGTATTTTAGGTCATAGAAAAAAAGTATACTGAGCTTGTGGTAACCACAGACTTTATTTCAGGCTATTAACCAAAAACGTACTTCTGGACGATGGAACTAGAAGTGCTAAAATGCTAACTTCATATCCTAATTTTTTATTTTTATTTTTATTCTGAAGTTTAATGCACATTTCACAGTAGTGAAGTTTATTGTATTTTTTTAAGAAATTAACTTGAACACTCACATGTCAAAATGACAGTGCTCTTTAAAAGATCTCTTCAAAAAGATTATTGAAAGAAAAATGTTTGGTGGGGATTTTGTTCTATCCATTGTTTTCGATTGGATGCAGGCAGATCTGAATGTGAATGCTGTCAAATGTAAGAAAGGGGCGGGTTTAAGTGGACTAAATTATTGGAGCAGTTCAGTAGAGAGAAGTCTGTCCAGAGAGAAGTCTGTCATTTTACTGGAATATCAATTTAAATTTAATTAAGAATTACAATCTAAAAAGAAAAAAAGTAAATGTATGCATGGATCAATTATTCATAATAAGATCAATAACATGCATTTAAAATAAATTACATTTCCACTGTACCAATGTATCGCTAATTCTTTAAGTTAGTGCTAGATGATGATCTACATCTTAAAATTGTTATAATTAAATATCCAATATCAGCCAATACTGAAAAACATAAAACCGATAATTGATGTGATGCCAATGTTATGTGCCTGTACTGTACATCAAAAGAAGTGAATGGAACACTTTATAAAGTCTTCATAAAGATCATTAGAGCTGCTTACTATTTTGCTGTTGAGTTTTGCACATTTTAGTGTTGTCCCTCAACATTGTGGCGCAGGTACATGTCCTTGCCCTATCGACAAACTTGGCATGCAACTTGTTTGAGTTCATGAAGTCTTCATGCCTCAGTAACTAATCTGGTCTAATTAGGGCCCGAGCACCAATAGTGTGAGGACCCTATTGGAATTGCTCAGCCTATTATTATCATCTTCTCCCAAATGAATCGCAATTTTGATGGCCTAAACATGCTTAAAAACTCATGAAACTTTGCACACGCGTCAAAAGTGGTGAAAATTTACGTCTGATATGGGTTTTAGAATTAGGCGTGGCAAAATGGTTCGATAGCGCCACCTACAACATTTCAACGAAGTGCCCCTCCCGCTACGTTTCACGTACATGTATGAAATTTGGGAGACACATGTAACAGCCCAATACCTACAAAAAAGTCTCCTGGAATGAAATCTGAAAACCAACAGGAAGTGAGATATTTTGAATTTTCTTTGCAAAATTGTTGCAAATTTTGCCATTTCCAGACGTTGTACTTTAACGAACTCCTCCTAGAGATTTAATCGGATCAACATCATATTTGGTCAGTCTAATCTTAAGGCCTTGGTGATGTTAAATTGTGAAGATCTTGAGTTTTTGCTGAAGGGCGTGTCCGTGGCGGCCTGTCAAAATCTGATGTTTCGCCATGACACAGGAAGCTGTTGTAAGTCAGGCATACAATGTCCGATATGTCCCCAAACATCACACGTTTAATAATAGTCCAGGCCTGAAGACATCTACATGCCAATATTCGGTTATAGTCAAAGCGCCACCTGCTGGCAGCAGGAAGTGTGGCACATTGAAGTGACTTTGCCATATTTCTCCTATATTTACCCACTTAAATGCATGTCGCCCACTATTGGCTGTTTTCCTGAGGCCACCGGGTGGCGGTGGTCCCGGGTGCGATGGCCCTTTCATCGCTGCTTGCAGCTTTAATTGGTGATATATTTCTCATAAATTGGTGGACACAAGCCAAACTCCAATCATGACTTTTACTCACAATATATTGAAACTGCACTGAAATGGCTCTGGTGTGAGTTTGTAATAGAGATAAGGCTATGAAAAATAATCATACTATTCTGATTCATACTTCTCAACAGAAACCTGCAAACTAGAGCTGAAATACGCACAGTAAGAGGCTGCAGGTATGAGCTGTACCTTTCCTCTTTCTATGATGTGTGCCGTGAGAAACCTGATGCTTGCCTGGGTTGAGGCAGATGAAAGTGGGTGTGAGAGAACCAGCCTTCAAAGGGCTCGATGTGGAATTCTCAGGGCTCTTTGAAAAGCTGTCCCTAAAAGGGGGAAAGAAGTCCCGTCTTCTCCAAAGCAAGTTTGCAGAAGTGGAACACAATGTTAAATTTCATCAAAGCACTTGGGCTGAAAAGCTTGTATGGCCCGGGGTGTGTTCTTTCCGGTCCAACTTTTGATGGTTTTGTCACCCGAGTGTCTAGACAAACTGGAAAAGAGGGAAAACACAATTGATTTTGACGACTTTCTGACCTATTGGACATTGGGCCAAACTATCACTTTGTCACACTTTGTCAGTGCCACAGTGCTAGTGCTGAGTTTGGACTTCTGGATGCAATAAATTCACATTTGTACCAACACAGTATGTCAAAAAAGTGACTCCAACCATCATTAAACTTTTATACTTTGCTCCCAAAATGTCAAAATGATGGATTGCTGCAGCCCATCCTAAGGGCTCAATGGCAATCAGCCTGTCGTTCTCATGCTGGAGCTTCTGAAATGAATTAAAAACAAAAATTGACATACTGATCCATATTAATTGCTGTCTAATTGGCTCATTATCGACCCATGTTGTTAAACCTTGCATATTTCCAGCTGTCAGCCATAAGTAGTGTCCATTTTGAGTATGTCAGAGTTGGTGGTCAAGAGTTGTATTTTTAATCAAAGAATGCTCTGCAGATATACTGGATATTCATTTATCAGAAGCAGCCTTTGTTTGAGTGTTTAACATCTCTGGTCTGTTTTCTTCAGCCTAAGCAATACTGCTTTTTATATATTCTTCTGATTTTCTTCCTACACAGAATGTCTGAAGCTTGGCTGTTTTTCTCTACTTTTTTTTTTTTTTTAATTAGCTGAATGATAATACCACAAGGCAGTGAAAATTCCCTGTATGTATTTCTTATGAGATTTTTTTTTTCCTAATGCACAATAAATAGTGAGACATCATTCATTGCTTAAATGAATTGAAATGAGATTGGGTTTTTGCAGCACAAATACAGGCTTTCTGTGTCTAATGGCACTCCTCCAGACTATCAGTATTATCTTTGTTCCAATGCACATGGCCAAGATATCTCATACTTCACAGCTTGCAAACAGAGGATGCCTCACAGACATGAAGTAACATGAATTTCTGTGATGTTCATTTTTGTATATGTGTATACAATGACCATGTTTACCTGTCTGGGTCTTCCGGACCTAGAAGAGAGATAAGGAAGCACAACAAGTCACAAATTTTGTGTATTCACCTTTAATAGAATGGTTTTAGTTTAGTTTGTTGTTGGACTTTTATTATTCAATGAAAGTCAGTGGGGTTTTCCAATCACAGCAACAGTTAAAGGCAGTTTAGGCATTCTTTTTATGTTTGTCTCCCCTTCTTTGTGGCCAATAGTCATCATATTTTAAGAGTTTTGTTTTGCTTAGCCAAGGAAAAAAAAAAACTGGGTAAGCAGTTAAAGGGATAGTTCACCCAAAAATTAAACTCAGCCTCAAGTTGTTCCAAACCGCTATGAATTTCTTTCTTCTGCTGAGCACAAAAGAAGATATTTTGAAGAATGTCATTATTACAGTTAATGGGCCTCATTGACTTCCATAGTATTTTTTCCCCATACTATTGAAGTCAATGGGCCCATCAACTGTTTGGTTACTCATATTCTTCAAAATATCTTCTTTTGTGTTCAACAGAAGAAAGAAATTCATACAGGTCTGAAACAACTTGAGGGCAAATAAATTATGACAGAATTTCATTTTGGGGTGAACTAGCCCTTTAAGACTTTGTTGTTTTCAGTAATTTAGTTTAGGACTACTGGGCGAACATTACATTGATCTAATTAATATTCATGAGCCATGCTGATAAGGTTTGTAATGTGTCACTCCACGATTTTCAGATCATTCTTATGCCCTTGGTATTAAGAGAATGATTTAACAAGTTAGGATGTCTGCCGGGTTCTGTTGACATTAGAAACAGGCGGCTGAAATAAGTCTTGATTCTTTTTTGTGAAAGCTCAAGAAAGATTCTCTTTGTGTACTCTGACTTTTACTTAATCATCTCTTGACTCATCCCCAGAGAACATGCCCAGTGGCCACTGTTGCTTTACCCAGTTACAGAGGAGGTAAAGGGGGGCATTACTCATTAGCCTGAGCACCACTGGTTGTAATTAAATTTAGCCCCAGAACAATGCTCATTCTTCCATGCTCTATTATTTCATCATTTGACTAATCGTTAAATAAGCTTAATACAGTATCTGTCGTCTGGAGTTCCACATCAGAGGAGACAGTTGTTCTGTCTAGGAATGGGTGGTTTCAGTTTAGGTTCCTGTAAACTCTCTAGATGCAGCTATATGTGGCACAGATTTTACTTCCAAAAATTATGCATTTTCGCATTTTAAAGGAATTGTTCACCCAAAAATGATGTCACGTATATAGTGGTTGTACTAAGAAGTTGCATGACAGGTAATCCAAGATCAACACTTAATAATAATAATCGCGGAAAATACACAAGGGAAAGAAACTCACTTGAAATAACGACTAGAACCGACAAAGGGATGAACAAAAGGGAGTTATACACAGAGAACGTCTCTGTTACGTATGTAACCCTCGTTCCCTGAGGAGGGAACGGAGACTAAACGTCAGTGACTGACGAAATGGGGGTTTCGCCTAGAAGCCTATCATCTTCGAGATCTTAGAAAACGCCCAATGGCAGGCCAATGCCATGGGCATGCGGAATTTGCATAGCGTAGCTCCGCCCCACAGCGTGGGTATGTAAGGAAGTACGCTGGC
The DNA here is from genome assembly GCA_039654625.1 of Rhinogobio ventralis. Taxonomy (NCBI): domain Eukaryota; kingdom Metazoa; phylum Chordata; class Actinopteri; order Cypriniformes; family Gobionidae; genus Rhinogobio; species Rhinogobio ventralis. The sequence goes on from CM077198.1 coordinate 14,781,730, forward strand.
AACATCGCATTATGTTTACCTGCTGAGGAGCCAAGACTGAACTCCTGGCCGTTTCAGCGGTACAGCGGATGTGGCAGAGGGACGTTGCGTCTCCGTTCCCTCCTCACGGAACGAGGGTTACATACGTAACCGAGACGTTCCCTTTCGTTCAGTCACTCCGAGTAACGTCAGTGACTGACGAAATGGGGGTCCCAATTCAATCACGCCACTCGGCTGTCGTCCAGTGCCCTGCGTAAGTGTGAGCTCCCTGTCGTAAGCTAGTACGGACGAAAGACTCCAACTTAGCATAGAAATACCAAGGTACACTGGGAAGCATATTCCAGGTGGAAGTATGCTCCAAAGTGCCTACCCGTAGGGAGGACTTAAGGAGACACATATGACCCGCGAGGGGCTGCATATGGAGGAACCCTGGGGTAACCAGCCGAAGGTGGAAAATTTTACCCCCAGGGAAGGCAAGGGCTTGCCGAGGGAAATATACATGCTCAGAGAGGCTTACAGTGGAAATACACATGTGGGGGTCGCCCATGGTGCACACGGTGGCACCTAGCCTGACACGAGGGCCTGAGCGAGTGGGCAGACGCACTGGTGTCGGCATCGACAGTGCTGGAGGAACTCAGGGTTTCGGGGAAACTATCGCACGTATCCCGTCCGTGGAGAGGAATGGCGAGCAACCGAAGACACCTGAGCCTAGCCCATTACCGGCCACTTGTAGAGGCGAGTACATGAGGACACTGGCTCCACTCGGAGATTATAGAATCTGGCGAATGTGTTGGGTGTCGCCCAGCCTGCAGCTCTGCAGATGTCTGTCAGCGAGGCACCATGCGCTAGAGCCCAAGAGGAGGCCACACTCCAGGTGGAGTGTGCCCTGACCCCAAGGGGGCATGGGCGCCCCTGCGTCTGGTAAGCCAAGACAATGGCGTCCACTATCCAGTGAGACAACCTTTGCTTGGAGAGAGCTTTCCCTTCAGCTTCCCACCAAGACAGACAAAGAGCTGGTCTGAGGTCCTGAACACTGCGTTCTGTCTACGTAAGCACGGAGGGCGCGTACTGGACAGAGCAGTGCCAAGGCTGGGTCTGCCTCCTCCAAAGGCAGCGCTTGCAGGTTCACCCCTGGGGGAACCTTGGGCACATATCCAGGCCGGGGTCTCAGGATCACGTGAGAGTCGGCCGGCCCGAATTTTAGGCATGCTTCGTCAACCGAAAATGCCTGCAGGTCCCCTACCCTCTTGATGGAGGCCAAGGCGATCAGGAGCGCTGTCTTCATAGACAGGACTTAAGCTCGACTGATCGCAATGGCTCGAAGGGAACCCTCTGCAGAGCATCTAAACTACTGAGAGGTCCCAAGAGGGTACGAGGGGAGAGCGAGGAGGATTCAGTCTCCTCGCTCCCCTCAGGAACCTGATGATCATGTCGTGCTGACTTACCTGTTTCGTCTCCACAAGGTCGTGGTAGGCGGATATCGCGGCCACATACACCTTGAGGGTGGAAGGAGACAGCCTTCGTTCCAACCCTTCTTGGAGGAATGAGAGCACAGACCCGATCGGGCATTTCCAGGGGTCTTCTTGGCGAGAAGAACACCAGGTGACGAAGAGGTTCCACTTCAACGCATAGGCGTGTCTGGTAGACAAGGCCCTAGCGGAAGTGATGGTAGCCACCACCTGAGGTGGTAGGGTACTCAAACCTACCGTGTCCCGTCCAGGAGCCACACGTGGAGGTTCCAAAGATCGGGACGCGGGTGCCAGAGGGTGCCCCGTCTCTGAGAAAGGAGGTCCTTCCTCAGAGGTATGGACCAGGGAGGGGCTGTCGCAAGGAGTAAGAGTTCGGAGAACCAGGTCCGGCCAGGCCAATATGGGGCGACCAAAAGGACCTGCTCCTTGTCCTCCCTGATCTTGCACAGAACCTGTGCGAGAAGGCTCACTGCGGGGAACGCATATTTGCGGAGGCCCCGCAGCCAGCTGTGCGGCAGAGCATCCGTGCCGAGGGGGCCCTCGGTCAGGGAATAATACAGGCGGCAATGGGAAGAGTAGTGGGAGGCAAACAGATCTACCTGTGCGTCGCCGAACTGTTCCCAAATCAGCTGGACCGTCTGGGGATGGAGTCTCCATTCTCCCGGAAGTGGCTGAAGCCGTACAAGCTCGTCGGCTGCACGGTTCAGGGTTCCTGGGATATGGACAGCACGAAGGGACCTCAGATGCTTCTGACTCCATAAAACGAGATGGCGGGCGAGTTGAGACAGACGGCGGAAACGTAGACCACCTTGGCGGTTGATGTACGCTACTGTGGCCGTGTTGTCTGACCGGACTAGTACGTGTTGACCCCTGAGCAGCGCTAAGAAGCGGTGCAGGGCGAACCGTACTGCCAGCAACTCGAGGCAATTGACATGCAGGAGGCGCTGGGGTCCTGTCCAGGAGCACGCGGCGGCATGTTCATTACACATGGCACCCCAGCCCGTGGTGGAGGCATCTGTTGATACAACATGAGGTTCGACCACGGAGTGAGGGTCTGCAGGCAGGCCCGAGTCACTGGGACCCGGAGCGTGCCCGACTGCCATGCCCATCTTGGGACTCGATCGCGAAGCCAGTGCTGAAGCGGTCTCATATGAAGCAATCCGAGCGGCGTTACCGCGGCTGCAGATGCCATATGCCCCAGGAGCCTCTGAATAACTTCAGTGGAACCGCACTCTTGCTCTCTTTTTGACGGAGGCAAGTCAGCAGTGACTACGAGCGCTCGCTCGTAAGCTGCGCGCACATGGCGACCGAGTCGATATCCATACCGAGAAAAGAGATCCTCTGCACGGGGCAGAGTTTGCTCTTCTCCCAGTTGACCCGAAGGCCCAGACGGGCTAAGTGCTGGAGCACTAGGTCTCTGTGTTCACACACCTGCTCTCAAGAGTGACTCAGTATGAGCCAGTCGTCGAGGTAGTTCAGGATGCGAACCCCGTGTTGCCTGAGTGGCACAAGGGCTGCCTCGACAATCTTCGTAAAGACGCGAGGGGACAGAGTTAGCCCGAATGGGAGGACCGCGTACTGATATGGGAGTAGGCGTCCTTCAGGTCGATCGCTGCAAACCAATCTGCTGGACAAACGCATTTGAAAAGGCGTTTCACTGTCAACATCCTGAACGGAAGCCTGTGAAGGGATCGGTTCAGGACACGCAGGTACAGGATCGGTCGTAACCCACCGGCTTTCTTGGGTACAATGAAGTAGGGGCTGTAGAAGCCGGACTTCATTTCGGTTGGAGGGACAGGCTCGATCGCACCCTTCGCCAGCAGGGTAGCAACCTCCGCACGCACCTCCGGTCTCCCCGGAAGTGGGGAGGAGCCTGAGCGAACTGAATCGCATAGCCGAACCTGATGGTCTTCGCGACCCAGCGAGACAGCCCCGGGAGCTCCCAAGAACTGCACCAGCGGGGACATGCGAACCACAGGCGTACCCCGGGTGGGGCAGCGAGACGGCGTGACCGGCCCAGACGTGGGAGGCGTAGCATCCCGGTGTGGGGGCACGGTCATCAGCCGCGTCCTGACAGAGGAGACCAGGGAAGGACGTGCGTTCCACTGGGGTCTGCTCTGAGAGGAGACTGGCGTCAGAGAGGGACGAGAGTGGCGTGGCCCAGGGGCTGCGCACACTGCCGTGCACGGTCTCTGGGTGCTCAGGGATGGGTGCTAGTTCTTACTACATATAGGGTGCATATGCCCTGCAAGATTCTCCCCCGGGCCTCCACCGGGGGAAGGAGTGGCCCTGCTACCATCTCCTTGAAAGAACTGCCCATCCCTGAGCTGTCCGTGTCAGGAGCGCCGCTTAGCCTGGCGTAAGGCGGGCTGCGGGGCTGGGGAGTGGACAGGGGAGCCTTCCTGCGACCACCTCCACAGCGCGGCCCGGAAAACTGGCTGCTGCTGGGGCCGGGTGGGAGTTGTGGAGCCGCAGGAGGGCGCCCTCGGCGGCAAGCAGACTGAGGCGACTGAGCCGGCGGCTGAGTGAGGCAGCAGCTGGCTGCCGGGGCAGTACATGTTTCATGGCTTCAGTCTGCTTCTGGGCGGCCGAGAACTGTTGGGCGAAGTTCTCAGCCGTGCCGCCGAAGAGGCCAGCCTGGGACATGTGAGCGTTGAGGAACCGGGTTCGCTCAGCCTCTCTCATATCGACCAGGTTGAGCCACGTCTCTCCTGGACCACGGCTGTGGACATCACCTGGCCCAGGGAGCGTGCGGTCACCTTCGTCGCCCGGAGGGCGAGGTCGGTGGCGGCACGCAGCTCATTTCTGAGCCCTGGGTCAGCTCTACCCTCGTGCATGTCACATAGCATCCGGGCCTGGTAGGCCTGAAGGATGGCCATGGCATGCAGAGAGGCGGCGGCCTGCCCCGCAGCTCTGCAGTACCTCGCCACCGAAGTAGACGAGAATCTACAGGCCATGGAGGGGTGCTTAGGATCACCGTGCCATATTGACGCACTCTGTGCAAGATGGGGGGTGTGGCCCGAGGAATAGTCGTCGGGGTTTATGCCACACTGCAGCCCTCAGGTCACCCTGGCCACCAGCCAAACATCCCATTACGTGGAGAGGATAATGGGGTGTGGCAGAGGGGACTCTACCTCCATACGGGGGTCATTGAGTCTCGACCGTGATTGCAACTGAGTGTCAACAGGGGGGACCCCAGTGTACCCTTGACCGCGGCCCCATCGAGGGCAGAGAAGGCGGAGGAGGCCCGCGAACGGTCACAGGAAGACAACGGGGACTTCCAGGACCGCGTGACCTCCTCATGCACCCCGGGAGAGAAAAATAATCGGGGGCGGGGCCCGACAGCTGTCAGGACACGCCACACCCAAAGACCAATCATCCCCCGAGATGACATGGCTGTCAACTCCGGGTCGGACTCGGGCAATGTTGACACGCCCGAAGGCGGCAGCATAGCCGAATCGTCATCCCCAGAGGACTCCAGCCCACCTTGAGATGCGGCGATCGACATCTCGTCGTCATCTGGAGCACCAAACGAAACACGCGGGGTGTCCGCAGACGGTCCGACCACTCGTGGGTAGTGGTGTGCGAGAGGGGGGTGTGGCCCGAGGAATGATCGTCGGGGTTTATGCCACACCCTAACCCTCAGATCACCCTGGCCACCAGCCAAAGTACCATCTCCTCGGAGACGGTAGATTGGGGTGTGGCAGAGGGGACTCTCTTCCCTTTACAGGGGTCATTGAGTCTCGACTGCAACATCGCGATGGTCATGTTCCCGCAGTGAGAACATGACTCATCCACAAACGCTGCTTGAGCGTGCTGAAGCCCAAACACGTCAAGCAGTGATTGCGCCCATCAGATAGCAACAGACATCGACCGCACCCAGAAGTGCACGGGCGAACCGTCTGTAAAAAGACGTGCCACGCGCAAGCTCTTTTTGTGAGAGAAAGCTCTGTAGAGTGCCGAAGCGACCAGGGAAACACACACACAGCTGTTGCAGATCACTGCACAGATCAGCAGGCAGGCAATGTGAGATCGCTGGAATGCGCCGTAACACCAACACCGACTGGAGAGCTGCTCGTCTCGAAGAAGCTGGCGATAACTCAGAAGGCTTGAGGAGTGAAGAGAGAGATACTCTTGGCTCCGAAGCAGAAACATAATGCGATGTTGCCAGCGTACTTCCTTATATACCCACGCTGTGGGGCGGAGCTACGCTATGCAAATTCCGCATGCCCATGGCATTGGCCTGCCATTGGGCGTTTTCTAAGATCTCGAAGATGATAGGCTTCTAGGCGAAACCCCCATTTCGTCAGTCACTGACGTTACTCGGAGTGACTGAACGAAAGGGAACTTAACTACATGTGGGATTAAAGGTGCAATAGGTGACTTGGAAAAATGCTAACTTTAGTTTGCTAGCATTGAAAGCATACAATCATCCAAAGCCACGCCGCCTCCAAAATACATGAACATGCACAGACCAGAAGTGAGACGACCAGAGGCAACGTTATTAGTCAACGCTGATGAAGTATGATGTCTGCGTGAACATGCTGCACAGTGGTATGCAAACACACGTTGACTGACAGGGAACATGTTATCATTTCATTCAGACCGAATGCAATGATTGACCGAACATTTTATGGTCCTACACCTTCCACAGACGATATATATTTATAAAAATACATTTAGACAGCTTAAAGGAGTAGTTCACTTTAAAATGAAAATTACCTCATGACTTACCGTCAAGCCATCCTAGGTGTATATGACATTCTTCTTTCTGATGAACACAATCAGAGTTATAATAATAATCCTGACACTTCCAAGCTTTATAATGGCAGTGATGGGGTCCATTAAGTTTGAAGCTCAAAAAAGCACATCCATCCATAATAAACGTACTCCACACAGCTCTGGGGGGGTTAATAAAGGTCTTCTGAAGTGAATCGATGGAGTTTTGTAAGAAAAATATCCATATTTAAAACTTTATAAAGTAAAATATCTAGATTTCGGCGGACCGCCTTCTATATTCAACTTACCCAGAAAGTGTAATGCCCGTCGCAGTTCAAAGCGCTTATGCTACGTTCTAGTGATATGTCACAGCTGTTACACTTTTTTCATAAGTTGAATACGGAAAGTGGTCTGCCGGAAGCTAGATATTTTACTTTATAAAGTTTTAAATTTTTTTATTTTTCTTACAAAACCCCATCGATTCGATTCAGAAGGCCTTTATTAACCCCCTGGAGCCGTATGGAGTATGTTTATTATGGATGGATGCTCTTTTTTGCACTTCAAATTCAGTGGACCCCATCACTGCCATTTAAAAAGCTTGGAAGCGTCAGGATATTTATTAATATAATTCCGATTGTGTTCATCAGAATGAAGAAAGTCATATACACCTAGGATGGCTTGAGGGTGAGTAAATCATGGGGTAATTTTCATTTTAAAGTGAACTACTCCTTTAACATAGTGATTGCTATCAGGATATGAGGAGACTTTCAACCAGCATAACAAAAAATGTTTCTGTAGAGAATCACCTATTGCACCTTTAATTAGTAACCTATGTGACAAACAAGGAGAATTCTGTAACTATAGAAACGTGAACTGAACTGAACAGAAACACAATTAAACATAACCCTGACACCCTCATGTTTTTTAAATGGAAAGCAAAAATTATTGAATCTTGAATTTATAAATTAATTGAAATCAGAGCCGCATGCCATGGCACTATATTTAATTTTATTCTTTTAATGTTGTTGTATAGAAAATATCTGAATATTCTTCCATTTTTTAATTTAAAAATGAATTTAAATAAATATTGACTGTATTATATTTTATTTTAATGTCGTTGTATGAAAAATACTGAAGATTATTCAGTTTTTATTTAAGAAAACCAATGAAATGACATTGTAATTATTAGATTTGTTTTATTATTTGTATTATTATTATTATTATTATTATTATTATTATGTGGTGGAAAAATTTTATCACAGAGGAAGATGAATTATTTAGACATATGTTTGAGATCATACAGGAGCTAACGTGTTTCTGCCATGCGGGACACCTTATTTGAGGGCTCTCCAGTACCAAAGGTGTCGGGCAGAACTAATTCTAATTCTGTGTGCTGTGTTTCTTACTTTTACCATGTGTGGAAAACTACTGAGAAGGATTGTTTACACATTGGGGGGTATAAGAGATTGTAGCTTCTGTTATGTCTTGAGTTAGCACTCTGCAGACATTCAGGATGGCTGTATGACTGTGACTCTTTTCTTGCAAGAAAATAAATCTTTATAAAGACAATTGGCTAAGGTTTGTCTCTTATTCAGTGATGCAACTGAGAGTTAATTTTTTGCCATGACAATTATTATTATTATTATTATTTGAATCCCCTTGTATGGAAAATATGTATGATGTATGATTCTTTAATTTCTTCATTTATGTTTGCTTTGAAAATATTTATTTCAGGTAAATTATCTCTTTAATTCAGAAGTGTAAAGATGCTTTAGGTGAGGCTGAATCACAGATGTAAAAGTGATTTAGAGCTCAGTCTGAAGCACTTGTATTTCACATAAGTGAGGTATCAGACCCAAACACAAATCATGAAGAAGAGTTTGAGCCAGTCTTGTGAATATCAGATGAGGCTGACTAATGCTGCAGTTAAATTGTGTGCAGTGTCTGTTAATGCCATTGCCTTAAAGTGCAGCCTCATGAGTAATGATGTCACTGTACCAGCAGTGGCTGCTTTTATGATTGACTCAGAGTGTTTGGAGGACTTGTTCTTTCCATTGCTTCTGCTTTCACAGCACATGGCCAGCACACTTCCTCTGTCTGTTTATTCTGCTGTTTTATTCCAAGTACATGTGCTGCTTTCATGCTCCACTCACTCCGCTTTAGTTTCTTGTTTTCCCCTGGAGAAACAAATTCCTCTACTTGTCTGCTGCGTTTTTAAAATTGCGATCTCCAATCTCATCAGTTTAGGAATGGGCGGCATGACCGTGACCCAGATTTTTGCCACTGGCCTCTGTAATCATATGAAATAGCATAAATATACACAAATCTGTTCGAGTTTCCAATGTACTGAATTCATGTATGTCCAAAAGATCACTAATATATATAAAAAAAAGGAGTCCCGGGTGCAGTCACACATTGCAGCTTATTCTGGCCATGAACTGCACACTTAGACAGGAAGAGAACTGACATATACAGCAACCAGCCACAGTTTGTTTTGTTTTTATATGATGTTTGTTTTAGATAAATTGGTGTAAAAAAAGGGGACCTGTTATGCCCCTTTTTACAAGATGTAATATAAGTCTCAGGTGTCCCCCAGAATGTGTCTGTGAAGTTTCAGCTCGAAATACCCCATAGATTGATTATTATTTGTTGTAAATGCATCATTAAATGCAAATGAGATCCCATACCGCCAAAGAGCAAAGAAGAGAGCAACAGGAGATTTGAAGCTCATGGCAGACGCGCCCAAGAGATGATTCGCCTTGTGATTGGCTGAATGTTAGTTCACTCAAATTAAGTAACAAATTCAGAGAACACTGGCGGAAATATTGGTGGTGGGTAGGGATGTAAAGATTCACTCAACTCGCGATACGATTCACGATACTAATTTCACGATACGATTTTCTCATGATTTTTTTAACAAAATGAGATTTAAGACAAATTTAAAATAAAAGTTTCCTTTTATTTCTCAGACAAAATTCTGCATATTTATTTGTACAAATTTAAATATATATTTGATGTCAAATAATAACTTTTAAAACAAATCCTCAAAAAGTCCCTTCAAGGAGATCTTCAAATGGTGTTTTCTTGGGAGGAGGTTGTTTCAGCTTCTTCACCCTCATCCTGCACAACTTGGAATAGCAGAAATAAAGAGACTAGGTCGAGTTTAAGTTCAACAGTGACAGGGGTTTAACATTGTTATAAAGGCAAGATTTTAATTATAATTTGTGTCATTACACTTGCTAGAGTTAGAAAAACAGAACACATTTAGATAAATAGGGCCTATGCCATAACAATCAACGCATTATTGAAAAAAAAATCCATGTACACATTTAGAGAAAGAGATAGTAAAATAAATACAGCACCTGGTTCTCCAACAGCACAGATTACTCCGTCTGTCTGTGGAATACATCCTCGCGCTGGTCTTTCTCTTGATGAGGAAGAGCCTGGAATTAATTTACTACGGCAGAAAACAGCCTATCATGGTTAGTCTACGTTACTATCCTTCGCTGTGAAAACACTGATGTACCTTGTAATCTCCATGGCAATCGCCTTCGACGCCGCGAGTGGGGCTGCAAATCCGCCGGTCAGTGTGGTTTGGCCTATTATCTTTTACATGCAGACGGAGGTGACTGGAGCCTCTTTCTGTGGTTATTATTATTTGTCGTAAAGTCAAAATGCCGCCACAGCGGCCACACCTCTGATTTGAATGAGTCAACGTAAACTACGCGCTTGCTGTCGCCATGCTTCTGTTTGACGGCGCGTGCACACGGGTGCGCTCGCGGCCTCGCGCCTAACTTCCATATGAATGAACTGAAAACATTTGTTTATTCCACTCTTCTTCGCGTCAGTGTGCACGTACAATCCGCAACGCTAGTTACAACTTGCTCGTTGCTATCGTGAGGTCACAGTATATGGTTTCAGCGTCCCTGCTGTTTAAAACGTGTATCGCGATTTGTTTAACAATTCAACCGACTTGAATCGTCACACATTTGTATCGATTTTCAACCGACTCCGACTGAACCGTTACATCCCTAGTGGTGGGTCAAAAAAAGTGCGGAGGACAGAATCACCTGTTTATGTTTTGGCTGCTACACCCCTGAAAACATCTGTTTGGTTTTGATTATTATCTCTATTGTGGTCATGCTCACGTGACATTGCAGTTCTTCAATGTGAAAGTTTATTATCTGCATGCATTTTAAAGCCATATCAGTCTAAACTTCTGATATATGGTTTTCTGAGCGCACAAACCTAAAGCACACGCAAAGAAAGCTGGATGTCAGATGGCACATCCAGTGTGTATTAATCTAAGTTCTCTTTCACATCTTATTGCACTTAAACTGTCAAATACACACAAGGTTATGTTAAAAACACACAAAGGTTGGTTATATCTGTGAACATAAACCGCAAGTAAATAAATTGCATGGGTATATTAGATCTGTGTATTAAAGTGAAATGGCCTAAGCAATTGTGACTTCACCTTGCTAGTAGTCTCGCGTAGCCAGACCAGTTCAGACTGATGGCAGAAGGTCTGGACTCTATCGCAGCTTTCATTAGCTGCTTTTCCACTGTCGGGCCAAAAGGCGAGCTAGTGCGTGCCAGGGCCAGTCACGTTTTCACTGTCACTTCCGGGGCTTGATCGGGCCTGGTCGGGGCTTCCTCTGGGCCATTGGCCAGGGTTTTTTGGCCCGCCGAATACCTTGGTCCAAAGCGGGCCAGCTCAGGCTTGAGGAGTGGTTACGAACAAAGGCAGAGTTTATCTGAGTCTGGAGATGGCAGCACCACGGGCGCGGATGATTTCATATACCAGCTAACATCAGCATTAAAGACTTTTAAGATCATTTTAGCTCAAAACTCACTTTCAGACAACAGCGAGTGTTTGAATAACTTCTGTTTGTGATCCAATGTGGATTCTGATCACCGTATATTTATATGCCATGCAAAAGGCTATTTGCGCTAACCATTCCCATAGTAAATGTGGTAAATACAACTGCTTGAAGAAATCAGACATATCATACAGGCTGTCACAATCGTGTATTTATTTTATCTGTCAGTGCGTCTCGTCTCTTTATACCGGACTGTCTGATATCCATATTTAGCTTAGCATATGTCATAAAATAAAGCAACCGGTTTTCGGGAGCGTCCTCTGTTTCTCTGACTGAAAATATAACTATTGGGACTGTGACTGTCACTGGAGAAAGTGCTAAGCTGCTCAGGTCGTATTTTTGTTGAAAAATATGTTCTTTCTAGTAGGCGTGTCCTCTTTCTTTTATGAAATAACGGTAAATACCACTTTATTTCTGTGACTAATGTGTTATCTCGAAAAATGTATTTATTATGATCAATGTGTCACTTATTATTGTAAAACTGTGGTAAAACATAGATGCTTGGGTTTTAAATCTTTAAGTAAACAACAAAAATGTTAACAAACGGCCGCTTTTATCATTTTGGTTTTGTGATCTCGCTAGTTGCGTCTTCCTCTTAGTCCGCACTTTCGTGACTTAATGACGCGTTGACTGCTGGGTAAAGTCCTCTGCGTAGTTCGCAAACTTGCGGGCTCAGTTGAAGTGAGCATCGAGGGCGCATAACGGCCGCAAAGGGGGGGTGCTTGCAAGCACCCTTCTGAAACCTAAAAGGATGAATGGGACACCCTGCGGTCTCGTGGACTTAACGGACGTGCACGCGGCAGCCATTCTAAGTCCACAAGTCCGAAAGTGCATAGAAGTTTGCCATTTGGAATTCAGCCTCAATAGGGATTAGAGAATCGGCAAACAAAGGAGCGATTGCGGACACCGCAACAGAGTCGACATCGAGAGACGATTCCTGTGCTGGAGTCGACCCCGACTCTGAGGCTATTCAGAGTCGAGGAATCAACTCTTTTGGAGTCGACTCCCCATCACTAGTATCATATGCATCAGAAGTTCAGCCAACGGTCCGTGTCTGAGGCTGAGACAACCGGCTTTTTCTGAGACGCTGCTTATGGTTTAAAATAAAAGGAGTGCGTGGATTTTTACCATTATGGGACTATGCTTGTTGTGATTTTGACATAGAATAATGTGTCTGTTCGATTTTTTTTCCCACATTAACATATAAATTAAATCATAACCTGTTTTGTAAACAAAAATTTATTATGAGCTTTTATATATGCCATATGGCTTCCCATGGTAAGCATAAATACGCAATGGATTCATCTCGATCACCTCCCTAGCTTCCTCACATGATTTATGTTTCATGCTTCAAAACTTCCGTTAGTGAACATCGATGCTCCCTGGTTTGCATGGTGCATTGTGGGACTTTTTAGGGAGCGAACGTTTCAGTGTACTGGGATGATTTTGTGATTGAGACAGCCTTTAAAATGGCCGACTCCCTGATCAGTGCCCTGACTACTGAAATACGGAGCTGACGCACAGCATTGTTTCTATGGCAATGATCACATTTTTATCCTTTAAAAGCAATTGCTCAGTATTGATTGTGGTGATTTCAATAGAAAAAAGGTGAATTCACAAACCTCATGTATTGCTTTTGTGATTTACTGCCTTTAAGTAGATGAACATAAATTTTTGTTTCTACAAACAAAGGAAAAACTTGACCCCTGCCAGTTTTGCTCGTTCTTACCATCTTGGTTTTTTTTGTCCTGCTGGATCAATTCGCAACTTGGGACACATAGGATTGTTTAGTAACCCATTTGGCATAAACTGTGTTACTGTAGAAACAAGAAAACAAAGAATGCATTGACATACATAACACTTCTCGATTCAAACAGATTCCTAAAGACGATGATTCGGCTATGTCTATTAAACCCTTGACAAGTACGATCATGCCGATTCAAATCTGCTTTTGCGCTGAGCCAGAGAGAGCAATTGTCATGTATAGGTACCAAACAGCTTCAGTCTTTACAACCACACAGTATCATTATTTCTGTGTTACAATAATCCAAATGATCATAGAAGTGCTGGGATAAAGCCTATAGTTCAGATATAAACACTGGCGATCGAAATAGAGTTAGGGTACTCTCACACTGGCAGTTTTGTTTGAAACGGCACGGTTCGCATGAACAATTGGTAATGTGAAAGCTGTCTCCTCAAAAGAGTTCATTTACAAGCAGCAGAAATCCACATTCCTGTGACGCACATACAGTAGACGCAAATGTCTTTGTGTCACTCTGCTGCACATAATAGCACCAAACTAATAAAAAACTAAAAAACATATATTGACCCGCCTTCTGTTTTCAATAATGCGGCATTCGCATTTGTGATGATGTATGATGCACCAGGTTTCGATAGAATATAGTGAGTGTGAAACCAGACCAACAATCACAATCAACCTAAATCACCTTTTGAAAGTAAGATTGTATTACATTGTTACACCAGTGGATGGCAACAAATGACATTTAAAAAATGTATTTTGTCATTGAATCATTAATTCAAGAGATTCGTTCAAAATTGTTGATTCATTGAAGTCCTTATGAGTGAGTCATTGAATCATTAATTCAAACAGTTTTTTTAAGGTACACTATGCAACTTTTTTCTTTAGAATTTATATATTGAGTGAGGATACTGAACTACGGTAGGCTACGCCTATTATAAGCGTTTATATTCTGACTATTTTCGACTGGGTGGGACGACAAATGCAGCGGAGTATCCCAGTGTTACTCGTCATAGACATAAACAGAGAGAAGTAGCTCCGCAAGACGCATGCGGTTTTGTTTATTAACCGCTAGAGTGCCAAAAGTTAGTGTACCTTTTTAAAATAATTCAAATTAACACATTTTTTTTTTTTTTAAACAGACTGAGGCAATTAACATTTTGTCATAAAATCGAATAAATTATGTTATTTTGTTTAGTTTCATAATCGTGGGAGAATTGTAATCTATTTTAAACAAACAATCTTGATTCTCAATTTATCTAGTCGTGCTCTAATACATGATTACATAATACATTACTTGTATTTTGGTCAAATAAATGCAGCCTTGGTGAGCAGAAGAGACTGCTTTCAAAAACAAAACAAAAAGTGTATAAACAATTGACTTTACATTGTTTGATTTGTTAAAATTAGTACACTACATTAGTTAACATGTTAGTTAACATGAACTAGAATACAGCATCTTCTACAGCATTTAGCCTATTAATCTTAGTTAATGTTAATTTCTACATTTACTAATATCTTTTTTAAATCAAAAGTTGTATCTGTTAACTATGAAAGCTTGTTTCCGCCACGGAATGAAACAATTTAAAAGATAATTGACTTTTTATTTTACAATTCTAACTTTTCACATGATTGCAACTTTTTTTGCGTGATATAAACTCGCAATTGCTTTTATCTCAGAATTGTGAGTTTATATTTTAACTTGCAATTGCAATATCATGTAATTCTGAGAACACTGATGACTATATTTCCGGTGACGTGACAATGTCCTCATTGTTCAACATCAATACTGGTATTTATGAACAACAGCAGAGCGGATATCTTTCTGGTGTTGTTTTTTAATGTTTTTTAAAGTACATTATGATAAATTCATTTCTGCTCGTTACATATACATGCAACATTTCAGCCATAAATATATTATAAATATTAGCTAGATTATGTTCATTATGTTATGCTGAAATATAATAAAATAATGGTTTGTATTTAAAAAAAAACGTCCATCGCATGTTGTGTAGTGAGTTGGCTCATGTGATTTGTTTCATGCTTCAAAACTTCTGTTAGTGAACATCGATGCTCCCTGGTTTGCATGGTGCATTGTGGGACTTTTTTTAGGGAGCGAACGTTTCAGTGCACTGGGATGATTTTGTGATTGAGACAGCCCTTAAAATGGCCGACTCCCTGATCAGTTGGAAAAAAAAGTCAGAATTGCAAGATAAGTCACAATTACTTTTTTTATATTTTATTATGTCGCAGAAACAAGCTTCCATAGTGAACTAACACAAACAATGAACAATTGTATT
This sequence comes from Rhinogobio ventralis, assembly GCA_039654625.1. Taxonomy (NCBI): domain Eukaryota; kingdom Metazoa; phylum Chordata; class Actinopteri; order Cypriniformes; family Gobionidae; genus Rhinogobio; species Rhinogobio ventralis. The sequence continues at coordinate 14,796,839 of CM077198.1, forward strand.
TTTTATTAAATAACATTGACAATGGTTAATAAATGCTGTAACTATACATTGCTCATAGTTAGTTCATGTCAACTAATATGCATTAACTTGTAACAGAGCAGTAATTCCTCTGTTACAAACTAATGTTAACAAACAAGGCCTTATTGTAAAATGTTACCAAAAAATCATACTGACGCCAATCTTTTGGAAGGGTAATGTGTATTGTGAGATGATAGTTGTTTGCTCTGCACAAGTAAATTTGTTTTAACCTTATCCTGGGTTTATCTCTGATCTTCTCTTTAATGTAGGAGGAGGGTACGGAATGAAATTAGACTGAACCTTGTATACCAGTTCTGATTCATATCAGGCCCTGCTGTCTTGACTGAATTACAAACGCAAGTAAGTTTAAACACCCCACTTAACCAATAAATCCAGAATTACCATCTAACTCACCCATCGAGCTGATTCATGCCTGCGAGGGATGCTGATTTGTGTGTCGAGGTCATCAGTAGGCCAAGGGTCTGCCTGCCGAATTACTTTGAAGCCGCTTTGGTTTGCTCTGTTAATGATCTGTCATTTTAAATGGTCCACGTGTGAGATTTATCTCACATGCCTCACCAGCAGCAATTCCCTCACTGGCCATTTCCATTCACAGCATGGTGAGACCACATTATGCCTCCTAATGACTTGTGTGAGGTCTGGCGGTTTACAGTGAAAGCAGAGGTGCATGAGATCAGTTCTGTATTGATTTGGCCTTAAGAAGATAAGATACACTAATATGTTTAAAGAGAGTTTAATCCTAAATAACCAAGGCTTGTCTATTAATAAATAACCATGATGCATTTTTAATGCTGTAAATAGTTTCTCTAAAACTAAAAGCAGTCATGACCAATTAACCTAGTCTAGACAAACAGGAGGATTTTAAAATTGGAAAGTGGTGCTTTGTTTATAATTGATTAGTGATTCATAAACGTATTCCGACTAAACAAAGCACTTCTCACATTATAAAAAGAATGGCCACACTAACATCTGACATGTTTGATGTGAATGCTGATTATGCAATCGTACAATCATAATCAGCTGTTGTGGACCTTCTGTTTGAAGCAAATGACCCCCCCCCCCCCACACACACACACACACCAATATTATGTGTGTGAGTGGATTGCTATTTGTTATATAACCTTTGATCATTAAATATAAAGCCAGCTTATGATGTTTCCAGTTCAGGGATTAGAAACGACTCAAGGAACAAAAACAACTGGAATATTTTGCATAACAAAATAGAAGATTTGACAAAAATGAATTGCTTTGATTTTAATTGTTTTGAACTTTATTCATCTAAAAACCCTGAAACATTTTAACACGGTTTCAACAAAAATGTTAAGCAGCACATCTGTTTTTCAACATTGATAATTCAACAAATATTGCCTGAGCACCAAATCAGCATATTAGAATGATTTCTGAAGGATTGAAATTCAGCTTTGCCATCACAGGAATAAATTACATTTTAAAATATACTTAAATAGAAGACATTAAGGCCTGGTTTCACAGACAGAGTTTAGATTAAGCCAGGATTAGGCCTCAGTTCAATTAGGACATTTAAGTAGCTTTTTTTTAAACATGCCTTAGAAAAAAACATTACTGCACATTTTAGAGTGGCCTTTTATTGTGGCTAGCCTAAGGCACACCTGTGCAATAATCATGCTGTCTAATCAGCATCTTGATATGCCACACCTGTGAGGTGGATGGATTATCTCGGCAAAGGAGAAGTGCTCACTAACACAGATTTAGACGGATTTGTGAACAATATTTGAGAGAAATAGGCATTTTGTGTACATAGAAAAGGTCTTAGATCTTTGAGTTCAGCTCATGAAAAATGGGGGCAAAAACAAAAGTGTTGCGTTTATAATTTTGTTCAGTGTATATTAACAATGCGGAGACTATAATATATAAACTATGAATGAATAGCTTTCAAATGATTTGTAAGTACTCTATACTTATTATAAAGTTAACCCATTCATTTACACACAAACTTTCAGTCACCATTTTATTTTTTACATCAACTGTCACAGAATAGTGGAAGGATCAGTCAGATGAAGGTATCTCAGTAGAAAGGATGTGACCTTTGGATTCAGATTTGCCTTGTTGCTGTCCATATCCTAGCTGCTGAGGCAGCATTTTTCATCTTTCGGACGGAGCCAACACAAAGGCTGTCATGAAGCACATACTGCCAAGTTGTTTTTACAGCCTCTGAGATCACCTGGATTTGTGTGTGAGAGGAATGTAACACATGGTTAAGTGGACTAATTATTACTTATTTTACAACTTGAATTACATTTTATTTTCCATTGTTTTCCACAGGGCTATACAGGCCATGAAATCAAGCAAGCTTTTCCATCCCCATAAAACAAATCACTGCCTTCTGCAATCATCTGCTCTCTAACAGCCGGCACAGAGATAGCCCTTAGAACGACTTGTTGCGCCATTTAAAGCAGCTTGTGATCCTATTCTTTCTGACAGCTAATGACAGACACTTAGTTCAAGACCACATGTGAAGCTGCTCATGCAGACCGTTTCACTGGGCTCTAAATGATACAGTCTCTTACTGGCCATGCGTTTGTCTTTGGCTGTAATTTCTTTTTTGTAAATGTATTAAGGGTGTACGTCTAAATTAAATGGAATCCTAGCAAGTCTTCAAATCAATTCACTCCCTCAGCAATCACTAATGGATGTGGCACTAGTGACAGACACAAGCTGTATATAGCTAATTATTTTATTTGATAATCATTAGTAGTGTTCCTGCTGCTTTATTGGCTGGATTATTTGTTTTACTGCTATTCTGTAAATTACTTTAAAAGCAAATGCAATAGTGCTATTACCCACTTTTAATTAAGGTCCTCTTTTCATCCGTATGGTCGATTCAGGAAATGCAATGCCTCCAATCTCATTGTACTCAGAGCTTAATATGAGTTTATACATGAATGAGCAATAAGGAGGGCTCCATGGTCTGCTGTGATATATTGAAGGTTGCTCTTGAAAATTCAGTTCATGAATACATCACCCAGGTAAAGTTATATAGTCTTGGAAGCATTATTAAGAATTGGCAATTTTAGGAATTTACAACATTGTTGAAAAGAGTTTAATATTTTTGTGGAAGATGTGATACATCTTTTGATAAATAGAAAGTTCAAAAGAACAGCATTTACTTGAAATAGTAATCTTTTACAACATTATAAAAGGCTTTACTGTCACTTTTGAATTATTTAATCCATCCTTGCTGAATAAAAGTCTTAATTTTTTGAAAAAAAAATCTTACTGACCACTTTTGAACACTAGATAGAAATATGGAGTTGGCCCACCCTTTGCAGCTATAACAGCATCAACTCTTCTGGGAAGGCTTTCCACAAGGTTTAGGAGTGTGTTTATTGGAATTATTGACCATTCTTCTAGAAGCGCATTTGTTAGGTCAGGCACTGATGTTGGACGAGAAGGCCTGGCTCGCAGTCTCCGCTCTAATTCATCCCAAAGGTGTTCTATCGGCTTAAGGTCAGGACTCTGTGCAGGCCAGTCAAGTTCCTCCACACCAAACTCGCTCATCCATGTCTTTATGGACCTTGCTTTGTGCACTGGTGCACAGTCATGTTGGAACAGGAAGGGGCCATCCCCAAACTGTTCCCACAAAGTTGGGAGCATGAAATTGTCCAAAATGTCTTGGTATGCTGAAGCATTAAGAGTTCCTTTCACCGGAACTAAGGGGCCAAGCCCAACCCCTGAAAAACAACCCCACACCATAATCCCCTCTCGACCAAACTTTACACTTGGCACAATGCGGTCAGGCAAGTACCGTTCTCCTGGCAACCGCCAAACCTAGACTTGTCCATCGGATTGCCAGACAGAGAAGTGTGATTGGTCACTCCAGAGAACACGTCTCCACTGCTCTAGAGTCTAGCTTTTGCATCACTTTAATATGACTTTTAGATTTTAAACATTGTCATGTAATGAGTAGTTGCATGGTTAAATTTGATTTAATGATCATTTGCTTTGTTTCCTAAGAATATGGAATAAATACAGACAGTGCAAATGTTAAAGTTATAGGGTGTGAGTCACAAGTATGTGAATGAGGTTATGCAGGCTGAAGAATCCCTCTAGGGATGGGGGGAGGATGCAACTGACATTTGTGGAAGTTTAATTTGGTTAGTCAGTGTGAAAGCATCTGTGTATGATAGTGATGGAGTCTGCGTATTAGAGCTCCACATTTCTGCCAGAAACAATATGTCTTTGTTCGACTGAAAGTAGCAAGAAAAACAACAGTCATAATATAACATGTCTTCTCTAGGTCTGCACGATGGCCAAGATGTCAGCTTAGCTATTGTTTAATAACCAAGATACACAAAAAAATATAGAAGGATGTTGTCATTTTCTGGTCAGAGTCTTTTGTCCATTAGTTAAAGTTGGTTGTTTTTGAAAGAAATTGCATAAACATGCTTACTTAGAATAAAAATCTAAGTGGGTTTATTGCCATCTCTCTCTACAGTGTTGTAGGAGTTTCAGTGAAATACAGTCTGACGAAGCTGCGGTGCAGAAAATATAACAAATATAAGACAAGCACTTAACATTGTGTCAAGTACAGTACATGCTGTGCTTGTAAATAAATACACATATATGCAGAACTGAAGTGTCCTTAAAAAAATATTAAAAATACTTAATATAAAAAATATGGTACTTGATATGTGCTATATTTGGCATTGTATTTAACTCAATAGATTACTACATATAAAAATTATAATAATAGCATATTTTAAAGGCAGATTTTAAGATTTTTGGATTAAAATATTCAAAAACCACTAGAACAGTGTTTAAATCCAGAGAAATAAGCAATTTTAACCAGGACACGGACCGTGTCCGTGCGTCGCCTATAAATGACATCATACCCGTGTTGGCGTCATCAAGCTACACCTTTGTTTAGAATAGGTGACCTCTAGCGGACGGAAAAGTTACATAGTGCACCTTTAAGGCCCGTTCACACCAAAAACGAAATAACACCCCAGCGGACACATTGTCTGCTGCTTTAAATGCTCAAGCTTGTTACAGCAGGATGGATTCTGATTGGCTGTCAATGTTTTTATTGTTCATCAGCTGCAAAAAAAATTGTTCTGAAAGTAATTCCATTGATAACATTTCTCTGTGTCGTTATCGTTATAGCTGTGGTCTGAACTCAGCTATTCTTTAATACTGAGAATGATTTTTAGAACTATATCTTTATCGTTATCTTTATAGTTATTGTTCTTGGTGTGAACGGACTTTAAGGTTTTTTCCACAGGTGCATATGCAATAATGGTTTATGGTTTATTAAATAAAAAATATTGTTTAAACTATTTGCAATGATGATCTGTAAAGCTTATTTTACAAAATTATCTTTAAAATAAAGAATCTTGAAAAAGATTTGCTGAGTTTAATTTCTACATTACATTTTAATTTTACACACTGGACCTGTGTGAGCTTTCAAATGGCTCCAGTGGTGTGTAACTTGTGCAATGAACAGAAACAGAAATCTGGCAAACAGAAATAGGGGGATCATGGCAGCACCCATTGGTTGTTCAAGAAACCAACTTGTGTATAGCTACACAGTAATCAGAAACATGGTCAAACTATTCTAAAACAGGAACAGACAAGCTTTGAGAACAGTGGGAAAGTTCTGTTAGTGGTTTTGTGCACATGTTGTGGTTCAGCCCAAACTCAGATGAAAGTCAGTGGAGGTTTATAAACAAACCAGAACTGTGCGGCCCGTCTGTCTTTAGCTCCATGGCTTCCTGTGAACTTCAACCACTTGCTATTTCTGCTGCGATCAAATGTTTTTTTTTTTGTTTCTTTGTTGTTGTTGTTGTATCTTCTCAGAGGCTTGCTTTTGATTGGCTCATTGTCACCTAACCCTGCCTCCTATTTAAATATTTTGGAGCATCCATCCGTTGAATGTGTTTGAAAATTTCATTAACATATCTAACTTGAAAGCCGCTGTGATCCATCTCCTGTGTTTCCGACGCATGAGGGCGTGTGGAGGCAGCTTGTCACGCAGTGTGTCGCCCACCTCAGATAGTCTGAGTAAAAAAGGGGCGGTGATGCATTTCCCCTGGATCTTCATGCTGATGTGTTGATGATGATCTGTTATGTAAGCTGCCTTCATGTCATTGTGCTTCCTGTCAGCTAGAGTTTTACCCTCATTCTTTCACCCAGGCTTCTCAAACCGTTGATCAGCAGCTTGTAATATTTCACCCTTTGAAAAAAAATAAAAAAATAATAATTGGCAGGAATGTCTCAGAAGTGTTCACGGCATGCAGACGGCACTAGCCTGTTTGAGTTGAATGAATGAATTTATCATGAAATGAAAAAAAACAGTTTTTGAGAGCACATCCTCTCAGAAATTACCACACTCCAGCAAAATACAAATTGATTTATTCTCCAAATTATAATCATCCCCCCCATCCAGACCACTGAGGGTTTGGACTTGAAAGCCTCTCGAGGAAGCTCTTGCAGAAAGTGTCTTTGTGTTTCGTCAGATGACCGCAGACACTGCTTTTTTGTTACTGTAATGTCTTCGGACGTATCATCTCCCCTCAGAGTAGAATAAGCTTTACAAGTCTGACAGGTTTTCCTCTTGTGATGGGTGTGTCATGTGGCAGCAGGCGTTCAGGAAACACAGTGTTGTCTTTCTTCATCTACATGACCACAAGCATTTTATATCAGGCCTCACTGGGCCACTCTGTTGACTAAACCACAGTTTGCATATTGGCTGGGAATACACTCATTTTAGGTGGCAAGAACAAACTGTACTACCTCGTTTTGTGATGCTACATCACATGTTTTAATAAGATAATTATATAATCAATGGAAACTGGTTGAAAATAACTGTGCTGACTGTATGCTAGTCATCCAAACCTTAGGCTGCATCCGAAATCGCATACTTCCCTACTATATAGTTGGCGATTAACAGTTTGTGACAAAAGAAGTATCCAAATTCACAGTACTAGAGAAGTGTGTGTACCATGGACACTTTACTATCCTATGAGGCCACGGGAGAGGATTTTTGAATGGCAGTGAAGCAACGCAACTGACGCTGGTAGGTCACATCATAATGACAATTCATTCTACACACATTCATACTATATAGAACATACCTTTTAGCGGTCGTGAATAATTGTTCAAAATAAGTACCTACTCAAGAGAATATGCGATTTCGGACACAGCCTTAGTCTCAGCCTCTGATGTCACAACCATGGACCGGTGGCTTAACGTCTGATGCATATGGCACACAAAATTGGAAACACTTCAAGAGTTTCAAAGTAGTCGCCTGATTGGTTGAATTCTCCAGGATTTGTTGCGTTCTTTAATGGTCCACCTGGAAACAAAGCTTATGGAAAAAGAAAGCTGTCGTGTTTACAACTGTGACATTGAGCGCTTATCAGGATCAACTAAAAGAGTTTCTTGACAAAGCGTCATCTGCAATTACTGCCCTGGCATGCATAATACAGCCTAATTTTTGCAGATTTGTGTCAACGGAGATCGCTTTGACAACATTGTTGTCTGTTTTTAGTAGGTCGTTATCATGTAAACACCCTAAATGATGAGATTTTTAAAAGTATGTGAAGTTCACAGCAGCACCATTGTTGCAGTAAACTTGCACAACCTTCTTGAATGAATTGCACACCGAACTCTGGCCGAGCTGTGATATAAGATAAATGCTATTGGCTATTTTAAAAAAGGCGAGGACCTGATCGATATTCCCCGCCTGTCTTCCTGTTTCAGTGGAAATTACGGCTGCATCCGAAAACCTAGGCAGCTGACTTATTACCTCGCTGCCTTATCAGGCAATGACTTGCCTGAGTGCAAGTGGCAGTGCAACAGTTTAATGATCTAAAGCAAAATAAAGCGAGCTTTGGTGAGAACTGTACAAATATTTAATTACTACAGTAGTAATTTCCCGCTGGAAATTACATCAGAAGTGGAAAATGTTGGTCAAAAACGTACATTTACACACAAACTGACCAGCAGCAAACGCAACTTTCAGATGCCATCTTTCTTTTTCTAGCTCAACTGTCGCCGAATGGAACGCATAAGATTGTGGGAAGAGATCTCAGGAGACAGGAAGTGAAGCTAACATTGGATTCGGACTTGCCTTAATGCCTTCCTACCTTGAAATGTGTCCTCTGAAGGCAGCATTTTCCAGTTTTCGGATGCAGCCTATGTTTCAAGGCACTTCAGTGACCCCTAAAACAAGGGTGCCAAATCCTATTCATGAAGAGCTAATCCTGTTCAGTTCCAATCCTGCTCCAACACACCTGCCTGTAATTATCAAGTACTCCTGAAGATCTTAATTAGCTGGTTCAGGTATTCGATTAAGGTTGGAGCTGAAATTTGCAGGAAGGATTGGGCACCCCTGGCATAAAGCATTTTTTCAGCAATTGCTAAGAGGAAATCAATGGAAAATTCAATATGGAATTTACATTTATTTGTTTAGCTACCAGGGGCGTCATGCACTTAGTATTCACAAATAAAAATAACTTTTATTAGAATAAAACTTTACTCTAGTTTTCACTGTAATAATTACTGCAATGTCATCATATTTGATTATTCTTTCGAATTATGGAAGCGAGAACATACATTATTAACGAATTTTTTACTGTTGCTATTCTAGAATATTAACAATAGCTTATATTACGAATATTAGGACTATAAGTCCTGCATCTATTCATTCTTCCTCAATTTTTGTAGCTTATAAAAATAAAATAATTTAAAACATATAAGCACTGACAAAGCAAGGCAAACCTCACCTTATCTCTGCGTTGTACAGCGCATTTTGTGAATCAAAGGCTGTTCTTTGAAGTCCTGCAAACCTAACGTCCTCTATTACATAGCGTACGCTGAGTTTGGTCAAATGACAGTAAAAGTAATTTTAACAGAAGACTAAAAATATTTTTTTTGTACAATTTTGGGCAGATTCCCCCAATCACCTTCACACGAAAAATCGATGGTTCTGCACAAATCGCCTAGAGCCAGGCTGTGTGACATATAGCTTAAAAACTAAGAAATTCGACAACTTTTGGGTACTATTCATTTTGTACCTACAATAGTCTGGGATTAAAGTGAACTTTATAGTTGCCTACGCAATGTGTAGAATATGATATCAATAAAACACGTCGTCAAATTATAGGCTATTTGAAAGATTATTGTCGCTTCCATAGACATCATTGTATACTTTACAAACTATGAATGTTTTCAGACAAATACAGATTTGAATTTAGCAGTTGATGACGTGACATACTGAACATTTTAATCGCACCGGTGTGATCGTACACTTCATAGGCTTAATTATCAAATGTAAAAATATTATTTTTTGTTTTCTGGGCTCAAAAATCTGAGGGGACGCGTGCACCCTCGGTTTAAATGGCCATGACACCTCTGTTAGCTACTCTATACTTCAAATAATATAATTCAAAGAAATCTCTATATACAGTATTCAAAAGTCTTGTTTGCTTAGTTGACCATGGGTATGCTGCACTTATGGCTCTCACTCAACCTCCATTGCAAGGTCAATCATACTTGGCAGTTAGAAGCAAGTGCCCTGAACTCTGTTGTAAATCGTGTAAATCGTTTTGTCAGCAGTGCCTTGAGGCTGTATCTGCACTGTATTTCTGGACTAATAACCCAGGAAGCAATTAGCAATAGTTTGTTTTGAATTTTTTGTTGTTTTGAGTGGTCACACATAACACTCCAGAGTCCAGACACTAGTTGAGAGCCAAGTGGTAGGACAGCATGGCCTTATCTCAGTGGGATGCCCTTAGCAGGGTGTTGGCTCATACTTTAACAGCTAATAACATGTCTACTGCAATTTGAAATTAGGTTCACATTGCTTAGCTGAATATCAGGATGTTGCTAATAAACTCCAACTGGTTGTGTGTTTAATACATTCTTGTGATGCAATGAAGTGATTTGTTTGGGATTTTATAACTTTTTAAAGTGTAATCAGTCCGTCTTGTCATACAGAGGAGCTTGCGAATCAGATTTGAGAACCAGAACTAACCAGAACTTGTTGTACAGTACGATAATGCTTTTGCTATAGCTTGGGGCACGTCAGGGGCAAGGTTATCACATATGTTTTTAATATATATATTATTCATTATGTCTTTAACTATATTACAGTGTAAATTATATAAAGTTAGTTTTTGCTGGCCAAAAAATGGTTTGATAGTTATTTTTTTTATACATATTTGATGTTTCATTGTTCAGCTTGTCTAATCCTATTGTTACAACCCACTAAATATTGTGAGTTCAATGATCTTTTATCATAGCACTGTGCAATAGCTTTTTTGAAGATGAGACTTAAGAGTATGTGCTTATATAGAAGTAATATAATTCACTGGAGAAAAAAAGTGCACATATGCCAACTAGCCCCAGTCTCCCGTTTGTTGTAAAACCCTAACTGAGACACGCAAATGACCCTCTTTATCATCATTGTATTTGCTCTCATATAGCTGTCTATGAGTAATTCTGTTTACCATACATCTCTATGGGATTCTCGTTAATAACATGCTATATTATATCATCTCTCAACGGTTTTAGGCACAGTTATACGCGAGGTGAAACAAATGGGTCACGGCTGCTCCGTGCCGGTCCACAGCCGACCATAACACACATAATTCCTTTTACGGTTGATATTGCTAATCGTATAGAGACGCAGGAGTGCCGTCCGGTGATTAATGACCCTGCCAATAACGAGAACCTGACTGGAAAGAGACCATAGGCGCTCATAGCCATCATTCGGGAGACTCTTTGCGCGTGTGTAGCCGGTGGGAGGAGCCCGGTTTCCTGCGATTGTCTGTCTGCGCTCGCGCTGCACTCATTTCTCTAAAGTTGCGTTCTCGAGACATACTGCGTCGCGGAGAGACCGTAACACTTGTTTCTGATATCCAGATTCCTTTTGTTTGCCCCTTTGGTTTCTTTCAAGATGACAGAAGAAAAGAATGTTCGACATTTAAAGCTGGTATGTGAGTATGTGGTCATGTATCTCGCTGTGCTGTAGTTAGTTGCGCTTTGGACAGGATTTAAACTCAGTCTTTTGGGGAACAGTTCAACTGTCACATTGAAGATAGACTAGTTTAATGCATCCTGAAGTAAACCAGTAGCGGATTTACTTTTAATACTTTTAATAATTCTGCGAACCAGGGCTGTGTTGCAAAACCTACTGAGCTGCTTACCTAGACAGTGTTTTGGGGCATCGTAGGCGCTTCAAAATGCTCTCTAGGTAGTGGGCTCGCTAGATATTGAGAAACAGCGCACTAGAGTCGGTGTGTTTTACTTCTTAACCTGCCAGTTCTCTGTTGCGCTTTATTTCGACGTTATCTGGATAAACGTCTGTTTGGTGATGCTGACTAACAGTATTTTCACTTTAGTAGCGAGCAGCAGTGATGTTCTCTTGTATCCTTGCCTAGACAGAAATAAAGAGATGATTAATGTTATACAGCCTACTCTCATAATGTGAATTTGCGCATATCGTTACCATTGCGTAAAACATAAATATCCCTGAGAAACTCAGCGTAGACTTTATAATAGCCTAAGAAAAAGGGCAATAATAGAGTAGCTTGTAATATTTTCTTTCATGTATAGATTAAAAGATGTGATTCTCAACCTGGGGCCTGGGGCCCACTAAAACATTTTAAAAGGGGCCACAACATGTACTGTAAAATAATAAAAAATAAATGACAGTATAATAATAATAAAAAATTAAACAAGTGCCACATGTAATTTCTTAGTCTTAGTCTCTTTTTTTTTTTTGCTTTTAAGGAACGTATATAATATGCTACGTGCGATCGGCTGTTCTGTGTACATTGTTACATATTGAGTCTGTACCTTTTAATTTCAGTGTTTATCCATTTATAGTACATCTATAAACAATACAAACTATACAAAAATAGTTTTGTAGTTTTTGTATTACATTTTTTTATTATTAGCATTACTCACTAAGGTTTTTGATTTGTTGGAAACTCATGCCACTTTTTCAAATCAGAGCATAAATTCATCAACAGCGGTTTGGATCAGTTTTGATCACAGGACCCCTGTTCAATTGTTTTCATACCTCAGCTGTTTTTGATTTGTACGTGATTGTTTACACTCCTTTTTACAATATAATAAGTTTGGTTCTTTTGTCAAGCTTTTATCAAAAGCTGTCAAAGTCCTTTAACAAAAAGCAGGTATATGTGGGTTTGTTTGTTCCTCTGGCATGCAGAACACCCTGTAGGCAGACCCCGAGTTGAAGGTCATTAAAATGTCATTTAGCAGCTGTCAGTTTTAAAAGATTATGTGGCAGATTGATCTGATTTGCGTCTTTGATGAAAGAGCACCACTGTTGGCTTACATAGCTTACAATGCTAAACCATTTAACATTTATGACCAGAATACATAAAAGTGATGTTTAGTGGCATGTACACCATGGCTGTCAGTCCCTTCATGTTCTTTAGTACAGACTTAGATTACTGCCAGCTAAAATATGGACGTTTAGCCTAGCCCTTAAAACATGACTTTTATTCCTCTGCGGCTTTCTGAGCAAAACAAACTGAAAGCGTGAGCATACACTTGTTTTGAAAGCACCTCGTTTTTAAGCTCCTGGAAATTTGGCATGACATGACACGTTTTCTCAGCTGAATTACACATGAATAAGAGCGTAATGAGATGTTATGAGGTTTTTGGTAACAGAAGGCTAAATGGGTTGAACTGTTTCTTTTGTGACCTGCCATTGTTTTTGTGTCTAGGACATGAACAGATGTATGATGGACTATTGTGTGGTGAAAGGGCAACCACAAATTTCCATTTTGTCATTTAATTCTATAAAAAAAAATCTTCACTGTAAACCCGAAAAGTAAATTGAACGCCATTTCAGCTGGGAGGACTGTTGTTTTAATTGATCCATTTGTTTTGCTGTGGGTATAGCGTAGCAGTGTGCAAGCTTAATGAAATGAGACTGTAATTTGACTTGCATCTGACAATTGTAGATCAATCAATACTCAGACCTGTATTCAATTAAAAAGGGTGTTATTTTTCACATCCTTGACCATTTAGTTTTATTTATTTTTTTATGCTCACGGATGCATGCATTTGATTAAAAATCCAGTTAAAACAGTAATCTTGTGAAATATTATTACAATTTAAAATAAATATTTCCTGTTTTAATATATTTTAAGATGTAATTTATTCTTTTGATGGCAAAGCGGAATTTTCATCAGTCTTCAGTGTCACATGATCCTTTGGTGCTCAAGAAACGTTTTTTATCATTAATGTTGAATACGGTTGTAATTAATATACGTTAGCTAATTAATATTTTTTGTGAATATTGTGATGCATTTTTTTCAGTATCCTTTGATGTATAGAAAGTTCAAAAGAATGGTATCTTTTTTAAATAGAAATCTTCTGTAACATTATAAATGTATTTTTAATTTTAATCAGTTTAATGCCTCCTTGCTGAATTAAAAAAAAAACAAAGACTATAAAAAGTCTTTTGTCTATATTTACATATATCGCCCAGCCCTACTCATAATCATAGTCTGCATTACTGCAATGTAGACATGTGCCGGTATACGGTAATACGATATATATCGCGATAATGAACATGCACGATATTGTTATCGTGGTCACTTCAAAAAAACGTGAATAATTATTTATTACGAATTATTCAGATTTTTTGATTGCATTTTAAGAATACTTTACCCATCTACCGTTTAAAATGAACAACACCGCTGTATGCTGCATTAAAGAGGCAAGCTATGGAGTCAAAATAATGCCACATAGATTTGCAAAAGAATAAAGCAAATCCACTTCATGGTTTTGATATGGGGGGTGGAGTCAAGAAACTGGGGCGTGTTCAGCGGACATGGTCACGCCTCCCTCCGAGTGACATCATCTGCTCGAGACGCAGATCAGCACAGATGAATGCACCATGGCTGAGAGGCATGCAGGTGGATCGTTTCCTTGTACTCAACACTTTTACTAGAATTAAAACGGGCATGGTTTTGTTTTGTTACGACTAAATGTGTATTAAAAGCGTTTGCTTAAGTTAGAGACCATGTTAAAGTGGTGTTTATTATTAGCCGTGGACTACTGGCTAACGTGAACTGTCTGAAAATAGCCAGCCTCTGCTCTTTATTTCCTTCCATCTGCACTTTAACATGATCTCTAACTTAAGCAAACGCTTTTAATACACATTTAGTCGTAACAAAACAAAACCATGCCCGTTTTAATGCTAGTAAAAGTGTTGAGTACAAGGAAACGATCCACCTGCATGCCTCTCAGCCATGGTGCCTTCATCTGTGCTGATCTGCGTCTCGAGCAGATGATGTCACTCGGAGGGAGGCGTGACCATGTCCGCTGAACACGCCCCAGTTTCTTGACTCCACCCCCCATGTCAAAATAGTGCCATGAAGTGAAACACAGAAAAGTGTAGCGCAAAGGGGAAACAGTATCGCAAACTCACTTGACTGAAACGCAGAATAAAAGGAGCGTTGCAAATGAAACCACTATATTTTCCTTTTGCAATACTTTTAGTTTGCAAATCTATGTGTCATTATTTTGACTCCATAGCATGCGCACTGATGTAAACAAACCCGAGCAGTGCACATTCACTCTCTGACAGCAGATGGCACTGATGGAACAGCAGAAATGCAGCCGTTTCACCGAAAACCTCGTAAACAAAGCAGACCCGCACTACTAAACAGTATTTAAATGTTTCAAACAGCCATTCAGTTTTCTGTATTCACTACGGTGCTCATCACATCACCAAATACTTAATACTTAAAGAGCTATTTATTTTCAAACTTAAACATTTTATATTTTAATCTGGACTACATGCCCTAGATATTGTTTGAATATGTTCTGATTTACTTTACAATAAGGCTCCATTATTTAACATTAGTTAATTTAGTAGTTAACAAACTGACAATGAAAAATACTTCTAAAGCATGTATTAATCTTAGTTAAATGTAAATTTCAGCATTTAATAACACATTATTAAAATCAAAAGTTGTAACTGTATTATTTAATGGACCTGAGCTAACATGAACAGTTGTATTTTTTAATTGACGTTATCAAAGAATAATAACTTTGTAACAAATGTAACTATTTGCTCTTTGTTAATGTTAAAGCATTAACTAACGTTAACTAATGAGACCTTATTGTAAAGTGATACCTATTGTTCTTTATAATTCTTTTGAAACATTTGTTTACTTTATATATTTTTGTGTATTGCTTTATTGTATTTAAATGTTCAGTTATTTTTGTCATAAGAAAAATGTATTAAACCTGTTATAGTATGACAACACTTTTTTTTGCAACTTATTTCAATATCGTGATAATACCGAATACTGTGATAAAAGCTTCAGCAATTAATCACAACATGAAAATTTGATACCGTAGATACATGCCTACTACAATGTAATAAGGAAATGTTGCTGCCTTAAATTACATTAAATTGAGTTAAAAATGTGTTGAATCTTGTAACTAATAAAAAAGTTTTTTAAAAAATTGCTTAACTTATTTTGGTGAGTTAAAGTAATGTAAAAAACATATGTTGTCATAACTTATTGATCATATTTTTTTTTTTTTTTACAGTAAAATGCATTGCAATTCCTAATCAGGAACCTCCCTTTGTTGGCAACAGACAGGTGTGGCTGTATTTTACGAGTTTGAATTGTTGTCAGAATTCCATGAGGAACTCTATACTTTAACAATAACTTTTTCACAACGTTCAGAGATCGCACCCTTCCTGTCAGTAACAGTTAGGAGGGTATTTTTAGTGTACTGTACATACAACCCTTCTGTCCAGTACTGTAGATATGCTCCTTCCATCTTTCACCCCATTATTTGTCACTGATAGTGAAATTATCTCTTGCATTCATTGTGGCCAGATACACAGTTTCCTGTGCTGCTATTCAGCTGCTTCTGATTGTACATGGCAAAAAAAAAAATCATATTTCACCTACTTTGCTTGAAGGTTGAATTGAATTGTGAGGAGATAAAAATATGTTGCACACAATTTTCTTTTTTTAAGTTTTCGCTGAATACATTCAAAAAACAACATACAGTGAAAGTAGTGTAGTTCGATATATGAAATGATTTAATTTATGAGACCATTCAAAATCTTTAAAAGTGTGTGAATGTGTGACAGACACACACACAGGACTCGTGCACAAAGAATGCCGCAGACAGCGCACGGCCGAGTTGAGTTCTCTTTCACGCTTGAACCGACAAAAACACACAAAAGTATGCCAAAATGTTCACTTTGTCGAATATTGCTGTTTTAAACCGTGTTAAATGAATGCAACGCAAAGAGTTGGGAGGACATTGAATACGCCAGGTCCGGATCTTCTTAAAGTGACAGCAACCCGCTGCTGTGATATCTGTCATTAATGTAAATCAAAGAACATAAGACAAAGAGAAAATCACTCACTGCTCTTGACTGAACTTTTGTAGCTTTAATAAGGATTAATCTATACTTCTGTGAAGTGTTTGATAACTTTATTCAATTTATTTTAGATCAAATGTTTAAAATTACTGTTACTGTCTTTATGTTGTTTTTTGGAGATTAAATGTGAAATTATTACAATATAAAAAATTATTAAAAGCTTTAATGTCGCATTAATTACAGAAAAAATTTGTGATTTAGTTAATTTTTTTAATCGATTGACAGTACTAATATATATATACACTCACCTAAAGGATTATTAGGAACACCAAAGATGCTCTATTGGGTTGAGATCTGGTGACTGTGGGGGCCATTTTAGTACAGTGAACTCATTGTCATGTTCAAGAAACCAATTTGAAATGATTCAAGCTTTGTGACATGGTGCATTATCCTGCTGGAAGTAGCCATCAGAGGATGGGTACATGGTGGTCATAAAGGGATGGACACCACCACCACCAGCCTGCACAGTGGTAACAAGGCATGATGGATCCATGTTCTCATTCTGTTTACGGCAAATTCTGACTCTACCATCTGAATGTCTCAACAGAAATCGAGACTCATCAGACCAGGCAACATTTTTCCAGTCTTCAACTGTCCAATTTTGGTGAGCTTGTGCAAATTGTAGCCTCTTTTTCCTATTTGTAGTGGAGATGAGTGGTACCCGGTGGGGTCTTCTGCTGTTGTAGCCCATCCGCCTCAAGGTTGTGCGTGTTGTGGCTTCACAAATGCTTTGCTGCATACCTCGGTTGTAACGAGTGGTTATTTCAGTCAAAGTTGCTCTTCTATCAGCTTGAATCAGTCGGCCCATTCTCCTCTGACCTCTAGCATCAACAAGGCATTTTCGCCCACAGGACTGCCGCATACTGGATGTTTTTCCCTTTTCACACCATTCTTTGTAAACTCTAGAAATGGTTGTGCGTGAAAATCCCAGTAACTGTGCAGATTGTGAAATACTCAGACCGGCCCGTCTGGCACCAACAACCATGCCACGCTCAAAATTGCTTAAATCACCTTTCTTTCCCATTCTGACATTCAGTTTGGAGTTCAGGAGATTGTCTTGACCAGGACCACACCCCTAAATGCATTGAAGCAACTGCCATGTGATTGGTTGATTAGATAATTGCATTAATGAGAAATTGAACAGGTGTTCCTAATAATCCTTTAGGTGAGTGTATATATATGTATGTGTGTGTGAAGAGTTCAGATGCAAAAGCCTCTAAAAGCCACTTCGGACAAAAATGAGATAACGTCAGACGGACTTAGAGGCTTTTGCATCTGAAGTGTTCATATGTATATTAGGGGTGCGAGACTAAACTATTTCTCATCGAGGTGAAAAGCTGTCTCATGTCATATTGTCATGCCCTGGTCATGACGGAGTGTGAGGGTGAAGTTAGGATAGAATATGCCAACGCTACGTTTACATTACGCCTCCACTCTAGTTTTGCTTTTAATAGAAATAAAAAATAATAATTCAGGTGGATAACAGCCGCTTCAATTCCATCAGCTCATCCAACACGAGCTGTTCGAGTCGTACATACTGCGCAGCACTGATCACGTGACGAGAAGACATTGAGCGTATGTTACGAGTGTGTGTTACATGTTAGTGGACTGGACCGTGGCGGAGGATTCGTTGCGCAGCAGAAGCGTCAGACTTATATTTTAAAACGCGCGTTCAGCACCACCGCTCCCTATTCACAGAGTACGCACGATCGCGAAAGTGAAAGCAAACGGGATCACGCATTCAAACGCGATTTCAATACGTTACCGCTGTTTGAAAGCGGCTCCCTGAGGCACGTGAATATCTCCCAATATAAAAGCTATCTTGTTGTAACCATATCTTAGCTCTGTATCATGCTTGAAGAAAAATGTGGTCTCTATTTGCACTTTGAATATTGAGTACTTTGATTATGGTATTATGGTTATTGTTTGCACTTAATATCTATGATCAATTTGCGGGAAGGAGGTCAGTTAGGAGGTCAAAAGAAGCTCATGTGCAGGTCTGAAGAGACAATCATACAGGAAAGAAGCAAGTCAGTTGAGTTTTTGGCAAAACCTTTACAGTGCTTGTTGTCTTTTACTGCATATGATAATTCAAACTCAGAAAGTAGAACTGAAATGACATTCATTACAAAATGATGAGTTTCTTAAAAATACTATGTAAAAAATCTCGTCTCGTTCTCGTGAACCCAATCTCGTGTCTCGTCTCGTGAGATAAGTGTCTCGTCACACCCCTAATTTTCCCTAATATATATATATATTTAATTGCATGATGAGCAGATTAATTAATCTAATTAATTGCACACTAATCACACATCAAATTTGCCTCAGAAATGACCCCTAAAAGATTATTTAAAGTCATTATTGTGTTAAATGAGAAAAGCATCAAATGTAAATCATTTATTTGTTTTAACATAATATCATTTATTACACATAAACGTTTAGGCTACAGCTATGATTTTTTTAAGAAGCTGCATCTGAATTGGTAGTTAGATATATTTACAGATCATTTATTGCTGCTCAGAGGTGGCATGAATGCATGTACACTGCCAATGCAATTATATGTCACAAGTTTCTTTTGAGTTTAATTTTAAATAGGTATTAAAGGGATAGTTTACCCAAAAATGAAAATTCTGTCATCATTTACTCACGGGCGCATTAAATGCGTTAATCATTTTAACATGCAATTTTTCCCATAACTAACACATTAAATCGATAGCCCTAGAATGTATTGTTATTAGTATTAATGGTGTTTATAGTATTGATGTGGTACTGAAGTGTATTGATGTGAGACAGTGAACGCTGTGAGATGCAGGACAAATTTTGGAAGAAATTCCAACAAAAGTGAATTGAAATATTAGGATGATTGATCAGCAGCTGTAGTAGCAGCTACATCATTTGGCCTCAAATTCAGCTCACATAGAGCACTGTTGAGAGCCTCTAGAGGGGCCGGCTGGGGACTGCGTCTGGATTGGACTGGCTCTGAGAGAAGCGTGAAGGGTACATTTTGCACAGTCGCTATAGCAGACATTGCATTGATCGGATCACTCTTGCCGCTCACGGAGGGGAGGTGTAAATCTCAGTGCTTTGTAGTGTAAGGTCGTTGTGTACCTAATGAAGGTGTTGCATATTGATCACATGTTCTCATTCACATGTTTTATTCAGGGCGTGATGATCCTGTTCAACTCCTTGGTTATTCCTCAGTGCCATACTGTGTGTATTCATGAGACACACAGGTATCAGGACGGTTCTGGTCGTGACCCGTGGTTTGTTTGTAATTCATAGTCAGCTCAAGCACACCCAGCATTAAGACAATTTCATATATTATAAATGAGGATCAACACAACAATCTGCTGATTAATTTGGGCAAAATATGCATCAAAACAAGCTGGTTTTAGACAAGCTCTTGTTCTTTTATAAACAAGTCTCAAAATGTCACAAATAGGACAGGGCAATATAGTTGCCTTCTGATGATATATATTTTTGTTCATGATTTTGACCTGAAGTGGCTTGAAAATAGTTTTCTCTTAGGCGGGGGATAGCAAAACACTCGTTGTCAAGTACCTTCAAAATGTTTTATGCAAAAATAAAAACAGTAAAAATTAGAGCCCGAACGATTTATCTGTGACATATATCATAGCGTTCAGTTTTTCCACTTGCACATTCCGCCATATAAATAGTGAATCCGCCATGGGCCAAGCGCAACTGGCTTTTAAAGGGAATGGGAGATGAGACCATGCGCCTGGTGCCGACCATTTTTCCGTCGTTAAACTAGCAAAAGTGGATTCAGACACGACCTAAGTGTATGCACTTAGATCGTTAAAATAGGGCCCTATTAGTTGTTAGATCATATTTGTGCATTTTTAGGATATGTAATAAATATTCATCTTCTAGCATATCTAAACTTCCGTTACATAGTTCCAATTGGAGACATAGTGAACTGAACCAAGCCTTAGATCGAAAAACACGAGATGCAGTGCTTCCACCTCTGAACCACACTGGATGCTTTTCACTCTGCTTCCAGTCCTGGGGCTACTCCTATACCGCTTACAGTTTGTATATGTCACATTTCTGAGTGTATTTTGAACAAAATAATGAAGCTTAATTGGATTTTCTGCCTATGTTGCTCTCCATCCTGCCATTCCCAAAGAGAGTGCTGAGTTGTGAAACGCTGGAAGTGAGATCGACGGTTGTCTCTCACAGGACCGCTGACCCTGAGGGTGGGTGCTCATGTGGTGAAGGCTGTTCCACTGCAGCTTTGCCACTTCCTCCAGCAAACAGCAGCTCAGCAGGAAATGGGCTCTGGTGTCTTCTGTGCCAGAGAAGTCTCCATAGAGACCCAAACCACTAGCACATCCATTTCAAATTATGGGACTGTAAGTGCTCTGGGAAGGTTTAGATCATACGAATAGCTGTTATAATTAGTAGTGACAGGCAGAATCTGTGGAGTTTTTCACATTTTCACTGCTGATTTTGAGGGAAACCTCTGAAATGCATTTAATCTTGGCCCTCTGAGTCTAGTCATCATTTATGTTGTCAGATTCACGAATCTGATGCTTGGTCAACATACACGTTGTTCTCTGTTGTTTGACACCCTGATATTAGGGGTGAGCAAAATCATATTTCACAAAATGATAAATGCTATTTTACTATAATGATGTATATCACAATAAAGTAATAGTTATATATTTTTTATTTTTGTTATTAAAAATAAGAACAAAGAAGCCAATTACAAACAATACGATAAGCACAATAAAACAAAGACACAAATTAAATAAAGTTTTTTAGGTACAGTAAGTTTATTTAACGTAGTAAGAAATACAGAAATTGAATAAACAGCACCCTCAATGCGGATTCATTGCAAAGTTTACCCATCATAGAGTGAAAGTTTATAATTTACACGTGTTTTGTTTTGCCAATTTACACATCCAAGCGATCTGTCTGAAGTGAATCGATGGGTTGTAAGACAAATATCCATATTTAAAACTTTATAAAGTAGAATATCTAGCCAGACCACCTTCTGTATTCAACTTACGGAAAAAGTGTAATTTGTATTTTACTTTATAATGTGTTAAATATGGATATTTTTCTTGCATGAACCCATCGATTCACTTCAGAAGGCCTTTATTAACCCCCCAGAGCTGTGTGGATTACTTTTATAATGGATGGATGCACTTTTTTAGGCTTCAAATTTTGGGCAGCTATTTACTGACATTATAATGCTTGGATTAGCCAGGACATTTTTAATATAAATCAGATTTTATTTGTCTGAAAGAAGAATGTCATATACACCAAGGATGGCTTGAGGGTGAGTAAATTATGGGGTAATTTTGATTTTTGGGTGAACTATCCCTTTAATAACACTGTTTAATACACAGTTTAGCAGCAACAGACTGCATTTTACAACTATCACTTATTTGGCTGATTTGGAGGTCAAGTTTGGGCTTTTAGGGAGAATGAAAGTGCACCACTGTGAAGGAAAGGAAGGTGCGCGGGACGGAATGCGACAGCAGCACAATAATCGTTTCACGTCGATTATCTTGTTTTCATAATCGTTGGAAGCCAAAATCGAAAATAAATTACGATTAATCGCACAGCCCTACTAGCCTGTGTATTTGATCGTTCAAGCACAATAAGCTGCAAAAAAGAACTGATTTGGGGATTGCATGCTGTCTGACAAAGGCATCTTTCTGTGCCCACTCTTTGGCTGTGTGTCAGTCAGCACGAGTATTGCAATGAGCTCTTGTTTTCACAGCTTATTGTGATTATAAAACTTTGTGACATCATGCATGTCCCGCTCTTTTTTTTCTCATTCATACATGTTTCTTTATCAGTCTAACCTCTCAATAACTTTAAGTAGTACTGCGCTACACGGATATATTTACAAACCACGATATAATCAGTATAGCAAAATCTAGAACACTATATACTGCCCAGCCCTATAGTTTATACCGGTCTGACCACATCAAAGCCCGCAGCTGCTGCATCTCTGGGCTGGAGGAGGCAGAGGTGAGCATATGGGACTAATTGGCTGTGCTGCTGTGGAGGTGGAGGTGGAAGCAGGCGAGAGGTCAGGAGTGTCCTTCGGCAGCTGAGGGAGGCTCCCGCTGTGGCTGTTATGAGCCAGCTGCCGTGCGTGCATGTATGCGTGTCCACGTGCATTCTGTGATCTCACCTGGCACGGTGGTCAGGCAGTGGCGTCATCCACCACCACCCCACAACCTCATTCTCCAGGGCTGGTGAAGCACAGACAGGGTGGAGTGTGGCTTAACGTTATGCTTATAGACGCACACAAAGTGTGCATTTCAACTCTAGAAGACACACAAGTGGGCCTTTTACACTGTATAAATATGAGTGTTGCCACAGACACTCACAGTATTACCTTGATCCTGTAAGAGTATGTGAAGTTCTACCATGAAACAGTACAAAGAAATAAATAGTCTAATCTTTTGTTGAGTTGTCCCTGTTGGCTGCATGCAAAATCAAACACTGCGCAGTCTGGTTGACAAACTTGACTTTTTCGAGCTGGTTTCGACACTGATTAAAAGTGTTAATACTTTTAATCAGCAAGGGCACATTCAATTGATCAAAGTGGCAATAAACACTTTTAAATTGTTACAAAAAAGTAAATTTAAATTTATTCAAATAAATTGTTCTTTTGAACTTTCTATTCATCAAAGAATCCTGATAAAAATGTATCGTGCTTCGACAAAAACATTAAGCAGCCCAACTGTTTTCAACATTCATATTAATAAGAAATATTTCTTGCGCAGAAAATTTGTATATTAGAATGATTTATGAAGGATTGTGTAGGATGGGACATGAATAGCTTGTGAGTGTGTGAGAAATGATACTCTACACTGTTATTGGTTGAGGTGGTCTATAAGATAGTTGTTTCAAAGGAAGAGATAGTTATTACATTTTGAAGAATACAACTTTTTTTCCATAATAGTGTATGCTTATGAATCATGATCATTTATGAAAGACCAGAGACAATTATTAAGAAAGTAAATAATGTTAATGTGATTTCATATTGACTTTGAATTAGTAGACTCCCAAATGCTGTACATGCTGCTACATGCACTGCCAGTGACCTTAGTAGCACCAGCAATCCATATTTTAGCATACACGTCATCTGTTCTTGACTCATTTATGACCATATAAAAGCACAAAATAAATTCACGTGCATAGCTCCTTCTCTCCTTTTGCGTGTTTACTTTAGGACTCTCAGCAGAAGGAGCTCTGCACATTTAAGCTGAGCTCCATGGATTCATGGCCCTTTGTTAGGAATACAGGCAGAGGCTCGAAAAGCAGGTAGGAGGAAGAGAAGGGATGAAGCTCACTCACACTTACTCACTTTGCCATCATGTGAGCGGAGAGAACGGGGACTCCTACGCTCTCCGTCAGCTCAGTAACAGACCAGTTTACGGCAGAGCAGGATTACGGTGCATGACTGAAAAGCTCCCTGCAATTTATGCTATGCATAATCCATGTATTATGAATACAAATGAGCCATATGTTTGTGTTTCTAGCTGAGGAATGCTATATATAGCTCATTGTGCTGAAGCATATTTTTCCCAAGCTGTCTGTTTGACGGCTGATTATCTCATTCAGTATAGAATGAACAGAAATTGAACTGTCCTGAATACGGTATGTTTCAGGTAGAAATGAATCACTGCTAATACAGGAACTTTTGTGTAAAATAAGTCATATTTTAGACAATTTTAGTCTGCTGATAATGTTTGTCACAGGTTCTTGTATCAAAAAACCCCACCCCTCCCCCCTTCTAACCTGCTGAATTAAATATGGTGTTTTTGCTACTGTACCTTTAAGATTTCTATATGTAGCCTAAATGACATTTTGATTGGCTAACTTTGGCATAGTTCACTGATGCTCTTTAGGAGCTCAGAGTTGTACTGAATAGTTGTTGATATGAAAACATAAGAGGACATATGCTAATGTACTTTCGCTTATGACATCATAACAATTTCTGATTGGCCCATTTTGTAGCTTCGTTTCCATGCTTTGGGTGGAGAACCTTAGAAAAGTAGAAAAGTACTACCTAGTAGTTCACTAAAAGTCAAAATTTTGGATTAGGATTTATATTCTTTATTTTTTTAAAGAAAAGTATACATTTGTTCAGCAAGGAAAAATGTTATTGTACAAAAGTGACAGTAATGCAAAAGATTATATTTCAAATAAATGCTGTTCTTTCTATTCATCAAAGAATACTGGAAAAATGTAACATGGTTTCCAGAAAAATATTAAGCGGCACAACGGTTTTCAACATTGATAATAATAAGAAATGTTTCTTGAGCACCAAATCAGCATATTAGAATTTCTGAAGGATCATGTGACACTGAAGTCATGTAATAATGCTGAAAATTCAGCTTTGATATCACAGGAATAAAAAATAGAAAATTGTTATTTTAAATTGTAATAATATTTTATAATATTATATTATAATACATACATACATTATATTATACATAACATTTTCTGTATTTTTGTTTAAATAAATGCAGCATTGGTGAGCATAAGAGACTTATTTCAAAAACATTAAAAAAATCTTCCTGACCGCAAACTTTTGTACTCAAAATAGCAAAGCATGCACTGGTAAGTTTTGCATTAATTAAGCTACTTAGTTGCTTCATGAAGCCAATATCCTTGCAAAAAACTTAAAAGCTCATGGAAGTGCTCAGCATTTGATCTCAGTTTGATTGCCAGTGTTTAGTCCATGGTGAATCCACAGTGTTAAATGTGAGGCCTACAGGGTGTTGAATGCACATAAAACGTAATGGTTTAGACCGTTGTGTTGCTGTACACAGCAAAGCCTGAGTCTATGGGAGAAAACATAAACAGCATGACTGTGAGGGGGGTGGGGGGAAACAGTGGCCTTTGCAACTCAACACAAATGGAAATGCATAAACGGAACAGCAAGACTTTGACATTTCAACAAAAAGAATCAGCAAAACAATCAAAGTCAGCCAAGGAAAACAATGCCTTCTCCCTACCCCATCCCCAGAGGAAATACCAAACATTACAGGAGCTTATAAATAGCATCTCCTATAGCCGAATACTGCATCTCTAGGGGGCTTTGGAAACAAGCCAACATCTCCAGCACGTCTGTCTTGCACTTCCCTTGCACTCTTTATTTCCTCGCTATCTGCCCTTCTTCTGCATGGGTTAGCAACCTTGTAACACCTCACAAACAGCCGTTTATTTATTAATAAGTAGCTGCACTTGTGCAGAGATTTTTCATATGGGTGCTTCAATGGGGGGAGTGTGTGTGGACATTGACCCGAGTGATTGCACAGGTTATCTGAGGTCCCGGATTGTTGGCTGAGCACACAGCACCCGCAGGGGCACAGAGAGTCCCATCATTGTAACACACGGCTAATATAGATATAAGGCATTAGTGCACGAACCAGAACTACATTCTCTGGGTGTTTCTTTAACTTGCGGCATTTATGTTCCAGAGGTTAGTTGTTTGTCATGCTCCCAGTTTTGGAAAGTTGTTTTTTCATGCATTCATCTTTTTTTCTGCTTCTTTTCAGTTGATTATATATTTTCATATATACTACAGATTTTTATTTTTCTTTAAAATAAAAACCGTTCTAGCCCAAATGGTATTAATTTAAACAAAAGGTGAAATAATCATTACCCATTTCAATAATTCTTATGTAAAATGTTCTATTCTTGTGAAATCTCACTTTAATATTTTAATTATTGCATCATTTATAATCAAGCTGTAATTTGGTCAAATTATGCAAAAAGTGTGAATATTATTATTTATTGTGTAGGCTATTTAAGATGTGTAAAATACTAACTGTAAGTCGGTCATTTTATTACAAAAATTTCTGAAATTTCATTTCCATAACCATCATTTCTACAACAATACAAAATACATCCATTGAGATGTGGCAGAATTCTCTTGTTGGACATTTTAGTGGGCAAATTTAATAAATTAGTGTAAATTGCATTTTAATATAATAATTATTTTCACAGGGCCACAAGTGCCTTTAGTTAAAGAACACCCAAATATTGATTCAAACTATTAATTTTCTCATTTCCTCTTACCCAGTGGGTTCATGTTCACTGTCTGCTGGCCTCTGTGGCTTAATGATAAAACTGAGGGAGACACTGATCCCAAATCTTTCTTCAGTAATATTTCTCATATTAAACACTGTGCTTTGCTTGTCTTTCTTGGCGATGTTCCAGGGTTTAAAAGATGGATTCTCTTGATCGCTTTAGCTGTAATCAAAAGCCTCAGTGGATTATCCTTTATAGACTGAGGGAAAGAGTAGGTATGAAATTTACATTTTGAGTAGAATTGTTTATTTTAGGAATTCATTGACTAGGTTTAAAAAAAGCGACCTCTCTCTATTATACGTATCTGAATGAGAAAGGCCAGCATGCAATCTCAAAAAACATTTTAGTTTAGGACCTTGATTAAACACTGAATTGGTTTTGTAAGGCTACATAATCGTTCAAGCTGCAAGTTTCTATAAAACCTAGAGAAAGGCCATCAGCTAATCAGTCTATTTTATTATAGTCATGCAATACTGAGTCAAAAACTGCACTTTTCCACATTTCATACTGCTAAGGAAATCTGTAATTCTGGCTAAAAATGAATAAAAAATGAACTGAACGGAAAGTCCCCATCATGTATGCAAGTACCAAACATGCTTAGAATTAGAAAGTTGACATTATTTATAACTGATAAAAAGCACATTGGGTATCTTATACATAAAATACAATAGTTAAAGGGGTCATGACATGGATTTTTAAAAAATTATTTAAAAATGTTCCTTTAGGTTTACTTCAGTGCTGTCAAATCGATAAATCGCAAATTAATGGCATCTTATATAAAAGTTTGTGCACTTAAACACACCTTGCTTACCGTTTTGAATATTAATCCTGCTAATCACTTTCTCTATTCCACTCTCCTCATGTTAATATTAAAATATTTGTCCAGGAACACGGGCGGTAAGATGACGTAAAATTAGAACTGCCTTCTATGTGTACCGTTTTGACTTGCTCGCTGTTTTGCTATTATTCTCGTGCACTGGCTTATTCATTAAGATGAACAGCCAATCAGCCCTCTCACCATGGCCTGACGCCAATTCTACATGCTGAATCAGCCCAAAAAAACCTGACAGCATCCAACTAGAGCCAACGGTGCGGAACACACCGAAAAAAATAAGTCGGCTTGATGTGTCCCGGGCTTTAGATGCGATTAATCGATCTGACAGAACTAGTTTACTTATAATGTTAATAAAGTTTTTTTTTACAAAAATGTACCCTCACTCTGACCCTCTCCCCCTCCGTTTTTAAGAAGCGGTTTCTTTAGGATTTGTCAGTAAACAGCCACAGTTGTGATTGGTCATTGCCTAGGAAACAACGCCCCCTCGCTATTGCACGCGAGTAAGTGTTTTGAAAACGTTATCCATATAAAACCGTCATTTACAGACAGAACATTACAGTTTGCGATGCATCTGCAACAAAAGTTTCTTTACAAACTCTCCATTACACTGGGCCTTGTTTACAAAAACAATCTGCAGTCAAATGCTCCGAACAAGCATATAAACCATTTAAAAATGGTTAACTTTTCACCATTTCACTTGTTCCTGAAGCTGGGATCCTTCTGAAATCTGTAGAGAGATGTAAACAAGCTGTTTAAACTGGACTCGTCAAAACTAACAATCTTTCAATTTTCATTTGTCCTGTTGTCAGCAGACTCGAACGTGGAGTACGTCAGAAAATGAAGACCACGTCAGTGATTACAATCTATTTGCTTTTGACGTGATGCTCGCATCCGGTGTTGACAGGTGTCAGCTGTTAAGTGACTGAACAAGTCAGTGGGCGGGGCCTATGGTCAGATGATCGATAACTATTCGCTGATTGATGTCTTGCTCTAGAGGCAGCCATATACAAATATATTTGCCCATGTGACATCACAGATCCCACAATATCCAAATGAGCTGTTTTTGAAGCTTGATTAAATAAATTCTTTGTTTATATGAGGACGATGTTTTAATGATACAAAGACCTCATGTCAAATGCTAAAAGAAAATTTTAAAACATGCTGTTATCATGGTACTAAACAAACACTCTTTTTGCTAGTGACAGCAATTAGTTCCACGTAAAATGTAGAGGCACTTGTTGTAAATGTCCTAAAAATATCTGGATAGGATCAGTGATACCCATGATACTGTAGCAGATTCTGTTGTTCATTATTGTCAGATGAGAATGCAGATTATGTTTGAGACTCAACACAGCAACCCATCAGATTGCCATTTATGTGCGGCACAGGCTGAATTTCATTCAGGCTATGGGAAATTAGCATATTTATGGGAATTTTAGCGGAAAGGTACGCCATTAGTTTGGTAGTCAGTTCCTCACACATTTTGTGTCACACGTTCTGTGCCCTGTGTCAGCAAACTGAAAATGAAAGAAGATTGAAAATGAATTTTGCAAGTGAAATTGTGTTTATGGTGCAGCATAACGAAAGGATTTGCCGCAGCTTTTGCATGTTTACACTCCTATTGATCAAATTCTTAATGCATGTCAGCAGGGACCTTCACCGCAATGCCAAACCAGACCTACTAATGTTTAGAGATTCAATGCATCTTGTTCTCCAAAATGCATGAAATAGAGGAAGCATTAAAGAATATGACAGAAAATATCACAGGCTAGAAACATCAGAGAAACTCGCCGTTATCTTTAAGGATTGTGAATCGATTCCTTGACATGTAAAATGGAGAAATGCTCCGATGCCTCTGATGCTGAACCACAGCCTAAAAGCTTCTGATGCTTTTCTGTTATCTCTAATGCGACAGTTTGTTCTCACACCTCTGTTTTTCTGTGAGGGTTCACTTCAACATTGGACACAGCAGCATAAGCACTCTTTCAAATTCTCACCCCCGTCTCCTCCCTGAATGTACTGGATGTGAAGACATGGGGTCAGTAGTCCGTGTCAGGAACACTAAGGCAATAAATGTAACCAATTCTCGACAGCTCTTTTTTATTTAGACTGTTTCTCCATAATCTGCGCTTAATGTTTCATGAGATTTTGTGCTGCATTTTTATCCTGTTTTTGTCCTCCTCAGAGCAAATGCTCATCAATAATGGACGTGCTTTGGGATAGCAGAGAGAAAATGTGAAGGTATTCTGTTAGTGTTAGACACCTCTTCAGCTAGGAGCATTAGGACAATGACAAGTCTTTCTAGAGTATTACCGCAGTTGTGATTGGTCTGTTTGGTGTCAGTCTCATCTGCAGGCAGTGAATAAATAATTTTACAAAAAGAAACTGTCGTTATAGTGAAACTGAGGCGTTGACCCCAATTCTGGGCTGAAGATTGCTCAGGAAAATCATAAGTCATAAGTCATAGTCATAAGCTTCCTTTAAAAAAGATTTCACATTTTTCATGTCACATTGATGGTTGCTGTAATTATCCATAGTAAACTCTCACTGTAATTGGACTATCCAGTGCATTTTACTTAATAATCAATTAGGCCTATTTATATTTATTTGTGTGTGTGTATTACCTTTAAAAATTGGCAGTCAACTTATGCTCACCAAGGCTGCATTTATTTGATCAAAAAGACAGTAATATTTTTAAATATTATTACAATTTGAAATCAAATGTTCTATTTTAATATTTAAAATGTATTTTATTACTATGATTGCCATGATCCTTCAGAAATCATTCTATTATTATCAATGTTGAAAACAGTTGTGCTGCGGTTAATATTTTTTGTGGAAACCATGATATTTTCATGGATTCTCAGGATTATTTGATGAATACAATCTTTTTTTGTAAAGTATATACTTTCACTTTTGACCATTTAAATGTTTTCTGAATAAAAGTATACATTTCTTTTTTTTTTTTTTATCTTACTGCTTTCAAACTTTTGAAGGATAGTGATTTTTTCCCCCATTGATTTTAGATGTTGTCACTGCTTTTGTTGCTGTGTATTTGTGCCACTAGCAGCACCAAACAGAAAATAAACACACACACACAAAGATTATTTCCAAAAAGGATGTCTAAACGCTTGTAATTTTGCCTTATCCAGCATTGTGTGTCAGAAACTGGCATTTCAGACTACTAAAACAATAATTTCAAAAGCACCACAGTGTTTAAGGAAGATGCCTGAATGGAAAAAAAATGATCCAAAAAAATTACACAATTTTTTTTTTTTTACATATTATTTGTGACTACAATATATTGTGAAACTCAGACACCCTTTCACTGGTGTGTGTGCCCCTCCCTCCTACATAAAGATCCTTCCATATCTGGGACAAAGGAAGCCTTTTCCATCATTTCACAACCGTTATTCTCGAGTGGTAGTAGGGCACCAGATGGGCTCTGACCTGGATCTGCGATCTTCGATCGTGAAGGTTACCCATCCGTGTTTTTGCAGATGCTGAGCGTTGAACCTCCAGTCAGCGGCCATTGCTCTGATCCCTACAAAACTAAGCCAACACACCACTGTTTACATTCTATGAATAGAATCACATGTTTGATTAAGCCAACCCAGTGTCAGAGAGAGGATGTGGAGGACAGCACCCACATGGGTCGCAGTGAAGTAGAATCTACTGTAATCTCTTGGTGTGAAAAAACTGTCACTACTTTTTATATGACACATTTGATGTGCAACATGATCCGGTAAAAACAATACAACACAGCAGCACACCTCTGGGAGTTGTTACTTATGATGGAAACATTTAGTGACAGGATTCGTAAACAATTTATTGACTTTGGTTCTGATTCCTCTTAACGATTCTGGTTACTCCATTCTTTTAGTACTTGTAACACTCAAAAAAAAAAAGAGTACAAAATTGTACTGAGGTCACTGAGGTGGTACCCTTAAGGGTACATTTTTGCTCTAAGTAGAGGAAAACAATGGTACAATTGTACCCTATGGACCAATTGTATATCTTAAAGCAGGGGTGTCAAATCCTGCTCCTGGAGGGCCACTGTCCTGCAGAGTTTTGCTCCAACCCCAATGAAACACAGCTGAACCAGCTAATCAAGGTCTTAATAGGCATACTAGAAACTTCCAGCAGGTGTGTTGAGGCAAGCTGGAGCTAAACTCTACAGGACAGTGGCCCTCCAGGACCGAGTTTGGACCCACTGGTACCCGCATAAAAGTGGCTAAAACGGGTGAATTGTGACATTCCTAAAATTCACGGGCGGGGATGCGGGCGGATAATTAGCTCCTTGCAGGCGGGTAGTAGCGTGGATGAAAAATATGTGCAATATTTGTATGTCTAAATTACCATTACACATACGCAACAACGATATGACATTTGACCCATCACGTCACCACCACTGCGACAGTGCGACTTTTGTTGATGCTTCTCGTAGCCTAGTTGAAGCGAGCATTGCAGGAGTAGCAATGGATGAAGTAAAAGTAAAGTTGGCGAGTGGAGTATATAAAAATGTTGACAACGAGTCTTTAAAGGCAAAATCGGATGTGTGGAGAAAGTGTGGTGTAATACGAGATCAGGAAAATAACAACATAAGCGGCTTTGGGAGAGAGGTGCGAGATAAAAAATGAAGCACTTTAATTGGAATGATTTTAGCGTGTGTGATTTATCGCGGGCACGGATCGGGTAAAGGGACAAATATTAACGGGTCTGTGCGAGTGCGGATTTAATTTTGATATTATCACGGGTGACGGGTCGGATCTGGTGCTGAACTTTGCGGGTACGGGCGGGGGCAGGGCTCCAAAAATGGACCTGTGCAGGACTCTGGTTTGGACACCCCTGCCTTAAAGGGTACAGATATACATTTTGTTCCCCAAGGAACAAAATTGTACCTCCACTGTACCTTTTTTTCTGAGAGTGACATTTGGAAAAATATATACAGTTCTATTCCCAATGCATCATTTCAATAATTAAGTACTTAAAACAATTCTTTCTAAAGGTGTGACTTTTTTTTATGTCTTTTCACGGTATTTTTAGAGCTGGCATTAATGCAGTCCAATAATTGGCCCTAATTTTAAATTAAATAACCAGTAATAAACATATTCATATATATATACACTCACCTAAAGGATTATTAGGAACACCATACTAATACTGTGTTTGACCCCCTTTCGCCTTCAGAACTGCCTTAATTCTACGTGGCATTGATTCAACAAGGTGCTGAAAGCATTCTTTAGAAATGTTGGCCCATATTGATAGGATAGCATCTTGCAGTTGATGGAGATTTGTGGGATGCACATCCAGGGCACGAAGCTCCGTTCCACCACATCCCAAAGATGCTCTATTGGGTTGAGATCTGGTGACTGTGGGGGCCATTTTAGTACAGTGAACTCATTGTCATGTTCAAGAAACCAATTTGAAATGATTCGAGCTTTGTGACATGGTGCATTATCCTGCTGGAAGTAGCCATCAGAGGATGGGTACATGGTGGTCATAAAGGGATGGACATGGTCAGAAACAATGCTCAGGTAGGCCATGGCATTTAAACGATGCCCAATTGGCACTAAGGGGCCTAAAGTGTGCCAAGAAAACATCCCCCACACCATTACACCACCACCACCAGCCTGCACAGTGGTAACAAGGCATGATGGATCCATGTTCTCATTCTGTTTATGCCAAATTCTGACTCTACCATCTGAATGTCTCAACAGAAATCGAGACTCATCAGACCAGGCAACATTTTTCCAGTCTTCAACTGTCCAATTTTGGTGAGCTTGTGCAAATTGTAGCCTCTTTTTCCTATTTGTAGTGGAGATGAGTGGTACCCGGTGGGGTCTTCTGCTGTTGTAGCCCATCCGCCTCAAGGTTGTGCGTGTTGTGGCTTCACAAATGCTTTGCTGCATACCTCGGTTGTAACGAGTGGTTATTTCAGTCAAAGTTGCTCTTCTATCAGCTTGAATCAGTCGGCCCATTCTCCTCTGACCTCTAGCATTAACAAGGCATTTTCGCCCACAGGACTGCCGCATACTGGATGTTTTTCCCTTTTCACACCATTCTTTGTAAACTCTAGAAATGGTTGTGCGTGAAAATCCCAGTAACTGAGCAGATTGTGAAATACTCAGACCGGCCCGCCTGGAACCAACAACCATGCCACGCTCAAAATTGCTTAAATCACCTTTCTTTCCCATTCTGACATTCAGTTTGGAGTTCAGGAGATTGTCTTGACCAGGACCACACCCCTAAATGCATTGAAGCAACTGCCATGTGATTGGTTGATTAGATAATTGCATTAATGAGAAATTGAACAGGTGTTCCTAATAATCCTTTAGGTGAGTGTATATATATATATATATATATATATATATATATATATATATATATATATATATATATATATATAGGCATTTTTTTTGTAAAATGCTACTGACAAAGCTCAAAATGGGTATCTTTAGCTACACATTGTCTTAATAGTAAGTAACTAAAAAAACTGGCTCATTTTATCATTCATTTGGGAATCAGACTACAACCAGACTACTGGTAGCACTGCATGTAGATTCACTAAAAAGAACCAATTCATTAGAATAATTCATTCTGTAACTGGACTGCACTGGTTGTTCTATCTGGTCACTCTGTTCTGGTATTTTTTAAAATGTTGAACTGGTTCTGAATAAGAACTGACTCTCTATTCCCAACCGGTATTACCTCTGGACTCTTTTTTTTCCAGTTAGCAAGGATGCATTATTGACAGTAAAGACATTTATAATGTATTCTAGATAAAAGTTTTGTTTTTATTAACTTTGTTTTCATTAAAGAATCCTGAAATAAATGTATCATGGTTTCCACAAAATTATTAAGCAGCACAACTGTTTTCAACATTGATAATAAGAAGAAATGTTTCTTGAGCAGCAGATCAGTCTGAACAATTTCTGAAGTATCATGTGACACTTTAGACTAGAGTAGTGATGCTGAAAATACAGCTTTGCCATCACAGAATTACATTTTTAAATATATTACAATACTTATTTTAAATTGTAATAATATTTCACAATATTACTGTATTTTTGATCAAATAAATGCATCCTTTACATTAAACCATTCAAACTTTTGAACAGTATAGCCCTTACAAAAAAGTGGAGAAAACACATGGCCATCTATGACCTTGGTGACCAGACAGCCATTGTGTATCCTTATAAAAACACATCCACTGCAATTATCCAAGTCTGCCCTCTATTTCAAGCTTTGACATTAAAAATAAATAAAGTAGCACTTATGGTTTGAGAGACTGACCACTTGCTTTCGAGATCTAGGCAGCCTTGTGTTGACTCTCCCTGTGTGGCTACAAGGTTTGGTTGAGCTGAAGCCAGTCACGGCTAAAATCCCACTGCAGTGCTGCTAAAAACAGGCCTAACACATACCCTTATTACCCTGTCCCACAGGAGATGAAATAAACCGCTGTTTAAGCAATACTTCAACCTGTTAAAGGCGTATTCACCCTTTGGGCCCTGTTCAAGCACTGCTGTGTACTTCAGAACACTTATTTAATTAGCGACATGTCTCAGTTCCACATGAAGTCGTCAGTGGAATAATCCTGTAATTTGTAATTAACATCCATAACCTTTTGTTCTCATCAGATATTTGAGGAATGCTCACTGCATACTAACTCCTGCAGCTCAGTTCTGTCTCTCTCATGTCTTTTGTTAGTGCTAATCACTGCAGAAAATCAGCATGTCACATACTAAGTAGACAGGTTTACTGTACAGAAAACACATGTTCGGTGCCTGTGCTCGCACAATGGCTCACCTGTTTGGCTCAAAGCGTTAGCTGCGGGTGAACAGATTATTACTCAGCGTGGGCTCTCCAAAACGTGTGTCGTATTTATATATATGGCAAGATTTAGCAGTTGAAGGTGGATAAGAGAATGGAGAATATTCACAGCCGTGGATTCTGTGCCAGGCCCTCCAGTTGAATCACACCTGCATGCTTTTATTCACTCCAGCACTCTTGTGGGATTGAGCTTTTCATAAACGTATCAGTGAAGGTAAAAGACATTTCGCATTGACATATCT
The DNA here is from genome assembly GCA_039654625.1 of Rhinogobio ventralis. Classification (NCBI taxonomy): domain Eukaryota; kingdom Metazoa; phylum Chordata; class Actinopteri; order Cypriniformes; family Gobionidae; genus Rhinogobio; species Rhinogobio ventralis. Next base: position 14,832,318 of record CM077198.1, read on the forward strand.
TGAAGAGTTTGTGTGGTGATGGGTAATTTAAGGACTATTGCACTATGAAGCTTCATTTGATGACTTTCGGGTGATTTACCTATTTGTATTAATTCACAATACGTTGTGTACATTTATTTTTCTAGATTTTTTTAACTAATATTTACAGAGCCCCACACATGTCATGTGGACAAAAATCTATTTATCGTTGCCATGAATTAAGAATTAATTCTCTCGATTTATTAATCCGTTCCCTCGTTTTAGTAAATCGTGACCACGTTGAACTAATTTGTTCCCTTGTTTTAAATTTAACTAAAACAATGGAACATATTAGGAACACATTATTAAAATGTGGCCACGATTTAGTACAATAAGGGAACAAATTATTATATTATGCTCACAATTTACTTACAGTAACTCTTTCACCACCATTGAAAGAAATTTCCATCATTTATGAGACAAAAGCTTCACCGCCATTGACTGAATTTTCTGACTTTCCGTTGTTTTCACTGTTATAGGGGCGCTATTGCACATCTTCCGAAAGAGTACAGATTCTCTGGATCAAAACACAGGTGGAAAAGAAGCAGAAACAAGCGATAGCATATGTAAGCAGATGTATATGTAAAATATACATTATCCGATCTGTATAGTCTTTGACAAAAACGCAATTTTCTAAGGTTTTTGCTCAAGATCTTTTTACCCACTTTAACAATTGAACTTACCCACATTCAAGTGTTAGAATAAAACTTTTCTTTTTTTTTTAGCAGAGGGTCTGTTCTTTCTTTTGATATATTGCATGTTAAGATATTCATATAACAAAATATTCTGGGGGGCCATGAAAATTTTGTGAAAACGATAAAAAATTCTGGCGGTGACTGGCAACTTAAAAAAAATGCTGGCAGGGAAAGGGTTAAAACGAGGGAACGAATTAGTAAAATGTGCTGACATATTAGTAAGTTGTGGGTACTAATTGTTAATTTGTGGTCACGATATAGATATTTTTTTCCTGCATGTCATGCGCGGCGGTCCGTAATAGCTAGATTTGTACTTTTTCTGAAGAAGTATGTGCCTCAGCTCCTGCCTTTAATATAAGTCTACAAGATTTTTTCTTTGAATGCACAATACTTATTGGTTATTGGTAATTTATTAGAGAATATAATTATATTGGTCCATATTGGATGTGCATGCTAATTGTTACATTTATCTCTCATCTAACATTCAATTAAAAGTAAATCTCTAAAAAGACTAATAATTTAATAGCACTGTTAAATATAATCTTTTACCAAATCTCCAAATGAATATCCATTTTAATACTGTATAATTATAATGTTGTCTGAATTCAATTATAGCACTTAAAATGTTTTTTTTTTAAGATAAATTAGATAAATTCATTTTGTTATAAGACAGAATTACACCTTTGTTAATTGTCGACCAGGAGAACAATATGGAGAAATATCATTAAGTCGATAATCACTTATAATAATGTACTGTACTGGTGCTTTAAAGAACCCAGAAATCATTGTATAATACACTGATCTGAAGTGAAATCTAAAGCTTCCAAAGGATTATAAAGCAACTGGTGAACACTATCCAGCACAAAATGTTCCTCTTTAAGAATCTTAGAGTGTAGAATTTGCCACTCCTGGCTTTCATAAAAACACCCCTCCTGCTTGCATCAGCCGCCACTCGGCTTGACAGTAGGTCAGTCGTAACAAATTTGGAGGTGATAAACTGCGAATGGCTTCCCTGGCACCTGTCCTAACAGCAGAGCTCTGGGAATCCCCAAAGTCCAGTCACTCATTTTTAATCGATGTGTCTTCATCCGTCCGTGACGTGTGGGGCTGTGGTAGTGCCCCAGTGGTACTGTGTCCGGTCTAGACTTCCTCTTTGCCCGTGACTCCAGCTGCCTGGCTATTCAAGCGGCAGAGGAGGCAGTGGGGAACCGGTAGCCAGCTGCAGGTTGACAGGAGATAAATGGCTCCATTAGTGTGTCTGGGCTGCAGGGCGGAGTCTGACCCACTGGCCCACCCAGCACCACAGTAAGCCACTACAAACATCAAACAACATACTTCCTCATTCTGGACGGACCTGCCAGGGAGCGCTAACACAGTGGGTTATCTTGTGTCTTGGCTGGAATGACCTATATTATACCATTGATGGTCAGTCATTGTTATGGCTGGTTTATGAAAGATTTGTTGCCATTCAAGTTTTACTTCATATCAAATTCTAATATTTTTGGTAAAGTTTGAGGAAATGTTTAATTACAGTGTAAATTGGATTACACTATATCAAGGTATACTGGATTGCCATCTTATCGACCATCTTGCGACCATCCTGCTCTCTAGTTGTCAGCCACGTACATATCCATATCAGTAAACCACTAGATGAAATATTTCTTGTATGGAAAAGTTCTTAAACTGATGTAATGATATATGTAATACCTGAATTTCTGAACCAGGTGGAGTTTGTTATTTAGACTTTGTATGAACATGTTTCTCATATGACCTACTTCACCAAGGACAGTGACTTTGTTCTGTGGACATGTATTCTAAATAATGATTAAAATGTGTAAACCAATAGACTTTCTACTATACCATTTACACACAGTGTTCCAAATTATTATGCAAGTGACATACCAGTAGGATTTCAGTACAATAAACATTAAGATTTTAGTTTTTCAAAGAAAGTGTTTGTTTTATTTGTCCATAGGCCTATATATTTTTAGATAACTGTATCAATCTCAGGTTTGTTAAATAGTTTGCCAGGTCTTCTTAGGTAAATGGAAGCCTTACTTAAAGAGGTTGTTCCACATTAGTAAGCAAGTCACAGTTCTCATGCAATATGGGGAGGAAGAAAGATCTTTCTGAAGATGAAAAGCATGAAATGGTGCAATGTTATGCAAAAGGAATGAAAACAACTAATATTGTGTGAAAAAAGAATGGAGATTATCGAACTATCATAAGATTTGTGAGAATGTTTATATATAAATAGCTGAGTAGTCTATCTAAAATTAGCTACATAGAGAGTTTCTGTGACCCTTTATATGTGCTGTAAGTAATCGTTGTCTCATTATCATTATATGCATATAATTCAAGGAAGAGCAATCCTTGGAGACATTTTAAAAGTGAGTTGTCCCTATTGTTTAGACAAGGCTAATTGTCATTGTTCCAGAAATGCCATACCTCTCAGTGACGCATGGGTGTTGGTTTTTCTTTTTCCTAACAGAAAGTAGAGTCCCAGGAGACCCTGAGATTAGACGATAAAATGCAACTGCCATCTTTTAAACTAGCTTTGCTTAGTATTTGTATTTTAAAGTGGGTTCTTTTGGGATTACTTGAGAAAGATGACATTTTGTATTACCTTTGGGTTTTAATAGCAAATATATCAGCAGCTAGGTTGTGTTTAGGCAAACATGTTAGGCACCTGATGTATGTGTGCAGCTGCAATTGAGCACTAAGTGGCTTTGTTAAATCATTACCATATGAGTCAGTCATCTCTTATAGACTGCTTTTCGTCCTTTTTTTATTCCAATTCAACATCAAAGGAGGAAATAATGCCTTAATCAAGCCGAGAACAGATCAAATAAACCAGACTCGGCTCTGAGATCTTGTGCATCCGTGTTTGTGCCTGAGTAGGGCTGTTCGTGAGCAAAAGCAGACTCTGATCAGCCTCCATATGGAGCACTTCATCATAATCAGATTATATGATGTGGTGTCTTTCTTTGAAATGAGTAAACTGTTTGCTTCTCCACTTCTCCAATCTATCACTTCTTCTGCCCGTTACATTTAAACTAGACGTTTACATGCTAAACCTCCTGATGCTTTCTGTATGTTTTAAAATATCTGCATTTAAAACATCAAGGGCCAGATTTACTAAACGTAAGAGCCCAATTCCATAAAAGCGCCGATGGCAGTGAACAGTTCTGCGTATGATCTACTGATGACGCGCAAATTAATGAACACAGACGCAGCCGGATAATTTCCATAATGACCAATGCAATCTACCAGTTAGTGTCTGGTTTAAGACATGCTTTTTTGGGGCGGTAAATAATGGCGCAAACATTAGTAAATTGACTAGCTTAAACCTTAGTAAACACCTTTTCAGCGCACATCTTTCACTGTGTGTCTTTAGTAAATTCTGACAGTAGTTTTTTTAATGCCAAAAGAGGGTTTGCGCTGGCGCTAGCTGTTAGTAAATCTGGCCACAGATCTGTATAGGACGCTGGAGTCCATTGCTGACCTCATCACCTCATCGTGACCTTCATTAAAGGTGCAGTAAGCGATTTTTGGAAAACGTTGTTGAAAGTGGATCGAACTGAGCACCACAACAAACTTAGCCAATCAGCAGAAGAGGGGCGTATACACTTATGATGGGGGAGGAGAGAGTGAGCAAGAGGAAGATTTGAAGGAAGACTGTAGAAAGAGAGATGTCTGAGAGACATTACAAAAGATAAAAGGTAAAGAGGAATATCACTGGAAAAAGAAGGGTTATGATCAGGCAAGAGCTTTAGGACCCACGTAATATTAGTAAACCTTTCAAGCACTGGAGAGACCTAAGCGAGAAGACTTGACAACGGACATCGAGGTTATGTTGTTTCTGCTCCATACGCGAGTTTGAACTCTTGCCTGTATATACTCATGTACTGTATGTTCATTTTTTGTTCTTTCCTGTCGTTCGTTCACTATCTCCGCTTCATTTTTCGCTAAGCTTTATTTTCATTTGCTTCTGCTATGATAAAGAGAAATGCATTTTGGGGGCGGAGCAATGAAAGGATGTGCTTGTTTGGGTTGATTTCAAATATCAACAGTTCAACAATGATTCTCAGAAATCGACACGACCAGATTACCAGGCAAGCTTTTGATCAAGTCTTGTGTGTTTTGATAATTGTCAATGGAACTAGTGGTGGAGCTTTAAAGGGAAACTTTTTAAAGGTGCTATATGTAAGTTTTTGACTGTACTAAAGCATAAAAATACCATAATATGTTTGCAGATATTTAGGAAACACGCTGAGTTCACATACTCGTTTCTCTGAAAAACAATGCTACAGCCAGTTATTTTACTTTGAAATGTGCATTCCGTGTCGGAATGTCTGTTTTTGTTTTGGTCTGTGCGATACTGTACGTTGCCAATTTACCCAATAGTATTTCAACACCACAGGTTGCCAGTTGGCGGAAAACACAGTGTATTGCTGCCATGGATGCCAGCAAACAAACAGAGTCAGAGATTGCAGATCGTACCCGACCTAAAAAGCCTTTGCATCCATCTAAAAATCTCTATGGACGGAAGCACATTAAAATGCGAAAAAATCAACTCATTAACTTTCAGTGTGTAAGTCTCCTCGCCTTCTATTGTCAATGGCAGTGTCAGTGTCCTCAAACTGGCAACCTGCGTGAGTCAAGTCTGAGGAGGAGGGGGCAGGGCAAACTATATGTTGAATATATTTGGACTGCATTACCCATTTCAAACATTCTTACATGTCATGTCATTCTTACATACAGCACCTTTAAACTTGTATAGATAAATTAAGAACGGTTCTGTATGTTTGTGTAGTGAGGCAGAGAGAGAGCATTTGTAACTATATTTGTTTAAAAGCATAAAAAGTACACTCCTGCAATCTGGGGTTTATTTTTTTACGGGATCCAAAAATCCCCACACTGGCGAGTAAACTTTTTTTGGTTGTGAGTTGACTGTCTCACTTTAGTCTGTCGTCATCTCTGACATGATATTGTGCAGCATCATTAGCTACAAACTGCGTTGTCGTCTTTTTTTTCTGTTTTATGAAGAATGTTCAATACCATGTTGTAGTGTCAACTAGATTAGCCACTGGATTATTTACGATATTATCACACATGTATTATTAATATGATATCAATTTTTGTTTTTTAAATACCATGGTTATTGTCAATAACGGAATAGTGTGACACCCCAGCGCAAACTTTCAATTATTCTTTTTCTCGCAGAACACTCCTGCTATCCATCAAGGTGGCTATTACACCACCTTGGAACATAATATCTGCATGTTATTTATTTTTTCCAGTAATGACTTCATCCAGTTTCCTACTGGTCCACTGCTGCTTTAATCACATGCTTTTCTTGGCTTGCCGTCATAAGTGCCTGTCGAGTTAAAGGTTTAGTAGAAAATCTCAGGATGTCTGCTGACTTCAAGAGCTCCTCACAGAAGCTGTCAGATATTTTTAAGCAGCAGTCAGGGGCTTCAGGTTCCTTGTCAGAAATGGCAGTAACTTGCTGCTGCAGTAGAGCCGTGTGTCTAGAAGATTCTGACATGCTCAATAGCCATTTAAGAGGATGGAGCTGAAGCCTAATGTGAGAATGATAGGACGATGATGGACGGTGTCGCTGTTAGATCAGAAGGTGCGGGGAAATGTGATAGACTAAGGCAATGTGATCATAGCCTTTTACATGTGCTCGGAGTCCTGCATTGATTTGTATGTAACATCAGAGATGGAAATCGTTAAAAGCCACCGAGCGGTCTGCCGCAATCGATATGAAGTCACATGGCTGCACACAGGCCCAAAGAGGAGAGATGTGAATAAAAAGTAAAGCTATTTTAATAATAATAACTATTATTATTGTTATAATATAATAATAATTATTATTATTATTATTATTACAAACACCACTTAATTTTTTTTATTATTTGTTTATTTATTATATTTATTGTATAATAATGCTAGTAATTATTAATATTATTATTATTATTATTATTATAAATATAATTAATAATAATAAAAAAAAAGATATATATATATATATATATATATATATATATATATATATATATATATATATATATATATATATATATTAATAGTAATAACTAGTTATAAAATAGAATAGTGCTGAAAGTCTCACATTAACCTGCTCCAGGAAATTGCATCTTTAAATTCCCTCACTTTAATGCTGCAGCAAAACTATGATTACTGTGATAGTTCTGTGCTGCAAAGTTATAGATAGTTAGCATGTTCATTTTTGAACATATATTGCCTGCACATACATTTTGTTTATGTACACATGCATGTCTGTTTATAAGCATTGAAGCCGAAGATGTATCACATCCTACAGTGGACACTTTAGTGTGGACAACTTCATTGATTATAATGAGAGCGATTTACTTTTCTGCTCACGTCTGGTGTATACATGGTGTCAGAAACACGCCTGACATAAGTATAGTTTAGAATTATATATAATTAAACAGGACGTTTTGCGACTGACTATAGTCGCTCAGACAACTCAACAAACTAATCAGTTTTATAAATGTATAATTTTGCACATCCCTACTTCAAAGAAGTAATAACATTTCATTGCATACTATAGTTTCTTCTCAATTTCCTTGTTTGTATGGCTGTATATGTTAATCAAACAGGCAGTGTATCATCACACTGCATGAAGTACAGTTCATTAGCTGAAAAGACAAACATTTTAACATGCAGGCTGAAGACACAGGTGCCTGTGCTCAGTGATGTGCTTTGCTGATTTGCACCCATTCATATTCATCAAAGCAGAAACATTGTAATCTGCTAAAGCCCCTTCATTAAAACAGCAGCGATGTGGCACGAATGTATGATTTAAAATAAATGTGCAGGAGTGGTTTTACTTCAGGGGTTTTAGCTTTCCTTTAAACTGTCCTAAGTGAAGCGAGGCATCATATTGGGTCTTATTCGATGGGCAGAGGAGATGTTGCTTGATGACATTGATTTGCTTTGCTGAAGCCCAGAAGGTGTGTGTGTGTGTTGCTGTGTTGTCTACGGTTTCAAATAATATGCGTATGAATAGAAGTGAATGGAATGTCAAGTCAAGTATGCATTTAATCCTCATGTCACAATGATAGTGCAGCTTGAAGGCAATCCTTCATCATGTTTTGACATGTATGTTCTCCATGTAAAACTATTAGCTTAAAAATGCCGCCACTATTGAGCCAAAAATAATTCTTTGTTGTTAAAGGGATAGTTCACCCAAAAATGAAAATTACCCAATGATTTACTCACCCTCAAGCCATCCTAGGTGTATATGATATTCTTCTTTCAGACTAATACAATCAGAGTTATATTAAAAAATATCCTGGCTAATCCAAGCATTATAATGGCAGTGAATGGCAGCCCAAAATGAGAAAAAAAGTGCATCCATCCATTATAAAAGTAATCCATATGATCAGGGGGGTTAATAAAGGCCTTCGATTCACTTTAGAAGGCCTTTATTAACCCCCCAACCATATACACCTTCATTTACACCTAGAAGGCTTGTGGGTGAGTAAATCTTGGGATAATTTTTGGGTGAACTATCCCTTTTCGAATCAATGTATGCTTGCTATCATTAACCAAACTGCTTACAACGCTAGTGATTTTCCGCTCAAAAATAAATTTTTCAATTGTTTGCAGCGATGCCAGAAGAATGCCATTTTTGGTTACCCAAAGAACCTTTTAGTAAACCATTTTTAAAATAACCATTTTTGTCCTAGTGTGAATAACATTTTAATGGATTGGATTTTTTTTGGTCATTCAAGTTTAGCTTAGTTCAGTGTCCAATTTCAAAGCACTTTCTTGTCATAGTTTGTATACATACAATATTACCTCAGCATCAGTACACAACAAAAACATTGAAAAAAGACAGTATATACTGTATATATTATTCGGTAACACTTTACAATAAGGTTTCTTTTGTTAACATTAGTTAACTAACATGAACTAACCATGAGCAATACATTTGTTTCTGTATTTGTTCATCTTTGTTAATGTTAGTTAATAAAAATACAGCTGTTCATTGTTTGTTTGTTACTTCACAGTGCATTAACTAATGTTAACAAATACAATTTTTGATTTGAATAATGTATTAGTAAATGTTGAAATTAACATTAACAAAGATTAATAAATGTTGTAGAAGTGCAGTTCATTATTATTTCATGCTAACTTAATGTAGTTAATTAAAGAAACCTTATTGTAAAGTGTTACCTATTCTATATAATATATACATACTTTATACAGTACAGGTCAAACATTACGATTTTTAATGTTTTTGAAAGAAGTCTCTTCTACTCATCAAGACTGCATTTATTTTATCAAAAATACAGGAAAAAACTGCAAAATTGTGAAATATTATTACAAATTAAAATAATGGTTTTCTATTGTAATCTACTTTAAAATATAATTTATTTCTGTGACGGCAAAGCTACATTTTTATCAGCCATTACAGTCTTTAGTGTCACAAGCTCATTCAGAAATCATTCTAATATGATGATTTGATACTCAGTTATTATCAATGTTTGATACAGTTGTGCTGCTTAATGTTTTTTTGGAACCTGCGATAGACTTAGGATTCATTGATGAATAAAGAGTTAAAAAGAAGAAGATTTATTCAAAATGGAAATCTTTTTTAACAATATAAATCTTTACTATCACTTTTTATCAATTGAACACATCCTTGCTATATAAAAGTATGAATTTCTTTCCAAAAAAGAAAGAAAACTGACCCCAAACTTTTGAACGGTAGTGAATATTGTTACAAAAGATTTCTATTTGAAATAAATGCTGTTCTTTTTTTTTTTTTACTTTTTATTCATCAAAGGATCCTGAAAAAAGTATCACAGGTTATCAAAAACAGCACAGCTGTTTCCAACATTGATAATAAATCAGCAGTGTTAGCAATTTCCTGATTTCCTGATTTAAACCACATAAACACAAGTCCCTGATTTTGTGTACCTTTTTGTTTTTGAGCGGAATTTCTCTTTGTGCTGCTTTTGCCAGACTAAAGTTGCTTGCCACTAACCCGTAGCTATCCGCCGCACAGGTGACTGACCAGCTTCTGTGGGATTTGATGTCACCTTTAGATCGGTTCAATTGAAGATGGAAACACTGGAGTCCGAGCTGACGTGTCCAATCTGCCTGGAATTGTTTGAGGACCCCCTCCTGCTGCCCTGCGCCCACAGCCTGTGCTTCAACTGCGCCCACCGCATCCTGGTCTCGCACTGCTCCAGCACCAAGCCTCTTGAGTCCATTTCCGCCTTCCAGTGCCCCACCTGCCGCTACGTCATCACGCTCAATCAGCGCGGCCTGGAGGGCCTGAAGCGCAATGTGACGCTGCAGAACATCATCGACCGCTTCCAGAAGGCCTCTGTCAGTGGGCCCAACTCCCCCAACGAGAGTCGCCGGCCGAGGCCCTACAGCGCCACGCTCGGCGGGAGCGCGAGGGGCAGCCCCGCCAGTAGCGCCATGTCCCTAGAGCGCGTCGGCTGCCAGTTCTGCGATCAGGAGCCCCCACGGGAGGCGGTCAAGACGTGTGTGACATGCGAGGTGTCGTACTGCGACCGCTGCCTGCGGGCCACGCACCCCAATAAGAAGCCCTTCACCAGCCATCGTCTGGTGGAGCCGGTGGCAGATGCTCAGCTGCGTGGGCTGGCCTGCTTGGAGCATGAGAACGAGAAGGTCAACATGTACTGCGTGGTGGACGACCAGCTGATATGCGCTCTCTGCAAGCTGGTGGGACGGCACCGCGAACATCAGGTCACCTCGCTTAGTGATCGCTTCGACAAGCTTAAGGTGAGTCCTATACCTGATTCTTAAGGCAAGACACCCCAGGTGAATAGGGTAGAAAATCTAACTTAATAGATATCAATATACTGATTATACAGTGACCGGAAAGTCACATGTAGGAGAAAAAAAACAAGCTGTGGCCACAGTCTTGCAACTCATCCCCTCGGTTTATAAACTGTACTCACAGATTCATAAATTGTTCCTTCGGTTTAACGAATCTCGCCCACAGATTAATAAACCACACCCACAAATTTCCAATTTGTGCGCTCAGATTTGTAAACAGTACCCACAAAAACAATGCTTTTTCCTGAAGTGCCTTGCCTTAAACAGCTGTTTCTATAATGAAGTGCTAATAACAGTGAAAACAGTGAAGAAATAAGCAATAGTAAGGGTTCTTGTTGACTGGTTTTAAGCCAAATAATTCAAGGTGAACTCTTTTGTTAAAGGGTTAGTTTACCCAAAAATTCTGTCATTAATTACTTACCCTCATGTCGTTCGACACTCATAAGACCTTTGTTCATCTTCGGAACACAAATGAAGATATTTTTGTTGAAATCCGATGGCTCAGAAAGGCCTCCATTGGCAGCAAAGACATTTCCTCTCTCAAGACCCATAAAAGGTACTAAAGATGTCGTTAAAAAGTCCATCTCACTACAGTGGTTCTACAATAATTTTCTACAAAATGATGGAATAAGTTCTACAAAAACAAAAATTTAAATAACGACTTTATTCAACAAGTTATTGTCTTTCGTCTAGGCCTCTGACATGAACTCACGATGCACCACGACGCATGCGCGAGAATATGACGTGGAGCCGGCGTTCAGGCATCCAGGAAATGCACACTTTAGCACCATTTTGAGCACTACGCCAAGACCTAAAGCACAATCAATGTAGAATTTAACAGCTTAGATACGGCGCGTCTTCCTCTGCTTGTAAACAAAGTTCCTCGCTTCCGCCAGCTCTACGTCATATTCTCGCGCATGCGTCCTGGTGCTTCGTGAGTTCACGTCAGGGCCCAGACGGAAGACAAGAATAAAGTTGAACAAAGTCGTTATTTAGAATTTTTTTTCCGCACAAAAACTATTCTCGTCACGTCATAAAATTATTGTAGAACCACTGTAGTGAGATGGACTTTTTAACGACATCTTTAGTACCTTTTATGGGTCTTGAGAGAGGAAATGTCTTTGCTGCCAATGGAGGCCTTTCTGAGCCATCGGATTTCAACAAAAATATCTTCATTTGTGTTCCGAAGATGAACAAAGGTCTTACGGGTGTCGAACGACATGAGGGTAAGTAATTAATGACAGAATTTTCATTTTTGGGTGAACTAACCCTTTATATCTTTGTTGTCCTGCATCATGTATTGTAACCATTTATGCAAAGTTGTTTTTTTCTCTTTAGTAAGCTAATTTCATTTCATTAGCATCAACCTAACCCATTCTATGCAATATTTGTCGGCCTTCATAGTGGAGTGGAGTGCATAGTAGCAGCCAGAACTGCCCAGCTGTTCCTTTGAGCAGGACTCATTATCATATTAGATGAGTCTGCAGTCCCTAAAGCCATTCTCTGTTCAGCACTGAAACGCAATGCTGACCTACTACAAAGAGCCTGATTGCTGAATCAGGGCTATAATACAGAAGCTCACACAGAGCCACAGAACTCCCAACCTGTGAATACAGTTGCGTCCGTCAGTATAATCATTCGCAGCTGCAGAAGGCCAGAATTACATCCGTGCCTTGTTTTTGCAATGCCATCATAACTTCAGAGTAGCTCTTTATAGGTTTCCTCTAGAGCCTTCCATTACCTCTAATATCCCTGCGAGGGTTAAGTTACAAGAGAAGTGCAGGTTAAGGTCGCTAGTGCTATGTGCTTGTTGAGTTCTCATGAGGTGGATTTGTTAATATGAGCCCAGTTAGAGGCCTTTACACCTTCATAATCTCGCTCCCATGAATAGGCTACCATTGACTTCTGTATCAGCATTATAATAGCAGGCATAGAGGGCACATGTGATCTCCCTGTGATCTTGTATCCCGGTTGACCTCTTTGTTCACACCAGCTCACACAAAGGAAATTCCGATCATTGATGCACGCTCTCCCAATCTGGTTTTTGAAGAAAACGATGCGGCTCTGCTGAAACTGCCTCGATTGTGCTAGATGAACTTCATTGTGTGTTGCCGAAAGTCGATACCTGAGAAAGTTGCTTCTATTTTGTCCCAAGGTCTTCTTGCAGGGAAACAGAAAATAGGCTGGCAGTATGCAAAGGTTACAGCATCCAGATCGACATTTAATTTCCTCTAGGAATCCCGGTGGACTGAGAGGATTACCTCGGTTTTGAATTACTCAGTGGAATGTTGTCTCCATAATTACCTCTTCTGCTGTAGGTATACGCATTCCACACGGAACCTGTAACAGTCTTGACTTATTTCGTTAAAAAAAAGTTGTGCTATATGTAAAATAGGATGCCAGGTCTAAAATGCACTTTTAATGCAAAACGTCTGGATTGGGGTTTGTATCTACATTGCAGAGGCTTATTTGAATGTTCCCCTGCTGAAGCTTTGAACCTGTCTAACTTTGAACTTCCAATCCACAACCTAAGAAGAGGGAGAGCGCAAAGACGCCGTCAGGGCTCAGGGCTTCAAACTTTTAATCTTCTTCCGGCTCAAGTAAAATGAGAAATCCTTGTTTGTACGTAAGCTTCATGGTGGATGATGATGATTCGAACAGTTCCACACGTTTAAATGAGCTCTGCCGTTTCCTACTCAACATTCGCAGAATTGCGTATTACAGTTATTGTGAAGCCAAATGGCAGGCTCTCCTGCAATAAAGTCAGGGTAAGGTATAGGCATGTACCTATGTCCTGAAAAAAAAAGAATTTGGCTTTCAATTTTTTTCGTTCTTCTTTTTGCTAAAATAATAAGTGATTTTATGAGTTTTGAACAGATTTACTCTGTCACTTAATTAGTTACTTAATTATTTAATTAGAAGAAATTAGGAGATTTCAATTGAGCTCCTGCACATTGTGTTTGGGGGAAGTGGCTATTAGCTATTTAAATTAATATTTAATTATGCATGGCTGAGAATTAAATATTTGTTTATATCATAAAAGACATCTGTACCAGCAGTTCTTGGTACCAATTTCGGCACCAGAGCAAAAACTTTTAAATTAACCCTTGTGTATCAATTTAAAAAAGTTACTCTGAGGTCCTTATGCTAGGTTCACACCGAACACGAATAGAGCGTCTGGAGCGGGTGACGCGATTTTGCCTCATTCGCGCGTCCAGTTCGGACAAATTAAGCGTTTTGTGCATTCGCGCGTTTGAAGCCCAAGTTAAAAAATATGAGTTTGGCTTCAAAAGTTTGGCGTCTGTTCGCGCCGCGTTAACCAATCAGGAGCCTGCTTGCGTAGTGAAGTGACGTGATAAACGGGGGCAGGCCCACCCGGAGTCACTCATTCAAAACAGTGGCTGTGTTTAAGGAATTCTGGACTGAAAGACTAAATGACCTTGGTACCTATACCATTATTATGGTATGACAATGATGTAAATTGTTGTTACTGTTCTTTCATGCATTTAATTAAAAAAAAATTTTTTTAAAGTCACTCATTCAACATGGAGGCTGAAGTACCGCTGAAAGCGGCCGTCATCCAGGAGCAGCTCCTGGAGCGATTCGAACGCGCGTCTTTTACGTTTCAAACGCTCGCTTTATACGCGCGTCCAATTCGCTTTGGACGTGCAAATGGATTCCAAAAGTTCAAACATCCAACTAGACGCGATAGACGCGAATTTGCCGCTCAATTCACATTCTGTGTGAACGCAGCATTAGAGGACAAAAATGTCCATCATAAAATTTCGAAACTTGGGAGCACAGACTTAAGTTTGGTCTCATTTTAAAGAAGAGCCTTGGCAGACTATTGTTGAAGAAAAAAAAGTTCAAAAAGTTATAGAGGTTTAAGTTTTTGAAAATGATTTATGAACATTATTTTATATATATATAAAAAATTATATATATATATATATATATATATATATATATATATATATTATGAAACATGTTGAACTCTAAAACTGCTAGAAAATCAAAGCCTAAATCTAAATAAGTTTTGTTCCAAATTTGAGGTTGATATCTCAAAAAATGAGCTTTCACTAAAAAATATTTTTTTGGGGCGAAGTACCAAATTTTCCCCATTAGATGCCAGCAAAGCTCCACTGGTACACACAGTGGTTGGATTTGTGATTTGCAGTAGAGTTTTTCTCTCTCAAATATTACACGGCACATACTCTGACATCCATACCAACACACCCACACAATTATAGCTGCATAAATTATCCACTTGGCTCTATAATATGCAGAAGCAGAAAACAGAAATAACGCATTTGCTTTATAGGCCAAACCTGAGAAAATGGCACCATCTGGTAAAAAAAATTTTTTAAATTTAATTTTGAAGCCTTGCCAACAGAATGAAATTCTATTAAAAAAGACTGCATTTATTGTATAGTTAAATGGCCCTGGGATTAAAAATTGCAGTTTTCAATTGGGTTTCAATAGGAACATTTTTGTTCTTAAGGTCCTGAGTGAACTATTTTGTGTTACTAGTGTAAATTAAGGATTTATTAAAGGAAATGGGGGTAAAATAGTAAAATTACAATAAAAATACACACTTGTGCCAAAATTGATGCAGTTGGCATTAAGCCAAGCAAAATTATCAACAAAAAAAACCCTGAAAAAGACACAAATGGTCCACACAAGGGGGACGCAAAAGGTCGCACAAGGGATAAGTACTAAATGTTGTCCTATTTTCTCTCATCTGTTGGTTATCACTGTAATTCATCGCAGTTTCTGATTCAATCACACATTTAAATAAGGTTGTCAATCCAGAAAATTTGCAGTGTACTTAGCAGCATGAAAAACTAAACTTATATTCAGACTGTGAATGGGTAATAAACAGAAAGCAAGAGAAAAACCCTCCCTTTATAATCATTAATGCTGTCAATCTCTGAAGCGCAAGCTCACTGAATTCTGCACTCTCGTGAAAACTCCCATTATAATAAAAAAAAAACCTTAATTGTACAACGAATCTGTTATATACATTGTGTTTACACTTTGTAAGTTATAATGAAAGAATTCACGATTTTTGTGCGTTTTTACGTTGAACAAAACAAAGCTTGTGCATTTTCAGCAGTGTTAAGTGAATTCTGACTAACTTACTGACTAGCACCTCAGATTGTAATTGTAGTAATATTTCATGCATATTTTTACTGCATTTACTGTATATAAATGTAGCCTTGAGCAGCATAAGCGACTTTGTTTAAAAACAAAACATTTTTGAATGGTAGTGTATAAAAATTGTTTGATTGGGTTTTCAGTGTTGATCCTCTCCAGTTTTGTTACAGGCAGCTAATTGATTGAAGAGCTGGTACTTCTGTTGTGGCGTTCAACTTTGTGTGCTATACTTCAAGGAGCTAATGAGCTGCCATTCGTTTATAACCTCATCAACACCTCTTCACGCACTCTCCACTTCTAAACAGCAGCGGAAACGAGCCAAGACAAATATTATGTTTAGGCGTGCGCTGTCCACTGCACTCAGCATGCGCCTTCCGTCCTCCTATTGATCTCACCCGTCTCCAGCGTTTGAACGTGCCTTACATGAGTAACATTGGACGGTGAGGCCTTCAAAGCATGACAGCAGTCTCACAAACACTCAGGGATTAGGTTTTACAAAGCCAAAACAAAATATGAAAAAAGTGGCGATTAAAGGCTTAATTTCTATTTCGGAAAAGTTGCAAGTCGCAGCAGTCAGCTTTGATTAAAGTTCCACCCGGTTTGGCGTTTGGGCCTCTTACTCTAAGCTCCTTAGGGAAGCTGTCTATCTTCTCACAGATATATGAGCCCAGCTCAGCAGACACCAACTCGCCCAATTCTGCTGCATTCAGTGAGCCATCGCTGGGGTCATTTTCAAAAACAGACAGTTTTAAAAGCCAAAAGAGCAAGTCAGCTGAAAAGGTGCTTGATATGAACTGGGCTTTCCTTTCTACATCAGCTTCAGCCAGATTTCCCTACTGCAGCCACATTGGCCTGGTTTTGCCTGTCCTTTAGCCCAAGGTGTTCAGAGGAGATAATGCAGAAGGCAATATGCCATGTTTATGAAACTAAGCACTATGGAAATACTCCTCATTGAGGGTAATGAAAGGTAAAGATGTTGTGTGCACTTACAGCTGTGCTCTGACTTACACCCATATTCAGGGGACAGACTGTGACACTCAATATCAAAACTATGTTGTAATAGTCAGTGTATCAACCTATTTTAAAGTGGTAGCTTAAAGGAACACTCCACTTTTTTTTTAAATAGGCTCATTTTTCATCTCCCCTTGAGTTAAACAGTTGAGTTTTGCTGTTTTTGAATCCATTCAGCGCGATCTCCGGATATGGCGGTAGCACTTTTAGCATAGCTTAGCATAGATCATTGAATCAGATTAGACCGTTAGCATCTCGTTCAAAAATGACCAAAGACTTTTGATATTTTTCCTATTTAAAACTTGATTCTTCTGTAGTTACATTGTGTACTAAGACCGACGGAAAATTAAAAGTTGCGATTTTCTAGACCGTTATGACTAGGAACTATATTCTCATTCCTGCGTAATAATCAAGGAACTTTGCTGCAGTACCATGGGTGCAGCAGGCACAATGATAATAGTCCCCAGCTAGGTAACTTCCAACGTGACCGGCACTAAGGCTGAATCCGAAATACCCACTATACCCTCATATAGGGCATTATTTTAGGGGACAGCCATTTGTAGTGGTGTCCGAAACCATAGTTATTCAATCCCACATTGCACAGCAATAACTAGTGTACAGCCTATGTACACACAGCGGCTGTCCGAATTCACTCACTCGTTTTCATTCATTCCTTCAAGTGAACTGTATTAGCGGACTAACGTAGGGAATAGTGAATGAGGGTTTAGGGGGCGGTTTCGGATTCAGCCTAAGTTTGTGTAGTTGCAGAGTTGCAGCCGGCAAATTAGGTAGTGTGGATTTACCTGTGCATTGTAAAGGTTCGAATCTGCTCTCCTCCTCCCTTCTGCCCCAGTCTTCAGCCACACTTTCTTCCCTTACACGTTCAAAAAGCTCATCTTCAGTGTATTCTGAGATAGATACGGTTCAGGATCTGCACCAAAGTAAATATCTTCTGAATCATCTCTCTCAAACAAGCAGGTTGTCACGTTGGTTATGTTGACGGAAGTTAGCCTATTTTCAGGTGCTGCGTAATATCATTGCACCTGCTGCACTCATGGTACGGCAGCAAAGTTCCTTGATTATCACGCAGGAATGAGAGTGTAGTTCCTAGCCATATCGGTCTAGAAAATCGCAACTTTTCATTTTCCGTCGGTCTTAGTACACTATGTAACTACAGAAGAGTCAAGTTTTAAATAGGAAAAGTCTTTGGTCATTTTTGAACGAGATGCTAATGGTCTAATGAGATTCAATGATCTATGCTAAGCTATGCTAAAAGTGCTACTGCCAGATCCGGAGATCGGCTGAATGGATTCAAAAACGGTAAAACTCAACTGTTTAACTCTAGGGGAGTTGGAAAATGAGCCTATTTTCAAAAAAAGTGGAGTGTTCCTTTAAGATACAAGCCAGTTTCATATATTTTCATGGCTGATGCATGGTTTTGGCAAATCAGGGTTGACTTTATTCATAACCAATACGGCATTTGGCTTTATGTGACCTAAGACAACACTGAGGAAAATTGTATACATTTTTTTATTCAATTTATTCTCAAAAGGCCTATTTAAGAAAAACCTCAGATGCAACATTTTCACTTGATATTATAGGCAGAATAATTTTTTTTTAAAATAATAACATAATTTGTGTTTCATGGGGAAAAAAAACAACCCCTACATAAAAATAACTAATATTGTTTATAAAATAAAGTTTTCAACTTATAATTATAATCAATAATTAGTCTACAGCAGTGTCTTAAGGCCCAATTAGGCTGTACTGAATTATGAACTGAAGCGAGATCATATTAATGCCTTTACTGTCGCTATTCCAGATCATTTAAAGTCCTGCATTGATTCAGTCTTCCACATACGATATTTTTGGGGAAAATCCCAACTAGTAAAATATGTCCAAGTTTATGTAAAAATAGCACTAATGTAAGTAGCTCATCAGAAATTATATCACATCACGTTCTTTCTCTGAGGTAAATTAAAAGTTTCTCACAGCGCAAATTATTCCAAAAACTATGAAGAGTATATAACCTGATGAAGCTTGATGCTTTGTTTTCTAAATGTGATGAGGACATTTACATGATGTTCACATGGATGAATAACATAGCCCGCACTGCGCATATGATAATGAGCTCAGATGGGAACCACTGTAGGCTACCTCTTGTTGGTTTCATATGGATTACATAATCAGAAAATTATGTAGACATTTCAAGCTTACTATAGACATGTTCTTCATGTCTGTGAGGTATTTGTTGAGTTTCAGTTTCAATAGTACATCCGGGTGCCATGTGTTCCCCAGGTAAGTGACGCACCCGGCCATCCACATGATGTAAAAGAAAACGTGATTCATCAGACCAGGCCACCATCTTCCATTGCTCCGTGGTCCAGTTCTGATGCTCACATGCCCACTGTTGGCGCTTTCAGCGGTGGACAGGGGTCAGCATGGGCACCCTGACTGGTCTGCGGCTATGCAACCCCATACGCAACAAACTGTGAGGCACTGTGTATTCTGACACCTTTCTATTAGAACCAGCATTAAATTCTTGAGCAATTTGGGCTACAGTAGCTCGTCTGTTTGATCGGACCACACAGGCCAGCCTTCGCTCCCCACGTGCATCAATGAGCCTTGGCCGCCCATGACCCTGTCGCCGGTTCACCACTGTTTCTTCCTTGGACCACTTTTGATAGACACTGACCACTGCAGACCGGGAACACCCCACAAAAGCTGATATTGTCTCAAATTAATATTTCTAATTTGAATTGTGCAATATTTTAGGCCAGCATGTTTGGTTATAGCGTTTTGTAACACTACATCACTACATATTGAAAAAAAGGGAAACTTCTTACAGGAAAAGCAGTTCTGTTTTAAACATAGCTAAGCTACTGTCACGCTACTAAAAAACTGTTAAGTCAGTAGCATTTTCCTTTTATTTAGTTACGCCTCAACTCTGGTAATAGTCTATTACAATAAAATGTGTTTTAATGGTTTTTGCTGCTGCTATTGCTTTTTGGAACATGTCTCTTTTTCTTTTTCTCTCCCATCTGTATGGAAGCGTGCCAGTTTTTCGCAGCTGCGTGAGAACAGAGTGAAGCAAGAGTGCTAGTTGTTTCTGTATGGAGGCGTTCAGAGACATTCTTTGGGCCTTTTTTTCCCTCTCTCCTGTGTAAGCGTGCACATACCTGGTACATGATTGCGTGCAAAAATGACCACATGTGTGTAATGCATGGTGCATGCTGTGAAGAGATATAGTGACAGGTTATCAGAAGTGAATTTAGAGGCTTGTTATTAAACTGCTTTGAACTTTTTGCTCCCTATACACAATTAATGCAGTGAGGAACTGAAAAGCTTTTAAGAGCAGTGAAGTGGAGTCATAAACCTTACAATGCGATCCAACCTTCTTTGGTCTCAAAGTTCAGGAGTTTCTAGAGTGAGGGGATGGGGGGCTAATGTGGTGTTTCTTTGCTTTGTGCTGTGTTGTGAAGTGCAAAGCACCGCATGTATCATCTTCCAGCTGCATACATGATGGACAATATCAGTAATGCTCAGAGAGTGGGATTAAAAACTGTACTGGCTCTGGTTTTAAGAGATTATTCCACTCAGTCTTGCCCCTCTTTGAAATGGGATTTATGTATTAGTAATTCATGTAGATTCTTTTGCACTCATGTTCTACCTTTATTTCTTGTTTGGCCTGTCGTGGTTCTGTAAAGTCATTTGCGCGAGCTATTTTGCTTTGGAATGTCATCTTTAAAGAATTAGTTAATGTCTTTCCAAACCCGTATGACTTACTTTATTCTGTGTAAGAAATGGAGAAAGTTTAATGCCTCTGTTGGTCACTACATGAAATTACAATGAACAGTCTTCAAAAATGAAACAAAAGTATCAAATAAGTACTTACTATATTCTGAGTCTTCTGAAGCTATACAATAGCTTGAATCTGAATGACAAATCGGACTGATCCGGTTCTTGAGTTCAGTCAATGTTCTCTAAAGAATACTTTAAATATAGTGCATGCATTTATGTTTTAATGTGTCATGTTATGATGAAGCATATGACGGGGCGATGCGTAACAGATCATTAGTAGCATAAACATTTATTCAATAAAACAAAAGAACAATATCCAACAAGAGAATCAAACAAAACACATACAACACTAGACCAAGAACTGAAAGAACTAAGGCCAATATACACAAGATTATGAACTGAATACAAAACAGGTGTGATATAATCAAAGAACCAGTTAATCACCATGACAACCAATGAAAACATACTTGGTAACCATAACAACAAAGGAAACAGGAAACAATGAATACAAACTAAAAGTCCTTGAAAATGAAACTGAAATAACAACAGAATGTGACTGTGATTTATTATTATTTTTTTTTTTATAAACAAACCATCCAAATTAATATAAATAAATTAATAAATAAACATTTGATTATTCCTTCAAATAGCTTGACTATAAAGCTTATATAATTGTTAAAATAAAAGCTGTTCTGTTTTAACAGCAGCTAAGCTACTGTCATGCAACTAAAAAACAGTAAAATAAGTATTGTTTCTCTTTTTGTGCAAGAGTGACCACTTTTTTGATAAACATTTATTTAAATTGCATGGAAAGAGCGACCAGTACATTCTTCAGAACTTCTCCTCTTGTGTCACACAGAAGAAAGTCATACAAGTTTGGAATTTTCATTTCATTTTTTTCTCCCTGATTCTCTACCGCAGACCTCACTGTGGTTTTCACAGAGAATTGGTTTTGTTCAAGCTTTGATGTGGTGGCATTTATCTGCATTCCTCCATCTTTGTCAGTCAACAGTTTTCAGGATCTAGTGCGGTTCCTAATAAATTCTTTACTATGTTCTGTGTGGCTTGTGGTCGATTGTGAACAAAAATCTTTTCCGGCCATGTTTTCAAAGACCAAAAATCTTTTAATTGCTCCGCTTCCACTTCCATCCGAGCTATTCTAATCCCAGCAGTTTAAAACTTAAGGTGACCAGGGTCTCTGCTAGGGATGCTTGGCGCTTTTCCGCCAAGAGTTGGAATGTCAGAATACAGACCAAGGTAGGAATTTCCTGAGGCCTCTCTCCATCAGGACGATGCTCATCCTGCACGACTGAAGCATGTTGTCCAGCAGCCAAGAACGCTGCCTGTCCACCAGCATGCCTGCAGTGTTTCTGAGACCTCTCTCCTTGTTTCTCGGCCCCTGAGGAATACCAAACCTCCTCCTCCTGGGACACTCATTGACTATGACAAGACCGCCCTCCACCTATTCTTCCCCTTCGGCTTATCTCTACTTGTGCCAATGAGTTGAGGTGGACAGACAGCCTGGATCTTATCACAGACAAATGAAGGTCACTGTGAACATTGGACAAGATGGAACAAACTTAATGAACCCATGAAATCAGGTTGTTTTTTTTTGGTGTTGTTTTTTTACAGTATGTTGGGTGTATCAATGGTATTATTCAAACAAAAAATAGGCTACTGTACAAAATTTTGGAGTCAGTAAGATTATTTAATGTCTCTCCAAAGCTCATCAAAGCTGCAACTATTTTACCAAAACTATTTTAATATATTTTAACTCTTTCCCTACCATTGGTGGAAATTTTCGTCATTTATGAGACAACGCTTCCCCGCCATTGACAGAAATTTCCAGCTTTCTGTGTTTTCACTGTTATACGGTAGGTGGCATTCTAGAGAACTTTTTTTGGGTGGTGGCGAATGTGGTCCATTTTCCCAGATTAAATAAATTCAGTATTTAAAGTAGAATTTAGACTAAATCAATTTGGGTCAATCTAGGAATTTAGACTAAATTGATACTGAAATTTAATTCTCACTATTGTTATTTAAACATTTAATATAAGCAGATGGAAGGGACTTATAATTTTTTGATATGTGTTTAAATATCCCATTCTCTATTCAACAGACCTCTATGAGCAAACTTAAATAAACTTTCTATCTTCACCAGCGAGGAAGTATTAAGTTGGCCAGTTGGTCCTTGGAGCATGCCTTACTCGTTTCATGCATTTAAAAGAGTCTGGAAAATGAGATATATTGCGGGTTCCAGACTGAATTTTCATTCTAAGGTTTTTTGAGATTTTTTCCTTGCCTATTCAGCCCACTTTAAAGAGCAGACACCTCATGCATGCTTTATTCCCAAAACCACCCTTAATGGACTGTTAAAAATGTCACCTATCAGCTGTCCATAGTACAAATGTCAAAGAGCCTGGGGTCCAAAAACTCTGCCATGCTGCCTCACACAGGAGAATTCCAACACTGTGCTTATTTTCCATCATACAGTCTGTTTATCTTGACTCTGGCGTTAAGTCTTGTGCCATGCATGCTAATTATTCTAGAAGATTAGAACCCGAGGAGGTAAAAATAGTTTGTGCCATCTTCATAATTATACATTCTGCATCACAATGTGATCCAAAATCCTTTCCCTATCAGTACGGAAAAGCAAGGTAAACAGTGACATTTTCAGCAAAAGTCAATTATAAGTGGAATTTCTTATTTACCCCCCACCAGGCACTAACTAATAGCTGTGGTATATTAGTTTGAAAGCTTCCTTATTGGAGAAGGTCCTTTGCTTGTAAATTTAGATCAAATGGTTGCTTCAATGTTGTGATAAATAATTCTAAAATTGTGTGTGTGTGTGTGTGTCTGTCTGTGACATGTTTTTTTATATCGCAGTGGGGACTTAGACCTGAATGCACACAGACTCATGGGGACTCATGTCACTGTGGGGACCTAAATTGAGGTACCCATGGGTACAAAAGCTTATATATCATTCAGAATGAGTTATTTTAAAAATGTAAAAATGCATAAAGTTTTGTTTGATGGGTTTAGGGGTCGGGTTAGTGTAAGGGGAGAGAATATGCAGTTTGTACAGTATAAAAACCATTATGTCTATGGAGAGTCCACACAAAGATAGTAAACCAGACAATATTAGTATATGTTGTTGTTTTTTTGAAAATGAAAATGTCATTGGATTGTAATCCCAAATTAAAATGTCTTAAAACCTATTTGGACGGGATTCGTTTTTTGGACATATGTCTGTAAATATATAGTAATTGTTTCTGTTGACATGTAATATTTAACGTCAGTTCACACAATATAAATGTGCTTTCACTGAAATAGGCTTGTGCTCCGGATTATGCACTATGCATTTGTGTCCTGCATTTTGCGTTATGCATATGCATTGCCACCACACATTTAGCACTGAATCTTATGCATAAAATACTAAACATGAAGCATAAGCAATATATATATATATATATATATATATATATATATATATATATATATATATATATATATATATATATATATATATATATATATATATATAGATGATATTATTAGGAGATAAAAAAGTAAAATGCAATGAGTTTGTTCTCATTACTGAACCTATAATCCTGCAATGCACATTAAAAGGACAATTAGTTCAGATCATTTTGCCCCTTTTTTGTTTTGTTTTGTTCAATGTTCAGAAAAACAGAAGACAGTTTCTGAACAACATAAACACACTTACAACTTCCCCTTGTCTCCCTGCTACAGTCACAATGCTTAGTTTGGAGCTGTTGCACAGTGGGTAGTGTACATGCTTATGTGTCGTGACACATAAAAGCTGTTGTGTTCAGGGTAATGTGGGCTTGAGTCCGGTCTGTACCATGTCTCATGCTCTATCCTGTAATGCTTTACATGAGTAAATGCTTTACATGAGCAACGAAGTGTTATGCATTAAAGGGGTCCTATAATGCCCTGTTTATGTTAATGTAAAATAAGTCTCCGATGTGCCCAGAGTGTGTATGTGAAGTTTTAGCTCAAAATACCCCACAGATAATTTTTTATAGCATGTTAAAATTGTCACTTTGGTGAGCAAAAACGTGCCGTTTTTGTGTGTCCCTTTAAATGCAAATGAGCTGCTGCTCCCGGCCCCTTTTCAGGAAGAGGACAGGGCTTCAAGAGCTCATGTTAGCAGCTCTGATTACCTCATGCAGGCACGCATTGAAAAGGTTAGAAACTGTTCAGCCTTTTATGTTCAAACCGGAGCCGGATAATGATGGAGAGACTCAAGAAGATGTGAAAACATGTAGAATGCAACAGGACGTTTCTGAATGGTTAGTTGATAAATTTATTTAGCTGTCATTGATTAGCATATTCTGTCATGATAATCTATAAATCTCTCATGTGGGAACTGTTGTAAGATGCCTTCAGAGCTTGAGAATATATGCTGCATGAAGACAGAACATGTATAGTTTAGTTTAATTATGGTTATAACCAGTGGTTAAAGTGGGATTTGGCAGGTGGGGGAACCCTCAAAATTTTGTGTAGGTGCATCAGGGAAAAATGACTCACCGTGGGTCAACATATTGAGTATAGCAATACTTTTTGGGACAAGAGTGTCACTGTGGCACCAAGTATCAATACAATAATATATGATGGTCCAAATATTGTGGCTATTCTCACATCCAGTCAAAATAGCTCCCATATTGACTGGTACTGTGACTTGATTTGTCCTTTTAACTCCACTGCAACCAGACCCAAATTAAGAACACGTAGGGCCCTGGGGCTATAACAAACCCAAGGGCCCCCATAGTAGCCGATCTTGGTGCCACAACGTTTTCTACCACAGAAATAATTTGTTTTAGTTTTTTAAACAAAAAAGATACAATGAGTATATACTGTCTGAATATTCAATTTTAATATTAAGTAGGCCTATATATAAATATTCCAGGCTGCAACACATTAACAGTATAAATGCATTAACTCCAGATATGAGGTCAAACAGCAAACAGTTTTTCAGAAACAGCAAGAACTTTTGAGCATACAACTGCCTTAAAGAGTTTTAAAACCAGTGAGGTCCCAAATTTGAGCTATTTTGTGGGGTTTGTGGGGCATGGTCCCCCAAGAAAAATTTGATTTCTCTGATCTATATATGTGCATTTTAAGATGTTTGAAGGCTAAAAAAAAGATTGATAAATAGCTTTCAAAACCATGTTAGTGGGCAGTAGATTATCTGCCATACCTGCTCTCTCCTCATTTCATCACTCTCATATTTCTATAACTCTCCTCATTTCTACCACTCTTTCACTCTTTCTTTTTCTCAGTCTCCTTCTCTTGCCCTGTCTCTTCCCCTCCTAAAGCTGAGCTCTGACTGATAGTCTTCTCATTTTCGTCTGTGTCAGTGAAGAAAGTAAACATAGGGTTGTTTAACATTTCTATCCCAAAACAGCTGTCAAATATGAAATGTTTAGTTTAGCTACTTACGTCTCGCACCGTTTACTGAAGTGTTGCGCGAGCCTTTTGTGGACATAAAGCCCACCTACTTAAATGTGATTGGTCATCTCAAATATTTTGACATTGACGAGCGGTGACAGACCGCAGGCAGCTCAGATGAGATGATATCCTTGCAGCACTGAAGTAGTGTTAATACTCTATTAGTCAATTATTTCACAACATTTATTATATACACCTCGAAAAATACAGAGGTTGTGTAGGCAGTCTATAGTTTACCTCAACACTTAAGTTTACATGAAAAAAAAAAAACTTCAGTTTACATGGTCGGAGCTATTCAGTTTGGTTCAGCTAGTTTCGCCACAGAGCCTTTACTGTAAACATGATGTTGCGCTTGTATTCAAATAGATTTAGCGACTGCCTGGCTCTCGTTATCACTTCAATAGAGCGGCGAAATCGCTGAATGAGTTTGTCAGCGCTGTGCGTGAGATGATCCAGCTGCGCTCGCGCTGCAACTGCTGAATCTATTTATTTATTAAATTATCTGAGGTGCCGGAACACAGTTCCGGACCGTTCTGGCCCACTTTAACCCCTGGTTATAACTTATGTTGTCATCTTGCTTTTATGACATGCTGTTGCATTTGTGTTACGTACTGTATTGAAATAAATGTGAAAAGACAGATGTGACTCTACTACAACAACTCTTCCTCTTCTAGACATGGCCTCACGCCCTTTATTGAGTGTTCCCGGGGGCAGGGTTTATGTAAATTTCAGGGTTAGTGATGTCACTAACCCAGGAAGAAAGCTCCTTGTAGTCCCTACCAGCCGTTTGTTGCAGTCCTTAAAAAATGATTTCTGTAAAAGAAAATACCTCCCTTTGCTTTGAACTTTGAGTGTCGTAACTTTGCAGATATTGTTTATGCTCAAACAGCAACATTACACACTAACTAAAGTTTAAAAAGTGAAATCCTAATCAACCACCCCTTTAAAAAACAATTTAGAATTAATTTGAAATATTTTAACATAAAAAGAGACAGTTGGAGTGCTTGGTGTACAGCAGTAGTTAAATGGCATTCAGGCTGGACGTGGGCCGTGCAGAGTAGATTCACAGGCTTTTAACCAGCAGGTAAATTCTCACAAGATTTTTTGAAGGTTTTTTTTTTTTTTTTGAGACATTTTACAGTAGGTAAACGATGCTTTAATCCTTACCAGCATGGGAATTCACAATATTTAAGAAGTCACTGATCAAACAGGATTGAAATAATGGAAAAAGTCTGGTAATTATTACATTATCCCACCTCTCCATACAAAACTAATCCGGTCTAAAAAGGGCTTTTGTTTGTCAAAGCCGTGTCATAAATGAATACTCATGTAAGGTACCCTCTGAGGGTCCAGAATGTGTTCTTGCATTAAAAACATCGAGACAGGGCGCAACGGAATTGAACAGAAGGCATGATTAGAGGTCCATTAACCATATTCTGTGTAACACAAAAGGAAATATTTTGAAAAATGTCTCTGCTTGTTTTTGTCTATATACAATGAAAGGGGTGCAGTGTTGAAGAACCCAGATAGATAGATAGATAGATAGATAGATAGATTGATCGAACGATCTGGAGAAAAGCCAAGTATACTTAATTATACTTTTAAGTATATCTCGATCAAAAGACCGAGTACACGTAGTCCAAATATAATCCGATTTTCCTGTCAGTATAAGTCAAGTATACTTAAGTGCAATTTTAAGTATATTTCTGAGAAGTACATAAAAAGTAGACTGAAAGTTTAAAAGAAGTATACTAATAGCACACTTAAATAAACTTCTTTTTTGTAAGGGTAGCCATCAAAAGTGCTGTTGCTTTGTTTTTTGTTACTCTACAAGCGAGCAAAGTCCTATGGTTGCTGTGTAGATAGCTTCATTTATTATAATGGGAGCAATCCAGTTTTGCTGCACTGCTTCGTAGACAAGATGTAAGAAGTTCCATTTGCATGTTGAATTAATTTTTATGTTTTGTACCATTAGTTGTTAAATGTGCAGTGCCATACATTTAGTAGATTGAACAGCTCATTATTCATTATGAGCCCTGTGGATGTTTTTAACCAAAATGTTTATTAACATTTCATCCAGCCTTCAGCAATTGTTCGAGAAGCCATTTTCTTTACTGACGCAATGCAAGCCACTGCATGTTCGTACTAAACTTATCAAGAGTCCAATAAGCTGCCAATGCAGATTTAGACACACTGACTGGAATTACAGTCTAATAGTAAGACAAAATTATTTGATTCACTCATTTATGTGGATTAATGGACTAATTTGTGTCTTATTTGTTTTAGCAAATCATTTGGCGCAGGAATTTTCCAAGCAGCGTTGTTATTGTAAAATGATTAGAAATCAGTAATTGAAATAAAGCTGAAATAAAATAAAATATAGATATTAATATTTATTATATAAATATTAGATGTGAAACTTAAAATACTCAAATTATTTTTTTTCTTTTTAAAAACGAATTGTTGGTTTAATTTAAAAAGTAAGTTACCTTGTTGCCTTTAAATTTTTAGTTCATTGAAAATATTGGAGTTAATACAGTGAAGGAGATTGGTTTAATCAACAGAAACTCGAAATATTATGTTATCTAAACTACATTAATTATCTACGTTGATTTGACAAAAGAAAAGAAGTTGTGATAAATTATGAAGATATTGTTTTACAGTGTAACAAAATTACTAGAACTTAAATAATTAAAGAAAGCTGAAAATATAAAATTGAAAGCAAATTCAAAATATTAATAAATACTATAATAGCATATAAATACTGCTAAAATATCACTGATTTAAAGACTTGTTTAAATTGTGCGTAATAGCCATAATGAATCAAATTTTAAGCATTTATAGAATTTTGAAAGTGCATCAGAGCCATGGTTCGTATATCAGGAAGTCAGCCTACAGATTGTTCAGAAAATGACAGTTTTCAGCTGCAGTTTGTTAGTGACTCATCTGGCTCGAGCATTTCTCAGTGGTGTTTATTATAGACAAATATTTATTGGTTTGGATGTGCTGCAGAGGCTATCACGGCTGCATTTTTAAAACCCAGATCACACAGTTCTGACAGAATATCTCATAAAGTGCTGCATGGTTCGGAGACTATCATCCAGAGTGTTTCAAAGGCCCATCAAAGGGATTTTTGCCTCTTATGTAGCCAATTAGACACTGAGAACTGTAGTTTAGAGCGTGATACAGTAGTTTCAGTGTCTGTTGCTGCTGTGAGACTACAGTCGTCCCTGTTGTGCATCTCAAATGCCCATCTCAGTCTCCTGCGGTTTGAGAACTAGGCCGTGTCTTTGCTGTGAACCCTTAAAGAAAGCAGCACTTGTCACTCTTGGCGTCTACACTCCCTTTTATCCGCCTTTGAAAACATGTTTACACTTCAGAGAAGTTTTGTCTGTGTGAAGTCGTTCGGTATTCTACAGGCCACTAAGTACAGCCCACAACAGCAATGATCGCCTAAATTTAAAGTCACCTTCCAGTCCATCTGAAGATTATAGTGTTGCCAAGGTCGGAGCTTTAGTGTGTTAGAGACAGCTGCTTCTGAAATCTTTTTCTTGGGATTGCTGTGATGAATCAAGAGATGTCAGTGCAATTTTATGTGTAGAGCTTTATTCGTCTGCAATTTTGCTTTGTGAAATTGTGTGTTTTTTCCTTGAGGGAGGCAGCAGCACACTGACTGCCAGAAGCAGATATGGATGATCGTGCGCAGATCTGTCTTAATTTACTGTGGTAATTTTGGAATGTTGTATTATCCGTAGATTTGCATTTTGTGCAATGCATGTAAGATGATGTGCGATAAAGAATAGTCATAATTTGATATATGACATTCTGACATCACTGGAATATTTTAAATGTCAAACATCCTATCAATACTGTGTAGATTCAGCTGCTAGAAAGAAAAAATAGTGAAATGTGGGGAAACAATTTAAAGAATAAATGTATTTATAAATGAATTTTTTTTTTCAATTTATGGCAGTAACCAAATATTATATATATATATATTTTTATTGTATGTATATTATTTATTTTATTATTATTTAGAACTTATAATAAATAGTATTATTTGAATAATATTACTTTAACATTTTATTTTATGCATTGTAATAACTAAATGTTTGCTTGGTTATCTGTATAGCTTACTTGAGTTTGTTTTAGATTAGGTGCAAGTTTATGAAGTTAAAATGTGAAGTATGAAGTAAAAAAAATATGTGTGGTATGTGTGTGGAATGTGTGGTATGGAAGTGAAGTATGAAATATGAAGTAAAAAAAACAACAACAAAATACCACACCCAAAATGTTCAAATTTTCTCCAAATTATTTGAGTAAAGTCTTTTTATGCAAATTAATAGCAGAAACGTACAGTATGAGAAGACAAAATAAATAGGCATTTCAATAACTGTATCCATTGTAAAATTGGTCAGTTTGCTCTGGCCGCTGGCAGCCTTGCTCTTTCTCAGTGATTATAGGACAGAGAGAGATGGACAACGTGTAGAAGATGAGGACAGAAGGTCTTTTAATGCAGGGCGACAGCATGACTCACCCTTCATCCACAATTGAAAGTTTCAAATGGCAAGTCCCTGCACATGCCGGCCCATGTGCTCTGCCTGAAGAGAGGGAATTCTTGTTTTCGCTTGCTTTGTATTTGAGTCACTTATCTGGGTTGTGCTAACCTATGGATTTTCAATTGAGAAGAACATGTTTGTTTTGAGACTTTCCCCTCGACAGGTCCTATTCTGCAGAACTTACAAACATGAAGGTCTCCAAGGGAGAGAGATTATTGGAAGTGTCAGAAAAAAAGATTAATTAATATCAAATAGTTCATGTTCAAAGGAGTAATAAATTACGATTTCAAACTTGTCTGAACTGAACAAGCTTCCCACAGCCATCATTCAAAGAGGTGCCAGACAAATTTCAATGTTTTTTTTATATATAAATATGGTGCGAAGCTATAACAAGCCTCATTTACATAGAAAGTAGGCATATTTTGCTCTGAAAAGATTGTAAATATTCAAGGCACAGCACTATTTCAGCTCATTTAGCACATTTAAACTGATTTGCGGATGGTTAGCGAATGCTTTGCAGTTTCAAAAGATGGAAAGAGTGAATATATATGACAGATATGCTAGAGAACATCGCTGTCTCTCTCTCTGAGTTGAGGAGCACTCAAACCTTTTACCGCGGACCTAAAAGACATAATAGCAGTAAGTGTTATCTAACATTAGCTAAATTTGTCCAAGCAATGTTTTTCAAGAAAGGAAAACTAGACCTGCATTGATGTAAATTTCAATGAGAACTTAAATGAGAACAATTCATTTTGTTTTCATTCGAAGCCCCGTCAAATGATTCACGGCATTCACAATATCTCCAGGGTGTACATTGTCGACTAATACAACAAACCGCACAATAGCGCAATTGTAGATTTGTTGTTGTTCCCCGAGCACAGCTTTAATAATTTATGTTGTCGCATGCACAACAGTGATCTCTTTCTCTCCACCTCTGCTATGTACCCACCCTCTTTCACCTTGAATTCAAAACACCACTTTTCACAGCCTAATGAGAGTCTGGAGGCAGTGTACGGCATTCCTGGGTGGTGATATAAGTCGTGCACCTGTTCACACTTGTGTACGTTTTACCAAACTACAGCCAAATGTTTTAGGCTTCAGGATCCAAGTGATTTTTTATACTGAAGAACGAGACAAGCCAGAACCCCAAGGCCAATCGGACGGCTTGATTCGTCACTAGCGAGCACGGCGTTCCAAAGAAAGTGAATCACCATGTCATTCGAATCCCGGGAAAATCTAAAGCAGTTAATTGTGTTACATAAATGAAATGTAAAACCATTTAGCAGACATGCCACGTGAGTCAGTCTTCAGCGTTCCCATGCTTGTCCAAATTGATAGCACTTAACTCATTGGCAGATGAGCCAAGGCTTGTTTCTGCAAATTAATTTTTCTGAATAAACCGTTTGTTACGCTGCCTGTCAAAGATGGATGTCAGGCTGAAAGTTGTCTTCAGCTTATGATTACAAGGTGCGTGCAGGGTTGGGTTCGGATACGGTTCAAAGTCAAATGGAGGAGACTGTATCTTTCCAAAAGAGCAAAAGAGTCTCAGAAGTTTTGTGGCTATAAATAAATCACAAGCTTCATTTTGCATCTGAGACCTTTGGATCCTCTCAAGGGCTTGGGCTTTTTGTATAACAGCCTCTGCCATGCATTGTTATCATGTAGTTTCATCAGCTTTGCATGTCTTTTTTTACTCTGTTGTGACCTCTACTGCAATGACCCTGAGTTTGCTCCTGCTCCACAATGGCCATTAGCTGTGACCTCCATGTTCCTCTTTCAAGCAGATGCCAATATCAGACTCCCAGGCATTCAGTAAGAGGAGATAATGGCTTGACTAAAAAAGTTGTCAGCCTCTCTTTCTGGCAGTTTTAAGTATAAAAAAAGTGTGCCATTGTACGTAAACGCACTTCAACCAAAAAAGATCCACGTTTACATCTCTATGTTTTACCCCCTTCTCACTCAGGTCTTACTAATCAGAGAGTAAACGCTGGAATATTCTATTAAATCTGAACAGAAATGTAAGAAAAAACTAGACATCACACACTTGTGAATGGTTAGAGAGAAAAACTGGGTATCATACACTAAACAACCGAGGATCACAAACACTGAATCCAAGAAGATGCATGAAAAATGAAAACAATATGTGTTCTAAAATTGGCTCAAAATAACAAACATGTTTGATATCCTCCAACTGATAGATTCACAGTCTGCAAATCAGGGCAAAAATCTGGGCAAAAGTCGTGTAATGTATTCCAGTATTAAAGTACATAACCTTTTGGATTTGAACTCTACCATTGTAGTAAGTGTGGGCAAGGAAACCTGACCGGATTGCTTTTGTGGTGTAGACACTCGTGCGGTCAAATGTGTTCGAACAACCACAAAAGTTCGAACAACCACCTGTTCTCCACCTACTGACTTATTTACTAGCAGCTTGCACCAGCGCAAACCCTCTTTTGGCATTAAAAAACTACTGTCAGGATTTACTAAAGACATGCAGTGAAAATGGCAAGCACGACAAAAGTGTTTTTTGCTAGTTTCAGCCGACGCAGTTATCACATCCAGCACCACATTGTTTAAATAGCAAATGCACTCATGCCCATCTTTTCGCCGAGGTGTGTTCAGGCGCATTGTTGACGTGTTGCTATTTTGAGGCAACTGAAATCAATTGCACCATTGACCAACAAAAACCCGGTCTAAAGTCAGTAGCAGTATTTTTTGTGTTATTTAAAGGGCGCGTTAGTAATATGCATCTATAGGCGGGTGCACAACGCACGTACACTCTGCACAGCCGCACACAAACATGCCAAATAGTAAATATAAAAGGATTCCTCACTGGAGAAGCTTTCAGTCTTTCCACTTTCCATGTATATAGCAAATCCACCATGGCATGAGCGCAACTGGCTTTTAAAGGGAATGGGAGATGAGACTCTGATTGGTTTATTGCACGTTACGCCCATACCACACCCATGACTCATTAAGAGACTAGGTACAACCCTTTTGGACCATGTGCCTGGCGCACCAACCTTTTTTTCTGTCATTAAACTAGCAAAAGTGGATTCAGACACGCCCTAAGTGCATCTGCGCCATGCACTTCCGACCATGCACTCAGATTGTTAAAATAGGGCCCCAGGTGTAAATGGGAATGTGTCTCCCTCATCTTCTTGTGATCCGATTGACCAAAATGCATCTTAAAGGGGGGGGTCTAATGCTATTTCATGCATTCTGACTTAATACACTGTTAAAGAGTTAGATGCTCATGCTAAACATGGCCAGAATCCTTCCGGATTCGAACAAGTTTCGGAATGTTTTTTTCGAGTATGACCATGTATTTCGTCAGAATGGATGGAATTCCTTGTATGGGCACTTCTCCAGGAAGAGCGTGTGCAAGAGCGCACCCATCAACGTGCTTCGTTCGGGTTACGGGAGCTGTCGGCAGCGCTTTGTTTTTAGACCACAACATCAACAATGTCACTAAAGAAGTGTTTCTGGTTGTGAGGAAAAGATAACCTTGTTTAGCATCCCAAATAATCCAGCGTTAAGGAAACATTGGATGCAGTTTGTTTTTCTGGAGCAGCAACAGACTGCAAGTGTGTTTGTTTGTTCCCAGTCATGAGTCGAAACTGCATCAAATCAGTCTGTGTTTTGCTGGCAATTGGCGCGTAAGTGCATATAATGTAAACAACACGAATGTAACTAAACAGAAATTTTTTGAGATATGAAGGATTTGAAAATGACTTTACACTTTTTTTGGAAAATGGAAATAATGGATCTGACATCATTTTGGAAATGATGTGTTTTTTTTTTGGAAAAGTGTACAGGGTAGGAGGAGGAGAGACAACAGCGCAGTGATTGTATTAAATAGTTAATTCTCATGAATAATGCAGAGAAAAGCGTAGAAACCGGTTGCGTAGACGCATACTCTCCATCCACG
Organism: Rhinogobio ventralis; assembly: GCA_039654625.1. Taxonomy (NCBI): domain Eukaryota; kingdom Metazoa; phylum Chordata; class Actinopteri; order Cypriniformes; family Gobionidae; genus Rhinogobio; species Rhinogobio ventralis. The sequence continues at coordinate 14,866,838 of CM077198.1, forward strand.
GCAGCCAATCACCACTCCGAATAAACGCATACCTCACTTTTTGTGATGTTGGTTAATCTTTGCTTTTTAAACCGTAAAAATGAAAACCACTTTCCACTTAACACACATAAGGAGTGCTAGTGTTGTTTTCATTGATGTGCAACCTTTTAATGACCCTTTAGAGTACTCTTTAGGGCTTTCCACACTGCGCTTAACCCTGGGTTATCGTCGTTCTAAACACCGATTTTAACCTTGGGTATAGGAACGTGTGAAACAAAGCGGTGTTAGAATCTTATGATTCTGTTTAGCAACCGACAATATCCACGTGCTTTGGTCATTCACGGAAACACCGCGTGCTTTATAAAAATTAGCTTCAGCGTTTAAGGGGGAAAATGTCAAGCGACGACAATTGGAGTGAAGAAACTTGCCTTTATAGTCCGAGAAGTCCATTCAGGATAAACTTAATAGTACAATCGGCAAATTCGCCAACATATAATATAAGGATGAACAATGCTAGAGCCCTTATGTAAGCATACTGTGTGTGCCATGACACTGACACCACAAATAAGGACGTTAAGCCAGGGTTTAGGAATGTACAGTGTGAAATGGCAGCATATACGAATACCCAGGAATAACTGTTAACCATGGGTTAACACCCGTGTGAAACGTGAATCAAGATAACCCAGGATTCAGTTTACCTAGGGTTTAAAATGACCCAGGGTTAAGTATTTCAAGTGTGAACAGCCCTTTTCACACTCTCAATTTATTATTTAATTTATCTAATAATATTGTCCAGCAGTGAATTTTTTTGTATTAGCCTCATTTCTGAGACTAATTTCATAGCTAGCAGTTTATGTATCCTAAATAAACGCGAAATTCAGATGGAGGGCAGGAAGTGAAAAACAGAATGGACGAGATGGAGGAAAGTCCGTACTGTGCTGGTTTAGAAAGCTATAAACAGAAAATCACAACATATGTTGGACATGATCCTTATGTTATGACGAGGAGCGATTTTTCTACTGAATTGGAAGACTTGCCTGCCATCTAGACGGTTGATATAGAGCTGCCATCATGCCGTGTTGAGTTCTGGGTCTGGTTTGTTTATATCGCGCTGCCTTTCTGCTAGTGAGTTTAGGTTATTTTGATTTTCTGTCGCCTCGTAATTGTGGAAAATATCACCATTGTATGTCATTCATGCTGCATCGAGAATTGCCATAAGAACTCGCATCATCGTTCAGTTGGAAACCTGGACAATGTACTACACTTCTCCACCTTTTTTACCTGTAAAGCAGGTTTAGGAGGTGATGGTAAGACACTGGATAGCAAATCTAGTTATAATGTCACTGATTAAACCTACTGTCTATCACTCAACAAAATAATCACACTGTGTTTTTGAAAGTTCTGTATTTAGTTTGGTTTAATAATTAACTACATTTGTGAGTATGATTCTCACTGGGCTTGTGAATTAGCAGAACTTGCATGCAGCCACTTCAAAACTATTCACAAGCTTCCATGGATTTGATTTTGGTTGTCATTTGTTGAAATATTTTTTTTTTTTAAATACTGTGTGCCGGTATCTGTCCGATTAATGTGACCCTCTCCGATTCTCCTGCGTGACCATATGGGAAAGTGAATATTTACAATGACAATAATAAAACTAAACATTTACACCTTTCCAACAAAGAAATAGATCGACTACTGTCAGCTTGTTGAACACATTTTTATTTGGACACATTTCTACCATATAATGATGGCTGAAGCAGCGGCGAGCGCCCAGCATGTGACACTGTTTTTACGGTAACCAGATCAAAATTGTGAACCGAATTATTTAAAACTTCAAAAATCTGGATGATCAAAAATCAAATGAACATGCAATGCAATAAAATATATTTTCTTCCCTGCAAACGATACCAAGAATAATGTGAATATTTAACCAATTCAAAAACAAAGGTAAGCTGGTATCAGCAGACGCAAAACGTCATTAAAGGCGACAACTTTTAAAGTTTAAAAGTGATAAAAGTTACGTAAACGATAAAAGATCTTTGTGGTTACAATAAACGACGCAAAACATAGGCATTTTGAGTTTGTGATAGTGATTCCTATAGTGAATCCTATGTTGAAAATCGCTTCCTGCCCTCCGACTGCATTTCACGCTACAGCAGTGACATCATGTGCAAACAACCTATTAAATTATATTTTCATACCTTAAAAAAAAAATTTTTTTTTTTAAATATTAACGTATTTTGCCCCATGCTCTTCACTAACAATGTTGTCTCCTTGAAAAAGAAGAATTGTTCGGTGTGGTCGAAATGACATCATAACTGTTTTTTTTTAAATGGTCTATTTTTAAAAAAAAAAGTTCAATATTGCCCACTTAAACAGAATTACATACAGTAAACACTGGAAAGATAACTGCTCTCATCATGCAGTTATGCAGGGCTTTTGAGACAGTATGACATATTTAACGTTAAATATTATATATTCTTCAATCCCTCACATTCAAATAAAATATGATTAACTAACCACACTAATGTCTGTTGGTAGAAGCTGAAGTGTCCCTGTTCCCTCAAACTCTGACAAGCAGAAGCGCCGCTGTGTCGCTCAAAGAAGCTCTGCCTTTTGATGAAAATTAATTATTGTCTAACTGAGCAATTCCTATCCTTTTAATGTCCTCGGTGGGTGTAATTAACTGAAACACATTCCTCTTAAGTTGTTGTGCATGAAGCACATTTTCCCTCAAGGGATCCATCTTCCCCAGGAGAGCAAGTAATTCCTCTGACACTCGTCCCTTTAACCTTCAAGCCGGTTAGTGTGTGGAGGAAGCTGTCTTCATGCCTGTGGTCTTCAGGCTTGCTGATCTGTTCCCAGGGGAATACGTAGATGTGCACCTGCCCTTGTCTTATAAGAAAATGTGAGGTCAGGGAAGAGATGTTCTCATGAAAAAAACACCTGAGCTCTCTGAACTCCACCGTACATTTTCATTTGGATTCAGTGTAAAAGCAGGCTAGACGGTTTGACGGGGTCAAGCTGTAAACTCGGCATTACGGGATTGATTTTTTTGTTTTTGATGGAGAGAAGGGGGTGTATTCGGCTGCGTTAAAAGCTTAATGGTGCTCCCCAGACAAGCCTCAAACAAGGGTAATGTAGACAGAATTAAATGACTCTGTCTAATTAATTAGAAGAGAGCGGAGGCTGGTAAGAAACAGCAGTGGCTTCTCATTAGACCGAGTTTGCGAGTCTCTAGAGAGTGCTGGTTTGGAATATTATCCGGTGCGAGCGACATTTCCCAGCAGGCTCTGGTTGCTGACACATACACACACTCAACCGCCCGTTGTTAGCATCATTCCTGTGTTTCCGCATTGTGTTCCCTCAAAAAAAAAACACAAGAGGAGAGGATCACAGAATAATTAAACACACCCACTTTGAAGTTAGTTTCTCGCCTCAGGATGTAATTCTGTTTCAGGATTTGTTGTTGTTGTCGTCGCTCTGACCCAGAACTTAATGGACACGGCGCACGCCTGTTGAAGCGTGTAACGCCTACAGTGCGAGCATCAAACGGCAACTCAGCAAATATCTTGTACATCTTCACTTGCCTCTGTATCTGCGATAATCTCTTATCTGATAACAAGGTCTAATCAAACTGAATCACTTGGACTAGAGCTTTCTGCCCGAGTTTGATTTATTTGGTTGGGATGAAAGCTGTTGTTTGATTCTGTTAGTGAATCAGGTGCTATTAACAGACATTACAGTATAAGCAGACGTAATTCAATGTTAGTAAATCCCCCACAAAATGCAGCCTAGATAGCAAGTCCTTTGTATCATTCACTCACTCTCTCTCACTCACTCATCGTCAATCATTCCACAGTGTCAGTTGTGTACTGCAGCACTGCTCTTGTTCAATATTAGAGAGAGCAGAGCTTTCTGTCTGTTTCTGTCTCTGGTCTGTGTTTCTCTGCACTTCCTCTTGCATGGATCTGTGTGTCTTTGAAGTCTAGTGTCTGCTTTAATGAGTGTACTTCAGACTTGTTCTGCCCAAACCGCACTAGGCCTGCTGTCCTGAGGCCACTGCAGTGCCACTTTGCTCTCTCTCTCTCTCTTTCCCCTCTTTCTTTCTTTCTTTCTTTCTGTTTTTCCACTTTTCTTTCCTTTCTTTCTGTTCTTTCCTTTCCCTTCCCTTCCATTCTGTTTTTCTTTGTCTTCTTTCTTTCCCTGGTTTTTGGTGTTTTCATTCTTTTTGTCCTTCCTTCCTCCCTTCCTCCCTTCGTACCTTTGTTAATTTCTTCCTTGTTATTTTTTCTTTTATATTTTATTTTCTTTCTAAATACATTTCTTTCTTTCTTTCTTTCTTTCTTTCTTCATTTACTTCAATCCTTCCTTCTTTGTTTCCTTCTTTTATTATTTCCCTACTTCCTTCTGTGTTACCTTTCATTTCCTTATGTTGTTCCTTTATTTCTTCCTTCCTTCCCTCCTTTGTTAATTCTTTCTTTCTTTCTTCAATCCTTCCTTTTCTGTTTCTTTCTTTTATTCTTCCCCTACTTCTTTCATTCCTTCCTTTAATTTCCTTCTATTATTCCTTTCTTTCTTCCCTTTACATTCTTTTTTTATTCTTTCTTTCCTTCCTTTATTTGTTAATTTCCTCCTTGTTTTATATTATCTTTCTTTCTTTCTTCCTTTACTTTCTTCTTTTGTTTCTTTCTTGTATTATTTCCCTATTTCCTTCTGTCCTTCCTTTAATTTCCTTCTATTGTTCCTTTCTTTCTTCCTTCCTTCCTTCCTTCCTTTTTTCTTCCCTCTTTCCTTCTTTACTTTTTGTTTTTTTACTTTCTTTCTTTCTTTCTTTCTTTCTTCAATCCTTCCTTCTTTGTTTCTTTTATTCTTTCCCTACTTTTTTATTCCTTCCTTGTATTTCCTTCTATTATTCCTTTCTTCCCTCTGTCCTTCCCTTTGCATTCTTTTTTATTCTTTACTTTCTTCCTTCTTTCTTTCTTTCTTTCTTTCTTTTATTATTTTCTTCTCTCAATCCTTCTTTTCATTTCCATCCTCTCACTGTAACTCCCTCTCTCTCCCTCTCTCTTTTGCTCCATTTGGGCTCCAAGCTTGTACACCCCCGGCAGCTTGTCTTCTGTCTCTTGGGAGGTGATGCTTGGTTTTGATGTATAAATCATCCTTGACTGTTCGGTCTTTAATTAATGACCCCCATCTGTCCTTGCTGGATGAGTTTGAATTTTAAAATGCTGACACACCAAACAAGCGCCCCTGCGACTGCCTGACGCAACAAGCCCTCGAGTAAAGCAAGCTATCAGCACTCAGAGAATAGGCAGTCTAACATAGACACCCTCACCTGCTCCGAGGTGCTTCCAGCCCATTTACCCGGCACAGCAAGAGAGATAAAGCATGAGAGAGGCTGAAAACCAGTCGTCGGACAGAGCAGGGGCAATAATACTTCCGTCCATCAGCGGGCCAGACCAGTAAGGCTCTGTGTGTATGTGTGTGTGTTCATAGGCTTTTCAAGTGAGCCCTGCCAGAGTTTCTGAAGCGGTTATGGAGGCATCAAAGACAAGCGCCGCGGTGAGTCACCGGCTGCCTTTTACAATCTATGTACTGGATGTGTGCAAGACAGCGTTTCAGGCCAGAGATGGGGGTGCGGGACATGCAGGTGGACAGGGTCAGGCTGCATCACATATGCATGAATAGCCAAACAACACAAAACAAGAGAACATAAAGGCTCTGTTCTCGCTTTTGTAAGCCAATGTTGTCGATGTTGTTCCCATCGCTCCTGCCTTTCAGTCCGTTTGGGCTTCTTTTTGTTTCCTCTCATGTCATTAATATCAGCTGTTCATCTCAGCGCTGTGTTCATGTCTTTCTCTCCATTTCTCCGACTGTGGGGGTCATCATTTCGTACAGCTGCTAGTGTAGCATGGCGGGGCGGTTCTCTTTGAGTTGTCGCTATGATTTCCCTCTTTATCTTTCCAACTTGTGTTGTAATGAAGCATGTGCAACTCTTTTAACTAATTGCATAGTTCTCCACCTCTCGCCATTGTGATGTCACATAATTCAGAAACAATGAATTTCAACACCCTCATGAATCGTATGTATGTAGTGTAAAAACCCATTACTGTGCGGCATTTGACATGCCAGTACCTCAACATCCCTTTTCATGAGCTAAAGAAACGGTCTCACAGTAAACCAAACACACAAGTTCTGACCTCAAACCTCTTAAACTTGAATTGCTACAAACCTGCAAAGTTTCTGCAAAGTACACATCAGAGCTCATAATTTAGGACACCCCCCCCCCAGTGTAAAGTCTCAGCCCAACGCACACAGTTTCTCGTTAGTGACGATTAGTGGTTGTGATGTGGAACTAATTTGCTGTTAGTTGCTTGTTTTGAATCTAATCCGTCTTTGTGGGATCTCTGTGGACTCTGTATGATTTATCTATGCGCACCTACACTAACATTGTCATCCGCACAGTGTCATTCCTTAATTCATGAAAAAGACAGATGGGAGCAATGGGTAAAAAACAAATCTGCCGCCCTCAATCCTTTGGGAGCAGATACATTATGTGATAGAGTTTTAAATTCCAAATGTAAAAGCCTGTTTTTCCAGCACTGCATTTTGGTAATGTACTTTCAATTTTAAACGGATCGTTCATCCAAAAATGAACATTCTGTCATTTATTCAGCTTCATGTTGTTCCAACCCTGTAAGATGTTATTTTTTTATAATCCCTTTAATGGCATAAAATGTATATATTGTAATTAGTTTTTATACAATACAAAATGTGGTGTTTGTAAGACATTTTAATGTTTTTGAAAGAAGTATCTTGATCAAAAATACAGTAATATTGTGAAATATTATTGCAATTTAAAATAACTGTTTTCTATTTTAATACATTTTAAAATGTAATTAATTCCTGTGATTGCATAGCTGAATTTTCAGTGTCACATGATCCTTCAGAAATCATTGTAATACGCTGTTTTGGTGTTTAGGGACATTCCTTTTTATCACTTTTGATCAATTTAATGTGTGAATAAGCTGAATTTTTTAATACCCCAGACTTTTGACCTGTAGTGTATACTGTATATCATATCCTAATAGGACGAAAGGAAAAAGCTTGTCTGTGTCGAACATAAAGAGTGATTCATTCTGTCTAAGTGCCATGTCTCTGTCATTCCAACAGCAAACCCTGGAGAATAATTTAACCAATCTGGTGAAGAGGAACAGTGAGCTGGAGAACCAGATGGCCAAACTCATCCAGATTTGTCAACAGGTAGAGGTGAGTCCAGGCAAATGTAGCATTATAATCTTCATCCTTCACATCATCATCATCATCATCATCATCATCATCATTATTCATTTCTTTCCACCTTCAGTTATTTGTCCCACATCTGCAAATGTGTTTTTGTCAGTTATACAAACAAAGTTTACATTTTATTTTTAGCAACAACGTGATTCAGATTTCTTGCCCTTTTGAGCAACAAATGCTTCTCAGATTCAGGGTTATTCCGGGAATGCATGTAAAAAATGTAAACATTTTTGAATGTTTCTTTTTTTATTTACAGTCCAGTGGTCACGTGTATGAGCAGATTTTGCATGGCTTGTATTGACTTTAGTTCTGCATTGAGATTCATTTTCTTTCAATTAAACTGCTGAGCCAAAGGCTAGAAGAGCCTCCAAGATACCTCCTGTATCAATATTAATTTTTTGTGAATAAAAGAGATTTTACATTCATTCACTCAGTGAACTGGAAATGAACTGGTCAACATGAGAGAAAGAACTTTGAATAGGCAAAAGACTTACTGCTGTAACAGTTTTTTTTTCTGCTTTCCTTCTGTTTTCCCCCCTATTTATAAATAGGGATGCACCGATACCATTTTTTCAGAACCGTTCCAATCCGATATTAAAAATTCTGAGTATCGGCCGATACCAATGCAGTTTTGTTTAAAAATTCTATGTAGAATTTCTGTATCTCAATGTGTTGAACTGACAATCACTCTTTTGTGAGTTAAACACAATCTACTAAATACAAACAAATTTTTTTTTTAAAATAATCACAATCTATGACAAAAATACTATTATAAACTAGATGGTGGGTAAACTAGATTAGTGGATAATTCAGCAGCAAAAGTTACTCATGAGTGCAAAATAATTGTTTAAAATCTAAACATTTAGTGGGGAAAAAACAATAAAAGTGAGTAAGTGTAGCTCTAAATCTGGCAAAAATGTTAGACATTGTTGGAAAATACATTCATGAAAAACAAGTAAATATATTTATAGAAATAGGGCCTATATACTAAGAAATTACAGTTATTTTAAATGTATAGCATAGCTTTTTAATGAGGTAGCAACATATTATAGATAGGGCAGAACAAGACAGGGTATTAATAATCTTTCATAGCTCAAAAGTATTATATTACGAACGGCTCCAATACAGCACGGCACAAAGCGCTTATGCGCATCCCCTGCACAGGATGATGCGCTTGAAGCAACAGGAGTCACAGCGCATTGAAAAGTTCAAAACACAAAGGGAAGAGATATCGACACGTAATGTATCTATCTATGTAATATTTTATTGAGCCGTTTCTTTTAACAGTTTAACATTTCAGTTACCGTGTGAAGAACAATACAATCTCTAGTCCAGTGTTGCGATCTAACAGACAGCCGGTAGAAAGTAACGCGATTTACAGCAATAAACTCCAGCAAGATAAAGTCATTTTATGCAAAACCATAGACCGTTATCTACAGATCAAGCTTAATAACAGGAACATTGAATCATCTTTGAGAGTTTCATCGTGTTGACTGTTGTAAACGAACGCGACACGCAGTTTGAAAGCTGAATGGAGAACGACTGACAGACGCGGAGGGAAGCATTCACGTGAACTTTAATTTAATGACTTAAATATTCATCTGTACCTCACATTAAACTATGAAATGGCTTCAGAACACTTATAATATAGTGCACGAAGCATTGATGATGCTTTATAATGTTTTTGTGGGGCACTAGGGCTTAACAATAACACAGAATATTATACGCACAGTATCGGATTTGGATCGGTCCTGTCTGACCGATACCCGATCCAGCAAATAATGGCTGAGTATCGGATCGGTGCATCCCTATAATATTCCCTTTTGGTTTATCATTAATCCTAACTTTTATGCAAGAAAAATATGTGAACCTTCTAGATTTACCTGAAGATTGAGAATTTGGACTTGCTTAAAGCTGAACACAGAAATCTCTCTAAAAGTTAGCCATCAGTCCACAATAAGACAAAATTGTTCAAAAAAGTTCAGCACTGAGTGCTCAGTGATGTCAAGAAGGGTATTAAAGTGTCAGCTTTAAACTTACAAAAATCTCTGGAATGTGATAAAATACGGTCAGTTGCAGGGCTGTTATTAAATCTTATTACTTGGCTCTGTGGAATACTTGATTCTGATTGGTCAATCGCGCATTCCAGCGTTATGTTATTCCCAGATAACAACCGCCAAAGTGAATAACACACCGCTCATCCGGGTACTACGAGTTATCTTGACCGGTACTACTTATATGCTTAACGTGTCACTCCGCTGTCCTTGACTGATGGAAGACTTCAAGGGTTAGTTCACCCAAAAATGAAAATTAGCCCATAATTTACTCACCCTCAAGTCATCCTAGGTGTATATGACATTCTTCTTTCAGACTAATACAATCGGAGTTATATTTAAAAAGTCCTGGATAATCCAAACTTTATAATGGCAGTGATTGTTGTTCTGTTTTTGAAGTCCATAAAAATGCATCTGTCCGTCAAATAACGTGCTCCACACGGCTCTGGGGGGTTAATAAAGGCTTTCTGAAGCGAATCGATGCGTTTGTGTAAGAAAAATATCCATATTTAAAACTTTCTAAAGTAAAGTTTTGGCTGATCGCCTTCCGTATTCAATTTATGGGAAAAGTGTTGAAAGTGCCTCTGCAGTTCAAATGCTTACGCTACTAGTTACGGTTGTCAGGCGTAGCGTACGCATTTTTAATTGCGAGAGGCACTTTCAACACTTTTTCCACAGAAGGCGATTGGCCGGAACTTTACTTTATAAAGTTTTAAATATGGATATTTTTCTTACACAAATGCATCGCTTCGCTTCAGAAAGCCTTTATTAACCCCACAGAGCGTGGAGTACGTTATTTGATGGAAAGGTGCATTTTTTATGGACTTCAAAAACAGAGCTACAACTACTGCTATTATAAAGCTTGGATTATCCAGGACTTTTTTAATATAACTCCAATTTGATTCGTCTGAAAGAAGAATGTCATATACACCTAGGATGACTTGAGGGTGAGTAAATCATGGGCTTATTTTAATTTTTGGGTGAACTATCCCTTTCAGCATTCATTTCAACAAATATGATAAAAACTAATCTTTTCAGCAATAGATAAAGGCTTAAAGCAGTTTGGAACTGTTTTTCTTCGCGGAAGCTTTGCGTAAGAGCTAATAACATATTTAATCTCAAGACAATATTTCGTGTCTAATTTACTTGAGACAAGTAGCCGTGTAATAACCGGGATAATGTACATCCAGCCAGTTGTTATCGCAGAATAAACTCCTTCAGAGTGACGCAAGACCCCTCCGCTTCGCGTCGTGGTCCTGATCACTCTGTCGGGGTTTATTCTGCGATAACAACCGGCTGGATGTACATTATCCCTTACATATACTTTTTCTACAGCACACTGTGAATGTTCATACTGTGTGCTCAATAATATACATTTCTCAATGTTAAGTGGTCTCTTAATTTTTTCCAGAGCTGTATGTCACCATTCAGTAGTTTTCAGCAAGGATGTATTACATTGTTAAAAAAGTGAGGTAGACATTTATAATGTTACAAAAGGTTTCTATTTCAAATGCTGTTCTTTTTTCAACAGAAATTAAACCGCAGAACTGTTTTTTATATGTACAAAAAAAAATTCTTGAGCATCAAATCAACATATTTTATGTTTTTTTTTATTGTTTTTTTTTATGTTACCTCCATGATGTTAAATGTCTTATGTCAGACGTGTCCAAACTCAGTCCTGGAGTGCCACTGTCACTGAGTTTAGCTCCAACACACCTACTTGAAAGTTTCTAGTCTGCCTAGTAAGACCTTGGCTGTGTATGAAATCGCCTTCATTCACTATTCCCTACATTAGTCCACTAATTTAGTTTACTTGAGGGACTGAATGAAAATGAGTAAGTGAATTTGGACAGAGTGTGTAGGAAGGGCTGCCGCTTTTGCATAGTTTGTGCTTGCTTTTTAATAATTACTTGAAACTTTGCAAAGTGGCAGCTCCAGTAGCAATAAAAAGATTTATCTTGAACACTGTCATGGAAACTAGCATGTATAAACCTTAAACAATGTAACGATCAATTAAAAAGGAATTTATACCTGTATGATACTACGCTGTACCCACATTAGACCAGCGGTTTGGAAAATGGATGGATTGATGATTCAGCTGCAGGCGCCATCTCTGGTCAGATGTGGGAATTCATTCAGCATGTAACTCTCACAGTGCATTGTGGGTATTCTCCAGCCGTTGAGCATACATAGGTTGTACACTCGTTATTGTGGTGCATTGTGGGATTGAATGAATGCACTCGATAATGTCCACTGGTTTCGGACATCACTACAAATGGCTGTCCCCTCAAATGGTGCCCTATTTAAGGGTATTTCGGACACAGCCCTTGATTAACCGGTTTCCGGTGTGTTAAATTGGGGTTGGAGCTAAACTTCCCAGGACAGTGGCCCTCCAGGAGCATGATTGGACACCCCTGCCTTATGCAGACCTTATGTAGCCCCACCCCTTTTTAGTGCTGCACTCGTTGTGTTCTGTCTCCTGTTTGTATTTTCACAGCATGAAGGTAAGATCTTACGGATTTACGTTAACTCTACAATAAGTAAATCTATTTCATCAGCTAATTACTTCCCTACAGCGATGCCAAATACAGAGCTATCGCAAAAAAGGAAGTTCAAAGACAAAATTCTAAAGATGGCTGCGCGCTTGTTTCTCTGGTGCATAGGGTCTATATTTGCAGCTGGCGTTTGTTGGTGATGTGGCATATTTATGCATACCCATTAGCACACATGATAAACAGTCCTTTTGAAAGTCAATTAGTACCCTTTATCTTTGAATCAGAGCTTATTAAAGGAAAGACAAACAAGACACCAGGGATATATTTAGGCCTTTGCTTAATGTCACCTTGAACATTGACTGAGTAAGTTGTTCTTACTCCAAATATGACTCAAGATCAGCACTAAGACATCAGGCACAAGGGAAATTCAAATGTGAGCGTCCTTTTTAATGACTCTGTCAGGATGGTTGTCCTTGCTGTTTGAGAAAGGAAAGCAGGTGACAAGGCATTGTTACTTCATTAGCTGAAATCAGTCTTGTTGAACCCCGGGGAGACTGCATGCGTAGCACGTCTCTAACCTGAGCTGAACCGCCAATAAAAAAAAAATCTTTGCATACCACCGGCTGCTTTGAGCACACAAAGAATGTAGCTCATACCTCAGCTGAGTGAGGTATGTGGTAGAAGGTGTACAGTTTGAAGCATTTACAAAACTTTCTGCAGTAAATCCCCAGCTACATATATTATAGAGTTGAACACACTCGAGGTGATTTAAAACTGTTAAACCAATCCAAAAAAAAGGCACAGTCAATTATTGAGGATCAAATTAATGAGGTGTTATAATGTTAAGTAAGGCAGATTTCAGGGACACTGCATATTAAATGTCTTGGACATTAAATGCTGAAGGTTTTGACCCAAAATCCTTTAGCTGTGAACTTCGTTCTTCCATTGTATGTAAATATGAACTGGCACGAACAGAAAATGTGCATCAAAATGCAATATCTAGAGTTTTATTTTCAAGCAGCCAATTTGCTCTTCACTCTTGTAGTCATTATAAAGTACATAGTATATTCAGTTCAGTTTTATTGACACCTAAAAAAAGACAATTTAAACACCTTTAAAGCTAAAATTATGAAATTTTTTATTAAATGTGACCCTGTACCACAAAACCGGTCATAAGGGTCATACGTTAAATGGGTGATGTATACATCATCTGAACATCATCATACATCATCCATTGATGTATGGTTTGTTAGGATAGGACAATATTTGGCCGAGATACAACTATTTGAAAATCTGGAATCTGAGGGTGCAAAAAAATCTAAATATTGAGAAAATCGCCTTTAAAGTTGTCCAAATGAAGTCCTTAGCAATGCATATTACTACTAATAATAATTTTTTGATATATTTACGGTAGGAAATGTACAAAATTTCTTCATGGAACATGATCTTTACTTAATAGCCTAATTAATATCCTTAATATCGTGCCACACATATACCCGTGCAACTTATGACTGGTTTTGTGGTCCAGGGTTACAAATGGTTTATGTAACTGCTTTAACAAAAAAATGATGACAATGAAAATTGTCATCATTTACTTTTAATCCCTTGTTATGCTGTCATGATTGAGTTTCCATTGTAAGTGCCTTACTGTGGCCAAACTGAGACTCAAAAATCATAAAAATCATCTTGCATAGTAATTAACATTATGCCACATATGCTGTTAATAGAAAGTGAATGTGCAATAGAATGATTTATGTAATAATTTAAAAAATGCCCCTATTACCCAATTTAGCCAACTAAAAGACTTAGAGGTGCTTTCTGCCTGTCAATAATTTTCACAGGACAGCCTATGTGTGAGAGGCAGGAAGCTGTTAGTTTGGTTTTTGATGTAGATCATTCAAGTTAAGCAGCATATTCAGCTTCAAATGCAGTTTTCAGTTAGTGTGTAATGCAACACACATTAAGAACACTGAGATATTATAAAACGTATATAAATATTTGACTTGAAAGTCAATGTGCATTGAACACACATCATTAATTTGAATCCATAATATTCTCTTTCTCCTATAGTATATAGTTGGGTATGACCTATTAAAATGTCGGTCAGTGAGTGCATCATATGCAACGCATCACTTTCTATTTCAAGGGTCACATCTGCTAACATCTGAAAAATCTCAAAGCAGATTCACACAGAAACAACTTCTTGAATATAGTCCAACTAGCATTCAACAGTGAATGAATACAGTGTATGATGTTATCCAGATGAAAACACACATCAAATAGACCCTTCGGCTTTCGTGAAGTGTCAGAGGAACATCTGCAGACATGTTTACAGCTTTATTTGAAACATAGCATCTATGGCAAAGTTTTCTATGGATTCCATTAGACAAAAGTGTCTTAGGAAATGTCCTAAGAGAGTCCGTGTATAAATAACTCATGAGTGATGCTGTCAGGGGACTGGAGGTGTCTGGGGAACTTTCCACTTTCAGTTGGGAATTTCCATTTTAGCTTTGGTGATTTGAAGCCTGGACTCCATCACTCCCTTGTTTGACATTTCAGGTGCTCTCTCTGGGCCACTGTGGTTTATTAGGCCTGCGGTGCAAAGGGACGCTTTGTTTTGTTGCTGTTCCACCGAGTGGACATTTGTGCAGCAATGAGGGCCACCACACTGTGATGCATATGCCTCTCCCTCATCCATTTTTAACAGGGCCACTTGGACTCTCCGGTGATGAGACAGGCCCCATAGGAGAGCCTACAGCCATGCACTTAGAGCACTCAGACCTGCCCCATCTGTCAGCATATGGGAAAGATACACAGTAATCAGAGCTGCAAAAAAAAAAAAAAAAAAAAAAACAGACCTCTGCTCAGTGGCATCTGTTCAACAGCACTTAGATTGTTTATGTACCCTAAATGAACCGCTGGAGCTCATTAACAGCCTTTTTATAGCAGCTAGTGTTTCCCGTCCTGTGGATTAGCAGATTAAAGATGTGGCAATATGAAGAGATAAAGGTCAGGAACTGATGAGCCTTGTCAATAATGAGTCTTGCCGCAGTCATTGCATGCAGTGCACACTATCATCTGGGCTTAATCCGAAAATAACTTGCATAAATATGTGCAGACATTCTTGAGTCTATTTTTCGGTTAAATGTGCAAAAATTTCCCATACAACATGTGCTTGTGGAATTAAACATGGCAAACATAGTTTTCTTAATCAATGGCCTATTTTGTCTTGTTTTTTACTGTCTAACACAATCTCACAGTCAAACCTAAATTTATTCAGACACCTTCAACATTTTCTCATATTATCACAGTTTATTCACTATAGTTTAGAAAATGGTAATGAAATATGACAAGAACTCAGAGTTAAACTGTGTCAGAACAAATTCATCTTGATAATGTCAGATAACTTTAATAGAAAGGTATGTAATGGATTACAATCAACCAATCAGCTGCCAGCTGTTAAATTTAAGTACACAATTAAATAATACCAATATAGGTCAACCAATTACCAAGCAATGCTTAATTTTGTTCAGTCTGTGGTGTAAAAGGTCACATTAGCAATTAAAGAAAAAACACTTAAGCAAAACATGGTCAGGTCAAAGTGTCTGAATAAATTTGGTCCCAAATTTTTATCAATTTTACTGGTAGTCCAACTGTATGAAGAATTTTTTGTAGTATAGCACTTGCAAATGGATATGGATATTGCTAAAATATTCTGGATGGGGTTTGTGCAAATTTGTGTTTTTTTTTTTTTTTTACTTTTTAAATTTATATTATATAATTTATATTTTAGAGAGAGAGAGAGTAAGAGAGTGTGTGTGTAAATACTTGTATCTATTTTATATGTTTTCTATCTATATTTTTGGCACATTGAATTGACACTGTTAGAATGTTTAATCTTCATAATTTGTCCAAAAAAAGATGACATCATAATATTTGTGTATGCAATTTACTTTTGAATCCCCTAGCTTGCTCCATCGGGATCATTTTGCAACTTAACTACAACATTTTCAACATATTAGGTTTAATTCATGCTAAACTCCCTTAAAGACTCAGCATAAGTGTTTGTAAAGAATTGCAGACTAAATCGCCAGGTTTTTTCTGGTACAGGACCCCAATCGACAATGACACAGAATCTTTCCTGAGTGTCCAATAAACATTAATCCAGTCCAGGACAGTCTAAATGCGCAGACAAAGCGTTTTGAAGGTGTCAGCATGAATCTGCCAAAGTGCGAGGGAAGTCAGGCCGGTTAGGTGTGGGCACCACAGTAAAGTGGGGTCACACATCAAATCCCTACCATCCTCAGAAAAGCCCTTTGTAGTCCCTAGAAAAGCTATGGGGATGTATTTAATCCCCAGTGGAAGGACGACGTGCTACGAGGTTTGATAAGGAACACATCAACAGCAAGAGACATCCGTCACTGCATTCGTCCACTGAGCCAGAGTGCTCAGAGATGGTGGTGGATAGGGAGAGATGGTTGCTGTGCTTCAGACTAACTATATGTGTCCTCTGGCTTATTTATTTATCTATTCTCTAGTGTAGCTGAGAGGTAGCATTGCATTATGGGATCGACAACAGCGAATCATCAAATATATAATAAATGCTCAACTTTGTGCGAAATGCCACACTTTCATTGTGGACTGACTGGGTTAACAAAAGTGTGTTAAATTGACATTTGTATTTGGGCAATTTCAAAATAAAGTTAGCATTTTTCTGAGTATAATGATGCTTATGTTTGATGAATTTATTGACTGCATTGAAAGCAATCATAGACCATACTAAAGACATCTGCAATCAGGTTTCTTCCATGCTAGTTCCATGCTAGTCCATCCAAAGTTGCTTTGCTCCAATTAAATGATTGGTTTGTGCTCTACTTAAAATGGGATCGAATCCTTGACAGTAATAAAGAATGGTGTGAATTAATTGTTTATTATAATCTGTTTATTTAAATGCATTGGCGTGAGTCAGTGAGTGAGTCAGTGAGTGAGTCAGTGAGTGAGTCAGTGAGTGAGTCAGTGAGTGAGTCAGTGAGTGAGTCAGTGAGTGAGTCAGTGAGTGAGTCAGTCAGTGAGTGAGTCAGTCAGTGAGTGAGTGAGTCAGTGAGTGAGTGAGTCAGTGAGTGAGTGAGTCAGTGAGTGAGTCAGTGAGTGAGTCAGTGAGTGAGTCAGTGAGTGAGTCAGTGAGTGAGTCAGTGAGTGAGTCAGGGAGTGAGTCAGTCAGTGAGTCAGGGAGTGAGTGAGTGAGTCAGTGAGTCAGTGAGTGAGTGAGTCAGTGAGTGAGTCAGTGAGTGAGTGAGTCAGTTAGTCAGTCAGTCAGTCAGTCAGTGAGTGAGTCAGTTAGTCAGTCAGTGAGTGAGAGTCAGTGAGTGAGTGAGTGAGAGTCAGTGAGTGAGTGAGTGAGTGAGAGTCAGTGAGTGAGTGAGAGTCAGTGAGTGAGAGTCAGTGAGTGAGAGTAAGTGAGTGAGAGTAAGTGAGTGAGTCAGTGAGTGAGTCAGTGAGTGAGTCAGTGAGTGAGTCAGTGAGTGAGTCAGTGAGTGAGTCAGTCAGTGAGTGAGTCAGTCAGTGAGTGAGTGAGTCAGTGAGTCAGTGAGTGAGTCAGTGAGTGAGTGAGTGAGTGAGTGAGTCAGTTAGTCAGTCAGTTAGTCAGTTAGTCAGTCAGTGAGTGAGTGAGTCAGTTAGTCAGTCAGTGAGTGAGTGAGTGAGTGAGTGAGTGAGTGAGTGAGTCAGTGAGTCAGTGAGTGAGTGAGTGAGTGAGAGTCAGTGAGTGAGTGTCAGTGAGTGAGTGAGAGTCAGTGAGTGAGTGAGAGTCAGTGAGTGAGAGTCAGTGAGTGAGAGTCAGTGAGTGAGAGTCAGTGAGTGAGAGTCAGTGAGTGAGAGTCAGTGAGTGAGAGTCAGTGAGTGAGAGTCAGTGAGTCAGTGAGTCAGTGAGTGAGTGAGTGAGTGAGTGAGTGAGTGAGTCAGTGAGTCAGTGAGTCAGTGAGTGAGTGAGTGAGAGTCAGTCAGTCAGTGAGTGAGAGTCAGTCAGTCAGTGAGGGAGTAATGTGAGTGTGTGTGTGTGTGTGTGTGTGTGTGTGTGTGTGTGTGTGTGTGTGTGTGTGTGTGTGTGTGTGTGTGTGTGTGTGTGTGTGTGTGTGTGTGTGATAAACACCTAAGTGGATCAATCTTGAATTGTAAGCTTTGTGTATGGATCGGGTAGTGCAGTGAAAAAACAGGATCTTAAGAGAGGGGTAGAGGAATCTTTGATGGGGTATCACTACCTTGTAATTACAGGGATGATCTGAGGAAGGAATTGAAGTACAGTCTGGAATGTCTCCTTTCCTTAATGACATGGTCCACATCACTCCAGACAGGATATTTTGAATACACTGAAGCAGATAGGCTGGGGAAACTTAGTTATCCCAGTGGTCTGATTAAGTGCCATTGTATTTCTTTATGAAATACTTTTCATACTTTCTTTTCTCTTATCTGCAGGTGAACACAGCCATGCATGAAGCCAAGCTGGTGGAGGAGTGTGATGAATTGGTGGAGATAATTCGCCAGAGGAAACAGGTCATTGCTGTCAAGATCAAAGAATCCAAGGTAAAGTTTCTCTCTATTTGCACCACCGAGACAAATTAGGGTGGCCAGAATTGTAATTTTAAGTGAGATTTGTATCTTGCACTTGGGTCATATTTAGAAAGGTTGTCGAGTTGCTTTTCAATTTATACATATCAAAGTGGAAGTTTAAACTTTTTATCTTTTTTACTTTTTTACCTAAAAATATAAATTTCATGAATTAATCACACTCAATGTCATTCAAGAAGATTTTTTGAAAAATGTGTCAGTTTTTTTGTCCATATAATGAATGTCAGTGGGGTCCAGTGTTGTTTTGTACCCTTTGACTTTCATTATATGGACAAAAACAGTTGAAACATTCCAACAAACATCTTCTTTTGTATTCTACAGAAGAGCGAAAGTCATACAGGTTTGGAAAGACATGAGAGTGAGAAAAAAATGCAGACAGACTTCATTTTTTGGTGAATGTTTCCTTTAAGACACACACATGGCAGAGAAACTGAAAAATGTTCAGGGCTCAAGCCTTCACTCAGTTAGAGAAACCTATTTGAATTTGATTTTTGACAATATGTCACATGCCGCACAAATACAGAGCTGACATTTCTAACACATCTTTTTGAACATGTCACTACCCCTGTTATAGCAAGAGAGAGACTGTCAGGCTCTGTTGGACCCTACGCTGTGTGGAGAGATAGGTGATATGTCGTCTGATGATAAGAAAAGGCTGGGGAAATCACAGCATCTTTTCCCTGTGTGAATTAAAACCTCCCCATATTTGAGTGTATGTTAATGTTAAGCTGGTGCAGATGAGTAATAATGTGACTGTGAGGACATCAGTTGGGGCTGTAGAGATCTTGTCAGAAAGTCCACAGGCCAAAGTGAGGTGGCCGTCGAGTGAGGGTGCAGTTAAGTGTAAAGATACTTCTTAAACAGGATTGTTGAAGTTATAACAGGACACTTGGCTGGTTGAAGCGGACTCTGGCCATGTGGCTTTACTTAAGAAGCTTCCCTTTTGTAACAGAAATCAGGCCTCGATAATCTTCACCAGCGAAAACATAAACAGCAGGCCAGTACATTGGACAGTACTGTTCTCCTCTGGGACACTAAAGAATAGACACTTGTGAATATAACTAATGCTAAACTAAAGAATTTATTTTTATTTGTCAAGGGCCAAAATAAAAATAGTGTTATTTGCATTAGTTATGAAGAAAAGGGGGATTTTTTGTTTTTTGATGCACTTATGACCTAAACTAAAGCAAAACCACTAGAGACTAAGTACATCTATCAGTAGGGAAATAACAATACTTTTGTCCAAAGGAAGATATTTTGAAGAATGTTGGTAACCAGACAGTTGACGGTAGCTGTTGACTTTCATAGTATTTTTTTTTTTTATCTGCTATGGAAGTCAATGGCTACTGTATTTTTGTAAATGCCACCTTGGTCAGCACAAGAGACTTCTTTCAAAAACATTAAAAAAATATTATCGACTCAAAACTTTTGAATTGTAGTTCTAAGTAAGTTCTACTTAAAAATGAGCAATTAATGTGCCAAGTTAGGAAACAGGTGATCATAAAATAGCATACAACTTTAGTTTATGATCCTGTGCATTATGGGAAAAAGTCTTTCTCACTTGAAAACTCAAAAACAACACAAAACTATTTGAAAGGGCTTAGATTTTGAGTCTAAATATCAGTGAACTGTAGCTGTATATAAACAGTTTCCTACATTTTCATAGGACTGGCTTTCACAGCACAATACAGACACTGTAGCCTTGTGTATTTGGGGGAAAATTACATTTAATGGCACTGCTGTCTAAAAACAGCATTATTACAGTAACAAAAAAGACTGTTGGGTGGTGGTGAGTGATGGAAAAAGAGAGAGATACTGCTATCTGTCTCTATCTGTTTGTCTGTGTCTGTCTATCTGTCTATCTATCTATTCTGTCTGTCTGTCTGTCTATCTAGCTATCTATCTATTCTGTCTGTCTGTCTGTCTGCCCGTCTGTGTTTCGCTGTGTCTATCTATCTATCTATCTATCTATCTATCTATCTATCTATCTATCTATCTATCTGTCTATCTATCTATCTGTCTGTCTGTCTATCTCTCTGTCTGTCTGTCTGTCTGTCTGTCTGTCTGTCTGTCTCTATCTATCTATCTATCTATCTATCTGTCTGTCTGTCTGTCTATCTGTCTATCTATATGTCTGTCTGTCTATCTATCTGTCTGTCTGTCTGTAGGAAAATAACAATACTTGTGTCCTAATTTCTTTACTAAAACTGAAGAGTCAGATATTGCTCCAGTTCATCTGTGTGCAGTGTATGTAGTGTTTTGTGTTTGACAGTGAACGTGCAGCACACAGGCACTTTACCTTGGCAGCCTGAACTCACACTCTTTACAAACAGGGTGTGATTTGAGCCACGAGATAGGCCTGTGGTTCTGTGTTTTAGGGTAGTGTGATGTAAGAGTCAGTAATCTCCGTCAGAAGTGTCCATCAGCCGAGTTGACATGTACAGCCTGCAACATGAGATTATGTCTGGCCTTTTGCAAACATCAGTAATGCAGCTCCAGCACAAAGTTCCTGTAACTCTAGTATTAAGGAGGCTTTTAGAATCATAAACTCAGATGCAAAGTGTCTGTAAGATTTGATCTAAGGCTTTAGCTGTTCAGCCTGGTTCGCTACTGGTTTGTTTTTGAATGATTTTCTATTTATTTTTCTAATGCAGTCCAATTTCTTTAACGCCGTCCTGAAACTTTTTGGCAGTAAACCATCTGATCAAAGCAAATCATTTGAAGCTGTCTTTAAGAAATGGTGTCAGATTCGGATTTGATCTAATGCAATCCACTGCAGCACAGAGCAACGTCTTTTTATCTCTTTGTTTCTTGATTTATCTGAATGCTTCTGATGATTCCTTCCTGTCAAACATCCCATTCCTCTATTGAATTACACTGTGACATAGGCTAGATCCTGCTTAACCGATTTAACTGGCTTATTGAGGAAGCATAGCTAATGTTTCTCATTCCCTCGCAAAAGAAACGCACATAAAACATGCGGTTATATGAAGTCAAGCTAATTCATAGTGAATCTGTGGTCAGGTAGTGTGGGCGGTATAAGCAAAATTATTTCATGCTATGAGTATTTTATATAATGGCAACAGTATATATAATATTGCTTGATATTGCTGGATATTATTTTATTTTTTTCTGTTAATTCAACTCAAAATGTTTCATATTTAAGCATGGGATATAGTAATGCCTATTTTTGGAAAATCTAGAGAATTATATGCTTTGCAGCTTAAATGCACATCATCTTATTTGATTATTTTCTTTTTGTAATCAATCTTGATGGACACGAACCAAAAAATATTCTTATGCACTACTATTAAAAAGTCGTATAAATAAAATAAAAAAAGAATAATAATAATACTTTTTGTCAGCAAGGGTGCACTAAATTGATCAAAAGTAACATTAAAGACATTCATGTTACAAAGAATTCAACTTAAAATAAATTGTTACTTTTAACTTTCTATTCATCAAAGAATCCTGAAAAAATGTATCACATTTTCCACAAAAATATTAAGTAGTACAGCTGCTTTTTTTAACATTGATAATAAGAAGAAATGTTTCTTAAGCACCAAACCAGCAGTGATTTCAAATTCAAGACACTTTTTACATTTAAAAACATTTTAAAAAATCTTACCAACCATAAACATTTTAATGGTAGTATAACTGTATGATACAGTAAGTCTGGATGTAGTCAGCACAGTGAATCTAATATTAGTACATTCTAATTGGATAAGACACATTTTAAGTAAAGTATCCGAAATAAGCTCACCTGTGACCACATATCAGTTAAATTCTATATTAATGCAGAAAGATTATTTTTTTTATACAAAAAGGACA
The DNA here is from genome assembly GCA_039654625.1 of Rhinogobio ventralis. Classification (NCBI taxonomy): domain Eukaryota; kingdom Metazoa; phylum Chordata; class Actinopteri; order Cypriniformes; family Gobionidae; genus Rhinogobio; species Rhinogobio ventralis. Next base: position 14,889,126 of record CM077198.1, read on the forward strand.
GGGGAAATCTGAAAAGCTATCCAGCCAGACACTAGAAATATTAAAAATGTAAAGCTATTTCAACATTAAATGAGATTCTTTGCACATCGGTCTAAATTTGGCCATACTCTTTTCTTGATAACATCTCTGAGACTTTGTGTAATTAATTTGGTTAACTTTTTTTTTTACAGACATCCAACACAGCATGAAATATGCATTAGATTTTCCTTTTGGACAAAGTCTTTAACAGTGCTAATTCAACATTTCTATGAGTTTTTAAAGAGTGTTCTATGTTTTTAATAATTAGAGAATTAGAATCCATCACTTTATTGTTTCTCTGCTGTAATTACACAAAAACCAAACAAAGCAAAGGGATCATTTAGCTATGATGATGTGCCAAGCAGCGATAATGAGTTTTTGATAAAAAGCTCCATTAGGGTCCATTATTTTTCATAACATCTTGGAGAACGTAAACATATGTAATATTAATAGCTTAGCAAGTTGCGATAACAGCTCCATACATTTATCTCTCATATAACAATGTAAATAGATTCTAATAGGCATGTGTGTGGGTTTAGGTGATGAAGTTGAGGAAGTTGGCTCAGCAGATTGCGAACTGTAGACAGTGTCTGGAGCGCTCGAGTGCCCTCATCACACAGGCTGAGCACAGCCTGAAGGAGAACGACCACGCCCGCTTCCTCCAGACAGCCAGGAATGTGGCTGAGAGGTGAGACCTGCACACACACATAACACCGTCACTGCCTCTGCCAGAATTTTTTTTACCGCTGCCAGCGTGAAGGCAACTTTTAGCTACTCTGCACATTTCCTAGTGTCGCCCCCTCCTTTCCGTTCTGTTGTTTGTGGCTTATATTCACGATAATACAAAATGTGCCTTCAGGACTCAATATTTAACAATATTTGTGCAGCTTCAGGTGTGGAGAAAGACTTAGTGGTGTCATGCGTTTTACAAAACAGGGTCTGTTTACACACAGTGACCAAGCTGTGATGCTCTCTGACTGCCATATATCAAACCTTTGCTATTATCTGGATTTATGCAATAAATTGAGTCTCAGATGACAGCTGGCTGCTTTCGAATGCTTGCATGTGTTCAATCGCACATGCCTTACAGTGACACAGCTGTGTGTGAAAACAGTCAAATGCACTTCTTGGTAAGAATGTCTGTCTTGGTGAGCAATGCATGTAAACAGTCAGTTTGTCTTAAAGGTGCACTATGTAACTTTTCCGTCCGCTGGAGGTCAAAACAAAGGCGTAGTTTGATGACACCAAGTTTGAGCACAGAATCTTGGGACATGTGGTCTTCACAGCTGGTGGAAAAAAATCGGGATAGAACTTGGGCAGAAATCATGTTCATGGATGCGATTATTAACGTTACTGTATGAAGCAGAGCAGACCAGAGTGGTGTGGGAGCTGAGCAAGGCCGCTGGAGCGATTGTTAATAAGATGAGCGCAACACACACCTCGCGAGCAGCGGGACTTTTATTATGCTACAGTCGCCGGCGCCATTTCCGCTTTTCCGGCCATGAGTATGAGGTAACGCAGCTCTGTTTATCATATTAGATACATTAGAGTGTGTTGAAAATTATGTTATGACATTACTCTGTGCGTTCGCTCGGCGGCTGCTATGACACTTGTTGCACACTGCAGTAAGAGTAAAGCGTTTCTGCTAAATAAAACCGGAAACCGAGGGTAACGCAGATATGACGCAATTGACAGGCGAAACATTTGGGATATTGGAAGTACTCAACTGAAAATATGTTACATAGTGCACCTTTAAGTAAATGTAAACAGGTACACAAATAAAATGTTGCAATATTATATCTGTGCATTAGACAGTGGAAATGCAGCCTAATAGACCTTATGCTGGCTATAAAAAATTAATAAAACAAAGATTTTGACGAGAAGAGAAAGAGAAAATAAGTACTTACTGCTCTTAATGTTTTTGTTGTTGTTCTGTATTTGTGACTGTTTACTTAACTTGTACCTAAAAACAATGTTATCTTAATAAAATAATATTTTATTATTATTATTATTATTATTATTATTATTATTAGATTTGTATTATTATTTGAAATTTTAATTAAACAATTTTTAATATTAAATAATATAGCAATAATTGAAGGCTACATGGCATTACTTTAAAATATTATTGATTATTTATTTATTTTTATATATATATATATATATATATATATATATATATAAATAAATAATGTATATATATATATATATATATATATATATATATATATATATATATATATATATATATATATACACTCACCTAAAGGATTATTAGGAACACCATACTAATACTGTGTTTGACCCCCTTTCGCCTTCAGAACTGCCTTAATTCTACGTGGCATTGATTCAACAAGGTGCTGAAAGCATTCTTTAGAAATGTTGGCCCATATTGATAGGATAGCATCTTGCAGTTGATGGAGATTTGTGGGATGCACATCCAGGGCACGAAGCTCCCGTTTCACCACATCCCAAAGATGCTCTATTGGGTTGAGATCTGGTGACTGTGGGGGCCATTTTAGTACAGTAAACTCATTGTCATGTTCAAGAAACCAATTTGAAATGATTGGAGCTTTGTGACATGGTGCATTATCCTGCTGGAAGTAGCCATCAGAGGATGGGTACATGGTGGTCATAAAGGGATGGACATGGTCAGAAACAATGCTCAGGTAGGCCGTGGCATTTAAACGATGCCCAATTGGCACTAAGGGGCCTAAAGTGTGCCAAGAAAACATCCCCCACACCATTACACCACCACCTCCAGCCAGCACAGTGGTAACAAGGCATGATGGATCCATGTTCTCATTCTGTTTACGCCAAATTCTGCCTCTACTATCTGAATGTCTCAACAGAAATCGAGACTCATCAGACCAGGCAACATTTTTCCAGTCTTCAACTGTCCAATTTTGGTGAGCTCGTGCAAATTGTAGCCTCTTTTTCCTATTTGTAGTGGAGATGAGTGGTACCCGGTGGGGTCTTCTGCTGTTGTAGCCCATCTGCCTCAAGGTTGTGCGTGTTGTGGCTTCACAAATGCTTTGCTGCATACCTCGGTTGTAACGAGTGGTTATTTCAGTCAAAGTTGCTCTTCTATCAGCTTGAATCAGTCGGCCCATTCTCCTCTGACCTCTAGCATCAACAAGGCATTTTCGCCCACAGGACTGCCGCATACTGGATGTTTTTCCCTTTTCACACCATTCTTTGTAAACTCTAGAAATGGTTGTGCGTGAAAATCCCAGTAACTGAGCAGATTGTGAAATACTCAGACCGGCCCGTCTGGCACCAACAACCATGCCACGCTCAAAATTGCTTAAATCACCTTTCTTTCCCATTCTGACATTCAGTTTGGAGTTCAGGAGATTGTCTTGACCAGGACCACACCCCTAAATGCATTGAAGCAACTGCCATGTGATTGGTTGATTAGATAATTGCATTAATGAGAAATTGAACAGGTGTTCCTAATAATCCTTTAGGTGAGTGTATATATATATATATAATAAAAATTATATATATGTGTATATGTGTGTGTATATATATATATATATATATATATATATATATATATATATATATATACATACATACATACATACATACATACATACATACATGCAAATATTTCTTAAATATATACATGAATAAGTGTGTATTTATATATACATAATCATTATATACAGTACACACACATATATTATGTAAACACAAATTTTTATTTTGGATGTGATTAATCGCGATTAATCAATTTGACTTCACCAATATATATATAATATTTAAACAAGCAGTATAAATGAAGGAGTGTGGTCAATAGCTTTTTTGTTTCTGTTGAGTATTGCTGTAGAATCCAATTTTTTATCAAGAACCTTAACATTTCAGTGTTTTAAGTAGTAACTACTAAATTCTGTATTATTTTGAATTTGTCACACACATTTCTATGCGTTTGAGTGCTGCCAGATGCTGTTTATAATTCTGTCACATTGGGTGAAATCACATCCAGCCTTATAGCCTGTAAATAGACTGTTGTAAATAGAAACATTTATCAATTAATTGCCAGTGTCTCTCTTTCCATCCCAGAGTTGCCATGGCCACTGCCTCCTCCCAGGTCCTCATCCCGGACGTCAATCTGAACGAGGCCTTTGACAATTTTGCCCTTGATTTCTCAAGAGAGAAAAAAATCCTGGAAGGACTGGATTACTTGACAGGTAAAATCAGTGAGAAATCTGAAACCACCTTCCACAAGTGTTTTCCCTATATGTAGTACAAAGTTAATGAATACACTGTGTATCTAGGATATGTCAGAATTACATCAGCCATCCTTTTTGCGGAACCAAATCGATACATCCTGTCTTGACGTTTCTTCCTTTCTTTTTTTTAGCACCCAACCCTCCCTCTATACGTGAAGAGCTCTGCACGGCCTCTCATGACACCATTACAGTGCACTGGACTTCTGAAGATGAATTCAGCGTCACCTCCTATGAGCTTCAGTACACCATCTATACTGGCCAGACCAACTTCATCAGTGAGTCTAAATACATGCCTTACACAGCACAGTAGCTCACTCTTTTACCATGAATCCCTCATTTATGCTTTTCAACGTGTTTTGCTTGCATCTAGTGACATCAAGTGACTTTACATAGGCTGAATAGGAACATTTTTTTTTTTTTTTTATTAAAAGAATAAAACATTATAACCTAAATATTATAGAAAAAATGGATGTGAATTTTTTTTTTTTCATTTATTTAATTTCATTTTATTTTATTTATACACACTACCTTTCAGAAACTTGGGGTCTCTAAGAATTTGTTCTAAGAAAGTCTCGTATGCACCAAGGTTTTATTCAAGACTTTTAATAAGTGGATTTATTCAATGCAGTCAATTCAATTATTCAATCATTCATTGATCAAACATGCAATAAAAGATACCATATTTTTTTCTATTTTAATATATCTTAAAATGTAATGTGTTCCTGTGATGGTAAAGCTGAATTTTCAGCATCATTACTCCAGTCTTCAGTGTCACATTTGATGCTTAAGAAACATTTCTTATTATCAATGTTGAAAAACATTTTTGTGGAAATCGTGATGATAATTTTGTTTTAGGATTCTTTGATGAATAGAAAGCATTTATTTGAAATCAAATTTCACTTTTGATCAATTTAATATGTTCTTGCTGAATAAAAGTAAAAATCATACAGACTTTTAAACAGCAGTGTTTATAATTTTATTTTTGTTACATTTACCATTTTATTTCATATTTTTCATTATTTTGATGTGCCAAAACTACTGCTATCCACCCATAAAAATTCCAAAGGAATCAAAGCATTTTTTAACACATACATGTTCCCCCATTTCTTTTGATGGAATAAAAGCACTAAAAGTCTTTACGTGTCTGTGGAGTGAAAGAGTTGCTTAATTACTTGAAGGCCAGTGAAGCGCTCTGACAGACATAACTTGTTTGGGCTTGAACAGTAAAGAGACAGCATTTTCCTCTCTCGCTCTCTCACTCACTTGCAAACCTGCTCCTCAGTTTCCATTCAGCCCGCTTTGGTAACAAACACAGTATATTCATTTCAACCGCTGATAGTTTAGAAGCCCAGGGACATCCACAGAGCTACCACAGACTCCTTAGGGGATACAAACAAATAGGCGCAAAAATGGAGAGCAATACTTTCTTCCCAGACCTTTTTACAGCATTGCGTCTTTGAATGTGGATGCCTAAATGCTGCAGTTCTTAGATGCGTATGCTTCACTCCCATGAGAAGAAATGTGAGCCTTTGCTGATGCATTTTCTCAGCTGTTGGCCAAGTCAGGGAAAGTGGCTCCAAAACATACTCTGGCCCCCAGTCAAGATCTATCAGCTTTAGATGGATTTCCTTCTGTGAAGAGGTTCAGTCATATGTAGTTTCAAGGCATTTTAAATGGAATAATGCTTGTATATTGTTTTTTTTATTGTTTTTCATATTTGCAGGCCAGTAAAATTGATGGCTTGTTTTATGTTCCCTTTAGCAAAAGTGTATTACATTTTGCAAGCCTTCAGTAAAAGCATAATATTCAAGAGCTCAGGCTGGATAACATGCAGGATCTTTTTCATATTGATCATATATTGTGATCCGTCAGGATGCATACCAGCAGCGTTCCTTTGACGTACAAAATAACAGTCATGTGCTAGGTTAAAAATGTATACATTTCCCCTGCAGTGCACTCAAGTCCAATATGTGTAATTGCACTGCTGCCATGACTGGAAAGCCAACCTTTTGTGATCAATTCAACGTGCCCAGAATTCATATCCATCGGCCAAAACTCAAGCTAATAGAAGGGATTAGCTGTAAAATAGACTTAAAAGCAGGAAATCTTTGCTTTGTCATTTAGGAAGAGAGTCATTCAAGGTACTGTTAAAAGAGCAGCTCAGGTTTGTCTGTGGACTTTATCGTCAGGCCTGTGAAAGTGAGGGCACTGGCCTGGCATCAGCCCTGATTAGATCTGACACGAGCTAATGCTCTTTGCTCCGCTCTCATTGTGACATTGACTGATAGTGATACAAGCCGCCGGACCGGCATGCTAACTTGCAGCCAACAGTATGCAAATGCCGCTGTCCTTGTGGAGGGAACGGGCCACATCACCTAATTTGACGTGCGCACCTCTAACTCAAGGATGTGTGCCGTGACTCATGGGTAGTTTATAGAAAACGGGTGAGACGTGAATGTTACGAGGGCCAGCAAACTTGTGGTCCAACAACTGTAAAGCTGAGAGTTGTTGCAAATAGCAATGAGGTCAAATGACTATATTATGGTCTGTATGGTCTGCAAAACTCTTGTTTATTTGATTATGCATGTCTTCAAAACACAAGCTCAATGGGCTGTGCAACCTTGAAAAACTCAACAAATCTTGTATATAGACAAACCCACGCAGAGAGTGTGTTGACAGTAAGAGAGCCACTACACTTTGAAACAATTTTCATTTAGAAATTGCTAGTAAATTTCACAAAAGAAACAGCAAGTAATTACAAAGTAACGCCAAGTAACATTGAAATAAACGGGACATTTTGAAGTAGGACTGAAATTGTGTTTTCTATTTTTTACACTGTGTATGTTAGGGATGTCACAAGTACAGGTACTTCGGTACCAAGTCGGTACTGAAATTTAAAAAATGTGACGATACCAGCATTTCTGTAGTACCGGTGTTGTGCCAAATTCTTACCCCCTGCTAGATTATTACCCCCCTAGTATTGGTAGGTTTAGGAGTAGGTGTGGGGGAGGGGTTAGGATTAGGCAATCAGGTAGCGACTTGAATGAGGGAGGGTAATAATTTGGCAGGGGGTCGAAATTCGCCACAACACCGGTAGTACCGACTACCGAGTATATTTGGTACTCGCAGCTGTGTTCAGTCGCTTCCGTGTTAATCTAAGCGCAGGGATCCAGACTGTAGCCGAATATATACTTGTGTCTGTGAATATTAAACTGCAAAATACTAAAATATTACTGCAAATTCTGCATCTCTGTGTGGATGACAGGCGCTGATGCACGGGCGCGCACGCGCACACGCGTGACACTCGCTCGCTGTCTTTGTTGTCTCTGCCGTGTGTCACTATATGAGGACACGAATGCATAAACCGTCACTTCATGAGAATTTACCGTTTCACTTGAGAAAACTGTCATATCATGAACACAGACACTCAAATATCTTCACGGCAACCCGTCAAAATAAAAGTTCGGTTTAACGTGAATAAATTGACAGAATATATTGGGTTGTTGTAGCCTACTATAGATTTAGCTACGTCTCAATGTAATATTACGTCTCTACCAATAATAATAATTATGCCTAGATCGTTGCTTATTTTTCACTTGATCTTTTTTTACAGCCTTTAAATGTTTATGTATCATTTACTTATAATGATTATCATCATAAATAATAAATAAAAAATAGTTAAATAAAATAAAAATAAACATTTTTTTGAGGTACCGAAATTGGTACAGAGTACCGTAAAATGTTTATGGTATTGGTACCGACTACTGGAATTTTGGGACCGTGACATCCCTAGCGTATGTAATATCAGTACGTCAGAAATGAAAGGGATACATACTTCTGTGCAACCCAAAATAATATATTTTGAGATATTTAATAATAAATAATAATAATAATAAATAATATATATATATATAACACGAAAGAGAACTCAATTCTGGCGTGCTGTCTGTGTGCACGATACTGGTGCGTGTCTTTTGACAGCACTAATATATATATATATATACACTAATATATATATATTAGTGCTGTCAAAATTAGCTTGTTAACGCATGTGATACATTTTTTCATTTTAGCATGTTCAAATATTTAACACAATTAACGCAGCATCCGTTTTTTCTTTCATCCTTTGGCTAGCGTTACATATGATCACGCTCTTATTCATGCAAATGCTTTTAAACCATTCAAGCGCAGTAAAGTCAAATGAGAACGTGCTGTCTGTGAATGTCCTAACACACACACATATGACGCACAGAAAGACACGCACCAGTATCATGCACACAGGCAGCAAGCCAGAAATGAGATCTTTTTCGTGTTTGAACACACAATACCACACAGAATTGTGCCAAAATGCCAGTTTTGTCGAGTATTCTCATAAGAGCAGTCTTAAATGAGTTAAATAACATGAAGATTGTGTTAAAATTGTGTAAAATTAAATTAATAAATGTTGAAATAGCTTTCAATTATACTGTAATGTTGAATGTCTAGCATTAATGTTTTAAAAAACAATTTCATAGAGATATCAGTGTATTAGTTTCAGTGATACTGGCCTTTATTCATAAAAAGATGCCATTAAAACATACATTAATACTGTCTTTAAGTTGTTTCTACATTAATTTGGAGAGTAACTGTGAAATTATTACAAGATAAAAATATTGTAATAACTTTGTGTCTATATCTTCTGTATAGCACATATTTCATTATATTGCATTCTGGCCTGGTTATGGCTTTAGTGCCTCTGCGGACAGCTGGTGACCTTTAGCTGTCAGATATTTGTTTATTCGTTCTCAAATGTACGTATTTATTGTGGAGCTCATATGAATTGGTTTTGATAAAGAAACTGCAATCAGCGCTGACATGTAATAAAAAGACCTATACAAATCTATTTTAAGGAAAAATACTAATAAGAAACATTTTGTTTGCTTATTTGAGGTCAAACTAGTGTGTTTAGAAGTGCGACATAAGTATAGAAGGTAGAGCGAATCAAATTATGGCTTGATAACAATTTGTTGGTCCAGTACTGCACCTTTAGGAAAATTTTGACAATTTGTGCAATGGTTTTATGCATAACTAAATCTTTCCTGTCAGATTTCAGAATAGCTGTTTTTGATTTAGAAAGGATGTAGATCTACCCTTAAAGATGTATCTTACCTTATTGCTTAAATATCATGCTTAAAGTTGAACGCAGCCATCTGTTTCTGCAACATTTTCACAATATTCGCAATATTCCTGTCCTGCTTCTATGATTTATCCTCAGTCTTGGTGTTGGATATTTCTCATCCTATATTTGAAGTGAATTTTAAAGCACAGAAAATCACAGGGCTGGTCAGCCAGGCATTGATTAAGTGTCATATTATGTTTGCATGATGTTGTTGGCCATCGTAAGACGGTGGATCGTGCTGCAGGGTTTCTGTTGCTTTTTAGGGCGTTATTATTTGTCAGGTTACTGCCAAAGCCTAGGTCTTTGTACCTTAAGATATTCATAAGCTGGGCTTTGGAGAGCTGACCAAGAATGTGAATGTGAAATGAAGACACAGTCCATGGTGGCCACCGATGAGAAGTGGGACATTATTGCAGTGAATGTGACCGTATGTTTTCTTTCAGGTGTAGGAAAATATGTTCTTGTGGAATCATATCATATGCAAATACAGTACATACTCGTAATGCACCAGGATTCATTTTTCTTATGTGTCCTATTGGCATAGATGACATCTAAGCACATGCACAGTCATGGAAACATAACACACTCATACACGCACACAACAGAAGCATCAAAGGCTAGTTTAGATTTGCCGACAGTATTGGGAGCAGCCCCGTTCCAGTCTTGTGTTTTGGCTCCCTTTCATCTGCCAACACACACACTCACTTATGCACAGTCCAGGATCCCTATTCAGACTGCTTCTTTTTTTTTTTTTAGCCAGTGACATACCTTCATCTGCCCCTCTTTGAAGTCTCTCTCCCTCTGAATGTCAAGCAACAGCGGAGAATTTACAATGTAACCAGCATATTGTAGTCTGCTATTCTAATTCGATTCATCAAACAACAACATCAAACGCCTTTTTGTTATGGACGTGGATCAAATTACTTTTTCCGGGGGGTGTCTGTTGTGACCACCATTTAGGATAGAGTTGATCAGGTTGTTGATTGTGGCCTGTGGAATGTTGGTCCACTCCTCTTCAATGGCTGTGCGAAGTTGCTGGATATTAATTATTATATTTATTTAAAAAAGAAAATAAAAATAAGGAGCTGTATTGTGAATATAGTCACAACTTGAAGTTGTAGGCATACTTAATCTGTTATAGTATATGTACGTTTATTAAGTAGGCTACTTGTTGATATTTGTCTGGCACACATTTGGCATACCTTGAGTGGCAATGCCAGTGGTTTTAATGGAAGTGTTGATGTTTCCTAAGGGCATTCTGGGCAAATGGTTCACCATGAGAAACTGGCTTGAGGGGCATCTCTGTTTGCCTGAGGCAAATATCCCGAGTCTCTCTCCGAACGTGTGCTATATGTGCTTTCACGTCAAACAGAAATAGACATGCCTTGAATAATGAACTTCATATGTACCATTCCCTTTTTAGGGCCCTATCATACACCCGGTGCAATGCGGCATCAGGCTATTTTTTGCTAGTTTCAGCCTGATGCAGTTATCATTTTCACGTCCTGTGCCACATTGTTTAAATAGCAAATGCATTTGCGCCCATTTGTGCACCCATAGGTGTGCTGGTCTGAAAACGAGGTGTGTTCAGGCGCACTGTTGGTGCGTTGCTATTTTGAGGCAACTGAAAACGACTGCGCTATTGTAGTGTTTTTTGTGTTGTTTAAAGGGCGTGTTAGTAATATGAGCTTATAGGTGGGTGCACAACGCACTTACACTCTGCTTATTACACACACAGGGATGTGCAGCAGCACACAAACATGCCAAATATGAAATATAAAAGGATTACAATGTAAAACATTATTACTGTGTACATAAAGGGCTCAATAATAATGCAGTGAAAAGGTGTGTATGGTTCAAACCAGAAAAATCCCCCAAAAAATAAACTCCCTAAACTCTTTCCCTCACACGGTAGAGCTTCAGGTGAAGGGTTCCCAGTAGAGATGCACCAGTCTACCGACCATCAATCAGAACCGACCAGTTCCGTTTTTTTGTTTTATTTCTGTCCCGGACTTGCACACAAAATGCATTGCAATCATTTCTCAAAATGTAATTTGTGTTGACAACGTTAACCGAGGCCAGAGACGGGACATGCTGAAGACAGACGCAAAGAGAAGAGCAGAGAAAATACTGGACCGAGCAAGTGTACCGAGCAACTGCAAGCTCACAGTTGCGATTCTTGAAATACTGGAAGAAAATTCTAGACATCAAATTTGAGTGGGGGCTTATTAGGGATGGGAATCTTTAGGCACCTCACAACGATTATCGATGCATCTTTTTTATATACAGATTTTCTTTTTTCTCACTTGGTACTTTTAAAGCAATTAGTTAATTATAAATAAAACAAATGGAAGTGATTTGATCAACAGGAAAGTTTCATTTGAACCAAAAAAAAGTGTCTGTAGCAGCATACTTGTAGTAAATTAATACAGACTTCAGCATATTCTGAATCACTAACATAAAGTAATAACCAAAACCCTCCTGTTATGTTCAATGAGCAATATAATAAAAAATAAAAAAAATAAACATTTTGCTGCACCAAAATAACAGATTTTATACAAAAAAATTGAATTCTGTACCAGCAGCTCTTATACAAAAGTAATGCTTGTGAACTTAAGCATATTCTGAATAACTAGTAGCTAACATACAGCTCTTATACACAAATAAATAGAGTCTAAGACTTATGACTTAAAACTAAATCCTGAGCAGAGACACATTTTTTGTTTTATACCACAATCAAAAACAGCTTTTATGAAATGAACATCTGAACACTAAATGAACATCTGCAGAGAATACAGACGCAAATCCTTGACCATAAAATTTGCGATAGAGTTTGTACTGGTTGGCAGCAACTACCGGTACAACCGAGCGTTGGAAACGTGTAATATGGTTTCTTATGTTTGTCGTGTTTCGAAAATATTTCTTATATGACTGCATTTATGAGGGGAAATGACTGACTTCACACAATTTTCGATTACATGTTCTTTTAATCTTACCTCCGTATGATTAAAGTAGTGTTTATATATAAGCGCAGTGCTGGTGCTGCTTTGTTTCCAGAGGTAACCTAGGAAACTCTATCTTCAGAGTTTCTTATATGCAAGGAGGGGGGCTTTATGGACAAAAGTTTGGGAACCACTGCCCTAGACCATGCGCTTAGATTGTTAAGATAGGGCCCTTAGAATTAGAGCCCTGCACGGGCCTTAAATCTAGCCCAGCCCTGGCCCGAGACGCTCATGCCCTAGCCCGGCCCGTGTCCGACAGCTTATCAAACACTCGCTGCTGCTGCTGCTTCTGGCGGGGACTCTGAACACCATGCGAGTCTTGACAGTCGCAGTAGCATGGTCTCGTGTTGTTTCCACCAGCGCAGCACATCTCATAGTTTCTTTTAATTAATGAATGTCTAAAATATAAAAAGGAGAAGCCTAAAACAGGCCCAAAGCCCGGACCACGTGTGAGGTATGACGTGAAAATTAGCCCGAAGCCCGGCCCTAGGGGCGTAAATAAGTCGGGCCCGTCTGAAATGCAGGGCTTAGAATCACAATGTGTTCAAACATTTATTTGCACCTGGTGATTATTGCATTGACATCTGTCATTAATGTTATGCTGTTTCTCTTGCCTTGCAGGTCTGTATAACTCTGTAGATAGCTGGATGATTGTGCCCAATATCAAGCAGAATCACTACACAGTCCACGGCTTGCAAAGCGGCACCCGTTACATCTTTTTCGTCAAGGCTATCAACCAGGCAGGCAGCAGAAACAGTGAACCTGCTCGCCTCAAAACTAACAGTAAGTCAATAAACCTCATGCTAGTGGTCAATCGATATGGCTTTTTTAATAGCTGATGCCAATATCTAGAAAGTAGTATGAATTATATATTCTCAAAATGAACATTTATTTTACACAATAATTACTCTACATTTGCTCAGAAATATGTAGCGCTGCAAGGATTATACATTTTTGTAGGCAACCCAGATGTTATCAGCACCCTCGTTCCCTTGACAAAATTTGCTTTTGGATTATTACAGAAAATGAGCTCTGTGAATGTTCATCATGATAATCTGCAAAAATGAACACAACTTGAACATGAATTTTGAAGCCTAAATGCAATCAGCAGAAATAAAAAGATGAAGTTAGGCTGTAAACAGACTACATCACAATCACATGACTTCATCAAGCTTCTGATGGTGTTGAGTACCGAGTTGAGTACAATCTACATAAAAGCTTAAAAATCATGAGTGGGGTATTACTCACTTAAAAATGTTGGTTTAAAAATAACCCAGCATAGTGACCCAATATGTGTATCCCAACGGTTGGGTTAAAAAAATAACCCAACGTTTTTTTACTGTGTACTGATCTGTGTACAGTCATACCCAAATTTATTCAGACACCTTCAACACCATCACAGTTTATTCGCTATAGTTTAGAAAATGGTAATGAAATATGACAAGAACTCAGAGTTAAACTGTGTCAGAACAAATTCATCTTGATAATGTCAGATAACTTTAATAGAAAGGTATGTAATGGATTACAATCAACCAATCAGCTGCCAGCTGTTACATTTAAGTACACAATTAAATAATACTAATTTAGGTCAACCAATTACCAAGCAATGCTTAATTTTGTTCAGTCTGTGGTGTAAAAGGTCACATTAGCATTTAAAGAAAAAACACTTAAGCAAAACATGGTCAGGTCAAAGTGTCTGAATAAATTTGGTCCCAAATTTTTATCAATTTTACTGGTAGTCCACTCTATGAAGAATTTTTGGGTATAATATAATGTCACAGTTTACTTTATTTTGCTATCCTCACTTACATAAATGAACTATAGTGTCTTCCACCCAATAGTAAAAAAATATATATCTGGTGTCTGAATAATTTTTGGTTTGACTGTATTTTATGTTGTAGAATAAAACATGAAATAAAATATCTTGAGCTAGCTTTTAAACAGGCATTTAACCAAAAACCTATTAAAAAACTCCAAAAGTACAAAAAAGTCACATTAAAGAGCGTCAAAATGGCATTTATTGTTTGAATTTTGTGATAAATGGACAGAAAACTTAATATGTTTGTGTGGGAACTCGGATTTGAAGTATGTTCCGCACGTTAAACAAGCCAAATGTTAACTGTTAAAGATTGCATTCGGTACACATGTACCGTACCAGAAGTCCTGTACCGAAATGGTTTGGTACGAATACATGTACCATTACACCCCTAGTAAATGGGAAAATATGCCCTCTGAACCCCAATTATTACAGGATATTGGTAGGGGAGAGTTACTGTATGGACTGACACAAATAATCTCAAATTATCAGCAGATAAATCAGGCCAAACACACCAGACAGCACCTCTCTTATATCCAGAGTCGTAGTAGATGTGGTGGTCGTACATCAGTGTAAATGCAGCAGCTCTGTCATACTCAACAGCTCAATACCTTTATCAGTGTTCGATCTGCGACAGGCACCTGAGCATGCAAATAATGGAAACCATCAGTTGGTTTGGTGTCAAACCGCTGTGTGTGTGAGAGAGAGATCTGGGAAAGCCCAGCGTCCCTCACCTAAGCTGTCAGACGTTACCCAGCCTTCTTACAGCAAAGAACTCAATCAAGATTCAGGGCACCAGGTGACAGCATTCAAATGAGTTATTGCATCAGAGACTCTCAGCGGCCTTGTGGAGTTTGAGAGAGAAATACGGGAATGTCTGGAGGAAACGGCGTACATTCCTCTCTCACTCATTTTCATTGTCTGTGTCTTCCTCTCAGTCCGTTACTTTCTCATGGTTTTTGAAGCTTCTGTGAGAATACCGCAGCAGTATCTCTCTCTCTGTCTCTCTCTCTCTCTTTTCCCAGCACTTACCATCCAACAGTCTTTTTTGTTACTGTAATAATGCTGTTTTTAGACTGCAGTGCCATTAAATGTCATTGTCCCCCAGACACACACAAGGCTACAGTGTCTGTATTGTGCTGTGAAAGCCTGTCTTATGAAAATGCAGGAAAACGTATATGTACAGGGTTAGTTCACCCAAAACAAAACAAAAATTCTGTCATTAATTACTCACCCTCATGTCGTTCCAAACCCGTAAGACCTTCGTTCATCTTTGGAACACAAATGAAGATATTTTTAATGAAATCGGTAAGCTCTCTGACCCCTCCATAGACAGCTATTTAATTAACACTTTCAAGGTCCAGAAAGGTAATACAAATTTGTTAAAATCGTCCATGTGACTCCAGTGGTTCAACCTTGGTTATATGAAGCAACGAGAATACTTTTTGTGCGCAAAAAACAAACAAAAATAACAACTTTATTCAACAATTTCTTCTAGTCTGTGTCAGACTCCTACATGCATGCGTCGTGGTGCACATGTAAACAGCATCACAATGGTAAGCTGGCTGGCGTAGTTCTGACATAACTCGGAAGCGCTGTACTGTATTTACTACGTCATCAGCGCAGGAGACTGACACAGACGTGTAGAAATTGTTGAATAAAGTCGTTATTTTTGTTTGTTTTTTTAACAAACATTGAAAGTCAATGTTGAAACCAGTTGTGCTGCTTAATATTTTTATGGAAACCATGATACCTTTTTTCTGTATTCTTTGATGAATAGAAACTTTAAAAGATTGGACATTATAAATGTCTTTATTAATGTCACTTTTGTTAAATTTGAATGCATCCTTGCGGAATAAAAGTATGAATTCCCTTTTTTCTTTTTTCTTTTAAGTCTGACTGATCCCAAACTTTATGTATGTGCTAGTTTGATAATGCTGCAATCGGGACATGTACTGTAGAGATTAAGCACTATTTTTCTACTAAATGCTTTGGGAAACCTAGCCAAAGTATAACTTTCTCTCTTTGTACCACGGTAGCATTGAAATTCAAAATAGGAAATCTAAGGCTTGCTGTTTATTGTATTCACCAGAGAAGACATTTTAACTCTTGCATCATCAAAGAAAGTAATTTGCCACAGCTGTGCCTTCTTCCCATCTGACTATATAAAAAAAAAGGAAACTGACTTTGGGCCAATTCTATGTTTTACGTTTTTTTCTGGCACTGGCATACTTGCCATGCCTACTCGACCGTGAAAGTCCAGACACCTCCCCCCATCTCAAGAGAAATGCTATTTAAAGACATTTACATAATCACTTCCTGATTGAGGAATCCAGTGTGAGAGCGTGCTCTACCCCCAGTTGAATCCTAGAGCTCATGCTTTATCATCTACAATTAATTTCTCAGAAGCCTTTAAGTGGCAACTGTAATACGCAAAGGCAGAGAAGATGTAGCTTCAAATGGCACATTCTTGATTTTTTATGTAATTATTTAATATTAATGAGGTGAGTGGACAGTGTGGTCAGACCCTGTCGTCAGTTCACCACTGTTCCTTCCTTGGACCACTTTTGATAGATACTGACCACTGCAGACCGGGAACACCCCACAAGAGCTGCAGTTTTGGAGATGCTCTGACCTGGTCATCTAGCCATCACAATTTGGCCCTTGTCAAACTCTCTCAAATCCTTACGCTTGCCCATTTGTCCTGCTTGTAACACATCAACTTTGAGGACAAAATGTTCACTTGCTGCCTAATATATCCCACCCACTAACAGGTGCAGTGATGAAGAGATAATCAGTGTTATTCACTTCATCTGTCATAATGTTATGCCTGATCGGTGTATATCATTTTGTTCACTTGATTACTTGGAATTTTATGGACGTGCACCAAAAGAAAACCTGAAAAATCCAGTGAACTAAATAAAATCAGTGGAAACCGTTTATGTGTGTGCTCCATCCACTTCCTCTTTATCATCCCTGTTCCTGCTCTTGTTCCTACTTTTCCCTCCCCCAGTCCATCACCAGGGTCTACGTGACTGTTACTGAAGCTCAGCCAGGCTTACAGAGCAAGAACGGGAAGACATCAAATGGCTCTTTGCAAGTTGTGTTGAAATCAAAGTTTGGTTTTTCCAGCTGAACTTTGGATGAGATAATGTTCAGAAGGGATTGCTGAGACCTATAATACAGGCAGCAGCAGGGGTCTGCACACAAACTCAAGTCTGGACACTCGGTCCTACACTCTTTCATTCCCACTGATCTATTTTTTATTCCTTAAACCCTTTCTTCTTATGTTCTCTCTACTGATTTGTTACTGACAGTATATGATTAATCCAGATTTATTGTTCTTTATTTGAACAAGTGTTTCCTTTTGTCTCGAGGCATTTTGATGACTTTAATGATGTTTTTTGCACTGTTCCTCTCGTTATGTTACTAGTTTTGTATGGTATCACCCAGCTATACCAGAATAAAAATGTTTATTGATTATAAAGTGCCCTCAAAAGTATTTCAACACTTAACTACAAGTTTATCAATTAATTAAATTAGAAACAAAATATCAACCAAAACAATTTAAGATAGATAGCACAGACATTTCTTTAAAAAAAAATGTTCTACAACATAAACATATAGATACAGTATTTAAAATAAAGACTAAATGTATTGCAAAACTTTCTGATTGTCAGATTGTGCAACATGCTCATAGTTAATGTGATGAACTACACTTGTGGTTGCTCTGATTGAAGACCTGTGTGAACTTTAACAGAACTGATTCAGTGTATGTCAAAAATGATGAATTCAGTGCCATCCCTACATTTCTGTTGTTTAAATGGCCAATACAATCTGGGCCCACTGTATTTAGCAACTCTACATTGATGGATAATGGACCGTTTTGATGGTCATTCGATGTAGTGACTTTCTACCCATAAAATACTGACTCTGCGACTTAAGATGTGGCCACATTTACTGTTTTATTATTTATTTATTTTATTTTATTTTTAATAGGAATCCATGTAATCAGGAATTTCGCATGAATTTTCTAGCTCTGATAGATCTCGTAAACTGAAAAGGGAAGTTGATGCTTAAGTTGTAGCTTACAAACCTTTGAGAAGGGCAGGATATTTTAAGCAAAATGTAAAAATTTTTACTTCATTATGCAAAATAACAAGTGACAGCTCAAGTTTTTTGTTTTGTTTATTTTTTTCCGGGAGACTAGCTTTAATGCCATGTTTGCTCTGGCCTGTGAAAGTAAAATTTTGAATGACAGAAACAGAAAAGTGTGTGTGTGTGTGGAGTCACACTGTGTTCCTATAGGAGGCCTCCCTGTTTAATCAGAACTGCCATGGCTGGAGACCGTACATAAAGCCAATATGAGAAATATCACATGACAAGCAGCCCCAAGGGCAGCCATGTTTATTTGTTGTTAAAAAATCTTGGAATAATATTTACTCATCCTGCACAGCATAGACATCACTCAAGCTGTCAGCAGTCACCCCTCCCCTGAGGAAAGTGAACCCAGCCCAAGAGCAGGAGCCCAGCCAAAAGTGAGGTCACACTGTGGGTAATGTGTGTGTGTGTGTGTGTGTGTATGTATGTATGTTTGTATGTATACACACACACATACAGACAGTTCTGAAATGATTAATTTTACTATATAATATACACTCACCTAAAGGATTATTAGGAACACCATACTAATACTGTGTTTGACCCCCTTTCGCCTTCAGAACTGCCTTAATTCTACGTGGCATTGATTCAACAAGGTGCTGAAAGCATTCTTTAGAAATGTTGGCCCATATTGATAGGATAGCATCTTGCAGTTGATGGAGATTTGTGGGATGCACATCCAGGGCATGAAGCTCCCGTTCCACCACATCCCAAAGATGCTCTATTGGGTTGAGATCTGGTGACTGTGGGGGCCATTTTAGTACAGTGAACTCATTGTCATGTTCAAGAAACCAATTTGAAATGATTTGAGCTTTGTGACATGGTGCATTATCCTGCTGGAAGTAGCCATCAGAGGATGGGTACATGGTGGTCATAAAACGATGGACATGGTCAGAAACAATGCTCAGGTAGGCCGTGGCATTTAAACGATGCCCAATTGGCACTAAGGGGCCTAAAGTGTGCCAAGAAAACATCCCCCACACCATTACACCACCACCACCAGCCTGCACAGTGGTAACAAGGCATGATGGATCCATGTTCTCATTCTGTTTACGCCAAATTCTGACTCTACCATCTGAATGTCTCAACAGAAATCGAGACTCATCAGACCAGGCAACATTTTTCCAGTCTTCAACTGTCCAATTTTGGTGAGCTCGTGCAAATTGTAGCCTCTTTTTCCTATTTGTAGTGGAGATGAGTGGTACCCGGTGGGGTCTTCTGCTGTTGTAGCCCATCCGCCTCAAGGTTGTGCGTGTTGTGGCTTCACAAATGCTTTGCTGCATACCTCGGTTGTAACGAGTGGTTATTTCAGTCAAAGTTGCTCTTCTATCAGCTTGAATCAGTCGGCCCATTCTCCTCTGACCTCTAGCATCAACAAGGCATTTTCGCCCACAGGACTGCCGCATACTGGATGTTTTTCCCTTTTCACACCATTCTTTGTAAACTCTAGAAATGGTTGTGCGTGAAAATCCCAGTAACTGAGCAGATTGTGAAATACTCAGACCGGCCCGTCTGGCACCAACAACCATGCCACGCTCAAAATTGCTTAAATCACCTTTCTTTCCCATTCTGACATTCAGTTTGGAGTTCAGGAGATTGTCTTGACCAGGACCACACCCCTAAATGCATTGAAGCAACTGCCATGTGATTGGTTGATTAGATAATTGCATTAATGAGAAATTGAACAGGTGTTCCTAATAATCCTTTAGGTGAGTGTATAATATTAATATAATCAAATTAATTATGTAATATAATTAATATTATAGTAATATATAATTAATATTACTGGTCATAATAACTTCCATTAAAATCAATTAACAGGTATGTTTGGAAACACTTTCATTAGCTGATCAAAACTAGACTGGCCATATTCTAAGCAAGTTTAAAGTTGTCTAATACTACATATATTTCACCTAATTGTACTCTGAAATGAAAACGATCTTATTTACGGATTCTGAAAAACGTTGCAATACTCTTTTATATCATGGCCCCAGCTGACACTGCAAATTAAGTTGTTGTCACATTTTATTGCATTACAAATAGACCTTTAAATATATGTGACAGGCGTCAGTGTCTGACTGCTGTCATAAATCTAGTTGTTCTCACTCAGCGCTTCTCATTTTTGTTCGCTCAGTTCTACAATTTAGTGTGTGTGTATATATACAGTACTGTGCAAAAGTCTTAGGCACGTTGGTATTTTCACACGAAAAATGTTTTTAAGCCAGTTGTTTATATCTTTTACTGTAGTGTGTCAGTAGGAAATATCAGTTTACATTTCCAAACATTCATTTTGCAATTAATTGTAATAATCCAGTGAGATTTTTTTTTTATTTTTTATGCACAAGAAGTCTGATAGCAGCCGGTGTGATCTGATCTCACCATCATCGAGCCTGTCTGTGATTACATGAAGAAACAGAAAAAACTGAGACAGACTAAATCCAGAAAAACGAAGGCAACGTCTCCCAGACACTTGAAGAAACCTACCTACAAAACTACAGTACTGTGAAAAGTTTAGGCACTTGTCAGAATGCTTTAAAGTGAGAATGCTGTCAAAAATACATAAATAGCTTTTATTTATGAATTAACTTATATTAACTAAATCAAATCGATATTTGGGGTGACCACCCTTTGCATTTAAAACGGCTTTTGTCACCTGCATCTATTCCTACACCTATTCATGTAGTTTTGCAGGAAGGTTTCTTCAAGTGTCTTGGAGACGTTGCCACAGTTCTTCTGGATTTAGTCCAGTTTTTTATGTTTCTTCATGTAATCACAGACAGACTCAATGAAGATGAGATCAGATCTCCAGGTGGAGCATAGAGACTATTGTCAGACTCTTTATGCATACAAAAATCTCACTGGATTATTAAAATTAATGGCAATTAATTTATAAATGTAAACTGATATTTCCTACTGACACACTACAGCAAAAGATATAAATAACTGGCTTAAACCCACTTTTTGTGTGTAAAAATACTAGCGAGCCTAAGACTTTTGCACAGTACTATATATATATATATATATATATATATATATATATATATATATATATATATATACACTCACCTAAAGGATTATTAGGAACACCTGTTCAATTTCTCATTAATGCAATTATCTAATCAACCAATCACATGGCAGTTGCTTCAATGCATTAGGGGTGTGGTCCTGGTCAAGACAATCTCCTGAACTCCAAACTGAATGTCAGAATGGGAAAGAAAGGTGATTTAAGCAATTTTGAGCGTGGCATGGTTGTTGGTGCCAGACGGGCCGGTCTGAGTATTTCACAATCTGCTCAGTTACTGGGATTTTCACGCACAACCATTTCTAGAGTTTACAAAGAATGGTGTGAAAAGGGAAAAACATCCAGTATGCGGCAGTCCTGTGGGCAGTCCTTGTTGATGCTAGAGGTCAGAGGAGAATGGGCCGACTGATTCAAGCTGATAGAAGAGCAACTTTGACTGAAATAACCACTCGTTACAACCGAGGTATGCAGCAAAGCATTTGTGAAGCCACAACACGCACAACCTTGAGGCGGATGGGCTACAACAGCAAAAGACCCCACCAGGTACCACTCATCTCCACTACAAATAGGAAAAAGAGGCTACAATTTGCACGAGCTCACCAAAATTGGACAGTTGAAGACTGTTGCCTGGTCTGATGAGTCTCGATTTCTGTTGAGACATTCAGATGGTAGAGTCAGAATTTGCCGTAAACAGAATGAGAACATGGATCCATCATGCCTTGTTACCACTGTGCAGGCTGGTGGTGGTGGTGTAATGGTGTGGGGGATGTTTTCTTGGCACACTTTAGGCCCCTTAGTGCCAATTGGGCATCGTTTAAATGCCACGGCCTACCTGAGCATTGTTTCTGACCATGTCCATCCCTTTATGACCACCATGTACCCATCCTCTGATGGCTACTTCCAGCAGGATAATGCACCATGTCACAAAGCTCGAATCATTTCAAATTGGTTTCTTGAACATGACAATGAGTTCACTGTACTAAAATGGCCCCCACAGTCACCAGATCTCAACCCAATAGAGCATCTTTGGGATGTGGTGGAACGGGAGCTTCGTGCCCTGGATGTGCATCCCACAAATCTCCATCAACTGCAAGATGCTATCCTATCAATATGGGCCAACATTTCTAAAGAATGCTTTCAGCACCTTGTTGAATCAATGCCACGTAGAATTAAGGCAGTTCTGAAGGCGAAAGGGGGTCAAACACAGTATTAGTATGGTGTTCCTAATAATCCTTTAGGTGAGTGTATATATATATATATATATATATATATATACATCGATCAGGCATAACATTATGATCGAAGTGAATAACACTGATTATCTCTTCATCACGGCACCTGTTAGTTGGTGGGATGTATTAGGCAGCAAGTGAACATTTTGTCCTCAAAGTTGATGTGTTAGAAGCAGGAAAAATGGGCAAGCATAAGGATTTGAGTGAGTTTGACAAGGGCCAAATTGTGATGGCTAGACAACCGGGTCAGAGCATCTCCAAAACTGCAGCTCTTGTGGGGTGTTCCCGGTCTGCAGTGGTCAGTATCTATCAAAAGTGGCCTAAGGAAGAAACAGTGGTGAACCGGCGAAAGAGTCATGGGCGGCCAAGGCTCATTGATGCACATGGGGAACGAAGGCTGGTCCATGTGGTCCGATCAAACAGACGAGCTACTGTAGCTCAAATTGCTCAAGAAGATAATGTTGGTTCTGATAGAAAGGTGTCAGAATACACAGTGCATCGCAGTTTGTTGCGCCCATGCTGACCCCTGTCCACCGCTGAAAGCGCCAACAGTGGGAACGTGAGCATCAGAACTAGACCATGGAGCAATGGAAGAAGGTGGCCTGGTCTGATCAATCACGTTTTCTTTTACATCACATGGATGGCCGGGTGCGTGTGCGTCACTTACCTGGGGAACACATGGCACCAGGATGCACTATGGGAAGAAGGCAAGTCGGTGGAGGCAGTGTGATGCTTTGGGCAATGTTCTGCTGGGAAACCTTGGGTCCTGCCATCCATGTGGATGTTACTTTGATATGTACCACCTACCTAAGCATTGTTGCAGACCATGTACACCCTTTCATGGAAACTGTATTCCCTGGTGGCTGTGGCCTCTTTCAGCAGGATAATGCCCCCTGCCACAAAGCAAAAACAGTTCAGGAATGGTTTGAGGAGCACAACAACGAGTTTGAGGTGTTGACCTGGCCTCCAAATTCCCCAGATCTCAATTCAGTCGAGCATCTGTGGGATTTGCTAAACAAACAAGTCCAATCCATGGAGGCCCCACCCCACAACTTACAGGACTTAAAGGATCTGCTGCTAACATCTTGGTGCCAGATACCACAGCACACCTTCAGGGGTCTAGTGGAGTCCATGCCTCGACACAATATTAGGTATATTGATCAGTGTGTGTGTGTATATATATATATATATATATATATATATATATATATTACACCGAAAAATACAAATAGGTCCAAAGAAACTTGATTTATTTTTATTTTTTCTGTCAAGGTACATAGTTAGTCAAGAACCATTTGCCAGAAACAAAACTAATTGTAATTGACTTGAGGAAGTCATAATGTTATGCCTGATTGATATATATACATACGCGCAGGCTGTCAGCAGTCACCCCTCCCCTGTAGAAAGCACACCATAGCAGCCCAGCCAAAAGTGAGGTCACACTGTGTGTAATGTGTCTGTATGTATATACCACTTTAGTTTTTACAATACAGATTGTTTCAAAGCAGCTTTACAGTGATAACAGGAAATTAATGCAACAAGATTGTTGATTAGTTGATCGTCAGCAAGCATGACCAACTTTATAAAAGCAGAAGTTTTGGCAGTTTGCTGGTCTAGAGCATTCAGGTGTGTGTTAACACAATGCCAAGGAGGAAAGACATCAGCAATGAACTTAAAGAAGAGTTGTTGCTGCCATCAATCTAGGAAGGGTTACAAGGCCATTTCCAAACAATCATCATTTTATAGTGAGGAAGATTATTCACAAGTGGAAAACATTCAAGACGGTTACCAATCTTCCTAGGAGTGGATGTCCCAGTAAATTCAATGCTTAGAGGTATGGCATGGATGGGTTTCCAGGAGAAAGCTTCTTCTCTCAAAAAAAAAAAAAAAAAGAACATGGCAGCACGGCTTAGGTTTGCATAGTTGCATCTGAACAAACCTCAAGACTTCTGGAACAATGTCCTTAGGACAGACGAGACCAAAGTGGAGATGTTTGGACATAATGCACAGCGTTCCACCACATCCCAAAGATGCTCTATTGGGTTGAGATCTGGTGACTGTGGGGGCCATTTTAGTACAGTGAACTCATTGTCATGTTCAAGAAACCAATTTGAAATGATTCGAGCTTTGTGACATAGTGCATTATCCTGCTGGAAGTAGCCATCAGAGGATGGGTACATGGTGGTCATAAAGGGATGGACATGGTCAGAAACAATGCTCAGGTAGGCCGTGGCATTTAACCGATGCCCAATTGGCACTAAGGGGCCTAAAGTGTGCCAAGAAAACATCCCCCACACCATTACACCACCACCACCAGCCTGCACAGTGGTAACAAGGCATGATGGATCCATGTTCTCATTCTGTTTACGCCAAATTCTGACTCTACCATCTGAATGTCTCAACAGAAATCGAGACTCATCAGACCAGGCAACATTTTTCCAGTCTTCAACTGTCCAATTTTGGTGAGCTTGTGCAAATTGTAGCCTCTTTTTCCAATTTGTAGTGGAGATGAGTGATATCCGGTGGGATCTTCTGCTGTTGTAGCCCATCCGCCTCAAGGTTGTGCGTGTTGTGGCTTCACAAATGCTTTGCTGCATACCTCGGTTGTAACGAGTGGTTATTTCAGTCAAAGTTGCTCTTCTATCAGCTTGAATCAGTCGGCCCATTCTCCTCTGACCTCTAGCATCAACAAGGCATTTTCGCCCACAGGACTGCCGCATACTGGATGTTTTTCCCTTTTCACGCCATTCTTTGTAAACTCTAGAAATGGTTGTGCGTGAAAATCCCAGTAACTGAGCAGATTGTGAAATACTCAGACCGGCCCGTCTGGCACCAACAACCATGCCACGCTCAAAATTGCTTAAATCACCTTTCTTTCCCATTCTGACATTCAGTTTGGAGTTCAGGAGATTGTCTTGACCAGGACCACACCCCTAAATGCATTGAAGCAACTGCCATGTGATTGGTTGATTAGATAATTGCATTAATGAGAAATTTAACAGGTGTTCCTAATAATCCTTTAGGTGAGTGTATATACACTCACCTAAAGGATTATTAGGAACACCATACTAATACTGTGTTTGACCCCCTTTCGCCTTCAGAACTGCCTTAATTCTACGTGGCATTGATTCAACAAGGTGCTGAAAGCATTCTTTAGAAATGTTGGCCCATATTGATAGGATAGCATCTTGCAGTTGATGGAGATTTGTGAGATGCACATCCAGGGCACGAAGCTCCCGTTCCACCACATCCCAAATATGCTCTATTGGGTTGAGATCTGGTGACTGTGGAGGCCATTTTAGTACAGTGAAATCATTGTCATGTTCAAGAAACCAATTTGAAATGATTCGAGCTTTGTGACATGGTGCATTATCCTGCTGGAAGTAGCCATCAGAGGATGGGTACATGGTGGTCATTAAGGGATGGACATGGTCAGAAACAATGCTCAGGTAGGCCGTGACATTTAAACGATGCCCAATTGGCACTAAGGGGCCTAAAGTGTGCCAAGAAAACATCCCCCACACCATTACACCACCACCACCAGCCTGCACAGTGGTAACAAGGCATGATGGATCCATGTTCTCATTCTGTTTACGGCAAATTCTGACTCTACCATATGAATGTCTCAACAGAAATCGAGACTCATCAGACCAGGCAACATTTTTCCAGTCTTCAACTGTCCAATTTTGGTGAGCTCATGCAAATTGTAGCCTCTTTTTCCTATTTGTAGTGGAGATGAGTGGTACCCGGTGGGGTCTTCTGCTGTTGTAGCCCATCCGCCTCAAGGTTGTGCGTGTTGTGGCTTCACAAATGCTTTGCTGCATACCTCGGTTGTAACGAGTGGTTATTTCAGTCAAAGTTGCTCTTCTATCAGCTTGAATCAGTCGGCCCATTCTCCTCTAACCTCTAGCATCAACAAGGCATTTTCGCCCACAGGACTGCCACATACTGGATGTTTTTCCCTTTTCACACCATTCTTTGTAAACTCTAGAAATGGTTGTGCGTGAAAATCCCAGTAACTGAGCAGATTGTGAAATACTCAGACCGGCCCGTCTGGCACCAACAACCATGCCACGCTCAAAATTGCTTAAATCACCTTTCTTTCCCATTCTGACATTCAGTTTGGAGTTCAGGAGATTGTCTTGACCAGAACCACACCCCTAAATGCACTGAAGCAACTGCCATGTGATTGGTTGATTAGATAATTGCATTAATGAGAAATTGAACAGGTGTTCCTAATAATCATTTAGGTGAGTGTATATATATATATATATATATATATATATAAGCATTGTGATACTACATGCTTTCAGTGTGATGTTGATAAACATAAATAAATATAATTTTTAAAAAAACATGTTCAGTATAATTTCTAGTAGTTTAAGTATATAAAAGTATGTTTTTTTTAAATACTCATTTTTAAATAGAAATGACACAAAGACCTTTGTTCAGACACCTGCACTGCACAATTATGCCATTTTACTCATTTTTGTCTTAAAAGGTTAATCAGTTTTATAGGCAATAAGCATTTCATGGGATTCTCGCTTGTATTCCTCTTGTGTGTGTGTGTGTGTGTGTGTGTGTGTGTGTGTGTGTACATCTGCATCGCTTTTCCTAGTGCCCTCAAACACATGCTGTAAAATGGCATGACTGCACAAGTGTTGAGAATGGCTGTGCTCACAGCGATAAGCAGTTCAAAGACAAGAGCGTGTTAATGTAATTGGCTTCCAGCAGCATGTTGCCAGAACCTTTCATATCTGGGCGCAGTAAACCTCACTCTGGGTTGAGATGATTGGTTTGTGGGCAGGGACAGAGCGCAGCTGATTGTTTTCCTGCATTGTCAGTCATTACGCTCGGGATGGGAAGATTTAGACGTGCCAAAGTTAAATGTCGGGTCTGCGAGGTCACCTCTCCTTTTCAAGAAATATAAAGATAGGACAGAACAAAAAAAGATATTAACAATCTTTCATTGCGCAAAAGTATTATAATTTGAAAGGCTCCAAGAGCGGCACAAAACACTTATACACTCACCTAAAGGATTATTAGGAACACCTGTTCAATTTCTTATTAATGCAATTATCTAATCAACCAATCACATGGCAGTTGCTTCAATGCATTTAGGGGTGTGGTCCTGGTCAAGACAATCTCCTGAACTCCAAACTGAATGTCAGAATGGGAAAGAAAGGTGATTTAAGCAATTTTGAGCGTGGCATGGTTGTTGGTGCCAGACGGGCCGGTCTGAGTATTTCACAATCTGCTCAGTTACTGGGATTTTCACACACAACCATTTCTAGAGTTTACAAAGAATGGTGTGAAAAGGGAAAAACATCCAGTATGCGGCAGTCCTGTGGGCGAAAATGCCTTGTTGATGCTAGAGGTCAGAGGAGAATGGGCCGACTGATTCAAGCTGATAGAAGAGCAACTTTGACTGAAATAACCACTCGTTACAACCGAGGTATGCAGCAAAGCATTTGTGAAGCCACAACACGCACAACCTTGAGGCGGATGGGCTACAACAGCAGAAGACCCCACCGGGTACCACTCATCTCCACTACAAATAGGAAAAAGAGGCTACAATTTGCACGAGCTCACCAAAATTGGACAGTTGAAGACTGGAAAAATGTTGCCTGGTCTGATGAGTCTCGATTTCTGTTGAGACATTCAGATGGTAGAGTCAGAATTTGGCGTAAACAGAATGAGAACATGGATCCATCATGCCTTGTTACCACTGTGCAGGCTGGTGGTGGTGGTGTAATGGTGTGGGGGATGTTTTCTTGGCACACTTTAGGCCCTTTAGTGCCAATTGGGCATCGTTTAAATGCCACGGCCTACCTGAGCATTGTTTCTGACCATGTCCATCGTTTTATGACCACCATGTACCCATCCTCTGATGGCTACTTCCAGCAGGATAATGCACCATGTCACAAAGCTCAAATCATTTCAAATTGGTTTCTTGAACATGACAATGAGTTCACTGTACTAAAATGGCCCCCACAGTCACCAGATCTCAACCCAATAGAGCATCTTTGGGATGTGGTGGAACGGGAGCTTCGTGCCCTGGATGTGCATCCCACAAATCTTCATCAACTGCAAGATGCTATCCTATCAATATGGGCCAACATTTCTAAAGAATGCTTTCAGCACCTTGTTGAATTAATGCCACGTAGAATTAAGGCAGTTCTGAAGGCGAAAGGGGGTCAAACACAGTATTAGTATGGTGTTCCTAATAATCCTTTAGGTGAGTGTATGTGCATCCCGTGTGCAGAATGATGCGCTTGAAGCAACATGGAGTCACAGCGCGCAGCTGTGGGGAGAGATATTGATGTGTAATGTAATATAGGCTACTGTATCTATGCAATAGTTTGAGACGTTTTACATTTCAGTTACTGTGCGCATAAAGAACAATTATAGCGCTCTCTACTCCAGTGTTGTGTGTGAGTTTCTTATATGTAAGGAGGGGGGGCTTCATGGACAAAAGGTTGGGAACCACTGATCTAACAGACACCCGGGAGAAAGTAACAATAAACTTCAGCAAGATAGTAATTTTATGCAAAACCAAATACCTTTTATCTACAGATCAAGTATAATAATGGGAACATTGAATCATCTTGGAGAGAGTTTTATCGTGTTGACTGTCGTAACCGAACGCGACACACAGTTTGAAAGCTGAATGGAGAATGACTGACAGCCGCAGCCGAGGGAAGCGTTCACGTGAATTTAATGACTTAAATATTCATCTGTACCTCACATTACACTATGGAAAAGCTTCAGAAAACTTGGAATATAGTGCATGAGAACTTTATGGTGCTTTTTAATGTTTTTGTGCCTTTTGTGGGGCTTAACAATAACACAGAATATTATATGCACAATATCAGATTTGGATCGGTCTCCTCTGACTGATACCCGATCCGGCATTAAAATGGCAGTATCGGAGCCGATCACTAATCTCTTAATTAACCGGAAGAGCTAATTGCATGAATTAGGAAATTCAGAGAGTTCCTCCTCAGGGGGCATATTACAGAAACTTTCTATCTTAGGTCTTAACTTAAGATATAAGTTAATTTAGGATTTTTCACAATTTCGTATTACAGAAGCAAATCGTAACTTGATTTAGGATTCTTATCCTATCTTACAAAATCTCATCTTTTCTGTAGTTAGGAAAACTGCTCCATCGAGCTCAGTAATCAACTGTCAGGTCTGTTAGCAAGCAACTAACAATGCGCAAACTGCTTCTGAGGTAAACCTAAAATAGAGAAACAATGGCATGCTTTTAATTTCAGTGCGGCAGAGATTGACATTTTGATAAACTCTGTTGAAAAGTTAAAGCTGTTTTATAAATCGCCTTTTGCAACAACAAAAAAAAAGTAAGGTGTTAGTCCATTGAAGAATGACCGGTAATGCTCAACTGTCAACTAACTGCAAAATCATGTGTCGCAGGAGTCTGTAATTATTTCAATACAAGTATTTTATTATCAAAGTGCAGCACATCCTCTGGGTCCTCCAAAAGTCTCTCCACCATCAAACATCGCTGCTCTCTGTCTTGTATAATTAATAAATATAATGCCATTCTCGAAAAAGTCTTTTGTACTGTGATTTTTACCATTGGATTTCAAAAAGGTTTGAAGTTAGGACACCAGTGGGGTTGTCCTAAAGTTAAGACAGCTTTTAGGATTTTTTGTCGAGTTAGGATGCTTCTGTAATACCCGTTTCCTATCCATAGTTAAGATAAGATTATGCACTTAAGAAATGTCATTCTGTAATAGCTTTTGTCCTAAATGAGGTCCTAACTGAAATTGCCATGGTTACCAAACAGATTAGATAGGATTCTAAAGTTAAGATCTTTCTGTAATATGCTTATTACATGTTCCTGTTGTATCTCAGCCATCTCTATCCTCTCTGCTCCTCAGGTCAGCCTTTCAAACTGGACCCCAAAACAGCCCATAAGAAGCTACGCCTCTCCAATGACTGTCTGACCATGGAGAAGGATGAAAGCTCCCTGAAAAAGAGTCACACTCCGGAACGCTTCAGTGGAACCGGATCCTACGGTGCTGCTGGCAATGTCTTCATCGACAGTGGCTGCCATTACTGGGAGGTTTTACTGGGAGCCTCCACATGGTGAGTGATTTCAGATTTTACAGGCTTGTAACACATGTAACTGTTAGGCAGTTTTGGTTGTGTTTGTACCCTGGTCCAGTCGAGTGACTCTTTCCATTGATCATTTGCTATAAACAGAACATTTTGCAATTACCTGCCAATCATTGTGTTGCTTGAATTTTATTCTTG
The DNA here is from genome assembly GCA_039654625.1 of Rhinogobio ventralis. Lineage (NCBI taxonomy): Eukaryota > Metazoa > Chordata > Actinopteri > Cypriniformes > Gobionidae > Rhinogobio > Rhinogobio ventralis. The sequence continues at coordinate 14,920,056 of CM077198.1, forward strand.
TAAAAATAGTATCAAAATGTCCAAGCTGCTTTTTGTATACAGTACGTAATTATCTGTTTCATATTTAGATTGAACTGGATAAAGGCCAGGCTTTAACTGAAAGTGTGTCTCTATTCATTCAAAAGTCCATTTTAGGTGTAATGTCCCATTCACACCGGGACGATAACTATAATGATAACCATATTAGCGTCCTCACCAACACACAATAATGTTCTGTGTATTATAAGCATGCGCTACAGTTCTGTCGTCTGCCACTTTAAATGCTTATGCTCTTTAAAGTTGGATAGATTCTTATTTGCTGTCAGTGATTTTATCATTCATCAGCTGGAAAAAAATCGTTCAGAAAGTGATTCCAGTGACTGCACTATTCTCATTGAATTAGAACGATTATTAAAACTTTGGGCTTCAATTGGAAATATAAAATGACAACAGAATTTCTTCCTAACTGCACAATAAGATGCTTTTCTGTAGATGACCGTGTTTATTTGTTTTAGAAAGAAATCACTTTTATTGATCTGACACTTTACTCTTTTTATACACAATATATAAGGCAGTAAAGATGTTAACAGACATTTCAAGAAGTGGAAAATATGTATAATATAGTATCTTAATTTTAATGTTCCTCTTGACAAGTTGTGCCCATCCAATTTGAACTTGAAAATCACACCTGGCTCATTTTCATTCATAAAGTTCACACTTTAATCAGACTGACTTCACAGATTCATTGCGTTATAATTTTCACCTTGTGCCTGTTGGATAATCATTCTTATAAATAATCATTTCTGTTATTCAGTAACATTCACTGACTGTCAGGTTTAATGGAATTTTCACTTGGTGTATTAAAAACAATTAAATATTAAGTTGAGATTTGGGAACCCGGGTCCCCTAGATGCTAAATAAAAACCATATTAATAGACTAACAAGTCTTACATTTATATGAACACTGGGCACGTTTGCTGGGGTCCAAATATTTTGTGGTTTTTTTTTTATTATTATTAATTTGGTGCTAATTTAGTGAATGACACAGTTGCTTTCACATTCACGCCACAGCTCCAGTGCAACTGAACCACTTTCCACATGACAGCTTTTCTCATGACCAATTTTTAAAATTAAACTGCCAGTGTGAAAACACCCCAAGTCTGTGTTTTCCAACCTATTTTTTATTTTTTATTTTTTTGCCATGGCACAGTTTTGATAAGTAAACTTGAGCTAAAGTCCGGTAAGAACACAATAAGGTCAAATAGGTAGCTATATAATGTTGGTGTTAATAAAACAACAAATTTACATATTGTCACTGTCGGGCGTAAACCTCATAGTTTTTAAATAATTAAACAACGTGGCATCAAAGTTGGTATTGTGGCTTTATGTCAGACACATGGATATGTCATTACAATCTTAACATTTTATGAAAATCAAGCTCAGACCAGCAAATGTCCGTCACTGGAACAGCTGTATCTGAGGCAGTCAGTGCATTGCATTATTATTTTCATCAATTTACAAGTTATAAAGTTTATTGTAGCTATATGTGGGCGCTCTGTTTTCTTGTTGAATGCATTAGGACAAAATCTCATGATATAAAAGATGAAGCGCTATGCATAGGATATTTAAAACAGTATATTGGCTACAACTAGATGGCAAATACCATACTATTGTCCCGGTGTGCACAAGGCTTAAGGGCCAGATTTACTAAACAGGCAAATTAGCGTGAGAGCACAATCCCATAAAAACGCAGATGGAAGTGGAAAGTTCTAATGAAAGAACACAGACACAGCCGGATCATTTCCATAATGACCAACACAATCTACCAAGAGCAATGCAAATTAGCATATGGTTTAAGACATGCATTTTTGGGGCGGTAAATAATGGCACAAATACCAGTAAATGGACGAGTGCAAACCTTAGTAAATCACCTTGCATGATTGATTTAAATACTTTCCTCTCATAAATTTTGCGTATGAAAGGGAAACTCCTACAAATGCATATGCAATAAGGTCAGCCGCAAAATAACTCTGTCCACGCCTTGCCAGCGCTGATTTTTCACAGCGTGTCTTTAGCAAATCCTGACAGTAGTTTTTTAACGCCGAAAGAAGGTTTGTGCTGGCGCAAGCTGTTAGTAAACCTGGCCCTAAGACTCTTCTCCTCTCTTTAAATATAAAAAAACATTTATAGACAGTGTCTATTGAGTAAAGAAAACGCTGTACTTGTTCAAAAAACAGTTTTTTTTATTTACCTTTGCACTGCAAACAAGCAGCGATCTATCTCCAAACTCTGTGCAGCACTTCATTCACGATAGAGGCGGGTGGAGTTTGACTGACAGTTTGAGGAGCCAATGGAGTTACTAGGTTTAGTCACACGTTCTTTTACATGCTTTTCATTGGTTCATACAGAGGTAAATGAAGACCAATAGTATTGATTTTTTTAAAATAAAATACAACAAAAATGACTAAATATAGAGATACGAGGTTTCCGCCTAAAAACAATGATTTATTCTTTTTTTTGTAGCATTTTATTTATTTAATTATTTTTGCATTTGATAATTTTCCACAGCACACCTGACACACCTGGTTGGGAAACATTGCCCTAAGTTGTTAAAAACTATTTCTTTATTCCTAAGGCACCAAGTGAGTCAGGACAACCACCCTAAAAAGGTGTATCAATTGACAGCATTGTACATCTATTTCCCCTTCAGGTACGCACTTGGTGTGGCCTACAAGTCGGCACCCAAAAACGAATGGAGCGGTAAAAACTCATCGTCCTGGGTTTTCTCGCGCTGCAACAACAACTTCCTGGTGCGGCACAACAACAAGGAGTCCATCGTGGAGGCTTCGCTACAGCTGCGCAGGGTTGGAGTGCTGCTAGACTACGACAATAACGCCCTGTCCTTCTACGATGCCATGAACTCCCAGCACATATACACTTTTGACGTTTCCTTCCTGCTTCCGGTGGCACCAACCTTCATGATCTGGAACAAATCATTGATGATCATGTCAGGGCTGCCCGTGCCTGACTTCGTGGACTGCAGCGAGCAGCAAGAGGGCATCTGTCGCCAACAGGATTCGCCCTATGTGTCTGGATTGAAGAGCTGCCACTGAGGCATCATGGGAGCTGATTATTCCAGAAGGTTTCCTAGCCCCTCTTCTTTTCCTGGTTTTCACAGCTGGGTCGAAGTTGGATCTTTAGTTGTACCTGATAGTTCTGGTCATATAAATGAGTGCTTAGTTGAGTGTATTATGAGCTCTCAGATTTAAACAACTGAAATGGGGGAAATTAAATTGTAAATTATTTATGACTAAACGTTTGCATTTTGTCAGTTTTAATGTATCCCTAAAAGCACTTTTTAGAGTTGAATTTGTTGCCCCTGTGTATAAAAAGACTTGCTAACTTGAGACAGGGTTGGACTTCCTTTTGGACCGAATATAGTGGATTATATTAAGATGACAGATTGGTGTTTCTACTAAGGGTTACATTTATTATCTGATGGGTCTATAACATTCTTTTCATATTCAGGGAGAAAAGATGATTCTTTAGTTTTAAATATGTCTGAAGATGATGGCATGATATGTATTTCCTCTGTGATTTGTTCTCACTATCTCAGTTTCTGTTTTTTGTGAAAAGCATGAGGCACAAGTTCCCCAGGTGTTTTTAATATGTATCTTTAATAATTGAAATATGATGTACTGCAAAATCCCATCTGTGGAGGTGTTCGTCCATTGACACGCATTCAGATGCCATAGTGCATATATCACACAACCATTCATTCCGAAATATTTGAAAGATCGGCAACACAACATTTTGTTTAGTTGGTTTAACATTTGTAATGATTCAAAGCAAATACAGTTTACTGGATTTACCTTCTCAATGGCTGTGATGAATCTTACAAGATCTTCCACAGTGTGATGTTCAGGGCTGTAATAAGGACACCCAGTTCTGGGTTCAGACAAAGACAATCACTTGTGCTAGTGCAGGCAAAAATAGCAAGAGATCTTTGCAAAAGCATGCTAAACTTGAGATACTTCCCTGAAAATGTGTTTTTTTGTACCCATTCAGTTCATTGTAAATATCCAGACTGGGAAGTATTCGTACTACTGACGCCACTGTCCTGCTGCAGTTTTTGCTTTGTGTCAGTAGGGTTTTCCTCTTTGCTCTGCTGAATGTACATGATTGCTTTGGCTCTTTTTATCTTTCTGATTGAAAGCACAGAGCATTACCATCAGATCCACTTTGAAAGCACAGGAAGTATGTGAGTCCTCCTGGTACATCTTGAGAGCATAACATCCTCTACAAAAATGTAGAGCGAATTCAATAATATCAAGTTGCGTGCACTGATAGCATCGTTATTTGTGTTGGATAAGGACACAAAACAGATGTTTACCTAAAACACTCTCATAGCAATTCCTAACTATTTTATATTTTGGCAAAAATTGGTGGCTAATTCTTATGATTTTGTGTTTTCGGTTAGGGGTGGACCTTTCTTTTCTTTTCTTTTTTTCAAATAATCACATTGTACAAATTTATACAAAATCACCACCTTGTCAAATAGTTTTCTCATGAGGTTAGGAAGCATTTACGTCACTCCCAACAGTTTTTCCAGCATCCTTCCTCTTAGCGTCGATCTGTAAACTTGAAGCTGGTATCAAATCAGACATCAGACTCTTTTTCCGCTTAAAGACATCATGAACGTGAACTCATGAGTTTAATATGTGACTGAATCATGCATTACAGTGCCCCTATTATGCTATTTTAAAGTTTCTTAATTTTGCTTTGGAGGTCTCCAACAACAGGTTTACATGCATCAAAGGTCAATAAACACTTTCATTTTCTCATGATATACATTGCACATCACCACAGTGTTCAATGATTCTCAAACGGCTCGTTGGATGAATCAGTCTCTCTAAATCCCTCCTTTCCACGAGCCTACTCTGCTCTGATTGGTCAGATGGCCCAGTCTGTTGTGATTGGTCTACCGCTTACAGTGCGTATTTCGGAAACAAATGTCCATTACCATAACTGAACTCCAGCTCCGTTTAAGAGGCTTTCTGTTCCTAAAGCTCAGCGATTGTACACACTGTAAAGACAGTAATGATGACGCCAATCCCAGCGCCAGTCTGAATCGATGACGAAACATCGGAAGAACTAGTTATTCAACCCGAACCTTGAGCAGGACGTTTCTCAGTGATGCTACTCAGTTTGAGGTACATTATGAGATGTTTCAATATTTCTCACCATCAGCATTAACGTGTGTGTGCGTGCGTGCGTGTGTGCACGTGGGAACTGTCAATAACAGCTCATACACTAACGTGAATGACTGATGTAAACATTAACGTTTGCAGAAAAAAATCTTTCTCCATCCTTTATCTTTACTAAAAGTAGTTAGAAGGACAGACAATCTGCATTAATAGAAACAGTTTTAGGTAATACTGCAGCCCACAGCTGATTTACAGTAGTATATCAGTAAGACAGTAATAACGTGAGTTAGCCCGTTACCCAGAGACCTACACAATATGAAACACAATAAACATATTGTAGAGCACAGCGTCTTCTCGACATGATGCTATCCAGTATCAGCTGCAGTGTTCAAGGTTTCCCTGGTCTCTGCGCGGCGCATTGTGGCGTCACAACGAAACGGCTTAGGACTCGTAGGACTTACTTTTGAGAGACAATAACTTTATATACGCTGCACTTTCAGATTTAAAACTCTGCAGGATGTTTTCATTCACTTAAAACTGTGTTACACACTACATGAAAGATAATTTTCAAAAATCCATAATAGGGGCTCTTTAATGGTGTAGTTGAGCAATATTGAACAGGCATAGCTTTTGTTTGCATTTATTATGATTTCTGGCCAATTGCATTAAAGGGTTAGTTCACCCAAAAATGAAAATGATCCCATAATTTATGCACCCTCAAGCCATCCTAGTTGTATATGACAGATGACATGATGAATAAAATCTGAGTTATATTAAAAATGTCCTGGCTAATCCAATCTTTATAATGGCAGTAAATGGCAGCCCAAAATTTGAAGCCCAAAAAAGTGCATCCATCCATTATAAAAGTAATCCAGACAGCACCGGGGGGTTAATAAAGGCCTTCTGAAGTGAATCGATGGGTTTGTGTAAGAAAAATATCCATATTTAAAACTTTATAAAGTAAAATAACTAACTTCCGGTGGACTGCCTTACGTATTCAACTTAAGAAGTAAGTGTAGCTTTGTATCGATTCACTTCAGAAGGCCATTATTAACCCCCCGGAGCCGTGTGGATTACTTTTATAATGGATAGATACACTTTTTTGGGCTTCAAATTTTGAGCTGCCATTTACTGACATTATAATGCTTGGATTAGCCAGGACATTTTTAATATAACTCCGATTGTATTCGTCTGAAAGAAGAATGTCATACACACCTAGGATGGTTTGAGGGTGAGTAAATCATGGGGTATTTTTCCTTTTTGGGTGAACTATCCCTTTAAGTTCTTGAGATGGGACTAGGTCTCAAAACCGTTTCCACTTGATAATTTTGTTCTTAAATCCACTTTGTCCTAGTCTCGGGCAATAAATAAATGGACAAATACCATAATGAGACACTTTTAGACTGACAGAGCTTTTTTGCTGAATTCTACACTGCTGAAAGTGCAAACAGTACGGGAGATGTGTGGCACAGCTACATCAAATCATTATCAGTGTGTTTCCTGTATGAACACAAACCTGAGATGTCTACTACTGCACTTTCCCTCTTTCTGAGTCTCTCTCATTTCATTCAGTCACACTGTCGTCAGATCTGTTGTCACTGTGAATGCAGAAGCCGCTGTCACGTGTCTTGGTCTTACATTCTGACAATCTCGAGTGCAACCCTGCATGCTAAAAAGAGCAAGATGACATGTATTGCAGGAAGTCTTCAACATTTACACTTATCATTTGTGATATCCATAGGTAAATCGTGAGGAATTGTTTGAGATTTGCTTTTTTCAGGTCACTAATCATGTAAAAGCTCAATTTCAGGCTTTTCAGAGGCTAAAAGATGAGAAGCTTGAAAGCAGAAGTCGATCTCTGAACTAGTTTGATCTACATGATCTATTTGTTCAAGTGCGATTCACCGGGTCACTGCATGACGATCTGGTCTGGCTCGAAGCATTTCCTGTGATATTCTCTGCTGTTTTATATAAACATTTTTTATTGGAAATGTCCAGGAAAGACATCATTATGGCATATCAGGTTTCCAGTTAGCTATGTGCTTCGCATTTTATGAATTAATTAACTAATTACATTTGTTTTCAAGCAATTGTTTTTACATTTCTGAACATAAAAAAAAATGGAAGAACCTCTTCTTTGATATTTCAGTCTTTACTATGTGCTCAAGCAGATGTGCGTTCATCAACATAATGTTTCAATAGATATAACTTAGCAAAAAAAGAATGTAAATCATAGGAGGAAATATATATTATATAAAAATTGTATAATATACAAAAAAAATATATATGAACTATTGTTATTTATGTGAGTCCAAATAAAAGTATGATCCCAAATGCGTGTATTGTTGCATCATTGTCCTATTTTTCAGAACATTGTGTTGTAGGAGGAGGTTAGTAATGCCAAATGAGTAAATGCCCATAAGGTTATGAGCAAGAGCAGATAGAAGGAGCCCTGCTGCAATGGCACAATCCTATAATAAGGCATTGCTTATGTTCCTCAGCTGCTATATCTGGCACGAGGGAGGGTTCGACACACAGGATGCTTCACACAAAGGTGACTAAAACAAGCTTTTGCAGTATAAGCCAAAATTATAGTCACATTTTAAGCATGTATAAATGCCATTGCATTAGGCAACATAATAATAATAATGAATTATATTATCCGTTACACTTTATTTTAAGATGTTCGAGTTACAGTGTATTTAGTACTGAGTAATAATAATTAACTACATAAACTTACTATAGGGTTAGGATTAGGGTGTGGTATAGGGTTAGTTGCATGTAATTATGCATCATTTACTCTTATTACTACAGTAACTACATGTAACGTGTAACAATGACACTGTAAAATAAAGTGTTACCATATTTTCTTATCGTTTATATTTATTCTCAGATACAGTATATGCACTATACGGACGATTCAGTTGTTCTTGCCTCATCCCGAGTAACAACGGGAAGCCTATTAATCACCAACAATGATTTATATTTTGAAAGGGCGGTTGGGACAGATATAGCGGGAAGTTGCAGTTTTACAACAATTGTCCTTGTGTGTTTTATGTCCGTAAACATAGGGGAGGAAAGGCAGATATTCTACTTACTTGCTCAAATGATATATTTTTCGGATAAATGCTTGTATGGACTATGGACTTTCATCTTACTGTCAGTAGGTCCTGGTTTAGCTAGTCAGATCAGTCTTGTCCACTTGAGAGTGCCTGCACACAACAGGCCTGAAAAATGCCAAAGCTCAGCACATCCTGATTTTCCCGACTTAGATGTGTTCCTTGGTCAACATATTTTGTTGATCCTGAAACAACATTCATGTCCAAAAATACCCAACCCATAAGGTATCCCACAAATCAGATTTTGTCAAATGTTTCCACTTAATTACTAAATTGTGTTATCTGTTACATAGGGACTACTAAACAGACATTTAAAAGTTTATTTTAAAGTGCTAGCTAATTAAAATCGAAATTTGTAAATAATGTTATATTTCTTTTTTACATTATGTTGTAAGTGTGTCCCATCAAGTAATCAGAAGGTCAGCTGAGGTCCTCACATCCACAAATGCCAGAAATACATCACATAAGTAGCCATGTGATAAAGACCACAAGTGTGAATGTTGGTATCTGGATACATTCCCATTATCTATGTTTCCATCCACCTATTTTTATATGCATATTTTATGCTCTCATTTGAAGCGGATAAATTTTTTATCTGATAAGAAAGCACATAAACTATGATGGAAACACATTTGCAGAATAAATTCCTTAATGTGCAACAAAAATCTCACGTGACTTTACCTCAGCAATGGATGTGATTGGATAACTGGACTACCCAATGAAGCAATTTCATTGCACAACATCTCAAATGTTGGTTTGATCATTCTGAGCCAGAGCCAAAGTCTGTCATAAGAATCATTTGGTTTAATTTCCTCCCAGAAGCGTCTCACATGATTGCTTTCCCAAACATCAGGCATCTGAATGCAAGAAAACGTGTTTATTGCGTTTATTCTGCACGCTCTGAGACGCAAGTCATTTATGATGTTGGAAAAAGAGCCACAGTGGCTTCCCTGATTGCAGCAAATTCAGTTTTTATTAAAGATATTTTGCGACGATTTCCCAGGAAGTAACAATTTTGTTCTCTTGAACACATGGGATGGAAACGCTTCTTTATTTGCAAATGTTTTACACAATATTTCAATTTTGTCCGTACAGTAAGTTAAATACACAACTTTGGATGGAAACATAAAACGAAGAGCAGTCACACTAAAGATAGACTTTTGTGCTCAATTCAGTGTAGTGTATTTGAACATTTTAAATTTGTTATTGTTTTAATTGTTACATTAAAAAACCCTCAAATTTGTGAAATCATATCATGTTACCCATATACACTTTGCTGCTTTTAAGGGATAGTTCACCCAAAAATGAAAATTGTGTCATCATTTACTCACCCTCAAGTTCTTCCAATCTTGTATAAATGTCTTTGTTCTGCTGAACACAAAGGATGGAACTATGGAAGTCAATGGGGCCCATCAACTGTTCGGTTGCAAACATTCTTCAAAATATCTTCCTTTGTGTTCTGCAGAACAAAGAAATGTATGCAGGTTTGGATGAACTATGCCTTTAAGTAATTTAGTATAATCATAGGCTGCACCTTTTAGTGGATTGTTCGGTAACACTTTAGTTTGGGGACCAATTCTCAATATTAACTAGTTGCTTATTAGCTTGCCTACTACTAGCATATTGGCTGTTTATTAGTAGTTATAAAGCACATATTAATTCCTTAATCTGCATGACCATATACACCCCCTTAATCCTACTCCATACCTAAACTTAACAACTACAATTTATTGAGGTGAAAGTCGGAATTAATAGTGAATATGTTTTCCCCAAGTGTGGCCGATTGTTCATAGTTAACCCTCTATAGTATGCATGCAATTATGATCTTCTTTTCTATTTAAATGCTTCTTTCTTTTAAAAAATTTATAGATTTATATACTTGGAATTCATGCAAACCAAAAATGAGTAGATCCCTATCATTTAACTTTCAAAATGGCTAACTCGTCTACAATAAACACTTCAAATAAATTAATAACTGCAATTATATTATTGATGCTACTATGTATAAAAAATCCCAATGGGGAAATACATTCCTGCAATTCCACTGTGGGACAGCATTGCCATATGGCAACATACCTATTTTTCCGTAGTCAGCGTTGCCATGTGGAAACATTGATATTTTCTCAATTTACAGTAAAACTATGTTAGACAAAGTTGATTTGTGAATAAAAATATCTACAAAATATCTACCTGCAAAAAAAATCCCCCTCGAAAAGAGATGTTTAGAAATTAGGTTAATAGAGCAATTTCTGGAGCACTTCAACAGGTGTCTTCAGTGTGAGGGTGACAGGGGGAAAGAGAGTTTTGGGGGGACATTCAAATTCTTTTTACGTTAAAAGAGCACATCATTGGCTACCTTAAGGCCTGCCCTTTTAATTCCCATTTTTCTGAATACCAAAGAAAATGAGTAGAAATTATTTGTTGCCATAATAGCAACTCCGTACCATAATGTGATGAACTTCACCTGTGGATAATCTCTACTAGGACACCTGTGTGAACTAATTTCATTTCAAAATCACATTGAAACCAAGCAAAAAAAAAGGGCAAAATACTGTGAGAAGTTAGTTCTCAGAAAGTCTCTAGCATTAGCACTTTTAAACATTTTGAAATCATAATGTGAGGAGGAGCAGCGTAGAAATACCACACTGGGCCAGAGGCATGGCGTCCAGCCAACTGACTGATGAAGCGGCGCTCTAAGTCCTGCGCAATGAGGATCTAAGCAGACAGTAGATCATTACTTTCCTGGACTCAATCGAGATTAATCTCACAAGGAGCCAGCCATCAATCACACTGGTCGCCCATGTATACCTGAGCCTCAGGGCTTTATGGTAGTGTCTGACAGAGAGTGTCAAATACAGTAAGAAGTTAGTTCTCAGAAAGTCTAGCATTAGTTTGCACTTTTTAACATTTTCATCATAATGCAATGCAATTTATTAAGGTGTCACTTAAAATCACCATGAAATCACAATTGACAATCAACAATCCAATCAATTTGTGATGGACAAACCCAAGTGCCGCCCTTTTTTATTGTTTGAGAAGCCATTTCACTTGGATATGCGTCACAATAGGAAAGAAAAGACTACAACTTCAGTACCGACTTTAAGTATGCAAATATTTCTTGGGGCCACTGGAGGTCATGGGATGTGATGTGGCCATTACAGCAGAACAATATACACTCACCTAAAGGATTATTAGGAACACCTGTTCAATTTCTTATTAATGCAATTATCTAATCAACCAATCACATGGCAGTTGCTTCAATGCATTTAGGGGTGTGGTCCTGGTCAAGACAATCTCCTGAACTCCAAACTGAATGTCAGAATGGGAAAGAAAGGTGATTTAAGCAATTTTGAGCGTGGCATGGTTGTTGGTGCCAGACGGGCCGGTCTGAGTATTTCACAATCTGCTCAGTTACTGGGATTTTCACGCACAACCATTTCTAGAGTTTACAAAGAATGGTGTGAAAAGGGAAAAACATCCAGTATGCGGCAGTCCTGTGGGCGAAAATGCCTTGTTGATGCTAGAGGTCAGAGGAGAATGGGCCGACTGATTCAAGCTGATAGAAGAGCAACTTTGACTGAAATAACCACTCGTTACAACCGAGGTATGCAGCAAAGCATTTGTGAAGACACAACACGCACAACCTTGAGGCGGATGGGCTACAACAGCAGAAGACCCCACCGGGTACCACTCATCTCCACTACAAATAGGAAAAAGAGGCTACAATTTGCACGAGCTCACCAAAATTGGACAGTTGAAGACTGGAAAAATGTTGCCTGGTCTGATGAGTCTCGATTTCTGTTGAGACATTCAGATGGTAGAGTCAGAATTTGGCGTAAACAGAATGAGAACATGGATCCATCATGCCTTGTTACCACTGTGCAGGCTGGTGGTGGTGGTGTAATGGTGTGGGGGATGTTTTCTTGGCACACTTTAGGCCCCTTAGTGCCAATTGGGCATCGTTTAAATGCCACGGCCTACCTGAGCATTGTTTCTGACCATGTCCATCCCTTTATGACCACCATGTACTCATCCTCTGATGGCTACTTCCAGCAGGATAATGCACCATGTCACAAAGCTCGAATCATTTCAAATTGGTTTCTTGAACATGACAATGAGTTCACTGTACTAAAATGGCCCCCACAGTCACCAGATCTCAACCCAATAGAGCATCTTTGGGATGTGGTGGAACTGGAGCTTCGTGCCCTGGATGTGCATCCCACAAATCTCCATCAACTGCAAGATGCTATCCTATTAATATGGGCCAACATTTCTAAAGAATGCTTTCAGCACCTTGTTAAATCAATGCCACGTAGAATTAAGGCAGTTCTGAAGGCGAAAGGGGGTCAAACACAGTATTAGTATGGTGTTTCTAATAATCCTTTAGGTGAGTGTATATATAAATGAGTTATTTTAGTTCTTTGAAATTGCTTGTTCTAGTATCATGATTAGGATGAATGTTACCCCAGCGTTTTCAAAGAAATGAAATTTACCTTTTATTTAACTAAAGCTGCTGCTTCCGTGTAATTGAAGACAGAGTTTCTGCTACAGTGCTTCAGTATCTCATCACTGCTTTTGGTTCAGTCCTGCACTAGTACAGTCACAGCGGAGGCAATGATTACGGTCCTCAGCGATAATGACTCTTATCACAGACTCCATGTGTGAGCATGGAAATCAGGCCCAACTTGAAGAGCTCACCCCACTGCCTGCTCTTCAGCACAACACAAGACCTTAAATTGCTTTGCCACTACGGCTGCAAAGACTCCAGATTGAAATATGCAGTGTCAGTGACAGTGAATGCGTCAGAATGTCAGCAGAAAATATTAAAATGTGGGAACGAAATCTTCTGGCTGTCATGTGCCATATTGTTGTGTTGAAAGTGTGATTTGTTAAGCTGGCTGTAAGCAGCGCAGGCTTAGCTTCACATTGATCGAGGAATAGATCGCAGGTTAATCTTGCTCTGTGTTCAGTGAGGCATTCATTTTTGTATCGGCTTTATTTCTTTACCTTGAATACTCCGAGATGTCCTGTTTAGTCTGCTAGTAAAGTTGTTTTTCTAAGAGATGCAAAGCCCAGCTTACCCTTTCAGCATATGCAGAGCTGTAAAAAGTACTCAGAAATTATCTACAGAAATTGCTGTAAATAAAATGTATTGCTTTTTTGTGTTGACTAATGAGACATCTCTTCAAATAAATAAAATCCATATTTGTATTCAAATACAATCTACTCTGAAATGTCATAACTGACTATAAAAGTTCAGAAGGGAGGGTAAATTGATTGATTTGTCAGAAAAAGAAAGATTTGTCATGCAAAAAACAGCAAAAAAACACTGTACCTTGGATGTCTAAATGTAATAATAAAGAATAAAAAGTATCACTTTTGCCTTGGAAAAGTATTCATTTTTAATAGGTCCTACATAATGATATTATATAATAAATTCACAATTCCCAAATTGTTTTTGAACAGGGCCATGCATGGACCCCCTAGTATATTTTTATAACCCTAAAAATATATTTTCTATATATTCTCAATGGGGAGATAGCACATAACATTTTAGAAAAAAAAAAAACATTTTAATGTTTGCACATAATGTATATATTATTTATATATTTGTCGCTATATATCAAAATTAACATGTTGTTAACTTAAAGTTAACTTACAATATTAATTTAATGTTTAACAGTAATTTAACATATATACAGAACTTTTTACTATACTGATTCATTCTGTTTTCTAAAAATGGCCTCCAATCATGAGATTAATTGTAATTATTTTACTCTGTTGACAGTCCCAGGTTGACAGTCCCAGGAGTATATCAAAATATCTACAAATAGTTTTTTTTTTTTATTATTTAAGTATTCATCTCTTCTTACATGATTTCAATTTTTTCTATAGAGTTTCTTCTTTCAAATAAATATAAGTACCCATGAAATCAAAATTGAGCATTCTTATTTTTTATGGAATGTTGCAGGGTTTATTAAATGATTTATCCATGCACATCATATATATTTTTTAAATTTACATGCCAGTAACTTCCCATCCATCTTGCAGCGACAGCTCTTCTCTGACTCACATGAGATAGCTGCGATTAGCAATCAACAACGGTCAAATGATCTAATTAATTCCAAATGGACAAAATCAAGTCATGCCATTCTATTGAAAAATATTCATCTTGATTTAAACATTTATACAAATATTTTAATCTTTTTTTATTTTTTTTATTTATCTTTGTATTTTAATTATAGTTTTGGCTTTAGTACAATATAAACTTACTATTTTTCTTGGGTCTTTACATGAAACTGCAGTGAGCACTTTGCACTGGAGTTGTGAATCACATCAAAGGCTCAACAAGTCTTGTCGATCAAGCTCTTCAGTGTCAGTGATAATGAGAGTCTTATATGTACCCAATAGCTAAATGTAACGTTAATTCCCACTTAGCTTCATCACCTAGTCTGCAGTCAAACACCCTCTAATTACCATCTTAATTACACAAGTAATTAGAGGATCTAGAACCACTTGTTATATCATTTGTCACCTTGTCTCTGTGATGTAAAACAACAAATTAATTAGATCTGCCTGAAAGTGCGTTTTAGCATCACTCTTATATGTCACAGTGGCACTTTGTCAGGATAAATGAATATCAGGTTGAAGCGTTCTAATTATGAGCGTAGGGTCAAAAGTTTTCTTGGTGACCCTGAAATGACATTTAAATGCTACCGATAAAGACTCCAGTAGCAAATGCATGTTAGCACAACACAATAGCTGGCATATATCCAGCTCACCTGACCTTGCTCTCTCTAAAATCTCTTAATTCACTAAATTCTGTTGAAATCCGGCAGCATTATTCGTTGCATAAAGTATTATGCCGGTAGCATTATTCACTGGTGTAGTGGACTTTTTAGGCGGAATGTAATGAGCAGTAAAAGCCATGCGGCTCTGGCTGATGGCTCACGAGCACCTGCGGCAGCTGCATCTACCTGATGACTCCCTGACACCTTCATAACATCCCCAAAACAGCCCACTTTAGTCCCATCTGTTCCACTGATAACTGTACCACCTTCAACAGCCCCCACCTCCACATTACCATCAGCTGCAATATGAGGGAAATTTCTGGAAAGAAATCAAATAGATGTGCAAAAAAATGAGCTTAAAGGAACAGTTCGCCTAAACACTGAACATTATCAAAACTATCTATCTATCTATCTATTCGTCCGTCCGTCCGTCTGTCCGTCTATCTAATCTAAAAAAACAAGTAAAGATGAAATTAAAATTACCAATTGTATGCAATCATTTTCTTTTTAGCGTATGGCAGCGTATTTGAATGCACAGTAAAAAAACTCTCCAGCCGAGGAGAGACCACTAAAACAGGTCACCCTATTAAATAGTCATTATCATTAGCATGCATCACTGTTCACATTAAATCATAACAAAGCCATTTCTTGCTTGTGCATTCAAGCTTCACTGCAGTGAATGTAAAAAATGGACAGCCTTATAATATTGCTGGATGGTCTATTTTTTTCCAATTCATAGGCCTACATTATTGATCACGCTTCTTCACAATATATTAATGCTATATCTTTCCAATCAGTCTTGCACAAGAAAATGCATCATACTTGGAGGTGAGGAGGAGCAGCGTAGAAATACCACCTGTCTTTTAGAACTAGCCCACTGGGCCAGAGGCATGGCGTCCAGCCAACTGACTGATGAAGCGGCGCTCTAAGTCCTGCGCAATGAGGATCTAAGCAGGCAGTAGATCATTACTTTCCTGGACTCAATCGAGATTAATCTCACAAGGAGCCATCAATCACACCGGTCGCCCAAGTATCCCTGAGCCTCAGGGCTTTATGGTAGTGTCTGACAGAGAGTGATGGACCTGTGTTTCTGTGAGATCTCAGCACACCTCTGGAGGTACAGGACCTCTGACGTGCTGGTCACCTCTGGTCATCGGCTTGAGTGTGTGGTCATAGATCTCCAGCTGATTGATGCTGGAATACAGTTAATATCAGCTAAGGGTGAGTGAGCTTTCTCTGGCCCTCTCTCAGTGAGAGATCCTCGGTGACGTTCATTTTACACAACCCTCGACTATACTAGTACTTTTTCCTCTGCAAATATTCTGTTTGTATCGACCAGTCAGATCCAGCTGAGATGAAAAGTTGCTCTCCGTGTTGTTATTTAGACCCACAACATTGACTTTCACTTAAAAACAAAAAGAGATGGTAACAGGAGTGTTCTAAATTCCAGTCCCAGGGGAAACTGCACATTCTGTTATTCTGGGATCTTTCTCCTTACAGTACTTTGAGTAATTCTGTCTTTTAACCACAGGATCTCAATCAGGAGGTGTAGAGACAAAAACTCACTTAACAGTCATGTTATGTTGAGATCGTGTTGTTATTTTCAGCTAAATCTTATAAGCTGAAAAACTTTTTTAAAAAGCACTTTTTGGATTTAAATGGGTAAATACTTAACAGTCTGTGACTAGATCATTGTTGCTCTGATTATTATGTTTCTAGCATGTTACCCTAATTGATGGAGTGTGTAAAAAGATCTTGACCAAAAATGTATGCACCTTTTGATGAAAATACATTTTGCAATGTTATTTCCATCAAGAGGTGCGTCAATTTTTGGTCAAGATCTTGTATTGACAATGTAAGAGATAAGTCTACTCCAGCACAACCTAAGGACTTTCAATTAATTTAAGGTCTGGACTCAGAGGTGCCAATTCATGTGTGAAAATGATTCTTCATGCTTCACAATCTGAGCCTGATGCATCTTGACATTGTCATCCTGGAATATGGCCATGATGTGTCTTCTTACATGGAAATGAAAAGCTACACGCTCCATCAATTAGGGTTAGAAGAACTGTTGCCAAACATATAACATGCTAGAAACATAATAATCACTGCAATCATAGACTCCTAACCATTCGTCTATTTAAATCCAAACAGCGAATTATTATTATTTTTGGCCACCCAGTGTAATAAGGCAATGTATAGTATAAATAATACAAAATAACTCTAGAATTCTGAGATTGAAGAGTATATTAAAAAAATAGTGTATATTTGTATAGTATAATGTATAGTAACACAATATATTTTTTAATTAAATATACATTACATTCCTCAAGGAATTAAATCAATTAAAAATTTTATTTGAATAATTTCTCATAAGACTAGGAACAGTCACTGAGTATTAACTTATAGCCAATCATACTATTTTGTTACGAATGCTACAGATAACAGTTATACAATATAGTACTATAATATAGTATTTGTTCACTATATAAATAAAATGTTGTCAAATAAAAAATTTTTATGTATGTCATAAAAACCAATTTCCACCTTACATCCAAAAATAGTTGAACTCATAAAATAGTGAACAGACCCACGGTATTTTTTTTTTTTACATTTCTTTAGCTTAGACACTGGCATGACAACACTGTAAAGGCACCAAGCTGTTTTAAAACAGAATGACTGACAATTGAGATTTATTGCATAGCAGTGCATACATAAAATTACCCTTGGGCAAAAGCAGTATGGGAGAAGCAAGTTACAATATTATATACACCGATCAGGCATAACATTATGACTGGTGAAGTGAATAACACTGATTATCTCTTCATCACGTCACCTGTTAGTAGGTGGGATATATTAGGCAGCAAGTGAACATTTTGTCCTCAAAGTTTATGTGTTAGAAGCAGGAAAAATGGACAAGCGTATGGATTTGAGCGAGTTTGACAAGGGCCAAATTGTGATGGCTAGACAACCGGGTCAGAGCATCTCCAAAACTGCAGCTCTTGTGGGGTGTTCCCGTTCTGCAGTGGTCAGTATCTATCAAAAGTGGTCCAGGGAGAGAAGTCGTGAACCGGCTACAGGGTCATGGGCGGCCAAGGCTCATTGATTCACGTGGGGAGCGAAGGCTGACCTGTGTGGTCCGATCAAACAGACGAGCTATAGGGTCCTGCCATCCATATGGCTGTTACTTTGACATGTACCACCTACCTAAGCATTGTTGCAGACCATGTACACCCTTTCATGGAAATGGTATTCCCTGGTGGCTGTGACCTCTTTCATCAGGATAATGCGCCCTGCCACTAAGCAAAAATGGTTCAGAAATGGTTTGAGGAGCACAACAACGAGTTTGAGCTGTTGACTTGGCCTCCAAATTCCCCAGATCTCAATCCAATCGAGCATCTGTGGGATGTGCTGAACAAACAAGTCCGATTCATGGAGGCCCCACCTTGCAACTTACAGGACTTAAAGGATCTGCTGCTAACATCTTGGTGCCAGATACCACAGCACACCTTCAGGGGTCTAGTGGAGTCCATGCCTCGATGGGTCAGGGCTGTTTTGGCAGCAAAAGGGGGACCAACACAATATTAGGTATACTGATCAGTGTAGACCGGAAAATAGGTAGGTCCAAATAGGTCCAAAAGTACATAGTTTCTGTCAAAAGTACATAGTTAGTCCAGAACCATTTGCCAGACACAAAACTATTTGTAAATGACTTGAAGAAGGCTTGCCATGACTTCATTTCAGCAGATGATCAGAACGCTACAGCATCCTTCTCTAATAATGTCAGTTATTATGATTATAATGTCAATGTAGACAGCACTATTTAACTGAATTATTCAAAAATGATTCCTGAAAGTGGTGGGAGGAAATGCATGCTGTAGAGATGGATGCAGATAGCATAAGCCTTTGAGACATGATCTCTTGGGTAAGAGCGATGGTAATTTGAATGTCAGTCGATTAATGAATGAAATACAGCACCTGAGCTCTTTGATCTTCGAGCGCATGTTCTGCGTAAACACCTCTCCAAAAATACCTCTTCGTCCTTCTGGGAATGATTTTCCTGTGTCCTCTCTAGTTTTGTCTACCCCTTTGATATTTAATCGAATCAGTCTTTCATGTGGATAAAGAAAGATTAACTACAGATTTATTGAGAGCACAGTGTTTACCTAATTAGTTCAGGCGCTCATAATAAACGGGATGAACAACCTTGACTCGTATGCTTCTAGACTCTTTGAAAACCGTCACAGGATTCTGGAAAAAGCAGCTTGAGTGGCTTGAAGCTTATTACCGCCATGCCTCATTTTCCTGGCCATTTAGACATGAGTGTTTACATTTGTTTATCGCTGATTAGTGCCTGTTTCAAGAGCTTTGGTTGGGTACGACAATCCTGAATGTGGCCAACACATGATGGACTTCTGACAGGAAAAATGCAAATGAAATGTATATTACTGGTGTGCTTGCCCAGACAAAAGTCATTGCCATGCAATTGCAAAGATTGTTTTAGTTACAGAATTAGACCTATAGGTACATGAAAGTTGTGATTTTCTTTATAGAGAAAATTACAGAATTGCACAATGTGGGTGGTTGTTGAGAAGCAGTTCACCTCACTTCATTAAAAATGTTTTAGAGAACCATTTATTACATCAAAACTTTTTTGGGATAATTTACCTTAAATCACACAGCGTAATTTGACGTCAGTTAAATAAGGGATGTAGCCTCGCTACTGAAAGTATAGCCTATATCAGTTAATTCAGTAACACCGGTACAATAAGGTTTCATTAGTTAACATTAGGTAATGTACTAACATGAACAAACCATGAGCAATACATTTGTTACTGTATTTGTTAATCTTTGTTAACGTTAGTTAATAAAAATACAGCTGTTCATGGTTTGTTCATGTTAGTTCACAGTGCATTAACTAATGTTAACAATATTTTAATAATGTATTAGTAAATGTTAAAAATTAACATTAACAAAGAAATAAATGCTTTATAAGTGCAATTCATTATTAGTTCATGTTAACTATTGCAGTTAACTAATGTTAGCTAAAAAACCTTATTGTAAAGTGTTACCGTTCATTCATAACCCACAAATAATTTCAACTGGGGACTCAACTCAGTAACTCAGTAATTATTAACAGTTCTTAGTATTCCTCAATCGATTCATTATAAACAATTTATTACACGGCTCTGTGGAATACTTGATTCTGATTGGTCAATCGCGCATTCCAGCGGTATGTTATTCCCATAACAACCGCCAAAGTGAATAACACACCGCTCATCCGGGTACTACGAGTTATCTTGACCGGTACTACTTATATGCTTAACGTGTCACTCCGCTGTCGTTGACTGATGGAAGACTTCAACTTCAACTACTGCTATTATAAAGCTTGGATTATCCAGGACTTTTTTAATATAACTCCAATTTGATTCGTCTGAAAGAAGAATGTCATATACACCTAGGATGACTTGAGGGTGAGTAAATCATGGACTTATTTTCATTTTTGGGTGAACTATCCCTTTCAGCATTCATTTCAACATATATGGTAAAAACTAATCTTTTCAGCAATAGATAAAGGCTTAAAGCAGTTTGGAACTGTTTTTCTTCGCAGAAGCTTTGCGTAAGAGCTAATAACATATTTAATCTTAAGACAATATTTCGTGTTTACAATATTTACTTGAGACAAGTAGCCGTGTAATAAGCGGGATAATGTACATCCAGCCGGTTGTTATTGCAGAATAAACCCCTTCAGAGTGACGTAAGACCCCTCTGCTTCGCGTCGCGGTCCTGATCACTCTGTCCGGGTTTATTCTGCGATAACAACCGGCTGAATGTACATTATCCCTTACATAACAAGAAAAAAAGAATACAATTATAAAAGAATGCCTGTTATGTCATTCCTTTTTTGTAAAAAATTGTATAGGGTCACTAACGACCCGAGGTGTGTAAGAGTGTAAGTATATAATTTGATGACTGAATAAGTGCAATTCACATTTATTCCACTGATACACAATGATAAAGTGGCGTTTCACTCATACTGCAGGCAGAAAACAGAAGAATGGGAAGAATCATCAGCAAAACTTGAAATGGCTCAGCGATTTACTGCAGAGCAAGTGCTGAACACAATCAAATATGAGTGTCACTGTCACTTGATGGTGGATCTGATGAAGAAGCTGTCAGCGATCAATATATTGATTTTGAAGATGTTGAAAATGATAGTTTTGAGAATGTTCTCAAATGGTATAAAATCTGATGGTATAAAACATCTGTTTAAACTTAACCGTTCCAAGCTCCAAAAGGTAACAAAATATGTTTTATATTATTTTTCTGTAATTGTTGATATAAAGTGTTTTATATTATCGCAATAGATAGAGATCCATCTGTGTTAGAAATAGATCCGGGTCGCTAAAGACCCGAATATGTGATAATGATTGGTGAAACATTTGTGCATTTAAGGGTTAAAAGAAGTTAATACTCCACCACACTCTTCAAGATCCCAAAAGCAAAAACAGTACACTCACAGTGTTCCATACTACCAAAAAATAATGATAACCTTTATCTTCATAGCAAAATCTTAGTCGGCCAGACAGTGATTAATCTTTTCTGAATCGTTAAAATACTGATGTCTGGGACATTGTGAGCCTGGAGACTGTTGCGTACACCATGAGTTTTTAAAACTTAGCTTAAAGGTGGACTATCAATTATAGTGCTCATAAATGGCCGTTGAATTTTTACGATCTCATTTGCGTGTTGCTTACACCCCGTCAGTATTGGGAAAGTTACTCTAAAAATCTTACATCTTTTTACATCTTACATCTTCAACAGTGTAATTAGATTACTGTATTAATTATTCTCTCTAAAAAGTATTCGATTACTCACTAATTACTTTCTAAGTCCCATATCAACCTTGACCAGTTGAACAATACAAGGTTAGACATGACACTGCACTTTTGATTCTTTCAAATACACAATATTCAATTGCATAATGTCATGAACTCCCATCACCAGCCCAGTAACCTTAGCTCTCTACATTTCCCAGCATCCCTCATGTTCCTTACCTGCACTCACTCAGCCATCACCTGCACCTTATCAGCACACTCATCACCTCTGCCAAAAAGCACACACCTCAAAAGCTCTCATTGTCTGGACTACTTACCTCCAGTAATTTTTCGAAAAGTGATTCTCCAGCAATCTCCCACCTGCTCCTTGTCTTTCCAGTCTCCAGTGATCCTCTCCTTCACCTGTAAACCTCAACCTGGGAAGTGTGTGCTCTCCACAATCTTCATCACCTGCAACCTAGTAAAGGCATTCATTATCATCATTTCATTATCTACTATCTGCTATATTCAAAATTACTCACGTGTTTGCTCATTTTGCCAATGCTGCTAAATAAGCCTGTTGTATTCAGTATCCTTATCTCTGTGTCTGGTATTTCCTGACACATAAATTATTCTTGGACTGACCAAACTATTTAAAGGGAGAAGGTTACATTAAAAACATATATTTTAAAATTACATTTTGATGTTAAATCCACTATTGTTTTATATAGAATTGTTCTATAATCTATACAGTATTTAATGCAATTAGAACTGTAATTAAATTACAGAAATTAAAAGTAATCCCTTACTTTACATTTTTTAAGGGGAAAGTATTTAAACTACAGTACTTATATTACTTGGTAATTAATTACACCCAACACTGGCCCCACTGACAGTTATGTTTAACGGTGAGATTGGGGTGGACCTTGGGGTGGACCAAAATTTTTACAACATTTAGATTTACATTGTAGATCTGGTTTGATTGTAACCTTGAAACAGAGTAGAGGCTTAGACCCAGAAAAAAGTATTTGATATATCATTGATATATATTATGACTAATCTCAATATGAAATATGTGTTTTTCTCCAATGCATGTTGGCCGCAATTATTGGCACCCCTAGAAATTCTTTTGAGTAAAATATCTCTGAAGTATATTCCCAGCACACCAGGGTGACTAGGAGCATGATATTTTCCAGCCATGACTTCCTGTTTCACAGGAGTATAAATATGAGGAAACATATTCCATCACAATGTGTAAAACCAAAGAATATAGTTTCTGATGTGCAGCAAAAGATTGTTGAGGTTCACAAAATAGAATGTGTCTGTAAGAAAATAGCTAATACATTAAAAATGCCCAATCAGGGCAATAATTAAGAAGTTATAATCAACAAAAGATGTTATAAATCTGCGTGGAAGAGGACGTGTGTCTATATCGTCCTAATGCATGGCAAGGAGGAGAGTTTGAGTGGCCAAAGACTCTCCAAGGATCACAGATGGAGAATCACAGAGATTAGTTGAGTCTTGGGGTCAGAAAGCTTAAAAAATATCAAACAGCACCTACATCACCACAAGTTGTTTAGGAGGGCTTAAAAAAAAAAAATCCTCGCTCATCCAAAAACAAACTCCAGCATATTCAGTTGTCAGACATGACTGGAACTTTAAAAGGGACCTGTTTCTGTGGTCAGATGAAATTAAAAAGAGTTTAAAGAGCTTTTTGGTAGCAAACCCACCAGATGGGTTTGGCGCAAACAGGGATAAAAAGTACCCCATGCCCATGACTGCTTCTGAAATCGTATAATGGGCCGTGGTTGGATCTTCCATCAGGACAATGATCCAAAACAAAATGAACACAAAAATGTTTCAATCACAAAATGAAGCTTCTCCCATGGCCGTCCCAGACCTCTGACTATAGAAAATGAGTGGGGTGAACTGAAGAGAAGCACCAACATGGATCTGGGAATCTGAAGGATCTGGAGAGATTCTGTATGGAGGAATGGTCTCTGATCTCTTGTCAGGTGTTCTCCAAACTCAGACATTATAGGAGAAGACTCAGAGCTGTTATCTTGTGAAAAGTACATATAATTGTGGGCTAATAACTGTGGCCAACTAGAGAAAAACAGTTATTTCATAATGACATTTCCCCCCCATTTTCAATTGTTTCAATTGTTTAAATTTTTTGAGTGAAAGATCAAAAGGATAAACAATGCAGATTTATTTTCACAGCAGCCTTTGCTCATATTTACCAAGGGTGCCAATATTAGTAGAGGGCACTGTATATATAGGCCACACACATAGTAAGAGAATGTGTATATGTAAAGTGTATAATTGTTCATCAAAATTGAATAACTCTCTAAGGGTGCTTTCACACCTGAGCATTTGTTTTGGAACCTGGTGTGTTTTCTCCCTTGGATCGGTTCGTTTAGGCATATGTGAACACAACAATCGCACTCGGATCCGCACCAAAACGCCTGAACGAGGTGGTCTCGGCCCAATTGCAAACAAACTCTAAAGGCCATTCGCTTGAGGTGTGAAAGCAATCCGACCCAATGGACTAGCGAACCAAGTAGTATTATTATAATTCATAAGGGAAAATGCTATAATAACAATAGTGTCTGATTCTGTAAGTGAGCACATTAGTTATCACAGTTGAAAACCAAAAGAGTCCCTCTTCTTCTTAAAATGTTGTGTAATTGCATTTCTCTTTGCGAGAATTGTGTCCCGATGAAGCCTTGACAGTGTTTGCGTGTGTCTTGAAACAGTTAACCAGAGAAAGCTGGTTTGAATTTGCTGCAGTATTAATACGAATGTAGTATAGTATCTAATTTTACAGCGGGAATGACAGCTACATTCATATAGTGTTTGCATGTGTCTCGACAGTTACAAATAAAGCCACAATAAGCTCATGGAGTGAACTCCATCTTGATGACGCAGAGAAAACTCTGACCAATAATAGGACAGTTGTTCTCATATGTGACTTACATAAACACATTTTGGTACGCTTTTAAATGTTGCCTTGTGAAAGCGAACCGATCCAAGAAGAAAATGCAACATTGTAACAAATTAAGTCCCTGTTTCGGAACAAAACAAACAATCTATAGGTGTGAAAACGCCCTAAATCAACTTTTTTTAGTTGGTATCACGAATACATTAAAGCCCCTCCAACCACCTGGCACCATTCTGCTATGTAATGCCCACATTTCCTGATCTAATCAATTCCCAACCCAATTAGCAGTGCTTGCTAATTAAGAGCACAAAATATTGATTGTGTGCTAAAAACGTAGACAGCCTTATACTAAATGTGTAAATGTGCCCCTGCTGAGCACTCTGTAAACACAATTTACTGCAGTAGCAATCAGCAGTGTTGAGTTCTGCCAGGTGTGTTTGTCCTCTATGTCAACCCTCTGTGCTTGTCTAGCCACGTTATCCCTGAGTACTAAAGAAGAGATGAGTTAAAACATTGAGTCATTGATCAAGAGTAGGTGCTTGTGGCGGTGCTAATGCCTGCACACAGCTGGAGGCTGCTGCTGTCCTTCCTGTGAGACTCCAGTGCACATGTCTTCTCCTCAGAGGACAGATAAGCAGGATGTTGTTGTCTTCCTCAGGCTTCAGTGGCTCTGCACCAATCTGTTGTGTCGGTGTGCCGCACCGTCGTTCTCTCTGGAGTCAACCATGACCATTGTCTCAGAAGAGCTTTGCATCATTCTGGGTAAGAGTTTACAACAGATTCAAGAGGGGGAACTTTTGAGGTATTTTGATGCCCTTCAGTGAGCTTGCCATTTCTTCTCAAGTACTGCAAATAAAATGCCACACCTCGGTGGGATTCATCTAGAAATATTATGAGGAGAATATATAGGCCTATTACTTTTTTGAGGAGATAATTAATATTTTGACCAGAACAAGCTTATTATAAGTGCGTAGACACATTTACAAACATACTGTGGAAATACTGTGGTAAAATGATGGTATTGGAAAGGAATACCATGATATTTTGTTCATTCAAAACTCAATATTGCAGTCCCTTTAATTCAAATGTGGCAGGTGTTTTTTTATGCAGCTCCTTGGTGAAAGACGAAAGAAAAAATCTCTCTAACTGTTTGTCAAGATTACATTTCAATAACATTTCATATCAGCTATACCTCTTCTGAGACAATGTTCACGGTTGACATATACATGATTTAATGCCATGTATGTATATGTATATGTATGTGTGTATATATACAGGTGCTGGTCATATAATTAAAATATCATCAAAAAGTTTATTTATTTCACTAATTCCATTCAAAAAGTGAAACTTGTATATTATATTCATTCAGTACACACAGACTGATATATTTCAAATGTTTATTTCTTTTAATTTTGATGATTATAACTGACAACTAAGGAAAATCCCAAATTCAGTATCTCAGAAAATTAGAATATTGTGAAAAGGTTCAATATTGAAGACATCTGGTGCCACACTCTAATCAGCTAATTAACTCAAAACACCTGCAAAGGCCTTTAAATGCTCTCTCAGTCTAGTTCTGTAGGCTACACAATCATGGGGAAGACTGCTGACTTGACAGATGTCCAAAAGACGACCATTGACACCTTGCACAAGGAGGGCAAGACACAAAAGGTCATTGCAAAAGAGGCTGGCTGTTCACAGAGCTCTGTGTCTAAGCACATTAATAGAGAGGCGAAGGGAAGGAAAAGATGTGGTAGAAAAAAGTGTACAAGCAATAGGGATAACCGCACCCTGGAGAGGATTGTGAAACAAAACCCATTCAAAAATGTGGGGGAGATTCACAAAGAGTGGACTGCAGCTGGAGTCAGTGCTTCAAGAACCACTACGTACAGACGTATGCAAGACATGGGTTTCAGCTGTCGCATTCCTTGTGTCAAGCCACTCTTTAACAACAGACAGCGTCAGAAGTGTCTCGCCTGGGCTAAAGACAAAAAGGACTGGACTGCTGCTGAGTGGTCCAAAGTTATGTTCTCTGATGAAAGTAAATTTTGCATTTCCTTTGGAAATCAGGGTCCCAGAGTCTGGAGGAAGAGAGGAGAGGCACACAATCCACATTGCTTGAGGTATGGTGTAAAGTTTCCACAGTCAGTGATGGTTTGGGGTACCATGTCATCTGCTGGTGTTGGTCCACTGTGTTTTCTGAGGTCCAAGGTCAACGCAGCCGTATACCAGGAAGTTTTAGAGCACTTAATGCTTCCTGCTGCTGACCAACTTTATGGCGATGCAGATTTCATTTTCCAACAGGACTTGGCACCTGCACACAGTGCCAAAGCAACCAGTACCTGGTTTAAGGACCATGGTATCCCTGTTCTTAATTGGCCAGCAAACTCGCCTGACCTTAACCCCATAGAAAATCTATGAGGTATTGTGAAGAGGATGATGCGATATGCCAGACCTAACAATGCAGAAGAGCTGAAGGCTACTATCAGAGCAACCTGGGCTCTCATAGCACCTGAGCATTGCCACAGACTGATCGACTCCATGCCACGCTGCATTGCTGCAGTAATTCAGGCAAAAGGAGCCCCAACTAAGTATTGAGTACATGCTTATACTTTTCATGTTCATACTTTTGTCTTGTCTTGTTTAGCACAGTTGTGTTTAGTTGTGTTTTTGTTATTTTCTGTGCATGTGCTTGTGTTTGTCATGTTTTGTGCGAGCACATGGTTTTGTCACGTGTTCCTTGTGCCATGTGCTGTCTTGTCTATTGTCTTAACCCCGCCCCTCTTGTTACCTGATTATTGATTTGATTTGCCCCACCTGTTCTCCCTCATCACCTGCCTTGTTTGTTCCATAGTCTCCTTGTGTTTGCTGTCCTGTGCTGGATCGTTGTTTTGTTACGTTGTTTTCTGTTACCCTTCATGCTTCTTGTTCTCTGCTCCATGTGTTTAGTGTAAGTTTGGTTTTCCCCCTCGTGGACAGTTTTGTTTGTTTTGGTTTATATTTTATTATAAATAAAACCACCATTTCTTCCTGCGTTTGAGTCCTCGCCTTATCTCTGCAACCGTGACACCCACTTTGAAATAACTAAAACTGATTTTGCGTTTTGTTTCTGTATGATAGTGTGCACGTCTGCTTCATAATGTTGCAACATTGTGTCATTGGCTTATGGCTCAAAATTCATTGTGTCCCAGTATATATTACTGTCTCGTTGTCATGCTCATTTGCTGCATGAGTCATGTAACCTTACACACTTGCATCACAACATCCTCAGACACAGTTAGCATTGCAAGCGTATTGTGTATGCCTCAACAGTTTGCACCTAACAACCCTTTATAAGTAACACTTAGTTACATTGGGTTTATTTCTGTGCAGTTTTTTTTTTTTTGAATGGCACCTAACATTGAGTGATGGGCCATTTTTCCTGAGCCAGATGAAACACAAAAAGGTATTGACTTCTACAATATCTGTGTGTGTGTATGTATAAGGCTATTTGGCTTTTGCTCTCCATACTGTACCATATTAATGTTTACATACCTTGCTATGATGCTTACAATGTTATGATTACATTGCAAGCTATTAAAATAATGATCATGCTGAGCTATTTTCATGTACCATTTTAATTTTACTTGATGTATTTTAATGTGGGACACAATTTTAGCTTCTTAACTTTAGTTGAAGATTACTTGATATTGTATTTTTGTTTAATAGAGAGTTTCCGTTTTTTTCACAAAAAAATATGAGTATAAATACTAATTGCCAGACCCCCTACAGCACAGTTGTGGACCTCTTGTTGAAGACCCTGCTGTATTGCTATATTTTAGAGCATTAGATTTGGGAAAAATACTGAAAACAGTGTGGGCAACCACATACAAAGAAAGCAATTCAACAGATATAAATTGGTTTAGACTGCGTGGTGCAAAATTCTCTGATGTACTTTGTCCTTGAATCAAGCTGATCTTTCATCACAACAGACTGTGGTCTGAAAAGTATCAAGTTTGTGTTGTGAAGATAGATATACCACTACCCAAAGGAGATCATGACTCATAATTTTTCGAGAGATACCAGTCTTTTCCTGATTTATCATCAATGTTAAATCCATTTATTTAATTTTTTCATTGATACGAGAGAACAAATAGAACATCTTGAGGCAAATAGCTTGTGAAGTCTTTCTTTGGCTCCCTGCAACTCCTCCTGAGGAAATGTTGAATGTACCATTATTTGTGTCTGTATGAAATAAAGAAATAAGGCTGAGATTAGAGAAGCCTAGTGACCTGGGAATAATCCACATATGAAAAATTGCCTGTTACACATGTCTAAACTGATTTTATTCTTCTCAGTGCATCTTAGGTTCATGCATTGTATGCATGTTGCAAACCCGTAGGAGGTTATAAAATGTTATTAAACATGGTTTTATTTATTGTATATACACTAATGTTCATGTAATGTTTTTTTTAAAATAAATTAACACTTATTCAGCAAGGATACATTCAAATGATCAAAAGTGACAGTAAATTAAATTAAATGCTGTTCTTTTGAACTTTCTATTCATTAAAGAACAGAAGTATAGAAGTATGAATAAGACGGTATCACTGTTTGCTCAAAAATACTAAGCAGCACAGCTGTGTTCAACATTGATAATAATCACAATGGTTTCTTGAGTATCAAATAAGCAAAATAGAAAATAATAATTTTAAATTTTAATATTTAATAAAGTGCATTTATTTTATTAATTTAAAAACTGTAAATGTGTATTTACACTGAACACTGAACACTTTTGTTTTTGCCCCCAATTTTCATGAACTCAAAGATCTAAAACTTTTTCTATGTACACAAAAGGCATATTTCTCTCAAATATTGTTCACAGATCCGTCTAAATCTGTGTTAGTGAGCACATCTCATTTGCCGAGATATTCCATCCACCTCACAGGTGTGGCATATCAAGTAATTACATTTATTTGGATATTTATTTGAAAATGTAGTGTCCCCAACTGAGCAAGCCAAAGGCGACAGTGGCAAGGAACCAAAGCTCCATCAGGTGGCATAATGGAGAAAAATAAACCTTGGGAGAAACCAGGCTCAGTCGGGGTGCCAGTTCTCCTCTGGCCAATGAGGTGATGGTCGTGGATGAATGGCACAACAATGGGCCTCAGGAGCTCGTCACGGTATCTCTGTGCATTCAAAATGCCATCAATAAAATGCACCTGTGTTCGTTGTCCATAACATACACCTGCCCATACCATAACCCCACCGCCACCATGGGCCACTCGATCCACAACGTTGACATCAGCAAACCGCTCACCCACACAACGCCATACACGCTGTCTGCCATCTGTCCTGTACAGTGAAAACCAGGTATGACGAGCATGCAGATGAGCTTTCTGACAGCTTTTTGCGCAGAAATTCTTTGGTTATGCAAACCGATTGTTGCAGTAGTTGTCTGGGTGGCTGGTCTTAATTTGACAATCGTGGAGGTGAAGATGCTGGATGTGGAGGTCCTGGGCTGGTGTGGTTACACGTGGTCTGCGGTTGTGAGGCCGGTTGGATGTACTATCAAATTCTCTGAAACGCCTTTGGAGACGGCTTATGGTAGAGAAATTAACATTCAATTCACAAGCAACAGCTCTGGTGGACATTTGTGGGTGTTGCGACATCTGTGGCATTGTGCTGTGTGATAAAACTGCACATTTTAGAGTGGCCTTTTATTGTGGCCAGCCTAAGGCACACCTGTGCAATAATCATGCCGTCTAATCAGCATCTTGATATGCCACACCTGTGAGGTGGATGGATTTTCTCTGCAAAGGAGAAGTGCTCACTAACACAGATTTAGACAGATTTGTGAACAATATTTGAGAAATAGGCCTTTTGTAGAAAAAAAGTCTTAGTTCAGCTCATGAAAAATAGGGGCAAAAAGTGTTGCATTTATCATTTTGTTCACTGTATATATGTAGATGTAAATGTTCCTTCTTTTGAAAGCACTTAAACCATGCTGTTTGTTTCTGGTCTCAATTGACTTTTTTTTACTGTGAATTATCAGTTTGTTCAATTATCTGCACTTAAATCTGCGCTAACCTCTGACTCATTGCAATTTGATTATCAGTTTAATGAATTTCTCCCATACCTTCAAAAGAACCACACTAAATATTTACAGAACAAATGCTCCATTACCTCAATTAATGTTTCCATAATGCATACTACCTTATATTCACACTATTTGTATAATATTGCACCTCTATTAGTGGCAGGTGGTTATACCAAACCATCGTTCCTTAACAGCATTTGAAATACCCTCACCCATTGTGATTCATGTAGCAATGGAAAGATAAGAGCATTTGAAGGATAAAGAGTGGCGAAAAGAAGTTGACCTGACCTCATGCACTGGAGGTGACTTGCTCTTTCTTCCAAATGAGGGCTGCTTATACCCCAGCCTCCTGCTGTCACGGTGTGTAGCACCAGGAACAAACTGAGGAATCAGAGGATCCAAAATCAAACAAACATGAACAGGCAGACATTCAACAGAAACACACACTTAGCATAACAGTGACCGGACAAAGACTGAGTGAACAAGAGGAACTTAAATAGCAGACAGAAACAAGATAATTAACTAAACACAGCTGAACAGAACTTAACTAACGAGGGTAACCTAGGAAACAGACACGTGGCGGGAAACTAATACAAAAGAACATGTGGCAGAATCAAAACACAACTGAAAGACCTAACAAACAGACAGACATGTGACACCTGCTAGCAGCCTCAGCACTCCATAAAACGACAAGAACCCTTTACGCATTTACAATTAGGCAAAGCAAACAACTCTCTAATTGACAAGCTTTCACCATAAGGAGCAAGACATGCAGACTTCTCGGATCTAAGTAATCAAGGTGTTTGACTAATTAGATCATTTGCACCACATTCGCATCACACTGTTGCAGGCTGGGTAAATCACAGACAGCCATACTGAGAAAGCATCAGAAGTCAGCTGAAATGGATTTTAAAGGAGTTTAGATTTAGGATGTTGAGATTAAAAAGCACAAGGATGATTGCATGGGTGATTGTGTAAACGGTTATTTGTTAAAAGTGTCTGTCTGCCTTCCCTTCTAATCATAATTATGCAAGAGAGGTCTGAAAAGGTTATGAGCATTCACTCTCTGGCACATTGAAAATGCCTGCCATCATCACCCTCTGTTTTTCGATAATGCCAAATTAAACTTGAAGCAATGAACTTTATTTGCCTTCTAGACAATTATTTAGATTTTTACTGTACTTAAATGCCATTCATGCAAAGGTTCACACATGCAAAAAGTACTAATGGTTTCTGCACACATCTTACAGTGGTAGGTGAAAGCACAGCACATTCTTCTTAGATAGCAATTTTGGAAAGGAAAGCACAGTTGTCCATCAAATTCCTTCTACAGATCTTCCATTTAGACAAGACTTATCTTCAGAATCTCTGCCGTTTCCACACAACATGGGATTCCCCCAGTGAGAACACTTTCCAAAGCCCTTACAAAACCGCTACCACCCACTGAGAAAAATGTGGGTTTTCATACCGCTGTAAAATGAGATGTGAAGTGGTCCGTGGAGAATTATGGTTTAGGACTTTATATAACCATTGGAAGGGTGAAAGCTGTCTTTGGTCACTGCGGAGGTCTGCTTGTCTTTGTCCAATATTAAATATAAAAAGCACTTCGGTTTAAGCTTCAGTTGAAACAAAGCTCTTGTATTCTCACAACTTTTAATCTTATTGATTCATAGTGACTGTTATCGTTGTGAGTTCTACTGGCCTTATGTATGCTGGATCTAAATCCAGTTAGGAACAGTTTACGATTGCAAGTGTCATGTTGCTTTTCATAAAACAGCTAAACAAGAATTTAGTGCTGAAAACTTAAATTTTAGACAAAATATTGACAGTTCCTTTGGCAATTTTGAAGGCAGTGAAGTTACAACCAAAGTCAACACATTGACATTACAATGGCTGCCACGTGGGTGTGACTGTGAAGTCTACAAAGCTGTAGGGGGTTCCATTTGTAATTTTAGATTTCAGAAGGGTGCTTGTGGCTCATGGGCCTATGAATGAAATCCAGACGTTCTACATCCATGATGTTGTCATTGTCATGTAACCTACAGCGTCAGTTGTGTCGCTTCACTGCCATTCACAACTCCTCTCCCATGTTCATCAGATGTACACTTCAGAAGTAGTAGAAAAGTAGGCAGAAGTCATCTGGTCATTTCACATAATACTTTTCCCCTGCCATATAGAAGGGAAGTAGGCATATATCTGTCAATTGTTTTGTTCTTGAAGACTGTTACAAAGTCTAATCACACACACGCACACACACACAACTACCATCTGCAGTGGAATAGTGTTACTATGTTCTTCTATGGACACAAGCTTCTAAGCTTTCAAATGTCAGACCATCCAATGAGAGCTTCACTGTGAATTCTGAGTGAATCAAAAACAAACAACAAGGAAATCCCAATGTTGAAGAGAAGCCTGAGGGATTGCAAAACCGCATTAGGCTTATTACTGTTCCAATACATCAAACACTCCACTTTTAAGAGGTCCAAATTGACCTGTACCAATTATTGTGAGATATGGATCCAGCTCCTGTGAGGTACATTCACAGGAAGATTATGGAGCTGCAACCACAATAGCAAAATGGGACTAATACCCTTTAATATCACAATATTGTGCTGAGTGTTACTGGACTTCCAATAAACTGGATTAAAGGATCTGAGGGGGAAAAAATCGATCTTGCTCTCTGCTGCATCCTGTAATCTAACCTAGGGGGTCTTTAAACACTTTCTCCATGAGACAACTGTCACTAACATTGAACCAGAGAACAGTCCATACATGACTTAAAATACCTATTTCAATGATAATATCCACAGAATCCCTCATGTGGTAGATTTTACCACAATGTGGCAGGGGTGTCAGAGCTTTGCACTCTGAAATCAATTGTTTCTTCAGTAGAACACAAATTAAGATTTTTAACTCTAACCGTTGCGGTCTACCAGTCGTAGAATGCATGTCAATGGCAACATTTTAGAGTATGAGAGCTATGAGAGTAAAAACACATACATATACAAATCCATATTAAACCCTACGGCTTGTGACGACACATTGATGTCTTAAGACACGGAACGATCGGTTTGTGCGAGAAACCGAACAGTATTTATATAATTTTTCTACCTCGAATGTGATCTATGTACAACAGCCTTCACTGCGTGCCATCACTTCCGGTGGGTGAGGTCAAATGTACACGATATGACTTATCTCAATCAGATACATACGGCGGAAGTGATCTCTCGCGTGTATCTCTACGCCATATCGTGTATTTTGACCTCATCTACCGGAAGTGATGGCGCGCTGAAAATTGATGTACATAGTGTTGTATTTGAGGTAAAAAATGATATAAATACTGTTCGGTTTCTTGGACAAACCAATCGTTTTGTGTCTTAAGACATCAATGTGTCGTCACGAGCCGCAGGGTTTAATATGGATTTGTATATGTATGTTTTTTACTCTCATAGCTCTCATAAAATGTTGCCATTGACATGCATTATACGACTGGCAGACTTCAACGGTTGGAGATAAAAATCTTAATTTGTGTTCTACTGAAGAAACAAAGACACCTACATCTTGGATGCCCTGGGGTAAGCAGATAAACTATCCCTTTAACTACTATGTACTACCATTTTAATTAATCATTTGATACAAGGCACTTATTGTGTACATACATGTTTTTACATTGTACTTACATTTTTAAAAATACCTGCATGTAATTACATCTGTAATTAATTTCTGTAATTACATTTATAATTACACTGTTGTCACTTAGCTCACACCTAATCCTACCCTTAAACTTACCCATACCACCACACCTGTCCCTAACTTTACCCATATCCCACCTCAATATCAGCAAAAGTGTTTTGCAATACAATATGAACACAATAAGTACATTGTACTTATTTTTTGATGTAAGTACATAGTAGTTAAGGCCACCTAATATAAAGTGGGGCCAAACATTCTGCCAGTCTCAGCTTACGTCTGAAAGGCGTAAAGACCCCTTTCACCTCTCATCATTGGATAATCCGCTCAGGAGCACACTACAAACTCCATAAAGTGCACTCTGTTGACACCGATCATTTACAAGGACATCTACAATAGCTCTTATTAAACTGCCCCACCGTAACCCTAAGTCGAACCGAGACTCACACCTCAAGGTCTCCTTCATGTCAGGTAATAAAGTGAAATTATGTGCCATGACACCGCTTTCTAACATGTAATTGCTTTCGACCTGCTCTCATCATTTGTGATTAACGTGTCATGCAGGGTGAGGGAAAACATGAACACTGTTCTCTAGTCACTCTTTACAGTAGGCCTACTCATTAAACTTCCCACTTTACATTTTCTCTGTTAATGTGAAACAGGGTGTGTTATTTATAGTCACATTACGTGGTGATTTCTATGGAAGCCTGTTTATAAGAAACATTGGCTGCATCCAAAATCGCATACTTCCCTTCCCTACTATATAGTAGGCTAAAAACAGTATGTGTTAAAAGAAGTATGTCGGAATTCACAGTACTTAAAAAGTGCTGGCAAAAAGTACCCGGATTACTTCTCCCGGCGAGATTCTGAAGTGTGCAGACGATGGACATTTTACTATCCCATGAGGCCACGGGAGAGGATTTGTGAATGGCAGTGAAGCGACGTAACTGACGTCACATGATAATGACAACATGGTGGATGTAGTACGTCAGGATTATATTCATACCACACACACTCATGTGCAGTTATTTCAACCTAAGTTTTTAAGTTAAAACAACAATTACACTTGGTTATTCAACTTTGAGAATAAAGAAACGTAACATTTCTTGTTGTCTGGACAATCTCTACACCAATGTTAAAATAACTAAATTGCAAAAATATTTTTTACAGTGTATATAGAACATACTGTTTTAGCAGTTGTGAAGTAATTACTTATTCAAAAGAAGTATCTACTCATACAATTTTGGATGCAGTCATTGTCACAATTGTGAGATTTTTAAATCACATTGTGGATATAAAAGTCATATTGTGACATTTAAAGATGCAATTATGAGAAACAATGGGCTATAAAGTCATTGTGAGAAATAATGATTTGGATTTTGTGAGATCTAAAGTCGCAATTGCAATATTTAAAGTTGTATTGTGAGACAGGCCTATAAAATCACAATTATGAGAAAAAACATAACTGTGAGATTTAATCACTATTGGGAGATATAAAGTCATATTGTGAGTTATAAATTCTCAATTATGAGAAACAGTCACATTTGCGAGCTTCAAAGTCACATTGTGGAGAATAAAATATAGTCATATTTCAAGTTTCAACATGTAAAATCACACTGAACGTTATAAAACAATTATGAGAAACAATACTGCAGTTGCAAGATATAGTCAACTTGCAAGATATCAAGTCACATTGTGTGATCATCGCAAATTACTTCTTCATTTTTTGTGTAAAAAGGCTTCCATAGAATTCACCTCATATTTTCTAAATGACTGAGTAACATTTAATTGGAGCATATGGCTATTCAAAGTAGGAACACCTATGAGCCTATATATTTAACAGCTGAACTGTATATAAATCTGTGCTGTACGGTTTCATGGTTAGATTTATGTTGTGCAGTCCTGATATAAGCCATTCAGACAGCTGTTGTCATAGTTATTTTTAACCTAACGTCAGCTCCAGATGGTGAGATCAGGTAAAGTGCCATCAACCTTTCTTGTATATGTGGCTTTTACACTTCCACTGGATAAAGCAATTTGCTTTCTACACAGTTGTAGCTGATGAGTTAAATGTAATTTTCAGCGCTGCTTTAGTCCCTCTGATCTTGGGTTAGAATATTGTGGATTTTCACAGGGAGATGTGGTTTGTGATCTGTGCCATCCCTGGAGATGCATCCAGAGCAGGTTAGAGTGCAGGCTACTGTCACCATCTTCCAGCTCACTTCTCTAATACTCACTGGTCTCCAGTGAGGCTGTTTCACCGGAAACAATGGCACATCAATATTTTAGAGCTCTGACATACAACAGTCAGCCTGGAGATTTCTAGAATTCCTCTGCTTGGAAGAGGGACAAAATTTATATTGTGAGCTTGACTCTTTTTCTTTACTTCCTTCCTGTGGTCTTGAATGAATCTAGCCAAGTGTGTTAGAGATTTAGAGTACTGCTGGAACCAATGAATTTTCCATAAAAATATTTTCTGATAAGCAAATAAGGAATTTAAACATACAGCTTTCAATGGAACACATGTGTGAGGAGCAGTATAGTAATCTAAGATATCTAGCAGAGAAATCTCACACCAATAAAGGCCAGACATGTGCTGTCTATTAAAGGTCAAGGGAAACATGTTTGCCTGAGTTTCCTCCCATTCTCTCTGCAGCACTTCCGTTCTCTTTGGATTATCATGACTGTTAAATAGGACTTTCCTGAATTAAGGCCCGTTCACACAAAGGACAATAACTATAAAGATAACGATAAAGATATAATTCTAAAAATCTTTCTCAATATTACAGCTATAACGATAATGATATAGAGAAACGATATCG
This sequence comes from Rhinogobio ventralis, assembly GCA_039654625.1. Taxonomy (NCBI): domain Eukaryota; kingdom Metazoa; phylum Chordata; class Actinopteri; order Cypriniformes; family Gobionidae; genus Rhinogobio; species Rhinogobio ventralis. The sequence continues at coordinate 14,957,505 of CM077198.1, forward strand.
TTGGAATCATTTTCAGAATGATTTTATCCAGCTGATGAATGATATTGACAGTCAATCAGAATCCATCCTGCTGTAACAAGCTCGAGCATTTAAAGCGGCAGCCAAGCACAGGCTTAGAATAAACAGAAAAATATTGTTCGCTGGTATGGACACTAATATAGTTATTTTTATAGTTATCCTTGTTGGTGTGAATGGGCCTTAAGTCTGGCAAACCAATAAGCATGAGGCTGTTTGCCAGACAAAGATAACTTGTGGCATATAAGAAAAAATATATATATACTATATTTCCAAAAATTTTGGGACACCTGCCTTTACATGCACTGATGCACATGAACTTTAATGACATCCCATTCTTAATCCGTAGGGTTTAATATGGAGTTGGCCCACCCTTTGCAACTATAACAGCTTCGACTCTTCTGGGAAGGCTTTCCACAAGGTTTAGGAGTGTATTTATGGGAATTTTTGACCATTCTTCTAGAAGCGCATTTGTTAGGTCAGGCACTGATGTTGGACGAGAAGGCCTGGCTCACAGTCTCCGCTCTAATTCATCCCAAAGATGTTCTATCGGGTTGAGGTCAGGACTCTGTGCAGGCCAGTCAAGTTCCTCCACACCAAACTCGCTCATCCATGTCTTAATGGACCTTGCTTTGAGCACTGGTGCACAGTCATGTTGGAACAGGAAGGGGCCATCCCCAAACTGTTTCCACAAAGTTGGGAGCATGGAATTGTCCAAAATGTATTGGTATGCTGAAGCATTAAGAGTTCCTTTCACTGGAACTAAGGGGCCAAGCCCAACCCCTGAAAAACAACTCCACACCATAATCCCCCCTCCACCAAACTTTACACTTGGCACAATGCAGTCAGGCAAGTACCGTTCTCCTGGCAACCGCCAAACCCAGACTCGTCCATCGGATTGCCAGACAGAGAAACGTGATTGGTCACTCCAGAGAACACGTCTCCACTGCTCTAGAGTCCAGTGGCGGCGTGCTTTACACCACTGCATCCAACATTTTACATTGCACTTGGTGATGTAAGGTTTGGATGCAGCTGCTCAGCCATGGAAACCCATTCCATGAAGCTCTCTACGCGCTGTCCTTGAGCTAATCTGAAGGCCACACAAAGTTTGGAGGTCTGTAGCTATTGACTCTGCAGAAAGTTGCGAACTTCTGCGCACTGTGCGCCTCAGCTGAGGCCGCTCTATGATTTTACATGGCCTACCACTTCGTTGCTGTTCTCAAATGCTTCCACTTTGTTATAATACCATAACAGTTGACCGTGGAATATTTAGTAGTGAGGAAATTTCACGAATGGACTTATTGCACAGGTGGCAACCTATCACGGTACCACGCTTGAATTCACTGAGCTCCTGAGAGAGACTCATTCTTTCACAAATGTTTGTAGAAGCAGTCTGCATGCCTAGGTGCTTGATTTTATACACCTTTGGCCATGAAAGTGATTGGAACACCTGAATTCAATGATTTACATACTCTAGAGGGCGCAGGTTGATAGGTACTTTAGGTCCCAGCAATCACATCATTACCGCATGGCACAAGCTGATTGGCCTCTGCTGATCCTGCAGCCAATGAGATTGCTTGATCAACATTAAAATAGTCTGCTTCCTCTGAAATCCTCCACCTCCTCCAGCTCCACCTGCCTAAATCAGCTACAATATTTATTTGTCTATTCATGCAACAGCATTATGTCTGTGTATTAGCAGTAGCAAGTCTTCGCCAATACCAAATACATTAGCATTGCCATATTCAATAACATGCTAAAATTATTCCAAGAGTAGTCATGATTGAAAGCAGGTTGTTTAATCTACCAATTCATGAAGTAAAGTATAATTAGGACACACCAAGGAAAACAACAAAACAAGTGAATAAAGAAAAAATCTAACTGTAATTTTTTTTAGAAACTTTTAGAAATGCATGTCAAATCTCCAACTCAAAAATGAATAAATACTCTTAATTAGGATATTAGCCTCACTTTTGAATAATATGCACACAAAAAAATCAAGAAGAAAGCTGAACTAAAGGGTGGAGCACTCATGCAGAAATCAATCAATAATGCATCAAACTTTGTACAAAGCCCTGAAGACACAAGTGACAAGCTCTCCCGGTAGCTAGTTTTACTATGGATGAAATATTGACAGGTTTTAAAGTGACAAGGCATAGAGGTGATTGCTACTTAAAGTGGTCTCTGTTTGCATCTATTCTGGTCTCTCATCCACTCGTCTAAATGCATAGGCAGATAAATAAAGAAACATGCTAGACAATCCATCAGGCTTCTGGAAATTTTTAACGCTCTACCCTGAATGACTCCTCAGTTCATGTTTGACTCTTTTCAGAACATTGCATTAAAAATACATGTATGTTGTGGGAATGACTTTACACTTTTAATGTTCAGAGTTGTTTTTCTTTATAGTGGATAACTTACGTTTAAGTGAAAAACTGGTTTTTAAGTTTGTAAGATGGGTCTTCATTTGTGGCTAGAGGTGTTCTACAGCTGTTTTTTCCACTTCATATATACAGTTGCAAGAAAAAGTATGTGAATTGCTTGCAGAATCTGTGAGAATGTGAATAATTTAACAAAATGAAAGAGATCATACAAAATGTGTTTTTTTTTTTATTTAGTGCTGTCCTCAATAAGATATTTTACAATAAAAAATGTTTACATATAGTCCACAAGACAAAAAAATAGCTGAATTTATTAAAAATTACCTGTTCAAAAGTTTATGAACCATTGATTCTTAGTACTGTGTGTCGTTCCCTGAATGATCCACAGCTGTTTTTTTGTTTTGTGATGGTTGTTCTTGAGCCCCTTGTTTGTCCTGAGTAGTTAAACTGCCCAATGTTCTTCAGAAGAATCCTTCAGATCCTACAAAGTCTTCAGTTTTCTAGCATCTTTTGTATATTTGAACCCTCTCCAGCAGAGACTGTATGATTTTGAGATCCATCTTTTCACACTGAGGACAATTGAGGGACTCAAACACAACTATTAAAAAAGGTTCAATCATTCACTGATGCTCCAAAAGGAAACATGATGCATTAAGAGTCGAGGGGTGAAAACTTTTGAACAGGATGAAGATGTCCAAATTTTTCTTATTTTGTTTAAATATAATTTTTTTTCATTTAGTACTTCCCTTCAGAAGCAACAGAAGATACTTACATGTTTCCCGGAAGACAAATGAAGTACAATTTACCTTGATCTTCAAATTCAAAAAGTTTTCACCCCCTGGCTCTTAATGCATGTTGTTTTCTTATGGAGCATCAGTGAGTGTTTGAACCTTTTTTAATAGTTTGAGTAAGTTAAGTGTTTGAGTCCCTCAATTGTCCTCAGTGTGAAAAGATGGATCTTAAAATCATACAGTCACTGCTGTAGAGGGTTCAAATATGAAAAAGATGCTGGAAAACTGAAGAATTTGCAGGACCTGGAGGATTTTTCTTAAGAACATTAGGCAGTTTAGCTGCTCAGGACAAACAAGGGACTCGTGAACAACCATCACAAAACAAAAAAACGTGGATCCTCCAGGTAACAACACACAGTATTAATAATCAATGGTTCATAAACTTTTGAACGGGGTCATTTTAATAAATTGAGTTGTTTTTTATACATTTTTTATGTAAAATATCTTATTCAGGACAGTACTAAATAAAAAATAACATGCATTTTGTATGATCTCTCTTATTTTGGTAAAATTATTCCCATTTTCACAGACTCTGCAAGCGGTTCACATACTGTAAAAGCACACACTAGTTTTAACATTAACATGGCCTTGGTTTTTAATGAAAAACGATTCTCATGTCTTTATCAAAAGGCCTTTCTCATTCCATGATACAAATCAAAGATAGCCCTACCTTGCTGGGACTGATGCAATTTTGAGTAAAATCAAAGTAAACTTGATACAATGTAGGTTTAAGTTTGTTTTGTTTCATTTTTAGAGATATTAAAACACAATGTGAAGACCATCTACAGACAAAAAACATACTGTGAGGAGACCTGTTTCATTTTATAATGGCAAAATGTATAATTGATGCAGCTTTCCAACGCTAATCCTGCTTGATAACACACATTCCTCTGGGGGTAGATTGTGAACATTCTTATATGAAATATAATACAGGGTCATTCATAGTTACAGTTTCTCTAGCACACTGACTAATCCCCTCTTGGAATAATCTGGACAAGTTTAAGGGAAAACGCCTTAAGTGGAAAACAACTGCAGCTGTGACCCATAAATTTACAGATTCAGCTAATGTCTTTTCCTTTACATTTCAGTAGTGCAGTGAAAGCACAGCAGGGAATGTTCACATGATATTCTCCACAGTTTTCACATTTACAAGCATTGTTTAATGGATATGTTGGATACGTCTTATTTTTGTAAATAAGAATGTAGAGAAATGGGTTGCCACTGATATAATGAATTTCTGTATCCACAATATAGGGTATTAAAAAGGCAGCAGTTTTATACTTCAGTCCCTGTGATGTGACTTTTTTTTTTGGAATCTGGATTGGTATGTAACACCGGACTACACATTTTCTTACTATAGAGTGCCATCTACTGGTTATCCTAGGTAACAATTTCAAAAGAGTACTGAATGCTTGGTATGACAAATATCTATAAGATCACACTAGTTTATAATATCAGTTATACAAATATATTACAAAATTCTGTATTTAATATACTCTGAAAGCATCATTCAATTCCAGCATTTGCTGAAGTTCATTATTACGTCAACAATGACTTTTAAAACAAGGAAAATGACTTTCTCTAAATTGGGCAGGCATGATTCAGCATGTGGTCTCTTGGTCAAGGTTGAAAATGAGGTAGCAGGTCTCCAGATGGTCTGTCCCGATCATGTGCTGGAACTGTGGCTGCAGGTCTTCTGGCGTGAGGCCATTCAGAAAGTGCTCACTGATTTCCTCATAAACTGAGGCTCCAACGTCCTCTATAAAGTCAGAAAGCAGAACATCATTTACTTACCTATGCAGAGACACTCTGAGAACTAGATTTGTTGGCAAACAGTATTCAAAACTATACTGATATTTCTGTATATTTAAATGCTCTGAAACAATAATATCAGTAATCATTATTCTCTCCGAATCATTAATTCAGACCACTGCGAACTTGAGTTAAAAAAATCTCATTTGACTGTTAACACTACATTTGAAGCTGGTTGTTAAATGAATCACTGAAGTTAAATATAATTAAGACAGACCAAGGAAATAACAAGAAGAATCAAGTGAATAAAGAAAAAATAATCAACTTGTGATAAAATGTTTTGGTTTTGATGGTCCACTTTAGACATTCTACTAACTATAAGTAACTTTGCAACTACATGTCAACTAACTCTCAGAGTATTAATAGACTGGTAGGTTAGGGTTAGTATAATAGGTTGACATGTAGTTACAAAGTTACTTATAGTCAGTAGAATGACTGTTGAGGGACCATCAAAATAAAGTGCTAATACTCTAATGGGAGTTAGTTGACATGTAGTTGCAAAGTTACTTATAGTTAATAGAATTTCTAAAGTGGACCATGGAAATAAAGTATTTTCAATTATATGTGCATGTTTACCCATGTATTTCTCTTTTAACAGTTTCATTGTGACAGAGAAACCGCCTGCATCTTTGAGCTCCAGCTCCACATCAAACGGATCATTCTCTGGAACACAGTTCATGGCATCTCTGGCGTAGCTGACTACCTCAGCCAGGTCATCCTCCTCAGCTTCTTCAAAGTCCTCTGGATAGTCAGAGATGTCATCATCAGGCACAACTGTAATAAAAAATACATGCAGAGAATTGAAGGTGTTAGAAAAGCCAGCAAAAATATGAAATCATTCTGCCTATGCCTGTTGTCTTGGATGTTGCCGCATAATGATAATGATAATAAAACAATGAAAAAGAGTATTAATATGATTACATTACACCCTTACCACTAGATTCCTCAAATGCCTCTTCAACCACATTGGCAAGGCTGGAGGAGACATCTTCCCTCGAAACATCCTCGGAGGACGCATAGCTATCATGTTCGTCAAAGTCCTCTGAATAATCAGACTCTGTTCCTTCATGGGCCACTTCCTCCTCAGCACTGCACGATGTCTCTATTTGCAGTGTCTTGTCAGAAACAGCTGAGGCAGTATCTGTTCTTCTTTCCATAGGTGCGTTTTCCATGTTAAAGTCTTCTTTTGTTTGAGGTCTAGATTCAGCAGTCACCTTTGTAAGTTCTTTCTCCTGATGCTCGATGAAGTTTCCCAGATGTTCTTGCACATAGGTCATACTAAGCATGCTGCTCGCACTCGGTCTGTTCTCAGGAACCAAGGACAGCATTTTCCCAATTAATGTATGGATGTCCTCTGAATACCTCTCTGGGACTTTGATGTACTCCCCTTTTATGATCTTGTAAAACAGACTTAGGAGATTTTTAGCTTCAAAAGCTGGTTTGAGGGCACAAAGCTCATATAGTAGGCAGCCAACAGACCATATGTCAGATTTGGTGCTGTATGGGACATCCTGACAGAGTTCAGGACTCAGATAACTAGGGGTTCCCACACAGGTGGAGGCCATATCCAGCGTGTGGTTCATAATCTTTGATATTCCAAAATCCCCAAGTTTAATCACCCCTCTCTTGGTTAACAGCACATTGGACGGCTTGATATCTCTGTGAAGGATCTTTTCATAGTGGATATAACTGACGGCCATGACAACTTGCACAAACCAGTTCATAATTTTGCATTCTGCAAAGTATTCCCCGCTCTTCTGCTCTTTAATGTGGTCATCTAACGTTCCACCGTCACAATAATCCATAACAATGTAAATATTCTCATTAGTTGTGTCAAAAAAAGTGTCAATCCATGTTATAATATGAGGATGCTTCAAGCTCCTGAGAATATCTGCCTCTTGCAACACAACATCTTTGGTCTTTGTTTTTCGGGAACTGTCTACGTGTATTCTCTTGACTGCACATAATTTCTTTGTATCAACTTGTTTCATCAACATTACAACACCTGCTCCTCCTCTGCCAAGATTCAGGACTTTATCATATTTCTCCATGTCTTGAAACTATTCATTCACCAAACATCTTCTTTTGTCTCGTTAAGATCTGGATATGATTATTGAATCTTAATCTGCTGGATAAGACAAGGAATCACCAGATATGTTGGCAAACAGTTATTATAAGATCCTCCAAATTAATAAACTAACGTTAGTTCGTTCTGCCAACTAGCCAAAGTGACAAGTGAAAACAACATTTTTCGAAAACAAATCTTTATTACCTTTGGGTCCTCATGCCTTATGGACAAAATACCTAACCTAAATTATTTTTTATTTTATTTTTAAGATAATGCGTCGTGTCAGGAGCAGAAGGCGGCTGTGTTGTCTTCCTGTTACCATGACAACAGCTCATTCTCAACAAAAGGGAATCCGATTCGTTCCGAACTTTAGTTGCACAAAGGCGAACAAATTGCTTAATTAAAATGACGAATGCGTAATGTAAAATATAACTGCGCAAAAACGAATCACATCGAACATTTTAATGTTTTTTTCTGCAATAAAAATCTATACCTATCCCAAAAGTATTAGAATGGCGTCATCATGAGGCTGTGTTCGGTTGTTCACGAGCATCCTCGCTAGGGCACATTTGCGCAGCATTGATAATTTTAAACATAACATGCAAAAATACAGTTGTAATTAAAACATGTTAACCCATATACTGGTCATCACCATGAATAAAAAAAATCAATCTTCGCTGAAGGGAAAACAGAAAACTGTTCATGTCTCTTAAATGTATTCAAGCGCATCCTTTCCACTCATGTCTGCGCAAAGGTTTCCATTTGCACTATATTATACTTTCTTATAATCGGCTTCTGTTGTTGCATTTGCTGTTTACTACACAGTACAGCCTGAAACAACGTATAATGTAAAACTGTACGCTGGGAAAAAAAGCTGCCCCGCAATTTTCAGGCTAACCGCGTGGGTATCTGAGTTACTAGCTCCTGTGTGCTAGCTAAGGGTTCGGTGGAAACATCCGACACGAAGAGACAGAAAATGCCACCAAAAGGAAAGGGTGGCAAAGGTGCTAAAGGTAAACAAATATATGATGCTGAATTAACAAAATTTAACAAACACCATATCCCGATTTTTGGGATATTTGAGTATTGCACTAATATTTGCTGACTGCTAGCTAGCTTAGTGTCTGTGGCTAACAGATTGTAAACCTTGTTATACTATTTCAGCTTGTTTTACACAAGTGTTAATGAAACACTTCGGCCCATTGTGTATTGTATTGGCCATTGTACTAAATGTGCTATATACGTATATATATATATATATGTGTATAAATGTGCGAAATGCGTCCAGATGTCCTATTCGCCTAATGTGGTAATTTCAAAATATACATATACATGAATAAGTATTTTTTAAGTTGCCTTGTTGTACTTTTTTAGATGCTAACATAGATGTGTATTTCTGCAGGGGCTGCTGCTTCAGGCAGTGGGGACAGTGATAAGAAGGAGAAGACTCAGAAAGGAGGTACAGCTGTTAAGGTAAACGTCTGTATGTATTCTGCAGAGTTATTATAGTTCACTAAAACCATCGTCACTTCAAAATAAAATAAATGTTAGCTAAAATAAAATATATATTTTAGCTAGTTGGCAAGGCAACATTTCTCATCTTTTAGTTTAACTTTGATGTACTACAATAAACTAAAACTGAAATACAAATGAATAAAAACTATATAGACATTTAAATAACACAAAAAAATACTAGAAAATGACAACTTAAACTGAAATTAAAATGAAAGCAGAAAATATAAAGATTAAAAATGAATTCTATTAATTAAAACTATAATCAGGGTTTCTGCGGGTCTTAAAACATTCTTAATTCACTCTTACAAAGCTCTTAAATGAAAAGTGAAGTTAAAAGTGAAATGTCTTAAATTCATAAAGTTTTGAAAAGTCATTCTTCATCAGTATTTTTTATCCTCTTTTTCAATACCTATTTCTAAACATCTATGATACATTTACTTGAGATTGAAATGTAAAATGAAGTCTTGTAAAAGTCTTTTATGAGCCCATTGGTAGATATTTGTTCTTGTTTTAAGCATAAACTCACTTTATTTTGATAAGACTTCATATTTTATTTCATTTTGTTTCTCCAGTAAATGCATCTTGATTTAAGAATCTTTAGACTATTGCACTGAAAAACAAGACAAAAATACTGAGGAAGAACATCACTTTTTTTGCTGTGTGATCAGAAGGAAAAGTGAATGTTATGTCCATATTCTAGTGGTCGAGAGCTGAGGTATTCAAGCTACTTTTTTGTCAAATTAATGAAAAAATTAATGGAGATCTGTTGGAAGTTGTATTTTCAAACTCTGAAGTGTTTCTAATAAAACTCATTGTGTTTCTTCCTACATTTACAATTAGAAAACATATTGACGTATTCAATATATTCCTTTCATTTTCTTTACTTGGTCTTGAAAAAAAATTGGTATGTGGTTTTACAAACACCAATCTTAGCATTTTTTTTTTAATAACAAGAATTACACAGATTCTAAATTCCTATGAATATACAGTTGCAAGAAAAAGTATGTGAACCGCTTGCAGAATCTGTGAAAATGTGAATAATTTTACCAAAATAAGAGAGATCATACAAAATGCATGTTATTTTTTATTGAGTACTGTCCTGAATAATATATTTTACATAAAAAATGTTTACATATAGTCCACAAGACAAAAACATAGCTGAATTTATTAAAATGACCCTATCAAAAGTTTATGAACCCTTGAATCTTAATACCTGGATGATCCACGGCTGTTTTTTTGTTTTGTGATGGTTGTTCATGAGTCCCTTGTTTGTCCTGAGCTGTTAAACTGCTTAACGTTCTTCAGAAAAATCCTCCAGGTCCTGCAAATTCTTCAGTTTTCCAGCATCTCTTGCATATTTGAACCCTCTCCAGCAGTGACTGCATGATTTTGAGATCCATCTTTTCACACTGAGAATGAAAACTTTTAGAATTTGTACATGTTAGTATCTTCTGTTGCTTCTGAAGGGCAGTACTAAATGGAAAAAAAAATGGACATCTTCATCCTGTTTTTTAATAGATGAGGACTATATGTAAACATATTTTATGTAAAATATCTTATTCAGGACACTGCTAAATAAAAAAAAATAACTTCTCTCTTATTTTGTTCAAATTATTCACATTTTCCCAGATTCTGTAAGGGGTTCACATACTTTTTCTGTATGATTTTGAGGGACTCAAACACAACTATTAAAAAAAAACATTAATAGTTTGATTAAACTATTAATCTGTATGATTTTGAGTCAATGCTGGAGAGGTTTCAAATATGCAAAAGATGCTGGAAAACTGAAGAATTTTTGGGACCTGGAGGATTTTTCTGAAGAACGTTGGGCAGTTTAACTGCTCAGGACAAACAAGGGGCTCAAGAACAACCATCACAAAACAAAAAAACAGCCGTGGATCCTCCAGGTAATGACACAGTACTAAGAATCAAGGGTTCATTAAAAGTTATGGATTATAAAAAAGTTATAAAGTTAATTGAAAGCAATTTTTTTTTGTCTTGTGGACTATATGTAAACATTTTATGTAAAATATCTTATTCAGGACAGTACTAAAAAAAATAACTTGCGTTTTGTATTATCTCTCTTATTTTGTTAAAATGATTCACATTTTCACAGATTCTGTAAGGGGTTCACGTTCACATTTTTCTTGCCACTGTACATTTATATGATAATATGAATATTATAGATATGAATACTTTTATAAAATATATATTTGTAAATATGTATTACGTGTTCATTAAATGTTAATTTATAAATATAATATTTTTATTTTATCGTTATATGAAATTAGAATAACATTTTTTTTTATTTTACATTTCAAATGCTTGCATTGGCATTGTCTATTGTTTCTTTAAATGTTTCTATCTTGTTTTAGTGCAGTATGCAAATTTGTTTACGGTGTCTCAGAAGCCCTTTTAATGAATGATGTGAAGTCTCATTGTCACTGTCAAACCGCTATTTAAATAAATGACATTTTTGTTGTTTATATCAATCCCTTTTTTTTGGTCTGTTTTCTGATAGGTTCGGCATATTCTGTGTGAAAAACATGGCAAGTGTATGGAAGCAATGGAGAAACTCAAATCTGGTATGCGCTTCAGTGAGGTAGCAACACAATACAGTGAGGACAAGGCCAGACAAGGAGTAAGACATTTTTCATGTATATAACAGTGTATGATATGAGAAATATTGTTTGTTTTATCAGAAGATGCACAATCCATGCAGGAAAATCCCTCCAAATCTAATTTGCATCGAACACTGAACCCATATTATTCTATAAAAGTTTGCATAATATTTCGCTAGCGCTTATTCTGTCCATCCTTTCTGTATCATAAACTGCTACAACAGTTTTATTTGTTCACAAACAGCATACAGTGGTACTTGTTGACAATGAAATGTGCTTTCCTACATGCTCACTATTCTAAATCTGAATAAGTTATATAAAAGTGTAAATTCATAATAATAATAATAATTATAATAATAATAAATAAATTATAAAAAGTGTCTATAAGTTTAAAGTACTGTATTATCACACTTCACCTGAATTGTGCCTTGAGGTAGAAAACTAAAAAATTCACCTGGAAGAATCTGTTGCCTAGTACCTTCAGAAATGTATATACCTACTGTTTTACCGTTTTGATCAAAGTATGTACTTTTTTGAAAGCATCAAGACAGCCTAAATATCTTAAAGGGATAGTTTACCCAAAAATGAAAATTAGCCCATGATTTACTCACCCTCAAGTCATCCTAGGTGTATATGACATTCTTCTTTAAGACAAATACAATCAGAGTTGTATTAAAAATGTCCTGGCTCTTCCAAGCTTTATAATGGCAGTGATTGTTGCTCTGATTTTGAAGTCCATAAAAGTGCATATGTCTGTCATATAACTGCTCGACACGGCTCCGGGGGGTTAATAAAGGCCTTCTGAAGCGAATCGATGCGTTTGTGTAAGAAAAATATCCATATTTAAAACTTTATAAAGTAAATTATCTAGCTTCCACCAGATCGCCTTCCGTATTCAACTTACAGAAAAAGTGTAGTGCCTCTCGCAGTTCAAAATGCTTACGCGAAGTCTGACGAGAGTAACTGGTGTGCAATGTCGTAAGCATTTTGAAAGTTTTAAATATGGATATTTTTCTTACACAAATGCATCACTTCACTTCAGAAGGCCTTTATTAACCCCCCGGAGCAGTTATATGACGGGCAGGTGCACTTTTATGGACTTCAAAAACAGAGCAACAATCACTGCCATTATAAAGCTTGGATTAGCCAGGACTTTTTTAATATAACTCAGATTATATTCGTCTTAAAGAAGAATGTCATATATACCTAGGATGGCTTGAGGGTGAGTAAATCATGGGCTAATTTTCATTTTTGGGTGAACTAACCCTTTAATGGCGCCTTATATAGCTTAAAGTTATGGTTTGTATATGACAGGGTGACCTTGGCTGGATGACAAGAGGATCAATGGTGGGACCATTTCAGGATGCAGCATTTGCACTACCAATCAGCACTATGGACAAACCTGTATACACAGATCCTCCTGTGAAAACAAAGTTTGGTTACCACATCATCATGGTTGAAGGCAAAAAGTGATCCCTCTTAAATGGACTGAACAGCTTTATGTTGTGGTACACAACATTTACAACATAGCAACAATGCATTGTGTAGTCATGGAACATTGGAATATTTTATATAATTATGTAAATAGAAGCTAATAAAAAAGATCTCAAACTGTTTTTGGTTCATTTGTCTTATTGTTGTTTTCTATTTAGTTGTAACATTTCCAGTGAGCTTTCTGTTGTTTACACTTCTGATGCTTCCCATATACTACAATAATTCTTTTTTAACTACAGAACAAGAATATTATTTTAAAATTACATCCCGAGTTATATTAACCTAAAACACCAACAATACGTTATCTTACTTTACTGTCTAGAATATGATTTTGATTTTACAATTAACTTTTCTCAGAGAAAAGATAGACTACAATTACTTATGAAACTACAGAACAAGAAACTTATTTGTTAACTTATTATTAATATTATTACTAGAACTATTGTAGCATTGACCTGAAGTGCACTACCAGCAACAGGAAGTGGATGATGCGCTTTTGCTTCATTGTCCAGACGACTATTGGCTGAAAAATATGGAGTCAGATGACGCAATATTTCCGGGTGTAACAGCACGCGCTGGAGGTAACTGTCGGTCATTGCGCTTGGCAGGGAGAAACTCGAGCAGTCGATCCGGCTCTGAAGGTAAGAGACTAAACGCCGGTAAGATTTAACGAGCATCGTTTTTTTAGCCAGCTGCTCTTACACTACTATAATCTTAAAACGTCATAGGCTTTTAATGAGGGGATTGCTTTTACATTTTTTTCTTCTTTACTGCGACTTTATTGATGACTGAACTATAAAGGGAGCGCTAGCTGGCTAACGGCAGGGTGCTTTATCAAATCTGAATATTACACGTCATTACTGGGTCTGAATGACAATTAAAGTGTGTAAATGGAATTTTTGTACAGAATTCATTGATATGAGGCAAGGTGATGGAAAAGCATGTATTGGCATCCTCTCATGATGATGATGATGATGCTGCGTTTGACGTTTCGCAGTTCGCATCCGACAAAGAGCGTCATCATCATCATCATCATCATCACATTCATATCATCAGACTAGGCGGAATAAAATAGCTTCACCGGATTCGTTAACCAAAGCGAGCTGGGTGAAATTAAACGTGTTTCTTTTATTAAACGGAGCCGTTTCCACGGTGATGGACGGAACACGTGTGGTTGTGTCTCAGAGCTGCGTCGTGCCTAGACGGCATTTTGAGACTGATGTGATCGCGCCCAAAAACAGTGCAAACTGCAAATATATTAGTGGTGCTAGAGTCATAGCTTTTATTAACGGAACCAGTCTATTAGATCACGTCGTCTTATTTTTTTTTTAATGATAGTTCTTACTTTATCTGACCTTTAAACCTTTTAAAACTACACGCCAACTTAGCAGAAAGTTGGACTTTCAAAGGTGTAGTTAACATGACAAACCTCATCAATTGATCAATTATGCTAATATTTGTAAACGAACTGTAATCACAGCCACTCACTATCAGTATTGATGTATATTTTGATGAAAGTGTGCATTCAGGTCAACTTGCCATAAGGTGTCCTTTTAGTAAACAGAGGTCAGTTTGTAAAAGATATGCATGATAACAAGTGCTACAAAGATAATGGGATCAGATCCAGGATCCAATATTCTTTTCCAGTCCGCCGTGTGTCTGTCCACCTGCTGAAGATCTGGTCCGTGAGTGGGGTGAGCTGGAGGGATGGATATCATTGGCTGTCTCGGCTCACTGACCACTCTCACCAGGATTTAAAGCTTCAGATTGAGTATTACCTTTATACGGGTTTAAACTCATCAGGGCAGATTAAAAAAAAAAAAGAACCTGTTTGCATCAGCATTTTTTTTCTTTGATAAGTTAATTTGTTACTGGTTAATGTAATTAATTTTGCATGAGCAAGGGTAGAGCTGTAATTGATTCGGCCTTATATTCCCAGGTATGGTGAATATTTTAATATTGTCTATTTAATTGTAGATACTAATTTTTCTTATTTTACATTTAGATGACCTCTGTCATCAAACTCTCACTAAATGTTAAAGGCACAATATATACAATTTTTTAAAGATTAAAAAATATCCAAAAACCACTAGAACAGTGTTATATATTTTGTTGACCTTTTTATCTTACATTACTTACAAATCCAGAGAAATCAGCTATTTTAACCAGGACACGGACCGTGTCCTTGCGTCGCCTGTCAATGACGTCATATCCACGCTACCCTTGATTTCCGTAGAAAACAATGGAAACACCAAAGATGCTTTAATATAGTATGTATTTTATTAGACAGGCAAGCGACTGTTTGGATATACATTTATCAGCAGAAAACGAATCATTGTTATATAGCGCAACACGGTTAATCTTGTTGTTTCAATCGCTTGTTTTCTTGATTCACCGCGAGTAACGTTTTTACCATGCCTCAGAGACAACACTATTTTGTCAAGTGGCGAACATAGCATAATCAGAGAGCTTTCTCAAAGACTATAGATGAAGAAAGACTGTTCACTCCTACTGCTCATGAATGGGAGAGACTACAACATGCAATATGTCGGAATAGTCCCGCCTTCTAAAGTAAAAGAGCAAATCGCTGATTGTTAAAGTAATTGCGTCACTGCAGCTGCTGTTAAAAGCTCCGATTCCCATTGAAACCTGAGACTCGCGCTTAGGACTGCACATGCACATTGGCTCGTTTAGCCTGTTATTAAATAACATATTAGCAACAAAATCTGACATGAACTGTCCCATAAATGTTGTTTCTTATGCTTTTTTTGTGTTATTTGAGCAAAAGAAACAACATTTATGGGACAGTTAATGTCAGATTTTGTTGCTGATATGTTATTTAATTGTGAGTTCGGCAAGCAGTTTTTGAGATTCCAGGATTCCCCCATTCAAATAGATAGGACTTGGTCTTGTTCGCCCGAAATAGCTGCCCAGAGGCGTTGCAAATATGGCCACCAAGTGAACAGACTTTCCTTGATAGGGACTTTGGCTTTCTCCATCATACAATATATTTTAAAATGAATTGCATGTAATTTAGCACCAGTCATTTAGTCATCCTGTTTTTATTAATATGGTATTCTAATATCGAGATTACTGCAAAGTGCAGCAAGTCTCTCATACCAGCCACCGAGCGAATGCACAGAGTAACGTTATAACGTAACTTTTAACACACTCAAATGTATTTAGGATGATTGTTTTAACCATGTAAAACAGTGCTGCTTTACCCCACATACGCAACAACAAAAAACGGAAGCAGCTGACTGCAGCATAAGCATAATAAAAGCTCAGAGACCAGTGTTTCTTGCAGGTCTCTCTCATTAGCTTTCGCTCCCAAGGGCTTTTATTAAATAAAACTTTAATACATTTGCTCATTCATGAACATGATTTCTGCTCGAGTCTGACTGACTCTTTTCCATCGGCAGTGGAGGTGAAGAGTCAAGACTACAACTCTCATGATTCCACGCTCATTCACGGCGTCATCAAACTATGCCTTTGTTTTGATTAAGCGACCTCTGTCAGGCTAAACTTACATACTGTGCCTTTAATCTTAAAAAAAAAAAAAAAAATAACACCGTTAAATATAAATTTTTAGCAAATGAATATCCATTTTACATACTATAATTGTGACGTCTAAATTAACTTATTTAGAACTTTATTTACACACAAAAGTTCTGAATTTAAATCTAATTTATCGATTTAAGGTTATAACAAAAATAGTCTCTAGTAATCAGCTACTAAAAACACTAGCTGACCACTAGTTGGTTGTCTTTCTTGCATTGGAATAGCAGAAATTAATTTGATCCCAGCCCTGAACTTTAAATCAGGCTGTGGGTTATGTCAACATCACATGCCGTATCACCAGGATTGATCATGACTTGTTGTCTACACTCCAAAATGTTGTCAGCCTAAACAAACAGAGAGAGATTTCTAACTGCCATAGTAAGAGAGCTTTGGTTATTTGGTTATCATATTTGGTTATATGTCCTACATTAACCTTGTGCCATTTGCTGATACTTTTGCAACTGCTCCTGCAGTTGGTCACAGTTGTCTTCACTGTCAGTAAGGACTTAGAGGATCGAATTTCATAGACAATGCACAGTTTGGTAGTGCAACTACAGGAAGATGCAAAACTATGCAAATGTGCCTAGGTCTTTGTGTACATGTTGTGTTAGGTTAAAGTCGCTTCTTGTATCCTCCTATGAGCAACTAATTTTTGCTTCCTTAATCCGACACCAGTCATGTGGTCAAGAGATGACCTTATATGTCTGCGATTTAAGTTATCTTAAGTCAGAGTTCACCGACGTGGCTAATGACGGAGATAACTCAAGGATACCGATTTGTTTATGGTTTTTTTGGATAATTTTGGGTGTTTCCTTGAAATCAACCCATGACCTTTGCATTACAGGCATGCTGTACCAGCAACAGGAACACTAGATATGAGCGTATCAAGTTTTTACAAACATTAATCTCCAAAAAAACTGGATGTGTGGCAACCGTGTGCCTTATTATCACGTTGATAGTTTGTCCACCCTGTCCTAAGGCTAGGGCAGTCCCCCCAGGATGTTTGTGACTTCATACTTGTGCAATTAAATGAAAACCAGAGAGACACTATTCACTGGCCTGGAATGTGTCTTTTCCACATCACATGTGACTGTCCTCTAATAAGCCTCACTTGTCTCATTAAAGTATCTGAATGAATAAAAACTGTTCCGCTTGAAGCCTCCAACTCATAGAAACTCATAGAAATGTCAAGTCAACTTTATTTATATAGCACTTTATATAATACAGAATGTTTCAAGGCAGCTTCACAGTGATAAACATGAAAATAAGGACCATTAAACTTCATTAAACGAGAAAATCATTAAGCTGGAAAGCAACTCTGCAGAAGTCATTATTGGCTATGGAAGCTTGTTTCCGCCACAGAAACAAAATTGCAGCCTTTTAATCTCACAATTTTTACCTCCAACTTTATAATTCGCATTTACGAGCTTACATTTCAGAATTGCAAGATAAAAAATTACAATTACCTTTTTTAATTGTGAGTTCTGACATTTTCCCTCACAATTCTGAGTTTATATCTCACAATTATGAGAAAAAAAAGAAAAAACGTGGAATTGCAAGAAATAGTCAGGATTAGGGGATATAAACTTGCAGTTGCATGGAAATTCTGACTCGTGAATTCTTTTCTCTGAATTGTGAGATTTAAATTGCGAGATAATCTTGCAGTTGTGAGAAGAAGAAAAATCAGAATTGTAAGATTAAAAAGTCACAGTTAACTTTATTTTTCCTTTCCACAGCAGAAACAAGATTCCATAATGAGCAGCTCCACAAAAGACAATAGTGTCATTATTCAGCTTTAATGTTGATTCAGTTCAGTTCGAAAACAGTGTAGATGTTGCAAAATGTATCAATTATGAAACAGTCGAATTGTCTATAAAGCAGCTGAACAATCATTCAGCTCACTTCATGTCAAGTTTTGTTCTCTGTGCAGTCGATTCGACCATTGTATTACTGAATATTAAGTATCTTTTAAACCTCAACTAAGCCAGCCAATATAGGCTACTGTGCTTTGGTTGAGTAGACTTGAATATAATACATTTCCTCTTTTTGTGACTGTCTTTCTCATCAGGTTGCACATTTTGGAACCACATATTGGATCAATCTTTCTGAACTTTGATCCCGATCCTTCGATTATCACTTGGACACAGGGCAACAAATTGGCTCTACCTCAGGCTTGGCCTGATCCCTTCATCTTTTAGTCCCATTCAGCTTTTCAGCATGGACCTGAGTACCGTTCTCTTGTTCCCAGTACACACAATAGTGTGGCTGTACTCCCTCTTGAGCTTTCTGCCATGGTACTTCCTGACTGGAGCCCAGGAAAAGAAAGCCCTGGCAAAGAGGCTCAAATCCAAGTCGACCACCGGCCAGGCGGATGGACCATATCGTTCGGTGGATCACTTTGACTCCCTGGTCACGGTAGACTTTCCTGGAAAAGACACTCTTGATAAGCTGTTTGACTATGCGGTGCAGCGTTTCGGTAAAGCGGACTGCCTGGGAACCCGAGAAGTTCTGAGTGAAGAAAATGAGACTCAACCGACTGGCAAAGTCTTCAAAAAGGTAATGGTAAAAAAAAAGGTAAAAGCATATTATATGTTCACACTGCAAGCCAAGGCACCTATTTTTGAGATTCTCCTAAACAGGCCCATTACATAACGCATGTTCCACATAACATCATAAATACATTTTATTTATAAATGTACACTACCGTTCAAAATATTTTTTTTATGTTTTTGAAAGAAGTCTCTTATGCTTACCCAGGCTACATTTAGTTGATAAAAAATACAGTCGAAACAGTAACTTTGTGAAATAATATTGCGCTTATCTATTCTATTTGAATACATTTAAAATATAAATGATCACATGATCCTTCAGAAATTAATCTAATATAGTGATTTGGTGCTGTTTAATAATTTTGTGGAAACTATGATACTTTTTTCAGGATTATTTGATGAATAGAAAGTAAAAAAAAACATTTATTTGAAATGGATGTTTTTTGTAATAAGGTAGCATATATATTCCTTTGAATATGAACTTGTATATTAATATTATATTTATGGATATGCATACGTTTATAAATGTTAATTTATAAATATTTATAAATCATGTTTTATTATTATATGAAATTAGAATAACATTGCAAAAAAAATAACAGCTTGTATTGGCATTTTTTTGTGTTGCAGTACACTGTCATATATTTTTCCATCTTGCTGTGTAATACCTGATAATAGTTTTATAGTTAATAGTTAATAATTTTCCCACAACAATGAAATTGGCTTAAATTGACATAGAAATCACATAAATTCCTACCCAAGAGTTCACAGTGAATTCACGTTGGAATTAAATTGAATTTGACGTGTAGAAATAAATAGAAAATGTCAGAATCTGTGTGCTTCTTGCTGTTCACACTGTCGTCCTGAAAAAAAACATTTGGTCCACATTCAAATGCAATGTGAATGTAAAGAGAAAAAGAAACTCCATGTTGAATAATATCTGTGTTAATATGAAGGTGTTTGATGGTTTTGTCTTGGCAGTTAATTTTGGGTGATTATAAATGGCTGTCCTATGAGGAGATGGACACTGTGGTCAGTCAGTTTGGGAGCGGACTGACAGCACTAGGCCAACAGCCAAAATGCACCATCGCAATTTTCTGTGAGACGCGGGCAGAGTGGATGATCACAGCTCAGGCCTGCTTCAGACGCAATTTCCCATGTAAGGAAACAGATTATTTTTACTCTCACTTTCTCTTTTTTTTCCCAAAGAAAAATAATCCATATGAGTCATAGGTTTTATCCCTTAATTTCTTTTCATTTCTGATGAATCAGATGTTTTTTACATCCCAAAATTGAATGAATGTGTTGTTTTAATCTTTATCTTCTTTTGTTAATCTGCGTTTCATGTGGGTTTTTTTTTTGTAGTGGTCACCTTTTATGCGACTCTAGGAGAAGAGGCAGTGGCTTTCGGATTGAATGAGTGTGGAGTTACACATCTGGTCACCAGTGTAGAACTGCTGGAAACCAAACTGAAGGTGAGCCTGTTATTCAAAGGCCGAAAACAACATGTTGCTAACAATCCAGTGTACTTACTACCATTACAGATCCAAGGCAAAATAATAATTATTAGCTGAGTTGTGAACTTGTGGTCTGAATTTATTTGAATTGAATGGGTTTAAAGGGTTAGTTCACCCAAAAATGAAAATTCTGTCATTATCACTCACCCTTCTGTTGTTCCAAACCCACAAGACCTTTGTTTGTCTTCGGAACACAAATTAAGATTTTTTTTGATGAAATCTGAGAGCTTTCTGACCCCAAATAGACAGCAACACAACAACCACTTTCAAGGCCCAGAAAGGTATTAAAGAGATGGTTGAAATAGCCCATGTGACTCCAGTGGTTCAACCTTAATGTTATGGAGCGACGAGAAAACTAAAATAACAACTTTATTCAACAATCTCTTCTCTTCCCTGTCACTCTCTTACTATTCACATTGTTGGGCTATTCACACAGTACAACGCTTCCGAGTTCTACAGCAGAACGCCGGCTCACTATACATACGTTGAGGTGCTTGCATGAATCACGTAGGAGAGTGACACGAAAAAGATAGATTGTTGAATAAAGTAGTTGTTTTTGTTTGTTTTTTGCACACAAAAAGTATTCTCGCCGCTCATCACTTTCAATTGCATTGTCTTTGCTAGCTCCTCTCAAAAACCAGTGCAATACAAACCACAAACAAACAAATGACTCTTGTGAGCTTGTGCCTTTTAAACAATTGCAAAAATGTACTCATGAACTCATGAGTTGTCAGTTTGAATCACCAATGAATTCTTCACTAAATGAACACTAAATCTGTCAGAACAGTTACCAAATTAACATCTGACTCCCTTACTAAATCGCAAGTCATGTTTGACCCAATAAAAAAACTTCTGTAAGAAACACCACAGGGTTTAACAGTAATGCCCCATCAGGACCTATTGTAGTTTGAAATTTCCCAGCAGGCCACCAACATCATAAGACATTGATATTTGGTTAAATATAGGTTCTAATGTTGGGCGACCAAAATTCAATGTCAGGACAATTTGACATTGCACTGACAACAGCTGACATTGACAAATCTGACTGACAGCTGACTAACGAATTGACACCCGGTGCCAGCTGGCTTTACTTACCCTGCCACTTGAAATATTTAAATTATGGAAACATAATACTGCAACACAAAAAAAAAATGTCTTTACATTTTTACAGGGTGTTCTTCCTCAAATCCCCAAACTGAAGCACATCATCTATGTGGACAAGAAGGGCGTCAGCACAGTAGGATTTCCAAAGGGCATCCAGATCCACAGCATGGACTCTGTGCAAGAGCTGGGAGCCAAGCCAGAAAACCGTAAGCACGCTTTGATACATCTTAAAAATAGCACAGACTTTACGGTTGACATTTTATTTATATGCTAATTAACCTTTTCAGTGATTGCCTGTAGGTTACCCACTGTTCACCCACACAATATCGACCTGAATCGAGATTTGCGATCTCTATCACCAGTGAAGAAAATATTGTGCTTTGTGCTTTGTGTTGCAGTGAACATACCAATAGTGAAGCCTGTCCCGTCAGACCTCGCTGTTATTATGTACACCAGCGGCTCCACCGGGAGACCTAAAGGGGTGATGATCTTTCACAGTAACCTGATTGGGGGAATGGCAGGCCAGTGCGAGAGGATACCTGGATTGGGGTGTGTATAATGATAAATAGAGTGCAACAGTGGCCGCCCACTTTTTTAGCGCTCTTGGTTCCGAAAGTATTTTAAAACTCTTGCCATGAACCAAACCAACTAGCTATGAGTTGAATTGATTTGAAAAATAAAAGTATTTGAAAATCATACAAAAAGACAAAGGGCCCATTTTAACGATCTAAGCGCATGGTCTGAAGCGCATGGCGCAGGTGCACTCAGGGCCAAATCCACTTTTGCTAGTTTAACGACGGAAAAAAAACAGTCTGTGCACCAAGCGCGTGGTCCAAAAGGGTTGTACCTAGTCTCTTAATAAATCATGGGTGTGTTTTGGGCGTAACGTGCAATAAACCAATCTCATCTCCCATTCTCTTTAAAAGCCAGTTGCGCTTGGCCCACGGCAGATTCGCTATTTACATGGCGGAATTTGCAAGCGGAAAGACTGAATGCTTTTCCAGAGAGGAATCCTTTTATTTTTAATTTGTGTGTAATAAGCAGAGTGTACACATGTTGTGCACCTGCCTATAGGTGCATATTACTAACGCACCCTTTAAATAACACAAAAAATATTGCCCTTTAGACTTTAGGCTGGGTTTTTGTTGGTCAATCAAAGGTGCAGTTGATTTCAGTTGCCTCAAAATAGCAACGCGCCAACAATGCACCTGAACACACCTTGTTTTAAGACCAGCACGCCCATGGGCGAAAAGATGGGCGTGATTGCATTTGCTATTTAAACAATGTGGTGCTGGATGTGAAAATGATAACTGTGCCAGGCTGAATAATTTCGTCGGGTGTATGATAGGGCCTAAAGGTACAAGACTTTGTACATAATGGCTCTTAATTCGCAGTGCTTTACGGTAGTGGGTGGATGCTAGTTTCAGCTCTCTGGTGGAAATTTCTTTGCAGACTCGTGGGTAATGTAGTTTTTAAACAATAATTCAGCTGTTAAGCATGATTATTTAAAAAATAGATTGAAATATTGCGGGCTGATGACTTCAAAAAAAGCATCGATTAACAACCTCATAGCTCTTTAAAGCTTTGTAAGTTATAGTTAAAAATCCATTCCTCAATGGAGAAAATGAATAGGATTTTTTTTTACTTCTGGAACCCAACTGTTGCAACCAAAAACACTGCAATGCAAAAGTGCCTGACTGAAATGGAGTGGTAGTTTTGCATTAAAATGCCTGTATGCTTCCACAGACCGAAGGATACATATATTGCCTATCTTCCTCTTGCTCATGTCCTGGAAATGACGGCTGAGATCTCGTGTGTGACGTATGGCTGCAGGATCGGCTATTCCACGCCACAAACGTTGTCTGATCAGGTACCGCACTTCAATTTGTTACTGGATCAGATTAGTCACACATTTTCACAGATTTGTGAGTTTTTTACAACATAATGAAATGATGTTAATCTCAGATGATTGAATGGCTTGTTTCTGCTCTGTAGTCAACCAAAATTAAGAAGGGAAGTAAAGGTGACTGCAGTGTGCTGAAACCTACTCTAATGGCAGCCGTACCTGTAAGTCAGACTCCTCTAAACATTATCATCTTGCTTAGTTCACTTTAGTCACGTTAAAATCTCACACTTTCATTTCTTCTGTCAGGAAATAATGGACCGGATCAATAAGAATGTCATGAGTAAGGTGCAGGAGATGAGCTGCGCACAGAGAACCCTGTTTAAACTGGCCTACGACTACAAGCTCCAGCAGATCAAGAAGGGTTATGATGCACCCCTGTGCAATATGTAAGATGAGATGAAAATAGGCCTTCAGTTAATCACATTTGCTCTTGTTAATGAGTCTGGAGTTTTAATCGCCTTTGTTCCTTTTATGTGTGTTCAGTTTGTTTAAGAAAGTCAGAGCTCTGCTGGGTGGGAATGTGCGTATGATGCTGTCCGGAGGAGCTCCTCTCTCTCCTGCCACTCAGCGCTTCATGAACATCTGTTTCTGCTGTCCTGTTGGTCAAGGATACGGTCTTACTGAGACCTGTGGAGCAGGCACTATAACCGAAGGTATGTAGTCCTGATCAGTGTTGGGTAAGTTACTCTAAAAAAAAAGTAATTCATTAGTAGTTACTAATTACTTCTTCAATAGTGTAATTAGATTACTGTACAAATTACTCTCTCCAAAAAGTATTTAATTACTTATTACTAATTACTTTCTAAATCCTATATAGTTAAGTGATTCAAGGATAGAAACCGCTCTTTTAATTAATTTAAATACATAATATAAAACTACATCAGTTATTCTTATTAACTGACCAAAGTATTACAAATGTGAGAAGGATAGATAAAAACATGCATTTTAAAGTTTTTAAAGACTTTACATTTTGATGTTAATTCCACTATTGTATTATATATATAATTGTTCTACAGTCTATACACAGTATTTAGTTCAGTTACATGTAAAGTAACTAATTAAATTACACAAAAAATAAGGGTAATCCCTTACTTTACTTTTTCAAGGGAAAAGTAATTAAATTACAGTAACTAATTACTTAGTAACTAGTTACACCCAACACTGGTCCTGATGCATCTGAACATCTTTACCAACCTGTCCTGTTCATTTTATCATTACTTGTAGAGACATATATTTTGAAATATCTTCAGAGCTTTGTCCCAATACTTCAAGCTGTGACTTAGCAGTAATGATGACATCTGTTTCCTTTGTTGTGCAGTTGCAGATTATAGCACAGGACGAGTAGGAGCTCCTTTGATCTGCTGTGAGGTCAAACTCAAAGACTGGGCTGAAGGTTGGTCAATGTACCCTATTTCATTTAGATGCTTCTTAATATCTTAAAGAAATAGTCTACTAAAAATGATATATACTCAACTTCATGTTGTTCCAAACCTGTATACTGTTATCTTTTTTGCAGAGCACAAATTAGATATTTTTTAAGAATCGTTACACCGCTCTTGCTAAAAACAAAAGTATAAATTGACGATCTTGGCTATCAAGCTTCAGAACACCATAGACTTGCACTATATACCAAGTTTTCTGAAGTCATGCAATAGCTTTGTTTGAGGAACACAATGTTCACTGAATTTTGCTGGTGCCAATGCTTTTAGTAGAACATGTAGATCACAATGGCAAGGTCATGGGTTCAATTCCTTAGGAATGCATTAACTGATAAAATGTACACTATACACTAATGCAAAGTCACTTTGGATAAAAGTATCTACCAAATGCATAAATGTAATAATGCATAATCTGACGGTATCTAGATTTTTTTTTTTTTTTTTAATGCCAAAAACATTGTTTTTGCTAAGCAGTTTTGTTATTGTTAACAAGAACTAAAACTATTTGTTTTAATGTTTTATTGAAATAAAACTGAAATAAAATAGAATAATATAATTTACATAAAAAGCAATAAAACTGAGTGTCTTAAGTAATAAAACTACTAAATCTGAAATAAAAATAAATTAAATAGAAATATAAAAATCTAACAAAAGACAAAAGCGTATAGCAAAGTTACTGAAATTTAAAATGAAATCTGTAAATATAAAAATAAAAGGTATTTAAAGTATTGATAAATACTATAACAGTATATAAATAATGCTAAAATAATTCAATTCACATTTATTTATATAGCGCTTTTCACAATACATATCATTTCAAAGCAGCTTTACAGAAAATGCATGCGTCTACATTACAGTTGAGAGTGATCTGTTATTAGAGATGACTGTCCAAGTTATGGATTTCAGAAATGTACATATACAATTCACACAGTTAGCTAACAATGTATTATTAAACAATGTATTAATTTAAGGCAGAAACAATGAGCTAATTGAAGTAAAGAATACATGTTGTTAACAAATGATTAGGATATATAGAAAAAAAGAACACCTAAAATAAAATAAAACAGCTGGTAAGAGTATCTGTGAATAATGGCTTAAATTACAATCTGTTTCACTATGAAGTGTTGCGTGATGAGCTACGCAAAAAAAAAGAAAAGTAAGATTTGTCATTTTCAGGTGATCTGTTCCTTTATCTTTTAGTTATTGTTACAGCTGTCATGGTTCTCATCATATCCGTTCTTTCAGGTGGCTATACAAAGCATGACAAGCCTCATCCACGTGGTGAGATCCTCATCGGAGGTCCTAATGTAACCATGGGCTACTACAGGAGTGAGAGCTGTAATAATGAGGACTTCTATGTGGATCAGAACGGACAGCGGTGGTTCTGCACTGGTGATGTAGGAGAGATGCACCCTGATGGCTGTCTTCAGATTGTTGGTATGTCTTCATTCAGCATCATAAGGAAGTCTTGTTTATTGTTTGAGTCAAAATCAGTATTATTCACATGTATATTGTAACACCTAGATCGCAAGAAGGACCTTGTGAAACTTCAAGCTGGGGAGTACGTCTCTTTAGGCAAAGTTGAGTCAGCTCTGAAGAACTGCTCTCTTATTGACAACATCTGCGCTTACGCAAACAGGTTTGTACACTCGGCTTTGTCTGATGCATATGGGATGTTACTGACCCTAACAAAAGGTCCTCTCTTTAGAACAGCAGACGTACTGTATACAGACCTATTTTTTTCTCTCTCTGCCCACCAGTGACCAGAACTACGTTATCAGCTTCATTGTTCCTAATCAGAAGAAGCTGACAGCTCTCGCCAATCAGAAAGGCATTGAAGGCACATGGGAAGATATTTGCAACCACCCAGTAATGGAAAGGGAAGTTCTGAGAGAAATTAAAGAAGTCGCAAGTTCAAGTGAGTGTAACTTCCAGGTTTTGTAGCAGCAAGATAAATGATGTAAAAGTTCAAAATGTGGACACTGTATCAAGGGGTTTACTGAAGCTAATTGAAATGAGTCCCCTGAAGGCCTGCTGAACACCAAGTCTGAATTTTTAGCACAAAAATATGCACAAGATTCATGTGCACAAATTCAGCATTACATTTGTTGTAAATACATTTTGGTACCATAAAATAGCTTGCAACTGTTTATATTGTTATTTATATGGTTGTTTAGTTCATCAGACTTTGTGCACACTTGACCTTAACTTGACTCTACTTAAAATATACTACCGTACAAAACTTTTGGTTCAGTGACATTTTGTAAAAGAAATGAATACTTTTATTCAGAAAGGATGCATTAAATTGATCAAAAGTAACAGACATTTATAATGTTACTAAAGATTTGTATTTCAAATAAAAGCAGTTCTTTCTGTTCATCAAAGAAAATGTATCAGTTTCCACAAAAATATTAAGAAGCACAACTATTTTCAACATTAATAATAATGTTTCTTGAACAGCAAATCAGCATATTAGAATGATTTCTAAATGATTGTGACACTAAAAACTGGAGAATTGATGCTAAAAATTCAACTTTATCATCACAGGCATATATTTAAAAATGTATTTAAATTAAAAAAACATTATTTTAAATTTTAGTAGTTTTTCACAATATTAAAGCCGTGCAGCTTTGGTGAGCATAAAATACTTCTTTCAAAAACATTTTTAAAAATCTTACAGACCCCAAACTTATGAATGGTAATGTACATAAAATGGAATTGTAAGAAAGGTTTTGGTCTCAGAACTTGTCTTCTAATAATCTTTCTATAATTCTAGTTAAAC
Source organism: Rhinogobio ventralis (assembly GCA_039654625.1). Classification (NCBI taxonomy): domain Eukaryota; kingdom Metazoa; phylum Chordata; class Actinopteri; order Cypriniformes; family Gobionidae; genus Rhinogobio; species Rhinogobio ventralis. The sequence continues at coordinate 14,985,060 of CM077198.1, forward strand.
TCCAGCGCTTTGAGATACCAGTCATGGTCCATCTGAGTCCAGAGCCTTGGACCCCTGAAACGGGCCTGGTGACAGACGCATTCAAATTGAAGAGGAAGGAACTGAAGAACCACTATCTCAATGACATCGAAAGAATGTATGGCCACAAGTAGGACTTCTGTCACAGCCAAAGACATCTTCATCAGTTCCTCACCGTGCAACATTGCTGTATATCAATAAATGTTAAAAATCACTTTTTGCCACAGATTTCACCACTGCCCATTGCTTAGTGATGTGCACAAATTTTCGAAGATGAACAATGTATTTTTATTCCTGAGCTTTGTGGGCTTTTCGTTCCGAGCTCTGTAGTCTCTCTGCTGTGAAATAGTTTACAATTAGAGTTGTAGCTTGAGCCCTGTTGGACAAGGGACGATATTCATCTTATCCAGCATAAAGTATCCACTTATTTCTCCTTTTAGTATAAAAAAGGAGTCTCTTGTAAAGAGGATTTCAACCATACAACAGCGATATACTGCCATCACCTCGTGCATTTTTTTCAACTTGTGAAATTTTATTTTCTTTGTAAAAGATTTTTTTCATTTGCTTGGTTTGATAGAGTTTGAACACTGCTAGCTGAGGTGAAGTAATTGCACTGCGGAACTCTGCCTCCTTTTAGAGGCAAGTAATATATAGTGATGTTTTTGTGCCTTCTGATTGGTCACTATTTTAAACGTTAGATTTAGATTCCTTACGCTCCATCCATGCAGTGCATTAGGCGTTAGTGTCTTCATAATGGTTACAAACCATGTTCTTTGTTATTTACTAATGAGATTTTTGTTATGATTCACACATTTAATTCACACAATTGCTAGTAAATATTTGCTCATGGAATGACTCAGGACAGGTTGAAATAACCGGCAAGTGGTTTGTTGCTTATTTGTGCAGTTAAACTTAACTTAAATGAAGGGAAAACATTTTTCTAGGAGTAATATTCCCCTCTTACGCCACAGCGGTAAAGTTTGTATCTGTATCATCTTTTTTTAAACCACTAATTTTTGTGCTAACAGTGTCTGATTGTCACAAACTCTTGTCTCTTTCAAATTCCACTTCTGCAGGCTTTTAATATATTTGGTAATATGTCATTAAACCAGTTCTCAATACTTAATGCATAAAGTTGAAAAGGAAAAAAGCGGTTTGTAAATTCAGCCCCAGAATATGAATTTTGCCGTTAATATTGTATTCTGTGTATTAATTTATTTGGTTAAAACGATACATTTAATTTGTACCCTTGTTAATTTATTTTTGTTTTATTTTGAGAAAGTATGATCTGTACAGGCATTGTAATCTGTCACATCTTGGCTTGTTTCAGTCTAGGAAGTGTATTTTATTTATAATAATTTTGTCATTTGCACTATTGTTTTTTGTCAGGGATTTTTAGCCATTGTTAAATTAATAGCCATTAATCCAACAAGTTCAGCAGTTATTTCATCCCTTTTGGAATGATCTTTTCCCCACGGCCCTCAGGGTTTCTATCACCACCATAAGCAAAACTATACAGCAGTCAAGTGTTTGCATTGAGAAATTGTGAATTTGCTTGTAGAATGTTCTATGATGCTTATTTATTATTTTTATTGTGAGTACTGTTATTTACTGTATGTAATCTACACTGAGGACAAGTAAAATCGTTTTCTACTCAAATTTTGTGGTATTCCATTTTTAGAAACAGTTCAACAGTCACTTTTTTATTATTATTTACAAGCACATACTTCAATTGCAATGAGTTTACAAAAAAGAAAAATACTATACAAAAAAAATAAGCAATTCAGTTTGCCCAGTCTTGAAAGCGAAAACAGTCGCTTGCAATCTTCCATACTGGCTGGTCACTGTTAGGAGAAGCTTGGGCAGTTAACAGGAAATTCTGGTTGAAGTATCTCTGTTTGTTTCCTTCAAACTTCACTGAGCCAGCTGTAACCACCAACAAGGTTGTTTGGCCCTGAGTTGCCTGTTCTGTTTTTTTTTTCAAAAAAAAAAAAAAAACGTATTAGATTGAATTATACACATTTAAATGAAAGAACAACGAATGTAGTCTTGGTGTCCATACCATGCACAGGCTGGCAGTCGAGAGTGTGCACCTGAAACTCGCTGGAGGGAAGAGACTCGAAGAACTCGCTGAGAGCATCTTGACCTGTGACAGCATTGCCATTCCACACTAGCGTTGCTTTGTCCAGATACAGCCTCGTCAGAGTCTGAAAGCAATCATTGATGAAGGCTTTGCATGCACAGCTAATTAACATACTAGATCAGCACACATGCTATTAGAAGCGAGATTAAACATCAAAACGTGAGATGACCATACCCGTCTTTTCTTATCCATACAGTCATAATAGATATTGACGAATTCCTCCGAGTATCTGCATGACTGATCAACTTGAGCCCTGAAGTCCTGATAAATATCGAACAGAATTGAGAAGTAAAGTTATGAAATGTATTGATAAGATTAACTGATGAATGTTGATATCAAGGAACAGACTTACCACCGTTGCAGCAGCCATGGTACTACACGGACTCTTCACCGATCTTCGGGTGATTAGTCGTACTAATAAAACATAAAATGCCTAATGCGATTTAAAATGTAGGTAAGAGCCAGGTGAAAACAAAGTTGCATAGAGTAAAATTACGGCAAGTAAGAAAATAAAGTGAAATTGTAGTTTATACGCACTTCGAAAGGTATGATATTGCGTGCAAAATATCAGAATTATGTACCTTACTCTTTTCGAGAGAAAAAAATGTGCTCAAATGTGTGTGTGTTCACGATTATTGTTCCGCTGGAAAACCACACCTTCATTCTAAGTTCCCACCAGAGTTCCAATAGAAAACTCCACGGGGAATAAAAATACACAAGACGACGACAAAAGGGTGAAAATATAAAAATATTGATACATAAAGGATGAAAATGCATAAAGGAAGAAAATATTTAATTTCACTACTATAGTTTTTCTCAGCATGGCCATTGGCTTGGACTACATTATATAGTTGCATATGTAAATTAGTCAATTATAATACGGTTTATTAATAATAAGCTTTACATATTTTTTTAAGATAAGCCAAAATTTTCCCAAAACAGTAAGGTGAGTCTTTAAATCTGAGTGATTCCTTAGATTTCTCACAATCAATCTTTGTATTTTACAGATAATATATTTGGATAATCAACAACATATATCCTTAAAAGTCCCTAAATATAAAGAATGTGATTATATTGGCTTGAGAAATTTTTACAGTCTATGAGAAATTCATACAGCTATTATGTAACCTACAAACTACTAACTGAATGACTCGATCGGCTTTATTTAATTTGAGGTACTTTTGTTTTTTGTTTTTTTGTTTTTTGCTTGAAGAAACATACAATATGGTACTTTTGTTAGATGTTTGTTTTAATCAGGCACCATTCTGCGGCACCTAAACAAAGTTGTTTTATCCAATGGCATTGCATGTTTTGGGCGGGGCCATTAGCTTGAATGAATTGTCACACTGGTGCTCCCCTGAAGTCTGAGATGGAGGGAAGCGTATCAAATGTTGAAATCTGTAATTTAGCTTACACTGGAAAGTTTGAAGAGCTTAAAAGGTGCGTCTTGTCTGACAGCTCACTAGCGTCGAAAACAGACCAGGTATGTGAGAAAGTGTTGGTGCACATTCACTGTTGTTAGCATGATGCTATGTTGATGTTTTTCCACTGAGTCACGTGTTTGAAGTGTTCTGAATGCTGCTTCCTCACACAGGACAGCAGGACTGCTCTGCACTGGGCTTGTTCAGCTGGACATGCGGATATCGTGCAGTTTCTGTTGGATCTTGGAGTTGAAGTGAATCTCAAAGATGATGTGAGTCAGCATTGTTTCATGGTGCAGCCCTGTAGCCTTATACTGCGTCACTGAATGTTATTGCTTTTAAAAAAGATTATTATTACTGCTCTCCAATGTACTTGTAAGTGCAGTTAATGCATGACATCAATATTATGTGGTTACATGTCTAGAGAGTAGATACTTTGTCATTCACTGCATATCCTCTTGGTCGAGTTCTTTACCATTTTATATCGTTCCAGGCATGTTGGACTCCTCTTCATATTGCAGCATCTGCTGGGAGAGAAGAAATTGTCAGATCCTTAATATCCAAAGGAGCTCAATTGAACTCTGTGAACCAGAATGGTTGTACGGCACTACACTACGCAGCATCTAAAGATCGATATGAGGTAGATTTTATGTTTGTCAGCTAGCATAAAATGTCAGCTCACATAGGGTTCAATTATTACATAAACTCATGAAACTTTTTATGTTATTTATTTTATCTCATATACATTTTATATTAATATATTGCCAGGGTTTTTTTTTAATCAAAGAATTTAGCTTAGTTTAACTTTATTGTCCATTCTTTTTGTCACAGAGTGGAAATTTGTCTTTGACACGTATCATACATATATGCATATATACATTTATATGCATTATTCTAAATTAAGTTATATTAAATTATTACTCTTCCTAAAAATTGTGAAACCTTTTATATAAATTTTGCCCTGTATTCATGTTTTATATTAACCTATTGTCAGGTCACTTTTTAATCCGTTATATTAAATTATTATTACTTTTTTATTTTCTGATAATTGTGAGAATTAAAAAAAAAAATATTATTCTATATACATTTTATCTTAATATATAATATATTTTTATATTAATATTATCTTATATTAATTTTATATTAATATATTGCCAGCTCTTTTTTATCAAAGTTATATTAAATTATTACATAAAATCTTTCTGAAAATTGTGAAACCTTTTTTTTATATTTATATTATATTCATTTCATATATTGCCAACTCTTTTTTTTTTTTTTTTTAAATCAAAGTTATATTAAATTATTACATAATTTTTTTCTTATATTTAATAAGAATTGTGAAAACATAATTGTGAAACGTTTTATATTAATAATAAAATTTTATCTTGTACTTTTTAACAGATAGCCCAGATTCTGCTAGAAAACGGTGCAGATCCTAATGCAACAGATAAACTGCAATCCACACCTCTGCACAGAGCATCTGCCAAAGGAAACTACAGACTTATTCAGCTTCTTTTGAAAGAGAGTGCTTCTACCAACATTCAAGACTCAGAAGGAAACACACCACTGTAAGTAGTGTAGAACCACTGTGTAGTAGTGTTGTTATTCTTTATTGCTCATGAATATGTATAGATGCCTCTTAAGACCTGCATGAACTATTTTTATTGTTTTTGCCAGTCATCTTGCATGTGATGAGGAGCGAGCAGAGGCTGCAAAACTCCTTGTGGAACATGGTGCCAGCATCTACATTGAGAACAAGGAACAGATGACACCGCTACAAGTGGCTAAAGGTGGCTTGGGATCTATGTTGAAACGGGTCGTAGAGGGCTGATGGGACCCCGAGTGGAAACGGAGCAATGCAGCTTTTAATTAAGCTGCTGTTCAAGTATGATGTTTGTAATGATATTTGAACGAAACACAGTAGAGAAACTGCTTTTTGGTGGGAGCTTTTGAAAGATGTCTGCTAAAGAGAACAACGTTGTGTTTGGCATTCTCTTTTGGCAGTTAAAAAGTTCATGACTTAATATGTTGGTCATTTTTCATGCTTTTTATAGAGTACATACGTTTTAGGCTTACACATAACATTCTGGTTATTATTTGTCTAGTTCAGCCATGAATGCTTTATTTCTATTAAACCTAAACCTAGTTTTGTAGTTACTTAAAATGTAATTTTCTAGTTTTGTATGCTTGTGCGAGGGTCACAACACCATAGTGTATTCTTCCATCTTGATGCTTGTGTTTTTTTTTTTATAAGTTAAATAAATTGTAATTGAATACAGGTGATTATGTTGCAGTCATATCTGAGTGTTGTATTAAAAGGACATTTTCATCTTGACTTGTACACTACCATTCAAAAGTTTGGAATTTTTGGAAGGTCAGTAAGGATTTTTTTACATTTTTTTAAGAAAATAATACTTTTATTCAGCAAGGATACATTTAAATTAATCAAAAGTAACAGTTAAGACATTTATAACATTTCATACAAAACATTTTCAACAGTAATAATTTATATTACATGTATACGGTTGCATAACTGAAACTGAATCAATACCACAGGCATGACAAAAAATGTGGTCTTATGTTACCAACCTACATGTATTCATTTCTGATTTTCTGAATGCAAATAGTGCCATATACTACACTCAGCATAAATGAGCACACCCCCTCTAAACAAAAATATATTTTTTCTATTTCTTAATGATTACTGACTACAATTCACGGAAAGATGAAAAAATAGAAATTTATCAAACATTTACATTTAACCATTTAGCAGGCACTTTTATGTAAAGCGACTTACAAAATGAGAACAATAGAAGTGATCAAATCAACAATAGGGCAACAATATGTAAGTGCTGTGACTAGTCCCAGTTAGTCTAGCACAGTACATGTAGCATGTAGCATTTTTTTTTTTTTTAAATAAAAAAAAATAATAATAATAAGAGGTGAATAGTGTTAGTATTAAAAGGTCATGTGTTGATGAAAAGATGATTCAGCAGTTTCTTGAAAATGGCTAAAGACGCAGCAGCTCGGGTTGAATTTGGCAGGTCGTTCCACCAGCTTGTAACAGTCATTGTGATTTTGCCAAGACGTGTTCCTGGATCAACATCTTTGCACAATTTACTCATTCCTTCAGCACTTATATACACTCACCTAAAGGATTATTAGGAACACCATACTAATACTGTGTTTGACCCCCTTTCGCCTTCAGAACTGCCTTAATTCTACGTGCCATTGATTCAACAAGGTGCTTAAAGCATTCTTTAGAAATGTTGGCCCATATTGATAGGATAGCATCTTGCAGTTGATGGAGATTTGTGGGATGCACATCCAGAGCACAAAGCTCCCGTTCCACCACATCCCAAAGATGCGCTATTGGGTTGAGATCTGGTGACTGTGGGGGCCATTTTAGTACAGTGAACTCATGGTCATGTTCAAGAATCCAATTTGAAATGATTCGAGCTTTGTGACATGGTGCATTATCCTGCTAGAAGTAGCCATCAGAGGATGGGTACATGGTGGTCATAAAGGGATGGACATGGTCAGAAACAATGCTCAGGTAGGCCGTGGCATTTAAACGATGCCCAATTGGCACTAAGGGGCCTAAAGTGTGCCAAGAAAACATCCCCCACACCATTACACCACCACCACCAGCCTGCACAGTGGTAACAAGGCATGATGGATCCATGTTCTCATTCTGTTCTCACGCCAAATTCTGACTCTACCATCTGAATGTCTCAACAGAAATCGAGACTCATCAGACCAGGCAACATTTTTCCAGTCTTCAACTGTCCAATTTTGGTGAGCTCGTGCAAATTGTAGCCTCTTTTTCCTATTTGTAGTGGAGATGAGTGGTACCCGGTGGGGTCTTCTGCTGTTGTAGCCCATCCGCCTCAAGGTTGTGCGTGTTGTGGCTTCACAAATGCTTTGCTGCATACCTCGGTTGTAACGAGTGGTTATTTCAGTCAAAGTTGCTCTTCTATCAGCTTGAATCAGTCGGCCCATTCTCCTCTGACCTCTAGCATCAACAAGGCATTTTCGCCCACAGGACTGCCGCATACTGGATGTTTTTCCCTTTTCACACCATTCTTTGTAAACTCTAGAAATGGTTGTGCGTGAAAATCCCAGTAACTGAGCAGATTGTGAAATACTCAGACCGGCCCGTCTGGCATCAACAACCATGCCATGCTCAAAATAGCTTAAATCACCTTTCTTTCCCATTCTGACATTCAGTTTGGAGTTCAGGAGATTGTCTTGACCAGGACCACACCCCTAAATGCATTGAAGCAACTGCCATGTGATTGGTTGATTAGATAATTGCATTAATGAGAAATTGAACAGGTGTTCCTAATAATCCTTTAGGTGAGTGTATGTTACAGATCAGACAGACTTCCTCTTACATCATCTGCTGTTAAACATTATCAGTTACTAAAAGGAACTACTGACCACACATGGATTTTTATGAATGCATGTCATTCAGTGTTAGTTCCAGCCACCAGCTTGTCAGCGAAAGCTTGACTGGGTAAATCGGGTAGTGGTAAAGAAAACTTCCACAGAAACGAACCTTTCGCTTGGCACAATTCCCCATGTCAATGTCTCATACCGTGACTATTAAAAAATCCCTATCAATCCACTGCTCTTCTTACATTATAGGGAACGGTATTTGGATTATAATATGGGGTCATTCCTATGTCCCAGGGTCCTATATTAAATAGATAATGCACTGTAAAAATGTTTATAATTTTATTGGTAAAAAAAATAAAAATTGGTTAACAAGTTTACTTATGCTATATGGTGAAAAACAAATAGATCTGTTGGCCAATTTTAAAGTAAAATGCTTTTACATGTAAGTTACATATTTTGTAAATTGTAGGTAGTCAAAATGTAAACTGATATCCCCAGAATTCCCTGCGTGACACTTTCCATTTGATTGTATTTTGATTAAATAATTGTTATTTTTATGTAGCTACATTAAGGTCTTATGTTATATCTCATGTTGTTTAAATCATGTTTATGGCATTATTTTAGTATCATGTTACCATGGTGGTGTTTTGTAGTTACGTGAGTCTGGGCACCTTCTATAATATTTACCTCAGCTTGTGGAAAGGCTTGTGATGAACTCCAATTCAATTGTGTCTCTTTTACCACCTGTATTATTATGGTGGTCCTCAGTATAATATACAGGTACAAAATTGTTTTTATTTATGGAATATTAACACTATATCAGTTTTTGTACTGTACAATTAAGTTCAGTCCCATAATACCTAAAATGTTGATATTGTGTTTTTTTACTGTAAAGTGCTGGCAACCACAGAGGATGCGCAACTGACCCTGAGCATATGCTTCCATACCAACAAACACAAAAATTTATTAATAAGAATCTAACCATTTAATCTTTACATTCCATCTGCATTCATTACTGTATGTCCCATATATAGAGTCACATATGGGACATACAGTAATGAATGCAGATGGAATGTAAAGATTGAATGGTTAGATTCTTATTAATCAATTTTTGTGTTTGTTGGTATGGAAGCATATGCTCAGGGTATTTCGTCTGAGCAACAATTTTCACTGGTAAAATTTCAAGAATGTCAGTTTCAAGCACATTTTGTTCCTGCGTGCTTCTACTCATACCTGGATCAGTCAGTTCTGAACCACTCAGAAACATCTTTTAGTCTGAATATTAGACTTTTAGTGTGTGAAGACCCTTCACAGACATAGCCCAGATTCTATTTGTGAATGTTTTTCAAGACATAAATACTACTACTTTTTGCTTCTTCATTTTTAGTGTATAAGATGTATGTCAGTATCTTTACATTTTAAAGACTCTTGAATACACTGTCTCTATATGTGGAGTTCTTCTCATATACATGAAGGGCAGCTGTTCAGAGGCAGCAGAGTGAAGATTGTTAGAGTAGTCATAGGCTCTTGGTTTTCTAACAATAGCTAATGCTTTGGCTATAGTAGTAGTTATATGCAACTAATCAAGATACGTCTATAATAATGACGTTTTTGAATGTGGAAATTGTTGAATTGTTAAAGAACTGAAACAGAACGAATTCCACCAAACTGAAATGTGAATGGCATCTCACATTTCGGAGGTTTTTAAAAAAAAAAAAAAAAAAAATTTTTAAGAATTGCGAGTTAGCCTATATCACAATTCGGAATTTATTTAGTTGATCTAATATCTAAACTAAATTAGGCCTACAAAAAAGTGTTGATATAATTGTGAGATATAAACTCGCAATTGCGAGAGAGAGAAAAAAGAATTGTGAGAAGTCGCTATTATTATTATTATTATTATTTTATTCAGTGGCGGAAACAATCTGCCATGTAGGCCTGACTTATATATTATTTAGGTGCAATGGCAAAGTGAAAAATGTTGTGGTTGGTTTTCTCGTAACACGATACAAAATTCCCTGGAAGTGGGTGCAGAAAGCGAAAACGATGTCAAATTTCCGACCACTGTCCACTTTCATGACGTCAAATCCTACTATTGCGAAGGTTCAAGCTACCCTTTACAGCCAATCAGTTATACGAACGTCACATTACTGAATTAATATTCATGAGCAAGGTCTTCACCGTAGTGAATTCTAGTCTGGGTTGACATATTTCCACCCTCTACGTCAACTAGTAATTATTTAGTTGCCTCGTACAAGTGCACAACGGAGTGCAGCTTGCGTTTTGAAGTACTGCAGTTGATGTACCCTGAATAACGTTGTTTCCCGACCGAAGGTAAGCAAGGTTTATGGCACAACAGAATGTTAGCTAATGCTAACGCTAACGTTGTACTTAATCCTAACAGCCTGATTGTCAGTGTAAGGTCGAAGACCAAATGTGCTCTCTGATCCGCCCTCCTTTTGAATGTTTTGTCTGCCTCGATCGTGCTGCTGTTGATCGCAAATTGAGAAAAGTGAAAGTTATTCCGAGACGAAAGTCACCGAGAACCGCGACCTGTCAAACCGAAACCTTTTAAGTTACCTGCCTAATGGTGTGCCACGAGGTACACATGCATACATTTGCTGTTATTAACTCTCGTTTTATAAGATGGTTTTGTTAAGGTTTAAGACGGTGTTTGCGTGTTTTGGAAACAGTTGTAGCTGGTCATTAGCTGGTGCAAGTTGGTAGACTATCCTGGACCAGCTACCATCTGGTCATACTAGTTAATGGTGGTCTAACGTTAGCTGTTTTTTGGAATATGGTACTGAGTGACCGTATTTAACATATAATGCATAACACAACATGTATGTATGTATGTATATAATGTTATGTGGTCTTTGTGTGAAAAATGAACTGAACAGGTTGAGCTGTGTGAAGGCTCTTTATTATTACATTATGGAGATTGTATTTATAATATATTGTTATACTATATTGTATTACAGTGCATAACTTATCTTCTACATTAGATGTACAGAATATGTCTTAATCCAGGGTGGAAAGTTATTTAAGTGCCTTTTAAACGTAATTATCTTGCAGTTAAAAAGCACAGCTATAAAATGACATTTAGCAGAAAAAAAGTTAAGCAAATTTCTTGGAATCGTTGGGCAGGACATATATTGACACTAGGAGTGGTATGTTATAATGCATAGAGGTGAGATAATGTTGCTAATCATGCACATATAAAGAGGTGATGAGATAAGGAACGTGTTTAAGAAAATTACATAAGACATTTGAATCATAATGTACAACTATATGATGTAATGATGATGATCACGTTATGTCCATGACAGTCAGTGTAGTCTGGCCTGAGGAAGAAGTGAGAAGTGTTCTATTTGAAGCCTTACACAAGCTGGAGGCGTGGTGCACATGTGACCGACAACGCCTCTGTCTCTTAAAGTGACATCGACTCTGAATAACTCCCAGTGGTTATGTATTTAATTTATTTAAAAAAAACAACTTTTTCTTACTTTTTGCATTCCTAGTTCAAAAACTACTCCAAACGTATAGGTCAGCTGCAGCTATAGACATCTGTTCAGTATCTGTCAGTGAAGTACTGGTGGATATGAATCATGCACAAACAATGTAGATGCCACACGCAGGCGGTTTCATAAAAGCTACGGAATGTTCTGCTTAGCCCATCATGTTCACACTGTCCCAGTGACTCAATTTGATGTCGCACAGTTGTCATGGAAATGACACATGACATGACCTCCTTGGCTACAGATAAGTGATCCTGAAACACTTATTGCTCAAACTTGCCTGATCTTATTGACCTGACCAACCATGTATCGATATCCTTTTCGTTTTCTTTTGTACCTGCTTGTGCTCATGTGTTTTTGGACGAATGTTGTTTTTTCCTTATCAAGGCTGCAATTGTTTGATTAAATATACAGTGAAAGCTGTAATATTCTAAAAAAAAAATTAAAATATATATTTTAAAATGTAATTCATTCCTATGAGGACCAAGCTGTATTCTCAGCATTAATTCTCCAGTCTTCAATGTCACATGATCTTTCAGAAATCATTCTAATATGATTTGCTGCTAAAGAAACGTATTATTTTAATTGCTGCTTAATATTTTTTGTGCAAACCATGCTACACTACAATTAAAAAATTGCAACAATTTTTTTAACAAAGACACATTAAATTGATTAATTGAATCAATTAAAATGTTAAAACATTCAAATTACATTTTATTCATCAAAGAATAATATTTAACTTCATATAATAGTTTTACTGTATTTTTAATCAAATTTATTCAGCCTTGGTAAGCAAAAAACATACAAACTATTATTCCAAACGGTTGACTGCTAATTGTATATATTTATATTTTTTTCTGACAGACATCTTGTTACTGCTACTATGGCACACTCAAGTCAAGATGGCGACTATGAGACTGATGATGCACTTGGATGGTCATCCATGAATGATCGTCTGACCTCCTTCCAGCACTTTCCTCGTTCTGAAGAAGTTTCAGCGGAGCGACTGGCTCGTGCAGGCTTTTATTTCACAGGCGAAGCGGACAAGGTGCGCTGTTTTAGCTGCCATGCAATGGTGGAGGACTGGAACAGAGGGGATACTCCATTGAAGAGACATCAGCAAGCATCTCCCAACTGCAAGTTCCTTAGCTGTGCTCACGGCATGAGGACCTCCAACCTCGTCCACAGCCCTGCTTACGACGAAGTGGCCGAAGCCAGGGAGTTTCTCCTCCGCACGGGAGGGGTGGTGGATCAGACCATTTATCCCATTGTGCCCCATATGAAAAGCGAGGAAGCTCGGTTGAATACTTTCAGTGACTGGCCTGCAGACACTCCAGTTCAGCCCGATGACCTGGCGGGAGCAGGGATGTTTTACTGTAGGTCAGGTGACAATGTGCAGTGCTTCTGTTGTGGGGGGGTTCTAGCAGGATGGGAGCAAGGTGACGATGCCTGGGAGGAACATGAAAAGCACTACCCAAACTGCTTCTTCATTTTGGGCCATGATGCGGGCAATGTGCCGCTTACAACACCTAGACCCAGGGTGAATGGTCGCATAGCCTCTGTGGAGACTTTTGAGGGGCGTCTTGATAGCTTCAGAGGCAGACAACACCCCATAGATCCTGAGATACTGGCCAGAGCTGGTTTCTACAGCACAGGTAACTACTGTTAAGTTTCTCCATGTAAAAATGCTTATTTAGTTAATTTATAAATTACATCTATAGTCTTTAGAAAAATTAGCATTGTTTTATATACTTGACGCAGTGTTGACGTATTTTTGTAGGCCAACTCAAACTCTAGCGTCACACTGGTTCCCTCGACAAAAACCCTGCAGGTCTTGACCATTGGCTTTTGGATTATTGCAGAAAATAATCTCTGTGACTAACAAAGGTTTATGATGTTTGCACATTTTGTTAATCGCATCAGCACAATACAATCAGCAGAGTTAAAAATCTAAATGTAGGTTAACTAATTTACACCACAGTCGCATGACATCAAGCTTCCAACAGCTCTTTCTGTCTTTTATTTATTTATTTTTTAAAACATTTTCCTGAAATTTAAAATCAGAATAGTTTGCAAGATTGCAATTCAAAACGCAAATTAAGATATTTTTGATAAAATCCGAGAGCTTTCTGACCCCACATAGACAGCAACACAACGACCACTTTCAAAAGTCCCAGAAAGACATCGTTTAAATCGTCCATGTGACTCCAGTGGTTCAACCTTAATGTTATGAAGCGACGAGAATACTTTTTGTGCGCAAAAACAAACAAAAATAACGACTTTATTCAACAAGCTCTTCTCTTCTGTGTCACTCTCCAACGCGATTCACGCAAGCACCGCAATGCATGTATGTGACAACCTCTGTAGTCCCATTTAGCCACGTTTTAGCAACTGCCTTTAACAAGACAAGTAAAAGCTTTAAAAAACTACAGGGGAGTATTACTGATGTATTGTGTCCTAGAATAAAAAAAATATTTTGAGCTTGTTTTAACCACCACATTTACTTGGGGACAATGGAACCGGAAGTGCTAAAATGCGAACTAGTTTCCAGGTTTTTGCCTACAAAAATACGTCATCCCTGCAGCACTCTATTGTAACACATTGCACAAACTGTTCTGGTGTTTTGTCATACAGGAGAACAAGACCGTGTGATCTGCTTTAGATGTGGAGGAGGAGTGAAGGATTGGATGTCTGATGAAGACCCTTGGGAGGAGCATGCCAAGCACTATCCAGGGTGAATTACTTTTTCATATATTGAGGCATTGAGCTATGTTCACTTGTAATAGAATAGTTCACCCCAAAATAGCATTTCTGCTATCTACTTTTTCTGCTATCTAGCATTTTGGTAGAATGCTAAAAGAGTTATTTAACTTAATGTCCAGGCTGATAACTTAAGTTCCAAAAGCAACAAGAAAAGTAGGAATGCACCAAAATTAAAACTCTGTCTGAAAATAGTTTTATGGCAGAATAAATACCCATTTTATAGTAAATAAATAGAGTAAATTCATTTAAGGTAAAACGTTAAAAGATAAAGGCCTGGTTTTACAGACAGGTCTTAAATTATACCAGGATTAGGCCTTATTTCAATTAGGATATTTACGTAGCTTTTACAAACTTTAGATAAAAACATTTCTGGTGTGCATCTTGAGACAAAACAGTGGCTGTGACATATTTTAAGATATGTCAGTGCAAAATGACAGTTAAAACAGCTTAAACTAGACTTAAGCCTTGTCTGTGAAACCGGGGGATAGTCAATCATTTAAATGTGAATTTAGGTGTCACTCAACATTTATAATGTACAGCATGGAAATGGGTTTTTAATTTTGAGATTTGCTAAACTTTAACAGTGTTATTAAATTACTTGTTTAAATGATATTTTAGTGTGTTTTATATGATGGCTAAAGCATAAATATATCCATTACTGACAAAAACCATGAAATTACAATCTCTAATATTGTCTGATAACTGATATGGTACTGATGTGTGGTGTATCCCTAAAGAAAAGTAGTCCATATGGCAAAATTTAATTTCATTATGTGAAAATCATACTTTCATTTTTGAGTTAACTGTCCTTAATCACTTTACAATATGGTTCCATTTGTTAAGATTAGTTAGTTAACTACATTAGTTAACATGAACAATGACAAACACTTCTAAAGTATTTATTAATATAAGTTCATCTTAATGTCAGTATTTACTAATACATTATTATTAAAATCAAATGTTGTATCTGTTAATATTATTTAATGGACCTGAGCCAACATGACCTAACAATGAACTTGTATTTTTAATGTTGGTTAATGCATTAACTAATGTTAAATAATGGAACCTTATTGTAAATGTCACCATTTCCTTACATTTAAAATACATCATATATATCTATATATTTTAGATCATGTGAGTTAAGCATGATCCATAGTGAAAAATATGATTTCTAATTGTGAAATATTACTAATTGACCCCCAGCTGCAGTTTCCTTCTGGCAGAAAAAGGAGAAGAATATGTCAACAATATACACCTGAGATATCCAAAAGGAGACCATTCGGTGAGTCATTACCTATAACAAAAACTTGTACTTTAGTGAATATGTTGAATTGATAGAATTCATAATAAACGTCCTTTGAAAATACTCCTTTATTCTGCAATAAATGGTGTGCACTGTATATGTAGTCTTACATATTTGTTATTTGCACTTCCAGAGGTCAAGTCAGAATGGTTTTTCAAGTACTGAGCAAGGTAAGGGTAGTTAAGTTGGATTAAAGTACAAATCCAATGTTTTTTATAACTACATGGAAACATGCTGTCTTCACCAGACATTTATTTGATTTGCACTTTGTCTGCAGCAGCACAGAAAGTCCTGCAGTCAGAGATAGCACAAAAGGCTGTAGATATGGGTTTTGACCCCATCAAAGTGGAGAGCACCATTCTGCAGAAGTTACGTCAGAACAGTGAGGGCTATACTTCAGTGCAGGCCCTTATTCAAGACATCAGTGCACAGGAGAGCGCCAGTGACGTGCCTAAAAAAGTTGGCAAGTGCTTGTTTTCTGTTTTTTTTTGTTTTTGTTTTTTGAACGTTTTTTTTATATGCAAGGGACTCTTAAATGAAGTATACACATACACACATGTCTGGTTCACTATCTTTGTGGGGACTTTCCATAGATGTAATGGTTTTTATACTGTACAAACTGTATATTCTATCCCCTTACACTAACCCTACCCCTAAACCCATCACACAAAACTTTCTGCATTTTTACATTTTCAAAAAAAACTAATTCTGTATGATTTATAAGCTTGTTTCCTCATGGGGACCTCAATTTAGGTCCCCATGAATCAGTGTGCAATCAGGTTTAAGTCCCCACCCGGATAGAAAAACATGAACACACAAACACACACACGTATGTGTATATGCTTCAGGTTCTTGCATAAGTCTTTAACCTGCAAAGACAATGCAACTATCCAAACCTATTAACAAATTTTGAAAATCATATAACAATATAAATAAGCAGAGAACCATTTATTATTGTTGTTACTATTAATAATTATTATTTTCCATTCCCTATTACTGTTGTTTTAACATTGTGTTTTTCTTACATCATTTCTGCAGAGGATCCCATAATGAAACTTGAGAAACTGCAGAGGGAGAAACTCTGTAAAGTCTGCATGGACAGTGACATTAGCATGGTCTTTATTCCCTGTGGACACCTGGTCACTTGTGAAAAATGTTCAGTGTCCCTGAACAAGTGTCCCATCTGCTGTGCCACCATCACACAGAAGATAAAGACCTACAATGCCTAAAAGACAAAGGAACCAGCACTCCAAATGAAACATCGAAAGTGGAAGAATATAATCATTCCTAAAATTGCACATTAATGTGTAAAATTTGATTTAAGCTGTGTGTGTATATATCTGTAGATGTACTGAACTCTGATAAAATAATATTGTTTTATTTTTCCATTAAGACCTGAAAAAAACACACTGTACATTTTATGTGTTTGATTTTGATCAAGACTACATAATTTAACTTATAATATATTGCAGGGAAATACATCTTCATTATATAGATCTCTGCATACCCCCATATAGCTGCTTCCCGCAAATACACAAACTCAGATTGATACAATTATCATAGTGCCTTTATGTAGACTACTTTTTAATCAACATTTTCACTGTTTATTAATTTTATATAATCATGTATTACAATGTACCTAATATTTGCTCTTATTTATTACAAAATAGTAATTGCTTAAGACTTTAAATCATGCTCAAGGTTGATTAAACTTTACCAGTCCAAACTTGTTTTTCTTCCGACAATTTCTGTGATCATAATTATTTTAATAATGATTTTATCATACTTGCAATGATAATAAAGTGGAAATCACAATGGATCTTTTTTCTGTTTCATCTGTTACTTTTAAAATTGATAAACTGGAAATGTGAGGCTAAAAGCTGTTATGCTCACAGCAGAACACAATTTACTTGATTAGATATCAAAACGTATATTCCATAGGGATCATCATTTCTGCCTGCTTGACAATGAATATTATTAATTTCATTAGTTCATTAATTTAATGAACATAATTTAATTATATTGTTATATAGGTTTAGTTAGTGCTTTGCAAACTGTAGTGGCCTGTTGCAGTAGTTTTTTTTTTTTATAATGAAAAACAGCCATGTAAATGTATTAGTGTTATGATAGCATGTGAATTACAATACTTTTTATTTTATGTTATTTTTATAATTATGTTCAGCCCTGTGTGTTCTGGTAATATATATATATATATATATAATTACATGTATGAATAGAAAAAGTGCACTGAAAATAAATTCTAGTGGGTAAACATTGTCCCATAACAATAAAATAAGTTAATTTCTGACACTAGCGTTCATTGTGCTGAGCATTTGCACCTAAGGGCTTCGACCACTAAAGGGCCTCGAGCTCACTGTAATCTCTCCACTGAGCACCAGGTGGCAGCTCTACACCAGCAGTTTCTCTCTTGAGTGATCGGAACAACAAACCGAACGGAGCAAGCGGGGTAAGAGCGTGTCCAAAACCGCCTCTGACCGCCACTTTCAAACTACATCCATGAAATAGCCGCGAATGCGCACTTTAAAGCTACTGGAGTCCATCTAGCTCTTCAAGAAGTCCTTATAAGCAACCCGGAATCGACCCTGACGATCGGGTAAGTGGTAAAATGGCGGAGAGATTTATAGAAATTAGTGGCTTTAGGGTTATTTGGATGATGTGTTAGCCGCGCTAGCCTGATAAGCGAGGGACAGGATCCGAAACGAGCCGCCGTGCTTCCGTTGTCGTATTTAGTTAATAAAAACCAACTCGCGTGGCTCATTGGGAACTTAAACAAGTGCGCTAGGCTTCACGAATAAATCTATTTTATATATTGCGTGGCCTTTCATTGGTAAACAGTTAGCTAGCGGGCTAACCTTACCCTGCACAGTCAGGAACACAAATTGAGAGGCAAGATGGAGGACGAGGACGCGATGTTTCCCCCCCTCTTTCCGAGATAGAAAAGCCGATGTCGCACCTATTATGCTAATTTCATCACATTGTCAATATTAAACGCACTCGCTGGCCATTTTTACCCGTTTTATGTGCGCGTGTGGTAGATGCGCGTGCATAACGACTGGAAACGAGCGGAGCCAAAATGGAGAATCCCGAAAACAGCTGTGCTGGATCGACTTCAAGATGGAGATTTTTCCCCCTTCTGAACGTGTTTTTAGTCGTTCCGTCAAATTATTGTTCAATTTCGCGACTGTAGTCTGCATTTGCGCTAACAAGCTCGTCGTTTAACGTTGGTAATTGTGGCGTTGTGCGTAAAACTCTGCGAGTAATGAAGTAATATCGGTATGAAGTGCGTCGAGGAGGAGCTTCCGCCTGATTTCAGTAACTGTTAGTCAGCACTCAACTTCACATACTAGCTTTATACATTACTAGATCACATTATTTATTACTTCTGTAAACCAGTGGGTCGTGACCCAAAACGGGTCTCTCTTCTGTTTTTTTGACAGGGTGCTAAAATAATGCTAGATGAAACGGTGTAATAGTGCTTATGTACAACAGTAAAATAAATTTGCTGATCAACTTTTAAAAGGGGGGAAAGACACTTCCCATATCTTTTGTTGTTGACGTCAGAGGCCGTGTGTCCAATCAAACTTTACGGCATTTTGGCGCAAATTCATCTGTCACTCACTTGGTAAAATGGCTAATACTAATACACTATTTGCATTTAAGATGAATAGGAAAACTGACAACATCAAATGCATTGTTTGTATATTGCAGGAGCTGTGCTGTTTATTGCAATATACATCCCGCTGTTTGATTTTGAGGATGTTTTGTTAAATTGGCTTAGTGTCCGGTGTTAAAACCAGTTGTTTTAGAAGATCTATATGCTCGGTATATGATAAAAAGGAATGCGGAGCATATCTCGACTCGCCTTTTTTTGTACTACATTGAGTCCAGCTTTACAGTTATGTATTAGAGACAATATTTGCACAGCTGATCCGTCCACATATTGATAGCAGACGGGAAAGCATTGGATGAAATAATGGTGCAGTGTTAGTTTCGGGCTTAGCTGTCAATGTCATCTGTGTGTGTATAAGTCACAATGACTGTGGATGTAAAACGTCGTTTGGCGCCACTTTTCCTTCGAACGCATTGTCGGTGATGATGCTATCGCTTTTGAATTCCCGCCTTCTCGCCGATCATTCTGTGAAGAACACTTATCTTTATTGCGTCGGTGTACCGTCCGCGCATATCTGTTGCTTATTGTTACTTGCTGGTTATTACATAACTGTTATCTCACGTTCTCGGCACACGGTTTGCCCTGCATTTGGTAGAGAGTCGTGTTATTTTGTGTGATCATGTACTCTATTGTGCTATTTAAAGCTTATTAATTGGAGTACTGAAAGTCACACCTCTTTATTATGCACGGATATGGCCGAAACAGAGAATATTAGTTAAACATGCATATTAAACAAACTAAATGATCCGTTTGAAATAATGGGCAGTGTCTGAATGCGTCATTTTTACAGCGGTGGCCGGGTTCCTTCTTTCCCTGTTCATGTTTACGTCCACAAATGTTACTGCCGACCTCTGATTGGATTCTGTGAAAAGGAAGGCGGACGTGTTATTTCCTTATATGGGCACAGAGGTAGACATGAAGCTCCTCTCTCGGAGATGTTTCCTGGAAACGGTGGAATCTGGATAGCCAATCAGCGAGCAGCGCGATATGACAGACTCTGCGAACCACGCCCACTTGTTTTCATTCTGTACCGCGGGCTAATCTTCAGCGCACAGCTCAGAACAGCGTGTATCACTTCCATGGCACTGTAATTCTTAACACTTTTGCTATTGTTTTGCTGAGCTAATATTTTACCTGAAGTCATTTTTCATTCATTGTCATTCCACGTATGTTTCAGCAATGTTGTCTGAAGAATTGAATGCCTCTAAAGGCCAAACCTTCTTAATCTTTTATGAAAATACTTTTGTGACAATACAGATGTGGTCTGCTCTACACACAAGAGGTGCAGTGGAGTACTCTGTAATGTCTCTGACAAAAGTACTTTTTTGAACTATTTTAGGATATCTGCTACCAGCTGTTAAAGAAATCATCATTTTTGACAACTTCATTGTAAATATTATTCACATTTTCATAAAACCAAAAAAAGGTTTTTTATATTTAGAATATTTAGATGCAGCAAACAAACAAAAAAGGCAATTTATTGAGTGCAACAGTCGGGTTCCAGAAGTAAAACCCAATTCATTTTCTCCATAGAAAAATTATTTATTAACAATAACTTTTAGACCTTTAAGCCTTAAATAACTTCAAAAACCTTTTAAGACAGATGTTTAAGGTTGTTAATCGATGGTATTTGCTTCTGTTGAATACATCAGACTGCATTATTTCAGCTTAGTTTTAAAATAATCATGTTTAACATTGGAATTTGCAGTGAAAAACTACATTACCCATGATGCTGTACAGAAAATTCCACTGATCAGAGAATCGATATGAGCAAAAGGCTCCAAAAGATCTAGGGCCCTATCAAACACCCGGTGCAACGCACTTGTTTTTGCTAGTTTCAGCCCGACGCAGTTATCATTTTCACGTCCAGTGCCACATTGTCTAAATAGCAAATGCTCACACGCCCATCTTTTCACCCATGGGTGTGCTGGTATGAAAACAAGGTGTTTTCAGGCGCGTTGCTAGTTTGAGGCAACTGAAATTTACTGTGCTGTTTTTTTTGTGTTATTTAAAGGGCACGTTAGAAATATAGGCGGGTGCACAACGCGTGCACACTCTGCTTATTACTAAGGTTGGGTATCGTTTGGGTTTTTTACGATACCGGTGATAAACCAATACTTTTAAAACGGTACCAGTGCCTGAACCGATACTTAAAAAAAAAAAGAGCCACAAAATGATGGTGTATGACATTAAAGAATGGGTTTTTATTGATATAATTTAAAAAAAAAAATCCTTTAAATTGAACAATTTATTAAAAGTTTAAAGTATACTTAAATATATAAATGGATACAAAACACAATTTACTTAACAAATTCACAGTAAAACCTAAGCCACCTAACCCAATAACAACAGGCCTAATTTAACACTAAATAACAGTTTTACAGTACTAATAACAGCAAAGTAATCTGTATTCTTGGTATGCTACAAACCAGCTTCAAGTTTCAGCAATTTTTTTGCAGAACTATGACCACATTCTCTGGCTAAATATTTTAGAACGCATCGACTTATTTCCATGACAGATGTATCGTTTTATTTTATTTTATTTTTTATTCAAAATATTCACAAACTTGTTAACTATGTCATGAACTATTTGATATTCAGATTTTCAAATATGTGTAAGTGAATGTGTCTATAATGCGCGATGGGCGCAGCCATGTTAGTTTGTGCCGCAATTCAGAGAATCGGATCTGTCGGATATACATCGCGTAAATTCATCCACGTCTCGTGAAATGCATGAAAGTAAGTGACTGGTGAACTGGGAGAAGTTTACTCTATTCTGTGTAGTATATACTGTGTATCTAATATAAATAAGACACGTAGTCAAATTCTAACCGAAAGGATTGTTATTGCTGCTTCCATAGACATCAGTGTGTATTGTTTGCTAGTATGTATGTGCATTTAAATGTCTGGAACCTAAAATAAAAATGATGTGGTTGAAAACACTGAATAGTTGTGATATGTGACGAGTGCTGAGCACGTCTGTCTCTGGCTCGGCGCCAGCCAAGGCGCGAAAGCACCTTTGAATTTAAGTGGCACCGAAATCTGCATTCTGATTCGGTCCGGTTATATAGGTATGGCACCGGGTTTCGGTACCCAACCCTACTTATTACACACGGGGATGCACAGCATCACACAAACATGTTTAAATTATTAAAAATTAAAGGATTCCTCTCTGGAGAAGCGTTCAGTCTTTCCGCTTGCAAATTCCGCCGCATAAATAGTGAATCCGCCATAGTGCAATCACAACTGGCTTTTAAAGGGAATGGGAGATGAGACTCTGGTTTATTGCACGGTACGCCCAAAACACAACCATGACTAGTGATCGACCGATATTGGTTTTTTATAACCGATACTGATTATTTGCATGTTTATGTCCCAGAGAACCGATATTTATTTATTTATTTATTTATTGTTATTTCTGTTTTTGACATTATAACAACAGCACAGCACTGAATTGCACAAACTGTTTTATTTAACACTTTTTTTTTTTTTTTGCAATTTCACTCCCTTCTTACATACAAAACACACTTCTACATCAATAAATAGTCTGATAATTAAAAAAAAAAGATTTCCCATAAATATAAGCATTTGTTTTAAACTACAGTTTTAAAAGGTTTATGTGTTGTTTTATAGACTAAAGAGTGACGGAACGCAATGGAATATTCTCTGGAAAAACAGTGAATACATCATGGCTATTACAGAGTCCATCTCATCTGGCACGTTATCAGAATTATTAATAATGTTTTTGTCTAGATTATGAAATACCTGCTGATGACAGAGCGCTGTTTTCATCTGTGCGTTTACACAGAACGTCTCTCGCGGAGATATGCCTGATAATTCATTTCCACGGAGCTGTAATTATTTAGATGTTTATTATATAAATGCTATATAGTAGACGTTAATATAATTTAAGGAGTTTTAAAAAAAAAACGGACCGTTTGGTGGCCATGCTGGAGCATCAACCTGGTGAGTGAACGACTGAACGCGACTACACGAGATGAGCATAGACAGAGAGAGGGAATTAAATTCAGTGCTTTTATTTCCAACATGCTCTCATTCATGGCTGTTTTATTTCATTGATGTAAAGTTATGTCTTATTGGGACATGACGGATAACGTGACTTTGTGAGTTCGTCTCTATTTTTAGCGCCAAGTTTAAACTACATAACATAGCCTTATTCATAGCCTAATCTCATTTGTGCATTACTGGCTGTTAATGTTAAAGTTATTTGACCTTTGAACACCGTTGTTGACTCATCTCTCCTCAGACGCAGTGCTTTAATGGCGGTCTTGCGCACAATTTTAAAAATGGCCACAAGATGGTTTCGGTGAATCCGATATTACAAAACCGATACCCGATTATGTGAAAATGCTTAAATATCGGGAAAAATATTGGGAAACCGATATATTGGTCGATCTCTAACCATGACTCATTAAGAGACCTGGTACAATCCTTTTGGACCATGCGCCTGGTGCGCCGACCATTTTTTCCGTCATTAAACTAGCAAAAGTGGATTCGGATGCCCCTAAGTGAACCTGCGCCATGCGCTCAGAACGTTAAAATAGGGCCCCTAGTTAGGGCCTCCACTACAAATGACATAAGCATAATAAAATTTATTTATATCCTCAAGCCATGCAATGTATTAGGTAGGCTAGCCATTTATTTAGAAAAGTAATTAACCAACCGTCCAAAAAACCCTCCAAACAAGTGATTTTACTGAACATAAGAACTACTTACTTGTGTAAACACCACAATAAAAATACATAGCATAAACAATAAGATCCTGGTTGATGAGTGATGATCTCCCAGCACTGTTTAAGCTGTGCGCTCCTATTCTATGGCGCATGATAAATCAAGACCTGTCAATGTGAGTGATCAAACCAATCCAAGTGCGCTCCAGCTTTAAAACATTGTCCAATTGGTCTCTACTAGGGATGTCACAATACCAAAAATCTAGTAGTCAGTACCGATACTACCAAAAGTACACGTTACTCGATACCAAAGTCGATACCATGGACATTTTTTTTTAATAATAATACTTAAACATTAACTTTTTTTATAGATATTTTTAAAAAGAAATTACAATTATCTCACCAAACTGTTTGCTCCCTCAATGTATTTGTGTTTTTATAAGGTAACTTGTTGCAATAGTCTAATAAAACAAGAATGAATAAACACATTAGAAGCAGTAGCATAAATAAATACAATAGAAAAAAAATACTGTGTGTGTGTGTGCGCCACTGACTGAAGACCGTCTCTCAGAGAGCACGCAAGTACTTTATAGTTTAAAATCGCTTGAATTTATAAACTGGCATGATATAAAACGATGTGCGCTAAAGTCTTGTATTGCACCGTGCATCTCGCTTGCAGAGCAAAAGCAATGTGGATACTATGAAGCCATTTGCGCATTTTGAGAGTGATTCAGTGGTAATGCATCTCTCTCTCTCTCTAACACTGTTTGTGAAATTACGTCTCACAGTAAGTTTTAAAATGACTGATTTAATTACTGATTTGCTCTGATAACCTACATGCTAAAGTGCATAAATGTTCGGTACCATCGATACTACGGTACTGTAGAAAAACAAGTACTGTCAGGATTTTAAAATGTTGATACCGTCTTGGTACTGGTTCTCGTGACATCCCTAGTCTCTACACATTGTTCCTACTCACAATACCCAAGATCCAGTTTCCATTGGTTGAACTTTCAAATGATGTTGGAAAACAGTGCGTCATGATCAAGTAATATAGGTTTAGCCAAGCAGCATGTTATGTCACTCTGTGATCTATGCATTGTAGTGTTTGGGCTCGTTCGAGACCACCTGCTCTAAAAAAAAATATGCAATCTACAATGGTGTACTAATGTATCTCAAAGTTACAAACCAACACATGGCACAAAAGAATCGCGTTTACACGTGCGTTTTTTATACAAATACTTGGTATAGTTGGTATAGTCTAACTGAAACAAATATGCTTGCTGTATTATGCTAGTTGAGACCTTTCAAAGATTCATGACACAAGTCTATAGGCACTTTCACACTGAGCGCGATTAAATGGCCTGAATGTACATCGCAATGATGCTCTTGAATCGAAACAATAGATCCCTATAGAGCTATTCACACTGGGCGTGATCAATCGCAGTGTGACAAAGATTTGAGCTTACCCGAGCCTCTGCTGTTTATGGAAGCTTGTTTCCGCCACAGAATAAAACATTTTATAGGATCATTGCGACTTTTTATCTCACAATTGTGAGTTTACATCTTTTGATTTACTTTCAGAATTGCGAGATATAAAGTCAGTATTGTAAGATATAAACTCACAATTCTGTCTTTTTATCACACAGTTTTGACTATAGCTCGCAATTTAGACTTTTCTCAGAATTGTGAGATATAAACTTGCAATTGCAAGTTATAAAGTCTAATACTTTTTACGTTTATATTTCACAATTCTGTTTATATCTCTGTTCAATATCTAGCAATTGCGTGTTATAAAGTCAGAATTGCGAGATATAAACTCGCAATTGTGAGGAAAAAAAGTCAGGACAAAGTTAATCACACAATTCTGACTTTAACTTGCAATTGTGACGTCATATCACGCAATTCTGAGAAAAAAGTCAGAATTGTGAGATGAAAAAGTCTCGATTTACCTTTTTTATTTATTTTTATTCTGTGGAGGAAACAAGCTTCCATAGCTCTTGCACAAAAGTGTGAGTGGTGGCGCTGTTTTGAAAACCTGTGTAAACACCGAAGACAAGTATTCCGGAAAAGAGAAGAGAATGAATGTTGAGTGTTATCATTGGTGTCTGAGAACAGATTTATTCTTACATGTTCCTTATACAGATGATCATTTTCTATTCATTTTCCACTGAATTATGTGATCTGAAGAGCTTGAAACAGCGTACAGAGCGCTATTTTCTTCCATGCGTGTCTGTTTTGAGTCAGAGAGCTCATTAGCTCTATAGCTGTTTTTAGCTCTGTATATGTTTCTACAACATGTAGCCAAACAAATATGATTACAACGATATATGTTAGATGTGTTTTTCATGCAGCTCTGTGAATTTTTCTTAACAATAAAGAATGCCAAATGGGAAAACCTACATGAGGAACAGTGTATTCTCACCCAGCACCACCTATCTTGCAGACGTGAATTGGCTGAAAGCGATCAATCGTTTTGCATTCATTGTGAAAACTGTTTGTCTGCATGTGAAAGGGCCTTATTTGTTATGTACTATGATTTTGCAGAGTGATGGTCATGTTCCCTATATTTACTGTAAAGCCAAGCTTCTAAAACCACATCTATTTTGTGTTAGTTAAGCAAGTGGTTAAGTAACATGATAACTAGGGTTGGGTACCGAAACCCGGTACCTATATAACCAGTATATAACTGGACCGAATCAGAATGCAGATTTCGGTGCCACTTAAATTCAAACGTTCTTTCGCACTTTGGCTGGCGCCGAGCCAGAGACAGACGCGCTCAGCACTCGTCACATATCACAACTATGCAGTTTTTTCAACCACATAACATTTATTTTAGCTTTCAGACATTTACAGTAAGTACTAGCAAAAATAAATTTCTAGTTTGTTTAATACACACTGATGTCTATGGAAGCGGCAATAACAATCCTTTCAGTTATACTTTGTGTTTTATTAATATTAGATACACATATTATATATATATATATATATATATATGTATGTATGTGTATGTGTGTGTTTACTCTGTTGTTCTCCCAGTTCACCGGTCACTTTCATGTATTTCGTGAGACGTGGATGAATTTACGTGATGTAAATCCGACAGATCCGATTCTCTGAGGCGCAACATGGCAGCGCCCATCACGCATTATAGATCAACAAACATGATCATTATAAAGGGTTTTTATGACGAATCACATTCACTTACACATATTTGAGAATCGGAATATCAGATAGTTCATGACATGGTTAGCAAGTTTGTGAATATTTTGAATAAAAAAGGAAATAAAAGCGATACATCTGTCATACAGCGCAATTGTGACTGCGGTGTCACATGACAAGCACGACGCGTCGCCATGGAAATAAGTCGATGCGTTCTAAAATATTTAGCCAGAGAATGTGGTCATATTTCTGCAAAAGAATTGCTGAAACTTGAAGCTGGTTTGTAGCATACCAAGAATACAGACTACTTTGCTGTTATTAGTACTATAATTGTTATTTAGTGTTAAATGATTGTTGTTGGGTTAGGTGGCTTAGGTTTTACTGTGAATTTATGTACATTTGTTGTGTTATGTATTTATTTATATATTTAAGTTGTATACTTTAAACTTTTAATAAATTGTTCAACTTAAAGAATTTTTTTTCAATAAAAAGCCATTCTTTAATGTCATCCACCGTCGTTTTGTGACTGTTTTTTTTTTTATATATATATATATATATATATATATATATATATATATATATATATATATATATATATATATATATATATATATATATATATATATTTTTTTTTATAAAGTTTTGTTCAGGCACCGGTACCGTTCTAAAAGTATTGGTTCAGCACCGGTATCAAAAAACCCAAACGATACCCAACCCTAATGATAACTTAGTAGAGCCCCCGCTTCGGATTTAAGAGGTTAAGGTTAGCGTTTAATCAATTAATTGATTGTTCATTTAAACAACAATCGATTATGGGAATTCATGTAAATTGACATCCCTATTCTAGAACCAATGCCGCTGAAAACGTGGGCGGGAACTGTTGCACTCTATTTAATAGAATTCATATTAACTATTAGCTGACCCTAAGACAGCATCCCCCGAAGCACACATCCCACACCTTCCACATCCACATTTTGGGAAAAATGCTTAATTTAATAATTCATGCCTAATCTTTAGCGGGATAATTTATATGCATTTTTTTTTTAAATGCACTTTTTTTTTAGCATGAATAAAATTTTCAGTTTTTATGTGTGCCTCTTAAGGGCCTGTTGGATAATTCAAAATATATATTCACATGACCAAAATGATGCAGAATGATAAAGGCGGTAGCACTGCTTCAAGAGATTTAGCATTTATCAGAGAAATGCTCTGTCCATGAAGGATAATGACTGTTCATTTTATGCTTTCTTAAAGGTTCAATGTAAAGTTGGAATGTGTAGGACATCTCCTATCCCAGTTTAAGACTGATATATTTAAGCTGTATGTAGGTACCCTGGAAGTTAATATAGTGCAGTGGCTTTGAAACATCTCAACCAAAGGTGTGAGTTTAGGGCGTGATTGTTTGTTTGAGCAGTGGCGGATGAACAGGAGTGTACAGGAGGAAACGTAAGCTCATTGTGTGCTGATGATTTTTGTTTTTTGAAATTATCTCATGACCCTTTCTCTAACACCGTCTGCCTTTGACTAGCAATAGCAAATCTTGTTCTTGACTGTGATGTAAACTAAAGGTTGTTGATTATTTACAAGTGTGCCATTTAGTATGTCCCAGCCCAACGTCCTGTTTCAGTAGGAAACAGTCATTTCATGAGGTCTTTTAAGGATAAATATGGTAGTCATTAATTTAGTGAGCATTAAATTACATTGCTTATGCCTTATTACAGTGTGTGGTTGTGTACACGAACAGGTGGTTTTGACTTCAAGCATGTTTCACTAGAGCTGTGATCCACTCATGGGTCGATTGTCACATTGCTCTGATATCTTTCTCCTCTGCTGTAGATGTTAAAGGGTTTGTCATTTTATGTGAAAACTTAACAAATGTTGTTTGTGACTTTATTCTGTGGAACATAAGACATTTAAATGAAATGAAAATGAAAAATGTTGGTAACCAAACAATATTGGGGTCCATTGACTTCCATTGTATGGACAAAAAACACTGAAACATTAAGAAGAATTTCATTTTGTTTTCTACAGAATGAAGAAAGTCATACAGGTTTGTTAAAACGACAGTGGAGAGTAAATGACAGATTTCATTTTTCACTGTAATATCATTGTCAGAAAGGTGGTCTGTGTCTGAATCCCTCTGTTGGAGGGTAAACTTATGCAGAAAATATGGTCTAAAGCTTTGTTTTAGTTAAAGTGGTGCTTTTAAAACTCACAAACTTATGAAAGTTATAAAGATTTTAAACTGAAGTTGAAAAAATAATCATGAAAGGGAAAATATCTGCTTTATGTATTTTTATTATTATTACTATTGTTATTATTTCTAATGGTACTATTTCTATTTAAAGAGTTGCAGCGGCCTGCTCTGCAGCTTTCACTCGGGTTCCTTCACACAGACTGAAAGAGCCTGTCTGAGTGATCAGCTCAGGAGTCACACATGGTGCCATATTGCCCCCTTGTGGTTACAACATAACTGCATTTATTCTGCCTAGCTGTAATGACAGACTGATTGAAGTTCTACACATTGTAAAAGGACCAAAACTGTAATAGGGATAAGTGTTTTTGGAGTCATTTTAATTTTAGTAGTCCACATATACTGCTGCACTAAAACATTTACGATTATGTTAGTTACACCGTTTCTGGATAATAAGGATGATTATGAATACTCAGAAGTGACAGCAAGGATTCACTAATCATGAAAACACAATGGGTCTTATTCATGAAACACAAGCAGAACTCATTTTTGTATATATCGTGTAAAGCCGCTCTGATGTAAATGGTCAGATTCATGAAGTGAATGTAATTTGTTAATTGGTACAAAAACAAATTTACACCTGCTCCTTACCAAGTGTTTGGTGCATAAAACCCGAACATTTTGTTCTTTTAGGCAAACTGACTTCATTTTGATAATGCCTCGAGTTTGTTAGGTAATCTTTTGCTATTGAGGTTAAATGTATTTAGCTTGCTGTCCGCAGTGGAGGGGCTCGAGGATGTGGCTTCATCTCAAGCTCTGAAGAGTTGAAACATTTTCAACTTTGGGTAAAACGCAGCGCTCGTTATTTCACTTTTTACCCAGCCGTCCAATCACAGTGGAGGAGGGGTGGGACAAATACCACACCAACCAACTGTCACATCCTTCTTGTACAACAACTGAACAAAAGTGGAGAAGTTAATCTTGTCGGAATTATTGCATTTTTATATTCAGTAATTGCTGATGAAACAAACTATATATCAAAATATCATAGCAACCAAAGCTTTTCAGCTGGGAAAAAAATATTGCGCCTCCAGCTGGGCATTTTCAGAAGAGCGCCTGGCATTTTCATCTGGCTAAAAACGCTTTGGTGGACACACTTTAATTGAATATATTTTGTTTGGCATATGGCGAATTAGTCTCTTTTGTGTTTATGCACTATACTGAAGCCAAACCAGAGAAGGAAGTCCAGAAAATTCCACAGCGACCTGGACCTAGGCAGCTGACTTGTTGCCTCGCTGCCTTTTATCAGGCAATGACTTGTAAGGCAGTGTAAGCACACAAAAGTACCTCACAAAGCTGATTTCGGACAGACTTCTGAGGCAGTGCAACAGTTTAATGATCTAAAGCAAAATAAAGCAAGCTTTGGTGAGAACTAAACAAATATTTAATTACTACAATAGTAATTTCTCGCTAGAACTGACATCAGAAGTGGAAAACATTAGTCAAAAATGTACACACAAACTGACCAGCAGCAACCTTCAGACACAATATTTATTTTTCTAGCTCAAATGTCGCCGAATGAGACGCATAGGATTATGGGATGTTAAAGACAGGGAAAGATGCATCTATGCTGTCTTCAAAAGTCAATCAGATAAAGGTCTCTTTAGGAGACAGGAAGTGATGATAACATTGGATTTGTACGTGCCTTGATGCCTTCCTACAATGAAATTTGTTCTCCGAAGGCAGCATTTTCCAGTTTTCAGACGTAGCCATAATTTATGTAGTTGTAACTCATGGGCGGGTTTTTATGCTAATTATGAATCAGCGCGCACACATGCCCTATTTAGAAATTAATGAAATTCATTAACACGCATTTAACTATCAAACCAAAGTTTTTGGAGAGTTTTCAGAAGAAAACTGCAAATTTACTTGTGTATTTACGAATGGAAATATGGCCCAATAATTACATGGACAAGTGTGTCAAAGGTTTTTAATTTTGTGATTGGTTATCACTTCATTTTTGATAAGACCGTGCAAACTGATTTGTCAGATGGTAGTTTGTGTCAACATTATATAATTCACATTAAAATGTGACTCGAGAGGTGGCTTGAGAACATGAGAAAACTGAGACGATATGCATTTGGCCATTGAAGCATATAAATATACAATGAAAAAATTAATTAAAAAAACTGATGAGTTGCTTTATAATATTGAATAAGGATTCATAGATTACAGATGCACACATCACAACTATGCAGTTTTTTCAACCACATAATGTTTGTTTTAGGTTTCAGACATTTACAGTAAGTACTAGCAAAAATACATTTCTAGTTTGTTTAATACACACTGATGTCTATGGAAGCGGCAATAACAATCCTTTCAGTTATACTTTGTGTTTTATTAATATCAGATACACATTATATAGCATTATTTATATATATATATATATATTTAAAAAACTGATGAGTTGCTTTATAATATTGAATAAGGATTCATAGATTACAGATGTAGGTGTGCTTGTTTTTAACCTCTAGGACAAGAGGTTACTAATGTTTTTCTCCCATTTTGTGTGTGTTTTAGGTTTATGAGACAGAAGTACCCACTGTTGCCCTGTGTGTATAAAGACAAAGCCCTTGACAAGTTGAAGTGGACCAGAAGATGTTAAAGAAATGATAGCCGCACCGGAATTACAAACAGAGTTTCATTACGCTCAGTGAGTACACAAACATTGAGTAATGAATGCACATTGTGTGTATGCATGTGCTCACATATTCTCCCTCACTCTGATGACATTGATCTGTTTCTGTGAACAGGGACACTGACACCCGATTCTCATCAGACACTGATTTCGATGATCCTGATGGGAGAAATGTCATCATTGGGAAAGGCAAGGTATGTGTGGACTCTGACATTGATTATCGAGAATCTTCACAAGATTTCACAAGGCTCCTTTTAAATGGCCTTTTGCCCCTTTTCCACTGAAAGCTAATAATTGACCAGATATTGTGAACTTTTCCTAACTTGAGATTCTGACTTCAAAACTGAATGATGACATAGCCACATTTCTATGTAACCTGCCTATAAACAAATGGCTTTATAAAGAATTGAACTTAACTTTAATAATTGAATTAAGCATCTTTATACAAGCACCAGCTGTTTCTAATCCATCAGTCAAATTATTTAAAGGTATAAAATTCATAGCAAACCATTTGCACATGAAATTTGCTAAACTCAGGAACTGTATTTGCTGTGGACGTCATCCTGTCCTCCAGCCGTTGTGAAGAGTTTGATCCAGTTCTTTAATGCTGACCTGTAATGTCACTCTGCTTCAGGCGAAGAAAGGAAAGAAGGGCCCTGGAGAGAAGGGGAAAGGAGCAGGAAAAGGAGCTGGACGCATGAACGGTCACCACCAGGAAAACGGCATGGAAAATGTCATGCTTTTTGAAGTGGTCAGGCTGGGGAAGAGTGCCATGCAGGTCAGTGGGCATATTACCGGATTTTACACTGCCCTCTGTCACGCTCTGGCATTCACATCTTAAATTCCCTCATGTGGGTTTGTGGCTTCTGGAGGGATTCGATTGTTGGCAGGAGAATATGCAGACAGATGTACCACTGTGTAGTCGAGCAGATTTTGACCTTTGCAAGATTTCTGCTCTCCTGTTTTGCAGTCGGTCGTTGATGACTGGATTGAGTCCTATAAACATGACAGAGACGTCGCACTTCTAGACTTGATCAATTTCTTCATCCAGTGCTCTGGCTGCAAAGGTTTGAATGTCATTTCTCATGTGATCTGGTTTGAGCTCGGAGATGGCAAATGTTGTGTGACAGGCAGAATCATGATAGTTACAGGGATAGTTCACCCAAAATGATTCTAGATTCTGTCATCATTTACTTAATTCTGACCGGTATTACTTTTTCTGTGGAACAGAAAAAAGAAGAATGTTTACACTGCTCTCTTACACATAATGAAAGTGAATGGCAACGGGCTTTTAAGCTCCAAAAAGGACAAAAACCATCACAAGTAGTGCTATATTCCAAGCTGTTTTAAACTGCATGAAAGCTTTGTATGAAGGAAAGACCAAAATTTAAGCCTAGGTCATTAAAAACCTGTCATTAAAAAACGTTATAAAGTTTTAATAATTGTTCTAATTCTATGAAAATAGGGAAGTCCACAACTATAACCATAACAAAGACAGGGTTCGTACAGTCATGAAAAACCTGGAAAAGTCATGGAATTTTAAAATAGCAATTTCCAGGATTGTAAGATTGTTTTATCTGTGTAGTCAGAATATGACGTGCAGTTTCCCCAAACAAAAACATTTTATATATCTATTAATCAATGACATTTACTAATCATTACAATATCAAGAGCATTAGCTGACAATAATGACTCTGTAAAGAGTTCCTGTTAATTTTATAATTTGAGCAACATTAAACAGTCTGTGTAAATAAACATTAGATGCAGCTTCTGTTCCACCTTTGCAGTGTAAAGATGGCTTTTGTTAAATTGTATTGGTAACAGACTATATAGTATTCTGATTGATTTAAGTAATTGGTTAAATTTAAGTACTTGACAAAAAACAACACAGGTAAAAATGGCAAAATTTTAAACTTATAAATAAATAAAATGCTCCTGGAAATCAATTGCAAGGAGCCCCTTAATGGAAAAGTTAATTTCTGACCCTGGCATGGGGGAAAGTCTGGCAGTTGCAGTTTGTATAGGTGTAAATTGCAGAAATTAGAAAATAAACTCTGCTTTTTTTGGGGGAATTCAAAATTCAAATTTGGGGACATTTATCTTGTTAATGATTGATGGGTTTTCCAATGAGATAAATGGAAAATAGGAGGCAAAGCTGTTTTAAAATCTTCTTATTTACCCAATTTTGTATTCCAAGAGTTTGTCTCTGGCACTGCCACCTTGTAAAGTTACTGTCAGTGTTACTTGACACTTTTAATTTACTTATTTACCATTGTTGCCTCCTGTTGATGTGTGTTAATCCATTGCTAGGGTCAGAGTCAGACAGTATTTTATCTAACCATCTTACTGGTGTGTCAGCGTTTATTTTGTATTAAACCACATAGTTTGCCGTTAATTGGTTAAAATATGCGGTGATTTGACATTTGAACATGGATTTTTATTCTTATGCATTGGTAGAAATGTGTACGAACCCTGCAAAGAGGAACGATTTTTGATTAACAATAAAAAAGATTGACAGCCTATCAGAATAATTTAAAGCAACATACGACAAAACTGCAGCATGCGTTTAGAGTGAATGTGAATATAGTGAGCATTATAATTATAATTTTAATAGTTATCATTGTTGATGTGAACAGTTTTAAGTTTTATTATATGGAAAAAAAGTTTGGACATTCTGCAAAACATAAAGTAGATAAATATTTTTTTCTTTCAGCAGTACATTTTTGTACGTTTCCTCGTAAAAAAAAACAACAACACATAAATGAACCGGCCGATGCAACAAACTTAGTACACCTTTAAGTCCTGACTTGAGCAAAGTATACATTTAACCTCATATCAATTTTGTTTCATAATGTTATTATTTTTTCAAAGATACCAAACTGTTTTGCAGGTGTTGTCACTGGTGAGATGTTCCGCAACATGCAAAACTCTGAGATCATCAGGAAGATGACAGAAGAGTTTGATGAGGTAAACTTCACTCTCCAACCCTAAACATGACTCTCCTCAAAAACGTGTTTCCTCACCCACTACATACTGTGTTTTATGAATTATTTTGTGCCCACACTAACCAGTGAGAGTTGATGTTATTGCAGGACAGTGGCGATTACCCACTTACAATGGCTGGGCCGCAGTGGAAGAAGTTCAAGTCTAGTTTCTGTGAGTTTATTGGCGTGTTGGTGCGGCAGTGTCAGTATAGCATCATCTATGACGAATACATGATGGACACGGTCATCTCACTGCTCACCGGCCTCTCAGACTCTCAAGTTCGTGCTTTCAGACACACCAGCACACTGGCAGGTCAGTATCTTTGCTACTCTATAAATCTGAACCTTTTGTTTTGATCGGTCCAAATAAGTATTAAGATACTGTTTTTTTTTCCCCCATAGCTATGAAGCTAATGACGGCCCTCGTGAATGTAGCACTGAACCTCAGCATCAACATGGACAACACTCAGCGGCAATACGAAGCAGAGAGGAACAAGATAATTGGCAAGAGAGCCAATGACAGACTAGAGCTTCTGCTTCAGAAACGCAAGGAGGTGAGTGTCCTCCGAACCCGGGACTGTACGCATTTAAATAAATTCATCACATTGTCATTGTCTTAGAGCAACCATAAAAGCTGAAAGTGAAAGGGGCAGAGTGAATAAATGAAGCCTTCAGAGGCACAGGAGATTTGTTTCACTCTTCCCTGTGGAGACTCACTTCCCTTTGCGTGAGGCTGCCAGGTCACTGCAGTGTTAGCTGTTTTCTTTCCCAACACCTACGCCTCTGTTGGCCAACAGCAACAAAAACACATGATCAGCCAAACACTCAGTGCATTTCATCTGTACTCTTTCCCTCTACTTTAAAGCTGAGTAAACATGGATAAAGTAATTAAAAAAGGATCCTATTCTAATGAGAACTCTGTGTAATTGTGGGCTGTCAGGTTAACCGCAGCGTTCTCGCTCTGTCAGCACCCATGGGGTTAGAACTCGCCTGAATGGCCATGAGTATGAAAGCTGTGTTTAACTGGCGCTGTAAATTAACTGGGTTATGTAATAACAGACCCTGCTGTTATGCCATCTGCGTTTGTGAGTGTGAGGTTTTATTGATGTCTTGATAGTATTGAATTAAACCACGTGGACCCACACAAAACAGGAGTTGTAATTTAGAGCAATATTCTGGGTTCAGCTCTGTTGAAAGGATCTGTGTCATGTAGTGTTGTCACGATACCAAAATTATGACTTCGATACGATACCAGACTAAAATTCCTCGATACCGATACAATGCAACAATCACATTATTCCCAATCATGTTAACATTCACTAACCTTTCACTATTCTGAACAGGTTGGGATGACCAAAATCTTATTTCATGATGCGAGTAGAAATTTTATTTATTTATTTTTTAAATGTAATTTTATAATTACAATATAGATATTTAATTTAATTTTACCTTTTTTTTTTTAAATAAGCAAAAATGTAAATTACAAACAATATGACAAAAACGGTGCTTTATTTTCAGCTACTGTAGGTCTATTTAACAGTAGCATTCAACACAAAAAAAAACAACTGCATAGACTTTACTCTATAAATTAACTATACACTGATTCTTAATAAATATATTAAAGTTATTTGGTCAAGCATGGGGTGATTTTCTATTTTCTTTTGTTGTTTGATTAACATTAATCACTCAGAATATTAGGTCCAGCCCTTTAAGACCTGCACGGACCCAATACATTGTAACATCCAATTTCTCACTCAACTCTGTATACGTTCACTAAAGACATACCCGACTTTGTTTACCTGAATACTCGCCAGGATGTGCATTTTTACATATTTTTGACCATTCAAACACAATAATCTGCGAAACTGACGTCACAATCACATTTCTATCTGAGTAAAAGGCGTTTGCGCATGCTTCAGGTCAGAGTCCTGCAGCACGAGCACGTCCCGCGCCGTGCTTTATTTTCTCATGCATGTTTCTGTTCCTTTCTTTATACAATAGCAGGGTATCGTGATGCTTTTCTAGTACCGGTAGATCGTGCAACACTAGTGCCATGCTCTTGATTCATATATGTACAGAAAAACACTTACAGGTGGTTGGAGAGCAAGCATACATCAATCACCCCATAGATTTTTTTGTTTGTTTTTACGAACTGAGATGTGATTTCAAAATTGATTTCTTTAGTAACAGATAACAGATAGACCTTTTGACTTGCACAACAATATTCGAAGACCCCTCACCAAGAAGGGTAGGTACATCAGCTGTAATGAGTTGTTTTTTTTGTTTGTTTTTTCAAACTTTTTTTTAATTTACAGAAACTAGCTGTTAGATGATTAATTGTTATTAGTTAATTAATTAATCAATTTCATTTTAATTATAAATAATTGAATTTCTGAAGTTAATAGCTGATTTAAAAAAATTATAATTTTTAACCAATGACTGGGTAAGGGGTTTTACTATTATTATTATTATTATTATTATTATTATTATTTTGGCCCAATAATATCTTTCAGAACTTGGCATAACTAGAAAAAAATTTATTTATAAAAATGCCCATCCCATTTTATATTTTCTTTTATTTATTTATTATTCCAAGTCTAGAAATTACACTTTTAAAATTGGGCTACCTCATATATCCAAGTTTTCCAAGGCCGTGAGTTCTTTAAAAATGTGAATTAAAATAAGAAATTCACGTTTAGTTGTTTTGTCTTATTTATAAATAATTTAATTTTGTCTTAAGGCCCTGTTAGAGAAGCAGCTTGTTTCTTAAAAGAACAGCAGAGATGAATATCATTACAATCACATATGGCCATATATAATAAAATCACATATTGGGGAGCCCTTAACCTTGAAAGAGTCTCTTTGTCAGAGTTATTCCAAATTGCAGAGACTGTGATTAAAAAGAAAGAAAAGCAAGAGGGAGTCAAGAGAAAAGACCGTGATATTAAAGAAGCTTGCATACAAGATACTATTGATTTCACTCACATACACACAAACCTTTGACTAGTAATGCAGGTTACCGTCATGCCCTACCTGCAGCAATGAATGAATAATGAACTTTTTTTTTTCTTTACAGT
Organism: Rhinogobio ventralis; assembly: GCA_039654625.1. Classification (NCBI taxonomy): domain Eukaryota; kingdom Metazoa; phylum Chordata; class Actinopteri; order Cypriniformes; family Gobionidae; genus Rhinogobio; species Rhinogobio ventralis. Next base: position 15,023,121 of record CM077198.1, read on the forward strand.
TACAAGAAAATCAAGATGAAATTGAAAACATGATGAATGCCATTTTCAAGGGTGTCTTTGTTCACCGATATCGGTATGCACACTCATAAGCGTTGATTTTCTACCAGCACAAACTCTCATCATCAGTTGCCATTCAAGTGATTACACAGAAATGTTCTATGTTCCTGTGGGTGTCTTTGGGCTTAAGTGCTTCTGTTATTCCTCCTCAGTGATGCAATAGCAGAGATCCGGGCAATCTGCATCGAAGAGATCGGCGTGTGGATGAAAATGTACAGTGATGCATTCCTTAACGACAGCTATCTTAAGTATGTGGGCTGGACCATGCATGACAAGGTGAGAATACAATCATTTTTCTCTCCTTTTTCTTTAATCCCTAAATATAGTGTCAGATGGAGTTAGTCACGACACATTCCTGGAGTTGGAACAAAACTCTCTTCCCCTCTCTCTCTCTCTCTCTCAGCAAGGTGAGGTGCGTCTGAAGTGTCTCACAGCTCTGCAGGGGCTGTACTATAACCGCGAGCTCAATGCCAAACTGGAGCTCTTCACCAGCCGCTTCAAGGTGAGAGAACCATCTGGGGAAGCTTCATCCAAAATAGAGCAAACAGAAATTAGTCATCTTAAATACTCCTGTGAAATTAAGAATTTAATTAAATCATTTTGATGTATCGTTTCAATATTTGAAAATAAAATAATATGCTTTTTCACTGTTCACACGGGTTATCTGTTTGTCTCCATCAGGACCGTATTGTATCTATGACGCTGGACAAGGAGTATGATGTTGCAGTGCAAGCAATAAAACTGCTCACGCTGGTGTTACAGTACGTGTAAAACCCTGAATACACTTTCTACTATAGCAGAGTTTCTTATAAGTTGGTGATTTGAGGTTTGGGTTACAAAATATTGTGAAAACGTATTTGTTTTTTGAAAGAAATGAATACTTTAAAGTTACAGTAAAGACATTTGATAATTTTACAAAATATTTATATTTTAAAGAAATGCTGTTCTTTTGATTCTTATATTCATTAATGAATTCTGAAAAAAAAAATGCATCACAAAAATATTAAGAAGCACAACTGTTTTCAACATTGATAATTAAAAATGAAATGTTTCTTGAGCACCAAATCAACATATTTATTTCTGAAGGATCATGTGATCTGAAGAGCAGAGTAGTGGCTGCTGAAAATTTAGCTTTGCCATCACAGGAATGCATTACATTTTAAAATATACTAATTTATTAAAATATTGTAAAATAACAATTATTTTAATATTTCACAGTATTACTTTTTATTGTATTTGATTAAATAAATGCAGGCTTGGTGAGCATATGAGACTTAAGAAACATTAAAAAAAAATCTTACTAACCCTAAACCTTTGAATGGTTGTTTAATTGAAATTAACAAACAAATTACACCTATGACTTAGTTCTTTTAACCCCATGAGTTATCTGCTTGATTCAGTCAAATGTTTCATTGAATAATCTCTGTCAGAGTGGTTATTGAATCAACATTTGAAACACTGCAGGCAGAACTAGCTGTGAGAACCAGTATGACAGGATGCTCATATGATTTTTGTTGTTTGGTATTGCAGTAGCAGTGATGAGGTTCTTACTGCAGAAGACTGTGAGAGTGTGTACCACCTAGTGTATTCAGCCCACCGCCCCGTCGCTGTGGCAGCAGGAGAGTTCCTCTTTAAAAAGTGAGTTTTGTTCATGGTTTTTCATATCTGATGAAGTTGTACATATGAAGCTTCTCTAAACCTAGTCTTTGACCTGCTGAAAGATAAGACAAAACTATATCTAGAGACATTAATGAATAGACGTGGTTGTTAAACAATATTAGATTGAGTTAAACATTTTCATCTTTGTTTGCAGACTGTTCAGTCATCGAGACCCTGAAGATGACAGCATGCCCAAGAGAAGAGGCAGACAGAGTGCAAACGCCAACCTCATCAAAACCACTGTCTTTTTCTTCCTGGAGAGTGAGGTGAGGTAACATCAACAACATCTTTGCAAATGATGTGACGTTAAATCAAGTCAGTTCTGTTTGCATGTTAAAGGGTGCTATTTCTATGCAAATTTCTTTTTGCGACTTGTTTCTTAAACACGCTCCCTCTATACATCATAGAGTTTCAGTTCTCTTCTATTCTCGACAGTTTAAGTGAAATACAATTCATTAATGAACCATGATATGACTCTAATATGTCAGCACTATATAATTATATTCTAATTATGCACATACACTGAGATTTTATATTGTGTTATGTTTTGATCCTCAGCTTCACGAGCATGCAGCCTACCTAGTGGACAGTATGTGGGATTGTGCAGCAGAGATCCTGAAGGACTGGGAGTGCATGATCAGCCTGCTGCTGGATGAGCCACTGCCTGGAGAGGAAGGTCCGACTCAGTGACACACCGGCAGAACTTTTACTTGCTCCAAAGGGGTTGAGAGATTAATTACCTTTGTGTGTTTTCCAGCTCTGTCGGACAGACAGGAGACAGCTCTGATAGAGATCATGCTGTGCACCATCCGTCAGGCTGCAGAATGCCATCCTCCTGTGGGCAGAGGCACGGGCAAGAGGGTAAAACCTGGTGCCACATGCATCAACCAGCCCTTGATGACAGATCCCTGCTTTCACACATTACCTGTTACACGCTGTTCTCAATTCTCACTTGATATGGTTTCAGGTTCTGACCGCGAAGGAGAAGAAGACTCAGCTTGATGACCGGACGAGAATGACAGAGCTCTTCGCTATAGCACTGCCAGCTTTACTTGCAAAGGTTTAAGCCCATTAAAAGTCAAAGGCAACATGAAACGATATTTGAAGAGCGCTGAAACTGATAGATATACTTTTTTTCTTTCACACAGTACTCTGTAGATGCAGAGAAAGTGACAAATCTGCTGCAGCTACCCCAGTTTTTTGATCTGGAGATCTACACCACAGGACGTTTGGAAAAGGTCTGAACCACAAGTCGTTTAAACAGAATAAATGCACACTGATTGTCGACAATAGACTGATTGTGTAGAATGTGAATGACAGCAGTTTTTTTTTTTTTTCTTGCAGCACCTCGATTCATTGTTAAGACAAATCAGAGAGATTGTGGAGAAGCACACGGACACAGATGTGCTAGAGGCTTGCTCCAAAACCTACCATTCCCTGTGCAACGAGGAGTTCACCATCTTTAACCGGGTGGATATCGCCCGTAGCCAGCTCTTGGATGAACAAGTGGACAAGTTCAACAAGCTTCTGGAGGACTTCCTGCAGGAGGTGAGGACAGCGGGTGGATCAGGGTGGAGATTCAGGAGCACTTTGTTGTTCTAAGTTTGCATAGGACAAAAGTTTGGATAGAGTATTTCTGCTCTGCTTCTACTGCAACACTGTGTTGTCTGTTTTTCTGGAGGTCTCTTTGGGGATGGTCTGGCCTCCATTTCTAACGTGACAAGTTAATTAGTGAGGTGCACTAGTTTATTTAGTTTTTTCCCTAATTGTTAATATTTTTAGCAGTCGTGCTCTAAAAGGGTGTAGTATGTGTTGCATCTCAAAATGTCTCAGTGATAGTTAGTAAGTTCTATATCATGGGTCGGCAACCTATGTCACATGTGACAGTGTTGGAGGAGTAATTGCTGCCACGTGAGCAAAAGCGATAGAGGTGTATGTCTTTCATTCAGATAAAGTACCTCGTACCTGCATACAGGTCTACATTTTGATGTAATCATTCCTCATAGTAACACAGCTTGTTTTATTAAGTTAGGAATTATAAAAAAAACTATTAAAGTGTGAGACTGACAGCTTACAGCTTGTTCCGCTGTACATAGTCAATGCTATACATTTCAGAGATATTCAACCAAGTATATTGAGTCCTGTTAAACATTACACACATCAAAATGACTGTTATGCATGTGGAAACCCTGTTTATGCATACCTCATGTGTTTTCGCTAATCGGATAGCTATCCAATCATGAAAAGATTGAAAGGGCATTTTTTTGCATTTCAGATGAAACTGGACAAAATTTGTTTTGTTGTTGAAGGCATGTGTAAATTTTGTTCTTCCTAAAATGGTAAAAACTAAACATGCAAGAGTGTGTTATAACGGCTCTACCCAGATAGTGCTACTGCAGAACGCATCGCCACAACTGAATCTGAAATTTCACCGTCACATCCTCAAGCTCAACACGCAGTCCTCTTCATTAAAAGTAATAATGCTAAATCATCTTACCATTAATGATGCCTCTCTCTCTCCAATTGCGGTCTTTGATCTTGAAATTGGCTGATGATAAATAAAATGAAGCTCATATCTTGCTAGCTGGCTGATCAGTAAAAACGCATGTATTGACCAGGTGTAAAAAGGCCCATTAGGATTTTGATAATTGTAAAACAAATGTTATGAAAAACGGCAGAAATATTTAAGTTTCTGCACTATTTCTATGGTAGCGATTTTATAGATATTTCAAATAAGTTTGTGCATCTATACATATTGGGGGGGGGGTTGTGACAGAGTGATTACCTCAGAAACTTAAAAATGGCACTTCATGAGAAAAAAGGTTGCTGACCCCTGATCTATATAACTGTTAGATTTTACTCACCAGTAATTGAGTTAGAGGCTAAGAATACTTTTAGCACAGATATATTTTGTGTGTGTGTAATAATTCAATTTCAAATCCTTTTTTTTTCTCTCTCTCTCTGATCAGATGCATTTCTTAGGGCTGCTCACAAAATATGCAGTCTTTTGTGAGCAGCCCCAAGAAATGCATCTGATCAGGGTTTGGTGTATAGCCTTCAGGGATTCCTTAAGACAGAGAATTGAACTAGTCAGTTATGGAAAGTTGGAAACAAGTCATTTTTACACATCCTTAGTACTCAGTCCAAACAATTTTCCTCTGAATTCAGAAGCCCAGAAAGTTGCAGTTGTCTCATGAGCAGCTTGTTTCTTTTACAGGGTGAGGACCCAGATGAAGATGATGCTTACCAAGTTCTGTCCACACTGAAGAGGATCACAGCTTTCCACAAGTAAGGATTTCCTGTACCATCATATAGTGTTTCTTTTTAACAGATTATCACTTTATGTCCTGCAGCACCACCAGCACTGCACATTTTGTATGTCTCGCTCATCTAACACACCTGATTGAATTCATAAGCTCAATAGTAGAAACTAAAAGACGTGAAGTGGGTGTGTCAGATTAGGGAGACATACACTGTACATGGTGCAGTGCTGGTGGTGCTGCAGGACAGGTTTAATAAAAACCCTGCTTTATTGGGCAAAGGTTGTCATTTATTTACTTTTCTTTCATCCCTATGCATGTTGTAGTGCTCATGATCTCTCGAAATGGGACCTCTTCACCAGCAACTACAAATTACTGAACACTGGTATTGAAAATGGAGACATGCCTGAGCAGGTATTCATTTTAAGACAGCAAGTCGGGTGTATGAAGAATTCTTGAAGTAGTGACTGGGCTAGACTTAACATTTTTTTGAAATTGTGACTTTATTTTAATTTTAATTTAATATTTTTCTCTTAATTGCATGACCGAGTTGAGGCTTGACTTTTCTCAAATGAGTTCTATGTAATTGTGACTCTTTTTATCTCACAAATCTTTTGCAACTTGTAATCTCACAGTGTGATTTTTCTTATAAAAAATGAAATGATCTCACAATTACCTGTTTTTGTTTTTGTTTTTATTTTTATTTTTTTATAAATAAACAGGCTCCCATAGAAATAACACCTTGAGTTCAGTTGAAACTTTGCTTTTGCCTCATGGTTATTGGGTAACGTTACTGTCTCTCTGGACTTCTCAGATTGTCATTCACGCACTGCAGTGCACACATTACGTCATTCTTTGGAGCTTAGCCAAGGTCTCTGAGGGCACTTCTAAAAAGGTAGCTCACATTCATATGGTTTGTATGCATTCATTCTTCCCGCTTGTTTACTGTGGTTTGTTGGATGCCAACAATGCATTTGGTCTCTGTAGGAGGACATGTTGACTCTGAGGAAACAGATGAGGGCGTTTTGTCTAATGTGCCAGCGTTACCTAACCAGCGTCAACACCGCCGTCAAAGAGCAGGTCCGTATCAAAGGTCACAAGAAGTCATTATCCCTCACACCACGAACAGGCTGTACTTGACTGTATGTTCTCTCTCAGGCCTTCACCATCCTCTGTGACCTGCTGCTGATCTTCAGCCATCAGATCATCTCAGGGGGGAGGGAAGCTCTCGAGCCCCTAGTATACACATCTGAGGTGTCCCTGCAGTCTGAGCTTCTCAATTTCATCCTGGACCATGTCTTCATTGACCAGGATGAAGACAGCAACAGCACAGGTCTATCACTGCTAATAGTGTAATGACATTCAGTTAGAGCTAACAGCGCTGAATGGATTTAGCGTCCATGGCTGTTTAATGTTGAATGCTAAGACTAAGACATCACAAAGGAAATTGGCTTTAGAAGCGTTTAATTGATTTAGAGATTAGAGACTCTAGCAACACTTAATCCTGCTGTGCACTGAGCTTTAGCTGAAGTAGACTAACTAGTTTAATTGGACAGTTGTTTGGACAAATCAACTTATGTTTCTTTATTTGTTGTCAGGGTTTAATGTGACCAATAGAGGGCAGCAGTTTTCCTTGTAGTGCACATTCGTGAGCATTATTTGAAAGTTTGTCTCCCTTTATTTTCAAGCAGATGGGCAGCAGGATGATGAAGCTGGAAAAATCGAAGCTTTGCACAAGAGGCGAAATCTGCTGGCCGCATATTGCAAACTCATTATCTACAATGTAGTTGAGATGAACACTGGTGCGGATATTTTTAAGCAATACATGAGGGTGAGTCTTATCGTTCTTTAAATATGCATTTTCAGTTCATTCATTTTTTTTAATGCTCACCAAAACATTGAAATTAACAAAAATTTTGTCCTGTCCAGTATTACAATGACTATGGTGACATCATCAAGGAAACAATGAGCAAGACGAGACAGATCGACAAAATCCAATGTGCAAAGACACTCATTCTGAGTTTACAACAGGTCAGTGGCAATGTTTTGTATCTTCCATCAAACCAGATTTTATTTTCCGGTTGTTCACGCGTTTTTCCTTCTGCTTTGTTTAGCTCTTCAATGAGATGCTGTCAGATCTGGGGCCCAGCTTTGACCGTTCATCCTCAGCTTTCTGTGGCATTAAAGAGCTCGCTCGGCGCTTCTCTCTGACTTTTGGTCTAGACCAGCTCAAGACTAGAGAGGCTATCGCCATGTTACACAAGTAAGATTCCATTCAGTTCCTCTTGGGTGGAAAAAACTTTGTGTGTGGAGTTACATCACATGTTTACACTACATGTTGCTCTCTGTCTAAAGGGATGGTATTGAGTTTGCCTTCAAAGAGCCGAATCCTCAGGGTGAGGGACATCCTCCCGTCAACCTGGCCTTTCTGGACATTCTCAGCGAGTTCTCATCCAAACTCATGCGTCAGGACAAGCGGACTGTGTAAGCAACCATTTATTGACCTCAGCATATGCGTAGGTGCGTAACTGAACTTTGTGGAGCATTCATTAGCTGTTGGATCTAATGTTGGTCCTCTTCTCTTTTTCCCAAAGGCACATGTATTTGGAGCGCTTCATGACATTTCAGATGGCCCTGCAGAGAGAAGACTGCTGGCTGCCGCTCATCTCTTACAGAAACTCACTGCAGGCGGGGGGTGATGACGACACCATGTCTGTGGTCAGTGGCATCAGTAGCCGAGGCTCCTCTGTCAGGAGTAAAAAAGCTAAGCCTGCCACCGGCAAGAGGAAATTACCGGAAGGTAAAACTGTTTGAATTCAAGAAATCAGACAAATAATGTATGTAATGTCACTTAATAACATGCATTGATGGGATGTCTACTATAACACCATTGACATTAAGGAAGTAAGTCATGCCAGTTTTTATTTATGGTGATGGCAAATCAGCATGGAATAAAAACGTACTCTATCTAATTTGTAAATGCATGCTATAGATCTTATTGTGAACAATAAGTCTTATTGTGAATCTTATCAATCAGCAACCAATGAACAGAAACAACATTTCTTTTTTCTATAATTTATTACACACTGATATATGTAACAATACGGATATATGTTGCTACTTCAGTTTCATCAACTTTAATGATTGTCCTGCTGTCTGTGTGCAGAAGAGAGCAGCAGCAGCAGCGAGGTGTGGATGAGCCGTGAGCAGAGCATGCAGACCCCCGTCATGATGCCATCACCTCACCTCACCTCCACCATCATGAGAGAACCCAAACGCCTGCGTCCTGAAGAGAGCTACATGGGGGTGTACACCATGACCCCCGATCAGCAACAGCAGCACACACACCCGCAGACCCCTCAGCCACAGCACCATCAAACATCCATGGACTACAAGTAAGAGCATTGATGAGTTTTTCATGTCTGTGGATGTCATGACTCATGACACACTCAGCTAATTTTAGCCATGAAATGTAGGGATGGGTATCGAGAACCAGTTCTATTTTAGAACCAGTTCCAAATTCCCTAGAACCGGTGATTTGATAAAAAAAAAAAAACGCACATTTCGGTTCCACTTATCAGTTCTTGTGTGCACAAAAGACCCGCACACTGTTTTCCGTGCACATCCAAAATGTGCGCACAGAAAAGGTGATTTTAAACATTCTGTGCTGCTGACACACACATACACGTGCACACAGAACGGCTTCTCGCAATAATGAACCGAGTTCTCTTCCTCGTCTTTTTTCACAGCACACGAACGGACAAATACACACAAAATGTCAAAACACAGTTGGTTATGTCTTAAGACAGTTGAGAAGAAAAGATGAAAACGTATGTGTAATCCGTGTGATCCGTGCAGCTCTTAAAGTGACGGCAGATTTTCCGGATGTATAGCATATATTTTATTTTTTAAAAAGTGCAGTGTTATTTTACATTTGATTATACAGTTTCTGTACCTGAATATGTTTATTTCTTTCTATATTTATATCTTTGCTCAATTGTATTTATTTGTGCAATTGATAATTTATTTGTTCTTTTTTAATTACTGAGTGTTTAATTGTCTTTTAATAATGCTTGAAATTTATATTAGTTAGGCTAGTTGTTTTTCCTCTGGTATTTTTAAACCATAGGCAGAAGTTTCTTGTGTAAGTGTTCTTCTTAGCCTGTTGGTTTTTGTTCATGGTATTCAGCTCCTATGAAATGTTTTACAATAAGACTTAGAATAAATGTGAATATCTAAACAAGGTTTTTTTTTTTACCTTATTGGAATCGAAACTAGGAATCGATAAGAATCGGAATCGATAAGCAGAATCGGAATTGTTAAAATTTAAACGATACCCAACCCTAATGAAATTGCATGCATGTGTGCTGTTTAGCATCTAGTTTGGGACTGAAGGGATATAGTGAGGTATGATGGTACTGTTTTACAGCACACAAGTCACATGGATGCTAGCACAGAGACAGCAACAAGAGGAGGTGGCCAGACAGCAGCAGGAGAGAGCTATGAACTACGCCAAATTAAGGAGCAACCTTCAACATGCCATGTAAGAGAAATCACTCTCAAAATGTAACTTTACACTGCATTTTGTCCAGCAGCCAGATGCCATTTAAATGCACACAAAAACATGGTGTCATTGGTTTGCAAATGCTTGCAGTCGTCGAGGAACAGGCCTGATGGAGGATGATGAGGAACCCATTGTGGAAGATGTGATGATGTCATCAGAAGGCCGGATTGAGGATCTCAATGAAGGCATGGACTTTGACACCATGGATATTGATCTGGTAATAAGCTTATGCTAATTCCAATTGCATTTATGATTTTGGTCTCTAGGTTTTTGTCTAAATTATTACCTAATTTTTGGGGTTTGGGATAATAGTTTTTAATGTTTCTAAAAAGAAATATCTTGCGCTCACCGAGGTTGCATTATTTGAACAAAACTTAGGTCACAGCGGTAATAATGTGAAATATTATTACTATTTAAAATAACTGTTTTATATTTTAATATATTTTAAAATGTAATGCATTCCTGCGATATCAAAGCTGAATTTTCAGCTTAATGTGATCCTTCAGAAATCAGTCTTCCTCAGTATTTTTTTTGTTTTCCCATACAAATATCTGAGCATCCTAAAACCAAAATACATTTACTTTAAGTTTATGCTTAAAACAAGAACAAACGTGTCAATGAGGTATAAAAACTAGTTTTTCCTTTGTATTAAGTTGATTTTTGAACTACGCCCATTGGCAGATATTTGTCATGAGATTTCTCATTTTGATCTTTTTTTTCTTTTTCTTTCAGAAAACAGGTGTCACATGTCATTTTGTTTCTCCAGTAAATGTATCTTGATTTAAGAATCTTTAGACTATTGCACTGGAAAACAAGACAAAAATACTAAGGAAGAACCTCACTTTTTACAGTTAGTTATTTGCTCCCAACCACTATAATATACAGAGGTATCGAAGCCAAAAGCATTTGTTTTGTAAAAGTAATTAAAATGTAATGGCGATCTGTTGGAAGTTGTATTTTCACATTTTGAATCATTGCTAATACAACTCCTTGTGTTTCTCCCTAGACATTTACATTTAGAAAACATTGGCGTATTGTTCCATTCAGTTTATTTCTTAAGTTTTTCCTTAAAAAGTTATTGAAAAAGAAACCCTGAATCATTCTAATATGCTGATTTGGTGCTCAAGAAACAATTTTTATTATCAAAAACTGTTGAAAAAACGTATGCTGGTTTAATGTTTTTTTTTCTCACCATTTCTTAATAAAAAGTTCAAAAGAACAGCATTTATTTGAACTAGAAATCATTTATAAATGTCTTTTTAATGTCACCTGTGGTCAATTTAATGCATCCTGGCTGAAAAAAAAGTATTATTTTCTTTCAAAACAAACAATAAAACAATATCTTACTGACCCCAAACTTTTTGTGTGTGTATTTAAATGTAATTCACATTAAATAACTATTAATTTCATGTTTAATAACTAAATACCACTTGTTTTTGCACATCTCATCCTTGCTGTCTGTTCTTTGGTATCTTGCAGCCCCCATCGAAAAATCGACGAGAGCGATCGGAACTGAAGCCTGACTTTTTCGACCCTGCCTCCATCATGGATGAGTCTGTAAGAAGCACTCATTTCCTGGGTTATGATGCTTTTCAGCGGTAATGGGGGACTCGTTCACTCCAACACTAAGGACGTGAAAGAGAGATCACCACTAGATGGCACTAGCAGGAGTGATTTCAGATAGTTTGAATTGCCCTTGTGCAAAAAGACAGAGAGGGGGAGAGCATCTCACTATTATAAATAGTAATCAGACCTATCTGGACTGGTGATTGAATGAAACGTTTGTTTGGTAACTCTAAAAACTGAACTGAATTTGAACATTTTCTCTTGTAGGTCCTGGGAGTGCCCATGTTTTAAGATTATAATTGGAGGAGTGTGAAGAGAAGAGACATTTTGTGTGAATTCACATTGATTCTCTAAAGAGAATTAAATTCAATGGAGTGATTGGCATCCAAATCAGCTTGTACCATTGACACTTACTAAAACACAGAACGGATAAAGGAACAATTCAAAGTCTTTGCAATCATTGTGTGGGCTTTCCCTGATCGTGCAAAACCGTGACAGTAGATACTGAACGCCATGGAATCTCGGACTGTCCTTAGCCATACATGAGTATATGAGATATAAACATTTATATATATAAATATATATATATATATATATATAAAAAATATTTCACAGTTGAACGTCATCATGTTTAAAGAAACATATGTGAGATCTCTTAGAGTTGTGGTATTTCTTGAAGCCAGGGGTGAATGCATCTTTTTTTAACTTAAAGACAACTTTGTTATGTATAGCCCTTTTGTAATAGTGAGTAATCTGGTGTAAAGTAGTAATTTATAAGCAGGTTTTTGCTCATCATAGTGAGTATTGATATATTTTATTCTTCTTATCTAATATGTGAAATGGAGAAAAACCTCCAGGTCTTTATATCTAGAATTTAGTTTCCTTTTAATTCCACCCTCAAAAATCATGACATTAACACGAAACCTAAATCAAAACACTCTGAGCTGATTTATTACTGCCTTTGGTGCATGTGTGAAGTTTGGGGCAATTTCAGTGACACAATCGCTGATTGGTGTATGTTAAATACCTCAACCATTCAGTGGCTCTGTTGCTGTCTTTGCACCAACAGAACCGTTTTATGTGCCAAGTGCTCTAGTAAATGCGGCACTTACAATCCCAGTCAGTCTGTGGAGATGCACAGAAAGGACTATAATTCTTCCGCAGAATCACAAGGCTTATCCAAAGATCAGATCTGCTCGTGTGTCCCTCTAAAATCTAAGATCAAGCAAAGAAGAGGAAATCTCTCCAGTAGTGCCATTGTGTTGTCTCTAATAAAACAGAACTTAGTGTAGTATGTCTGGTGGAGATTTTCTTCTCCCTGATTAGAGCTATGTAGACATCTACATTTAAATAAAGTTATATATAAATATATAAATTGGTGCTGATTTTATAATTGTGCTTTTTTTCTTATTTTTAAAACTCCAACTTAGAGTTAAAAGGTTTTGAAATGTATAAGAACATGTCTAAACATGAAAGTGTGTAGCCATGCAGCAAGTAAAATTGAGATTTTATTTTATTTTTTTTCCTTTTTTATTTTTTGGTGTGTGTATTGTTTGGATTGTTTTTGTCAGTCTTGAGAGGTTTTTTAGGTTTCACCTTTTTCCTAATTGTAAATTAGTTTGGTTGCAATTCACGGACAGAACTATTTTATTCAGCTCCAAGTTTGTTTTTCCCCATATGAAATAGTCAAAGTGTAACATAACATCCTATGAGATCCTAAATGTTACAGCATTGCATTCGGCAGCTCTACAAAGCTTAACTAATTCATTAATACATGAACGTATATTGCAGAAATGTGCATTTTGTCTGGGGAATACTTTTTAATCATTCCATGCCTTGGCCTTAAAACGTCCTTGTTTTAAAAAGGAAAAGAAGGTGGTTGTCAAACACAAATCTTCCATGTTGAAACTTTTATGTGAGGTACATTGGATTCCTTTCGTATCAGAAAAGGATTAGTGCATTTCTGAAATGGCATGAGTGTAATTATTTAAAAGAAGGTGTGCAGACAGATTTTGAATTATGAAAGTAAATGCCCTTCGGCTTAAACTGTCTTCTGTTCCTCACCACTACATTCATTGAACTGCTGAATAGATTGTGTAAATAATACATGCATTTAAACGTAAAGCTTAATTTTCTAGTGCTTTTTTCTGTTAACATTTAAAACATATTATTATCACTTTTCCCTGTTCAGAGATATAAACTCATACATAACCGTTTCCCTGTCCTCTGTTATCCACTGTAATGTTTCTGATTTGTATCTGTCTGGAGACAGTAAGTTTTTGAATAAAAGTAAACAAATCTTTCTCGTGTTTTTGTGTGATTTTTACACTATTCATTTTTTGCCAGATGCTTTTATTCAGTCGCTTACAAATTAGGAAAGTTACAAGAAAATATTCAGTTTGAAACGATATATTTTGTAATTCATTCTCTGTGCTTTTTAACAAAATAACATATTTAGCACGTGCTCTGAATTAGAAAAAAACACTTATAAACACCGTGTTCACATGAGACACTTTTGTAGTTTTGAGTTGATAATAACGTGATTTTCTATTCGGAGCTGTTGAAGTCCTCGGGAGCGCTCGACATGAATCTACAGCGGCCTCGTGCTACAAGTAGGAGCTCTTAAAAGTCCCATCTTACAAGCTGTAACTGCGAGCTCAACGAGGACGTGAACGCTTTTTACAAGTTGAAATCTTGTAATTACAACATGGCATGAACGCAGCATTATTCTTACAAAAGTTGATATTTGCATCCATGAATATTTACTATAGTTACTACAGCTGTTAGTACAAAAAAACTGTCATCAGGAGACAAAAATAAGATAAGCCCAGTAAACTTATTGTAGGTCACGTCAGAGATAATTTAGCTGTATTTAAGTGTCTCTGACTCTGCGTCACATGCATGCAGTTTGAATTTCGGGAGAATGCTGCGCGTTCGTTACCAGATGTGACGTAAAGCACGATGGCGTCACTGATTGGTTTACATTTCTGTTCGTCATATATTCTTCAATTTCATTGGCTAATGTCGTTTAGCCGGATCTATTGGGCGGAGTTACCATTTCAAAATTTCAGCGGGTGTAAACGATTTGTTGTTGACGCTCCATCGGTTTGAAGTTTTAAACAATTTAAGTAAGTTTTTCAACAGTCTTTGGGCTTTCGACCACTCTTGTAGGTCATCATGTCTTTCTCAAGAGCTCCATTAAAGAGATTTAACGAGCATGTCGGTAAGTCTCATACGTCTGTTCATTATTCTACGATGTGAATGAAGCTGAATGCATTTATGTGCTTTAAACCGTTTTATTATTAATACAAATAATTCAAGTGATCTTAATGAAAGTATTTGGTTAGTTTTCACTTTTCAAAAACCCACTTTCATACCGTTTTCTGTGTTAAACGGCTGTTTTCTTGCAGCTGCGATTGTTACATTGTGTCGGACTATCAAAACAAAGTGTATTTATCAAATACACAACAGTACGTCATGACGCAATAACTGTACGCCATGAATTGCCATTTCTTAGCTCAAAAAATAGAAATATAGAAAACAAAATGAAGAGTTAAAGATATGAAAACGAATGCTGAATTTGTTTGTTCAGTGTGAAATGCAAGTCGACTACTTCAACGATCATGAGAAGTTCATATTCATATTCTTTGATTATTGATCTTTGATCTTTGTGTATTTAGGTTGTGCTCCTCCACCTGGTACATATGAGGTGAAGTCTGGTGAGCTGAAGGGAGCTGCTTCATTTCATAAAGCAGAGCGCTTCAGAATAGCTCCCAAAAGTGAGAGCAGATTTTCTTTAACCAGTTAACATTTTTTTATCTGTATCTTAAGAATAAGATGCATTGCATTTGATTAATATCTTTAACTATTTATTTTGAAAATGCTGATCAGCAGAGGCACCCCTGCCATCCCCTTCAAAAGAAGTGCCCATGTCTCCAGTTCGGAGGACCATGTCTGTTGATGGTTTGGTAAGATCTATATGTACAGTATGTAATTATTTGCTAGTGGTCGACCATACCTGAAGTATTAGTTTAATAAAAGATGCACACTTTCATGTTATTACATGCTTTTTCTTATACAGAACAAAAAAAGATATTTATCCATATAATGAAAGTCTTTAGTCTGAAACAACATGCACACCCTTGACATTCATTGCATGGACAATTATACTGAGACATTTCGCAAAATATCATCTTATGTGTTCCACGGAAGAAAAAAAGCCATACAGGTTGGAAACAAGTAAATGAAGACTATTTCTTTTTTGTGGTTATTGTCTGAATTATCCTTTGTAAAATTGCTGTATTGTAATGTAGCTGTTCTGTTCCAGTGTTTGTCTTATTAGACTGATCGTTTTGTACATTGGAAAATACTTTTTTTGTCTTAGTGGAAACTTTTAGTATAATACAGAGGTAAAATTATGTATTTTTATCTAATATTACTATATAATTATTACACGAGTAGTAAAAACTTCAAAACGTAAATGTTTAGATAAGATAATTGATTTAAAGGGATCGTTCACCCAAAAATGAAAATTCTGTCATCTACTCAGCCTCAAGTTGTTTAAAACCTGTATGAATTTCTGTCTTCTGCTGAACTATGTTGAAGAATCAAGGTAACTAAACAACTGAACAGATTTGGAACCGCTTGAGTAAATGATGATCAAATAAAATTTTTTGGGTGAAAGCACCGTTTAATAGTCACATTTTTTTGAAGACTTTCTTTTTAAATCTTAATGTAAAACTTTGTTTTGGGTGAGCATATAGTGTCAATCCCCTTTTTAGAGTTCACCAAAGTGTCTAAAAACCGATCATTTTTCAGTAGATTGAATATCTACCAGTATATCAGTCAGTAGTATTTACTATGCTGTTTTACTACTTGCTTTTCTTGTTTTTCCCCCCCCCTCATATAGGCTGATGTATTGAGTTCCAAAAAGGACAAAAATTGTTTCACACTTGAGATGAAACATCAGAGACTACTGGAGAAAGAGGTAAATGTCCAAATGTTTTGAGTGTTTCCTGGATGGCCATTTGTTGCTTTTGAGGCCTGATCAATTTCTTAGGCCTTTCCTCCTAACCTTGACTGTCACTGCTAATGCTGGAGTATAGATCCGTTCTTTGGTGCAGCAGAGAGGAGAGCAGGACCGCAGGCTGCTGACCCTGGAGGAAGAGCTGAAGAAGTTGGAGTCTAAATTGCTTGTGGCTGTCAGAGAGAAGACTGGCCTTGCTGCCAATGTGGCTTCTCTCGAAAGGCAGCTTGCAGAGTTAAAGAAAGCTAATGAGTTCCTGAAGACCAAGGTGACTAGTCTTTTTGTACCAGGGTGTTTTGCAATCTGTTTCTTAAGTGTTGTTTTGTAGACTGCTTTAAATTTACTGAGGGATGTCTTGGCACTTTCATTTTCACAGGTCTCTGCAGATACCACCAAGAAGAAGATCAATGCTCTTTCCATGGAGCTCATTGAGGCTAAAAATATACTGGATGCCAAAGACAAGGTAAGTTATCTCAGTCACTTTATAGAGAGGAGTTTGTGTAACGTCACAAGTTGCTCAGTGTAATTTTGGGCTTGTGCTTTTTTGAACAGGAGCTGAGCTTCCTACAGATCAGCTCAGAGGGGAAAGTAAAGGTCTTGGAAACAGATCTAGAGACTGCCAGAACAACTTTTAGAGTTCTTCAGGAACGAAACAAGGACCTTGGTGAGGAGTAATACTGTGTATATATACTGCATCTACTATTCAAATAAATAAAGCAAAACAACATTATTTCAGTGTGTTTCCAACAGTAGCTACGTTTACATGGACACTTTTTGCTTCAATCTGAATGAATTCATTCCAATTGATGAATCCAAATGTAGTGTTTACATGTCACAAGCTTCTGATCGGATTTAATCTTTTGATATGTGCACACTGCACAAATATACAGTTTCTTATAAAGCAGTCCTTATTAGGAGACAACGAGCATTTGAACCGTTATACCGTGCTGCTTCTATTTATCAAGCAGTAAATGCCCTTTCCCGCACCCAAAACCAGTCGACTGTAGATGAGTCCAAAACAAGGACTGGTGGGAAGTTGTCCTGCTCCACTTCACAGAGGATGAGTGGAAAGAGAATTTTAGAATGACAGGACACTCATTTAACATTTCTGCGCATCATACGTAATTATGCTGTTTCTACATCACTGCACATACGCAGTACTCTCCAGTTTTGGTTTTCAGTCCATATAAACATGCACTCCGATAATGCGACTAAAGTAGGAATACTCCACATGTCTTAATTCGATTTGCGTTTACGTCGAGTATGACTTTAGCCGGATTAAGGTAATTAGAAATCTCTGTTTCTTAATCAAAGTATTGTCTTAATCAGGTTAATATCTGAGTATTGTCATGTGCCCAGTCTATTCTCTGCTATATGCATAGACCTAAAGCATACACTTTTCACAATGTTGAAGTAGCCTATTAAAATCAGATTCAGATATTGCGTGCTATTGCGATATGTACATTTGCGATATTTCGATAATTTCGATATATTGTGCAGCCCTAAAATGTAGCTATTGTTTATATGTCCTCTTGATCGGATTACGAAAGGAATAAACCACCTCCTACAATCCGAATGAAATTTTAATCAGATCTGGCAAATTAATTCCGATTGACATGGCTACATGTGACTCTTTTTATTCCAATTGTGCTACTAGTCCGATTACAATCCGATTAAGTGTCCATGTAAACGCAGCTAATAATATGCATAGTCACATGACCTCATCACATTTTTAAAATAGTGAGTGGTGTTTGGTTATCTTATAATTACTAGTAGATATTTTGCGTGATTTAATTTTATATAAAAATGACAACATTTAAGGAGTTAGAGGTGGTAAATAATTCAAAGAGAATAGAGATTGGGGGGGGGGGGGGATGTATCATGGTTTCCACAAAAATATGAAGCACCACAACTGCAGCCTTAGACTTTTCAAAAACATTAAATTTTACTGACCCCAAACTTTTTAACATTAGTGTTATTATTATTTTGTTTAGAAGTACAATTGTACAGGCATGTTGGTACCATAAGGTGGCATTTAAGAAGCTTTTGACTGAGTAAAATGGTTTAGAATCTTTTTATTAATTGGTTCAAATGACTCATTAAAATGTAGTCGCAAATCAGATATCATTAGTGACTTTGAGCTAACATTTTTGCTTATTACTAAACAATGTTTTAGAGGATCTTCATCAGGAGACAAGAGCCCAGAATGAGCAGCTTGAGAATGAAATGGATAAATTGCACAGTAAGTTTGCATGCTGCTAAGAACTGTTTGTTTTATGTCATTTGGGTTGGCTACATCTGACTTTTTTTCTAATCTTCTTCAAATGAAGATATAATCCAGGAGCTGAGGGAGGAGATAAAAGCCCTGCAGAGTTACTTGGACTCAGCAAATGAAGAGATTCAGGTATTGGTTTTGGTCAACAGAATTTGACTCTCTTAAGCCAGTTGACATTTACTCACCGCTTAGGTTGAATCATCAGTCTTTGAAGTGCTGCTTGGTTTGAGATAAGCTGTCTGTCTCACTCTCCAATGTCAAAGGATTTGCGAATTAAGCTCCAGGACAAATCCACCATGGAGCGCCGTGTCTCTGATGCTCAAGAGAACCTCAGGTTAGAACTCTGTGCATTTTCATATTGTTGCTGTTGTTACGGTATCAGTGTTCACATCCTCATCCGTCTCTACTCGGCCTGTGCAGTGAAGTGGAACAGAAGCTGGAGAAATGTACCGGTGAGCTGCAGGACTGTCAGGAGGTGCTGAAAGTAAAAGAAGGGGAGCTGCGGATGTCTCGGCAAGAGCTACTGGACTCCCAGAAGTCTTTAGAAGAGAAGGAAAGGGAGCTGGAGCAGCACTTGCACGATCTGCAGGCCTCGCAGACGTCGCTAAAAGAGCTGGAGGAGCAGATGCAGCAGGGAGCTCAGGATCTTGAGGAGTCCCGGAGCATGGTTCGGCAACAGGAGCAGGAGCTGGCCCGCGTGAAGGAGATCTTGAGGAGGACCGAGGAAGAGCTGGATCAGCATGTGGCGCTCATGGGCGAGAGATGCTTGGTGCTAGAGGATGAAAGAGGTGAATGAGATTTGGTTTTAAAATGCAGCATGAAACTAAGCTTGAGTATTTATGAGATGCACATTATTAATAAGTACATTGTGGGTGTTATTTGATCACCCCTCTTAGGATTGTTTGTGATTGTGTGTAGCCAGGACACAGGAGGAGGGTCTGCGACGGGTTCAAGAGCTCAAGGCAGAAATCAACGCATTGGAGGAGAGCAGGCAGACTGAGACAGAGGCATATGAAAAGCTGAAGGAAGAGCACTCTGCACTTACCAAACAACTGGAGGAGGAGAAGGTAATCAAGAGAATGTGTAGGTAGTGTTTACACCAGTATTAGCTTTCGTTTTGGGTACCTTTTCCATTCATTTCAATAGCAGTTGCTTGATTGGCACAGGAAGTGTGTGATTTGAAATCTTTGCTTGTGGATACTTAGTTCTGGACTCGGTTGTTTATGAGTCAATCCCCATTTTTGAGCTCTGAATGTCATTCTAAAAACGAAAGCTTCCAAAACTGAAAATTGTCATTTACTCATTCTCATGTCATTCCAAACCCATAAGACTTTGATCAATGCACATGCATGGAGCTTATCAAATATGGTAAACATTAGGTCTGGACCGGAATATTCGAATTGGTATTCGATTTTTAATTTTGGGATTCAAATATTCAAATATTTTTTTTTGGGTTGTTTTTTACAATAGGACATTGTGGAAAATGGAATAATAAAATCAAAATGTATTAGCCTTTTTACCTGTTAGGGATGTGATGGTGTGAAAATTTTCCCTCACAGTCACATTACAGTGCTTGTGCACTGTGTGGCCGTGAATGAATGACTGTGCGGCCGTGCGCATTTTAGTTGCGGTTTAGAATTAGTGCCAATTCAGGGGCGGGTTGCTTGAATGGTGGGTTTATTTGCCTATTATTCTTAATGGAAAAACACAACAACAAAACAGTACAATGACAAACTCAAATAAGCGCTTTGAAACCAAATCTTCCGCGATCATCTTGTCATTCAGCTCCTCACTCTCGTGATGAATGAGATCTGACTCCTGCGGCTGGTCTGTGCGGAGACTCTCGTTCGGCTCACGCTGCACATTCTCTAACTGAACTGAATGATTTTTACTACTATAATACTGTATATCAAAATGACGGTGGGGGCGTTGAAAAAAAATGGTATTCATTAGTTAATTTCTTATTTTAAATATTTAAAAAAAAAAATGTATTTGTATAATTGTATTTGACATTCATAGACATAATAATTCAATAATTTTATTGAATCTGAATTGAAAAAATACAAGCCAATAAAATAAAATAACCTTATTTAAAGTGTAACACCAAAATTGGACAGAAAATATATTAAAATAATACTAAATATCATTTTAATATTCTTCATTCAGTTCTATGCAACAGAATCCGATTTAACAGATTTATCCAATTATCAAAATAAAGTATAGTCCTAGAAAACTATTATTAGGCAGAGCATGTGCAGATAGCGGGGAGCAGATCAGGGAACAAGAGGGATGTGTCAGTTTTAACAGAATTGCCCAGCACGGCTATACCACCATGTTACAGCACAGTATAGGACTATTGCAAACAGAAACAAGTCTACTACCTTGAAATTTCAGACTTCGCTTTTCCGGTGAGCGTGAGTGGAGCGTTTGCATGGGCTGTGAGTGTCTGAGCAGAGCGCACACATGGAGTGGAACATTGAGCAGAGCGAACTGTGTGCTGGTACAGATTTACCTGCTTGGCCAGAGTCGCTTCGAAGTTTTGCATCTTTGGAAGCGGAGGGGCGGGGCAGCATATATTTTAGGCCTTTTTCTTTTTCGGCCAAAAAAAAACGAAAATGCTGTGTGCTTTTGTACTTGTGTAGAAGTTTTGGTTGCATGAACTTTCAATGGACAAAAGGATGGTGAATTAATCTTTAGGTTTGAAACAATGAGATTGAGTAAATGTAATCTTTTTTGGGGGGTGAACTATACCTTTAAACCCCCTCCCCCCCTTTGCTGTGAAGGATTTAGACGTCTTTCTTTTTTTTTTGCTATTCATTTCATTAGCTTGAGTATATGTATCTTGGACCGTGACAAGGAAAACTGTTTACTAACATGCCATTTTGTGATTTGTTGTGGTACTTCGAGAGGAAAAATCAATAGTGAATATATAATTGTGATGTGATGTGATTTATACCAGCATGAGTGGGACAATTAAGTGAAGAGTGCAACTTAATAGACTTTAACTGGGTTGTACTGTGTCGTCTCTCAATCAGGAAGTCAAAGTCTCCTTGATCGCCTCCTTGTGGATTAGGCTAATGTCTCTTAAGCTCCTCTAATGTGTTGCTGCAGGCTCACAGCGGCTCCCTGGCTGGCACGCTTGAGCGCCTGAGAGATGAGACTGAGGCGGAGAGGAGACAGCTCGGCGAGGAGCTGGAGGACGCGCTCGAGGAGCTGTCAGAGTTGGAGAAGCAGGAGCAATGCAGTGAGGAGGCCATCCAGCACCTCACACAGAAGAACCAGATGCTGGAGCAGGAGCTGAAAAACACTTGCGCTGAGTTAGAAAAGTGCGAACTTCTTGTAATGGAGTTGAGATGAATCGCGTCTCTTTGGTAAAAACTGACCAGTGTTGTCTCTGTTTGTAGGAAGTGTGCTGAAATGCAGGCTTTAGATGAGGCTCATGTGACTGCAATCAAAAAACTGGAAGAGGATCACAACAGATGTCTTGCCAAGCTGGGAGATGTTACTACTGACTTTGAGAGGTATTACTTTAAACACCTTTGTTTATTTAAACATTTTTTTTGTGGAATATTTTTTTATTCATGTGCCCTCAATCTTTAATAACTTCCCCTCTCTCTTGCAACATCTATTCTTTTCTCTGATTATGTATTTCAATATTGTGAGGGCAGGACAACCTGTCACTCACATGAGATTGGCCAATAGCAACCATCTAATCAATTCCCAAAGACAAAATCACTGTATGTAACAATAGGGTAGAAAAGACCATCACAACTTCTGTTTCATGCCAACTTTAAATACAACCACAAAGTGATGTCTATGGAAGTTGAAGTAGTAACATCTCCCAGAAATGATTTATCGCTATTGCCCGTTCAACCATCAAGTGTCTCCATCAAATGTTTTATTTTTAAATTTCATAAGCACAAGACAGTCTCTGGGAGAGCAGAAGGACCAGGCAGAGACTCAAGCCCATCAGCTGCAGGAAGAGATGAACCAACTGAAGCAACAGTTGCAGCAGAAACTCATAAGCTACCAGGAAATGCAGGATAAACAGCAAAAGGAGTATACTAGGTCAGTATCCCACCTCACAGAACTGCAGTAATTTATCGGCTCTGCTTCCCATATATGTACTGCTGCCACAAAGTTGATGATGTGGTCCAAGAAATAATGTCATTATCACAAAATAAATAAACAGGCTGAACAGGAACCCGCCACAAAACGGAAGGGTCTTATATCATCCTGATTATGATTCTGAAGGGGTTTATTTTGTGATAATGTCAGTCATTATTAATAAATGGCTAATTTACAAATCAATTATTCATGACTATTTAAATGAAATCTTGAATATAACATAAAATAAACCCATAAGTAAAGAATTCTATTAAATGGTATGACATTTTTTTAATTTTTTTTTATTATTATTATTATGCCCCAATGACAAAACCATTTAAAGAAATAGTTCACCCAAAAAGGAAAGTTCTGTGATCATTTACTCACCCTCAAGCTTTTGAAACCTAAATATTTTTTTCTTCTGCTGAACACAAGAAGATATTTTGAAGAGTGTCAGTAACCAAACTGCTGATGGTCCTCATTGACTTTAATAGTATTTTTTCCCCCCCATACTATGGAAGTCAATGGGTCCCATCAACTGTTTGGTTACCCATATTCTTCAAAATATCTTTTGTATTCAGCAGAAGAAAGAAATTCATATCAGGTTTGAAAACTTGAGGGTGAATAAATGTATGTTAATGTTTACATCTTATAATAATAGTTAGTGATGAATCATTAAAGGGATAGTTTACCCAAAAATCATTTAGAGGAAACTTAAAAATATATATATTCCTTTATAGCTGTAGATAAGTGGCAGTACACAATTTCAGTTTTGGTAAGTATATTGATTAGGGCTGTAAATGTACCAAATTTTTATGATAACAATTTTTAATGAAATTTACTAACGGCTTGCGCCAACACAAACCTTCTTTTGGCGTTTAAAAAACGAATTATTATTTACCCAACCAACCAAATTAGCGCTGAAAAGGCGTGGACAGGGTTATTTTGCGGCTGACCTTATTGCATATGCATTTGTAGGAGTTTTCTTTTCAGATGCAAAATTTATGAGAGGAGAGTATTTAAATGAATCATACAAGGTGATTTACTAAGGTTTGCGCTTGTCACTTTACTGGTATTTGCACCATTATTTACAGTCCAAAAATACATGTCTAAAACCAGACGCTAATTTGCGCTGCTCTTGGTCGATTGCGTTGGTCATTATGGAAATTATCCGATCGTGTCTGTGTTCTTTAATTTGCTCGTCATCAGTAGATCACTTGCAGAACTTTCCACTCCCATTGGCGCATTTATGGAATTGCATTCTCATGCTAATTTGTCCTGTTTAGTAAATCTGGCCCTTAATATTTTATATTTTAAATATTTGTATTAAAGGTACACTATGTATCTTTTGATGCTCTAGTGGTTAAACAAAACTGCATGCATCTTGTGGAAGAACATTGTAGCCGGAGCTGCTCGGTCTAAAATAGTCTGAATATAAACACTTAATATAGGCATACCATAGTGGTTCAGGATAAGATAAAAAAAACACAGTTTGGTAGATGGATTCATGATGTACTCACTCATTAAATAATATTTGAATTTTAAATGACTGCATTAGTTATTATATTAGCAGTAATAGGTTAAACAGCAAATATTAATCTATAACCTATCCTGTTGTTTTTTTCTCATCACTAATAATGGCACCTGGTTTAGGCTGCAAACACCGTTTTAACACAATCAGAGGTCTGTAAATGGCATACTTTAGCTGTCAATCTTGTCAAAATACACACTGTTCTGAATTTAAAAGTAAATGAAAACTACTGTGTAACAATTGGTGCTATTGCGGTGTTACAGGATGCTTTTAGAAGTTCAGACAAAGCTGGCTCAGAGAGAGGAAGAGTTGAAGCGAGCAGCAGAGACTCAGAGTGAGGAGCTGAGACACCTGCAGGCGGAGGTGGAGCAGGAGAGGGGGGAGAGAGAGCGGGCTCAGGCCCAGCTGGAGAGGGAGCAAAAGAGGAGACAGTCAGTGGAGGGCCGTTCTGCAGAAGCCAGCAGACTGCGGGGGCTTGTGGAGGAGCTGGAACACAAGGTTTCTGAGCTGCGCGGGCAGGTGCAGGAGGAAAGAGACTCTTCTCAACGTCACGCTGTGGAGTGGCAGCAGGAGAGGCGACAGCTATGTAGACAGATGGAGGAGGAAAGACAAGACTTTCACAAACAACTCGCTGAGGCTCAGCTGCAGAGGTGAGAAAGTAGGATGCAGTCAACAGGTCTCAAGTCCATCATAGTGTCCTCACGTACTCAGTCTCTGTGTGTATTGCAATGTTTTTGTTTAATCCCGGTATTGTCATTTGTTGACCCCAGCACGTGTGACGCTGAGACTCAACACTGGAGAAACTTGTATGAAGAGCTCTATGCTAAAGTTAAACCATTTCAGGTAAGTAAGGAATGTTTTTTTCCCTCTTTCATTTTTTGTGTGTGTATATTAAGGGTGACCCAGAATAGATTCAATGCTTCGATAGGAGGAGCCTGATTCGACTTCCAATCTCAGTCGAATCTTCACAGAGGTGTTATGAAATGAGGATCATGCCATTTTGGCTATATAGGGGTGCTCAATAGCCCCTTTCACACATACAGTCATTACTGGTTAATGACCAGTAAATAATCATGTGTGGACCTTTTTTCAAAAAAATACCGGTAAATCAGTTCCGGTAATTTACCAGTAAGTTGATGATTACTTGCGTGATTACTCACTTCATGGTGTTTACAGAAAGCTTTTGAATAGTTTTTCTATTTTAATATGCATTTATATATACACTCACCTAAAGGATTATTAGGAACACCATACTAATACTGTGTTTGACCCCCTTTCACCTTCAGAACTTCCTTAATTCTACGTGGCATTGATTCAACAAGGTGCTGAAAGCATTCTTTAGAAATGTTGGCCCATATTGATAGGATAGCATCTTGCAGTTGATGGAGATTTGTGGGATGCACATCCAGGGCACGAAGCTCCCGTTCCACCACATCCCAAAGATGCTCTATTGGGTTGAGATCTGGTGACTGTGGGGGGCCATTTTAGTACAGTGAACTCATTGTCATGTTCAAGAAACCAATTTGAAATGATTCGAGCTTTGTGACATGGTGCATTATCCTGCTGGAAATAGCCATCAGAGGATGGGTACATGGTGGTCATAAAGGGATGGACATGGTCAGAAACAATGCTCAGGTAGGCCGTGGCATTTAAACGATGCCCAATTGGCACTAAGGGGCCTAAAGTGTGCCAAGAAAACATCCCCCACACCATTACACCACCACCACCACCAGCCTGCACAGTGGTAACAAGGCATGATGGATCCATGTTCTCATTCTGTTTACGCCAAATTCTGACTCTACCATCTGAATGTCTCAGCAGAAATCGAGACTCATCAGACCAGGCAACATTTTTCCAGTCTTCAACTGTCCAATTTTGGTGAGCTCGTGCAAATTGTAGCCTCTTTTTCCTATTTGTAGTGGAGATGAGTGGTACCCGGTGGGGTCTTCTGCTGTTGTAGCCCATCTGCCTCAAGGTTGTGCGTGTTGTGGCTGCACAAATGCTTTGCTGCATACCTCGAGTGGTTATTTCAGTCAAAGTTGCTCTTCTATCAGCTTGAATCAGTCGGCCCATTCTCCTCTGACCTCTAGCATCAACGAGGCATTTTCGCCCACAGGACTGCCGCATACTGGATGTTTTTCCCTTTTCACACCATTCTTTGTAAACTCTAGAAATGGTTGTGCGTGAAAATCCCAGTAACTGAGCAGATTGTGAAATACTCAGACCGGCCCGTCTGGCACCAACAACCATGCCACGCTCAAAATTGCTTAAATCACCTTTCTTTCCCATTCTGACATTCAGTTTGGAGTTCAGGAGACTGTCTTGACCAGGACCACACCCCTAAATGCATTGAAGCAACTGCCATGTGATTGGTTGATTAGATAATTGCATTAATGAGAAATTGAACAGGTGTTCCTAATAATCCTTTAGGTGAGTGTATAAAAGTGCACATATCGACCGCAAGCACCCTTCAGAGACCTAAAATGACAAATGGGACACCCTACGGTATCGTGGACTTAACGGACAGGCAGCCATTGAAAGTCCACAAGACCGAAAGTGCATATGAAGTGTGCCATTTGGGACAGGGCCTTTGACTTTTGCTAAACAGGCCATTTTTTTTTGGCTGCTGTGCCTTTTAAGATGCCTTTTGCAAACAATCTGAAATGGGTAACAGCACTTTGCAATATTCACAAATATGCTGTTAACGTCACTGGAATGATTAGTGACATTGGTAAATATAAACTTCACCTACTTTCCAGACATTGTGAAGGATGTGCAGAGTGGCTGGTGCTACACCGTTTGTTTTTAAAGTGCAAAACGAGTAGAATGAACTCCTAGATAAATGAACATTTGAATGGATGGTAAATATGTGCTAGATAAATTCCTTCATTTGTCCTCTTATTCTGGTCATCAGGAACAGCTGAACCGCTTTGCGGCGGAGAGGAACGCTTTGTTGAATGAGAAAGGAGCCACACAGGCAGAGTTGAACAAGTTAGCCGATGCCTATGCTAATCTGATGGGCCATCAAAACCAGCGGCAGAAGATCAAGCACATGGTCAAACTCAAAGAGGAGAACTTGGAGCTCAAACAAGTAAGGCATTAGTCATAAGGCAGTTGTCTTTGTTTGATTTGCTTTGGTGCGTAGCTGACCGTGTCCATGTGTTCTGTAGGAAGTGTCTAAGTTAAAGGCACAAGTGGGGAAACAGAAACAAGAGCTGGATCGACTCAAGTCCAGCCAGACACCACGGAGGTTTGACCCCAGCAAGGCTTTCAAACACGAGCTCAAAGAAAACCAGCAGCCCACCTCAGCTCTTACACAAGGTAAATTATGAAAGAGACCTGGGTAGGGTTTTACCAGTTATTTGTAATTTCTTACTTGCTTTAATTAGAATGTGAAGTCCACACTAGAGGTTTAGTAACTGCTAGCTAGTTTGTAACTAACTAAATATAAACACAGATCAGCCAATTCATTGAATAAGTTTAAAGCTGTGTTAAAAACGCATCTCTTAAATGCCATTTGGTAACTTCTATGAATCAGGTATTAATAGTTACTATGCATATGTTAGTTTCCTTTTATTTGATATTTTTTTGTCTAAGTGTTTGATCTTTTGATTGTGAATCACTTTGGGCAACACCTGTTTTATTAATTTTTGCTATATAAATGAAAAGAGAACTTTTTTCGGTTGCACAATTTGTTCTTAAGGCAGAACTTGGCTAGTAGGTCATAAGCTCTCCGTAATGTAATGCATAGTCACATAATAGGACATTTACCCACAATATTCCAGTAGTAGTCTTCAATTACGTGAGCAGAAGTTGCTGTGAATTTCAGTTTATCCTTCATTCTAACTTTTGCCTTGCAAAACTAACGGTAAAAATAAGTTAACTTGAATACGATACTACTTAATCGTGATCATAATAGGTATTTTATATGTAGCATAAATAACCTTCAGAAACTGTATTTTGAAATGAATAACGGTCAATAAATAACTACTAAAACAAAAAAGCATGAATGATCTTTATTTATTATGACTAATTTTATTTGACATGCACAACACGGAGCGATGCACACAGCGTCGTGGACTATTTTGTTAGCGTCTCATCAATACAAACCAATTAGTCTCTGTAATTAATCCGTAATCTATTATCTATCTTTATTCTGTAGATGTCAGCCTTATCTTAATAATTGTAGTCTATCGAGTAATAAGAGCTTATTGATGCAGTTTAGTTAGTCTATTTTATTCCAACCATTACTCATGATTAGAGGCTTCCATAAGTATTTAGTTTTATATGTAGTTATGCTTCACAAGTTTAATTGTGCAACGCAAAAATATTTAGTAGTGCGTAAGTTGTAACTTGGTGTCCATTTTAGGTTGTATCTTACACACAGCTGATGCAACCAACCCCTGTAGAACAGCACACAATAGACACATTTTTGCTGCTTTTTTTAATGTTCTCTTTATTATACATTTCAAATCTAATTGTGCTCTTTTCTTGTTTTTCTAGGCAACAACAAATTGCATTAAACTATCACTTATAGACTTTTGTGGAATTTCCCTGGCCTATGGATGACTGGTCAACATGAACACTGTGACAGCACTCAAACATCCAGACTGTGCCTCTTCGGAATCTGACAAAGTAGATCTTATTTATGTATGTTTTATTTTGTTTGTGTGTGTGAATTTATTACAGCGGCATTAACATTGTTATTGTCACTCAATATCTATGTATAATTGACCACCCCCTTTTTTAGATGGACTAATTTGGCTACAATGGTGAAAATATGCTTATATGGGCTTGGATTCACTTAGGGTTTTCTGTTATCGGATTTTGTTCAGCACCGGGTGTGCTATTATCTTAAACTCTTTAAAAAGTTCAAAGTTAGCCCACTCTTTGTTTACGTGTATGTCCAACTAGTCTTGTTTTCAGTTGAATTTCTTTTTTTTTTTTATGACATTTTAGTTCTTGCAATTATTATTTTATTATTTAAAAGTTAGCTTTTTCTGCCACTAAGCTTAATGTCAAAACTGTAGATGTCTTCATTTTAATGTTCTTATTTTAAAAGAGAAAATGTCAGTGAAAACTTTTTGAAATAAAACTCACTTTTCTTTCTCTTTGCCTTGTCATTGTCATTTTTATGCCATCATTTTAACATTAGAAGGACATTGTATTATTTTAGCATGCATTTCTCATCAGTTTGTGAGCTTAAAATCATGGATGTTCCAGCAGAGGGTGCTACAACACAAGGCAAAACCAGACCTTGTTTCTGTTATTTAATGCTGCTTTTAAAGGAACCTTCCTCATTTCTTCTACAAGCTTCTATTTAAAATGACAAGCAATTAAGCATGTTGTTCTTGCAGATAATGATCATTTATTAACATCTTTAACCTTCACATAGTGTTTATGCTTATTTAGCTGCAGTAGTCTTCCAGGTGGTAGATGGTGCAGGGCCTGTGGCAGCACCGTTCCACAATTCCTCTCTTCATCTTCATCACCTTCTCTTTTAACGGATCAGCCTCTACTACCTCATAATCTGTTAAATGTGAGAGCAAGACCGGGAAAGGAAGTGGATTATATTAATTATTGAACTAAATCTTTCATTAAAGAGGACCTATTATGGTTTTGTGTGTAATGTTGCTGTCTGAGCATGAAAAGGTTTGAAACGCTACAAAGCACAACAAAGTTTTTTCCGGGAGCGTACATGTCACAGTGTTCTTCATTTAAATAATTCCCACCTATAATGCATATGCAAAAATGTGGTGAGGGCTTGACTGCATCCAAAATGGCATATTTCCCTACTATATAGGCTACTATAAAAAAAGATGTGACAAACTAAATATGTCTGAATTTACAGTACTCATAAAAGAGTTGGCAGAAAGTACCCAATGACCCACTTCCGGCGAGATTCTAAAGTGTGTATATGATGGACACTTTACTATCCCATGAGGCCACAGAGGAGGATTTATGAATGGCAGTGAAGCAACGTAACTGACGCTGGTAGGTCACATGATAATAACAACATGGTGAATGTAGTACATCTGGATTACATTAATAACATACACTCATACCATATAGAACATACTTTTTAGCAGTCGTGAAGTAATTACTTCGAAGAACCTCAAGAGAGTATGCGATTTTGGACGCAGCCATAATGCCGCGTTTATGGTAAGGGGCATGACATTTCTGAAACACTCCAAGATGTTGACCAATCACAACACACTGATCCTGCCGACCAATCAGAGCATATAGAGTGGTGCAAGTATGACATCACTTTTTGACCAAAAGCGAGTTAGCATTTTAGCACTTCCGGTTCCTAAAGTCAATGGGGTTTTGGTTAAATGGCTGAAATAAGGTCTGTGGTGAACACAAGCTCAAGACACTTTCATGTTTTATTCTACGACATAAAATACATCAGTATTACCCCACTCTGATTTTTTTTAAGCTGTTATGTGTCTTGAAAAAGGCGGTCGCTAACAAGTGGCTAAATGGGACTACAGAGGCTGTCGAGGCGATTAAACGTCATCACGCAGAAAAGTTTGCTTTTACGGCCTCATTACGCTCATAATTGTGCTCTTATAAACTAGAAAGAGTTGTCGGAAGATTAGTGATGGGGACGTTGAAATCGCTGGACCATGGTGTAGTTCGTTTTAGACTTTTAGACATTTAGACTTCAAAATTCATACAAGCTGTGTTCATCTGTGAAAATTATCTTGATGGACAAAACATGCAAGTATCATAAACTTTTGTCGATCACAGTTTGTTTTTATTTTTTTATTTTAGCTTGTTCAAACTGCCGTTTGGCCTACAAAGTGACTTCATACCTGCACCACTCTATTGCGCTTGTCGGAAGGAGGGGCTTCATAGTGACTGGAACTAACATGCAAGCATAAAAACCTATTCCAGTAGACCCCAAAAACTAAATCATAAAAGGTCCTCTTTAAAACTAGTTTCATACTGTAGCCTATGTACATTACAGAGAGTCCTCACCCAGCAAGGTATCCAGGTCCCTCCTGCTTCTGTTAGAGTAAAAGAATCCTTTAGGCCCACACACAAGGTAAAGCGCATCCACCAGGTTGGAGCCACACAGATGCTGTGATGGAGTAGAGAGTGATCCAGGCAGGGAGGCCAACAGCAGGATTATTGCTGCGGCCTGTAGCAACACCATGATGGGCAGAAGCTGTGGACATGAACTGCCTAGAATGAATGTGTTCTGTGTTTTTATTTGAACAGTTAACACCTACAGACTTCAAAATAATCCAGAAAATGAACAAAAATGTTTGGTACTTACCTTTCTTGAGGGAGCACAGTCAATCAAGGGTGGTCAGGACTGGGATGCAAATGTGCTGCTTATATAGCTTCCCATTGCCAGGCCCTCGCTCTTGATGGCATCAGCGGAAAAACAAAAGTTCCCATGTAATGACATGAATCCTTATGCATGTCCTCTTGCTAAGAAGTATTAGACATCAGATAACTGTAATGGGCTTTATTATGATCAGATTAAAATGTACAGGTCAGGTGTGTATTTCAGTTAGGTATGCTATCGTTTCTTAGTTTCTCTTGCTGAATTGTTTAACTAAACAATCCAACAGGATGCAGGTCCTTGTGGGCAAATGAGAGCAGGAAGTAGTTCTTAGAAGTGTTGTGAGGATGAAAGCGAGAATTTTAAAAGAGTCAAAGTCTAGAGGCGTCTGAAGCGGCACAAAAAAAAAAACTCCTGGGGAAAAGTGTGAAGTTGCAGTTGAAGAGAATCAGCATCTTCACCTTTTAGGTTTCTTCAAATGTTAACACCAAGGGACACACAGATGGCCGGTCTAATAGGACCCCCTGAAGTAATACAATGCCGTCTTTCACTTCTCCCTTCAACTGTGTGTTATGAGGCTGTTATCAGGGGGCGGTGAATAGAGCTTTAATCAGACTTTTAATGAATTACCATATTAACTGCAGGAAAGCAAGTCACCTTGAAAAGGAATATTCTAGAAATCACTTTGTATTTCTGCAGATGAAAGTCAAATGCTCTTATAATTATATATATATAAAGTATAATATAATTATATATATATATATATAATACAAAATAAATATTCTAAAACCCCAAAGAAAAGTCATCGACTGTTCTAAATAAACATTACTTTATTATCTAAAAATGTTACATTTAATAATAATATTATAAAATGAATAAATAAATGAAATAACATTCATTTATAATATATAAATAAATATAATATAAAATAATAATACAAATATATTATTATTTTTATATATTATTACTTTATATATTATATTTTGCTACGTCCGATATTATAAATGAAAGACAAAGACTGTTCAAAACAAAATGAAAGACAATGGCTGTTCAAAATTCTCTAATAATTTATTATTAAATAATAATGTTATAAACGAATAAATAAAATAATAATATATAGATATAATATATAAATTCGTATAATGTATAGTAATAATAAATAAAGAAATAAATATTTTTTATGCCATGGCCAATATTATAAAATTATATGCTGCAAATGAAAGGTACTGACTGTTCTGGCATTTATTAATTTATTCATTATTAATGTATTATTTGTATTATTATTATTAATATTTCATACTGGAAAATATGTATACTATTCAAATTGTTAAAAACAATTCTGTCCCTGTCACACTGAGGAAGATGAAGCATTCTAAATACGCTCTCACTAAACCTGGTATCTATAACAAGTGCAATTTATTTAAAGCTGTCTTGTGTCTGACAGGAGGAAAGCCAAAGTCCAGTACTGTTTTATAGAAAGAACGTTTGGCCGTTCAGTCTGACTGCGGCTTGTTCTTCGTCTGGACACTGAGTCTGTCAGCTTGAAGCAATGACAGGGTCCCCTGACGTCTGCGCTCCCTGTCCAAGCAGTGACAGTCCGTAATTCATCACTAACCTCTGCCGTGACCTACCCCTCGCCCTGCCATTCCACTCCCAGTCTAAAACATGCAAGACTGGCGTTTGCACTTTCACTGTCCTTTTTTGCAGATTTACGGTGGAATACTAAATTCAAGGAGGTGAGAGATCTACTGTGAAGCTAAAATCCACACCAAAATAGCCCATCAAATTGAGTGTTTTTTTTGGTGTGTTTTTTCCCAGGCCGCACACACATACTGTCCTGCTGATATCAGGAGATGATGAATGTTGCCTTAGAATGATGGAGCTGAGTGAGAAGATGGGTTGACAGTTGAGAAAATGGCTAAATGTCTCAGATATGACAAATCCCCAAAGAATAAAACAACAAGCCCGGGGTACGTCTCTCTTTATCTCTTTGTAAAGAAAGAGGCAATTCTGAAGTGCTAGGTAATTGCCCTTTTAGTCCTCAGCTGCAAGGGAGAAAAATGGAATATGAACTGTTGGAATTGAGTTTTGTCTCATTTTCTTACTGCTGTGTCATCTTCAATGTGATCGATGCCGGTGTTAGTGGGCATATTTTCTCCCTGGAGATTGCTTTCAACATTCCCCCTATAAGCTATTCTTTTCTGGCATTAAGGAATATTTTCATGAGCATTCTCTGCCAAACACACCCAGCAGTGAGCTTTATTCTGAGCATGATAACCTATTTGCAGTCTTTTCACCACTGGCCCCATGAACCCTTACCAGGAATGTTTTTGCAGTGTGAATGCCTATGCGGGTCAGAATTGAAAAGTTTTGTCAGGCCTCTGCAGAATGAAGATGTGCTGGAGTCTGCACGGTGAGATATGCAGTGTATCGATCAACCTGTGCTGGAAAGATGGGGTAATTTTCTGGGCTCAGTGTTGTGGAGTAGGGCAGAGAGCAGGATTTTGGTATTATCGCAGTGCAAATGGAGAGAAGAATGAGAGGGGTGTGTTGCCTTTGGCAATGCAGGGAAGCAGACTGTAAAATGACCGCAGAGGTTAATCGTCTTCTCTGCATCCACCAGGCGGGTTAATCGATACACGTGGATCGGCCTCCGGGGGTCTGCCGTACACCACTCGTGCTCGAGATTAAACCTGCTCAAAACTGCACATTAACAGTTTAACAGGCCAGCAAGTTCATATACACACATGCTAAAAACAGTATACATTGGGCTGTCAATAACTAAATCACATAAAATGAATTTATTGACAAACTTTATACATATGTACAGTATGTTGCATTCCGCCTTATGGTCTATGTAATTAATGTTTGCACTGCTTGTTCATTTTTTCACATTGTATGTTGTCTTTATAGTTGCCTAGTAAGAATTTAATTGTACTTTATACTGTTCCCTGTACATGTGACAATAAAAAAAAAACTTTGACGATATATTTTATTATTTTAGTTAATGATTCGTCATTAATTTTGGCAGAAACCTGGCTGGTCCTTTTTCCTACATGCAGTTTAACTTCATTCTAATAAGAAATTCTAATTTGTTTATTTATTATTATTAAATTTAACGCCTCACAGAACATTAAACACTAATAAACACACATCTCAATCAGCTCCCTATTTCAGTAGTCAGGGAACTGATCAGTGAGTCTGCCATTTTAAGGGCCATCTCAATCACAAAAACCAGTGCACTAAAAATGTTTGCTCCCTAAAAAGTCCCACAATGCACCATGAAAACCAGGGAGCATGGATGCTCACTACTATGTTCCCTTAGCGGAAGTTCTAAAGTGCAAAACAAATCCTGCGAACCAACTCACAGCACATAAACATACATTGCTAGACTGGTAATAAACAATCTAGCTAACATTTATATTAGATATAAAGATGTAACAAAGTATTCATCATTTGTAGTGATGCTGTCTTACTGATTTTGGCCAGTGTTGAAACATCCAAATGATTCTTTTACTAAAAACATTTGTTCAAAACACTGATTTGATTTGTTAATTAACAAAACGGTGCTACTGTAAACTGTTTTGACACATCTAGTTGTGCATTAGGAATTTGGAGGTGTGCACCTGCTGATTGCTGAGCTGTGAGTAAAGCATTATCAGTGTTTGGATTACATTTAATACATTTCAATCCAGGTGGTACAGTGGTTCAGTGGGTAGCACTGTTTTCTCACAACGGAAGGGTCATCGGTTTAAGTCCCGGATGAGCCAGAAGGCCTTTTTGTGTGGAGATGGCGGCCATCCGTTCAGGGTGTTTGTGGCCTGCCTGTGGCCTGAGATGCTGGGAATGGCTCCAGCATCCATACGGCCCTTTAGAGGATAAAGCAGTTTGGAAAATGGATGGATGGATATTTAAAATTCACTGAAGTCAGCAGCATAGTCAATAAATCTTATGGATCACCCCACACTTCTTTATCAGAAACTTCCAAACAATCTAAGAACTGCATCTGTTTGTAAATGTGTACATATGTATATGTTAACATACTTAAGTCAGGTAAAATTGATTGATAAATGATTGTTTCAGAAATATGGTGTAGTATTAGGGTTGTATTTGTATTTATTTAGTTGTTAGTCTAAAGTAATTACTCCAAGTTATAAATATTAATGAATAATTTTAGTATCATTGATATACTATAGTTTTTAATAATACTTTTTATATTTTCCATTTTTCATTTCACTTTTATTTTTATTAGTTAATTTTAATGCTGTAAATCGATTAAAAAAATAAACTAATCACACATTTTTTCTGTGATTAATCGTGAATCGTGACACTTACGTTTTATAGGTTTTTAATATATTTTATAATGTAATAATTTCACTGTTAATCTCCAAATTAAAGGGATAGTTCACCTAAAAATGAAAATTAGCCCATGATTTACTCACCCTCAAGTCATCCTAGGTGTATATGACATTCTCCTTTCAGACGAGTAAAATCTGAGTTATATTAAAAAAGTCCTGGATAACCCAAGCTTTATAATGGCAGTGAATTGTTGTCTCGTTTATGAAGTCCATATAAGTGCATCTATTCATCATATAACTGCTCCACACGGCTCCGGGAGGTAAATAAAGGCCTCCTGAAGTGAAGTGGCATGTTTGTGTAAGAAAAATATCCATATTTAAAACTTTATAACCTAAAATAACTAATACAACAACTCTTCTTCTTCTCTAAAGCAGCCCAACATGGCCTCACCCCCTTTGTTGCATGTTCCCGGGGGCAGGGTTTATGTACATTTTAGGTTCCCTTTTGAACGGTCAGTCGTACTGCGTCGCTAGACGCTTGGGGAAAACTTATTTTCCTCAAAATACTAAAGCCTTTTATAATATCACGCAGTGCTGATGCACAGCCATAACAGTGCTGAGGACTCTCACCAGGTCTGGCTGCTCTCACTGTGAGAGTATGCCGCTCTCCTCTCTCCGCTCGCAGATAGTGCTCTTTTCAGAGCGCGACCCCGCCCCTCGCGCTCGCCAGAAAAAACGGCGGAGTCAGAGGGCTGAGTATTCGGAGGCCAGCGAAATCACGTCGGCTCAATGCCCACGTGCCTTGCTCTCGCCTCAGAGAGATATCTCTCCCATGTTTTCATGTTCGGACTTGCATTCCCCGCTCGACGCTGAAGGGTCTCGTCTTGTTCGGTAGGGTCTGATGACGACCCACAAGAGCATCAACACGATGACTCCGTGTCATTGGCCGCTTCAGATGCTGAGGATTGTTTGGGCTCTGTTGATGACCCTGCCCCCTCAACATCTTAGCAACGCAGCGACTCCAGGGCTGGTGTAGACGGCGAACTCATCCGCGTCCTCACAAAAGCTGTCAGCGAGCTCGGCCTAGACTGGGCATCGCCTAAGGGGCCTGCACGCAGCCGCCTCGACAAATGGTTCCTACCAGGGCGCCAACAGGCCCCTCGACAAAGAGCTGCTGCATTTTTTCCTGAGGTACACAAAGAATTGGCGAAATCGTGGCACGCGCCGTATTCTGCACGTCTGCGCTTATCCACCTCGCACGCGCTCTCTACTATTGACGCCGCTGACGAGAAAGAATATGAAAAGCTTCCTCCACTAGAGGAAGCTGTGGCTGCGCACCTCTGCCCGCCTTCAACGGTGGGCTGGAAGGCTAAAGTTTCTCACCCATCTAAGCCCTGTAGGACCACCTCAGACTTAGCAGGTAGGGCCTATACTTCCGCCGGCCAAGCAGGTTCCACCCTCCACTTGATGGCGGTCGTACAAGTTTTCCAGGCCAAACTCCTCCATGCTAAGAAGCGCCACAGACCTGGCCCTTCGCGCCACAAAAGCCACCGCCCAAGCCGTAGGCAGGTCAATGGCCAGCCTTGTGGTTTTGGAACGGCACTTGTGGCTGAACTTAATGGAGATCAAAGAAGGCGATAAGACCGCCTCTCTAGATGCTCTGATTTCTCCTAATGGCCTGTTTGGCCCGGCAGTGGATGGCTTCGCGGAACGTTTCACTACGGCACAAAAGGCGTCCCAAGCTATGCGACACTTTTTGTCTTCGAGTCGCCCAAAAGCGCCAATTCAGCAGCAGCAAAAGCCAGTGCCCACAGCTGTCCAGCCCCACCCACTGCCTGAACAGCGTCAGCGTCCTAGTCAGACGAAGCGCTTTGCTCCAAAGTGTCAGGGACCCTGAACAGAGGAAGCAGTCCTGATCGGCAGAACAGGACGAGGGGAGGGTTAAGTCCCGCCAAGGCCGGACCGCCCTCCAAAATGCTTAAAGTTTTCCCCCAGTGGCCCGTTCCAGTTCCGGTCAGGGAGAAAAATGTTGTTCTATGTGTTACGAGTGTAAGCAGCGAGCCCACTCGAATGCACGCTCCCTTACACTCGACCGCTGTTACAGCGAACCCAATAAAAAGCATAAATACTTATTTTCCGCACCACAGGCACAGCACGCCGCCACTCGACACTATAAAACCCCTGTTCAACCAGGCCGAGGCTTGGATAGCATTCCCTGGTGTGTCAGAATGGGTTATAAATACAATACAACAAGATTACTCGCTCCAATTCGCTCGCAAACCACCCCGCTTCACAGGAATAATACACACTTCAGTAGAGAGCAACGTGTCTCACGTCCTCAAAGCCGAAGTAACGAGCCTATTGAAAAAAGGTGCTATAGAGGCAGTGCCTCCAGCCCAGAGTGAGTCAGGCTTTTACAGCCGCTACTTCCTCGTTCCCAAAAAGGATGGCGCCTCAGGCCCATTCTAGACCTCAGACATCTGAACAGGGTCCTTATCAAATGGCCCTTCAGAATGTTAACGCTGAGACAGATTCGCCCGATGGATTGGTTTTTCTCAGTAGATCTGAAAGATGCTTACTTTCATATCCAAGTTATTCCCCGTCACAGACCGTTCTTGAGATTCGCGTTCGCAGGAAGGTCTAACAGTATACAGTCCTGCCATTCGGTCTGTCTCTGGCACCCCGCACGTTCACAAAGTTCAGAGATGCAGCTCTCTCCCCTTTAAGACAAACGGAAATGTGCATTTTGAACTACCTTGACGACTGTCTCATTCTGGCCCGGTCAGAGGCGGAATTACAATCTCACAAATCTGTGCTCCTCGGACATCTAGAATACCTGGGTCTCAGAATAAATACAGCCCAGAGCTCGTTGTTTCCCAGGCAGAGAATCTCTTTCCTGGGGGCGATTTTAGACTCAGCCCAGATGAGGGCGTGGCTGTCGAACAAGCTCTCACTGACTATTCAGCAGCTTGCACTAACCCTAACCCTCGTTCAGAATGGTAACCAACAGACCCCTGAGAACCTTTCAGAGAATGCTAGGCCTTATGCCATCAGCTTCTCCAGTACTTCCGCTGGGCATGCTGCACATGCGTCTCCTGCAGTACTAGCTGAAACCATGGGTTCCTCCCCAAGCTTAGCATTCGGGCCGACTTCGGATCAAAGTGTGCCACGGTTGTATCAAAGCCCTGGCCCCTTGGTCGAAACCCCGCCTCTGCGAGTCAGGGGTGAGCTTGGGGACAGTTTCAAGACGAATGATGGTCACCACAGGTGCCTCCAACATGGGTTGGGGCGCTCTTTGCGAGGGCGAACTGGCCTTCGGCTTGTGGTCGAGCACAGAGTCACGGTTGCACATCAACTGCCTAGAAATGCTGGCAGTAGTGTTAGCCCTTAAGACCTTCTTACCACGTCTTTCGGGTCATCATGTCTTAGTCTGTACAGACAACACAACAGGGGTTTCCTACATAAACCGCCAAGGCGGGTTCAGGTCGAGACAGCTCAACCAGCAGGTCAGACTTCTCCTCCTATGGCGAAAGGCAAACTGCGCTCGCTAAAACAGTGCATGTGCCGGGCAGGTTGAACCAAGGAGCAGATATGCTTTCCAGAGGTCTGGTGTCCCCAGGGGAATGGACCCTCCATCCCTAAATGGTTCAAATGATATGGAATGTTTTCGGGAGGGCAGAGGTCGACCTCTTGGCCCCCGAAGACAACTGTCACTACCCAATATATTTCTCAAAGTCCAGGGACGTGCTGGCCACGAGTGGCCCAGCCGCCTGCTTTATGCTTTTCCTCCAGTCCCGCTCCTGCCCCAAGTCTTAATAAGAATCAGGGAGACCAAGCACACAGTCCTGCTAGTGGCCCCACTCTGGCGGACCCATCATTGGTTTCCCGAGTTGATTCAGCTGCTATCAGCAGCCCCATGGCCAATTCCCCTGAGGAAAGACCTCCTATCCCAGGCAAACGGGACAATCTGGTACCCCCGCCCCGAATTAAAGCCACTTTAGCACTGGCATCAGTTAAGCGTGCTGGTGACATACAAGCGCTCTCCGTGAGCGCTTCCTGTCTGGAGTTTGGCCCAGGTGACTCTAAGGTCATCCTCAAACCGAGACATGGCTATGTGCCCAAAGTGCTTTCAACACCGTTCAAAGCACAAGTGGTCGCACCAAAGGACTTCCGGTCACCAAGCAAAGTCTATCCAGATGGCTGGTGGATGCTATCGCGTTAGCCTACAATTCTATGGGCCTCCAGTGCCCCATAGGTGTCAAGGCTCACTCCACCAGAGGCATGGCCTCTTCCTGGGCGTGGTCTAGTGAAGTATCCATTGGTGATTTCTGTAGAGTGGCAGGCTGGTCCTCACCGTCTACATTTACCAGATTTTACAGCCTGGAGATCCCTGCGCAGCAGGCACAAATCCTTGCTGTATAATGAGAAGTTGAGGCGACCTCGTGAGCCCGCCCCCTCATGAGTTAGCACTTGGGCCTTTTTAACAATACTCCAGTGCTTAACACAGATCCCTTAATTATGATTATGGCTGGCCTCTATGAGCCCAGTCTTTCGCACAGGGATATATTTTTTTTTTGTGACTGTGCTAAAGCATGAAAAAAATACCATAATATGTTTGGAGAGATTTAAGTAACATGCTAAGTTCAAATACTTTTTTCTAAGAAAAACTATTCTGCAGGCAGTTATTCTACTTTGAAATATGCTTTTTGTTTGTTTTTCAGTCTGTGTGCTCTCGCCCACTGCCAATTTACCCAATAGTATTTCGACAGTTTGCCAGTTGGCGGAAAACGTTGCATATTTCAGCCATGGAAGCCAGCAAACAAACTGGGTCAGAGATCACAGATTCTACCCAACCTAAAAAGCCTCAGCATCTACCTAAAGAGCTCTATGAACAGAGGCATATTAAAACATGGATAAATCAACTTACAGTGTAAGGCTCGTCTCCTACCGATGCCAGTTGTACTCTTTCCTGAGGTGGCGGGAGAAACAACTCTCTCCAATATTTTGAATTTCAGCTGCAGTACCTATTTCAACTGATAGCTGTCAATTAGAGATGCACCGATTGACCGGCCAGGGAATCGGATGATTTTCTACATGATCGGCAAGGATCGGTGACCGGTCGTTTGGTCTCACGTCTTACCAAGCCGGTCTGTTTTGTTGCCAGCGGCACAGGCCATAAAGTCAGCTGCTCGTTCTCACTCTCTTCTCTCTGACGGTGAAATGACTCACACCCGCCTGAGGACTCTCACTCACTCATTGCGCATAATTTTACAAGCTCACACCAAAAGCGTGCAAACCACTGATCTAAATAAGTGTATCGTACACAAGCCGCTTTTCAGTCTCAGCTCTTGGGGCTCTATGATTTCCGCGATTTAGAAAATGCAGACGGAACTCAGTCATAAAAGCGGAATTATTGTATAACGCAGAATGTCATGGAATTTGTCAAATTTTGGATGAATAAATCAAAAGTAGGTCAGTACACTTAAATCATCACAATATGGACTTTAAATATTTAAATACGAATCCTACATGTTCGCGCAGACGCACAAATACGTTTATTACACACACTGAAGCAAGCGTGATGCTCGCGGTGTTACTACAACGTGAACACATGAACTTCATCTCCAGAGATGCTCTGAGAGTCACTTCATGAGCAGTTTACTGTTTAATTTGAGAAAAACTACTGTCATATCATATACACGCAGAAACTTTAAGATCTTCACGGTAACCCGTCAAAATAAAAGTTTGGTATAACTTGTGACAGACATATACTAGGCTATTGTATAGCACTATGTAGCCTACTGTTGTATTACTATTGTACAGTATAATGTATGTTAGGGTTGGGCCATTAGACGATGCCATCGTCCATTGCTTATGGCTGACGGACATCACGATGTTGAGACGTCATCGTGATTCACCCCCCCAAATTGTTGTTCCCGATCACAATACAAATTACATTCAAAACAGTTCAATGAACACAATTTAAACACTAAAGATATTACTGTGCAAAAAACAACTAATGAATTATAGGCTACTAGATGTTTTACACAAATTAAACCAATGATATTCAAATGGCGGACCACGGTCCGCATCTGGACCCCGGCATGTTTCCATCCGGACCGTGAGACAGAACGGTAGCACCATTTTCCTGGTTCTAGTTGAAGTAAGCAGAGCGTCAAAACAGCGGTGCGGATCACACCACAAGCACTCAGGATCGTTTGTGGTAATGATATTTCAGCGCTAGATTTATCTAAAGCCAGACAAATTGATTTTTCATTCAAGCCCTTTCAGTTCTGTGCGCGTTCTCTCTTTCTCCAGACACGCGCCACATTAACGGAGTTTAACACTCAAACGCAACCCCCCGATGTCATCGCCCATCACGATGTTTTACTGTAGGCATCGTTTGATGCCAATTTGGTAGACAATGCCCAACCCTAATGTATGTCTTAATTAAATACTACTACTACTAATATAATGTAAATTTGAGGTGCAAGGTGATCTGTTCACAAATTGTCAAGAGTGCTTATAAGAGACGCATCATTCTTAATACAATTACAAATTAATAATAATATTACTAAAATTAAATAGGCCTTTTTGTCAATTTGGATTTCATGGTAACTTTAAAAGTAAAAGTCTATGGTTTGTATAAGTTTTGTGTTACACTTTAGATTTTTTTTTTTACTGGCCCACAGTAGTGCAAATCAGGATGACATGCGCCAAACATAAAAAATGAAAAAGATTCCCTCAAGAACCTTCTTTCCCTGCTTCTGCTCTGGTGTATCCCATTGTTTACTATAGCTGAGGGTCAGGTGTGCAGTAGTACTGCTGTGCTCACAACAAATAAAACATAAGGCTGTTGAATCCTGCACTGGCACCTGTTACTAGTCTCAGGCAGAAGCTGTGGCTCGATTTATTTCTCAGTCATTAAAATAGATACGTGAAGGAATCGATTTGACCAGTGTAGACTCAATAATGCTAACCTGCCATTCTTTCATTTTTTACATGTACAGACTACAGTGAGAGTAT
The DNA here is from genome assembly GCA_039654625.1 of Rhinogobio ventralis. Lineage (NCBI taxonomy): Eukaryota > Metazoa > Chordata > Actinopteri > Cypriniformes > Gobionidae > Rhinogobio > Rhinogobio ventralis. The sequence goes on from CM077198.1 coordinate 15,065,787, forward strand.
TGACAAGGGTGCACAGAACCAAGACAGCACATTCCTGAAACATCAAACCACATTGTTCTGCATGGATCAGCCCGAGAAACTCAAAAGCAAGTGAGCAACGTTTTTTTTTTTTTTTTTTTTTTTTACATTTCAACACAATTGGAATGTTTTAGATAAAAAAGATGACACTGCTTGTGTAGAAAATACAAAAAATATATATTTGAAGTCAGTATGTATATATTCTTAATGTGACCGTCTGAGTGTTTATTCTACAAATATGTTTAAAACCTCAAAAAAATGCAATTTTCAGGTTGTCAAGAGAATGTACCATATGTTATTTTCCTAACAGGTATTTAGTTTTTTCTTAAAGGTGATATGTAATGTATGTAATTTGCGTGCCACTATCAGCACCAAATGAATTGGCAATAATCAAGATTTTTCTAAATATGCTTTTCAAGCAAGGATGTCTTACTTATAGTTGTCTCTCCACATTTAGCTTAAATAGGAGTGTGTAAAAATGAGTGATTCACTGATCAGGACTTTTCATGGCTGATTCTGATTGCCAATTGTATAAGTAAAGTTATGTGTTGTTTATTTGCTCTATTACAGGCCAAACTGGCCTTAAAATCTAACTATGTGAAATTAGAGGCAACCACTGCATTTTAATCAGGATCCAAAGATACTAAACATATGTAGCCTGAGCAGTTGTTTGTGATTGATACTATATTTGTATTGTATAATTTAATGTTTTAAAGCAAAAACTGAATGGTCTGACTTTAGCTTTGTAGCACTATGCTACATAAAACATACCTGCACGAAGACAAAAACACCTGACGGATAGAATGAAACTGCAAATTCATTCTCTGACAGTAGGTGCCGTTTATGGAATGTTTATGGAACGTATATGGAACACTGTACACAAAGCAACTCTACTTAAGTCTAAAGTATACTTTGCTATTTTATACAGTCGGAACGCGTAGCCTTTCAAAATATACTCCATTTGATAGTGTGCGCAAACGCAGGTGGTCGACACATGCACTTGTCCAGTGTCTGTGCTATTTTTCTCCAGAAGTTATGACTAGTAAATTAATAGTGATGTAATAGGGATTTGATAGTAATAGGGATGGGACGGTATGAAAATTTCATATCACGATTATAGTGACCAAAATTATCACGATTATCAATATTATCACAGTTTTGTTAAAATTAGATGGAAGTGTTCAAAAAGAACTGATGCACACACTGAAAACATTTCAACACGTGTTATATTTGAAAATCAACAAACAACAAATAAAACAAGCAGCTCTATGCACTTTTTTTAAGCAAGATTCTATTCTGTGGCATTTCCTTCCTTATAATGACCGTCGTCAATAGCAACGTATTATAACACACAGTGCTGAAGAATTAATGCATGAATTCATGATAATTCGTTTTTGATTGTATTGAATATGAAATCAGAGGACTTTACTATTAATACTACTATAACTTCTTGTGATCATCTTGTCTGGTCGATTGTTTTGTACGCTGTACACAGAGGCAGATTAAGGTGGTCAGGGGCCCCTAGGCTGCTCTTTGTGTAAGCTCTTTAGTGCCATACATGGTCCACACACAAATATGGTGAACTGGCATATACACACACATTGAGACAGCCAATACTACAGTGTTTCCTCTACATTCCTTCAAGTGGTGGACCACCACAGTACGAAAATTACCACCGCACCACATAGGTAAAATGAGAAATTGAACATTACAAACAAACCACAAATACAAACGAGCAGAATGCCCAGTGCTTAGAAGCATCCTTTTAATTGACAGAGATGGTAACTATGGATGTAACTATAAACAGCAAAGCAACAGAATTCCCTGCATTCACAGTTCAACTGCAAGCTGGTTTAGCTTTGGTTGGTTAAACCAACAGGTAGGCTACAGCATCTGCATCAGTGCAGAAAACTGCACTGTTTTACTGAGGCAAAATCACAATATCATTACTGAGACAACTACTGTGCAATACACTAAACTATGTATAAAACAAAGCCATAATAAAAACGGTGGGGATTCCCCTTCATTTCTGCTGAGGGCGCGGCTGACCCACGAGCAGGTGAACAATAGCTGCTTTTCCACCGTTGGGCCGAACAGTTCTTAGAATGGTAAGGAACAGTTCCAGTTGTGTTTCCACTTGAGCCTGGTATGGCACGGCACGATTACAAACCGTTCTCAGTCCGGAATAGAATCCATGAAGTGATGTTGCCACTCAGGATTTGTCACTTGTCTGTTGCCTGGCTACCAGTTTCTCTGTAGCTGGCTAAGCGCGCTATTTGAGCGACGTAAATACAGAATAATAACAAAATTAAAAGAAATACCTGGTCGCCCTTAATAACGCGAAATAACGTGAAAAAAATAGAAGCAGCATTAAAAAGCCAATGCTAGCTGGCAGCCGTCCTGCTGTGGAGTGGATCTCGTCTTCGACCGGATGAAGATTCAGCAGCCTTTAAGTATCCAGTCAATTTAGGGATTTTTTTTCTGTATATCTTGGTTACGTTGTGGTTTTTTACCATGTATTTTCCGTTTTTGTGCTCCACTATCGTACTTTCCTTCGGACATTTTGCCGCTATGTCGTCCTGCCCGTCAGTGACGTAAATGAAAATGATTGACATGATTTGACCAGCAGCTGATTGGACAGATCTATCCAATCACCTGCTTATTTTTTTATGTTTCTTATGGGCCAATGAGGGTCTTTTTTTGTTCGTGCTGAAGTAAATTAAAAATAATAAAAAAAATAGTCTGGCCAATCCAGGGCCTCTGCACACGTGGGGCCCCTAGGCTGCAGCCTACGCAAGCCTGTGCATTAATCCGCGCCTAGCTGTCTCAATATGTCCCCGTAATTATTTATGTGGTAAAAAAAAAAGTGTTATAAGTGTATGATGAATATATATTATTATCCCTTAAATGTCACCCTTAATAGTCTTGTTTGAACTTGTTCATTCGTCTTTGGCTCAAAGTTAACGTGCCTTGTGTTCGCTATATAACAGTGTGTGATGATGGTCATGAAGATGACTTGGTAGATTTGAAGAGTTTTCCCCTATTGCAGCCACATTCTTTGTTGATGTTCAGCAGACAGGATGACCATCCTCGATTAAGTTTCCCTCAGGACTTTTGTAAAAGCCAAAATATGACCACACCTCAGATTTGGTCCTTTCAGAAGGCAGAAAAATCTCCCGCCGCTGTCACTGCCTTCCGCCATTTCTTCTCATGAAAAAAACAACGTTGCATGCTGTGCCTGCACCTGACTAATGCTGACTGGACAGGATTTACAGCGAGTTTTCAAAATCGCGATAATAAAACACGGTTTTAATGATAATTCAATTTTAAACAATAATACTAACCACCAGTACATTTTATCGTGGTTTATCTTGAAACCGGTAATCGTCCCATTCCTAGTTATGACCGATAAAAATGTCTTTATTCTTTTAAACTAAAGTTGCAGCTATCTCATAACCCCCACAAGCACTTGTCAATGTGGGTGTCTGTTGTTGTTCCCGTTCTTTTTTAGTTTAGTTGTTTTACTGTGAAACAATGGCCCGGTCCAGTGTTGCCACCTTGTAGAACAACTGATTAGAGCAAAACTAATTCAGTGTGCATTTGTGACCTGCACGAACAAAGTATGCGTGGTTACAAAAATCGGGCGGGGAAAATTTGGGTGAAAAGAAAATGCCATTGAAACTTTCCTGAAGACAATTCCCTTCAGAGATACTTTAATATAAATCGCCACCCCCAGTTCAACAGTGAGCTTGCTGCTTCAGCATGTCCCGTCTCTGGCCTGTGTTAACGTCTTGTTTACAGACTTTGTAATGTTTCCACTCAAACAACATTTTGAGAAATGATTGCAATCCAGTTTGTGTGCATGTCCGGAACAAAGATCGACCAACATAAAACACAAAAACGGCCGGTTGCCGATCGTGTGTTTGGAGCAAAAAATGGACGAATGATTGATGGCTGGTTGACCGGTGCATATCTCTAGTAAAAATTACACTTCCTCTTGAATTACTTTTAAATAAATTATGTCAGCCACCAATACATTATGGAAAGATTATTCTTTGAGGTGCTATAGAGTGAAATAGTTACTTTGGATTTGTCGTCACTAAGGTCTGAGATTCATCCTAATTGCCAGATTTATATCAGAACATCCAGAGTTTTATGAACTATTGGCTTGAGGCTTTTCGGGACAGTTTCATGTGTTTGGCTGTCTAGCTGGGGTCATTAATTGGCAATCATTTGTTTGTGGCCGTGCAGTGTTGCAGAAGCTCGAGCTCACTTCAGTCGAATGCTAATGCATTAAGGAGTCTTTGATGTGCTGATGAGGGACGATCCTTGTGTGAAATAAGACTCCGTTTTTTTGCAAAGGCACATCGTGGTGTCCTTCCATTCAAAAACCCCTCCACAGGAGGCCAAATAGATCGGTGAGCCAAATCCCATTGTAGGCGTAGTGCAAGACTGAATTATCCCTCCAAGCCTCACACCCTCTTTGTCTAACGTCTATGTTTTAAATTGGCAAGGGAGAGATTCAGTCTGCGATACCTGTGGGGCTCCTGAGTCCTGCTGTTTTGTAATTTCTCAAATTAAATCCTTTTGCAACTCATCTTGCGCCTGACTGAGGGAATGTCAAGGGTAAAGGAGGGCCGGAATGTCTTTCGATTTTTTATGTCGTTTGCTTTTTTATGTTAATTATTTTAACAGGTTTAATCTGTCTCCCTCTCATCAGCAGTGACCACATGCCTCAAAGACATTACTAGTCCGTGGCAAATTGTGACACATTGTGAAATTGAGCCCCTGGTGTTCATCATATATGTAACATCAAAAGAACAGTTGCACTCATTAAAAGGGACCGTTTATCCTGACCTGAGAGGATGATCAAAGTCAGGATGTCTTTTCTTTGGATAACTCAACAGAGTTTCAGTATTTATTTTATCATAGGAAAATCTTTTTTTTTTTTAAATATGAAAAAAGGAATGCTGGAAACACTTAAATGCTCAATATGTGATATTTTTGGATTAAAATATCTAAAATCCACTTGAATAATGTTGTATATTTTGTTGACTTGTGTACTTGCATTATCACAAATGTTTCCAACAATGTTTAAATCCAGACAATTTTACCCATTGTAACGTCCTGTGTCATTGCGTCACCTGTCAATGACATCATATCTGCATTACCCTTGATTTCTGGTTTTGCTTCCATAGAAACCATGGAATACACATATATTATGTGTATTATTAGACAGGTGAGCAACTGTTTGGATACCTTTATCAGCAAAAATGTAATCAGTGTTATATGGCAGAATACGGTTAGCCTTATTGTTTAAATCTCTTGTTTTCTTGATTTACTGCGAGTTACATGTTTGTACCCCCCAAAAAATATCAGACAACAGTATTTAACCAAGTGGCCTACATGGCATAATTAGAAAGTGCTTTATTTGTAGCAACCGTAATACAGAATTGTATCCACTGTACAATGTTCTAAAATGAATTGAATGCCATTTAGCAACACAAGCCATCCAGCTTTTATTAATATGATATTCTAATATTGATCTAGCTTACTGCAGTGTGCAACAAGTGTCTCATAGCAGCCACCAAGCTAACGCACAATAACGTTAACAAAACTTTCAATACACTCAAATGTATTTTTAGTATGACTGTTTTGACCAAGTAAAACAGTGCTGCGTTACCAAACAATTTTAATTGCATTTGTCTTATGTTTAAGACTATACATAGCCTGTCTTCTCCATTAAAACAGTATGTAAACATTAGAACAACTGCATATCGGTCCACAAGGGGTGGAGAAAGAGGGGACTGCATTATTCCTCTCAGAAAAAGTAAATTTAGTCAGTCTGTATTTTTAGCCAGAGCAGCAAGGGAATAGAACTCCATCCCATTAACAATTAGAAGACTGGATACATATGGTTCTTTTAAATTTAATCTACAAAAATGGTTAGTTACAAATCAGCACTGTCAACATTAGTATCTTAATATTTTGCTTCTGTCGCTATCTCTTTTTTCCCTCCTAGTCTTATGTAGCACAATATATGTTTAGACAAAAATGTTCTATTAATGTATTTTTTTCACGTGGGATCATGTACCTGTGGTTTTATTTGATATTTTTGTTCCTATGTTTGCGGTTTCTTTTCTATCTCTCTCATTTTTCTCTTTTGTGTGTCTTATATTTGATCCTCTTTTCTTGTTTTTAGGTTGACTTTTTTACATCTCTGTCAAGGGTCTGCAGATGAAAAATAGTCTGTGGGCTAATTCTGGCACATTTACATTCATGTTTCTTAATGTGCATAGCCCCTGTAAACAAAAAAAACAAAAAAAATTACAATAATAATTTGTCAAATAAAGTGACCTGTATAAGTAGTTATTCAGCACTTGCGGCTGTTTCATTGGAGTGAAATAAAATGGTGTCATCAAGTTACACCTTTGTTATTGTTTTGAATAAGCAACATCTAGCGGCGAAACTTACATACTGTGGCTATAAAAACAACAACAAAAATGACCTTTTACCTAGTAGTTTTATTTTTAAAGGTTAATGTCATGTTACGCATCATTTCCATTGGTGTCTACGTAATAGTCTACCAACTGACAAATTTGGGTTACACTTTATTTTAAGGTGTCCTTGTTACAGTGTTGTTATACTTTTAAGCACTGACTTATATTAATTAACTACAGGTACTTAGGATTAGGGTTTGGTTTAGGGCAGGGGTGAGAGCTATTTATTAAAAATGAAAGTGACCAAAAGCTACTAATGTTATACAATACTTAGTCTCAATCTCTTAAATAATGTATCATTACTCTCATATTAACAATGTGAGAGTACTTTGGAAAAAAGTACTTTGCATGTTATACTGTAAAAACCTAGCGGCACCTTCAGATCTCTCTCTCTTGAATCCAACACGGAAGTGACCTAAACTGTGAGTCAATCCCATAGACCCCTATGTTAAAATGGCAACTTTACAGCAGAAAATAATGTTTACAGCCTGGTACAAAAGTGGTCTTGGTCTAAATAGCTAATTTTGCCCTCCATGATAACTGTGAGGGGGGTGATTATTTTATTTGATTTTATTTATTTATTTTTTATATCTCATCTGTTTAAATTATATTAAGCCTTAAAGTTTTGCATAATTAAGGGTGTGGCCACTTCAGTGACAGCTACACTACATCACTACATCACTACTTTATACAGTCTATGGTAAAAACACATAACTATAGTTGATTTTATAGTGCATCATAACTAGAGATAAAACTATGAAAATTTCATTTCATGATTATAGTGACTAAAATGATCATTGTTATCATGGTATTGTTAAAATGCACTGGAAATGTTCAAAAAGTACTGATGAAATCAGTTCACCAAGTTTTAGGTCGAAAACCAACAAACAACAAATAAAAATAGCAGCATTATCCACTTTTTGTTTGCATAAACATTAATATACTAACATTAAAATGATGGCCAGAGTGTATTGCAACATAACATGTTACCTACTAACATGTGCTACAAGTTCAAATAAAGTTTCGACAAAAAAAAAAGTTTTATAAAAGGTAAACTTCACATTTCAGCCTTTAAAAATTATGAAAAGGGAGTCAAAATTATAAATTGCTGTCATTTTCATCTGCTCCATAAACAAGGCTACCTCATTATCAAAAATGTTAAAATTTTTTGAATGCATATTAGCTTATTTCCCATCTGTCTTTTAAAATTACCAGTAAGAATTCGGTCCATTTTTCGCACTGTCTGGACAATAAAGGCAGAAGGATCATGATTGTTCATGGCCGATTCCATTTAAAAAGAAAAAAGCTAATTGGCCAATTCCAATACCAGCTGCCTATTATTATTATTATTTTTATTTTCTATTTAATTTATTATTTTGCTGGTGTCATGTGTTTCCCAGGTAAGCAACGGCCATCCACATGATGTAAAAGAAAATGTGATTCATCAGACCAGGCCAGATACTTCCATTACTGATGCTTCTGTCTCACTGTTGGCGCTTTCGTCACCCTGACTGGTCTGTGGCTATGAAGCCCCACATGCAACAAACTGCCATGCACTGTGTATTCTGACACCTTTCTATCAAAACCAGCATTAACTTCTTGAGCAATTTAAGCTACAGTAGCTCGTCTGTTTGATCGGACCACACGGGCCAGCCTTCACTCCCCACGTGCATCAATGAGCCTTGGCCGCCCATGACCCTGTTCACCACTGTTCTTTCCTCGGACCACTTTTAATAGATACTGACCACTGCAGACCGGGAACACCCCACAAGAGCTGCAGTTTTGGAGATGCTCTGACCCATTGTCAAATCCTAAAGCCTTGTTTATACTTTCGCCTGGCTGCGCGTTGCGAGCCTCCGCTAACTGCGCGCACTCCTCCCCAAACGGGTGAGGCGTTAATACTTGACGCACTCGCCGTTGTACTATTCTTTAAAACGACAGAGGGCGATTCGGAGTAATTGTTCTATAAACCATTAGGATTCGGCGGTGAGAAGTAAGGTACACACGTGACTGTTTATTTTAGTACACTTCACCAAAAACACTGCAAAAGAATAGTGTAAAACCCAGTAAACCTTGAGATTATTACTTGTGATATTAAAACAAAATATGGACAGGAGTATAATACAAGCATGTATAATACAAATAAATTAACGATTTCTTAAATATTTTCTAATTTCACTAAACATTTTCATTTAGTTAAACATTATTATTAAACATTTTTATTTTCATTAAAAAGGCTTATTTCTGCTTTTGTAGGCTCATTTTGTAAACATAAGCAACTCATTTAGATGCGCAAACTGGGTGCCTGTGTGGTTAGCTGTACCACTCGGCTAGATTCGCCTCGAAGTCGTGCATCTTTGGATGCGAAGTTGCGTGAAAGTTACAATATTTGCCGTGCACGACCGCCCACTCCACGATGACGTCATTTTTGAAGTGTTGAGTATAAACTAGTTTTTTCCTGCTTCTAACACATCAACTTTGAGGACAAAATGTTCACTTGCTGCCTAATATATCCCACCCACTAACAGGTGCCGTGATGAAGAGATAATCAGTGTTATTTACTTCATCTGTCAGTGGACATAATGTTATGCCCGATTGGTGTATACTTAGTAGCATTTTTTGTCTTTTGCATTGTATTGTTTTTGTGTTGTTTTAGTCCATGACCCTTTTAGAACTGGTGACAAGCCACCGGTTGAGAAGCTCCGCTCTGATCTACTGTCCCAGAGGGTTCTGATAGCAGGTGGGTGGGTGGGTGAGGCGTGTGGCAGGTGCGCTCTGCCTCTCGTCTATCATGGTCTGGTAATGAGATCTCGAGCACTGCTCTCGATGGCGAAGTGGCTTTGATATTAAAATCAACACCAGCTAATGTGCCTGGAACTGGATGCAGTGCATATCGATTTAATTCCTCTTATGATCCCCTGTGAAATTTTAAAAAGTCCTCTTTGAATATAGATATTAGAGTGGGTGGTGGTGCAGTTTGAATATGCATGGTTCTGTAATTGATGTCTGTTTAATTTATGAGGCCGGTTGAGCAGGCTCACATTTATGGGGTATACTTTTGCTTATCTTGGGTAGATTTTACTTGTCTTGACATGCTGTTTTGTGGTGTGTATGGAGTATAAAAGAAGTTAAGTATGGTTTAAGTATTTCATTTCTTTTCTTTTTTTTGTGAATGAGGTCTGCAAGTTGTGTGTGTTAGAATAATTGCTGACATTGTATTGCTCAAATCCCATAGCCGGTGACCCCTGTTAAAATTCCTTCCATTTTGACCCTGCTCCGATCTGTTTGATACGCGTCTTCTCTTGTTTTTTTTTTTACTTAAGCTCTTTTTAAATCTCTCACTGATTAAATAACTTCACTTTTCTGTATTAGTTCTTTTCTGTATTATACTCTGTAAATATTTAGGATTTGTCTTAAAAACCAGTTGCTCTACAGTTTGATGTTAGTTCGATTTTGTCTTTGCCCAGTGCTTTGGACCTTAGGACAAATTATGAGGAAGTGTCAGGCAGGCCCTGATCAAAGGGATTAGTCTTTCCAGTCTGCCGCTGATTTCAAAGGCCTTAGACCCAGGGCAGTGAACATCATAACTCCTGATCTCAGCATTTGCCAGGTTTGCAGATCATAAAGTGTATTTTAAAGCATGCATATGTCAGGTTTCAGTTCTCTCGTGTTCTTATTAATTGGATCACATTATGCTCACTGCAAGGCCACAAGGAACTACAGTGACTGGAATGGAGACTTTAATATACATCATGTAATTCACCAGGTTAGGTTGAAATTGTTTTATTAGGTTATAGTTTTTATATTTTCTTAAATGGGTATAGGTGTCAGACACTTAATAGTGTACTAATAATTATATTGAAGACTAATTGAATGACTAAAGTAAATAAAATGTTTTGTAAACCCTTTTTTTTTTCTTACATTGTCAATTTATATTGCACATATACATTTTAAACATTTAAGCCATTAGATTAAAAGATTTTTGATGATGTCACTCAAGTGTCTCCAAACTTTTGACTGGTAGCGAATGTGAATGTCTCGAAGACTTGTTTGTCCTGATTAGGGTTGGGTATCGTTTTTTTTTTTTTAACGATACCGGTGCCAAACCAATACTTAAATTTTTTTTTTAAAGAGCCACAAAACGACATTTAAATGAATGGCTTTTTATTGAAAAAAAACAATTTGAAATTGAAAAATGTATTACAATTTTAAAGTATACCTAAATATATAAATATAAATGAATACAAAACACAACAAATTTACAATAAAACCTAAGCCACCTAACCCAACAACAATAGGCCTAATTTAACACTAAATAACAGTTTTACAGTACTAATAACAGCAAAGTAGTCTGTATTCTTGGTATGCTACAAACCAGCTTCAAGTTTCAGCAATTCTTTTGCAGAACTATGACCATATTCTCTGGCTAAATATTTTAGAATGCATCGCCTTATTGTTTCCATGGCGACACATCGTGCTTCTCACGTGACACACAGTAGCCACAATAGTGCTGTATGACAGATGTATCGCTTTTATTTTTTTATTTTTTTAAATTCACATACTTGTTAACTATGTCATGAACCATCTGATATTCTGATATCACCTCAGAGAATTGGATCTGTCGGAGTTACATCACGTAAATACCTCCAAGTCTCATGAAATACATGAAAGTAACTTATCGGTGAACTGGTAGAAGAATAGAGTAAACTATATAGTTAACTATATAATGTGTATCTGAATATATGAATAAAACACGGTCAAATTATAACCGAAAGGATTGTTATTGACGCTTCCATAGACATCAGTGTGTATTTTTTGCTAGTTCTTGTGTGCAGTTAAATGTCTGGAACCTAAAATAAACGTTATGTGGTTGAAAACACTGAATAGTTGTGAAATGTGACAAGCACTGAACACGTCTGTCTCTGGCTCGGCGCCAGCCAAAGCGCAAAAGCACCTTTGAATTTAAGTGGCACCGAAATCTGCATTCTGATTCGGTCCAGTTACATACCAGTTATATAGGTATGTTTCGGTACCCAACCCTAGTCCTGATAAAACATGACAGAATTTTTTTTTGCCTATTTTTCAGTCACAAGTGAGAAGGCTTTTATCACTCTTTGAAGCAAATCCTTTGTTTATTTTTTTTTTTTTTTTTAAACATCTAATATCTTCTAATTTAATCTTTGTGTGCAAATGCACGAAAACCCTTTTTAATGTTAAATAAATAAGGTAACCAGTGGCCATCCAGTTATATGCAGCCATTTCCTTGAAAAGTGCTCTCTGATTTATTAGAAGATCCTGTACAATAGGAGCTTTAATGCGTTTTATTAATATGTTTTATTTTATGAAATTGGATGAAAGGGGTCATGGTAGTCATTAAGCAGATTAATGGTTTATGTTGGGTAAAGAAGATGCAATAAAGCTAAAAGTTAATGCTGTCATGGCTGCAGAAAGAGGCTGATGGGCAAAGCAAGCTGGGAAGCAACTAATAGACATAATTCAGTAAGGTAATGCCTGATAACCACAGACAAGATGGATATTGCTTGGCAATATTATGGAGTGTCGAAAGGTGCAGGCACATTTATGCACATTATTTATACCTAGTAATGAACACCATAATGAAAAGTGGACACAACTATAAATATGAAGCAGGAGTAGATCTTGCCTGATAGTCATTGGTGCAATTAATATGTCTCACCAAATTGCCAAATTTTCCCAGGAGTTTGCTTTTTACCCCACAGTGTAAATATCATGCAAAAACTTCTGTTTTAATCGTAGATGTGTGTCTTTGTGGAAAATTGTCTCCGGAGAGGAAATACAGCCTTTTTATGAGATTGTCTAAAGTACTTTACGGACTACTAATGAGCGAGGCTTGTCGAAAGGTCTTATTTTCAATAGCAACCCGTCCTGTTACAAATGTATTTCTTTTAATGATAATGCCTGGTCCATACACACTATTAAAATGACCTTCCTATATATACAGTAGCGTTTAATCACCAATCATGTGGATAGTCCCACACTTAGTTTTAAAATACTGCTGCAATTATGTATTATAACTTCAATATGAAGACACTAAACATCAGACATAAAGATCTGTAGCAATTTTATTACCAACTATTATTGCCCTACATCTTTCGCAAGGCTGTATTATGCTGTGTTGCACATTCAGGTGTAAGATATCTCGGCATGCTCCTGTAAGGTTGACTGCTGCCACGCAGTGTTTATTTGTCCATGCAGCTTGGGGTGTTGAAACATGGTTTTATTTAAACATGTGTATGTGTGTGAAAGCTGTGGCCTCTCGATGAGTGATTTGTCATTACTAGGGATCATGTCAGTCTGAGGTGATGGATCAGAGCCGGATCATGCCTCTGTACCCAGCATTCTCAATTCTGGATGTCTGTTTGCCCAGGTTTTTTTTGTCTTTGTCCTCTCTTTGTGTGTGCTTCTCTTAAGTGCTAGATTGGCCTTAACAGCAGATAACTCAAGCAAGGTTTGCAACGTATACAGAAGCCATCTTGGTCTTCATAATAGTTGCTATTTCCAGGGTTTGGAGAGACAAAGAGACAAAAATGGAAGGCTGGGCATTGACACAAATTTTAAGATTTTAAGATTTTAATTTGGTTCAATATCGATTTAATTGTGGCCTATCAGGTACAGTACATGGCAAATTTACTCCATGAAAAAATATCTCTCAACTAATGCTGTAAACTATACAATGAATATTAAAATGTATAGTGATGTTATTAAAATGTATATTAAATGTTAAATGTAACTGATTTGTAGGCTCATTACATTTACAGAAGGAAGTTTTCATCATAATAACGTTATAATAGTTAACATATAAGTTTCTTTCTTTTTTTTAAATAAACATTTAAATTGTGTCTGTCATAAAAACATGACTCTAAAAACAGTAAAAACAATAAATATGCAATAGTGCATATATTTAGCAAAATGCTGCTCCTCTAGATTTAATTTTTCTAGCTTACTAATGAGTTTATGGACATGGCTTTTCTGAAACATTACTTGACATTGTTTTAGGGATGAAACGGTATGAAAATTTCATATCACGATTATAGTGACCCAGATGATCACGATTATCAATATTATCACGGTTTTGTTCAAATGAGATGAAAGTGTTCAAAAAGAACTGATGCACACACTGAAAACATTTCAACAAGTTTTATATTTGAAAATCAACAAATAAAACAAGCAGCTCTGTGCACTTTTTTAAGCAAGATTCTATTCTGTGGGATTTCCGTCGTCAATAGCAACGCATTATCCACGCGTCACAACGGACGCGCGCTCTCGTTTCATTCAAATGCGCCTTGTGTCTGTTTTTGATTGTATTGAAAATGAAATCAGAGGACTTTACTATTAATACTGCTATAATTATTACTAGCCTATAACTTGTTGTGATCATCTTGTCTGGTCGATTGTTTTGTACGCTGTACAAAATGGATTTATATACAGGTAAGATTTAAAACATTAATCTCAATTCAATATGTCCCCTTAATTATGTGGTAAAGAAAATCTGTGTAATAAGTGTACGTTACAATGAATATGCATTATTATCCCTTAAATGTCACCCTAGTCTTGTCTGAACTTGTTCGTTCGTCTTTGGCTCAAGCTTCACGTTATTATTTCCCAGACGTAGTTTTAGTATTGAGGTCAAAGTCCACTTGCCTTGCGTTCGCAGATTTGAAGTGTTTCCCGCTAGCAGCGACTTTCTTTGTTGATGATCAGCAGACGGGGTGAGATCCTCGATTTAGTTTCCCTCGGGACTTTTGTAAAAGCCAAAATATGACCACACCTCAGATTTGGTCCTTTCAGAAGGCTGAAAAATCTCCCGCCGCTGTCACTGCCTTCCGCCATTTCTTGTTCAAAAAACAACGCTGCGCGCTGCGCCTGCAAAAGACTGACGCTGACTGGACATAATTTACCGCGAGTTTTCAAAATCGTGATAATCAAACATGGTTTTAATGATAATTACATTTTAAATGACCGTCAGTAGATTTTATCGTGGTTTATCGTGAAACCGGAAATCGTTCCATCCCTACATTGGAATGGAGAAATTGATATTTTGGTAACACTTTACAATAAGGTTTTATCAGTTCACATTAATTAATGTATTAACTAACATGAACTAACTATGAACAAAACATTTGTTACAGTATTTCTTAATCTTTGTTAATGCTAGTTAATAAAAAGTTGTTCATTTTAGTTCACAGTGCATTAACTAATGTTAAACAACTTTTGATTTTAATGTATTAGTAAATGTTGAAATTAATATTAATCAATGCTGTAGAATTAATTCTTAATTCATGTTAACAAAAGTAGTTAACTAATGTTAAATAACAAAACTAGGGCTGTCAATTTAACGCGTTAAGATTAATTAGTTATGGTAAAAAAAAATAATGCGTTAAAATTTACGTACATTGCGTACAAGCCCCGCCCCAGACCTAACTTACCTCGGTCATCTTACAATTCATTCAGTTGATTGATGAAGAATATGATGCAGGGCAACAACTGACTGTGTGATGAAGCCTATAGAATGCAGTTAGAATGTCCCTTGGGGCAAAAATGTTTTAGTCTTAGGGCGTTTTTACACTGGGCACGTTTGTTGTGGTCCGCGTCAGAGCGCGATTGTTCCCGCCGGTGCTATGCGTGAATACACTGCAGGCTCTCGCTCGTATCCAAGGTAAATCAACAACACTATCATCCCATTCACGTGAATCGCGGCACAGTTTCAGGGCAAGTTGCTCAACTGAACTCAGACCACCTCCTTCAGGCAGTCTCGAATTCGGTACCCTGAGCTCAGCTCACCCGGGTCCACATGACAACTTTCACGTTTTCGTGTGAAAACGGCCTCACATTTACATCATGATATATAAGCAATATCTCACAAGTTCTGTTTTTCTGTCCAGAATAGCACGAGTGCAAATGCGATAGTGATCTACTGATCTTATACAACAGTTTAATAAAATAAATAAGTTAATATTGTGTTGTCTTAGACTTTTCTTAGTCTTTAGTCTGTTTTGCCAACGAAAATATTAAGACAAAGCGCAGAACTGTTTGTCTCTGCCACAGTGGCATTTCATTTCTGAATCCGCGTTTTGAACGAATTGGGTGAACCAATGATTCAATGGACCATAAAGAGAACCATTTACCTCACTCCTGAATGAAAGAATCGAATGAATCAATGACTCAATGACTCAATTAAACATTTACCGCCACCTACTGGCAGTTTGTTATTTAGAGTATAATTTCATATATAAAAATATTTCTTTCTGAAGCTACTTTTTGTAATGTCTATTCATTTTTATTTTTATTTTTTTTTTATAAATAATGACTTTAAATGATCTTTTGGGAGTAATTTAAAACGTAATTAGATTTTTTTTTTAAATGTATCGCTTGACAGCCCTAAATAAAATGGTAAAGTGTTACCGATATTTTTAACCCAGCCCTAAATGCAATGAAAAGTGAATTGTACTTTCCCTTAACTCTTAAAACAGGAATATATGTTTACGTGTTGAAATTTTATTTAATATACTTATTTTTAATATACTTATGGGTTGAATTTTTGAATTTGCAGTATCAGTCAGAAGTTTGGTCATGCTTGACTGAAATTATTATTATACAAGTAGTTCCTATTTTAATGAAGTTGAGAAAATTTAATAGTTTAATGTTTTTATGATCATTCAGAGATGTAACGATGAATACGTTTCCAAATTTTTGACTGCAAGTGTACATCGACCTTCTAGTCTGTTCTCTGCTTCTGGTCACATGGGGTCAAATATTTATTAGTCTGGAGGTTATAACTCCACCGGGGAAGATCCTGGGAAATATCAATCAGACCATGGCATTTTTAGTGTCAAAACCTCTATAAGAAGAAGACAGCAATTTAGACAGCTCTGGAGATAATATAGCACCATGGCCTTGACATAAAATGATTTTATTTGAAAAACCATCAACATTGTCAATGTCTGGGCTATGAAAGCAATAGAGCAAATGAAACAAACTTGTCACTGGTAATAGAATTTCCCTTTACTGCAGCCAAAATGACTTTGGTGGTCAGGGGATGGCAAGCGCTGAATCGATTTGCTATCCCTGATCATCCTCTACCCCCGAGTTTAGGTGCGAGTCACCAGACGCACTTCTTTCAGGGTGCTCCTCTGTGTGTCACAGGCTGTTATATGTGAATATGAATTCCCCACGTCCCGCTTTGCGCCTCCAAACGCCTATAAACACAGCCTAGCAGCCCACTGTCTGATTCATTATCTCTGAGAAAAGAGCAAGACCTACCGTCTCACTGCTCCTAGAGTCAATCTCCGCTCCAAACCACTGCTTCCACCTGACCCGCCGGGAAAAGGCCCAATCACCACTTACACACAGACAGTGTTCCCCAGCAGGAGAGAAACTGAGAATGGCAAATAAATGGGCAGTTTTAAATCGGTAATAGTCCACCTTCCTATTTTTTCCTGTAAGTGTTAAGTAAAATAGCTGAATGAATATGATCAGAATGATGAAATGGCACTGGTTAATAGTTCTGTTTTCAGGATTCTCATTACTTAAGGCCTGGTATTGGACCTAATGAGCAGTTTTACAAAGGAAATGCATTAAGATTAGCTTTAATATCCCTTCAAATGTCAATAGGCACACATTATATAAACTGCTTATATGTGATAAAGAAAATAAACACAAGAATATCCATAATGATCTTTTAAAAAGCCTGTTGAATGAAGCCGAAAGATGATCACCCCAAAGTATCATTAAACAATTATATCTAATTTAATAGCTTAACCTCATTGGCACATCCTCCTTTTCATTTAATATCTGAACACTCTACCATCACTCGGGAGGCAAAGCAACTAAGCTTTGATCTTGAGTGGTAATAATGCACGGTCAGTGTTTTCAGCAGTAGGTGGCAGTATGACACTGCAGCAGTACTCTGTGTCCATCCGGCTTGCTTAAACTACCCTGATGCATGTTTATGTTGAATGGACTTTAGTGTATTGGCTGCAGTCTGCCCAGCCTTGCAAACAGTCCCACACAAATAGATATATAGACCTGTGATGACTACTCCAATGAGATATAGCGAGAAGATCAATATTTATACTGCTGCATTGGTCTCTGAATTGAGATTGGGATTTCTCTTTCAATATGTGTAGGATGGCTTTAGAGAGCCATCTTAGACAGTGCTGTCATTTTTGGGGACAGTACCAACTTTGCTGCTTGTGTACATGATGATATGGATGCTGAATTGGAGTGGACAGATAAACAAACACACAAATAGACAGATTTTTCAAATATTAAGAGTCTCTTGCCATTCTCAGCCCTTTTCAACCACTGAAGCCAGCTATAATTATTGTGGGCTGTTAAATAGATTAGTTTTTGAAAGAGAAATTATTCTTCACTCAATTAAATGTTGTAAGGTTAGTGAACTCTCAGCATTAGGGAGCTAGTCCAGCTTGATAATTGAATAGCTCTTGATTGTCTCTTTCAAAAGGACCCTGTTTATAGGCCAGCAGTATAATAGAAAATTATTGAACACCTTTGGGGAAAAGATAAGAGGCAATGTCCCATTTTAATGAACCAATTGTGTTGGAGAAAAGAAAATAATTATTCTCCTAAATATTGCATATTGTAATTGCCAGAAATATTTAGCGGCCTAGTCAGGAGGAGACAATAAGTTGTTTAAATGGTCATTTTAACAGATTTTCTAAGGAAAACTGCATTATTCTAGCACTGTGACATAACACAAGTAAATTGGCTACATTTGATTTAGTGATGTCAAAATTGAGTTAAGGAAAGACGTTTGATGTCTGACAGCCCTGAATGAATCAGTTACGAACTCTACCTCCTTTTTGAGCATCCTCAGAACATTAGAACCAGGGCTCGAATTTTGGCGCGGATTGCGGGTATTGCGCATAATTTTAAACATGTATTCACTTTAGCGTATAGGTTGTATGAGTAAATTAATCCACACAGATTATAAAATCAAATCAGTCATTTTAAAACTTTCTGCAAGATGTCATTTCACAAACCGCGTGAGTGATTCAGCTGCGTCTTCTCTCTCTATCTCTCAAAATGTGCTTAACATCACCACATTGCATAAGTGTTAAGCTACAGGCATTGGTACTAGACTCTAGATGAAATTTTCACTTGCACAATCGGGCCAGTGATGCATCGTCAGTAACGTTTATTTAATTAAAACGTTTCATTTAATTAAAATTATTTAATTTAAAGTGATTTTAAACTGTTCGGTACTTGCATGCTCTGAGATATTTTCTCTGCGCACATATAATATATATCGTAAAGCCGCATCACAAACAGCTCGTGATTAACAAAACAAAGTTATTTTTCATGGATTACAGCGCTTTATCGGTAATAAACACAACATTATGTCAAAATTCCGGTCTTGGTGAGTATCCCATTTTCCAAACTTACATTAGTGTTGCCTTAATGACTTCTAAACCCATCATAAAAGTCAATTATTTTATTATGGTTGTGATTTAAGATGGTAGTTGTGGTATTTGCACTACTGTTCAAATGTTTGGGGTCGCTAAGAATTCTTTGTTTTTGAAAGAAGTCTCTTTACGTTCACAAAGGCTTGATTTATTTGATCAAAATGGTAATACTGTGATATATTATTACTATTTAAAATAACTTTTCTATTTTGAAAATGTAATTTATTCCTGATGCATTATAAATGTATTTATTTCTTTTTAATAGCAGAATGTGTTAATTCCTTTAAAAAAAAAAAATGCAATTACAATTTAAATACAATTTTAACATTACACTAGAAAAGAATCTCCAATGTAAATGTTTCTGTAGTTCTGTTTATAGGTGCACCATGAAAATGTGCCATGGTTTTTATATCACTTCTGAGGATATTTCGTCAAATCTGTTATATTTGGATGTTATATGAATATGCAAGTAAGTACAAAAGCAGTATGCCACAATATTTTATATTACAGTAATGTGTGAATTACATAAGTTTGTATGATTAATTTTTACACCGCACAATTGAATACAGAATGCAAATTGACATGATACAAGCACAAAGATAATCTGTCAAAACCATGTGACAGAAGTCATATAAAATGTGACAATGAAAATTTACACTTACTCATGAATTTCTTATGAAAAATTCTGCCAAACAACATGAAGACATAAAAAGATAAGAGGCTTTATGAAGTTCCCAGAAACAATGACTGTGGATAACCACGGCTACACCCCCCCCCCAAAATAAAAAATAAACAAAGCGAAAACAAAATATCAGAATAATTTTGTCGAGGTACAAAGATAAATATCTGTAAGAAAGTAATCCGTTATTTTAATATTTCACTCATGACAAAAGAGAGGAGAGGTGAATAAAGAAGAGAGAAGGCATGCTGAGCTATGCAGAGCAGACATTTGGGCATTCTTCTCTGTTTTTGATCTGCCATTCCATTCAACTGTCTCATCAGCAGTTCTTTCTGAACATTTAATGGGAATAGTTCTGCAATCATGTGGAGTGAATTAGTGAGCTTGTCACCAGCGGACCATTGAAGACACATTATACAGTAAAGCTCGTGCTGGGCCCTGGAACGGAACCAAACTCATTACGGAGAGGAGAGAATGAAGAGGGGAACAGTCTCGTGCTCATGAACGGTTGGCTTGTCTGGAGAAGTTCATTAAAGGGTAAGTTAACCCAAAAATAAAAATTCTGGCATCTATTCACCCTCGTGTTGTTCCAAACCTGTAAGCAATTGAAGATCTTTTTGATGAAATCTGAGAGATTTCTGTCCCTCCATTGACAGCTACACAACCACTTCAAAAAGTTCATAAAGAGCATGTATGCTTGAGCACCTGTTTACCATGACTGATGTGTGTGTGTTGATGAATGTTTGAGTAAAAGCCTAAATTAAATCTGTTCAGTATATAAAGCGATCATACCTCTTCAAAAAAATTTGGTTTAAACCATTCAATTCATATGGAATTTACAACCTCTTTATGAACTTTTTGAAGTGTCAAAGTGGTAGTTGCATTGCTGTGAATGGAGGGACAGATCAGATTTTATTAAAAATATCTTAATTTGTTTTTTGAAGATGAGCGAAAGTTACAGGTTAGGAACGACATGAGGGTAATTAATGAACTAACCCTTTAATATCAGCTGTAGAGGATTTGGATGTGTTACACACAAAGTTGTAGTAAAAAAATAAAATAAGCTGCTATGATTTGAATCGCTGCATGATAGACTTTTGTCAGCTATTGTACATCGTCTCTTCATCTATCCCAACATACCTTTTAGGTGCTGTGGAGAGAGAGAGAGAGAGAAAGAAGGGGAGAGTGGATGGCATAATTTTGTGTGGAGGGCGTGTGCTGTCTTACAGCTGTTCCTGGTGTCCAAGGGCACTCAGTTTCTTGATGTCATCACCCCAGGACCCCTGCCAGCTGTTTACACTCTGGTTGTCATTCCAAATCATTCCAAATCATTAGGCAGCTCTCAGACAATCCTGAAGGTCTCTGAGGAAGTCAAATATGCGTGCTGTGACCTCCTGTTCACTGAAACATCCCCAGAAGATAAAAAGGGATGTTTGCTAATATTGCCTATTTTTTTAGTCAGCTTTTAGTAACTATCAGTAAGTTATAAATAATTTACAGGGATGCAAACTTGTCACCTTTCGGTGGCCATCAAAAAGTGATGGCCAATCAGAGGTGTTTACTGTAGGTAAGTCAGAATCCACTCTGAACGAGTGAACGCAAGTTCACTGACTGCTGTAGCGAATTAGCTCAAAGGGGAAATATTAATAATTATTCATAACTCATTATGATTATTCATTGATTAATTATGAATATTTGAATCAGTTAATGAGATTAACTTGATGTAGCTACATTAACATTACAATCAATCAATCAGTTCATCCTGTGAACATTTGGTATTGATTATGGATTAATTCTAAGAAAAGGGTATTTTTCATGGCCACAGAAAAATAATGCTTTCTTTGCATTTACAACGTTTAGAGTATGTAACATAATCCATCATTTAAGTGACAATTTGTTTGCAGGCAGGGAGTCAGAACCAGATATGTATGTTGCACACGACTTGAAGTGTTGGGCCTGCCGGCCCGTGACCGTGTGGTCGGGGTTTCCTGTCTTGATGGCTTGATGTGTGTGTAGGCCTTACCAGCCTGGCCTGCTTGGCCAGCTGAGAGCCAGCCCAGGTGACGCATTGGTTGTTGGTCCAGAGAGAGAAGAGGAGGCGTTGAAGAGTGTCTCTCTTTAAAGGTCTGGGACAGGTCACACCTCTCAGGGTTGACTTGACCAATGAGAAAGGTTAAATTTCCAAGCGGGAAGATTCTTCTGTTGGAGATTTTATGGCTGTTTGTTTCAGCGTGCTCATTTGCATGTGCATCTGGATTGGTTGTCGATGAAGAAACTATTAAAGATTCTTGTAATACTAAAATGTTGCGTAGCTATCGACACATCATATACATGATCATTTCAATCTTCAAAGTACAAATTTATAGAGACCAAACATGCCATACACATGATTTTCGTTAACTATAGTATGCAATTCTGAAGCATAAATCTAACAGATTGAACTAATACATAGGCCAAACCCTATAAAAGAAAAATGAGATGAATATATAATATATTGAACAAATAATTGTCTGATTTGTCTCAGTCGCTACACTGCGTTCTACATGCTTGCAAATCCTCTCATTATAACACCAAAGCGTAGACACTATGTAATGAAGAGATTCATTATGTAGTTCGATTTATTGATTTTAACAGGAGTTTTCGCACGAGTAAGCTTAGTCAGTCGTGCTATATAGGGAGCGCTATTTGCTCATTTTCTGTATATAATCCATTCACAATTTAAATAAAAGTTTTGTTTATGCTTCCAAGAGGACCAACGTCCATGCAGGGCCGCTGCTGGCCAAATAGGTGCCCTAAGCAGAATTGTATTGTGGTGCCCCCCCCCCCAAATATTATGGAACTACACTTACTTTAGGGGTCAAAATAGAACTTTAATAAAATACATTGTAATTACAGTCATTTACAATTGTAGCTCTACAGCAAGAAAATACAAACTAAAATGATACATATTAACCAAGCGGCAACCTCCCCCAGTTTCCCCCTTGAAGCCAATATGGAAGTGACTTAAACTGCAATTCATCGACTGGCCACTAGGGACAGGCTCCAAAAGGGAGCAGAATCTCATTGAGCCCCATGTTAAAATGCCCAACTTTACAGCAGAAAAAAACATGTTTACAGCCTGGTACAAGTTGTGGTTTTGGCCTATACGACTAATTTTGCCCTTCATGACAACTGTGAGGGGGGTGAATTTTTTTATAACTCATTCGTTTACATTATATAAAGCCTAAAAGTTCTGCATAATTAGGGGCGTGGCCACTTTGAGTGACAGGTGGACAGCCAATTATCTGCTGTCTGTTAGTCATCGCGTCACCTCAGCTCCGCCCACGTGCTGCCTCTTTGCCCATATTCTGTTATCCGGAAGTGACGCGCATGATGCGCTGCCAAGATGGCAATGGCCAGCTCGTCCCTACTTTACGTTTCAAAACTGCTCTTCAGAATCCTATGGGTGACGTCACGGACACTACGTCCATATTTTTTTACAGTCTATGGCTGCAACTAACAATTATTTTGATAATTGATTAGTTGGCCAATTATTTTTTCGATTAATCGGATAAAAAGCCAATTATTTAAAAAAAATTATTGACAAGAAACACTATTCCACATCCTGCCCAATGCTGTCCTTCAAAAAAACGTGTCAGCTGAGTGCTATGAACACATACATAGTGAATATATCTACCCTTACATAAATTAACCATGGTTTTACAATGAACAAAACAAACAATAATAATAATAGTAATAATAAATAAATAACAGGGTTATTGTAGTTATTCAATGGTAACCACAAATTAACCATGGTTTTGCTTCAAATCCATAGTTTAACTATATGGTATTTGTGTGGTTATACAAATGGTAATCAATATGGCAAAAACATGGTTAATTTTCGTAAGGGTATATCTGTGCTATACATTATGTGCAAAAAAGTTACTAAGCAAAAGAAAAGTATAAATCCCTACATTAAAATGATATTAAATAAAAAAACACAAACACAAGCTCAGTGTTAGCAGATAAGAGGAATGT
This sequence comes from Rhinogobio ventralis, assembly GCA_039654625.1. Lineage (NCBI taxonomy): Eukaryota > Metazoa > Chordata > Actinopteri > Cypriniformes > Gobionidae > Rhinogobio > Rhinogobio ventralis. The sequence goes on from CM077198.1 coordinate 15,089,465, forward strand.
TCAGGAACACACACACATTCGCTATGGACACAGTAATCATTACTGTCATTCCTTTATTCTGTAAGTAGGCTATAAGAACATCTTACATTTATATTAAATGACACGCTGTTATCCCTTTACAGTTACTACTCTCATAAAATACCTGAATTACATGTTGACTTTTAAAACTAAAATGTAGCGTCCAACAGCAGACATTTCAGCTAAATGAATGCGTTCTCTGTGTTTGACGCAAACGCGTGCACCTGTGCCTGTTCAGTGAAGTTTGAAGCTTGCAGACTGTTAGACTTTCATGCAAAATGGAAATACTCATGTGAATTAGTAACATTTACAGATAAAGATATAATCTGTAAAATGAACGTTTTGCACAGAGGACGCACACGCATCAGTCAAAGCGCATGACAGGGTATGTTAAACGCTAATGAAGCCTTCAAGTCAGCCACAAACAGTGGGCCGGGCGCGTATTCAAGAATGGTGCGTCGCGTATGCTTACTGCCTAGTGCATTCATCATAAAATGCATTTTTTAAATATTATATTTATGTTTATGTTAATATTAATATAGAATAAATGGTTTATTTTATGTATTTATTTAAAAAAAAAAAATGTTTTGAGCAACCGAGATGGTGCTCTCCCCTGGGAATTAAAAGTTGAACATATTTTAACTTGAGTGGCGTGTATTTATAATCAATTGTTATTTGATGCGGCAAGTTACATTTCAAAGGGTGATTTTTCTCTATTTTGATCATTACCGTAGACATCAGATTATATCCGAACTATAATCTTTTATCCCAGTACTAGTTCTGTAACACAGAAGTAACAACACTGTGGTTACGCAGATTTGAATGTTCAGGTGTGATTTTTGCCAAAGGTTTAATAGACAGGCGAAATTTAGGAATGAGATTGCGTGATTGTTTGTATCGAGATCACAATCTTTTAACGATTTATCGTGAAGCTCGAATGTGTGCTAAAATGATTAAGTTAAGTGTTTCTTACGAATTGTCAACCCTTTTATAACATGCCAATGCTAAATTTGTAACAGGACTATAGTTCGTGAGGCGTTTTCTTAGTTGTATCATTATTTTGGAGCAGTAAATGTTACATCTTCAGAGTCGCGCGGTAAAGCACAGCTTGTTTGCTGATTCACATAGGGAATGGAGCGCATGCATGTGGCACAAAAGAATTTGACTTTGAGGAGAAGGTCAGAGCTGAATCAACGACAGCCACTCACTCAAGCAGCAGAAAAAAGGGTGTCATGGAAGACCAGCTATATCCGCTTAACATTAATGTGCTTCCTGCATGGAAATGCTTATTGCTATTCACTTTGAGAGTCTGAAAATGGTGATTAAATTTTTATTGTCCAAATTAGAATTTTAATTTAAAATGTAAGATCAAAAGACTCAATTTCTATGGCCCGCCAGCAGAAGTAATCCTTCATGGCCTGGCAGTGTGGCACCAGGGACTTGCCCTTACTTTGAGCTCATTCGAGACGTGACTGTCCTCTTCACAACTCTTTCTTTCATTCATTCATTCGTTACTACTTTTGTTTCTCACAGTCTTTCCTGCACAGCTTCTACATTTGAGCTTGTGTGACTATAACTTTAGGTTAAAGGATTAGTTCACTTTAAAATGAAAATTACATGTTAGAGGGGTCACGATGAATCAGACCTGTAATCAAGCACATTACCTGCCTAATTACCCTCATAGTCTACAAGACCAGAGACCAGAGAAGTGCATGGTGACCTTCACACCTACATAAACACACACTCATCTGCTTATGTTCATACAATTACTTTTATATTGGGCAATGTGTTGAATTGTACCTGCACAGAAAAAAAAATGCTACTCTGTAATAGAACAATGGAGCAATTTACTGAGGTTTTATGATATAATCTTCATTGTTTTGTTAGCTGTGCAGCTGTAATTGTGGAATATTTCATCTGGTTAATTGGAGTGTGAGGAACACAAGCAGTCTGTGGATGGAGCATTGTAAGGGTACATCTGAGCTGGGCTCTGCAGTGCTGGATGTTGGGGATTGTGTGAACACCGCCTGTGGGAGTAGCAGCTGATTAGTGCAGGAAGTGCAGCCAGCAGCGGCCTGGGTTAATGAGAGGAGATAAATTAACAGGCCAGGCGTAAATCAGCTTTATTGAATGAACTCCCACCATTACAAAAGATTTGTTTTGCAATAACTTTGCCAAGATCAGTCAAATGAGCAAGTCTGGGATGCTGGTGATTGAGTCCAAACAAATGTTTTCGATCCCTTGTTAAGATGACTCTCAGATGGGGTTTGATCGAAATCAAAATTTTGTTTTAGGTATGATACAAGCCCTCTGGTACCTCAGCATCAGTTTACAGAATTGATGTCTATACTACAAAAAAAAAAGCCTCTGTGGCTGAAAAAAGAAAACAATTTCATAAGGGTGACTGTTAATCTGCACACTGATTACATAATATACAGTAACTTTCCCCTTGCTTATGTAAACTTAATAGAAATTCATAATTTGAGATGAAAATCTGATAGAGGGGAAAAAAAATCATACTTGTTGGCCTATGGATGATAATTCATTTTTACCATAAAGTATGCAGGTGACTTGCCCTTTGTTGAACATCCCATCTGGTTTTAAATGATAGATAAATTACAGAACAGTCATAATGTCAGTATTTATAACTCATCATAACTTATACACTTCATGCTGCCTTCTGTGCTGCGGAATAGCAGCACATTTCCTGTCAGGTGCTGAAATTGGCAAAATCATGATTCATGATAACGTTTATAGAAGTTTATATTTCAGTTTTCAATTTTTCTTACATATGAAATTCTCTCTCAGCCAGCACCGTCAAGTTAGCTTATTAAAATATTGTAATTTATTAAATCCATCACTGAAACGAATAAAACTTGATGTTGATTCATTAACCATCTTCAATCAATCATTAAAGGATCCATCAAATGTTAACTCAACCAATCTCAGTTTGTAATTCTTTTGGAATGAGTCATTGAAAGGACCAGCTTATATGAATCAGTTGTTCTTGAATAGAACTGCACAGGTTGTTCTGTATAATTTTTCAGTCTGTATAAAAGGAAAGAACAACATTTAGTGGGATTGTGTGTCTATTTCTGTACATATGAAAGCCATTTGCTCTCACATATGAATATACAACATATATTCAGATTCTTTTCTCTATGCCTATTCATTACAAAGTAATATTTGACCTTGTCATCATTTCATAAACTCTCCCAAATCCCTACTTTTCATCTGCACTGACTCAAACAAGGCCCGTGCTCTGGTATTGATGAGTAAATATGGGTTATTGATCTAGAGCAGGACCACTGACAACAAACAAGGCTTCGGTGTTCTGAACGGTGTCTTGTGCTATGTTTGTTAATGTGTATACAGACTGGCTAATCAGGAATCAGGCATTCATACCATGCAGGGTTATTTATGTTAATGACATCTATAAACGGTGCCTTTTGCTATCTTGGAGTGTCAGCATTCTCGTCCGACATAGATCTGTTCTCTCTCTGCGGCAAACATTGTAGTGGGTAGCGCAAAACTAAATGGGAGTAAATTATCAGCCGTCTGTGAGGTAATGATGAAGCTATGTGGGGCATTCGACACAATTACAGTTGATATAGAGAAGTGGAGGGCCACTGTTGACTCATTGTTAGCAGATATCAGCAGACAACGATAACTCCTTACACACAAATTGCCCCATGACCTCAACATGGTTCGGACCCATCTTGATTGAGATGGCATGTAACAGTTTCAAATATATTGTCTTGGGATCGTTGGGGCCCTTTTTTCCATTTGTAACCATTTTATCTGGATAAAACATTAAATTATATAATGGTTACATTGACATGGCATGAAATGCCAACAAATGTGATGGGTTTTACAATAATGTACCCACCACACTAATTCAAAAATGTACAAAAAAACATAAAGTGGCATTTTGGGGTTATGGAAACAACAGTTACCATGGTGAATACACAATAACAACATGAACTGTTAGGCTGTGTGTCCACCAAAGAGTTTTTCCACGTGGCTGGCGTATCCAATTGTTTTCAATGGGACCACGGCGTTTTTAGAACGCCATGAGCAGGAGCACTCTGCGTTTTTAACTGGTCGCCGAGAACTGAAGAATGTTCAACTTTGAATAAAACGCAGCGCTCATCACTGTCACTTTTTACCCAACCGACCAATCACATTGGAGGAGGGGCGGGACAAATACAACACCGACATCCTGCTTGTACAACAGATGACAACAACAAGCATAATAACGGAACAAAATTATTTAAAACAAAAGCCAGAGCAAATACTTTACATTGTATCTGTATTTGTATATAGAATCAATACAGAAACAAACCATCTGTGAAATGAGATACTAGTAACACTTCCGCGGATATTCCGTATCATAACAAGCAAAGAGTCTCAACTGAAAGAAAAAACGCTGCACTCTTTTCAGCTGGCTAAAAACGCTTTGGTGGCCTTAATGAAACATGAAAACTGCTCCTGATGAATAGAATGAATATCATATCTGCATGCAAATCCTTCCCAGCTAACACGTATACCAGTTACGTGATTTATTTGTACTTTACTTTTATTTCATGACTTACTAATTGACAACGTAACGTTGCATGTTGGTAGTTTCTCTTTGCGCTTTTATAAACGAAGTGATATACAGCGCGCGCCGCCGCATTTGCGCGTGCAATTGAATAGTGCGCGCAACGAGCACAGTATAGCAGCTGACAGGACAGGAAAGCTTGGTTTTCTGAGGTGAGAGAGACTTTTTCTTTCATAACAATACGTAAATAATGTTAGAATAATGACACTGACATATCCACCTTTTTCCTGAGTATACGATGAGTGCCGCCATGAGGAATTCCAATTCCATTTTATGCTAGACTGGCAAAAGAAACGAGCTTGGCTTGCAGCACTTAAGTTAAAATACTCCCCAAAGAGGGTATATGTGCGCTCTAATCATTTTGAGGACAAAATCCCACAAACTTTATCCCGATTGCGAGCTGCATGTGTTGGATATGAACGCTCATATGTTTCAGTGCAGCTAACGTCTGGCAGCTTCGTGTCATCTACACACTCATTAAACATTGAGGCACTGACAAAAGACGGACATTGTGACACTGTGGATGGCACTGTGGATCCACGTGCTTTTTAAACCATTTTCATATGTTGAACATGACGTTATCAGCTCGGACAATACACTTATTTTACTAGAAACACTGGAGACCGGAAATGTAAAGCATCATTCCAGTATGAGTCGGGTGAGACTTACACGTTCAGAAAAATGTGGATAGCCTGACAACATATCATCTGACTGCAGATACTGAAATGAGACAACACGTTTTTCACACTCAGATCGGTCTCGTGGCCCACTTTTGGTGCAATACAGTGCATATATTTGGCAAAATGTTAAATATAGTAGACCTTTATTTATATATCGCTTTTTGCAATACTTCCCAAAATTTCATATCATGATCTTATAACAAACAATCTTGATCCACGATCTGAATTGCGATCTTCCCAATATTCCGCCAAGACCAAATACATTACCATATCTATTACCATGCCAATCTCTGTTTTCATAACTGCAATAAATTAATGATAAAAATACGTTTGTAATCTAATCCATAATCTATTCAATTTAATTGATAAGACATGTTTTGTTGAAATTGATTTATTGTAATTTTGCCTCTTTTACTGTAGCATTTTACATTCATTTTTCAGAACAAATGTGCCAGTTTTTAGGGAGTGTGCAAGAAATAGTGGGGGAAAGCTGTGGGAAATTCAGGAACGACAAATGGTTCATGGTTTGACATTTGAGCCTGTGTGATAAGGCCATGGGTCATGTAATTTTTTTTAGGAATGAAGCACTTGATTTATTGTTCATCAGATCTCAGTGATCTAGAATACAGAGATACAGAGAAAACTGAGATCATACAATTTGTCATGTTCCCTGAAATAACAGCCTGTTGATGAGTGAGAGGGAGCAGAGAAATTGCCCAGCTCAATGTGAAGACATTAAACTCTTCTCTGTCATGCAGCACAGGATATTAACATACCAGATCTGACTTTTATGATCTCCCTTCATTCCGTAGATATAGCTACTGCACTTGAAGTGTTGTACAACCTTGCTGTAACTGTAAAATGAAAAGGAGAATTCTCCCTAAAGATAATGGCTATTTTCTTATTTGTAAATCATTCCAAACCCTTTTTTTTTTCTGTGAACAAAAATATTTTGCATCTATGCATCTAGACTGTTAACTAGTGCAAAAAACGACAAAATGTTTATTTATTTTACATGAACTATCCTTTAAAAATGCAGCTTTTGTTGCCATTTGTGCATCAATTAGATATACATTTAAATTGATTTCTTCAAAAGGGATAGTGATTTATGATCTCATTCTTAACCCTCTGAACCCTGAGCTGTTTTCTGGGCCCTGCGGTGTTTTGACATGCCCTGAAATTTCTGTTACTTGTAACATTTTCATGGCTAAAGTCTGATTACTCTGTATTCAGCACAAACTCTGCTACAATAATATGTGAGCAGCATGTATGTAAAAGTTTGTAGTTTTGAGAAAATGATGTTTATGCGTGGTTTGTGAAAAGAAATATTTAAGTCACTGAAATAAGGCCATAAAACCCATACTGAATATTTGTTCACAATACTTTTGATAACTGGATCACGTAGGCTAGATTTTTTTCTTCAAAACAATGTAAAAATCACTCTGCCCACTCATTCACATTAAAATTTGTAAGACATGTTTTGTGTCAGGGAGGCTTATGCGGGGAGGGCATGAATCATCATGAATATTGATGTGTTTCACACCTGGAAAGACAGACCCTCCCCGGATGGCCGTATTAGGTGGGACTTTGATGGAACTAGAACAAAGAATGTGAAGAGATTAAAAGAATGGCTTTTTGGTTTGTTTGCATTTATTTACAACACAACATAATCCAAAATATACATAATGAAGGACAAAAATAGGGACACTCAAAATATTTGTACTGTGTCACACAGTGTATGTCACTTCAGTGTCTGCAGTTAAGTGTGTGTATAAAAGGTTCTCAGATATAAACACATTTGTTTTGCTTAACCCATTAATGCAGTTTAATCCTAAAAAGAATTGTAACTTCATAGAAATAAATGTAAATTGTTACACACAAACCATCTAAAGATTTTGTAGCATTATAGACTACCGTTCAAAAGTTTGGGGTCAGTAAGATTATTATTATTATTTTTTTTAATTAGTAGTTTTATTCAGCAAGAATGCATTAAATGTGTCAAAAATGACAGTAAAGACATTTTAATCTTACAAAAGCTTTCTATTTTAGATTAATGCTGTTTTTTTGTTTTTTTTTACTTTCTATTCATCAAAGAATCCTGAAAAAAATGTACACAACTGTTTTCAACATGGATCTCCCATCTGTTTGCAATATAATCTACAAATGCATACACAAACAGATGTTCCTGTCACGTTTAAATGTATTTTACTTGCATACACCTAGTTTGCAGAACAAACTAAACCGACAAACTAAACGCTACCGTGGTGTCTGCCGTTGCTAAGCTTTTTCATCTTGCTGCTCCTGGAAAAAAACGAGCGTGCCGCACCGCATGAGCATCACGGTTGGGTGCTTCCAAATCATTTAGGCCCAATATATGGGACGTCCTGTCTAATATGGGACAGTTGGCAACCTTACTTTTACATCATGCTGTGTTTTATATTATAGAGCATAAAAATATCCTCATGTCATGCATGTATCTTTATTTAACATTGAAAGGTTGCCTACCTGTCTATATTTCATATTTCAAAATGTTTCCGTTGATTTCACACATTTTAGCCTGGCAGTAGTTCAACTAGTAGCCTACAATATGAAGTTTATGCAACATGAACGCTAATATAAGTGAGAATAAATGTTTTACCTTATAAATTCTCATCTTAAAATCGCATTCTTCTGAGGTAAATCCAAGGTAAACTCACAGTGTGTCTTTCGAACCGATGAAAAGCAAAAGAATGATGAAGCTGATGCTTTGTTTTGAGGTGATGTGGGGTGTTAACAGGTTCGCATTCCTTCACGTGGACAATTAGCATGTGAATCGTTTTGTGCGCGTGTGGGTGTGGTCACATTATCGATAATAAACAGCCACTTGAGAAACTGGACCTCCCGTTGCTTTTGTACGGATTACATAAACAGAGAATATTTGATATAAATTGCTTCATTTAAAAGTATACATTTCAGCTTTATAAAAACATATCTGTCAAGTCTGTGTGGCAAGTATTCACTGAGTTAGTTCATTTTCAGATGCATTTCAGAGTAGACTTCACTGAGAGACAGACAGGAGAACACACATCCTGTTTGTTTTCTTTATTTAGCATAAAGCACAACATTTAGTTTTTATTGTGAGTGTACGCCAGTAAAAGTAGACACTTCAAGCTCTGTAAAGACATATCTTTCATTTCTGTGAGGCCAAAAAAGTACGGTGTTTTAAGTTGTTTTACGCTGTCATGAGGAAAAATCCAGCAGAATGGCCGGCACGTTCGCTGTGTTCGCCGGGGGTTAATGTGCTGGTATGTCTGTCTGCAATGGCCATCTTTGCTTTATATGAATCCTCTGATATGTTCAAAGGATTTCTGTTTAAGTTCTTATGTTTATTTGTGGTTAAACATTGATCTGATTAGATTTTGTTTGCAGTATGTTCTGTCACAGAGTTATCACACATCACTGACAGAAGTGGGATAGAGAAGCCTGTAATGACTAGTAGGGTTCTAATTTGAATCATTTTTCTGGTGTAGATTAATGGTTATGTTGTTTTTATAATCTTTTAAAAAATATTGCTAAGCCTAAAAAGTTTTGCAGTTTTCCCAAAAACAAAAAACAGAATTATTCATCCTTGAGAGAACTGTCACTTAAATAATTGGATTGTGGGTTCAAGTGCTTGGATTTAAATCAAAGAGTGCCTGGGGTGTGTTTGCCTTTGCCAGAATTCCATGCTCAGTAATCAACAGCAGCGCTGATGTCCGTCGCTCTGCCGCAAGTTTATTTCAGCCCAGACTCTTCCCTCCAGTCAGCATATGCTTGGCAAGGCCACTGTTACACCTTAGGCACCATGCAAGCTCTGGAAAACACTCGATAAGAAAATTTTATTGAATTAACCTTCCACCTCTATTGGTGGGTCCTGCTTAATGAATCTGTGATGGACCGTTTCCTTGCCTGTTATGCCTTTTTACGAAGTCTTGATTTTGTTTTTGGGGTGTAGTAGAACCACACATTATTTTTCATGTTTTACATTATTACAGCACCAGCATTATTACAGTCTTCCCAGTCTGGCTCGAACATGCCGTTTATTTCCTGTTTCGTTGAAATTCGAAATTAGCTGTGATTGGTTAGCTGGCCCAGTGTTTTGTGATTGGCACCGCTTAGTGTGTGTTTGGAAAATTTCACGCCCCTTACCATAATTGTACCCCTTACCAAAGCTCTAGTACTCAGATGTAAATATTAAGGATGGCGTCAATTTAAAACCAATTCACACCTGATGCAGACTTAAAACCCCCTTGTTATTAGCAACACATTATTAGCTGTTTGATAACGTAGTCAAGCCAAAGGCTAATCATAGTAATTACTGTTATGTGTCTGCGTTGTAAAGAGCGATACCATCATGCATCTTTTTTTTTTACAGGAAATGTACAGTCATTTTGCTGATCAAAGAGGAATTTTAAGGGATAAAATTCTTAACTACAGGGGGACTTGTTAAGAATGTGCAGAACTGATTTCATGCACAGACTTTACAAGCATGGATTTCACAGGATGTTTCAGAGTGGTATGTTTTTTTTTGTTGTTGTAATTTTCTTATACATTTTAGAGACAAAGCTATACACCATTTAATCCTGATACTTGTCCTTAAACTATGGTAATACAAACAGTAATCGATCACAAAACCATGGTTAAATTTCCTAAGGGGCGGTGAACAGAATTACAAAAGCAAGAGTTTGCAAAGGCTACAGTATTGTTGGCTAGCAGGCGAGCAGAGGCAAAGTTTTGCCCTTTGTTTACATCGTAGCAACAACATTACTTATATTTGGAATCGTTAATAGAAAATGCAACTAGAAATAAGACGACATACTTACAAGTTGTGATCCACAAACAACAGATTGTCCCGACAGTGGGAACTGCTCCGTTTCAGGAAAAGCTTTTCTGCATAGCCTGCATTGTACTCTTAGTTTGGGTCTGGAATGCATATTTGTCATTTTAACTGAACTTAGGTCTGGTGGTGGAGCTTATGGTTGGTCATTCAGTGTATGTAAAAAAAATAAATAAACATAATACTGATAAGATAATAATACTAATAAAAATAAACCGCACTAAGGATTGATGAGCTGCTGGGTTCATGAATATTAATCACATTGTCAGCGTTTGCTCAAACTGATTTGCTGAAATCAAAATGGGTACAGTAATAGGTGAGCGCCAGCCAATTAGATTGCAGTTTGTGCATTCGTTTCTTCTTGTTCATAAAGGCTGAATAATTCCAAATGAACGCCATTATTTTACAGGAAAATACATATATTTTTCTATATTGTTTGCATGTAGCACGTCAATTCTGTGTGGTATATAAGACTCTCTCGCTCTCTCTTTGAGTGTGTGTGAAGCACTGAGTGCTCTCAGTCGGGTGCCTCACACTAGTGTTTACTGTGCGTCAAATACACTGCATTCATTGAGATGAACTGAAATGGTGTGCTTTACCGATTGCTTGACGAAGAGCGAATCTCTTAAGCACTCAGTCCATGTGCTCTGTGAGTGAAAATATATTTGTGTGTACAGGTTCTAGATTGTAGAGGTAGCTCCTCGTTTAGCGATAAACTCCTCCGCAGCTTCCGCCATAGTTGTTTTCGCTCTGCACGTGAGATGCGAATGGGTCGCGTCATCCACTAGGCTTTATCGTTATTATCGCGGGAAGACAAATTCTTATCGGGGGAAGAATTTTTAATGGTATATCGCAAACTATAAGATATCACCCATCCCTAGTGGGCGGCGATTACTTAAATGAGTAACATTGTGACTTTATAATCCAGAACAAAACTGAGCTAGAAATACTGAGCCCTGTAGCTTGTATGTTCTGTATCAAACTGTGCCACTGTGGCTAGTGGTTTTCCACAATTACTAGTCACTCAGCATTTTCACTGGCCACAATTTTGACATCGATACCATGGGGAAAAACTGCCATGTAGATATTTTTAATACTCTCTCATAATTTGGCAGCTGGTATATTAGGCTGCTGTCACTTTAAGACCGAATGCATAGACCTATATACTGTTATACGTGTTTTCTTTCTCAACTGTTTACGTTGACTTAACATAACTGACTGCGTTTATGTGAATACTCGCCAAGACGGGCATTTTTACATTATTTTGTGCGTATTTGACTGTTTAAGCGCAATGAGCAGCGAAAAAGAACTCCAATTTAGTAGTGAGAGGCGGCTTTGTGCGTGCACTTTGGGTGTTAGCACAAAATCTGTGAGAATGAGTAAAATTATGCACAATATAATAAAATAATTCAAGCCCTGTAGCACCAACAATTTTCTTTTCGGAGCAAATGAAACAAGTGAGTGAGGGGAGGTGGGTTTGTGTGTCAAGTCGCTGTCAGAGAGATTAGAGAGCGAGAAAGCACAGCTGGTATCCTGTATCTATTCTGCAGAAAATGAGAATCGGAAGCATTTATATTTCAGTATAGAAAAATGTATTGAAATTGAAAAATTTATATATTTGTAACGACGGAAACAAATCAGACACATAATTACTTGTTACATTTAACAAATATGCTTTAAATGCTTTATGCTTAGTAACGAACCTTCCCCTAAAAGAGCAGGAAAGGTCTCAGTTAACAGGGCTACCATCAGATAAGACCTTGTTTATGGCTTGAAAGAATGTGAAAAACAAGGGCCATAGGGAGACCCATAGCCCTTGAACAGACTTTCCTGGATTAATTTATAGAAAAACTGTTCTATAAATGAACATGCACCCCATGACATTGTGTGTATGATTATAACTGTCTTGTAAAGTGTCTCTTGAATAGTATTTTGTTTTATGCGTATCTTATGAGCAAACTACTAGTTCATGTAACCTCATATATGTCGTGTCTCCTATCAAATTAATGCTCGCTTCACGACTTACACTTTCGTGTCACTTCCTCATAGGAGGCGGTGTGTGTTTGTTGTATTAAATGCAGCACAAACCCAGTTTAATCATGCTTGAAACAAAGAGCCAAAAAATCTCCAACAGAGGAATTGCCCACTTGGAAGTCCCAACAACCTCATTGGTCAAGTCAACCCTAGGGGGTGTGACTTCTCCCAGACCTTAAAGATCAGTAGAAACCCAGTAGTATATTCGAATGACTGTGCTTCTCCCCCTCATGTCCCCCTGAGATGAGAGATTTCTGTATTTTTTGTCTGGAAAAAACCCTCAGATGACGCAAAAAACGTAATTTAGCGTCATTGGAGGCTTTTTTGGCCAGAGGCTAGAGACTACAGCCAGTAGTAGGAGCTAGTTCTGCAAGTTTTCAACCCCATAGGGGGTGGGATCTCACTCACAGAATGTAAAATGCGCACGGCCACTCGGGCATTCATAACGGAGCGGTGCAGAGCAAAACGAGTGAATACACACTGAAAATGCGCCAGACTGGACGTGCACCTTGAATGACTGTGCGGCCGTGCTCATTTTACTTTCGGTTTAGAATTAGCACCAATTTCAGGGCGGGTTGCTTGAATTGTGGGTTCATTAGCCTATTATTTTTTATGAAAAACACAACAACAAAACGGTACAATGACAAACTCACTTAAATAGGCGCATTTGGCTTTGAAACCAAATCTTACGTGATCATCTTGTCTGTCAGCTGTTTGCTCTCGTGATGAATGAGATCTGACTCCTGCTGCGTTTGTGCGGAGACTCTTGTTCGGCTCATGCTGTATTAGTCAGACACGTTCAGTTTTTAATTGTAGTGTCTGTTCTCTAACTGAACTAAACGATTTTATTGCTATAAAAATGAAAACGTGGGGGCGGTGCAGCGGTGGGCAAGTGATGTAACCGGTAGGCGTGGCTTGGGAGTGGCCTCGTAGGGCAGCAAAGTGGATTCTGGGAGTTGTTGTCTTTCATCCGAATACATTTCCTGGCTTTTCTCAGTCTAAAAGGCACCAACTTCAAAAATAATTTTACATTTCTACTACATAAATGACCCAATTTAAATACACATTCATCTTTCCAGCGGTGAAGTATCCCTTTAATCAAAATACAAAGAGAATCACTTTAATACTTTTAACAAAGATTCATTATATTTAATTTGTACAGTGAAGACTATGCAGTTTTATTTTCATTTTTCTATGCTGATGCATTCCCCTATAAAATCACCCCAATCATTCTAGAATGATTAATTCCTTCCAAATATAGCTATTTGTCAAATAATGAAAAACCAACATGAATAACAATCGTGATAAGATTGTGATTTTTGCCAAATCACCCACTTCTACTCTAAGCTGACAGTGTTAACGTAAATTAGAGAGGCCGTGGCAAATGAGCTCCTTGGCTGGACAGAAGGATGATGTCGCTGTCCTCTTTGGCCCAGAGTGAGTGCATTACTGTTGGAGAGACAGATGTGCTTTCTGCTGGGCAGCTCATCAACATGAAGGAGCACAGTGCAGAGAACTTCCCGTCAGTGACCTCCGCAATCCATCGCTCTCACCCAGCCTGCGCCCGGCCCAGTTAAATGGACCATAGATCTGTGCTCCGGGTTACGGAGGAATCTCTCTGATTGCTGCCATACCCCAGAGAGGACTAATTGAGCCCTTGCTGCTGGACATTTAATATGCTTAACAAGCTGAGGTGAGGCTCTCTGATGAATGCGTGCAAGCGCTTTCGTTAACGACGCTTGTTCTGAAGTAATGAGCAGGGTTAGTTCTGACGTAACCCCTACAGGGTAAGTTAGAGAGATGATTGCCGGATGGGTGTGTGCATGGCGCGTTCGTGTCCATCTGCAAGTGCGTATGTGTCTGCCTTGCGAGACACAGGCTGGCAGATCAAGAGAATGGGTCATCTGACAGATAAGTAGGGCTCCTTTGGACATGGTGCCGGGAATCGGTATTATCTATCTGAAGTGCATTTGCTGTGCACAGGCACATCATTTGTTCCATCTGGATTAGATCTCCCTTTTAAGAGCCTTTAAGAATATAAAATGGTGTCTGTTTAGCCTCTTTACAAAAATGGTGTATTTTTTTGGGATTTCTGAGTTAAAACCGGCCTGTGTCTGGACAACTTTTAACAGTGGGTATACTGTATTTATTTGTGTGTATTTTCTCAATATGTTTAGGGCCGTTAAACCACTTTAGCTTTTTAGCTATTAAAGGGGTGGTAGAGAGAGTCGTTACCCCATTTTAGGCCCAACATTTAGTGCTTTGTATTAATATGACTGTTAACAATTATTATTATCATGATTACTAGGGCTGAAACGATTCCTCGACTAACTCGAATTAACGTTTTGGGTTCTGACGAGAATGAGCATGTAATGAGCGAAGCGGAGCAGTGTGACGAAACGTTCAGTTCAATAATCAGCTCTATGCCAGCGTGCTCCACTCACCGCTCACCGGTAAAACAACGTTCGCTCAAATCCTGCTCCGACATGAAATTTCTCTGTACTGTAGCCTACTATACTTGTTGTAGCCATTAAACAATGTATTTTGTTTCATATTTATGTTTAAATATTATAATGTTATTTTTAAATTTCATCTAGGCTATATTGATTATGAAAAGTGCAAAGATGCGTAATATATGTCAAAGACATAGGGTCAGAAATGATTTTGACTGCTTCATTAAGATTTGTTTTGTAGAAAGCCTTTCTTTAAAGGAACACTCCACTTTTTTGGAAAATAGGCTCATTTTCCAACTTCCCTAGATTTAAACAGTAGAGTTTTACCGTTTTCAAATCCATTCAGCCGATCTCCGGATCTGGCGGTAGCACTTTTAGCATAACTTAGCATAATTCATTGATTCTGATTAGACCATTAGCATCTCATTCAAAAATGACCAAAGAGTTTTTACTAAGACGTGTAGTTGTGTACTAAGACAGACGGAAAATGAAAAGTTGTGATACCATGGGTTCAGCAGGCGCAATGATATTACGCAGCGCCTGAAAATAGTCCCCAGCTAGGTAACTTCCAACTTGACCGGCACTAAGGCTGAATCCGAAATCGCCCACTATACCCTCAAATAGGGCATTATTTGAAGGGACAGCCATTTGTAGTGGTGTCCGAAACCATAGTTATTCAATCCCACATTGCACTGCAATAACTAGTGTACAGCCTATGTACACACAGCGGCTGTCCGAATTCAGTCACTCGTTTTCATTCACTGCTTCAAGTGAACTGTATTAGTGGACTAACGTAGGGAATAGTGAATGAGGGTTCAGGGGGCGATTTCGGATTCAGCCTACGTTTTTGTAGTTGCAGAGTTGGTTATTTTGACAGAAGTTAGCCTATTTTCAGGTGCTGCGTAATATCATTGTGCCTGCTGCACCCATGGTACGGCAGCAAAGTTCCTTGATTATTACGCAGGAATGAGAGTGTAGTTCCTAGCCATATTGGCCTAGAAAATCGCAACTTTTCATTTTCCATCGGCATTAGTACACAACGTAACTACAGAAGAGTCAAGTTTTAAATAGGAAAAATATAGAAACTCTTTGGTCATTTTTGAGCGAGATGCTAACGGTCTAATCAGATTCAATGATCCATGCTAAGCTATGCTAAAAGTGCTACTGCCAGATACGGAGATCGGCTGAATGGATTCAAAAACGGTAAAACTCAATTGTTTAACTCTAGGGGAGTTGGAAAATTAGCCTATTTAAAAAAAAAGTGGAGTGTTCCTTTAAAGTGAATTTCATTTAGTATAAATTGTATCTTAATTTGAATCATTGTTTCATCAGCCAATTGCCTGGATTTAATAAATAAGAAACAAATAGACTATAGCAGACAATAATCGTGACATGGAGGTGCCAGAGCGATCACTTGCGTTGCACATGAACTAAAGTGCGTCTCATAAATAAATCAAAACTCAGCAGGCTACTTGCCTCACAGACATGTGAAATATGTGTATAGAAAGCTTGAAATGTCCACTTTTAAACTAAACAATTCGAAAATAAAAGAAATAGTCAAGAAATATGCACTGTTCACGCGAGCAGCTCATGACTACTCGTGTTTCTGTTCAAAATGCTGCACGCTCCATCACTGCATGTGCTGTGAGTTTAACCTGACTCCTGAGTATTTAAATTAAGTTGCATACATTTTGTTCTTGCACTGATGTTAAATGTGTAGCCATTTTGCACTTTGACAGTCAGTTTGAGATATAGGCTATATTTGAGTATTGTGTGTGTCGGAAAGTTTACAAATCAAATGATTCTGGCAGTTTTTGCCATTGAAATGACTGGGAAAAAAGTGTCCCAATCAACCTGAATTCACCCTATACTCTTTGAAATCATAATTACATTGCATTATGTTGCTTGAAACCCCAAATATTATTTATAACATTCTTCATTAACAATTATTCAGTTATTTGTAACAATGTCATTGTAAAAAAAAAAAAAGAAAAGAAAAAAGAAAAGTATTTTCAATGTAGCTAGCTACTTTTTGATAGTAACTTTTTGTAGTGTAGCTAACTACTTTTTCAAAAGGGTAGCTTGAATGTAACTTAACTACTTTAACTTACAAGTAGCTTGTAGATTGTAAAGCTACAGTTTCAGAGTAGCTTGCCCAACACTGTACACTTCGCATTACAAGTTTGGGAAGATATTTGATGCATGTTGCTTTTTCAAATGCATGTTATAAGCGACTCAAATTCGCAGTGCTTTCAGATGGAGTTCCATTTGCTGCTGATCACAGAGCCACTTTTCACTAACACACTGTGCATATATTTATTTAAAGCTGCAGTCCGTAAGTTTTGCCTCTGTGTCGAAATCTCTGTTTGAAACCTGCAATTGCAGTTATTTGCGGAGTTATCATCTGTACGTGAGTTGTGCGTCGGTGCGGCTCCTCAGCGTGGATTAATCTAATGTTTTGAGGAGTATGTGCGGCTTAGCTCTCAGTCACTGCACCGGTGTGGATACTGTACTTCAGAATCACAGTTTCTATGCCTTGGAGTATAACCTAAATAAGAATTTTCACCAGAAAATGTCATCTGAACAAGTAATTAACATTTCTACTACTTTTGGGAACAAAACATTACAATAAATCGCGCTACCAAAGGTGTTTAAATCTAAGGATCGCTCGTATAACATCAAACCGTGCAAATTATTATTATTGTTATACTTTGTTCTCAAATTGTTAATGTTAATGTTGCGTGACTTCATGTTTGTAGTGTTTTTTAGTGTTACATGTAGATTTCAATTTACGTACACTCTAACCTTTTGCTTTTTGACTACGGGTGAGTCTCCAGTTGTCACTGATGATGTCATTTGGGCCTTTCTGGATTACAAACCGCCATCAAAATGATACATTTAATTACTCCAGCTGCTGTGAGAAAAGGCTATAAATGATCCGCTAAAGAACATGCGGTCTGCTCCTCACTACTAGCCGGACTCTTTCTTTATGTATACAGACGTGACGTGATGACGCAAAGACATGCTTGAATTTTCGGCGGAAATCCACTATACCACTCAAATTATAACATATTATTACAAGCTTACCGTTGTGAATGGGGCTAAGGTAAGGAGATCGTTTTGAATACTGGCTTGTTGTGTACTTGGTCAAAAATTGATTTTGGATAATTTGTAACCAAAAAAAGTTACGGACTACAGCTTTAATTAAAAATCTAGCAAAATCACAGCCATTGCGATTTCGTTTTAGTTTCAATTAATCGATTAATAGCCCTACCATCCTCCAAAATACAAAGCCTAATTGGATACTTCACACACACTTTCACCTCCTTGATAGTAATTGCCACCCAGCTCAGTTGGGCTCAAGGTGGCTGAACATGCACAGAACAGATGGGCCCTTAAGCACGGCTCCTCAGCAACATTTGAGAATTACCTATTCACCCGTCCAACAGAGCCCTGGTTAAATGGGGGCTCTGGAGCTGCACTCCATTGGTGTACTAGGCTTTGTTTTCCCACAAGCTGGCCTGAATTCACTGGGCCAGTGCCTAGATTATATCAGAATGGCAATAGTCCATGAAAAGAGGCCCAAAATATGACACAGGCTCAGACTGAATGATCCTTGATGCTCCTAATTCGCAGGATCCTAGAGAAAGGCACGTAGGAGTTGACGTTCAACAGCTGAGATTTAATATGACATGCCTCTCGCTCACTATTCAGCTTCGCTGTACAGATTTATTTGGTGAAAAGATGAGCGTAAATGTTCAATCTGATTTCAATCACAGTTCTTTGCTGTTATTGGAAACGATAGTGATTCTTCTCTTCCGCCCTTGTAGAGTTTTATCGAAGGCGCTGTATTGCTGTAAATTTAATGAATCTCTAATTGTTCAGTTGAACGACTTGGCATGCCAGCCTTGTTCGTCTAGATGATGCATTCTTACTGATTCTGACAGGTCATCAACATGAAGCTTCAGGCATTGTGACCCTATTATGTAGTGGGTGTATTCATGTCAGGCCAAAAGAGAAAGAGAATGAAGGAAAGCATCTGTGTCAGCTGTATTAAATCTAGAAGCGACCCGGCTATTGAAGCCGTTAAACCGCACCGTACCGCAGCACCCAGTCAGCCTAAATCACGTTCTTTACGATCTATTTATTGCCGTCATGACACCAAATTGGATCGCTTTCTTTATAATTGCTGCAACTGAGGAAAACACAAGGAATTAAGCACCATTCTCGAGCTGTTGTTCAATTTACAATCGATAGGCTTATTTAAACTTGCCACAAGTTTACGACTCCTGTTGTTTCAGACGCTTTTGAATTGCTTTTATGTTGTGACAGGGTGACAGTCTCATCTCGCATTGACCCGTTGATGCTGGAAGTTTATGTCCGGTGTAAAAATATGCCCATAATGGAGCACAGATGGCCTCATGTGGACTGAAGTTACCTTGTGAGAGCTACGCTAAAGGTGAATGAGATTTTCAGAGGGTGGCAATCTAGATTCCTTGCTAAAGATGTCAGGTTTTGTTGTTGTTGTTTTTTTTGCTTATTTCTGTTGGCAGTGTCGGAGGTGGGATGGATATAGAATACCAAATGTCCGCTGCACAGTGTGTAAGGTGGAAAAACATCTGTGTATGATGGAACTCCTGGCGTGAGGGAAATGAAAGTTTGGGTAATGTAGTTATCTTCTGACAACATGCTTTGTCAGTCAGCGTTCACTGCCATGAGCAACAGAGGTGGTCCGAGCCCCGATAGGCCCCGATGGGGCAGGTGGGCCGAGAGTTATATGACTCAAAGAAACGAGGAACAATGCCATACGTTAAGATTAGGTCCTCACATGTCTGTCAAATCTTTGTTTCTTGCTTTATTTCTACGGTCACGCATCAGGAGGTGGGTGGGGAGTGATATCTTATTTGCTTCCTGACAATGGTGTGCTGAAAGAAAAATGAAAAAGATGACAATAATGTTTGTGTGGAAGACGACCCCCTCCTGTAGACCTGTCCACCTCACGCTGCTCTTTGAGCCATTCAGACCTGCCAATTTAGAGAAGACAATTGCCAAAAGTGCTCAGAAATGAAGGGGTGTCCAAAAAAAAAAAACTAGTGCATGGGGTGTGATTTGTGGAAGGAGGGGTAGATGTAGGTCATTTTTAGGGGAGACAACTGTGGCAGCATGGCAGATAGCTTCATTTGTAAAGGTAAAGCACTCCATGAGGAGCTGATAAAATGTGGCAATATGCAGGAAGGTGGGTAGAACAATGAAGAGATTACGGGATACCTGAGTGAAACAAATGCTGTCTGTGATATGTGATTGTATAACAGAACAGTGGGACTTGTGTACAGATAAAACTCTCTCCTGAGACTGTGGTTAAAAGGGAATGGATGCAGTGATTGGTGTGTCTATCTTTGGTACATTTGTTGTTCTTAAACCCCTATTAAAGTCCCCTGACATATGCCAGCCACGACGATATGAAACGGAGCCAAATGATTTTAAAAGTATTATAAATAGTAAGAATATCAGCATAGAAACATGACTTTTAGTGTCAATGGCTAACTTTTTTGACAATACCTGAATAGAAAATTTCTGTAATACTCTCCAAGTCTATATATATAAAAATTGTCAACCATTTTCTGGACTCTGTTTGGGTCAGTAGTTCAGATGTTAACTTGCCCTGCCAACATTTGATACAAAATACTGAATGTTTTCATAACTACTAGCTTGTTAATTTGCAGTAATTTGCTGTAAAATTAGTATGTTGTACCTCAATTACAAACATTTGCTAGGAAACGATATACAATATAACTGGTATATTTTTTATATCTGAATTGATTATATAAGAATTGAAAGTTTCTGCATTATAACGGCATATAATGCATATAAGCCATGCACACACATACACAGTGTGTGTAAACATTGTATAAATTATTATATTGCATATTTTTGTGTACACATTAATTTTTATAAAGACACTTGGTAAAAAAATGACAGAACTCAGGGTGAATTAAAAGATTATGCTGCATCCCTGTCAGTGTTCTTGGTGGTTCTGTGTGCTTTTAAGCTGCTAAATTAATCCTTATTCTGAGTCAAAGTTTGTAGTTTCAACTGCTAAATTGACTTTCATTGACTTTCTAATGCATTATTCACTTGGCAGCCATTGTCATGTAATTAGCTAGACAGTTACTATAAAGGAATACAAAGATTGTTTATTATGAGGTTCGATGCATTGATGGGGCTGTAATTCCATTTAAATAATGTTGTCACAACACACTGTGACTCGCATTGCTAAATGTGTAATATTTTGAATTTAGACTGTAGATTACGAGATTCACTTTGAAGAGGAATTCATTTGATGCACTATGATCCTATCCAGTGTACATTGTACATTTTTACTTTCTTTAATTCACAGACTACTTCAACTCTACATCCCATCGTTTGGTATATGTAACATATATACACCATTAAATGTACCATTATGAAAAGGCTACATAATCCAATGGCAATTACTCTAGTTTCATTTTTACTGATTAGTTTAGCTGTTGCTGTATAGCTAAATAATGTTCAAACCAGGTAAAGCAAAAGTAGTGATGATTATCGGAAACTGATTTAACTAGTCAAATAAATATAAAATAACTAAGAAAATAAATATATTGGTGTCCAAAACAGCCATGTTAACTTATCCAACAGCCTAGCGATAAAATAGATAATTTGAATTCAATGATCGCAGGATCAAGTAATTTTTTGCAGGCAGAGGAAAAATATTGGGCATCTGTAAAAAAATACAACCGAAAGAATTTTGGAAAATCATTTGCAAAGTGAAGGGGGTGTGGTAGAGAGAACTTTAGTGAACATGTGCTGAGTAAGTTTTATCACTCTGCCTTATTTGTGATTTGGAGTAATTTAGTGTTTAGTTGTTCTCGGTCTCCCCAGATGTTCAAGGAAAATAAGGGCATTGAAAGATGTTCCTATAAAAATGTTGTGCTTTAATTATAATCGTCATCACTTTAATCTTTCGGCGCCTGTGGATTGCAGCAACTATGGTCACCATGGAAAAAGGAGTATGATGTGAAACCCTATCCCCCACATATCCTTTGGTAATTTATCATTGGATTTAGAGCTGTGCTGGGTTTAATTGCACCCCTATTAATCAGACAGACGGTGTGAAATTGATCTAAATAAAGCTAATGATGTCATCCTTTCACCATAAACAAGGGCAGGCGGGCTCATGCGTAAAGCTGTCTTATCTTTCTGCAATTAGTCACACATAACCATGGAGAAAAAATGCCTAATATTTTGGGGGGCAGAAATTAAACACTATAATAAAATAATAATTACCCACAACTGATATCTTTGATATCTTTTTTACTAGGGCTGCACGATATTGGAAAAAAGTGACATTGTAATATTTTGTTTTTCTACAATATATATTGCTATATGAAAACAGTTTCACCAGATGACTTGAATAGCTCTATTTGAAGAGAATGAATCATTCTAAAATGATTGAGGTGATTTTGTAGGGGATTGAATCTGCATAGAAAATAATCAATGAAATAAACAGTTCTTTGTTTTTTCAGGTAGGTGTAACAGTAATCAGGTACAGAAACGGAATAATTAAATGTAAAATAACACTGCACAGTCTTCACTGCATAAATGAAATTAATCTTTGTTAAAGATACAAATGTGATTTTCTTTGTATTTTGTTGTTTGATTAATATTAATTACATATTAGGCTGTAGACATATGAGCTAATGCACGGATCTAATACAATGATACACAACTATTTTCTTTCTCAATTGTTTACATTTACGTAAGTCACATGTTTGAGGATACTCACTGAGATGGGTATTTTAACATTCCGAAATTACTTCTTTCGTGTCTTCTTGCTCTCAAATGGCTTAAAATCGATTGAATGTTTAAACTGACAGGACCTAAACATGTGCAAATGATAAACTTTCAATCTATGGTCAAACTTTGCATTTAATCCGAGAATCACGTGTGTTTCAAACCATAGTGCCTGGTCCGTACGGATCACAGATACACTTGACATCGCACATACTGTGATGTGTCTATTATGAACGCGCACATCGCGATATTGGTGCTAAAACGATTTATGATGCAGCCCTACTTTTGACATTTTCTTCTTTTGATGGCTATTAAGCAGACAGCAGTCTGAAAATATCCTCCTTTGCACTGGTGAGACGTGTGCTCAGATTAATTTTCCTTTTATATCTTTTGTTATACTGTTTGTAATAATGAATGAATGGACATTTGCCAGCGCAGTGCTAATGATCTCCAAGCCATAATTGCTCTAATTGCTTTACTCATAAATAGAGTCCCTTGCCACTGGAAACTATCATTCAAATATATGGTTTTATGATTGAATCTTGTCAAGAGGCAGTGTTAACTAGAAGAGGGGCTCAATTTCAGCATTAAAATGTTCAAGGGCCTGACCTGAGCCATTCAAAGATATTAAAAAGAAATGAATTCCCTTTAGTCCCAATAAATCTCATATTCCCATTTACCACTGGTCCTTTAATTTTTACGTCCTGTCTCTCAGTCTGAATTTGCATTGCTTAAGATTATAATAGTGACCTTCTCGCAAATATATCACAACTAGCAGAAATGCACTCAGGAGAACAAATCTGCACACTTAGCATGTCCTGTCCCTCAAACCAGTGACTCAGCAAGAGACTCGTGTCTCTGTTGTAAACTATTATTATGCCTAAACTATTTGCGCTCCACAACGCTGGTTTTACTGCGTATCTGCTTGTATGGATTTAATGAGCAGGTTCGGTGTGCGATTTTACATTTTCCACTTTGTGACATTGTGACATACGTTCAAGTAAACAAAAGCGGTCTCCTGGTCTCTAGCATGAGGTTCTGGATGGTTATTGCTGTGGAAAGAGGCCTTCGGAGAAATGTTTTCGGAATTATTAGGCTGAGAACTTTTAGATGGCAAACAGGCCAAATAAACCAAAGTTAATTTTGGTGCTCAACAATCCCACATGACTTTTAAAGAAACCTCACAACATATTCATGGAACTTTGAATGAGATCTCAGGGTATGAATGTCATCCCTTTAGTCCTCTTCATTTTGAAAGATGTTATAACAGCAGATAACACTCCTCTTGAGGTAGACTTAAATTACACATCCATTCCCATAATCCACTGGGATACTTCAAGACTTTAATTTAGGGCAGGAACAGTTGCTAGCTTGGCATATTCTTTGCACCTAGGTACATTTCAATTAATGTGAATATATATGCCCTGAGTCCATTGCTAGGCAAAATATAACTTGTAAAAGCAATGCAGCATCTCAGAGTTGCATAGCATAGTTCCGCTCTACCGGGCACACTTAAAAGTGCAGGCTGACTTTACTATATTTTCATATTTACATGGCATAAGTAAAGTGGGTTTGCGCCGTGGGAGCTGTGTTATATTGCGGCAAATAGAGATGAGACGAGACTGTGAGGAGAATTACAATCCAGCCGGTGGGCTGATTTAAAGCCTTTAAAATGGAGTAGGAAGTTTAAGTGTGTCCATCTGAAAGTTGTGCAGACTCTGCGGACTGCGGTGGCGATAACACAGGCTTTCTGCTGAGGGAGGCACTTCCTGAAGCTTAAGGTACAAGGGTCGCAGCCTGACAGATTGTCTTCGACTTCGGACACTGGCCATTTTTCTCACGTGGGCATGTGTATCTTCCACAGGAGCCATTACTCTTACACTATATTGTATTATGCTGGACCTACATGCTGCCAACACACTCCAGACTTGCTGGAATTTTAATTATTTCTTTAAAGATGGTGTAAAATGGCTACATTTGACAGCATTACTTGAAAGAAACAGCAGAAACTCTCATTGGTGCAGTCATCTAGTGGTTAATTGCTACATATATATTTGTGTGTGTGTGTGTAAAATATATATATATATATATATATATATATATATATATATATATATATATATATATATATATATATATATATATATATATATATATATATATTCATATTCATTCAGGGCACTATACACTCACCTAAAGGATTATTAGGAACACCATACTAATACTGTGTTTGACCCCCTTTCGCCTTCAGAACTGCCTTATTTCTACGTGGCATTGATTCAACAAGGTGCTGAAAGCATTCTTTAGAAATGTTGGCCCATATTGATAGGATAGCATCTTGCAGTTGATGGAGATTTGTGGGATGCACATCCAGGGCACGAAGCTCCCGTTCCACCACATCCCAAAGATGCTCTATTGGGTTGAGATCTGGTGACTGTGGGGGCCATTTTAGTACAGTGAACTCATTATCATGTTCAAGAAACCAATTTGAAATGATTGGAGCTTTGTGACATGGTGCATTATCCTGCTGGAAGTAGCCATCAGAGGATGGGTACATGGTGGTCATAAAGGGATGGACATGGTCAGAAACAATGCTCAGGTAGGCCGTGGCATTTAAACAATGCCCAATTGGCACTAAGGGGCCTAAAGTGTGCCAAGAAAACATCCCCCACACCATTACACCACCACCACCAGCCTGCACAGCGGTAACAAGGCATGATGGATCCATGTTCTCATTCTGTTTACGCCAAATTCTGAGTCTACCATCTGAATGTCTCAACAGAAATCGAGACTCATCAGACCAGGCAACATTTTTCCAGTCTTCAACTGTCCAATTTTGGTGAGCTCGTGCAAATTGTAGCCTCTTTTTCCTATTTGTAGTGGAGATGAGTGGTACCCGGTGGGGTCTTCTGCTGTTGTAGCCCATCCGCCTCAAGGTTGTGCGTGTTGTGGCTTCACAAATGCTTTGCTGCATAACTGTATCATATGATAAAAATATAAAAAAATATAAAAACTCCACATTGGGAATTTTTACCGCAGTATGTTAACTGAGTTTCTTTGTGTGAGCTGTGCTCATTTGTTTCCATTTCTCCTCAAAGGCTGCACGAGCCTCAACAGCGCAAGATTTATTTTAATGGAATTTCACTTTGTCCTGTAGGTTCTTAATGGATTCTTAGAATCCTATTGGACATTCTGATTTATTTTAATGAAATTTTAATTTGTCCTGTAGGATATTACTTTGAATCTTATTGGACATTGTGTTTTTATTTAATGGAATTTTACTTTGTCCTGTGATATTTTTTATTATTACTTATTATAATAAATAAATAATTAATTAATGAATTATATGGAATGAAAATAAAGTCACCCTGCTGTTGGCCATATATCCTTCTATCTTTTTCGGACCTCATAAGCAAACGTTTTATTTAAAAAATAAAAACGTCCTGCACGCGCTCCTCCATGACAGTGAAATTCAGGCTAAAACTTTACAAAAAGGATACAAAAGCATCACGCAATGATACAGGGAGATGCGCGCCATATATGGAAAGTGTTCAGGAGGCATACTATAAGGTTTTGCAAGAAAGAAACTATAAAAATTACTATAACTCGCACTGTTGTCATGGCACCCAGGATAAGCACACACACGCACCTTTTTGAGAAATAAAATCAGACTCAATAGAAACAAACGCGACTCGTCTCTTTTATAAGGTCAATAATACAATAACAATATACAATAATACTATAATGAGGTAAACCTCCTGAGGTGAATGCTTTGTACCAGTTGTCATGACAACATTGCATGAGCGCTGACGGCTCGCGTGCACAGGAGCGCGCACAGAGTAATGGCCGAGCTCAGTATTTTGACCGAATAATACGGTTTCTTTCTCGCAAAACCTTATGCTGCGTTCACACCGAACGCGAATAGAGCATCTGGAGTGAGTGATTTCCCTCATGAACACTTTCCATATATGGCGTCTCCCTGTATCATTGTGTGATACTTATGTATCCTTTTTGTAAAAGTTTTAGCCTGGTCGACATTCACTGCCATTATATGGAGTGCGTGCAGGACATTTTTCAAAATTTAAAAAAAGATAGAAGGACATAGGGCATCAGAAAGGTGAGTAAAATATGACTTTATTTTTATTTCAGGGTGAACTATCCCTTAAACTTTTTAGAGTAACTGTGTGTGTGTGTGTGTGTGTGTGTGTGTGTGAGAGAGAGAGAGAGAGAGAGAGAGAGAGACCCAATTGGATCCTATTAAAATCCTGTAGAAATTATCCTACAGGATATGTATGTATTGTCTTATAACACAATTCCCACAGAATCCAATAGGAATCAGATGAGAATCTTATAGGACAAGACATAAATATTAATAAATAAATAAATAAAATATAAATAATTCTAACGGAATCCTATAAGAATGGTTCCAAAATATGATAGAAACTCCAAATGGAATCCTGTACAGGTTTCTTATTGGTTTAGCCTGGTCGCCATTGACCGTCATTATATGACTTTATTTGTGTGTGTGTGTGTGTGTGAGAGAGAGAGAGAGAGAGACCCAGTTGGGTCCCAATAAAATCCTGTAGAAATTATCCTACAGGATATTTATGTATTGTCTTAAAATACAATTGCCACAGAATCCTATAGGAATCAGATGAGAATCTTATAGGACAAGACATAAATATCCTATAAGACTATTTCTAACGGAATCCTATAAGAACGGTTCCAAAATATGATAGGAATTCCAAATGGAATCCTGTACAGGTTTCTTATTGGAATCCTTTAGGATTTTTTGACAAGGGTTGTTACCGTCAGTACATTATAGTACGTACATTATTATCCACCATCAATCGCCACTTACACTAACTTAAATAAAATCTATATCATTCTGGTGTTTTGGTGATTTCCTAGTTATTTTTTGGTATCAATGTTTTAATCCGGCTACTTGTCTGGTCGGGAAAGTAAAATTTTCTTTCACTTGCCCCTTTAAAAAATCTTTCTCTTTTCAGCTCTTTACATTTTGCATGCTAGTTAGCTCCCTGTCACGTGACAATGGAGTGCAAGTCAAGTCAAGTCAACTTTATTTATATAGCGCTTTTTACAATTCAGATTGTTTCAAAGCAGCTTCATATTGTTAAACAGGAAAATAATGCAACCGAATTTGATTCGGCTGTACAGCCGCTCTGGAGAAAACGGTGATGTCATCAGCTCATTTCAATTATCATATATATTCAAGTAATGTAGTGGATATAGTTAATTTAGTTTAGTAATTCAATTTATTTGGATATTTATTTTAAAATTTTGTGTCCCCAATTGAGCAAGCCAAAGGCGACAGTGGCAAGGAACCAAAACTCCATCAGGAGTGCAGCGAAAGGGAGTGATTGACGGCTAATATTAACCAACCTAAAGTCTGCTTTAAAGTTAAGAGCGTAAAGAGGAAGTTTAATTGGTTATTTATAGAACGGTGGACCGGCACCTGTATCAGCTCACAGCAGGCACATACTGTGCAGTAATTAGCAAATGTTTTGTAGAGAAATGAAAACAGGTCGCACCTCAACAATTATTTGCACTCGCACAAATGCTCCCAAATATATTTTGAGGTCGCACAGATAAAATTTTGGGGCGCATATGCAACCAAAATAGAGCCTTGATATTTATATTTAGATCCGGAAAGTATTCACAGCACTTCACTTTTTCCACATTTTGTTATGTTACAGCCGTATTCCAAAATAGATTAAATTCATTTTCCTCAAAATTCTACAAACAATACCCCATAATGACAACATGAAAAATTTTGTGTATTAAAATGTATTAAAAATAAAAAACCCAAAAATCACATGTACAAAGGTTTCATAACCTTTGCCATGACACTCAAAATTGAGCTCAGGTGCATCCTCTTTCCACTGATCCATTTGATTGGAGTCCACCTGTGGTAAATTCAGTTGATTGGACATGATTTGGAAAGGCACACACCTGTCTATATAAGGTCCCACAGTTAAAGGGTTAGTTCACCCAAAAATTAACTGTTGACCCTGGAATTCTTGACGCATGCGTATTGACGACCGTGGAAGTGCAGAGGATGGAGCAAAACAAAACACCGGTCATGAATTTTTAAAGAGAAATGGTGGAGGATTTTGATATAAGAGAAAAGGGGCTTGAGTTTGTTGCCGAGCCCTATCCGCGAGAGGTGTCAAAGCTTGCGATGCTCCTATACATCACGTCAGGGGTTACTCTTTTGCCGTAAGTTAACTTGCGTACGGCTGTCTGCCGGAAGTTAGTTATTGAGTCTATTAAGTTTTAAATATCGATATTTTTTTTACACAAACGCACCACTTCGCTTCAGAAGGCCTTTATTAACCCCCCAGAGCCGCGTGGGGCAGTTATATGATGGATAGATCCACTTTTATGGACTTCAAAAACGATTCAGCCATGTACTGCCATTATAAAGCTTGGAAGAGCCAGGACTTTTAAAAAAAAAAAATAACTCTGTGAGTAAATCATGGGCTAATTTTTATTTTTGGGTAAACTAACCCTTTAACAGTGCATGTCAAAGCACAAACCAAGCCATGAAGTCCAAGGAATTGTCTCTAGACCTCTGAGACAGGATTGTATCGTGGCACAGATCTGAAGAAGGATGAAGAAACATTTCTGCAGCATTGAATGTCCCAATGAGCACAGTGGTCTCCATCATCTGTAAATGGAAGAAGTTTGGAACCACCAGGACCCTTCTTAGAGCTGGCCGCCCGGCCAAACTGAGCGATCGGGGGAGAAGGGCCTTAGTCAGGGAGGTGACCAAGAACCCGATGGTCACTCTGACAGAGCTCCAGCATTTCTCTATGGAGAGAGGAGAACCTTCCAGAAGAATAACCATCTCTGCAGCACTCCACCAATCAGGCCTGTATGGTAGAGTGGCCAGACGGAAGCCACTCCTCTGTAAAAGCCACATGACAGCCTGCCTGGAGTTTGCCAAAAGGCACCTGAAGGACTCTCAGACCATGAGAAACAAAATTCGCTGGTCTGATGAAACAAAGATTGAACTCTTTGGCCTGAATGGCAAGTGTCATGTCTGGAGGAAACCAGGCACCGCTCATCACCTGGCAAATACCATCCCTACAGTGAAGCATGGTGGTGGCAGCATCATGCTGTGGGGATGTTTTTCAGCGGCCAAAACTGGGAGACTAGTCAGGATCGAGGGACAAATTAATTAAGCAATGTACAGAGACAACCTTCATGAAAACCTGCTCCAGAGAGCTCTGGACCTCAGACTGGGGTGAAGGTTCATCTTCCAAAAGGACAACGACCCTAAGCACGCAGCCAAGATAACAAAGGAGCGGCTATGGGACAACTATGTGAATGTCCTTAAGTGGCCCAGCCAGAGCCCAGAATTGAAACTGATTTAACATCTCTGGAGAGATCTGAAAATGGCTGTGCACCGACGCTCCCCATCCAACCTGATGGAGCTTGAGAGGTCCTGCAAGTAGAATGTGTGAAACTGCCCAAAAATAGGTGTGCCAAGCTTGTAGCATCATACTCAAAAAGACTTGAGGCTGTAATTGGTGCCAAAGGTGCTTCAACAAAGTATTGAGCAAAGGCTGTGAATTCTTATGTACACCCCCCCCCCCCCTTTTTTTTATTTTTAATTCATTTCACATTGTCATTATGGGGTATTGTTTGTAGAAATTTGAGGAAAATAATGAATTTAATACATTTTGAAATAAGGCTGTAACATAACACAAAGTGAAGCACTGAATACTTTCCGGATGCACTGTATATCCATTCCTTTATTTTATGTATTATATTTAATCATAAATAATTCAATGTTTTTATTTTATTGTTTGTTTTTGTTTGAAGTTACACTCTACAGAATTAGATATCTGAAGTTCAGTCCTTTAGGAATAAGTTGTTTTCTCTTTAGCTGCACTAAGTACAACTGAATCATCTGAAAGCTCTCATTAGCCTGCTCTGTTTTACACAAAAATTTAAATAAAGTCACTGTCAGCGAGACATGCTCTATTATGATAAGATTTTAAGGTCTCCGGTCTTTGTCTCTTGATAGGAAACCCTTGTGTCTCTTGCTTTCTTCTATTCTCTTTTTAAAGGGCTGACTCTATGTGAATAATGTGGTTAACACTAAGATTGTTCACAAAAGAGATAAAAATGCCTGGTGCACTTTTTTTGCACAATATGCCAACCCCTGTTACCATTAGACCAGAGCCATCCCTCAAGATATCGTAGGTCCAGGCCCCAGCTGACATTTCACCAAGCCCTTGAAATTCAGCTTTCTGTGAAAGAGTGCAGCCCCAGTCTGACCCAGATCTCCACGGCAGAATGGATATGGCCTGATGGGCTCTATTCAGCAAACGGCTGTTTTTCTTTCAATTTCATCTGCATTGCTTCAAAAAAATGTCCTCTTATGGCTGCTGAAGTCTCTGGAGTAATAGGGAATGCAATGAAATAGAGGAAAATTGCTGAATATTAGCATACCTACGTGGTAACACCTGGGTACATCTGAAATTCCTCAGAGATGAGATGGAGGGGTAATGGAAGGCCGTTCTCACAGTAGGTGTACATATATAAGTGAAGATGTGATAGGATAGAGGGATCTGCTTGTGAGGATGAGAGGAACTTAATCTGAACCACTTTCCCTCCTAGGGAGAGGAAGACAGAGTGATGGAATTACGGGGAATGAGGAGAGAAAGTTATTGAGAGAGGCTGGGAGAAGGGACAGGATGTAGCTGCCAGTGAGTCTCAGTGGGGAAGCTGGGAAGGCATTACACCTATCACTATCTCTCTTTCTCACCCGTCTGTGTCTTAACTAGTGAGTTCTACTCTTCCAATCTTGTCTTCTGTTTCACACATCTCTAAAATCAGATGCTGCTTGTGTCAAAAGGATTAACCCAAAATGAAAACCTATTTATTTATTTACTCACCCTTGCTATGATTATGTGGTGTCTATTACTCACTCGCCCGCAGGTTGAAGTCATTTAGGAATGACGAAGAAGACTCCCTTGTGGTTGTTGTTAAGGCTTGGTTTGTGGTTATAAGTAAAGTCTCACAGGAGGCAGTTGTAACAATACAAATGCTTATTTTACTGGCTATATTACAAACCAGTTATTGTAAAAAAAAATAATCTTAAAATCAGCTTATCTAATAATAGCTAAATAAGCTTTTGCCAGCAATATTGGAGTTGCTGTTATGCGTCCCTTAGTAGGCTATTATGTGTCTTTCGTGCTTAATGCAGGCAGCATCTGAGAAGTGCATCAACCCTCAGACATTTTATACTTGTTTTAGGGAATTTCCAATTATGTTAATCAACTCTTCTATGTCCTGTATAAGCTAGTCTTAATATTGTAATAATTTGTGTCTGTAACTCATGTCTGATATGCCGAATGTCCTTTTGCTGTCGCCTTTTACTTTTGTCATCTTCACACACTCTTCCCCTTTTTCACTGTAGTCTTTGTCAGTCTTTCTGTGAGTTTGTGAGTCTATCTGTGTGCATCTTGGAGACATCTTGTGCATGCCGGAGTTCCTTTGGATTTAGTCTGTCTCAGTTTTTTCATGTTTCCTCATGTAATCACAGACAGACTCGATGATGGTGAGATCAGATCTCTGTGTGGAGCATACCGGGTGTTGTCAGACTCCTTGTGCATATAAAAGTCTCACTGGATTATTACAAATAATAGCAAAATGAATGTTTGGAAATGTAAACTGACACACTACAGCAAAAGATATTAATAATTGGCTTAAAACCATTTTATTTCTTGAAAATACTAATGTGCTTAAGAATTTTGTGCAGTACTTTTATATTAGTACCATATTGGTTTTCAGACAATATTAGAATTTCTTTAAATGATCTATAACAGTATTTAGTTAGCATGCTTGTGCTCATGTTTTTACATTTTAGATTAGCTTTGTCATAAAATGCTTATTTTTAAGTTAACATTTAAAGTCACTACGAATTAAAACTAATGATTCCATTATTTTATACTCTACATTATATTGTGAAACCTAAATAAAACATTTAACAACTAAAATCAATAGTTTTATTTAATTTAAACAAAATAATATAGAATGTTAATATCAGCCATTTGTCACTTCTATCAAATGCAGTTTAAGAAAAGAGTGCCTGAGAAAAATGCGTTGTCCTGATTCAGTATCTGCGGTCAGATGTGATGTCAGTCTATATGTCATTATTCTAACTGTCTCTCCCATCTGAAAAATTAACTTTCCTGTCCTGTCAGCTGTTATACTATGCTGCTGTTATACTATGCTGCGGTCAGATGTGATGTCAGTCTATGTCATTATTCTAACTGTCTCTCACATCTGAAAAATGAACTTTCCTGTCCTGTCAGCTACTAGGCTCGTAGCACGCACGTAAATGTTGTGGTGCGCCCTGTATATCACTTCATTATAAATAAACTGCAAAAGAAATTACGAGCATGCAACCGCGTTATGTTGTCAATTAGTAAGTCATGAAATTACCAAAAAGTACCAATAAATTACGTAAGTGGTACTTCATGTGTTAGCTAGGAAGGATTTGCATGCAGGTATGATGTTCATTCATCAGGAGCAGTTTCCATATGTTTTGTTAACAGTTTATGTCAGTATTGTGTATTTACCACGGTAATTGTTGTTTCCATAACCCCAAAATGCCACTTTATTTTCAATTTGTGTTATTTTGTATATTTTTAAGACTGTGGTGGTTCAACTTACTAACTTTATTGTGTTAACAAAAACTAGTTTGTGAATGCTATTTAAGACTGCTATTTAATAGTCTTACCTTATATTGTTTAATCATCAGTATTAATCATATTGTTAAAATTTAGGCCTATGTGTATGTTAAGTGAAGTTGGGATGGTACTTGTGCATCAACCATTTTAGTTTTTTTATATAATTTATATGTATTATAGGTCAAATTCCTAAAAATAAAAAAATGGGTCATGGCTTAATGACCATAGGGAAAATGTGGGTCCCATGGCCAAACCAGTTGATAGCTACTGCTATAGGCCTATGCATTACATAGTCAATTATTGTCCTTTTCCATAAGTTGCTGGTTTGGTAATCTTGACTCTCCGCCATTTGACAGAATTTTTCATTATTTGAGACGGTGCTTCCCCGCCATTGATGGAATTTTCTGGCTTTCCATGTTTTCACTTTTATACAGTAGGGGACACTATGACATCATCTTCTGAAAGAATGCAGAATCTCCGGGTCAAAAGACATGTGAAGAAGCAGAAACAAGTGATAGTAAAATAATGCGATCATTAACTGCTATCATTGCATTTAAACTGCATATAAATCAAAACTGCCTAATGTTACCGAATGAAATGTCGACCCAGGACGAGGTATAGGACTGTGCAAGCTTTAGGGGTGTTGATGGACTGGATATACTCCATTTATGTTTTGATCATTGTTCTGAGGCCCTGTCCACACGAACACAGGTATTTTGCAGCTTTTTCTTTGCGGTTTGGCCTTTCGTCCACACGCAAATGCAGTATCCAGACACTGAAACCAAACTTTTTTGAAAACTCCTGCCAGGGTGAACATTTTATGAAACGGCGGTTGCAATGGTGTCGTGTGGACAGATTTTGGCTTATTGCGTCAGAACCAAAACCGGCAATACAATTTTTTCCAGGCTTCTGATTGGCCAACATGGCTTTACAGTTAGGGTTATATTGCCACCTGTTGGTTTGGCATGCTCTTGACAGCGCTTCATAGCATGTTTTTGCGTTTTCATGTGGACGTGAGGGAAAAACTCCCATGTACGTGTGGACTAGGCCTGAATCCGATCTGGATCTAGTCTTTGACAAAAACACGATTACCAGCATTCAAGTGTTGCTTAAAAAATAATATGTTAACCCTCTGGGGTCTGAGGTGTTTTCTGGGCTTTGGAGATGTTTTAACATGCCCTGAAATTTGTGCTAATTTCTGTTACTTATAACATTTTCAAGTCTGATTACACTGTATTCAACAAACTCTGCTACAATAATATGTGAGCAGCATGTATTTAAAAGTTTTGAGAAAACAACGTTTATGCGTGATTTTATTTACAACACAACACAACACTTAATTAAGCACATTGATCAAAACACAGATACTTGAACAGTCCTACACCTTTGTGTCATTCCAGAAACAGATCCTGTTGTTTAATTTTAGGGTGGTGTGAGCATTATTCAGCACAAAAAACACGTTATGTGTGTTTAATTCATACTGGAAGTCGAAGGGGCCCTTGCACAGAATATCCAAATATGCCTCACAGAAGTAATACAGTGCATCCGGAAAGTATTCACAGCGCTTCACTTTTTCCACATTTTGTTACGTTACAGCCTTATTCCAAAATTGATTTTTGAAAAATTTTTTCCTCGATTCTACAAACAATACCTCATAATGACAACGTGAAAGAAGTTTGTTTGAGACCTTTGCAAATAGTTAAAAAAACCCATGTACATAAGTATTCACAGCCTTTGCTTGATACTTTGTTGAAACACCTTTGGCACCAATTACAGCCTCAAATCTTTTTGAGTATGATGCTACAAGCTAGGCACACCTATTTTTGGGCAGTTTCTCCCATTGTTCTTTGCAGCACCTCTCAAGCTCCATCAGGTTGGATGGGGAGCGTCGGTGCACAGCCATTTTCAGATCTCTCCAGAGATGTTCAATCGGTTTCAAGTCTGGGCTCTGGCTCTCACAGAGCTGTCCTGTAGCCACTCCTTTGTTATCTTGGCTGTGTGCTTAGGGTCATTGTCCTGTTGGAAGATAAACCTTCGCCCTAGTCTGAGGTCCAGAGCGCTCTGGAGAAGGTTTTCATCAAGGATGTCTCTGTACATTGCTGCATTCATCGTTCCCTCGATCCTGACTAGTCTCCGAATTTCTGGGGCTGAAAAACATCCCCACAGCATGATGCTGCCACCACCATGCTTCACTGTAGGGATGGTATTTGCCAGGTGATGAGCGGTGCCTGGTTTCCTCCAGACATGACGCTTGCCATTCAGGCCAAAGAGTTCAATCTTTGTTTCATCAGACCAGAGAATTTTGTTTCTCATGGTCTGAGAGTCCTTAAGGTGCCTTTTGGCAAAGGCTGTCGTGTGCCGTCTGGCCGCTGTACCATACAGGCCTGATTGGTGGAGTGCTGTAGAGATGGTTGTTCTACTGGAAGGTTCTCCTCTCTACACAGAGAAACACTGGAGCTCTGTCAAAGTGACCATCGGGTTCTTGTTCACCTCCCTGACTAAGGCCCTTTAAGCCAGCTCTAAGAAGGGTCCTGGTGGTTCCAAACTTCTTCCATTTTACGGATGATGGAGGCCACTGTGCTTATTGGGACCTTCAATGCTGCAGAATTTTTTCTGTACCTTTCCCCAGATCTGTGCCTCGATACAATCCTGTCTCGGAGGTCTACAGATAATTCCTTGGACTTCATGGCTTGGTTTGTGCTCTGACTTGCACTGTTAACTGTGGGACCTTTATATAGACAGGTGTGTGCCTTTCCAAATCATGTCCAATCAACTGAATTTACCACAGGTGGACTCCAATCAAGTTGTAGAAACATCTCAAGGATGATCAGTGGAAACAGGATGCACCTGAGCTCAATTTTGAGTGTCATGTCAAAGGCTGTGAATACTTATGTACATGTGATATATATATTTTTTTTTCGTTTTTTTTTTAATACATTTGCAAAGACTTCAAACAAACTTTTCACATTGTCATTATGGGGTATTGTTTGTGGAATTGATGAAAAACAATGAATTTAATCCATTTTGGAATAAGGCTGTAACATAGCAAAATGTGGAAAAAGTGAAGTGCTGTGAATACTTTCCGGATGCACTGTATGACATATGATGTTGTTCCAGGTTATCCCTAATACAGCTATCGCTGTAGCTGAATAAAAAGAAGATAGAAAGAGCTTTAACTTATTAAATATGAAGACAAAGCAGGGGAGTGATGAAGTTTGATGGTTTGTTTATCGAGGTGATGGGGGCATTTACAGGTTCGCGTGCCTCACATGGACGATTAGCATGTGAAAAGCTGTGCTGCGCGTGGGTGTTTTGTTTTAACAAAATTGTGTTATTGTGAGTGTACACAAATAAAAGTAGACCGTAGATGTATAACACTTTTCTGTATGACCAAAAATCGGCAGAGTATTTTGAGAGACTTTCACACTGATAAGGGAAAAAAGGCGACCCCAAGGGTTTACGCTAGAATAAAAAATTTTTTTTAAGGCAGAGGCACTCTAACACTCTCAAAAGGACATTTTTTGAGTATAATCTATGTATTTATTGTGAGCATTTTTTATTTCTTTTTAAAATTGTTGTGTGTGTTATTGTATTTCTATTACGCTGCATCCAAATTGCCCATAAAGAATCTTAATAAATCTTGATCTTGAACTAAATAAAGTAGTTCCTTACGTATATGATCCCAAATTCTATTGGTTACTAGTTTAGCGCACAGAACATTTTAATGGTTCTTTCATGGACAGTCATTCCTCATTCACAATAACTGTATGGAAGAGAGAAGCATAAACAATCTTCAAAACATCTCTATTTGTGTTCCATTGAGGGTGAGTAAAGGATGAATTATTTTTTTTTGTTGGGTAAACTGTTTAACACAGAAAGAAACCCAGCCAACCACATAAACATTCATGTTGACAAAATTGACTGACTGTGGCAGCAAAACGGTGAGGTACGGTAAAACTACAGTATTGGTGATTGTGAGGTGTGAGCGGCAGTTTTGAGCCAAGCTGTCCCACGCTGAACTGAACAGATCTGAAAGCCTCTTGCTCTGGGCTGGGCTAGACCGCCTGGTACGGCACACTCAGAGCCTGAGAGAGACGTGCACGCAGAACAGACAAGCCACGTTTCACTCTGCCGAATGTCGCTGAGCTGACTGCACTGAAACCCGAGACTACTACTGAACTGGTAGGATGCTAAGAGTTTGCAATTCCTGAGTCATACCACTAGTGTGCATTTGTGAGCACTGAGAGCAAATAACCCACTCTCTGTGCTGTCTCATGTGATGCTTTGCAACTTCTGCTTTTAGTTTGTTTGCTGTTGTAGTGTTTCTGAGTGGGTGTCTATTATTGTCTGGCTTTAGGTTATTTGTCTTCCCATCTTAACACAGAAGCGTAATGAGATGCAAGTGTGATAAATGTGATGGATGTCTCCGCTAGACTGTGATGTGTCGCCTGTGGCTACACTCTTATATCACTCAGTCGGGAGTCCACGGCCACCGCCTGTGGATCCATAATTCTCCTTCATTTGCTCTGTGACAGATTTCTGTTTGAACTTGCGTCCCCCTGTGGCGAGATACTAATCGCTTAAAAGTACATCCCACCCTTGGCTAGCGTCTTGTGCTGTTTGTGTGAGTTTCTTTGACTGTGTAGCTGCATGTGGGCATACATGTTTTTTATGAAATTAAAAAGAGGTGTTTGTTTTCACTAGGAGAGTTTGATTGAAACTATTGAGCAGCATATTTCAAGGGGGAGTTGGTGGGCTCCTTCACATGCTGCAGTTGGCAGTTCTCTTTTGTGGCTGTACTTCTTAGACTTAGTACTGCCAATTTGCTTTCTCTCTGCTAGAAGAGGATTGGTCAGTCATTGGCAGAATTCTGGGTAATAACAGATATTGCATAGATATTTAGCTTTTGTGTATACAGTGCATGTTGCTGTGTTGGTTATTATCATTTATTTTGATCTCAAACTTGTTTTTCTTTAATATTTACATGCTTTGTTATATTCAAATATTTATCCGGTCTACTAATCTGCGCATTCTTTGAGATGTAATTTTCTCATTCCCACACCTGCTGTGTTGACAGGAAACCAATTTTAGGTTTACATATCTGAACTTACCTTGAATTTAAAGTTTAGATGAAAAGACAAATCATGGATTATAGGTTATATTTTTCTCGTTCTCCACAAACATTAACTGGTATGCAGAGCACCTTAAGACCGATAAAATTAGTTTTCTAAAATTTCTATAACTTCCATTTTGAGGGGTGTGGTCACCTCTGAAGACAGTGCTGTGGTTGTGCTGGCAGTCTCAGTTCATATACGGGTCAGTCCACCTGCAGACACATAGTCTTCTGCTTTAAAGACTTAATCCGGCTGCCTCACATGGCTGCACATGAAAGACTCAAGAAAAAGTATCTACCAGAGGAGTCTTTTTATTTTTGACGCTACTTTCGACCTTGACCTCAATAAATTAACATTAAACTGTCTTTTTAAATGTACTTACACTAGGAGTAATGTAACTCACTGTGTGCCATCCTATCACCTCTTGCCCTCAGCTTTAATGCGTAATTTAACTGATATTTTACAGATGACGTACCCCTTTCTGGTTTTAAATTATTTTTAGTGTGAGGTAATGTTCCTCTCTATTGTAAACTTGACATATTGACAAAATAGCACCATGAATTTAAAGTGCTCATATTATGCTGTTTTAATGGTTACTAATTCTGTTTTGGAAGTCTCCTACAACGTGTTGACATCAAAAACCAGTCTCTTCCAGGCCTCGGCTAAAACTTCAGAGTTTGAGGGCGAGTCAACGTAGACATTGTTTGCGGGCAGCCAATGAAGACCCTCATAGGCTGATATTATGCAAATTTGTTACAAACCTACGTAGTATTGTGCAGAAAGTAAGGCTGAACTTACTGACAACTCATTTAGGCAGTTCAGAATCAGTCATTTCTTTTGGGAGACAATGGCTACGTTCACACTAGGGCTGCACGATATATCATTTTAGCATCACACTGTGCGCATCCGCGATAGTCACATCGCAGGATGTGCGATGTACAGTTGGACAGTTGAAAATGTTAGGACACCCTATTGAATTCCATGGTTTTCTGTATCAGGACATAATAAAAAAATAATCTAGTGCTTGGCAGGTCTTAATTTGGAAAATAAAACCTCATATGAACAACAACACATGACAGATCATACGTGTCATTATTTATTTAGCAAAAATAAAGCCAAAATGGAATTCAATAACATTGACCACATGACCGTGACCAATCGTAGTTGATCCGTGATCCGTATGGTCTATCTGGAACACATGTGATTCACAGATTAATTGCAAGGTTTAACATCATACAGTGAAAGTTTATCATTTGCATGTGTTTTTGAGTCCTGTCAATTTAAACACCAAGCGCAAGAAGACACAGCACAGACAGCAAAAGAACACCTAATTAGTTATCTTCTTTTTGAGCTTGAACGGACACGTGCACGCAAAATGCAGATGCACTACCCTATGAAATCACCCCAATCACCACAGAATGATTAATTCTTTACTAATGGAGCTATTCAAATCATCTAGTGAAAATTTTCATATCGCAATATTGCAGAATATCGCGATGTCAGTTTTTTTCCAATATCGTGCAGCCCTAGTTCACACTGTCAGTCAAAATCCGATTATTTGTGTATCTAATTGGAATCTGATCTAAAATTATTGACTGTCCATATTGTGTATCGCAACTGTTCAGATATGATTTGTGTCCCATGCTGCTCTTTCATTTTCCAGAATATCTGCAATGACGTTGCATTGGTAGGTATTAGGCATGGGCCGGTATGAGATTTTGATGGTATGACAATCTTAAGCAAAAATATCATGGTTTCACTGTATCATGGTATTGCGATTTACAACTCTGTATTATTTTTGGCAAGTGCAAGTAACTTTCAGCACATTTTTACTTACATTTTGCACTTTAAACCCTGGCTAACTGTGCGGATGGCGGTGCAATCTCATGCAGTGTTTTGAGAAGCAATCTGCACTAAGAGCAATCTCACCAGGGTTAGTTTTAATCGAACCAAACATGCCAAGTGTGAACACACCCTTAGTATGATTTTTAAGTTGTTTTCCTTATGAGGACCAACAAAATGTCCCGACAAGGATTTGAGATACATCTTTGTGGGGATGTTCAAATATGTTGTTCATATTTTTTTTGTGTTTGAAAGAGTCTTATGTTCACCAAGGCTGCATTTATTTGTTAAAAAAAATCTTCTGCATTTGTTTTTCCAAATATAGGCTTAAATATTAATATATTGAATATTTTTGGCTTTAATTTGCAACAAAAACATTATGACCGAAAACACTGTAATATTCCCCACTTCCAGGATATAAAATATCATGCGCTGTTTTGGTCATATTGCCTAACACCTCTCTTATATGTATGGGTTTTAATGCTGTATGGTGTAGAAGTCTCTCATGTATGAAAGTCTTTTCTGCCGTAGGCACATTTTTATGTTCTTTTACTCTTTCATTCTCAGTAATCATGAAAGCACAAAACCTATTGTGCTCACTCATCTCTCAAGAGAGTTACAGAGCTTTTGACTTTGTAAAGGACAAAGTCATGAATGATGAGCTGAATTAAATGCACAAGGTTTCTTCAATTCATACTCCTGAGCCAAACACTGATTTAAATCTAAAAGAGAAATGGTTGTATTTGAAGTGTAAAATGTTGTAGTTATGGAGAATAAAACTGGGAGATAAACTGAATGATTGATGTTGATCAGATTGTGTGCAGATTGTAGATCAGAGCTGTTTAACTGTGGCATCCTAAAGATGAACTATATCTGTGCAAATCCAAACACCTGTTTCCATCTCTGAAGAAAACTAACTGCACAAGTCCATTAAAGTAATGTCAATAAAAACCGCAGCACAGCAGAATTATAAATACAGTATATACAGCCTGTGTTTTATTGTGTACTTTGCTGATTTATTATTTCTCAGTAAAACAGCTGCTGAGTTTACAATGATGGTTAAGTTTTATAAGCATTTCTGAAAAATAACTTCATTTTGCTTTGGCCAAATATTCAGCCGTTAGAATGAGACTCAAGGTGATAGTGATGAATTCACATCATACTATAAATAAGACAATACTCATAAATCTTGATTTAACCCGGCTACAGTGCTGGGAGTCTTATTTGCCATTTGTCATAAACCTGGTATACTGCAGCCTTCAAAAGTTACATTCATAAATGTTTTGTGAACTGTTTTCATAGACAAAAATTGACATCCATATGTTAGATTTTCTGCTTTCCTTATTAATGCCAGGAACAGAAGTATAATTTTTTATAATTTAGCATTTAGGAATTTTATTGGCTGTAGTGAACCAGGTATTTAAATCTGCATATTTGAAAGCTAAAACAAACTTATTTTTAGAAGATACCCGAAGCCCTTTCACATGACTCGTGTCATGGGCTGCTTTGACCTCCACATAAATTATGGTTTGGATTTTCATGCAAGTTGTCAGAGATGAAATTGTTAAACTTTGATAATTTTGTTAAAGCAAGGCTGTTTAAATGTATATCTATAGAAATATAAAATATATATCTATGGACCGTATGGATCACGGATCAACTACGATCCCTATACATGTCACATCCTGCGATGTGACTATCATGGATGCACACATCGTGATATCGATGCTAAAAAAAAAAAATCTATGCACTGATTATATTGTTTATGATCAATTGCAGTATTTGCTGAAAAAATATGTTGTTTCATTAAATCATTATATAAACAATAATAAAAGTCAACTTGCACCAAACTTCAAAAGATTTGTTTTAAATAAATTAATACTTTTATGCAGCAAGTTTGCATTAAACTGATCAAATGTTAGTGTATTTGTTACAAAATATTTCTATTACAAATGAATGCTGTTCTTTTAAACTTTCGGGGTAAAGTTAGGGACAGGTGTGGTGGTATGGGTAAGTTTAAGGGTAGGGTTAGGTGTAAGGGAAGTGTCAACAGTGTAATTATAAATCTAACTACAGAAATTAATTACAGATGTAATTATATGCAGATATTTAAAAAAAATTAAGTACAATGTAAAACATGTATGTATGCAATAAGTGCATTGTATCAAATGATTAATTTAAATGTTAGTACAAAGTAGTTAAGGCCACCTAATATAAAGTGGGTCCCTTGTTTCTTAAGCATCAAATCAGCATATTACAATGATTTCTGAAGGGTCATGTGTCATTCAGTTTTGCCATCACAGGAATAAATTACATTTTTAAAATATAATAAAATAGAAACCCGCTATTTTAAAGTCCCAGTGAACCGGAAGTTGCAGCTGATTTTATTTCAGTGCTGTGACGCATTTCCAAGTGAAACGGAATATTGAATAGAGGGCAGGGTTTTACTTCAGCGCTCCTCCTCTCTATCTCTCGCTCATAGCAGACTAACGGTTGGAGAGGAGTGGTTAAGGATATTCAAACCCAAGCCGTCAAACTGCCGTCATCGGAAAGGGAACGCCATTTCAGACCGGAAGTTACTTTTCAGATTTTGATTAAAAATTACCACGGCAAACTATTTTTTTCTGTGTATTAACTTGCATGGATTAATTGTTCACCTTAAGACCTGTAATGTGTGCTA
Source organism: Rhinogobio ventralis (assembly GCA_039654625.1). Classification (NCBI taxonomy): domain Eukaryota; kingdom Metazoa; phylum Chordata; class Actinopteri; order Cypriniformes; family Gobionidae; genus Rhinogobio; species Rhinogobio ventralis. Next base: position 15,132,304 of record CM077198.1, read on the forward strand.
ACAAAGTAAATAAGATCGATTTTGATTTCATGAGGACTTTAAATTATTAAAATATTTTAAATTATTAAAATATTTTAAATTTTAAATTACAATAGTACGATTTTACTGTATTTTTCAAATAAATACAGCCTGGTTGAACATAAGAGACTTTCAAAAGTCTTTCTTACCATAATCTTTTAAACAGTGGTCTAAGTAAATTATAAGTCAATATATTGTTTATTATATGTCCATATCTTTTAACACTGAGACATCACTGGCCTACAATCCACATAAATCTATTTTACAGTTGAGTGTGTCAAAATTAGGTAGACACAACATGACTATGTCATTGCGTCATACTGCCATTCCTATTTTTTTTTCCCTCAGCGTGTTGCTCTTTTTTCCCCCTTAGTTTTTTTAAGACCGCATGTTAAATGTACTTAACGCTAGATACCTGGGTAATGCTGTAGCTTGACGCTTCGCTGCATAACAGTTCACATAGCAGTTCTGTTTCAGGGTGTTTCCTATTAACAACGTAACTGTGCTGAAAGGATAAAAATGAAAAAAAAAAGAAAATAAATTACACACATATAGAATGTTTGATTAGGTTTGCTAGGAGTTAATTAGAAAAGGGAGCTGTGCTGTACTTCCTTATTTTCAAACTCAATTGCTGGTCGGACATTAGACGTAGCCCCACCGCTCTCTCCTCCTGTGCTGACAATGTTTTTGAGCTGTTTAATTAAGCCTATTGAGTTGCATTGACAGACATGTATTATTTAACCAGAGGACAAACCGTGCATCATGCGCTCTGGTGGCTTGTTAATTGCTCAAGGTTTAACTGGACATTGCTCTGTAATTGCATCAGCGTCCAGCGCTTTCATTTTGACGCGGCACTTATTTATTACCTCACCCCGCCCCTTGTTCAGAGCCACACAGAATCCATCACACCCATATTGACAGCCAGGCACAACATGAGAAACCAGACCAGGCCAGTGTTTACTCATCAGTGTCTGTGGGGCGGCACGGACACTTGCCATCTAGTGTGGCTCTGACCTTGTTATGGATATTATTGCTCTATTGACTCTGTCATTAATGGCAACCCTCTCATGTTTCCTCCCTACGGCGAGGACTTTGGTCCTGAAGTCTCAGTTTTTTTTCCTGCACCCCAATGATATTGACTTTATTTTCCATTACTTTTACCTTAGGCTGGACACAGAGCGTCTCCTAATCAAATGTAATTGATTGGTGCACTGCTGAACAGGTTTGCTTTATGGTAGCCTTTAGATCAAGGCACAAGGGAGGAGCAGAAATTATTGCCCTGCTTATTTTTAAAAACAACTGGAAATGACATTTGTTTGATCCAACCTGCTGCTTTTTAGTTGAAAGCCAGTCTATGTAATATGAAAAATTGTGCAGTCTCTTTGAAGAGTTTTTTTTTTCCTGGGTTGTTTGTGACACATAACACACAGAGTACTATTTGTGTCTGCGTTGATTTTAAGTAATAATGATTAATAACTATTTCTCCCTTTCTTTTAGGGCTGGGTGATATGGCCAAAAAAATTATCATGATAAAAATGTTCAAATCAGTCGATATCGATATATATCACGATACATGTCAAATATTTATTTCTTTTTTAAAGGCAGAAGTTTAAAGGCAGATTTTTGCTCCTAAGTGAAAGTTGTAGAAACCAGACAGTTATTTGTGGCTTTAAACTACTCTTTATTGTCAAAACATGACAAATGCTTTGTTTTTGAATTCTTTACACTTTTCTAATCATTTTTCCAACACAATAAATATCTTAACAGAAAAATGAATTTCTTAGTTTCTGCATGTGCAAACGGGTGATATTATCTAAAACATAAAACAGGTTTGTGTTGCCTGACTTTGATGGCATGTATCTTTGGCGTATATTAATAATATGACATGTTCCCCTTCGAGGGAACTCGCACTGCGTCGTAATAACGACACTTTGGGAACGCCCTCAGCGTAGTGCGTCTGAAGCATGAATGAAATCTATTCCAATCCTATTGGTGTTGCGTCATGACGTAGTAGATGACGGCGTACCCGGAAAATACAAAGGGACGCCAGCTTGCACAACACATTAGCTTTTGCTCTTCAGCTAAGCGCTCTGTGTTTTTGTCAGTCCTATTTATTGTTGTCTGTCTCACGTTACACCAAGCATATGGCTAGCGAGCAATTCAGACGATGTGTGCCTCCGTGTCCCCGCTTCATTTCGGGCACGGACACACATCAGCTGTGTGTGCTTTGCCTGGGCGTGCAGCACGCTCGAGCAGCCCTTGAGGGGGCTGCTTGTGGCGAGAGGCTGCCGCTCCGGGTATTGCGCTCGCGAGCCCCATCCCTCTGTCGAGGCAGCGCGGCACCGAAGATCGTGGGGCTTGCAGATGGACCTGACCGCGGGGATTGGGACTGCTGAGGCACCTTCCCAATCCTCATCGGAGGGTTCAGATGTTCTCCCTCCTCGTGCGGAAGCCCGCGAAGCGGCCTCTTCCCGTGAGGTGGAGAACCCGATGCTTCAGCTATCTGGTTCTGAGGAATCAGATGTGCTGAGCATCGAGGCGGGTGTAGTGGAGCCTGAGCCACTCCATTCACCCGCCCCAGAGGAGTTGGTCGAGGTTTTGACCCGCGCTGTGGCCAAACTGAACATCGATTGGCCACGGGAAAAACAAGTAGTCCAGCCACCAAGCAAGCTAGACGAACGTTTCTTCAAGCGCCAGGCTCAACCTCCACGCCGGGGTCTTCCATTTTTCCCAGACTTGCATAATGAGTTGTGCAAGTCGTGGGAAAAACCTTATTCAGCCAGACTTTCCAACCCCCCAGTACTCGACTTCGCTAATGTGCTGGGGGCGGCGGAAGCTGGCTATGGGACTCTGCCGCGGGTGGAGAAGGCTCTTGCGAGCTATCTTTCGCCCGAGGCTGCTTCGCCCCTCAAGACCCTGGCACTGCTCACCAAGCCTTGCAGAGACACCTCTGCGCTGGTGGGCAGGGCCTATATGGCGGCTGGGCGGGCTGGTAGCTGCTTGCACACTATGGCGGTGTTGCAGGCCTACCAGGCCGACCTCCTGAAGGAGTTAGACGAGGGCGAGGGTCCCTCTCCGGAGGATATTACAGAGCTCAGGAAGGCCACTGACTTGTCTCTCCGCATCACCAAGGAGATGGCCCGTTCCATCGGCCGCTCCATGGATGGGTTGGTGTGTGTGGAGAGACACCTTTGGTTAAACCTGTCGGGGATGAAGGAGAGAGAGAAACACTTTCTCCTGGACTCCCCGATTTCACCTTCTGGCCTCGTCGTCGAGAGGTTTCAGGAGGTGAAAAAGCAGTCGGCAAAGGAGGCGGTGATCTCGCAGTAAGGCTTCGGAGCCTAAGGTCGATCTGAGGACCGTCCTTCAGGCGAAGAAGGCTTCCGCCAAGCGGTCCTAGCTTCGGCTGGGCCGCTGAGAGCTGTCCCCCCTGGGTTGGAACGATCAAGGTCGTTTCCTACCCGGAGCTCTCGGGAAATCAGTGCTGCGTTCCCGCCGTCCAGTACGCCTCAGGCCACACTGTTTTCCCTCACACGTGCGCCGCTCCAGCAGCCTCTAAAAAGACCTGCGGCTGGGCAGCGAACGTGCCCGCACACCGAAAATCTTCTTCGACTACTCCCTGCCGGGCAGCCGCTTCAGGGGGTCAGGACGAGGCTCGGTTGACACCCGAGGCCAGCCTCGAGAGGCTGGTTCCCTTAGCAGATTATCTCTGCGCATGGTCTTGCCTTCCGAATATATTTGCGTGGGCCCTGTGTACTGTAGAATTGGGTTACAGGCTACAGTTCAGTTCCCCTCCCCCGAAATTCAATGGGGTGGTCTGGACTGTGGTCGGCCCAGAGCAGGTGTGGGTTATGGAGCAGGAAGTACAATCCCTGTTGGTAAAGGAGGCAATGGAACGTGTTCCTCCGCCAGACAGGGAATCCGGGTTCTACAGCCGGTACTTCATAGTTCCCAAGAAGGATGGGGGGTTGCGTCCAATAATAGATCTCAGGTACTTGAATCATTCTCTGAGGAGATTCAGATTCAAGATGCTCACAATCCCGGCCATCGGGAAGCAAATCCAGTTCGAGGACTGGTTTGTCACGATAGATCTAAAGGACGCATATTTCCACATCTCCATCCTTCCATTTCACAGGAAGTTCCTGAGGTTTGCTTTCGGGGGTGAAGCATTCCAATATCGGGTTCTTCCTTTCGACCTAGCTCTTTCCCCTCGCACCTTTACCGAGTGCATGGATGCAGCACTGGCTCCACTAAGACTCCAGGGCATCCGTGTACTCAATTATTTCGACGACTGGCTCATACTAGCCGAGTTGCGCGAGATGGCAGTTCGGCATCGAGATGTCGTTCTGGCCCATATCAGGTGCTTGGGGTTGAGACTCAACACGAAAAAGAGCGTGTTGACGCCCTCCCATACTGGCGATGGTCTCCAGAGTGAAGCTAGGCCGCAGCCTCACTGTGAAGCAGTTCCAGAGACTGCTGGGGCTCATGGCAGCGGCGTCCAACGTGATACCTTTTGGCCTGCTACACATGAGACCCCTACAGTGGTGGCTGAGAACCAAGGGGTTTTCCCCGAGGGGAAATCCGTTCCGTATGATCAGGGTAACGCGCAGATGCCTTCGTTCCCTCGTCATATGGAGAAAACCTTGGTTCCTGTCCCAAGGACCAGTGTTGGGAGCATCTTGTTGCCGGAAAACCGTTTCAACAGATGCCTCCCTCACTGGTTGGGGCGCGGTCATAGACGGCCAATTTGCGAGAGGTCTGTGGGAGACCCAGCATTCTTCCTGGCACATCAACTGTCTGGAAATGCTAGCGGACTACAAGGCTCTGAGGAGCTTTTTCCCGGACCTCCGTGGACACCATGTCCTGATACGAACAGACAATACGTCTGTGGTTTCGTATCTGAATCGTCAGGGGGGTCTGAGGTCGCGCCCTCTATGCAGACTGGCACACTAGATCCTCCTGTGGTCCCAGGGGAAACTGTCGTCAGAGCGATGTATGTCCCCGGGGATCAAAACCAGGGAGCAGACATCTTGTCGAGGCAGGGGCTGAGGCCCGTGGAGTGGCGACTCCACCCAGAGGTGGTGGAGGCCATGTGCGTGAGATTCGGCCCAGTGGAAGTGGACTTGTTCGCGTCTCGAGAGACGTCCCACTGCCCGCTGTGGTTCTCTCTCTGGCATCCGGCTCCACTGGGGCTGGATGCCATGACACAGGCATGGCCGAGGCTGTGCCTGTACGCATTTCCCCCGATCACTCTGCTCCCGGGAGTCTTGGAGCGGGTCCGCCGAGAAGGGATGAGCCTACTATTAGTAGCACCCTGCTGGCCGACCCGGGTATGGTTCTCGGACATTGTAACACTGCTAGACGGCCTCCCGTGGCAGGTTCCTCTGAGGAGGGATCTGCTGTCCCAGGCCGGGGCACAATATTCCACCCCCGGCCAGGCCTGTGGAACCTCTGGGTCTGGCCCCTGAGGGGGCCCAGTACCTAGGGGCTGGCCTGTCAGCAGGTGTTATCAAGACCTTACTCAGCTCCAGGGCTCCTTCTACCAGGAAGCTGTATGTGTAATGTGTTTTCCACTTGGTGTAGAGAACGTGAGGCGGACCCAGTTAACTGCCCAGTAGCTTCAGTGCTGGAGTTTCTCCAAGATCGTTTCTCCGCCGGGCTTACCCCGTCCACACTTAAGGTGTATGTAGCTGCCATTGGGGCTTTCCACTCGCCTGTAGGTGATGGACCTTTGGGGAAGCACCATCTGGTTGTACGGTTCCTCCATGGGGCTCGGAGGATGAGGCCTGCGACTCGTTCCAGAGTCCCAACCTGGGACCTGGCAGTGGTACTTGAAGGGCTGGCTGAGGCCCCCTTCGAGCCGCTGGAGTCGGCCGAGGCAAAGAACCTGACCCTGAAGGTGGCCTTTCTCCTTGCAGTTACCTCTCTGAGGAGAGTGGGGGATCTCCAGGCCTTGGCGATTACGCCGACTTGCCTGGAGTTTGCCCCTGGTGGAGTTAAGGCCATCTTACATCCAAGACCGGGCTACGTGCCCAAGGTGCCATCTATCAGGGCGCGGTCAGTGGTTCTTCAGGCCTTCCACCCTCCACCTCAGGTGACGGCGGAAGAGGGGAGACTTCACCTGCTCTGTCCGGTCAGAGCCCTTAAAATTTACTTGGAGAAGTCTTCACAGTGGAGGAAGTCAGACCAGTTGTTGGTGTGCTTTGGCTCACCCAAGAAGGGGCTGCCTGCATCGAAACAGGCAATCAGTAACTGGATTGTCCAGGCAATAGCCACGGCTTATCAGGTGCGCAATTTGCCTTCACCTATGGCCGTGAGGGCTCATTCCACCAGGGGCATGGCCTCCTCGGTGGCCCTCCTTTCTGGAGTCTCGCTTCAGGAGATTTGCGAGGCGGCCGGGTGGGCCACCCCGCACACCTTCATAAGATTCTACAGTCTGCAACTCCCTGTGATGCCTGGCGCCAGAGTGCTAGCGCCCTAAGTGTGCCTGGGTTCCAGCTTCACACTAGGGCGGGTGTGATTGCGGTGTGGCATAGTGGGTATATCGTTCCCAAAGTGTTGTCATTACGACGCAATGCGAGTTCCCTCGAAGGGGAACATCTCGGGTTACGACTGTAACCCTTGTTCCCCGAGAAGGGAACGAGACACTGCGTCTCGCCGCCACACCTATCACGGGCAGAGCGCTTGCTTCATCGCAAGGCTAATGTGTTGTGCAAGCCGGCGTTCCTTTGTACCTTCCGGGTACGCCGTCATCTACTACGTCATGACGCAACACCAATAGGATTGGAATAGATTTCATTCATGCTTCAGACGCACTACGCTGAGTGTCGTCATTACGACGCAGTGTCTCGTTCCCTTCTCGGGGAACAAGGGTTACAGTCGTAACCTGAGACGTTTTGTCTCTTAGAAATGCACATTTGACAGTAGCTTGAGTTGACAGTAGTAGTAGCTTGAGTTAGGATGCAGATGACCCAAATTATCACGATTATCAATATTATCACGGTTTTGTTCAAATCATGCACTCATGCACACACTGAAAACATTTCAACAAGTTTTATATTTGAAAATCAACAAATAAAACAAGCAGCTCTATGCACTTTTTTTAAGCAAGATTCTATTCTGTGGGATTTCCTTCCTTATAATGACCGTCGTCAATAGCAACGCATTATAACAGCGCACTGTCACTGCCTTCTGCCATTTCTTGTTCAAAAAACAACGTTGCGCGCTGCGCCTGCAAAAGACTGACGCTGGCTGGACAGAATTTACCACGAGTTTTCAAAATAGTGATAATCAAACACGGTTTTAATGATAATTAAATTTAAAACAATATTACTAACCGTCAGTACATTTTATCGTGGTTTATCGTGAAACCGGAAATCGTTCCATCGCTAGTTATGTTATGTTAACAAAAACCGTAACATCTGTAAAAATTTTAACAACCTATTTTTATATGGTAAAATTTAAATATTTGGACTTTCATTAAAATTAACCATTGGTCATCCATAGTAGCATACATTTAGATCATGATAATCACAGTAAAAACCACGCATATAGCACCTCTCTACCATTTTACAATATAACTCTATATTATTATAATATGATATCTATATTTGTATGAAAAACTCTAGCCTAAATACATTTAGTATAAATGCACAAATGCTATAGCTTAATCACAAAAATACTGTATATTCCATTTATATTCCATTACTCCTTTAATACATTAATACACGTCTACATTGACAACATAATAAAATTTGATAAGTATATCCCACATTTCTGCCACAATGCCATGGTGCAGGTAGTGTTACTACAGTAAATACATTGTGGCGATTTGAGTTTGAAAAGTCTTCTGACTGTATCGTTTCTCCTGTTTGTCAGCGCTGTTTCTTTTGGCTTTAAACTAGTTTAAATCACAAAGACAATTGTGTTGTTCACTGAATTCAAGCGCTTCTCACTGAATCTCACAGCACTGTTTAGTGGTTGCATAACTTAGACTGATCAGAGAGTATGCATCTGCTCGTGCTGCCGTTTGAACTTTGAGCCAAGCGGATAAATGATCCATGTGGCGTGGTACAAATGAGTAGAGCTGCTTTGTTCTACTTTTTGGTGCATAAACATTATATAGAACATTTATCGAACTCTTGATATTTTATTGAGGAAAATATATCGCAATAATTATCGTTATCGTTTCGTCACCCAGCTCTACTTTCTTTTGTTATTGGTGTTTATTGTCTTAATATTATAAACCTAAAATATTGCAACTAAATCTATACTTAATTTGGCTGCACTCGTTGTTCTTAACCCTTGTGCAGTGTTTATTAAGGGTGTACATTTAAAGATGTTTGCTAGGTTAGGGTCCCCAAGACAGTCAAGTGTGAGTCATTTACAGGGTTGAGGCGACATTTGCTAGTAGGTCGTAAGCTCTCTGTAAATATTTCATAGTCTCATAATATTGCATTTACCTTCAGTGATCCAGTAGCACCCAACAAATTATTAAATTTAGTTTTTTTCTGCTAACTATAATTCGAATTTATTTTGCCTTATGTAACTTATGGTAACAAATTTTTTTTACTGAAATTCAATACTTAATCATGAAATCATGTAGTTTTATATGCAAATGACATTCAGAAAGTGTATACAAAATTAATAGCAATAAATAACACACAGTAAGTTTTTACAGTAAGAAATTACATTTATTATTTTATTTGACATGTACATAGGTGCACTGTTTAGATTGGGTTTGTTTTAAAACAAAGCCGCTAGCAAGTCATTCACAATGTTCACTAATATGTAAAAGAGTTCATGTCAACATCATATTTCTACATTTTTTTTTTTTTAACGCACAGCTGGTACATCCGACCCCTGAATGTCATTGAATTGATTTTGTCATATCTTACTCTAATCAGTTTAACTTCTTTAGTATGAAAAGGAGAAAAAAAATATACAAGTGATACAGTTTTTCAAGTCTGATCCAAACCACCCTCTTTTGTTTCGAAGTTGTTACATTTTTGTTCAGATTTCAACTCACTCACTCACTCACTCACTCTTACTGGCTGAATCCGAAATTGCCCCCTATAGCCTATAGACATTTGTAGTGGTGTCCGAAACCATAGTGGACGTTACTGAGTGCACTAATTCTATCCCACAATGCACCTCAATAACAAGTGTACAGCCGATGTACACACAACGGCTGTCCGAATTCATTCACTCGTTTTTATTCACTCCTTCAAGTGAACTGTATTAGTGGACTAACATAGGGAATAGTGAATGAGGGTTTAGGGGCGATTTCGGATTCAGCCACTGACTCTCACTCACTGATTCACTCACTCACTCACTCACTCACTCATTGACTCACTGACTCACTCACTCACTCATTGACTCACTCACTCATTGACTCACTGACTGACTCACTCACTCACTGACTCACTCATTGACTCACTCACTCACTCTCTCACTCACTCACTCATTCATTGACTCACTGACTCACTCACTCACTCACTCAATCACTCATTGACTCACTCACTCATTGACTCACTCACTGACTCACTCACTGACTCTCTCATTCTCTCACTCACTCACTCACTCACTCACTCCTTCCTTCACTCCCTTCTTCCATGAAAATGTAAAAATCAAATTATGATTGTTAGATTTGTTGGAGCCTAATACATGTAAATGTACAGTATGTAGCAATGTCTCAATATCTTGTTTTCTGTGAAACGAGTATTGTAAAGCATTTGGAATGGTGAATGCTCCATATTTCCTCCATGATCAGTTTCCCTCTTGCTCTAGCCTATGTTGCACACAGCATGAAAAGTAAATCTCTTTTTACTGCAGGGATTCTCACAAATAGAGCTCATTCAGCACATTGGACAGCTCCATGGCCACACCATTAACCCTACAGTCACATAAAGCACACCAGTCATCGTCATACACCAGAGTCACGGCCCACCTAAAACCCAGGCGAGCACACATAGCCATGCTAGGGTATTTGAAGGAACCCAAGAGGCTGGAAGTGAGTTATAGGCAAGACTGTCACCCGGCGGAGGAAGAGGGTGGGATCGATTCCCAGAAATCAGCAGAATCCTACTTGGCATATTGAGCACGCTCATCTGTCTCCTTGACATAATTGTTCCTTTCTTGTTACTTTATGTTCTAATCAATCAGCTATGAGTAAAATGCCAATTACAATGTTCATTGATACAACCAATGGAGAAAGCAAGAATTATTGGATGTAACATTACTGCAAATTGCCATTTAGAGTTTCACTCTTTCTGGGAGGGGAATAATGGGTAATAATCAAGAAATAACGTCTGATGTATTGAGTTATATTTCACATTTAATTGCAAAACTGTGTGTGTAAGGGAGTAGGGCAGACTCATTAATGCATCCTTTCCCATCACGTCTTAAAGTGTTGGACTCCTTGCAAAAAACTCCATTGTGATATTTTAAACAACCCAGTGGAGTAATGGCCAGTGGTTTTGAATGAGCCATTATATTGGGTGATTCATTATTGTAATTACTGTATAAACATTGGCTATGGACTGATTATGAGGTACGTTTGTTAATGGCCAAATTTGTTCATTAAGAAAAATATCATATTCATAACTTGGTAAGTTTTAGGCACAGTGTGATTCCTGGTTCCAAGAAACAGTTGTTAGTTGTGCATGTGATGCAGTTAATGATTTGACTCCCATTATTCCAAGGAAAAGAGTGCAATATGATGGACATGTCATGGACACATAGAAGTAAAAGACATTTTAAATAACTTGTGTGAGCAAGAAGACATGTCAGGAGGTTCTTGAGAAGTGTCAGTCAAGTGTCATTTAATGAAGTTTTTTATGGACTGTGTGTGGAAAACAGATGGTGCAGCTTCTAGACATAACCAATGAACAATGGGCTGTCTGGTGCTCATTAATTAACTTAGCTCAATCAAACTTAGTTTGCCCATATGTTCTCCAGAGGTTTGGTATATTCAGCTGTTCTTCTGGAAGCCCACTGTGCACTATGAGCCTGGTTTCTGCCATTTTGTATTTAAGGCCTCAGGGTGGTAGAGGCTCGCAGACTACCAGCTGAATGAATAGAATAGGGTTGGGAATCGAAAATCAATTCCAATTCTGGAATCGGATGCTTAATGTCAGGAATCGGGTACTTTTTATAAAATGTTAATTTCTGTTCCTCTTATTGATTCCTTTTTTGTGTATTTCAAAATGACTTTAAACTCAAATTCAAGCGCAAGAAGACCCGCACTCTGTTTTCTGTGCTGCAAACACATCCAAAACCTACACACAGAAAGCCACCTCTTATACTGTAGTGCACGATACTGAACTGAGTAGTTCTCCGCATATTTTTGCACTTCAACGGACCAATACACACAAAAATGTAAAAAAAAAAATCCTCCTAAACAGTCGGTTATATCGTAAGTGAATGTAAATAGTGCAACAGTATATTGGATCCGTGCAGCTCTTAAAGTGACAGGAGCCTTATATTCCTGCTGCCGTCTCTATAATAACGTTAATCAAACAACGTTATTCTTGACTGAATAACTTTTGTAACTATATTTGTAATGTATATTTTATTCATAAAGTGCAGTGTTATTTTACATTTGATTACAGCTTCTCTACCTAAATACCCCAAAATCTTAAACTGTTCATTTCAGTCGTATATTTGTTCAGTTGTATTTATTTGTGTGATTGCTAATTTGTTTATTTGTTCTTTGTTAATTACTGAGTGTTTACTTGTCATTAATAATCCTTAAAATGTATATTCGTTAGGCTAGTTGGTCTATGGTATCTTTAAATCATAGGCAAAAGTTCCTTGTGTAAGTGCTCTTTAGCTTGTTGATTTTTGTTCATGGTATTCAGCTATAATTAAATGTTTTGCAATAAGACTTATAATAAATGCGAATCAATTTTTTTTCCTTATTGGAATTGAAATTAGGAATCGATAAGAATCGGAACCAATAAGCAGAATCGGAATTTGGAATCGTAAAAATTCGAATGATACCCAACCCTAGGATAGAATAATTTTTTTTTTTTTATTATTAATAGTGCAGCTGTACTTCATTATGAAGGCTACATAAAAGGCCTTTTGGTCTTACAGGCCTTCCTTTCCTGTAATAATTGATAATACATTGTGTGATTAGTGACCTTAAAGAAATGTATATTTTTCTTGTTAATTTTGCATGTAATATATTAAATATCAATGAATAATTAATTTTGATTAAATTAATATTTGTACATTTTTTCTTGAATGTAATGTGTTATCTGAAAAATAAGTAACACTTGATTATCAGTGGCATCAAGTCAAAATTGCATTGTTGACAGAAAAAAAGTTGCATCTGTATGCCACATTTTACACACACAAAGATTTAGAGCCCACTTTTGTGCTATATTGGCAGCAAAATTACCCTGCATTGAAGGTGCATTTAAAGCCTCCGTGCAAATCAATAAATGGGTCTTACATGAGCTCATTTGTAAATATTAAGATCTGAAATGACCTCACTGACCAAGCTGACCAGTGTGACAGATTCATTTTTAATAGTGATAATTCTGTGTCCTAGTCATTTACCGAGCAGCACTAATAGCTGAACATTAATTCTATTCTAGATATTGCTCATTCCCTACCTACTGTCATATTCTCCTGAACGCTCCTCTCTCTGCATTCCAGCTACTGTCTCCTGGCTGGACCACAGCAGCCACTTCATCAAAATCAACTGCTGGAGAGTGCCAGAGATTACCCACAGGAAAATACCACTGAGCCTTAAATAGCAATCAATTTTTCTGACTTTTCTCTGACGTGAGCTGTGATAAGCGCTAGCTTGCACTAACATGAGGATGACACTGAGAGAGATAGATGGAATAAGCAGTAAGACAAAGAATGTCTGTTCCTGAAGCATGAAACTGTATTTCCAATTTTATTTTTCATTGAATAAATCCTGAAAAAAGAAAAAAAAAGAAATCATGGTTTCCACAAAAGTATTAAGCAGTACAACTGTTTTCAGTGTTAAGAAATGTTTCTTGAGCAGCAAATTTGCATATTTGAATGATTTCTGAAGGATCATGTGACATTGAAGACTGGAGTAGTGATTCTGAACATTTAGCTTTGCCTTCACAAGAATACATTACATTTTAAAATATATTAAAATAAAAAAGTTATTTAATGTAATATTTTACAGTTTATACTGTATGTTTGAGCAAAACAGCAGATGTCTTTCTCAAGCATGACCGAAAATCTTACCGTAATGGTAGTGTAATGTACAAAAGTATAGTTTTTGGTTCATTTTGGATGTGAAATGGCTCATAATGACCGACTTGTTTTAGTAAATACTTGATTCAGTATTTCAGATGTTAAAGGGTTAGTTCACCCCAAAATGAAAATTCTGTCATTAGTTACTCACCCTCATGCCGTTCCAAACCCGTAAGACCTTCGTTCATCTTCGGAACACAAATGAAGATATTTTTGATGAAATCGGTGAGCTCTCTGACCCCTCCATAGACAGCTATTTAATTAACACTTTCAAGGCCCAGAAAAGTAGTGAAGACATTGTTAAAATAGTCCAAGCGACGGGAATACTTTTGTGTGCAAAAAACAAACAAAAATAACAACTTTATTCAACAATTTCTTCTAGTCTGTGTCAGACGCTGTTGACGTAGTGTAAACAGTGCACCGCTTCCTAGTTTTACGGCAGAACGACTTGTGTGCATGCATTGTGGTGCTCATGTGAACAGCGTCGGCCAATGGTAAGCTGGAGTTCTGGAAGCGCTGCACTAACATACATCAACAGCATAAGAGTCTGACAGACTAGAAGAAATTGTTGAATAAAGTCGTTATTTTTGTCTGTTTTTTTGCGCACAATAAGTATTCTCGTCGCTTCATAAAAAGAAGGTTGAACCACATGGACTAATGTCTTTACTGGCCCTTGAAAGTGGTAATTAAATAGCTGTCTATGGAGAGTTTAGAGAGCTCTCTGATTTCATCAAAAAGATCTTCATTTGTGTTCTGAAGATGAACGAAGGTCTTACGGATTTGGAACGACATGAGGGTGAGTAATTAATGACAGAATTTTTGGGTGAACTAACCCTTTAATTCAGGCTCTGGCTCATCAATGCACAAGGGGAACGAAGGATATCCTGTCTAGTCCGAGCTAACAGAAGGTCTACTGTCACACATTCTGAACATTGCCACCTACCTAAACATTGTTGCAGACCAGGTAAACCCCTTCATGATACCACAGGACACCTTCAGAGGTCTTGTAGAGTCCATGCCTTGGCAAATCTGCTCTGTTTTGCATGTGGTGGACCAACATAATTAGGTAGGTGCTTATTTATATAGCACATTTCATACACAATGGTAATTCAAAGTGCTTTACACAGAAAAATAATTAAAATGTTCACAGGAAATAAAAATATAACCCTCCTGAATCTAGAGGAGAAGAAAATGGAGAGTCAGGTTCGCAATTTTACTACTTACTTTATCAGAGCGGGTCTAAAAGGATCTTCCTTGTGCTGGAGGGAAATTTAGGTCGATTTAGGCAATTTTTCTTAATTGTCTAATGGAAATATTCCCATCAACACTTTGTTGTCTGTCAGAGCGGATTTGAGCGGATCTTCCTCGTGCCGGAGGGATTACTAGTTAAAAAATATTTGTCAGGTAACTGTGTGTTTAAACAGTACCCTTACAGACAAATTTTCCTGGATTGACTCCAGGGCTAACTTCAAAAATATTTGTCAGGTAACTAGCAGATGTAGGAAAAGGTGTAGGAAAGTAGCCATACTTTAGCAACTGATATCATGTTGAGAAGCCTTTATATTTTGGGTTTTTGTTAGCAGGATGTGTGCATATGCTACCCTGTGGTTCTGATGAGAGCAGTAGGCACTGACATGTGCTGTATGTCTGATTACTCCCATCTCTGCTTGATTGGTGTTTAACCTGTGGGTCGAGCACAGAGAACCCTTCAATCAAATTAACTTCGCCCATGAGGCCTATGCTTTCACTGAAATTACTTTCTTGGATCTTTGTCTCCTATTTCCATACTGTCATCAGGTTTAGCAGTGTTTGAGTACAGGTGCCATTCATTTATTGATTGATTTATTGCATGAGAAATTAAACAAAGAGTGTTGGGACTTTCAAAGCCAAAGGGTGATGTTATGATGTTGGCTGGGGCTTTCTTCAGTGGCGCCAGTGTTTCAGCTATGGATTTATGTGGACTGTGGTGCTGTGGAATAGATGATTTGTTTGTTTGGTTCAGGTTGTGAATTCTGGGATGCTGTTAGTGCAGCAGAGAAAGAGTGGAGGCTGTTCTTTGAAACTTTCAAACCAAATTCTGTTTTCCCAAACTCCTCTTCCTCTCCTCTCTTGGGAGCCATCCACCTCCTCTTCAAAGACCATTGCTTCTTACGATCATGATGGAGGTTTTCTATCTCTTTTCCTTTGCTGGCTCGACCCCTGTTCTCTTGATATTCAGTGGCCAGAGAGGTAAACTTGCTGTCGATTCTCTTTCTTAACTTACAAGATATCAGAAGTTGGTGTCAGATCTTCAAAGCAAGTTTACTGCCTAAGTTACCTGATGACGCATCAGGATTTATTTATTTGTGGATGCTTTGAGCATTCAAGCCCAGAAGGAACAGTCCATCTCTGGCCATCAAAAGCTTACAACATTTTCTTCTTTATATATATATCTCAGACTATGGGGCACATTCCCTCATTTCACATGTGCACACACGTAGTATACATTTATATAGTTGTTTGCGATGCTGGTAAGATATAAAAGGGTTGGGTGCAATATATGTAGGTTTAAAATGTGTGACTAAATGTTGTGTAAATGTTATGTTAGACTTCCCTATAGCTTGGTATGTTCCGTAGGCGGGGCCACAACGTTAAGATGGCCACCATAACATTCAGAAGTCAGGTGTGGTGAGAGTGGCGTGGGTGCGCGTGGTCGGAGTACTGCCACTTTAATCAGTGTGGTTCAACAATAGACTGTTGGCACGAACGTGTTTCCTGTAGTTTTATTTATTTCTTTGATTTATTTTAGTTTGTAGCACTATTTTTTCTGCACCGTGGGATTTTTTTGTTTTACTTTTTGTAAGAACAAAAACTGATTCCTGCTTGTCCAGGTCACCTCATTGCCTCTAACCGTAAGGTTCATCCACAACACTCTGAAAATGATTTCAGCATTTAGTTCCTTTGTGACATTGTTTTAAAAAGTAAAAATAAAATGGAAGAAATGGAAGTATAGACAAACCTTTTCTTCCATATTGAGACGTAAATCTTAGTGTAACGAATTATCAAAAAAGGATCACTTGGTTCTGTCTATTGGTGGTTGTTTTGATTTTGAGATGTGGGTGTTGCGCTCAAATGAATGCTAGCTTGCAGTTGATTTTGGAGGGGATGGGATTTAAGAGAACTAAATGATTGGAGACATCAGGCATACATCACCAGAGAGACTGCCGTTTTAATCAGAAGATCAAGATTTTGATTTTAGCACTACGAGGTCAAAAAAAAAAGAAAAATACGTGAAACGTTCACAATAAGATTTCTAACATTCATTTAGAAAATAGATGGCAAAGGTATGGGATAGGGTGACTTTAATTAAAATGCCATGACTGTTGACTAGCTGTCACAGCTATGCTCATTTTAGTTTCATTTTCACATCTGCTTTGCTCCCATTTGTTCTCATTAGTCTCCTAGGTTACTCATTTAAATCCTGTTTGTTACTATGGTTACTCATCAGTTCCCTTGTTTGCCACACCTGTGATTATCCATTCATCCTTGTTTGCACTTAGTATGTATTTGCCTGTGTTTCTGTCGTTTCTTGTTAACGTTTAGGTTGAGTATGGTTATGGTAAATTCTCTGTTAATAAAGTCTTTTGCATTTATCTTCTTTGTCTGCCTACACACATTTGCTAAAACGTGACACTAGCATTCATGGCTATGCTAGTCCACTAGCTAGACCAGCATCAAATCAGCAGTAACGAGCTTGGAAATTCATGCAGAACATATTTTTAAGGGTTAAAAAAATACTCTGTCCATGGACTGTTCACAGTACATGGACACCTTTTCTTACAGTCGGAATGAAATAATAATTCAGAATGATGAATCCGAACAGTGTTTATATGAACATTAAATGAAAACGTTTGGTTGATGTGTGCATTTGTCACAAGCTTCAAATCGGATTTGATCTGCACAAATCACTGCACAAATTTACAGAGTTTCCCACTGTATACTATCTATCAACCTGCCATTGTTTCATTTCTTAAAAAAACCCATAAAAAAACAGACTTAATTTTTATCTATTTTGGGTCTTGTTTTGGAGACAATGAGTACATGAAGCTTTGTGTCATGCTGCTTATATACTCAGCAAAAAAAGAAACATCCTCTCACTTTCAACCTGGGGTCCGTTCTTTGTACCTCGCTTAATACATCTGAGAGGATTTGACAGATCCCAGATCTTCTTATAATGATAACTGACCTCTGGCTAATTTGGTTCTTCAAACGAATTTGTGGATTGGATTAAAATATCTGGATTAAATTGCAGATGCATTTATACGCGAAACTACGATCAGCAATGCAGTGATTGGCTGGCGTCAAGACAGTAACGTAGTGACATCATATAATTAAGAAAGACACCTGACAAAAAGCTTTACGAATTTCTGGACCTTTATAAGGAAACAGCCAAGCAACCAAAACAACATAAAAGTTATAATAGATAAATGAAATGTGCACTGTTTTTTTTTTTTTTTAAATGATTCCCAATCATTTATATTCATGATTTCTAGTATTTGTACAGCCTTTATCATTTTTATTTCAATGTTGTAATTGCCAATTAATTTAATTTTATCTTTGAAGCAGATTTGTTACATGACAGCATTAATTAAAGTTTCTTAAGGGTCAAGATCAAGTTATTTGCATCTCTTGCACTGCATCAAGCCACTCCCATAATATCTGTCACCACTGAAATTAATGCACGGCTCAGATTAACTGTACAGCATGTGTGTAAATCTCCAATAAAATTATAAAATAATTATTCCATCACAAATAAATCTCTCAATCAGTAAAACTGACTGTCTATAGTATTATAGACTACACAACATTATAATATTATTTTCAAATTCATTTTTATATTATTATTATTATTTTTTAATTATTACTGCCCCTAGTTCAGTAAGGAACGCTTGTAATAAAGAAGCAGTGGTTGAGACTTTTTAAGTATCAACGCCACTTAAAAAGATACTATCTAATCCTGTTTACGTGAGCAGGTTTAAGCTTACAGACTTGTTGCTATGAGCAAGTTCAGGATGAGAGTCGAAGAACCAAACAATCCAAGATCATGCCAAATCGTCAACAATCAAATCCAGCTAACTGAGGTAGCGACGTACAAAGAACGGACCCCAGATCTCCGAACTGGTTCAAGGAACGAAAACAAAAAATGGAAACAAATGAAATTTTAGCAGGAACATAAACTAAAACTAAATAAAGTTTAATTGCTCTAAACAGAAATGCTTATTTGAAATTATCATTAACCAGTTAATTGTTTTATTTTAGTTTTTTATTACATTATTTTATTGTTCTGTTTAATATTTTAATTTGGCAGTCAACCAATCATGAATTCAAATAGTATATTAATTTGAGTGGTACTGTTGGATTTCTGCTGAAAATTCAAGCATGTCTTTGCGTCATTATGTCATGTCTGTACTGTACATATAAAGGAGGAATCTGGCTAGTAGTAGTATCGCATGTGAGGATGCTGCAGGTGGCGGATCATTTATAGCCTTTTCTCACAGCTGCTGGAATAATTAAATTTATCATTTTGATGGCGGATTGTAATCCAGAAAGGCCCAAATGACACTCATCAGTGACAACTGGAGATTCACCCGTAGTCAAAAGCAAAAGATTAGACTGTACAGAAACTGAAATCTACAGGTAATGCGAATACACACTAAATACACATAGTCACGCAGTGCTCATGTGGTTAACATTAACGACTACGGACTGCAGCTTTAAACACCATGTTGTCAAAGTTGGTATTGGAGCACTTTTGTGTGTCATTATATTATTAACATTTTCCCAACTCAAGCTCAAATAGACAAGGTTTTTCACCAGCGAGTGTCGGAGATTTGTGCTTTGTAAGTCATTAAGTTCAGCGTTACGTTTTCATCAATTGTCATGTAAACGCGCATCTACTGTCACTTTGCAAACAACAAATTTGGATCTGTTTTGGACTTGCATTGTGGAAAAGACTCTTCTCTAATACAGATTTGTTTAGCCTGAAAAAAAAAAACAGTAGTCCTCATTGATTGGGTCAGTTAGATTTTATTGAAAGGTGTAACCAGTGACATTTGATAAGAAATTAAAACAATGCTGTTTTCATCTGTTATCTGCCTCTATTCTGTACCCAAGATGTCAAAAAAGTGAGTCACAGTTAACACTCTCTATGTGTCTCTCTGTCATAGTAAACAAACACAAGGACAAGACATAGAGGCTGAGCTACAGAAATCGAGGCGAGTGAGATAAGGGACTGTGAGAGGAGAAGAGTGATCGAAGGCAGAAAGAGAGAGAGGGTCCTAGAGAAAAGGTCAGCATGCGTTGTGTCATGCAGGGTGGAGGATTCCTGAGCCGTTGGGTTTTACGCCGATTAATCTGTCGCGTGGTGACAGCGCTGGTTTAAAAAGGTCACTCATGGCAACAGGATGTGGGTGTAGGGTGCTGAAATGTATCGAATCTGACCGCTCACTGGTTGGGCTTCAGGTAGTTAGTGCACCATAAAGGTCACATTTGCTTCGCATCTCTCCAGAACTGACCGCTCCATGGGTTTTCAGAGATTGTTGGGCTCAATGCACTGACAGAATCAGACAGAAGTTTTGTTTTAGCTCTGAAAAGCCCTACTTAGTGCCTCTTGTTATGATGATGGAGATTTGACATGTTTGTCAAAACATTTTGAACACAGTAGTAGGTCAGTTAGAGAGACAACAGCTTTATGTAACCTGTTCAAAGGCCATTCACTTCAGTTGTTGCTCCGTTGTATGACGTTTTTCTAAACACCAGCAGTTATTAATTTTCTGGTTGGATAGATATTTTCTCAGAAGTTTTTTGATGGATGAATGGATCTGTGTATAGATAAATTGATGTATAAAGTGTATTTATGGATGGATGATAGATGGGTGGATTGAAAGTGGATAGATGGATATTTTCACAAATGTTTTTGGATGTGTGTGTTTGTGTGTATTTATGGGTAGATGAGTGGATAGATAGCTAGACGGATGGATGGATGGATAAGTAGACAGGTAGGTAGATAGATGGTTGGACAGAGGTGGGTGAATAGATGGATAGGTGTGCAAATCATTAGATGGATGGATGGCTTGACAGTTGGATGAATGAATGGATGGGAGGACAGATGGATGGGTTGACAGTTGGATGGATGGATGGATGAATTATTTTGTGGATTGATATTTGTATAGAGATATTTTTGATGGATGGATAAATGTTTTCACATGCAATTTTGAATGGATGGTTGGATAGATGGCTACAGTAGATATACATTTGATAGACTGATATAATGATAGGTGGATGGATGACAGTTAGACATGCACTAACACAACATTTTTCTGCCGATACTGATAGCCGATTATTCAGAATTACATGCCGATATCAATACAGAGTTAGATTTCTTTTCTTAAGGAAAAAAAAATCTCTCCTAAATAATGCTGCAAACTATACAAGGAACCCTCTCATTTGGTACACTAGAATATTAGAGCTTATATTATTCAACTGCTATTTATTTTCAGGTATAATAAAAACACTCCAATAAAAATTTAAATATATGTATACAACTTAATATAGTTGCGCACAAGGTAGTTTTCATAAGCTCCTGTCTTCATGGCAAATTTAACATATAATTAACAGTAAATAAGCTCCTCTCTAGTGTTTTTTTTATAGCTAACTAACAAACTGTGTACATCGAATAACTTTCCTGAGGTAAATGCAATGTTAAGTCACATTGTTCACAAGCTGTTTTATCGACGTCTTTCCGCGGTTGAAACATAGATTGAGTGATTACATGGGACATGATGCGGATTTCGGTAAATTGTACTGTATCTTTCAACATACCTTCTGATATTCATCCATGTTTTTTCGATATATATATATATATATATATACATACACACTCACCTAAAGGATTAGTAGGAACACCATACTAATACTGTGTTTGACCCCCTTTCGCCTTCAGAACTGCCTTAATTCTACGTGGCATTGATTCAACAAAGTGCTGAAAGCATTCTTTAGAAATGTTGGCCCATATTGATAGGATAGCATCTTGTAATTGATGGAGATTTGTGGGATGCACATCCAGGGCACGAAGCTCCCGTTCCACCACATCCCAAAGATGCTCTATTGGGTTGAGATCTGGTGACTGTGGGGGCCATTTTAGTACAGTGAACTCATTGTCATGTTCAAGAAACCAATTTTGTGACATGGTGCATTATCCTGCTGGAAGTAGCCATCAGAGGATGGGTACATGGTGGTCATAAAGGGATGGACATGGTCAGAAACAATGCTCAGGTAGGCCGTGGCATTTAAACGATGCCCAATTGGCACTAAGGGGCCTAAAGTGTGCCAAGAAAACATCCCCCACACCATTACACCACCACCACCAGCCTGCACAGTGGTAACAAGGCATGATGGATCCATGTTCTCATTCTGTTTACGCCAAATTCTGACTCTACCATCTGAATGTCTCAACAGAAATCGAGAATCATCAGACCAGGCAACATTTTTCCAGTCTTCAACTGTCCAATTTTGGTGAGCTTGTGCAAATTGTAGCCTCTTTTTCCTATTTGTAGTGGAGATGAGTGGTACCCGGTGGGGTCTTCTGCTGTTGTAGCCCATCCGCCTCAAGGTTGTGTGTGTTGTGGCTTCACAAATGCTTTGCTGCATACCTCGGTTGTAACGAGTGGTTATTTCAGTCAAAGTTGCTCTTCTATCAGCTTGAATCAGTCGGCCCATTCTCCTCTGACCTCTAGCATCAACAAGGCATTTTCGCCCACAGGACTGCCGCATACTGGATGTTTTTCCCTTTTCACACCATTCTTTGTAAACTCTAGAAATGGTTGTGCGTGAAAATCCCAGTAACTGAGCAGATTGTGAAATACTCAGACCGGCCCGTCTGGCACCAACAACCATGCCACGCTCAAAATTGCTTAAATCACCTTTCTTTCCCATTCTGACATTCAGTTTGGAGTTCAGGAGATTGTCTTGACCAGGACCACACCCCTAAATGCATTGAAGCAACTGCCATGTGATTGGTTGATTAGATAATTGCATTAATGAGAAATTGAACAGGTGTTCCTAATAATCCTTTAGGTGAGTGTATATATATAACTTGTATTAATGTAGAAGAAAAGAATCGCTCCGTGCTGCTACTTGAACTGAGGCATTACTGTCGAGGCGATCTGTCAAGTCACATTTAAAAGCGCCATTTATTGTTTGAAATTTGAAAGCTGAGTCTCCCATTCAATAACCACAAAGAGCTTTGAAAAAATGTTTGGTGTAGGCTTGAGCTACTGGTGATTCATGGGGTCAAATTGAGCCTGCTTTTATGTAGCATTATTTTTTCACTTTAATGCATTATTGTCAAGTTAACTTGCTTCTCAACACAAGATTTTCTTTACAAACAGTACGAGTTGTAGTCTGACGGATAGGCAGTGCTGGTGGCTCATAATTACAAACAATCACTGTATACTGATATTCATCACGGACACCTGTGAACTGGAATCCAAACTCTTTTTGGCTTTGATATCAAACTCCTGCTTGTCGGAGAGGAGGGTGGTCTGAGAGGGCCTGATTAGGTCTGATTATAATTTCACCAACAGTAATTTTGGATTGCCTTCACCAAACAAGTAAATAGGAGCTAAGCAAATCAGAACACTGTGCAGAAGAACAGCAGTATGCTTGCAAGCGTGAACACTAGTGTTTCTTCTTGCTGCGTATCTTTTACTGTCTATGGTATCTGCCACTGCAACAGATTTCTCCCTGAGACCAGAGTTCGGCGCCGCACCTTCCCGTCTTACTGGCAACTGGTGAGATCACTGGAGTTAAGGATATTTTTGGGGTTTTTCCTGCATAGGAACAGGGTTTTTTCTACAGGGTTTTTCCTGCATAGAGAACTACGAGGCGGCCACCACTGTCAAATTTCTTGCCGCCTCCGTCTGTCGACAAAACTCAGACAGGCAGTCACATGCTCAGATTAGGCCTGTCGTGATAATTAAATAATCAGAAATATATATCGTCACATGATCCTCTTCAGCAATCATTCTTATATTATGATTTGCTGGTACAAAGTCATCTAAAGCCATTCCATAGCTGAATGTGAGGGACAGAAGAATATTTACATTGTTAAAGTTCATGGAAACTCATCTTCCCTCCGCTGCAGCTGTCAATCATTCTCCGTTCAGCATAACGCGTCGCATTCGGTTACGACAGTCAGCAGCACTCTCTCCTAGATGATATATTTCCATTATAATACTTGATATGTAGATAAAGGGCTGTGGATTTGCATAAAATAACTTTATCTTGCTGGAGTTTATAGCTGTTTCTGAACGATGTTGTACTCGCTATCGGGTGAAAACACAAGGACTATTAATTAGCATCACACGCACAATACCTGAAATTTAAAACTGAAGAAGAAACAAATGATCAGTAAACCTTTGGACAGATATACATAGGATTGGTGCGCTCAACATCTCTTCTCTTTGTGCCGTGAACTTTTCAATGCGCACTAGCGCAGCGCTGCGCACTCTGACTCCATGTTGCTTTAAGCACATCATTCTGCACTCGGGATGCGCATAAACGCTTTGTGCCGCTCTGTTTTGAAGCATTTCATATTATGGTTTTGTGCACTGAAAGATTATTACAAGCCTATCTTGTTCTCTCGTATCTATCATATCTTTGTTGCTCCATTAAAATCTGCACATTACGTTTACAATAAACATCTTGTAATTTTATATTATTTGTGTTGGCTCATATACAATTGTTTACATTCACATATAAATATAAAGAAGAGAAGGAGTAAAGCAAGAAGAAGTGCTAGATAGTTCAATAAGAGTTAATGTTTTTTCGGAATAAAAAATGAAATTGAATATTCCAAATTAGTGTCAGTGTATTTTGATTTTCAGAATTTCACTTTACTCTATGTGCCTATAGGTGTGGGCTGGGGATGTTAGGGGTTGGTGGCAATGCAAGTATCTGGATATTTGCCACGGGGCGAGGGCTTCGCTTACCTCTCTCTTTTTTGACCATACATGTGTTTGCATCCCTTAATATTCAATGCATATTTCTTAATTTAAAGGGACGGGCGAAAGCCATGTTTATACGCAATACTGCAGAGTCTGATCACCCTATTTTATTACAGAACTGCAAGAATAGCATACGAACAACATATCCCATTAGCATTAGAATTAGACAAATTTTTTCATGGACTTACTTTACCATGCTATCATCAAATTGAAGTTGTTTAAGTAAAGGAATATTTCCAGCCCATAGACGATTATTCAAAAATAACTGGTTTGATCATCGTAAACAAGTCCTTCGTGTTTGAGTGCAATGATTATACTATAGACAATAATGGGTGGTAATATAATGCAAAAATAAAGAAAATAACATGAAAAATCTAATTAAATCAACCCTATTATTCCTCTGGCCGTAACTTGAGCTGCGTGCTGCTCTTTAATCCCATGACTGGCAACATCGGAAGTGCTGAAAATGTACTATTACACATTCAAATGAAAGATGACATACCTGATAGGGTATCATGTAAGTCTAATAAACCGTTTTAAATATTGACGTTTGTTGTTAAGTTAAACTAAATGAGTATAATTTATTTCTCAAAACTGGCGTCTGTCCATTGACAATAATGCAGGCGGAAATTTCTTTACACTACTAATCGGAACAGGATGTGACGACACACGGACTGTGATAGAGTAATTATGTCTCATACAAACAGAAGTAGAAATAATACGTTTAAAGACAAGCGTAACAAGAGGCTTTTTAAGTCTTTACAATTAATCATCATATCTTTTAAAAATACCATGTTATACTGTGTTGAAATGGAGTCAGATAAAATCATTGAAACCTGCATTTATTTTTAAAATACAAGAGTAAGTCTTTGTAGTGTTCCAGTTATGATGTGGATCTAGTTCTCCAGTATGGTTGATAACTTTGCACATAAAACGCTGCTGCAAAGTTGACACTTATATACAGCTGTGTGTTCCAGTGTCCTCAAACAGAGGGATGAGTTATATTAAGACGCTTTCTGATGTTGTTCTTGCCGTTTTGCCACCTCAATAATTTTCTTGTGCTTTGACAGCAGCTTCCTTTCAAGGAAAGTAAACAATGTTGACGAAGTCTGCTGGGTCAATGTGCACAATGTGATAAAGAAAGAATAAAGGATAGTGGAACATTTAATTTTCCAATATTCTGCTTGTTTATCTGCTGTGCATGACAGTTTGCCTTTCTGGACTGTGATACAAAGTTCAATACTTGTTAATTTATCTAGGACAAATTATTGAAAGGCTTTGTTAGGAAGAGTTAAGAAATTGCTGTTTTCCATACAATGAAAACATCTGTCAGACAAGACTAAAATGCCTTAAAAGCCACCCATACTATTTCTGCGACATATTATATATGTCTTCTGAAGCTGTAGGTACAGCTAAATGTAGTAGTTTTCTGGAAGTCAAATAATTTCTCATATTTAGCCAGCTGAGTGCCAAACATTGTACTGAGTGATCAAAGTGTTTCAAATAAAAAGAAAATACTAATGAAATGAAAGAAAAAAAAAAGTTCAGCCATCAGCCTGTTGTTTAGCTTAAGTGCCTTTTCTGCATTTGCTCTCGTCTTCCATTATTTGTTGGGGTATAAAGCACTTGAGTTGGGAAAATAAGCAGAGAGGAGCAGCCCAAATGCAGGGTCACATGACTGTGAAGTGGTATCAGAAGTATATTTAAGTGTTTTTGAGGCCTGGCAGAGCTGGAGATGGGCTATTAGGGCTATCCATTAGGACTCCTGTTTTAACAGAATGATAGATTGCATTCAAGCATAACGTCTTTCATTCATATAATGTAACCTTCTACAAACTCTTGAAGTATGTTTGGTTCTTTCAAGCAATGTTCTCTAAGATTGTTTACACTTTACCCACATCTTCATGTGCATTCTTCTAATGAGCTTCTAATGAGTCGTGAGAGATTTGATACTGGTATCTGCATAGTTAGCAATGGTTTGCAGAATTTTTTTTTTAAATGATTAATTCTCCCTCATATTATTTCAAACCCTTCTGACGTTTTATGTAATTGGCTTTAGGAAAGAATAAAAATAAAAAATAAAATAAATAAATAATTAAATAAATATCAATTGTATATTTTCTGGCAGGTCACGTTAGTCAAGCTCGCATCAGCTGACTCTCAGCTGATCTACATCTACCTATAGGAATACAACACCTATCACAGCATCTCTATACATGTAAGGTCCATTCAGTATTATCAGCAGCTTTATTGCATTGCTCAGGAGCTAGTTACCCTTCTCCATCCCCAGCTCCTCCTCTCATCCAGTCAGGACTTGGCCTTTTATATACCAGACTAATCAGACTAATTTTTCTTGAATTACTTGAAATATGTCATTAAGAACATTAATGAAGTCGCAGTAAATTTATGTTGATTCTGTTCTGTTACCCTAAGGAGGGTTATCACTGCTCTCCCTGCTTTTATCCATGCTCTATGAATGGGCAGGGAGTTTTTACCCAGAACAGAACCACACCGCCAATCCACTAAGCAGGGCGCATTATCCTGCTGAAAAAGGCCACAGCCACCAGGGAATACCGTTTCCAGGAAAGGGTGTACATGGTCTGCAACAATGCTTAAGTAGGTGGTATGTGTCAAAGTAACATCCACATGGATGGCAGGACCCAAGGTTTCCCAGCAGAATATTGCCCAAAGCATCACACTGCCTCCGCCGGCTTGACTTTTTCCCATAGTGCATCCTGGTGCCATGCGTTCCCCAGGTAAGCGACGCACACGCACCCGGCCATCCAAGTGATGTAAAAGAAAACGTGATTGATCAGACCAGGCCACCTTCTTCCATTGCTCCGTGGTCCAGTTCTGATGCTCACATACCCACTTTTGGCGCTTTCGACGGAGGACAGGGGTCAGCATGGGCACCCTGACTGGTCTGCGGCTATGCAGCACCATACGCAACAAACTGTGAGGCACTGTGTATTCTGACACCTTTCTATCAGAACCAGCATTAACTTCTTGAGCAGTTTGAGCTACAGATCTCCCCAAACCATTCATCATACTGTGATTGATTGATTTTGTTCTATTTCGGCAGCGAAAATAGTTTCAGACAAAGATCACAGCAGAACAGTAGCACATCTGGTGTGACTGGCATAAAGTCGGCTTGACATTGGACGATGTTCGATATTCGCGAATTTAGGGACCATCTCTAAAGTTACATATAACATTGGTATACACTTTTCTAACTTTAATAGCATTTGAAGAGAATGACTTACAGTTATAAAACCAACTGTTAAGTGCTCATCTAGGTGTCAGGTATGATGCACACATTTTAGATTTTTGATATATAAAATAAACTGTCAATAAACATGAAAATATGGGCTCATACACAAAATATGCTGGATTTAAATCTGTCATAACTGATAGAACACTGATGAGAATATTGCTTGAGAATAAATTATAAAATTATATTTACACCAAAAAATCTTATTTTATTCAGAAAAGCAGCTGTTAGTGTTTCTCTGTCTATATTAAGGAGCTTTACACACAACCGTATCAGAGCTAAATAGTCCTATTTGATGACCTGCCATGTTATACATTTAATGTAGAATTGATTTGGGTGTGTACAGTGGTAATTTACATAGCTGCCAACAAATTTCCTAACAACAACATTTTGGCCAGTGAAAATTCTGCATTGCTAGTAACTTTGGAAAACCACTAGTCACACCGATCAGGCATAACATTATGACCAGTGCACTGATTATTAGTGATTTAAAACAGATTATCTCTTCATCACGGCACCTGTTAGATGGTGGGATATATTAGGCAGCAAGTGAACATTTTGTCCTCAAAGTTGATGTGTTAGAAGCAGGTAAAATGGGCAAGCGTAAGGATTTGAGTGAGTTTGACAAGGGACGAATTGTGATGGATAGACGACCAGGTCAGAGCATCTCCAAAACTGCAGCTCTTGTAGAGTGTTCCCGGTCTGCAGTGGTCAGTATCTATCAAAAGTGGCCTAAGGAAGGAACAGTGGTGAACCGGCGACAGGGTCATGCAGCCAAGGCTCATTGATGCACGTGGCGAGCGAAGGCTGGCCTGTGTGGTCCGATCAAACAGATGAGCTACTGTAGCTCAAATTGCTCAAGAAGTTAATGCTGTTAATGCTAATGTCTAGTGGAGTCCATGCCTCGACGTGTAAGGGCTGTTTTGGCAGCCAAAGGGGGACCAACACAATATTAGGAAGGTGGTCATAATGTTATGCCTGATCGGTGTGTGTATATATATATATATATATATACACACACAGGCATGTTATCTGATCCCACCACAGTGGTAAAGTGTTAGTTCCTCATCTCTTTTAGTGTAGAGATAGCAAAAACCTTGCATGGGAGCATGACTGGCACGGAAAGGCAGAGGCTTGGGGATATATGGATATATTTGGGCATTGTTTCTGTTAAACACCTCACAGCCTCACAGAGGAGGCAGTCAGATTTGACTGAAGCTAGACACCGGGTCCAGCTGGGTTTCAACCTCACCTGCATACTGAAAGGGAGACTGAGAGAACACGAAAGCTTGAGAGAAAAACAAAAAGTAGAGGGATAGAGCAGAGGCTGAGGTGAAAACGGCACAAGAAGAGATGTTTGCTGTTTTTCCTGAGGTTTCTGTACACTGTGCAGCCAATAGGTCGTTCTCTTCTGATGAAATCTTCAAAGCGGTGTTTTATCTTTATCGTACTGATGTTCTGTATCATAGGCATTGTGTGCATTTGTTACCTTAATACTTAAGGTTTTTTTTCCTAGAAAAAGCTCTTTCACAAAACTATTATTTTTTTCAATAAGGGATAATTCACCTAATAATAAAAATCTTGCTCAAACCCATATCTTTTGTTTTCCATACAATGGAAGTCGTTGTGGTCTAATATTGTTTAAACCCTAACATTCTTCAAAATATAATCTTTTATATTCCATAGAATAAAGTTCATGCAGGTTTGGAAAGATATGATGACAGTTTTCTTTTATGTGTGAACTACCCCTCATGTACAACCCCAAATTCAGAAAAGTGTTAGGACATTTTGTAAAATGCAATAAAACCAAGAATCTGTGATTTGTTAATTCTCTTTAACATTTATTTAACTGACAGAAGTACAAATAAAATATTTTCACTGATCAATTTAAGTGTATTTTGTAAATATAAACAGATTTTGATGGCTGGAGCACACTCCAAAAAAACTGGGACAGAGGCAAAATAAAAATGAAAAGACTATAGAATATCAAAGTTAGTTTTGAAACAGTCCACAATTAGCAGATGAACTGAAAATAGGTGAGGTTATCGTGTTTGCGTATAAAAGGAGCATCTACCAAAAGAATCATTTGGGTCATGGTTCACCACTTTGTGCCAAATTTCATGAGAGAATTGTCAAACAATTAAAATCACATTTCTCAATGCAAGATTGCAAAGTATTTAGGTCTTTCACCAGCTACCATTATTATTGTTCACATTTTAATAAAATCCCAAGATTGTCTAGCTGTGAATAGGCAAATTATATCTATATATAATTGGCCTAATTGCTCTAAGTGGCCAGCTGTGACTATTTTAACCAGGTATGCTGGGTGGCACATCATGTCAAAAATGCACCTGGTGCAGATACGTTGGATAAGTTTATAAAAAGCGAGACGCTTTATACAGTGTTAGCTATTCAATTGCTTTCTCTCATGACACATAGGAACACAGCTAAAAGTATTCCTAATATGTTTGACCATTTATTGAACATAGCCCTGTTGAGCCATGCTTTTACAAGCACCCGTAAAAGCTGTTGAGTTGTGTTTGAGTTGAGACCAGGAGTGAAACGCGAAAGGGGCGTTTGCAATAATACGCTCTATGTTTGTATTTCCCCTAGGTAGCACTAATGTCGCAGAAACTACATGCTTCACCTTTAAACGGTACGGCACATCAGCTGAGGACACACATCTAAATCAGAGATGACAAGTAAGAAACACCATGGCAGGTGTCAATTTAAATAAGTGAAAGTTACAGACTTGTAGCCAAGTATGGTGTCCCATACTCGGAATTTGTGCTCTGCATTTCACCCATCCAAGTGCACACACACAGCAGTGAGTATTGAACACACACTGTGAGCAGTGGGCATCCATTTTATTGCTGTGGCGCCTGGGGAGCGATTGGGGGTTAGGTTAGGTGGCTTGCTCAAGGGCACCTCAGTTGTGGGTAATGAGAGTGGAAGAGAGCACTGTTCATTCATTCCTCCCACTTACATTTCCTGCCGATACTGAGACTCGAACCCGCGACCATTAGGCCACAGCTATAAATATAAAATATAATTAGAAGAAATGTAAGTATAATAAAAATATAAGTATTCTTTAAAAAAATTAAATGAAATAATGCAAATTGATGACTTTATTGTCTGTCTTTAACAGTTTATAGGTTTTCGTTACAAATAAATGACCGAAATAGTATGAAAATACTTTCTGTTATAGTTTTAAATTTTTTTATTTTATTTAGTCTATTTAGTTTTGCATCAACATTTTTTTCCGTTGATTGAGATCTGGCAGCAGCAGCACATTTTTCCGCTTGGACGAGCGATTCTCAGACAGCTTTCCCTGCACATGAAATCCCTCATATGCCAGCAAACCAATGAGAACGTGGGACAATGATGATGATACATAACAACAGAGCGTAGGTGCCAAAGCTGTTGTTGATTCCGCATACCCACAACCCTACGTAACTGGCAGATTTAAAGAAAATTGCAGTTGTTTGGCAAATAAATAACCAAGTATTACCAACATTTTATCATGTAAGCTTTATGGTACACCTCAAACAAGGGAATTGATAGCAATTTATAGTGTTATTAATATTAATTAG
The DNA here is from genome assembly GCA_039654625.1 of Rhinogobio ventralis. Classification (NCBI taxonomy): domain Eukaryota; kingdom Metazoa; phylum Chordata; class Actinopteri; order Cypriniformes; family Gobionidae; genus Rhinogobio; species Rhinogobio ventralis. The sequence goes on from CM077198.1 coordinate 15,163,476, forward strand.
CGAGTCCATGAATGACTTGGGTATCCAGAGCATTCACAGCTAGTTATTTATATATTTTTCTGTAGTGTCACACAGAGATCTGATCTCACCATCGAGTCCATCTGGGATTACATGAAGAAACAGGAAAAAAACTGACTAAATCCAGGCAACCTACCAGAAACCTACCAGCAAAGCTACAGTAGAGTGAAAAGTTTTAGGCGTTTGTGTAAAAATGCTGTAAAGTTAAAACGGCTCTTATCTTTTACTTTTGCGGGTCATCTCCTGCGTTTGTTTTACCTGTCGTGCGTCTCCTAGCACTGAGGCACATTTCTGTTTGTGTGTGGAACAGTTTTGAACAGTTTTTTTTCATAGCACTGCCTTTATCTCATTATAAGTATATGTAATCTTAGCCATTGCTAGCAAGAATTGCAGTTGTATTATTAATTTGCCAAAAGAACCTATAACTATAGTGAGACAAATATAACTATTATATTTTTGGATTTGTAAAGCAAACCTTGAGTATAAAGATGATTTATTTATTTTTATAATTAGTAATGATAATTATAACAGTAATTATTTATTCACTCTAAAAATGCGGTGTTGTTTCAACCCAAATTTGGGTCAAATCTGTTCAAACCCAGCCATTGGGTTACATTTTTAAATTAAATTTTTAACCCAAAGGTTAGAGTGTATGGAAAAGAAAAATACAAAATAAAATAAAGAAGGACTAGTGAAATTTTCCAAACTATGTCAACCATGAGATTGGACCCTCCTTATCTAATACACCTTAAGGGAGCTCCACTTTTAGACTGAGAAATGTTTAACATTTCTGATTCTCCCTCATCTATCCTTCATTCTTTCTGACCAACTCATCCTCAAGCGGTTTAACACCTGCTCTTTCTCTTCCGTATCAACCACCACCACTCTTTCTCTCTCTCCCTCTCTTTGCTGAGCGGGACACTTGTGTTATTGACTCATCCCCAAAGCCAGTGAGACTGGATCAATTTGCTGAACTTTATCCTATTATTAAAGCTGGCCTAAGGGTGGCCAGAGACTGAAAGAGAGAGAATGAGAGAAGGGGTAAATGAGAAGGAGGGGTAGATGCTCTTTAAAAGGCATTAAGCAAAGAAACATAGTCTCATTATGACAGGCTTCAGTGGCTCCCTCATCACCGAGATAAAGAGCCCCAATAGAGAATTTGCTTTTCCAATTGTGTTATTTAAATGTGAGATGACTGGGCTTTGGCGTCGTAAACAGGGCATCTTTAATAAGCCTGGACAGAACGTGCGATAGAGACAATTGCGCGAGGTATGAAAACCACTTCATCAATGCCACATTTGGGCAGAATTCAATTTCAGACGCTGTCTGTGCTCCTCCTTATCAGCTTCTCTCAGCAGCCGGCTGCATGTCAGATAGTGATAGCAATAATATTGTAAAAAAGAAAGGACGTCCATGGAGGAAAACATGGGCGTTACATAGAGTGAAAAACAGAGGCAGGATAGGCCAGAAGTGCTGTGGGATCTGACATCTGCTCTCACCGCTGTCATGGGATGATGGATCACATCTCTCGTCCACACGTGTCTACTCTCCAGTGCTGTTATCCGCACCTCTTCATATTTACATTGATGGCTCTCGAGGGGATGCTGCTTTAGGCAATGGCCCCTGTGAGGGGCAAAACAGGTCTTTGTGACCTTCCTATCAGGCTCGGAATGGTAGGATGCAGTTGTGGCCATCAATTCACCCTCTAATGTGAAGTCTGCTGCGTTTAACTCATTCTCTAAACCTCATGTTTGAGTATGATGGTTGTATTGATCGGTGTGCATGTGTATGTGATCAGTGACTCAGTGGAGAAGCTGGTTTTGGACTGCTGATGCGGTTCGTGTAATTGATTAAGCTGGGGAAGTCTGAATGGATTGCATTCAGTTGGATTTAGATACAAAGTACTGTCAAGACTGACGATTAGGGAAAGCCAGAAACCATAGTCGTACATACAATACTAGGGTACTTGCACGACTACTGATTTCTAGTAGAGATGCACCGATCGATCGGACAGGGACCGGAATCAGCCGATTTTCTGCAATCTTGGAATGGACTGGTGACCAGCTAGTCAGGCTCACATTTTTCAGATTCCGAGCTGGTCCGTTTTGTTGCCAGCGGTACAAGGAAATAACATCAGTTGCGCATTTTTGCTCTCTTCTCTCCAATGGTGAAGCGACACACACCCACCTCCTCCACCAGTACCAAAATGAGTGGCTTACTGTGCTTAAACGGTCAAATACATTCAGTATTCAGTCAGTTTTGGAACATAAATAGTTGAGAAAGATAACACATGTTGTGTAACAATATATTGGATCCGTGCATAAACTTTTAAAGTGACAGCAGTCTAATATTCCTAATATTGAGTACTGATTTGAGTTATTTTCCCCAGTTTATTTTGATCAAATAGTAAAATAGACTCAGAGTTATGTTTGGTTTTGTCGTAAACAGTTGGGAGAAAATCAGATGTGTATATGAATATATTAGATTTGTGTATTGGTTTTTTTGTGTACAGTGAATGGGAGCCCAAAATTTGAAGCCCAAAAAAGTGCATCCATCCGTTTACTTGAGAAGCTTGAGAACTTTTTACTTAGGCTAGCAGTACACCATATCCACACTGGACATTACAAAGCAACCCTTGCAAATGCTCCTTCATATCAGAAGTAGCGCGAACACTTGACGTACATTAGAAATAGAACAGGGCATCAGTTTACCATCAGGAATTTGCCTTGTTGCACTGCATCCAGTGTAGACAGCATTACTGATTGTATTGGGTTCTATTTGCTTTTGTTGTGTTGCGGCGCGTCGTTCGCGTCTGGTGTAGTCAAGGTGTTCGTTTTTGCTGTGGTATTGAATAGGGATGTTGACGATTAATTGATGGTCGATCAATTGTCTAATACATTTAATTGATAAAACTTATCGATTATCGATTAAGCAGGGTCATGCGCATGCGTGCGGCTCAACAGCGAAACACGTAAAGCAGACACAAGGAAAAATGAAGCAAGCATGCCGGAGTTCTGTTTGGGACCATTTTACAGCTGGAAGTACACCTTCATCATGACTATAAGTGTGCGTGTGCATTCACAGCCTTTTGTTTTGTGCAAATGTAAGTTGTAATGTTGTGTTTATTTTGTGTGGGCCTATTTATATTTGATTTATCTCATAGGATGCATTTGGTTAAGAATTAACGCGGCAGTAAAGTGTGCTGGTAATCAGCTTCAGCGTGTGCAGCTCCAACAGCAATGCACAACTAATAATGACTATGATTGGGACTGTCATATTACATAACATTAATGAGAACACTATTGTAATAAAACATTGTTGGCTGTTTCATCGCGTTGCTCCAGGAAGAGCGCGTGCACAACATGAGTCACGCATTCTGAATAGCTTAATTCAGCTCTGAATAACTTTGCATCATTTTGTGCAGATATAATTTGTAATATTATGTTTATTTTGTATATATCTTGCATTTCTTTGAGCTAAATAATGCGCTAGCAAAGAGCTTCAGTGTACTAATGTTCATTCAGCGCCTCAGCGTGCACATCTCAAACAGCAATGCACGACTAATAATAACTTTGATTGGGACTGTCATATTACATAACATTAATGAGAACACTATTTTAATAAATTGTGAATTCATTGGGTCTAGTTGGCGTCTTCAGCCATGTCATACACCCTGTCATGCTGTTGGCTATAAGTCACTGCTGTAGACGCATATTGCAGTATTAGGGCTTAGATTAATCAATTAATCGTTAATTTAAACGACAATCGATCATGGGAATTTATGTAAATTGACATCCTGAAAAATTGGGAAATTGTAATGTCTTCTAGAATGTTGGCATCGTAACAACATTATTTGCAGTAAAAATAGCTATTGCAATTATCGTTATTGTGAAATAAATGTACTTATTGCAAAATAAGATTTGTCATATTGCTCACCGGTACTACATTGTATAATTTTTTTTTTTATACCAAAATGTACACCATTTATAGTAACATTTAGTATAATTCTTGTTTTTCTGGAGTACTTCATTCTGATTGGTTAATCAAAACATTCTAGTCTATTTTTTTGTTTTGTTTATTGTTGTGCTGGCAGAAGACAGCAAGGCAACTTATTAGGTTTTGGAACAGACCTTGAATTTCACATGTATAATCTTAAAATTGTATCAGTTTTTTGTTCTTTCATTTCACACATGCACCCATGTGACTCGTGCGATCATAGTTTCACATGAAAATTTCAAGCCTCAAGTGCTGTTTTCACGTTGTCACATGTGATATAAATGCATAAATTTAACATGCTCCCATGTGCACATAAGTGTGCATGTGAAATTTATGTTTTCCTGTAATGAAAGTTATAGTTGTAACCTATTAAAGTATGGATTTATAAAGCAGAATATAAGCATTAGAGAAGCTTTCTGTTTAACAGATGAAAGGAAAAGCATTCTTTTGTCTACGACCCCCTTACCTTGAGCACGTCAGTGACAGTACGTCCTGTTCATTCTCATCTATCCCACACTGCCTCCCCTGTTTCTTTTCTTGGACAAAATACCTTTAATGCTGATGGAAATGCTGCATATTAAGACGCACAAAGCAGCATTCTGTAGCAAAAACAGCTTTAATGCTGACCTCATGAATAGAGATTGATTGAGGTAAGTTTGGTGTGTGCGTTTGAGAGCGTGAAAGAGAAAGCTAGTTGTTGCTTGATGCACCTTCTCCGTGTTGCTTTGAGTCTGGGCTCGTACTGTTTCTAAATGGCCTGCAGGCTCAGTGCCATATTTGTGGAATGCCACTAAAACAGCAGCTTAAACTGAGTGACAGCTGCATCTAAGAGACACTCTTATGAAAGCCGTTTCATTGTCAAAAAAGACTGATTTTATCCTTGTCTGGCCATCAGTCACCTTGATGAGGTGCTTTTTGAATTCACTAGACTGTTCTATTCTATCCTCCTCAAAGTTGAGAGACACGTTTATCGCTCTCTCTGTGAAATCCGAATTTGTACTGTATATTTGAGATGATATCAAGAGCTGTAAGGAGACTAAACAAAATAATTAAAAGTACGATTTGCCAAATAATCAGAAAAAAAACTGCAATGCATTACCCCCTTCCCCCCTTTGGTATTGAAAAAATTACTCGCTTTTTTCTCCCGTAAATCAACAAACAGAAAGGCCTATGATTAGGGCCACAGCACTGCAGCAACTTCAAATATTTTCTCAAGAATGAAACATTTTGTGCTCCTATTCAGTGACACACAAATGGAACCGGCTTATAATGGTCCTTTTCTTCCTGAAATATTAGTTATTCCAAGTAGCCTTTTTGATTTGTTGCTGGGCTGCCTGGAAATACTTCTTAATTAGTTAAAAAGCATATACCTGTGGTCACAGATTTCAAATGTTCAGATGTTTCTGAATGCTTTTGTTACAGAATGGACTCGAAAAACAACAAAGTGCAAATGAAACAAGATGATATGTGCCACCAACCCCCCCTCCTCCGGTTCTTTTTGAGAATATTTATAATAACTACTTCATGCTGTTTCTAGCATATCTCTACAGTTTCAGTGTTAGCTACCACTTGTTTCCGTGAAAATATCTGTGATGAAGCCTCTTTTTACAGTTGCTAAATGTTACACATAGGTGTTATCACGCCACCTTTACATTCTCTAATGGATTTGAGCATCCCCTCCCCCAAGTCTCCTAATTCCAAATTCTTCTCCAATGGGAGATGAAATAAGACACCTGGGACTTTTAGCACATATCATTGATTTCCTTCTACATGTGTTAGGAGCTGGTTTGCAGTGCTCATTTACAGTAAAGTGACTGATTTTCAACTACAGCCGGTAAGCTATTATCACTGCTGAGCTGGAGAGAGGCAATCTATCTAAATTATTCCATCATGTATTAGAAACAGGGATTTTAGGCAGTGAAAGAAAATGAAAAGGAACAGAAAAGAGGTGAATTAGAGAGTATATAAGAAGGAGAGGAGGAGATATGGACACATGTACTCAGTGTTGCCTTTCAAAAGTGATTTTAGCAGGTTCATAAAACGTTGAAATTGTTTAATCTCTTTGAAAGCAGAATGTGATGAACTTTATACTTGAATGCTGCTGTACTGCCCAAGAACTCTATCAGACAAATAGAACGAGTTCTGAATGCAGTATGATATATATGTACGTGTAAATATTGAGTCATATGTTTTAGATTTTACATTAGATTTTTATTTTACTCTATAATTTAGCCTCATTTACTCACCCCAAGTTGATCCAAAACTTTTACGAATTTCTTTCTTCTGCTGAACACAGAATGTCAGTAACCAAACAGTTGATGGTCCTCATTGACTTCCATTGTATTTTTTTTTTTATATACTATGAAAGTCAGTGGGGCCCATTAACTGTTTAAGAGAGAAATTATTACAGGTTTGGAATAACTTGAGGGTGAGTAAATCATAAAAATTTTCATTTTTGGGTAAACTATCCCTTTAACATTAGATTTGGTTGTAGAATTGTTTGTTAATGTTGTTCCTCAGGCAGCCTTATCCTATTCTCTCCTTATTTTGTTTCCCCCCAATGCCACATTTATTCTCTTATTAATAGTTGCTTATTTTCTTAATGGTATTGTTCTTTCCTTTATATGCATGCGTGCAAATTTACAGTATTTTAATGAAATATATTTTTTTAATGATTGGAGATTTAATTTATTTCTTTGAAGGAATATGTTTTGATTTAGGAATATCTCCTAAACATTGCCATCTGCTGGATAGCACTGCACAGTACAGCTTTAGAGCTGAAGGAGTGCGGTGCAGGGGGTGCAATTTGTTCTGTGTTCACTATAAGGTGCAGCTTGTTTGTGTGTGTGTGTGTGTGTGTGTGTGAGAAAGAGACGAGCTCAAGCTTTAAAATGCACATTAGAATGTGTCCTCCTTTGTAGTCGTATGCCGTTGAGTTCCCCAGTCTTCACACTTACCCAGAATGCTTTGGTTATTTGGGTTTTTCTCCATCAAAATAATAAACGAGAGTTGCTTTTCGGGGCTATTGATTTCATGCTTTTATGGTATTACATCTTCAAAGCCATTCAGGTTGAGCGGAGGAAAACAAATCGGTTTTGGGAAATGAGAGTAAGCAATATCCACAGTGAGCCTGTTAGCTGGATTGGGTGAGGTGCCTAAGGGCCTGGTGTGACGGCAGCAGCCTCACCTTTCATTCAACAGCACTAACCCAGAAAGGAGAACAGCAGATCCCACAGGCTCTGAGGAGCCAACACATACCTGCAGCAATCAAACACAATCAAAATGCCTTTAAATGTATTAGGTTTATCTTAAACTGATGAATCTATAATTCCTGGTGATGTATATTTAGGACCATGTGGAATCTGCACTCGCAAAACTCTCCATAAAGCTCTATATATTTGGAACTGGTGTCAGTTGCAATATGTGAATTTCTATTCTGAATGTTTATGAAATACTCAGAATAAATTAGATATATTTATAACCCGGAACATTTTACTATATTGAAAAATATATACACATATATTTATATGTGGGTGTATATATATATAAATATATATATATATATATATATACACTGATCAAGCATAACATTATGACCACTGACAGGTGAAGTGAATAACACAGATTATCTCTTCATCACAGCATTAGTGGGTGGGATATATTAGGCAGCAAGTGAACATTTTGTCCTCAAAGTTGATGTGTTAGAAGCAGGAAAAATGGGCAAGCGTAAGGATTTGAGTGAGTTTGACAAGGGCCAAATTGTGATGGTTAGATGAGTGTCTCCAAAACTGCAGCTCTTGTGGCGTGTTCCTGGTCTGCAGTGGTCAGTATCTTTTAAAAGTGGTCCAAGGAAGGAACAGTGGTGAACCAGCAACAGGGTCATGGCTCATTGATGCACGTGGGGAGCAAAGGCTGGCCCGGTGTGGTCCGATCAAACAGATGAGCGACTGTAGTTCAAATTGCTCAAGAAGTTAATGCTGATTCTGATAGAAAGGTGTCAGAATACACAGTGCATCGCAGTTTGTTGCATATGGGGCTGCATAGCTGCAGACCAGTCAGGGTGCCCATGCTGACTCCTGTCCACCGCCGAAAGCGCCAACAGTGGGCAACCTTGGGTCCCGCCATCCATTTTACTTTGACACGTACCACCTACCTAAGCAGTGTTGCAGACCCTGTACACCCTTTCATGGAAACGGTATTCCCTGGTGGCTGTGGCCTCTTTCAGCAGGATAATGCGCCCTGCCACAAAGCAAAAATGGTTCAGAAATGGTTTGAGGAGCACAACAACGAGTTTGACGTGTTTACTTGGCCTCCAAATTCCCCAGATCTCAATCCAATCGAGCATCTGTGGAATGTGCTGAACAAACAAGTCCGATCCTTGGAGGCACCACCTTACAACTTACAGGACTTAAAGGATCTGCTGCTAACATCTTGGTGCCACATACCACAGTACACCTTCAGGGGTCTAGTGGAGTCCATGCCTCGATGGGTCAGGGCTGTTTTGGCAGCAAAAGGGGACCAACACAATTAGGAAGGTGGTCATAATGTTATGCCTGATCGGTGTGTGTGTGTATATATATATATATATATATATATATATATACAAATTAGGGATGGGACGGTATGAAAATTTCACATCACGATTATAGTTACCAAAATTATCACAATTATCAATATTATTACGGTTTTGTAAAAATGAGATGAAAGTGTTCAAAAAGAACTGATGCACACACTGAAAACATTTCAACAAGTTTTATATTTGAAAATCAACAAACAACAAATAAAACAAGCAGCTCTATGCCCTTTAAGCAAGATTCTATTCTGTGGCATTTCCTTCCTTATAATGACCGTCGTCAATAGCAACGCATTATAACAGCGCATATCCACGCATCACAACGGACGTGCATTCAAATGCAACTTGCCGTCTTGCATCTCCGTTTTTTTGATTGTATTGAAAATGAAATTTTCTATTTACTATTAATACTACTATAATATTGTTGTGATCATCTTGTCTGAACGATTTTGTTGTACGCTGTACAAAATGATTTTATAAACGGGTAAGATTTAAAACATTAATCTCAATATGTCCCTGTAATTATTTATGTTGTAAAAAAAATCTGTGTAATAAGTGTACAATGAGTATACATTATTATCCCTTAAATGTCACCGTTAATAGTCTTGTCTGAACTTGTTCGTCTTTGGCTCAAAGCCACTTGCTGCAAACTTTTCTTCGCGGAAGCTTCACGTTAATTTCAAGTGAGTGAGAAAATATTTCAACTCAAAACAACATTTTGTGTCCAATTATTTCCCAGATGTAGTTTGGTATTGAGGTCAAAGTTAACGTGCCTTGTGTTCGCTATATAACAGTGTGTGATGATGGTCACGAAGATGACAGATTGGCAGATTTGACTTTCTTTTTGCATGTTCAGCAGACAGGATGACCATCCTCGATTAAGTTTCCCTCAGGACTTTTGTAAAAGCCAAAATATGACCACACCTCAGATTTGGCCCTTTTAGAAGGCTAAAAAAACTCCTGAGCGCTTTCACCGCCTTCCGCCATTTCTTGTTCAAAAAACAACATTGCGCGCTGCACCTGACTGATGCTGACGGGACAGGATTTACCGCGAGTTTTCAAAATTTTTATGATAATTACATTTTAAAGATAATACTAACCGTCAGTACATTTTATCGTGGTTTATCGTGAAACCGGTAATCGCCCCATCCCTAATATGTCTGAAATGGTCTACTTGTGCATGCTTTTTTTTACATTTAGAGTAAAATATCTTTGCATTCATTTAAAAATCCTACAAAAGTAAGATCCATTTTTCATACTGTACATTTTTGTGTGATGCCAGTGATGCATACATTCACATACAGTAGCAATTTAAACTGTTTGATATTAGTTTAGTGTTTTATTTTTATTTAATTTAGTCAATAGTATAGAATTTTAATATGAGCTATTTATTGTTTATTAGCCATAAGATGGAAATAATTATCATCCCATCAAAAGTCAACAGATTATGTCAGGGTATAGACATATTTAATTGAATATATTTAGGCCTACACCGATTCTGCACTAATAGAACTTTCATGGCAGCTCTGCAAATTTCAGATTCTGGTCATTTAGGGTTCTACATTCCCTGCTGCTTGAATATTTATTCATTTTTCTTCAATTACATTTTGAAGGATTTTTGAATTGATGACGTTATTTAAATTATTGGTAAAATCTTTTTTTTTTTTTTAAACCAATATGATAATATTTTAAGCAACTGGAAAAGTTGCTTAGCTTAGTTAAAACTAAACTATTTAAAAAAAAAAAATCTGTTCTGCAAATTTACTGTCTCTAGGACTAATGTCTTATTTGTTAGCATTAATTTTAATACTAGTATAATATTACACCAATTGAAGCACACAAAAGCTGTTGATTTAACTTATAAACAAATGTACGTTCACTTTGTAGCTTTTAAACCTGCATTTTATGATCAAATTACGGTCATATCTGACGATGTGGCTCACTGTTGAATATGATGAAAATGAAAAATATGAGGTGCAAGGTGGAACTAACAGGTAAACAAACTCATTAATGGAGCTCTTCCCCCGGATGCTCTTTGAGAATGAGGTCACACTGGTGACCAGTCAACGTTTCCCCATGGACCCCTTGTTTTTCGGGAACAGCTGGTCAATTAATTGGCTGAGAAATCTGAAGTTTATGGATGTTATGTTTATTATTGGGTTTATGGGGGTTAAGAACACCTGTCTGAATAGATTTTTTGAGCTGTTTTGGCTGCAGTTTTTTTACAAAAAAGAGGAACTTCTTGAAAATTTCCGGGTCACCAAGGTGAAGGAATTTTTTGAAGGTTCACTGTGATGATATAATTTGCGCAAACTGGTGAATTAACTTAAGTCTTGTTGGTACGGAAGGCCACAGGTGACTTTCGGTGGGCAGTTACTCATGTTAGTGAAACATGAGTCTCAGCGGTATGTAAGAGACTATTCTCACCTGCTTTTTCAGAAATTACAATGTTGGCATCTCACCTAACTAGCACCTTTTATAACTATTTTCACACCCAACTTTTAGAGAAGAATGAACAAGAAGAACAGTAAAAATGTCTCTTAAGATAGCTTTCTTATCTCGTCATCCTCTTCGCCCAACTCTTTCAGCAAGAATTTTAACAGCCACTGTGATACAGGACACCTCTGAATTTGACATTAACCAATTTACTTAGCAGGCTGCATGGTGTTCATGTAATTTAGTGATGGCAGGGAGTTCCATTAGCAATATGGAAATTATGCTTTTACAGTGCAACTGTCCCCAAAACACACACACTTTTTGGTTCTTTCAGACTGCCATTTAGTTCCAGTTAACGATTTTCCGGAAAGCTTTTAGGACCTTTTCTCTATTGTAATATTCACTGTTTTAGTCATGCCATATAAACAGAATAAAAGACAGAATGTGTTTCTTATGTATGTGTATATGTATATATATATATATATATATATATATATATATATATATATATATATATAACCCTTTCACCCTTTAGTGACCCAGAGGGAACTACTGTATGTAGTTTTAAATCCTGCAGTCCTTTAGAGAGAGGAGGAAGAAACAGAATAAAGATGGACACATTTAATAGAAAGTCATTTGGACCAGCATGTTCTTCTCACTATGGCTCCCATGGGACCAGACAGCTACTCATATTAAAGAAAAATATGATTCTGTGTAGGCTCATACTCTACAGGCAAAGGTCAAGACTATACTGTTGGAACCAAGACATATGTCATATAAAAGTATTTTAAACATGACCATACAAACACATACAAAAGAAAATCCACGACCATACAAAAAAAAAAAGTTAAACATTAAAATGTTACAGACCCCATACTTTTGAACTCTACTGTAGATTGCAGTTGATTACCATGCATAATTTTAACCCATCTCTCTGTGAACATGAGGGGAAACAAAAACATGTTCACAATAATGCACTTGCAATTCATGTCAATAAGGCAATGCGGCCTAGAGAATTTTCAATCTGAAATGTGCAGCTATTGTTTCTTTTCCACAAAAATGTGTGTTAGATCTGTAGTTGTCTATACTTTGTCTAGTAGTTGCATGGACAAAGTGAGTGCTTTTCTGTCACACTTCATTATAACACAATGTATCAGTCTGGTACTTCTGGAGCAGTGTGCATAGTGGTGTTTATCCTAGTGCAATGTTGTTCTTCTTTCCATATTACAATGTGTGTCTTAATGTAAAGTAGATTTTTGTTTTTGCAAACTTGGGGATGTCAAAACTATTTCTGTGATAATTGATAAGTCACAGAGGCTGTTAATAGAAAACAACTTGTATTGTAAATAGATATTTTCATAAATATTTTACCAAAACTCACATTATATGAAATGGTGGGGCAAATTGAACATCCAGCCAAGAGTCCCAAATGTTTTCAATTAATTTAATTTCCAGTTGGAACTAGCACATTCTCACTTTCCAAAATGGAACAGAGCAAAAATATTTCCTTACATGCCATGCACACTGATTTGAATATTGCATTTGGCTTAATGCTGTTTTTCTTTTTTCTTTCTTTCTTTCTTTTTTTTTTAATAATTGCATTTGCTTGCCATCCCATGGGCTGATGGGATTGGACGGGGTCCTGTTTTAATTTCTTCACAGTAAAACAGCATTGCGGAGCCTAGGGTCTTCAGATATGCATACATTCACTCACTCACAGCACAGCTACTTTATTTTCACTGCCGTTTCACATGATGCCACGCTTTAGGCGTGTACTTGTCAAGCCTAAAGTGCCTTCAAGATCATTAATATTTTATGTATGATTTAAAAAAAATTTTTTTATTGCATCCAGTTTTAATATCCCCAGAATTGCACCAGTGGTTTACAAACCTATATAACCGCACAGAAAGAGAAACTATAAATTTAAACTACTTAAAACATTTAAAGTCGGGACTGAACTTAGGATGTAAACACACTGATAAGGTCTGTTTGGTATAAGGGCGACATTTGAAGCACACTGGAAGGTGAGGGAGGGTTTTAGTATTGAGGTGATCATGATTCATTGATGATTCAGGAGTGTGATTCTGCCGCCATGTCTTTGGCGGGGATTACTAAAGGACATTGAATCGGTTTGCTCCGGAGGAACTGGCGAGGACCCAACAGCAAATTCTCCAGCCGTGCTGAATCCATAAATTGCCCATTTACCATTAGTGACCCCAATATCTGTCACAGCAGTAGAATTATGGCCTTTCAAATGAAAATATCAAGTATTTTATTGAAATAAGAAAATGTCCCCAGGTCCTCCTACAGCAAATGAAATTATGCATGACCTCTTCATTATTGAGTTTAATAAGTGATCCTGCAGTCCAACACACTTTTGAAAAAAAGGACAGCAGATATGAGAGCTATATGCCAACATTACCACATACCAAGATCATAAACTAACCAGGGTTCAGAGGGAAAAAAGCCACCAAAAGTGACACATACCCCAGATATATTGTATATATTTGTGAAAAATTTGAGATTAGCCTTTTTGTCTGACAGAAAGAATTTCTTTAGCAGTGTCAATATTGTTTCTCTTTCACTTACTGGTTTACTCTTTTTCTCACAATCACACACAATAACAAGGACAGTTACAATAGTGAAATAAGACCACACAGAAAAACGACAGTAAAACATGTGTCTCATTAGTATTCATTGGCCCAGGGAATGCAAGATGGGCATCATGGTTTTCATTTAATCAGGTTCTTATAGGGGGGTCAGGAGCGGACCCTATGTGTGTTGGAGCCGAGGAGGTGCAGACTGTTAGAGGAGATTACGGGGGGATTGGCAAGGTGGTGAAGCCAAGAAGCAATAGAACCTGAAGCAGAGTTAAGTAATTGGATTCTTGTTGGGTAAATGAGTGGATGTGAAATTGTGTGTGTGTGTGTGTGTGTGTGTGTGAGAATGTGTCCAGGGAAGGACTTTCATTGGGAGGTACATGCCATAACCCTTTTCAAAAACACACTTTTGCACACATCCCTGTCCTGGTTGCTAAATAACTCATGACTCTCTACACACACTTGTCACCTCTAGTGATAACCAAGTGAAATGCATTATCAGCACTCAGACAACCAATACTGGGCCTTAGATTGTTATGCACTAATAATGTGTTTCAGAGGACAACTAGATTTGCACTTCCTAAAGGAAATAGTAGTGCTTGCTTGGCAGCAAAAGAGTTTTAGATGTTTTGGTTTCAATATTGGCATGAGACAGAAGTTGCAATAGTCCATCAGTAAGAGCAGAGTGTGAGGGTTGAATTAGCAGAGCAATAGCACAGCTGTACATAAACTATTGCAATCCACACAAATAATATAGTCAGTCAATGCTTTTGTGTTCTCTCGCAAATGTTTTGCATTTCCCAGAGAGACTTTGCATTCTCTCTCAAAATGTTTGCGTTCCCCCAAGAAACTTTACATTTACTCGCATAATGACTGTAACCCTTGTTCCCTGGGAAGGGAATGAGACGCTGCATCAATGACACTTTGAGAACACTTCTACCTGTGACGTCATTACCATCCTGCAGATAGCATAGTTTTGGATGGGGGTGATGAACAGACAGAAGTAAGCCGTCGAGAAAGGGACACGAGTTCTGAGAACTATACTCGGGCCGGCCAGAATGGCGCTACTAGAAGTAGGCTGACCCCGTCCGGGTGGACTCTCTCCAAAACTCCTGGGAACAGAGCGACCGTGGGGAAAACATACAGACGAAGCCTTGGCCAAGTCTGTACCATGACATCCAGCCAGGGGGGCTGGGTTTGTGAGGGAGGACCAAAGTGGACAGTGTGTTAAATCTGAGATGCACAGATCCACATCCGCTTGCCCAAATACTCCCCATATGACCTCCACCCCTTTGGGGTGAAGTCTCCATTCCCCGGGCCTCAGTCCCTGCCTCGAAAGGATGTCTGCTCCTAAGTTTAGAGAGAGTAGTTTCCCTAGGGACCACAGGAGGATCTGGTGCGCCAATTTGCATAGTGGTCGCGAATGCAGACCCCCTGATGATTTATATAGACCACCTATGTGTTGTCTGTGCGAACAAGCTCATGATGGTCTCAGGTCTGGCAGGAAATACCACGAGAGATGATGACTCCTCCATAGACCTTGATCTGAGCGGCCCTAAATAACCGCTTCCCAGCCCATGAGGGACGCATCTGTCGTGAGCGTAAGGCGATGACAATGAGCTCCTAACATGGGACCTTGGGACAAGAACCAAGGACTCCTCCATATCACCAAGGTGCGAAGACACTTGCAAGTAACCTTGATCATACGGAGTGGACATTTCGATGCCGAACCGCCACTTGCTCCGATATAGCTAGAATAAGCCAATCGTCTATATAGTACAATACGTGGATGCCCTGAAGCCTCAGCGGATCCAGAGCTGCATCCACACATTTCATGAAAGTGAGGGGTGATAAAGCTAGACCAAAGGGAAGAACCAAATACTGGTTTGCTTCGCCTTCGAAAGCAAACCTTAGGAACTTCCTGTGTTGTGGAAGGATGATGCATGGAAGTATGTGTCCTTTAGATCTGCTTCAAAGTCAACATCTTGAACTTAAGCTTCTTGACTGAACGATTTAGATGATGTAGATCTAGTATCGGACGTAATCCCCCATCCAGCTGTGGAACAATGAAGTACCTGTAGAACCCGAATTCTCTGTTGAGTGGAGGAACCTTGTCTAAGAGACCTAGAGAGAGATTGCTGAATATGGCTTATTCCACGAACTTGCGATCTCTTTGTGGAGGTCGGGAAAGAAAGGAAGGCCCTGTGGTCGAGGTAATGTCTTTGGTGACAGAAAGTGCTTATCTAGTTTGCTTTTTGGACAAGCGCCTTGCTACTTGGCCGGCCAGTCAATGCTTCTTTTAGACACGGCATGAGTTATAACCTCCACCAGCTCTTCATAAGCAGGGGACAGAAGTGGCGAGTCTTCAAGATCCCCTGCCTCGATGCTTAGCACATCTACCTCCTCAAAGCTAGATAGCTGAAGCACCAGGCTCTCTTCCTGGGCGGAAGAAGCTGCGGCCCGGGCTTCCTGAACACCCTCCTCGAAGAGTGGTGCGAGCCTGAACACACAACTTAAATGTTTGTTTGCTTGCCATAATATATCTTTCACATGGAGCGCTTGCTAAGGCACAGAAGCTAACGCTGGTCATTCCGGATGCATTTTTATGTTTTAATCAGGATTAAAAAAATTACGTATTATTTCTAAAGGTTATTATGAAGAAGGATATTCATGCTTTTATCACATCGCGTTTAGTAATTCATTGTACTTGGGTCTTCCTCTTGTGCAGCTGCAAGGATGTTGACCAGGACAAAGAAATTTGACTATGTCACCCCAATTTTAGCATCACTCCTTTGGCTCCCGGTGCATTTTAGGATTTAGTTTAAAATTCTGCTGTTTGTTTTTAAAGCTCTTAATGATCAACCCCCTTCTTATCTTAAATATCTTCTTATCCCACATTCATCCAGCAGATCTTTAAGATCTTCTGATAGGTATCTTTTGTATGTCCATCGATCACGTCTAAAAAACAAGGGTGATAGAGCTTTTTCAGTCGCTGCCCCTCACTTATGGAATCAGTTGCCACTGTATATCCGCCTTGCACCTTCTATTATCATTTTTAAGAAGAGGCTGAAAACGTATCTTTTCTCCCAGGCGTTTTAATCTAATTTTAGTATTGTTTTATTGTTTGTCTTCTATGTTGTTTTATTCTGTTTTCTATTTAATATTTTATTTACTCAGTTCAGCACTTTGGTCAGCTTTGCTGTGTTTAAATGTGCTATATAAATAAAATGTACTTAAACGCTGCTTGATTATTGTTCCTGGTTCTGTTGCCAGTCGTGACTCACTTGAGCCACCTGCTGGTGCATGCGCAAATAACACGTGTCTACAATCATTCTCCTCAGACGCAGGTTGAGACGCAGATAAGTTACAATTATGATGCTTGATCTTCCCACGGGATACCTGCTTTCATGTCTTCCAGCTATGAAGACGCTTTCTTTATCAAAGGACTCAACATCCAACTTAAACATTCACAGGTACGATTAGCACGGACATCACGTTAGCTAAAATGTAGTGTTTGTTTGTGATTTAAAATTCCATCGCAGTTGTATGTAAGTTTCTAGCTGAAAATGAGCTGGAAATTAACAAGAGAGTCCCTACAAAGGAGAACTCCCACCACTGACACACTGGGTCAGTCAGTAAAATAAAATAAAAAAATACATAAAATAATAAATGAATGAATTTACATAAAATAATAAAACCATTTATAATACCATACTGTAGCCACTAGATGTCTATATATATATATATATATATATATATATATATATATATATATATATATATATATATATATATATATATATATATATATATATATATATATATATACGGGGCTGTGTAATCTCTAGTTGGTTAAACAAGACACAGTTTCTTAGTTTTAATAGTTTTTATAGTTTTTATTAGGTTTTATTTTAAATTCATATAAAAGTACTTTGAGATTGCTTTACTTTATTTACTTTGTGTGACCCTTAAAGGAATCCAAAAGTAATCAGATTACATTACTTTCATATTGTGGTACTTGGATTTCGTTACTGAATACTTTGTTTATGAAGTCATTTGTAACTGTAATGGAATACATTTTTAAATCAACCCTCCCAACCCTGCCTTTGCGTTCCTTCGCAAAAACTTTTTCCAAGGATCCAATCACAGAGTGGCACATCTTCCACACCGGCATTTAGAGAGGGGCTCTGTCATTAGTCTCACGTAGCCAGACCTTCAGACTGACGGCAGAAGGTCTGGGCTCCATCGCAGCTTTCATTGGTCAACGACTGCCCAAGAGGACATTTGACTGACATGTAATGCAACCAATCACAGTTCATTTGTTCCGCATCATGTTTAGGGGCGTGAAAATGTAAAGTCAATGTCCCTACAATAACAGACTGGCGTGCATCTACAAATGATTCATTCATGAATGTTTTTCAAGTTTACTGCAACAATGGAGCCGCGAACTACACATACTTTTGAAAATCCAGCGTTTAGTTGATCCTGGTAAGCGCTCATTGTCACAGTTGTAAACACAGTGCAATAGTGTTGTTCTTCCACGAGGGAGTTTTTAGTCACGGGATTTTTTTCTAGACGGACTGTTAAAGAACGCAACACACACGTCTCGCGGACATCCTATAGAATTCAACCAATCAGATGACGACTTCAAAACTCCTGAAGCGTTTCCAAATAAGTGTGCCATATGCATAGTCTCAGCCTCAGACGTCACACCCACGGACCATTGGCTGAACGTCTGATAAATGCAGCCTTAGTGAGCAGAAGAGACTTCTTTTAAAAACATTTAAAAAATCATACCGATCTAAAACTTTTGAACGGTAATAGGGGAGTGTTGTAACACAGGGTCAGTTGTAACTGTCAGTTTGACAAGTCAGAAAAGAGCTGTGGTGATTATATTTGGTCATTATCATACACTTCCATCACCTTTTTGAGCTCTATTTTTCTAGTTTAATTTGATGTTTTGCATTTATGCATTTTGCACATCTTGTTTCCATCCAGTGTTTTTTTGTATGTAATATCCCATAATTCACATAAAAATAAGGTAGATGGCAACATAGCTAGTTACTGAACCCTTACAGGTATGTGACAGGAATACAGTACACACACATGAACACTCACAGCAATTGTTTTTGTGCTAAAGTCCTACATGAAATACAGTTTTTTTGGTCACGTTAAATAGTTCACTTCATTCAAAACCGATTATGCTTTGTTCTTCAGTAAAGTTCTTGCATAAATTAGATAGTGTTGATCTTTCCACAAATTACCTCTTATTGTTACATATATCCCCAGCTAGTGGTACTCCAGTAGTGGGGAAGGTTGTAACAACCGAACACTTCATATTTGACATTAACTCACATAATCTGTAATTGTGCAGTACATGTCCAGGTGAGTTTTATTTGTAGCAGACAAACGTGGCTACAGTGTATAAAAGTTTGAGAGGTCCAACACAAACAACCGCTGAGTTCCTGATGCTCAAACTAAAAGTGTTACTTCCATCTCCAGTCTCTGTTACATTTTGAATAGGGAACGTTAGGCTCTTTTGAGATGTGTAGCACATAATTTTGAAAGGAGATGAAAGTGGGCATCTGCTGTCAGGGGAAGAACCTAAAACTTTCTCAGAATTTCTGCTGGTAGTGCATCAGTGTTCTACACAAGCAAAAGCAAAAGCAATCATGTTTGTGTTATTTGTTGCTAAGTAAATTCTTTTGAATTTGTTACATGATTGATTGATATGATTATCTAATCTGATTATTCCAATTACATGGATTTCCTGCAACATTATATGCCAAAGTCTGTCTTTCACCAGGGTCATATCATACAATCTGACAAGCACCAAACATAAAGGACAGAAAGAATTGCACTTTGCTTCCATCTTAACCCAAAGGGAGATTTTCTACATTAATCTTAAATTTCTTAATTGTGAAGTTTATAAAAGCCCAAAGTCTATAAAGTAAGCATTTCACCTGATCCTAGAAGGTGAAAGAGAGTTTCAGTTATCAGGATGAAGGTTGATGTACAATGTGGCTTGCTGTGCAAGGAGGCCTTAATTTTTTTCCTTTGATTATTTTCTAATAGAATACAGAAACATTGTATTGGGATGGTGGAGGGAGGTTTGTAGCCATTAATACCAGGAGAGGTAAACAAAAATTCTTGTGAAATTAATAGGTACTAGATTAAGTTCATTCTGAACCTTGCATTAAGAGGAAATTGCATTCGCTATACATGTGTCATACTTTAATGCAAAGATTATGACAGCAGAAAAAAGAAGCACAGTGTCTAATTCTGATATTGTGTTATAGAAATTCCGAACAGAAATATATTGTGTGACAGTAAGCTGGCGTTGGTCTCACAAGGGATAGCGGAGGTAAGTAGAGATGGACTGTGCTTGTACCGGTGAAGAATGCCATATTCAGTCACCATTACAGAGAACTCCAAAGATTCTCCCGGCAGAAAGTCTCAAGGTAGCATCTCCGATTTAACCAGTCATGTGCGACCAGCAGATTGTCCTTCATTTACTGTCTACCCTGTCTTTCGTTTCCCCTTCTCGTTCGCTCTCCAGCTCATATATAACCCCCTTTCCAACACGCACACACCTCTGCGCCCTGCATCAGCAGCCTTGAGGAGGTAAATGGTGTGAAGCTGACTGTTGGCTCCATCCATCTCCTGGGCTTATGCGCCTGCGTGTGTGCTCGAGGGGGGCGGGTCGGTAGGTTGGCAGCTCCACCAAGATGAATCACATCTACTCGCCCACAATGGATTCATCTGGTTCCTCCGTTCCCCATCTCCAAAAGCACTGTGGGGAGACGTACTCTGTCGTCTATTAGTCAGTCATTGGGGGGAACAGATGTGATGTGTAAAGCCTGTTTTTCTTCTCTTTTCTCTCCTAATGAATTAGAGCAGTTGGTGTCTTAATCTCGAAAAAAAAAAAACACATCCGCTTTGATTTGGACGCAGAAAAGCAGAACAAAAAGACCTGTTCTCAATTAGAACAACGGTCTTTTTATATTTTATTTTGTTGCGACTGTTTAGATGTAAATGACTGTACACCAAGGGCCCTGATTGGATGAAACTGGCTCTCCCTCCCCCTGCCTGAATCCCCCATTATATATATGAGCACCATTTTTCAAACTAAATTGAGCCCTTTTGGAAGCAGTCTGCCAATTCTCTTCTTTGTCTGAAAATTGTTCGACTATTCGGCGGAGTATTCCAGATGGCTGATTGCCTAACATTCTTGTTTTTCCCCCCATCTTCTTCTCATCAGATGTTGCCAACTGGTGTGAAGGGGCCTGTCTCTCCTCTATAGTCAGCTATTAAAAACTAAATCTCACATTGTACGGCTCTTTGTAACAGATGGTAACCCTTCTACCCCTTTGCCAAATTTGGCACAGCAAATAAGTGTTTGTGCGAGTGCAATGGAGGGAAGCGGAGGAAAAGCGAGATGGAGAAAGGCGGATTTTGTTCTCTGCTTGATAGCACTGATTTTGTCTGTTCTCATAAAGGGTATATGCATACAATTCTTTGGCAAATTCTTTGTCCATAAGCAGCTGCCAAATCAATAAATGTCGCAAAACATATCAATGGACTGTCATTGTGCTCTGAATTATAATTTTTTTCTTCATTCCTAAACTTTAGTAGAGCTAAAAATGAAAATTCTGTCATTTAGTCACCCTCATGTTGTTCCAAACCTGTATGACTGACTTTCTTCTGTGGAACACTCTTTTTTTGTTTTGTTTTGTCTGTGCACTGTTAATGGGGTCCAGTGTTGTTTTGGACCCCAATGACTTTCATTTTATGGACAAAAGCAATTGATACATTTTTCAAAATATCTCAGTGATGCAGTGTTTTTTGACCCACTTGTCTTAACGGTTGAAGGGCAAGTCACGGACATACCCTTTAACTTAGCTGACCAGTTGTCTGCCTCATTGCCTTTAATGTCACACAGCAGTAATATATGACATGCCTGTCCCAGCATCCATCGATGTGGGTCCTGTCAGGGCTGACAGATGTCTCTGGCCTCTGGTGCGAGGCTCACAGCAGCGCCTGGCCCAGATGTTAACCGGTCAGGGGAGTGAGCAAGAGATGTCACTGCCTTCAGGTCATCTTACAATCACTAATCTGTCTTTGTGGCTGTCTGGACTTTTCCATCTCTTCTCTGATTAGGTCTATTACCTGTTGACATCCTGTCTTCTATATTCTCCAAGTATCTTTTTACACCCTCATCTCTGTTGGCTAGAGTTGCAATTCGTTTTAGAGGTTTATTTAATTCAGATGGTCTGCTTCAATTCCATTTTTTTTTTAAATATTATAAAATATTATAATGGAAAAATATGACAAAATATTATAATTAAATATATAGTAACTATCACTATTATTGATTAGTTATATAGATTGGTGTTTTTTTTGCAGTATAAATTAGTTTTGATGTTTAGTTTTCTGTATGTGCTTGTCTTGTTTCCATGTGTTTAAGATATATTATTAGGGTGAGCTAGATGTTAGGGTTTTCATTCTTGGTTTTCTCTTTCTCAAACATTGTATTTTCTGTATACAATCTGATCGCTCATGCACAGTCAGAGTGAGTCTATTGTTGAGATTGAAGAGAATGTATTCTCATTTCTCTCTCTCTCTCTCAAAATCACATCTGCTCCCCAAAGCGACTACTGTCAGCATAAGGACAGGTGGAGTGGCCTGTAGTCAAAGTAAAATTGTATTTCTGTGACATTCATGATTTAAAAAGATGAACTGTTTCGGTGGGTGCTGTGGATGAGGAGTGTAATTGAACAACGATGAAGAGTGACAGGTTTTGGCAGCACTCTAAATAAACCTCTGCAGTCCCATCTCTCCAATCAGACCTCCAATACCCACCGTAGTCAGTATTTACAGTAACAATTGCTCTCCTTCACTCATTCCTCCAATCTCTCTCTCTCTCTCTCTCTCTCTCTCTCACACACACACTCACTCACTCACACACACACATTCATTCACTGACACTCAAACCAACCATCTCATACTGTCATACTGCTTGCTATGACATTGTGACTTGGCTGCTTGTTTTTTTTCCCCTTCTCTCTGTGATCTAGTTCTTAGGTAACGCTCTGGTTACTTTTTCTATCTAAATTAAAAGGAATTTTAACATCCACCAATATATTAGACCATTTGGAAAAAGCATTACTCATGTTAGTGCAATGATGTTCGAACACTTGAGACATCTAATCTCAATTAAAAAAGAAATAACCACAGTATGTCTTAAACCCTTTTGTGTGTATAATTACTTTCTTTTGCCATGGATTTAAATCTGCCATTGATAGTTAAACAGATGCGTCCAATCCTCCATTACTAGTTTTATACTGATATACTCACTGCAAAATTCTTTTTCGTTCTTCGCTTAGGGGTAAAAAGAAGTTTGAAATATGTGACCAGTGGTATACTGTGTGTTAGCGAACATTCTGATGCCACCCGCACTGCTGAGAGCAGCGTTTAGATGAAATATGTAAATATGTGCTGTGTGCTTTCCTTTCAATAACAGAATTAACACACAACAAAAATGATAGCGGTGAGAAAACATCTGATTATAGCGATGTGAATATGTTTGAAAGTTCTGCAATTCGGCACTCCAGTAAAGTCGTCACATTTATTTAAATAGCACTTTATACAATAGATTGTTTAAAAGCAAGCAGCTTTTCAATATTGGACATGAAAAAACTCTCCAGAACTCTCTATACCCCAGTCTCTTTCAATTAGAACTACAACTTCACT
The DNA here is from genome assembly GCA_039654625.1 of Rhinogobio ventralis. Lineage (NCBI taxonomy): Eukaryota > Metazoa > Chordata > Actinopteri > Cypriniformes > Gobionidae > Rhinogobio > Rhinogobio ventralis. The sequence continues at coordinate 15,186,852 of CM077198.1, forward strand.
TTCTACTATAAAGCGGTTCTCCGGTGTGTTCATCATTTTACTCGCGGACATCTGACCTCGATGGACTGATCAGAAGAAATGACCCTTGAAAAGATTACCATGTCAAAGTCGGTGGAGCCCCAGTCACACCTACATATTACGTAATCGCCAGGGTTGGGGAGTAATTAAATATATGTAACTTAGTTACGTATTTAAAATACAAAATTTGAGTAACTGTATTTCATTACAGTTACATTTTAAATGGGTGGTAATCAAATTAGTTACATCCGAAAAGTATTTAAGATGACCAAAGTGATTACTTTGAATTTTAATGTCATTAATTTAATTAAAAACATTATTGTAAACTGTAACGGGCAATTAATGTAAACAGCAATTGGTGAAACAATGCATTAAGAGCAGGGGTGAAAACTTTTGAACAGGATGATAAGAAATTTTTCTTATTTTGTTTAAAGATCATATTTTTTTCATTCAGTACTGCCCTTCAGAAACTAATACAAGTAATATGCTATAACTAAAAATTTACACTGTTCATCCAATTCAAAAAGTTTACACATCCTAGATCTTAATGTATTGTGTTGCCTTCTTGAGCATCAATATTTTTTTTCTTTATTCTAAGATTGTCTGCATTTTTTGTTAAAAATAATATCCAGAGGAAAACCCAGCCCTATGTTTGGTGGTCCCTTTGTGTTACATGCCTTATTAGTAACTTACAAAACTTGTGTAATCTAACAAAATACATTACAAATGACTTTTTAAAGCATGTATTTTGTAATCTGTAGTGAAATACATTTTAAAAGTAACCTTCCCAACTCCAGTAATCGCCACACACCACTGGTGGTTTAAAAGTGTTTACCAACTAGAGCAAACTTTTCCGGAAATTTCACTTTGGCAAACTGATTTTAACTCCCGAAACGAACACCAAACAAACATTGATTTTGTTCGAAATGATGTCACATCAGTTCATTCTTCCATTTCGCTTTTCCGAGTATATCGGGGCCTTTAGAACTAGCAACGATGGCTCAATAAATACAGATAGATAGAGCCTGTGATTACCTGCTTCTGTTAGAGCTTACATTCTCTAGATCAAGTCATACATTTGTGAAAAATAATCAGTATGCCATAGCTATTCAGATTTAATGTTACCCTGATGCTGCGTTGCTTGCCTTGTAAGGTGATGTGCAAAGTTAAAATAATTTCCTTTTTTAAAACCTTGTCTTGTTCCTGAATGAATCAGCATTTTTAAATGAATTTACTGAATTAATGGTCTACTTCTCACTCATAAATACCCACCTTATCCCTTCCATTAACACACAGACCGTTTGTCAAGGTTCGCCAATATGTTTTTTAAATTTTACATTTTATTCCTTCCTTTTGTTCCATCAGGGCAGAGAGATGGAAATTTTGTGGTTCTATCAATGCAAGGAAAACCACATGACTGTCACACTGCAGCTCAGCTGAAACAACTTTTTAACTTGATTTTGTTTTTCATTTATTTTTCTTTCAGTGCTTAACATTACTGCAATGTTTATGCTGTGTGGTAATCGAACTCTTTGAGCTTCTTAGGAGAGGCCTCAGCTCCGTCTCCGGGCTGTAGTTCTGGAAAAAAACAAATGGAAATGTAAATTGTGTGCTCTGAGTGGGAGCACTGACCTGCACACACTGTAATCATGGTGGCTAAAAGTAAGATACAGCTCACGCTTACACGCACACACAAACAATGGTGCTTGTGGCGCTAAATGTTTATGTATTTTACCGTGTATTTGTGCATGCGTGTCAATGTTAAGCACCTTCATCTGGTCAGTAGCTACTGAGAGATAAAGCATTGGGTCATTAATATCCCTCAGCTTTTCCTATAAGGAGTGCAGTGATGTTTTATATGGCCAGTGGAGTTGAACCTTGCAGCCACATCCATAAAGGACAAACATTTAGAGTAACACAAAGCAATTCCATCCACAGGGGATGAGAACAGCCCTATAAAAACCTCCAGCTGAAATTGGGATTTGCACTTGTGCCCGATTGCTGTGTTGTCCTTGGTTTGGCCTTCTACAAAGTTATAATGATGGATAAAAAAGGAAATGGAATAAATGCTGGTGGACTGTCCCTAAAATGCTTTGTTTAACCAACAAATATCATTTACCAGCAAAATCCTAAATTTTAACCATTATTTCACACAACAACTGGAAAAAGCTTGAATACCTCAATGCTTGAATTCCTCTGTAATTTATGACGTAGTTTTTTATTTACCAGCTTTGTTTTGCTTGTATACACAAACCTTTTATTGACTGAAGTTTGGTGAAATAACTAAAACACAAATGTGATTCATTATATATAACTGTTTTTGTTTCATTTTATGAACTCTCTAGTAAAAAAAAAGTTTGGCAAAGCAGACGGGGTGCAAGTGAGTCATTATGGAATCCTAATCCTTGATAGGTGGTGTTCTGGTATTGGATTTTCTACATCCTGTGTGTAGAGATTAATGCAATTTCCTGTTGGGTGGCTAAATGGCAAACTCCTTGTGTCACCATTCTTTTTTAGTTTTGTTCATGAACTTTCAGTTTGTTTTCATATGTCACGTATCTTTGTTCAGTTTCCCGCCACTCGTCTGTCTCTCTGGTTACCGCCATTATGAGTTCATTTAGTTCAGCTATGTCTGTTTAATCATCTTGTTTGTGTTCACTATTTGAGTTGTTCCTTCTCCTGCACTCCTTGTTCGGTCACCGTTATGCTAAGTTGTGTTATTGCCAGTCTTTGGATTATTTGTATATTTGTATTTTATATTTGTAAAATGTATATTAATTAAACTGTTTGGGAACTGTATTAACCTGTCTTCGTCTTCCTGTCTGCACACACCTGTGACACCTTGTGGATCAGTAAGGGATTATTATTATTATTTATTTTTTACACTTTCAAACATAATGGTAATTAAGGGCTCTTTTTATAACCATTCACCTTTCAAGCGGATTTAAGTACCAGTTTTGCATGTAAAGGGGGAAATCTTAAAAGTTGAAATTAAAACCATTGGTGGTGGCACTGGCTGTGAGGAAAAGGCTAAGTGTAACGTGTATATCATGCAAGTGAGAAAATAAATAATTGATCTTATGTCTTAAATATTCAACAGTGCTGTGATGAGGAGTGTTGGAAGCTAATGAGGATAGCTTTGAAGTTTGCTGCCCTATTAAATCAGCTACAGGCTGATTGAGCAATTAAATCAAACCCCCTCACTATGTAAATAAACAAATTTACTGAAGATTGAGTTTGCCTTTTTTTAACCTTAACGTTATGTTTATGGTATTCAGGTGATGCTTAATTCAGAATGAGGAGTCAGTCATGAAATATATGCAGTCGTGGTCAAAAGTTTTGAGAATGACACAAATATTAATTTTCACAAAGTCTGCTGCCTCTTTTTTTTATGATGGCAATTTGCATGTACCCCAGAATGTTGTGAAGAGTTATCAGCTGAATTGCAATTAATTGCAAAGTCCCTCTTTGCCATGAAAATGAACTTAATCCCAAAAAAAACAGCCATGCCTCAAAAGGACCAGCTGACATCATGTCAGTGATTCTAACACAGGTGAAAGTGTTGGTGAGGACAAGGCAGGAGATCACTCTGTCATGCTGATTGAGTTAGAATAACAGACTGGAAGCTTTAAAAGGAGGGTGGTGCTTGAAATAATTGTTCTTCCTCTGTTAACCATGGTTACCTGCATGGAAACACGTGCAGTCTTTATTGCTTTGCACAAAAAGGGATTCACAGACAAGTGTATTGCTGCTAGTAGTATTGCACCTAAATCAACCATTTATCAGATCATCAAGACCTTCAAGAAAAGAGGTTCAATTGTTGTGAAGAAGGCTTCAGGGCGCTAAAGAAAGTCCAGCAAGCGCCAGGACCGTCTCCTAAAGTTGATTCAGCTGCGGGATCAGGGCCCTACCAGTGCAGAGCATGCTCAGGAATGGCAGCAGGCAGGTGTGAGTGCCATCTGCATGCACAGTGAGGCGAAGACTTTTGGAGGATGGCCTGGTGTCAAGAAGGGCAGCAAAGAAGCCATTTCTCTCCAGGAAAAACGTAAGGGACAGACTGATATTCTGCAAAAGGTACAGGGATTGGACTGCTGAGGACTGGGGTGAAGTCATTTTCTCTGATGAATCCCCTTTCCGATTGTTTTGGGCATCCGGAAAAAAGCTTGTCCAGAGAAGAAAAGGTGAGCGCTACGACTGTGTCATGCCAACAGTAAAGCATCCTGAGACCATTCATGTGTAGGGTTACTTCTCAGCCAAGGGAGTGGGCTCACTCACAATTTTGCCTAATAACACAGCCATGAGTAAAGAATGGTACAAAAACATCCTCCGAGAGCAACTTCTCCCAACCATCCAAGAAAAGTTTTGTGACGAACAGTGCCTGCATGATGGAGTACCTTGCCATAAGACAAAAGTGATAACTAAGTGGTTCAGGGAACAAAACATCGAAATTTTGGGCCCATGGCCAGGAAACTCCCCAGACCTTAATCCCATTAAAGACTTGTATTCAATCCTCAAGAGGCAGGTGGACAAACAAAAACCCACAAATTCTGACAAACTCCAAGCATTGATTATGCAAGAATGGGCTGCCATCAGTCAGGATGTGGCCCAGAAATTGATTGACAGCATGTCGGGCGAATTGCAGAGGTCTTGAAAAAGAAGGGTCAACACTGCAAATATTGACCATGTAATTGTCAATAAAAACCTTTGACACATATGAAATGCTTGTAATTATATACTTCAGTATACCATAGTAACATCTGACAAAAAGATCTAAAAACACTGAAGCAGACTTTGTGAAAATAATATTTGTGTCATTCTCAAAGCTTTTGGCCACGGCTGTACAGATAATGTGATTAGAGCAGCATGGATCTTTCTTTTCATGGACACTGATCCAAAGGGACTCATTTGCACTTGAGCACCTTTATTTTTGCTTGAGGTCATAATGATGGTAAAAGCACATCACCGTTACACACATTTGAAGTTCTGAGAATGTAATAAACTGATCAACGGCTGTTTTGCACGCTGGGACCAGCATGGGATGATGGTTGCTGGTTTGATAGTCACCAGCATGGGATGCTGGTTTGCTGGATCCCAGCATGGGATGCTGGCTGGACCAGCATATGTTGTAAATAAAGAAAATCGCATGTTGCTGGTTACATGTTAAATGTTGTGTTAAACAAACGCTACTCATATGTCTTCATATGGTCCCAATCTATAAAAAGTAAAAGTAACACTGAAGCAATGTTGCAGTTAGTGAAATAAAGTAGAATCACACTACAAGTGATGATTGAGCATTAGTGATGATACCTGCATTACCATAAAAACAGCATTACTATATTCACCTATTACAAACCAGTTTGGCTTTATTTCTTTCATATGGTACATGTACAAAGGTTGTTGAAGTCTGTTTGAAGTCACCATTATGGTGATTAGTGTTCCCTTTAGACTTTAGTTGAATTAATTATCTTCCAGCAAATGTTGAAGTGCATGCTATCACTATTTTCAACAATATTTCATGCTCCTGACTGGACTGACATACCTTTTACTGTATGTGCACTTTTAGACAGTTCTACTTTCAGCAGAGGGAGCAAAATAAATTACAAAGTTATAATCATATAATTCAATAAATCATATGTTTTTACCTTACATTGTACATAATTAATGTGTTGAATATAGATGCAAGCAAAAACAATGCTTGTTCCCAGATGCTGCTTGCATACAGAGAACTGGCCTACTCACACTCAACCCTGCAAGACCATGCTGGTGAACCAGCTTCACCAGCTTCGATTTGCTTGAGAACAGCATGAATTATAGTATTATATTATAGTATTATACCAGTATTATACCAGCATAAACTAACCTGGACCAGCACTATACCAACACTAACCAGCATAAACCAGCCTGGACCAGCATGGAATCCATGCTGGTTTATGCTGGATCTTTCAGGAGGGGGCTCAGATTTTTGAGGTTGCACATGCACTTACAGCAAAAATGCTTATCTAACAACATGTTTGGTGCAAATTAAACTGAATACATGTAAAGTGGGCTATATTAATGCTAACATTTCAGATGGCAGGTGTTTATTAGTTGCCTCCACTAAATGAAATGCATGGTAGACAGGTGCTCGTTGACTAAAGAATTAATGCTGAATCTAAATCAATCTTAATTTTTTCCCAGCATTCTAGTTGACAGCATCTTATCCATTCATATCCAGGGCCCTCCATCCCCATCAGCTCATTCCCCTGTGTTTTTCAATGTGATTGACATGCTCATACCAAAGGAACAAGCAGTTGTCTAGATTGATTAACGTGTTTATGCTCTAAGCCACACTTTATTTTGTGGGATTTTAACCCAAATCAATGGGTCACGACAAAGCTATTTAATTGGTGATAAGGAAGAAACAACAAGCATTTAATGTTGCATCGTAAATTACACTTGTTTGCCTCTGCAGATCAGACTAGACAAGTTCTTTTGTCATCCCTCTCCCCCCTTACTCTTGTTTCTGGTTGGAGGAGTCTGCTGGGCAGATTGAACAGTAAATTAAATTAATGTAGGCCATTCCTCAATCATTTCTCATTCCTTCAAAATGATTAAAGCTGATGTAAGAAGTTCATTAAAACAGAAAACATTAGACTCATTAAAAAGCCATTAAAACTATCGTGCCTCCATGATTTATTCCATCAGTAGGCTGGGATGTAGAGCGACATGGAACATGGGTGGAGAAATGGGAGGGCAAGCTGTTTCCAAGATGGAGAAGCCCTATCCGAGCTTCCTAATTTGGAGTTTTTGGAAAGCTATGGGCTTGTGTGTGTGACTCTGGATCACTACCTTTGCTTGGCCTGGTGCAGATTCATTGAACTGTACTAACATGCTGACTAGCTGATCCAAGATCAGCTCTCTGTGAATGTTTGTTGTTGTGATCACTCCGGGTCTCATTTGGCATGGATTGAGTGCCTATAATGTTAGAAGCGCATGATGAGGGGCTTTATTACCCGTTATTGAATCAGCTGCGCTGCCCCCTTGCCTTCCATTAGAAATCCTTCTCTCCTCACCAGAAGCCACTGGCATTTACTGCTTTAAATGTCATAGGAACTGATATGAGGGCTGGGAGGAGGAGATGGGCTTGCTTGGGTCATTAGTCACAGTGAGGTTTGGTGAACTCTGTTCTTTATCGGATCCAGCAGAACCTCTGGCTATCAGAGCTTTAAGGCGATCCCATACATTCCTGAAAGAGACATCACATGTGCCAGAATGTATGCATTCATGTTTTTGTGATCTTGTTTTTGTGTTTTATCTGCATTGATCAAAGCTAAGCGATTATGAACCATTCCTGTGCTTTGAGATGTGGAATATTCCAACGTATCCTGGATTTTCAGTCGTTCACAATCAATGAATAGTGCATTTATGTCATAATGGTTGTAAGAGTGCATATTTTATCTACCTCATCTGTTTAGCCGGCAATAGACATTTCAAAAATAAGAGTCCCATGTATTTTGGCCCTGTATATAATTAAAAGTCCCGCATTATGCATACTTTTTTCCTCTTGGTTATTATAAACATTGCATTATTCAATACAGTTTGAAACCCTATTAAATATTTAAAACCCTAGCGTACTTTAAAAAAAAAAAAAAATGTCCCCCTAAATTTTTTTTTTTTTCGAAGTTCCTAAATTTTTCAACCCTGAAGCACATGCATCAAGATCTATTCTGAATAATTCTATTCTGAGTAAAGTCGTTTAAAAAAACCTGAAAAATAGAAATGAATAAAATAATCGTCCTTTTCACAATTTCCACTTGTTTTTGTGTATTATATATATACACAAATACACAAAACATGTATTATATTTATATTTTGTATTAATTTACTTTTTTATTTAAAATATTTGATTTGATTTGATATTATTACTATTATTATTATTGTTATTACTACATTATTTTTTGAAACTATTTGTTATTTCTACTTATATTATTTTTATAATATACTTTTATACTTATACTTATTATTTTTTGGTACACTGTCGTTTTGTATTATCACATTCAAGGACTCCAACTCCTATTGTTGCTAAAAGAAAACAATCCCCATGGAGAAAGCTTGGAAAGGCATAAACCTGAATGAGGCAATACATGGGATGCGGTATCCATCTACACACAAACCAACCACACACAGATCTCACAAATAAATGGTCTGCTCACAGCCCTTAAATCACTGTGGTAAATATTTGCCATTTGAAAATAAGTGAATATGAGCTGCTTCATCTTGGAGCTGCACACTTCAAAGAGGCCATTCAGTGGAAAAACAAGCAGCAAACAAACCCATGGACTGTTGTAGCCCATTCAGCATCTCACCAGTTAAATGGAGTGGACCGAGGCATGTTGGATCCGCTTGAAATCATGCTGCAGAAGTTTATCTGCCTCTGTGTCCCATCTTTTCTTTTAACCCATGAATTTGATTTCCTGTCAGTTTCTTTGTCTGACTAATTCTTTAATTCCAAACCATCTGCTTCCTGCTACACATTCTTCTCTTTCTTCCCCTTATTTCTTCAGAGTTGCATGGCAGTATCGGGAAAAGTTTGCAACAAAGGAGCCGGCTCTTATTCATTCAGATTCTTTATAAGTTAGCCTGTCAGTTCTATGCATATTTAAATATTCATTGCATCCTTTGAAAAGCAGACGGAAATGCAACGCCTTGCCACTATCGGATATTCGCAATGTATGCATAAGCGTCTGTTTTTTCCTCACGCTTGTTATCTCAGACACATTCTTCACCTTTGTCTTTGAACACAAACTTAAACGCGTACCAAACAAATGGAAATTCACACGCATCAAAAATATGCGATCATAAAAAAGAGATACCTTAATGCCCTTCTGACCAAAACTCTTTGCATCAGATCTCGGCTCATATTTCTCAAAGAGAATCAAGAACTGTGGGGAGCATGGCTTGTGATGTATATCTTTTATGCAAAATGGGCCTTGTGCAAAGTGGCGTAATTGCGTGTGATGTGGCCAAGTGGCTGGCCTGACAAAGAGAAGCAGTTGATGTATTGGTGGTTGGTTGAGCTTGTTAGCGATGACATGCCGAGCGTCGGAGGGGAAAGAGAGAGAGGGAATCAGGGACAATCAGAGGGAATAGATTATGAAGGCAGCAGTGTGGAGCTAAGTGTTGCTCCCTCTTGTTGCTGCCATGAAATGGGAAATGGAGGGTGGCGCTAACAGTATTTTATTAATTACATCTCAGTTTGTCTCTGTGATGACAGCGCTTCCCCATCCTCCAACTTTCATCCTGTGCCATTACAGCGTTTTTCCTCACCGAGTTCTGTCATGTGTTTTTTCTTTTATGTTGGTTTGGTCCTTTTGACAATTCCCAAAGACCTATCATAACATGGGTAAAACTGTCCATTTTGTGGCACAAGTGTTGCCACTGGAAAATAGTACAGGAAACAATAGCATAATGTGATATTTCTACAGTATCTGTTAGAAGGCTTTTAAATCCACAAATCACCAACATTTACAATGGATTTACTTTAGTAATGGTATTGTGGCAGAAATGTGGGATATTTAATGTTATATTAATATAGTCGCGTATAATGTTTTAAATGTATTAAATTAGTAAAGAAATATAATTACAGTAATTTTTGGAAGTTATGCCAGTTTTTTTTAAATATTTATACTAAATGTGTTTAGGCTACCGTTTTTCATCAATGCCTTGGTTTTATAACTAAACCAGGTAGTTTTACACTTTTTAAGATGTTACTGTTAATATAAGTATATTTACATCTGCATCTCAACTCAGTGCTTCACTGTCAAATATCCATTTCCATAAGATAAATTATTTAATATTATTAGTTGCATACTGACTAATAAAAGAAGAGTTCTTCAACCCTGCCTTTGGAGATCCACTGTCCTGCAAAGTTTACTTCCAACCTGCTTCGACCTGCTTGTGATTTTCAAGTTATCCTGAAGTTGTGTTTGAAAACGCCTCCTATATCCTCATTCACTATTTGCTACATTAGACCACTAATATAGTCCACTTGGAGTGAGCGAATTCGGACACTGGAAGGGCTGCCGCATTTGCATAGTTTGTGCTCGCTTTTTAATAATCATTTGAAGGAAATAATCAATTAAAAAGGAATTCATACCTGTATGACATTACGCTGTACCCACATTGGACCAGCAGTTTGGAAAATGGATGGATGGATGATTCAGCTGCGGGCACCATTTTCTGCTGAGACGCGGGTATTCATTCCACACAACAATCGCAGTGCATTATGGGTATTCACTAGCCATTGAGTCTACATCTGTTGTACACTTGTTATTGTGGTGCATTATGGAATTGAATGAGTTCACTCGATAACTCGACAGGTCTCCATGAGCAAGGTTAAATTACACGTTTTAGATAAATTACAATGACACACAGTGCAGTTATTTACCAGTTAATACATCAGTTATCAGTTAGGCTAAGCAAAGTCCTAGCATGACCAATCATATAAAAGAAAAACAGTCATAAATCCTAAGTTTGAGTTCTTAAACTTATTTATTGAAAAATAACAAGAAACTTGGATGTTTGAATTAAGATGATCATTTTGAGTAATGCTTGGTTATACAACATTAGGGTTTACAGTGCAAACGTGAACTGCTTTTGATGGCAAATTATTAGTTTATAATTGTCTGGGTTGGGTGAAGGGATGAGGTGAGGATTCAAGGATGCAGAGTTTGGGCTTTTTATTAATCAAGAATTAAACAAAAACAAACAAAAAACTACCACGTGGGGGAAAACATGACTGGCAACTGGGCAAGACAAACAGGATCAGGCAGGACAGGACACAAGAGGTATATTCAACGATTATCTGGCACAGAACTGCAAAAACAAGGAGAATAAATAGTAGAGCAAAAAAAGCAGGTAATGAGGGAGACTGGTGTGGTAAATGAACCAATAATCAGATAACAAGGGTGGGGTTAAGGCCGTTACATACTCCGCAAGAACAGAGAAAAAAGTTCTCGCTCCCAGGGCTGCGAGAACAAAATGACGTCATTTTGTTCTCGCAGCCCTGGTTTGGGAGTTCTCGCAGCTTGTTCTCGACAAATCATCTGAGCAGAACTTTTTTCTTGTGGGTGTCCGAGAACTATTGTGTGATTGGTCCGAAATTTAAAGTGGGCGGGGTTAATGCAGAGAAATGGAGATGTTCAGCACCTGCTTTTGTTGTGAAGTATAGAATGTCCTGGCCAGAACGAACTTTGCTCTTGTTCTTGCCACCTCGAGAAAACGAACATTTCTTTGTTTTTGCAGAGTATGTACGAAGCTTTACACAATAGATATGCGAGCACATGGCACAAAGAAACGGACATGAGAACCCATGTGCTCACACTAAATGTACCCAAAAACACAAGCACATGGCCAGCGAAAACAATCGTAAGCCATGTGCTCAAAGAAAACAAGACACAAACACGCAACTAAAACTCATAAGCCGCGTGTTCACACAAGACAACAAGAAAATATGCGGCTGATGAAAACACGAGACAGAAGAGCGCACGGCCTGAGCAAACTCAAAACTGCACGCTCACACATCAAGACAACAAAATGACAACATTGTCATCCCGTGCCCTCACAACAGGAAACACACGGAGCATGAATTTGAATCTGAATCCCGACACAACCGAAACCAAACTAGACTGAAGTGCCGGGTTCCAAACATCATGCTCCGCACACAAAACAACTCATGTAGACAGAAGAGCGTTCAGCCTGAGCGAACTCTGAACCACACGCTCACCCTGACAAGACAATAGGAGTGCCAGAGCTCTGTCATCAAACCAAGAAAAAACAGATCGAAGTGACAGAACCCTGACAATAATATAGGTAATTTCGCTTCTACTCATCTCCACAGAAGCAGCTCTCATTCTTTATCTCTCTTTGCATATTAAGATGATGATGATGATTTTGCAATAGAGAGATAAAATCAAGAATTAAACGGTGCTTCTCATTACTTCGTTACAATGGTAATCAACTGCCGTAGTGTTCACACCTGTAGCGTGGTTTGAAACCAAATGCTACAAAGTAAAAAAGACACCTGTGGGAGTATGATGGGAAGAGGAACTCTGGTTCAAACTGAGGAGAGTGTCTCTCATACACCATTTAGAAATATTATCCTTTCTTCTGTGGCTTTGCATGTGTGTGTGATCATGTGTGTTTGTGTGAGCAGTTTTGTATTGTGCTGGGAAAGGGTTTCGTGCAGCCAGGCGTAGCGGACTGTGTCGACTGTGTCCGGTATGTCAGGGTCCAGAGCAGGCAGTGGGATAAAAAGTGGTCAACACCAAGGGAGAACAGCTGCAGTCTCCCACTGCTCGGCTATGCCTGACTGGGCCAGACCATTGCTCGTGCTGCCCCCTTCTCTCCAGGGCCAGAAGTAAGACTGGCACACTCCCAGAACCCCAATGAACCAGCCTGACAACCTGCCTCTAGCCCCACATGAATAAGTCAGGCCTGCCACTGCCAATCAATCCATCAGTCAGTTAGTCAGTCAAGCAGAGGAACACATGAATGCAGTACACACACCTCTAGTATACAGAATAAGAACACGGCCCATTCTTATTCTCAACATACTGTATGTGCTGTATAAAATCCACTCGTGCCTTTGTTTCTGCTTGAGGATAATGCCAATGATTTTCAAACATGCTCGGCTGGAAAATGTTCTCCCTCAACACAATAACAAAAATCTAAATGTACTGTAACGCCATCTCTAATTCTGTTTAGTTGTAGGTGGAGCATAGATATAGGAGGACTCATCATCTCTATAACTAGTTTTCAAGAGTTCACATATGAGGGCTCTGAGCTCAGAATGTGGCCCGAACTCCTTATCTCTGGTTAGTAACCAGGCGAGTGTGAGGAGACAGGATGGTGGAGGGATGCAGAAAAACTGTTGAGGAGCATAGGTGAGTCCGCTACTTATTCATAGGCCTCCTCTTATGCTGATTGGGTAGATCATTTGAACGTGCTTGAACTTTGTTAATAAAACATATCTTTTCTGTGTTGATGCCCGACATTGCAAGTCAAATGTTGGATATTCTTGTTTAATCCTTGTAACAAGGTTAGTTGTTAAGGGAAGGAGGAGGTGGGAACTGTTTCATGCACTTTAATAATCACAAAATAAACAAACACAAAATGAAAGTAAAAGCGCAAACACATAATAAAACATAAACAAAACACAATGTAAAGTCCAGGCCTGGTCCACTCTCATCCTCCTCATCCTGGTCCAAGCTCCTCCGTGAGAAATTCGAGACCGGTGCAGTGCGCAGGTGACGCTCATTATCAATTACGCCACCAATAGTCACTACGAGTAAGTTAAATAGTATCTAATGTTATTTTGTACAATAGTGTAAATAGTATTTTATTGCTGGTTGTACTTCCTCTGCCTTTTTATGTCAAACCTTTGTGAGGGTAAAATTGGTTTCTCTCACTTCTTTTCAGTGCTGTTTAGTTTAATAATTGAGATCTTAAAAAAACAAAACCTAACAACCAACATAGTTCGACAGATTTTTTTTTAAAATTCATGTACAGTATTTCATATTTGTGTTTAATAAGATAACCTTAATAAGCCTTAATAAGATAATGTTTTCTGTTTTTTACCTGACTCTTGATTGTTAATTTCTGACAAATTGCATGAAAATTTGACCCCAACACAAGTCATAACAAAATTCAGGCCAAGCCAAACACATCCAGCAACAGATGTTCCAAAACACATCTGTGTGTCCAAACTTTGCATGAACATTCATGAACCTAAATATGATATATTTACACATTTTCAAGAAAGTTCTAAATGAAAATCTAAAGTGGTCAAACTGACCCCAAAACAAGGATTTTTCCTGAATTTCCTGGAGGATTTTTTCCTGTTGTTTGATGCTCAGACAAGGCTCGAAATTGCAACCATTTTGGTCGCATATGCGCCCGAAATTTGATTTGTGCAACCTCAAAAAATATTTGTGCGAGTGCTGCAAATATTTGTTGAGGTGCGACCGGTTTTCCTTTCTCTACAAAACGTTCGCTAGTTACTGCACAGTAAGTGCTGTGAGCTGATACAGTAACCGATCCACCGTTCTATCACACAACCAATTAAACTTCATCTTTACGCTCTTAATTTTAAAGCAGACTTTAGGTTGGTTAATATCAGCCGTCAATCACTTGTCACAATGTTAACGCAGTGAAAGCGCTCCATTGTCACGTGACAGGGAGATAACTAGCGTGTAACATGTAAAGACCTGAAGAGAGTGGGGGAATTTTACTTGCCTGACCGGACAAACGTCAATAACAAAAAAATAACTAAGGAATGACCAAAAACGCGAGTGATTCTAATTTTATTTCATTTAGTGTAAGTGGCGATTGATGGTGGATAATAATGTACGTACTATAATGTTACTGACGGTAACAAGGTTGCGCTGTTGAGGCTCGCACATCCTCTCGATGAGAAATCAAAACAAATCAGCACACACAAAGATTGAAAATGTGACATTGATTATATACAACAGTTCAATATACAGTTCAAATTAAGTCACTTACATTTTAGACGCAATATTGACTGTTTTTGTTCTATTTCAGCAGCGAAAATATTTCCAAACAAAGATCACAGCAAAACCATAGTGCGTCTCACAGCAACACTCTTCCATAACTGAATGATTCAGCGTTTTGAACGAATCAGCTGAGTCAAAGATTCAATGACCCATTCATTAGTCGTTTGAACTAATCGTTTTTTTAATGAATGACTCAATGACTCGTTAAGACAATCACTGCGCCACCTACTGGCGGTTTAGTTTCATGTTTAATAGCATAATTCTTTCCAACATTTCTTATTTTTTATATTCTAAATATATTTCAACAATCTTATAACATTTATTCAATGCAATTACAAATTTTCAGTGTAAATTATTTAATTTGATTGCCAACATCCCTATAGTGTCTTATTCTAATTTAATTTATTGATCAAATTTAGATGAAGCATAAATTTAATAAGATACCTTTATAAAGGTAAAAAAAAAATGCCCTCAGGGTAAATATCACAAATATGCAGATTTAAATAGGCTATGACAGAACTGATAGAACACTGGTGAGAATATTGCTTCAGAATAAATTATATTTATAACACAAAAATCCTTTTTTTTCCAGACAAGCTTTTTTTATTCTGACAATTGAATGACCGATTAACTTGCACATGACACACACACACACACACACGGCTAAATTGCTGGTGCTCCTAACTTATTGAAGTTGGGAGCACCAGTGCTACCAAGTAAAAAAGTTAATTTCAAGCCCTGTCAGATGACGTACAACAGAATGAAACTGCTGTCTGTTTTTTTCCCTACTTACAGGTTTTATCATTTGCAGGTTTTAGCATAATCTAATGGAGTAACTGTTTCTCACTCATGATTTTTATTTGCTTAACAGAGAATGTTTACCATTAACTGTGCACATTTCAGTGACATCATATTCCTGGCAAAGTCAAAGTTTCCAGGTTGTACATCTGACCACAAGTGGCATTCTGTTGAATTTTGAAAAAGACAAAGCAACAATAAATCCTTTAAATTGATTCTTTAAATTATTGTTGGTAATTTATTTGAATGAATGTGCATGTATTGGATACCAAGCTCCATTCATGACATTTTCTGCAAGTTTAAAGCAATAAGGTGCACGAACTGTGTTGTATTTTGGCGAAACCTTATGTTCAGCAGAGTACCTTTTGAACTGCTTGTTTAATTATTCCGGTGCTGTGCGTCTGTTGACACTGGTACAGACCAAATTAATTATACGTAAAGTATAGTCTACTGGTTATTGAGCGTAATTTTGTGTACACACCAGATGTTCAGTGATGATTGTATGGAAAAAATGTTGTACTCAGAACACTGACTAGCCAAAATCCCTAATACAACAAATGGTAATTTAATTTGTACAAGGTAACTTGGGAGATTATCTGCCTTAAGACACCTATCTATGCAAATTCTCTCAGACCAAGAAAAAAAGGTGAATAGGAGAGAATCATGTTACTATGTTGGATATTCCAGCCACCTGCTAAAATGATTATGACAGGCTTTAGAATCCTGGGTCGAGTATTGAAATAGAATAAAAAAGCGTCTGTTCGCCCACCAATAAAACCCCAAAAACATGACATACATTTATACATTTCACACCTTGCCTTCCTGTCTAGTTTTGAGAGCATGAATAATTAATAAGGATGAATAGATTGATCATGCATTATTGATGTCAATGCCTCTTTCTGCTCTACATGCAGCAGTGCCAGATGATCCTCTTCCTCCTTATGTAAATTCTCATTCTGTGCCAACAGCCAATGAGCTCTTTGTTCATGCCCAGAAATGTTTAAGAATACTTTTTAATTAGCATTCTGCATAAATGAAATATAGAAAGGTTTATACGTATATGTGAGGGTTATCATATTACTAGTTATCAGGAATCATGATGACGAACTTAGATGTCAGAGGTCATTAGCACACTTAATCCTTCCTGTACACTCACACAAAAATAAAAAAATGAATCGTTCTTTCCATATTTAAGCAGTACATGTTGAGCTGGAGCGTAAACACCTTCCTCTGTTTAGCGTACAGCTGCAGTGCTGTTGCCCATGTCCCACCGTCCCTCCCTACAAGATGCAATGAAACATTAATCAGCAAATTGTGCATTACGTTTGTAATTAACATTCAAGAGAGTTTAACTTTGCAATGTTTCATTAGTTTATATGCAAATAATTTTGAGCGATTGCCTCATTTGGTTTCGGAGTGCAGTGATGTATTGGCCTGGCAGAAGGCATTGGAACGCGAGCGAGGGAGAGGTAAGTTTGAGTGCGTGTATAAGCGGATTGGTGAGTGTGACTGTATGCCATGATGAATGTTCACCTCGTCTGTCCCAGGCCTCCATTTTAGTTGCTTTATACACTGGCTCTTTAAATGCAGAGGAAGAATGTTAACCTTAGCCCCGTTCACAGCACAACCAATTCTCTTGTCACACTACATCAACCTAAAATATACCTGGGTCTTGATCGCTCTTCAGGTGCTTGTGTGCATACGTTTGTGTGTTTGTCTCTGCTGTGCCCTTTAAATCTGTTTTTGTTTATGAACCTGTATTTATGAGAGGCAAATCACGGTCCTCTGCGCATCTCTGCGGCCAGCTCCATCTGTGTGCTTGCATTTGTGTGTGATGAGCTTTTGCACTGTGAGTAATGTTTACTAACCTGAGTGGGCAGCAGATTGCAAAAATGCATCATTAGACTGTTATTACCGGGTGGTGACTGCATGTGGCGGCTCAGGCGCCCTGCGTACACTGCTGATTACTCATTCATCATGGCCTTACAAATGCTTTGCAAAATCGAGATCATTCTACCTCATCGTAATGTCGTTCCTCATGGTTTAAAAGTCATTTCGATTCCTCTCTGTTTTTGGCATGCATGTTGATTGTGTTTTACCTATTAAATTGGCTATTGCGCTAACCCGCTTCTAGTCTCGTTAAGCCTTTTTTTGGGTAAGGAAAACACATCCATCTGGGTCAGACCGTGGAATGTCTTTTCATTCATTATTCAGTCTGTCACGGGCCAGTAATGTGATTGGATGTGATGCGTGTCAGGATTTGGTCGCCGCAATGACTCACTCGCAAGCCTAACGAGAAACAACGGCTTGCTCTGCAGGATGGCTTTTTCAGCAGCTCTTAAAATGAGTTTTGCATGTTGAAAAAGGTGCACTTAGGGAACTTAGTCTGGTCAGCTGTGATGTTTGCTTCTTTTATTCAATGAGTGTGGTCACGCAGTTAAAAGGCTGCTTTGTAAGTCGTAGTAGCATGTTTTTACACGCTATAGGTGTTAGAATGATCCTCTAAGCTTGTTTATGATGTATGGCTTTTCACATGGCAAGAATTATGACGTTCTAACTTCTAATACTGTTGAATGGATTTGACTTGCTGTCTGTGATTGAGGAGATACTATTCAAGCTCTAAAACCATTTCTTGGACATTTGGACAAGTTGGCCGTTCAGCCAGCCCCCAGTGACTTCTCTGAGGGTTAAGCTGCGCATCCCTTCTGGGTACCTTGACTGTTGCACTTTTGTATACTGGACAATGTTTTTTTTAATTTATATTATTATTTTTGTTTTATGTGTGTGTGTGTGTGTGTGTGTTTAGTCCAAGCCAGTGTTATTTGTTCTGTTTTAACTTGATAAATCCTTAAAATAAAGTATTCAAAAGCTCTAAAACCACCATTACCATTACTGTTTTCTGTGACTGGATCACAAACGGATCTTACTTCACCACATTAAAAGCCAGGTGTACTGGTGACGCATTGTGATCTTATAACAAAAAAATACATTAAAGTTCAAAAGTTTGGGGTCAAAAGCATTTTTTATGTTTTTGAAGGAAGTCTCTTATGCTCGCCAATGCTTCATTTATTTGTTCAACAATATAGTAAAAACAGTAATATTGTTTTTATTGTAATATATATTGTAGCATTTGCTCTTTAATGACAAAGCTGAATTTTCAGCTGCCATTACTCTCCAGTCTTCTGTGTCATTACTAACACTTTAGATCAATTTAAATGTCCATAACTTTTTTTTGGTTAAAAATTATCCAAAATTAATACATAACATAACCAGCCATCTACTTACCTTAGCCCGATTCACAACAGTAAGCTTGTAATAATGTGTTATAATTTGAGTGGTACTCGTGGATTTCTGTGGGAAATTTGAGCATGTCTTTGCATCACATCTGTATACATAAAGAAGGAGTCCCAGGTAACGTTAGGCTATATCGCATGTGAGGATGCTGCAGGTGGTGGATCATTTATAGCCTTTTGTAGCACTTATGCCCTCCAACACAAGACTGGACCAGTTCTAGGTTCGGAAGTATTCAATAGTGTAACTCAGGTATTTCGTGGTATATGATACAGTTCAGTTCATCCAATATGTGTAAAATAGTTCAGTTTGTGTGTGTAATGTAAAAATGTGTCAGATCCAATCCAGTTCAGGAAAAAAACAGGAAAAAGGTAGGAAAATGATCATAATCCAATCCAATTCAAATAAAGCATTAACTCTGCTCTGTCAGTGGGTTACCAGGCAATGCAGCAACAGGTCCTCTGGCTGACGAAGATAAAATTCACTTTGGATTTGGCTCGCCATCAAATCATTGTCCAATGTCAAACTTTTTTTTACTGTAACATACAGTAAAACCTGACCTGCACAACAGGTCATAAGAACATCATATTATTCCATCAATACAAATAATTCAAATAACGCTATACAAAACCGTAAAGCACAACGTCACCACTATGTTATTCAGACAGCTTTAAATGGTGACAGAACAGGCATTTTATACTTACTACTCCAGTGTAGGGATGCAGCGATTATAGATTTTGTTGGTACGATTATAGTCTGAGAAATAATCACGGTTTCACGATTATTATGCATTCATTAATTTCACAACAATGTATAAAATCACATGAGCACTTTAGATTTTAAAGTGTTATTTTTTGCTACCTTTTGAACCAGAAATAACACAGTAACCAAATAATACAGCACAAAATAATGATGAAGACAAAAGTCCATCTGTCCCTTTGGAATTAAAGAAAGGTCACCTCTGCTCTGTAAACATCCATGTCAGTGTGAGGGGAATAAACCGAACTCTTATTGTCACTAATCGTCATCCATACATATTCATAATCTTTTTAATAATTCATCTAATTTGACATGTGGCCTGAGAAAGTCATGTCTATTATTTTGGTTTGTTTGTGTCACTGATAAATTCAAACGTGCTTCCGCGCTTTGGCTGGCGCTGAGCCAGAGACGACGCGCTCAGTGCTTTTCATATATCCCTATTCAACCACATAATGTTTATTTGAGGTTTATTTTTTAAATAAACATTTAAATTACTAGCCTATATAAACTGCAATAATAATTCTTTCAATTATAATTTAAATAAATGTTTTATTCATATCAGATACACATTGTGCATGAAACAATAAAGTTTGTTCTTCCCCCATGTTCACTGGCCACTTATATGTATGTATTTCGGAGAAAATTGATGAATTTACGTGATGTAAACAGATCCTCTGAATTGCAAACTCATCACGTGTTAGATCTACTAACATGATCATTATAAAGGTGTTTAAACGACAAAATACGTTCACATCCACATATTTGACAATCGGAATATATCATAATTCATGATATAGTTAACCAGTTTGGTTAAAGAAAGGGAAAACAAAATAAATGCGACACTTATCTGTATTGTGACTGCATGACGCGCCGGCATGGAAATAATACGTTCTAAAATAACGGTCGCTTTTAAAAACCTCACGCTGAGGGCTCAGCTATACGACAATTCACCATGACGTCACAACAATAATAACCGTTCTTCCGGGTGGCAAAAGCCGAAACATTCCTATGGCAACGCTAGTAAATTGCTTTGGAAGGGAGACCCATTGTCGGCACTCGGCAGTAGCCTAATCTACATTTCAACAGTTGATTCAAAAACAGACGTGGTGGAAATTCAGACATAGTTAACATGATCATTGAGGGACTGATTAACTAATTCAGGAGATAGCAATACATGAAATGCCTAACCTTGGTCTAGTAGATGTAGCACTAGTCTACTACCATAATTTTTAAATGAGCCTCAGCCTACCATTGAGAAGGTATTTTAGTGACTGTTGCTGTTTGACTTACAATATGTTAGGCTATGGTAGATGGTCTATTTCCCTGTTATCTAACTAAAAAGGCTATGATCGTTTTCTGTTGCTCGGATCGGATGGCACAGACGTGAGCTTTTGGCGGTGAAAAGGATTGCGCGCTTTAAACTAGCGCTACTCAGCTAGGCATTCACTCAAACTAAACTCGCGGTGATGATGAAACCAATGTGGTACACGCATCAATCATCCATCAGCAGTAGCCTACAACTATGTTTTGCTTTTTCTATTTTTTCCATTGACATTTGATCAGTAGCCTACATGACAATAGAAGTTCTGTCTCTTCCTTGTATAATACTTTTACTTCAGTCAGTGACTGGCAATGAGTTTGATCTTCAAAAGAGACCTTAAGTTTACTAATATTAGTCTCGAATTTCCCCAGCTGAAGATAATTATGCTCTGCTATGATTTTGTAGATGGACAGTTTTGAAGACGTCCACTCGCTTTAACCTCCTCACCCACAGGTTCCGTTGGATATATTTACTTTTTTCTGAAGGAAATCAATAAATCCTACACCTTTTGCTGTATATCTGGCGGCGCAACCCCAAACACAACACGTTTTCGTCATAGTTTCAACTTTGATCAACAACGTTTTTAACTATGTAACTGTTTACAGTACCCGGCTGGATCTCTTCGGTTGGTCAGTAGAAGCCGCTCGCGTTCTGCCACCCGGAAGTATCGTGGTGCCTATTGTTCACAAACATTCTGAAATGCCGTATAGACTGACGACTTCAGGCGTTTCTTTGGTGGAAATAAAGCGTTGCTGTTTGGTCCCTCTGCCAAAGTGAATCTAGTGTGTACAGTAGTAGCCTCCGTGTCTCTGATAAACACGGCACTTTAAGCTGGTGCACCGCTGGTGTAACTTTGTTTTCGTTTTGTTCCGTGCAAAAGAAACACTCGGTGTGGCAGAGCCTTTACGGTTAATTAACCGTGACGTTTTTAAGCGCAGTTAATCAAGAAATCGGTTAAACGCTACATCCCATTGTTATACAATGAAATTTCATTATAGACAGCATACATTCACATTTCATTAATATCAGTTAAACAATACATATTAATAACTTTTTCCATGTAACTGCCGACTCTTCAAAGGCATTAAACAGCAATACAATAGTTACAACAGTTCAACAAAATGAGTCAAAACTCACCAAACAACTGTCATTCACCCAAATGTATTCCCTTCAGGTTGTTGACCAGGTAAACATCAGTATGTCTTACATTTAAGGACTTAAAATCAACTTTTAAAAAGTTAAAATCAGCGTTAATCTCTTCTCAATCTCGTCTCCGTTTCTGCCGTTGCTCTCTCGTTTACGTGCGCAAGCGAATCTCTTAGAGGGGAAGCGTCAATGCAATTTCTTATAGGTTTGTTTTTATTCAAATGTTCCTGAACTCTTAATGAATGTTTACTTTTAACACATTTATTTGTGAAATATGAAATATTATATTATCTTTTATATTATAATGTTATGGATTG
The DNA here is from genome assembly GCA_039654625.1 of Rhinogobio ventralis. NCBI lineage: Eukaryota > Metazoa > Chordata > Actinopteri > Cypriniformes > Gobionidae > Rhinogobio > Rhinogobio ventralis. The sequence continues at coordinate 15,209,057 of CM077198.1, forward strand.
TTGCAGTTATCTATTTATTTGTTTATACTCATTTAGGCCATATTTTAATGTGGGTTACACTTTTCTTACAGCTGCTGGAATAATTAAACGTATCATTTTGATGGCGGATTGTAATCCAGAAAGGCCCAAATGACAATCATCAGTGACAACTGGAGATTCACCCGTAGTCAAAAGCAAAAGATTAGACTGTACGTAAATTGAAATCTACAGGTATCGCTAATACACTCTAAATACACGTAGTCACGCAATGCTGATGTTGTTAACATTAACAATTTGAGAACAAAGTATAACAATAGTAATGATTTGCACGGTTTGATGTGATATGAACCAAGCGATCGTTATATTTAATCAGTTCACAATCATCGCGATTTATTGTAATGCTTTTTTTCAGTTGGTCAGAACAAATGTGGCAGACATGTTAGCCTACTTGCTTGTTCGGATGACATTTTGCAGGGAAAATTCTTATTTTGGTCATACTCCAAGACGTAGAATTCTGTGATTCTGAAGTACAGTATCCACGCAGTGACTGACAGCCAGCCACACATACTCCTCAAAACATTAGATTAATCCACGCTGAGGAGCCGCGCCGATGCACAACCCATGTAAAGAAGATAACTCTGCAAATAACTGCAATTGCAGGTTTCAAACAGAGATGCTGACAAAGAGGCAAAACTTACAGACTTGCAGCTTTAATGTATCCTTACTAGATAATGTATCCTTTATTTTAAAAACAACAAATTTGGTTGTGAACATTAAACATATAACTTTTTTAAACATTAAAACATTTTTAGTTTAATGCATTTTCCCCCTCTTTTTTCTGTCAAAATGAGGGAAAGCATTTTGAATCATCCAACAATTTTTATAATTCTGTAAATGGAAATTTTTATAAAACCTTTAAAGTAATATGTTAGTGTAGTGCTGGGCAGTATGACCAAAAATTTATATCACAGTATTTTTCTAAATTATACCGGTTTCACAGTATATGACGGTATTTTTTTCCCCTATGCATGACAGGGTGTTAACCACATTTTCTACTGATTGAGAGAGGAAATACTGCAGTAGATTGACTAGAATGTCCTATTTTACTGTCATGGTGAGTGAATATTGTAGAAAAATTCCACACTAGAATTAATACAGGTTTGCAAAGCTCCACATAATGATGCTGTGGGGAGACAACAACCAATAAAACACAGACCTGCAACACACTCATTACAGACACATGAATATTAAAATTGAGTTGAGGGCACCTTAAGCATTTTCATTTTTCTAACCCTATATAACAACAAACTGCCAAAACGAGGGAGAAACGCGGAAGAACATTTAAAAGGTCTAACATCCACTATGGTTTCGGACACCACTACAAATGCCTGTCCCCTCAAATAATGCCCTATTTGAGGGTATACGGGGTGATTTCGGATTCAGCCTTAGGCTGTGTCCTCACTACAGTGCAACAGTGAAAAGGGACCCCTCAACAGTGTCGCGCTGCACCGCGTTCTGAACGTTGTTTAAGCGGCATTGTTTAACCGGTATTGTGGTATAATCAAAATTCATATCATAAAAAAAATAAACACCGGTATTCGGTATGAACCGGTATACCGCCCAGCACTATGTTAGTGCCATTTTCATTTTGTGTGTGTAAGTGCAATTGAATCATTATATGCAATACAAAAAGAATATCCAGATATTGTCAGGATATGAAACATGCTATTACCAGGCTTAAAGGGAGACTAAGATCTCCCTGTGAACTCTAATTAAATTTTTTTTCCATAAATTAGTTGGATTAGTGGTTGAATGGTGGAGGAAGTGAAGTTAGGTAAGGAGACTCTTATCCTTGTGATTAGATGAACAAGCTCCTCCAAACGGTTGTTTAGAACATTTAGTGCATACTGCATTTGTCTCTATTGTCCAGTGAGTATAGCAGTGAACAAATGCAAGATCTCAATTTGTAAATGGTCAGTCACTTTTAGCCCATCACTTTATAGTATTAAAGACTTTTGAGGGAGTTTTTTTACATATTAAGAAGCTTGATGGCGTCTGTGAGCACATTAAAGATTAACCGGCCATTACCTAATGCAGAGACTTTATAATGCTCCATGCTTTCCCTTGCCTTTGATCTATCCCCTTAGGCCTGACATAAGCGTGGTATCATTAAATGACAAGTGCCAATATGTTGACTCTACATGATCCATGTGAGATTGCTCAGGAAAAGTGCCTTTCCATCAGAGGCTTAGGAAATGAGTTGCTACTGGTCCATGGCAGGTGTCCGATATGCAAAATTTACGCTTTTCTTATTCATTTATTTATTTTCAACCTACCCCCAAACATGCTGGAACAGAACCAAAACAGCCATTTTTTTCTGACAATTCATTTGCAACTTTGGGCTTTTGACTTGAGATGAACCGCCTCTCATTTTTTTACTTTAATACAAATAAGTGCTTTTGAGCGTCTGAAACCAGTTCTCTCAGGTAAAAGTTTTGCTAATTGCGCAAAGAAGTCTTAGCTAGAGTTTTAATTAGTATAATGACTGTATATCTCTTGATTAGAGTGTGAGAAGGTCAGTGATAACTTTGCGGCGTAATGAGATTACAGTATAATGCTGATATTGCAGCAGTGATTACGGAGGATTTAGCCTCTCGCTCAACAGACGATGGCCTGTAACTGTTTGGTAAAAGGTTGTCTTAGGACATCTCTTATTCAAATGAGAGAAAAACAGTGTGAACACTGTTGGGCACTTTCCGTTTTATCTTTCATAATGAAATTCTTATTAAGCAGCTGGCTTATTCAGGACCCTGCAAAGCTTGATTAGTTGTTTCATTTCATATTTAAGATGGCCAGACAGTACTGTTTTAATTACACTGCAGATGTTAAGAGGCGTACAGGCATCTTCTCTCAACCAGTCTCTCGGGAATCGGGGGCAGACTTTGAAAGAACTTGTTTTCTCTATCTTTCTTTATTTAGGATCTTTTTATTTGCATGTGTCTGTTTTTGTAGAAGTTGCAAAAAGTGTTCTGTTGAAAGCAGGTGCAGCTGGCTGCTGCTTAGAAATCCCCAACGGCAGATTAAAGCTTCTAACTTGGGATTAAACGAGGAAGGGAAAAAAACTGTAGTTCATGTTTCTTAATCAAATAGGTTTGTTTCTGAATCTCTAGAATGAATGAGTAGTTGAAAATTAAGTGAATTTTACATGAAAAAATTTATATATCCTGACAAAGGAAATTATGGACTGCTAGTCGTGAACATGATAAGAAGATGCACGTCAAAACTTGTGGAATAACTAAAAGACAATCACATGTTCCGTACATGTAAGTCAAAAGCTTTCTCCGTTGTTTAATCTAAGAGGAGTGATTGCAAGTGTGCACTTTACTGCACGTTAATGGAAGACCATGCTTGCGAAGCCAGAAGGGCTCACTTGTTGTGGACAAACAATGCCATCCAGGGTTATGTTCAATGGAGTTATGAATGAAAGAAGATCGATCATCTTTACCACTTGCAACTCACACGCTTAGAAGTTTCACAGATGGCTGACAACAAAGACGATGGCGACAAAGCTATTATGCAGTTTAAGCGCAAGAGGGGGCCCACTGACAAGGGTATGGAAGAGAGAAGATAAACGCCAGAAGAGTTGAGACAATTAACTGCAAAATCAAACGAGATCGTATTGCTTATGGAGAGTGCTTGCCACTTGAATGATGTTGAAAACAAGTAGTTTAAAATCTACGAATGGCTGTTAGAAGAATTTGTTGAAATTAATGCAACAGTGTTGCTGTATTTAAAGGATGAAGAGCATGATGCCGATCAGGACTTCTGGTTTCAGCCTAAATTAATGTGCTGCAAAAAATTTATAAAAAAAGTGGAATCATGGATTGAGGACACTAAAAAGTGCATTAAGACGTCTCAAATTTGTGACAAAGAAGTCTCACCAATGGACAGTGTCAGTGGTGTCGTCCATATAAGATGCTCACCTGTACATCCAAAAAATCCTCCACTGCATCCTCAGCTCATCTTGAGGAATCAAACAGAACAGCTTTGAAAGAAAGGCAGGCACTGGAAATGAAAGAAGCAAAGTTAAAGGCTGAAATGGAAAAGTTGGAAATAGAAATCGATCTTGCAATGTCTAATGCTAAAATGAAAATGTATCAAGATTGTGAAGAACAACTGTACACAGGTCAAAATGTGGCTATCCAAGCAGCTGTTGTAGACATTCCAAAGCAGTGTATTAAAGCATGGTAAAATGTCATTGCGTACTGAAGCAGTACAAACTCTGCAAAGGAATGGTCAACACCAGTCAATGAAACATCTTGCCATAAAACTAATACATCAGAACTTCAAAGAGTGATGCAGTGTCAGACAGATATCATAGCAATGCTTGTGAAGAACCAACGGATGTCTTGTCTACCTCAATGTGATGTTCCTTTGTTTCATAGAAACCTACTTGAGTTCTGGTCTTTTGAAAGCATTTGAACATGCTGTTGACTCCAGACCTGACAGTAGTGCTGACAAGTAGTTTCTGGAGCTGTAGAGGTGAGCCCAAAGACCTTTTAAAGAGCTGCCAGAATATACCATATGATCGTGGTTGTGCAGAAGCAATGAGACTCTTGAATGAAAAGTTTGGAAATGAGCTGAAAATTGTGACCGCCTTGATACAAAAGGCATTCAAATGGTCTGAAATAAAGTCAGAAGATGGAAAGGCTTCAAGTGCATTTTCATTGTTCCTGGTCACTTGTCACAACGTAATTGGAGGACATTAAATATATAGATGAGTTGGATAATCTTACCAACATCAGGGTTGTTATCTCAAAACTGCCCTACTAGTTGCGCAAGAGATGATGAGCCCATGCTTACGAGAATGAGGAGCTCAACAGGAGAAAAGCCAAGTTCATTCAGTTGGTGTACATTGATCACCAAGCAAAGATAATATCAAACCCACTTTTTGGAAATCTGGATGCTTTGGCATGTGATGAAACATACCAACAAGTCTGTTCAAGGAGCTAAGCTGAAAGGGAAGGAAAAAAAGTAGCCGTTTTGCTATTGATGTCAAACTGGTTGGTGAAACTCACGAAAAACAACAATGCATCAGTTATCAGTGCTTTTACTAAATCTTGTGCATTCTGTGAGAAAGGCCATACCTTGGAGCAATGTTACCAGTTCGTGCTAAGCCATATAAAGACAAATTGGACTTTCTAAGAAAGAATGAATTTTGCTGTGGATGAAAGGACACTTAAAGGTAGGTTAGGCAATTTGTTTTCTAACCACTTTTTGTTATACTGGTTGAAACTCTCTTCACATCCTGATAGCAATCAATAATAGAAGTGGTCTAAATATTAAAACATGTACATATATCTTCTGTGGAAGTCTCAGGACCAAAAAATGTTTGTCTAATCATTGAATTCTGTCTCATACTTGCCTGTCAACATATGTATTTCCATACCTCTGCAAACCCTGCTCACTCAAACATCACACATCATTAGCATGTCAAAGACAGTCACCAGGCGCCGTAAAAAAAAAAAGCATTCATCTTTTACAGTTCCTGCTGAACCAAAACAACGAGCGTTCACGCCATGTTGTAACTCGGATTTATGTGTTTCTATGTCAATACTATCAATGCCGAAATGCATCTGCAGCAGTCAGTTGGTAAGAGCTCTGTAAGTTGTTTGCATTCATTATTATTGTACTGTTATGTGCTTTGAGACATGATGTAATTTATTGCCATCTCTCGGCTCGTGGTGCTTTGCAGACTCTACTGTGTGCGTTCATGTGTTTTGAAGGAGGCCTGGCTTTGGAGAGCACTCTAAAGGGGTGGGATATCATGCTTTCAAAGCTAGCTTACTATATTGCTAGCCGCTCCGAAATTCCCTTCCTTACCAGCAAAGATTGTAACAAAAGAAGCAGATCAGTTGTGCTCAAAGAAACACCCTAGTATGAAAAAATTTAAGTTACCACTTTACCTGCCACAGTGAGTCATGAGACAAGTGCCTGCACTGGGGCTGTTCTTGCCATAGTGCCTGTCAAAATAAAGTCTAAAAGTGTGATACGTTTATGCCTTTATAGACCCAGGCAGCTCTGCCACCTTTTGTACTGAGGCACTAGCAAGATGGTTGAATGTCCAGGGTAGAAAGATTGGCATGATGCATGATGCTAATCGAAGTGCAGCTTCCCGGCGGGCATTAAATCTCAAAAGGAAATTCCAGAAAAATTTCTCCTTTCATGAAGAGTACACAAACTTCATGAACAACATGAACGACATGTTCGACAAAAGTTTCACAGTCAAGGTGCCTACATCACACTTAAGTTGTCAAGATGGTCAAGTTTGGCATATACCTCACCAAGGGGTGTACCATCCTTAGAAGAAGAAACCCAGCGTGGTGTTTGACTGTGCTGCCAATTTCCAAGGAATGTATTTGAATAGTGAACAACTACAGGGTCCAGACATGACATATTCATTCATTGGAGTGCTCACTCGCTTCAGACAAGAGTCAGTTGCCATGATGGCAGATATTGAAGCTATGTACTACCAGGTGAGAGTTCCTGAAAAGGACTGTGACATGCTCCGCTTTCTATTGTGGCCAGATGGAGATCAGAACTTGGATGAGTATTTGGACAAGAAGATTGCTGTCCATCTCTTTCAAGCAAAGTCATCTCTTTGATCTGTACTTGAAGATTTGAGGATTCATTGTAAATATAACAAAAGTAATTTTTACTTGTAAGATACATTTCCACATACATGAATTGTAGAACTGTAGAACTGTAGAATTGGCTTAATTTTTAAGTTCATGCTTGAATGAACTTATTCAATGTACAACAAACTCACTCTTATCTGCTGCATTCAGCACTTTTTTTTCCTCAATGTGAGATATCCAGTACATTCTCAAGAATCTGTGTTGTGGACATTACACTCTAGGATGAACAATTGATCTGTGTAAGATCAGTAACAGAGGTTTTGCAGTAATTAAAAGCTCTGGAGTCAGCACAAAAGCAGGGTTAAAAGTCCCCATGAGAAGGCAGATAGAAGAGATGTCTGAACAACACAAGGGATTGACTGCAAACATGTGGAAGGAGGGACACTACAGTGTGTGCTAGTAAAGCTTGACCCCAAGCACTAAAAGAGGAGGGATAATCAGGGAGACGGAGGAACTCAAAAGGGATACTGTGATTCACCAGACCCCAATTTACCATAATTCAACACTTCAGTGCATTCTCTAATTAAAAAAATGAAACCAAAATGTATAATAAAGATCACACAGAGGCCTTTCAGATGCTTAATCCATGATTAAGAAAATTAAAGTGTTTAATTTGATTAAGAGGGAACAAACACCTCCCATCTGTTAGTTTCTCTCCAGAGATTCTGTGGTACATCAGGGAGAAGGATGTGCCTTGAGGATAATGTCTACAAGGACTATGCCGATTATAATGTCTCCCAGGAAAAACGGAAGCTATTAAACACAACTGAAATAAATGATTAGATCTGCCCAATATATAAACACGTCTGTATGGGTTCTTATAAAGTACAGATGAATGCCTGTTTTCTTGGTCATGTAGTGGTCCTGTATCATTCTGCTAAACTGTCAAAGAAAAAAATTAGGGGTCCAAGCACGAAGGTGCAGGAGACCTATTGTGTTTGTACTGATTTTGTTCATGTACAACAGGAAATCCTTAGTGCCATAACCACAGAAGTGAAGTTGAAAGACAATCAAATTTCAGAGGTAATAACGTTAAATCTTAATGGCCTACCATTGTGAAAATAGTAATTCATACATTGTGAGAAAATTAATGTGTACAAAATTTGGTGAAAATCAACCACAAGGTGGTGCTTCATTTTCGCTAATAGCTCAACAACTGTGCATGATAGTATCAAAATTCTTATTTCTTCTGAATCATTGTTTAATCCTTAACAAGTGTATATCACTTATCACAATTTTGTGTTATAATATATCTTTATTTTATTAAATTTAACTGATCGCGCAGGCGCCTCACATGTGCACAGTGGCGCACACACAACAAATCAGTTCTATCAATGCTAACTTGACATTTCAGCCATACATCATCAAACTAAAACATAAAAGTTACACTGCTCAATTGAAATGGTCCGCTGAAAAATCAGCGTGCCCAGCGTCCAAGTGAGGGGAAAATGGCCTAGGCTATAGTGTTTATAATATTTGTAAATGTTACCAGTATTCAGTATGCATATAAATGAATGTAATTGTTTGCAATTACGAGGTTAACGGGTGTTTTTGGAGTAAGATCTATTTCTCTTTTATGCGATTACTTCCTCTTCTTGGCCGGGTTACATTTCTCCATGTCATGAATCCTAGGGGCAAGGCTTCTAAACCGTGAATTTTTAGGGGCGTGATATTTAAATGACAATTGTTTTCAGCTGCCACATTTATCAACGTACGAGCATTCGTACAATGGGATTGGTGGCATACGAATGTATCATGAATCACAGGTGAACCCTGTCGTAAGATGATTTCTGCGCTCGTTTCTACGTTAGATTGATAAATGAGGTCCATTAGCTAGGCCCATGCTAGTAAAAGTTATCAAAGGAATTTTGACCCATTTACCAGATACGATCTGACATTTGTTAGATGTTGCTTATTATGACTATTATGCCTATATCCTGTGTGCACAATCTTTTGTACATATGAAGAACAATTCATTTTGACTTTATTCTAATCTTTCTAATCTTTATTCAGCTCTGAGGTCCACTGCCCTTAAACCTTGATGAAACTCACGTACCTGCAATTTTCTAGTAACTCTGAAGACCTTGATTTGCTTGCCAGGTGCCTTTAATTAGGATTGGAGCTAAACTCTGCAGGCCAGTGGTCCTCAAGGATGGGATTTGAGGAACCCTGTTCCAAACTATCAGCCATTTCAAGTGAAAGATAAAGGTGTGATATGGCTGTGATATTTATTTTTTTACACATTGCTCTGCATCTAAAAGTTGCAAGTCATCATTTACCCCATTCTACATAATTCTGCAATTGTTTTCCAAAGTCTTGTTTGCATAATTCAGTCATGCCTGTCCTATGTAAAGAGGGCTGTTTCTATTTGCAGTTATTTGCATAACTACCATGTTTGAGTGCAATTATTTTTGCATAGAAAGCGGAGTAAATGACTAGTTTAGCTAGTGGAAAGTTTGTAGGCGAGATGACAGATGACAGACAGTAAATCGCTAACTCTAATGCACTCATTTCCCTATCTGCATCCACCATGACTTTCAATTACGAAAGTGTTGTGCCTTTAAGAGTACTGCGTTTGCTGTTTGCACACACAGGCTGACGTTACATCTCGAGAGTTATCGTTTCAAGCTGCGTTTTCTCTTCTTTATCTTAACTTAACCATGTGAGATTGATTTTTTTTTTTTATCAAAGACAGGCCCATCAATTATTCTTTGTTATCCCTTCAGATGAAAGACACTTTTTCATATCAGTCAGTTTGCGGTTCAGTGGGGAGTGTAGTTCACTTTGTTGTAGCTTGTTTCTTCATGCATGAGAACCAACAGAGCTTTGAAGGTTCAGTCTGGTTCTTTGTAGTCTCATGTAGACCTTTAATGCAACATTTTGACCGAAAACACTGTAAAGATAGCTGAAAATGTCTATAGACTCTTGGTCCAAAAGTATTTAGTAGTATAGACTTTCACAAGTATTACTCATCAAACCAAATATACAGTTCTGCTCCAGTGTAATTTTAGTATTATTTATATACAATTATAAATAGTTTGTTTTATGTGCTTTTGTCATTTTTGTATTTAAAAAAAAATATATATATTTCTATTTAGCTTTAATTTAATTTTTAGCCGTGCGTTTCCATGAAATTAATTGCACACCTTGGAACGTTTGTCAGCCAATCAGATTTAAGCATTCAACTGCCCTGTGTGTGTGTGTGTGTGTGTGTGTGTGTGTATATATATATATATATATATATACACTCACCTAAAGGATTATTAGGAACACCTGTTGAATTTCTCATTAATGCAATTATCTAATCAACCAATCACATGGCAGTTGCTTCAATGCATTTAGGGGTGTGGTCCTGGTCAAGACAATCTCCTGAACTCCAAACTGAATGTCAGAATGGGAAAGAAAGGTGATTTAAGCAATTTTGAGCGTGGCATGGTTGTTGGTGCCAGACGGGCCGGTCTGAGTATTTCACAATCTGCTCAGTTACTGGGATTTTCACGCACAACCATTTCTAGAGTTTACAAAGAATGGTGTGAAAAGGGAAAAACATCCAGTATGCGGCAGTCCTGTGGGCGAAAATGCCTTGTTGGTGCTAGAGGTCAGAGGAGAATGGGCCGACTGATTCAAGCTGATAGAAGAGCAACTTTGACTGAAATAACCACTCGTTACAGCCGAGGTATGCAGCAAAGCATTTGTGAAGCCACAACACGCACAACCTTGAGGCGGATGGGCTACAACAGCAGAAGACCCCACCGGGTACCACTCGTCTCCACTACAAATAGGAAAAAGAGGCTACAATTTGCACGAGCTCACCAAAATTGGACAGTTGAAGACTGGAAAAATGTTGCCTGGTCTGATGAGTCTCGATTTCTGTTGAGACATTCAGATGGTAGAGTCAGAATTTGCCGTAAACAGAATGAGAACATGGATCCATCATGCCTTGTTACCGCTGTGCAGGCTGGTGGTGGTGGTGTAATAGTGTGGGGGATGTTTTCTTGGCACACTTTAGGCCCCTTAGTGCCAATTGGGCATTGTTTAAATGCCACGGCCTACCTGAGCATTGTTTCTGACCATGTCCATCCCTTTATGACCACCATGTACCCATCCTCTGATGGCTACTTCCAGCAGGATAATGCACCATGTCACAAAGCATTCTTGAACATGACAATGAGTTCACTGTACTAAAATGGCCCCCACAGTCACCAGATCTCAACCCAATAAAGCATCTTTGGGATGTGGTGGAACGGGAGCTTCGTGCCCTGGATGTGCATCCCACAAATCTCCATCAACTGCAAGATGCTATCCTATCAATATGGGCCAACATTTCTAAAGAATGCTTTCAGCACCTTGTTGAATCAATGCCACGTAGAATTAAGGCAGTTCTGAAGGCGAAAGGGGGTCAAACACAGTATTAGTATGGTGTTCCTAATAATCCTTTAGGTGAGTGTATATACAGTGTATTTTTTATTTTTTTTCATTTAACAATTTTTAACAGTTAGTTAACAAGTGAATGTCTTTAATTTAAAGGCACTAACCTGTCTATTAGCTTTTTTCAGATCAAAAGAGTGGTTTCCAGTTTTCGGTGCAATATGCCCTTTGAGGATGAGACTAGAGGGTCAGGAGTTGTGGTCGGATGACCTTGTACCCTTTGGGGCATTAAGGACAGATCGTTTGAAAGGAGTTTTGGAGGTTTTGTGATTGATAGAAATGTGTTTTTCATGTGACAGCTGTTCCCTGTCTGTCTGTCCTGTGACATCCTCTTCTCTGCCTGATATGTGGCACTAATAACACATTCCATCCAGGGTCACCTTCACCATCTCTCTCTCTCTCTCTCTCTCTCTCTCTCTCTCTCTGAGTAACTCCACAAAATGCTCTCAATTTGGACATAAGGACCTGAGACGCACCAATGGAAGTGTCAGAACAAATAGTCTGAAGCAAAGTCTTCATTCAAAGCAATTACTATTGTTTTGTCTCTGCGCTCATTTCATTTCCTCTGCTTTTTTGACTAACGGAATGTCTGTTTTGTCGCTGAGGGTAGATGGAGAGTAATCAGGGTGCAATTTGAGCAGCAAGGGGCTCAGGAGTAGCCGGAATGGCAGCTTTGTCTAAAGGGTTTGTAGGTAATGGTGGTTAACTGGTTGTAAGGTGATTTGCTCAGAGTGGCTGATTTGGGGGCTTGGTGTCGGCCGTTGTCTGGGCTGTCAGTGAGATGCTTAGTGGTGTCAGAGCTTATGTGAGGCCGTCCAAGCGGAGCGGGTAATGCCGATCTCCCTGCAGACCTGTGTCTGTCATAGCTAGGGAGCGTCCTGTCATCCCATCAAATCTGTCCCGGCATAATAAACGTAGCCCAACAGCTCAGCCACTTACGACCACCCGGCCAGCCTATCCGAAATGAATAGATGTTCTTGCTTATTTATTTATGCAGAGATATTGCCATATTTATTGAAAAAGTAAAATTAATGTACAATCTCCTGTTTGAGGTAACAAACCAACAGGTTCTGTGTAAGGTAACTTACACAGAAAAAAAACATTCCACGTCTTGAAATATTTACCATCTTTAGTTTCATTTCACCTTCTGAAAAATATATTTTTTATTTGTTTTGCAGCATTTGAAATTAATGTATTTGATTAAAGCTGTATTTTTCTAATTACCAAAATATGGCAAGCATTTTTTACATAGCCTTTTTATGCAGAATAGATGTAATAAGAATGGTCGCTACACTTCTTTCTCACACACATTTATCGTTTAATATTGCAAAAATCCATTTCATTTTTTTCAGACCTTGTGAAATGATGAATGAATATGTGAAAATGCATTTGAAGCTTTACCACAATTAAATGTTCTCTAAGGATTCTTCAAGTAACCCTCTATGCTTTGATAAATGTTCCTGTTCATTTTCCATGTATGTATCTCCCAGAATGCCTTCTTCTTTCTCTCTCCACGGAGGAATTAATTAATGTGGGACTGAACCATACTTGTACATGTGAAATGTTCATATGCATTATGTATGATTCCAGTGTTGCAGTTAATTTTTATTTCCCAGCAATTCATTGCCCCTTCAATATTGCTCAAGCCCTCATATTATACCTAATGTTTGCCTAATGAAATGTTCATGTTAATGGATGAGGCCGGGAATGCACTGAAAAATCGCATAAATAACAATAGATTTCACTCACAGACCGAGCATGCGCACACAATTGTGCAGCTGACCCGTGAAAGTCATGATTACATTTTTCTTCTTTTGTAGTAATAGTAAAAAAAAAAAATAATTAGGGGCCAAGCACCGAAGGTGCGAAGGCACCTATTGAAATCGTTGGCGTTCTTATTATTATTCTGCTTCTGCTTCTTCTTCTTCTTCTTCTTCTTGTTCCACTCTTGAGTCTATGGCAGCCCATAGAACCGCTTGCGGGAAAGTTGGTACACTGATAGAGGTCAGTATCAATAGTAACCACACCAAATTTGGAGTCTCTAACTCATTCCCTCTAGCACCACCACCTGTCCAAAGTTTCACTCATATTTATGCTAACAAAACAAACAAAATTCTTTTTTCCTTTGATTCCTTGGCTTAAGACGATTCGATTGCACCCTATGCATCATTTACCCGTTATGTAAATTTTCCCGCCATTTTGAATTTTCCGGAAAAAATACTTTTACGAACTCCTCCTAGACTGTTCATCTGATTTGCACGAAAATTGAACCAGATCATCATCAGGCAGTGCCGACAAAAAGTTATGGAATTCAAGTTGATTCGTCAAATCGTTTTCAATAAACGTGCAAACAAATTTTACGTAGCGGTTGCGAAAATACACTATATCTATATCTCCGCAACGCTTTATCGTATTCAAACCAAACTTGGTACATGTCATCACAAGCATGACCTGAGGCAACATGCAGCGTTTTGGCGCAGCGCCACCTACTGGTCCGGAGATACGAAAAATGGCTATTTTTGCTTATAACTTCTGAACCGTTTGTTCAAAAATCATAAAAGTGGTCTCGTTAGATTCAGGACGTCATGCTGAGTCGACTGATTTACCATATCAGCCTTTGTAAATTATGTGCTAAAATGCTGTATTTTATGAACACATGAACGGATTGTTACGAAACTCGGTATGGGTCATCACCACGATGCCCCGAAGGAGCCTGAGACGTTTCACGGGACTAACTTTTTTTATCTCCTGAATCCTTGCTGAGTCCAACGATACCAAACATGCCAGGTTTTGCCTTATGGTTTGTGCAGCGTTATGATTTAGCTCTTAAAAAACATTTGCGAATATCTTCGAAATCATTATTACGATCGAGACGAAACCAGCGTAGGAAATACGGAATACAAGTTGATTAACTAAATAACTTAGCCCAAATGTCAAAATTTTGATAGGAAAAAATCAAACAAAGTTGCCCATGGGTCATTTGTTATGTTTTTATCGCTATAAATGTCTATAACTCCTAAACAAAATGCAATATTGTCACCAAACTCCACACATATTTGTATGGACTCATTCTGAGGACACTTAAAAAATGGTGGGATTTTGCCTCTTGGTGGCGCTATAATAGAACAAAACATGAAATTCCCACTGACTACAATGCAGTATTATGATATAAAACGCTAATGCTATATTTTACCAATGCATTGGTGTATCATTACAAAACTTGTATGTGTCATCAGCACCATGCCTTTAAGGTATTCAAAAGGTTTCGAGACAGCGCCACCATGTGGTCCATACTTATAATGATAAGGCCTCCTGAGGCTATATCTCTGCAATGACATATTGACACCATATTGACACCCTGCTTTGACATATTGACACCAAACTTTGCATGTGTCATTGTTCCCTTATTCTGACCCCACCACATCAATTTCGTAACTGTGCCACCTATTGTTCGAAAGTGATAAACCTTTAAATCATTATTATTGACTGTATTTATTATAATTTTACAGCTATTTTGCCTAAAATCACCTTAATAGGTCTTTAATGGCTCATTTTTACTGTTGGTCTGACACTCCCAGCCATGCTGGCATGTCTTATCTTCTTCTTTGAGCTTGGCCCCGATAATGGCTGCTTGCAGCTATATTTTATAATTATTGTTGTTATTATTTTTTATTAGGAAAAGATGAAGAAGAAACTTAAATTCTGTTTCTTTTAATGATAATTAATGATATGTATTTTGGGTTTTCACTTTGGCAGATTTTTTTATTTTTTTATTTTTATTTATCTGACAAAGCTATTATTGGTAATTTATTGGCAGTGCGTCGCAGAAGCGGCAGTGCCGCGATTGTTTTGCTGCCGAGTCTATTTTTGCTGCGCTGCTCAAGCTGAATTAAAGCCACAGTGCATAGTTCTTGATCAAAATTGACCTGATTAACATGACAAATAACAAATTTCACCATGAAATCATGTAGTAAAGTGTTCCGTGTGTTTCACAATCATTATATGACATCCAGCGCTGTGAAAAAATAAATAAAATACACAAAAACACATCACTGCCAGAAGTTTTTGCCCAAACTTCAAACTCCTGTTTAAATGATTAAAACTAGAGGCATATCTTAACTTTAAGCTTACTTTTATCATGTAAACTACCTATATACAGCATGTTATAGGCATATGTGTTTTGGACAGAGGGGAACACGGTCGCATTTGCAGCAGATATATGCTGCCCATCATAAATCAAAGCACTAGACAGACAGGGGTCGGAGGAGAACACTGGAAAAGGTGACAGAATGGACGATGTTTGTCTGTATTTGCAATACACAAGCCGCGGTTCAGCCACTCTCCATACGCACAGCTTCTGCTCTGCCACCGCACTGTTTGCGTGTGCAGTGTGAAACCGGCGTAAGAGTTCTCCTAAATAGCAGTAAAAGTTCTTAGGTAAGAGTTAACCTCTTAAACCTATTCAGAAAGCTGCTAAAACCAACTTTTACTAAGGAATAGAAAGAAGTCTTAAGCTAAGAGAAAGGGTGGGGCTGACCTTGTTGTTATGGATGATGTCAACATGCTTACTAACTATGCCCACAGTGATTGGCTTATAGGGGATGGGGTATCAATATGTATTGAAAAAATCTATATTTTTGACAACACTACATTACACTTTTATTATTATATACTTATATTATTACACACTTATATTATTATTTCACATGCCTTTTTAAATTAAAAAAAGAGTAAATATTATATATAAAATTCAACCCGCTAACTGCGTTACACACCACTGCTAAAATGGTGTTAATGTCAAGCCCTGTATAGTCAAGTCACCTTTATTTATATAGCGCTTTTTACAATGCCAATTGTTTCAAAGCAGCTTCACAGTGTTAAAAATAATGCAACAGAATTTGATTCGGCTGTACAGCCGCTCTGGAGAAAACAGTGATGTCATCCAGCTTATTTCAATTATCATATAGTGTCAATGCGGGCAGATCAGTAATATAGTTGAAATTTAAGTGTCCCCAACTGAGCAAGCCAAAAGCCAAAGGCAAGGAATCAAAACTCCTTCAGGGCCAGAATAGAGAAAAAAAACCTTGGGAGAAACCAGACTCAGTCAGGGTGCCAATTATCCTCTGGCCGACGAACAAATAGTGTATGATTATGATAGGGGATGTTAATGAATAATCGATGATCGATTAAATGTCGATAAGACATTTAATAAGACATTATTCTCGATAAGACATTTAATCGATAAAACGTATCAATCATCGATTAAGCAGGGTCATGCGCGTGCGTGCGGCTCAACCGCAAAACACAGGAGGAAAAATGAAGCGAGTGTGCCGGAGTTCTGTTTGGGATCATTTTACAGCTGAGGTTACACCTTAATCATGACTACAAGTTTGCGTGTACATTCGCAGCCTTTTGTTTTGTAAACAAACAACGCGCTTGCAAAGGGCTTCAGTGTACCGAGCAGCATTTGCACACCCTGTCATGCAATCCCCCCCATGCCACTGCTGTAGACGCATATTGCAGAATTATGGCTAACGATTAATCGATTTATTGATCATTAATTTAAACGACGATCGATCATGGGAATTTGTGTAAATTTGTGTAAATTGACATCCCATATATACACTCACCTAAAGGATTATTAGGAACACCATACTAATACTGTGTTTGACCCCCTTTTGCCTTCAGAACTGCCTTAATTCTACGTGGCATTGATTCAACAAGGTGCTGAAAGCATTCTTTAGAAATGTTGGCCCATATTAATAGGATAGCATCTTGCAGTTGATGGAGATTTGTGGGATGCACATCCAGGGCACGAAGCTCCCGTTCCACCACATCCCAAAGATGCTCTATTGGGTTGAGATCTGGTGACTGTGGGGGCCATTTTAGTACAGTGAACTCATTGTCATGTTCAAGAAACCAATTTGAAATGATTGGAGCTTTGTGACATGGTGCATTATCCTGCTGGAAGTAGCCATCAGAGGATGGGTACATGGTGGTCATAAAGGGATGGACATGGTCAGAAACAATGCTCAGGTAGGCCGTGGCATTTAAACGATGCCCAATTGGCACTAAGGGGCCTAAAGTGTGCCAAGAAAACATCCCCCACACCATTACACCACCACCACCAGCCTGCACAGTGGTAACAAGGCATGATGGATCCATGTTCTCATTCTGTTCTCACGCCAAATTCTGACTCTACCATCTGAATGTCTCAACAGAAATCGAGACTCATCAGACCAGGCAACATTTTTCCAGTCTTCAACTGTCCAATTTTGGTGAGCTCGTGCAAATTGTAGCCTCTTTTTCCTATTTGTAGTGGAGATGAGTGGTACCCGGTGGGGTCTTCTGCTGTTGTAGCCCATCCGCCTCAAGGTTGTGCGTGTTGTGGCTTCACAAATGCTTTGCTGCATACCTTGGTTGTAACGAGTGGTTATTTCAGTCAAAGTTGCTCTTCTATCAGCTTGAATCAGTCGGCCCATTCTCCTCTGACATCAACAAGGCATTTTCGCCCACAGGACTGCCGCATACTGGATGTTTTTCCCTTTTCACACCATTCTTTGTAAACTCTAGAAATGGTTGTGCGTGAAAATCCCAGTAACTGAGCAGATTGTGAAATACTCAGACCGGCCCGTCTGGCACCAACAACCATGCCACGCTCAAAATTGCTTAAATCACCTTTCTTTCGCATTCTGACATTCAGTTTGGAGTTCAGGAGATTGTCTTGACCAGGACCACACCCCTAAATGCACTGAAGCAACTGCCATGTGATTGGTTGATTAGATAATTGCATTAATGAGAAATTGAACAGGTGTTCCTAATAATCATTTAGGTGAATGTATATATATATATATATATATATATATATATATATATTAGGGGTTGCACAGACTAGTCGACTTTAATGCCCTGCCATGACGCTTTAAGCTTGATGTCAACTAGTCGCTAATCATATTAGAGGGCTCAACAGGATAAGGATAATCTTTGAAGTCCACTTTTACACTCTGTTTCCAAACTGTTAAAAAAGACAAATAAATGCATTCTGCGAGAGCGCTCCACAAGATATGTTTGATTATATCATCTGGATGCTCAAAATTGATCAGGCGGATGCATGTTTTAAACAGCTTATTGTACTTAATCGCCCTTCTGCGCTGCTGCATTGTAACAAGCACAGAATCATTCAGAAGCGCAGAAATGTATTGTCAACACTGTTCTTTGATTTATCAATAAAATAGCTTAGAAACTGAAAAGTGATAGCATATATTTCTTAGTAACTAAAACCCACAGCTTTAGTAGAGAGACACTGTCCAGTAGAATTGATTCACACGCAATTGCTCTCTCACTAATGCATTCATATAAATGTAATCTTTACTGTGCTACTTTATCTGTATCTGATTTAGAACTAGCAGAAATCTGTGAGAAATAATGACCCAAAGACAAAATAACTTATTATAAAAATAAGCTGTTATGTAGGAGCCATTAGCCTTGTGGGCATCGTTGTGTCATATGCCATAGCTGTGCACAAGGCAACCTGCGTTCGAGTCTCAGCTTGAGGTTCAGGCTTATTT
This sequence comes from Rhinogobio ventralis, assembly GCA_039654625.1. Lineage (NCBI taxonomy): Eukaryota > Metazoa > Chordata > Actinopteri > Cypriniformes > Gobionidae > Rhinogobio > Rhinogobio ventralis. The sequence goes on from CM077198.1 coordinate 15,227,730, forward strand.
GTTTATTAATGACATCTTCAGGGACTAGTCGACGTCGACTCGACTTTCATCACATAAATGTTGACTTCAAAAAAAAGTTTAAAAAGAGTTGTTCAACACCTAACATATACACAGTAGACTCACCTAGTTACCTTTTTGGCTACATTTGACCTATTTTTGTCTTTTTTGCCTTTTTATTATGATCGGGAAAGGAACTCAAACTCAGGTCACCCGAGCTGCCCACAAGGCCATCAGCGCAGACGATGGGACATTATTTTCAACTTGCCTGCAATGTTTTATTCTCCATGATTCAATGCATATTGCCTGTACATAAATGAACTTTTATGCTATGTCATCGCAGATTAAAATCTATAAATCAAAATATTTATTGCATTTATAAGGGGAGAAGGCTCAGCACCCAAGGCTCTATCACCTGTTGCCTCAATGGTGTACAGTGTCTTTGGGCAGATTGCTGAAGCAGATTTCCGGCAATAGTCATTTTAGGATTGTTTGTGATTCGGGGCCCTATTTTACCGATCTAAGTGCATGATCTGAAGCGCATGGCGCAGGTGCACTTCGGGTGTGTCCGAATCCACTTTTGCTAGTTTAACGACGGAAAAAAAGGTCAGTGCACCAGGTGCATAGTCCAAAAGGGTTGTACCTAGTCTCTTAATAAGCCATGGGTGTGTTTTGGAGTGTAACGTGGAATAAACCAATCAGAGTCTCATCTCCTATTCCTTTTGAAAGCCAGTTGCATTTGTACCATAGCGGATTCACTATTTACATGGTGGAATATAGACACCCTCAACCTGACGAGTTGTGTGTATTGCCACGATTGGTTAAATAAGTAGCCAATCAGGGTCATTCGTCATTACTGCAAATAGGTAATTCTGATACATGCAATGACTTGTAGACATTTTTATCTTTATGTACACAATAATAATCTTTTACATTGTAATCCTTTTATTTTTAATATTTGTATTAATATTACTAATTGACTTTAGACCAGGTTTTTGTTGGTCAATGGCGCAGTCATTTTCAGCTGCCTCAAAATAGCAAAGTGCCAACAATGCGCCTGAACACACCTCGTTTTCAGACCAGCACACCCATGGGCGAACAGATGAGAGATCATTTGCTATTCAAACAACCGAACTGCGTCAGGTTGAAACTAGCACAAAACATTTGCGTCGTGCCTGGCATCGCATTGCGCCGGGTGTATGATAGGACCCTTGGTCTTAGTGACAACTCCTTGTCACTAGGAGACAACTCCTGACTTTTCACAGATTTTGGAGCTTGTTTAAATGCCTTGTGAAATACTCTTAGATAAAAAATTTAGGAGTCCTAAAATTACTACTGACACGCCCATTATGTTTAAGAGTTTCTCCTTAACCAGCAAGTTAAGATAAAGTTTAAGATTAAGTTTCTCCTTAATCTGGTTTTAGGAGCTACTTTTAGTCTTAAAATTGTTTTGTGAATACGGCACCAGATTAATTCTTTGAGCAATATATGATGCCACAATGTCTTATTGTGCTCTGCCAAACAGTAAAGAACAAAGATTTATTTAATGACAACCCCTAATTGCAATTAATAGCCGATAATCCTTCTGTTGTTTTGAATTTGATCCCAAATGGCTCGACCTGTGTGCACTAGCTGTCTGTCACGTCTCATAAAGAGAAACATGGCAGTGACTTTCTCCATCACCCCTGGAGTACAAGCAGTACCTCATAGCACTGAAATATGATCTCACTAAGTGTGTCAGATACTCAAGTGAGAAGGCTTTTGCTGTTTTGTGCAGTGACCTCGCATTTATCATTGCCATAGCTGTGCTATTATGGCCCTGGATAACGCTGACCATGCCTCTTTTGTCTATTAGCTAAAGTGTTGTGGCTGCTGGGGCGCTGGAGGGGGTCTTAAAGTGTCTACTAAGTGCGGGACGCACTCATGCATCACTGAAGTGCTCCCCAATGCAGGCTTGTTCATTCACTGGGCCTCTTTTTCCCACTGCAGCCTCACATGGTGTGTTGGGATGCTTCAAGGAACAGATGTGTGAGGGTTCCTTTATCATCTTTATTGGCCCAAAAAAGTATTTGGACACTTTCTATATACAGTACAACAAAATATAAACCCAAAATGACATTTATTTTAAACAAGTAATGCACAAACACATTTCTAAAACCAGGTGAAAAGTAAAGCTTGGGATTGAATGATATTGTTAAGCCTGGTTTATACTTGCAGCGCTGCAAAAATGAGCTCATCGCAGTGTGTGCGGTTGTGTGTACTTTAACTTTGCACAACTGATTCTGGCCTAACAAGTTCATTTGTACTGGCGTCTTACCGGCACCCAGTTTGTGCTTGTCCAAATTAATTGCTTACATTTACAAAATGAGCCTACACTAGCAGAAATAAGCTCTTTTCATGAAAATAAAGATCTAATAAAAATGTTCATAAAAATTAAATGAAAATGTGTAATTAAATTAGAAAATATTTAAGAGATTGTTGTTTAATTTAGTTTTATACATATGTTCTAATGTCACAAGTAATAATCTCAAGGTTTAGTGGGTTTTACACGATTCTTTTGTTGTGTGGGATTGGTGAAGTGTAATAAAAACAAGCATCGTCATGTGTGTACCTTACTTCTCATTGCTGCTTCCTTATGGTTTAGAAGACAGTTGCTCAGATTCGCCTCCTGTCATTTCAAAGAATAGTACAACAAAGTGCCCGTCAAGTCCATTTGGAGAGCTGTAATGTAATGCAATAAAATTCACACATTTAAATGGATAGTTCACCCAAAAATGGAAATTAGCCCATGATTTACTCAGCCTCAAGTCATCCTAGGTGTATATGTGTAACAGTGTGTTTTGGAGTTGTTCACTGTCATGTTCCCTGCCATGCACTTCCTGGTTTTGTCATGTGATTCCCATGCCCTCATGTGTTGTGTCATGTCATTGGTTCATTGTCTCATCATTGTTCACAGGTGTCCCTTGTCTTGTCATTAGTCCATGTGTATTTAAGCCCTCATGTTTGCCATGTGTCTTTGTCTGATATTGAATATGTAACCCACTGTTGGGTTTGTGTCAAGTTTAGCTAAGCCAAATTTATGTTTTGTCAAATCAAGCCAAGTTTGTTTTGCTACGTCTTTGTTTTATGTTGTGAGGATTTAAGTTTAATAAAAGCTGCACATGGGTTCTTCAACCTTGCCTCCAGTGGACTGTTCGTTACAATATGTCCTTCGGAAAAAGTCTCCTCTCCACCAATAAGCTGTTGTGTGGTGGGCGTTCTGGTGCAATATGGCTGCCGTCGCATTATCCAGGTGGATGCTGCACATTGGTGGTGGTTGAGGAGATTCCCCCCTTCTATATGTAAAGCGCTTTGAGAACCCAGAAACAAATGTAACAAATTATTATTATTATTATATTGTGAGCTTTGAATTTAGAGTATCATTTCTAAATATTTCCTCAAGAATGAACTGCTTTTTAGCACTTTTAATTACCTCAATTCAGTTTTTTTGACTGGACTTTAAAGAAAAATAAGTGAAAAGCTCCATTTTCATGTGACATTCCGCTTTTCATATGTTTCGCATTTGCGCTCATTTAATGAAGGCTACAAGGACACAGAGGCCATTACCGTGTCTCACACTGAGTGCTCCCGAGCAAGGTGTTTTTCTTTGTGTGAAATTGCCTCAGATTTCCATAATCTTTGAGAGGTGAAGTGACTTGTAAAATGAGGATTGATGTGTCCATTTGTGGCAAAGCGGTCTGGATTGGAAGAGAGGTGCATCTGCCTCCCTCTCCTTTTATACAATACAACACAGTGCTGCGGTGTGATTCAGCCAGATTTTAGAATTACGTGAATCACATGTTCCACTCAAGGTGTCAAGTCAAAACTTTCTTCATAAAGCCACATTTCTTTTGTAACTGACAGCAAGGTTATGGCCCGAGGGCCTCCATTAGATTGTGATGAGGAGAAAATCACATTTTTAGCATATGGCATACAAAAATCAAGCTAAACAGGCAAAATTCAGTCCAGTGGATTATCACAAATTGCTTTTGCCAGACACTATTCACCAATGCCAAGCTCCATTGTTTATTCAGATGTGCAGTGCCCCAGAAGTTTTGTTGGATGAGTCACAAACATGGAAGCAGGGGGGGATGGACAGAAATAGGTGTTGTAAAAAAAGAGCAGCCCAACATTATGAAAAGCTGTGGACCACATCGTAAAGACTCTATTTATCTTGAGGTGTGACTGGAAGAAAAGACATTTGTTATCTAGAACACTAGAATTAAACATGAGCATGAAATGAAAGAGAAGTATAATTTTAGAAAGTATCTTTCAACCTGTAATTTTAGCCACCTTCAAAGGCCTCTCCATCTTCCTTCCTCAGAGTCTGGCTCTTCAGACAGTTTTAAAGCCCCGTCGCCAGGACTCGCTTGATTTTGCTGCATTTGTAATCATTCATATTTGGAGGACTTGTTTATAATACATTGTGCTGAAAAGAAGGCTGCACCCTTTTAAGCATGTCCCATTAATCTAAAGAGAAAATAATGAAATTACTATCAGAGCTACCGCTTCATAAACACCTGTGTTGTATGTGTGATTTCAGAGCAAAGAGCTGGAAGTTACTTGAATATGAGGACATTACAAATCTAGTGCACATTCTGAACATTAATTCATTTATTTTGGAAAGTATATATGCATACAGTACATACATGAATACATACATATACTGTGTGTATGTGTGTATATATATATATATATACACACACACACACACACACACACATACATTATGAGAGCAGAGTTCAGATGCAAAAACCTCTAAGTCCCCTGACATGTTTTCTTTTAAATGAGCATTTTTTATCAGACTCCTGTTTAGGTTCAGTAATTTCACTTTAATGGCAGTGAAAAGGTTATTAGTCAGTTATTGAAATGCCTTATTTTCAAAAATGTTACTTTAGTGAGTTCATTGGTACTTAACAATTCCTTTTCATGTGTTTTTTGTTTTGTTTTGCAAAAAACACCTTTGGACAACAAAACATAGTAAAAAATACTAACGATGCAACTGGAAACATTGCAAATAGGGCTGGGTAAAAAAATATAGATTTCTCGATTTTAATCGATTCTCATTTTTACAAAACAATATTGATTCATAAATGCCAAGAATCGATAGTCATCCTGTTTTCAGTTTATGAATGAACTGATCATTGTAGCGCGCCTCCCGTCCAATAAATTGCAATACTCTTTGTGCTTTGTTACTATTGATATGAAACACAGTCTCAGATTTCAAATTACGTCCATTTTATTACGCAGTGGCATGAGATCGCTCTGGCTCAGTTCAAGAGATGCGGCAGCGTGGAGCGCACATGAACTGATCTTCTCTTCCACCTTAATACCAGTTACAGCGCGAAATAAACATGAATGAGCAACTGAAAGTGTGTTAAAAGATAGAGTACAATTTATAGAAATCTGTAATGTCACATGGAATTGTTCAATCAGTGTTTCAACCGCGGAAAGATGTCAGTAAAACAGCTTGTAAACAATGTCATGCAACATCACATTTTCCTTAGAAAAACCATATCCAGTGACCACAAACTTGTTAGTCAGCTAGAAAAATTAACTCTAGAGAGGAGCATTTTGATAAATATATGCACCACATTACATATTCATTATAATTAATGTTTTTAATATTTAATGCATGTTTGAATAAATCTTTTTTATGACAGCCACCATTTAAATGTTTATATTTCAAAAAACGAATTGGAGTAGAAATATGAAAATGTAATTGTAAAGTTAATATTATATTAATAATTAATAATTAATATTACTGACTCCCATAGTTTACAGCATTGTTAAGAGATTTATTTTCCTTGAGAAAATTTGCCATGCATTGTACCTGATATATATCCAAAATAATCAATATTAAATCGAATTGCAAGCTTGTAAACCGAAACCGAAATTTGTGTCAATACCCAGCCCTAATTGCAAATGATGAAAGCAGAATTCAAAATGTAACAATGAAGAAACAGTTGGGAGATGCACACAGTAGTGCAAGTGCATGCCATGTCCGTTTCTGTCAGTTTTACAGAAGCACAAGGACTACAGTTGTGTTTATTTAGTTGCTACTCGCAAAATCCTGTCTTTGCCACTATAACGATGGACAAAACATGATAACTTGCAGCGCGGCAATTGAAAGACGGCTCATACCCACACCGTCATTCTTTACAATTTAAAATAGCTGTTTTCTATTTGAATATATTTTAAAATGCAATTTATTCCTGTGAGGCAAAGGAGAATATTCAGCATCATTACTCCAGTGTCACGTGAACCTTCAGAAATGATTCTAATAGCTGATTGATTTATTTTTTCCCCCTTTTTTACTCTTAAATAAAATACATAATAAAATATAAAATAAACAAAATACATTTATTTTATTTTATATTACGAGAGAATGTATTCAGTGTCAGGTTGAGCTATGTGAACAGCTGCTGGGTTACATTGGACAGCATTTTGTGCCCGTCAAAGTGACAGCCAGGCTGATTGATGATTCAAATCGGGTCTTTTGCCATTGCCTTTGGTCTTCACCTGTGACCAAAGGCTAGTGTGACCTGTAATTCATTATCTCATTATTATGCAGCTGTCAAGATTAAAAGAAGCATGTAGGAAGAATGTTGCGAGCCCTGGATCAGAAGGGGAATAGACAATCACTGGATCCCTGTGTGATGTTTTTTTTTATCGGCTCTGCGCACATGGTTCATCTTTCTGCTTCTGGTTGTGTCCTAAGAGCAGATAAGACTAGTAATGATGCCAGGTAGGAATAACACAGGCCACAGAGGGGTGTGAACGGAATGTACATACACATTGCTCCATCATAGTGTCCGTCTACACAATTGTTTTAGATTGTGTTTACTTTCCACCCCTACAGCTTTTGTTTGTTTACAGGCCCGTTGTGGGATAGGAATATGGCAAATATCATGCATTACTTGCTGCTGCTTATTACACAAAGAAGAAAAGCAAATATGGTGATATCACAGACTTTTGGAATGGAAATCAATTCTGCGATGGAGTTTTTAGAGGAATATCTTTTTACTTTTATGCACCACCGAAAGCTGCATCCTGCATAGAATGTAATTGAACCTCTGTCTAAAGTCTGTTTTTAGTGATAAAGATGTGTGGTAAAAATGTGAATGCAGCTAAAATGAGACATTGCGATATTGAGTTGCATTGAAAGGTTAAACAGTGACAAGAGCGACACGGATTTGCACTCTCTGATTGTAGAAAACAGATACACACTGTTTATGCCCGTGACCTGCAGCTTCACCGCAATCTATCACTGATAATAGTTTATATTGGCAAACACATAAGATGCTGATGCAGAGGGAATACAATGCTTCAAGCCGCTTGCCAAGCTAATTGCCATGTCTAATAAAATGCAAGTAAACGTAACACGTACTGAACTTTGTAAGCCACATCAAAAGAGCATCTTTCATCTTTTTATTGCAACATCTATAAATTCACACTGTCTCTTCTTTTGTCCTGGCTGAAGTGATCAAGGTGATATGGGTTGCTGCCAGGAAGGAGACCACCAGATGTTTTAGCAGTTCAGACAAACAGGCAATGAGTTGTAACCTTATACCGGGCTTTGAGGGGCAGCTCTCTGCTTAATGACAAGGAAGTTTTTCTTCTAGGTTAACTTCCTCTACTCTGCTTACTACGCACCTTTGGCCATTGGATCATTGGGGAGACACCTTTTAGTATCTCATTTCCTACATGATGCTATGATGCATGAGTTCTGGCCTGGGATTTGGCTGTTGTACTGGAGGGGTTGTCCATGACACCATTTGAGCCTATTGATGTTCCTGACGCTCAAGACCACTTTCTTGCTCGTGTTTACTTCTCTAAAGAGGGTATGAGATCTGCAGACCTAAGAGCCTATTCAGCAAGTATGGCTGCCTCTAAGGCTTTGTTGTCAGGAGTTTCCCTCCTAGAAGTGTGTGATGTGGTGGGCTAGACCTCTCAGCACACATTTATCAGATTCTACAGCCTGGATTTGGATAGGGAACCAGGGTTACAGTCATAAACAGAGATATAGCAATAATCAGCATAATCACCATTCAGGCTTCATGATGATGTATTTATTTGGTCACGAGACATGCAGGAACAAATGACTGATATTACCATTTTAAATGTAGGAAGTATGTAGGCTATTGCAAATGAGGTAAAAAAAAATAATTAAAAAAAACTTTTGAAGTTTTCCCTGTTAAAAGCACCTCCTTGTCTGCTCCACATCAAAGAAAATGTCTCTCTCGATTTTGCTGTGCTATTGAAAATCTGCATTCCAATATATATAAAAAATATTTTAACACTGTCATGTTGTAATTTTAACTGCATTGTATTGCTTTCTGTATTGCAGTTTTTTTCTGTTTAAATTGCAGTAATCTGTGAACTCTGCAAATAAATGTGATTATTTTAGTATATTCTTACTGTAAAATTAAGTTTTGTTTGGTTCAGTATTTTACAACAGTATTTTTAGTATTTTATAAAATATTAGTAATATCAAAATGTAACATTAGTCCACTGAGAGGCAAGTTTCAGAACCCAAGTGCAGTCTTTATTCCAAAATTATAAACATAAAAAAAAGGCAAAACAATAAACAAAAGACTTGGCTTGACTAGACTACTATTTGACTTGACATGACATGACATGACATGACATGACATGACATGACATGACATGACATGACATGACATGACATGACATGACATGACATGACATGAACTAGACTAATGCAGCAACAACCTCACCAAACAATGAGTTACAACATTCATTCAATATCAGACAAAGACACATGGCCAACAAGAGGGTTAAATACACCATGACTAAAGACTAGACAAGACACACCTGTGAACAATGATTAAACCAATAAACCAATGAGAACATGACAAACCACAAGACAAAGGAGCACATGGCAGGATCACATGACAAGACCAGGAAGTGCATGACAAGACATGACAGTGAACATTGCAAACTTAACACATGAAACATAACCAAAACACCCTGTGACACAAAATGTAATTTTTTTTTTCTATGTACAAAATTTTGATGTCTCGATTTTACAGAATTTCAGTTAATTTCACAAAAAAAACTTTTTTACAGTGAATTACAGACTACACCTTATTGTGATGCAAAACGAGTAGGGATTTGTCACTCATAAAGACACCTACACATAAGATTAGCTGAAATAACCATCATTTTGATTACATTTATGCCATATTTATTCATATATTACATATATAAAAATGAATGCGAGTCAGGGTGAAAGAATTATAAATATGAATACAGTTTTAACTGGTTAAGGACTAATTTAAATGCATCTGCACTATATGTATGAACCTTCTGACTTCTTTGCTACATATGTAAGGAGGATCATTGCTATACACATCTTAACCTATGAAGACAGGCTCTCGGACTTCAGTCTCATCATATTCTTTACCTGTTTACATTTTTAAAATATAACCTTTTATATTTCTCTATACACATACGCCCTTTCAGAGGAAGATATGATAATCATAATATTTCCATAAAGCCACGTTAGGCAGAACACACACACACACACACACACATACAGATACACGCAGTAATTATCATGTCAATGGAAAAGCATTGTTTTAATAGCTACTGGTGAAATGGGTTGAATAAAAAGGGCAGCTTTCTTCCCTGAATCCCTCCCTGGATATTAATTATTGCTGAATTTCAATTAAGTTCCCACATTTAACGAATAGCAGCTCTTACTGAGGTGCTCAGCAATTTGTGTCCATTAGGATAGCCCTTTCTACGTTCATCCCATTCATTGGTTGCTCTGTTTATCGCTTTGATTTATCAGACCTCTGTGTCCCACTTGTTTTATGTTTCACTCTTTCTCCGCACCAAGATTGCTCTATTTCCCTCTGACTTTGTCTCATATTCTCATTTTTACCAGTTCTCTCTCCTGCTTTCTCTGTCTCTGGTGGGATTTTCAGTCAAGTGTATTTGCATCTTAATAAGGTTTGAATGTTCAGTAGCTCCATTGTTTAAGTGGTTAAAATACAATGTTTGTAATTATTTCACCATTAACATTCATAGGACTAGAGTCAAGCGTACCCATCCAAGACTCTCGAGTCTTCTCTTTTGTGTTTGTCTGTCATATTTTCTTCTATTATCTCTGAGCCATAGCCTGTCCTTCATGTACACTCTGAGAGCTTTAATCGTTTTGTCTCATTTCTTTTTTTCTTCTCCTTTTCCTTCCACCTGACAATTTGTGTCCATTTATGAATATAGTGTTTGTCAAGGATGTCTTGATGAGTTTGGGAGGCCCTTTGTTCTTCATGCTGGTTTATCTGCTGCTTGGTTTTGTTTTTGCGTTTGTAAATAAGAGATTGAATGAAGTGAATGGACTAGCATGCTGATGTTGAAAGCACACTGGTAAAACGGGTTATTGGTGCAGTGTTTGTACACACGTTCTGCTTTTAAGAGTATGTGTATATAAGGAATAATTGCGTTTAGACCGTTGAATTATTGAAATTTAATGCACACCTGGAGGTAGTAATGCCTGGGTGTGAATTATTTTTAAATTCTGGTCTTCCATACCAGCGGCTTGTATGATGTTTAACACATCTCAAGACCTTTTCCAGCTTTTTTATATAACGGAAATGTTTATGTTTTCGTTCTTTAAAAAAAAGCTTGTGTGTAAAACTAATGGAGGCATGGGTCATTTCTGTGCAGTTTATAGAGAGAGAGAGAAAGAACACGAACATGTATGATATAACCTATGTCTGCCAGGGCCACTGGCGACCATATAAATTTACATGTTATGATTAAGAAATTGCGTGCCTTTTTACCTGCATGTTCTTAGATGAATAGCCCATCACATTTTTTGTTGTGTTGACGTAATAAATTGAGACGACGGGCAGCAAAGTTGCATTGGAAAAAAACCTCTGTCTGAGCGCCAAAATACGAACGGAGACAGCGAGGATCAGCTTTCCGTGTCATAAACGTGTCAAAATGAAAAATATCTGGCTTTTTCAAAGTCCTCATCTCTATCGAGCAACAACACTGATGACTGTGCCAGCATGAGAGAGATAGAAAGCGACGGAAACGTGTCAATGAATGAACATCCAAGTAAGTTACTGTAAAAGATCAGAGAGGCAGTGTCTATTTCAGGCTTACAACTTGGATAAACTACAACAGATAAACATGTCAGCTGTGTGGACGCGAACAAATCGTTAACAATTCTTGTTTTTAATTCATACTGATATGGATTCTAATCCATTTTTCTGTTACTGCCTGAACTTCACATTATTTGTAGTGCAGCCATCCATAATCGCAGTAAGATTTGTACTTAATTGTCACCTTTAATATGTTTGTTAATTAATGTGGTTTTGGTGCTCTTTAATGTGGCCTGACAGATCACTCAATCAGCATTTCGACCTGGGAAAGAGCTTTTGTATCATATCATGTAACATCAAATTTACCTCAGAAATGACATTCAATGCTCATAAACTCATTAGTCAGCTAGACAAATAGCTATAGAAAAACGCATTTTGCTAAATATATGCAGTGCATATCACTATATCATGCACTATATGCACTAATCCTTATATTTTTACTTAACCTGTTGTCTACATGAGAAGGAATGGAAGGATCTAAAAATGAAAATAAACACAGCCCATATAATTGCATGTGAAGAGCTGCCTTTCACCAGATTTATCCAAAAAAAAAAATCTTATATATATACAAATGATGGGTTAAAAGCATCATATGTATATATATACCCCACATTCATCTACAGTCCCCATTCAGGGATTCTTAGCTGCAAAGTTTTAATTTGTTGTGCCAGAGCGCAGGGAATCAGCCCAGCCATTTTTATTTCCTTCAGTTGTTGCCATAAGGTGAGTAAATAAGTCACTATTGAGGAATTTTAAAACTCTGAGCTTCCCCCCTCCCCCAAGGCACCCCTTTTCTCTCCTCTGATGTGTAAGTCAACATGTTTCTCGCTTCCTTCATTTCCCGGTCTCTTCTCCTCATTCAGGCACCTTTTAGAACCTCACACATACAATGAATGTATGAAAGGCATGACATTTTCATCAGCTTCAGAGAATCGATTCCAATTAAACATCAAATAGATATTCTGTTTCCTATTGGTTTATCTTGCCCTCCTTCTATCTCCCTTTGCACATTTCCTCTTTCTGCTTTAGTTTTGCATCCTGTTACATTTATAATGTATTGTTGCCCAAGGAACAGTGTAATTAATATATTTAATATAAACACCTTGCGGCAAAGAGCACATTGTTTCATCTTCAGCATATTTCTTAATTTTTATTTTAATATTTGGAAATGGAAAATTATCACTTGTTTATTATTATAAGTTCCCCAACACCAATACAGGTGTCCAGTCATGTTATGATTGACAGAATTGTTGAGGGCAGGCAGAGCTGATCCTCCCTATATGCAAACTACGCAAGTTGTGTAGGGCCCCCGAACCACTAGGGGGCCCCCTTGCTCATCACTATATAAAATAAACATGACGGTAATTTACCATAATGTGAATATTTCTTTATAACATGCAAATATATGTGCAGTTTCTACTAAACATTTGCGGAGTCTTGTGGAATTATTTTTAATAATGGTTTATATTTATTCAATAACTGTTTCGGACTCGGACATAATGCAGTGCGGCAGATAATAACGTGTCTTGACATGGCTATGGCTGCAAAAAGAAACTATCCGTCTGGGACAGAAATAAAGTGCCAAGAATGAAGAAAGTATGTAACATTTATTTTCTTATTTTGTCATGAGAAAGCAATAAATTCATAAGCAAGTCGTAAACCAATAACTCCAGTCCAGGTCTCCACCGTGTTTCGTTAGAAATGCCCCATGATGTAACGTAACTTTTGGTTTGTGTTGGTACAAATCAATAATCAAAACATTCTTATGCCTGGTTTAATATAAGAAATAAACTTTCCTGTTCAGTATTATGAGCTGCCGTATGACTCAGGTACTTTAAAAACAATGGCCATTAGTCTAAAATTAGCTAATTTAGAGAATTATTGATGTATTTTTGTATGTTTACCCGAGACTTCTTCACTCTAAAAAAAAAAGTTACAAAATTAAAAAATTTATTTAAAAAATGTAACCCAACGGTTGAGTTTGTCCATATTTGACCCACATTTGGGTTTAAACAACCATGTCTTTTTTATTTATTATGCTGTAAAAAGCCAATTCGGCTGTGTGTTATAGATTTTCTGACAGCTAGATGGTGCCAGAGAGCATTATTATTACTAAAAATGCATTTATTTAGCTGTAAATTTGGTTTTAATTTTATTTAATTGTTCTTACTGCCAATTTAACTTGTTTCTCTTTACATATTTATATACATTTTTCATAACTTGCAGTTTGTTTCCTTGATGTTTTAATTCCATTAGCCTATATAAAAGTGTCAGTGCACCTTGCAAACCAAAAAACATCAAAACCATTGTAATTATTAAGTTTATGGAAATTTTTTCACTTTGCCCCTTCACAACGTTTAGGATCAGCACTGAGGGCAGGCTTTAGTGAAGTGGCATGCAGTTATTATAGGGAAACATAGATAGCTATAGCTAATTTTAGACATAATAAATATCATATTGTTTGCTGTAATGGCAGAGCTGAGATTTGTAATTAAGATCCAGCTCTTTTTGTTAATTAGAAATGGTCCTTTTCCACTGTGACTTGGGGAGAGGCCCAAAACAGGCCACTATCTGTGTGTCATTGTTTTATAGTACAATTCAGCAAATCTGTGAGTTTGATAGTTCTCATTTTGTCTTTATGATAAGATTTTGGTGCAACTGGGACCGCAATCAGCAAACTACCCTCTTCCTCATTCACATGAGTAGGCTGACCTTTGAGACCCGGCCTCATGTAAAGCTGCACGATTTACATAGTCATAATATGTCCTTTTATATGCCCCCTGTGGTTTATAGATGGCATATCTAACAAAATTCTTCGGAAATCTCAATCCCAGACCTCTGTATCTCCATAATCATAATATAATGAATAATATATGTTTGGTGACATTAAAAATAACCACGTTCTATTAGTGATCTCCAATTACACCGCAATATGCTTTGAATTTGCATACAGTGATTAATAATTAAATTTATGTAATTAACTAACCAATAACTGGCATAATTGAGTAATTATCAAACCGTATTCATAGGCCCTGATTTATATCCCACTAAAATGTCTTTGCACCAAGTTTTTGCTGTAAAGCGAAAAATTTATCCTGTTCTAATGTAATGTGCAGAAACTATACCCCTTTGTAAGTTAATTTCCATGAATTGTATTTTTGATTTTATTTATTTTATTGTGGCTAATCATGCATAAATTGCAGTCCTTAGCTTTAACGTACAGTATATTTAAATCAAGAAATAACCATGCTGTATTGAGCTCAGTAGAATTTCCCTGAAGCTTTTGTGCGTTCATTCAAGCGTAGGAATAGCATATTCATTAGTGTGAGCCTTATTGGCTAAACAGGCGGAAGGAGCCGTCTCCTCTGAATCAATGGTGAATGGGAGCTTTCAGTTAGATGCATCAAGTTCTCACCGACTACGGCTTTAGCGAAGGCACATACTCTGCAAATTCTGAGGGTCTCATTTTCCTGCGTCTCAGTCTTTTAGCAGTGGGGATTACTTTGAAGCAGTGCTTAAATTGATCCATTAAGTGGGTTATTGATCAGGCCGTGAGACCCACAGGGCTGCTCCATTGGGCTCCCCCAAGTCTGAATAACTTTGCAGAGACACTGAATCATATGGAGGGAATCTAATTGAATGTGTGAGCGTATTCGTGCAAACGGTGGAAAATGACATTAGCTCGCGCAGACAGCCCTTCGCTATGTGCTGAATCAGAGAGGAGTACATTTTCACCTGCCACCCTAGAGAGTGGGCCAGAAAGTATATTAAAATATGTATGTGTATTATATAGAGGTATATTTTCTGCTGTACTTAAAAGTGAAGTGTGTCATTTTTCAGTGTTAAAATTAAGACTATCGTAGGGTCATTGCCCTGAAAAGTGTAAACACTGTGACACTGTAGTGCTATCTAAAAATTTCTCATTTTGTTTGAGCACCACAACCTTCCTGACACAAAAACATTGGCTGAGCCAATGGGAGTTTGGGACAGGATTATCTGATAAAATATGTGTGTGTTTGGGCGGGGGGGTTCTTCTCATACTGTCATCTCAAACTGTCTGGTGTACAATTTAGTTGCAGTTGTGTGCACATTATACAATGAATCGGTGACAGGGGTCACACATTATACATCATTTTAATATAGAATCTCAGACAACTCTTTCTGGTCTACAAACTACATTTCACAACCAAACAGTGATACAGGAAATAACATAAGATCATTCATGAGACAGGAGTTGACAGGAGGAGACTGACTTTCTGAATTTACTGAATTTGCTGATGTTCTGTTGCAGGTTTATAACTCCTCCCCCTGAACTTTCCCTTGCCCTGTATCTTGTGCTCTCATTGGCTGTAGGTCGTCGCCGATGTAATTTCCAGTCAAAACACATTTCACGCTGCATGATTCTGAGTTGCAGACAGATCCAGATATTTAGCATGCTAAATATTTCATGGGCATTGATGATGCAGCAACGCTTCTCTCAGATTGTGTCGTTGATCATACACACTGCGAGCTTGTCACACGAGCACTGATTTGCCTCCAATTTTGGGCATTTGTTGTTTCCACAGCAAATTTGCGTCAATCGTGTCTAGTTGGACACTTGAACATTTTGAATCCACAGCGAATTGGATGCGTGTATAAATCGAGCGTTTGAAGCGAAATAGACACGTGTTCAAGTCGAAATTGGCTTCTTGTGGGAGGGGCAAGTGCTAGGCGGTTGTCTGTTGTCTGTTCGCTCTATTTGCATTCGGTGTGAACGCAACATTGGGTCAGTGCCGATCACCCAGACCAGCCATGAATCATGACAGGTCCATTATATGCAGAAGTCTAGGTTCTGACGGATGTCAAACATATGGCAAACTTTGTCAATACTGCACTTTCCCTGCATGTGAGAATAAATATGTCCAGTGCTTAGTTTGTAGGAGGATTGATGGAATGTGTTTGCCCTCACAGTGACACTATGCTAGAGAGTGCCTCTGTGTTTGGGTAAATAAAATGTATGGGAAATTTATTTATGGGCTTTGGGCTAAATTATGAGCTTCTCATATTCTCTGATCTCTCTCTAATCTACCCTACAGGAATTTTGTAGGGTAATAAACTCTTCCTCATCTCTCATTTTTTGGAATAATGATATGCTTTAATCATGTCAGAATAGCCTTAAAAAAACATTTACAAGTTTACAAGTGGTGAAAAAACATTTACGTTTTTTTTTGGACTCAATCCCAATGTTTCAGTATTTCAACTTGCATCTGCTTAATGTAGGAAACTGCATAAAAAATACATAAAAACAAATTTTTTGTCATATAACCATATGCTTGGTAAATCGAAACTTGTGGGTTAAGTGTTGAAATTGTGGGGAAGTGTACCAGTTGATTTGGGGTAAACTCTGTCTGTGACTCAACTAATACCCAAGCTTTGCATCCAAATGCAGGGAATACTTCATCATTGCCAAAAATCTTTGTAGGAAAAATCCTTAATGATTTTCTTTGAAAAGTGGGTTTCTCTGTTTTTCCTCCCTCAGATTCTTCAGTTATGTACTGAAGCTCTTTCAGCCTCACAGAGCTGGGGAAGCAGTAAGGATTCATATTTTCCTGCGAACTTGATTGTTGAATTGTGGAATGACAGTACCTTGTTTTTTTCAGTCAAATATGGGATCCTTTTTTTCTCAAATTTGCAAATTTTACAAACTTGAAAAAAAGGGTAAAACTTTATTTTACAGTATCCTTGTTACATATTTTACATGTAGTAATATTTTACCATAGTAATAACAGAAAATTATGCATAATTACATGCCACTAACCCTCAACCAAACCTTAACCCTATAGTAAATAGATGTAGTTAATTCTTTTTTTAATTTTGAAGTTTGAGTTTTTAGGCTAGTTTGCAGGCTAGTTTATAAATATTTAAGAAAATATAAATAATATACAGCAAGATAAGTCTGAAATTTTATTTGAAAAATAAATGATTGTATTCCTCAATGATTCAGCTTACCCCTTGACTTAGCACAGCGTACCCCTAACGTGGGGCCATTTTTTGATCTATGGCCCTGTAGATGCTTTCCTTTGATTTTTGTTTATTAAATTTGAAATATTAAGTCTGTCTCCTTTCATTTTGACAAGAGGACAAATTAAAAAGGATGGTTCATCCAAAAATATCATGTGCACACCCTCATGTTGTTCCAAACAATGACAACATTGGATAAAACAACAAAACAAAAAATCAAAACACAGACTTTTTCTTTTAAATATATTTTGGTATGTTCTGCAGAAGAAAGTTATGCAGGTTTGGAACAACATGAGGTTGAGTAAAGGACCATTTTCATTATGGGTGAACTGTCCCTTTAAGTAGCTTACAGTGTACCCCACTGTGCCTTATTTCTGATTGATATGACATTTTATTATTGCCTGTGTTACTTGTGGACTTTCTTGGTTCAAAGAATTTATGTAGTTGATAAAATATTTTGCCGTCATTACCATAAATGCTGCATGGATCCATTTTGGTCATGGAGTGCTGCCATTTAAGCAAATAATTATCGAGTTCAGTGTAGAATCTCAGGCAGAATTTGGCCAAGATGTGAACATGGCCTAAGTTTTAGTGGGAAAAAAGCTCTGTGCTCAACCACATGGAGGTGTTAGCGGTTGCTGAAAGAGCCCTATCAGCATTGTGCCCTTGAGCGAGGCACTTAACCCCAGGCCATTCCAGAGGGACTCTCCCTACAATCAGTGTAATACAAGTCACTTCCAATAAAAATAGCTAATAATAAAACTCCAATCCCAGACAACCACGTAGGAGCTGCATCTTTCCAGTGTAGGCACACATCGACTGTGGTTTCTCAGCAGTATAGCACATATTCTGAATGTGGTTTTGAGCACTGATTTAATAGCCCACTAATAAGAGCACATTCCTCATCCAGAGCATCTCATTAATAATCTGTTGACATCAGAAAATAAATATAAATGCAAATATTGACTGCTTGTATAGATTTCAGGAAGACTGTGGGAGGAGATGCTTACATTCTCACAGAATTTGTGTCTTTATGTGCAAGAGCGAGAGAGATGTCACCTCTCTCTGTGTACGTAATGAAATAAAACAAAGCTGAAATTCCATCAATCTGACCAAAAGAGTCAGCCCTGTAATTTAGTTGTAAGTATGTATGAGGTGACTGAACATAGGTTTTGGAACATGGAAGCGAATGTGTGCATATCATACATTTGTGTGTGTGTACACATGTATTTGTTTATCTGTGGTGTATTTGTGCGAGTGAGTGTTTGTGTGTGTGTGTGTGTGTGTGTGTGTGTGAGAGAGCCTGCTGAGACCGTAGCAAGAGACACACCTGCCGGCTAGGGGAACAATTAGAGGCACAGTGAGAAGATGGCAGGATTACTCTGAGGCTGTTGCTTCACGCCTGCATAGTGCCACTAGAAAAGTGTGTGTGTGTGTGTGTGAGAGAAAGAGAGAGACATAGTTTTCGACAATATCTTTGCGGTCTGCATGTGTGATTTCCTATTTTAGCAAGAGCAGCTCAGTTCCTCTCATTCTGTGTAATTCAGGGGAGTTGAAATTATTGAGATTTCAAAATTTGTGATATTGGACAGCTATCTTTATGACACAAAATGGCATTTATTTTCTTGTTGATCACTGATACATTAGGAATAGATATATACTATGTATAGTTTGGGGTTGGTACATTTTGTGCATTTATTTGATCAAACAATACAGTAAAAACTGTTATATTGTGAATTGTTACAAATTAATTAAATTAACTGTTTTTAATTTAAGCCTTTTAAAATAATAAATTGTAATTTATTTCTGTGATGGTAAAGCTGAATTTTCAGCATCATTACTCCAGTCTTCAGTGTCACATGATCCTTAAAAAAAAAAAAAATAAATCATTCTAATATGCTGATTTGCTGCTCAAGAAACATTTCTTATTATCAATGTTTAAAACAGTTGTTTAATTTCTGTAACAATAATAATTTGATGAATAGAAAGTTCAAAGCAATAGCGTTTATTTAAAATATAGTTATTTAACCCCTCCTATTGTTACAGTTGTATGGTGCAGCAGGGAAGAGAAGATCCAGGAACAGGAACGCAACCAAACACCATAAACAAGTATACATAACAATTAAGAATGGATGAGGAGTGAAGGGAAGTGAGTCCAATATAAAGGGAGTGCAAATGATGAAGACCAGGTGCAGGGAATCCGGGGAGAGCGGGAGGGATGAGGAAGTGAGTTCAGGTGTGAGACAGGGAGGAGCATGGGAAAATGGAGCCCGGGACAGGCGTGGATTGTAACATTACCTCCCCCTCCCTGTAGGCACACCCTCGCACCTTAGATGTAACACCGGGGAGGGGGGGTGGCTGCCCTGGAGACCTACAGGCAGGTGGGGGGGGGAGGTACAGAGGTCTCCAGGGCGGGTCTAGGAGCCTTGCGCGGCCATGGCGGGTCAGGAGCCGTGGAAAGCCATGGCGGCTCAGGAGCCCCACCCACATGTGCTCCACCCACGGGTGTATAGCCCCGGCAGGATCGCTCCAAAAGTCTATTAGCCAGAGGTCCTGTGGCGGCGGCGGCGTGGCGGCGGCCATCTTTGCCGGAGACGAGGGCTCTGGTGTGGTGACGGCCATCTTGGCTGGAGATGAGGGCTTCGCGACAGCCCTCCTTCTTGACCGCTTGGGCTGAGGTACAGGCAGGACAATACAGGAAGGCCCACTGGAGGGGAAGGTGGAGGAAACTGGCTGAGGATGAACTGGCAAGGCCACGTGTTTTTCTGAGGGGACTGGACGAGGAAGACACGCATTCTTATGAACCTCTTTGACTTCGAAATCAGAACAATTTAAAAACAGAATCCGATTCATTGACTCAACTAGGGAAAAGGAACAGGCAGGTTCAATATATCGAATGGTGTCCTCGTCCAGCCCCAACAGAAAAACCGCGTTAAGTGGTGCATCTGGCCAGTTCACCAAACAAAACAGTTCAGTGAATTCCTCCACGTACCTCTCCAGCGGGCGACCGTCCTGCCTGAGCCCCCACAGGCGATCCACCGCCGACGTGTCTTCAGGAGGGGACATGGGAGAGATCGGGGTGACGAAGGTTCCCATCTTCGTGGAAGTCCGTAGCAGTTTAGTCCGTTCTTCTGTTACAGTTGTTGGTGCAGCAGGGAAGAGAAGATCCAGGGCTTCCACAAAGACAGGTTTATTGTACAAAGGAACAGGAACGCAACCAAACACCATAAACAAGTATAACAATTAAGAACGGACAAGGAGTGCAGAGAAGTGAGTCCAATATAATGGGAGTGCAAACGATGAAGACCAGGTGCAGGGAATCCGGGGATAGCGGGAGGGATGTGGAAGTGAATTTAGGTGTGAGACAGGGAGGATCATGGGAAATGGAGTCCGGGACAGGCGTGGATTGTAACACCTATTATCTTTGGGGTCATTTTGACCATTCAATCTTTAACATCTCTAAATACATGATTGACTTCTGTTTTTTGTTTCTGTTACACATTTTGTAGCATCAGTGTTCTTTGGGGTCAATTTGACCCCAGGCTCATTTAGCTGTATAAAACATATAAGAAATATCAAAATGTTCCGCACATTTGTTTTGGATGATATTGAGGCCATTATAACATGCAATTTTATAATCTTCTAAACATTTCCCTCTGTTTTAGGGCCCTAACCTAACATAACCATACCTGTAGTATTGCGAGAACTACTGATAGTTCACACGACATGGTGGAGGGGAAAACATAATTATCGCGAGAACATTGATAGTTCACCAAACATAGGGGAGGAGCAAACATAAAGGCTTGCACAAAAGCCTTC
The DNA here is from genome assembly GCA_039654625.1 of Rhinogobio ventralis. Lineage (NCBI taxonomy): Eukaryota > Metazoa > Chordata > Actinopteri > Cypriniformes > Gobionidae > Rhinogobio > Rhinogobio ventralis. The sequence goes on from CM077198.1 coordinate 15,248,726, forward strand.
TAAACCATTTCTCTTTGTACTTTGTGAGCTCTCTTTTTTTAGCTCTCTCTCTCTCAACTGAAAATTTAAATCTCTAAGCAAAGGATTTCTGTCAATGAGATTTTGACAGTGACACATAGGAGAATGTGTCTGAGACAGATGATTATGTTGAGGAGGACCCTGATTATGAGGCATCCTCGTCGGATGAAAATGAGACTCTTAGGTCCAATCCCAATTCTGTTTTATACCCCTCCGCCTACCCGTTCCTCTTGCCCCTTGAAACAGAATGCCAAGACTTAGGGGTGAAAATATTCCCCTAAGAAATGGGACACCACCACTACACCATTACATGTCATCATACCCCATCATACCCCGTTTCTTTTATTTGAATTGATTGTCCTGTAACATTTAACCACTATGAACAGCAATGAAGTGCAATGAAGTGCACATCTCTAACAGAAATCAGGCGTGAGCACGTTTAACAGATCACTCACTCCCAATGTTGTTTTGCGCTGTATTTGGACTTAAGAAAATGGCGCTCGTTTTCATGTCAAAAACGTATGAGCCTTCGAGTTTCCTAAGACGATACAGAATGATACAGAACATACAAAACTGGTGGAGCCGCTTTTCCATCAGGCTAAACTGTTCTCTTTGTTTATTAACCGTTCCATTCCGTGCCGGTCTGAGCCTGCCGGTGCAGATATGGTTTTGTTTTCTACTGTGGTGCTGCGATAACGGAGCTCTTTGCAATGTAAGACAAATGATTTAGTTGTTGCCTTGGTAACGCAAGAGTTTACAGATGATACGTGATGTAAATGGCGACTGCGTTATGAAGGATGACCAGATATTCCTTTTAACTGTATTATTAATTTGTGTTCACATCACTCAAATAGCACGGTAAGCAAGCTGCGGATAAACTGGCAGCCAGGCAACACACAAGTGATCGATCCCGAGTAGCAACATTACTACACACATTGTAGCAGCACGGTAGTTGGTGTATGCAGGGAAATTCCTCATACCACTTCGTTCGAATTGTGGTCCCGAAAAATCTTTGTTTGAAGGGCTATCTGGCCCTTCCCCTTACCCCTACCACCCCAGCCAAAAGAGAATCGAGACACCCCTACATGCAAAGCTAGTGCTGCTTGTTCTTGTGTTAGCAATGGTTACTTCTAAAGAAAGACATGCAGCCATTATCGCTTTGCATCAAAAGGGCCTCACATGCAAGGAAATTGCTGCAAAGAATACTGCACCTGAAAGAACCATTTACTGGATCTTCAGGAACTTTAAAGGGGTGTTTGATTGCCCCTTTTTACAAGATGTAAAATAAGTCTCTGATGTCCCCAGAGTGTGTATGTGAAGTTTTAGCTTAAAATACCCCACAGGTCATTGTGTGCCGTTTTTGTGTGTGTCCCTTTAAATGCAAATGAGCTGCTGCTCATGGGGCGGATCTTCAAGGGCTCCAGTTAGCAGTTCTGATTATCTCATGCAGACAGGCAATGAAACTGTTCAGCATTTTACGTTCAAACTGGAGTCGGACAATGATGCAGAGACTCAAGAAGAAGTGACAGCATGTAGAATGAGACAAAATGTTCCTGAATGGTTAGTTGATGAATTTGTGTACCTGATGTGGAGTTAACTGTCTTCAAGTCATTTATTAGCATATTCTGTCATGATAATCTATAAATTCTCAACATAGCCTCACTCCCTTTGTTGCATGTTCTCGGGGGCAGGGTTTATGTAAATTTCAGGGTTAGTGATGTCACTAACCCGGGAGGAAGCTTGTGTAGTCCCTACCAGCCATTTGTTGTCCTTAAAAAGCAATTTCTTTAATAGAAAATATCTCCCTTTGCTTTGAACTTTGAGTGTCGTAACTTTGCAGATATTGTTTATGCTCAAACAGCAACATTACACACTAACTAAAGTTTAAAAAGTGAAATCGTAATCAACCACCCCTTTAAGTAGAGAGGTTCAACTGCAGTGAAGAAGGCTTTAGAACATCCCAGATCTCCTCCTGAGAAGTCGCCACCAGTGCAGAGCTGCTCAGTATTGGCAGCAGGTGGGTATGAGTGAATCTGCACGCATAGTGAGGCCAAGACTTTTGGGCAATGGCCTGGTGTCAAGAGGGGGAGCAAAGTAGCCACTTCTCTCTAAGAAAAACATCTGAAAATTTAAAGGGCTATTTAAACAGTCAACAAAGACACATAAACTTTTGTTTAAAAAAACCATTCTGGAGGTTTAAATTGGGAGGATTTTTTTTTAACAAAACTATGTAAAATGATGTGTTAATGAGAACCACTGTTTTTGTTTCAGCAGGAAAAAACTGGGAATAGACTAGCAGTCTGAGTGATGATGGCAAGACTTCAGCCTTTTATCCCAGACACAGGGCATGGCGGCCCATTAGCATGGCTGGGCTCCTCTCATCATCTGTTATTGAGCTAAATGTGTTTGGAACTGATACCACTATGGGCCAAGTGAAGCAGAATAACCATGATCAATCTGGCAGTCCAATCAAAGCAACTCAGAATTAAAGAACTCATTAAACCAATGATTTGTGACCTTTGTGTTAAGCATACAGATCAATGCAACATTACTACTTGTCACATCACGTTGTGTCAATCAATGTTATGTACCCCTGTTATGTGCTGTTTTTAAACTGGACACCCATCAATGACATTACTAAGTCAAGCTCAGTAACACAAGATGTTTGAAAATGATCTCTTTGACGGTTGTTGCCTACCCAACACCATGGCATCAGTACGTCACAGATGAACTACCACTGCCACATATCCGTCAAACCACAGATCCTGTAATGCATTTTTTAGGATAGAGTTCCTAATTGACGTGATGAAGCGGCCTTGGAGATCTGTTTCCCCCGAGTGATGTTCCAGACACGCTTTGACTGTCGTGCTATCTCTTTCATAGGCAGATGCGGTTAAACGCGGATGTAGAGACATTCTGGATATCCGAGGGCAGGATATTATGATGGTCACAGGAATTTGAGTGGGGAAAGAAAATCATAAAAAAAAAACAACCATCAAAAAGCTGCTTGCAAAGTGGTAAGGTCGGCAAAGTTGGCCACCGCAGTGGCTTTCATCGGGTAAGATAATAGGCTCATGGACCTTTTTAAAAGACATTGTTTCACATAATGACAAGGTTGGGACGATCCACAAAAGCTTTAAAACCCCTTCTTTTCTGAAACTTGACAGCTTTTCAAAAAAATTAAATAAAAAATGGACGCTTAAGTGGGATATACACCACCTTAAGTCAATGCCAAAGGTGGTGTATATCACAAGATGGTAATGGGATGTTACAAAGCATATTTTATTCAAGAGCATGTAGTTCGTCTTCCTGTTATAGATCAACATACATTTTCGCCCCATATGTTTATTTTTGTAGCATTTTCTGACATATTAAAGTTTAGGTCCCTCATATATTAAAGTTAAGTCTCTCCAGTGATGAAAACTGACATGAATGATTCTGTACACGGTTACATGTGTGGTTTCCACTAACAGTCAAAGATGTACAGTATGCTGATGTTCGCTTCAGATGTTCCCTGTGATGAGGTAATATCGACCCAGCAAGGGGGCAACAACCATGACACTCTGAACATTATTGGCTTTTGTTAAATTATTCACAAAATATCTGTCAAGCTATCAAACTAGTATGACAGTTTTTTTTGTAAATAATTCAACTAAAGCTTTGATAGTTTCTCAGTGCACAGTTCATTGCTCAGTCTCTCTCTCTCTCTCTCATTCACACACACACACACACACAAACAGGTTGACTATTTTTGTCACAGAAACATTTGTAAAACCATTAACTGTCTTTTATTAAAACAAATATACATTTATTTCCCCCCAGTTCAGTTGGAGAGGATGCGTACAATTAGTTTTTTGTTTTGTTTTTTTAACATGGTGTGGAAGTTTTAAAACATGGCCAATCAATCAATCAATCAACCAACCAACCAACCAACCAACCAATCAATCAATCAATCAATCAATCAGTCAATCAGAATGGACAATTAAAAACCAATGCCTGAGATTTGAAGGTGTTGTATATCCCAAAATGGTGATGGGGTGTTACAAAGCATATTTTATTCAAGAGCATATAGCTCATCTTGTTCTATTGGGTTGAGGTCAGGACTCTACACAGGCCAGTCAAGTTCCTCCACACCAAACTCGCTCATCCATGTCTTTATGGACCTTGCTTTGTGCACTGGTGCGCAGTCATGTTGGAACAGGAAGGAGCCATCCCCAAACTGTTCCCACAAAGTTGGGAGCATGAAATTGTCCAAAATGTATTGGTATGCTGAAGCATTAAGTGTTCCTTTCACTGGAATTAAGGGGCCAAGCCCAACCCCTGAAAAACAACTTTGCTAAAGGGATTGTTTTGAACACGTTTTATGCCCTCCTCACCACCCCATGCATTTATGTATTATGATTTTTTATCCAAATGAACCACTTTTATGATTTTTATTCAGACAGAATCTTTTGCTCCATCAATGTTCAATAGAAACAAATGTTTTTCTGCAGTCATACACTTTGAGAGTAGTAAAAAGCTATTTTTTTCTTGAGGCGTGCCTTTAGCCCTGTTGTACACTACATTAGTCAAAAGGTTTGAAAAAACTCTAATTAAAAAGTAATTTATATCCTGAGACATTAAAAAAATAATAAAAAAATAATAATAATCTGTACACAAACTTCAGATCATTGGAAGTTAAATTCCTTTCACAGTACAATGTAGTGTTATCTCACCTTTTAATTCTAGTTCACAGATTTATTTTTACAGCATTTTTCCGACATACTGAAGTTAAAATGTTAAAATGGGGGGGGGGGGGGGGTCTAATGCTATTTCATGCATTCTGACTTATTTACACTGTTAAAGAGTTGGGTCTTTGACGTGGAAATCATCTCAGGTTCATTTATTCATTTCAGTCCGTCAAGGTCAGATGTCCACGAGTAAAAACATGAACACACCGGAGAGCAGTGTTATAATAGAAACTATAGTTGTAATACTAATCTGTTTTTTCATGTTTAATACTGTAAAGCTGCGGGATCCTAAACAATGAATTGTATAAAATGCTATGTAAATAAACGTGATGTGACTTTACTGGAGTGCTGAATTGCAGAGCTGATGCAAACATATCCATATCGCTATGATCAGATGCTTTAACTACTGTTTTCTCACTGCTGTAATTTTTGTTGTATGTTTATTTTGTCATTTAGAAGAAAGTGCACCGCACATATTTACATATTAATTTAAATGGGATTTAAGTTGGGATGATTGCTAACAGTATACCACTGGTCACATATTTCAAACTTTTTAACTCTAAGCGAAGAAAAAAAAAACTTTGTGGAAAGTATATTGGGTCTTAATAGTCTCTCCAGTAATGAATATGGACATGATAGATTCTGTACACTTACATGTGTTGTTTCCACTAATAGTCTGGTGATGTTACACGGGGCAACTTTTTGAACAATGTTTCCATCAACGGGCAACCAGGTGAGACCCAGGGCCCACGACTGATCTAAAGTATCCAGATAGAAATTTGTCGCCCATTCTCAATGGGAAAGTGCCCAAGCAACATCGCTCTGCAACATTACCCAGCAACATTGTTTAAAAAGGTTGCCACGTGTATCATCACCTATGTATAGTATTGCATGCTGATGTTCAGATGTTCCCTGTGATGACGTAATAACAACCCTGCAAAGGGGCATCAACCATGACACTCTGGACATTATAAATTATTCACAAATATCTGTCTAGATATTTAACATGCTTTGTTAGTTCGTTAGTATCTTGTTTTAACTGGTACATTCCATATCACAGTATCCATTTTTTTTCAAATCACAATTCACTAACAAATCACTATTTCTGACTTAAGTTTGCTTTGTTATATGTCTTTTTGCATGCTTAGATTTTGGTTTGAAAATAGTTGACATGTCTGTGTATGTGTCTAGCATGAACTATTGATTATATTAATGCATAGTTACCCTTCACACACGTACAGCACACTGGAATCCTCGTTGATGCAGCTCTCATACATACTTCTGCTCCAGTTCTACTTTTCTGCTTTGAAGTGTTTGCTTTGAAATATTTTTTTCTAAGCATCACACACTCATCTTCCTACTTAATCAGCTGCCTCTCAACTTCAGCTAATTATAGCAAACAAGTGTTTTCTAATGTGCATACCACTGAAAACTATCTAGAAACTACACTTTATTGTTACCCAGATGCTTCATCTCTACGCTACCGCTACAAAGAAGGCTTGTGGAAACTAAAACATTGTTGTGATGGATAACAGCATGGAGGTCACAGTCCTTGACAAATATTTTATGCCATTTAATGATTTCAGATCTATGAAATACAGGGCTGGAAAATAACAGTGATAAACTAGATGTATTCAAAATGCATCTCTGTGCATGCCGACCAACTCAGCCATTCTTTGGAAATACACAAGACAAGAGGATGACATAGAGGCAGCAATTATTTTGCGTGCGGAGAGGGTTCATAACTCAATAAGAACATAGCTGTGAATGATTTATTCTGCTGTTCATGGGAGTACAGACATAAATCAGCCAACTCACCTGTCCTCGTTGCTTATTTATGGCCTCTGTTATTTATAGTCCGTGCTATGGGGTAATCAATATACTTTATTTTAATTACATTTTACTTCTCAACACTGTGTCCAGCAGCACATTTTTATGTTGAAAACATTCATTAACGTGTGAAGCGGAGACATTCGCAAGTAAGGCCTTGCTCTGAAAGAGATGGCTCAAAGAAGTACAAGAAAGGACAGATGGGTCAATGGCGTATAAAAGTATCTACAATAAAGCAAAGGAAAAATCTGTTACAAACCTAGTTTAAATCATGTGCCAAGCACTTAGACATGTAATCTTTGTATGCATGCTAGTTTTGTATCAGTTTGAAAAACTTTTCAAGTTTCTATAATGACTCAAAAATGTAATGTGACGTTCTGCAACAGTCTAGTAGAAAGAAGTAAACAGAAAAAACAGTAGGGGCATGCGGTCCATATAAGCTGTGAATGCTCTGCATACCCAAGCGTGGACTCGCTTATTAACACTATGAATGATTATAAATTCCCTTGTTTGAGGTGTACAATAAAAATTAGATGATAACATTTTTCTAATGTAACTGTGCATCATTTATTTATTTGCAGACCAATTGTCATTTTCTTCGAATCTGCCAGTTACGGAGGGTTTTGGGTAAGCGGATCCACAACAGCTTTGGCGCCTACTCTCTGTTGTAGGTATCATTGTCCCACGTTCTCATTGGTTTGCTGGCAAATGGGGGATTTCATGAGCAGGGAAAGCTCTCCACGAATCGCTCGCCTAAGCAGAAAAATGTGCAGTTGATCTCAATCATGAAAATCACATTGTATTTGATACAAAACTAACTAGACTAAATCAAATGAAAAAAGACATAACTGAAACTTTTCATAAGACATAACTGAATTTTTTTTACGAAAACTTATAAACTGTTAAAAACAGACCTACTATAACTATCTGAGATTGTTGATCAATAGTCGATGCGTAGCAGCAATTTGCATTACTTCAGCTTGTTTTTTTTTTGTACAAATCTTCATTATATTACTTATTTCTAATTCTTAATTAAAAAAAAAACAAAAAAAAAACTTTTAAATACGTTTAAATTGACACAAGCAATTGTATTTCTTATTTGTCGTCCCTGGGGTCCTAAGTTGATGTGCTGTACTGTTTAAAGGTGAAGTATACAGTTTTTTGTGACACTAGTGACACCTAACAGAATTACAAAAATACAGCATATTTCGCAAATGCGCCTCCCTCTACATTATCATCACAAACACAGCTTGTGAAGGCATGACTCAACAGGGCTTTCGATAAAAAGTCCAACATATTAAGAATGCTTTTAGCTGTGTTGCTATGTGTCATGAGAGTAAGCAACTGAGTAGCTAACACTCTGTACAGAGCGAACGTGAGCATCTCGCTCATTATAAACCTACTACAAACCCATCCAACGTATCTGCACTGGGTGTTTTTTTTTTTTTTTTTTTACATGACATTTTACGACCTGAACTGATCTTGTAATGAGCTTTAATCTTTGTATGTATGAATTGCATTTTTTATGTATTTTTCGAGTATGATACCAAAATCAAACCAGACATTGGGTTGAATGTGTTGTAGGTCTTATTTTGATGGACATGGATTTGGTCCTGGACAATTCAAATTTCAAGTCCATTAGCTATCATTTTAGCAATTAGTCTTAAAAACATACAGTATAGGCCTCGGAAGAACATTCATATTTTGTTTACATGTGTAGAGATAAGGCGCATTTGTGCCATGTTTTTTTAGCCTTAACTCAGTATTTACCTCTTCAGTCCTTCATTTTCTGACACATAGGGATCTTGTGATTTCATCCAGAAAACAAGATCAGCAAAGGGTAATCTGATCTCTTGCAGTAACACAGATTTGTTTCTCTGTTGTCACCTTCATCTGGAACGCTGGAAACCTCCGTGTGCAGCTCTCATCCAGACTGATAGCAATCTAATCTCCTCTATAACCATTGCTACTCCTGAGGGATGTCTCCCACCGTTTGAAGTCCTGAAAAACACCCCGTGAAGCAAATTCTGGATGAACAGCATTTACATTGGGTAGTCGTGTTTGCTAGGACTCCTGATATTTGCCCAAAAGCGATTATTCCAAACAGCAGGCAATGTCTTGTTTATTGTTTGGATGGTAGAGGAGGGGGCGTCTAATTCCAAAGCCAGGAGAATTAACATGGAACTGTCCACCGCGCCAGTCTAATCCAGGACTTTACACCCAGGAAGATGAAGAGTGGTCTGCCAGAACGAGCCAGAGCCAAACACGCCATGGCAGGATTTCAACACCGGTACTTTTATTCTTTTTGATGTGACTGCCATCTGCTTTTCCCCACCCTCACATTATTTCCCTTCTAAAAATGTGGAGCTGTTTTCCAAGAAGGGTGGCAGAAATTGTTGCGAACTGTTCCTTGTTGCTTTTCGGAAATCTTTTATACTTTGTTGACTCCAAGGTTGCTGTGGTTTGTCCGCCATGGGGAATACATTTGTTCCAAATAATAACCAAGCATTATTTCAAGATTACTCCGACAAATGGACATTTCAAGTTGGAGTTCACAGTGTCACATTTTTGCTCCAGACTTTGCCTGGCTAAGGGAAGTTACTCATGTACAGGACTTGTTTCACAGACAATCAACTTGTAAGACAGTATTAATTAAGACTCTTATGTTCACATTTATTCATTTTATTTATTTGTATTTGTGCATTTATTTGATCAAAAATACAATAATAACAGTAATATTTTGAAATATTATTACAATTTAAACATTATGAAACATTTCTTATCAAATGTTGAATACTAGTGTTGCTATATATTTTGTGTGGAAACTGTGATAATTTTTTTTCAGGATCCTTTGAATAGAATGTTCAAAAGAACAGCATATATTAGAAATATGAATATATATATATTTTCTCTGTAGTAACGGAGCCATGTTTTTCATTTTCACGTGAGATATTACACACTGGCCCAGCACCGCCATTGGCAGAGAGGCCCTGTCAAATATTCCCATAATGCTATATCACCAAAAGAAAAAGTCATTCCTTATACTGGGAGGCTCTTTGGGGCGAGAGTGGAGGGGCTATCGTTCACTATAGGTACATTATTATTATTGACCTGTCTTTTTTTGGCATAGATGAGTTTGTTTGGACTGGAATATTGATGAAATGCCAACAGACTTTGTCTGATTGAGGAGCTTCAGTAGTTCATGAACTACATATTTTATTATTTTTTTAATTTTGATTTTATAGTTTGATTGAAGATATGAAATGATTTTATGACCTGGAAAATAAATGCTATTACTGCTGACACACACACAAACACACATAGGCCCCGATCAGACAGAACGTGTTTTTGTAGTGAGAGGCGCCTTTTTAAAATAGTTTTTTGTTGGCAGTGAGCGTTATGCTCACTGTTTGTGCGCCCCGGGCGCCTCGCGTTTTAAACGCCTGTTGCACATCGTGTTTTTTTTCCATTGTCCAGTCGAATGAATGGAAAGTGGGCCTTCCGTTGTGGTGACCGTTACCTTGATTAGGGATGGGACAGCTGATTTGGGGGTTTCCTAGCAACATTACAAAAAAAACGCAGCGCACTGCTCTTTTCTGAATTGAAAAACGTCAACCAAAAACCGGAAAAACGCGCTCTATCTGATCAGGGCCATAGACGCAACGACTTTTATACTCTACCAACTGTATATTCTATCCCAAACTCTACCCCTAAACCTACCTATCACAGAAAACTTTCAGCATTTTTACATTTTCAAAAAAAACGATACTGTGGACCTCAGCAATTTAATTTGATTCACTATGGTTTTTATTTTTTCCAGTTTATTTATTCTGGGTTGCCAGTGAAGGTCATGAAGATCCTGACATTTATGTATGTGTGTGTATGTATGCATGTATAAAAAAAGTATACGAATCCTGACATAGGTTGAAAGTAGAAAGTGAGGATAATGAGAACTAGCACGGCTGACTGGCATAATTCTGCTGACTACTCCTTATTCATCAAAAGATGAATGAGAAGCCAGAAAGGAGAATATTTAGAAAGATTTTCTTATGCTGTTTTATTAAAACAATGTAGTCTTAATAGGCACCCTTTTAATGAATTTTGTTGGGTAGGTTCTGATAATTGACAATATCAACTGATAGAGCTGTGAGTTCAGTCTGAACTGCTTCAGGTGTAGAGGACAGTCTGCACTTCCCCATTTGAACAGGTGAGGCAGTATTGAATCAATAATATGAAACTCTCACCAGCTCTCTCAGTACTTAACAGCTGCTCAGTATGCAAACAAGCATCTGAATCAGAACGGATTCGATATATTTGTTGAAGATTTACAGTACAGGGCCTTCCTCAAAGAGAAAAGTATACTTTTGCCCCTTCTCAGATGTTAAGTCCAAGTATCTGCATTTTATTTATCAGATCTTATACATTTTTTTCAGGTTTCCAGGTTATTTTTCTCTAGGAAGTACACCTGAAAATTCAGGGCTTTGTTTTGCATTTCAGCAGTGGGTCGTATAAAAAGTGCTAGATTTTTTTAAAAACTTGAATTCCTGCAGAGTTACGATGGAGAGAGTAATTTTTAATAAGACTTTGAAGAGCTTGTGCCACTGTCCTCTGTAATGTTGAAACAACATGGCAATTCAAAATGCTGTTTGATCCCATCCAGCTCTGCCAAACAATGCAATAACTGTGAGACAGAAATGAGTGAATAACAACCCTTTAAATACCAGTAAAATGAATTGACTGTTTTTCCATTTGCACTGACAAGTTAAAAAGCACGATTTTGGAGCACGGTATCTAGCACGCAATTATTACACGGAGCATGTCGGCAGATTTCCGTAGGGATTCTTACTTAACAGAGTCAAGTGTGTGAAGAGCTCAGAGCTAAAAAGGGCATTGTAACTGCAAACACTTCAGACTAAAATGACACCTTTCAGTGAAAAACTGCAATGAAGCATCATGGGGATTGTCTTGTGTATGTTTACTGTTACTGTTCCTTTATCTGTGACATTTTGTCTTGTGCTTTCATTTTTTTAGACTGGCTTGGATTCAGTCCTTTTATTATGGTTGCAGGTACAGTCAAGGAACACATCAGGTTCCTTCTGATGTGAACACAGTGACCCCATTGACCTCCGTAGGCGTCCAATGAGCTGCTCATCACTCATGGCAGGACCTCTGGCACTCTGGTTATTAGACTCACCCGCTCTTCGCACATTCTCTTGGATCGTTCACATGGAAAAGTCTGTTCCTTTTTCCTTTGCTGTGTTAAGTCTACTTGCAGTTACTTGCAGGATAACACCACATTCACTGTCATTCACTGACAGACTTTTGTATTCTCCAGTTTATAAATGTGAACAATAAGCTTTTGGCGATTGAATTCATCTTAGCAGAGTGCTATTTTTACCCAGAGGCAAAGAGTATCGCCACATCGTTGGTTTCAATAGGGCCACGTCCTTCTTTCACTGCTGCCTCGGGAGGACTGATGATGTCGACTTATTTGAGGCTGATATTTTTCTCGGGCTAACCGCTCTGCCCTCAGCTTCTTTGAGAGCAGCTATTTAATTTTGATGCTCTCTCTCTAGGCCCCGTTTAAATGTACCGTATGATCTTTGAGAGTGCCGACTATGAGATCCTTTCTGCTGAAGCCACATTCATGTCACTGCATTCTTCTTCCTCTGTCATTATTTCAGGCCGTCCACAAATCAAGAACCTTCCTTCTGTTTAATTGCATGAAGGTCATTGACAATGATGTGACAACTTATTAGGAACCGCATCTGATGCCGCTGATTTCATAGCAGTCTTTTCCTCTGCACTTGGTTTCCAGGCAATTACCAAGCGTGCTATTTATTAATTTCATGGTTCACAGAGCATCAGACACTATAAATAGGTGAGGATGGTGGTGAAATCCCTCACAATCTTAGTGGCTGCTATTGATTTTTTATTTTTTATTTTTGCAAAGATCAAGCCTCAAAATTACCCTAGAGTGTCAGTCTGGAGTGTGTATGTGTTTGCTCATATGCAGTGGCCTCAAGAAATATTCTAACACTTACTGTATGTCACACTTAAAAATATAAATAAAATTCACTGTTAACAAATCTAAGTGGCAAACAAATGATACTAAATCTTTTCTCGGAACCAAATTCACTCAAATGAATGTATAATTAATTGTGTGTTTTTTTGTTTTTTGTTTTTAATTTTGAACAGGATTACTGTTGTTTTATAGGGGACCTATTACATCCCTTTTTGCAACATGTCTAAGATGTCCACTAGCTGTTCATTGTTGATCTAAGCTAACATGGCAGATTCCTTCATAGTCGTGGACGGGGCCTGTTACATTGTGAAATCACAATGTATAGAAAACGCGAAGTACATTGAGAAACTGTTTATGATTTTATAGGGAATATATAAAAAACGACTGCATGTAAAAGTGAATTTTGCATAACTGGTCACATTTAACACTTCTCAGTGCTCTATTTGTGCTATCATTATTTAAAGTCCCCATTAAATCAAAATGTAAGTTTTGGCTTTTAGTCTGAATATGTTAGTCTTACTGTTATCTACATGCCTTGACATTAACTCTTTTTCTCACAAGCCACTGTGGCTAGGGGTTTTCCAAGTTACTAGCCACTCAGCATTTTCACTGGCCAAAATGTTGTTGTTGGCGGCTATGTAAATGACCACTGTACACACCCAAATCAATTCTACATGTATAATATGACAGGTCATCAAATAGGACTGTTTAGCTCTGATACGTTGTGTGTAAAGCTCCTTAATCTAGACAGCGAAACACTAACAGTTGCTTTTCTGAATAAAATAAGATTTTTTGGTGAAAATATAATTTATTCTTAAGCGATATTGTCATCAGCTATGACATATTTAAATCTAGCATATTTTGTGTATGAGCCCATACAGTAGCCTAATGAAATACATATCCATATTGCATGTGACAGTTTGTTTTATTAAATATCAAAATTCTAAAAGGTGTGCATCATACTTGAGACCTAGGTGAACACTTTACATTTGGTTTTATGACTGTAAGTCATTGTCTTCAAATGCTATTGAAGTTAGAAACGTGTATAGCTACCCATGTCGTATGTAAATTTAGACACGGCCCCTAAATTCGTGAATATCGAGCCAACTTTATGCCAGAGTCACATCAGATGCGCTATGGTTCTGCTGTTATCTTTGTTTGAAACAATTTCGCTGCTGAAATAGAACAAAAACACTGTATGATGAATGAATCTCCTACGTACATCACATGTACATCTCTGCTTTGTTGTTTATGATGAGAGTGCAGATTTCAGTGAGTGAGCACGCGCTCTGAACAAAACTCCGGCGTTTCAGCTAATCTAAACGCCTCTTCTTATTAGACATTGCATTCATAAGTTCAACAAAATCGCATGTGATTGGTTATAATGCGCAATGCGATTATAACAGATGCCTTTTGAGATGACTACAATAAAATTCAACCCGCTAAAATGGCTAGTGGGAGTGACTGTTACACGCCACAGCTGAAATCCACCCGCAAATGGCGGGTTGGCGGGTCTTAGGCCGTGTGTCCACCAAAGCATTTTTTTTTACGTGGCTGGCTGGCGTATCCAATTGTTTTCAATGGGAGCGGCACGTTTTTAGAACGCCATGAGCGTAACGAGGCACTGAACGCTCAGTGTTTTTTTAACTGGTCGCCAAGATATTCCACGGATATAACGTATCATAGTAAGCACTCTTTTCAGCTGGCTAAAAACACTTTGGTGGACACGCGGCCTTAATATCAAGCCCTGGTTATCTGTAAGCTAGTATGCTCCAAAACAATGACAAAATTTGCATTTAGAAGATATAAGCATCCAAAATGTATCGTCTCTCTCTTCTGTCAATATGGATCATTGATTTTGATGTCATTACCTTGCACTTCAGCTTCTCATCAGATTTTATGTCCAATCAAATGCTCTCTAGAATCTAAAGAGTTCCGCCTCCTACATTATAAATAGACGCTGAAACTGCAGCTAAAATCGGTCACTTGTTTACACATTTACTATTTTCTACATAGGGAATGATTCAGACAGTATAAATATGCTTTCCACTGGGGCGAAATGAAGTCTGGTTTAGTGTCATGCGATCCGCTGCTGCACACACAGTCTGTTCCAGTCCAGAGACACGATAGCACAGAGCGGATCATATGCGCGAGTCGGTGCAGACCACAAAACGTATCGGATCCATTTGAATTCTGCACAGAATGCTATTTATTAAAGTGATATGGAGGACATTAGGAGGAGAAACGGTTAGAGATCAGAGGAAACTGTGGCGGCTTTACCGAGCTCAATGACTCTGACCGAGCAGGGATATAAACTGAACACTATTATTGGCTATTTTAAAAAAGGGGAGAGGCCATTTGATATGTCCCGCCCTGTCTCCCTGTTTCACTGGAAATTAAAGGAACACGCCAACTTTTTGGGACTTTAGCTTATTCACCATATCCCCCAGAGTTAGATAAGTTTATACATACCATTTTTATCTCCGTGCGTGCCATAACTCTGTCTGACGCACTCACCACTGCACCCATGTTACGGCAGCAAAGTTCCTGGATTATTACGCAGGAATGAGAGTATAGTCCCTAGCCATATCGGTCTAGAAAATTGCAACTTTTAATTTTCCGTCGGTCTTAGTGCACGATGTAACTATACACATCACAACATGTAAATAGGAAAATGTTGGCATTATTTTGTCACTTATTGAGCAGTAGGCTAGATGGAGCCATTTACCTCGGATCTTTGTGCTAAGCTAGGCTAGCGGTGGGTGCGTCAGACACGGTCAGACAGAGTTATGTCACGCACGAAGATAAAAATTGTATGTATGGACTTATCTAACTCTGGGGTATATACGGTGAATAAGGTAAAGTCCCAAAAAGCCGGCGTGTTCCTTTAACACATTGAATAATGCTGCACGTTTCAAAGCACTTCAGTGGACCTTTTAAACAAATGTCACAATCACTTGTCACTGTTTATTCATTTATTTACAATCATGTTTAAATATTCATTCATTCTACATTTTCTCTCTCTCTCTTTCTCTCTCTCTCTCTCTCTCTCTCTCTCTCTCTCTCACTCACTCACACACGTTTTAAATGCATCTTCAGTGTCCAAATATTTTTTTCGGCCATTGTGTGTTTGTGCATTTGAGACAGATTTTTTCCCTTTTTAAAAAAATAAATAAATACTGAATAACATTTAAATTCAGTTTTCCTGAGAGAACATAGCGAAGCAGACTTTTTGATATAGTCTTCAAAACACATGGCTCCGCACCTGGACCAGCAGGTGTTGCAGCCTTGTGTCCTATTATTGCTCTTTTATCTCTTGGAGAAATGTCATTGTGAAATCAAGTTCTCAACATGATTGCCTACACTCGCGCAGAGCTTTGTTTCGTATTCGTGTTTTAGTTTTTCTGATGACATTCCAAAACCTAGACGGAGACGGCGCTTATTTGTGCCAAAACAAGAGGGTGTTGCTTGAAACCATTTGCATAGTAATTAATTACACCTTGTCAAAAAATGAGTCAGCCATGTTTGAAAACAATCCAAATGAATTAGACTAATAAAGACAAAACCATCATCCAAGAAAGAAGTTCTGGAGACAATCTGCTACTGCTGCTTTAAATTCCAATTACAACTGACAATTTTTATGGAGGTTACTGCATTATTTAGAAAAAAATAAGTGATATTTAATTATTTTGAGATGATAGAAATTAAGATGCCAATTTTTTTTTTTTTCTTTTAATAGTTTTATTGTTTTCTGCAAAGATCTTTTGAGAATGTGTGTTTGGTCGCCAGTTTTCTTGGAACAGGACAGTCTGTCTCTACTGCATAACCTACCATTCATTTCATTTATTCATTCACCTACACTTCTCCATGCATATTGTTTATATGGATCACCGGTATGTCTTGTATCAGGACACCAAAGGATGAATAACCCTGGAGTCAGCCACCTATTTAAGTCAAGCCGTTTTAGGGTCCAGATTTAATAGGCCTCTGTGCATCGAGGCATATTTGTTATTGGAGATGGTATACTTGTTACTGTGGATACTGCGAGACTGAATAGTTGGTTGCGTTTATGGTCAGTGGACCCAATGAACTTTATGAGACCAGCTAGTCTTCTCTGGCCCCTGAAATATCATGTTTGTTTATCTCCAGAGAAAATTTATTTTGCTGAATCATTGCTTTGCACTTCTGTGAGGGCTGAAAGGATTCGATTTTCTTCTTATTTATTTGCTTCATTTTTTTCTTTGTGAAGACGGGGGCCGTGTGGAGCTTCTCTGAAGAAAAAAACATCTTCTCCAGCTGAGGTCTCCTTTGAAATGAGATTAGAAGAGAATGACATAGTATAATCTAAGAGTTATTTCCCTTAACCCAAGTTAATCGGTTAGCCCCCCTATATCACTTAGAGGTCAATGTTTCAATATTATGATTTTATAAATCAACATAATTGCATTTCAAGTTATGGTCCACTCAAAAATGAAAATGATAGTGAATGAGGACTGAAGCTTTTTTGAAGGTTCACAAAGGATGCAACAGCATCATAAAAGTGGTCCATGTGAATTATGAATTATATTCCAAGCCACAAGAAAGCATAAGAAACTGTGAAGATCAGGCCATAATTTAAGTGTTTTTTCACTCATACTTTTAACTCCAGCAAAAGGATCACTGAGTTGAAATTGGAAACTGGATCAGTCCTGTTCCTGTGTCGAGCCAATCATTTAAACCAATTCTGTGAACTGAATTAACTGGTTCATTGAAAAGATCTGACTCAAAAGAATTTGTTAATGAATCTGATGTCCCACTTCTATTGCAAACTCTCATGAACAATCCAGAAGAGCTAGGGTGGATATCAAATTTTTCAGTCAATTACATTTTCCTGTCTGTTCCTCACACAAAGCTATATTGTATGTCTTCAGAAGACTTGGAATACAGTGCAAAGGTTGTATAGAACACTTATTGTATAGAACTTTTATAGTGCTTTTCATTTTCAAAGCTCGAAACCTTTAGTCTTGATTCATTGTAAGTACGTTGAAGAGCACCCAGCACATTCTTCGAAATTTCTGCCGTAAAAGAAAAATCATGCAGGTTGACCTAAGTGAGTCAAAGATGACAATCTTAATTTTTGGGTGAACTAAGTTTAAAAGCTTTCTATTCTTTTTCAGATTTTAGTCCCTTACTCTCTTCACACTCAGATCTGTGGTGAGATGCTGTGCTGTGCATGGAAATTACAGTGCAGAGAAAACACTGCAGCTCATCTGCTCTGGATGATCTATTTCTACTAATCATAAAAGTTTATGACTTGAGACTCAGTTGATTTGATATGACCTGAAGTTCATTAAAGCTGACATTGACTGCGCTTCTTTGTGTGTTGGTGTGTGTGTGTGAGCATCGGGATTACGCCTCCATTGGGCACGTCACAGTCTTTGCACAGCCCTTTCTGACTGTCACTTAATGAAAGAAGGACTTACTGTAACTAATAAAGAATAAAGCAGACTAGATTCAGCAGTTATCATGCAAATAGAAATCCTCCTTTTCCCCAGGTAATCCTCTCAGGTCTATGGAGCTGAGCTTGGAGATTGCTTGAGTGTTGCACTAAAATAGTGCTGCTATCCTAATATGCCTCTAGAAACCTGTGATGCTATTGCACAGGGATACCGGAATGCCCACTTCACACCTCTCTGTGGTTTTTTATGAATGTGATGTGCAATCAAGCTGACGGACGCCCTAGTGGTGTGACAGCTAATGGAGAGCCCTTTAAATCAAGAGAAAGAGGCTCTCGCTCACTGCAGAGAGTGTCCTTACATCAGCTTCACCTGGGGATTACATTTGGGTCACATGATTGCCGCTCCAATGCCTTGGATTTATTCTTTATTTTTGACAGGAAACATGAATACAAGGGATTTATTCAGAGAGGAAAAATGGTTTTCTGCAGAGCAAACATGTTTGCTTTGGTTGTTTGGTTTTGTTAGTATTATACTGTAGTATGCGGTACTAAATTTGGGATATTTACACAGTTTAGAGGTTAAATAAAAATGTAACTAGGGATGCACCGATATTAAAATTCTGTCTGGTACTGAAAAGCCAATAATTGTTTATTTTGTGAGCAGTAGCCAATTAATGGCTTATAAAAGTTTATATCATTTATAATATATCTACTAGTTTTTACTACTAATTGAAAATAAAACACTAAAATAGTTTCAACAGTTTTAAATACTACAAGTGAATTTGGGCATCACAACATACACTATATTGCCAAAAGTATTGGGACACCCCTCCAAATCATTGAATTCAGGTGTTCCAATCACTTCCATGGCCACAGGTGTATAAAATCAAGCACATAGGCATGCAGATGCTTCTACAAACATTTGTGAAAGAATGGGTCGCTCTCAGGAGCTCAGTGAATTCAAGCATGGTACCGTGATAGGTTGCCACCTGTGCAATAAGTCCATTTGTGAAATTTCCTCACTACTAAAGTACTACAGTTCGTAGAGAGCTTCATGGAATGGGTTTCCATGGCCAAGCAGCTGCATCCGAGCCTTATATCACCAAGTGAAATGCAAAGCGTCGGATGCAGTGGTGTAAAGCACGCCGCCACTGGACTCTAGAGCAGTGAAGACGTGTTCTCTAGAGTGACCAATCACGCTTCTCTGTCTGACAATCCGATGGACAAGTCTGGGTTTGGCGGTTGCCAGGAGAATGGTACTTGCCTGACTGCATTGTGCCAAGTGTAAAGTTTGGTGGAGGGAGGGTTATGATGTGGGGTTGTTTTTCAGGGGTTGGGCTTGGCCCCTTAGTTCCAGTGAAAGGAACTCTTAATGCTTTAGCATACCAAGACATTTTGGACAGTGTGAGGATGGCCCCTTCCTTTTCCAACATGACTTTGCACCAGTGCTCAAAGCAAGGTCCATAAAGACATGAATGAGCGAGTTTGGTGTGGAGGAACTTGACTGGCCTGCACAGAGTCCTGACCTCAACCGATAGAACACCTTTGGGATGAATTAGAGCGGAGACTGCGAGCCAGGCCTTCACTTCCAATATCAGTGCCTGACCTAACAGATGCGCTTCTAGAAGAATGGTCAAAAATTCCCATAAACACACTCCTAAACCTTGTGGAAAGCCTTCCCAGAAGAGTTGAAGCTGTTATAGCTGCAAAAGGTGGGCCAACCCCGTTCATGTGCATGTAAAGGCAGGCGTCCCAAAACTTTTGGCAATATAGTATATGTATGTACAGTACAACAATATAATGTACAGTATGAACATTTATTTTCATTTTGAGTCTTTTGTGTTATTAAATTAGTGTTTTTTAACAGATTAACAGGAAGTGTTGGATGACTGCAAATATCCTTTTTTATGTGTTTGGACAGTGGTCATTTTGTAAAATAAGTGGTTAAAAACTATACCATCTATATGTGTTATAGTTATCATATTTTGTTTCATAATATTTGTTTGTGGTCCTTCAGTTCTTTTTTTTTTTTTTTTCTTTCTATTTTGTGAAGTGGTACTGCTTTAACTCCCCTGACATGGCTTGTATAACAGTAGTTATATAAAAATTCAGTGACAGTGAAAGTCCTAGTGTTTTGTTACTGTATTTAAGCTGACAAGATCAGATCCTGCCTTTGAACTTGTTCCCTTTGAAACGTCTCGGTTACGTATGTAACCCTCGTTCCCTGAAGGAAGGGAACGGAGACATTACGTCAGTTACTGACGGAATGGGGGTTTCGCTTAGAAGCCAATCGCCTTTGAGCTCTACAAAACGAGCCAATGGCATGAAAATGCCATAGGTCTGCGGAATTTGCATGCCGCAACCCCGCCCCACGGCGTGGGTATAAAGGGCGTTGCGTGGCAATCTCGCAATATGTTTACCTGCTGAAGAGCCGAGGCATGAGCGCCCGGCCAGTTCCAGCGGTACAGCGGACATGGCAGGGGGACGTAACGTCTCCGTTCCCTTCCTTCAGGGAACGTCAGACGTTCCCTTTCAGTCAGTACACTACGAGTTACGTCAGTTACTGACGGAATGGGGGTCCCAATTCAATCTCGCCATGACGGCTGTCTTCCAGCGTCCTGCGCTGACCCGGGCTCCCTGCCGTGAGTGTGGCACGAACGAGGGGCTAGGCTCAACGCTACCAAGGTACACTGGGAAGCATATCCCACGTGGAGAATGCAACACAATGCCAACCCAAAGGGGGGGACTTGAAGAATACACCTATGACCCGAAGGAGCTGCATAGGGAACACTCTGGGGTATCCAGCCGAAGGTGGAAAATTTCAACCCCAGGCGTGGCAAGGTGTCTTGCCAAGGGAAGACACGAGCTACAAGAGACTTACCGTGGAAATACACATGTGGGAGTTACCCAGCGGGGGAACCATGCACACGGAGGCACCTAGCCGGACACGAGGGGTGGCCTGAAAAGGGCACTCGCTCTGGTGACGACATCGACAGTGCTGGAGGAGCTCAGGGCTTACTGGGGAAGCTCACCTGAGAGGAATAGTGCACGCCTCCAGTCCGCAGAGTGGAATGGCGCAGCAAGCGAAGACACCTGAGCCTGTCCGGTTACTGGCCAGTAGGGGCGAGTACACGAGAGGATACAGGCTCCACTCGGAGATTATAAAATCTTGCGAATGTGTTGGGTGTCGCCCAGCCTGCAGCTCTACAAATGTCTGTTAGCGAGGCACCATGCGCTAAAGCCCAAGAGGAGGCAACACTCCTGGTGGAGTGTGCTCTTACCCCGAGGGGGCATGGCATGCCCAGGACTTGATATGCCAGGACAATGGCGTCCACTATCCAGTGAGACAACCTCTGCTTGGAGAGAGCCTTCCCTTTCTGCTGCCCTCCATAACAGACAAAGAGCTGGTCTGAGGTCCTGAAACACTGCGTCCGGTCTACGTAAGCGCGAAGGGCGTGTACTGGACAGAGCAGTGCCAAGGCTGGGTCTGCCTCCTCCAAGGGCAGCGCTTGCAGGTTCACCACCTGGTCCCTGAAGGGAGTAGTGGGAACCTTGGGCACATATCCAGGCCGGGGTACTCAAACCTGCCGCGTCCCGTCCAGGTTCCACACGGGGGTGCCATATGGTGCCCCGTCTCTGAGACAGGAGGTCCTGTCTCAGAGGGATCGACCAGGGAGGTGCTGTCGCAAGGAGTACAAGTTCTGAGAACCAGGTCCGGCCGGGCCAATATGGGGCGACCAAAAGGACCTGCTCCCTGTCCTCCCTGATCTTGCACAGAACCTGTGCGAGAAGGCTCACTGGGGGAAACGCATATTTGCGTGGGCCCCGCGGCCAGCTGTGCGCTAGTGCATCCGTGCCGAGGGTCCCCTCGGTCAGGGAATAGTACCAGCGGCAATGGGAAGAGTCGCGGGAGGAAAACAGATCTATCTGTGCGTCGCCAAACTGTTCCCAAATCAGCTGAACCGTCTGGGGATGGAGTCTCCATTCCCCCGGGAGCGGCTGGAACCGCGACAGCTCGTCGGCTGCACAGTTCAGGTCTCCCAGGATGTGAACGGCACGAAGCGACCTCAGATGCTTCTGACTCCATAGGAGGAGATGGCGGGCGAGTTGCGACATCCGGCGGGAGCGTAGACCACCTTGTCGGTTGATGTACGCTACTGTCGCCGTGCTGTCTGAACGGACCAGAACGTGTTTGTCCTTGAGCAGGGCTCGAAAGCGGTGCAGGGCAAGACGTACGGCCAGCAACTCGAGGCAATTGACATGCCATAGGCACTGGGGTCCTATCCAGGAGCCCGCGGCAGCATGTCCCTTGCACATGGCGCCCCAGCCCGTGGAAGAGGCATCTGTTGTGACAACAACATGCCTGGAAACTCGTTCTAGGGGAACACCTGCCCGTAGAAAGCTGAGGTTCGACCACGGGGTGAAGGTCTGACGGCAGGCTCGGGTCACTGGGACCTGGAGGGTGCCGTGTTGCCATGCCCATCTCGGGACTCGATCGCAGAGCCAGTGCTGAAGCAGTCTCATATGGAGCAGACCAAGCGGGGTCACCGCGGCTGCTGACGCCATATGCCCCAGGAGCCTCTGAAAAAGTTTCAGTGGAACCGCACTCTTGCCCTCAAACTGGCGAAGACAAGTCAGCAGAGACTGCGAGGCCATGGGGCGTCGCGCACTGCCAGCCACGCCCTCTTGAGGCTCGGAGGTGAGAATATCAGTTCTTGAAGATTCTCCCCCGGCCCTCCACCGGGGGAAGGAGTGGTCCTGCTACCATCTCCTGGGAAAGAACCGAGGTCACCTCCGAGCCGCCCGTCTCAGGACCGCCGCTTAGGGTCCCCTCGGTCAGGGAATAGTACCAGCAGCAATGGGAAGAGTTGCGGGAGGAAAACAGATCTATCTGTGCGTCGCCAAACTGTTCCCAAATCAGCTGAACCGCCTTTCTGCGACGTCCTCCACGCCTCGGCCCGGGTGAAGGCTGCTACTGGGGCCGGGCAGGAGGGGTGGGAGTCGCTGGGGGGCGGCCTCGGCGGGGAGCAGACTGAGGCTTCTGGGCCGGCGGCTGGGTGGAGGCAGCAGCTGGCCGCCGGGGCAGAATGTGTTTAATTGCCTCAGTCTGCTTCTGAGCGGTCGAGAACTGTTGGGCGAAGTCCTGGACCGCCCCGCCGAATAGCCCAGCCTGGGAAATGGGAGAATTGAGGAAACGTGTTCGCTCAGATTCTCCCACATCAACCAGGTTGAGCCATAGATGTCGCTCCTGGACCACCGAAGTGGACATCACCTGACCGAGAGAGCGATCGGTCACCTTCGTCGCCCGTAGAGCGAGGTCGGTGGCCGTCCGCAACTCTTGCTTTAATGCAGGGTCAGCATTGCCCTCATGCATGTCCCTGAGCACCTTGGCCTGATAGACCTGTAGGGTGGCCATGGCATGCAGGGCGGACGCGGCCTGGCCCGCAGCTCTGTAGGTCTTCGCCGTCAACGTGGACGTGAATCTACAGGCTTTGGACGGGTGCTTTGGGTCACCACACCATGTCGCAGCACTCTGTGGACACAGTTGCATCGCAACAGAGCGCTCAACAGGGGGAACCCCAGTGTACCCTTTCACCGCGCCGCCATCGAGGGCAGTGAAGGCGGAAGTGGTTGCCTGGCGATCGCGAAAAGTCAAGAGAGACTTCCACGATATCGACACCTCTTCATGCACTTCCGGGAAGAAAGGCACTGGGGGCTGACGGGCGCCTTCGGCACGGGCCTCCCCCAGATACCAATCATCTAGCCGGGAACGCTTGGGACATGGCGGAGGGTTTCACACAAGCCCAATCGTCTCGGCCGCCCGGGCAAGCATGGCTGTGAGTTCCGGATCGGACTCGGGCAATGCTGGAACTCCCGAAGGAGGCAACACAGCCGAACCGTCATCTCCGGAGGAATCCAGCCCACCTTGTGATGCGGCGATCGACATAGCATCCTCCGCGGGTGCGCCAAATGAAACGCAGGGCCCCGAACGGGAAGCCCCGGCGCCCTCATCAGGCAACACCACGGGTTGCAGTGTGCAGGAGGGGGGTGTGGCCCGAGGAGGATTCGGATCACCCTCAGATCACCCTGACCACCAGCCAAAGTACCCCCTCCAGTGGAGGAAGTAGATTGGGGTGTGGTAGAGGGGACTCTCTCCCCACTACGGAGATCATGGAGTCTCGATCGCAACACTGAGATGGCCATGTTCCCGCAATGAGAACATGACTCATCCATGAACGTGCGTTCAGCGTGCACGAGGCCCAAGCACGCCAAACAGCGATCATGACCATCGAACGGAGGTACCAGTCGACCGCACCCAGAAACGGGGCACGGGCGAGCCATCTTTAAAAAGACGTGCCGCGTGCAGCTCTTTTAGAGAGGAGTGAAAACTCTGCAGAATGCCGAAGCACCCAGGGAGAATGCGCACGCTGTGCTCGATCACTGCACAGATCAGACAGGAAATGCGGAACTCGCTGGAACGTGCCGTAACACCAACACTCTGGAGAGAAACTCGTCTTGAAGAGAAAAGCACTCAGGCAGTAAACTCGGCTCTGAAGCAGAAACATAATGCGAGATTGCCACGCAACGCGCTTTATACCCACGCTGTGGGGCGGGGTTGCGGCATGCAAATTCCGCAGACCCATGGCATTTTCATGCCATTGGCTCGTTTTGTAGAGCTCAAAGGCGATTGGCTTCTAAGCGAAACCCCCATTCCGTCAGTAACTGACGTAACTCGTAGTGTACTGACTGAAAGGGAAAGTAAGTTATCTAACTTGGGTCACCTTGCATCATCTGCCATAAACCCAAAGGATAGCTATATTTTAATGTAACAGGTAAACCCATTTTACACATTCTATTATGTGTTACTGCAAATGGCTAGAGAAATTTTAGGATATTATTCTCTCTTCCTTATGTTTGTAATAGAGGTTTTTCGTAGGCAGACTTCGAAAACTACAAGGTAAGAGTGAATGGCTTACTTTTCATTCCAAATAATCGCTTACCCCTTCCTCGACCTTCACCCGGAGAGAGCTCATGAGTTCAGTCTAGCCAAGATGGGATACTAAATACCCACAAACAAACTTTATAGGCTCTGCATGTCTCTGCGTAGGTTTGTATTCATGGCGTCTGGAGAAGAGAACTCCGGTTCATGTCCTTGAGGGCAATAGTCCAGCTGTCTTATGAGGCTCCATTCACTCAGCTCTGCCATTATACGTGACTAACTGCGTTTGCTTGGTAATTAGTCAGTGTGATTGAGAAGGAAGGAAGGGGCTCTTTCCCGCTATGCAAAAAATCTTAGCATCCCCTTTGGGTTGTTAACTGAGAAGGTAGGATGCTCAGTTTCATCATTATTCCCTCCCACCACTGCTACATCCATTATTGTAGCAGGTATATCACTCTATTCTGTTTTCCATATAGAGAGAGAAACATCTGCTTTTTACATTTTGATGAAAGTTTCAAATATCTTTGTTAGGTCACTTTGATAAATGAATAATTGATGTAGGTCCTAAAGAATTTGAGCACAACTGTGGTCAAGTCAAAACACTTATTTATATAGCACTTTATGCAATACAGAATGTTTCAAAGCAGGTTCACAGTAATAAGCAGGCAAATAACGATCACTGAGGGAAAGTCATCAAATATGAGACAAATTCATTATTAGGTTCAATTCAGTTCAGGCTCAATTCAATAATGGTAAAATAAATATGCAAATATGCAGTAAGTTCAATTCAGCTATAAGAAGCACTACAGAAGACAATAGTGTCATTATTCAGCTTGAAACAGTTCAGTGTAGATTCAATTCGGTTCAATAACAGTGTCAATGCTGCAAAAATGTTTAGTTGTAAAACAGTCGAGTCTGCTATAACGCAGCTCAACAGAAGATAGTGGTAGGGCCCTATGAAATGCATTTTTATTTTTAATTTTTTTATTTTTAATGCTTTGGAATTCAATGTTTTTCGGACCCCAAATAAGCAAGCAGGAGGCAACAGTGGCAAGGAACCCAAACTCCATCAGGTGACTGAAATGGAGAAAACACCTTGGGAAAAACCAAGCTCAGTCACAAGGACAGTTATCCTCTGGCAACATGAATGAACATGTTATTAATTCAAAATTTTCATCCAGCTCCTTCTGCTTGAAGATCGGGATACGCATGAATGAACTTTTCTGCATTTGACATTGACAGCATTTGTCGTAATTTTGAGAGATTTTTAAGATGGAAAAATGCTTTTCCCCTCACCCCAAAAGCTAGAAATGGTTAGACAGATATCCGATAGCACACGTAGGTAGTGTTGTTTTTGGCGGCCTGTTTTAATTTTAGTTTTAGTCTAGTCTTTGTGTCAAGCTGTCATTTTAGATTTTATTAATTTTAGTCACGTTCATACTCTTTTTAGTCTAGTCAAGTTTCAGTCGACTAAAGGTCTGAGCATTTTAGTCTTATTTTAGTCAGAATTATCCATGACTATTTTAGTCTAGTTTTAGTCAATGAAAATATATATATATATGTGTAAATGTATATTAGTCTCTTTTTAGTAATGCTATTCTATTTAACCCAGTCAATATAGTATACACTCACCTAAAGGATTATTAGGAACACCATACTAATACTGTGTTTGACCCCCTTTCACCTTCAGAACTGCCTTAATTCTACGTGGCATTGATTCAACAAGGTGCTGAAAGCATTCTTTAGAAATGTTGGCCCATATTGATAGGATAGCATCTTGCAGTTGATGGAGATTTGTGGGATGCACATCCAGGGCACGAAGCTCCCGTTCCACCACATCCCAAAGATGCTCTATTGGGTTGAGATCTGGTGACTGTGGGGGCCATTTTAGTACAGTGAACTCATTGTCATGTTCAAGAAACCAATTTGAAATGATTCGAGCTTTGTGACATGGTGCATTATCCTTCTGGAAGTAGCCATCAGAGGATGGGTACATGGTGGTCATAAAGGGATGGACATGGTCAGAAACAATGCTCAGGTAGGCCGTGGCATTTAAACGATGCCCAATTGGCACTAAGGGGCCTAAAGTGTGCCAAGAAAACATCCCCCACACCATTACACCACCACCACCAGCCTGCACAGTGGTAACAAGGCATGATGGATCCATGTTCTCATTCTGTTTACGCCAAATTCTGACTCTACCATCTGAATGTCTCAACAGAAATCGAGACTCATCAGACCAGGCAACATTTTTCCAGTCTTCAACTGTCCAATTTTGGTGAGCTAGTGCAAATTGCAGCCTCTTTTTCCTATTTGTAGTGGAGATGAGTGGTACCCGGTGGGGTCTTCTGCTGTTGTAGCCCATCCGCCTCAAGGTTGTGCGTGTTGTGGTTTCACAAATGTTTTGCTGCATACCTCGGTTGTAACGAGTGGTTATTTCAGTCAAAGTTGCTCTTCTATCAGCTTGAATCAGTCGGCCCATTCTCCTCTGACCTCTAGCATCAACAAGGCATTTTCGCCCACAGGACTGCCGCATACTGGATGTTTTTCCCTTTTCACACCATTCTTTGTAAACTCTAGAAATGGTTGTGCGTGAAAATCCCAGTAACTGAGCAGATTGTGAAATACTCAGACCGGCCCGTCTGGCACCAACAACCATGCCACGCTCAAAATTGCTTAAATCACCTTTCTTTCCCATTCTGACATTCATTTTGGAGTTCAGGAGATTGTCTTGACCAGGACCACACCCCTAAATGCATTGAAGCAACTGCCATGTGATTGGTTGATTAGATAATTGCATTAATGAGAAATTGAACAGGTGTTCCTAATAATCCTTTAGGTGAGTGTAAGTACCTATACGAAACCAAAATCTTCTTTTAGCCAAACCCATATCAAACAAGGTTATCTTATTATATTATTGTTACCTTATAGACTCAAGAATACATCCATTCCAGATACGGAAGACGGTCTGATTTGAATTTATAATATTTATTTTACCAACCAAACATGTTATAAGTACACACACATGAATTTAAATAAAATAAATAAAAACATTGAGATGTCTCTTAAGGTTCGAGGTGTTTCTCACGTGGAAGTCCGTAAAAATAAATGTGCATGCCACCTCAGCGAGTTTTGTGATCCTGCGCGCCTGGGAACGCGCTGCTCACGTGGTCAATAACATGATTGTCTGCTGTAAATAAAATGTCATATGCTTGGTACAATAAGAATAAATGCATAGGCCTATTTAATTTAATAATAGGAAAATAATATCCTAATTACTATTTAATTATTTAAATCCGTTTAAAAATAGGAAGATATTTAGATGCACATTATAGTTAAAATGGTTTTCTGTCTTGTATTTTATCTCAAAATAAAGGATGTCATTTTATTCCACATGGAAATGAACGGAAATAAGTTAATACAGCCTCTTATTTACATGAGGTAAACGCTGCTTGGTTATTTTAACATATTATATAATTGCTGCCGTAATAACGGCCCATTTCAAATGTTTACATGCTTTTCTTCTTTAGGACAGCAATTAAATTACCACATGAACTTGGTATTTGTCAAAAAAACAGTAGATTTTTGCGCGGGTGATGGGAGAAAAACACTGACATTTTGGATTCGGACGGCAATAAAATCACAGACAGCCCCTGTAGAAGATGAGAATACCTCATGACCCCACGAGAAACAATTACCATCCGAATAGGGCTCGAACCCAGGCTGGCCGGCCATCGGTCCCTTTCTCGGTGTCAGACTTAACTTTGTTTGTTGTTTACGCTAACTCACAGCAGCTGCATCTTCTAAATAATGCCGCAAGTGGGGCTTGAAGAGAGTGCCTGTGTCTGCGCAGTGCGACCTGATGCAGTCCCTGAAGTGAGACACAGAAATACTGCGCGACTAAACGAGACGAAATAACGTTATAACATACTCGTCTCGTTTTGGTCAACGAAAATGAAGAGACATTTTAGCATAGTTTTTATTTTGTAAACCACATTTTGTCTCTTTTTTTATTCGTCAACAATATTGCATTATACATTTAATTATAGTCATCGTCACATGACCAGCATTTACGTTGCGTCTCGTCTCGTTTTCGTCACGTGAAAAAGGTTCGTTGACGACGATATTTAGTCATAATTTTCGTTGACGAAAGCAACACTACACGTAGGTTCCTAACAGTTGACGAATATTTGATAGCATCTTTCAAGAGTTAGGTATTATTCTAGGTTATTATGTGTGGAGGTTTATGGTCCAATAATTAAAACCATTAAAATTCCATTAAAAAGGTTTTTTCTTTCTTTCTGAATTTAGTATTAGGAATTTACTATACAGGTGCTGGTCATATAAAAGTTGATTTATTTCACTAATTCCATTCAAAAAGTGAAACTTGTATATTGTTCAAGCCACTCTTGAACAACAGACAGCGTCAGAAGCGTCTCGTCTGGGCTAAAGACAAAAAGGACTGGACTGCTGCTGAGTGGTCCAAAGTTATGTTCTCTGATGAAAGTAAATTTTGCATTTCCTTTGGAAATCAAGGTCCCAGAGTCTGGAGGAAGAGAGGAGAGGCACACAATCCACGTTGCTTGAGGTCCAGTGTAAAGTTTCCACAGTCAGTGATGGTTTGGGGTGCCATGTCATCTGCTGGTGTTGGTCCACTGTGTTTTCTGAGGTCCAAGGTCAATGCAGCCATATACCAGGAAGTTTTAGAGCACTTCATGCTTCCTACTGCTGACCAACTTTATGGAGATGGAGATTTCATTTTCCAACAGGACTTGGCACCTGCACACAGTGCCAAAGCAACCAGTACCTGGTTTAAGGACCATGGTATCCCTGTCCTTAATTGGCCAGCAAACTCGCCTGACCTTAACCCCATAGAAAATCTATGGGGTATTGTGAAGAGGAAGATGCGATATGCCAGACCCAACAATGCAGAAGAGCTGAAGGCC
This sequence comes from Rhinogobio ventralis, assembly GCA_039654625.1. Classification (NCBI taxonomy): domain Eukaryota; kingdom Metazoa; phylum Chordata; class Actinopteri; order Cypriniformes; family Gobionidae; genus Rhinogobio; species Rhinogobio ventralis. The sequence goes on from CM077198.1 coordinate 15,278,652, forward strand.
ACTATCAGAGCAACCTGGGCTCTCATAACACCTGAGCAGTGCCACAGACTGATCGACTCCATGCCACGCCGCATTGCTGCAGTAATTCAGGCAAAAGTAGCCCCAACTAAGTATTGAGTGCTGTACATGCTCATACTTTTCATGTTCATACTTTTCAGTTGGCCAAGATTTCTAAAAATCCTTTCTTTGTATTGGTCTTAAGTAATATTCTAATTTTCTGAGATACTGAATTTGGGATTTTCCTTAGTTGTCAGTTATAATCATCAAAATTAAAAGAAATAAACATTTGAAATATATCAGTCTGTGTGTAATGAATGGATATAATATACAGGTTTCACTTTTTGAATGGAATTAGTGAAATAAATCAACTTTTTGATGATAATCTAATTATATGACCAGCACCTGTAGTAATCCCATTTTTAATATCGTCTATGCGTATCATCAGTTTTGTGAATTGGTATGTTCCATTGGGCCTCGAAGAAATATAGAGCTGAGTATTGCAGCGGTTCCTCGTTTAAGCTTGCAATTAAGTGTGATTTTGCTAAATTACAATCAGGCAGAACTTTTCTTGTTTTGTTGTTGATGAACAAATAAATGTAGATAAACATTTGAATTGAAGCCCAGTGCTAATCCATGTGAGGATCTGTTGTATTCTGCATATGACTTCTCAACTATTTCAGCCAAGGACGACCACTTTGCTGAGAACTCGTAATGCTTCTATTCCAATCAAACATCTTTTTGAGGCTAAATCTGTATCTTTATAAAAAAAAAAGTCTTTGCTATCTTTTCCCGTCGCATCGGTGCACATCTCTTTTTAAATCATGAGCTGGCTAAGTTTATCTGCTGTAATTCGTTTCATAAAGTAATCTTAACCTTTCTGTAACTTATCATTTTGGACAATATCTGGAACCATTATCTGTTCTAAGTATAGTCCATTATCCCAGAAGTGAGCCATCTATTAAAATGTAAAGATTGAATCGATTCAGTGTTTTTGTGTGTGTATAAAATGTCAGGTTAAAAATCTGAAATAAAAAAAATCATAAATTAAAGGAATGTTCTGAGTTCAATAATTAGAATAATATTTTATCCTAAAGTGCAGTCTCGTTTACCATTAAATTCTCGTGGGTGAAATCAAGTGTTTTCAATAGGAATCCACACTTGATTGAGAATTGAGAATTTCATGTGAGGATGAAAATATTTTCCCACTTACATTTCACAAGTTCAAATTGGTCACATGGATTCAAAGTTCACATGGTCGCTTGGTTTTAGAGTGTATTCATGCATCGCTACACTTTTGTCCATTTAATTTCGTCTAAATTTTGCAAACGTTGACTGCACCTTTAATCTCAACAAAACTTGAATTTGCAATGAAAGTCTAGGCACAATCCATTCCCAGAAGGTTTAAAAGTGGAAATGTTAAATTTAAAGCACTTTTCTAGTATGAACTGTATTAATTGTATTAATTTCTTTAAGAACCATTGTTAAAGGGCATATTTGATAAAGGTAGGTCCAATTGTATTAAACTATTTTCATTACAACAAATAGGCTGTTTGTCTATTAGTGAATGATTCACTGAGAATATTTCACAATGGGTTAGTCTTTCTATTTTCTTTAGTGCAGGGAATCCTAGAGCTCAATGTCCCCAATGTACATGTTCTCTAATACTAAGACATTTCTCAGAAATTAAAGATATTTGTGTCAATCCAGTGTCAGCACTCAGAAATGAAAGTAGTTATCCTGAACCCATAGGCAGCCTTATGGTAAAGTATGACTGTAGCTTCCCATCTGATAGCATGATGAACTAGATATGGTGTTCTAAGAGAAAGACAAATATTACAAGATATTAAAAAAGGGAGAAAAAAATATTAGTTGAGCTGTGGTTACGGCAGGGAAGCATAGAGAGTGACTTTACTGGATTACGCTTTCAAAGAAATCATCTCTGCGTTGTGAAATGCCTATTAATAGAATCTGTGATCATGGAGTGAAGATCACTGCAACGCCTACAGTATATTACTTTATGACTGCCTATTTAATCTTTTCTTCTGAGGAGCATAATTAAAGATTTACCTGCTCCATATGAACAATTCTCTGCATAATTAAATGCATTCATTTTATAGAAGGTTAGAATGATTAGCCAGTCAAACTGGTTTGAAATATATCTGGAGGGGAATTTTTTTCGTATTTCATGGAGAATTTTTTTAAATGAATATCCCTGAGCCAAGCGCTTTTGTATTTACCAGACTAGTTTATAATACTGTGGTGGAAAGGTGAATTATTTAAAATCTTGTAAATGCTGGCAAGTCATGCCCTTCCTTTGATCCCTGTGATCAAATTGAATTTGCCCCTATATAAAAAAAGACCTTGCGTTTTGAATGTGCTTGCACAACCACCTCCCTCAACCCTGTAAAAAATGGATAATCCAATACAAATAGTTTTGATTTGAATAACATTTCACCTGACATCTCTTCTTCTCAGGAATTGTAAATAATGCTGAAACTACCAGATTTAATTGGCAGTGTTAAAGTTTTAAAACAATTATATTCAAAGATGTGAATGTCCTTCACAATTGTTTCGATGAGCAGAATGATATAGATTCCAGAGCAATTGTGTGTGAAAGTGAATGTTTTATTGCATACGTTTGACTTCAAACTTGTAATATATTACCATTTAAATTGGTCCTAAAATGCACTTGGAAATAAGGTCCTTGGGTTTTACTGATGCATTGAATCTAGTTAGCAACCTTGTTACCTAGTTTTTAGCGATACATTTCAATGCTCTCTTGAACTGAAAACGGTTTCCACCATTTATTTATTCAAAGCAGCACAAGCTTGTTTATTCCAGACCAAAGAGTTTGCGTTTATGGTCTAGAGATCCCATAAATTCAGTGCCCTTGCAAGGTGAATGAAGTCCCTCTGGAGTTCTTTGACCTGTTAAGGCCTTTATTTTGCCCCCTGCTGTTGTCGCCGGCGAAAGCAATTGCATTTTAAGATGTGCTTTACATTACAAAGGTGGAATAATGTCCATAGCCTGGAGTATGCCACTACCGCGAACAGAGCGGTTATTACGTGTGCTGCTGAAAGAGTGGACCGTAGAGGCCTGTCCCATTTTGCTTTTAAACAGTCCACTGAATCTGTCCTAAAATCCAAATGGCTGATGCTACTGACCAAAGTAGGGCATTGTCTGTTTCAGTGTATTTTACAGAAACCACTTTTAACTGAACTAAATGTAAAAAAAAATAAAAATCTAATTGTTGTGGCATTTACAGTGCAAATGTCTGTATCTGTAGAATTGTTTTTGGTCTCAATGTCTCAAAGGTCTCCGAGTGGAGTATTTTGGTGAGCAGCTGGGAAGGTGTTCTCCCTCAGGTCTGAGCAGATTTTATCAGTGCTGGTGATAAATGTGAGCCTCTGTCACAGGTTGGTGGCGAGAAGCCTGTTTACTTGAAAGGAAATTTCTGTCAGAGTAAAGGTCAAGTTCTTTCGCTTTTTCTTCAGGATCCTGGAAGGAAATTGCTTTTGCGTTTAGAGGTGCAACAAGGGAGACGAGAAGATGACACACACAGCATTCATAAAGACATCTCTAGAGTCTTGAGCAGCATTTCAGGTCTCTCAATTGATGTTAGGATCTCAAATGTGTGATAACGGTTGAAATTCACTTCATATCGTTAAAATCGAGTGATTTGTAGACAGATGATTTGTAGATTTACTTACCCTTGTATAATTATTATATATTTTTCTTTGACAGTTTATAGTGATTGCATCTTTTAAGATACCTACAGTATATATTAGTACGGTCAATCGATTAGTTCACATTGAATCTCAAATTAATGTAGAAACAACAAAGACGGTATATGTTAAATATTTTTAATGGCATCTTTTTACTAAGTAATATGAATAAAGGCCAGTAGCACTGTTACCAGTACAGAACTGATGCTTCTACTATTATTAAATACATTTTCGAGATCTTGTGCTGTGATATTAAAATGTGAAGAGATTTCTAGTCGAGGTGAAAAGCTGTCTCACGAAAACCATTTAATTCAGTTGGATATTGGTCGCTTCAGTTGTAAACAGTTGTAAACGCCATAACCAGCACGAGCTGCAGAGTCGCACACAGTGCAGCAGAAATCACAGTTCACTGATCACGTGATGAGAGTAAGGCGAGATGATTGACATGGCAGAGAATTCGTTGCACAACAGAGCCTAAGTGTCTGATAAATGTCTTATCTTGTCGAATGTGCACTCCCTATATACAGAGTAAGTGCAATTGCGAATTTGAAAGCAAAAGTAAACCGTGGGCTCCCTGATGCATGCAAATTAGGCTACATACAATAGCCTGTCTCCCAATATTAAAGATATCTTAGGCTGGGCTGTGTAGATGTAACCACATCTTAGCTCTGGTCTCTGTTTTCACTTTGAATATTGAGAGAGTACTTTGATTATGGTTACACTTATTGTTTGCACTTAAGACAGAACTGTGTTATTTATTTTTGTTGTTTTTTGCTGTTTTTATTTCTGTTTTGTATTTCTACTGTTTTTATGTTCAATTTGTGAAAAGGAGTTAAATTAGGAGGTCTCACACAGCCTCAGTCAGAAGTTCTGGAAGCTCATAATTCATGTACAGTAGAGAGAGAACAGGAGAGAAACCAGTCAGTTGATTTTGTGGCAAAACCTTTTACAGTGCTTGTACATTGTTGTCTTTCATGCATATGATAATTCATACTCAAAGTACTGAAATTAAATTCATTACAAGATGAATAGTTAAGACATTTCAAAATGAATTTTGTCATTGAGGATTTCTTAAAAAATACTGTGCAAAAATCTCGTCTCGTTCTTGTGAACCCAATCTTGTGTCTTGTCTCATCTCTTGAGCTAAGTGTCTTGTCACACCCCTATTTAATAGGGTTTTAAAAAATATAACTTTTAATTTGTGAACTTATTTGTAAAACAATATTCACATAAATCCATAATAACCCCACTTTAGGGGGCTGTACACACAGAACACGTTTTGTTCATAACCACTGTACTACACTTCCATTTTTTTTCTATGTAAACGCGCTGGACGTCTTTGACTGTTTTGCTTGCATCTTTTGTCTTTTGAATTGTTCACATAAAAGCACTTGAATGAATGAATGAATGAATGAGAGCCTGGCCATATACTGTAAAGCTGTAGGATGCCAGGAAAATAAATTAATGCTGCGTTAAAAATAATATAATATAATTGTATATTAGTATTCATTTATAGATCATTCTCTATAAATGTAAGTTGAAAATAAGCACTGGTGTTGCCCTCAGATTTTATACTTTATTCCGAATTTTCTAACTGGCCAATTGGTGACACACATGAATATATATTCTCTGTAATTCTCTGTCATTGCTACAAGTCTCTTAATTTAAAGAAAAAAGCTTTTTTTTCTTCTCAGCTTTTTTCCTTAAATGTTTCCTAGCATCTTAGAATTGGTTCATGGCCGAGGCTTTTAATCTGTGGCATGTGCTGTTAGTATAAAAACTCTTTGTGCGAGTATAATGCAGACAGATTGACAGGCTGAATGTAGTGTGAAGGGCCTGGGGAATGGGCTAATTGGAATGAATGAAAGATTTGAATTAAGGAAAGTCAGAGGTGCTGCTTCCTTCCCTAATCACTTTTCTCTCCAGGAAAGAGCCTGTTTCCCGTTGAGGGTAAATTAAGCTGTTTAGCGGGTCGCCATGTGTCATTGGCTCTTTGACCCTCCTTTTCTCTCAAGCTGAGCTTCGTGGCACATCTGACTCCATGCTCTGATCTTTCAGTCTAAAAGGAAAACCGCAGAAACGATATAATGTTACCGCCTCTCCTATGTGCCTATTTTGAGCATGTTATTGGAAGAATGCCACACCACTAATTAATAATCATCTAAATTGTGATTCTTTGGGCATCATTGATTTGCTGGGAAGTGAATTTAGCACCAGAAAGAAACTTGATGAACTCATCTTGATGGCTAAATTGATGTTCAATGTGGCTAACACCTGCAGGTTGCCAGGCACAGCATCTCATCTTTTTTCAGACGGATTCTCTGAGGTCTTAGTGTGCTGAAACTCTGGCACAGGAGGTGCGAGACATGCACTGTTGCCTATTGGCTTGACCTTGCAGTGAAAATAGTAGAGACATGAAAGGAGAGAGATACAGAAAGCGTAAAGGGTAGAAAAAAGAGGTCCATAAATGAGATGAGAGGATCTGTCCCAGAGAGCCATTGTGTCACCCATGGTACACAATAAAGAACGTCTCGGTTACGTTACGCCAGTTACTGACGAAATGGGGGTTTCGCTTAGAAGCCAATCGCCTTTGAGCTCTACAAAACGAGCCAATGGCATGAAAATGCCATGGGTCTGCGGAATTAGCATGCCGCAACCCCGCCCCACCGCGTGGGTATAAAGGGCATTGCGTGGCAATCTCGCATTATGTTACCTGCTGAAGAGCCGAGGCATGAGCGCCTGGCTGTTCCAGCGGTACAGCGGAAGTGGCATGGGGACGTAACGTCTCCGTTCCCTTCCTTCAGGGAACGAGGGTTACAAACGTAACCGAGACGTTCCCTTTCAGTCAGTACACTACGAGTTACGTCAGTTACTGACGAAATGGGGGTCCCAATACAATCTCGCCACGACATCTGTCTTCCAGCGTCCTGTGCTGACCAGAGCTCCCTGCCGTGAGTGTCAGCACGAACGAGGGGCTAGGCTCAACGTTACCAAGGTACACTGGGAAGCATATTCCACGTGGAGAAATGCAACACAATGCCTGCCCGAAGGGAGGACTCAAAAATACACCTATGACCCCCGAAGGGACTGCATAAGGAATACTCTGGGGTATCCAGCCGCAGGTGGAAATTTTTCAACCCCAGGCATGGCAAGGTGTCTTGCCAAGGGAAGACACGCGCTCAGAGAGACTTACCGTGGAGATACACATGTGGGGGTTACCCAACGGGGGAACCATGCACACAGCGGCACCTAGCCGAATACGAGGGCTGACCGAGCGGGCATGCACTCTGGTGTCGACATAAACAGTGCTGGAGGAGCTCAGGGCTTACTGTGAAGCTCACCTGAGGAGAAATGCGCACGTATCCAGTCCGTAGAGTGGAATGGCGCAGCAAGCGAAGACACCTGAGCCTGTCCAGTTACTGGCCACTTGGGGCGAGTACACGAGAGGACACAGGCTCCACTCGGAGATTATAAAATCTTGCGAATGTGTTGGGTGTCGCCCAGCCTGCAGCTCTACAAATGTCTGTTAGCGAGGCGCCATGCGCTAAAGCCCAAGAGAAAGCAACACTCCTGGTGGAGTGTGCTCTTACCCCAAGGGGGCATGGCATGCCCTGAGCCTGATATGCCAGGACAATGGCATCCACTATCCAGTGGGACAACCTCTGCTTGGAGAGAGCCTTCCCTTTCTGCTGCCCTCCGTAACAGACAAAGAGCTGGTCTGAGGTCCTGAAACACTGCGTCCGGTCTACGTAAGCGCGAAGGGCGCGTACTGGACAGAGCAGTGCCAAGGCTGGGTCTGCCTCCTCCACGGGCAGCGCTTGCAGGTTCACCACCTGGTCCCTGAAGGGAGTGGTGGGAACCTTGGGCACGTATCCAGGCCGGGGACTCAGGATGACGTGAGAATTAGCCGGCCCGAATTCTAGGCACGCTTTGTCAACCGAAAATGCCTGCAGGTCCCCTACCCTCTTGAAGAGCGCCACTTTCAATGAAAGGAACTTCAGCTCCACAGACTGCAGTGGCTCAAAAGGAGCTTTCTGCAGGGCAGATAAAACCACTGCCATATGGTGCCCCGTCTCTGAGTAAGGAGGTCCTTCCTCAGAGGGATCGACCAGGGAGGGGCTGTCGCAAGGAGTACGAGTTCCGAGAACCAGGTCAGCCCGGGCCAATATGGGGCGACCAAAAGGACCTGCTCCCTGTCCTCCCTGATCTTGCACAGAACCTGTGCGAGAAGGCTCACTGGGGGAAACGCATACTTGCGTGGGCCCCGCGGCCAGCTCTGCGCTAGTGCATCCGTGCCGAGGGTCCCCTGGGTCAGGGAGTAGTACCAGCGGCAATGGGAAGAGTCGTGGGAGGCAAACAGATCTATCTGTGCGTCGCCGAACTGTTCCCAAATCAGCTGAATTGTCTAGGGATGGAGTCTCCATTCCCCCGGAAGCGGCTGAAAGCGTGGCAGCTCGTCGGCTGCACGATTCAGGTCTCCCGGGATGTGAACGGGATGTGAATCTGTTGTTACAACAACATGCCTGGAAACTCGTTCTAGGGGAACACCTGCCCGTAGAAAACTGAGGTTCGACCACGGGGGGGAAGGTCTGACGGCAGGCCAGAGTCACTGGGACCCGGAGCGTGCCGTGTTGCCATGCCCATCTCGGGACTCGATCGCGAAGCTAGTACTGAAGCGGTCTCATATGAAGCAAACCGAGCGGCGTCACCGCGGCTGCGGATGCCATATGCCCCAGCAGCCTCTGAAAAAGTTTCAGTGGAACCGCACTCTTGTCCTCGAACTGGCGAAGACAAGTCAGCAGAGACTGCGCGCGCTCGCTCGTAAGCTGCGAGTACATGGCAACCGAGTCGATTTCCATACCGAGAAAAGAGATCCTCTGCACTGGGGAGAGTTTGCTCTTTTCCCAGTTGACCCGAAGGCCCAGACGGGCGAGGTGCTGAAGCACCAAGTCCCTGTGTTCGCAAACCTGATCCCGAGAGTGGCCTAGAATCAGCCAGTCGTCGAGATAATTCAGGATGCGAACCCCGTGTTGCCTGAGTGGCACAAGGGCTGCCTCGAAGACCTTCGTAAAGACGCGAGGGGACAGGTCTAGCCCGAAAGGGAGAACCGTGTACTGATATGCCTGCCCCTCGAAGGCAAACCATAGAAACGGTCTGTGTTTCTATGGTTTGGCCAGTGGCAGAAGGGGAAAACAAAAGATTCTCCCCTGGCCCTCCACCGGGGGAAGGAGTGGGCCTGCTACCATCTCCTGGGAAAGAACCGAGGTCACCTCCGAGCCGGCCGTCTCAGGACCGCCGCTTAGACTGCCGTTTGGCAGGCTGGGGGGCTGGGACGGGCGGGGCTGCCTTCCTGCGGCGTCCTCTGCGCCTCGGCCCGGGTGAAGGCTGCTACTGGGGCCGGGCGGGAGGGGCGGGAGCCGCAAGAGGGCGGCCTCGGCGGGGAACAGACTGAGGCTTCTGAGCCGGCGGCTGGGTGGAGGCAGCAGCTGGCCGCCGGGGCAGAATGTGCTTGATCGCCTCAGTCTGTTTCTGAGTGGTCGAGAACTGTTGGGCGAAGTCCTGGACCGCCCCGCCCCTCCGAATAGCCCATCCTGGGAAATGGGAGAATTGAGGAAACGGGTTCTCTCAGATTCTCGCATATCAGCCAGGTTGAGCCATAAATGCCGCTCCTGGACCACCAAAGTGGACATCACCTGACCGAGAGAGCGAGCGGTCACCTTCGTCGCTTGTAGAGCAAGGTCGGTGGCCGCCCGCAACTCCTGCATTAATGCAGGGTCAGCATTGCCCTCGTGCATGTCTCTGAGCACCTTGGCCTGATAGACCTGTAGGGTGGCCATCGCATGCAGGGCGGACGCGGCCTGGCCCGCAGCTCTGTAGGTCTTCGCCACCAAAGTAGACGTAAACCTACAAGCCTTGGACGGGTGCTTTGGGTCACCACGCCATGTCGCAGCGGGAACCCCAGTGTACCCTTTCACCGTGCCACCATCGAGGGCAGTGTAGGCGGAAGTGGCTGCCGAGCGACTGCGAAAATTCAGGGAAGACTTCCATGATTTCGACACCTCTTCATGCACTTCCGGGAAGAATGGCACTGGGGGCTGACGGGCGCCTTCGGCACGGGCCGCCCCCAGATACCAATCGTCTAACCGAGAACGCTTGGGACATGGAGGAGGGTTCCACACAAGCCCAAGAGCCTCGGCCGCCCGGGAAAGCATGGCTGTGAGCTCCGGATCGGACTCGGGCAATGCTGGAACTCCCGAAGGAGGCAACACAGCCGAATTGTCATCTCCGGAGGAATCCAGCCCACCTTGTGATGCGGCGATCGACATGGAGTCCTCCGCCGGTGCGCCAAATGAAATGCAGGGCCCCGGACGGGAAGCCCAAGCGTCCTCATCTGGCAACACCACAGGTTGCAGTGTGCTAGAGGGGGGTGTGGCCCGAGGAGGATTCGTCGGGTTGGCCCACACCGTCACCCTCAGATCACCCTGACCACCAGCCAAAGTATTGCCTCTCGCGGAGGAAATAGATTAGGGTGTGGTAGAGGGGACTCTCCCTCCACTACGGAGATCACTGAGTCTCGATCGCAACACTGCGATGGCCATGTTCCCGCAGTGGGAACATGACTAATCCATGAACGCGCGCTCGGCGTGCACAAGGCCCAAGCACGCCAAACAGCGATCATGCCCGTCAAACGGAGCCACCAGCCGGCCGCACCCAGAAACGGATCACGGGCGAGACATCTTGAAAAAGACGTGCTGCATGCAGCTCTTTTAGAGAGGAGTTGTTATTCTGCAGAAATGCTGAAGCGCCCAGGGAGAACACGCACGCTGTGCTAGATCACTGAACAGATCAGACAGGAATGCGGAACTCGCTGGAACGCGCCGTCACACCAACACTCTGGAGAGATACTCGTCTTGAAGAGAAAAAACGCTCAGGCAGTAATACTCGGCTCTGAAGTAGAAACATAATGCGAGATTGCCATGCAACGCCCTTTATACCCACACGGTGGGGCGGGGTTGCGGCATGCAAATTCCGCAGACCCATGGCATTTTCATGCCATTGGCTCGTTTTGTAGAGCTCAAAGGCGATTGGCTTCTAAGCGAAACCCCCATTTCGTCAGTAACTGACGTAACTCGTAGTGTACTGACTGAAAGGGAACTGGAGACACTCACTATCACCCTGGAAATAAGAAGAAAGCTTGATTGAAGGGACACACTTTGCTGGAATGACAGAGATACACTCACCTAAAGGATTATTAGGAACACCTGTTGAATTTCTCATTAATGCAATTATCTAATCAACCAATCACATGGCAGTTGCTTCAATGCATTTAGGGGTGTGGTCCTGGTCAAGACAATCTCCTGAACTCCAAACTGAATGTCAGAATGGGAAAGAAAGGTGATTTAAGCAATTTTGAGCGTGGCATGGTTGTTGGTGCCAGACAGGCCGGTCTGAGTATTTCACAATCTGCTCAGTTACTGGGATTTTCACGCACAACCATTTCTAGAGTTTACAAAGAATGGTGTGAAAAGGGAAAAACATCCAGTATGCGGCAGTCCTGTGGACGAAAATGCCTTGTTGATGCTAGAGGTCAGAGGAGAATGGGCCGACTGATTCAAGCTGATAGAAGAGCAACTTTGACTGAAATAACCACTCGTTACAACCGAGGTATGCAGCAAAGCATTTGTGAAGCCACAACACGCACAACCTTGAGGCGGATGGGCTACAACAGCAGAAGACCCCACCGGGTACCACTCATCTCCACTACAAATAGGAAAAAGAGGCTACAATTTGCACAAGCTCACCAAAATTGGAAAGTTGAAGACTGGAAAAATGTTGCCTGGTCTGATGAGTCTCGATTTCTGTTGAGACATTCAGATGGTAGAGTAAGAATTTGGCGTAAACAGAATGAGAACATGGATCCATCATGCCTTGTTACCACTGTGTAGGCTGGTGGTGATGGTGTAATGGTGTGGGGGATGTTTTCTTGGCACACTTTAGGCCCCTTAGTGCCAACTGGGCATCGTTTAAATGCCACGGCCTACCTGAGCATTGTTTCTGACCATGTCCATCCCTTTATGACCACCATGTACCCATCCTCTGATGGCTACTTCCAGCAGGATAATGCACCATGTCACAAAGCTCGAATCATTTCAAATTGGTTTCTTGAACATGACAATGAGTTCACTGTACTAAAATGGCCCCCACAGTCACCAGATATCAACCCAATAGAGCATCTTTGGGATGTGGTGGAACGGGAGCTTCGTGCCCTGGATGTGCATCCCACAAATCTCCATCAACTGCAAGATGCTATCCTATCAATATGGGCCAACATTTCTAAAGAATGCTTTCAGCACCTTGTTGAATCAATACCACGTAGAATTAAGGCAGTTCTGAAGGCGAAAGGGGGCAAACACAGTATTAGTATGGTGTTCCTAATAATCCTTTAGGTGAGTGTATACTGTATTAAAAAGTTTCCTGTGGTTAAATCTAATCCATTATCCTATTAATTTTGCAAGTCTTTGCTGTAAGGTCACAGGTCACAGTCTCTTTTGATTCAAACAATCATGTTCATGTTAGTTATTTGAGTAAACCTTGCATGTCTGCTCACTGAATTGGTCACGCTGATGACCTTGCTCATGGGCACATCATATCACATCATATGGCACTCAAATTTCCTCGTATAGGACTGAATGAGTCTTTCTTTGCTAGGTGATTGCACAGATGATAAAGTTCAAGATCAGTCTAGTTCTGGAGACTTCAGGAAGATGTGTGAATACACTGAAGCAATGGTACTTTCTATGAGTAGGGTACAAAACAGGACTGGTAAATGTTTTTTTTTCCAACATGGTATCTGTGGGAAAAGGGCCAAACTTAAAATTGATATAAGCTGCTTTTATTTATTTATTTATTTATTTATTTACTGACTGACTTTATTTCATTAACTTGGTTTTTAGTGTTTTGGTGATCCAGTTAATAAATTTTTGGTCTGAATGATAAAAATATATGATTTTTGTAATTTTGTATTTTCTAGAAAGAAAAAAATACATTACATTTAAAGTTCAATTTAGTCAACTAAAATAGTGCCAGGTTTTGACCAACAAGGTTGCAGATTGATTTGTCTGTCAGTAAGGCTTATAGTTAATGACAAAGTTAAACTTCCCATAAATTAAGTAAAATTGGGGCAGTCGTGGCCTAATGGTTAGAGAGTCAGACTGATAACCTGAAGGTTGTGGATCTGATTCTCAATATCAGCAGGAAATGACAGAGGTGACCTTGAGCTGTGTTCACTGTGTTCACTACTCACTGCTCCTAATGTGTGTGCACTAACTTGTATAGGTTAAATGCAAATTCTGAGAAACGGAGCACGGGCGAGACATCTTGAAAAAGACGTGCCGCGTGCAGCTCTTTTAGAGAGGAGTTGTTACTCTGCAGAAATGCTGAAGCGCCCAGGGAGAACATGCACAGATCAGACAGGAATGCGGAACTCGCTGGAAGTTAGTGTGCACTAACTTGTATAGGTTAAATGCCAATTCTGAGTATGGGTTACCGTACTTGGCTTTCACATGTCATATATAATACTTTATATTTTCAAGTACAATATAGACCAAAAATATCAAAACGTAAAGATTGTGGTTCTTCCCTTAAGCTAAAAATAATGAACCTTACATTGATCCTCATGCTTGTGGCAATCAAGGTTACACCTGAGCAGGTGTGTGCTTTCCTTCATTTAAAGGTATGAAAACAACAGCGGCACAATTTCTATTTCAAAGCGGTGCTTAGCCAGAGGACAAGCTTGTCCCAATGGTTAGACAGCACACCTCCACTTAACCCCGCTAGGGACCACCCGCCTTCCTGGAAATGGGCTTCCGGTGGGGGAGGCCACACAGACTCCACTCACCCTATGTGGGCTTCTGTTGTCCTCTCAGGGTGTTATTGCACTTATTTTCCCACTGTGATGCACACATTGCATTCTCCAGCCCATATGATGGCACTGATGCATTATGTACCTGCTAGACCTCCCCTAGCATTTGCTGCAGTCATCTTACACAATGCCTTTGTGGTTTGAAACTTTTGAAACCTTTAGCAAGTGTCTAATATTCGTGTTTACTTTTTTTGCCGCTTTTGCATATCTAGAGAACAGGAAATGACCCAAGCCAGCCTCATTATCACATTGCCCACATAAGCACCAAGGCACACAAAAGCAGCATGTGCGCTAACCGCTACACAAACCTTTTCTCCCTTCCACTAACTCCCATATTTCATCTATATTTACAGATGAATGCACAGCTATACCTGTTCAGTGCAGCCTTTTAAAGGCAAACCTCTATCATGGGGTCCTCTCCACATGGTCTCCAACAAAAAGGCCAAATCTTTGTGCGTTTAGCCCCAGATAGTGAGCTTTAACAGGGGAGGCTCTTTCTCAAGCTCATCCTGAAGATAAGGCCTTTAGCGCTCAAAGCTCAGGGACAAGATCACCCTGACTGAAACAACTTGAAAGGCAATTTTCCATACCTTTGCTCTTCAGTACTTTCACTTCGTCTTCTTATCAATTGAGCGACTTGAGTTTAGCCCTCCCCTCTGTGAACTCTTCCAAGCTTAAATGCCTCTCCAAGATGTTTGTATTCACTCAATGACATAATGATGAAATATGAGGCTCCATTTAAATCCCCAAAACCAGCCCAGTGGGCTCATGTTGTTTGTTGCCCTGTGTTATGAATTGTTTTAGTATGCTGTGGCAGGCCTTGCTAGTGCTTTAATAAGATAATGCTTTGACTTTTTCTTATTAAAATACCTTGTGTTTTGATAGCTCAAGTTTCAGATATGCGTTTTATTAGATTCTGTTTTGTTACATTGTGCCCTTGGGCTTCTCTTACAAAGCTATACCAGAGAAAGGTAATTGTTGATTTCACAGTTTTGGGAATAGCAATTGACCTATTTGGCTGATTTACGTTTACTCTGACTAGAAGCACATTAAACTGTGCTGATATTCTTACATGCCTGGTTTACAACTTTAATTTTTCTTTAATTGTATTTGAATGAACAGGAATCACATAAACTCTTTGCTCTCACAGGCTCCATGAAATGACTTCCGTTTCCTTTTGGATGGGATTTTTATTTTATTTATTTATTTTATTTAGACATTTTTTGCTACATGCCAGTCAGTTACTGGTGTTATTTACTGGGCTTTCTTATTGTAGAGAGCATCTGATTGGAGAAAAATTTGGTCAATTTTTTTGAAGATAATTTTTTTTTTTATGTATACATAGTTGGATTAAAAATATTTCAAGTGTTTATTTTATACATTTCATATTTCACATTTCATGTACATTTTTATTTCATGTATTAAAAAAAAAACTAAATAGTAACACTAAAAATGAATAGTTGTTTTAGGGGGCTTTCACAATGGGCATGTTTGCTGCGGTCCGAACTTGATTGTTCCTGGTGCCCTCCCTCAGCTTTGGTTTTGTTTCACACTCACTTGATTCCGTCAAACCCTGGTGCAGTTGTGTTCATATCATGTCATCACTAATGTGCACGGCGCATGATATAAAACATAATATATTAGGGTTTTTTTTATTAAGTTGGTGCTATTTTATATAAATTGAACGACACTTGCGTTTACTATATGTACGTTGCATAAAGGCTTGCAAATTGACTCTTTTGTGGAAAAAGCTAATTGTGAGCCATTCATTTGCCACTCTGGTTGCACTCAGTCTGCTTGAATACACTGCATGCTCACTCTCGCTCATATCCAAGGTAAATCATCAAACTGTCACCCCCTAAATGTGTTTTGTTGAACTAATGACGTCGTCATCTGCTAAAACGCATGCACAGGTCCTGAACAAGTTCACGCAAATCGAGCAACTGCTCAAGGCCACCTCATACAGGTACCAGTACAGCACATGACAGCTTTCACATAACCAGTTTTTCATGAGAACCGTGACCTATTTCGAACTAAACTTCCAGTGTGAAAGCACCTATAAATGCTAGTTGTGAATTTGGGCTTCACAACATTATAATGTGCAGTGTGAGAAATTCATGTTAGAAATTGGCTAAAGATTACATTTATTAGTGTTATTGTTTGTCTACATACACATGTATGTAGCCATGATACCATAATGCAGTCGATTGTATAATGACAAACATCAATGGCCCTTTCCCTGCAAATTAAGTGAATGAAAGAAAGGAATAGACAGAATGAGATTTTCAGTGGGATTTGGGCTCCTATATCCATAGTCATCCCCCAGAGTCATTCTCCTCCTGTGTGTGGCAGACGCACCAGGGGAGAGACAGATAGGGATAGATCTGTATGAATCACACACAGTGCAGCCCTGTCAATGTCATCATTCCCCTGCGGACTTGAGCACTAACTAGGTTACCTTGGATCACTGATTTTTGCGCTTTTATGTTTCTTTTCCCCACACGTCTTACATTTTCCATCAGGATGTCTGGGGACTAATCAAAGTCGACAACCTCCCACCTCCCCACGCCAATCCCAACACCCAGTGCAGCCGGTGCTGGCGCGCACACAGACGTGCAGGGACCGCAAAGTTCGGATTAGTTTTTAAGTTCCATTGTGATTATTCTTATCTGCTATCAAATTAAAGCCGAGCAACAATTCACAATGGGCTTCCACCTATGAATATAGAGGAGTTTAGACAGCGAGAGGGTCCTTGGGGGTGTTTGCACAAATAGGATATGAAAGCCCTCGTTATCGGCGCGCCAATGTTTGCAGAGATAAGAGGCCAGACGGCTGCAAGCCTCCTGGAAGAAAAAACCTCTGTGAATGTACAACCTCACGTCACGAATCAGTATATGCTATTCATCAAGGCTCAGTGACATTGGGAAATAAGCAGGGCTGACATTACTGCATGGCGAGGCTGTCGTATATGTATACGCATTGGGTTAGAGGGTCACGGGATTGGCTGCAGACAGATGTTGATGTCCCCCAGCTGTCGGAATCCGTCATCATATTACTTTCGCATTGTGATCTTTCTCCCTCCCTTTCCGTCTCGTCTCGCTCTCTCTGACTCCTCCGTAATTGCCTTGTCGAGAATTTGTGGTTCTTCATAAACCGGCTGCTGTCGGATGGCCCTTCACGTGGCCAGCCCTGGAAACAGATGTCCGAGTCACCGGCCTCCATTAGTCCGGCCTGCGCACAGGGATAACTCATTCCTCCAGCCCGGCCTCCAGACATCAGGCTCACTCCTCGCATTCATCTGCACTCAGAGCCAGAGAACAAGTTTAAAAGAGAGATGGAGAGACAGACAGGGAGACGCTGGGTGTCTAATGACAGGGCACATTGCCATGCTGTTTCTTCAGCTCACGCTCGTTCCTGTAAACTCTACCGCCAGTGTGCCTGCTTGCAGTGTCACTACACTTTTGATGCTCATTAAGGTCGTGTACGTCTCTCTCCATCACCGTGCGCAAGTCTGTGGTGGTTACCTGCAGAAGTTGTCCTACCACAAACACAATTTTGTGTTTGTTCTTGGGCCAATTATTCATTGCATGCTGACATTTCGGCAATATGTTTGGGGTACTTTTCCACCCTGCAGGCCTTAAGAGGAAGTTTGCGATGATCAAATGATGCTGTGTTTGAGAGAAGGACTGAAAAAGGTAAATGTATAAGGTAATTTCTGAAGCAATTTAATCCACCCACGTTTTCATCATAAATCTCCAGACATAATTATTTTCAAGGACTGTGAGTTTCTGTTCAGCTTTATTAATCAATAAAAATACCCATATTAAAGCTGTAAGTGGTCTTTGGCTGTGTTCCGAACCTTGTTTATTTGAAGATCGCTGTTGCATGCACTGCAGCTCCTGGAGACTTGGAGACACATGTTGCGAATTGTGGGACAGTTGAGTTGGTCACTGTGGGTTCCTTTTTGAGATTTTCACTTAATCGATGGTGAAGAGCAAGACTCATGGACATACTGCCATATCTAGCAGGAGTCTCCTGACCTCCCCCCTCCCCAGGGATGTGATTGGCTGAGGGGGTCTCAGCTTGTTGAAGGGGCAGATTGCAGCAGATTGGTGCAGTGCTGCTGAGACTGGCATGCTGATACCAGGGACACTGTGACTGGCAGCATAATCTAGCCCACAAGAGGACGTGACTCTCTGAGACGCTAATGAGAGCACAGCACCTGTTAGCCATAGAAAGGCCCCACAGGGGGGCACAGAGAGAGTGAATGAGGGAGAGAAACCCATCCAAATTCACCAGGCTCACCAGTTGGAGAACTAACAGCTCTCAGTTTGTTTTGAAGTTATTTAGGGGTTATTGAAACACAATAGAGAAATATGTTACCTTCCCTCTTCTACTGACTGATATCTATCTATCTATCTATCTATCTATCTATCTATCTATTTATCTATCTATCTATCTATCTGTCTGTCTGTCTGTCTGAACCTTAAAACATCACAGCATTTTTATTTATCAAAACTTTCAGACATGAAACTCAGAACTCTCATACATTTCAAATTAATTCTACTTTTGCATTCACATTTGAATTGAAATTCTGCATCCTGTTTGCTACCTCAATTTAATCTCGGAAATAAATGATGGCACTAACAACACCAAATCCATACATTAAGGTCTGATTGACAGGGGATACATAGCAAAAATGTACCTTTAATGCAGTGGAAGCTGCTTTTGATAAATCCAAATGAATAAATGTAATGTGAATGAAATGTCTTCATTTACCAGTTG
This sequence comes from Rhinogobio ventralis, assembly GCA_039654625.1. NCBI lineage: Eukaryota > Metazoa > Chordata > Actinopteri > Cypriniformes > Gobionidae > Rhinogobio > Rhinogobio ventralis. The sequence goes on from CM077198.1 coordinate 15,297,084, forward strand.
TAGAAGAATGCACAGTAAATGTTAGGTATGTTGAACTGGAGCTCATGAAGAATGCATGTGCATTTTTGATGAATGTAGTCTATTGTATGGCGTTAGAATCCACCACATACTTCCAAGTTATTGTTTCTAAGTAAAAAGTCATAAATAATAAAAACTTGCTCTTCCAGAATTTTATTATGGTCTTATTATGAATATGAATTAGGCAGTGCTATATTTACTATGTCTCTTGTTATTTATCTCTCGATGGAGTGGTGTGAATCTCCACAGATAATCTTGGCTGTCCGCTTGGTGTGAATTAAGCCCAGGCGCCCCCTCTTTGTACCCTCCATGTGCTTTTCTACAATCCAATCTTGACAGCCCGACTGATGTAGACGATAAGCTAGAAAACCAGGGTCTCAGCCATTCTCCCCTGGCCCCCTGCCCTGTTCAAACCAGCAGCAGAAATCATATCATCTGTAACCTGTGAGAAAAGGGCAGGACACTATGGGATCTTTTATTAGCCAGCTGACCTGTGTGTATGTGTTTGTGTGAAACACACACACTCATGCCTTCAGGTCTGACCTGTCATCTCACGCAGCCTTGTAGACAAGTTTCTGTACAACAACCTATTGTTAAACTTTGTTTTTCGAGTAGCTTACTGATAAAGTTACATGATGGCGAGTCTAAATCAGCGGTTTCAGTACAGCACTGCATCTCTGTTCTTAAATCCCATTTTGTCTTTCTCTATCACTCTGTAGTACATCATTGAACAAATGAGCCAATTAACAGCATGGGTGGCTCACTTGTCTCTCCAGGGATTTGAACGAAAGTACTTTGAGGAAACTGGCAGACAGACAGGTGGTATTGTTGGAGATCATATCTTCCTCTATTACCTACCTTTGACATATGTTCATGTGTACCTCTTATGGATACCAATGGAAGTCTGTGTAATATGAAATAGGAAATGTCATTTTGACCATGTTATTGTATGAAGGAAGGATTGCAGCGCTCTGAGCAGATTTAAAGCTTGTGGTGTTAGATACTATTGGCCAAATGAGCATCTGGGCATATCAGTGATTGTTTGCAAGATGCTGGGAGGATGTTGACACTCTCCGATGCAGAATTATCTATCACACCAGAGTGACAGGTTGGTTCATCCTCCCAGATAGTGATGAGGTGATGCAATCAAACAACTATTGCAACTATTTTTTATCATTCTCACCGACACACACATGCAGATCCATGCGCACACCTGATGTATATGGGTGTTTCATCAACTGGATATTTTTACATGCATCACAGCAGAATGTTTTTTTATTTATTTTTGTGTAACCCCGGCATCCTGGCCAAATTTGCCCATTGGTCTCTGTCCATCATAGCCTCCTAATTGTCCCCATATACTGATTGGCTTCATCACTCTGTCTCCTCTCCACCAATCAGCTGTTGTATGGTGGGCGTTCTGGTGCAATATGGCTGCCGTCGCATTATCCAGGTGGATGCTGCACATTGGTGGTGGTTGAGGAGATTCCCCCCTTCTATATTTAAAGCTCTTTGAGTACCTAGAAAAGCACTATATAAATGTAACAAATTATGGCTTGGAAATGAAGCACAATAAAAACAGGAGTTCAGAAGTGATATTTACCATGAATTTTCTTTTTCTTCACACACCACATCTTATATCATACACTGTAGACACACTGTTGTCTCCTTGGTAAACAAGTAGACAAAATTTTGATTAAAACTTTGTTGGTGGAAAAAATTAGATGGAAATTGTGCCTGTTGAAATTCAAGTCACCTTCATTTATAAATATGATTTTTTCAAAGCGGATTTACATTGATAATAGGAAATTAATGGAAGAGAGATTGTTATTGTCCAGCTAAAGTAAGTTTTTGATTAATTCATTTCCGTTGTAAAAAATCATTAGTTATTTACTTTGGGGACACTTACATGACACCATTTTCAACTAAAATAGAAAACTCTTAATGTGTTCTGGCTGTTTATTTGCATGGCAACACTGTTTGACAACACTGTTTTGAAATACTTTTGAATCATTATCGTGTAAACTCTTAAAAAAATGTGAATCTGTGAGAATGGTGACAGCATGCACGCAAGTATTACGTGTTTAGTCTATAGGCAAGCATGTTTGAATACATATGTGCAAAGGCATGTAATTTTCCTTTACAAAATAACTGCCAAATTACCTGTCTGGCATGCATAATACAGCGTTTTTAGTCGTTTCCGGGAATGTTTTTTATAACATTTTTATCTGTACGGAGGGAAAGGGAAGGAAAGGAGGCCTTCACAGGGGATAGTCTAGTTCAGGGGTTTTCAAACTGGGGTCCGGGGACCCCCAGGGGTCCTCCAGAGGGTTCTAAGGGGTCCCTAGAAAATTTCAGAGAATAAAAAGACAAAGCAAAAATGGATAAAGTCTACCGAACATTCTAACTGTTTCATTTCTAAATGTTTCTCCACTTTCTTGCCGTATACATACTTTTCAGAATTGTATATGTTTGCTTTGTATCTTTCTAGTGAGTTTTTCTCACTATAGTCCCCTTTATCTTGCTCACTGGGGTTGTAAGGCAGTATTCTTAACGCAGTACGTAAGCTGCTTACATTTATTGTGAAAGTTGCTTATACAAATACTTTTTTTTATTGAAAATTTTAATTCTTCTTCAGGTTTATACATCCAACATTAATTACAGCCAATTTAAGTTAGGAAACAATATGTTGTATTGATAATGTCACACTTACTATTTAACAGTTTAAATGTTTTTTTTATACATAAAAATAGATGGGTTTAAGGAAGGGGGTCCCTCATAAAAGGTTTATCAAATTTGGGGGTCCTTGGCATCATAAAGTTTGAAAACCCCTGGTCTAGTTGAGCCGGTCTCTGCTGACACTTCAGGGCTGCATTGTGGTCGTGTCTAGGCGCAGGTCTACCATCTGATCTGGATACGGCCTGGATCCGGCAGACTACGGTAAACCTCGGGATAAATGTAACAAATTATTATTATTATAAACAGAGAGCTTAATATTAGCATAGATGCCATTCATCTTATGACATGACAAGTACATCAGGTGTTATGGGAAGTGTTTCCGCAGCCTAACAATCATTTAACTGATTTGAATAATAGAAATTGAAAAATAAATAAATAAAAAATATATAGAGAATTTTTACATAATTAATTATTTACATGATTCATTTCACTCTTTATTTAGATTATTCGATTTTTATGACAGATTTTCATAGTCTTTGTCTGGGAAAAATGTATTAAAAACTACACATATACAGGGCTGCCGATAAAGGGGTAAAACTGGACCCTTTGGGGCTTAATTTCAAATGAGGGGGACCAAAGTCCCAATAATTGCTAAATGTGTCTCAGCTTGTATAAAATCTATTCAAGTATATCCATAAAATGTTCATATTACTAATTGAAAAGTAGAATATTTAAATTATGAAAACATGCTAAAATATTTTAGAGACAGTTTGGTGTGATCTCCATTTCACCAAAAAAAGTTTAAACCTTTTAGTTTGCATTAAAAAAAGACACCCCTGGGATGTAAAAGTGCCTGAAGTTAAAGAAACTCCCATAAATGCGCAGGCATCTGTATGTATACATTTGGATCACCATTATTTCCAAAGTAATGAATTCAGTTAGCATGTTCCATGCATTCCCATGATATCGGCTTGTAATGAATTAGCAGCTGTTGACAGTTGTCTGCAGGGATACAAGTAATAGAGAAATCCAAGTAATGGAGCATTTTTCATTACACCCCTTCAGAAATGGTTTCCACTCTTCCTCTGCCTAAGGTGAAGCATGCACTGGTATGGCATCCCCGGAGTGGCATTGACAATAACAACCCAACCCAACTGTTTACGTCTTTCGTAACTTTATTACTATTGATTTTTGACACGTGGGGACTAAGGGATGAGATCTATAGAGTGATTTCCGCATTGTTCTGCAGACTGTACATCGCAAGGCCGGAATTGATTAAATTACTCTGCGTATACTACAGGCGATATCTTGGTTAATGTATTTATTGATGTTGTATATTATTCCTGAAAAATGTTCGTTGACAACAATGTTCCAATTCATCAACATAACATTGACCTTTACTTCCATTTTACCGCTATTCTGCTACTCAATTTTTACCATGAATCCACACAAGTGCAATATATCTAGCTTTAATCACAAATTTCATTACACTGCTGATTACAAATGCTAAAAACCTCTTAATCTCGTAGGCGATTCTGAGCCAAACTTGTCCCCTTTGGTCAATTTGTCAGTATGCCAGTACAGGGAGGGCACCTTGGGGCTGACTGCTGGTCATTTCTCTGTGTCTGACAGGCCTCTCGCTAGACCAGGGAGAAACAAATGTGTTCCGCTCAGCAAGCACCTCTCCACAACCCTGTCATCGGCGCTCATTAGTCAAACGCTGCTTCTCAGCAAATGTGACACCGATCGCTCCCTTCATGTCCACAAGCAGCCGCTCCCAAAGGCGTGCTGTTTTTAGAGATCTTCCAGTAGACATGCAAAAAAAAATCCCTACAAAATATCTGATTTCACCTCCACCGCAGACGTTTCATCAAAAATTTAAGCGAACACAGATGAACAGTGAGACTGTTTGTGTTCTCCGATGTTTAAGTGCACTAACTCTGTATGTGAGGCGCACCCGTGACCTCACATTAACAGTCTGCACAGCTGCACATGCTAATGCCCATGGAAGTGCAAGGCGTATTGATGCTTTATCATTTTTACTGATTCTAATTACATTTCAGTTACAAGATAAGCTATGATCTGGTAAATCATTTATAGATTTAGTAAATTGCAATCATGCTTACAGTTTGTTATGCTTGGAGAAAACACAGCGTGTTTTGTAGGTTCCTATTCAGTGCAGTTATGAGTTTTGAGCCCATAAGCAAATCATAAACATGTTGATCTTTCTTCCTTTAAATTCTTATAGGAAGCACATTATTATGCTGCTGGTTACAGGACTGTTTTTCAACGATGCTTTTATGGACTTACATCCATGATTAGGCTTCGCCTCATACAAGTTAAAAATATCAGTAGTACGTTGGTTGAATAATTAAAAGGCAATCGATGTGGAGTGCATTTGAACTAGTGGGCACTTCATGTTGGTGGTTTGATTAGTTGTTTGGAGAGAGTGTGAAGTAGGGTAGCAGAGTTTTTTTGAAACTCTCGATGTTTCTATCCTGAAAGGTAAGCGCTTCTTACCGGCTATCATTGTGTGTATTCTTGTGTGAGAGCTGAGAGTACTTGACACTTGGGACCTCAGTAAAGTTTTTGTATGGAGTGTATTTTGGTGAAGTTATGTAAGGATAGGGTTAAGAGACTCTTTCTACAACAAAGCTTTAATGTTTATGAAACTAAAGATTGATGTCAATTAGGGGTGTGCACGAATAGTCGAATGTACGATCTGTAATTAATATTCGAAAATACTATTAGAATTTTACTGAGTTGCTTTGCTGGCCGTAAATGCAGTGAATCCATGATAAATCCCTCTAGAACTCTGTTATAACTAAATCCACTGGGTGACGCTGTGGATCGTGTTAACAAGTTGATTGTATTTGATCACATAATGTCGTCGTCTGCCTCACAATGTTTGGAATTTCACTGAGATGAAAATTGAAAATGATCTTACAAAATGGAGTTACTTTTGATCAAATGAATTAAAGGGGTCATGAACTGCGTTTTTTTTATTGTTTAATGATGTTTCCTGGGGTGCACTTATAATGTTAGAATGCTTTTTACATCAAAATTTTTCATAATTTATAAATAAAAGGCATTTTTCCTACCCTGATTTTAGCCTTCTGCTCTGAACGCTCCGTTTTAAGGGGCATGTCCGCTGGGAGACTTCAGTGTATACACCCACTGCTGTGATTGGCTAACGTCTTTGCATTTTAAATAGTATTACTCCCTCTTTTAGCTCGTTTTTACAATTACAGCTCTCATGGTTAACTAATCGTGAAAAGTGTTGCATTATATTTCGATCTATGGCATTATATTTCGATCTATGGCATTATTAAGATCGTGGCATGAAAGGTTGCAGTGATGATCATTGTAGCCGATCACACACATGCTGAGCGCATAAAAGAGGCAGCGATCTCGTCATTGCAATTCAGTTTCTGTACACTAACGAATGCTTTCATCTTCACTAACTGTGCAAACGTGATATAGTTAAGAGATTCGTTGAATAAAACGGGAGTCACTGATAAACGCGTCACTGATAAACTCTCTGTTTGACTGACAGCTGCAGCGCGCTGCTCCAACGATTGCAAAGGGAGCTTTCTTTGATCGCTTTCTTCATAGAATTTAATCACTGTTAAATAACAGATTATTTCCATCCTCCTAAGAGAAACACCGCAAGTTGATGTTTAGTCACTGGTCTGATTTACTGACAAAGGACATCTGACTACATGAATCATCACATTTCAGATCAAGCATTAGAATGTTACTTACATGTTGCATTACTGTTGAACCCAGTCACTGCACAATATTTTGTAATCCGGCATGTTTATTGCTTTTTAGCTCGATGGTTTAACATTAGGCCTAGGCGCGAATCGGTGGGCGGGGCTAAACAGGCAATGATGAAGTAGGCGTTGATATTCTTTCTGCTGAGGCGGTGCTTGCCTCCCTTTGACGTCATAGATCCCCACTTTGAAAAACCTGTCGTTTGCTGGGCCTGGTGTCTATAAAAGATTTCTTTGACTAACAAGGAAGTTTTCAGCTCTGAAACTTACAGGATATTCTTATATTACCATGACCTTTTATATATCAAAAGCTCAAGGGAAAGTTGATTTCTCAATTTATCACCCCTTTAATTAAATTGAGTTAACGAATTATCATGACCACAATGAGAAATCACATGGAATCCAAACACCAGGATGAGGAAAGACCGCTGTCCGTCACTCACGAGTACAGGTAAGAGCAGCTGTACCCCGAGTGAGATAATTTTGTAGCCTATGTCTTGAGAACATTTTGCTATCATATGTTTTCTTTAAGTTAAGTTGAGGATTTAAGAACAGAAAAAACAAAGTGCTGTTAGAAACTTCTCTTAACACCGTATTCTTTGTGTCTCTGCAACGTCTGTCAGCTGAGCGCGTTTTCTCACCCGAGAATAATATCATCCACATGATATTATTGTTCCCTTTCAGTCGGTCACGTTCGACGTACGTCGGACGTCACCGACGAATTGGGATCACTTCTGGGAGCCCCTATCAACTTTGAGATATAGAGAACGGGCCAATGGCCATTGGCGTGCGAGATTTGCATCTCGCGCTCCGCCCCGCGCTGCGGGTATAAACAGGAGGCGAATGCAGCGCACTATTGTCATTCACTTCGGAGCCGAACACGGTGTTGATGAAGGAGACTGTTCCTGCTTCAGCAGAAAGAGAGAGAACGAGAGAAGATGCTTCTTTGAGTGCTGGGAGAGAAGGCACGATCAGCGGCGGCCGCGAGCTCACTGATACAGTGATAAACTGCTGTTTTTACAGCACTGTTGGTTTGGTGAGGGCGTTCCCAACGGTGAGTGCATACACAGGCTGCACTACTCTCTTGTGTTTTGCCGCGGTCGTTCCTGGGTGCTTCAGCACATTTAAAAGAGCTTTCTTCTAAAAGAGCAGCGTGGGTGTGATACTGCGTCTTTTTCAAGACGTCATTCCACCCGTGCGTTTCTGGATGCGGTTGTTTCCTGTCCTTTGACGGCCACGATCCCTCTCGCATAAGCATGTTGAGATTGCGTTCGTGGGTGATCCATGTTCTCTCAGGAGAACAGGATCCCGTCGGCGCGTTGTTCGTCTCGCCTTCCTCGTGAGGGTTTGAGTGTTCAGCGCGCCGTGTGCCGTCTAGCTGCCGGCTGACAGCGCGGGTTGTCACGGCAACCCAGCGCGTCACTCGGCGCTTTAGATGCGCGGTCGAGACTTAACCTCAAACGGGGTTGAGTCCCTTCGCCTATTCCCCGATCTAGTTTCTTTTCTGGTGCACCAGAAAGGGGCTACTTCGGCTAATAAGCCTTGGTGACCTGAGGATTACAGTGGGGCTTCCCTGCCGAGTACATCTCCGTGGGCCCTCACTCCTCTATCGCATCGCAAGCATGCTGAGACTGTGTTCGTGGGTGGTTCATGTTTTCTCATGAGAGCATGACCACGTCGGCGCGTTGTTCGTCTTGCCTTCTTCATAGGGGCTTGAGTGTTCAGCGCGCCGTGTGCCGTCTCGACGGCCACGCTCACAGTCTTGCATGTCTGCTGTTTAGCTTACAGGTGGGATTGCTGGTTCCTAAAAAAAAAATAATAAAAAAAATAAATAAATAAATAAATAAAGGGGACCTAGCGTTTCATCTGAGGCTCTAGCAGAGGACAGCTGTCAATCGCTGCATCGGAGAGAGGGCTGTTATAAGCTGGAAATGAAGATGATGCTGAGTTTCCCACTATAATGGTGTGTGCTCATGCTGAATCAGATTCAGACTTGACAGCCATGCTTTCCTGGGTGGCTGAGGCGTAGTGCAACGCGTAAATCGCCTTGCCCGCCCCCTTGCCTTTTTCCCGGATGTGCATTGGAAAGCTTTGGCAGTGTGGAACTATTTGGTGCCAAAATATGGGGTGCCAATGGTGCCATAATCTGGATAAAGTTTTCCTCTCTCTCACTACCCTCATCGGTGAGGTGGCAGTGCCACTGGCAGGCCACCTCCGCCCTGCGCTCTTAGTGCACGAGGGTAGTTCTGAGCTGAGGTTGAGCTGCGCACAGTGACTGATTTACATTTAAAGTCACAGCGCTGGCCCTTGGCCAGACGATGTCCACCCTGGTCCAGAAACACCCTTGGGCTACCTTGCAGGGGTGTGAGACGTCGCCAGAGTACGCTCTCTCGATGTTCACATCTCACAAGGTGACCCTTTTCGGCGACACTGTCGGTGACTGTGCAGCAGTCCTCCACAGTGCAAAGCAGATGGAACCCCTCAGTCTGCTCGCCATGGGCATCCCACGATGCTACCCGTCTTGGCTGCCAGTCAGCTGAGACGGGTGACCTGGACTTGGTTGAAGCTGCTCTTCCCCGGAGGAGGGCCGGTTGGAGAATGCTAAATTTTGTTCCGCCACCGGTGTTACAGCCAGTGGTACCCAAATTCTTAAGAGCAGTTCCAATACCTCTGGGTCTCGGGAGTTCAGGAATGGCAGCGTGTGACGCTATGAAGCCGCGCCGCTCTCATTCCCCTCCCCACAAGAGGGCGAGAATGGCAGTGTGCGACGCCGGGAGGCCTCGCCACTCTCATTCCCCTCTTCTCAGCGGTGTGAGGATGGCAGTGCGCGACGCTATGCCTCGCCACTCTTGTTCCCCGCTGAGGAAGGAGGTGAGGTAGGCAGTGTGTGACGCCAGAAAGCCTTGCCACTCTCTGCCCCTCCTTCAGTCGCCAGCGGACCGCAGCGTATGGCTTGAGAACGCTACCATGCCTTCTCTCATACCCTCCGTCCAACTGTGGGGGCAGGTAGGTGCTGCGTGCGCACTCAGACCCCACTTCAGGACACTGTGCCTCTTGGGTCGGGTCCCTGCCCTCCACTTCGCTGCCCTACTGCGGGTACGTCTGTGGGGCGGGTGTGTTCATGGTACGGTTTCCGGAAGCCTAGCTAGCACTTCCGGGATGGTCCCGCTGACTCACCTGCACCACCAGGCTCGGCTATGCGATTCAGTTCGCACGGCATCCTCCCAAGTTCTGGGCGTCCACTTCACTGTTGTGTGGAGCTGCGACGCCCATCTTGTGGAAAGAGATCGAAGTCCTACTGGCGAAGGACGCGATTGGAGCCGGTCCCTCCAGCCGACATGAAGTTAGGGTTTTATAACTCCTACTTCATTGTGCCAGAAGAAAAGCAGTGGGTTATGACCAATCTTGGACCTGTGAGACCTGAACCGGGCCCTTCACAAACCGCCCGTTCAGATGTTGACGCAGAAGCGCACTTTCGAGTACATCCGTCCCCAAGATTGGTTTGCAGCGATCGACCTGAAGGTCATTCCCTTCAGGACTGTCCCTGTTGTGTGAATACAGAGAAACGGTGATCAGTCACCTCAGCCTGTTGGGACTTCGGGTCAACTGGGGAAAGAGCAAACTCTGCCCTGTGCAGAGGATCTCTTTTCTCGGTATGGAGCTGGACTTGGTCAATCTGACAGCGCGTCTCACAGAGGAGCGTGTCCAGTCGTTGTTGAACTGCTTGAATTCGTTCAAATGCAGGACAGCGGTACCACTGAAACATTTTCAGAGGCTCCTGGGGCATATGGCATCCGCAGCCGCTGTAACGCCGCTCGGATTGCTTCATATGAGACCGCTTCAATGCTGGCTACACGACCGAGTCCTGAGATGGCCGTGGCACAGCGGATCCCTCCGTGTCCCCGTGACTCCGAGGTGCCGCCAAACCTTCAGCCTGTGGTCGGACCCTTCGTTTCTACGGGCAGGAGTTTCCTTAGAACAAGTGTCCAGGCATGTTGTTGTCTCCACAGATGCCTCATCCACCGGCTGGGGTGCCACGTACAACGGGCTTGCAGTTTCGGGTCTGTGGACGGGGCCTCAACTGCAATGGCATATCAATTGCCTCGAGTTGTTAGCAGTTCGTCTTGCGCTGGGCCGCTTCAAAACGCCGCTACTAGGCAAGCACGTTCTGGTCCGTACGGACAACACTGTGGCCGTTGCGTACGTCAACAAACAGGGTGGTCTACGCTCCCGTTGCATGTCTCAACTCGCCCGCCATCTCCTCCTATGGAGTCAGAAGCATCTGAGGTCGCTTCGTGCCATTCACATTCCGGGCCTGCTCAATCGTGCGGCCGACGAGCTCTCACGACAGCCAGTGCTCCCCGGAGAGTGGAGACTCCATCCCCAGGTGGTCCAGCTGATCTGGAGTCGCTTCGGGACCGCACAGGTAGACCTGTTTGCCGCCCCGGACACGACCCACTGCCAGTTGTTTTATTCCCTGACCGAGGGGACCCTCGGCTCGGATGCGCTGGCACACAGCTGGCCCCGGGGCCTACGCAAGTATACGTTTCCCCCAGTGAGCCTTCTTGCACAGACTCTGTGCAAGGTCAGGGAGGATGAGGAGCAAGTCCTGTTGGTTGCTCTGTATTGGCCCAACTGGACTTGGTTCTCGCGACAGCTCCTCCCTGGCCCATTCCTCTGAGGAAGGACCTCCTGACTCAGAGACGGGGCACCCTATGGCACCCGCGTCCGGTGTCTGGTCCCTGGACGGGACGCGGAGGTTCTAGGTGGCCTATCACAGGCTGTGGTAGACACCATCACTTCCGCTAGAGCTCCCTCTACGAGGCACCTCTATGCGTTGAAGTGGAACCTGTTCGTCGACTGGTGTTCTTCTCGCTGAGAAGACCCCCGGAGATGTTCGGTCGGTTCTGTGCTTTCCTTCCTACAGGACGGGTTGAAGCGAAGGCTGTCTCCCTCCACCCTCAAAGTCTATGTTGCCGCTATTGCCGCTAATCATGACATGGTAGGTGGTAAGTCTCTAGGGAAGCACGATCTGATCGTCAGGTTCCTGAGGGGGGCGAGGAGACTAAAACCACCTCGCTCTCCCTCTATACCCTCTTGGGACTTAACTCTGGTGCTAACCGCACTGCAGAGGGCGCCTTTTGAGCCTTTGCAGTCAGTTGAGTTAAAAATCCTGTCTCTGAAGACAGTACTCCTGACTGCATTGGCCTTTATCAAGAGGGTAGGGGACCTGCAGGCATTTTCGGTCGACGAATCGTGCCTGGAATTCGGGCCCGGTAACTCTCATGTAATCCTGAGACCCCGGCCCGGATTTATGCCCAAGGTTCCCACCACTCCCTTCCGGGACCAGGTGGTGAGCCTGCAAGCGCTGCCTTCGGAGGAGGCAGACCCAGCCCTAGCTTTTCTCTGTCTAGTCCACGCTCTGCGGACTTACGTGGACAGAACGCAAAGCTTCAGGACCTCAGAACAGCTCTTCGTCTGTTATGGAGGCCAGCAGAAGGGAAAGGCTGTCTCCAAGCAGAGGATGGCCCACTGGATAGTGGATGCCATCGTCTTGGCGTACCAAACTCAAGACGTGCCCTGCCTGCTCGGGTTAAGAGCCTACTCCACTAGGGGTGTAGCTTCTTCCTGGGCGTTGGCTCGTGGCGCCTCGCTGACAGATATTGTAGAGCTGCGGGCTGGGCGACACCTAACACGTTCGCTAGATTTTATAGCCTCCGTGTAGAGCCGGTATCTTCCTGTGTGCTCGCTTCCCATAGTCAGTAACACCGAAGTGCCCGTTCTAAGTGTCGGCTTGCTGCGCCACTCCCTTCCCTTTGGAACGGATACGTGCGCTTATATGCTCCAGTTGAGTTCCCCAGAACGGCGAACCCTGTTGAGTCCTCCGCAACCCGCGGCAGTCGGATGTGGCGGAGCGTCCGACGCCAGGTCTAACACTCGTATGCATTGGTGGAACTTGTGTTAGGCTGGGTTTCATATGTTGTGACCCCCACGGTGGTCCCATATGTGTATTCTTCCACGGTACGGCTCCCTACGGCGAGCCCGTGTCTTTCCCTCGGCAGAGCTCTCTGCCGTCTCAGTTAGGTGTTGTTCCCCCGCCTGTTTGGCCGGGGCCACCCCTGGGACTTCCGTATGTTGCACTGCCCACGGCCAGTCCATACGTGTATTTTCCACATGGTAACTCCCTTCGGGCATGATGTGGCTTCCGCAGCGTCCCTCTGGGCACGCTTTCCCAGCGTTATCCAATAGTCTGCTGAAGTGGGTCTTGCGGAACAGCAGTGTGACTTCCCTGCGTGAATTCCCCGCCCGGAACAGACGGGGTCTGAGGGGCTCTCGCTGGGCGCTGGAAGTGGTAGTAACTGTGGCGTTTTCCAAAGGGATCCCAATTCGTCGGTGACGTCCGACGTACGTCGAACGTGACCGACTGAAAGGGAACGTCTCGGTTACGTATGGTAACCCTCGTTCCCTGAAGGAGGGAACGGAGACGTACGTCCCGTCGCCACAGTTGCTGTACCATCACTGCATGGCTGAGTCACTAGTTCGGCTCCTCAGTGAAAAACAATAGTGCGCTGCATTCGCCTCCTGTTTATACCCGCAGCGCGGGGCGGAGCGCGAGATGCAAATCTCGCACGCCAATGGCAATTGGCCCGTTCTCTATATCTCGAAGTTGATAGGGGCTCCCAGAAGTGATCCCAATTCGTCGGTGACGTCCGACGTACGTCTCCGTTCCCTCCTTCAGGGAACGAGGGTTACCATACGTAACCGAGACGTTTTCCTCAACATGAAAATGTGAAACAATATAAACACGAAAACCATATACTGACTCGAGTGTATATGAACCATAACTACTGCTACTACTATAAATAAAAAATAATTGTTACCTTAAAGGGCACCTATTATGCCCCTTTTTACATGATGTAATATAAGTCTCAGGTGTCCCCAGAGTGTGTCTGTGAGGTTTCAGATCTAAATTCCTAACAGATCATTTAATATACCATTTTGAAAATGCCAATTTTTGAGGTTGAGAAAAATGAGCAGTTTTGTGTGTCTCATTTAAATGCAAATAAGCTGCTGTTCCCCACCCCAGAGGGCGGAGCCTTCACAGCTCTCAACGCCAATGAAAACTGAAACATGATACATCTGTTTAGTTTTGATCCTCTCTATTGCGGACACGCCCACGTGACATTGCAGTTCTTCATCATCATGAAATTTTATCATCTGAATGCGTTTTAAAGCCATATCACTGTCACCTTGAGCACACACACCCGACGCATGCGCACAGAGCTGGATGTAGGTGCGTCCGTGAGTATTAAACTACTAGACTAGTTCTCTTTCATGTGTTATTGCAATTAAACTGTCAAATGCACACAAGGTTATGTCAGAAACACACAAAGTTCACATGAAAACAGTGGGTTATGTCTTTGCACGTATGCAGCAAGTACAGAAATCCAGTGTGTATAATAGATCTGTGTAACGTTACTAAAATGAAAGCAGTGTAATATACAGTACCTACTGCTATATCAGCTGTTAATATGAATCAAACAACAAAAGATAAACAGAAAATCACTCACGACTCTTGACTGAATGAACTTTAGTAGCTTTATTAAGAACACATTTCTTACTTGAATGCTGCTGTTAAATGCTCTGGGAGGAGATAAACATGGCGGACTTTGTACAGCTCTCTGAGGGCGGGGTCTATGCTAATATGGCAGTGTGCATCAACACTCGTGGGCGGGGCCTGTAAAATGTGACATCACTTTGCCAGGAATCTGAGACACTGTTTATGATTTATGGGGATTTAAAAAAAAGGAGTGGGTGGATTTTTACCATTATAGGGTGGTTGTGTAGACACACTGCCAACACACATTTATGTTCAAACACCATGTAAAAGTGAATTTTGCATAATAGGTGCCTTTTAACCCTTTAATCGTCCCTTAAATAGGGTTTACATATATCCTTGGGGTCAGATAGACCCCAAACTTTACGGAGCGATTGCATAAGGAAATATAAAAAAATTTATATGATAAACTATCTACACTATAATTTCTCTTATTTACTTCTCAACTATGCATTTATGCTGTTTTTGTGGATATTTGGTAGTTTTTTACCTATTTACTGCACAATTACTTAACTACGGCATAAATTAGCTTATGAAAAATGTAATCTTAATTAAATATAAATTGCATTTGGACATTGCTCTATGTGTTAGGGATAGAATACTGCCATCTACAGGTTTGTGGAAAAACTTTAGGAATTATAGTTAAAGAAAGAAAGTGCAATGACCACATATATCCACTAGAGGTCAATAGGGACTAATTTAATTTTCACTTCATTTTTTTTTTGATGCTTCAACTTCTCAGAGTAGCATCTGCCTGCAAACCCCGGAGGCTGCATTTTCAGGACCGCATTTCTTAGGACCGCAGTTCTAGGATCCTATGATTTAGTTGTTTAATTTGTATTGTCCTAACCAACTCCTAGCCCTAAACCTACCCATTGGTAACCCTGTTGAAATATTTAAATTAATTTAAGTAATTCAGTTTAAAATGGCCTTGCCTGCTGTTTTGTTAAAAAATAAGGTGGAAAAAATTGGAACCAGGTCTCCTCTGTTGGAGTACAGTTGGCTAGATGGGGCTGTCACAAAAAAAACTAGGGTCCTAGAAATGCAGTCCTGAAACTGCGGAGGTGCTAAAAGTGCAGCCTCCGGTACTGCAGGCAGATAATATTGACTTCTCCTCACAATTTTATGATATATATTTTGTGAATATATATTTAAACATTCTAAAATACATTCAAAATCTGTATTGTTGTATTTATTTTTGTTGTTGTCTGATATATTTTGAATTGTTTGCTTTTGCAAATTATTATACATAAATTTGCAGAAATGTTACAAGTCACCACTAAAAGACATGACGGTAATCACATACTATTTATTTCAGAAAATTATTTATCACAAATTATAATTTGTTTTTAGAAGAGATTAATTTTTTAAAAGTAAATAAATCCAGCACAATACAAAACAAAACAACAGCACCAATAATACATCAAACAGTAAACTTTCTCAGAGTGCAAAAGGTTAGCTGCCTTTCATCTTTCTTTTATCTGCCCTTTTCTCTCTCTTTCTGTGTGTGTGTGTGTGTGTGTGTGTGTGTGTGTGTGTGTGTGTTTGTGGTGTGTTATGTCTACCCCTTCACACTGTTGTGCATTTATTTTTATTGATTTAATATGCCAAAATCTAAAAAATGCCCCAGACACCTGCACGTGTATATGAGAGAGAGTAAAATGCTTGTTCCATGTTGGCTTTGTGCTCTAGTATTAGTCCTTCATTTATGTATGTATTTTCAGATTTATTCCAGTTTTGTTGATTTTTTTTTGTTGTGCCAGTTTCTATAAAAATGCTCTCTGTTGCAGTCACACACACATGTGTGTGTTTGTGTGTGTATGAAATAGAAAGTTCGTTCCACTTTGTGTTTATGGTCTAGGACGGTCAAGGACGAGAAATTTTTAGATTTATACTGAATTCTTTTTTTATGACAAAACAAATAATTTTTTACATTTTCCCATTCATTTTAAATGTGGGGTCAATCTGACCCCGAGGACCTTAAACGGTCATTACACCTTTAGAACAACCAAATCAAGCCCAGATTTTTTGTGTGCGTTTAGATAGATTATTTAGGAAAAGTCACAGAGTCTCATGCCCCTGAGATGAAGGGAACACTTTTTAAAAATGAAGGAATCTTTCAATAGGGTCAGCTAGACCTCAAGGAATGATTAAGGGTTAAGGAACTAATTACCTGATCTAACCCTTAAAATAAGTTTTGTTGGTGCAACCTAATGTATTTAGGTTGATTTGGTAATGTTAAGTTGTATTTTTTACCTGTAGATTTGACAGGTTTTCAGGTTTTCTTTTCAGGTTACCTTTTTTCAGTGTAATAGAAAAGCTGTATCACGATGAAAAGATATGATTTTGTCAAAGCTCAAGAATAGTAGGTAAACAAATAAAACTGTAAAGCTGCTTTGAAACAATCTATATTGTAAAAAGCGATATATAAATGAAGGTGACAAACTGAAATAATCATGTAAGTCTTATGGATTTTTTCTGCATTATTACATTTATATATGAATAATTTTACAGTGTGTAAGCAACATAACTAAGCAGTGTTCTGTTAATAGCCCAAATCAGCGATGTAACACCCAGCATCTCGCTGATTATCAAGGCCAATCTTAATGCCAGGACAGCAGCTGCTGAGCTCAAACGCACAGACCTGCTGCGAAACTCAGACACCTTTCATGCCAACTGGGAAATGAAGCCTGTGGACTCCACTCCACTAGAACACCATACTGAGCAAGTTTTGTCATATTTCTTACCAAGTTTGCCCATTATTTTGAAAGATAAAAAGCAGCTCATTCATTTTGGCGAGAAGAGAATAAGACATAACAAGGAATGGCCAAAGAGAAAGTGAGCGTTTTAGTGTGTCGCCTCCCAAAGGAGAACCTGAAGAGGTTCTGTGGGTTCTGCTATTGATTTACCTCGGTCTCAGGGCCTGTTTTCCACCTCACTGTAATGAGAAGACTGGGGATCAAGACTACAGAGGGAAAAATAACTCTCACAGAAAATAGCATCTATAAAGACAGCCAATTTACACAATTTCTCTGAAAAGAAAGATGGGCGGCTACAGAAAGAAAGTTTTTAGTGGGCTAACTTTTGGACATGTTGTTGCGTGACAAACACAGAGACCTATGTGGGACCGCGGTTGTATCTCTTTCTTTTACGGTGGCCAAACAGGGTGACTGTAAATAGCATATGCCCATTAAAACATGTTCTCTTCAGCTACATGTCTGCCAGACGCTGTCCCATCAAATGGATTTGATAATTATATAGCTTTTTACAAGTTTTATTTCTTGTAAAACGATTTTATCACACTCTGATATGGGAGCTTGTGATCCTGGCACGTATGCTGAATTTCGTACTCAACTCACATGTGCTGTGACTTTTGCAGAACGCACACATTCACACCAACACACTGCACCAGTACCTAGGGTGCACTTTTAATGCCAGGGAAACACATGGCCAAATGTACATTATGCAGCCCAAAACTCTAATAGAGCAAGCTAATTGGAGTTGGCTTTGTGCTCTACTGATTTCCATCATTAAAATGCGGATCGCCTTTCCGAGATAGACCCAGCCAATGTGGCATGAGGAACAGTGGCCAAAGTTAGCATGATAGCTAGTGCTAATGTTACCTCTAGAGGACCCTTAGAGGAAGAGTTAAGAATGACTCCATTTCAAAGCAACCACAACATATCTAAGCATTATTAAACATGCTTTAAATACACACACACACATTTTTATATCATGAATGATTATCTGAAACGTACCACTCACAGCGGTCTTACTGATTGTGTCATATGTTTTAGTCACAGTTTTAAATGAGTCTACTGTTTACCAATTCATATCTGATAGACATTAGTACAGCCTACTTTACGTCTGCTTATCTTACACTCGCACACTTCATTGTAAACGTGAGTGTTTTCAAAAGTTTTCATTGCGCTGTACAAAGCCTTTCCCATCTTTTCTGGTGCTGAGTTCATTGTTAGATGGAAGCTCAGAGGACTTGTCATTTGTTTGAATTTTGTTGACCTAAGCGCACCATGCAGAACACTTATCAACACATGACCAGATCAAGGTTGTCATATATATTGTGGAATCTGATGAGTGGGAGCGGAGAGGCACAATGGAGCTTAAATTGAATCTTCTTGCAAGCGCACTAGCGGAGGACCAGAAGAAAGCCAGGTGGAAAACTTTATAAAAAAGGCTGCCTGAATGACACTATGTGTGCAACGCACCATATGTTGAAAGTCAGCGAATGGGAACAGCTTGAAATATTCTAAAGGAAAATTAAGAATAGCGACACGTACATATTGTGCCCTATAGGCATTTAGGGTGGACAGATGGCTGACAGAGACTTTGTCATACTGTCCTTGACTTTCTTACGTATTTAGTTGTGAATGCTTCACTGATGCTATTATTTATCCAGTTATATTCATCACATAACATATTTTGACAGGACTATTAACACATTTGATTGATTCTGACAGTGTGAGTTTTTAATGTATGTGCTGTGTGGTATTAAATACTGTAATGAAATTTCAAAGCAGATATTCTGAATGAGTGTAGGTGAGTAGTTTAGTTGACATTTAGTCTCATGTGCAACTTCCCAAAATAATTTGGTGTGTTTGTCATGTTGTCACTGTGGGGGGAATTTTTTTATTATTATTTATTTTATTGTAATTTATTTATTTTATAATAATTATTTTATTATAAAAAATAATGCAGCTGCATTCAGATCCAATGCAGGTGGCTGCTTCATCTTTTAACAAGTTTCTTTGAGAACTCTCATTACACTGCCTCATTTACAAAACAGTCAAATGCTCTGAACAAACATAAAATTCTCAGACTCGATCCCTGACACCATTAAAAATAAACCATCCACTTATTCCTGATGCCGGGATCCTTCTGAAGTCTGTACAGAGATGCAAACGAGCTGTCTTGACAGGACGCTTCAAAGCAAACTTTCCTTAACTCTTCTGTTTGTCCTGTTGTTAGCAGACTCAAGCGTGTACATCAGAAACTGTATACTGTATCTAGTGTAGATAGCATCAGTGATTTATAATGGGTTCTATTTGTAGACAGGTGTCAGCCTTTAAAAATAAACCTCTGAATCTTAGTGTTTTATAGGACACTGACCTGTTATGTCAAAAGTTTTAAGAAAATTAGATATCTTGTGTTGTGGCTCCTTTAAAGAATAAAGAAAGAATAAATTCATCTGATAGCAATGTTCTAGGTCTGTAGTGACTGGAGTGTTTCCATTTTTCCCTCTCTGCTGTATTTGTCTCAGAATAGTCTGTAGTGAAGGATTTGGCACTGTGTGCAGTGATGTCATCAGCCAATTAGCATTGTCATGACGTATTTTTTCTGCAGCTCCAGAGTGACTAGTCACATGACATTTATAGTTTAAAAAAATGTGTGTCTCTGAGTACCTGCTCCTCGCTTGCTCCCTGCACATGACTTGGTTCACACAGCGAGGAGTAATTTCATTGAGCAAGGTCGCTTTCCTATTCACGGATATGTGGATAAAGTGTTTATATCTCCCACTGTGATTGTAATGTTTTTCACTGTATGTTCAGTCTTGAGCTGTCTTGTTTGATTTTACTATCAGGGTATATGCAAATATACAGTACAGTGGTGTTTTTGTGAGGTATCTGCTTTCTTTACTTACAAAAATGTGTCATGTCAGCCACTACTAAATGGGCAACCACTGGGGAGTTTGTTACAGGATAAGCACATTTTCCAGAGTAATAAATTATGTAGATGAGGTAATAATAAATACAGTGTCAAGAAAATATTATAAAGATATTTATATACATAAAAGATCAAATTGGGAACTGAACAGTGAAGTATTTACTTTAATTTGTTGTAACTAGATGTTTGCACTTTTCTGGTCATAATTGTCCATTTTATGGAGCTGTCAGTATGTGAAACATGTGCCTGAGGTAGTCCAGTTAGAAAATTAATTTGTGAGAGATGGTCTGCATACTAGAACAATGTAATGTACGAAGTAATTACTGTATCCATATGGAAGCCCACAGAGACAAAAAATACAAAAGTAGCATCGGCTCTAGAGAACAACTTACCAACTATCCAATCACTAACAAACAACTTAGCATATCACTAGAAACTTAACTGGTGTGGAGAAACTTGACTGGCCTGCACCTCAACCCGATAGAACACCTTTGGAATGAATTAGAGTGGAGACTCTCCACACAAGAAAATGGTATGGATGAAATTATTAAAAGATACCTTTTCCATTCTCAAACCTCAATTTCCATTACGTATTCCCATGTTCATTAATTTGTGCAAAGAGATCTTGAGATACATTCTCCAGCCCTCCAGAGGAACACGAGCACACACACATCTAGACTCTCTTTTTCCACTCGCTCGTTCATTCTGAAGCATGCTGATGATGGTGCCTTGGGTGACACAGTTTTCATATTTCATCAAGGGCCACAGACACATATGCAAATTTGTCTCCCTTAGAACACACACTGGCTCTGGGAGGGTGTCACTTATTGATGCTAGTGCTTATTTAAAGAGACCATTTCTCACCCTGCACGTTCCATTAGATTTCATTTAAACCTGCACTATTTAGACTAGGCTTTTGCCTCCACTCAGACAGAAAGGTCTGAATTTGTCCCCTGACTGTATCATTTATTGTACTCTCATTCTCTGTAAGGCCTCTGAAAGCAATTTGGACAAAGCTCTTGGTTTGGGAATACAGCAGCGACTCATCACCGAACCTGAACATATTTTAGTGTATAATCATCAGATGCAATTATTATTCAGTGTCCAACTGATAAATTATCCTGTGGCTACTTATGCCAGCACTTCCTGTATTGTCCACATGCCCGTTCTACTGCTTCTACTATTCATAGAAACGAGCAAATAACACAGTTTTCCTGTGTGTGTGTATAGTGTGTATTTCTAGAGGCGTAAATTTCCCTAGTCAATTGCCATCTTGATAGACTTTGATGACAGTCTTTTTGAAGGCTTGATCAAAGCTGGCTGCCTTTCATGGCGATGATGTTTTCTTTCATTCAGAAGACGAGAGGCAGCACTCACTTTTTTTAAACCCATAACTCCTTTTCCACTTTAGGGGAGTGGGACTGACATGACCAATGTGCATCAGTGAGTCACCTTTGGATCAGGAGGCACTTCTACAACGTCCTTCACGTGATACAGCAAATGTTACATTTGTGCTTAAATTCAAGACATTAAAAGCTTGTTTGATTAATAATGGAAACACTTTGATAATTTTCACTGTATTTGAACTACACTGCATGTGTCTTGTGTGTGTGAACAAGTGAAGTAACTGCAAGCTGAAGAGCCTGCAAGATATTTGGACTGATGGTCAATTCCTTGTATTGCTAGCAACATAAATGAACTAGCCTCTTAACATATGGACTTGTAGAACATGACCTGCTCCAGCTAAGTTCCTAAGCCCTCCTTAAATATTCACAAGGAGTATTCTTGATGGGCATTCTATGTGTTTCCATGTGGTACAGTACTAAGTTGCATATTTGTGTGCTACCTCCAGACAGTATAGCTTTTTATAACCTTCTAGCTTGGACTGGGTATCAAAACAGATTCCTAGATTTAATTTTATTCCTTTTTGCAAGCTATTGACTTGGCTAGCAATAGCAAACTAGCTTTGAAAGCATAAAAAGGGAAAAGATTCCACCCTCCCTTCAGAGCTCTCTCTAAAACCACGCCTCTTCCAAAACACATGAACGTGCACAGCCAGAGCAGAGTCTGCAAAGTGTCATGGAAGCCATTGGTTCCTTTTGCTCCTAATCCTACTGTTAAAATATAAAGATGTATTATTGTTGCCATTGTTGCTAACATTATAGTACAACATAACATTGTAATAATAATGAAAGTAAACAATGATGGTTATTGTTAGAATTTGTAGCGGGTTTTGAAACAGCCGCACCTGTAGTACTTCAAAGAACACTTGACCCATTATCCAACAGTAGCTCTAATTTAATTCCATACCCGACCCATTTGACATAAAGACTGCGACCTGAACTTCACCTGCAGTAAATCTACTACATCAAGTAGACAAAAAGTATTTATGTTCTCATGTAACACAAGAAATCAAACCAACATTAGGCATTTTGAGTTGATGCATTTAAGAAATACATGCAGCACAACATGGTAATAATTAACAGAAAAAAGATGAGAACATGCATCCGTAATGTAAACAATACAAAACTTCTGTCCATCATGTGAGCAACCTGCCCATACAGGATATTTTTAACAAATGTGCATAAATCACACCATAAGCTATACAGATGCTTAAAGGTCTCCAAAAATTTAAATAACAA
Organism: Rhinogobio ventralis; assembly: GCA_039654625.1. NCBI lineage: Eukaryota > Metazoa > Chordata > Actinopteri > Cypriniformes > Gobionidae > Rhinogobio > Rhinogobio ventralis. Next base: position 15,319,499 of record CM077198.1, read on the forward strand.
ATAGCCAAATGAACCTTTACATATAATATCGGGATATTTTAGCGGATTCACTCTGCATTTAAATCTGGTTGTCTCTCCTGAAACTCTGCAGTGTATACGTGGCCATTGGTCCTCTTAGCAGCATGAAAACGTATTCACTTATTCAAATTGTGAATAGATTATATACAGAAAGCAAGCAAAGAGCTCTCACTTTGTAATGATTGAAACTGTCAATCACTTCAGGTGCAGCTCAAATGCAATGCCCAACGCTGTAAATCACGTAGTTATTAGAAAACTTTGGTCTTCAGACTACAGAGCTTGAACGTAAATAAGCACGGGAATGCTTGAAAGCAGCTGACTATCAGTGGGTACCAAACTGAGTCAGCCCGTGCCTATTGATTCCCGACCCGCACCTCAAATGACAACGTAAATATTATTCCACCCATTAAATCAAATATTAGCGGTTCCCCCGTCGGGTACCCGCCTGCGTGCAGAACATGTTATTGCATTCAGACCAAATGCAATGATTAGACAAACATTTTATGGTCCTGAGACTTCCACAGAAGTTTTTTGATTTTACTAAAAAATGAGTATTTCACAAGAGTCATTTGTTTGTTAGACTACACTGGTTACGCTTTTTTCCCCCTCATAAGAGAGATTTTGTTTGTGAATGAGACTACACTGTTTATACTGTATGTTTTTTGATTCACTAAAAAGAACCAACTTATAAGTGTAATTTTGTTTGTGAATCAGTCTATACTATTCATGCTGTATTTTTTTTTGATTGACTGAAAAGAACCGGCTCATAAGAGTCATTTGTTTGTAAATCAGACTACACTGGTTATTCTTTGTTGTTGATTCACTAAAGAAAAGGCTTATAAGTCTCATTTTGTTTATGAATCAGATTATACAGTTTACATAGTATGTTTTTGATTGACTGAAAATAACTGGTTTATAGGAGTTATCATTCATGAATCAAAATCAAACTTTGTTTGTGATTCACTTTTCAAGCTAAACTCATTTTGATTTACTTTGTTTTTCATTTCCCGAAAAGAAAGTCTTATCTACAACAACTGCTATATCTGGGATCAAAAACAATATCGGGAAATATAGAGGAGAAATTGGGAAGAGTGTGCGAAAGAAGGCATCTGGGGAACAGTAATTGACTCTGGCTGATGTACTTAAAGTTATCCTAATGGAGGCAGTGAAGCAGAAAAGGCAGCAGGTTAGAGGGAGGTCAGCACAAACAGGGCTGCAGGCAACTGATTTTGGGCCGCCTGTCCAACAAGATCTCTCGGCTGTGACATGGGGAGATGGAAATGTAAAATATAGCATGTGCTCAGCAGCATAACGACACCACTGCATCTTCAGTACCTCTCAGAGCAGTTTTGATTAGACGAAGACACCAGTTAAAGTTTGTTTTACAGTAATAAAAACCTAGTTAGTTTAATCGGTTAAGAAATATGCTTCTTAAATGAGACATCTTCTGAGGTTCCTCTTAAAAGTACAGAACATCTACAGAGGCCAAAATAATTTTCTTGAATACATAATTTATCTGTGATGCTGAAAAGTTGTTGGGTATTTTTTGATGAAAAGGAAAGCAAAATCATTTCTTCTAGCTTCGGATGGCGCTCTGTTCACAAACCTGTGTTCGCAGACCTCACATAAAAAGTTTTAATCTGATTAGCTGGTCTCTATACAATTTTTGGGAGCCGGTGCAAAGATTTTGAAGTCAGTGGCTGCTACATGCTCGGCATCCACAATGAGCGCTTCTGAGGAAGAACGAGTTGTTTGGAGGGTTTGACATTTGACAGTTTTACAAGTTTGTGAGGTTTGTGCCGTCAAATCTTGAAAGGTATTCTGAGATTTGTTTGAGGCACTTGTAGCAAGTAAACCCATTTTTCCTGTGTTGTCTGAACAACCTTTTCTGAAGGCTGCAGCCCCATTATTTGGAAGATGTACCGTCTCTAGCAGGTGTGTCAAATCCTGCTCCTGGAGGGCCGAATTCCCACAGAGTTTAGAGCTTGCCCTGATTAAACACACCCAAACCAGCTAATTAGGGTCTTCATGATTACTGGAAGCTTCCAGGCAGGTGTTGGAGCTAAACTCTACAGGTACAGTAGGTGGACCTCCAGGAGCAGGATTGGTCGCTCCAGGTCTATGGTGTGTCCATCTGTTACCGTGCTCTAGGAGACAGAGGATAAAAAAAAGCAACAACAACAAAAAATATACCATAGAAGTTAATTATTTCTCTCTCTCTAATAAAAAGTGATAGACATTTGTAATATTATAAATATATTTCTTTACAAAAAAGTTATATATATATATATTACAGTTATTTTAAATTGTAATAATATTTCACAATGTTAATGTTTTTGATCAAATAAATGCAGTCTTGTTGAGCATACAAGTCTTATTTCAAAAACAACAATAAAAATAAGAAAACTTGCATAATGCTAATGCTCCTAAATATTTTTTCTCTGTTGATCAGTTGTGTCTGTAAGACTTGGTTTTCCTGCTAAGACAAATGCTGAGATCAAACACCCTGCGATAAAACAATAAAACGTACTAATCTGGAATGAAGAAAGAGTGTAGGACACTGCCTTGCCCAAACTTCTCTCCTTGCATCCCCCCTCTCTCTACTCCCTTCCCCCTGATTCAAGTCACAGAAAGTTCTCTAAGAATGTCTATATAATACATATGATGTATCTTGTGAATCTATTGTTTTTCTCTTTCATGTTTGGTATCATTTTAAATGTCTCAGTGCGACTGGTAAAATGGTCTCAATTTCACTGCAGTCACTGGTAGTATGAGAAAGATTGAAACATATGAGAATTCTGTTCTCCTTTTTAAGTGGTGTCTCTTCAAGATATCTGATCCTCTTCCCGGAAACCAGGTGTTTGTGCAGTAAATATTTACAACCCTTTTTGTTCTGGTCTGGGTATTTAAGGAAAGGTGGCAGAGCTGCCATTTAGGAAATTCTGTAGCCAGAAACCCCCATGCAGTGCTGTGTCAGTGTATTAAAGTCCTGTGTCAGGTATACATTTCTCAATTTTATATGCATTCTTTCAGTAACTGCATTATGTATTTATTATTTCTGAATTGGCTTCTAATTGTTTACTTCTGTAATTGGCATGAATCATTTTTACCAGACAAATAAAATGTTAATCTTGATTTTTTTCTGTATTATTCTGAAATCAATGTGGAGTCTGGTATTACTACTAATCTCTGTAGATCATACCAAGGGCCCACTGAATGGAACATGGGGCACATCATTCAGGGCATTCCGATTTCTGACTATCACTGTATTAGCAAGTTGCAGTCTTAGTGACTATTAAACAATTACACTTTTTGTTATGAGCAAGCAGGTGCGGCCACGTAACCCATAAGAACCCGCAGTGACGGTTTGCATAGGATTCAAATATTTTAGTGTTATATATTTTCTCCATATATATTTTCTCTATGTGTTATATAAAATCTGGAACTCAATGTTAACAGCACTGTTAAAGAAATGGAAATATTGATTGGTATTGATCTGCGCATGCAAATGCCAGGAAATCGTGCATATTTGGGAAAATGACACAAGGTGTCCCATGGTGGCTGACAACATATCACGCAACCGTTTTGAGACTGCTAGCATACATTTCACTGACAACAATGAATTGTAAAATCGGCAAGCAGGGGATAAGTGTTGGCTTAATATTTTTCGTTAATAATTTTGAATAATATGCATAATTTTGATATATGTTGTGGAAAAGAAAGTAAACAGAAAAAAACTGTTATTTAGCAAAAAAAAAAAAAAACGGATAAAATGTTTTTTTAACTGAGAAATAAATGCCCAATGTAACATATATGTAACATTAAAAATGTATCATAAACGCCCAATGTCGCATAGGAGGGGTTGTATTTCAAAAACAACTGCAGAAACATGTTACAAGTCTGTTTTATATGCCCCATAATTTTCCTATAAGGAGAAATTGGTCTGGGTTCTTATGGGTTAAAGGTAAAATAGATCACCCTGCATCCTCTGTCTAATATCAGAACTGGCTAGTTTGTGTCCGTGAGCTCACGATTCGCGATGTGTAGTTTCTGTGCGATACTGGGTGCCTTGATGAATGTTTAAGCATGGAGCTAAGTAAAATTGAAACTAAATTCTAACAAATTAAGTGAACTTCACAGAAACGCTGAAAAGGCATACACTCATTATACTTTCGTCCACGCCGTTGGATTCCGGCGTTGGGCCAACGGGTGGTACTTGCATGTCTAATCAGATAGTTCTCATTTTAAGTCAAAAGTCTAGCTTTTTTTTAGAGGACAGTTTCTCATATCCCTACGTTTCTAATGAATTGCTCACAGACACTTGACAGCCTGTGTTCTAGACTGTCTGGTGCTTTCACATCTCTCCCGCTCACTCTCTCAGCTCTTTAGAGGGGTTTTTACTCCAGCTGAGGAGAACTGTTCTTCTCAGTCTCTTTTTTTTCCCTCACAAATCTGAACAGTTTGTCCCTGACTGTGGTATACTCTGGAGTATTTGTCTTGTCAGCACATGGCTATCATTTCCAAACTAAACGTTTCTTGTGTTCTCCTAGTTGGTGCTTTTGACCTACCTTACCTACCTGGAATCATAGATTAAATAAACAGTAATGAAATTACATTGTTTCAATTAATGTTTTTTTTTTTTAAACCTGTTGTTTGTGTATTTGGACACCACAAGTGTATATTTTGGAATGAATGATCACAATATTGCTAGACAGTGTTGTGGACATGGTTCTTGGATTCCTGTGCATTTACAGATGTAAATATTTCAGAGAATCCTGTGCTTGTCTACAAGCATGTAGCCCTACTTTTACTCAGCAGCGCTTGAGCTCAGCGCAGATAATGCATTCCTGCCCTCTAGGGACCCACAGTGCTGATGTACCAAAGCTTCTCTAGATCATTTCACAGAGGAAGATGGAAACGGCAGGCTGTTTTTATTTATTTATGAGTCCTCGCATTAGACACTCTCCACTCTTGAGGCAGTTTTATTTTTAAACAACATTCATCTGGTGTTATGCAATATGCCATGCACATCACCGTCAATGTCATGATGTCAAACTAGATGACTGACAGTGTTAATTAGACTATCAAACAGCACCATGCTATTACAGTATGGTGTTTCTATCAACATTGAGTCTATTAAGCCCAACAGGTTCAGTAGGTCTGAGTTTAACTGTAAGCTGTTTTAATAATTTTAATTGCTAAACATGTTGCCTTTTTTCCAGGAGGGTGGGGATTAAGTGGAGATGAAAAAGACAGAAGGTTGTTTATTCCTTGTAGGTTAATTTTAGGTTAATGATTGTGAAGTAAGTTAAATGCCTACATTTGATGCTAAGGATGATTTTGGAGATCTGCTTCTAATCTCTCAGACTGCAGTCTTTGCCGGATTGGCATCACATGACCACCGGCTCCCCATCGAGGCAGATCATGCTCCGAGTTAGCGTTTCCCAGCCGGCTCCCCCTCCACCTGGACCCAGATAACACTCAATAATTCATATCACTGCTTGCTGAACAGACTGCCGTCCTGCTGAGTGATAGCAGGTCGTCCAGCCCCCCTCACCAGGCCCCTGGTCGTGAGACTCCCACCCCAGCTGTGTGCCTCAGGCCTAGCCCCCTGAACCCTGAAAGACCCCAAGGCATCTCCAGTTTCACATGGATGACACTAGGGCTGAACGATTTTGGAAAATAATCTAATTGCGATTTTTTTTTTTTACCAATATTGCGATTGCGATTTAATATATATAGTAATGGTGGGAATCTTTAGACACCTCAAGATCCGATTCTGATTCTGGGAGTCACGATCCGATTCCAAAACAATTCTTGAGCTTTTTTCTTATAAATTAATCTTAAAATCTTTTTTTGAAAAATTATATTAAATTATAATTATAAGTACTTTTTAAAATAATTACACATTAAAAAATTTAATTAAAACAATTGCATGTTAATAATATTAAATATATAAACTAATATAGCTGCAAAACATAAAAGCTGTATGTGTGTGTGTGTTTATGTTTTTCTATCCCGGTGGGGACTTAAACATGAATGCACATTGACTTATTAGGGACTTGTATCACTGTGAGAACAAGAACATGAGGAAACAAGCTTATAAATCATACAGAATGAGTTTTTTTGAAAATGTAAAAATGCTGAAAGTTTTTTATGATGGGTAGTTTTAGGGGTCGGGTTAGTGTAAGAGGAGAGGATATACAGTTTGTACAGTATAAAATCCATTATGCCTATGGAGAGTCCCCACAAAGATAGTGAACCAGACGTGTGTGTGTTTATCCTCAGCATGCAGCCGTGATCTTACACTTGCAATAATAATCACTTATAATAATAATGTATTATAAAATACAGTTATTAAATACGTATAACTGTTTGCTTTAATGTTATTGTTCTATAATAACAATCATAAGAAGAATAAATTTGTCACATGGGGAAGTTGTCACAAGGAATAATATCTCAGTAACTACTGCATAAATTTATGAGACAAAAGTAAAACTAATTTGATTCTTTTCCAATGTTTGGGAAAGTGATGAGGGGATGAGCTTACAGTTGCATTTATTGACTCAACCTTTATAAAATATTGTAATATATTATAAAATTGTTACGGGTTGGTAGTGCAGCAGAGATGAAAACAAACTCGGACTTCAAAACTAAAGATGGGTTTAATAAACAAAGGATTCAGACAGGAACAAAACACAAACCAACCAAAATAGGAGTAACATTAACAATTAAGAACGGACCAGGAGTGCAGGGAAGTAAGTCCAATATAAAGGGAGTGCAAACGAAGAAGACCAGGTGCAGGGAATCCGGGGAGAGCGGGAGAGACGATGAGGAAGTGAGTTCAGGTGTGAGACAGGGAGGATCATGGGAAATGGAGTCCGGGACAGGCGTGGATTGTAACAAAACTAAAATAATAATAAATTATTATAGAAGACTGTGGCTATTTGTCAGATGGGAAAATTTTAATAATTTTATCATTTGAGAATTTAATAGAAAAGCATATAATTGCTCAGTAACTATAAGGTTATGAACCAAAAGTGAAATGCTATCATCTGATTCCTCTTTTTCTAACGTTTGGGAAAGGAATGAAAATTATTTGGTGTTGTCCCTTCTGCCATCCTGCACAATTTATTCATGCTCAGGAAGCAGCCTTGAGCTTACGATTGCATTCATTGACTCAGACTGCAAATTATTTCAGATTCCACGGATTACATGTGCTGAAATTGAAAGAAAAGCTGAATTTCTGTCTTGCTACAGTAGCTAATGTCCCATGTGGCTTGGCTTGCAAAATTTCACCCAGAACTGTGCTGTGGGTTTACCAGCTTGCTTATGAGCTAAAATCGTCTATTTACAACCTCTTCAGTAGACACAGTGCTGAATTAACAGGCAATTTATTCTCCGGACATGGCAGGATTCTTAAGTTTAGGAATACTTTTTTTTTTTTTTGTACCCAAGACAAGCTTAACTCACCCCCAACTGCACGTTTTCCATGTTTCAGATGTGTGAAATGATCGACTAGTTTACATTCAGTTAGTGAAGCAATTATATGCTAGAAATAAGAGCTGCAAGTGTCTCTTCACAAAATTGTCTGGGTGGTGGTGATGATACTGGCTGCCAGATGGTACAATGTGGGACAACATATGTGACACAAAATGGAGGGAAAGACATGCCTGTGCTCCAATCATCCCTCGTCTTGCACCATTTGATTGAATTCTCATTATGATACACTCGCATAATTGTGTTTTTATCTGATATTTTAATGGCTTATGTTGCATATAATTATGTAGTAATTATCTGTCTCTCTGCACCAAGCAGAGATGCAGAACTGTACTGCAGGTGTCACTTACATTTTGGGTTGATTCCAATCACTTCTCATCAGTCTGGTGTAAACTAAATATACAGTAGGATGCTCAGACCACAGTAGTTTTATTTTCCCATTTAAAGCACGTCCCCTGGACATCAGGGGTTAACTGTTTATAATGCCTGATCAAAACGGCTGTCGCTTTATGCTGTTGTAGCTGATCATCTACAGTCATAAGTTCACATAATGTAGATAACTGCAACATGACAAGAGAAAGCAAGTGTATGTTGTCACACTAGGAAACTAGCACTATATCGCCATAAGATTTTGAGTGAAATGTGCAATTACACAAATGTATGTTGACTTGCATTTTAATATTTTAAAATGTAATCTATACCTGTGATGGCAAAGACTGCAGCGATTACTCCAATCTTCATTGTCACATGATTCTTCAGAAATCATTCTAATATGCTGATTTTCTGTTCAAGAAACATTTATTATCAATGTTGTGCTGCCTAATATTTTTCAGGATTCTTTGCTCAAAGGTGCAGTGTGTAGTATTTATGAGGATATATGACAGAAATGCAATATAATATACATAACTATGTTTTCAGTGGTGTATAAAGACCTTAAATGTACAGTAAATGTACTGTTATGTTTTTATTACTTTAGAATGAGCCATTTCTATCTCCATACACCGCGGGTCCCCTTACAGTGAAATCGTCATTTTGCGCCGTCATGTTTCTTCAGTAGCCCTAAACGGACAAACTGCTCTATAGAGCGCTAGCTACTCCCTGCTGTTTCAGACGACATCATTTTTGTCCTGTGTCAGCCCCCGTAGCTTCTCTACGTGCTTCAAAAGGGAGGGGTGAGCGGTGTGTTATTGCAATTCAAAACCTCACCACTAGATGCCGCTAAAATTCACACACTGCACCGTTAATAGCAAGTTCAAAAGAACAGCATTTTTATTTGAAATAAAAATGGAAAAAAAAATTATATATAAATAAATTATTTGTTTTAGGTGCTATACCAATAAAAAAAAAATTAATTGTCATTTTTAAAAGTTAAGACTACATTTTTAATTAGGTAAATCCACCCCTCATTCCACCTCCCTTTTCATTGGAGTCATTTAGGGTTTGAGGGTTAAGAGTTTGAGTAGGGCTTGGATTTGCCGTGACATTTGCTATGCTGCACTTGTTTTTGATGACAGTGCATTTGTGGCCAGATGTTTGAGTTGATGAGTGGCATTTGCCCCGTGCCAATGCCATGACCAGGGTCAGAGTCTTTCACCCCTTTATTGCAGATTAAAGTGATTAAAGGGCTCAATGTTCATAATTGTAAATACCCATAGCACAAGCTGACTCTTTGAACAGAAAGTATGTATGAAATTTCTTGATCTTCCTTTTAGTTCATAAGTGTCTTTTAAGGTGTGCATGTCATACATTTTAAAAGCCTATGGCTGATGCATAGCAGTGACAACAACATCAAATGACTATTTGCTTTCACAGCAACTTTGCACACTTTGTATTAGGTTGTTGCTCATGTTAATACTCAGAAATGCATTGCTTTTACAAATAGGATTTCAACTGAATGCAGACATGTATCTTGTTACCTTTCCCTGATTTTCAGCCTGTTCCATTTTGAATGTTTGCAGTAACAAAAAGACACATGCAAGCTTTCTTACCAGGCAGACATCTAATTTCTCAACCCAATTAAGGGTTCAATTGAAGTGTTCCTTAGTGTTTCATAAGGATTCACAATTACTTTTGTACTGTTGCTCAAGCTGTATGACTTTCTCTGTTTAACACAAAATAAGATATTGTGAAAAATGTCTGTTGGTTTGTACATACAGTGAAAGTCAGTGGGATCCAGTGTTGTTTTGGACCACAATACCTTTCATTGTGTGGACAAAAACAGTTGAAACAGTATTCAGAATATCTACTTTTGTGTTAGTGCCCCAATTATGCTTTTTTCGAATATTACCTTTCATGCTGTTTGTCATATAGCTGTTTGTGAAGGTAAAAGTTTTAAGGATCAAAGTGCACAACAACAAAGTGCACGACAAAGTTATTGTCTCCTAAAGAAATAATTGATTCTGAACTGCCGAAGCAAGTCGTCAGCAATTCCAGTCTCACTTCCTGTTACATACCTACGTAACAATGTAATACATTTGCATAATGCCAGCCTATGGTGTTCATTGGCTCCCTGTGAACAATGTCTACTTTGACCCACCCTCAAACATTGTAGTTGAGTTTTCAGCGCTGCAAATCCACTTTGCATGCACTTCAAAAGGATGAGGACTCGGATTGGAATTGATACAGAAAATGATGTCATCAATACCGTTCGTATCAATGTGTATCAAGTGCTGAGGAAGTTCCGGAGCTAAAATCCAGATATGGTAATAGGCGTTTTGTATCCAATATGCTAGAAGAAGTAGACCAACAGACTGGACCGTCTGACCGATCACAACAGAGTAGGCTTTCGGAAAGGAGGGGTTTAGAGCTAGAGACCGAATATTTGAACAAACCATTTTCAGACTCTTTGAGAAATGAGGCAATGAATATTATGAGAAATGTAATGTTTTTTGACCTTGGATGCATGTAAACCTTTTGTAGGAGACCTTTAAAATACTGTATCATAATGGGGAACTTTAAAATCATAAATGTGGGTGAGTAAATTATGATAATGGTCCTTTTTATCCCTGTCCCTAGATTTTTACGGACAATTGAACAAAAAAAGGTGCATCGAATATCATACAACACAGACAACCCAGCATCATTTCAGCTTGTTTTGCAAAGAAAAATGAAAGACCTGGTTAACAAAATTGCAACCCAAAACAAATGGAATTGAATTATTTAAAAGATTTCAAGTAGGGAATTTGACTTTACAGATGTTTGATTATCACTTGATTAGTCCTAGCATATGTGCTGGTTTAGAGACTGAACCCCATTGCTCTCAGGTCTTAGTGTATTCCCCTCCAAATGAAGACACAGGAAGGCTGTTTACTGCTGTTTGTGTGTGTGTGTGTGAGTTATGCACCTGTAGGTCTTGCTGTTTGGGTGAGCTTTATTTTTAATGACCTAATCTGTGTTGACAAGCAGTAACATTGCCTGCTGGGGCCAATGAAATCATTATATCCCTGTCAGATAAGACAGTAAACACAAGCACACTCACTGCAGTGGGAATGAGAATTGTGTGCAAGTGTGTGTGGGTGTTTTGTGCGCTCTAAGCACTTCATAAACACAGATTTAAAGCCTATACCCTGTCCACAACATGATTTGGGTTTGGATTGAGAGATGAAGCATCTTGCATTTTGCAGATAATCTCAAACCCAATTATAAGACAGAGCATTTCTATTGTGAGCCTTTACCTTACTGTCTGCTGTCTGACCCTCGAGCCGGCCTCGTATATGCTCAGCTGATCTGGCTTTGTAGTTTTAGCAGCATGGCTCTTTTCCCAGCATCCTGTCTCTGTGTTGGTGCCAGGCTGGAGAGGGGCATTCTTTCGCCCCAGGCTTCTCAGCGGGCACAGCTGCGTCCGTGACAATGCCCCCGGGGGCACATGGCAAAATGTGGCATCCTCCTAATTACAACAGCATGGTGAAGTCTAGCAAGAGTAGCTGTCCTTCTCATTTTCATATGCCCTGCTGTCTCTAAATGCATCATTCACATGCTGACATTCAAAAATAGGTGCCAAATTGGTGGTCCCCCCTTAATCTCCCTTATCCCATCACACATTACGCTCTAAGACTTGATCACTAGTTAACGGCATGGGTAATAGTTTGGCTGATTCATATAAAATCAATTTTATAATCTTGAGGTCTGTACTTCAGAAATTACACTTCCTCTGATTCATGACACAGTCTTTCATGTGTATCATTTAGTGTTTTTCCCCCCTTTCTTTCCTATTTTTCTATCCTTTGTCACAGAGAGTTCAATTTGAGGTTGATGATTTGCCTGTTTCTCCTACTGTGCGTGCATGCAGTAATGTACTGTGCATTAGCACGGGCCTGTAATCAGTCTGCACTTCCGCACAACATGCCTCCGGTATTCACTATAACACAGCATGTCCTTACCGAAGTTTTCAAAGTTCACTTGCAGCTTTTTCCTATTTATGGAGTCAAGCTCACCTGTTTCTGTGTGGTCTGAGTAAGGGGTTTTTATGGTGTTGTGTGGAATAAAAAAAACAATTACCATTAAAAAATGACTAGTAAATTTCACAAATAATTACAAAGAAATGGCAAGTAACACATTGAATCAAATGTGAAATGTTGAAGTAAAAAGATTGAAATAGTATTTCAACATATTCCAATAGTCTTTATTATTTATGACTTGGATTTTTTTACAGTGTACTAGGGCTGCACAATTAATACAATTTGTAATCGCGATTACGATTACAGATGCCACGATTATGTAATCGTTCAAAGCCGCGATTACAAAAAAAAAATCCACTTATATTATTCTGCATGCTTAAGTGGTGTGTTTAGAGGATGTTACATTGTGAGAGGCGAATCACGACTACTTCAGAATAGGGTCTAACCCAGCACAATAGGAACTACCAGTGACAAAAGTGTACGCTGACTGGTTGAATGCACGTGAAATAGCACCCGCCATTTTTAAAAAGCCTCTCAACCATTATGCTAAGGAGACAATCCAACACAACTTTGAGGGCAGCAAGCGAAACATGATTATGTATTTCTGCTCAGCTAGTCACATTAAACATCAACCACATGCAAACGCTAATACTTTTTCACATAATGTCTACTTTCTTTGTAATAACATTTCTACCTAATAACATATTAGACAAGACTGTTAAAAAGATTGTAAGGTAATCAAGACGGAGAATGTGAGCGCTCTGTGCTCAGACTCTGGCGTTCTCAGCGCCGTCAAAATAAATGTCCACCGCGCCGTCACAACAATAAGCGTGGCTTATGTCACTTCAGAGTTCCTACTGGTGGTGCGAACGCAACCAGGAAAATTACATTTTCCTGGTTGCATTCGGTTGCAAAACATTTAGTTCTCGGGGAACCACCCTGATGCCTAGTTCCTAGAACTACCCAGTGCGAAAGCCCCTATTATTGAATGCATATTTTTATTATTTAAAGAAAAAACCAAACCAATGTGTAGTTGACATTTGAGGATTAATGCTAGGGAAAAGCAATAAAAGTTTTTCAGAAAAAGTGTTTTCAGCTTCTTTTTTTTTTATATAAAAAAATATGGCATGCAGTTGCTTCAAACAATGGTATAAAGCTATTCAAAACATCATTCAATGTAAATTGTGATAATCATATTTAATAATCGCAATTACAATTTCAAGGGAATAATTGACAATACCCTACAGTGTACTGTGTTTTTGTGCATATATAGAATATAGAAGTTTTGAAGAATCAAGAAACATATAACAGAATGCTGCTTCAGACAGTGTGCCAGCGCCACATTAAGTTATCTTTCACCCTTGACAAAACTGACAAAAACACGAATGAAAAAAATAATAGAATCTGAGTCAATTAAACAAATCGTTTTTAAAAAAAATCGCAAGCCGTTTCATTGTGACTTCAAGACGAAACATTAGCATATTGCTCATTAGCATATTGTCCAGACCTGGAAATTTGAACCACCTCAGAAACTGCAGCTTATTCCTGTGGATACTGGATAGCATCATGTCGAGAAGACGCTGTGCTCTACAATGTGTTTATTGTGTTTCATATTGTGTAGGTCTCTGGCTAACTCACGTTATTACTGTCTTACTGATATACTACTGTAAATCAGCTGTGGGCTGCAGTATTACCTAAAACTGTGTCTATTTATGCAGATTGTCTGTCCTTCTTACTACTTTGATCAAAAATAAAGGATGGAGCAAGATTTGTTTTGCAAATGTTAGTTACATCAGGCATTCACGTTATTACTCTGTTATTGATACAGTTCCTGCAAGTGTACCGCAATATATTAGAAACACACACACACACACACACACACACATACATACACACACATGTTTGTTTTTGTGAATTGTGAGGACATTCCATAGGCGTAATGGTTTTTATACCGTACAAACCGTATTTTCTATCCCCCTACACTACCCCTACCCCTAAAACTACCCATCACAGGAAACTGCACATTTTTACTTTCTCAAAAAAAAAACTCATTCTGTATGATTTATAAGCCTTTTGAAAAATGGGGACATGGGGTAATGTCCTCATAAGTCACCCTCTCCTTGTAATACTTGTGTCATACCCATGTCATTATACAAATGTGTGTCCTGATATGTCACAAAAACATGCACACACACACACACACACACACACAGGTTTGTGGATGGACGCACACTTGTTAATGCTGCTGGTGAGGAATTACAGTTGAAACATCTCATAATGTACCTCAAACTGAGTAGCATCACTGAGAAACGTCCTGCTCAAGGTTTGGGTTGAATAACTAGTTCTTCCAATGTTTCATCATCGATTCGGACTCGCGCTGGAATTGGTGTAAAATGAATGGACGGAGCTGAAGATCAGTTATGGTAATGGCCGTTTGCTTCCGAAAATATGCGCTGTAAGCGGTAGACCAATCACAACAGACTGGGCCATCTGACCAATCAGAGCAGAGTACGCTCGTGGAAAGGAGGGATTTAGAGAGACCGATTCATCCTTCGAGTCGTTTGAGAATCATTGAACATTGTGGTATATTATGGGAAAATGAAAGTGTTTTTTGACCTTTGATGCATGTAAACCTATTGTTGGAGACCTCCAAAACTAAATTAGGAAACTTTAAAATAGCATAATAGGGGCACTGTAAAAACAAATATTTTAATAAATATACTGTCTTTATTATTTTGGAGATTAAATGTGAAAGTATAATAACATACAAATATATTAAAGACTGTAATGTTATGTGCGATTAATCGCGATTAAATACAGAAAATGTGCGATTAATTAGTTGTTTTTTTTATCGACTGACAGCACTATGGTAAATATTTTATATTTGTCATCATATAGATATCGCAAATGATTAATAGATTCAATAAAAAGCATGCATTTATGTTTTTTTATTTTTATACTGTATTGACTGAAAAGGTAAATAGGAGGTGTTTTATATAATTTGGAAGCATTCAAAAGAAAGCCAAAGAGACGATGCAGAGGTGTTTGTAATGACCTGAGCAAAGCAGCCTTCTTTCTCACATTTCTCCTTCGATACATCTATGGGCATTTTAATTGAGCTCTTCCAGTCAGAGCTTTTCGAAATAAATCTATTTCCCCTTTTCTTTTCTTTTTCTCAATTCTTTCTTTCTTCTCTCTTTAACCATGAGATGGTATCGCTGATGGAGACGGTATTTTGGCTAGTTTGGCATTCTTTTAAATGCATATTATTATATGCATTATTAAATATGTGTGAATTATTTATTATTTCTTTGCTGTGCTGAGATTGAAATATATTTACTTTGATACTTTTTTTTTGTTTTCCATCATTTAGATTATTCTGTGAAAATAGAATAATAGAATCAAAATGTATTAGCCTTTTTACCCATTAGGGATGTGACTCTGAAAGAATTTTCCCTCACCGTCACATTACAGTGCGCATTTTACTTTTGGTTTAGAATTAGGGCCAATTCGGGACGGGTTGCTTAAATGGTGGGTTCATTAGCCTATTATTCTTAATGAATTCTTAAATGACTGTGGGGGCGGTGCTGCGATGGGCAAGTGATGTAACCGGTGTTATGCCTGAACACCTGTAACACTGACTATCGCAGCAAGCCTACTACCCGTTATTATCAATCTAAATGAATCTACTGCGAAATATAGGAGCTTGTTTCTGGGATGTAACAGACCTGTGTGTTTTGTATCACTAGTGCAGCTCCATTCTTGGAGCATATAAGCCCTGCCTGCGTGAGGCGCGCCGCTTCTCAAGATTCCTGCCTTTATTAGAGGGAAGAATATGTTCAGCCCCCTCCCTCCGAAGCTTCGAATATTCTGTGTTGATTACTACAAAAGCTCAAAAAATGGTATTCGGATCAGCCCTAGTAGGCACCATTGTGTGCAATACAATATAATAGGCAATGTTAATATAATAATTTCTTAATTCCACGCTTTTTCTTAAATTCATTTCTAGTAATTCCAGGTTGCTATGGTCACACAGGTTGTTTACTACAACAGTAATTTCTCGCAAGAATAACATCAAAAGTGAAAAACGTTGGCCATTTACACATAAACTGACCACCAACCGCAACTCTCAGACGCCATCTTTATTTTTTTTGGCTTAACTGTCACAGAATGGAAAGCACAGGATTGTGGGATATCAAACGCAGTGAAGGATACATCTATGCTGCTTTCAAAAATCGATCAGATGGCATCTCAGGAGACAGGAAGTGAAGCTAACATTGGATTCAGCATTCCTTCCTACCTTAGAATGCACCCTTTGAAGGCAGCATTTTTAAACTTTCGAACACAGCCAATTACTGCACAAAGTGAGCAAACTGGCTGCTATCGATTATGTGAAAGAGGTGTGATTAAACAGGTGAACCTTGTTCTCTCTGACAAGCAAAGCACAGTCTTTATCTTTTCATCTGTAGTCTTGTCTTAATAGCCTCAGAGGCGGGCAGGGGCAGGTGACGGGTCTGCTTAGAAAAGGAACCATGTGCTGCAAAACTCTGAGCAACAAGATGTACTTTAAGCGAATGGGGGAATGAACATCCATCAGAAGTCAGACTTCTTCAGCCTCTTGCTCAAGGCTGCTGTCTGAAAATAAATGGAAATGAAGCAAAGGGAAGGAAAGTTTCTTGTCCATTCTTACAGAAATCAAAGTATGTGGGGTGGGGTGGGGAGGTATGCACTATTTTTGACTCTGAAATGGACTTTTCTAGGTGAGTAGATGTCTGCAAATGCTACATTATTAAAGTTGCATATATGCATTTAAATATAATCTAAATGAATCAAACACAGACATGTCAAAATGAACATATGGTTGAAAAGAAAAAGAATAAAGATATATTGTGTTAGGATACAATCCTATGAACCATTCAGGAAACAACTGCACCTAGGCAAACAGTTTGAAAAAGCCTTTAACAAACACAACTCATTAGGTAGAAGTATATCTTGTAGTGTTTCATCAGCAGCAGCACCAGATGGAACGTAACATGTGGAAGCAGACACATAAGCCCTCTGTTTAGCCTTTGACAATGTTCTGCAGAATTTCATCCTGGTCTTCCCATGTGACTTTCCTGGTTTTTGAGCTATGATGAGCAATGGCAGTAGTTGTGTTGATGTTTGAATTACTGTAGACATTTACACACACTACAAACACACTTTGTTCATGTCACATCACTGCTTCATGAGATTGCTGTGTTTACAAAGCTGTTTCGCTCATCCTATTAGCAGTGTTTTTCCCCTGACTGCCGGCTTGTGTGGGCAGCCTTCAGTATCACCATCTCCCTGTGGAATAGCAGGCATAGATGCAATCAGCCTGGGGGGAAAACAGAGCGCTCAGATCAGCCCCGGATCCAGTGATGAGAGCTCCACTGGGATAGCTGCTTTTCTTTTGCTTATGACAGCGGCTAAGCGTGGTCGTCTTACAGCGAGAACAGAACAAAGTTGAGATTTGGTGGTTCTTTTGCCCGAACATGCTTATTGAATAATGAGGACAAACATCTGGCTTTATGGGCAGCTGGCATCTGCATGCTGCTCTGCTGTGATTGTCAAATTCTTCTATTTGTTTTTAAATCTTTAAATGGACTGGCACGTACTTATCTATCAATCCTTCAGATCAGAGGTTGTCAACCATTCCTAGGTATATAGGTATATACATATCATGATATCTATCCAAACACCCACATGATCTTATTCTTAAACATCAACGATTCATCTATATCTATTAAAACGTTGAAAAGCACGATCACAGCTGAACATTCAAATCTGCCTTTGTGCTGCCACTGACCCAGAGAGAGCAGTTATGAAACGGTTTCACAAACAGTCTTTTCAGCCACACATTAACAATTTATTCATCTTATAATAATTCATATCATAACAGAAGTACGGGATACAAGTTTATAGTTTTGAATCGGATATAAACACTTCAAAATAGAGTAAGTCATCTATTGCAACTTGATGGGGCTGCACGTGTCTCCCCGCTCCCCGCTTACTCTGATTGGCTCATTCGCCTTTCATAGGCATATGTGATAGAAAACATTGGTAGTTGTTGTATGTCAGAGTAGTGCATGATTAATGAGTGAATGTCATCAATCCAGTTACAAAACTGTAAAAGAGAGGTGTCTAATGCCACACAAATAAGATGTTGCTCAATTTAGGGCACACTTAATCTGAGACAAATGTAGGTGTTTTTAATTTAACTCGCTATGTCCGTATCATTGAATCACTGAGTTGTTTGCTACTGCAAGTTTCATCTTCTAGATCAGTCGAATTCACAAATGAATCATATGTTATTTATTGTGAACCAGTGGATTTAAAAGAATCGGTTCTAAAGATTCAGTCACAAAACGGGTCTCGGAGATCTTGATTTAATATAGCCTGCTTCATAAAGTGAATCACAATATTTGACTGAAATAATCAAAATGTCATAAATCATTTAATTCATAATTCGTTCCACTACCTGAAGACCTGACCCTCCTGCTGTGGATAATCAAGCAATTTTCTTTATGTTGTGATGTCATCCGTGCGTTAGTCTAAAGACCAGCTTAATTTAGCAAAACAATCATTTCAGTGACATTGCGAGTTACAGTCTAATGTTTTTTTCCTTCTGTGAAACTGCACAGCTTTTCCAGTTTTTTAAATAACACTTCCTACACTAACTACAAATACGAACACATTTTCTATCATGTTTGCCTATGAAAGATGATGGAACCAATCAGTGTAGGTATGGGGCGGGGCGACACGTGCAGCCACACCCCGATTTGCTGGCTGCAGCCAGGTCCTTCTCGCTCGATTCCTAGGACAAGACTAAAACTGAGGAGCTGGCTTTTTTTTCTTTCTTTGTACAAACTTTATTGCATTTCGGCCTTCAGCCTTCTTCAGAGTGTGTCAAACTTTTCTTATTATTACCAGTTAAAAATTTTTTGCTGCTTAAAATGTAATATTATAAAGGGATGGTGATACATTTTTCAAGGATTCTTCGATGAATTTATGAACTTTGATGAAGAACATTTATTTGAAGTGGATTAAAAGTCACTTTTGATCAATTTAATGCATCCATGCTGAATTAAATCATTAATTTCTTTCAAAATAAAAATCTTACTGACTCCAAACTTTTGAACTGCAGTGAACTGAAGTGTTAAAATTCATGGAATAATTACCAAATAAAGCAAATGTAGAATAATAAAATATTGAAGGTCAAAAATATTTAGATACGTTTATTCTGCATGTAGTTTCATTTTATACATTAGGCTTAAATGTGGTGCAATCCACGTCCACAAATCCAATCCTAAAGCGCTGATATAAAGTAAATCCCACCTCTCTTAAGTCGGACCAATTATGTGTGTAGAGCCGCATCAGTGGCTCTTTTATTTTTCAGCAGTAGAAGTGTGAAAGGGAGTTGGACATACATAACTGATTCTGTGTGCCGCTTCTCTTGGTTATTGTAACGGCTCATGGGTGGATTACTCCAGAAATCAAAAGATCGGCTTACCACTAGAGCCTCGTTGTGAGTTTGTGCTGGCCATTGGATGATTAGAGCGCTTGCTTGCGTGTGTTTGTGTGTGTTGAGAAATATTCTTTAGATGGTAATGTTTATCCAAGCTGAAATGTTTAATCAAAGAACAGAAGGAGCAGCTTGTAAACTTTCAATGCAGCTGCACTCACCCCTAATCCAGCCACATTAATGCAGCTCAGCTGCTGCTGTGTGTGTATGCAGACCATGTGTGATGCCTAGATCCAGTAACACCCTTCTGCTCATGTCCACCCAACTGTGACCTCCAAAGACTCCTCAAATCCAAACTGAAATCCATGCAAATCAAACAGGATGTGAATCATGTTAGTTAAAAAAAACCCCAAAAAACAAGAGGTTGAACGGTGCATGTTGTCTTAGGTGCTTTTAGGCATCAGTATAAAGTGAAAATTGTACTCAGAGGATGACACACAAGAGGAAGCTTTAAAGTCTGAGAGAGAGAGAGAGAGAGAGATAGATAGATAGATAGATAGATAGATAGATAGATAGATATCCTGAAATTGCAGTAGTGTAATTTTCTTTAATATTCTGTTAGTTCAGCCATTGGCAGATGGGAGGGAGTGTTCAAGATATAGAAAATAAAATATTATAATATTATGTATAATATATATTATTAATATAATATATATTTATTTAGATTATTTATTATTCAACACATGAATTAGCATTTAGCTAAAACGCCTAAATAGCTATTTCGTGGTTATTTCCTGTGACCTACAGTAAGTGAAATCAGCGGAAAAAGACAAGTCATTACAGAGGAAGAGCAAGTTATTCAAAAGGTTAAGAAGAAAATAATTTTCTTTTCTGGAATAATATGTACATTCACTTTAAAACTAGGAACATGTATTAATCTGTTTACTATCAGTGTCCTGGTATAGCGAGACACTTTTTTATTGCTTTATATTTCTCCACTCATAGGTCTGTACAAAGCATTCATGAATTACAACCATTTACAGAGTGCATTTTCACATCTATGTTTAAAAGGGGGTGACAGTTAACAGGCTAAAGGGGATAGTTCACCCAAAAATGAAAATTCTGTCATCATTTACTCACCCTCAAGTTGTTCCAACCTGTATGAATTTCTTATTTTGAAGAATGTTCGTAACCAAATAGTTGTGGGGCAACATTGACTTCCATAGTTTTTGTTTTCCCATACTATGAAAGTCAATGGTGCCCCACAACTGTTTGCTTACAAACATTCTTCAAAATATCTTTTGTGTTCAACAGAAGAAAGAAATTTGTGCAATTTTGAAACAACTTGAGGGTGAGTAAATGATGACAGAATTTTCATTTTTGGGTGAACTATCCCTTTAAGTAAATAAGGTCCATTGTGATGTTGACTTTAAATGTTTGCAACAATCAAAGCTTGCTGAGATTTACTGAGGCACACACCTTCTGTCTACTGTTTAGAGATCGACCGATTGAATGGTTGTGCAGATTAATCAGCGCCGATAACAGAAGGCTGGAACAATAGGTTATCAGCAAAAATCCATACAGATATTTTTGGGGTTTAGGGTTGCGTCCGTTGCTGGAGTGGCTGAGAAGGGTCCACAGACATTATACAGTACGAGAGCGGCCTCTAGAGGCGAAATCACTGACGCCTCGTGGAGTTTGTTTTGACACGTTAGACTGCACTTCAGATTCAGATTTAAAACAGACAATGAAACGGTATTTATACAGTACACTACAGTACATGTTTTCATATCATTATAAAGTAATTCATTTGTTGACTAGATGCTGCATTAGTGGAGAACAGCAATATGCTTGCAGTCGAGGCTGAGAGGATGCTAACATTAGTAGTACCTCATGCAGTTAAAACAATGTGACAAAAACACATGCAAGTGCGGCCCAAATGTTTAATGTCACGATTGTTGCCATCTATTTGCATTAGTTTATATCCAGCTGGCCACTTTTATGCATTCGTTATGCAGCGAAGTTGCATATTTAAAGCTAGTGACATGAGAAAGCAAATTGATTCAGTTCAGTTCTTTGTTTTTTATCGTCACTGTAATACATATTTTGTTGTTTTGATTAGATAAAAAGTAAGGATAGCACTTTATAATAACTGCATGCTATGAATCATTAGTTAAGCATTAGTAAATAGTTAATTCATCATTTATAAAGCATTAATAGACATTAATAAGCGGTTTATAAATACATGCTTTATTCTTAACTCTTTTCCTGTCAGCGTTTTTTAAAAAGAAAAAGTTACCAGCCAGCGTCAACGTTTTTGATCATTTTGATAAATGATAAATATATATGGGTAAGTTATAAGATATGGGTAAGTTTCATAAAAAAGTAACATTTTGAGCAAAACCCTGAGAAAATGACATTTTTTGTCAAAGACTACATACAGATCGGCTTCAGAATGATGATCAAACACAGATGGAGTAGATGGAGTCCATCAACACCCCAAAGCTTGCACAGTCCTATAGCTCGTTCTGGGTCGACATTTCATTCAGTAGCATTAGATAGTTTGATTTATATGCTGTTCACGTTATTTTACATATGCTTACATATGAGATTGCTCGTTTCTGCGTCTTCTTCGCCTGTGCTTTGATCAGGAGATTTTGAAGTCATTCAAGAATCAAGAATTATAGCTGTATTTATAAACTGCTTACTAATGCTTTATAAATGATGAATTAACTATTTACTAATGCTTAACTAATGACTCATAGCATGCAGTTATTATAAAGTGTTACCAAAGTAAGTGTTCTAAAATAGAAGCAAATAAAGTAGGAGAGTATACATACAATATACATGTGTGTAGATATTTGTGTAGATATTTAAAGATGGCCATCTTTAAGCGTGACTGATTGGTTTATACGAAATGGTTAGTATCTTATAGTGTAGTTAACAACCTTTTTTAACGAGTATGTTGACTATAGTTTAAATGCTTTTAACTTGTAAACACTGCAGTTTCAAAGTAGATCCTCAACACTGGTCCTCTCTCTCTGCCGGGTCTAAATGCCTCCCAGACGGACGGCAGAATTTAATTCACAGGTGGATGATGAATCTTTAATAGCTAAGGGCAGATACACACCACAGTTGTAATGCTTTTAATAGAGACTAACGTGACTAAACCATGAAAGTTTTGAAGAAAGTCTGGATCTTAATGTCAGTACTCGCATCATTTGTAGTTTGATCATTTTCCTTGCACATTCAAACACACACTGGGATTTCTTTCCTTTTTCCTCTCTACTTCCCTTTCTAATTCTCAGATGAAAATGGTAATTACAGAAATCTGTTCTCAGGAAAGTTAGATTGAAATCCAAGGTTGAGTGCTGGCCAGGGACCCTCAAATTGTCAGAGCCAGGTGTTGATATTTATAATAATGCACACTGCCCTGAATATAATTGCTTCTGCAGACACAATACATATTAATGTGTCAGTTAGCAATCAAAGCACCGGGGCTCGTCTCATCTGACCTGTTTCAGAGCTGTCAGGAACACTCAATGTCAGAGGCTTTCGTCAGAAGACCCTCCGTCTGCCGTCTGCCCACCCAGCAGCCTGCTAATGCCTGCCCTGCCAGATAGGAGCCATGTAAGCACTTCTGAGAACTTCAGCAAGGTCCACAAAATCAGGGATTTATAGACCTACTTATATAAAGCCTTCATACAAAGCTGCAGCTGGAGAGAAATAAGCATATGGGGTCCACGCTAAACAGATAAAAACAAGATATCTTCTCTCAACAAACACTTCATTTAGTTCCTTTTATTATTTGGATCTGATATTTTGCATGGGGCCTTAAATGAATAGCCCTCATGCCATTTCAAACCTGTATGATTTTTTACTTTTTGTTTTCTATTAATTTACTATTCACTCACCATTACAATGAATGAGGCCTGAAGCTTTCAAGCTTCGAAAGAACATAAAAGCGACATAAATAATCTGAAGTTGTCTTTGCGCAATATTCCACGTCTACTGATGTCGTATAATAGCTTTGCATTAGGAACAGATACAAATTTTAGTCATTATTCACTGAAAATCTTGCCATCTGCACTAGGTCTATTTGGCATGTTCATGAGAGCTGTGGGTGAGAAAAGTAGTGATGACTTGATTTGCGAATGGATCTTTCAAAAGAGTCATTTGATCCAGTTCACAAAACAGTCTATTATACTGCATTTTAATGATTTGTGAGACAATATACTGGATTACAATGTTTCTTGTGGTATTTGTTTTTATAATGCATGATATACAGTGTGCAGACTTCCTAGAAAGGCTATTGTATATTCTGATTAAAAAAATATATATATATAAAATATCTTGATACTCCCCAAATATGAGCATCAGGCTGTCTGCTGTCTAAATTCAGTGAGGGCTGACAGCTCTGCAGTCTCATATTCACCTTTTCCAGTAAGTACTGTCTGAAATGATAGCTGCATTCTCACTCCTGGCTGATGGAAGAGGATACTTCAAAGGGAAATCGAAACCGCAAGGTTATGTATGTGGCCGGCAATGGCACCTTAAGATGAATGTTGATGATTTTTTAAAATTCCTTATGTCTTTGGCCATGTTTCAGTGCATCAGGGTCAGCCCACCGTCAGCCTCCAATCAGAATGCTCTAAGGGCAAGAGGCAACAGTAAGGATTGCTGGGAAGTGACCCACGACCCCTTTCCAGGTGTTCTGCGGTTGCTCTGATAAAATGAGGGAAAGGTTGTGTAGGTCTTGGAGATGTAGCACAGCAGTTAGCCATATCTTCCAACCTCAGAGACTAAAGGTTCATCCAGACCTGCAAACCACTGCAAGACTGAATAGTTGTGACAGCAGCATCCTGTTAGATTACTCAGTCGATAACAGCTCATGCCATCAACACTAGGTGGAAAATGTACATTTTACATATATGTTTCATTCGTCCATTAGCATAAAGTTTTATGTATCCATCTTATCTTTAGAGATCTTTTTTTTTTTGGCTCTTTACAAAATTCAAATGGATATTTCATCAAAATTCTGTTATAATTTTCTGTGCCAAACACTATATTTCTTCAACTGAACACAGGAGGAGAGTTTTTGAAGAATATATTGGTTCCTCTTTTCAATATAATTAATTTGAATGAGTACTAAATTACAATGCAAGCGCCATAAAAATATAAAAGCGGTCCAATCCAAGGGATTTCAAACTAGACCCCCAAATATCACACAATCCCTTTAAATTAAAATTAATTTCCATTACTTTTTCCGTTAAATTAAAAAAAATATTTAGTTGAAAATTTTTTATTTTAGTTAGTTTTTGTTTCTCTTTTGGAGCTTGAAAAGTACAATCACCATTTATTGTAAAGATACTAGTTGCTTTTTCCTATTTATACTTCAAATCTCCTTCTACTTAAAAAAGTAAGTAAAATAGGTTTGGATCAACATGAGTGTAAATAGATTTTTCATGGTTAACCTGATCCTTTTGAAGGTTTGGGCAAACATAGAGACAATTGACTAGAATCTCACTTTATTTCAGTAAGAGTTTATGCCCATGTGCAGTTCTCTATTTTGCCCTGAACATCAACAGTAAGATCAGGCAAAGATAAAATGGATGAGATGTCAAGATGATGTCCTCAAGTTCAATTTTACAGAAGCTAGCCGAGCACATCTGTCCACTTCTGATGCAGCGCTTTTGATTGTCAGCTTTTAGGGTCTTTCAGTCTCTATTCTGCCTCGTGCCATCACAGAGTAAGACCACAGCTAGTGTACAGAGAACCTTATTATTTTCCAAAAACAAAAAGAAAACCACACACAAGAGGATGATTTAGTCACTTGCTTTTGTTTCTGAGCAAAGATCATTTGTTTGCAGTGCGATCCCACTGAAGCCCTCAAACGAGCCAAGCGGTACAATGGTACAAGTTTGAGTGATTATTATCAGACTGCTCAAGCGGAGACCCAAACACTGCTCTGTCAGATCACAATTCCAGAACCAGGTTGTAACTTGGCAACAGGCAGCCATCCTGATGTTTTTCCACTCTGTCATATCAGTGAGACTGTAGCAGGAACGTATCAGGAGTGTTTTTTTACATCACTGAAGTCTTTGAAGAGGTTTAAGGATCTTTCAGGGACCCAGGCCAACCAAAGTGCCTGCCAGATATCTCCATGTTAATAAGCTTCCATTAAGAAATTATTGCTGATGTTTTTGTGCTTTGCCACTGCAAAATCTAACTGCCAATTATGCCATGGCAACGCTCAGCACTCCATTTGCCAGGATGTTGATAATTACGGTTTCTCTAAGCTCTTTTCTTCCTGTGCCTCATTTTACTTTGTGCCCTTCAAATCCGTGCAGTCCGCGAAACACGTCAGTTCTTTACCACCTACCATTATCTGTCATTCTGCTCTGGTGTGATTCATGTTTCATTAGTATACCACCTAAAGGGTGCAGCTCGAGTTGGGGTTATTAAAATGAGTTCAGGCAGTGCAGTGAGTGCCATGCAGACTTCAAATAACTCTTAACCTTTACTCATACTTATAACCCTAACTTAATTCATACTTTCATTATGCAGCACCCGGTGCGACCGAACCAAGCTGAAGGCCACCAGCGTAGACGGTGAACCAGGCTGGCAGTCGAGTGACTGAGCAGTCTTTGGCAAAAATGAAGAACAGGAGGGTCTGTACTGTAGGTGGCCTTTATCTCTGGCACACCTGACATTGTCAAGGTCGTTTATTATCTCAGTCTGTTTGTGTGCTGCCAGAACACACTCGTCTCTCCTGGGTTGCGAGAAAAGCACTTTTTTGAAATGCTATGGGGAAGGGCAATTGATTGTGCTGATACTTTTGGTGATTAGACACATCAGTCAGTGTCAAGATTATCTGTGTCATCAGATGATCTCAACAGCTGTAGGCTCGTCTTCTTTAAACGCCGTCAAAAACGGTCGCAACTCTGCTCTGTCTGCTCCTCCTTCAATTACTCATACTGATTGAATATATGCAAATCACCACCAAAATTAAAAGCCACCTGCAAGGAGACCCCAAAGGGATACTGTAACCTCCTAACAACCTCCAACTGCCCAACTGTTCTTAAAGATGCAGATATTTGAAAGACCGACATCCCTTACATTTTCAACCCCTCGACAATGACACGTGGATATGGAAACGGCATCGTCCCTACAGACGACCTTCTATCTGATCTCGGTTCACCCTTATGCCGCTGCTCTTCTGTGAAGTGTCCCTCTTTGATCCTTATTCCTTTGCTCCACTCACCCCTCCTCTAATCCTACTCATCCACCCGTGCCTTCTCTTCTTCACCTCTCTTCCACTCCCACACCCCGACTGGAGGACAAAGGACCGGTGACTCTGTCTGGTTCTCCGCTGGGCCGTACAGAGGTGTGGGCTGGTTAATAAGAGCCGAGCATGTGAAGATTGTTGATGCTTTGCGGCATGCCACTGTCTCCTGCGGGATGGAGAGATAGGTGGGATACGTAAAGGTCAGCGGTCTGATTTGAGCACCTGTCTTCCTGCCTGTGTGATGGGCCAAGAAACCGCAGCTCTGTCCTTTGTACGTCTTTGCCTGCAGATTATCTGGTGGGATGTCCCGCTGTTGTTATGGCCCTTCAGTAATGACACAGCTTACTATGGATATATGTGTTTCTGGAGGTGTAGGTCTCGTCTGAGGCATTAATAACATCTTCAACCGCCGGATCTGAGTAAAGCAGCCCTAAGGCACTGTTAGCACTGTGAAAGTAAAAGAAATCTAACAGTATTGTGCACAACGCTGGATAAAGCTTCTTTCCTGCATCAGATAAAATGGATCATGCTATCCCTATCTCTTGGGGACATTTAGATTCTGCTGTGCCATGGTTCTGTGCTAGGATCTTATCCTGCTTTTGTACTCCATAGATTGACAGAATTTATCTGTTAAAAGTGTTCATAAATTGAACTGAATCTGTGTGGGATACATAGGTGGATTCTCACCTCAGTCTTGTTTTTGGGATTGTTTGTATCTTCTGGGGAAGTCATGAAAAGCGAAATATTGCCGTAAATTGCTAAACACAGAGAGTAATGATCAGTGTTTTTTTTTTGTGTTCTTTTTTTTTGTCTTTTGATAATCAATATTTTGTCATTCATTTTAATAAGTTTTTACTCTAAAATAGAATCAAATTTTCGCCAATGAAAATAGTACTTTAGTTTAAACATTAGTTTAACAAACATATATAATGTTCTAGTACATCTTGCATAACTTAGTTTAGGTTTGCATCTGCATCATTTTGTGCAGGTCTAAATTTAATTTACGTTGTGTATATATTTGGGTAGCAACCATTTTCATAAGTAATGTTGTTTGAATCAGTTGACAGTAGTCATAATGAAATGTAATATGAGTTATCTGAGAGAAAATCTCTCTCCAGTAAAGAAACGACTGACCTTGGCTAGTGTTTTTTTTTTTTTTTTTGTAGTGTGAGTCTCGGTTTGTGAGGAAGATGAAGACATTTCAGGGCAGCTGGATGGGAGCCCAAATTTGTTAGGTGAGGATTTTGTGGTGTCCTGAAACCCATCACCCTTAAGATTCCATCCCAGCCATATCTTCTGAGATTTTCATTGCCAGCAGATAAATGTTTACATGGTTGGCTGGCTCAGTAAATAAAATGGCACAATACAGCACAAATCTACAGTGACACAATAAGTGACAAGCAACCTTGTGTTGCTCAACTAGACTAAGAAGAAACACTTTTAGCAAAAAAAAAGTCGTAGAAGGTAACAAGTGCCTGACTGTATGTTAAATTTTGCTATTTTAGTTTGAAAATTGTTGACAGAGGAATGTAAAGCAGCTAACAGTTTCCAGTTTCTTGGTCCCAAGACATTGATGTGTTTGCATGTTTTTTTTGCACATTTTTAAAGGTGTAACAAAATTCAAGGCATTTGAGAACTACCCATGAGGTTTCAGGAAATGCTGTATCTCACAGATACTACACCTGCTTTTGTAGTTAATATATTATTTCATTATAAACATTTTAACATTTTTCAACCCCATAATGATTATTTATGTACTTACCTTGTTGTTGTATACCTGGTAATTATTCTCACAATATTTATTTTATATATATATATATATATATATATATATATATATATATATATATATATATAAAGTGTACCATTATGTAGTATTAATGTTACATATTTACTTTATTTTTAGTCTTAAAATTATCACATTTCTCAACCTCTATCTCCTCCATATAACAGATAGTGAAACTCATTTTTCTTTATAATTAACTTCTTTCCAACCATCTGAAGCTGAATATTACAGTAGACACATTAATAGGGCACCTTTAACATGAATCACTTTACATGGATGATGGGATTAAATTAGCATCTGATTATGAGGTGGCATTAATCTAATGGTATTCGGATGACAGCAGCCCTCAATTCACAGATTTAAACAGTTATGGCATGTCATGCTATAGCCAGACCTTATTTTCCAGTGGGCAAAACTTTTCTTTGAGGGAATGTGAAAAATAGGTAACACTTTACAATAAGGTCCCATTAGTTAATGTTAGTTAATGCATTAAGTAACATTAACTAAAAATGAGCAATACATTTGTTACTGTATTTATTAATCTTTATTAACATTAGATAATACAGATATGACTGTTCATTGTTAGTTCACGCTAGGAGTTTAGGTCCATTTAATATTGACACAACTTTTGATTTTAATAATATATTATTAAATGTTGAAATTAACATTAACAAATTAATAAATGCTTTTGATGTATTTTTCCTTGTTAATTATATATAATCATATTAACTAATGTAGTTAACTAATGTTAACAAATGGAACCATATTGTAAAGTGTTACAAAAAAAAGATAGCCAAAAATAAAAATAAATAAAAATAAAAATAAACTACTACAGGCCCCAACACATCAAGCCATGTGCAACTTCCTCGACCATAACAGAGTCAGACTAACATCGAAGTTAATCATAATGTGTTATTTCAACGCGGAAGACATTGATGGCAACTTCAACACCATTGACTAACAGAACCATCAAGAACGTCTTCAGAGACTTGACAGACTGCTCCAACTGCAAAGGCAATGCAAGTATCGTACATTTAACAAGGTGCTTTGAAATAAGAAACTGATGGTTATTTTCATATGGCTAAATTACTCTTTTCTATATCTTAATTTCCAGTTCCTGTTTCCAGTTTAATCCACTTTCACTTTTCCATTTCCCATGAACGCATGCTTTGTGTGTATGTGTTTGTTTAGATTAGTTATGTGTTTGTGATTTAGTTAATAAAACTTTGTGCACAATACATATGAGTTCCCTGATTCTGCTTCTGCCTGCAGATTAATGTCACTTAAACGATTCCTGATCTTGCGACACACTACATGCTATTTTTTCCCTTTCTTAGAATTAGTAAATAATCAATACTGAGTGTTCGCTGGACGGACTGATTAATTGTAATTGTAATTGTAATATTAATTTAGCTACGTCAAGTTAATCCGATTAACTGATCCAAATATTCATAATTAATTATAACAAGTCATGATAAATTATTACTTTGAGATCACTTGCTACAGTGGCTAGTGGTTTTCCAATGTTACTAGCATTTAGTTACGCAGTATTTTCACTGGCCACAATTTTGACATTGATACCATGGGGAAAAACTGTCAAATAGATATGTTTAATATTATCTCATAATTTGGCAGCTGGTATATTAAGATGCTGTCACTTTAAGAACCGGAAGGCTGCTGATGTATGGATCCATTATACTGTTACACATTATTTTCTTTCTCAACTGTTTACTTCAGTTAAAACATAACTGACTGTGTTTAAGTGAATTCTCGTCAAGACACATTTTGACTTTATTTTGTGTGTATTTGACTGTTTAAGCGCAATAAGCAGCGAAAACAAACTAAATTTAGTACTGAGAGGCGGCTTTATGTGCGGTCACTTTGGGTGTGAGCACAACATCTGCGGGAATTGATGGAAGTATGCAAAATTCCCACGCTGAAATTCAAGCCCTGTAACGCCAACAATATTCATCCGGAGCAAATGAAACAAGTGAGTGAGAGGAGGAGGGTTTGTGTGTCAATTCGCTGTCAGAGAGATGAGAGTATCCTGTATCTATTCTGAGGGAAGTATTGAAAGCGTTTCAAATATTTCAGTAATTATATGCATTTAAAAATAAATATTTTTGACAACACTACATTGCCTACTAGATGCCTTTTTAAAATACTACAAGTGAAAAAATGTATATTATATATAAAATTTAGGCAGACGTTAATGTCAAGCCCTGATAACAATGATATCGTTTTCAAAAACGTGTAAAAAAGTTTGCCTTTTCAGGCCTCTAAAACTTTGTTGTCATGTGAATGAATGGCCAAAACACATAAAAATTATTTTAGTTGAAAATGGTGATGTGTAAACGGCCTCTCAGTTAACCTTGTTGCTGCTGGAGACACGATTTTGACCTTGGAAAACCCACCTTAATGAGTGACTATGACATTGTCATTCTGTGTCCATGTTGGGACAGACTGCCAGCAGCAATTTTTGGAATTCACTCCATGTCACCCTCCATTTCTCAGGGTGTATGACTTTGATCTCGTACAATTAAGTATGCTCACGCAGTTATGTTCTTGTGTACTGCTGCAACATTCAGATATGTTCAGCAGGACTAACAGTAGTGTACCGAAATTTGAGCAAATAATAACCCAGTTTTTTTCACACATGTAGTTATCTGTCATGGTAGCTGTGTATTTTTAAAAAATGTAGCAGGAACAGTACAGACAGACTGATTGATTGAGGTGAAATACAGCTTCATTAGAGCAAGTGTTCCAGATGTGTGAGACAGGTCTCAGGAGGACTAGTCTCAGTTTCAAACCCCTTAGCCCGTTCACTGACCACCTGATTCATATTGCACACACAAAAAATATGGTTAGCATGTTTAAATAGTCAGTGTTTGGAATTAATTACTCTCAATAGCTATCAGTAATGCCTGTGACCATAATGACAGATAATATATATATAGACCTGGCATTGCGTTTTACATACTTCATTTTTACATAATTTTTATTCTAAACTATTTTAGACAGCTCCCACTGTTTTTATCCTCTTAGATGCAGCCAAAAACGTTCTGCTTCTATCCAATTATTTATTTATACTACTATTTTTAATGCAGAGTCTTACAGCCATATCACTTTTATAAATATATGTTGATCTTTTGAACTTTATTCAAAGAATCCAGCAAAAAATTATCACTTTCAACCTAAATGTTGAGCAGAACAACTGTTTCCAGCATTGATTATAATAATAAGAAATGTTTCTTGAGCATAAAATCAGCATATTATGATTTCTGAAGACTCATGAGACAAGAACTTTGGCATCACAGGAATAAGTTACATTTAAAAAACTATTAAAATTCACATTTTAAATTGGAATCGTTTTTCACAATAGTCGTGTTTTTACTGTATTTGATCAAGGAAATGCAGCCCCAACATTTTCAAAAGTAATGTAGATTATGCAGTAATGTTGCATATTAGTCATTGATTCTGTTCATACAGCACATCAACAGAACTCGCTCTCAAAATTCAGTCCATTTAAGAGAGTCACTTTGATTGTAACATACAAGAGTCAATATCTTTAATAACTGAACTGTTACATGAACAGAACCGCATTGGGTTCTTCAAACAGGACTTGCAATAGTATTCCGTGGCAGTGTAAGCATAGTCATAGAGAACAAATATATCATTCCTGCACTCCTTCAAGCAAAAAAAAAAGCTTCACCGCAACACCTAGCTCTGCTTTCTCTCACCATGTCTCCAAAGGTGCAGGTGTGTGGAATTATGGGGGACCATCATCATCAATACAGAAGATGTGAGTACCTCATCTGTCTTCATGCACACCCAGCAGAGAACACCTGCTGCATCTTTTACATCTATCTACATTTACAATCCACACACACACTCACAATCAAAAATCCGAAGAGTGTACCTGCGGGGCCAATATTTTATACCGATATACTGGAAGAAATCAGTATGACAGGAGGTTTCAGATGTCCTTATTTGATCACAGCTCAACATCACACAAGAAACTAGACTGCTAGCAACAGACTGCAGGAGCAGAGGTCAGAAAATGTGTAATCCAATCGACACTATAGGAAGAAGCACTTCCAGCACACAGAATTGTGTTTTATTTGACAGCATGCTAGCTGTTGGTTCTCCGTGGCAGTCCAGAAATCTATTGCACTTTGGGTTCAAATCTGTGCACATAGCTGAAAGTGTGAAATACAATAACTACTGACTCATTTCAGGTGTGACTCTTCTTTAAAGATCTTTAAGTATGTGTCTCATCTGTATTATGTCAAATCCAAGGGTTCATTGCAGTGCCGTGTTTCCGGGGTCTGTTGGAGACTATTTCACATGTACATAAATAAGCGCATGATTCATTTATTCCATTA
This sequence comes from Rhinogobio ventralis, assembly GCA_039654625.1. Lineage (NCBI taxonomy): Eukaryota > Metazoa > Chordata > Actinopteri > Cypriniformes > Gobionidae > Rhinogobio > Rhinogobio ventralis. Next base: position 15,352,359 of record CM077198.1, read on the forward strand.
AATGCATTAGTTTGTGACTTGCAGGTAAAACACATAATTTGTTGTCAATTTGTTTTATAGACTGATTTGTGTTCTTTTGATGAGGACTTAATCCATATGGTGAATTTTATGAAGTAGTTCATAGCACATTGTTGGTGCTGTGTTCTTCAGGAATAACATGACCAATAATACTTTTATTAGTATTTTTGATTAAATGTTTTGTAGTATTTCTTTAAAGGGTACATAACACACACAGTTTTTGCTAATCTCATGTTAATCTTGAGTACCTATAGAGTAGTACTGCCTCCTTCATATCTCCAAAGAGTCTTTCGTTTTATCATATTTATAAAAGACAGATACGCTGTACCGATTATTCCCAAAAACAGCCGAACTCGTGAAGGCATGCAGTGGGAGGGGCTAAAGAGTCACGAACACACACTTTCGATTCACTATACGTTCGTGTTGTTGACATTATATGCACTTACGTGCCGATTGCCAACAAAACAGACATTTGATGTAGTTTCACTCACCGCCTGCGGTTTCGACTCATGACCAGAAATAAACAAAAACACTTGCAGAATGTTGCTGCTCCGGAAAAACAAACTGCATCCACTGTTCCCTTAAAGGAACACGCTGACTTTTTGGGACTTTAGCTTATTCACCGTATCCCCCAAGGTTTGATAAGTCCATACATACCATTTTACCAACTCTGTCATTTATTGAGCAGTAGGCTAGATGGAGCCGTTTACCTCCAGTCTTTGTGCTAAGCTAGGCTAGCAGTGGGTGCGTCAGACAGAGTTATGGCACGCACGGAGATAAAAATGGTATGTATGGACTTATCTAACTCTGGGGGATACAGTGAATAAGCTCCCAAAAAGTCGGCGTGTTACTTTAACGCTGGGTTATTTGGGAAGCTGAACAAGGTTATCTTTCCCTCACAACCAGAAACATACTTCTTTAATGACATTGTTGATTTCGTGGCGCTGCCAACGGCTTCCGTAACCCGAACGAAGCTCGTTGATGGACGTGCTCTTGCTCTCGCTCTGGTTGATGTGTGCACGCGCTCATCCGGGAGAAGTGCCCATACAAGCAATTCCGCCCTGTATGAAGTCATACAGGGCCATACTCGGAAAAAAAACTTTCTGAAACTTATTCGAATCCTGAAGAAGTGTATTTGGCACAGAAATACTCTGTCATGCGTCTCATACTCTTTAACAGTAAATAAGTCTTTATTCCCCTTTAAAATTCAAATGTATTTAATTCCTTATGGTTTATATTGTTGTTTTTCGTTGCTTTTGCCGTGCTTTTCATCCAGGTTTATTATCTCTTTTATCAGCGTGTGTTTTGTCCTTGACAGCATGTTGTTCTGAGTCAGCAAACATTTTCAGAGTTGATTATCTTTACTCCCAAACCACAATATCAGGTATATGATGCACTAAATTGGCACAGAGCCTGATTACAATAACATATCATATTTGCCAGGTGCTCTTTTATTGGTTTAAACATAGGTGGTCTTTTTCTGCAGGCTGCACAAAGCATTTAGAAGATTTTTTTGCACAAAGCATTTGCATTCAAGCATTTTCACAAGTGCATTATCCTTGAGTAAGCAGACGGTACAGAATTATCCTCCTTGAAGCTCAAAGACTTAGTGTTGCTTCATTTGTATTAATTAGTAAATGAGACTTTAAGGTCTACAGAGTGATGAGTTAAAATGTTTGAGTTATTTATTCTCTTTAAAATTAATGGTGCAACTTTTCCTTCCCTGAATTACTCTTTTTGAGAAATTAGCATTAATCAAATTAGTCAGCTCATTTATTTATTTTATAAAATGTATTTATTTATTTATTTTTTACATGAAAATTTGAAGCCACGGACACACAAGCTAGGGTTTGTTTTGCTCTTATTTAATTATTCTCTTATTTTGGCTAGAGGAAAGTCTTGCACCTCATTAAAATTATTTAATCCACTGTCAATTGCTTGTTAGCCAAATCACTAATGACTTTGCATTTACTGGACGCAAGATAAAAGCTTTGCTATTTGTTTTTTTTTTTTGCTCCAGTCAGACTTAATTACTTAATTTGTAATGTTCACTTTCTTCTTACAAATGACTTGTCAGTGGAGGAAGTGCAATTGTAGAATTTCTGCAATCATATTGCAAATCTGAGCTGACTGGACTGCCTGTCATTTAATGATTAGGGGGAGGATGTATATTGATCTGCTCGATTAGATTACATGCCACTAGAGGGAGGGGAAACTATTTCGGTTAGTCTGAGTTTAAGAATTAGGCATTATTGATTGTGTTTTTGTTCACGGAATGAAAGATAAGTTCATTTCGCTCTGATTTCACAAACAGCGTGACACAGAACTGGAATTGTTTAATGTCTTCTTATCTGCATCGCTAAGCAGCACCTCTCAGGCAATGTTTACACCTGTGTTTTGACGTTTAAACTCAGGATGTGGTATTTGAGCCGGCCTCTATAATTAAAGCGCATCTGACTGCTGAGCTAATGTCTTGTGGAAGGCAGTAATGAGCAGAGAGTGGTGATGCGTTCCACTTGGTGGCGTCACCGTTCAATATGTTCCTCACACATTTTGCGACACCAGCCTGCAGCCAAGCATTACATATTCTCTCATAAAAGCTCTACATATGCAACTGAGCCGTGTGCCATGTTTTTTATACATGCTCAGTGCTTGCAGGTGTTCATATTGCGCTGTGGTTTTGGTCTCAGAACTATGTACTTCACTCAGTAGCATTGAAGAAGTGCTGTCCATGTGGCATTGCCTTGGTTTAGGAGCATGACACGATGGAGCATGACAGGGATAGGATGAAAAGGTCACCTCTGGCATGCTGCCGTTTGAAGCCGGCTCATTGTGTTACAATCAGAGCAGAGCAGGAAATCAAGTACAAGCAGCATTCAATCTAGCGCCACTGCATTTTTATTACACGTTTAAGTTAAGCTCAATTGTGATTTGTGCCATAATGTTGATTATCAATAAATAAATAAAAGACTTGAACATGATTTTCTTTAAAAAGACAAAAAATGAATAAATTCTGGGTTACAGTGAGGCAAAAATTGAGGTGAATGAAGCCAATCTGTACACGTTAAAATTCACAGTTTCAATAGTATAGCCACAATATGTACCCAATATGCATGTTAACATGACTTTAAAAAATCACTTTAAAATCACAATAACCTCATTAATATTTCCGGGGTTCTCAGAAGCTGAAGTCATCATAGTTGGGTAAACTTCTGTAGTAGTGAATAGGAGACAACAGCAAATATAATGCTTGTATTTGCATTTGCTCTAATAGCAAAATAAAAGATCCACAATAGCGTTTCCATGACAAAAAAATACAAAAAATCAGAATGATGTCAAATTTGCAGTCACTTTCTCCGCTGTTGTATTGAAAACACCCCTTAATTTTTGTCATTTACTGCCAAGGTAATATAACGCAAATTGTAGCTTTATAAATGTGTATAAAAAAAATTGTAATGTTTAAAAATATTAAAAACTTTAGTAGATTTGCGATAACGGTAGAAACGAGTCATCATGAAAAGGGTCATGTGGCCCCATTTACTTCCATTGTAAGGGTGTACTCACACTAGGCACTCTGAACTGTGCCCGAGCGCGTTTGACCCCCAAAGCCCGGTTCGTTTGACAAGTGTGAGCGCTCCGTTCTGTGCCCTGGCACGGTTTGTTTGGCCGGCCCTGGACCGCTTGAAAGAGGTGGGCCAGAGCGCGGTTCGGTTGGGCGCGGGCACGGTACGCATGTTTTGTGAGCGCTAACCGTGCCGGAGTACGGAACAGCTCTGCTCTGCTGTCATCATTATGACAGCAAACGCCAAACTATTACTACTTGGGTACATTTTTCAGTTAATTTAAGTATATTTAGGTTTATAACAGTCCTGGGTAAAGTTTGTGAGTAAAGCTGCAAATTCCTCCATCAAAGTCAGCTGCCTACGTAATAATCTTCTGATACGTGCAGTGCAATCAAGTGAAAATCGCTGCACAGCTTAAATTATAAATCTATTAGGCAGTCTGTTAGCGAAAGCGCTTTTCTTCCTGTCTTCTTCAAAACAAAAAGTTGCGTTGTGAATGACGTAAGCGTGCTCCAGCCCGGTGCGTAAAGTGCAATGTGAGTACAGGCCAGCAGGGGAGTGAGGAGGGGGGAGAATCGCGCTCAGGCACGGTACAAGGCAACCGTGCCTAGTGTGAGTACACCCTAAGTACCTCACCTTAAAGGCACAATATGTAACCGCCTTTTCCGGTCGTGCGTATGTAGGGTAACACAGCGCTGTTTTATCATATTAGATACATTTGAGTGTGTTGAAAGTCATGTTATAATCCTTCTCTGTGCGTTATATTCGCTGGCTGCTATGAGACACTTGTTGCACACTCCAGTAAGCTAGATCAATATTAGGCATGGTAAAACATGGTATTTGTGGTAAATCAAGAAAACGAGATTTAAACAATAGGACTAACTGTGTTGAGCTGTATAACAATGATTAGTTTTCTGTCGACTAATGTATTAAAGCGTCTTTGGTGTTTAAATAAAACTGGAAATCGAGGGTAACACGGGTATGACGGTGTTTAAAATTGATTATTTCTCTGGATTTAAACATTCTTGGAAACATTTGGGATAGTGTAAGTACACAAGTCAACAAAATATCTAACATTGTTCTAGTGGTTTTTGGATATTCTAATCCAAAAATCTTACATATTGTGCCTTTAACATTCATTTTTATTTAATTAATTATTTTTTTTATATGAGGGAAGGGTCAAAATGATTATTTGTGGTAATCAACAAAATGGCACAAATGCATGTATTGAACCCGGAATATTACTTTAATTTATATTAAGACTTTTAAAAGCTTTACATTTCTACCTTTAAATACTATTTATGCCCCCAATTTAATTCTGTTGTAAGTGCTGTATAACATTGACGTGTATTGAACTCAAAATTACTTATTCATGCCTTTTATGACTTGCCTTTTACATTTTACTGGAGTGATGAATTATTCTGCAGGAATTTAACGTCAACACTCGTCATTTGATGCATGGGATTGGAGGGCACTAACATTTTACTGGGGTGATAATGAATAATTCTGCAGGAATTTAATGTCAACACTCGTCGTTTGAAGTGATTGGAGGGCACTTGTATATAGGTGCTCATTATGAAATGGGTAAATTGCAGCTTGCAGTACCACGATAGTGGAAAAGACGAGTTTGAGACACACACACAGATGCTATAATTACAGTAAACAAGGGTCAAATGAACATCTTCCAGTGCGATGGGATCCTAGACATGCAGAATCCACCCTTTAGTCAGAACTGTATGTACCGATTAAGGCTAGTAATGATGATGAAGAGGAGGATGCTGGTTGTGGGTGTGGGTGCCCTGCTGCGATCGCGCTGATGCGCAGTGTCTGGTAGGAAGACTGAAGCCCGGCTGCAGTCTAACTCTCACAGCAGGGCTACGGTGCTTGAGGAGAGCCCATTAAATAAGCAATTAAAAGCAGATAATGAAGGGGCCAGTCGCCAGCAGGGGCTCGGCCTGACTGACTGCCTCGCTGAGCCAGACAGAACTTCTGAAGGGCTACGATGGCCTTCCCCCTTCTTGTCAGGCTTAAACACCAGTCAGTGTGTATCTGTTTGTGTGTGTATTCCACAGAGCTTATTATTCAGCAGAATCTGAGCTTGCTGAACGAGCCTTGGTGTGATAAATGAAACATCTGGTGGGAAATGATTTAATAACTTTAATGAGTGTGAAACTGCTCTTTTCTGAACGTACCATCCTGCGCTGCAGCTACCACTGATTTATTCTATAACTGCAAAATATGATTCTCAGGACTTATAATGAAGTCCTTCAAGTATCTATCCCCTGTAGATTATGTACTGCATGAATGTTTTGCCCGTGGGTTGGCGAATCAATATCTCGTACCTGTAATGACCAGTTTGTTGACGTATATGCTGCTTTCCTTTGAGTTTTGATGTTCACGTATCCCCGAATGACTTCTACACTCTTTGGGCATCTTCAGCAGAGCACTGTACTTGTGTGAATTGGTGCCATGCCTCAGGAGACCAGGAACCTACTCAGCAGATAATAAACACCACATCAGTGCCATGCTAATGAAGACAGATAGAGCAGCCAGAGCGAAAGATTTATTTTCTACAGAGGGTCACAATGTAATTGTTACCTCAATTACAAACGATAAAGAATTAGAGTGACAGAAGGAGTAGAGACACCCCAAGGGTGTGTGGTCTGTGCACTTAATGTTTTCGCTGGTGCTTTATTTATTGGACTTTCAAGGTGACCGTAGCATTGGTATTCAATTCAGGGTGGGGATCGTTTCTGAGAATAAATGGTGGGAGGTTGGCCGGGTCAATGCCGGTCGGAGATATCCGCAGTGTTTCTGTTAGAAGTTTGTGGAATGGAGCATTAGTGTAGTTTTGTGTAGTCAGACCCTCAGTCTGACGGCAGAAGGTCTGGACTCCATAGCAGCTTTCATTGGCCAAGGACCGCCCAGAGGCCGTCTGACTGACATGTAAAGCAACCAATCACAGTTCATTTTGTTCCGCGTCATGTAAAGTCGATGTCCCTACAATAACAGACCGACATGTAAAACTCTTGGACGTACTCTAAAGAGTCTATGTCGCAAACTTTACATGTTTCACATACTTTTGAAATTCCAGTGTTTACTTGACCCTGATAAGCTCTCATTGTCAGTTGTAAACACGGCTTGCTTCTTCCATATGAGGATTTGGCATCATGGTATCTTTGTTTCCAGGCGGACCGTTAAAGAACGCGACACACACATCTCCTGAAAATCCTGTAGAATTCAACCAATCAGATGATGGCTTTGAAACTCCTGTGTTTCCAATTGTGTGTGCCATATAAATCAGACTTTCAGTCAGCGGTCCGTGGGCATGACGTCTTAGGTTTAGACTAGCATTAGTGTGTTATAGTTTACACAGCAGGTGGATTGTTTCATAGGCTTATTATTTTACACATTGTCAGTAGGTTTGGGAGGGGGGTAGATAATTGATGCAGAAAATTAGAAAGGTTGAAATGTGCAATTGTGTTTTTCTTCTGTTTTGAAATTAAAATGTAAACAGACATACATAGGCTCCATAACACTGATACACAGTGAAATGTGAAGAAATCTGTGTTGACTGCTTTTTGCTTTCATTACGATCTTTTTCTGATGTATTAGGCGTTACACTGTGTAAGGTTATTAAAACATCAGTGTAAGACTGTGCATGGAAGTGCACTCAGAATATCCATTAAGCTATCTTCGCTTGTTGCTCAGACAACAGAGTCAATAAGATTTTTTAAAAAGATAATAATACCTTTGTTTAGCAAGGATGCATTAAATTGCTCCAAAATTACAATAAATCGTCACAAAACATTTATATTTAAAAAAGTCCTTTCTATTCTTCAAAGTATTCTGAAAATACATGTTTCCAAGAAATATTAAGCAGCACAAGCTTTTTCAACATTGATAATAATAAGAAATGTTTCCTGAGCAGAAAATCAGCATATTAGAATGATTTCTGAAGGATCATTTGACACTGAAGTATTGATGCTTAAAATTCAGCTTTGCCATCACTGGAAAAAATTTACATTTATAAAACAGTTATTTTAAATAGTAATATTTCACAATGTTGCTGTTTTCACTGTATTTGGTAATGGCAAATGAAAACTATTCATGTAGTTTTACATAAAATGGAAGTTCATTATAACCATTTGCTCCATTTAAATATTTTATTACAGTTTTTTTTTTCATTGACAAATGTTGTGCATTTTGACAAGAATAGAACAAACTACATTTAAAAAAGCAGCAGCAGCAGCAAAAAAGAAAAAAAGGAAAAGAAAAAGATGGCAATATCTGAAATCCTTGTCCTTAATTATTTTGGTCCCCATGAGAAAAATCATACTAAGTGATGTTTTCTGAAAATTTGCAGAACATTTTCTTTTCAGGGTTGTGTTCAGGGTTAGGGGATAGAATATATGGTTTGTACAGTACCCTGTAAACCAGGATATGTTGGCAAAACACAAAAAATTTGAGGCAATCAGTTGCATAAAAAAAAAAAAATAAGTTAAGAAACCTGTTAATTGAACTAATATTTAATTTAAGTTTACCCTACTCAAACCAATTAATTATTTTGAGCATTAGGGTTTACAGTGTATAAATATTATTGTGTATATGGAATGTCCCCCTTAAACATGAAAACCCAATATGTGTCTGTGTGTGTGTGAGGTAACTTTTAATCTTGCCATTCTTGATTTTTTGTTGTGACATTTCCATCTAAAGTGACAAATTGGTTTCTTGTACCCATTGCCATCTATGCAGTGATATATCACACTGTCATCTGACAGAAGAGGGTGAGAAGTCAAACCTTACAGGTGTCCAGGATGGTGGAGGACAGGTCCCTGAACTCATTATCAGTGCACCTCAAGTCTCTCACAGGGACTTTCACTCTGTTTGAAAATGAGGACCTCCAGAATATTCAGGAACAAACATAATGCCGGCTGCTGTCTGACGTTACCCCAACTGTTCCCCTCAGAGTCCGAGTGAGATGGGATTCATTCTGCCATGTGTCATACCCCTGATGACTCTGGTAGAAGTGTAATGTCAGACTCCTGATGATAAGCCACGTTCTTTCTAATGAAAACCATCGCTCTGAGACCTTAGGGGTTTACCTTAACTAATGCCATCTCTTGGCTCAACTAATGGCAAGAGAAATGCCAGGAACAATGCCAACTTGGCATGTCACTGAGGTTTTTTCCCCCTCTTTTTTGACAAGCCATATATAGAAAGGTCTCGTTTTACTCTCAGAGACTGCGTTGAACTCCGTCTGCGTGGATTTTTCAAAAGTCAAACTTTCCACACAACCTGCAGGCAGAAAGGTGCTCGCAGAAAGGGTCTAATTAAAACTGCATAATGCAACTTTCTAACTAGTGACACTTTTGAGATGTGTGATGAGGAAATCATCAGTGTCTTGCCCTTCTCTTGCTGGCCTGAGTCCAGACTCATGACAGCACATGACAAACAGACCCCTGCAGGGAACATGTGAAGAGGCGCACCTGATTATTTTCATCCTTCATCACTCTTATCAGAATAATCAAGTATCATATCCTCATGTTATTTATCTGTCCTTGATATCCAAATATCAAGATTTTGCTAAAAGAATCAGCCCCCTTTCAATTTATGAGTGCGAATTTGTAGCATGTATTCTAATGTTGTTTGTATGACTATGACAATGTTAATTAGTAATTGTAGATATTGTAGATATAATTGCAGATATTCTGTGTAGAAAAAAAAGACTTTATGCTCTCTAATATACACAAACATAACATACCAGGCATTTCAAGTGGGGTGCATTTTAGTCAAGTACTACTGGTCAAGTTTAAAACCCTTGTTTTAACTTGATTGATTTTCATGTGATCAGTTGGTTATTCTGTGTTGTCCTGGACCATAGACAACGCGCATTCACTCTCTTCCATTGTAATAAGTGAAGCGGCCAGTGTCCCAATATGCCGCTGACATCTTGAGTCCCGAGTCTGCGCAGTAGTGAGCGCGAAATGGGTCCGCGATATCAAGGTCCCGCCCACACTCCCGCAGAATCAGTTAATACAGTTTACTGCAGAACAGCCCTCAATCTCCTCCTGAAGATCCAGAAAAAAGTCTGTTGGCACCTCAGTGACTACTTCACTCAGAGAAGCTGTCAATCTCAGCTGTCAATCATGATGCCACACCTCCGTTTTTATAGCATCAAATAACTAACTAAAACCAAACTAATTTAAAGAATGAACACTTACATCAGCATGATACAAACCAGAAACCATCTTTTGAAGTGTAATTTGATTGTTTAGTTTTTCTCACATCCCATTACATTACATGGAGAGGGTGGGGTTTATGATGCTTCCGCTTCACTTTTCAGGACTCATGTGGCACACTTGTTCTGGACACATTACAATACATTTGTGTGATCAGATCACAAAAAAAAGTATGTGGGAAAGTTGCACTTTTTTTTTCTTTTTTTTTCTTTTCGCACTGTTAACTTATCCAGTGGGATCTCATGAGAATAAGTGTGCATTTTTACGTAAAGTGTAGTTCTACCACATGTACTTTTTTTTTTTTCATGTACAGTGAAAGTACATAGTTTATAAATGCCTCATTCATTCATTCATTCATTTATTTTACGTTTACACATTTTACATTTTACGTTTTCATACACACTGAAACGCATAATATTGACGTATTAACAGCAATAAAACGTAAAATATTTACGTATTGACAGCACTAAAACATAAATTATTTGCATATGAACAACTTTACCGACATACCGACTATTTATGAATATTAAAAATCGCAGCATTAATGTCTTGACTCTAATGTATTAAATTGTCATATCAATGACATGTTCTCAGTCGTATTTATTAAACAGTTTACTCATCTACGTAATTAGAAATAATAACATTTCGCTCTGTTTGTGACTCGTTTCGGAGGATTACATAATGTTAAACAAGACTACGCTTTAAAATCTTAAAATTAATACCATTTCTGTAGTCGTTTAACCATTTTGTAATATTTAGTTTGTTTGCCGTTTTCTCCTATACATCAACTACTAATACAACAAAACACAGATACAAATTCAGCCCTTTATCCAGCGATCCTCATCTCCATTCTTAGCAGCGACCCACTCTCATTATGATGAATTCAAATTCCAAAATTCCAAGAAGCGTTACGATATGTTTTTCGGCAGTGATATCAAACGCTCATTGGCTCTAGCCTGCTTTGTCACAGATTGTGACATGCCGCGTTTCAGTCGATGTACATTTAAAAATGGGAAATGCGCGCCTTCACAGAGTGAAGACGGATAAACATTTTCATGGATTAATAACTTGAATTCTGCTCTGTACCTCATAAAAACTATTATATACCACCAGAGAGGACTGCGACTTCAAAACATCGTCATTTGAACGAGTTTTGGTGCCGCTTTTGACATTTTCGCTAAATAAATTATTGTGATTACACTTGTCTGTCTGTTATGTTTTTCTTCATAACTGTACATAGTTTTAAGAAATGGTTATGGGTAAGTTTAGAGGTAGGAGTGCGATTAGCAGCTCAAAATATCCTTTTAATGCTATATTGTTACTAAAATTGTAATTTTCCTATACTGTCCATTACGTTTTATTCTTTTTATATTCTGTATAAAATGGGTATGTTTAGTTATGTTTGGGAGTAGGGTTAAAGAATCTTACATGGTGAAATTATACTGATATCTTCATGATATTAAAGATTTGTAAATATTTAACGCTTTGAAGCTGTAAAATCGTTATATTGTACATTTTAGCATCTATCCAAATGTACAAAAAGTAATTTTGTGTCTTTGAAAGTTACATATTAATACCTATATATTAACAATGAGACCAGACTGTGCTGTCAGGTCACCTGAGACCTGTTGTTAATCTTGTAAACAGGTCATATTATACACTCACCTAAAGGATTATTAAGAACACCTGTTCAATTTCTCATTAATGCAATTATCTAATCAACCAATCACATGACAGTTGCTTCAATGCATTTAGGGGTGTGGTCCTGGTCAAGACAATCTCCTGAACTCCAAACTGAATGTCAGAATGGGAAAGAAAGGTGATTTAAGCAATTTTGAGCGTGGCATGGTTGTTGGTGCCAGACAGGCCGGTCTGAGTATTTCACAATCTGCTCAGTTACTGGGATTTTCAAGCACAACCATTTCTAGAGTTTACAAAGAATGGTGTGAAAAGGGAAAAACATCCAGTATCCAGTCCTGTGGGCGAAAATGCCTTGTTGATGCTAGAGGTCAGAGGAGAATGGGCCGACTGATTCAAGCTGATAGAAGAGCAACTTTGACTGAAATAACCACTCGTTACAACCGAGGTATGCAGCAAAGCATTTATGAAGCCACAACACGCACAACCTTGAGGCGGATGGGCTACAACAGCAGAAGACCCCACCGGGTACCACTCATCTCCACTACAAATAGGAAAAAGAGGCTACAATTTGCACGAGCTCACCAAAATTGGACAGTTGAAGACTGGAAAAATGTTGCCTGGTCTGATGAGTCTCGATTTCTGTTGAGACATTCAGATGGTAGAGTCAGAATTTGGCGTAAACAGAATGAGAACATGGATCCATCATGCCTTGTTACCACTGTGCAGGCTGGTGGTGGTGGTGTAATGGTGTGGGGGATGTTTTCTTGGCACACTTTAGGCCCCTTAGTGCCAATTGGGCATCGTTTAAATGCCACGGCCTACCTGAGCATTGTTTCTGACCATGTCCATCCCTTTATGACCACCATGTACCCATCCTCTGATGGCTACTTCCAGCAGGATAATGCACCATGTCACAAAGCTCGAATCATTTCAAATTGGTTTCTTGAACATGACAATGAGTTCACTGTACTAAAATGGCCCCCACAGTCACCAGATCTCAACCCAATAGAGCATCTTTGGGATGTGGTGGAACGGGAGCTTCGTGCCCTGGATGTGCATCCCACAAATCTCCATCAACTGCAAGATGCTATCCTATCAATATGGGCCAACATTTCTAAAGAATGCTTTCAGCACCTTGTTGAATCAATGCCACGTAGAATTAAGGCAGTTCTGAAGGCGAAAGGGGGTCAAACACAGTATTAGTATGGTGCTCCTAATAATCCTTTAGGTGAGTGTACATGTTCTAATGTACACGGACAAGCAATGTTACATATATCATTAAATATAACAAGCCATTAAAATGGTTGTAAACGTTTACAGTACATGGCACATGTATAGTGCAAGTTTTAAGTCTAGTCGAAAGCCTGTTTCTCAGACATCATCCTCATTAGACCTGCATTCGTTATATTTAATTTTTTTCATCTGTTTTTTTATTTAGAGAGAGGACTTATACTTCATTCCATTTCATCTCTCTTCAAAGGCCACATCTTAAGAAGCATCCCTGTGCTCAATTAGTAAAGAGTCCATTCCTTGAAGTAATTTTCTGTCTGGAACAAGAAAGCACTTTTTCCCATGGCGAGCCTTTTAACTTCTCTTGGCGACAGCTACAACTTATTGTATAAAATAAATAAAAACTAAGTAGGTTGGTTGGACAAACAAAGCAGTAAAATATCTATTAAGCAAAACAAATGCACACATTTGATTAGCATGCACACACACAATTACAATAAAGGACTACAGAAAGTTTGCAGGAAATGTTGTCATGCTGCTCATACACGTCAAGCCTAATAGCTTCCCTGTGCCTCATTGGCTTGTGCTGCAGCTCTGAGAAACGAGTAATTGAGAGCAAAGCATCTTGGTCAACAGAACTACTGTTCTTATTAAGTGCATGTTTGCCTCTGGCTAAACATTGAGGTCTCTGCTTCAGGGGTTTCCCAAGCTTATAAAAAATTGCTGTTATGATTGGACTTTTTAAATAGTTTATGTTTTTCTATATTTCTATTCCCTATACGTTTGTCTTCCTGATTCCCTCATTCAGATATTGAACTGATTTGACAGAAAACACAGAACAACTTGTGTGTTGTGTGGCAAAACCTTTTAAGCAAATATGTGTGTGTGGTTTTCTTGTTTGCTAATTTATGATCTGTTTTTGCTCCCCATCAGCAGCCTGTTACTTGCTCTGGTTTTGATGAGCCATTCTGTCATCACTCCTCTGCCCTTCGTGGCATAATTAGTGCCTGCCCGATGTCTCTGGCCCATTAGATAGATGGAGAGCAATGAGAAGGAAAGAATTATAGCGAGGGAGAATTGAAGATGAGAATGACATGAAGTTGAAATAGAAACCATCTTTAAAGCGACCCACTTTAAAGCAAATTCATTGTGAGATCTTATTGCTATGTATAATGTATTATAAGATGACTCCCTCAATTCTCAAATGTGTCTGCATGGTTTTAATTATGTGAAATTGCATAACATTGTATGGTACATTTATTAAAATGAAAATTCTGTCACCATTTACTTTTTTACCCCCACCCATACAATGAAAGTCACTGGTGTTTGGAAGAAAGTCATGCAATTTGAAATGGAAAGTTTTTTTTTTTCTTTTCCTTTTGTCTTTCTCTTCTCATTTAAAGAAATGTAGGCAATCAAGCATGATTTATTTTAAAACCAAAAACAGGCCTGTTTTGTTCATTAAAAAGCCACAATTCAATGAAATGTAATAAAAACAATAACCAGTATAAATGTAAGTTGGACAGAATATCTCCATACAATGTTGGATAAAGGTCTAATTCCAGCCCTTAAACATATGATATGTCTGATTCAGTAGGATGAATTCAGGGTGATTGGGACACTTTTTGCCATTGAGATGACTTGGAAATCACCCTGAATTCACCCTACTCTAAACCCCTTCAAATCATTGAATTCAGGTGTTCCAGTCACTTCCATGGCCATAGATGAATAAAATTAAGCACCTAGGCATGCAGACTGCTTCTACAAACATTTGTGAAAGAATGGGTCGCTCTCGGGAGCTCAGTGAATTCAAGCATGGTACCGTGATAGGTTGCCACCTGTGTCCATTCGTGAAATTTCGTGAAATTTCCTCACTACTAAATATTCCAACTGTCAACTGTTAGTGGTATTATAACAAAGTGGAAGGATTTGGAATAACAGCAACTCAGCCACAAAGTGGTAGGCCATGTAAAATCACAGAGCGGGGTCAGCGCATGCTTAGGCGCACAGTGCACAGAAGTCGGCAACTTTCTGCAGTGTCAATAGCTACAGACCTCCAAATTCATGTGGCCTTCAGATTAGCTCAAGAACAGTGTGTAGAGAGCTTCATGGAATGAGTTTCCATGGCCGAGCAGCTGCATACAAACCTTACATCACCAAGTGCAATGTAAAGCGTCGGATGTAGTGGTGTAAAGCATGCCGCCACTGGACTCTAGAGCAGTGGAGACGTGTTCTCTGGAGTGACCAATCACGCTTCTCTGTCTGGCAATCCGATGGACGAGTCTGGGTTTGACGATTGCCAGGAGAATGGTACTTGCCTGACTGCATTGTGCCAAGTGTAAAGTTTGGTGGAGGAGGGATTATGGTGAGGGGTTGTTTTTCAATGCTTTTTTCAAAACTCTTAATGCTTCAGCATACCAAGACATTTTGGACAGTTTCATGCTCCCAACTTTATGGGAACAGCTTGGGGATGGCCCCTTCCTGTTCCAACATGACTTTGCACCAGTGCTCAAAGCAAGGTCCATAAAGACATGGATGAGCGAGTTTGGTGTGAAGGAACTTGACTGGCCTGCACAGAGTCCTGACCTCAACCCGATAGAACATCTTTGGGATGAATTAGAGCGGAGACTGCGAGCCAGGCCTTCTCGTCCAACATCAGCGCCTGACCTAACAGATGCGCTTCTAGAAGAATGGTCAAAAAAATTCCCATTAACACACTCCTAAACCTTGTGGAAAGCCTTCCCAGAAGAGTTGAAGCTGTTATAGCTGCAAAGGGTGGGCCAACTCCATATTGAACCCTACGGATTAAGAATGGGATGTCATTAAAGTTCATGTGCATGTAAAGGCAGGTGTTCCAAAACTTTTGGCAATATAGTGTATATCCTTTCTTAAAACTGTGGTGTCAATAGAAAAAAAAAACATGGTGTGGACAAACCCACCGAGAATATAAGCAATCTTAAGCTTTGACTGAGATACACTAACACATGAAATATACACAGTGCTGTTAGCTTTAGACAAGATGGTATGCATTGTCTAGCGACCAGTATCCCTCAGAAACACAAGTAGACAGGTCACTGTTATTCTCTTCGCTTTTCATGCTAATGCGTTTGGTTACAATGTTAGGGGTACATGAGAAATGTAAGTCTTGACCTGCTAAATTACCACAAATTAATATTCACAGCCCTGGGCTTTGCTAGATGAGGCAGTGAATTAGACTAGAGAAATGAATGATTAACGCAGGGTTGATTTTCACATTTGGATGCCTTGGGAGAAATGAGAGAACAACTTTTTTTTTCTTCTCATAGTGCATGTAAATTACCCTTTCCAGTCTGTTCCCAGTAAAGCCGACTTACTCATGAGCCATCATGTGTCGATTTGCTTTAGTTCTCAGTGGTCATAAGTCTTTACAAGTGACAGATTTAGGAATGTGTGGATGCACATGTTTTCTCTGGCAGATAGAGTGATACACTCATTTCATTTCCCTCAGGATCACTCTCCACCCCTAATCTCATATTCTGAACATTTCCATATGGTAATTTGTCCCAAGGTCTGACTCAGCAATATGTTCTCATAAATCATGTCAAATCCAGGAATATGAATTGCAGTTTGTCATGTGAATATTTTTTATTCCACTTCTTTTATCTTAATTTTATTTACTGATGCATTTTAACATGCATTACATTAGAAAGCAGCTAGTGATAACTAGCTAGCAATTATAGGCTTACAGTGCCTACCACTAATATTGGCACCCTTGGTAAATATGAGCAAAGGCTGCTGTGAAAAAAAATCTGCAACATTTATCCTTTTGAACCTTCATAAAAACCTTCAACCTTTATTGAAAAATAAGTATGTGATTGGTTGTCTGTTGCTAAGTGTCTAACTGTAACATTCTAACACCGCTTTGTTTCACACTGTACAAGTTTGGCACCACAATGTGGGGTTAACACTGCAAAAGTGTTGCTAACCCTGCTCGGGAACAGGGTTTTATAACCCGGGTAAAAAGCGGTGCTAACCCCGCTTCTAAATCACAAGTGTGAAACATTCCTTTACCCGGGTTAAAAGCAGTGTTTAGAACGAAGATAACCCGGGGTTAAGCACAGTATGAAAAGCCCATACTGGTTTAGTCAAACATTATTTGATGTTTGTCACCAGCGGGACACTTGGCGCTCTTTTTTTTTTTAATTGCCATTTTTCATATCAAATATTTTAGTAATCATCATACATTAGGTATCATTCGAAAGCTTTCATCGGACGTTGCGTTACCATGGAAACAGTACTCTAATTTCTTCTAGCAGACTCCTCCCCCAGTTGGCTGAGTCAGGTTTCATATTACAGAATTTATTTGAACTACTTTATAATCAAACCCTTTTCTAATCTTGACAAAACACATATCGTCGGAGAGGTCTGAGTCTCAAGGTTCCATATTTGTTTTGGAATAGAAGTGATATTTGGACAGATATGTATTAATTTATTGCAGGAAAATGCATAAAAAAAATCGGTGGCTATTTTTGGTGCAGCACCTAAACAAAATCATGGGAACTTAAATTTTTGTGATATCAACTTCAAATTCGGAACACAACTTGGTTAGATATATGGCTTTGATTTTATAGTAATTTTATAGTAAAAATTATTTAGTAAAATATATATTTTATATAAAATAAAAATATGTAGTACAGTACATTTGATTCACAGTAAATTTAAACTTCCATAACATTTTATGTCTTCTTTAAAACAAGACCAAACATAGGTCTATATTCCAAAGCATGCACCCATGGTACGGCAGCAAAGTTCCTGGATTATTACGCAGGAATGAGAGTATAGTCCCTAGCCATATCGGTCTAGAAAATTGCAACTTTTAATTTTCCGTCGGTCTTAGTGCACGATGTAACTATACACATCACAACATGTAAATAGGAAAATGTTGCCGTTATTTTGTCACTTATTGAGCAGTAGGCTAGATGGAGCCGTTTACCTCCAGTCTTTGTGACAGAGTTAACTCAGACAGAGTTATGGCACGCACGGAGATAAAAATGGTATGTATGGACTTATCTAACTCTGGGGGATATGGTGAATAAGCTAAAGTCCCAAAAAGTCGGCGTGTTCCTTTAAAATACATAACACATGACAGAGAGGATATTTAAGTTTAGGATTAGGTGCAAAACATGATGTATAATATATGTATGCTTTGGCATGTCCGCTGTGCTCTTCACTCCTACTAGTTTTTTTGCTACCCTTGCAGTATTCTGTGCATTTATTTTTCATTAGCATAAGTTAGATTGATAAATGACAGCAGAGTGAATTCAAACAAAGCGTCCCACTACTCAGCCACTGACATGCCTATTCATTCACAATGAAAATGCTTCTGTTTTGCATTTTGTAATTATTATTATTTATTTTGTATTCATTACAAATTGTTATCAGTAAGAATTTTATTAAAAAACTGAACTGAAAAATGTACTCTTACTTAAACTTGCTCTTTTACAGCCTTGCACTACAGGATCATACAGGACAAAATTTTAATTTCTCGATTAGAACCAATATCAATTCTTAAATCCCAAGAATTGATCTTTGAGTCTATGCTGTTTCCAGTTGATTAGTGAACAAAGTTTGTAGCGTACCTCCCATCCAATAAATTGCAATATGCTTTGTGCTTTGTTACTACTGATATGAAACAAAGTCTCAGTTTTTAAATTATGTAAATTTTATTACAAAATTCAAATGATTAATAATGCTTTGGTGCTCTTTAATGTGGCACAACAGATCTCTGTAGTTCCTCAGTTCAAGCGAAGCCGCAGTGCGCATGAACTGATCATCTCTTCCACTTTACTACTAGTTACAGCACAAATAAACATGAATGAACATTAGAAGGTATGTTAAAAGATAGATACAACTTACCGAAATCTGTATCATGTCTCATGTAATTGCTCAATCAGTGTGCTCAATCAGTGTTACATTTACCCCAGAAAAGCCAGTTTAAAAATGTGACAAAAGCTAAAAAAAGAAGAAATAGAAACAGAAAGGAGCATATTGTTAAATGTATGCACAATATTGCATATTCATTGTATTTTTTACTTTACTTGTTCTTCAATATTTAGTGTATGTTTGAATAAATCTGTCATGTTTTTATGACAGCCAGCATTTAAATAAAAAAATCACTGATAGGTTGTTTGGTAATGGGCATGAGGGTTAGTTTGAGATATGTCAGCCTTATATAGGTGTGTGTGTGTGTGTGTAGCCCCCTCACACACACATACACAAAGTGGTCTACCCACCAGTGGTTCATATGATTGATTACCCAATCTCCTTCTAGCCTCAGTTACACATTTAATAGCCCTCTGTTTATGAAGACATGGAGTTTGTGGCTGTTCCTTGCAGATGCACAAATCATTTGTGTGTCTCACTCTTGGTCTACCTTATAGACTTCTCTGTATGGATTATTACATTCATATACCAACCCTTGAATTTACTGCTCTATTTCTAAATGTGCTTCCCAGTTCCATCAGCTGCCACCTTATAATGTTGACATATTTCTCTCATACCCATTTCTTCTTTATTTCTAAATGAGTGATTTACAAAGACCTTTTCATAGGGTGATTACTTTAAAAATATGTAATATTAGATCCCAGCTAACCACACTTAAAACATCAGTTTTTAATTGAATTTGAATAGTAGTGTATATAAACAAACTTGTTGTTATATTCCAAGTGTTCTAAAATATGTTATTTAATTATGTGAGCAACTAGTTATCATTGATATGTTTATGAGATGTGAATGAATCACAATTAATCAGTTAATACAAATTCACAAAACTGGTCTGAATGATTTATTCATTTTCAGCTGACTAACTCAATAATCCATCTGGAAAAAGAAAGATTATCAGTGAATAACATCTGTCTTTTCCTCACACAAATCTGTGATATGGCTTTAGAAGACTTGGAATATAGCACACAAGTTGTTTTAGCCACTTTTATGGTACATTTCATGTTGCTTTTCCATCACTTTTGACACTTCCATAAGTCAGTCCTCATTCAGAAAGAGATGTGGGTCATAGGTTAATAAAGACTATTTGTGCTTTGCTAAATATGGCATTTTGCAGTGACTGACAGTCAGTGCAGTGAGTGTTTTTTTCCCTTTCCCTTCCCTGAACAGCCTGTTCTGTCCCTAATCTTACCAGGACCGACCAGACGAGGACAAAAAAGCCCCCTGACTTTCCCCCAAAAAAAGCACTCCTGCCAGCACATGTGACCTGGAGTTTGAACTCAGAGTCATTAGTGAGCTCACTGTCCTATTCTTTCCATCCATACTCCTCTCTCTCTCTCTCTCTCTCTCTCTCTCTCTCTCTCTCCCTCCCCCTAATGTTTAATGATGATAAAAGTAAAAAATTTAAATGCTCAGTCTGGGGCTCGGATTGTATTATCTCATTATTTAGAATCAGAGCTGTATTTATCACAGGCTGCTGTATCTCTGAGTAAATATCTGCAAAACAGCCAGTGTACAAGGTTGCCAAATCAGGCCCCTGAGGATTAGCAGCAGCTCTCTGTGAGACAGCAGGTGCACCCGGCACACGGCTCCAGAGACAATGCTTTGGCAGGATGGTCTACCTGCTGTGTCCCCAGGTCTGTCTCTCTCTCACCTGCTCCCTCCTGTTCCAGAACTGCCATTCAGCCAGGTGGCTTCAGTAGGGGACAGTGTGTCTCTGCCTAAATGTCTGCTAAAACATCTGGGTTGAGAAAACTACAGTGGCACCCAGTTTGCTTTTGAAACAACCGATAGTGCATGTATTACATTCACCAAATGGCAAAGTCATTTAGAAATATAATATATTTAATTATAACTGAATTACATTTATATTTTAATTAACATTATTTAAATCATGTTTGTCTGTGGTAACCACAAATAATAGTAAATACAATGAAAGCATTTTTTTTTTTAACTGCAGACAAATGTTTTAAATGTTTAAATTGTTTTATTGTGTATATATGTTACCGGCAATGTGTGAAAAGCAGGTATTTTATATAATGCCTTGGGAATATATAGAATGCATGTAGTTTATAGGCAAAGTGTGAAATGTCTGGTTTTTGCAATTACGTTGAATACTTTTCGTAGGCAGTCTATACATTACCTAGGTATTATACAGAATGACAAGCACACTCTAGACAAAATTAAAAAACACACCTGGCATTGAACGTGTTTTTGAAAATGAGCGAAGAACTATGACATCAAGTAAAGGACGTTCTTACCAGAAAAACATGAAAGCAGAAGTGACGTTGAACTACTTGTTAAAGCAAGGAAGGCTAGAATGGCATTTTGAATGGCACTACACTTTTTTTTCCTGTTCCGACATTGTGACACAGCAACCGTCCGGGAACAATAGGGGAGAGCCTCTGTGGCGGGAGTGGAAGCTCACGGTGTTTCGCTACTGGCACGCCACCGCCAAACAAAGACCCAAGCATGAGTAGCGGGAGTATTCTATACTCTGCCGGCTGGCCCTTTGGCATTGTATAGAATGTCTAGGAAATGTTTGAAATATAAACCATTTAATACTTTGCCTTCAAACTTCAGGCATTCTGTATATTCCCTAGGCATTCTACACAATGCCGGATTTCACACATTGCCGGTAACATATACACTCACTGGCCAGTTTTTAAGTATAACTTGTTAGTACCGCTTTTGCCTTAATTCACAGTGGCATAAGTGCTGGGAACATCCCTCAGAGATTTTGGTCCATATTGACATAATAGCATCATGCATTTGCTACAGATTTGTCGGCTGCACATTCATGATGCGAATCACCCGTTCCACCAAATCCCAAAGGTGCTCTAATGGATTGAGATCTGGTGACTGTGGAGGCCATTTCAGTATAGATAACTCATTGTCATGTTCAAGAAACCAGTTTGAGATTATTTTTGCATTGTGACATGGCACATTATCCTGCTGGAAGTAGCCATCAGAAGATGGGTACACTGTGGTCATAAAGCTGACAGGAGTGGCACCCGGTGTGGTCTTCAAGTTTGACATTCAGAGATGATACATATAAAGAACTTTAGTACCCATGTTAGTATTAGAAAAGCTATCCAGCGCTGGAAAGACCTAAGCAGGAAGGGCTGAAAATTTGTTTTTTCTGCTCCATACGTAAGTAACATTGGTTTAGCTATGTTTCACAGAACCAAGATATACTGTTGTTGTAATATTAGCTATATAATATATCAATGTAATATATCAACAGGGTTTCACAGCAATCACTTACTGCACTGTTAATACGCTCTGTAAAACACACAGCAACACTGATGACATTATCTGACATTTGTAAAGAAGGCCAATTGTGTATAGTTGTCCAGAATCGAACCACAAACTGCTGCAAATAGAAAGCTCCATGAGCAGAAAGTGTATGTGTGTGTAAAACACTGTTTGCGAATGATTTAGCAGTGTTTAGTGTATATGTGCATAGGTTGAGATGATTATGCTAATGCAGTTCCCATAACCACATGTAGGATAATGGTATATGTTCACATGATGATACTATGACCTGATGTTCTCAGTGTATGAAGATTTGAGCATTACAAATGATCACATTCTTACAGTGTCTGCCTCACTGCTCTCTGCAATGATAGCAGAGATTACCTGCAGTCTTATAATGTGATCTGAGCTCTGCTAGATCCAGTGATGATATTTCAATTCCTAGAATGTGGACCATTCATCAGATTAGATATAAAATTCATTGGAAACTGAGGAAAATCTGCCTCTTGGGGCATGAAGAAATTTATATTTCCAGAAATGCTAAAGCTACACACTTACACACCTGACATGACATGCAATATAGGCTTTACAGAGCGCTGCATATGCCACATGTTTGGAGTCATTTGAAATGATGAATGCGCACAGGAATAGATTGAATCTTAGTGGTGGTGCTGATTTATATTGTGTGGAGGCCATAGTCTCATTTAAGTGCCATCAATATACCTTTTATATTGAGTGCAATTAGGTTAGCCCACTGTTCTTCATGGTGTCATCCCCAGCTGCATGATTCCCCTGTCCTCTAGCATTTTCAAAAGGTCTGTGCATTCAGATCTCGTAGAGATAAGTGGGCCCTGAGGGGTTAATGTCCGTTTTATAATGTGCCCGTATGCCATGGGTTATTCTCCATTTTATATAATTAATATCTTTCTGAGCTCTGCTCTTATTTCCCCTACCACTGTTACCTTCCTCCTCACATAAAGCGTTTCCCAATAGATTGAATGTCTTTTTGTGATTGATGATCGGTATTGATTTGAGTCTGCTTGTATCCTGACAAAGCATACAGATCTATTTTGATCTTCCCTGATACTAGCTGTTATGTGTTAATATAACCAGCAGTTATTTATTTGAAGCATATCAATGCAGAACTTTTGCCAGTATGATCACTTGCCCATGAACTTCTGATTGACACTCTGATATATGTATTTAGCTTTTTTCTACACAAGAGCAGCACATAGCTTGTCACGTAGCAGAAGAGCTTATGAAATATTGAGAAACTGACAGCTGCACTTAGTCATGCACACTTACAAACAGATGCACACACAAACACCCAGACACGCAAACTCTAAAAAAGCTAGAAGCCCTCTATTTTGCCGTGAAGCATCTTTCACAGTCGCATGCTTTTCTGCATTTATCAAGAAAATACAGTATAAAGATAATAGCATGTGCACGGTCTACAAATTGAGTTGCTTTTGTTTCCGTTGTTACATGACAAAGAGATAGACAGGAAGAGAGATTTCTTGTCTTATAAACTCCAGAGACATGTGGTAGAGATAATCATTACTTATCTGTTCTCAGGACCGATGTTCTCAAACCCCACTGAAGATATGCTGGAGGGACAGTGTACATCTCTATATCTAGATGATCCATTCATGTTATTTTTTCGATGTTTCTTTGGGCATTTTTTGTATTCTCCTCCCAAAGGGCTAAACAAGAAGCAGCCAGTGCATTTATTGAATTAGCAGCTAGCGGGAACCATTAGGAAGCCATTTCCTATTTGATAGTGCTGCATTAGAATGGGTAGAGCAAACCTCCTGTGGATGGGCTGCTCTTCTTGCAGACCAGGACACGGTGTATTTGTATTTAAAGACCACCACTAAGGTCATATCTACTTTCGTTTTCCGAACAATGATTGACAAGCATTTCTTCATGCTTTTTGATGTGACAGACGTTACTTGTATGATAGTCACTTTTAATTACATCTTGTAAAAGTTTCTCGGACAAGTAAACCAGACAGAGTCATGCTGTCCTCGGGACAGTGCCTGATAATAACGATTCCTGCTTTATGAGCACAATAAATCCAGCAGAAGAGCTAGACGTTAAAAGGTTGAGTGCAGGCCCAGAGGTCATTAGATGAGCGCAAGCTATCAGATCTGGGCTCCCAGACCCTGCGGCTCTGTAGCCTGAGATAAAAGTTGACGGTAATTCGGCACAACGTTCTTCTTCTATAACCCATAGTGATAAGGCCATGAGCTGCAGAAAGAAGCGTCTGGAGAAGCGGAGAGATCGGGACAGACAGACAGAAACGAGACTAGATGGAGACTGTTGGAGGCAGCCATGGCATGTCACCTAGAGCTAATGAACTATAGCTGGTGGATGCCAATTTTGGGGGAAACATAAGAGACCAACTTGAGTCCTCAGGTCAGTGATGATGAAGCCTAATGAGTAACCATGAGCTATGAAAATGGAATGTCTGCATAAACCAGTAACTTCAAATACTGTTATTTATTTATACATACATACCATACCATAATGGTGCCTGACAGATCACAAATAAAGATATCCATGCTTTTTTTCCCAACAGAAATGCTCTTTTTCCTGTAAATATTCAAGTTAGCTGGTGAAACTCATCAAACAGGATAAAATAATTTACAGAATGTTTAATTATGTATTTTTTTTAATTGAGCATAATATATAGTAGTTGTAGTTCATAGACAGACATAATTATAACATTTTATAGACATAAAATACAGTTTTCTTGTGCTTAACATGTTATGTGAATTTTAGTTTATAATGTGACCGGGATGCAATTTGAATATAACAAGCCAGCTTCCACAGATCCAAGTTACAACAGCAGAGATGAGATGAGATGAGATGCTCGTTTTCAGCTATAAGGGGCTGTTGACTGTTTTAATATTTAGTCAATAATAGTTTAATTGACTAAATAGAAAATGTGTCATTATTCATTATTCATAATAATTGAATAATGTGAGATCTTAAAGTAGCTTAATTCTGTGATGGCTGTTCGGTGTGGTGCCAAAAAAAGGTCTGTGAACCCAAAAAAATTGGTTGAGAACCCCTGATTTAGCAGATTTGGATTGCCAGACTTCATCATGGATGACTGAATAACGATAATGAAACTCCATGAGGCTGAAGTCTCTTCATGTGACCCACTGCAGCCCAGTCCATCACTATGTTACAGACCATTATAAGTTTAAATTGTCATTATACCAAGCAAAGTCATAATTTCAGTTTTATGTCCCTTTATCTCTGCATGTGGTTCTCCCTTTAGCCTCACTGCCAAGTCTGTCACATTTTGAACGGGCTTTTTTTATACCAATGTCTTAGACATTACGCTTCTAAAAATCAAATTAGCTTTCAGGTCAATTTCATTCTGTGTTCAGAAAGCGAACGAAATGCTGTATAAATAACTTTTAACTGGGAGCGTGTGGACAATGGACCGTTAGCTCTCTCAGGGCTCTCTCTGTTCCAGTCATAACAGGCTTAATGGCCACTGTGGAGCTTTAATATGCAAACTTTAGTTAGTTTGCTTGTCTAAAGCAGACTTATGTGGCTTTAGTCGCCCACCTGTTATAAACCAAAGAATGCCTGGAAAGTCTATTGCCATCAGATCATCCCAAGAGGTCACTCCATCCCACCACTCATTATTTTGTTTTTGTTGAACCCACTGTCTCCATCCCCTCTCTTCTCTTAATGAGAATGCTCTGTTTTCTCTTGAGTATCCCTCTCTTTTGGTCTCTTACAGTTGTAGTGATGCCCACTCTTAACTTCTCTCGCTGGGAAGCCTTTGCTATTAAAGAGGCTGAAAGCTTCAAGCATATAAAAAAGTTGAACTCATGAGTTAATTTGTTTGGGTGAATTAGCAGCAGTTATTTGAACCAACTATTTCATTGTCGGCATGTTTACTGTGAAATAATCCTGCAGCTAATGTAATCAGTTACCTTTTTTAACAATCAATGTTTGCATTTTACAAGTCATAAGTTAATTGACTTCCAGTTAGGAATTGACTTCCATGTGCAGAGAGATTCTTAATGGAAGATGAATGCAGGGCTTTTAGAATAATAAAGGAAAGAAAAGTATGCAGAGGAGAGACATAGTCATTCTGGAAATGATGAAACTTCAGTAAAACACCTGTCATAACTAAGTCAATGTAAGGAAGAGGCTGAAGCCGTGTTTGAATCCATGTGCAGAAGTTTAATAGGACAGTCCAGAATGAAACATAAGACCAGGCAATGAGTCAAAACCACAGTAAAGGTCCAATAGGCAAACAGACCAAGGGATAATCCAAGAGGCAGGAGTCGAGAGGCAGGCAAGATGGTAACACACAATAAACAATCCAAATAGGCAATCAAGTCCAAAGGGTATTCCAGAAGCAGTGATCACGGTAAACAGGCAAATGGTCAAACACAAGGCAAACAGACAATGGGTAGAATGCTCAGTAAGGCAGTAGAACTGGCAATACTTCGCAAAGTCTGTTTGGTCATGCCATGCTTAAAATGGCTGCCAAACAGGAAGTGACTGTAGAGTGAACAGGGGAAATGGCTCACAGTCAGAATTCAGGTGAGGGCTCCCTCTGCTGGCGCGGCATTACAGAACCCCCCCCTCTAGGAGCGCCTCCTGGCACTCGACGTGGACGTCCCCGTGGTCGTGGTGCTGGTCGATCGGGTCTGGCTCGATGAAAGTCCTTGATGAGAGACGGATCCAGGATGTCATGGGCGGCCACCCATGATCTCTCCTCAGGCCCATAGCCCTCCCAGTCCACCAAGTATTGGAGCTGACCCCCTCTGCGCCTTGAATCCAGCAACTCATTCACTTTATATGCTAGTGATCCGTCTACATCCAGTGGTGGCGGTGGCTCTTGGCCCTCGGCATTGGAGTCAGCATCCGGGTGGACCGGTTTGAGGAGCGAGACATGGAAGGAGGGAGAAATACGATAATTAGCAGGAAGCTCAAGCTGGTATGTGACCTTATTGATCTGTCTGAGAATCTTGAATGGACCAACATACCTGGGGCTGAGCTTCCTGCTTGGTAGCCGCAGCTTGAGGTCCCTCGTGGAGAGCCAGACCCACTGTCCGGGTTGGTAGGGAGGGTGTGAGCGACGTCGTCTGTTGGCCTGGAACTCCTGTGTTCTGACGGCTCTCTGTAAACGGACATGGGCGTTGTCCCACACCCTCTCACTACGCCTGATCCAGTCATCCACAGCAGGGACTGATGAGGGTTCGCCAGACCACGGGAACAAGGGGGGTTGGTATCCCAAGACGCATTGGAAGGGAGTCATGCCACTGGAAGAGTGAGTCAGGGAGTTTTGGGCATACTCAGCCCATGGGAGGAATTCTGTCCAGCGGTATTGTTCACGACTGCAATAACTTCTAAGGTATCTGCCGATCTCTTGGTTTAGGCGTTCTACTTGCCCATTAGATTGTGGGTGATACCCTGAGGTGAGGCTTACGTTGATATCCAGGTGCCTGCAGAAGGCTCTCCAAACCTGGGATGTGAATTGGGTTCCTCTGTCAGTGACAATATCCTCTGGGATGCCATAGACCCGAAAGACATGATGGAATAGGGCTTGTGCTGTCTCCATGGCTGAAGGAAGACCTTTTAATGGAACCAGGCGACAGGACTTAGAGAAGCGATCGATGATTACCAGGATAGCCGTGAAACCGTTTGAGAGAGGCAGGTCAGTGATGAAGTCTATGGACAAATGTGACCAAGGACGGTGAGGAATTGGAAGTGGCTGGAGAAGGCCCAAGGGTAACTCCTTGGGGGTCTTGGACTGTGCACAGACCTGGCAGGACTTAACATAGATTGCAACTTCTTTAGTCATGGATGGCCACCAGAAGGAATTTTGTAGGAGACGGAGTGTACGAGAAATTCCATGGTGACCTGAGCTTAGAGATGTGTGGACCCATTGCATGACCCTTTGACGAAGAGTTTGTGGTACATAATGTTTGTTTGGAGGACAGTGGACAGGCGGTGGTTCTTGTTGATGGGCTTGATGGATCTCTTCCATTAGGTCCCAAGAGACTGGAGCTATAATGACTGCTGGAGGGAGAATAGATTCGGGTGAGATATTTTCTGCAGGAGGATCATGGCGTCTGGACAGGGCATCAGCCTTACTATTCTTGCTGCCTGGTCTGTATGTGACTGCAAACTGAAAGCGAGTGAAGAAAAGAGACCAACGAGCTTGACAAGGGTTCAGGCGTTTGGAACTCTTAATGTACTCCAGATTTTTGTGATCTGTGATAACCTGAAAGGGATGAATGGCCCCCTCCAGCCAATGTCTCCACTCTTCAATAGCTGCCTTCATCGATAACAGTTCCTTATTTCCCACATCATAGTTACGTTCGGCTGAAGTCAGTTTTCTTGAGAAAAATGCACAGGGGTAGAGTTTGCCTGGTTGGCCGTGACGTTGTGAGAGCACGGCTCCAATTCCACAATCTGAGGCATCGACTTCAACCACAAAGGGAAGATTGGGATCAGGATGCTTGAGAATGGGAGCCGTGGTAAAATTGTCCTTTAGTTTAGCGAAAGCCTTGGTGGCTTCTTCAGACCATTTGAGCTTAGCAGGTTTGCCTTTCAAAAGCGATAGTCAGTGGAGAAGCAATCAGACTGTAGTTTTTAATGAAGCGTCTGTAGAAGTTTGCGAAGCCTAGGACCCTCTGCAATTCCTTTATTGTGATAGGTTGGGGCCATTCAGTGACTGCTTGGACTTTGGATTCGTCCATCTTTACACCTTGATGGCTGATGTTATATCCCAAGAAGGTTGTTTGCTTAACATGGAACTCTCACTTCTCAGCCTTGACATACAGCTGGTTCTCCAATAGACGGGTGAGCACAGTCTTGACATGACTAATGTGGTCGGCTTCACACTTGGAATATATTAGAATGTCATCGATGTAGGCCACAACATACTGGTTCAAGAGGTCACGAAAAATCTCATTGATGAAGGACTGAAAAACTGCAGGGGCATTAGCAAGTCCATAAGGCATGACCAGATATTCGTAGTGCCCCCTAGTGGTGAGGAAGGCCGTCTTCCATTCATCCCCTTCGCAATTTGAATCAAATTGTATGCACTTCTGAGATCAAGTTTTGTGTAGATTTTGGCTTCACGTAGTTGTTCCAGGGCTGCAGGAACCAGTGGAAGGGGTAACGGAACTTGACTGTGACGTTATTCAATCCCCTGTAGTCAATACATGGGCGTAAGCTTCCACCCTTCTTCTCCACAAAGACAAACCCTGCAGCAGCTGGGGAAGTGGAAGGGTGGATAAACCCAGAGTTCATGGCTTCTTCTATATACTCCTCCATAGCTTGAGTTTCACTACGGGACAGAGAATACACTTTGCTTTTAGGGGGCATGGTGCCAGACAACAGATCAATGGCGCAGTCCCCTGGTCGATGAGGTGGGAGTTGCGTGGCTTTAGTTTTACTAAACATTTCGGCAAGGTCATTATAACAGTCTGGAATCTTAGTGGTTTGCTTGGTGTCTGGGCTTTCAATGCTTGTAGTGAAACATGGCTGGACTACGTTCAAGTGCATACAATGGTTAAGGCAAAATTCAGACCAATGAGTCAGCTCACCATAATGCCAGGAGATAACTGGGTCGTGGACAGATAACCAGGGAAAGCCAAGGATGATGTCATGTCTAGGCGAGTCAATGACGTAGAAAGAGATGGCCTCTTGATGGAATAATCCGATATTAAGTTGTAGGGGTTGCGTCTGTTGAGTAATTCCATTTCCAATGGGTGCATCGTTAACAGCACTGATCTTGATAGGTGGTTTACAGGGATGAGATGGAATGTTGCATTTTGTGATGAGGTTTTTGTGAATAAGGTTCAGGGCTGCTCCAGAGTCAATCAGCGCTGTGAAATCAACAGAGATATCTTCAGTAGTCAGCCGAACAGGAAAAGTTAATGATTTGATAGGGAGGAGAGAAAACTTGTCAATATTTACCCGGGTGGCAGTCTTGGTTGTTCTCCGGGCCTTGTGAGGGCATTCCATGCTGACGTGGCCTGCTTCACCACAGTAATAGCACAGGTTGCCGCCTTCGAATTCTCTCATCCTCAGAGAGTCTGGAGAAACCCAGTTGCATTGGTTCCTGACTTGGCTTTGATTCAAGTATTGTGGAGAGCCGAGGAACATGGTGAAACTGATGTGTGGTAGGGGTGCTTGACTGTGACCATTGAGCAGATCTCTTCTTGGGAGCATTTCTCATCAGGTTATCAATTTTGATAGCAAGTGTCACATACTCAGAGAATGAAGAATTCTCACCTTTGAAGGCCAGTTCGGTTTGTAGATCAGCATTTAGACTTTGTTGTCCTTCTGGTTATCAAAAAAAATCTCCACTTGCCGAATAAACCCTCTACACTGTTCAGCTGAACCATCAAACTTATCAGGCATAGCAAAACTTACTGTTTGTGGCATGGGTGAAGGAAGTGATCGAATGTAGTGGGTCAGGTATTCATTGGCAGATTGAAGCTTGTCGAGCTGTTCCTGGTATCCTTTAAGCACTTCACTTTGATAAGCAAAAGCTGCTTGGAGCTCGGAAACTTCTGCAGGATTCATTGGTGGCGAAGTATTCTGTAAGGAAGAGGCTGAAGCTGTGTTTGAATCCATGTGCAGAAGTTTAATAGGACAGTCCAGAATGAAACATAAGACCAGGCAATGAATCAAAACCACAGTAAAGGTCCAATAGGCAAACAGACCAAGGGATAATCCAAGAGGCAGGAGTCGAGAGGCAGGCAAGATGGTAACACACAATAAACAATCCAAATAGGCAATAAAGTCCAAAGGGTATTCCAGAAGCAGTGATCACGGTAAACAGGCAAATGGTCAAACACAAGGCAAACAGACAATGGGTAGAACGCTCAGTAAGGCAGTAGAATTGGCAATACTTCGCAAAGTCTGTTTGGTCATGCCACGCTTAAAATGGCTGCCAAACAGGAAGTGACTGTAGAGTGAACAGGGGAAATGGCTCACAGTCAGAATTCAGGTGAGGGCTCTCTCTGCTGGCGTGGCATTACAGTCAACTAAGATGAAAACTGTGAAACATGAATTCATTAAATAGTGTCACTTTTAGTGTGGTATGTCAGTGCGAAAACCTGCATCTTATGCACTAACCAACTGCGCTCCCCATTTAACTGCTTTCCCAAACAGTATCTGTGCTGAAATACTTCATGCACGAGTGTTTAAAGGATGTAGGTAAATGTAATGAATTTAAAAGAGATGTTTGCATATGAGTGAAGTACAGTCACAGTAATGGGAGCCAGACTGTAGTACACTGATATTCTCCACAACGTAGCACTCAAAACCAGTGTGCAAGATGGGGAAGTGCGCTATGCAAGCACTAGGGGTGTAAATGTTAGTCCTGACAATAATATGGTTCAATAATGACTCTTTCCCTTATAATTGAAATGCACCATGAAATGAATGAACGAATGAGGCATTTATATAGCGCTTTCATATGTACTACTGTACACCCAAAGCGCTTTACACTCATGTCAGGGGTCTCTCCTCAACCACCACCAGTGTGCAGCATCCACTTGGATGATGCGACGGCAGCCACAGTACAACGGCGCCAGTGCGCTCACCACACACCAAGATAGGTGGAGAGTAGAGAGGGTGATAGAGCCAATTCAATGGATGGGGATTATTAGGAGGCCATGGGATTTTTAATGACCACAGAGAGTCAGGACCTCTGTTTAACGTCTCATTCGAAGGACGGTGCTTGTTACATTACAGTGTCCCCATTCCATATACTGGGGCATTAGGACCCACACAGACCACAGGGTGAGCACCCCCTTGCTGGCCTCACTAACACCTCTACCAGCAGCTACCTAGTTTTCCCAGTTGGTCTCCCATCCAGGTACTGACCAGGCTCAGCCCTGCTTGGGCTACAGGGTGAAATTGTCTCTCAGTCTGATCTGATTTGATTGTTTTTGACAGATTCATAATTATCTCCAAAAATATACTGAAGAGGAGAGAAAATTGTTATATTGACACTGAATGTAGGCAAAATAATGTCAAACTTCACATTCACAGTCTCAAAAGTTGGAATTTTGATAAGATATATATTTTTTATATATTTTTTAATATTTATAATTGATTGAATTGATTGAAAAAGATGTTTTGCCAGCTAAAATACACAGATATTAAATACATTAATATGTTGTAGTAGATTTGCATATTATGTGACATAAAATTTACTGATCCACTAATTAAAATATAAATGAGCTCTGTCATGTATAGTATAGGCGAATGTTGACCATTTGTAAACAAAGCAGAGTTATAGAATTACCTACTAGGTGTGTTCAGTTTCAGAATATGCTTAATAAATTGCAAAACTTACTTTGCTTTGTATGCACACAATGTTACAAGTCAAACCTGAGACTGCATATATAACCCACTGCGTGTTATTATAGTCATCATAATTGATTATTGAATTCTGTAAGCGATGCATGGATTTTTGTATTTTTATTTTTTTGATCAAACTGATGCATTTTTTGACATGTTTGCGCTCTTTACATGAGTCTGTTAGTGACAGACCAGCTAGTACAAATAACCGACACTCGCAGAGGGCGAAATTCATCCTTAGTGAATTCCTCCCACGGTGTTTGCTGTTATTCTGAGACGAGGGATTTTAACTCCCCTCTGCTTTTCTTTGGCTATTTATTTTTAAGATGGGAGTAGACAGAGGAGTACATGGAGGGCATTGAAAGTGTCTCCTTAAGAATTTAATAAGAAAAGAGATCTTGATGGATTAGGGGTCCTACCCACATAGGAGACATTCATAGAATGAAGAATGACAAAGTGAATTTTTCTCTGCCCACCTCGTCTCTGGGGCCTTTGCATTCGATTGAGGGAGATTAAAGAACCATAGAGGGATATGGTCTAGTGGACAGGTTTTTATTTTAGGTTTTTATTAATATTTATATGCATATGTAACAAGCCCATTCGAGCATCGGAAACTGGTTGGTATTATATCATCCCGCATGACAAGACATGGATATACAAGTCGCTGGCTTGCTCAGACATCAGCACCCTGTGTGACATCCTTAAACCCTCAAATACATGTCCAACGTGTGTTCGGACATATGTGGTGTGCTTAATGGGACATCCACCCTCAAGGTTAAAAAATTAGTGGGCTTTAGCATGAATGGATCTGTGTAGGCAGCGAATCGACCCAGTCGGGGCCTTGATATTACACAGCGGAAAGAAGAGAGAGTAATCCCTCATAAATAATAGATAACCAAATCCTCTAAAACACAGCCAGCATTGCCAGCCATGGGCTGATGATAACAACTCTCACAGTGGCTGGGTCAAGCTTCCATTAATACTCAATTACACCCTGGAAGCAAGGTGCCAGAGGTTACCATTGTTTCTGTTATGGGAGTAAGATGGCTACCTGTACAACAAACATTGAGTGGAACAGGAGTTCTACATCCATGCAGCCATGTCGTATAAACCATGAATACTCTTATGTTCTTATATTAGTTTCTTTGCGGAACACAATAGGAGATATTAAACAGAATGTCCAAGCTGCTCTTTTCTATGCATTGAAAGCAGATCGTGATTTATGCTGTGAAGATTTAAACTAGTAACTAGTTATTGTAACTAGTGGGAAACAAGTCAAAATTACCCAGTTGTTAAAAAATTCAAAATATAAATATGCAGTTATATACTGAGACGTAAAGGCACAATATGTAAGATTTTTGGATTAAAATATCCAAAAACCACTAGAACAATGTTATATATTTTGTTGACTTGTGTACTTACATTATCCCAAAGGTACCCAGAATGTTTAAATCCAGAGGAATAAGCAATTTTAACCAGGACACAGACCTATGAATGAATATTATTAATATATATTTGTATGTACCAAATGTAGCAGTTGTATCTGATCGATTTTATATGCTGCTTTTTGGTGCTTTAATGCAGACATATTCTATTAGACGGGCAAACTTGAATTTAAACAGCTCTAGTCACATGCCTATTTACTCTAGCTGTAAAAATATTTACATGAAATCCCAGTCTGAGCTTTTTTATTTATAGTTGACAGCTCTGCATAAAATCTTTTGTAACCCCCTGTTTTCTATATTCAAAGCCATATAATAGCTTTGTGTGAGAAACAGAATACATTTTGTGATCTCATTTTATTCACATTTGTTTTCAATTAAATGCACCTTTACATGTTTCACACCATGTTTGACATCACTGATACCAAACCCCATTGGTTCTCATGTGTCATGTGATCGATTGTGACATGGCAAGGGAATGCATGTGATACTTTTATAATACTTTTTGGTGACACTTTATTTTAAGGAGCCTGTGTTACAGTGCAATTATGCACTGTATTGAGTAATAATAATTAACTACATGTACTTACTACACGGTTAGGATTAGGGTGTGGTTAAGGTTAGTTGCATGTAGTTATGCACGATTTATAGTAATTACTGTAGTAACTACGTGTAATAAGCACACTGTTATATAAAGTGTTACCTACTTTTTTTTTAAATCTATAATTCACCATCTAATTTTCTTGCAGCTTGAACATTGTCTTTTGTGTTTTACAGAAGAAAAAAATACAGGGTTATAATGTGGTGAGTAAATGATGACAATCATTTTTGGGGTGTACTATGCCTTTAAAAACACCAAGTAGCCAGTATTGAGCTGCGTTCGAAGAGTGAGCTCTTACCTGTCGTCTTTGCTTCTTGATTAGAGTAATTCTACAATCAGAACCAAATTAGCAGCGGCATATTCTGAGTCATTAGAATTAATTACATCAACAGCGCTTTCAAACTGACTCACTGTGGTCTGCGTCTCTAGATGCGTATGAGTGTGTGTTTGTGAGTGCTAGAGAGAGAGAGAGAGAGAGCATATGCGTTCCACTGCTCGCTTCCCTCTCGGGAAATCTCCCTGATGAGAGTTCTCCCGGATGGACACTGCTCTCAGGAGAGTATGTGATGAGATTTGCAACTGTTTAGCAGTTAATAAATCCATCAGTGCACTCGAGCCCCCCACACACATTGTTACTTCCACACTGTCCTTCTGTGCAGAAAACAGCCAGAGACTGATGATGCATACTGGCATAATTAAAGACAGCCTTTCTCTCTCAAGAGAGAGGGCCTAATCCGACCTCCTTTAGGGGACTCTCTCTGATGACACGCTCCCTTAAAGACACTTACCACGACACATGATCACAGACAGGAAAGCAACAGGAGGAAGTGAGCCGAATCGTTAAATGCTTGCTT
The DNA here is from genome assembly GCA_039654625.1 of Rhinogobio ventralis. NCBI lineage: Eukaryota > Metazoa > Chordata > Actinopteri > Cypriniformes > Gobionidae > Rhinogobio > Rhinogobio ventralis. Next base: position 15,387,555 of record CM077198.1, read on the forward strand.
GTTGTCCTTGCACTTTTCAGAAATGCATCAAGGTATTTAGAATAATTATTATCCCCGTCTTAAGCTGCCAAACTAATTGTGTGTTTAATTATTTCACTACAATAGTGTCGGGTTTTCCCAGGGAGCCGGTGCCAGTTAAGCTGCTCATAATTGTTGTCAATTTGGCATTAACTATTTAGCAGATTAAGTATTAAATAGAAATCTAAGTGCAATGAAGGCCATCGAGTGGTTCACAACAGCCCAGTTAACAGTAAGGTGTTGTTTTCGGCCCAGCAAAGTACAAATCCTGTTATATAGCACACTGTAATGCTTTCCCATCATTCTGTGCTCTCTTTAATGATGCTCGCTCCTAGCATCAGCAGTTGTTGCGGTAGCAGTGTCGTGTGTACGGTAACCACCGCTCCGCCGTGATGGATGGCACTACATGCTGTTGGGGTGCTTATACTTGTTATACTTGATGTATCGGTAGCTACACAGACAAAAAAAATGTGTCTCTTCAGGCTACCTCTAACGTTCTATCATTTTACCACTGACAGAAATCCCAAATTGTGTGGGCCTGAGCGCAGGAATGGGAGAGAAACCGAGAGGCATCTCAAAGCCGCCCACACCTGTTTGGCCTATAGGAGAAGCTTTATGCTCTCCATTTCATCCAAGTGATCTAACCGAAGCACTGCTATCTTCACCAAACCCACCTGCTCTGGCTTTTCCTCAGGCCATTAGATCTGAACTTGTTCTCTGAGCATCCAGCATCATACATGCTCCAGTCCAGCACTTCTTTAGATCTTATTGTACAAAACTCTCTCTGACAAACCTGGACGTTCAGTGCCAACAGAGCGTCCCTGCAGTCCACCGAAATAACTTTATTTCTTGCTCCTTGCATTTTTCTGGCAACACTTACAATTAGATGTGCCAGCTTATATTACTATTTATTTGCATGTGTTTAATGCTAACTCACTAAATTAATTATGCAAATGAATTCACAACAACCCCAAAATCTGCCACTTCTGAGTGCTCTTTTGTCTTGGTTGTAGCAGACTAACGCAATCTTGCAAAATGTAAAGGATATTTCCATGAGCAATAATAGCGAGACTTTAAAGGTTTCATATGCTTTTTTTTGTATTTTAATATGTTCCTTGAGATGAATTTATAATTTTAATAACGTTTTTTGTTTTTTTGTTTTCACGAAAAAGTCATATTTACAAAAATCATTATTTTCAAGCCTCATTCTGACCCTCTGTCTGAAATTATCAATTTTTGAAGGGGTCATGAACTGAGAAATCTTTTTTTTTTTTTCGTCTTTTGACATATAAGAGGTCATTATACTATAAAATACCCTGTAAGTTTCAGAGCTGAAAACTTTCTTGTTAGTCCAAAAACAGCTTTTATTGTTACCAACGACTCATTGTGGAATGTGATAAGTGAAAGACCAATAAAATGCAGATGAAAATCAATGCCTACGTCATCATTGCAACTTTGTCCCCGCCCACTGGTGTGTTAGTGAGATGACAAGGAGAGAAGCGCAATACAGGATGGACTACAAATAACATTACCTTTCAAAGGCTCCTAATGCTAGGAATGTGGTTATTTTATTTATTTTATTTATTTCAACAATGTGAATATCTCCGTTGAGCATTATTTATTTGTATGCGGTACATTTCACTGTGTATTCTTTGGTAAATCAGTCTCAATTTTGGCGCAGGCTTTGCAAACAGACTTTTATGATATGGACTCGACAGTATGCGACAACATGTGAGTAACATGGTTTAATGCTATTGCCTCATCTGTGACCAGTGATTTCTGATATGTAATGATTCATGTACAATCATATGTTCTTTGTCTGTGTCAGTAAATCAAACCAGTGACTAACGGGTCAACTTCACATTGTGTCTCTTAGTAGAATGAAAATAATCTGTTATTTAAACTTATTCTGTGATTAAAATATATATATATAAAGGGATCAAAGAACGCTCCCTTTGCAATCGCTGGACCTGTCAATCAAACATTGTGAGTTTATCAGTGGCCGAGAACTGGAGTCTCTCCAAAACTCCCGTTCTAATCAATGAATCTCGTATTTACATTGTGTTTGCAACGTTAGTTATGTTGAAAGCATTTGTTAGTGTCCAGAAATTAGTTGCATTGACAAGATCGCTGCATTCATGCGCTCAACATGTCTGTGATCGGCAACAATATTCATCTAAATATAATGCCATAGATCTAAATATAATGGGCCATGACCCTTTTAAGTCTTGTCAGTAAACGGCCACTGTAATGACATCAATGAGTAGGAAAAAGTATCAATACGCTATAAAATATAAAAACATCCATATAAAACCATCTTTTACAGACGAAACATTATGAAATTGTTTACTTACGGTTTGCAATGTAGCTGCTGTCCGATCCAATATATATTTTAACAAAAGTTTATTTGCAATGTCTCTAATACACTGGGCCTCGTTTACAAAACATTCTGCTGTTAGCTGCTCTGAACAAACATTTAATCCTCCAATGCGATCTGGGATACCATTAAAAATAAAATATCCACTTGGGATCCTGACTGATCCTGACAGAGATGATGTTTATGCCACCATTTGTCCATCCTGTTGTCGGAAGCATGTGGAGTACATCAGAAATTGTTTGGGCATCTGTATACTGTGTATACAGGTTCCGTTATTATAATGGGTTTTATTTTTGACATGATGCAATGTTTGTGTCTGGTGTAGACCGGTGTCACGCAACTGAGCACCAGTGGGAAGGGCCTATGGTGTAATGTAAAACTATTTGTCAACGTCTTGCTCTAGAGGCAGTCATATGCAAATATATTTGCCCGTGTGACGTCACAAAAATACTTTTTTATAATGAGGACATTTAAAGCTATGAAACTTGATGCATGTTTTAATGGTACAAAGTCCTCTTAAATTTGATTTCTCATGTCCTAACCCCTTTGTGGCAGGCAAATGATATTCTGAATATGAAGATAAATACTCATGACGCAGTGCGTCAAAGCTGGATTGCAAAACGTTAGGGAATAAGATGTTTGCTCGTGCTGTTTTAGTTCATGCAAAGCGATTCTTAAATGCTACCGAAACTGACAAAAAAATGTATCTCATGCAGGTAGTGTGGCATAAAAAAAAAATCTTCCTTAATAGTGCTATGAGGTCATCAGATGAATGTTTTATTAGGTGTCACTGGATGATGAACGATGATTTTTACTTTGCTTTCAAGCTGGCGAAAGTGCCTCATAAAAGACTCTGCAATATGATATGTGAATGTTGAGATGATTACCTACCACGCTATGGCTGTTTTATTTTTAGTAAAGTGTGTAAAGGAGTTCTAAATTACAGCTTCCTTTCAATGAAAATGTGTCTGCAGTGGAAGAAAAAGATTAGCTTGCAAACAGTGAAAATTGTTCTGATTTCTATACTCATAGCTAATTTAAGAATAATACAGAGAGAAAACCAAATCTTTAAAACACAATTAGCAAATTGTTCTTGTTTATCTTTAAATTAAGATATTATGATATAAAGATAATTTTATGTATAAAATAAATAGTTACTCTCTTTAAACACCTTGAGCCATTAATTGGTTATTAATCCATCATTTGTGTGGCTTATTGGAGAGTGACAGGAAATTATAGAAAGAAAGGACACATTGCAGACTGGACTTGAATCTGTATTACCTATATGACTTCCATGGCTTGGAGTAGCACATGACTGACATCATCCATAATTGATACAGCAAACGCAAGTAAGATATGCTAAAATGTTTCTTCAACTGTCAACTTTTTTCCATTGGTTTTAAAAAAAAAAAAGTATCTTTATTCTGTTGTTTTCTAGAGTTTCAATTTTCATCATTTTAACCTAGAAGTATACAGAAACATATGGCTGCCTGATGTTGTAAGTCTGTGTAATCCTTTTAGCCATGTTTGAATGGCTATAACAAAGTAACCGTGCATTAAATGAAGTATGGCACGGCTAAAGCTCTTGGTACCTGTTGCCATATTGCGTTTACAGCTGTAGTGAAACATCTGGAGTCTTGTGTGTCTGAGTATGCATGATGCTGTGGACAGATTTCTGTAGTGTGGGACACCAGTGCTTGCATTTCATTTGGTTCATTTGTTTAATATGTGATCCCGCAGCATGTTCTTGGTTAATTGGGCAAAAGAACATACAGCAAGATGAGTGGAAAGACTGAATGGCAGTTTCCTCTGATTTCACCAGCTGGCTGGATGAAGGAATAACAGTGAGCATGGCACAGACTGGCATGCCCTCATTCTGACACAAAAGAATAATTCATGCATTCATGTCATCAACAGCTGCTATAGAGATCAAATACGTTTCTACTGAAGCTTGAGCTCTGTCTGGCAGACCAACACATCTCATATGTACACTGGGGTTCAAAAGTACACTTTTGGAAAATGCTTCTATTTAACATTTTCTATCGTATTACAATTTAAGTGAAAAGGTAAATTAAAATATCCTAAAAATCAACTAAAACTTCAATTTTAAAGTAGCATTTGAATCCCAAATGTTCAATGTGGACTCAATCTTTTGAACCCCACTGCATGTGATTTATAAGGGCATGTCAGTAACTGTCAGGTATCATCTTCATACACATGATCCCTGCATTTTAGCTGCACACTATTTTAAGTAAATCTTCTAGGATAGCAATAAACCTAATGAACTATGACAAATGTCTCTGTTTCCCTGTTTATATTCTACACAGATCATTTCTGCAGTGACAGAAGCAGTGAGCTCCTAATTGAATGAAGCTCTGTAATGCTGCACAGTGCCAAAAGAGGTCATGTGTGTGCTATGCCAGTAATACTCACTTAAGAGCGTACATAATATATTGCAAACATACACAAGCTCCTATATGTGAGAAGTGAGAAACAGAACATTTTTTTCTGTCTAAATATGGTGTTTTGTGCTAATACGCAACTAGTAACAGAACATTTATATAACCTATTGATCTCTCTGTATGCTGCATCACATCAGGTAGCCCTACTCCCAACTTTGACTCTCGTTGGTCTAAATTGCTGCTCCTCATTGCTGTATGTTAAACATCAAATATGTTTTTATTTGCTGTGATTGTGTCATGTCACAGCAGTTTTGCATTCAGTGTGGACAGACACATCACTTGGCATCGTGCTCAAGACACAGGTAGAGAGAGATTATGACTGTTTTCTGTGATGGGCAGGTTTAGAAGTAGGGTTAGTGTAGGGGGATAGAATATACAGTTTGTACAATATAGAAAGTATTACGTCTGTGGGAAGTCCCCATAAAACATGGAAACCTGTGTGTGTGTTAATGTATTTCTATCCCGGTGGGGACTTCAACCTGAATGCACACTGACTTATGGGGACCTAAATTGAGGTCCCCATGTGGAAACAAGCTCATAAATTATTCAGAATGAGGTTTTTTTTGAAAATGTAAATATGCAGAAAGTTTTGTGTGATGGGTTTAGGGGTATGGTTAGTGTAAGGGGATAGAATATACAGTTTGTACAATATAAACAAGTTTTATGTCTGTGGGAAGTCCCCATAAAACATGGAAACCTGTGTGTGTGTGTGTGTGTGTGTGTGTGTGTGTGTGTGTGTGTGTGTGTGTGTGTGTGTGTGTGTGTGTGTGTGTGTGTGTGTGTGTGTTTGTGTTAATGTTTTTCTATCCCGGTGGGGACTTCAACCTGAATGCACACTGACTTATGGGGACCTAAATTGAGATCCCCATGAGGAAACAAGTTCATACAGAATGAGGTTCTTTTTGAAAATGTAAAAATGCAGAAAGTTTTGTGTGATGGGTTTAGGGGTAGGGTTAGTGTAAAGGGATAGAATAAACAGTTTGTACAGTATAAAAACCATTATGCCTATGGAGAGTCCCCACAAATATAGCGAACCAGATGTGTGTGTGTGTGTGTGTGCTGAACAGATGAAATTGAAGTGACTATAAAGATCCTGTCCGATTAGTAGGTTCTAATTCGGCTCTCTGTGAGCAGGAATTCAAAGAGGAAGAGAAGAGTCCATCTGTCACAAATAATGAACACTCTCCATACACATTAAACCAGGAAATGACTATATAATGGCACCCGGTGGACTGAGGCACTATTTATGACAAACGTCCATCTTGTCAATTAGCCAGCACAGACACACACATGCACAACTCACACACGTAAATGGCGTCTTCATGCCAGGTATCTTTTTAGATGGGCACAGAGTGGAGGAACTGGATTAAATTGTCTTACCACTGAGTTCGCCATTTTTTAAAATACTATTTTCAAATGTACATTTCAATTTAATTTTTGTGAGCTTCAGAAGTTGTTTTGTTGGTTACAGTATAGTTTCTTTTTCATAAACACATTTATTTAGTTTTTATGTGTTTTAATTTCAGTTTTACATATTATTGCCCAAGGAATGAGTTCATAAATCAACATTATATTAACAGAGTAATTCACATCTAAAATAAGCACGAACAGTGCAATATATCTGCCGGTGGTTGATTCTTCAGCAAAGCTGACAGAAAACAACAGCGTTGCATCTTGACAGAGCCGCCTCAACTCAGCAGTGTTAAAGACATCTTCGGATTGGCAAAATCTGCTGATTAAACTTATCCCACACAAACAAAACAGGTCCGAATATTTCAGCATAACTCATTCACTCATTTTAGTTTTATTTTTGTCTTTCATTTATTTCATGTTAATTGTTCCTGTTTATGAAAATGTATTTTCAGCTCAAATCCACTCTTCTCTTCACTTTAGTAAGAATATGATATTAGCTGTGGCGCAAAGAGAACAATACAGCATCACAAACATTATATATTTTTAATTATATTAAATGCAGTTAAGCTTAGTACATAGGACTTTATATGTGCATCTTTATATGTAATTTCATAATAACTGTGTTCTTTCGAATGTGCTGACAAGTATTTATTTGTAAACTAAAATATACTTTAATGTCATTTATTTTGAAGCTCGTATTTAAATATATTTATTACACAGCTGCGATGAAATTACAAGATGTAACATCAAATAACACACTACACTTAAAATTAGTCCACAAGTCTTGAGCTTTAGTATGTTAGTCAACACATCAAAATAAGTGTACTTTTATAAAATATGACAAAAGATCACTAAAACATGATTTAATATTTGAAGTACACTACATGTGCATATTCAGCACAATTAAATCACACTTTTTCGCAAGAGCAGGTCGAGGGAAAAGGGAAGGGAAATAAGCAGGAGGATGAGCAGCAGCAGCCTGTCATTGTTGTGGTGGTCTAAGTGGCAGCTAATCAGATCGGACTGATATCTTTGCGATGTTGAGTGGCAGTGCTTCTATGAAAACTCTCTGCATCACTCCATCCAAACCTCTCTTCTCTGCATTACATCCATCACTCACTCCTTTTAGGATTGGACTGATGGTAGGAGCAAGGTTTTTCAAATAAATTGTACAAAGAGGAGCCTTAGCGCTGCGGTACGTTCTGTAGTGCATTATGGGTAATCTTCGTGAATAAGAACAGCTCTTGAGGGATGTACTCATGCTGGTGTTGTCAAGAGCGTTACTGTGTGTGTGTGTGTGTGAGAGAAATAATTTTGTGTTGTATATTTCTTCTGAAGATCTTGCTGAAAGGATTTTCTGGATGAATTAATGGGGTCTTTGAGGCTTTGCATGTGCACATTGTTTGTGTGTGTGCAAAAAAATATTGTTTATAAAAATAATCTTGTTTTCCATTATTATTATTAATAATACTAATAGTAATTAATAATACTAATGGGGGGATTCATACTTGGCTCCTTCACGGTCAAAAGTGACCGAAGCCTTGAAATGTAACTTTGTTTTCCCCCAGGAAAACCAATGAATTATTTTTGTTCAATAACATTTGTTTTGATACTATGATACTCTGATTTTACGATACTATGCAATATTTATACAATTTGTATTAGCTATTTTTCCCCATTGAAAATAATACACATTTTTATTCTAATATATTTCATATTAATTTACAATTAAAGCATTCCATGTTAAAATAGAGGCAAGGCATTTAAAATCCAATTTTTGAACGTAGATTAGTGCCATTGGTGGGAGTAAAAAAATAACTTATGTAATGCCATGGTGTAACCACTAGATTCCAATAAAGTTCTATATAAAGTGTATATTTTGCACTCTTGACATTTAAGAGTTTCAACCCTTCATTTCTATGCACTTTTCTACTGCACAGTGGCTGATTTGTAGTTTGTACCACCAAAAGATTCTCTTGAGTTTTCGTATTTTTTCGTATTTCCCATTCATTTTCTATGTTGTACCTCCCCCCATATACATGATTTTTTGGTGTTCACATAGCTAATGCAACAAAAGTCACCAAGTGTCATCCCAATCCGATGAAGCAAAACTGCACAAGTTAAGACTTTTTCAGAGATTTATGTTTTCTTACCCCATTGATAAATATTTATTTTAAATATAAAAAATATGTGTATATTTATTTACCTTACAAAATGTTGTTAGAATATTGGAACAATCTATTGTGTGCATTATTATTATTATTATTAATATTATTCATACAAACTAAATGTTCAAATATTTTCTAACATATACAGATATTATGTTAGTAATATTTTTTTCCCAGTGCTTTGAAATAGTGGTATCTCTGAGAACAAAATACTGTTTGAAATGTAATTTATTGAAATTCACAGGTTAAGATCCTGAATTTATTTTTTTGTCATTTTAGCATTTCTATGAAAATGTCAAGAACACTTGATAAGTGGATTTCACATTGCATTCCTAACTAAATCTGTACACTGTTGAATATATGATGTAAAGTGGTGTATAGCCCATTATTGCTTTGAAATCAATGAAATAGGTTGTGGTGTTTTGATAGCATCAAAATATCCCATGTGCTTTTCATTCATTTACATGAAAGCAGAGTGAAGAAAAAGTATTTTCTGTATGTGGAGCAGAGCAGGTGCAAGTTTGAGTGGGTATGAGTGCGTTTTATTTGCTCCAGTTTTAAAAGCTATGGTGAGAGACAGATGTCTATAGTCCCACTCTGTCTGTCTAAGAGAGCAGTGATCAGGGGAGTGCGATTCATCCTAGAGGGGGTCCTTCAAAAACACGCTGTACCCATATTCAGAATGCCAGCTTGGGTTATTCAGAGGAAATGCCAGCTTTTCTAAGAATCACATTTCCACTGTGAAGAACCCTTTGGACTTTACGCTTCAAATAATGTTTGACACAGCAAACTGATTTCATACCTCACTCACTCAATAAAGCACTTAGTGAAATTACATGTGTTTGAAGATGAGCTTCAGCAATGATGGCAACACTCTCTCTGTATAGAGCACATAACAATGCAAAAATATAAAGTCAGAAGGAAAATGATAAACCATTGAATAACATTTGGCCAGATAAAAGGTGGCAGGCCTGTGGAGATGAGAGCTCCTGCTGCACAAGTGCTTTTGTAAACAGTTTAATATTTCATGAGATCCAATCAAAATCTTTCCTCTCATTGATTTGGTTTGTGGCCCAAACCTTTTCTTAATACATCTTCCCTCTCATCAGAAAGTTTTCAACTAGAGATGGAAACATCTGTGGGATCTTTTGAACACTGGAACACGTTTTCATGTCATTTGTTAATTATTCAGTTCCAGTGTTGGAAAATCTGTTTTCTCTTGATTGCTCTTAACAGTTCTCCAACAACTACATTTAAAATCAACCAAATAATCTGTTAAAGGCACAATCTGTAAGTTTTCGCTGCTAGAGGTCACATTTTCAAAACAATAACAAAGGCGAAGCCTGATGACACTATGAAGGAGAATGGAACGATGGGAGATGTCGTTTTCACCATTCAGAGATATATGGAAATCACAAATCATGTTCACGGATGAGGTAATGAAATAGTTTTTGTATTACCTGTACGTTTGATTACACTATTTTATGTCATCGTTAATGCTGCACAGTTTAATATGTTTAAAACCATCGTACTTTGTACATCGTAATTTCATCAGCCTAACCCACAAAGAATTATGTACAGTGCTTACCTGTCTATTAAAAAACATGCAAGAGCAGTATCTCTGTCAAGTCCAAGTTTGTCATGAAGCTCTCTCCTTCTCAAAAACGCCACGCTGATATTGATCCTTGTTTTATTTCTCGGGTTTGTCACAAAGCCTGCTTGTCTCAAGGCCAAAGTACTGTACACTTCGGCCATCCGCGTTCGTACAAAAGAGCACGCGCGAGTGAATTGATCGCTTGAAAACAAAAGTCCACTAGATTGTACGCACGCGCCGAACGCGTCTTTTCCGTGCTCACGGTCAAAGTATACTTTGAAAGGCTTGCGTGCACATCTGTGGAAAGTGAAGTATACCTGGGGCTTCAGTTGTTCTATGTTTACATTTTTTGGGATTTTCTGTACTCTCCAATGGCTAATTGTGATCCATGATGACTGAACGACAGCGGTGTGCCCTCAGCATTTGTCCATGTCTGTTGCCATGGTTTCAACAAGTGGAAACTGCGGATATTACGTCATTTATAGGCGACAATGACAAGGGACGAGCCATAGTTTAAAATATCATAATTCTCTGGATTTACAAATCCTTAGGAACTTTTGGAATAATGTAAGTACACAACTGCATGACATATATCACACTATGCAAGTGGTTTTTGTATATTTTATTACAAAAATCTTGCCTTTAAAGGTGGCATCGGATGAAATTTTCACTTTTGTAGCTTTTTTTTTTTTGCATTTAGTTAGGTTTCTGCTGTGTCTGCCAGCTCAGAAAAGCTGAAAACAAAACATGCAGCCAGTTTGTTATAAACTGTCTGAGTTTGAAAATGTGTCATCCAGTGACCTGTGACCGTAACTTGCTAGTTATTTGAATATGACCGCCCCCAAGCAACATGCGGAGTCTGCTCTCTTCCCACCCCATTTTGTACACAGATAGCAAAGTGGCTAACGAAGGTGCCTTTTGTTTTAATACGTTTAAACAATGAAGGGATCCTGGCATGCAACCTGCTCTGTTTTCAGGCTCACAGGTGTCCTTACACAGAATCCCCGCTTCAGAAGAAACAAAAGCAAAATGGCTTGATTTTATATATGAAGGTAATGTCCTAAAGTCCTAGGCAGAGTGGGCAAGAACTTGCTTGTGTGTGTGTGCCAAACATTTTTTGCCTGACTGTTTTTCAAACCTCGGGCAATACGAAGCTGGACTTGCATCGAAATTGCATGTACAGGATGGAGCTGTACCTACAATTCGTCAGAAAGATGTAAGTATTTTTTATTTTTTTTTTATAATTCTGGTTGTTAGTTTGTTTTGGTTATTTTAATCTGAGGTAGTTGCTTTTACTAGGAGTGTCAAATGTTATAGGCCCACGTGAGGTAAAAGCTTACAATACGTGTGCTGACATTAGTTATTAGTGCGATTAATCACATCCAAAATAAAAGTTTGTGTTTACATAATATATGTGTGTGTACTGTGTATAATTATTATGCATATATAAAATTAACACTTATACATAATAATTATACACAGTACACACACATATATTATGTAAACACAAACCTTTATTTTGGATGTGATTAATCAATTTGACAGCACGGTTGGCTAACGTTGGCCAACCCACAGAAGAGAGGGATGGGGTTAGCAGTAGCTCATTAGCATTTAAAGAGACATGCACCAAAACGGGACTCTGTGAACAGAGCTGGTTTTGACACGGTAAAAAGGGTGTTGTTTTACACAACCGCTGAGGAATTTTAACCAAAGTATGTTACAGACATTTCGGTGATACCCTAAAGAAACATAACAACTTATGGAAAAATGGGCATTCCATGTCACCTTTAATAATCGGACTAACTGCTCAATCAGACTGAAAAGACTTGTAAGCAGAATGTAAACACTTCCATCGATCCGAAACATTTTTTTTTTTTTTTATCAGATTGGAAAAGGTGGTTCAGACCTAAAGTAGTCAGATAAATTGGAGAAAAAAAGCTCAAAGCTCAATTTTCTCAATGACTATTTTCTCAATGAGATTTAAATGTACCTTGCATACATGATAGGTATGTGTACTTTTTTCAGCGTCTCATGAACGGCACATTTTAATCACGTTAAAAGAACTAACATTTTTATAAACACTCCGAAGCAGTTTAGCAGTTTTTTTTTTTTTTTAAGCAATCACTCTTTTTTTGCTACATATTGCTATTCTAGTTTGGATCCGCCACTTTTCACAATCCAATCAATTCCTAAAGCTTTTTTTCTGTTGAATATCCCGTTTCACTCTAAAACACTCCTGAGTTTTGGAAAAGTAGTTAGCTGCTGCAGTTTACAAATGCAAAATGCCTTACAAATCAAGCTAACAAATTAAAATGGGCCATTTGAACAAATAGATTCCCTAAAATAACTTCCCAACATCGAGAGAGGACATTTATCGAGAAACATTTTTTTTGTTATTGCTTCAGCTCATTTGTGCTCAGTGCAATAGCATAAAAGTAATGATGTAACATTTTGTCACTAACTCAAAAACATTGTCAGGACCTTGACAACGGTGTAGTGTCGCTACTTTTAGTTGTTTACTCCCCAACACTTTTTGATTCATGTAGAAGCAAAATGCTTGTTCAATATTCCTCTTGCAGTTTTCAGCATCAACCTTGAAAATGCCTCTGCAGAAAGGTGTTTGCAGCTGTTGATGTAATCCTTCATGAAAGTGGAGCCAATGTTTTGGACTGATTGAAGATGGACAGATAGCATTCTGTGTGGCTTGATGAAAGAACAACACAAAGAGAGAAGCTTCACCAGTGTATCGACAAAACGCCAACACTCAACACAAGCTTCAGGACAGATGAATTGGAGCAGAGGTCTGCCATTGTAAACAGGGTCTGCCATTTTTAAAAAGAGAGATCTCACATGATTCCATCTCTAAAGAGTCATCCTTTCTTTCTTTCTTTCTTTCTTTCTTTCTTTCAAATGCTACAACTTTCACCTCTTTTTTTATGATAATGCTTATCTTCAAATACACATACCCCGCTCTCGCTCTCTCAGTCTCGCTCAAGCAGCCGTCTCTCTTTTACTCCCGTAGCAGGAAGACATCTCGCATTCATTATCCCTTGGCCTTGGCTCATGCTGCTGTCCTCCCTTCTGCACTGCTCAATTACTCTGTCTTCCTGGAGCGTGTGGTGGTGTCAGGCTACTGTAATGACTTTCTGATTATCTGTCTGTCCGTGATGAATGAGATGGAAATGTACCTCTGTGGCCAAACAGGTCTCTGGATCATCGCCAAGTGGGTACATCAAGGGGCTATGGGCACGAGCTGACCGACAAACCTTTACCATAAAAAAATTACACTTGAGCAGTTTACCATTACAAAGAGTTTGTCTCGTCACAGCATTACAATAGCTAAAGCCCCAAGCCATTACCTTAGACAGGAGGAAGTGACATTTTACAGGTTAATTTTGATGATTGAGGAAGGGCCATCAAGAGTATTTTGGTTCTAAGTAGATCCACAAATGAAGGGAAATTTAATAATGCTAGTCGTTCTTTAGTATCTGTACACCGCTCACATGCGTATTTACACAGATGGACGTTTAAATGCGTTTTTTGTTCAATAATGCCCATCTCTGAAAGATTGAATGTGTGTCAAAATATGGGATCTTAAAATATAAATTTAACCTAATAGGCCCTTTTAATAATTTATAATTACGGATTAATACTTGAATGCTGCATACCATTATTTTGTCTTTAGTTATTATTTACATCATATTTAATAAGATAGTGTGTTATATTAAAAATAATTTGCACATTTGTTTTTGCTGTGGATTTCTTGTTTTTGTTTTTTTTGCTGTTATGGGTATCAACTAGTCAAATAGATTCACTGTCGTTTCTGAGTAAGGGCTGAAAGAAAAAGGTCAGGCTCTTTGTCACTGACCCTGTTGTAAATGACATTGACATTAGATGGTTAACCAGAGTGACAGTAATAGGCCACCTGATCGGGTCTGGATACCTGAGAGACGAATCTAGTCTCAGTCGTCACTCAACCTGGACCTCCATCGGCCCCTCGCTCTCCCGCTCTTATCTCTCCTATCTCTTCTCCCTTCCTCCCTCTGTGTATTTGAGGTCCTTGTTCAACCTCCCATGCCTTTCTAGTTGCTCATTTACTCCTGTGGCTGCCCAGTGTGGACACAGTAATGACATTCTGATTGTCTGTCTGCAAATGAGAATGAAATGGGTGTCTGAAGAAATTGCCATGTGTAGAGCCATCAATTGTAAATTGGGGATGGGGGGGGGGGCTTCAATGGCTCGCCTGACAAATGCTTAAAGAAGGAAACATTCTGGCACTGTAAAAGCATGAAATTACACTCTGGATTTTAATTGACCCCATTCAAGGCATCAATTAAAAATGAAACAATATGGTAGAAAGCCTGTGCACCTTCCAACAATTTCATTGAAATAAAGAGTCCTGTCCCTATTACAGTATTGTGTTCTTTCAAAGCTTCTCTAAAGCACTCCAGTCCTCTATATTCTCTGTCCTATTGCCTGACCAGTGGCCTAATGTTCAAAACTTCTTACAGCTGAATAAGTCTGAGCCTGTCGTCTTATTATGTGAATATTTCCCTTTAAACTCAATCCAAGCGTTAAGATAAAAAGTCCCACGCAGCCTTTAAGATAAGAGATTGCACACATTTGCTACTTCAGAGAGAAATTACATGAAACATTTACTGTGCTTGTCTTTGCACGATGAAGCAAGCTCCATGTGACAATCTGGTAGTTTAATGAAAAATAAATGTTTGCTTAAATCATGCTTTGTCATTTCTCTCTTATTCGCTAAATAAATGTGGGGCTATTGCATATTTAAACTCTCAAAAATACAAAAAAGAAAATATGTACGGTGTGTATTGTTTTATAGACTTTGTTTTCCACAATCATTTTTCTGTAGCAAACAGTTACTTTAATAAAATGTAATATTGTTTAGTATAATAAAACGTCTGTGTATGTGTGTTACCTTAATTTTAAATATGCGTAAACAAGAATCAGCATCTCAGCTACAACAATCAGTCTCTAATCAGCTGTGCTACTTGAGCACTCCACTCATATTTAATAGAATTTTAACATTCAAATCAATCAATTTAATTAAAAATTTTAGGCATTAATGCTCTCAAACTTTAACAGATGTAATTGTCAGAGAAGGACTCAAATCCCCATTGGTTTTAATTGCTCTGTTATTAATTCTGGCTGGGCGAAAGGCTAACGCATTTGAACAGTACATTAGACAGAGAGGGGTCATTTGGCTGTGTCTGTCAAAACGTCAAATCCTGACAATGGTTGCCTGGATTGATTTCACTGTATTTATCTCTTACCACACACTGATTAAGAAGTGCTATACAGTACATGCACCTACTGTAGGTTGTCAGTGTGTTGTTTTAACAACCTACCATTTCAAACAAATCATGTTATTATATTGTATTATATTATATTTATTTATGTATTTACCTTGATGTGAGAAAGACAAAAATGAATGATTCATACAAAAATATTATTTACTTCTAAAACAGTACTAAAACGTACCATTTTAATTTAACAAGTTTATTATATTATCTGTATTATGATATGCACAGATCAGGCATAACATTATGACCTAATATCGGTCCCCTTTTGCTGCCAAAACAGCCCAGACCCATCGAGGCATGGACTCCACTAGACCCCTGAAGGTGTGATGTGGTATCTGGCACTAAGATGTTAGCAGCAGATCCTTTAAGTCCTGTAAGTTGTGAGGTGGGGCCTCCATGGATCGGACTTGTTTGTTCAGCACATCTCACAGATGCTCGATTGGATTGAGATCTGGGGAATTTGGAGGCCAAGTCAACACCTCAAACTCGTTATGCTCCTCAAACCATTTCTGAACCATTTTTGCTTTGTGGCAGGGCGCATTATCCTGCTGAAAGAGGCCACAGCCACCAGGGTATACCGTTTCCATGAAAGGGTGTACAGGGTCTGCAACAATGCTTAGGTAGGTAGTACGTGTCAAAGTAACATCCACATTCTGACACCTTTCTATCAGAACTTCTTGAGCAATTTGAGCTACAGTAGCACGTCTGTTTGATCGGACCACACGGGCCAGCCTTCACTCCCCAAGTGCATCAATGAGCCTTGGCCGCTAGATGGGTCTGACTGGGTCAGAGCATGACCCTGTCGCCGGTTAACCGCTGTTCCTTCCTTGGACCACTTTTGATAGATACTGACCACTGCAGACCGGGAACACCCCACACAGGCTGCAGTTTTGAAGATGCTCTGACCCAGTCAGACCCATCTAGCCATCACAATTTGGCCCTTGTCAAACTCGCTCAAATCCTTACACTTGCCCATTTTTCCTGCTTCTAACACATCATCTTTGAGGACAAAATGTTCACTTGCTGCCTAATATATTCCACCCACTAACAGGTGCCGTGATGAAGAGATAATCAGTGTTATTCACTTCACCTGTCAGTGGTCATAATATTATGCCTGATCTGTGATTGGTATACCATGATAGTTTAATATATACAGAGCCATGGTACATATTATCATATACTGTAATGTTT
Source organism: Rhinogobio ventralis (assembly GCA_039654625.1). Lineage (NCBI taxonomy): Eukaryota > Metazoa > Chordata > Actinopteri > Cypriniformes > Gobionidae > Rhinogobio > Rhinogobio ventralis. The sequence goes on from CM077198.1 coordinate 15,404,105, forward strand.
ACATGGTATTCCTAGAATGCCATGCTATTATCATTGTACAAGCAGGCACAAGCTTTGCCCTGTTGTGGAGGGCTGAAGTAACAGTGATCCATGGTGGACCCAGGCGATAGGGCCATATGGTGTGGCATGTTGTGTCATTAGTGTAGAAACTTGAAGGGGACACCAGTGTCTTAATTATCTCTAGACAGCCTGCAACACTCAAACCTGCAGAAAGCGAAACCTCTCAATGCTCGCAAATGCCCGCACAGGCGTTAATGCATGGCGAAGCTATAAAAATGCTAAGCACTTTCTATCTGATATGTTTGATTTAATAGTGCGAATTTAATTAGTTTTGTAAATATGGGCTGGCAAGCAAGGTTTTTAATTCACCTCACTTATACTCATTCTCCTAATCTTTGGGGAGCTTTCACACTTAAATCCTGATTTATAACTGCATAATTCAGGTAGCCTCTTTCCAGTTCCAGTGCTATTCTCTGTATGGATTTGTTTGCAGTAGTTCTAATGAATTGTATGCTGACATCTCATATGTACCTATTTTCAGCCATTTATTAGCCATTTGTGGATTTGTATTCTCCCCTTGCTGTTTCAAGGCGCAATAGAAACATGCAATGTTCTGCTACGAACAGTGTTTCATTTGTAAATTCCCACTAATTTCGAATTGTCTAATTTCCGGGAATGACAATAGCATGTCAGTTCTGGGAGCACTATATGCGTTCCTTGGTGTTTTGGTGTCTGAAATTGTTGCACACGTTCCATTAACTAAATATTTATTTTATAAAAATGTGTATTATGTTCACATTTAATTAAATATGATCTATTTTTGTGTATCTTTTCCATGTTTGATTTGCAGGTCATGTTGAAGTTTCGGAAAGACCTGAGAATGCTGCAAAAACTGCCACAAACAACTCACTAAAGACTCAATTAGACCTGCACTGCAAAACTACACCTGTAAACTGGTGAGCAATTCATCATACTTCTGTTTATTAATTTTGTAAAATACTTGTAAAAAACACATAAACGTTTTAATTAAGGCTAGGTTAGATTGATACAGTGCTGTTAAAAATGATGTACACCTCATGAAAAATGCATCCCTCCTCAGCATATAAAAACATATGGCATTTCACCAATGTTAATAAATAAAATGCAATATAATTTAAGAAATGGAAATTTGAATGTACATTTCTATGGAGCCCCCAAGGAGACATGGTGAAGGAAAAAAAAAAAAAAGAGATGCCAATTCTTTTGCGTTCTCTCACAAATGTTTTGCGTTCCCCCAAGAAATGCTGCGTTCGCTCGCAAAATGTTTTTCTTCCATCACCATATCCCTTTAGGGGCTCTGTACATTTCATAGTGAATTGTACAGATAAGAAACAAATCTTATGTGGAAGAAATTGGTACAACCCTGCATTTATCACTGCCTACATATAAGTGCCTACAATTAGAATCAGGTGCACCAATTATTATAATCAGGTGCAAATTAGGGCTGCATTCGAAAGCTTAAAAATGCTGCTGTCGGAGGATGCGTTGCAAGGTAGGAAGGCATCAAGGCGAATCCAATGTTAGCTTTAAGGCAGCATAGATGTATTCTTTGCTGCCTTGGATATCTCACAATCCTGTGCTTTCCATTCTGTGACATTGAGCTAAAAAAAAATAAAGATGGCATCTGAAAGTTGCAGTTAGTGGTCATTTTGTGTGTAAATGTACATTTTTGGCTAACATTTTCCACTTTTGATGTAATTTCCCAGCAAGCAATCGCCGTCATTTCACCGTCTTGGACCCGATATAGTCTCAGCCTCAGATGTCACGCCCAACGTCTGATGCATATGGCACACTTATCTGGAAATGCTTCAGGAGTTTCGAATTTGTCATCTGATTGGTTGAATTTTCCAGGATGTCCGTGAGACTATGTCACTTTCTTTAACGGTCCGTCTGAAAACAAATGCCATAACGGCAAACTCCCTTGTGGAAGAAGAACGTCTCGGTTACCTATGTAACCCTCGTTCCCTGAGGAGGGAACGGAGACGTAACGTCAGTGACTGACGAATGGGGGTTTCGCCTAGAAGCCTATCATCTTCGAGATCTTAGAAAATGCCCAATGGCAGGCCAGTGCCATGGGCATGCGGAATTTGCATAGCGTAACTCAGTCCCACCACGTGGGTATATAAGGAAGTATGCTGGCAACATCGCATTATGTTTACCTGCTGAGGAGCCAAGACTGAACTCACGGCCGTTCCAGCGGTACAGCGGAAGTGGCAGAGGGACGTTACGTCTCCGTTCCCTCCTCAGGGAACGAGGGTTACATACATAACCAAGACGTTCCCTTTCGTTCAGTCACTCCGAGTAACGTCAGTGACTGACGAATGGGTGTCCCAATGTAATCACGCCACTCGGCTGTCATCCAGTGCCCTGCGTAAGCGTGAGCTCCCTGTCGTAAGCTAGTACGGACGAAGGACTCCCACTTAACACAGGAATACCAAGGTACACTGGGAAGCATATTCCAGGTGGAAGTATGCGCCAAAGTGCCTACCCGTAGGGAGGACTTAAGGATACACATATGACCCGCGAGGGGCTGCATATGGAGAACTCGCATATGGAGAACTCTGGGGTAACCAGCCAAAGGTGGAAAATTTTACCCCCAGGGGAGGCAAGGGCTTGCCATGGGAAATACACATGCTCTGAGAGGCTTACAGTGGAAATACACATGTGGGGGTCGCCCATAGGGGGAACCATGCACACGGTGGCACCTAGCCTGACATGAGGGCCTGAGTGAGTGGGCAGAGGCACTGGTGTCGGCATCGAGAGTGCTGGAGGAACTCAGGGTTCCGGGGAAACTACCTGAGGAAAATATCGCACGTCGAAAACACCTGAGCCTCGTCCATTACCGGCCACTAGTAGAGGCGAGTACATGAGAGGACACTGGCTCCACTCAGAGATTATAGAATCTGGTGAATGTGTTGGGTGTTGCCCAGCCTGCAGCTCTGCAGATGTCTGTTAGCGAGGCGCCATGCACTAAAACCCAAGAGGAGGCCACACTCCGGGTGGAGTGTGCCCTGACCCCTAGGGGGCATGGATGCCCCTGCATCTGGTAACCCAAAACAATATCGTCCAGTGAGACAACCTTTGCTTGGAGAGAGCCTTTCCCTTCAGCTTCCCACCATAACAGACAAAGAGCTGGTCTGAGGTCCTGAAACACTGCATTCTGTCTACGTAGGCACGGAGGGCGGCTACTGGACAGAGCAGTGCCAAGGCTGGGTCTGCCTCCTCCAAAGGCAGCGCTTGCAGGTTCACCACCTGGTCCCTGAACGGAGTGGTGGGAACCTTGGGCACATATCCAGGCCGGGGTCTCGGGATCACGTGAGAGTTGGCCGGCCCGAATTCTAGGCACGCTTTGTCAACCGAAAATGCCTGCAGGTCCCCTACCCTCTTGATGGAGGCCAAAGTGATCAGGAGCACTGTCTTCATCAACAGGAACTTAAGCTCAACTGATCGCAAAGGCTCGAAGGGAGCCCTCTGCACATACACCTTGAGGGTGGAAGGAGACAGCCTTCGTTCCAAGGAGGTCCTTTCTCAGAGGAATCGACCAGGGAGGGGCTGTCACAAGGAGTACGAGTTCGGAGAACCAGGTCCGGCCGGGCCAGTACGGGGCGACCAAAAGGACCTGCTCCTTGTCCTCCCTGATCTTGCACAGACCCTGTGGCTCACTGGGGGGAACGCATACTTGCGGAGGCCCCGCGGCCAGCTGTACGCCAGAGCATCCGTGCCGTGCAGGGCGAACCGTACTGCCAGCAACTCGAGGCAATTGACATGCAAGAGGCGCTGGGGTCCTGTCCAGGAGCCTGCGGCAGCATGTCCATTGCACATGGCACCCCAGCCCGTGGTGGAGGCATCTGTTGATAAAACAATATGCCTGGGAACTCGATCTAAGGGAACACCGGCCCGTAGAAAGCTGAGGTTCGACCACGGGGTGAGGGTCTGCAGGCAGGCCCGAGTCACTGGGACCTGGAGCGTGCCCGACTGCCATGCCCATCTCGAGACTCGATCGTGAAGCCAGTGCTGAAGCGGTCTCATATGAAGCAATCCGAGCGGCGTTACCGTGGCTGCAGATGCCATATGCCCCAGGAGCCTCTGAAATAACTTCAGTGGAACCGCACTCTTGCTCTTGATTTGACGGAGGCAAGTCAGCTTCTGGGCGCCCAAGAACTGTTGGGCGAAGTTCTCAGCCGTGCCACCGAAGAGGCCAGCCTGGGACATGTGAGCGTTGAGGAACCGGGTTCGCTCAGCCTCTCTCATATCCACCCTCATGCATGTCACAGAGCAGCCAGGCCTGGTAGGCCTGAAGGATGGCCATGGCATGCAGAGAGGCGGCGGCCTGCCCCGCAGCTCTGTAGTACTACAGAGTGCTGAAGCGCCCAGGGAAACACACACACAGCTGTTGCAGATCACTGCACAGATCAGCAGGCAGGCAATGTGAGATTGCTGGAATGCGCCGTAACACCAACACCGACTGGAAAGCTGCTCGTCTCGAAGAAGCTGACGATAACTTAGAAGGCTTGAGGAGTGAAGAGAGAGATACTCTTGGCTCCGAAGCAGTAACATAATGCGATGTTGCCAGTGTATTTCCTTGTATACCCACGCGGTGGGGCGGAGTTACGCTATGCAAACTCTGCATGCCCATGGCATTGGCCTGCTATTGGGCGTTTTCTAAGATCTCGAAGATGATAGGCTTCTATGCGAAACCCCCATTTTTTAGTCACTGATGTTACTTGGAGTGACTGAACGAAAGGGAATGCTGTTGTGTTTACAACTGTGACAAGGAGCGTTTACCAAGATCAACTAAACGCTGGATTTTCAAAAGTATGTGAAGTTCGCCGCTCCATTGTTGCAGTAAACTTGCACAACGTTCTTGAAAAAATCAAAATTTAGGTCTGTTATTGCAGGGGCATTGACTTTTTCACGCCCCTAAACAGAACAAAACGATTGGTTGCGTTACATGTCAGTCAAATGTCTTCTTGGCGGTCAATGAAAGCTGCGATAGAGTCCAGACCTTCTGCTGTCAGTCTGAAGGTTTGGCTACACGAGACTAGGCCATGAGTAACCCACTTCTATCCAAAATAACCTTGAATTTGGTTACATGTCTTTTTTTGCCAAAATAACTTGCGAGATATATGATATTCCATCATGTTAGCAAAGTCAACAGGGATTACAAGGGGTTTGGTTTCATTTCTTTGACATGTTCTGTGCTTATGACAGCCCAAATTTTGCCTTGTTTCAGCCTAGACGTCCGGGCTGTGTTTGGACGGCTATTAGATGTCTTTTAAAAACAAAATTGCTTGCTGGGTTCTTGCAAGAAATCACTATTGTAGTATTCACTTAGTTATCACCAAAGCTTGTTCTATTTTGCTGTAGATCATTAAACCATTACACTGCCTCAGAAGTCAGATGTCTGAAATCCATTTCATGAGGTACCTTCATTCTCAAGCACTGCTTGCAAAGTCATTGCCTGATAAAGCAGAGAGGAAACAAGTCAGCTCCCTAGGTTTTAGACCACTAGCAATTTCCTCAGGGTGGGCCATTCCACCGAATTCACCCAAAGTACAGAGTTTAACCAGCTGTAAGAAGTCTTCAAGGACCCCAAGGTGTCATCATGGGATCTAAAAGCAGCTGTGAATGTGCACCCGCTAACCATTACAAAAGAGACAAATCTGCTCTACATCAGAGCTCAACAAGGATGAATGCTCTGCTCTAAAAAAGAATATGAAGGTAAGCTTGGAGTTTGCCATTCAACACCTACAGGAACAGAACTCTGAAGCATGATGATGGTGGGTGTGTTGTTGTTTGGAGGTGTTTTGCTGCTTCTTGGACATCATAAAATCAACCATGGACTCTATTTTATACTAAAGAATGTGAGGCCGTCTGTAAAAACAAAAAAAACAGATGCTGCCCTAGATAGATAGATAGATAGATAGATAGATAGACACACACACACACACACACACACACACACACACACATACATACATGCATAGAAACATACATAGATAGACTAAGATAAATAAAGCGCTGAAATTGTGTTTGTATGTGAGCTGGAGTTTATGTTTGCTGAAATATTCTGTGTGAATGTACGCTGTGGAGCTCTGCATGTCTGTAACAACTAGAGGCATGTTGCCTGTAGCTGCCAGAGGCTCTGGGTAAATTATGAATGTGTGTAAGAATGGAGTGTCTGTCTTTTTTTTTTGTTGAAAAATGCAGGAAAGAGCAGTAAATACTAGTGCAGGAACACACTGAAATGCACATCAGCCAAATCATGACAACAAAAAAATACCCTTTAGAATATAAATGTTTAGCATGCAATTTGCTTTTTACATTTTCTAAAGCATGTTCAAGGACACACGTAGGAGTTTAGTGAATGTCTTTTGCATTTATCATGGTTATGTTATGTTATGTTATGTTATGTTATGTTATGTTATGTTATGTTATGTTATTTATTTATTTATTTATTTATTTAATTTGGGCAAATAGCTGTTCTAATTTTACCTGTGCTGGTTTCCTTGACAACATGTTGCTACCTGAGCAGATGTGAAGACTGGTAATTTTGTTGAGTATGTGTAGTACATCATGAAGGGTTAGTTGGTTGGTGCAGATTTTGTGCAGATAATAAAGATATGTATTATGAAACATTTAAGACACAGACTCGCACATTTCTTGCTGCTCCCAACAAGGTCACTCTGTTTAAATAAAAATGAAAACACAAAAGAGACAAATTGAACTACATAATTTGGTAAAAACAGCATTGGTTGCATGATTATTTTCAACCTTATAAGTTGTACTTAATTTTTTTCCCTTTTTTAAATAGCCAGTTATTTCAATTTGTATTTTATTTTGTGGCAGTGGCTGTCTAGTTTTATACTAATGTGCTAAAGTTCATTCATTCATTCATTTATTCATTCATTCATTAATTTGTGGCAGTGGCTGTCTAGTTCTATACTAAATGTGCTAAAGTTCATTCATTCATTCATTCATTCATTATTTTGTGGCAGTGGCTGTCTAGTTCTATATTAAATGTGTTAATGTTCATTCATTCATTCATTCATTCATTTATTATTTTGTGGCAGTGGCTGTCTAGTTATATACTAATGTGCTAAAGTTTATTCTTTCATTCATTCATTCATTCATTCATTATTTTGTGGCAGTGGCTGTCTAGTTCTATATTAAATGTGTTAATGTTCATTCATTCATTCATTCATTCATTTATTATTTTGTGGCAGTGGCTGTCTAGTTCTATACTAAATGTGCTAAAGTTTATTCATTCATTCATTCATTCATTCATTTATTCATTCATTCATTAATTTGTGGCAGTGGCTGTCTAGTTCTATACTAAATGTGCTAAAGTTCATTCATTCATTCATTCATTCATTATTTTGTGGCAGTGGCTGTCTAGTTCTATATTAAATGTGTTAATGTTCATTCATTCATTCATTCATTCATTTATTATTTTGTGGCAGTGGCTGTCTAGTTATATACTAATGTGCTAAAGTTTATTCTTTCATTCATTCATTCATTCATTCATTATTTTGTGGCAGTGGCTGTCTAGTTCTATATTAAATGTGTTAATGTTCATTCATTCATTCATTCATTCATTTATTATTTTGTGGCAGTGGCTGTCTAGTTATATACTAATGTGCTAAAGTTTATTCATTCATTCATTCATTCATTCATTATTTTGTGGCAGTGGCTGTCTAGTTCTATACTAAATGTGCTAAAGTTCATTCATTCATTCATCCATTCATTATTTTGTGGCAGTGGCTGTCTAGTTCTATATTAAATGTGTTAATGAAGTTCATTCATTCATTCATTCATTCATTATTTTGTGGCAGTGGCTGTCTAGTTCTATACTAATGTGCTAAAGTTTATACATTCATTCATTCATTCATTATTTTGTGGCAGTGGCTGTCTAGTTCTATACTAAATGTGCTAAAGTTCATTTACTAGCATTTTTGCATTTTGATTCAGTGATGTCATCAATGATGATGCAGAAGTCACACAGATATTTATATCCCAGTATTAGTTTATATTCCAAAAGTGATTGTGTCTGTTGAGGTACGAATGTCTGCAAACTGGTTAAACACAGACTGGCATCAGAAAATCACTGTCCCACTCAACTGTCCCGCATCTTGTGCTCTATTACATCCCATCTCCCTCTTCTCTCAGTGAGTTGACCTGAAATCAGGGCTGTGGGTGAGGGCATCTCTCTGACACACGCTAGCACAGCTTCTAGTATCACACACAGGTACACAAACACATTGACAGTAAAGATATCCTGCGGCGGCCTGAAACTCTAGCTGAAATCAGACACCTACTCTGCTCTCTGCCAAACACAATGTTGTCAGTGTGTGTGCGTGTTTGTGTCATGCATCTACTTTTAAAAGCCCTTACCTAGCATGAAAATATTGCACGTCAAAAATATCAAATTTATTCTTAGACGCTCAAAGGTTGGTCTAGTTACGCTGTCATTTGAATCGTTGCTTCTATTCATTTTCTCACCGCTTCCTCTTTCATTCCTGACATTTACAGATCACTACAAATCACATTTTGGAAAAAAATAAGTTTGCTTGCAAACATCATAAAGTACTGTCTAAGAGAGACTATCACTTGTTATTTTAACCTTTCCTACACTATCAAGAAATTACTCCTGAAAATGAACTCAAACAAACAAACAAACCCCTTGTGGCACAGCTGTCACAGAGGATCAGCAGAAAGGACGACTATTCCTGGAGCTCTTCAGGAAACAGTAGGAGCACTCGGGGCACTTGCAAGACATCCTGCCAGTGAAGGGGCCATCTCATTTTCCAGTTCTTTTCCCTCTCCTCATCTCTCTCTTTAGCCTCATTCTTGTGGCTTCCTCACTCCATCTCATTCTGCTCTCAAACAGTGGGATACATTTCCACATGAAAGCAGAGAGGGAGGAGAAGGCCACTTGGAGTGTCCTATACTCTGTTTCCATGGAGATCATGTGCAGTGTGAGCATTGTCCAGTGTCTGGAGTGGATGGAGTGGTCTTGTTTCGGATGCTTTCTTCGAACTTGATTACTTTAAAAAGCACCTCGAGAATAGATTCTGCTGTATATGAGAAGTGCCAACAGAGGAAGTTCTTGATGGTCGAGCGGTCTGCATTTTCTGATGCGGGTCACTCAATCAAACACATCCACTTGTAACTGAGCTCTCATTTTCATGCATTAAGAATGTCAGTGTGCCGGCACCGTGGCACAGCAGTAGTGGGCATGCTTGTGACGTCTGTGGCAGCGGGGAGGCCCTGTAAGGGTGTAGGATTGAATCCTCTCTCAGGTTTTTAGAAGCTTAACCTAAAAACATTTTTTACATTTTTTGAAAGGTGGTGCTTGCTTTTGTAAAATGTGCTATTCCGATCTTAGAGTGGGCCTGACAACTTTGCCAGTATTTTATAATTGGTTGCTAAGGTGTACTAAGTGGTTTCTATAGCATCACAAGGTGTTTTCAATTGTAGCTAGTATATCATCTAATATAATCAACATACCCATATCTGTCTGTCTGTCTATCTTTGTATATATTTTTTAGTAATTTAAGCACGCCTGTAACTTGCTAAAAGTTCATCTCTCAAAAGTACGTATTTTTGCCAATGAACATATCAGTGTCATCACAATGACAAGTCCTTGTGTCATTGTTCACAAACAAGATTGTCAATATAACAGTGTAGTCTGTCAGTATTTTCAGATGTAAACTATACCTACGATTTTGATGATTGAATGATTGAAAATGCACAAGACTGCACTTTATCTGTATGCCATGTATACTTTTCAACAGTATGAATGTACACATTACTCTATGTGGGATATTGATTGCAAGAGACTGGACAGGATTCACAGTTACACTTTTACTGTTGGTCTGTCAACAAATTATAGCAAAATATACTTGCGATAAAAAGAAAAAGACAAGACAAGTATATACACATATGCACACACACGTCTGGTTTATATCTTTGTGGGGATTCTCCATAGACGTAATGGTTTTTATACTGTACAAACTGTATATTCTATCCCCCTACACTAAACCCACCCCTAAACCTGCCCATCACACAAAACTGTCTGCATATTAATAAAAAATAAATAAATAAATAAAAACACCTAATTTTGTATGATTTATGAGCTTATTTTTACCTCAATCTAGGTAAGTCCCCATTAGTCAGTGTGCATTCAGGTTGTCCCCACCGGGCTAGAAAAACATGAACACGCACACACCACACACACACACACACACACATGTTAGGTTTTCATGTTTTATGGGGACTTTCCATAGACATAATGTTTTTTATACTGTATAAACTGTACATTCTATCCCCCTACACTTCCCCTACCCCTAAAGCTACCCATCACAGGAAACATTCTGCATTTTTACATTTTCAAAAAACATCACTTAGTATGAATTATAAGATGTTTTCCTCATGGGGACCAAAAAATGTCCCCACAAGGACAAGGATTTCGGATATTGCCATCTTTGTGGGGACATTTTGTCCCCATAATGTAGGGTTTACCAGACCACACAGGTATAAGTTTTTCATTCAAAATGTATACTGTATTATATAATTTTACTGTAACATCTGCATCTGTAACAACATTGGAAAGAAAACACAAAATTGCTGAATCACTGTTTTTAAAGTTTGGTAAATGACAACATAGCATCTCAGGTAAATATCACTTGCATTTTGCATGTGTATAATTAGATAAAAATGCATTGGAATTTACTTATTAATGCAGTCCAGACACATAAAATATCCAGATACCATCCTGATTCAAAATGCATATTAATTTCAGGTGGACCAATGGTATTCTTGTACCTATATGGCTGGTTGCTCTGTTTATGCAAGTCTAAGGTGTTTTAAATCCATTTTATTGTTTTAAAAATTAAAAACCATGCATTGGATTGATTAAAAAAATAATAGCAAACCTCACATGCAAAAGGCCACCATTTCATTTAATTCAGCTTAAATTTGTTAGACGAGTTAAGTCCTCTAGTAGAATAAGGGTGATCACATCCAGCCTTAGCAAGCAGCACTTATAAATACATGTATAGTTTTTCTCAGACTTTCAGTTTTTGAGCTCCTACTTATAAACTTTTACACAGCGATTCCTTACATAGAAACTTTTTTCACTAGCAAACTCCTGTTCCTTATACTGTCTTTCCCTCGTTTTCGACTTGACCTTTTAGCAGTGAGTTCATGTGGCCAATCACACTTTCCAGCCGAGCAGTCTGCCTCTGGTAGCCGGCCAGTAGAAGCGATGAGGAGCAGGATGTGTTTGCAAGGGTCTGGCCAAGGAATATCTGGCCTGAATCATTGAGACTGGTGCTGGGAGGAAGCTACAGTCCAAAGATTCTCTGCTCTGACCTCTGGCTTTTTTATTTTATGACAGCACAGACCTTCATTGCTAATTTTACCTGGTTTCTACTTGACTGTCAAAACAATATATTTGAGTTATAACAAGTCTCTGAAGAGGCTGTGCAGGAAATGAGATGAGAGATGAATAAGATTTGTATCGCATAATTTACACCTTTTGATAACTACAACGTAAATCTCAATCAAATTTTTTCACACTTGAACTTCCTTTTTAGATGTGTGTCTGCAGGTACAGGTGATAGTAAGCTAACAACCTTGGAAGAATTTGTTTCCCTCTGTGTGCGTTTTTTAAAGACCTCTGTTTGACAGTCAAAAGAAAAAAGACAGTGTGTAATTTAAAGTGTTAAATCTCAGTTTGGTCTGTCTGTCTAAATGCAGATATCATTGAAATGTGAATTTCGTTTGTATGAGCACCTACAAGTAGCTTCAGACTGAACAGGTTATATCACCACATCACCGTCTGCCCCTTGCTGACCTAATCTGTCCCGACATTTCCCCCAAAAGCTATCTGAAACCCCCGACCATGGACTCTTCCAGAACAGGTCTGTTCCTCTTTAAATGTCCATCTTCCTTTCTCGTATGTAGTGTGCTCTGAGGTCACTTCAATTCCCATCCATCTCCAAATGTCACTGTTGTTCCCCTGAGAATATGCCCTTAACTGTCTTTGTTTAGATTAAAGTTTGGGAAACTCACTATTTAATATCTATGCAAACTGTTAAAAAGAAAATGAAAACCTTGTCATGTTTTATATATCACACTGTAACATCTGTAATAAAGTGCAGCTCAGCCGACTGTAGTTAGAGCGGCTGTTTATATAAACATCTGACATTTAGATGCTTTGTTATTGCAGATTCTGTTGAGGTCAGCGAAACAACAGAATAAAACGCTGCCCACAGAGGCAAGCAGGCAGACTCTATGGATGGGTGGGAGAATGAAGATAAAAAGTAAAATTTGTTTTTGGAAAGCGAGCGAGGAGGAGAGGTCGATCGCTGACAACATGCTTTTATTGAGGTTTGTTTTTTGCAGTGTTTTTGACTATAAAAAAAGGAGCACAGAGGACTAGTCTTCAGTGTAATTAGCTTCTATTGATCCCAGTGATTGGGCTGCATTCACACCGTGTTAGTGTCCCCAGCTCTTCACAGTTGAAGTGCTCCACCAATATCTTCTAATTAAAGTTAACATAAAATAGCATTCACAACCCATTTTAATTCAGTAATGTGATGTATTTCTAGGTGAAACATGATGTTCAACAAGAATAAAAGTCTGGAGAGCCTTGATTTTTTCCATCAGTACTAGAATGCAAGTTTGTTCTGGATTGTGGAGGGCCATTTGAAGCACCCAAGTCTGTCTGTCTGCCTATCTAAATATTTAGAAAAATGGATAAATAAGACAGACTGATCGTCTGTATCTGCTGCAATATCAAATAGATCATCTAAAATGCAATGTTCCCTTTCAAGGAAACTCGAGCAGTGTCAAGATGCCCCTGTGTCATTGCATTGGTAAAGCATGTGTGAAATCAGTCAAACGGCGTGACGGAACGTCATAGGCAGGTGACATCACGATCAGGAAACTGTAAAGCATAGCCGGAACAAACAGCGCTAGCTTCTGTCTTCAGTAAGTGCTCTATGTGAAATCATTTGTCCTGTTGGTGATTGTCTGTATTAGAAACAGCATTTCTCTCTGTTAGTAAAACATGACATTTAAAAAGTTCTTCTTTCTGCCCTTGTTTCATCACAGGTGGGGATACACACGAGCTGTGCGTTGTTTGTATGGGATTGGAGCATGCCCTCGAGAGGGCTGGTTGTGAGCATTGTGAGCGAATGTCTTTGAGAACGCTCCACTCCCGCCGGGCGCTCTTTGAAGAGGGTGCTTTGGCACGCGTCCCTCACAGTTCTGGACACAGTTCCCCACTGCTGCCGTGGCAGAGCCGCGATTCAGGTTGTGGGGTTCACAGATGGACCTGGTAGAGGGGTTAGAGATGGGCCCAGCCCTTTCTCTGCCCTCACTTGCCAGGTCCAGTGCTTTATCTCAGGGTTTGGAAGCACGCTTTGTGGTTTCTTCTGCCCAGAGTGAGGCACCGGTACTGCAATTATCCAGCTCAGAGGAGTTGGATGTTGTTAGTATCGAGACAGGAGATTCTCCTGGACTCGTCACCTCTCACTCCTGCACATGAGTAGCTCATTTAGGTTGTGATCTGTTCTGTGGCCAGACTTAACATCGACTGGCCAACAGAAAAACAAGAAGTCTATCATAAAAGTAAATTAGATGAAAGATTTCTACCATCTCAGTCATAACCTCCTTGTCTGGGTTTGCCATTTTTTCCCAACCTTCACACCAAAGTGTCGAGGTCAAGAAACCCATGTCATATTTTTTTTTAGCCCTCAGACCTCCAATTACTCGAACATCATGGGTCTGAAACACTATGGCTATGGGTCGATGCCCAGGGCTGGAGAGACGCTTGCAGGCTATCACTCCCCACTTCAGAGCTGGTGGGTAAGGCGGATTTGGCTGTAGGTCAGGCAGTCTGCATACAATGTCTAACTTGCAGGCATACCAGGCCGACCTGCTCAGGGACCTTGATGAAAGCAAGGAAGTAAGCTCCGACTTAAGATTTATCTCTCCAGGCCACCAAGGAAACGGCCAAGACAGTCGCCGCTCTATGGCAGCCCTGGTGGCCACGGAGAGGCACTTATGACAATGGGGTTCCACCCACATTGGTAGGCCCTGTGCAGGCTCTGGTTATGGAGCCAGTGGTAAAGGGGTCCATAGAGCATGTTCCCCCCTCCCAGCCGGGAATCCAGGTTCTACAGCCGGTACTTTATCGTTCCAAAAAAAGGATAGGGGGTTGCGTCAGATTTTAGATATGTGCCAGCTGGACCCAGTTAACTGTTGGTACAGTGCTGGAGTGCTGGAGTTCCTGCAGGAGCGTTTCTCCACAGGGTTATCCCCCTCCACCTAAAAGGTGTATGTGATGGACATAGCTGCTAACCACATTCCTTTGGTTGCTGTGTCTTTAGGGAGAAACCCACTAGTTACTAATTTCCTCCATGGTATCTTGAGACTGAGACCTGCACTGTGCACGAGAGCTCCAGTCTGGCTTTGGCTTCCTTTGAGCCTATTAAAGAGGTTCCAGAAAAGTTCCTTACTTTTAAGGCCTATCGTACTGCAAGCCTTCTGTCCTCCCCCATTTTAAACATCAAATCAGGAGAAGCTTAATCTGCTTAATATGCCTATGTTCACAGAGCTGCCCTATGGCGAAAATCGGACCAGTTGTTTGTCTGTTTTGGTTCACCTAGGTAGATGATGAGCAAGTGGGTAGTCGAGTATTTTACTTGCACACGAGTTGGCCGGCCAGCTTTCTCCTATGGCTGTTTGGGCCAACTCCACTAGGAGTATGGCCACTTAAAAAGTTTTACTTTCGGGAGTTTCCCTTCAAGATATTTGTAATGCGGCAGGCTGGTCCTCCACACACACATTTGTGAGGTTCTATAACCTGGATTTGGGCTCCACTCCAGGGTCTAGGGTGCTTTCGTCTTAGTGTGAGCAACAATTTAACAGAGAGTTGCTAGTATGGCAGTGTGGATATAAGGTTCCAACAGCATCTTGATGCAGCTTGAGTTCCCTTGAAAGGGAACGTCTCAGGTTACGACTGTAACCCTGGTACCCTGAAGAGGGAACGGGGCGCTGCAGTGTCCTGCAATACTCCCTGCATGCCTGAGATCGACTTGCTTCAGCCTATCAGAAGCTAGAGCTGTTTGTTCTGGGTATGCTTTATAGTTTCCTGATTGTGAAGTCACTCACCTATGATGTTCCGTCACACCATCGGACTGATTTGTGCTCACATGTGCTTCACAATGCAATCACGCAGGGGCGTTCCCACAGTGTCTCGACGCACCGTCTTGTTCCCTCTTCAGGGAACCAGGGTTACAGTCGTAACCTGAGACGTTTTCAGCTGTACATTTCACATCCGTCATGAATGCCTTATGCTTGTTTCGATGCCAGTCATATTAGAAATTGGCATATAATTCTGCTGCCATAATGACACACTGAGGGGTTTCAAACTGAAACTGCCTGTTCCAATCTACACCTCCCGAGCCTCGTCAAACATGAAATTAAGATATTCCTCATCCGAAATACCAATCTTAGAGACACAAGAGGTAATTTGGAAAGCAGATCAAATCACTAGGAGAAAGATGACGATCGAAGGTTTTCTAATCGCTACCAACAAACCTGACTAAATGATTCGCTATTCTCTCTGATTGTGCTGATGTTCCGAGTGCTTCAGTCTCATTAGTGCAGATGATATGCATCTTACATTCTTCATATTGTCAGATGAATAAATTGCCTCCCGATTGGAGCATAGACGTCCGACTTTAATGAGTAATTCAACGAATATTTCTTTCATTTTGCATATCATCTGATGGTTACCCAGGAAGTAGCTTCTCTCTTTTGCTTCCTCTAGTCTTTCTCTCTCTCACTCAGTCTCTCTCTCTCTCTCTCTCTCCTCTCAATTGGTAATCATAATAATGTAGCGGCCCATAATTATAATAGACCTGCTTGTCAGAGATACGGAACAGATTTCAAAGCTTAAATTATTCACAAGGCAACCGAACAAACGGAGTTTAAACAAAAAGAGAGGCTGTGATAGGGGCTGAAAATTACATATTATGTTCACTCTCATTCATATTAGAATGCAGTGCTGTCTAGGATTTCTGGCTAGCTAAGCCATTTTATCCCCAAGTGTTTTTTTATGTTCCTTCAGATACTTTTTTGAAGTGTTAGGTGATTTTTGTAATTCAAAGTTAACACTATAAATATGACACTGTCAGGTTCCTGCTCATTGTTTTGCTGTCTTTTAAAAAAAGTCTTGTTATTATCAAATTCAGTGTACTTTCTGCATTGGTGCAACAGATAAACAAAGACTAAATGTTGATGAAACTTGATGCTGAGGATTGGTAGTTATAATTGACCGAGAATCGTTTCACATTGCTCTACAACATACAACTTGTAAGTAATCTCTCTAAACCTGAGACCAATCTTCCCTCTAATGTTTCGATTTTGTTCTGTCCAAACTAGCCTGCTCTGGTTAGTGTTATGTGCAATCTCATCTCGAATGAACTCGGTCTCAGGGTGTCCACAGAGCTGTTCAAACAGATTGAAGTAAAGGTCAACAAGACGAAGGAATAGCCACACAAAGCAAACCTTGGTAATTTGCTTTTCCCTCTTATTTAAAGCCAAACTTTCATCGAAAAAGAGAATGCTTAACCAAAGTGAGAAAATGAATGTACACCCCCACCCCCTTTTTTGAGATTCCTAGTAAAGGCACACTACATTAGGGTTGTGATTGGTTTTTAGCTACTTGTTTTGTCCCGCTCTTCAGGAATTCGCTTTAACCCTATAAGCAATATATTTGCTTGTTGCTGTCCAAGTGAAATGTTAAGGTTTTGAATTAAGAACCGCTTTATTTTTGGCAAACAATGGCATACTGAGTTCACTCTTTGTGTGTGTGTGTGTGTGTGTGTGTGTAAAGGTTTAACCTACATTGTGGGAGCCCAATGTCCCCACAAGGATAAAAACCAGCCAACGGTTCCCATGAGGGAAATGGATTAATATAGATACAACATTATGCTTATTTGAAAATGTAAAAATGCAGAACGTTTTCTGTGATGGGTAGGTTTAGTGTAGGGGGATAGACTATACTGTTTGTACAGTATAAAAATCATTATGTCTATTGAGAGTCCCCACGGAGACAGCAAAACGCGTGTGTGTGTTTAGGAAGCCTGCCAGTCCGGTGCATGTCCTGAGTTTTGCTTTGAACGTGTGTCAGCGGTTCTGATCTGGCTTGTCAGACATGTTTAACTCAAGCTCCCTCCACCCTTTCACCCAGGGGATATCCCTGTGACAGTTGTGTGTTTCTCCTTCTCTCAGTCCTCTTGCTTTCCATCACAAACTGTCATCCTCTTCTCTTTTCTCTGGCTTTCAGACTCTCTGCTGCATATGTCCACTTCATTGGTTAGTCTACCACAGATACCACAGTTGCACTTTTGCAAAGATTTTTTTTTTTTTTTGATGGATTTTCTGTCAAAATGGGAATTAAATTACTTGAAAATCTTCTGGCCATCTAACTATACCAGGGATAAGAACTCAAAATCAAAGTCTTTTGCTATGTTTGGAATGGAACTGCTCACAGCACACTGTGCAGTTTTGTGTCATACAAGGCAAGATTTATTGAATCAAATGCAAATGGATGAATACAGGTGAGTAACAGATAAATGCAAATGATGCAAATAACACTTAACTTGAATAATGAATGTCCAGTTTTTACAGGTGAGAGTTTGTGGATGGCGGGTGAAGAGAACACAGAGGTAAACAGAAAATGGAGATAAATGAAAAGATGATCCAAGCAGGTAAGTAATTCAACGAAAGAGAGTTTGTGAGTCTAAACATGGAGGCATGGATGAGGCCAGACGCCGATGTTGAGTGAAACAGTGGTAGATATGCAGTCCTTGATTGGTCCGAATGAGAAACTGGTGTGGTTGATCAAGACTCAAGTATGACACGAGGGTCCGTGGTGTAACGCCTAACTTCAATCACATGTGCATTGGTAACCAATCACATGACAGCCTTGTAGTGCCTTGTAGTGTTGTAGTCAAGACCAGTTTTATGAGCAAACCATTCAGAAGTTATAAGCAAAACATACAATTTTTTCATATCTTGACCAGTGAATGGCGCTGTGCCGAAACGCTACATGTAGCATGTAGCCAAACCATTCAGAAGTTATAAGCAAAACATACTATTTTTTCATATCTTTTGACCAGTGAATGGCGCTGTGCCGAAACGCTACATGTAGCCCCAGGTCATGCTTGGGTTGACATGTACCAAGTTTGGTCTGAATACGCCAAAGCGTTGCGGAGATACAGCCTTATGTCCAATTGGCGCGCTCTTCATTGAATTGGTTTGCGCATTACTTGAGAGTGGTTGGGTTTATCAAAAAGGTTTTGATAACTTTTTGCCTGCATGGTCTGTAGATTTGATTTTCATGAAAATAGGATGAACCATCTAGGAGGAGTTCGAAAAAGTATTCATGACGGAAAATTATGTATTTTGTTTCTATTCAAAAGTTATTAGCGTAATTATGAGTGAAACTTTGGACAAGTGGTGGCACTAGAGAGTTTGATCTAGAGACACTAAGTTTGCTGTAGTTAATGTTGGGACTTTCCTCTAACTATTCTCCAAATTTCATAACGGTTCTATGGGCTGCCATAGACTTCCAGAGCAGAAGAAACGGTAATAGTAAGAATAGTAAGAATGCCAAAAGGTTCCATCACACCTTCAGTGCTTGGCCCCTAATAAATTTGTTTTAACAGTATGTGATTTAGCTGTCACATTACCTCAGTACAGTATGTTTAATTCTGTAAGTTCATCTCAGAAAAAAAATCTGTTCTTTTGCAGTTTAATCCACACTTAAGTAAGTTGTCAAGAAGGAGATGTTTAAAAAATGGCTATTAGGCTGTGAAAGCATTGCAGCAAACCCCATATTTTGTTTACAGCTGGGGCTATGAATTTAGTTTGATAAACCACAGAAATGTTTATAAATACCACATCCTTGTTTTATTCAAATACAGTTTTATTACAAAATTATGTTTTATTAACAAAGTTCGGGAGGAACACGTTCAAATATATATATATATATATATATACATAGCCGACTCACCTATGTTTCTCAACAGTTTTCTGTATCCCTCCTGGTTACTATCCTAACCAGAGATATGGGGGAGTACTTTGGGATCGGGCCAAATTCCGAGCTTGGAGCCCTCCCCTTGGACAGACTAATACGCATACCTTTCTGATTATTTGTAAGTGTGAACTATACAATAACTGCTGACAAATCAGGCTCTGGTCCTCTCAGGACACTCTTGTGACACTAATGTGACACTCTTTTATAGCTGTAAACACTCTGATATCTCTCAACTGCACAAAAGTCAAATTTTCTAAGTGGGATTAAGAAGGAAAAACAAATCTATGCAACATCTGTCTTCCTCACAAGAGTGCATTACTATTGACTTGTAATGTGCTTCAGATACTTATGAAATTACTGTTAAATTATTGTTAATTGAGCATCTGGTAACCCTGATTTTGCGCGATGCCCTCACAGTCAAAGTGAGAAGCTTGCAGGGGGAGAATTTAATATTTGTACTCACAAAGTACCACTTAAAAACCATTAGGTTGCCAATTCTAGATTAAGTCGATATTTGCCAATTACCTTGTCACTTTGATGCACTCATCGGAGTTTACCACCATCCTAGTCAGGTGTCCTCTAATCTTTTCTTCCTTTGGACCTCCCCCTGATCACTCAAATGCTCAACGTGTCATTTCCATTGACCTCTGCTCCTCCCCATCTCTCTCTGAGGTTGCCATGGATACAGGGCCACCAAATGTCTGTCAGGTGTCACGGACAGCAACCAGGTGTGACCTCTCAGCGAGCATCTGAATATGGAGAGTTCCACACGAGCAGCCTCAGCCGGCGCAAACAACATCTGACAGGAAAAGGCAGAGGAAGTAGGCCAGTGGTGATGACGTCTGTGAAGATGTTGGCCATAAATTATGCTCTTCAGGATGGAAACAGTTATGGTCATACAATCCTGGGCAAAAAAATTGGGCCAAGCCCAAAATAGCTAAACCACTAAGCTTTTAATTGTCTTAACCACAAATTATTGGTCAGGAATGTAACAAAATTTAAGCGAATGCATTACTTAACAAGTCATTGCTGTCTGAGACAAACAAAGACAAAATTTACAAAAATAACGCTTCGGTCAAAATTGCAAAGACAATCAAGAAGTGGCTTGAGAACAAGTCCATCAGGCTCATGTTTTAGCCTGGTCAGAGTCCAGATTGGAACCCTATAGTGAATATTTGGTCTCACATTAAACTCAAACAAACTAGAAGATATTTTTCAACTACACATGTTTGAAGCCATTAACATTGGATGACTCTTCTTCCTGTAAAAAGCTGTCTGCAATTTAGGAGAGGCTACTCCTTGCTAAGTTCCTTCATCTACGGTGTTTGTGCAATTCTTGCTAATTTCCTGACCAGTGATTTGTAATTAAAATGGTTAAGACCACTAAAACCACCAAATATTTTTTCCCAGGAATGTACTTTTTCCGAAGCAGAATCTTGTATGACTTGTATGAATATGTATGATCTTTTCTTTTTATATTTCTGCCATTTTAAAATATACAGCCATTATAAAAAGGACCAGAAATGACAGGTAGTTATGGTGGAATGTGAAAGAAAAAATGTTTGCGAGCCAGGTTTAAACGTACATCATCCATATGAGCACCACAGATCAAGTTTTTGGAGCATGTTGATTGTTAATAGCACCCGGTCACATGTACTGTATATTAACTACTAAAATTACTGGATTTACTGTTAAATACATGTTGTTCTGGAGAATTCATTCATGAAATGCAAGTAATTTAAATTTAATTACAATGCACTTACATGTGTTCACATATTAAGTGATAATGATTGTCCACTCATTATAAAATGGATAATCATCCATTATAAAAAGGACCAAAAGTGATAGGTAGTTATGGTGGAATGTGAAAAAAAAAAAAAGTTGCAAGCCAGGTTTAAACGTACACCATCCTTATAAGCACCACAGTTCAAGTTTTTGGAGCATGTTGATTGTTTTCCAATATTACAGTACCTTTTGGGTACTGTAATATTGTTCTGGAGAATGTGTTCATGAAATGGAATTACTTTAAATGTAATTACAATGCACCTACACGTATGCACATAATAAGTGATGATTATCCACTTAGTCTTATCCAACTTTTTCTATAGACCAACTCTTGCCATTCTTTCTATTCTTGTGCTGTTCTATATCTAGGCCAGTGTCACTTTTGATAGTATCCAGTCAGTGCAGTTTTCTCATTCCGCTGAATATGCCAAGCATCATTGCTTTCTCTAGTGAAACAGATCGCATCACGTGGCCTAAGTGAGCCACAGTTGGTGATTTTTCCCTCAAGCGACATTTCTGCCTTGATGCGCTCCAAAACATCTCTGTTGGTGACCATCGCTGTCAGCTGTATCTTTAAGAGCCTTCTTCAACACCTCAACTCAAATGCATCAATGCTCCTTCAATCACATTTTTCAGTGACCAGCTTTCACATCCATACATTGATATAGGGAACACAATGGCAGCGTCCATTTGGTTATGAACCTGATGTCTTTACTCTTCCAGATTTGGTACATTTGGTTGAGTTCCAGGGTACAGTCTCCAGTTTGGTCATGGATACATAAGTAAATTGTTTAAATGTTTAAGTACAGTTGTTAAGGCCACCTAAATTTATGTGAGACCCACTGCACTTGAAAAGGTTTTTAATCAAGTCAAACGTTTTGGTACAGATCTTTTGGTTCAGTATGCATGAAAACTTGCATATCTTGCGGTTGTATACTTACTTGTAAATGTTACAAATCCACGCAAGTATTAACATTTCACATAAAGGATTATCCTGAGATAAAGTGAGTATTTTTGTGTAATGTTCCACCCCTAATATTTAGTCTAAAATATCAGTAACACTTTACAGTGTCCTTGTTACATATGTTACATTACTTACAATAGTAATAACAGTAAATTATGCATAATTACATGCAACTAACCCTCAACCAAACCCCAATCCTACCAATACCCTATAGTAAGTACATGTTGTTAATGTATATTACTCAGTACTTAAATATATAATTACACTGTAACAATGACATCTTAAAATAAAGTGTAACCAACATATCTTAATTTCTATTTTTAATTTTAATATTTCAAGTATGTTTTTGCCATGAAAATAGTCAAAGAAGCTGGAATGAACAAAAAAACAAAACAACAACACAGCTTCCCTTAAAGGTACAGTGTCAATAATTCATCTGGCTTCTTCTGGCTTGAATTTATTTAATGCTAGTTTCTTTTGTCTCCAAAGGGAATTCCAAAAATAATGATTGTTTTTGCTTCTCTTGTCGAAGGGAAACAAGTAATCCCACCCCAGCTCATGCTGTTGTTTGAGACAAAAGTTGTTATGTCAGTCTGCTTAAACAGCAATGTTTTGGAAGCATCACAATATCATCGAAAAGTCAATTTACACAGTGCATGGTCATTTTAAAACATTAAAGAATGTTTTAAAACTTTTAAATAAATTTAAAAGTTAAAAAAGTTCCAGCTTAGCAATCATTTCAGTCCCAGCAAATTCCAGTTCTTTGCAGCGGTCTGACTGGCACATGTCTCGGTCTGTAGAAAGAAAACCACAAATACAGGTCTCTGGGTAAAGCAGGCCATTGGCAATTACAGGATCATGTGATTGGAAATGAATAGCACTTTGTGGTGAGGGGGATAGACTGCGGAAAGGAACAAAGGGTTTTGAACGACTGGAAGCAGCAGGTCCCATTCCCTGAGAGATAAGATAGCACATGAAGCGAAAGGTTCTGTCACTCATGCTGACTTTACATGGCTTTCGGGGTATAGATAGGGTTGGTCATATCGCACAGACAGGTAAACATGTGGACACACACATTCATGCACATACACGTTACTCTGTTGTTTTCCTCTAAGTCAAATTTGATAGCTTCTGCTTCTGTTTGACCCATTTCTCTCTCTGACAACATTAATCTATTTGATATTGCTGTGCTGTAAACAGAAGGTGGCGTCGAAATTCATTTTGCAGAATTTTTTAGACACATTCACCTGTCAGTTTATTGATGTTAATAAATGGGGCCTTATGCTGCTGTCTTACATTAAAATAGCACACAAGCTGACAAGAACATATTCGGTTCATTAATTCTAAGTCTCAGAAATAGTTGCACATTATAACCAAATTCAGTTTATTCCATCCATGCAGCCATATGTTTGTCTGCATAATAGTATAATTAATATATGTATAAACATAATACTTAAGCTGGTTCATCTAACAAATATTTACTCTTGCATTTAATACTGACTTTGTCATTTGATTAGATTTTGATGCTTTAATAAATGATGCAAACAATTATATAGGTACTGCATATTGCAGGTCAACTTTCTTGTGATTTGTCACTTACTCAAGTTTGTGCAGCAAAACATGGTTCATGTTTAGGAAACTAGTGCTTATAGCCAGAAGAGTTTTTGTGGTCGACTAATTGACAGCTCTCGAATGCAGTTACTTTTTTCGTGCTGAAAGCGTTCTGTATCAGGCAGCACAGTGAATTCATCAAAATCAATTGGAGGTCTGTATGAAAATGATTGACAGGCTGGATTTGGCCTGTGGGGTGCCAGTTGAAGAGGAAAACTGACAGAAACAATAAACCAGGCTCGGGAATTGTATTTTAGTTAAGCAATGAATGCATAATACATTGAGTATTATTATAGCAATTATAATCGATTATGCAATCAGTGCTTTGAATATTTTCATTGTCACATTGTGATGCATAGATACACTTGTACACCTGTAGTGCTGCTGTAACATTCTCTCAGCAGAAACAGACAAAAAAGGTAGTGTGACCCCGTCAGAGTTTAGTGCGCTCAGGTTTATCAGGCCCTGGTATAATGGATCTGTTGGGACTGGACTTGTGACCTCACTTTTAGATGCTGCTGAGCGGTCCATTGAGATTCTCCGGATCGGCATTTGCTACAAGGAAAAGAGAGCTTGCCCTCGAGCAGCTGTATGATGTGACGACGGAGTCCCTATCATGTCCTCAGAGTCCTCCTGTCCCCGTCTCCCTTATCTTAAGGTTTTTAATGAACCAGACAAAAAAAACTTCACAAATGTGCGAGAGAGATATTTAAGGGATTTGCCTTTTCAGCAGTTTTTGTGTGTGGGGAAGATCATCAAGGGGAAAGAGATGTTCTGTGTAAAGAGTGCACAATGTAAATGTGTGTTTTACTGGCTTATATGAGAATAGTCTGACACATATTTGTGTGGATGCAGCATTGCGCAAGTATTTGGTTACTAATGCTGTTATTCACTACTAATCAAAAGTTTGGGCACATTAAGAATTTTAAGAAATGTATACTTTTATTCAGCAAGGATGCATTAAATTGATCAAAAGTGACAGAAAATAATAATTCAGCCTTGGTGGGCAGAACAGTTTTGACTCCAAACAACAGTGGTATATAGGATCATTAAAAAAAAAAAAAAAAAAAAAATATATATATATATATATATATATATATATATATATATATATATATATATATATATACATACAGTCAAACCAAAATTTAATCACACACCTTCAGCATTTTCTCATATTATCACAGTTTATTCGCTATAGTTTAGAAAATGGTAATAAAATATGACAAGAACTAAAACTGTGTCAGAACAAATTAATCTTGATAATGTCAGATATCTTTGATAGAAAGGTATGTAATGGATTACAATCAACCAATTAGCTGTCAGCTGTTAAATTTAAGTACACAATTAGATAATACCAATTTAGGTCAACCAATTACCAAGCAATGCTTATTTTGTTCAGTCTGTGTTGTAAAAGGTCACATTAGCATTTAAAGAAAAAACACTTAAGCAAAACATGGTCAGGTCAAAGTGTCTAAATAAATTTGGTCCCAAATTTTTATCAATTTTACTGGTAGTCCACTCTATGAAGAATTTTTGGGTATAATATAATGTCACAGTTTATTTTATTTTGCTATCCTCACTTACATAAATTCACTATAGTGTCTTGCACCCACTAGTAAAAAAAATATATCTGGGGTCTGAATAATTTATGGTTTGACTGTATATATATTATTTAGAAAACACTTTTAATGTAATTATTTTATTTGTATATATATTTTTCTCATTGATGTTGTAAGAAGAATTACCAGTATGAAATGTGGAAGAAATGTAAGTAAAAATGCAGCCACACCCCGGAATGTCTGGATTTCATCCAGTCGATTTTTAGCTCTTTATCTATGGATTAAATCAGCTGTTTTACGGGAGGCATAGATCAATGAAATAAAAGACATCAAAAATCAATCAGCCTTGAGACTGTATTTCTCTGTTTTTTGATTACCAGAGCTGGAATAACATGTACGCTTCCCCTGTTCTCTCAGATGCCTCTGTTACTCTTCCTAGCTGAGAGAGAAATCAATCATAACTCAATGCTTTTGACATGCTCAATGGCGCAGTCTGATTGGCTGCGGCTCATCCAGTGATTTCTCATTACCGGCACCTCGTACGGTACCCCTTGGGGCTGCTCTGAGTGACCCCTGTGATTCTGCCACTACGAGTGTGATGTCTGCTCAGCTCACTACTGAGATGAAATAGTGGTTCTCTAACTAATGCAGCACACTGCATTGTTTAATGAGAGGCTGCTGCATCAACAGGCTGCCCAGATTGTGCTGCATGTGCGCTCATGTCCTGTGTGCTGTTTTATGAAGTCTCCACAGGTTATGCTAAGAGCACATGGCTATCTATCTATCTATCTATCTATCTATCTATCTATCTATCTATCTATCTATCTATCTATCTATCTATCTATCTATCTATCTATCTATCTATCTATCTGTCTGTCTGTCTGTCTGTCTGTCTCTCTGTCTGTCTGTCTGTCTATCTGTCTGTCTGTCTGTCTGTCTGTCTGTCTATCTATCTAATCTAAAGTATGTGTGTGCAGATCCACTTGTAAAAACAGGCATTGTATACCGTGTGTCAGATGAGATTAGAGGAGCATTTAGTCCCCTCACAGTCACAGTGTCCTTGAACTGCCGCACTCAGTCAGAGATTGAATTTATAGGTGTTTACTCATGCTCTGAGACCTTGTGCGCAGTGGCAGCATATTCATGTGTTTGTGTGTGAGTCCATAAAGTACTGATAAGGTAATACTATTAAACCCACATGCAAAAAAATTAATTTAAGTGCATCATAAAAAAATTAACCCCTTCAGACCTGAATTTTTTCCACTGAGCAAAAATATTGATATTTGCAAAGAACGAAAAAGGAACTTGCTGAAAGAGACTTGGCGTGTGTGTGTGTGTGTGAGAGAGAGAGACAAAGAACAATTCTGAATTTATGTTGTTTTGCTTTGTACTATTTTTATTGTGCACTGTTTTAATTGAACGCAGCACCGTCAATGCCGAAATGAATCTGCAGTAGTCAGGTGGTACAGGTCAGTGCTCTTTAAGTTGTTAGGGTACCGATGGTGTGAGGACCCTTTTGGAATTGCTCTGTCTATTCTTCTTCTTCTCCGAAATGAATTGCATTTTTGAGGGCCTAAACATGCTCAAAAACGCATGAAACTGAAGTGGTGAATATTTACGTCTGATATGGGTTTCAGAATTAGGCGTGGCAAAATGGCACAACCTACAAAATTTCAGTTAAGCGCCATTCGCACTACGTTTCACGTACAAGTATGAAATTCAGTAGGCACATGTAACAGCCCAATACATAAAAAAAAAAGTCCCCCGGAGCAAAATCTGAAAACCCAATAGGAAGTGAGATATTTTGAATTTTCTCTGCAAAATTTTTGCATTTCCAGATGTTGTACTTTAACAAACTCCTTCTAGAGATTTTATCAGATAAACATCATATTTGGTCTAATCTTAAATTCTTAGAGATGTTAAATTGTGAAGATCTTTTCACTGAAGAGTGTGTCCTTGGCGGTCTGACAAATTTCGATATTTTTCCATGAAACAGGAAGTTATTGCATACATCTGCCCCAAAATTCACATGTTTGAGAAGAGTCCTGCCCTGAACACATCTAAATGACAATATTCAGTTATAGTAATAGCGCCACCCACTGGCAACAGGAAGTGACGTGTTTAAGACTGTGATGCACTACAAGCAACATACTAAAATACGCAATTGAGTACTAAACATGCTAGAAACACTTAGCTGAGTGCTAAAGCATGCTATTATCGCCATGAAACAGGAAGTTGTTGTAACTCAAGCATACAATGTCCAGTCTTCCTCTAACTTCACATGTTTGATAAGAGTCCTGGCCTGAAGATATCTACATGCCAAATTTTAGTTATAGTCATAGCGCCACCAGCTGGTAGCAGGAAATGTGGCAAATACAAATGACTGACGTAGTCCTCCTATTTTTATATGCCTAAATGCATAATGCTCACATGCTCTGTTTTCCTAAAGCCACTGGGTGGTCGGTGGCACAGGTGCAAGGGCCCTTTCATCGTTGCTTGCAGCTTTAATTATTATTGTAATGTTATGTGCTTTGAGACATGAGGTAGTTTAACGCTGTCTCTCATCTTGTAATGCTTTGCAAACTCTGCTGTGTGTGTTCCAGGGCTGCCCCAACTAAAGATTTTTCTAGTCAACTAGTAGTCATTCATTTAAGCCATTAGTCGACTAATCGCACATTTATATTATTTTAATTACTTAAATATAGATTTTTAATTCTTTAAGTCAGTAAAAGTTTACAGTATTACAGTAAATTTACAGTATTTTCACTTTTTACTATATGTCTTGATTTCATATATGTAGAAAAAACGTCAGTACAACTACATAATTACTTTTAATTGCAAGTATTTAGATTTGGCTCAGATGATTAGATATCAGTTACATATTGAATTTTGGACTACATATTATGAAAATAGCTCAAATCAGATGAATTAAATTAATACACTTATTCAGCAAGGACACATAAAAAAACATAAAAATACAAAAAGCACAACTGTTTTCAACATTGATAATAATAAGAAATAATTCTTGAGCAGCAAATCATCAATTAATCAATGACAATCAGCACTGTCGAGTATTTTAGTAGCGGCCTTCTATGTTTAACATGAACACCAATGAACATGATGAACTATTACTACACCAATTAACTATTTTACCTTTTTTTGTTATTAGAAATATTAACAAAACATTACAAGAATGTAATTCTTGTATGAGTCAGAGAAAGATGTACAGTATTTCATCTGTGTTCTGCATGTATTGGTTTTTGCTAAATGTTTGGGGGGAACATGTTCTCGTAAAGTAGCTATATTATTATTTTGAATATTTTGTTACAGTAAATATTAAGCAAAGTGTTCAAAATTGTTGGTTAGGAGTATAGATTTATAGATTAGATTTAGGATTTAGCCAAACTCAGATGCAGTGAAATTAGATCTGATGTTTTTTATGCACATGTAACAAGACCCACTTATTATATTTCACGTGTATAAATGGAAAACTGCAGAAAAAAAAAATCAACATTGGTTGACTGTAAATGTGGCCGACCGTTTGTAATGCTGCCCCATCGACTTTTGATTGTTTGTTTATTTCTTTTTCTTTTTTTAGACTGAGGTTTCAGTCAATATTTTTCTCTGCATTTTACAACAGTATGTTTCTTTAAAAATGGAATGTTACCTCTAACTGAGAATGTGGTGGGTGATTTAATTGAAGAGAACAGTGCAGGTGGACACCACATACAGCAGTAAAAGCTACACAGCTGTTTTTCCTCCCCCTGTCCTCCCTCTCTATCTTCAATACTATGCATTTTCTAAAGGCTTGAGTTCCCATGTGTGTTAGTGTGGCCCTTAGTCTAGACACACCAAAGCACGCTGCTTGGACACAATTGGACGATGATGGTGTCTTCCAGCAATAATGTGAAGGCTGAGAAACAGGCCTCAGTTTGCCAAAGTTCTTGACATTTTGAATTTAGCCACCTGTCGCAATCTATTGCCACATGCTCCCTTAGTCTCCCATTCAATCCATGTGCTTAATTCCCAAGTCAGCGATGTCGTTCAAGAAACTTTTTGTTTTAATCCTGAATCTCACTCCTTTAATGGTTCTGTTTGCATTTGCAAGAATTGTGAAGTGTTTTTTGTCCCACTGTCGAGATTGCCATGGGCAAGGTTTTAATTACCATACAGCCCAGGGGAAAATATTCGAATTCATCCAGAAAAGCAAAAGAAAAACAAAGCAATTTCAGTTTATAATTACATGTACAATATAGTTAGCTTGTCTTGCCACCTTTGTCTGTGACGGTGCTATTTATTTAAATCTATTTTATATCAGTTTTTCTTTTTAAATCCATTCAGCTGTGATTGGTTAGTTCACCTTCAGGTATTAAATGCATGGTGAATGCTTTCCAGTGCCTGAAATGTGACCACACTCCTGTCCTCTTTGAGAATATGTTTATTCTCACCTGATGAGTGGAGTGCTTTGCCATCTGGCTAACTACAATATTCACGTCACTCAGAGATACAGGCTTAAGGAATGACATTTCAAGAACAATTCTGAAAGATCTCAGCAGTGAACTTGTCCTTAATGCTGGGTCACTGTGTTCTTCACTATGCTGGAGTTTTTCAATACGATATTAGCATAATAATAAGCATAATACTAGGGTTGTGATTCTGCTTATTCTGTGGGATGTCTTTATGATTCATTGTTTGTCTCTCTTGACACATTTCACCTATAAGTGAAGTCAGAGCACAGACTTTGATCAACGGATGAAGTTGTAATCCTTGTCTTAACAGAAAATCAATGAAAACAAAGATCTTTCTTTCTTTCTTTCTTTCTAAATTTCTACATTTCTTTACATTTCTAAATTTCTTTCTAAATTTACATCTTTCTTTCTTTCTTTCTGCATTCTTCATTTTCAACTGCTGTCCTTAATCCATCCATCTTAAACTTCCTTCCTTCCTTCCTTCCATATATTGACCATATTTCTAAATTCCTTTCTTTTTAAATTTCTAAATTTCATTCTAAATTTACATTTATTTAGAAATGTATCCATCCATCCATTTAAACAAGAATGTATCCAAATATCCCCAACGGAAGGGTTTTTCATATAGCTATTTTTTTAGTTATTAAAAAAATAACACTAATGAATTATTTAAAATCCTATGCAGACAGACTGGAAGTGTGTCCTGGGTAAAATGTATTTCAGATCTCATTCATCCCATTAGCTAGAGCATCTCGCCCTGTCAGGTCATGAACGCGAGATCCACCACACTGCAGGACCACCTTTAAAACAATCACTGTGTGTCGGGCGTATATTTGTGTAAGTGACCAGAGAGAGAACAGGATGACGGGCCCGGGAGGATCACACAGCTGGGCTGGGTCCAGGACTGGAAATTCACAGCAGCCTTGGAAAAACAGGCACTGGAACCGTCCTCTTAATGCTGCGTTACACACACAACATCACATGCTGACACCACCACACTCATTGTAGCCTTAAGCAGGAGCAGGAACTCAAGATGGCCTACCTTTGTCCACACATATCCCATCATTCCTCCAGCACTGGGAGGGGGATGAGGATGTTGAGGATGTTGGATGCACACAACACACTCAGCTGGCCCACGATCCAGCTAAGCCGCAGATCGCATCTCTATTTTTGTAAGTGCATGGCCGTGGATTGATTGTGGCTGGCAGCGTCGTGAAGCTGGGCTCCAGCATTTAAACTAATGTTTGGGTTGGATTGTTTCTCTCCACCAGCACCAGTTTTCCTTGAACACTTCTCCGAGAGTGGGTCGAGCGCAGATTCCCATGGATTTGAAAAACTTCACTCCATTGTGTGTTTTTATGGATGTGCATTTACTTTGAAAAAGCAAACGGCTGCTTTGAGCATTCAACGTTTCAACGTCAGGGGAGCCCATAGATCTTTATTGAGTGGGCAAGAAGTGCTCTGCCCAACAACAATGCCGCAATATAGCAAATAACACTAAGGGGGAACTTGCTAAGAATAAATGTCAAGCACATATTGCTTCTCACTTTCGTCTGAAAGCTAAATCCCCCTATAAGCTTAAAATCAGCACACAGCAACTAAGGCCGAATCATCTAGGTGATTTTCTGTTTGATGAAAATTCTCTTAATAAAAGCCCCATGTTTTTATCTCATGCAGACAGTGTAACTCCTTTTTATTTCTCATTCGTCTTCAGTGACAGAAATCACCAAGAGTGTCTCGTTTAGATGAGCAGCTAGTTTTCATTTGAAGCTCCTCTGTTTTGAAATCACAATTGTGTGGCGCTGTCTCGGGCCTGTGAAATGTGACTCCTTTATTGCCGCCACATCATCTTTTTTTTTCTTTTTTTTTTATCTCTGCTGTAGTGTCTCTAAAGATGAAAGGAATTAGCGAGGCATGAAACAGGTTCACCCATTTTCTATTCTTGCCAATACTCACAAACCCGGCAAAAGCGTGCCCACATTTTTATGTCTGGGGGATATTTTACCCGCCTGCACATTCACCTCAAAGTCCAAATCCACACATAAGCTTCCTAACTGCATTGAAATTTGCTTCTTATATTTCGTCTTATGCAAGAAATATTGTTCCTAATTATGTATTCATGGAAGCCATTAGGAAAAGGAAGCAAGCATCTTAATACATTTATTTTAAGCTCTAATTTAATGTAAGTGGTCAGATTTATACATTTAGAATAATGATCATCAGCATTCATTAGCTCCCCCTGTGATCTCTCACTCCAGATGTACTTTAGTTTCAGAAATGCTTTATTTTTCTTCTAGGTAAGATGAAAATTTAATTGGCAAAGATAAAGCATGCTTAGCCTGTCTTAGTGAGCGTTTGAATATGTGAAGATGGAGTCTCTTCTTGCACTGCATTTTAGTCATCAAGTATCTTGGTATTTGAAAAGTTACTCTTAATTTTTTAAATCAGTGTGATTCAGGAGTAATGAGCTTCCTAACGTCTGTTCTGTTGCTCTGTGTGCCAATGAGCAGTGATACAACTATATCTCAGTGTAAATAAAGCAAGCACCCACCAGAGAGATCCCACAGCCAGTTGAAATGTGAGATGAGTTGGTACTAAGACAGATATGTGGTGTTAGTAGTTAAGAGCATCTGTTATTTAGGCTTAAGCAGAATCTTTCCTATAAACACAGTCACAAAACCATGTTATGTTTTCAAACAGACTTCTCTTTTTTTCTCCTTTTAATCGTTCACTTTATTTTAACTTGCTCTAGTTGCCACAAAAAGAAATCAGAATAGTGTATGCACATAGAGCAGTCATGACCCAGACAGAACAAAAGCATGTCTCCAGACCTCTTCTTTTGTGGGCCAGTTCAGCTGGCTAATGTGCCCTCATTTGGTGAGGCTTTTGAAGCTAAAGAGGTTGCTGCAGTATATATCGACTAAACTTGGCCTTCAAGTATAGTCACCCTCATAAGACTGAAAATCGGACACACATGATGCTTTTGAGGCTGGTGTTGCTGTCCAAGGTTCTGAATCACACCACCCACATTGTCACAGGAGCTGTCCAAGGTACTGCTTCTCTGTCAGATATTTCTATTTAAAGTTCTGTATGATTGTGCTGATGATTTGCCTGGCTTCTTCACTTTGTCACTTGTGTGTACGCGTGCATGTGTGTGAAAAAGAGGTTATTACAGTTTCCATTTTCTGTCTTTTTTCTGTTTAGTTTTGGTTTACGTAGTGCATAATTGCTTTTTTTCTTTTCTTTTAAAAAAAATCTAGTTTTATTTCTATCCATTATAAACCAGGGTCATAAATTGTTCTATCTGTCATGATGCATATAATACTTTATCAGAAACTGCACCATATTCAAAGTAACACCAGTAGAGTTTGTTAAATGTGTTATTTGTCAAATTTATAACAAAACAGCTGCAGTTTTTGCTGCTATAAATGTGCCCTTGTTGTAACCACTTTTCTGCATGCTGCTTTATTATTGTGCTGTTATTGATTTCACTTTTACCTGCCCCTAAATGTCATATACAAAAAAACAAAACAAATGGGGGCTTGTTTTATGATCAAATACCCCCCTCCTAATCTAATTGTCTGATTCTTTTTGATGGACAAAAAGTCAGACCACCCGGCACTGATTGAATACTAAACTTGGCAAATGGCAAAATATTTAGTCATCTTTTAATGGTCTAAACCATTTTAATCACAAATCACTGGTCAGGACATTAGCAAGAATGACACAAATACTGTAGATAAAGTAACCACGAAATAGCCTTCCCCAACTTGCAGACAGTTTTTTTTAAGGTTAATGAGGCCAAATATTAACTATAGGGCTCAAATCTGGACTTTGACCAGGCCAAAACATGAGCCTGAGCCACTTCTTGGTTATCTTTGCATTGTGGGCAGGTGCATTGTCTTGTTGAAAAATAACATCTGATCATTTTTTCATTTGTGGGAAGCTAGCCATTATGCAGTATTGTTCTGTACTCCAAAGCATTAAATGACTTTTCACAGTGAAGTAGCTCACCAATACCAACAGCTAGAAAGTCTCCCCACACATGACACCTCTTCCTCCACGCTTCACTGTGGTAGAGATGCATTTATTGTTATATTTTTCAGATTTCCGAACATTGTTCAGAGCATCACCATGCTACTTGTGTTTTATTGTGAATCATCACTCCACACACAACTTCCCATATCCTGCCAAAAACTTCACTCTGTCTTTGATGTTTTCTGAGACAACAGTGGCTCTTTAAATGCTTAAATTTTGCTATATTCCTGACCAATAATTTGTGTAACTATTTATTTATTTAGGTGTTTTTTGTTTTATAATGTTTGATCATTTTATTTTTAATGTTTATTTTTATATTTTTTCAAAACTAATTAATGAAGTAGTTTTTACTTCATAATAGTTTGTCAACAATAATAACTTTGCTAATAAATTGTCTTTGTAAGCAATAAGGTACGAGAGACTGTGCTGTATCGTGAATAAGTCTCCGCTTCACGTCATGCAACGGCCTTCAGCACTAGCCTTGAGTACCTTATTGCTTTTATAAAATGGTTACCACACAATACAAATATTAAAGCAAAAAAAAGCAAAAAAAAAATATATATATATAATGTCAATGCAACTTTCATTAAGTAAATCACTAAAAGCCTTCCATCCGCTGCCAAAAAATAGTCCCTGACCGTAAACAGCAACGGAAGTTACATTTTTACACCATTAGATGGCGGCAAACACTGTCTTTATGAGTGAATCAGTCAGTAGTGAAGACTTTTATATTGAAAGGACTAAAACTTGTGAACACGGAACAAGACGCAGCTGACAAATGCTCTGACTAACACTGTCAGGACACGGGAACCTAGACTATTAAAAGAATAAGATATTGCGGTGGAAATTCAAACTGATTTTTTTTTCTAAATGCAGGTAATACACTTGCTCACTCGATCTTTCTCTCACACAATACTCTACATAATACAGTAAGCTTCAATTAACAATATCAATGAGAACAAACATATTTTTACATTGCTAAGAGTGTTGTTTAGTGATACACAGAACCGTTGGGTGAAGCGGTCATAGCCGTGTTTATATTGTTAATAAAACAGCTATTGACCAATCAGAATCAAGGACAGGAACGTCTCGGTTACGTATGTAACCTTAGTTCCCTGAATAGGGAACGAGACGCTGCGTCAACGCTTTGGGAACGCCTCTGCGTGATTGCGTCATGAAGCACGTGTGTGTAATCAGTCCAATGGAGAGACGGAACATCATAGGCGGGTGACGTCATAGACCCGGAAGGTATAAAGCATACCGGCAAACAAACGCCGCTAGCTTCTGTAAAAGGCTGAAGCAAGACGCTTGCGGGCATGCGGGGAGTATGGCAGGGTGACGCAGCGTCTCGTTCCCTATTCAGGAAACTAAGGTTACATACGTAACCGAGACGTTCCCTTTCAAGGGAACTTGCGCTGCGTCACCGCTTTGGGAACGAGAATACCCACACCCCCATAGGAGCCAGATGCCCGCCTGTAACATTGTCTAGGAGGCGAGCACCCGAGCCCCGAGGTAACATAAAGTCGAGTTCGCAGAACCTGACAAAGTCTTGCAGGGAGGCCCCTGCCAAAAAATGCCCGGAGGCAGCCATACTCCTAGCTGAGTGGGCCCGGACAGCCAAAGGGGAGGCTGGCCGGCCGCCACATAAGCAAGTGGAGTAGCCTCGACCACCCACTTGCTCATCCTCTGCTTGAAGCCGGACCCCCTCTCGAGGGAGGCCCGTAACAGAAATAACTGTTCTAAACCTCCTCGCCATGCCGGCACTGAGGACATAGGCTTCTAATGCGATGAACAGGCAAGCAGAAGTTTCCGGTCTGAAGTCAGGAGGAGGACAAAGGCCTGAAGTACTAAGGGTCTCACAGGATAGTGGGGACCTAAGGAACATACCCCGGCCTACTCGTAGAAAGGCCTCAGCCAACCGGGAGTAAGTTCCAAGTACGAGGGTGCCACAAAGGGGAGTGCAAACCCGAAGCTATCAGAGTGATAGAGCGAGAAAGAAGACATCTTTAGGAGTGAGAGACTTCTCAGGACTCCTTCAAGCGGCTCGAAGGGAGCCTAGAAAGGCCTTGGAGGACAGAGTCCCAGGCTGGCACCCTGGCGCGTACTACAGGTCTCAACCTCAAAGTGCCACGGAGGAAACAAGTAACTGGAGGGTGAAGCCCAAATGAAACACCACCCAAAGGAGTGCGGTAAGCTGCTAAGGCCGCCACAGCACCTTTAATGTAGAGGGAGCTAACCCAGCGGAGAACCTCTCCTGCAGGAATTCCAGCACCGCGCTCGCAGACCAGGTAACTGGATCCCACAGGTGATATCAGCACCATGAGGTTGAGAGCCTCCACTTCAGTGTACAGTTTCCCCGTGGAGGGAGCTTTAGAGTGTAGAATGGTCTCCACAACCTCGGCTGAGGGACCAGAACTTATGAACTGGGCCCCCTCGGAGGCCAAGCCCACAGTTCTCCACAGCTCTGGGCAAGGGTGCAGGATAGAGAAAGAAGGTCCCTCCTGAACGGAATCTCCAGGGGAGAGCCGTCGAGGAGCGACATGATGTCCGAGAAGTATACTCGGGCTGGCCAGAACGGAGCTACTAGCAGAAGACGGGCCCCATCCTGCCGCACTTTCTCTAGAACTCCCGGAAGCAGAAAAATCGGGGGGAATGCGTACAGAGGCAGTCTTTGCCACTCTTGTACCATGGCGTCCAGTCCAGGAGGAGCTGGAGGCGTTAGGCAGAACACAGTCGACAGTGGGTGTTTGCTTGTGTGGCAAAACAGGTCCACTTCAGTCCTGCCGAATCTCTCCCAAAGGAGCTCCACCACCTCGGTGTGAAGTCTCCACTCCCCGGGCCTCGGCCCCTGTCTCGACAGGATGTCTGCTTCACAAATGAGCCCTGGGACGAGCGACCACTCATGGTCGTCCCCCAGCCCGTGAGGGAAGTGACCGTGACCAGAGGTACTCGCTGGCACGGCGCCCCCAGTGATGGACTTGGGCCAGAAAGGAAGGATCCTCCCACATAGCCAAGGAGCGGAAGCACCGCCGCATTGCCTTGAACATGCGAAAGGGGGTTCCCCCTCGGGGAAACCATCCTCTCCCTTTTTTTTCTCTTTTTGCCACCACTGCGACGGCCACATAAAGATGCTGGCCGGCCGTGAGGCACGGCAGGAAGTGTTTCAGCATTTCCAGGCAATATGAGCCCCGAATGATGACAGTCCTGCCATAAACCCTGGGCTGAGTGACCTCGATGTTGAACCGCCAGACGTACTGACTGTGCTAGGATCAGCCAATCGTCGACATAATAAAGAATGCGGATCCCCTGCATACGCAAGGGGGCTAATGCCGCATCTACACACTTGGTAAAGGTGTGGGGTAAAGGGCTAGACCAAAAACGAACCTCGGGTACTTTGTGTGCTGAGGAAGGATGGAGAGATGAAGTATGCATAATGAAATCTATCGTGACAGACCAGTCCTCGGACCTGGTCCGAGACACGAAGTATTGAAAGTAGGCATCCTGAACCAAGCTGCTAGGTGGTTGAGGATGCGCAGATCTAGAGGAGGGCCCAGCCACCCCCATCCTTCTTAGGCACAAAGAAGTACCGGCTATAAACCCCTGACTCACTTATTTTCCTGTCAGACAGAGCTTTTATAGCCTTCTTCCGCAGAAGAGTCTGTACTTCTAGAATCATAATCAGAGCCTGCCTGATTATGTAGCTCTACGCTCTCAATGCAGCTCTACGTGGCTTAGAGCAGAGGTGGGGCTTAATGGTCGATGCCGACAGGAGAGAGATGGCTTGCAAGCAACACCTCCGCCCTCTGCACCGCGCCATAACCATGTCTCTTCAGACCCACGATATAGTTGTATAATGATGTGAGGGGACTGAACAGAGTAAGAACATGGGTCGCTTCCATGAACACGACACCTCAGTGTGGGGATCAGTGAAACGGCAAGCCCCGTGGAGGTTGAGCAGAGCACTGGCAGGAAGCGCTACTTTTAACTGAGGCGCGCACCTGGTATCTGGTGGCCAGTTATCTATTTCTCTCTTTGATGTTAACTGGCCACAGCTCTGTTAAGAACCTCCATGAGCTCCTCACTGGCAGGGGTTTGAAGTGGCGAGTCCTCAACCCCTAAATCGACGCTACAGACATCCACCTCCTCAGAGCTGGATAACTGTAGAGAACTGGGAGAAACCGCAGCGCGGGCTCCCGAACCCAGAGAAGCAGCACTGGACCTGCCAGGTGAAGGCAGAGAAAGGGCTGGGCCCGTCTCTAACCCCTCTGACAGATCCATTTGCGAACCCCATGACACAAGCTGCCGGCGTGCCTCGGCAGCAGCGGGCCTGTGCCGCGGGAAACGTGAGCCGCGGCGCCCTCCTCGAAGAGCGCCCGGAGGGATTGCAGCTCTCAGGGGCAGAGCCTCACGATGCTTGCGGCCAACCCCCTTCGAGAGCCAACTGAGCATGCTGCTTTCCCAAACAAACAATGCACATCAAATGTGTATCCCCACTCGTGGTGTAACAAAAGCAGGGAGGAACACACTTTCTGTAACACTGTTCGCTCGCCATAGTGTCTCTCTTTTAGTGTGTCAGTATGTGTTGCAAACTTGTTATAAGAAAACAAAAAAGTCTGAACTCAGACACAAACACAGAGCTGACAAAGGACAATGTTACACAGAGCGCTTGCTGAAGACAACAGAAGCTAGCAGCATTTGTTTGCCGGTATGCTTTATACCTTCTGGGTCTATGACGTCACCTGCCTATGACGTTCCGTCTCTCCATTGGATTGATTACACACGTGCTTCAAGACGCAATCACGCAGAGGCGTTCCCATAGCGGTGACGCACCACGAGTTCCCTTGAAAGGGAACTAACCGTTTTATAAGTCTTATAAAATGGTTAGTTAGTTAAGTCCTTGATTCTGATTATTAAATACGCAATATATGAACAAATTACTGTCAATCTTATATGTCTATATGATGCTCAAGCACCTTTTCATCTCATTTCACAACATATTGCCAAGAGGTCTTTGAAATGCAGACTGTTTACGAACATTCAAAGAAGCGTATGTGTATATGTAGATATTTTCTGTATGCGTTTTCCAACTTAGTCAGAACGAGGCATTAAAAAGAAGCCTTTGAAGTATTTTGATGTTTCTTTGCTGCTCTCTTGCCAGTTTCATAAATAGGTCAGACGGTCTTTGCGTCACTTCTGTTCATCCGGTATAGGCATAGTGTGCATCTTTCTTCCTTTCTGCTATTTTCCTGCTTTTCCTCTGGAGCTTTCTCTAATATGTCAACTTTACAAATGTACTTTATTATTTCTCATACAGACTTGGTTCTTAGAGAAATAGTCATTCATTCACAGAAGACAGAGTAGTTTTACACAGTCATGTATTGAGGGCTGTAATTTTTGTAATTTTCTTTGGAGCAGGAGAAAGGATTGCACTTCTTTAAAGAGGTGTGATGATACACTATTTTCTCTATTACTCATGTTTGCTTTCTACAGGAAGAAACTTTTTCCTCTTTGTGGTTTTGTTTTTGTTTGTGTGCCTATTTCTACTGCATTAAATTGACTGATGCATTTAACTGGTCTAAAAACATATATAGATGTGTTCTGTATCATTTGAGTTTATTAGAGTATAAGGCTATTATTGAAACACCAAACTGCTTATATGACTCTGTTTACTGTTTGGAAGCTCAGCCTATGTAATGACACTTATGTGTGTGCATGTGAGTAAACCCTAGGTTTCTTTACACCATCTGCTAGCAAGGCCTCACATCATAGCAACAGGCAGCTAACTCCATGTAGGCTGGTAATTTGCATCATCTCAGGCTGTAGATTATTCAGTGTCTGGAGGTTTGTGTCCTCCTCTGCACCAGAAGTTCAGGCACAGATACAGTAAGTTGTGGTCGCACCCATAGCAGATGGGCGCACGTCTGACCCACGCAGCTTGGCTACAAACCACGCTAACATTATCGACTATCCCAGACTCTCTGAGAACTCTTTACAAGTGCTGTTCAAAGATGTATTCGCCTGACCCTGTTTACTTTTTCAGTTAACATGAGACAGCCTTCGCAATTCACTTCAACAGATTTCCAAACAGAATGCTCAGCAAGAAAAAAAAGGATCAGAAATACATTTTTATTGTAGTGAACATTTACAGTGATGGTCAGAATTATTTGCACCCTTGGTAAATATGAACAAGTAAGCCTGTGAAAATAAACCTGCATTGTTAATACTTTTGAGATTGTATTCAGATGATTCACAAACCATTCTAACCTTTTATTGATGAAAATAAATAAAAGTGGGGGAAAGGTGTTTTTTTTTCTCCAATACAAGCTGGCCACAATTAATGGCACCCTTTTATTCAATACTTTTTTCAAGCCCCTTTTGCCAAGATAACAGCTCTGAGTCTTCTTCTATAATGCCTGATGAGTTTGGATAACACCTGACAAGAGATCAGAGACCATTCCTCTATACAGAATCTCTCCAGATCCTTCAGATTCCCAGATCCATGTCGGTGCTTCTTCTCTTCAGTTTTCTATAGGGTTCAGGTCAGGGGACTGTGATGGCCATGGCAGAAGCTTCATTTTGTTGATTTTGATGTTTGTTTTGGATCATTGTCCTGATGGAAGATCCAACCACGGCCCATTATAAGATTTTTAGCAGAGGCGGTCAGGTTTTGATTTTTTCTGTTGGTATTTGATATCCAGGACCTCCATCAGAAAAATAGGCCCATATTTTCAAAGGTCCAGTAGTATATTTAACTGTGGGCATGAGGTACTTTTTATCCCTGTTTGTCTTGAAATTGAAATTGACCCTCCCCCCCTTAATTGTTTTACTTCTATGAAGAAGATTTTTGTTAGAATTTTGCAAAAAAAGTCCTAGTCTCCCTGGTGGGCTAAAATTTTAAATATGAATAGGAATATACAAAATTAGATATTTTTTCTAGGGATGCCAGTAGTTGTGGCCAACGTGTTTTGGAGAAAAACATTTTATGGTGCCCTTTAGAAGTTTTGACATGCTCTGACATTTGTGCTTTTTTCAGTTGCATATAAACATATTAATGGCAAAAGTGTCATTACACTGTATTCATCACAAACTGGGCCACCATAATATGAGAGCAACATGTATGTACATGCTTGTATTTTTGAGAGAATAACGTTTATGTGTGGTTTTTGAAAAACAAAACAAAAATGTAAGTCACGGAATTAAGGCCACAAAACACGCAATAGATCCACATGACTTTTGACTAATGGATGTTGTTGCCTGGAGTTTTTTCTTCAACTGATGTGAGAATCATCGTGCCTACTCATTCACATAAAACAATATATTGATTTAAATTTTGTAAGACACTTTTTCTTTACAAAGGCCATATGCGAGGAGGCATGAACGATCACGAATAATGCTGTGATTTACACCTGAGAGAACAAAAGAACCGCAGAATGAGCTGCATAATGAATGAACCAGTCAGGCATGTGACTGAGAGAGAACTAAGAACAGGACAAAATACATATATATTTTTGTAGTTTATTTAGAATATAGTCAACAAAATAAAGTCAGAGCCAAAGGCACAATGTCATATGTGGGCCAGTATCAGGTCACTATGATTCTCAAATCTGTGAGATAAAAGAAAAGAAAAGAAAAACATCTGTGAGGATACTGATAACATGATCAACTATTGTATTAACCTTAATATAATGTCCACTCTTAACAGAAAACATGATTGCTGATATTGCACAGCATGTGAACAAAATGTTGTATAGGCCTATTATATTTAAATTATATACAGTACCGGTCAAAAGATTGGACACATTACTATTTTTAATGTTTTTGAAAGAAGTCTCATGGTCATCAAGCCTGCATTTATTTGATCAAAAATACAGAAAAAAAACATTAATATTGTGAAATATTATTACAATTTATAATAATGGTTTTCTATTTGAATATACTTTAAAATCTAATTTATTTTGGTGATGTAAAACTGAATTTCCAGTCCTCAGTCTCACATGATCCTTCAGAAATCATACTAATATGCTGATTTATTATCAATGTTGGAAACTGCTGTGCTTCTTAATATTTTTTTATAACCTGTGATACTTTTTTCAGGATTCTTGGATGAATAAATGAAGTAATGGCTGATTAAATTTAGCTTTGCATCACAGAAATAAATTATATTTTACAGTATATTAAAATAGAAAACTATTATTTTAAATAGATTTTTGGCTACAACAAGTAGCCTATTGAACACAAAACGTTTGACTGGTAGCATCTGAGCAGAAATTTGTGAACAAAAGCTTTATTGATGTGACACTAGGCTATTTAACAATAAACGTAAAGTAAAGGTGTAACGTAAAGGCCTACATGCACTAATCTTAATGTGTTAATTTGAGTTGATGTGGGCGTTGACTTTGTTCGCATGGACCGCATCAGTATTTGACTTTCAAGAGAACGCACACTCCGTGGGTGTGGCTGCATTAACACTAAAGGCTGTTACATACTCCGCAAGAACAGAGACAAAAGTTCTCGCTGGTTTGGGAGTTCTCGCAGCTTGTTCTCGACATATCATCTGAGCAGAACTTTTTTCTTGTGGGTGTCTGAGAACTATTGTGTGATTGGTCAGAAATTTAAGTGGGCGGGGTTAATGCGGAGAAACTGAGATGTTCGGCACCTGCTTTTCTCGTGAAGTATGGAATGTACTGGCCAGAACAAACTTTGTTCTTGTTCTTGCCACCTCGAGAAAACGAACAAATTTCTTTGTTCTTGCAGAGTATGTACCAATGAAGAGGCTCACGAATGACTGACATCTCTCTCTTTTTAAACAGATTACATAAACACAGAATATTTGTTTTCGATTTGATTTATATTATTTAAAACCTGACATTTTGTTTATTTAGACATATGTCTCATGTTTGTGTGACAAGTATTCACTAAGTTACAGTTCATTTTCTGAAGAGAATCAGAAAAGACTTCATTGACAGAGAGGCTGCGGATCGCGCATCATGTTTGTTTTCTTTATTTAGCAAAAAGCACAACATTTTGTTTTTATTGTGAGGTTACACAAATAAAAGTAGAAACATAACAGATTATATTGATGTATAACACTTGCCTGTATGTATTTTGAGTCTCTTTCGCACTGATAAGAAAAAAAAGCTAAGTGAAGGGAGTACGCCGGTTCCTGCCTTCTTCTTCCCTTATCAACAAACCTCATTACAATGTTTTAGTTCAACAATATAACACAACATATGAAATATGTTTTTGTTACTACTAGCTTTATTCACAATTGTTATTTGAAAATTGATATAAGCTGAAATAAAATATACATATTGGATGAAAAACTTAAACACTTAAACAAATGAGAAATGTTGCTCCAAAATTTCCAAAAGTCAGGCAAATTAATAAAGTCTAAGATAGTCATAGGCACGGTTTCACAGACAGGGTTTAGCCTAAGCCAGGATTAGGCCTTAGTTCAATTAGGGCATTTAAGTAGCTTTATAAACATACACTAGAAAAACACATTACTGGTATGCATCTTGAGACAAAACAAGGGCACTGACATATTTTAAGATGTGTCAGTACAAGTTAAAACAGCTCAAACATGCATTTTAGTCTAGGACTAGCTTAAGCCTTGTCTGTGAAACTGGGGGATTGTGTTCATTCTAGATTCATTTGTGAAATATATTATTAAGAATGTAAGAAAGTATTAAGATAATTTTATTTCAAGTCTAGAACCATGGGCATAATTTTGGATGCACAATATAGATTAATATTCATGACTGAAATGAGTGAACAGGTCTTGTGTACTGACCTTGATTTGATTTTCTGTGGCATTAATCCACTCCACTCCATCTAGATGCTTGACATTAGTAGTTCTAGTAAGACTGACCTCTTCTATCTAGTAACTTTAAAGCATTTGATTCTTTGCGATGCGGTTTTATATTTGTCTATTGTAATTCAAAAAAAGGATAAAACACTTTTAGAAACCTCCTCTTTAGTGCTGTGACCGTGTTCCCTCTGTTCGCATCAGAGACTGAATGGGACGAGTCACAGCGCTCAAATGTTTCCAGACGGAGTGTATTATCAGCGCTTCCTAGTCCGAAGGGAGGTTGTTAGCGTCTCATCTTCATGCAGAAAGAAATAAATCAGAAGCAGTGAAGGCACTTGTGTTACTCCTCAGACACTAGCTTATGCAAACCATGAGGGAAGAGGCATTAGATTGATTGTTAAAGCTGACTGGGAGTGCAGGAAACTGTCTGAAGAGCAGGATAAATCCTATTTAAAGAAATTTCCGTGTCTGGTTCCATGTCCACCATGTGACTGCCTTGCCTCATAGGCATTGTTCTTGAGGTCGGTGAAGCTTTGATATGGCAGTGGACTGGGGGAAAAGATTGGGCTGCTTTGTTAATTGATAGT
The DNA here is from genome assembly GCA_039654625.1 of Rhinogobio ventralis. Taxonomy (NCBI): domain Eukaryota; kingdom Metazoa; phylum Chordata; class Actinopteri; order Cypriniformes; family Gobionidae; genus Rhinogobio; species Rhinogobio ventralis. Next base: position 15,448,094 of record CM077198.1, read on the forward strand.
CAAAGTGTTTTCCAGGTCTACTGATGAACATTGTTTGCTAAAGTAAATGAAACATGGCAACACAAAACATTTTCCTGTGTTTCCTCAGTGTTTCCTTAGTGGCTCAATGAACAATTTCATATTTCTCTCTTTTTCACTTCCTGACAAATAAAGGACACTTGTCAGCACACAACCAACATAATGAAGAACAAATGATACACATTATCATAGATTTTTCTTTGTGTTTATTATTCTTGTGCCACAGAGAATTATAAAATAGAATATACACCGATCAGGCAAAACATTATGACCTAATATTGTGTTGGTCCCCCTTTTGCTGCCAAAACAGCCCTGATCCATTGAGGCATGGATTCCACTAGACCCCTGAAGGTGTGCTGTGGTATCTGGCACCAAGATGTTAGCAGCAGATCCTTTAAGTCCTGTTGCGAGGTGGGGCCTCCATGGATCAGACTTGTTTGTTGCATCCAAAAGATGCTTGATTGGATTGAGATCTGGGGAATTTGGAGGCCAAGTCAACACCTCAAACTTGTTGTTGTGCTCCTCTAACCATTACTGAACTGTTTTTGCTTTGTGGCAGGGCGCATTATCCTGCTGAAAGAGGCCACAGCCACCAGGGAATACCGTTTCCATGAAAGGGTGTACATGGTCTGCAACAATGCTTAGGTAGGTGGTACGTGTCAAAGTAACATCCACATGGATGGCAGGACCCAAGGTTTCCCAGCAGAACATTGCCCAAAGCATCACACTACCTCTGTCGGCTTGCCTTCTTCCCATAGTGCATCCTGGTGCCATGTGTTTCCCAGGTAAGCAACGTACACGAACCTGGCCATCCACGTGATGTAAAAGAAAAGTTATTGCTCCATGGTCCAGTGCTGATGCTCACGTGCCCCCACTGTTGCCGCTTTCGGCGGTAGACAGGGGTCAGCATGGGCACCCTGACTGGTCTGCGGCTATACAGCCCCATATGCAACAAACTGCCATGCACTGTGTATTCTGACACCTTTCTATCAGAACCAGCATTAACTTCTTAGCTCTTTCCCCGCCAGCGTTTTTTGTTGCCAGCCACCACCAGGGTTTTTGATCATTTTCACAAAAATGTTATGGCCCATAGAATGTTTTGTTGTATGAATATCTGAGCATGCAATATATCAAAAGAAAGAGCAGACCCTCTGCTTTAAAAAACAACAAAAAAAAAAACGTTTTATTCTAGCTACATGCATTCCTTTTTTATCAACACTTAAATATGGGTAAGTTTCATAAAAAAAGCAACATTTTGAACAAAAAGCTGAGAAAATCACGTTATTGTCAAAGACTACATCCAGATTCAGAACGATGATCAAACACAGATGGAGTAGATCGAGTCCATCAACACCCCTACTGCTTGCACAGTCCTATAGCTCGCCCTGGGTCGACATTTCATTCAGTAACATTAGGCAGTTTTGATTTATATGATGTTTAATGCTGATGATCACGTTATTTTACATATGCATCTGCTTACATACGATCGCTTGTTTTATTGCATATCCTTTGCCTGTGCTTTGATCAGGAGATTCTGAACTCATTCAGAAGATGCGTAATAGCGACCTTTAGCGTATAACAGTGAAAACACGGAAACACGGAAAATTCTGTGTTTGGCAGGGAAGTGTTTTCTCACAAATAACGGAAAATTCCAGGAAAAGAGTCAATGAGCCTTGGCCCAAACTAGACCCTGTCACCGGTTCACCTCTGTTCCTTCCTTGGACCACTTTTGATAGACCCTGACCACTGCAGACCGGGAACACCCCACAAGAGCTGCAGTTTTGGAGATGCTCGTATAGCCATCACAATTTGACCCTTGTCAAACTCACTCAAATCCTTACGCTTACCCATTTTTCCTGCTTCTAACACATCAACATTGAGGACAAAATGTTCACTTGCTGCCTAATATATCCCACCCACTAACAGGTGCCAAGATGAAGAGTTAGTGGTCATAATGTTATGCCTGATCAGTGTACATTATAGTCTTGAGACTGTAAGATTTTTAAAATAATTTTGTAAATCTGCAAAGCTGTATTTATTTGATCATACTATCATACTTATTTCATATGGAATAAATAAATTGGGAAGTTATTTTGTGCAGTGTGTCAATGGTTTGAGCATGTTTGACTTGAAGTTGAGTTATGAGAGAAGTGTCATTTGCACATGTGATTGTTGGAAGCAAGCTCAAACATTAGGTTCTCAGAAGCTTCAGAGTCGCTCTGAAAGTTACCCGTTAGGTCACACTTCATGTTCACTGAGAGCGGCATATTCTGTAAGGAGATAAAGGTGAGCTTCCTCTGCATGTGTTGCATGATGCCAGCGTGATGTTACCGATGCCAGCATCCGCCACAAGTGATTGAAGTGCTATGTTTTTTCTGTTATACATTAAAACAATGTAATTCCACTAGTTATCTCCCTAACAAATTACAGTTGCCTTCTTTATCCTGATTACATAACATTGTTACAAATATTCTGTCATTCCCTAAGTCTGGAAGTAGATTACGTCAAAGACAGGCAGAGATCATGAGATTTGCCTCGCAACATTCAAAAAACAGATTTCAGACATTCTCCTTTCTTTTCAATTTCCCTCTTTGATGACTTTACAAATAGAGCATAGGAAACGGCACCAGTGGACGGGGAAATAGAGATGCCTGAGCACTGCGTCTATCTCCTCTGGCAATCTCCGCTGTACTGTAACAATCCCGTCATGTTCCAGAGAGGATTAAATGGGCTTTAATGGCAGACTTGTCTCTGCATTTCCTGGAGAGTGTTTTAATCTGCAGGAATATCCCTTTCTTTTGAGGATTTATGTCAGATTTTCTTCTGCCCTCAATGTTCTGCTTAATGGGGAGTCTGGGACATTGGGAGAGCATGTCAGGAAGCAGGTGTTCGGGATAAAGTGTGAGCAGTCATCAGAAAGGCAGTTTAGTACAGAAACGTCCCCCCACACTGCCATTTAGACTCGGCCTGACTACAATAGCACCTCTCAGATCTCTTACAACAATGAAAGCCATTACAGTATGATGATGTACCGTACCATCTGAGCAGCTAAATAGCTAAAGATGTCTGCTTAACAAAAGATTACATTTCCTATACTTCTATACCTTTACTTTTTGTATTGTCAGCAGATAAAGTCGCTCAGATCAACTTTTGTATCATTCACACATGTATCGCTATATGTTTAAAGCTGAATGATCATGTATTTTGAATCTCTAAAGGATGAATAGTTTAATGAAACACACCTGAATGAAACACACTTGAATGAGGTGTCTGTATTCAATGTTAAACACACTAGTAAGGATAAGGGGGATGTTCTGTATATTCAAAAAAATATAGATTCAACCACCCACCTCCTGTCATCACATTGTCCTGACACTTTGTGTATTAGCGAGGGTCATAAATAATCAAAACTAGCTCGCGGAGTCACACAATATCTGTGAATGGCTACCAATACCAAATTATACAAATTGAGGACAGCAAAAACCTCTCTGTGCAAAACAGCATTCATTTACATTTTCATTTAATTTTCTATTGGCCCATAGCACAGCGTACAGAATCAATCTTTCTAACTTCATTTTCAATATATTAGGAGAATGGGAGGGAGAGCCTGGGAAATATTGATTGTCTGAGCATGCATTGTGTCTCCGCACAGATTGAACTCTTTGTATGAATCAAATGAAATTGCAGTTTTTCTTATCAGGGTGAAAAGAAGAATAAAGAGAAAAAGGAACACAAGAGAATGATAGTGGTTATTTCATCAAGCAAAACCATGACAGTTACGCAACAAATTACAGCCCGACATGAAAAAAAATCACCCCAGGCAGTGGGTGTAACATTCCAGCATATTCAACATGCTGAAGAGAGGATTGTGAGACAGTTTTACTGTATGTTCAGGGTCCAAAATTCATCAACTGAGAATAAAATTGGCTTTGACAAGTAAATTTCATAAGGAACTGGAACATGTACAGTACATATGCAAAAAAACAACAACAAAAAAAAACATTCCATTTAGAATTGTATTTAATCCAGGACACAACATTTGACAGTGCATATGTGAAATACTCCTCACATTTATTTTATTTATATTTATTTTAGTGCTGTCAATCGATTAAATAAAGTAACTAATTAATCACATTTTTTTCTGTAATTAATCATGATTAATCGCACCTAACATTAAAGTTTTTAATATATTTTTATATTGTAATAATTTCACATTTAATCTCCAAATTAATGTTGAAACAATATTGAATAAAATTATTAAACATTTCACAGACTTCACTGCACAAATTATAAATTAAATATAGATTAATCCTTATTAAAGCAACCAAAGTTCAGTGAAGAGCAGTGAGTGATTTTCTGTTTGTTATTTGTTCTTTGATTAACATTAATGACAGACGTTACATCAGCTGGTTTATTAGGCTGCTGTCACTTTAAAGGCCAATTTACACTGCACAGACAAATGCCAACAAACACCAACAAACAAGTTAGCTGTTGGATTTAGAATTTTATGATTCATGTTCACATTGCCCCAACAGACACCGACAAACTCGAACACCCACGGAAATGGTCAAGCACCCACGTAAAAACACAATATATTCTCCATTCATTTTAATCAATAAAAATAAAAGATTGCAGCTTCAGACATGGCTTTCTTCTCGTTTTATAGGCCTAGTTCATTTGAGACTGTTTTATGGCGTTAAATGTTGAGCGTGTATTATTGTATAACATGAGAGTGCATCCATGTAACGAATCTCTCCACTCGCAGGCGAATTTCTTTCACTCTACCACAAAACTTACTGGACACGCGTTCAAATATGGCTCTGCTCTGGCTCATATTTTACGCGTGTGCACTCAAACTTTGTCCAGTGTGCTTTTGCGAATATCTCCTTGCTCTTTCTCTAGAATTGTCTTCTGATTTGTTTTCACTACAAGGAAAATTTACTAAGCACGGCCAGCACCTACACGCAGTCTTTGCAAGGGACTTGCCTCATCATCATGTCAACAGTTCGTGTCCAGGTCAGATTACGTCAGAGTTTGTTGTTGTTTGTTGGAAAATCATACCACACTGCTCAGACATTCCACGACCCAACGCCAATTGAGCATGTTGGGTGAAAACAAACAGACGCTGACAGGGATAACACACTGATCCAACAAACTCCGACAGACTTATTGCCGTTTGTCTGTATGGTGTGAATTGCCTTAAGATCTGAAGAGCACATGACGCAGATTCGGATCTGACACGCATCCGATGCCTTTACAACTCTTTGCGTACAACTGTGCCTTTATGATGATACTCAAGAAAACTGACATTTTGGAATACTTTTGTGTGTTTTTGTCCGTTTAAGCGTGAAAGAGAACTCAATGCGGCTGGTGCGCTGTCTGAAGCATCATTCTGTGCGCATGAGTCCTGTGTGTTGTATATTTGTCTTATCGCACTAGAATAATTTAATAGCATTTGAATGAATGATAGCGTGATCATATACTGTATCGCAGCCAAAGGATGACAGAAAAAAAAACTGATGCTGCGTTAATTGCGTTAAATATTTTGGTCCCACTTTATATTAGGTTAACTACTTTGTACTTACATCAAAAAATAAGCACAGTGTACTTATTGTGTTCATATTGTATTGCAAAACACTTTTGCTGATATTCAGGTGGGACACGGATAGGCTAGGGACAGGTGTGGTGGTATGGGTAAGTTTAAGGGTAGGGTTAGGTGTAAGGGAAGTGTCAACAGTGTCATTATAAATCTAACTACAGAAATTAATTACAGATGTAATTACATGCAGGTAATTTTTTTAATGTAAGTACAATGTAAATGTATGTACAAAATAAGTGCATTGTATCAATTGATTAATTTAAATGTTAGTAGTTAAGGCCACCTTATATAAAGTGGGTCCAATATTTTTAACACGTTAAACTGGAAAAATTAATCACATGTGTTTACGCACTAATTTTGACAACCCTAATTTATTTATTGAATGCTGTTTGTATGTCTAATGTACATTTTAATACAAATAATGCAAAGTACATTTTCCTCAATTTTATTCACCAGTGGCAATTGTGGACCCTGTGTATGTCTAACCAAGCACTTTATAAGTTTTGATGTTTATACAGGACATATATGTTTGAAAGATAGCAAGTAAGACGAGACAGGAGAAGGCGATATGAAGAGAATCTGTTGGAGGATAGACAGCACTTTACCTGAGTTCTATCTCCAGGGAGCAGAAAGAGAGCAAGAGAGATGGAAAGAGAGAAAGGGGGCAATGGAAAGACATGAGAGAGAGGCCTCTAATGGTGGTTGTATATTAAACAGCTGTCTGTCTGCACGCTTGTCTGATTGATGGGCAAGGACAAGCTTCATTTCCTTGCCAAGCCAAAACTTCATCTTGTTTCAGAAAGCAGTCATAGGTGTGATTTCAGGTAGAAAATTGGACCCATTTCCATGGGACTACATCTTTGGAATGAGCACTTGCAGACACATATTTTCTCCCCATCATTCTCAAATGGTTTTAGACTCTCAGATTAGGTACAAACCTAATGTGTGGCAGCCATCAGTCTAAACGAATTAAACTGCTCAGCCATGTACTGTTTATTCATATTTCCGTTAAATGAATAGTTGTCTAGCAGAGATGCTTTCGTCCATCCATACAATGAAAGTGAATTTCTACTCTCCATCCACTTCCATTATATAGCAGAGAGCAGCTTGGACATTCTGCTTAATATCTTAATTTTGTTCCATACAAGGTTTAGAGTAAATGATGACAGAGTATACATTTTTGGTGAGCTATCCCTTTAAGAAAAATCCATGTTTTGAGTGTGATTGTGCATTAGTGCTCAGATAGTTCATTATTCATACTCAGTTGTAGAATTTGTGAAGTTTTGCATGTTTGCACCAGTCATCAGTCGTACCTCAGACCAATAACAACTTTTATTAGGCTGAACAAATAATTCTGCTGAGAAGAGCACAAGTCTAGTCCCCACAAACCTTGACAGAGAAAAGAAAGAGCATGTGTTATTCCAGCTCACATTGCATCTATTTCAAAAGATCCATCCTCCTCAAGCTTTTCGTCCCCTTGAAAATGTGTTGCACACCTGCTGGTACTACTTTGAGAGAGGCATTATACTATAAAATCTGGTTTAAAGTTTGTTCTGAAAGGACAGATATACACTGATTGGATGGTAATTGCCTTATTACCTCACTTTCATTTCATGAGTCATCTGTCTGAGTTTTTCATCATGGAGTTTGAACTTGGGCAGCCAGATGGACTGCAACAATAAATGTGAGATAATGTGTTTTCAGAACTCCAGCATGAGATTGATAATAGTGCCAGAAAATATAGGCTAAGCGATACATCTTTTTTGGCCATTATTAGAACAGCATTTTCAGTTTTAGGACTTACATCTTTACATCCTTCAACCATCATCAGCTGTTGGCATGAAGATATGTCACACTTTGTTGACGTTTTTTATATGTACAGATGATCTGTAAGAGTGTTTAAACACTGTCATCCTGCATTTGATCCAAGTCATGTCTCTTACTGTTTGACATCACAGTCAGCCATGTCGTGCCGGTGTGTAATTCGTGTTCTCCATTATCAAGCAGAACGCAGGAACCGTATGTTGTCAGACTTGTTGATTTTGGTTCATGACAACACATCGCAAGAGTGAAAATGTCATCTCTCTGGTTTGTTTGTGTGTGCGGCAGTGACAAAATAAATGACAGTTTTCAGATGATTTCATAGCATCACTGAATTCATTAAAGAAATCCAATCTGGGAAGTCTCTGCATTTCATTCTGGCAGGAGTATGCGCCCATTTCCCCCAACGCCTACCTCCTCCTGGCAAGCAAACAGACTGAAACTTGTTTCTTTCAGGGTTTTTTTTTTTTTTTTCTTTTACATTTACTTGAAAAGCTAAATTGTTTTGAGGTAAAACCAATTTTCAAATAGGACATATTGAATAGTTAATCAAATTCAAGATTTAGCAAGCAGTAGTTTCATATATTACAAGTGCTTGTACACTCAATTTTTTTTTTTTTTTTACAATTTTAGTGAGGTTTATTTTTAAAACAAGAAAAAAATATACTTAAATATACACTATACCGTTTAAAAGTTTATGGTCGGTTTAGGTTTATGGTAAGTTTAAGTATTATGCTCATCAATGTAGCATTTATTTGATTAAAAATACAGTAAAAACAGTAATATTATGAAATATTGTGTATTTTAATAATTTTCACAGTGTGATTTCTTCATGTGATATCAAAGCTGAATTTTCAGCAGCCATTGCTCCAATTTTCAGTGTCACATGATTCATCAGAAATCATTCTAATCATTCTAATCTTCTTTGCTCAAAAAATATTTCTTACTATTATCAATGCTGAATTGATATTAATGTTAACAGTAGTGTATTATATGAAAACCACTCTTTTATTATGCAATTTCTCAATTTTGCAAATTTATTTTGTTTGTACCAATAGATTTTTTTTTTTTTTTTATTATTAAGAAAATGTTTGTCTCTCTCCAATGTTCAAGGCTTGTTTTCTAAACAGCATTCTTTGTTCTCAAAGTTGAAACCCGCAGTTGGTGAGAATAAACTGGACAGTTGAGGAGCGAGCTGGGAAACGCTGAGCTCTAACCCTGAATTATGCATGGATGACATACAGACATAAACACATTTACTTGAAAAGCTAAATTGTTTTGAGGTAAAACCAATTTTCAAATAGGACATATTGAATAGTTAATCAAATTCAAGATTTAGCAAGCAGTAGTTTCATATATTACAAGTGCTTGTACACTCAATTTTTTTTTTTTTTTTACAATTTTAGTGAGGTTTATTTTTAAAACAAGAAAAAAATATACTTAAATATACACTATACCGTTTAAAAGTTTATGGTCGGTTTAGGTTTATGGTAAGTTTAAGTATTATGCTCATCAATGTAGCATTTATTTGATTAAAAATACAGTAAAAACAGTAATATTATGAAATATTGTGTATTTTAATAATTTTCAAAAAATATTTCTTACTATTATCAATGCTGAATTGATATTAATGTTAACAGTAGTGTATTATATGAAAACCACTCTTTTATTATGCAATTTCTCAATTTTGCAAATTTATTTTGTTTGTACCAATAGATTTTTTTTTTTTTTTTATTATTAAGAAAATGTTTGTCTCTCTCCAATGTTCAAGGCTTGTTTTCTAAACAGCATTCTTTGTTCTCAAAGTTGAAACCCGCAGTTGGTGAGAATAAACTGGACAGTTGAGGAGCGAGCTGGGAAACGCTGAGCTCTAACCCTGAATTATGCATGGATGACATACAGACATAAACACATTTTCCACTCTGCAGATTTCTCCGTCTTATCCAGCGATGTCCTATTGCACTCACCGGAGTGTTTAAACACCTAGCATGAGCCCCTGAGGACGAAAGGAGGAGAGAGGGAAGATAAGAGGTGAGAGTAAAGTCAAAGCTCCTCCCCTCTGTGCCTCACCTCTTCTGGGGTACTGTTATCTGTGTTGTGAATCTGTCTATCTCTTCTCCTGTCTCCCTGGCACAGCTCATCTATCTTTCCATTTTCCCTCTCGTGGGCACCAGCATAAATTCGCTGAATAGCTCCCTCTTGCTGCAGTGCTGTTTGGGCAGCACACCGGGACTCTTTTACCCTCCAGTGATTCTTCCTGTGGTTCCCAAAGGTCAGACAGTTCAACTACTATGGCTGCTATAAATGCGGAGCTCACAGAACACTTTCCGTGTCTTCTCCCTCAAGTGTGTGTGATGAAATTAATTGAAAAGAAAAGCAAATAGCTGCCCAAGGAGCTTGGGTATTGTTATTATTATAATTAATGGATGGAGCTGAGTCCTGTTTTCTCTGTGGCCCATTAGCTTCAGGGCTTAGGGATCTAATGAGGTGGCTTTCATTTGTTGTCAACTGTACTGTGAAGGAATCACTCAAATGAAGCAGAAGACATTTGGGATGTCCTGAGGAGAGGCTGACAGGACTCAGATGTGGTCAAGAATCACCGCGAGGCGAATCGCGCTACAGCACTAAATGGCACGACCGAGCAACAATAATACAGGAGGGAGGTTTATTTATCTAATGCATGTTAATTAACTTGTATTCAGATTCAACATTTTCTAACTTTTTGATGCTCTCACCGCTTGCTCATGTCAATCCCACAATCCCCTGTGCAGGCCTGCCACTCGGCTACCATAGAGAATGAAAACAGGCACTCACTCCACACCAGTTTACATGTAGGGTGAATCTTTGTCTCCTAGGCAGGTTTGGGATGTGTCCAGTCATGTGACCCAGGCAGGCAGACAGCATGTGTGTGTGTGTGTGTGTGTGCCCAAGGGGATGTGTGCCAAATATAAGCTCTTCATTCATCTCAGCAAAACAGCTGTGAAAGTGCTGAGTAAAAAATTCAATTAAGAGCCAGCTGTGCTGTGCCTCACGTCTCCCTTCAGCCAGATCCTTCCCTCCCAGGCTCATATCTCCCTCTTTTTCTCTTCTGTAACATTCTTCTGGCAACCCGCCTATGCTCCAACACCACTCCCTACTTAGGGAGACATCCCCCCTGCCCCCACCACCCCCAACCACAAAGCAAACCCCTTTAAAGTGCCCCATTTAGTTTTTTTGAATATTCCCTTTCATGCAGTGTGTAATATAGCTGCTTGTGAATGTAAACGTTCTGCAAAGTTGTAAAGTCGTAAGTGCATGATAAATTAAGTTATTGTCTCCCAAAAGAAAAAAATAATTTATAGAAAAAAAGAGTCATTTATATTTCGAATCCCACTGCGTGACGGTTCTACATCACTAGAAATAAATTTGCATAATGCCCGCCTATGTTGTATGTTGTCTGCCCGTGCCCGCCTTTAAACATAATTTTACTGACGACGCGAGATTCGCAAAATGATTGCTCTTGAAAGATCAGTAGCCAGTTTATTTGGACCAGAATCACAACCTGTAAGTATGAATAATTATTGATGTATATATTTTCTAACAGGTGTTCAAAATAAGTAGTTTTGCATTTTTATATTGTGTACGTTTCCAGCTAACCGGCTAACTCACGTTATTACTGTCTTACTGAAATACTTCTGCTAATCAGCTGTGGTCCACTATTACCTAAAACTTTGTCTATTAATGCAGATTGTCTAACGTTCTTACTACTCTGAGTAAAGATGAAGGATGGAGCAAGATTTGTTTTGCAAACTTTAGTGTTACATCAGTCATTCACTGTGATACAGTTCCCAAATGTGCACCGCAATAAATTAGAAATATACACATCGGTTTGTTGATGGACATACACTTGTTAATGCTGATGGTGAGGAATTACAGTTGAAACATCATCACTGAGAAACATCCTGCTCAAGTCGTCCTTGCAAATGGAGGTTCGGGTTGAATAACTAATCTTTCCAATGTTTCCTCGTCGGACTCGCGCTCGGATTGAAATGGTAAAATCAATGCCATCGTTACTGTCTTTACTGTGTGTACAATCGCTGAGCTTTAGGAAGCGGAGCTGAAGTTTATGGTAATGGCTGTTTTGTTTCCGATGTGCATTGCAAGCGGTAGACCAATCACAACAGACTGGGCCGTCTGGCCAATCAGAGCAGGTTTTTTGACATTTGATGCAGGTTTTTGGCCTTCAAAACAAAATTAGGAACCTTTAGAATAGCATAATAGGGGCACTTTAAATAAATGCCCACTTACCCCCTATACAGCATCCTTGAATCACACAAATACATTCTTGTGATGAAACGAGTAGATATGGGCTACTGAAAGTTTATATTTTAAATATATTTATTGTTAATATTGATTTAATTTATATTGAACTATATTATAAACTCTGTTTAGTGGCTTTCTAGCCACTTATCATTATCATTATTATACATAATATAATAATAAATATTAATAATAGAATATAATATTAAGAATATAATAATTATTATTATTATTACAGAATTGGAGGCCTTGATATTTTCTATACTAGTCCATTTATATGCATAAACTGTAGTTAACTCTAAATCATATATCTATCCACTCTTAACCACAAGGCCCCAGTACTGCTTTCTAAGCTAATCACTTGTAATTCCATAAGTTCAGGTTTTTAATGAGCTAATTTGCATTTAGGAATTAATCACAATTTATTAAATAATTAACAGTGCAATACATCTTATTTAAAATTTAACAAATGCGGTTTAGGAACATGCACACAAAGCCATGCTTGCATTTGCAGTGACATCATTAACCCTGAAACTTGCCACTGTTATGAATGATGATGCAAGCAAAGCAATCAGGAAATGCTCATTGCACATCAAAGCCATCCATAAACCTCCCTTCATCTTCTGTCATGATAAGTAATGGTCTGTTACATGTGCTAGAATGTCCATTGCTATGCAGCAATCAGGAGAAATATAATATGTATCCTACATTGTGGATTATGCAGCAACATGTCTCCTATACACTAATTCCAGCAATTTACCAAAGTAATTTGCCAATTACCAAAGCAATGCTTCTAAAGGAGTCCGATTAGATTATAAACCCATGTCGTTCCCACATCTACCTCATTCCTGGTGGAAACTAGCGGGTCTTTAATATTTAGAAGCTAAGGAGAATTAGGACTTTAGTTAATCTTCACAAAATTTTCTCTGCCAGGCTACTTCAGAGCTCAAGGTTCAAGAAAGCAGATTCCACACTGCTGACATCGGTGTTCAGAACAGTTGGGGAAAGTAAATTAACTCCTGCATCTCAATCACGTCCAAAGGAGAGCACATTTTGCTCTCCCACAAGCCCTGAAAAATAAAAACTTATATGGGAAGGCCCATTCTGTCCTCCCTATATGCTTGGCCTCATGCTGATTCTAACAGTCTCATCTACTTACAAGCACACCTTTGCTCTCTGTGACTCTCTAAGCCTTGGTGGAAATATAATAGTAGCAGGTGTGAATTGAGGGAGAGGATTGCATTGCCCTTCTCATTTGGAGTCAGAAGTGAAGCTCCGGCTCATAAATATACATCGTTTGGTGGAATTAGAATGCAGCCGAGGGTTGAAATATTGAACATCCATGTGCACTCATACAGTGTGCAATATTGAATGTTTCCTCATAATTTTAGCATGACACTGGCATTTCCTTTGCTGTCTTGTGGAGCTTACAAGTTGATAACTTTGTTGAACCTCTTTTGACAAGCTCTGACTTTTGGCCTGTCCTGGTCTTTTATTTCATTTATGGTCTTCCCTGCTCTCCAAACAAACACACACACATTGTTTTGCATGAAAACTTATACAGGCACAGCATGACTATTATGGTTTCCATCTCTGGCTTCCTAAACCATGTGTTTACATGCAAACGTGCGTGATGTAGTGTGGTATCTGCAGGAAAAAGACTGATAGACTGCTCTCTGACATGAGGTGACTTAGATGTGTTGTTTGCATGTAAATGGGTCTCCGATGGAAACATTTTCTCATATGCCTAGCCTCAGCCCATAGACCACAGTCCCATTTCTTGACATTCTAATGCATAATTCTTACAAAAATGGAAAGAACTCAATTTAGCAAGCTCTGATCTGACTTCACACAACTAAGAGCACACAGGGTTTGGACACGGTGAGTTTGTATGATTTCTGTTTCAAATAATAAAGAAAAATTTCTTGAGCACCAAATCAGCATATTAGAATGATTTATGAATGATCATGTGACACTGAAGACTGGAGTAATGATGCTGAAAATTCAGCTTTGCCATTTAAAATATATTAAAATACAACATATTTCACAATATTACTGTTTTTACACTGTTTGAGATCAAATAAATGCCGCCTTAGTTAGCATAAGTAATATATAATATTACAGACCCCAACTTTTGCAGTGTAGTGTGTGTGTACTTTTAAAGTGCCCCTATTATGGATTTTTGAAAATTAACTTTCATACAGTGTGTAACAAAGCTGTATGTGAATGTAAACAGTCTGCAAGGTTGTAAAGCTGAAAGTGCATCATAAAGTTATTTTACCTCAAAAGAAAGAGTCAACTCTGAACCGCTTAAGCAAGTCGTTGGGACTTCGAATCTATTTTCGTGAAGTTCACACATCACAACGGACAGGGCATCTTGCTATAAGCTTGTTCGAGTGGATAACATGTAGTCAAGACTCTCTGCTGTGAAAGTAAATTCCAATTTATTTTCACTTCCAAAGGATGAGGCTGTGAAGTGGTTAAAATTCATCTATACCACGATACAACAGCAGTATAATCACAAACTTTTGCTGTGTTCCCTTCATTTTATTGACGAATGCTTCTTCAATCTCAGCGAGTTCAACGCGGTATTCGTAAAACGGTTGCCCTTGAAAGATGGGTCAGTACTCAGTTTGTTTGGACCAGCTTGCTCCTCCAGATCACAACCTGTAAGTATGATTAATTATTGATGTATTTATTCCCTACTGGTTGTTCAAAATATAAGAGTTTTGTGTTTTATATTGTGTAGGTCTCCAGCTAACTCAACTTATTACTGTCTTACTGAAATACTACTGTAAATCAGCTGTGGGCTGCAGTATTACCTAAAACTGTGTCTATTAATGCAGATTGTCTGTCCTTCTTACTACTTTGAGTAAAGATAAAGGATGGAGCAAGGTTTGTTTTGCAAATTTTAATGTTACATCAGTCATTCACGTTAGTGCTGAGCTAACCAGCACCCTTAATAATACAGTTAATACAGTTCCCGCTTGTGCACCGTAATAAATTAGAAATATACAATGGTTTCTTGATGGACGTACACTTGTTAATGCTGATGGTGAGGAATTACAGCTGCAACATCTCATAAGGTACCTCAAACTGAGTTGTGTATCACTGAGAAACGTCCTGCTCAAGTCATCTTTGCGATGGAGGTTCGGGTTGAATAACTAGTTTTTCTAATGTTACATCATCGAATCGGACTCGTGCTCGGATTGATGTTAAATTGACGTCATTGTTACTGTCTTTACAGTGTGTACAATTGCTGAGCTTTAGGAAGCCTCCGCACGGAGCTTAAGTAGTTATGGTAATGTGAGTTTGTTTCCGACGTGCGCTATAAGAGGTAGACCAATCACAACAGGCTGAGCCATCTGGCCAATCAGAGCAGAGTAGCCTCGAGGAAAGGAGAGATTTAGAGAGACTGATTCATCCAACGAGCCGTTTGAGAATCATTGAACACTGTGGTGATGTGTGTAATGTCACTCTCTGTTGTTTTCGCTCTTACAAGCATGTTCGTAGAGACGTATAGGATGCCAGTAGATGTTGATATCAGATAACTTTCCAACTTTATTTACACCTCATAGGCTCATACTCTCCGATCACATACAGGTGACTCACTCACATACACTGTTCATGTGTGCGTCGCCTTCTGATGTCATCACAGAATAAATGAAATGCTTATACATTACAATGTGCAATGTATAATATGAGAAAATGAAAGTGTTTTCTGACCTTTGATGCATGTAAACCTGTTGTTGGAGACCTCCAAAACTAAATTAAGAAACTTTAAAATAGCATAATAGGGGCACTTTAAGAATGTATTATTTCTCAGATAAACCTGCTCCTAAATTACATGTACAGACAAAGTAAATAATTTGTTCTTTTGAATTTTGTAAATTCATATCTTTGTAGCACAAAAATCTATATTCCGTGCGCTATTTCACATGCATATGTATGAGTGAGAATTGAGAAGTGGATCTGCTTCTTTAGACTGTGGAAGTGCCAGCACACTAACTCATGCCTCTCTCTCTCTCTTACTTCTTCTGTTTTACTTGTGTGAATCACAGTTGAATCGACAGTTTGTGACAAAAGGTAAAGGTGGGCTTGTGTGAGGACAAATGGTCAGTGTTGTGGCAATGCTGAAATTGTATCTTTGAGTTGAATACCTAACATACCAGGGATTAAAGCCGACTGATCTTGGTTGTGGGACCAAAGAAAACAACTCCATGCTGAGCAGTGTTGGTTTGAAGCAGAGAGAATAACCTCATTGAGAATCACAGCTTGGTACAGAACAGTTTCTCTCTCACTGGCCTCTATCTTGTCGCAGGTGGGGGGCACAAGCCAACATGGACAAAACTGAATGTCTCCCCATCTTTGCCTCCGAACAAATCTCAAGCCGGAACACATGCTGTCATAACCAAATCAGACAATCACCCATAGAGTGTAAGGAATGTTTGAAATGTGCATTTCAAAAAGCAGCCATGGGGTTTTTCTAACAAGGTGTTCTCAAATAATCAAGCTTTAATGTTCCCAACCCATAGGGAAATATGCAGTTAGATCTTTGTTTGCCGTTGAATAACGTAGAAACGCTCAACAATGACTCCCTGGTTATAGCCTGTAATTGCATCTTATTTTCGTTATGCCCTGTGCACAAGTAATGTCATTGCAGGTGCATTAATTAAAAATTATCAGAGTCAAATTTGTGCAACTGAAAGGCTAAATTTTAGTCACCTTGTGCTAGTTGGACCAACTTGCTCCTCAGAATCACAACCTATTATTAATAATTATACAGGTGTTCAAAATACGTAGTTTTGTGTTTTATATTGTGCAAGTTTCCGGCTAACCGTCTAACTCGCATTATTACTGTCTTACTGAAATAACCAGCTTGTGCTCATTACAGGGTACAGCCTGACCCCACTCATGGCATACTGTACCCTCCTAAAATGACTTGTCAGGTATGAGGGGAAAATGACTGTACATGAGTGATTTGCACTAAAAAAGACTGGTGAAAATACATTCACCAGACACATCCCTTCAACAGGTGAAAAACCTCCATAAACTCAATTTGGCTATGACATTGTTGGTAGGGGCCACATGTGATGGCAAATGACAGGTTAAAATTTTTATTTGTGCTGCATTCGGTTACACTGTGACGGTCATTATGACTATCAATGCAGATAAAAAAATGCATTCGCTTGATTTATCAGAATAAGGCTACAAATATGAACGTAAATGTGATTTAAAAAAGGTATGAGAGAATAGAAATAGAACCGTGAAAATGGCAGTTTTGTAGCCTTGGTACAAAATTAAAACTTAATAAATAAAGTTATTACATGCCTCTGGGGAATATTTAATTCTCATTGGTCATTTGTGGCATTCAGAGGTCAGATTTTTCTGATATATATAATAGTCGTTGTCCATGGCAACGCTGTGTAAGCACTCATCTCCCCTTGTTTTGTATAAGACAGCTAACACTTATTTCACTTCAGATCAATATTTCATGTACATGTTTTTATTTATAAGAAAGATATATTTGGTTTATTTTGTGATAATGACCAGATTATTGTTCGTTATCCTTTTCATGCATAACCCAAATAATTCTGAATATGAAAATTAGCGATGTTTTTTACACCCCAAAAGAAAAAAAGAAAAAGGCTGATTTTCATTCTTCTCACATCTCAAGCAGGTGCACCCGCATGCGGGGCATGTGGGCTACCTGAGGCGCGAGCAAATTCTCCTGAAGGAAATTCCAGTTGAATCATTCTCTGCCATTCACAAGGTTTAATTCGATTCGAAGGACTGTTTGTCAACTCATAACTCCCGTCAGCGCTTATATCTATCCGCTCGGACAGATGCTTGAGCCATAAGTCGCATGTATCGGTCAGTTGTCCCTCAGTGTGAATGAATGGTAGCGTCCAATCTCCCTCACACGCGCTCATTCAGTGCGCGCCTCTGTTTCGCGTAATCAAAGCAGAAGGTTGTAGAGACTCGCGATCTTTGCGTGTTTAGCCGTGTGAGCATTTTAAGACCGCGGGATCCCAACGGACGGCCATCGTCTAACTGACTCTCCATTCAGAGTTCATTAGATCTCTGCGTTAGGCATTTTATCCGTTGATTTTAAGTGTGATGCTATATACTTAAAGATAAAAGGAATTGACAGCTATCTAAGAAAAGTATTCACTCGTCGGCTTTGCGTTTGGAAGGTGCTCCCCGAGGGAAATAAAAGTTTCCTTCGGGAAATGAACAGTCTGTTCAGCGCAGGTAAGATCTTCCGTTTATATGTCAAGCTCTGCGCTTTTGCCAGTGCACGTCTATGTCCCCGACTGTTTTCTACACTTGTATGAATGCTGGAAATACAACTAAACAGCCGTGTCGGTTCACTGACAACTCCTTTTGAGCCTGACCCTGTCGTGCGATCTTAGTGCTGGTAATGTGGATCTTTCTCGCTGGTTTCATCATCCTCATCCTTATTATTTATTGTGCTTGAGCGAAATGCCAAAAGGACGCGCCGGCACTTTTTTTGTAGTTTACAATTGTCTCTGGCGCCCGGTGTGCAGTTTTGTCTGTTTTAAAGAGAAACATGATTGAGACAAGCTTACAGTCCGTGACAGTCCAGTTTATAAAGACCGCATACCGACACTGTCCATCTATGAGAGGCGCGCACTCGTCTCGCGGCGTGCTCGCGGTGGATCGTCTGACCCTCTGCACCTATTTCCCTTCCGGCTATTGACAGCGACGCATAAGGTCATGTACCATCAGCAGCTGGAGAACATGCAAGAAATGGCTAATGGTGTAGCCGCAATTAGTGTTTAATGCTCTGTTAAGGTCAGAAAAGGCACATACTTAGTGCTTCTGCTGGGGGAGGCAGCGTGTTATTGACACAATGTATAGCAAAATATTCAGTGTTTTTGCTCTCTTAGAAGGTTGACTATTTTGCCATTATGCACTTAAAGGGACAGTTCATCCAAAAAGGAAAATGCACAGCTCATTCACAACTCTCCAATCCTGTATGACTTTCTTGGTTGGCAGACACAGAAGCAATTCTGAATAGTGTATTTTCCATGTCAGGACAATTAATGGTTACTGTATATGTAAAAAAGAATGCAAAATCACTAAAGAATCATTCACTGTCCTAGCTTTCCATAGAGCATTAATTAGAATACATTAGATAAGTATTGACGTTGAATTTATGAACAGGCAATTGGGGGCATTAAAAATGGCAGAGAGCTGTCAGCCAGATGCTTTTTTAAAATTATTTTTTATTTTATTATACTGTAAGTGCTACAGGTACCACAAAAGTTGTTCCTCGTGTTTAAATTGTAGTGGAGTGTCAGATGGGTTAGTTCATCCTTACAATGAGAAGTTCCATATAGGCCTATATGGCATGTTTTGCATGTTTTGATGGTCTTAATGTGTGTTTGGACCTGGATTGTCCTGTGTTTGTGCTCTTTATACAGATAGATGGCTGTGATAGCAAAATGCAAGCATTCTTTTCATTCAACTTTGAAGTGATGCATTATGCACAGATGCAATTTAACACATTTTTCCTTCAGAATGTTCAGTTGTTATGGCATAAGAACTGATTTAATGTTAATGACACCAAGCTCCATCTTATGGTGACCAACCGTCTACGACTGGTGGTGTGAACAGGACACAATAGAGCCGGGGGCATCTTCCTATGCATTAAAGGCACAATATGTAAGATCTTTGGATTAAAATACCCAAAAACCACTACAACAATGTTATATATTTTTTGACTTGTGTACTGACATCATCCCAAATGTTTCCAAGAATGTTTAAATCCAGAGAAATAAGCAATTTTAACCAGGGCACGGAGCGTGTCTGTGCGTCGCCTATTAATGACATCATACCTGCGGTACCCTCGATTTCTGGTTTAATTTTGTAGAAACCATGGAAACACCAAAGACACTTTAATATATTATGTGTTTTATTAGACAGGTGATCAACTGTTTGGATACATTCATCGACAGAGAACTAATCATTGTTATATAGCTCAACACCATTAGTTTTATTGTTTAAATTTGGTTTTCATGATTTACAGCCATGTTTTATCATGCCTAATTTGATCTAGCTTACTGCAGTGCAACAAGTATCTCATAGTAGCCCCCGAGCGAACACACAGAGAAGCATTATAACATATCTTTCAACACACTCAAATAATGTATCTAATTTGATAAAACAGCGCTGCGTACGCATGACCAGAAAAGGCGTAATCGGTTGTCTGCGGCATAATAAAAGCTCCGTGAAATCCAGGCATCATCAAGCAACGCCTTTGTTTTGAATAAGCGACCTCTAGCAGCGAAAAATTACATATTGTGGCTTTAAGTGCTGACTGTCCAATTGCATCACTACAAGGTCTAATGAATCATCTCGTTCTCTCTCTGGTTTGCTTGTTCATGTTCTTTTTTGTCGTCTCAGAAGAAAGTGAAATGACTTTACCGAATGATTAGGAGTTATAGCTGTTATCTTATGCTATAGTATCTTACCGTTTTCTGGATGTCCCTACTGTGTGAAGACTTTTAAGTAAGTGAGTTAATGTACTTATTGATATTGCTTCACTATGATATGAAGTGGTCAGAAAAAAGATGGGAAAGATCAAGACATGGAAGCTCCCTGCCGGGCCTCTCGCTTTAATATCTTGCGCTATCTCCCCCTGATCCTTCCCTCCGCCTGGTCCCTCTCTCATGTACCGTATCTCTCAATTAGAGCTCAAAATCAAATAGATGCAGAGTGGAGATCAGCTGAGGGCGAGGAAGTGTGAATGTGTGATGCCTGAGCAGAATGAGTCAAATCTTCTTCAGTTTTCACAGATACAGACTAACAATCTGGCAAACTGCGTGTTTTGCTGTCCTCAAAAACCCACATGCAGTTTACTCATGTGAATTCACTGTTCAAATGAATGAAGATTGGACTGATTAACCCACAATCCAGTTGGCACCTGCCAGACCTCATCCTCTTGGTACCTGGTATGTGTGTGTGCAACAGAATATTTAGATGTAAGCAGTATATGTGTAGATAACTCTCAGCACACACACACTCTGAGCGGCTAAACAGCTTTAACGCTGGACAGCCGTGCATGTCATGCACAATCCCTCATCCTGGCCCAGTTGGCACAGTGTAACTCCAGTTAACATGGCAGAGCAAGCAGTGTAGAGCAGATCACACTTAGCAGTGCTCACTCTCTCTCGATTAGAGTGTGTGTGTTTGTTTGTGTGTGGCCTTAACCCCCTTTAGCTCACACACTGGCTCGTTGCCTTCTTTGGGCCGCAAGCAGCACGGCTCTCTCCACGAACTCCAAAATGAGAGCAGATGCTCAACTCAACCCGGCTCTGCTGAGCACCTTTGCTGAATGTTGACTCCTTCTGTTTGCATCCTCCTTTACCCTGAAGCCTTGCTTTGTCATTTTTCACGCTAAATGTAAAGTCATGTTGACAAACAGCAACAAATGTCCAACTTGTTCAAATATATGTTTTAGTCTCATATTTCCTGTTCTTCTAGGTCTGTAGTTTTAAGGGCACAAAACATCCAATAGTTACCACCAATATACACTCACCCATCTCCCCCCCCAGCATTGGGCACATTGAAATCACTTTGAGTGTAGCCTTAAAGGGATAGTTATCCCTAAAATGTACTTCACCCAAAGTATTTTTTCACCATCATGTAGTTTCGAACCAGCATCACTTTCTTTCTTCCTTCTGTGGAACACAAAAGAAGATATTTTGAAGAATGTTGGTACCAAACAGATTTGGTGACCATTGATTTCCATTGTATGGACAAAAAACAGAGACATTTCTCAATTTATTTTCCAAAAAAAATAATGCATGAGGGTGAGTAAATGATGACAGAATTTTCCATTTTGGGTCAAATATCCCTTTAAGGGCTGTGAGCAACATTCACACAATGCTATTTTTGGTTATATATATTTAAAATTGTATTTATCAAATTGATTTAATTATTTATTTATAATGATTACATTGTTTTCATCATCTTCTCTGCTTTCAGAAAATAATTTAGTCTAAGAAATGGAGTGTCAGCCTCTTTCATTCTTCTTTTTTTTTTCTATTCAAAGGGTTAGTTCACCCAAAAATGAACATTCTGTCATAATTTACTCACCCTCAAGTTGTTCTAAGCCTGTATGAATTTATTTCTTCTGTTGTACACAAAAGAAGATATTCTGAAGAATGTCAGTAACCAAACAGTTGATGGGGCCCCTTTGACTTCCATAGCATTTTTTTTTTCATACTATGGAAGTCAATGGGGCCCATCAACTGTTTGGTTAACCATAATCTTCAAAATATCTTCTGTTGTGTTCAGCAAAAGAAAGAAAGCCATACAGGCTTAGAACAACTTGAGAGTGAGTAAATGATGACAGAATTTTCATTTTTGAGTGAACTGTCCCTTTAAGTTTCCATACATTAAATTCTCTACACACTTTTTTAACTGTTACCAGATTTACCGGATTGCAGTGGCTTGCTAGTGTGTGTGTGTGTTATATGAACTATCTTCTGTCTTTTTATATGTGTGTACACAAAACTTCAGATCTGGGTTAGTGCTGACAGTATTTATTTATACCCACAGCGTCTACTACATTTGAGGACACACAAGAGCATCAGTCTTCATTACTGTCAACATAAGCCTGACTCTTTTCCACCAATTAGCACTGTTAGGCAAAACTCTAGTTCACGTTTGTGTGTGTGCACGTTTTTGTAAAAGTGTTTGTGTACGTATTGGCGCGGCTGATGTTGCGAAGTCCATTTGCAGTTATAAGAGCATCTGCATCATTATCAAGCCCCCCTCCCCAGTCCTGTGTCCTTCAGCCAGGTCCGTGGTGTGTGAAGGAGAGCTGAGAATGAGACCAGATAGATGGGGTGTGCGTCGGAGAATGGAGTGTTTGTCTGGGGTATGGAGATGCATTAATGGATGAACGAGTTTGTGTTCATGATTGGGGGGTCAGTATTTTGCCTCTTAACATGGCATAAACTGCCAGATTTAGAATGCTTCCTCTCACAGGAAGTGACAAAATGCTTCTGTGTGGTGTGTTGACACATTAGGTGTATGGCCTTTCCCCTGTCGAGCACTCTGACAGATGCAGACCGTGATTCCAGTCTTCAGCAGATTAAGAGATTACAGGGTTGGGGCGGAGTGTATAATAACCCTAATGCATCTAAAACCGCATTCACACACATGCAGCTGAGAACGTCAGAGTGCTGATGAATAATATCTGCCCTGTCACAAGCACCCTCTTCAGTATCTCTTTATAACACACCAAGTGTACAAGCTGATAGTTTAATTTTTAGTCAGACCGGGATAGATGCGGCTTACCTCAACTCAGCACAGCTCAGGTTGCTGTTGATAAGCTTTAACTAGGTGACGGTGTCAAATCCACGACCCAGACAGACTTACAAGCATGTAGGAGCTTGGAAGCAACTTTTAGTACAAGAATAGTCTATCTCGCACTCATTGCTGCAAAGCAGGATGGGATTGAGGCAGGAATGCACAGTAACAGGAGAGTTGCAGCTTTAACAGGGCACTCCGAAGTGGGCATCAGGGCGTAGTGTCTTAAAGATTATTTAAAGTCATAATCTATGTTTTGTGGCTTTTAGTTCATGTTTATTAGCTTTTGAAATATACACATTACAGTTTATAGAAATAACTTAAATAATTAAAATACTTTTATTCAACAAGTATGCCTTACATTCATTAAGTGACAGTAAAGACATTTATTATTGTTATTTATTAAAACATTACTGGTGTGCATCTTAAGACAAAACAATGCATCTGACATATTTTAAGATATATCAGTGTAAGTTTAATTCAGCTAAAACAACTTAAACATGCATTTTAGTCTAGGACTAGCTTAAGCCTTGTCTGTGAAACTGGGGGATAATGTTATAAAAGATTTCTCTTTAAAATAAATGACAGTGGAAATTCTATTCAATGTTGTACTCTATTCATTAGTAGTCCCACTGTTTCTTATGCATGGTTTAATGTATAATAAATAAACACATTCCTGTTCAGTCATGCAAGCTGTTGCGTGACTCCTGTCTAAAGCTAGCACATTTTTAGAATTATTGATGTATTTTTGTATGTTTACTTAAAAGGTTCACCCAAAAATGAAAATTCATCATTTACTCATGCCGTTCCAAACCCGTAAGACTTTCGTTCATCTTTGAAAACAAATGAAGTTATTTGAATGAAATCTGAGCGATTTCTGTCCCACCATTGACAGTCCATGCAACTGAAACTTTGACGCTTCAAAAAGTACATAAATGGAAAGTAAAACTAACCCATATGAATTGACTGATTTCGTCCAAATTTTCTGAAGAGACTCAATCGTTTTATATGATAAAAAGTGATTAAATAAACAAAAGTGATTAAATAAACTCTATATTTATACTGTTAAATTCATTAAATTAAAAAGTGTCTTTTACAGTTCTGTTTAAAGTGAATATTCATTATATTGGCTTTATAAGATAGATGATAAAACCTCAGAGCTCTATTTAAAAGATGAAATTCAGCAGCACAGCTGCTCTCTAGTAGTCGGTCTCCTACAGTGATTAGTGTAAAGGGACGAATAGAATACTAAAATAGGTGACACAGAAACCTGGGGTCACCGCTAAGGGTCTGCAGAGACCTCTTGCAGGTGATAACATCTGTGTTCGTCAGAGAGAAATCCTGAATTTCTCTCTGAAGGAAGGGAAGAATTTCTCTCTGAAGGAAGACCACCTGCCTATTCTTTAGCACTGCTGCAACAATGACCTGATGACACAAGACCAAACGTGATCTATTTTGGAAAATGCAAAGGAACATGTACCAACAGCAAACCTCCAGGGGAAAAAAGACCAACTACAGTAAGTCTGTAATCCCATTGGCCTCAATCCCATTTAAATGTGCTGTGATCTGAAAAAAGATATTAATGCATTTCAAGACAAGACTACACAAGAAGCAGAACTGAAGCAGAAATGAATGACTGTAAATACTTCCTGAATGCTGCCCGTTTGAGCATCTAAACAGTATACTTGGCTTAGGTTAGTGCAAATACAAGAGTTTACATGTTTGTTTTTAAAGGTGCTGTAAGCGATTGGAGACATTTTTACTTCATTCTGTCCACTGAATTACACCACCGCACCCTCCAAAGACATGTCAGCAAATCTGAACAT
Source organism: Rhinogobio ventralis (assembly GCA_039654625.1). NCBI lineage: Eukaryota > Metazoa > Chordata > Actinopteri > Cypriniformes > Gobionidae > Rhinogobio > Rhinogobio ventralis. Next base: position 15,473,006 of record CM077198.1, read on the forward strand.
GCAAACTGGAAGGAACTGCAACTGCCGAAAGTGAGCATCAGCATGCCCTACTTATTTAGAAGGGCAGAGCACTTAAAGTGACTACTCTGAAGAGTGCATATGATCCTTTACAAAAAAAAAGATTGCTACTTGAAGTGACCTGTTGTCTGTACTCTTTGCTAACAACCTTGTGAAGGGATTCAACTGCTTACTTTCATTTCAAATGACCCTTTAAATAGCGTCCAATTCCTGCACTGCCCTTCAAAGCAAATATGCATGTGTTTCTGATTCACAGTAGAAGTTTCTAGAAGTTATATAGCCTACAGTTGTTACATAGATGTATCTCTGATGTATCTGTCACATTTTATTCCAAAAAGAAAGAGATGCAATGGCTTTTTCCATATTTACCTGACTTGAGATACATGCACTTTGAAAGATGTAATGTGCAAACCATTTGTGGCAACCATCACGCAGAGAGCAATCTCGCTACTCACCGCTCCTCACTAATATCACAAGAGAGAGGAAAGAGAGGTCAGGCCCAATGATTTATGGCTGTGATGATGCATCCTGGCCCGGAATGATTAATCTCTGCTGGGAACACTTTCAGGAGTACAAGTTTAACCTCTGAACACCCTCTCCCCAAACACAAAAACACACATATTCTCTCGCTCATGTATGCGGTCATTTCCTGGGCGTTAGAGGAGAAAGATCTTACCTCCTACCTGGGCACATTTTGTATGTAATGACCTTCTGTTGGTGTGCCTCTGTACTTGTTTGTGGATCTGTGTGTGTGTGTGTATGCCACTTGTAGAGTACTCTTCTAAACCCTTCCACCTTTTTTACTTTTAACATATTTGTGACACACATCAGCAATAGCTGGAGTGAAACAGTTTTCTATTGATTATAGGTGCTAAAAGCATTTGTGATATGTACTGTAGTGCAAACTAAAGAGACATATTTAGGTAGAAAAATGGAAAGTACTGCTAGTTCAGACAAATGCTTTTAGCTTTCTGCAACCTTCTGCAAGCTTTCCTTTGAGTATGAATTTCCCCCAAAAAATGGCCAGATTATATTTCATTCTCAAATCAAGAGGGGGCGGGGGGAGGATTATAGTATCAAGATTATAGTATTTTGCAAGAACAATTTATTTGTGTATTTTTTAATGTATTTATTTTAGTGTAAATTAAATTAAAAGCGTCTTGATGTGTACAGTAGGTATAATTTACACTAAAAGTTTGGTTTGGTAAGATTTAACGTTTTCTCAATGTTTCTTGTGCTCACCATGACTACATTTATTTTGTCAAAAACAGTAATATTGTGAAATATTATTACAATTTAAAATAACTGTTTTCTGCTTAAATTAATTTTTAAATGTAATTTATTCCTGTGATATCAAAGCAGATTTTTCAGCATCATTACTCCAGTCTTCAGTGTCACATGATCCTTCAGAAATTATTCTAATATGATGATTTGATGGTCAAGAAACATTCCTGATTATCATCAATTTTGAAAACAGTTGTGCTGCTTAATTTTTTTTGATACTTCTTTTGGATTGTACAGGATTGTTTGAATAAGTTCAGCAATTATTTGAAATAGAAATATATTTTTAGAATTATTAATAAATTTGTTGCTTCTGATCAATTTTATGCATACTTAATCATACATTTCTTTAAAAACAAACTTTTGAACGGTTTGTGGCGTTTTTTGCAATTTATCTTGATAGGTATATATTATAACATTAAGATAAATAATATTTAAATATATTTAAATTAATTAATATTTAATATTACAGTTGCATTACAGTAGTGAAAGTTAGATTTTTATGCATTATGATAATGAATTATGAAAAACCCTAACCCATTTAATGTCACTCTATGCAAACAATCTTAATAAAATACAAAACATACTTTTCTTTCTTTTGAAATACACACATTTCCTGCCAGGTTTTGTGAAACTCCCTCTTGAACTGTCAGCGCTGCACAATCATTTTTATGTGTATTCATCTGTACACTATGCTTTGACTGCATTAGACAGTCAGCGGTTCTGTTGAAAGAAAAGACTTCCTGTTTAACACAAGAATCTGTACAGCTGCTATATCTGTACAGATCGTCATATCTCATTCATCTTGATTCTTTTACCAACCTTCAGCTCGTACAGGGCATCTCTGCTTGTGTGTGTGTGTGTGTGTGTGTGTGTGTGTGTGTGTGTGTGTGTGTGTTAGAAAGTGTGGCTAACAGCTCTCATCTCTTTCATTAATTATGCACGACAGGCTTGTGATGGTCCTGTTGCTGCAGTGCTTTATCAGACAGTGAAGGCCACAGTCACTGATGAGTGTTTGTCTGAATGCTCAAATAGTTTAAAGCAATGAATTTTGTTGCATTAATATATATATGATCTTTTTATCTTGCCACCAGTGGGTTGTGCATGTGTTTAATCCTGTGTGTGTGTGTGTGTGTGTGTGTGTCTGTGTGTGTGTTGTAACCTGGCTATCGGAAGAACATGTGACATGAAACCTCAGTCTGTGGTCAGTGTATGGAATCAAGCTGGCACAAGGCTTGACGTCGCAGACCAGATTACACTGATCTGGAAATGTTAGTTTGAAGAACATGCATGGTATGATTTAAAAACAGCCATTGTTGATTCTCACTGTTTTCAGAACAGCTCTTTTCCCCTCTCCTTTACAACCCTTTCCATATCCTCTCCTCCTTGGCAAAGGAATTTGTCTCTCATTCCCCTCATTACCAGCAGCATGTAAAAGCTGCCTAAACAAACCTAATTAGCTCATTAAGAACCAGTCTTAACTACCTCCTGGGCTTTGTTCACATGCTTCAGACTTCTAAATGTTGTGGCTGATTTACTCTTGTACCATGTGATTACTTTGCTGGGTTCATAGTATCTCCGATTGCATTGCCCCAGCGCCGCTCCTGAGTCCCGCGTACGATTCTCCGGCGCTCTCCTACTGAGAGCCTTCCATTACAGAACACACTGACGTTAAATAGGAGATTGGTATCATTAAATTTACATTAAGCGGGCAGTAAAATATTGATATAGAAGTGTGGAGCCGTTTGATTTTGGTGCGGAAAAGGTAAAGAGCATTTCAAATCAGAGATGAGTAGATGCGCAGCTGAATTTTAATGCTTCTATTACCACTGATGACAGTGCAGGTAAATTGTTTTTTTTTTCCCTCTCCCTGTTTCTAAGTCATTGGTTTTCAGTTTTCACACTGTGATTGTGATATCATCCGTTCTCCTGGGGAAAACACTGTTAAATGTTTGGTGATTGAGCTCGGCATGTACAGACTGGGCCGAAAGTGTACTTTATTGTCTGAGATGTTGCCTGGTTTTTAGCATGGGCGGGATAGAGACATTAAACTGTGGTGATCATGCGGGAGGTTCAAATCTGACTGGATTTTATATTCCGGCCTCTTATCTCTGCACTTTTACAATCAGTAAAAATACAATGAATGATATGTGGGTGGTTGACAGGTACACTATATTGCCAAAAGTATTGGGACACCACTCCAAATAATTGAATTCAGTTGTCCCAATCACTTTCTTGGCCAAAGGTGTATAACATCAAGCATCTAGGCATGCAGACTGTTTCTACGAACATTTGTGAAAGAATGGGTCTCTCTCAGGAGCTCAGTGAATTCAAGCGTAGTACCGTGATAGGTTGCCATCTGTGCAATAAGTCCATTCCTGAAATTTCCTCACTACTAAATATTCCACGGTCAACTGTTAGTGGTATTATAACAGAGTGGAAGCAATTGGAACAACAGCAACTCAGCCACGAAGTGGTAGGCCATGTAAAATCACAAAGCGGGGTCAGCACATGCTGAGTCAATAGCTACAGACCTCCAAACTTCGTGTGGCCTTCAGATTAGCTCAAGAACAGTGCGTAGAAAGCTTCATGGGATAGGTTTCCATGGCCGAGCAGCTGCATCTAAACCTTACATCACCAAGTGCAATGCAAAGAGTTGGATGCAGTAATGTAAAGCACGCCGCCACTGGACTGTGTGGAGACGTGTCTGGGTTTGGCGGATGCCAGGAGAACGGTACTTGCCTGACTGCATTGTGCCAAGTGTAAAGTTTGGTGGAGGGGGGATTATGGTGCGGTTGTTTTCCAGAGGTTGGGCTTGGCCCCATAGTTCCAGTGAAAGGAACTCTTAATGCTTCAGCGTACCAAGACATTTTGGACAATTTCATGCTCCCAACTTTGTGGGAACAGTTTGGGGTTGGCCCCTTCCTGTTCCAACATGACTGTGCACCAGTGCTCAAAGCAAGGTCCATAAAGACATGAATGAGCAAGTTTGGTGTGGAGGAACTTGATTGGCCTGCACAGAGTCCTGACCTCAACCTGATAGAACACCTTTGGAATGAATTAGAGTGGAGACTGCGAGCCAGGCCTTCTCGTCCAACATCAGTGTCTGACCTCACAAATGCGCTTCTAGAAGAATGGTCAAAAATTCCCATAAACACACTTCTAAACCTTGTGGAAAGCCTTCCCAGAAGAGTTGAAGCTGTTATAGCTGCAAAGGGTGGGCCAACTCCATATTAAACCCTATGGATTAAGAATGGGATGTCATTAAAGTTCATGTGCATGTAAAGGCAGGCATCACACAACTTTTTGGCAGTATAGTGTAGCATGGATGAAGAATTATTATTATTAATATTATTATTATTATTATTATAAAACAAAGATGCACTACAAATGAATATATGCTTCAATGGCATTTTTTCACTATCCCACCATCTTCTTTTAGATAAAATCCTGTGTAACCAGCATCACCAAACTGCATAAATTATTTTTTTCAAACAGTCAAAACAAATGCAGTACTGTGGGCTCGTCGAGATGCTCAAACAAATGGCTTAATTTTAAATACTTATGATTTACTTATAGCTCTCTGTTCATATGAAGCATTTTTATTCTGAATAAATTATATACTTCACCTTTAAATAGTCCTGTGGTAAGACACATTAGCTTTTAAAAGCACATTTGTGCCATGTAGTCGCTCAAGTAATATTAGGTTATAAAAACTGCATGTATAATCTTATTTATTATACAAGAATATGACAAAAGAAATGCTGTTCATTAAAATGCTGTTTAAATGAAACATAGCAAGTCACTGTTGATGCGGCTTGACATATGTCAACTTCCCTTGTACATTCACAGTAAGATAATCACTCGCATGTTAAATCACAGTGAGTGTAGCATCATGATTCTGACAAATCCTCTTTCAATATTTTGCATTTTTGTTCACACTTCTACCTCTCCGTCCAACAAACCTGACTCCATTAGCAAATTCAGGGATCTGGGAGAGGGATAGCAATAATCTTATCCAGTATGAAAACTATGTTATATCAGCGTAACCAGGCTGGATTGCTCTGTCGGGTAAAGAATAGATTAAATGTCTTAGCTGATTATAATCTGATCCACCCTAAGGCTGCGCTATTCATATTTGGTGTTTTCAGAAAGCGGTTGAAAGGTAAATCTGCAGAAAACACTTTAGCTTCCGTTCTGACACACAAACATTATATGATGTAATAGCATGAAGTAGCAGGCTACAGTTGATTCGCTGTGCAATGCCATCCATGTGTGTGTGTATTTGTAATATTTGTTCCTCAACAGCAGTGTTTAATCCTTGGGAGTTTAATTAAGTCGGCGCTGTAATTAAGTAGGCAGGTGCTAATTTGTCTTAAGTCTTCAGTTATTGGGTCAGTATGTGACAGTGTGAGTGCCGCAAGCTTGTTTTGGCATTGTGTGTTAGCCAAATCGCTCGAATGCACTTCTCATTGTCCAATCACGATGTGTTTATGTGGTATATTTTTTCACTGAGGTATTGATGGACAGAACTGTACTCTATTTGCATGTGTAGATAGAATATTACAAGCGATGGGCAGGCAGACTCCATTTAAAGCAACAGCTAGTCATTTGCACACAAAACAGCCACTTCTGCGAGGTTCCTATTGAATTTACATGCCAATCGATTTTGATATTTGCTGACAAGGGTGCTTTTTTAAGTACTTTGTGTCTCATAGCCAGCAGGTCATTTCGGCTGGCCTATAGATTGCACATGAAATAGGTCTTTGTGTTTGATGAGTCCACTGGCTTGCCCTGGGCTCACTTCTCGATGTGTGTGCGAGAACGATCTGTCTCAGCCGTAGGGACCCAGACTGGCTTCAGTGTGCTTATTGATCTATTACCCCTCAGAAGCCCCTCACGCTTTTACCCCGCAGACTTGCATGACACCAAGCCAAATCTCTGTCTCTCCTCTTTTGTATACATAAGTCGTCTCTCTTTCTCTCTCTCTCTCTCTCTCTCTCGCTCTCTCTCTCTCTCTCTCTCTCTCTCTCTCTCTCTCTGCCTTCGGGCTTTAGACTCCTGCTCTCTATGTTGGCCCTCTTACTGATGTAAATTGTCATGCTATTGGCTTGTTTATCTGTCGGTTTGGCTCTGAATGGAGTGTAAGTGACAGGTTTTACTCCGCGCTTTAGTGTGTGAAGAGAGCGCTTCAGATGGGTTGTGTTTTTTTTTTCCCTCCACAAGGAGCCACAAAATGAAGTGTCAACGTGGACCTGGGTTCCTGGAGGAAGTGATGTCGTGACATCACGCAGTTGACCTCCCCGTTGTGGCGCTGAACTGAAATTAAAAATTAATCTATAGTGTAAAGTCACCCAAGGTTAATGAATTATGAATCACTGCTAATCTGCACAGAATCAAACTGGAGGAATTCTTAATGCACATCTTTGTTAATTGTGTTTTAACATTGGCTGTGACAGTCGGGTCGACCCACCGGTGTTTATTCTCTCCTGTGAGCTCACCTTATAGTGACAGCTGATCTGCATTATAAATGCACTACATTACCTGAATAACCGCCAAATGACAAATTCACACATTTCTAAATGTGCTCACATAACCGCCACATGCAATGCAATTTTGTTAGAAAAAAAAAAGTGTTTGTTGTTGTGATTGGGTCTTAAAACTTATTTTCAATGTTAATTTCTCATATCCTGATATCATATATCATGACAATTCTTATTTTTTTATGGAATATTGCAGTATTTATTATAAATGATTAATCCGTCCACACCATTATCTTTTAAAAATTCATGTGCCCTACCTCGTAATCTTTAATCAAATTTACTTCCCCTCCCTCTTCCAATGACATCTCTTCCCTTCTCTGATGATGTGCTTACTTGTGCAAGGGTGGGACAACCTGTCACTCACATGAGATCACAGCAATAGCAAACCACAACCAACCAATCAATTCCCCATAGATAAAATCAAGTCTCATCCTCCTTTTTTTTTTTTTTTGGTTCGAGAAGCTGGATGCATGTCACAATAGAAAAGAAAAGATTATTGCAAATTCCATTTCATGCCATTGACATTCCCATTTTTCCTGGTCAGTTGTTCAGCTGCCGAACGTTGCCCTGGAATTATGGAACCTGGTTTCTGACATCTTTAAAGGGATAGTTCACCTGAATTTTTTATTTTTATTAATTTACTTACCCTCATGTCATTTCAAACCTGAACGACTTACTTTATTCTGTGGAACACACTGTGGTATTGTCCATTATTTATTATTTCTAAATGTTAATCAGGACTTTGTTGTGAGGTAAAGACAGGGTCAGGTTTATAGTGATATGTTAATCCTGCTGGTCTTTCAGTGCTAGATTAGGTCTGTTCCACCAGTGAGAGGAAGCTTTTCTCTCTGTACTCAGAAGCAGTTCCTCAATAGAATTACATGCACCCCAGCCTTCAGTCACACTGGTAAACTCAAAATGAAGTGTGAAAGTTCAACTCACATCCACTGCAGTCCCTTTCAGACACAGTAAAGCCTACACAAATGTGAAAAATGCATATGTGCACTAGGGCTGGTCTGAATACCATTTTTTGAGCTTCGAAGCTTATATGCTTTTATATGCTCTTATATGCTCAGAGAACGGACACTGCACTAGTGATACAAAGGTCTGTTACTTCCCATTACAAGCTCCTATATTTCGCAGTAGATTAAGTATAAGTATAAAATGTGCACGGCCGCACAATCATTCATTCACGGCCACACAGTGCACACGCATGTGACATGAGGGAAAATTTTCTCACCGCCACATCCCTAACGGGTTAAAAGGCTAATACATTTTGATTCTATTATTCTACTTTCCACAATGTCAAACGAACACAGCTTAACCCAAAATGCAAGCTCAGGAATGTGCTTCTTCCATAATAAGCTCATGGAGTTGTGCGCTCTAGACAGAGCAGGGAACACTTAGCCTAAGAAGAAACAAATATATTTAAGTATAACAAGGTTGGGTTCCTTAACTGTCCATCCTATTAAAAACGACTAGGCTATATAAGATAATTGTAAAAAAAAAAAATATATATATATATTTTATAGTGTAAACATTCAAGCGCGAATGAGAACCGTTTCGAGTGGGATGCCAGGTGTGCGAGAAAAAAACAACTACTAATATTCAAATCCCAAAATTGAAAATCTATTATCAACCCACCGAACGAATGTTTGAATATTCTGGTCCAGCCCTAATGTGCACGCATACTGTATGTTGTTGAGCTTGTTTTGTGAACAGTGGTGGGTGATAAGACTGGTCAGGGATTTGTCAGATTAACAGAGTTGTCTCCTTTGAGGGCAGAGAGCTTCTGTCAAACACACACACACATGGTTTTTATATTGTACAAACTGTATATTCTATCCCCTTACACTAACCCTACCCCCAAATCTACCCATCACACAAAACTGCATTTTTACATTTTCAATTTAAGTCCCCACAGTGACGCAAGTCCCCATGAATTAGTGTGCATTCATGGTAAAGTCCCCACCTGGATAGAAAAACATGTACACATATCACACACACATACATACACAAGTTTTCATGTTTTACTTTCCATAGGCATGATGATTTTTATACTGTACAGTGTACACACAGTATATTCCCTCCCCCTACACTAAACCTACCCATCACAGAAATGTATGCATTTTTACATTTTAATAAAACATTGTTTAGTATGTGTACTGATAATTTTAATTACAAAGATGTTCTCGTACACCACATTGTACATTATACAAATTTGTGTCCTCATAAATCATATAAACAAGCGCATACACACACACACACACACACACACAAACACACACACATTTTTTAGGGACATTCCATATAAATAATGCTTTTTATACTGTGTAAAACTGTATATTCTATCTATCAAATTTTTTTTTTACAATTTATAAACTGTTTTCGGGGACCAAAATGTTTCCCCACAAGGTCAGATTTCTGGTATTACTATCCTGAACAACACGTATACAAATGTCGTAGGATTCACACACACTTCCCAGAGTTCATAGCTCCTAGTGGATAAGTGTTTATCTTTATGTATTGCTCCCTTTTACTAGCAGTGGTTTGCTCATGCTTAATCATATGTGTTGCCCTTAAATAGCAGCTTTTTAAGTGAAGCATGAGGAATGATAATAAAATGAAAAATAAAAATAAATAAATACAATTTTAGAACATTAATTCAAAGAAACTGAATCCTGGTTACCATACAGTAGTTACTCATTCATTTCAATGGAGATTTTTTCAATAGATTTGGATTTTTGAGAAAAAAGCACTCAGAAGTACACTTGATTTTGATCACGGCCACCTGCAGTCATTCATTTGTATTTAATGGTCGCTAAACAGTATAATTGGTTGCTGGCAATTGATTTTCTATAAATGTGCTAGGATCATGTCTCTGCTGCACTATAAAACATTTACACCTATTTCAACGTAAAAACTTAAGTTCAGTTGCTGCCTTAATTTTTAAAGTAATCAAATTGGCTATACAAGTAATTTCAACTTTAAATTATATTAAAGCTGCAGTCCATAACTTTTTTTGGTTAAAAATGATCAGTGTTCAAAACCATCTCCTTACCTTAGCCCGATATTATGGATTTCCGCGGGAAATTTGAGCATGTCTTTGCGTCATTACGTCACGTCTGTATACATAAAGAAGGATTCCGCTAGTAGGCTATATCATGTGAGGATCTTATACAGTCTATATGGTGAGGATGCTGCAGGTGGTGGATCATTTATAGCCTTTTCTCACAGTAGTCAAATTCACCGGTAGTCAAAAGCAAAACATTAAACTGTACAGAAATATACACTTCTGCAGGTAACGCCCCAAAGTCTGGTTCAGTTGACTAGTGTGAGTTCAATTGCACTCGGGCACGGAACAAGGCAACCGTGCCTAGTGTGAGGGAAATTTTTTTTGAGTTTTGAGTGTCTCTTTTTAACCATAAAATAAAATGAACAAATCAATATTTCATGCTAATTTAAGGTGTATATTTATTTAGAATACATGTAATTTCAATGTAATAAGCTGCACATTGCGATCCTGTTAGGGTTTATTTTGCGATAGTGTGTATACGTGTCTGTATGTAAATTCAGATTAATTCACCCACTTTTTTTTACATTGATATTCAAGCATTATTTAAAGCAAATGTTTACATTTCTTTGAGATTTTAAAGTGAGAAAAAAAATAGAGAATCACAAATGTTGTACCAGCTAAATTGCCTCTGAAATTACATTGCTTTTAGCTGCACAGATGTTTTTTTTTTTGTTTTTTTTAGGATTCTGAGAGTTGTGTTGTGTTAGTCTGTGTGACATCACTATATGCATGATTGTTTTATTTTCTGTCTTTTTTATCAGTCGGAGGAAGAAGACAAACATTCGGTTCCTGTTCTCCCTTAATTCTTTGCTCCTCTAGATGTTGTAAGTAAGTTGATTTGCCTTTGCTCATATGTCACTACAGGCTTATTGGACCAGCTGGCCCGTCAGTCTGTGTGTGAGTGTGATCTGCTTTGGTGAGCTCTGCTGCAGCTGTCAGGCCGACGAGAGAAACCCTGCTGTCCACAATCACACCAGATCAGCTCAGACGTGTCCGGCCTCGCACCACACGGCTGCCGGGCTGCATTAATGTGGATGTGCCACAGGAGACACATGAAATGCTTTGCCACAGTAACAAACGTGTTTCCTTGGCAAGAGCATTTCAATAATGTGCAGAAGTAAGTTAGACAGCTCCAGGCTGTTGAACAGCATAGCTCAAAATAAACACAGGTATTACTATTTTTATGCCGTGTGCTGTGAAGGCGTAACCTATAAATCTCTTTGGAGCTTTTTAGATTGTTAGATTTTTATGGATGAACAATGTTCTGTGAAAGAACAGCGTTAGTGCGAGATTCTTGCATTCGTAGTCATACCTGAGTGTGTGTTTGTGAGTTGGTTCTGCTCTGTTTCTAAAGGATGTTGACAGCTGTGTGTATGAGTCAAGCGCTGCATTTAATTCTGCCTGTTTGCTGACATGAAAGCCTGCAGAGATGACCTTGCAGCCATATATTCAGGAACAGATGCACAAGAACAGAAGGCGGAGTTCATTTCTTTCTGGACCAATATATTTGCAGCCACATATATATAAAAATATATAATGTACAGGTCTGTTTTATATGCACCTTTCGTATCACCCCTGCTGATAGGGAAATTTATTTATTTATTTATTTGTTTGTTTGATGAACTAAGATAAAAGTACACAGGCAAAGAAGGGGAATGGGGTTAAAAAATAATTGTACTATTTATATATAAAAAAAAATATATATATATATATATATATATATATTGTTTTATTTTATTAGTATATTGTATAGAAAATGAATATTAATATTAACAATGTTAATACGGAGTGTCTATTTACACTAAGTGCAAATAGCACACCTCGTTGACAAGTTCTATTTACTCTAACTCCACCCAGCAATGCCTGGTTGGGCCACACAAGATTAAAAAAGATATGCAAGTTGTAATGTCTGCAGTGGCGTAGAGAGATTTTAATCTCATCGACCCGGGTTCGAATCCGACTTTTGCTGAACTCGCTATTCTCCCTTTTCCCATCACATAGCACATTGGAAAAGCATTTACTTTCAATAAAAATAAAGAAAATATTCTAAAAGTGAAAATAAAGTGCCTAATGACTGTTTAACAATAATAAGTATTTATTGGGATGGGTTAGGGGTAAGTGTAGGGAGGGCTTTTATTGTCCAATTGAGGCGGCATCCATTTAATAATTTTAATAAATATAATAATTTAATGTTATTATTGCATCCTGTTAATGTACAACGATACTGAGGTGCAAATAGTATGTATCTGCCAAAATAAAGTATAAATAGCATCTAATTACTATTTACACATATTGCAAAGAACTGCTACTTTTACATGGTGTAAATAGAATCTATCACTATTTTCACTTAGTGTAAATAGCATCTATCACTAAGAAAATATGCTATTTACACTTAGCCGCTGACATTTTAATATTAGGCTATGATAATTTATAATTGAATAATTTGGTGATAGACAGTCTCACTTTAAGTTCAGCTGAATATTCTGTTTCTCTTGGAAATACATCACTATGAAACCTTTCAAACACCATTTCCTGGCATCTTTAAGTTTGTCCAAGCTGGCTTTCATTTTCAAGGTGCTATTTCAAAGTCTGTATATGTGGATGGCAGATATTATTAACAAGGAGAATTAGCGGTATCCATTAACTACAGTATGAATGAGAATATGCCTTGGATGTTGGGCCATTTTTCGTGGCATAAAAATTTATATTCATTCAGATCAGCGCATGAGGTCATTTAGCCTGTACAGGTGCCATTTAAAATCTTGCATCAGCTTTCAGGGCTGCAGTCACTTGACAAGGTTAGATTTCCCCACAGTTCACCTCAGCCACACAGAAACAGAATGTGTAATTACCTTCACATGATGATGCTTATAGACCAGTTTCAATGCTACAAAAAAGTCTCTCAAGGTCTCCTTTTGCACACTGTAGTTGACTGTTGAAATAAAATATGTTTGCAGTTACAGTAAGTTGTTTGATTTAGAGACAGGCTCTGTAAAGAATAATACTGTTTAATTGAGGTAAGACTGAATGACACTGCTCAATCTTAAGGCAGTGCAGATTTAAAACTGTCAATAATTTAAAGCTTGTTTATAGATCTCGGATCATTAAACACTAAAGCATTTTACAGAGAGATCTTACAGGCTTGTACTTAAATACAGAGATTGTGTCAGGTGCACATGGAATGTTTGTTGTAGATGTGAGCTACTATTGAACATGTTTGTGGGGTGGAAGGGTACTGCATACGGAGCCGTTCGACAGGTGGATCTGTGCATTAATCTCTGCTGAGAAAGACTTTGGCTTGTAGCTGCATTTGCTTGGATCTCTATCTGGGACCTCTGACCACTGTAACACTTTGTGAGGATTGAGATGCAATCTATAATGAATGAGATGCAATCTATAATAAGACTTATTTGCATAGAAAGGAGGCATGTTTTCTTAAATAATTACAGAGCATCATTTTTTTAGTGTCTGTCTAAACTGGATTGTAGGTGCTTGGTAATAACACACAAGTTTTACATATTAAAGTGGCACAACTGTTTAGTTAATTCTAATAATTATTATTACTATTATTATTATTGTGGAATCTATAATAGTTTTTTTAGAATAAAATTGGTTTCACATTCAACCATTTGTGTTCATAGATTTAGTCACAAAAAGCAACCACACAGAAAAAGTGATACATGCATACAAGTATTGCTTGTTTGCTAATAACGGGATCTAAACGATGTCCCTTAAAGGAATGCCTAATCAATCAGCTGTCCAACACACAGAGAGAGCGGAACCAAAAGAGGACATGAAAGCCATTGATAAACTTACTAAATGAAAGTGACTGGTTGCTGTTTTACCAACGAACACAAAATATATATTTACCCTTGTAGGCATAATCTTGTTACATCTTTTCATACACATACATTGGCTTGGCTGTATTGATCTCTTATTACCCGCAAATTAGCAGAACTGCTATGCATGTATACTGGTAATTACTCTTTTATTAAGCCTTTGATATATGACCAATGGCGATCCATTTTCATAAGAAATGGACATTCTTCTGCCTGATGATTTTCAGGTTGAGAAACCAAGATGAACTGAAAAGGGAAAAAAAAGACGTGAAACAGAAAGGTGTTGGTTTAAATAAAAAAGGACATTTTTTTAATTCACTGGTGAGGATTACATGGTATAAAATATATAGCTATTTCATAGCTCACTTCTAAGAATTTGCATTCATCTGTGTTTGTTATTGTGCGTGCATGAGTGGTATGAATGTGGTTTATTAACATTACCTATCATAGTGGGCTATGTAACACAACTCATGTGATTGTAGGATCAAAGCATCTATACCGCAATACCTTTATTAAGCCCAAATCTCTGAATTTGACTTTTTATTCATTCCCCAGATGAGCTGCAATTTAATTTCCAAACAGGGCCCTCAGTGAACAGCATGGTACTCGCTTAAGTCGAGTGTGTTTCATTTGAGCAAAGTATGCTCTCACTTTTTCCATTGCTTTTCCTTCATTTGGATCAGAAGTTTATCTGACTGGATAGATGTCCTTTGTTTCCCTACATTAGCGTGTATTAGTCTTCCGGCGTGCTATTAAAGAGCAGTGTAATGTCATCAGAGACAGAATGGTGTATGTTTTGGGAATGTTTCACAGTGGCCGCTACTTGAATCTGCTCAAGAGCGCCTGTCTCTGACCACTGTGCATGTGGCATGCAAGAGGTGAGAAAAGCTAGCAGTAGTTACGAGTCTGGCATGTGCGCACGTGTGTGTGCTGTTTGGACTGAATAAACCTATTGAACAGGGACCCTTGTGATTTCATGTCATCCATAGCAAGCTGGGAAACATCTTGTGGGTCTTTGCTCTGAAGTCTCTGAATTCTCGACAGCACTGAGACCAGTCAAATAAACCTCATTCTGACTGCGTATCGGTGCTTTGTTAAGCCGTTTCATTTTCCAGTTTTCCTTATTTCTCTGCATACCAATGGCACGCCTGCTTCCCAACGGGTTAAGGATCCAATCTTCCAACTGCCGGGATCTCGTCAGGTCCGTGTGTGCCATTTGTTCTGTATGTGGGGAGACTTGCGCTCTGCTGGGTAGGATGTGCCATCCACAGTGTGCTGAAAAGGCTTCTTGCTGATTAAAATGATGATTTAGTAGATGGCGGTGAACTGATTCCCCGAATATGCCTCAAATGAAGTCTTTCAAATTAACTGCTCTCCCCTATCCATGTGAAGACTTATAAATAGGAGAACTTTTAAAGATGGGGAATGTCAATCAAACTGCACCCCGTCAAGAGAAAGCCTAATTATCTACAGGTACAAGGCTGATTTTTTTACCAGGACTACACAGATTAAAACTGAGGCCTTCTCTAGTTATCTGTCTACTACTTTGATTTATTACAAAGGCATCTTTCATGTAGGTCAATGGCATGATGAACATTCTTTTATTCTATTTTTTTTATTTAATTTTTATTTAATACATAAAATATAATTCATACATGCAATGATCTAAATACCTCTTCTATGCTGACAGCTTGTAATTTGGCTATGCTAGATTACATCTGTTATATTATATTGTTTCCTAATAAAAGTATATCATCCCTTTTCTGACAGTTTTTTTAGTGATGCTGCCCAAAATCTAATATACATATTTTAAAATGTAATGTTTATGAATTAGCAATTCATGATATTTTTTTTTAATACTAATAGAGTATAGCAACTAATAGAATATATAAATATGTCTTCACACCACATGACATTTTCATTGTCATTACATTGTGCCATCTTTTTTTTTTTTTTTTTTTGGTAAAAATCTATCTCTTACAGTATAAGAGATAGATTTTTTTAAATATTTTTCTTTTCCTTTATCATGGACTTATTTTTCATTGACCCATATAATTCTTCAAAGGCACTTTAAAGCAGAAGTTGGATCATTTTTAAATAAAGAGACAGGAACAGTCTTCACCAGGTTGTTTTACATGAATGACCATCATTTTTTTGCTTCTTATGTGTTCATGTAGGCTATATGTAGCAAGCCCTTCCAGCTGCCATTAATATATATGTGTAGATAATGAAAACAGGTCTGCAGAAAGGCCATCCATTTGATCAAGCAACTAATCAATGAAAGAATCATGTACACAGATCTGACATAAGATCAACATCAGGTAGTTGTGTGTGTTTGCATACATCTTGAGTCTGAACCTGCACTTGTATGAATATGGAGGGGCTTCTGTGAAGGTCAGCCACTCTCTGGAGTGTTTGATGGTTGTTACTGAGGCCTTTCCTTGCATTAACAAGGCCGTTTGGTGTGTATCCATATTGTTACAGCAGCGCAGGAGGTCATCCTTCAGGGACAAGACACCTGACAGCGGCACTGAGCTTTTAAAGCTAAGAGTATCTTCACTGACTATAAATATGTAAAGGTATCCCCATGTATCTCTGCTCATTACTCTCTCAAGTATTCAGTAAAATGCACCATTATTGCCTCAGAAGGTGATGGCTGTCTTCAGGTGAGAGTTGTTTTCTAACAGAGCAATAAAAATTGTTGTTTTAAAAGGCTGTTTTAAAGCAAAACAAGTTAAATTGGTGCCATGATGGTGTATTTTGCTGGTGTTCTAGTAGGCTGTGTGGAATTGTTCTGACTTTGGGCGAACGAGGTGGATCTGACATACAGTCTTATTACAGGGGGGTTGGCAGTGTTGCGAGTGGTGTCATCAATTATGAAGAGCTTGTGTGGTGTCTAAGTGTGGGGCTTATGAATAAAGCAGTGTGTTTTTTGTTTATCCCACAGGATTAGATGTGCTGACTGAGGTCAGGCTCTCTCTGGGGCTTTGGGTCACCAGAGTATAAACATCAGAGAGGAAAGCAGCCAGACCACTAGGATCAGGTGGGACGGAAGGGGTGATTTTCCTTAGGACACACTGATCCTCCTCCTGAATGCTAGTTCTTGTTGTGCAATCCAACACTCTGTGCAATCTCTCTCTCTGCCTTCCACTTCGCCTCTCCTCTGTCTTCACCTTCTGTTTCAGCACTTATTTTCTATACTTTCAACCTCAGTATGGAAACAACTGACCTGTCGCAATGGTTAATTTATCTTGATAAGCGGTCATTGTCAGATTTTTAAACGAGATGGCTTTCTTCTTTTTTTGAGGGGGTTTGGCATCACAAAGGTTTCCAAGTGGACTGTTAAAGAACATGACACACGTGTCTCCCGGAAATTTTGTAGAATCAGATGGCAACTTTGAAACTCCTGAAGTGTTTCCAATTTTGTGTGCCATATGCATCAGACGTTCAGCCAATGGTCTATGGCTGTGACATCTGAGGCTGAGACTTCTTTTTACTTTACTTTTCACTGTTTTTTTTCCCATCTCTGTCTTAAGGTGATGATACACAGGGAAACTTTTTGAGCAATGTTGCTGAGCAATGTTGCTGGGCAATGTTGCCATCAACGGGCAACCAGGTGAGACACAGGGCCCATGACCAATCTAGAGTATCCAGATAGAAATTTGTTGCCCGTTCTCAATGGGAAAGTGCCAAAGCAGCATAACTCAGCAACATTGCTCAAAAAGTTGCCCTGTGTATCATCACCTTTAGACTCTTATTTGTCATTGACCCAGCTACTAGCTTAAAGTAGATTTTTTTTCAACAGGATGCACTGTAAATCCTGTAAAGCTCTGTAGGTTGGTTAGTATAATGGTTAGTTGTCTCCTACACCACCTCTATACCCCACCTGCATGTTCATTTGAGATTTTAAAATATGATGATGAATTCAGCTACCAGCAAACCTTTAACCATATTCAAACAGAATCTGCACAGAAAATATGAAATAAGTGTTCAGATTCCATGACTCAACTTCTCCTGCCTGCTCGGTTCACACAATCATTTTCTCTTCTTTCTCTTTCTCTCTTTTTTTTCCCTTTAGTGTCATGTTGAGTTCATGGCTCATACATTTATACAGTCATGGCCTGACCTTTTCTTGTTCTGTGTGCCCCATTTACTATTGTTATCCTTCACAAGAACGCCCTCTCACTCACACTGATGCAAGAGTGCAAGCATGCTTTAGGTTCCTAGCTTGCAACAGACCCCTAATCTATTGCATAGGCAAGATAAAGTCCCTCAGGCAGGGGCACTATTCCCCACTGTAAGTATAATGAGCTCCAATCTGTCTGTTTGAGCCTTAGCAAGAGGGGTAGTTGCTTAGGGGCCCTGAGAGAGATGGGCTCTGCGATGTAGACTCTGCTAAGGGCTACACCGTCCTAGCGCTTCTGTAATTGTCTGAAGTTGAGGGGTGAGGGCTGGCGAGGGGAGCGGTCTAATTGTTTCACTGTTTAACTGACTGACTCCATCAATATCTATTAGGACTTTGGATTACAGGTGCAGGGCTGCTTAATTCACTTGGTTGGGGTTTTATCTAGCCTGGTGTTATAACATTATCATTCAGTGGAGAGTGTCTGTTTTTTTATTCTGTTGCTGCTAACACATCCCCAGCGTCTTCACTCTTCCTCTCTCCGTCCTTTGATGAGCTGCTTTTTAGTCTTTTTTTTATAATCTCTCTCCATTTGAGGTGAGCTGAATACACTCTCAGGTTATGCTGGGATATTTGACACCATCAACTTAACTGTGTGCTGTATGCCTACAAGTTGACTTGTAAAAGAGTTTGGCTTGATGATACACATTTAAAAATAAATATTCCACAAGGATAACACAGCCTGAAGGCATTGGAGAATCTTTTTATTTTACACGTAAAGTTTTACAAAATTCTGTATGACTTTCTTCTGCAGAACACAACAGATATTTTGAAGAATGTTGGGTTTCCATATTGTATGGGGACATTCCATATACATAATGATTTTATACTGTACAAACTGTATATTCTATCCCACTACACTAACCCTACCCATAGCAGAACACTTTCTGAATTTTTACATTTCAGAAAACATGAGTATGATTTATAAGCTGTTCTTTTCATGGGGACCAAAATATGTCCCGTCCCCATTTTGTCCCCATAACGTAGGGAATACCTGAACCACACACACACTTCTTTAAGGTTAGCATCTGCATATCTCTGTTTCTCTCCACGGTGTCCGTAGGTGCTTTGAGGGCTGATTGGCTGATTGGATTATCTTCAGAGAAGCAGAAATGAACCTGGGTTGTCATAGCAATCAGGAAGTTCCAGTAGTCTCATGTTATTTCACACCTTGTTTAAATTACCATTTTAAGGGATTGGTCTTAATGGTGTTCTTCCTCAAACAGAAGACAGAGTGAGGAGCTTTATTAATTTACCTGCCGTGGGTATGGAGAGGGCCACCAGAATGACAGGTATTTTAATACAGTCTTGGGTGAGAGTACGTTTGTGTGTGTGTGTGTGTGTGTGTGTGTTGGTGTGTGTGTCACATTAAGCCACACAGTGTGGGAGTGTGAACATATCAACACTCTTTCAATATGTTCGTTCTTTATTTCGTTCTATCTTTACATATATATATACTCACCTAAAGGATTATTAGGAACACCATACTAATACTGTGTTTGACCCCCTTTCGCCTTCAGAACTGCCTTAATTCTACGTGGCATTGATTCAACAAGGTGCTGAAAGCATTCTTTAGAAATGTTGGCCCATATTGATAGGATAGCATCTTGCAGTTGATGGAGATTTGTGGGATGCACATCCAGGGCACGAAGCTCCCGTTCCACCACATCCCAAAGATGCTCTATTGGGTTGAGATCTGGTGACTGTGGGGGCCATTTTAGTACAGTGAACTCATTGTCATGTTCAAGAAACCAATTTGAAATGATTCGAGCTTTGTGACATGGTGCATTATTCTGCTGGAAGTAGCCATCAGAGGATGGGTACATGGTGGTCATAAAGGGATGGACATGGTCAGAAACAATGCTCAGGTAGGCCGTGGCATTTAAACGATGCCCAATTGGCACTAAGGGGCCTAAAGTGTGCCAAGAAAACATCCCCCACACCATTACACCACCACCACCAACCTGCACAGTGGTAACAAGGCATGATGGATCCATGTTCTCATTCTGTTTACGCCAAATTCTGACTCTACCATCTGAATGTCTCAACAGAAATCGAGACTCATCAGACCAGGCAACATTTTTCCAGTCTTCAACTGTCCAATTTTGGTGAGCTCGTGCAAATTGTAGCCTCTTTTTCCTATTTGTAGTGGAGATGAGTGGTACCCGGTGGGGTCTTCTGCTGTTGTAGCCCATCCGCCTCAAGGTTGTGCGTGTTGTGGCTTCACAAATGCTTTGCTGCATACCTCGGTTGTAACGAGTGGTTATTTCAGTCAAAGTTGCTCTTCTATCAGCTTGAATCAGTCAGCCCATTCTCCTCTGACCTCTAGCATCAACAAGGCATTTTCGCCCACAGGACTGCTGCATACTGGATGTTTTTCCCTTTTCACACCATTCTTTGTAAACTCTAGAAATGGTTGTGCGTGAAAATCCCAGTAACTGAGCAGATTGTGAAATACTCAGACCGGCCCGTCTGGCACCAACAACCATACCACGCTCAAAATTGCTTAAATCACCTTTCTTTCCCATTCTGACATTCATTTCGGAGTTCAGGAGATTGTCTTGACCAGGACCACACCCCTAAATGCATTGAAGCAACTGCCATGTGATTGGTTGATTAGATAATTGCATTAATGAGAAATTGAACAGGTGTTCCTAATAATCCTTTAGGTGAGTGTGTATATGTGTGTGTGTGTATATATATATATATATATATATATATATATATATATCTCAGTATAGCAAATCATCATATTAGAATAAAGTTCTGAAGGATAATGTGACACTGAAGACTGGAGTAATGATGGTGAAAAATCAGCTTTGCCATCACAGGAATTAATTAAATAAAAATATATATTAAAATAGAAATCATTTAAATTTTAATATTGCTGTATTTACTGTATTTTTGATCAGATAAATGCAGGTGATCATAAGATTGAGCTCTTTTCAAAAACATTAAACAATCTTGCCAACCCCAAACTTTTGAACGGTAATGTTAAATCTTAAAGCATTTTCTACTGCATTGTTGTCTGAATTGAGAATTTATCTCTCAATCCATAATTATATACACATTATCTATGATCTGAAATGACTTTTTTAGAAACTAATAATAACTCTTAGCTTATTTCTGTTGTTCTTTCTAGGTAGCAGAAGGTGACATCCTGAATGTTTAGTTGTACACCTGCCTTTATTCACTATCTAGAAATGCCCATTGGCCCTTTAGGTAGGAAAACAGAAGATACAGTCAATATTTCTGCTTTAATTTCCCCCTACATCTTCTCGCTTTCTGTTTTGTCTTTGATGGCGTACTACCCCCATCCCCATCATCTTGTTTCGGACCACGCTTATCCCCTTCTTCTCCTCCTAAGATGACAAACCCCTGCAGCTTTCTATGCTGTATTTGGGGAAAAGCTTTTGAAAGCCTGGTGAACTAATAGAAGTGTTTATAAAGAGACATGCTGTGTTTTTTTTCCCACTCTTGACTGTTCTCTTGTTGGTTACGGGGGGGAAGATGTTGCAGCAAAAGCTCTTAGGCTGCTTTTTCTCTGCCGCAGCCTGAGGTACAAGAGAGAGAAAGAGAGAGAGAGAGTGGGTGTCTATGTCTTGACTGTGACTCACCAGAGTGCTTTCATTCCCTGTAGTCTGACTCTCCTGTGAATGCCATCAAGCATGTTGTGTCAAAAAATGGACTGCAGATTGTAAAATATAAGCTGGTGCAGAACTGATGGAGAATAACTGCCTTAGTCATGTGGCCACATCTTTTTTTTTTTTGCAAAGCATTGAGCGACACGTGGACAGGAAGACTTGTCAGGTAGTCCACCGTTGAATGAAGGTTACCGGCAACATCTTTTGTGTTGAAAATGAGCCTAGGCAAACTTAGGCCAATTAGTAACTCATAGCTCCAGTCGAGCGTGAATATCATATCAGTCATTCCACGAGTGAAGTTCTTCTCCATTCAACAAACATCAGTGACATGGCCTTTTACTGTGGGTTAAAATTCTGTATGCTAATTTGCACAATGCCCCAAAAGTCACGGCACTTTTAAAACAGGAGTTGACTGACAAGGCAAAATGATCCGAATCAGCTTTTTTAATTAAACAGAGTCAAAAGGCTGCTCAGCATCGAGTTTCCAGGGGTGAGGAGAGATATTGACAAACTCTCCATAAATGTCATACTTGCAGACGTGTTTTGATGTTCTATGAATTATAAATGTTTTCAGGTTAAATAATTCTTCGAAGGGCAGAGAGAAAGAGAGCATGAGTGATATAAATACAAAAAAAAAAGGTGCATTAGCATACAGTAAACTGTGTCGATCTCTCTCTCGCTCTGTGGCCTGTCTTTTATTTACAGCCTGTGGCAGTTCTCACTCTCCATCAACCCAATTAGACGAAGTGTGGGTAGTGTGACCCCTGGTGCCGCAGGGTCACCGGCGAAGCAATGGAGACGCTTGCTTTGTGTAGCTACGAGCCAGCCTTGTTAGTATTGCAGACATCAAAGAGCCTACACTAGCCAATCTTCAGTGCAGCAGCTTTCACTACCTTTGGGACCCGGCTCTATGAATGCAGATACACGAGCAGTGGAAAGGTTTTGATTGCTGTTTCTATAGGTAATAGACTGTCAGGTCTCGGGGTTGACGTGAGATCACAGACTGAATCATTCAGCTTGGTTGATGTCTGTAACAGTTAGTTTGATTCTGTTCTTATGTACGATTCATGATAAGGTCAGCCTAAACATATTGAATAAAGGCCTACATGTGAGATAAATTTGCAATTAATTGCAAGATCTTGCAGCAAAAAAAAAAAAAAACTGTAATGTTGTGGATTTATTCAAACAGTCCTACATTATTTTGATAGCATGAAATCAAATTGACCCTTTTGCTAACAATTATAAATGTCGAGCATTTGTTGAGCAGTATTCATCAGTGTACATTATTCTGAAAAGAGAGAGAGAGAGAAAAAAAAGTTTGTTTTGTCATAGCCTGCTGGGTAATACATATGCTCTCCCATGATGTGTTGTGGTACTTGTGTGGGCAAACGGATTTTGAATCCTAACTTAGATTTTGTCTACTGCCCTGTACATTTAAAGGCAAAACACCCATAAACATTATAAAATGAAAATCACTTTCTCCAACTCTGAAATTACTTGTCTGTTGACATAAGAAAAGCAGTTGGAGAAAAACTATATTAATAGAGTGCTGCAGGAATGAGTCTTAAAATCTGGAAACTTCTTTGGTTAAATTACTGAAATAAGGTCTGTGGTTAACACAAGCTCAGGGTAATTTCATTTTATTTTACAAAATGAGAAACTGTAATGCCCTGCTTTTTAGCTTTTACATGTCTTGGGAAATGGCGGTTGCTAGCAAGTGGCTAAATGGGGCTAAAGAAGTTGTGTGAGAAATTAAAGTCATCCCTACTGCTATTTAGGGGTCTAATGGTTAGAGAGTCAGACTGGTAACCCGAAGGTTGCGGGTTCGATTCTCAGTTCTTGCAGGAAAATGTAGGGTGGGGACTTTTCCATCCTCAATACCCACGACTGAAGCACCCAACCCCCAATCACTCCCCGGGCACCACAGCAAATGGCTGCCCACTGTTCCAGTGTCCATGATTTGCAGTGTGTGTGTGTTCACTATCACTGCTCCTAATGTGTGTGCACTGTGGGTTACCATACTTTGCCTTCATGTCACATCACATATATTTGAGTGAAACGGTTTCTTAAACAAGAAAATTATAAGGCGGGACTGGGACTTTTTTTTTTTTAATCCGAAATTGAATGGATCATGGGATCATTGTTGTTTGCTACTTGCTGTGGTCTCATGGGAGATATCATGATGGGTACAATCATGTCCTGTCTTATAGTATTTTTCAGCTGAATATGTTCATTTGTAAGTATTGAATTTAAATTGTGATATCAAATGCCATTGTTTACTGTCCCTAATCATCAAGCTCACATTTTATGAACATACTGTACCTTTAAAACACAAAACAAGTGTTTCTTTCTAATGCAATACTTTAGTCTACACTAATCATCTACAATATGCCAGGATGAAGCAAACTAATCAAATTGTTTATTGTTGCAATTAGGAATGCTAAGTCATCATCATTTTGTTACAGGCATGTCTTACAGTGTGTTTGCAAGATGACATCCAGACACCAAGGCCACGTTCACATAGCAGCAGAATACGTCCCGTATTTAAGTCCTTAATACAGTTATGTTCACACACAGTTCAGTTATTTACAGGAGTGACAACCACCCGTTTATTTTCAGGACTCACAACCGCATTCTCAGAAAACCCACACTGTGTAAACGGAACTGGTCTGGTCATATAGTGCGTCATAGGTCACATTTAGGTCTTGATGCCAAATTCAGATTTTTTGACTATATCGGATTTTTTTGACATCCCGCTTACATCATCTTGTAAAAGTGACCCATATCTGATATCTGCATGTTTGTGTGCATTTTATTTTGTGATTTTCACTGGATTAAATAGAGTCTCCACAAAGGGACTGAAGCGCGCATCTATGCACAAGGATCACTCAGGATGATTTCAAAAGCAACACATTTCTGCTCCAGATCGCATCTTATTTAGCACAAACGAACGAAAAGTTAATACTCTGCTAGTCAACTAAAGATGTTTAATTTCTTATAGATATATCGGTACCGCAAAATGTTTCAAAAAGCCACTTTTTTCAATGACGTATGACTCGCATTGATTGAATATCCAATCTGTCCGCTCACATGGCAGACACAAATGCACGTATCCGATTCATATCAGATTTATTTCCACATATGAATGAAGCCTGAAACCGATCTGAGAATATCGCCACATTGTCTGCTTATTCAGCATAATCGGGTTAAGAACGTGCATGTAAACATGCTCACATTTTCCCTGAAAGTGAAAGCAAAAACTTACCAAGCTTTCGGCATCTGTCAGTGCATTAACTCTCAGAGGCGGCGATAAATCTACCTCAACATAAGCTGATAACAATAGCCTGATAATGGTGCTTTTGATTTTCACAGATGACTGATTTGTGCTTTGTTCGAACAAAGACTGTTATTAGTGTTTTAGTGTTATTAGTGTCATTAAATGTTTTGTTAATGTGCTATGGAAAAAAAATGCTGACGAACAATGAAGCCATTTTCATCTTGGCTTAAAAAACTGTATAAGAATGATGTGTCTCTTTTATAACACGCACTCTTGACAATTTGTGAATAAATCACCTTGCAATTCGATATGGGATGTAGTTTTGTGGTCGTTTTTAAAAACATTTTTGGTAACGCTTTAGATTACAGCCCGGAAAGTACTGCGTAAGTAAAGCGAATGTACAGCGTAACTTTCAGTAATTATAGTGTAACTATAAAGTAAGTACGTGTAGGTATAAGGGAACAATATGTAATATTTGGGGAATAAAGGGGTAACTATCAGGAAAATTAACAAATTATTTATACTGTAAGTATTTTAATTAAGGGGTAATTATCCATGTAGTTACAGGGTAAGTGTGAATCTATGGGCTGTAAATTAAAGTGGTGTTTGTTCCCCTCTTGTTTCATGTAGTTACAGGGTAAGTACAATAAAAACACGTATACAATCTGATATCACTCGGAAATCTTTATTTGATAAAAACTTTTTAAAAACAGATTTACACTTATTCGTTTATCTTGCTTGGCTTCTCCTCCTCTTGTTCCTCTTCTTATTCGTTCTTGCCACAGATGAATCTTAAGAAGGAATCCTATGTTTCTAGCTATTCTGTATTATGTATTTAAAGAAAATACAGTGCACCCAGATATGTCCTCACCGTTTACTCATCTTTTACCCTCATGCCATCCGAGATGTATACGACTTTCTTCAGATGAACACAGAAAAATAAATAATCTCTGATAATGAAAACTCATTTGGGTTCCTAAAAGTTGAAGCATCAAACAGCACATACAGCAATAACTACAGCAATACATACTGCGTGAATGAGAGGGTTGAATTCACGCTTTACGTAACTTGAAGCGTGACTGGTCACGTGGATGTCGGATGCCGTCTGTTTTTATTTACATTTTTTTTTTATTAATGCTCACAACAGTAAACAAACAATAACATAATATATGATAACAGCAATGAGAAACAAACAAGAATAAAAGACAGAGACGCCAGAGAGACAGAGTCGCCACTTGCGCGAGAACGTCATGAAAGCTTGAAGCTTCTTTACTCACGCACGCGCTGGTAACAGTTGGTCGGATGTGAAAAGATTAGTAAATTATGAGATCATTTCTGGATGTACTTTTTCTTTTAATAAATAATAATACAGAATATCAAAAGACATGGGATTGCTCTTAAGATCCATCAGTGGAAATAACGAAAAAGAAGAAGAGGAACAAGAGGAGGAGAAGCCAAGCAAGAGAAACAAAAAAGGGACAAAACGTGCCACTTTCTGTCAGGACGTTATTATTTGAAATGAAAAGTTTATTTAAAAAAAAAAAAAAAAGAATAAGAAGTGTCATAAATCTGTTTTGAATTAAGTTTTCTCTCATTAAATGTTTCCGAGTGATATCAGATTTTGTATGTGTTTTTTATTGTACTTACCCTGTAACTACATTAAACTATTAACAGCCCGCAGATTCATACTTACCCTGTAACTACATGAAATAACAAGCACCACTTACCCTGTAACTACATGGATAATTTACCCCTTAATTAAAAAATACTTTCAGTAAATAATTTGCTAATTTTCCTGATCATTACCCCTTTATTCCCCAAATATTACATATTGTTCCCTTATAACTACACGTACTTACTTTATAGTTACACTATAATTACTGAAAGTTACGCTGTAAATTCGCTTTAGTTACACAGTACTTTCCGGGCTGTAATCTAAAGCGGAGTCCTGAATCCTCATACGCATGTGTCAGTGTGGTTATGAAATTAGGGAAGGCAAATGAATTGTGGGTCCTAATATTTATTTAATAAACTACTAGCCATATAATAATAATAATAAAAATAATAATAATTAAAGACATTAATGGGAAACTCTGGCTATCGTCAATAGACGATACTGTCGGCACAACCCTAGTTGGATGAGCCCTTCTTTGCTTCCTGTAAGGTTTTGGAGTCAATAAACACTACATCTGTACCACATTAAGAATAAGAGATGTTACACATCTTTCAGCCACAAGGATGTTCCCAACCATAAACAAGAAGCTGTTAGACAGTCTGTTTGTCTGTGTGCCGCAGGCCCTTGAGCCCAGTAAAAGAGCATGTCTCATCAAGCCAGCATCACTTACTGCAGCGATAAGTGTTCTACCTCACACAGACAAGCAGCAAAGATGCTTCTGTATAATATTTCCCTCATTCCTCGAATCCCTTCGTCTGTAGCGGAGGCCGCTGTGGATGTTTGTTTATTTGTGTGTGGAGGTTTCTAGTTGAGTGGTGCGACGGCGCAGCGCTTGTGGTCTGCTCTCCAGGCCTGCTGTCACTCAGAGGGAAACAGAACCCGTGACCCATAAAGCCCACAGGTTCTGAGAGGAGTGTAACTAATGGATGCCTCTTAGAGAAAGGATGCCCGCGGAGCTGCACACTCTACAGCCACAGGGCAGAGAACGAGACAGAGGGATGAAGTATGTTATAAACATAGGTGCTGTGAAATGGTAAGAGGGGTCAGGAGGTATCGAAAAAGAGAAGAGTGAGCAGAAAATAAAGGCAAGTGGGGAGAAGTTGGAGAAAGTCAGATAAAAAGAGACAAAATGGAAGCTCTGGAAGGACATGGATTCCCAGAGGTGTTGGTCTTTGCATGATTAGATGTATACTCTTCTATCAGGGTTAAGCAGTTTGTGAACGGTGCAGTGTGTTTGACTAAATTATCAGAACTGACCCTTACTAGTGTAATAATGTTACAAATGTATTTATTTATTTATTTAAACTGTCCACAAAACAGATATGGCACACCTGTGATAGGTCAAATGTTGTTTCATGTATTTTATTTAAAAAATGTAACTGGCTACTAAACTGTTTATTCACTGCATTATTTCATTTGTCCTTGTGACATTTGCAGCAAACATGTTTGCCATCATTTGTATCACTCACCACATAATATACAATCTTTTAGTTGAATGCCAGCTCGCAAAAAAAATAAATAAATAATAAAATTCAAATATCAAATATTAATCACAGTTTTGTTCTTTTCAGTGGGATAATGCCAAGTATGTTCCGCTAATTAAAGTTATTGAGATATATAATGATAGAAGAAGAAAAAAACTTTGCTTTCACCCTTCTGTATAGACAAAGTGCACCAATGATCTTTCCTTTAGTATATCATGAAGGAATTGAAAAAGGAGAAAAAAAGAGACTGGGAATTTGGAGTGGTTGTGTTTGTAGGCATGTGCGTGTTTTCAAGCAGGCCCGGTTCTACGGGGGTGCTAGAGGGTACAGATTTGGCAGATTTGCCAATTTGTGTTCGCGCTCTGGAGAGCGTCAAATGCATCTATTACAACGTGTTTTTTCAGCAGTGAGTATTGTAGCCAATCACAGATATAACGTTAGTTGTGATCTCTCGAACGCGATGTCTAATCAGATGTGTATGTTAGTCAGAATCTCACCGCTCAAAACGCCAGAGTTTTATTCAGTGCTGCGTTAATGCAGGCTCGCGAAACCTCTCATTAACAAAGTGAAGACACTATATAGCTAAGTAAGAGAGTTATTGTGCATTGTTGACAACTTAATTTTTATAATGGAACTTTGTGAGATCGTGATGAACTGACAAAGCAACAGCATTTTAGTGAGCGATCTTGGTTCGCTTTCGCAATCTATTTCTGCTTTTCAGAAGGATGACGTTAAAATACTAGTAACGCATTAAAGCAATCTAAAGGCAGACTAATAGATTAATAGACAAACATTTGTAGCAAAATATTTTTGAAATTCAACTTATTGGTAAAAGTGATGTCTTGTATATAATCTTACATTTCTTACTGTACACCGTTATGGTGGAGCCGTTGCTTAGCCTACATCTGCACTTTACTAGAGCACCCTCGATGATTTGATTCTGTTACCGGGCCTGTTTTCAAGTACACGTTAATGCAGACTCTTTGTTTTATAATTAGATTTTTCCTGTTATATCGGTTCAAAAATGTGTGTGCAGAATTGTCTTAGTTTGTGAGGATTTGTGTGAGTATATTATTGTCCAGGCTGAGTTATTTACTGTAACTGTTTGTAATCGGAGCATCTTGCCAGGAAGGAAGCCACATAAAGATCCCTGTATTGGTGCATTTCAAGGACATTTCTACACACACCTTACTGTGGTCTTTTTTGGAAATGCCTCTCACACACCCCTGAACTGATTGCTTTCTGCTTACAGATGGCACCCCCTTTGGTTACATGGGAAATTGCAGTGCACATTTCCACCCATGTGGTTTAGTGTAAATACATGCACGCTGAAACGACATGCTGTCTAATATAAATAACACCATCCCTTCTCCTCTTTTTCATAGTCTCTGCATGTTTGTTTGTGTGTGTGAGAGAGAATGATGTTCAATCAGTGATTTCCCATGTTTTTCCCTTCCTAAGAGCTAGTTTGTTTCGATCTGTCAGCATAGGCATATTTGTGGAAGCCTTTTGTTCCGCTGAGTATCGTGTTGATGCTTTCTCTTTCGACTCCGCTATTTCATTTAAGCTATTTATCATTCATCCAAAATCGCCAGGGACAAAAGAAGAAAAAAGAATGGAGTGAATAAAAGGATGGGGGAAGTGAGAGCTTCCAGTGGTGGATAACAGGGTATAATAGGCCCCAGAAACAAAGCAGCTCATTGATTGTGTAATGAGCTTTTATCTGCGGGTATAATTGCCCTGCTTGTGTTAGCTCATGTTCGTTCACTCTCTGATGAGCAGCTGCCCCGCCTAACGCCAGAGCATCCTCATCTTTACTTTGAGTTCTTCCGAGTGTCACAACTTCTAGTTGTGTTTGATGGATGTCCTTAAGTTGAACATGGTTCACCTGAGTATTGAGGTTAAATGCCACGCCCCCATATTTTTTATATAAATGAGGGTTCACAGTTCAAAGTGCATACTATAAGGTTGCCCATTCCCAGAAATGAACAAGTGCAATCAAACGTGTTCCCCATGGTTTATTTTTCATTGTGTTCGGCCCAAAAGGCCTCAAAAACTAGACTTAAAAAACCTATTTAGAAACAAACAAACGTAAGACATTAGCATCCGGACCAACCGCTCCGCTTTCCAGTCCTGAGGCCCTTGATTTGCATGACAAAGGCTCCCTTCAATTATTTAACAGGCTGTATTTGATCAACACCGGAGAGCCCTGTGTTCTTCTGCAGGGACAAGCTGGATATTTTCCCTTCATTATTTATGAGGAAAAAGAAAAGACAGCAGAGGAATGGACAGGAGAGAGAGCAAAAGAATAGACTGGGCGTAGCAACAATGCGAACGGCTTTAGTTTCATTGTATTAAAAGTTTTCTTTTTTGGCTTCGATTAATATTTTAGACAGGGTGAAACTAAAACTGACCTTTTTTCCTTTAGGGACCTTACTAGAGGGTAGAAGGTCATGCTATCACAGAGACCTTAACCCCTGATTCTGTAGTCATAAGGGTCAAGAGTTCAAAGGCTTTTTTTATGTGAGACATCGTGAAGACGCCATGTAAAGATGTGAGGGCTAATGCCAATGTAACCTTAGCTTAGCTGAAGTGTTCTGCGGTCGAAACTGTGAACTGTGTGTGTGCTACACTTCTGCCCTACTTCAGTGGCATTTTTGTTCTCAGGTATGTATAGTAGTCTGGTTAAGGCTTTGGACCCTGCAATTTTTTAGTTGCACCTTGTGCTTGATCATTAATTAGATTCTGGAGACAAAATCGAAAGACAAAAAATCTTCAGTTCATGCAAGTTGGCTGGTAGTCCCAGGTTGATAAAGCAGCACCTTTGAGGATGAAATAAGTTTACCTGATTGGGACCATAAAATCATTGCATGATATTCAGAATTTTGTTTGAGGCACTTGGTAACAAGTACACTATATAGCATGAGCAGAATTGTATATTCACTTTTTTCCCCAAGCTGTGAAACAATCTATTCTTATTATTATTTCTGCACAGATGAAAATTGTATAAACTTCTATAAACATTTTCCCAATGTTTGATAAACTTTCTTGTAAGATTAATTGGGAAGGCATTTTTAACCTAAGTGATATTGCGAGTGCCACAAAAGCTTACATTGTTTACATGCAAATATACAAATTGGAGAAATGTGAAATTATTTAGTTATTTTGTAAATGGCATCATCATGGCTGGTAAATTTTCTGAAATTAATAAATTAATTTTTTAACTCTTGGTAGGGATCTAAGAGCTGCTTTATTTATTTTTTCCAAATATTTCTGCAGTATTTTGCTAATTCAAGTGTGTTATAAATGTATACATAACATTTTAGTCCTATATGTTCACCAAATAAACAGAACAGCACTAGTGACTGTAAATTATTAGCCTCTTCCTCTCGACCCTCTCCCTGCCTTTGGCCTGGCAATCTGTGAGTGAGTACCTACCAAACCAAACTTCCACTGCAACAACTAGAGGTCTGTAATGTAAACAATGTGACTCATCACCTTCATATGTCAGCAGTTGCTTTTGCACTGCAAGGCTTGTGCCTGGGGTTGGTAGAGCTCAAGAAGCACCCCTGACATATGAAAGCAATGAGTCAGACTCTTTATCACAGTCTTCAGACAAGTCATAAATTACTTGGATTACTTTTTAAGGAATACTTCACCCAAACATGAAAAATGTCATGATTTTCTCACCCTCATGTCGTTCCAAACTTGTATGACTTTTGTTTTCTTTGTGATTTTTGGAAAAAAAAATTTCCTCCATACTATGAATGTCAATGGGGTCTAGTGTTATTTTGGATCTCCTTGACTTTCATCATAATGACAAAAACTGTTTTATGTTCTACAGAAGAATTCTGAGTAAATGATGACAATTATTTTATTTCCAATAAAAAAAAAGAAGCTCATTACATCAATAATACATTATCAGTACCCAATAACTACAATGAATTAGCCATCCGCACTATAACCCAGAATTACATTTTCAAGAAGACTTGGGTTTGCACAGGAAGCTCTAGTGTAAAAACACCCTTAGCTTGTGCTGATTTCCATCAGCATCAGGTTTTGTCAGTCGGAGCGAGCGGCAAGCGTCGCATGAAGCTCAACAGTTCTTTGTTCTTTCTGTCATTTACGCATGAGAGAGGCCCCGGTAGCAGAGCCGTGAGCCACAGGTCTGGAGAGAGGAAGAGGAGAACAGCCCGGCCCTGTTATCTGTGGCTGACTCTGTCACCTGCGGAGTGACTGTCAGATCAGCCTAGAGTTTGGGCCCTCCCTGATGTTCAACGCTGGGGAGTGTGGGTAATTGGAGAGAATCGCTTCTGTTTCAGCACAGCCGTGCCTAGTCTCAGTTCAGAGCCAGACTGCAGGAAGCAATACTTTTCCCCTGCAGAAATCTTATGTCCTGAGATCACTCCAATTTGTCAAATCTGTGGCTCAGGCCTGAATGTGAATGAGACGCAGAGGCAGCTGAAGTCTGCACCGGGAGGTGCTTTTGCCCTTGACTTTTATTTCACTTTTTGCTCTGCTTTTCTGTTTTTGCAAAAATCACTTTATGGAATAAATCTTTCTGAACTGAGTCACACATTAGTATTGACTGAGATGAACCAAGAGTGCATTAGGGTATGGCATCTGATAACATTCAGGAAACTCAAAGCAGTAGGGAAAACTGGATAAGATGTTTTGGATGGCATGGGATGTATTAATAACTAAGGAGTTAATTAGCCAGCAGCTATCACTCTGCAGCTCTTGCCTGGTCACCCACTGAAGCTAAGCAGGATTGAGCTTGGTCAGTACCTGAATGGGAAATCTTCTGGAAAACTAGGTTTCTGCTGGAAAAGGTGCTAATGAGGCGGTGTATTTGGGTCCTAGCGCTCCAGTATAGTGATGAGGACACAATACTGTCAAAAAAACACCATCCTTTGAATGAGATGTTTAACCAAGTTCCTGACCCTCCGTGGTTCTAAAAAAAATCCTTTTAAAAGAGTAGGGGTATAAACCTGGCATCCTATCCAAACTTGCCCATTGTCTTGTGTCCATTCTAATCATCCACATATACAAGTGTTTGGCTTCATCACTCTGTCTCCTCTCCACCAATATGCTGGTATGTGGTGGGCTGCCGTCACATCATCCAGATGGATGCTGCACTTTGGTTGTGGTTGAGAAGATTCCCCCTTCCATATGTAAAGCGCTTTGAGTGCAGAGAAAAGCACTATATAAATTTAACAAAATTATTGTTATTAATTCACCTTCTACCACCCCCAACCAAAAAATAAAATAAATCCATATGAATCAAGCTGTTTACTCCAAGTTTTCTAAAGAGACACAATCGCTATATGATAAACAGATTTAATTTAGGCTTTTATTCACATATAAACATTGATCAGTGAACAATGTTTGTAGCATTAAAATTCTAATCACAAGCATGCTTGCTTGGCATGTAAAAACCAATGACTTTCATTCTCTCATGGTATTCCTCAAGAACCATTGAGGTTTATTTTCACACGTCAAGCAAGTACGGTTGAGCCTGTTTATGTTCGCTGAATTGGGATATCGTATGAGAGCCCTATGACCTTCGAGTGTGTATACTTACCGGCCAATGAACATTGGCGTGTGAGATTTGCATGCCGCACTCCGCCCTGCAGCGCGGGTATAAAACCGAGACGTTAACTTTCAGTCGGTCATGTTCAATGTACGTCAGAATGTGAACAGACGAATTGGGATCCCTAATAAAACGCCACAGTTTCTGACCCTTCCAGTGCCTGGCGTAAGCCTCACATCCTTCGCATCTTTCTAGCGATAGGGGGACTTACGCCAGGAGAGTCTATTGCTGTTCCTCATGACCCATTACAGTCAGACTTGGATAACACTGGGAAAGCGTGCCAAGGGGAATGCTGCGGAGACCACATCCTGCCCAAAGGGAGGTATAAGTGGCAATACACATATGGTCTGGCCAGGGGGCAGAGCACATATGGAATGTCTCTGGGATGGCTCCGGCCATAGGAGGGAGACAACATCTGTTGTGTTGGGGGAAGGTCTGTTACTGAGAACAGAGCATTTAAAACATATTTGTTAAATGTAACAGGCGATTATGTGTCTGATTTGCCTCAGTCGCTACATAATCCCCCCTTTCGATTGTTGTTGCCCCTCCTATGGACAACAGCGAGCGATGTCGAAGGTGCAGAAAGATCAGACACCCCAACAGTGGTGGGCTCTGGTTGTTTGTCTCCCCTGGAGTGATGGTCGTCCATGGCGGGTGACAGACAATAGCCAAGTTCAGGTCTCTGAGCTTGTGCAGCAGGTGTTGAGGCAGCAGGTGCCCTGACCGTGTGTCACCTGTCATCCTGAAGTCCGTTTGTGTAGGGCAGGTGTCTGCTTATGGTTTCAGGAAGTGTTTAGGTGTCTCTGTGGCTTGAAGAGGGTTTTAGACTGACCTAGTGCTGGTGGCAGGAGGGCAGCAGGTGGTTGTTAGCCTATCAGTCACGAGAAGTCTGAAGGATTGGAGTTCTGCTCTGCTCTTGTGGCAGTGCGGATGTGAGCTTGCCTGAGCTATGTAGGGCAAGGTTGGGGAAGCTTGT
Source organism: Rhinogobio ventralis (assembly GCA_039654625.1). Lineage (NCBI taxonomy): Eukaryota > Metazoa > Chordata > Actinopteri > Cypriniformes > Gobionidae > Rhinogobio > Rhinogobio ventralis. The sequence goes on from CM077198.1 coordinate 15,507,595, forward strand.
CCTTTGCAGTACTCCTCTGGTGAGTCCCGTTCAGGGAGCTATTTTGCTGGTGTCAGCAGCTCTGGTAACTCTGAGATAGTCGTGTCCAGCTGTCCTTGTGCAGCCTCCACTTGACACCTGTGTGAAGGACTTGGAGGAGGATGTTGTCGTTGACGGCTGTGGGACGTCTTGTGGTGTGCGCAGGTTAAGAGTGCTGTCTTCCATAGCTTCGCCCAGTGGCTTGTCTGGTACCTGGGCGGGTGGCATAGTGACAGTTCTGCACTGGCCCTGTGCTTGCTCTGTCCAGCTGCTCTGCTTTGTTCAGCAGCTGTCTGAGCCGTTTAAAGTCTTTTGATTCTGGTTTGAGCCTCAGTCTCTAGCTGGTCTGTGAGGCTCTGAGCATGTGTCCGCTCCTTGCTGGCCTCTGTGATCTGCTGTGTGAGGTTGTTTTACCTTCTGTTTCAGATCCATGAGGTGGAAGCTAAGGAGGTGAAACCCTTGGTCACCTGTGTGGCTGCAACTCTGGCTTGGGTCATGTATTGTTAGTCCTCTTCTCTCATTGTCCAGTTGCGTTGGCTCTGGTGCTGTGGGCTTTCCGCAACCCTGGGTGGAACCATGTTCCTCGCAATGGCCAGTCAGTCCTTTAGGTCTCGTCTGGGAGGATGGGCTGAGCATCTGCAACATTTTGGCACACTTGTTGTTGAGAGTAGGGTGAGGGACCAATGCATGACCCTAAAGAGTTCAAAGCTAAAGGTTCAATGGGTCAACTAGTGATATAGCATACAGCTTGATGTTTCTGTCATAGCTTGCTATGGAGATGTCTGCTATGATTACTATCTTAGCTGTGGGTGCTAGGATGCTAAGATTTGAGTGGTTCTGAGGGTGTTCCTGAAAGGTGTAAGCCGAGATTTAATAAATGACTTAAGATGGTTCTTATGGTCAAATTATTTCTCAGTATCTCCTAATGGCTCACACACGCTAGATCTCTTAAGAGGTGGAAAAGAAAAAGAACAGCTTTCCTATTCAGATTATGTTTATTACCGGTGCTCAGAACTATAGTTATGCTGTAGTAGTCTTTGAGATTACTGTGTAGCAGGGTCACAGAACTTAGTTCACTCGTTGAGAGTAAACAGAATCACAAATAAAAAAAAATGTTTTTTGGGCTCTATGGAGAGACGAAACCACACTATATAGAGTTAAAAGGTGGTGCCTGTACTTTCAGATATTCAAGAACATGACGTTATATTTAGTAAAACGCAAATATTGTTTGGCATTTGCGAATTTTACTCATGTAGACTCTTTCTATAAGTGTTTCTCTCTATTTTGGACGATAGGCTTCTTACACTTTTCTAAAGAGTAAATAAACAGTTTTGCTACAATTTAAAACTTGTTTAAGCACATAGGATTACATCAGTCTTATGAATGAATACTGATGTTTCTTTCAGGTTAGGTTGCTATGCTTGTAGATGCAGCCAAAATTTAGATGAATGACATCAATGTGACTATAATTAAAGGCCTTTACACTGTCGAAAGGGGAGCATCACCCAAATCTATATCTATATAACACTGTACTGAAATTCCTTCATCAGAAACAGGTTAAGCACTACTGCAAGTGGTATTTTTTTCCAACCAAAGCAGACTAATCAATTCTGGTACAGCTTATATGCTGCTGAGCTGAGATTCTTTTGTCAAAACAGACTTACGCTTTAATACTGAAATTAGAGTCTCTTTTCTAAAGTCAGAGTAGCCTTATGCTGATACCATTTGACATATGTTAAGATATGTTAAGACTCTTTCTGTTACAGTAGAGATGTCAATTCAAGCTATCGTTTTATCTGCATCTAACAAGCCAGCACTCGCGATCTGCATGCATATCGGATGTGATGTCATGTGTCATAATTATTAAAGTCAAACCTTTAGGTGAACAGTGGTTTAAGCGAATGGAGCTTGGCAGTGCTAGCTTAACCAGCTCAATCTGTCGTCACAGTGAAGCATGCACTATCTGGAGTTAGCGTTTTCTTTTGACAAGTCATTGTCATGGAAACCAATGCGCAGCAGTGCCAAATCAAACCGTGTATATCAAACATCTGTATATTTCAACGCTATGTCTAGGCTGTTGACACGTGAGGCTTACACAGTCATTGAAGACTTCTCTTTCAATCAGTAAAATTCAAATTTCACTAATGCAGGCTTTTGTGTTTCTGTGAACACATTTTCATCTACTTTGAAATTTGTATGCTCTACGCTGACTAGGAACTTTTCTAGAGGATATCTTGCATTGTGGCCATGCTGGGTGCCTTCTGGGGCCCACTTTGGCTTCTGTGTTTCAAAGTTCAAAGTCATTGGGGTTTTGAGAACCCCTTCAGAGGGGGCCTTGTGTTCGTTAAAGGCCTTCTTTGTCAAGTCACATGCATGGCTTTGTGTAGGGGAAGGCTGTGTCACCTACAAGGTGACTAACTGGTGTCAGAGGAGAAGGTCCTTGAAGCTGGTGTCCTCTTTCTGTTCCAGGTTTGTCTGAGTCTGTAGTAGAAACATAGGACATTTCATGTCTGCCCTGGGCAGCACTCAGTCCACTTCCAGGGTCTGAAAATTCCTTTATGTTGGCCTGTTTCAGCTGCTGGTAGTCCGAGTGGAGGTTTCCTGGCTGCCGAGCCAGAAAGCGTTGCAACTCTGGGCTGGATGTGATCCAGAGCAGATAGAGTCTATCTTGGTGGTTCACACTCGCCGAAGACTGCAGGTGAAGGTCAATGTCTCGTAGGTAGGCATGGACATTGTGGTCTCCTTCAAGCTTTGGTGTGAATGCAGGGATGTGTCTGTCCATTCGCTTGAAGTCTTCACATGCCATTTCAGGTATTGTCTGAATTAATCCTTTTCCTTCTGCAGCTGCAGAGGCGTTCAGGAAACTGGCTGGTGAAAGGTTAAGCAGAGGGCTTTGGCTCCTCCCCCCCTTTGCGTCTGTGCGCAGGGCTGGAGGAGCTTGCGCTGCTGATGTGAAGTTCAGCAGGGTACATCTTTCTTGTGGGGGTTTCATTTGCAGTTGGTCATTTTTGTTCTTTTCGGACCACATCGAGCTTGTCACTAATGCTGCAGAACAGCTGAGTCATTGTTTGGACTTCAGCTTCTGGCTGCACGCAGATGGCCTCCAAGGGCCTTAGCTTTAGTGTCTTTTCTCTTTAAGTTCCACATTGGTTGTTTTAACAGAGTCTTTGTGTGAAACAGTTCTCTTTCGAGGTCTTGTACGGTGGCGTTATCCAGCTGCTCTTGGTGCCCAGCAGCTGTCAGAGCCTCCTGAAGGCCAGTGATCTCCTCCTGTAGCTCCCTTCTGTCAGCATCCTTGCATGTGTGCTGTGCCTTCTCATGCTGAGCGGGGGTTGGTTCTCTGTGGAACTCTGTGATTTACAGCGTCAGTCCGTTTTACCTCCCTTTTGAGGCCTGTGGGAGTGTGGCCAAGGAGACGATGATGCTGGTCAAGTCTTCGTAGCTCAGGTTGAGTGTCTGCCCACTCGTGTTGCAGTTTCGCTGTTCCTTTCTCTGCTGTTGCATGTTGCTGGCTGCTTTAGGATGAAGGATGTCCATCACATGCTCTGCCGAGTCTACAGGGGTTCCTGGTGGTGGCAGGGCTGGATGTCTGAGGCATACTGGCACACTTGTGGGAACATGAGAGAGAGATGGCAAAGGCAAATGCAAGTTTGTACAGAGGTGGTAAGCTAACTGTGTGGGAGAACGGCTATGGGGGCCTTATGAATGGTTATGTGAGCCGCTTAAGGCGTGAATAGCTGATGGGGGCCGCTAGTAAGGCGGAGTGTTAAGATTTTGTGTTGGTAAACAAAAATGATGAATTTGAGTATATTTGTTCACGGGCTGTACGCTGTGGTCAAACTATTACTCAAAACACGGATGGTTCTCCTGATAGGTTGTCACTACGAGAGTGACAAATAAAACAGAACTGAAATAAAACAATGAGATGAGATCAGAAAGGGAAAGGAAAGGAAAGAAAGGAGTGTTTTAACTATTTAGTTTTAACTAGGGAATATGGCTAAGCAGGTGTCACTTGTGGGTGATGCTGCACTGGATCATATTTCCTAGCGTTAGACTGGTAGCAAAGCTAGCAGGGACACACCAAACACCCCAAGGTCAAAAGAAAAGAAACAATGGTAAGTGTTTCTAGTTCTATCTGGGGTCTATAGTGCCTTTGGACGGTAACCGTACTTCATGAACTAGGCCAGGCACTAAGGAGTGAAGACTAATAACCTGTTTAACTCATTAAAGAAACAACAGTTGCTAGAACTATTGTAATCTTATGCAGAGAAGGAAGATGGTGACGGTAAGGTAACTAAAATAAGGTAAAAGTACAGAAGAATTTCCTTATAGCTTCTAGAAACTAAAAGGAGAGGTATGTAGACGAGTTGACGTAATTAAATTTGAAATTTAATTTAGATTCAACTTAGCTGAATAGGGACATTCAGACTAAACAAAGTAAGTAAATTAAATTAAATAAAAATAGAGTAGGGATAAAGGTGAAATTAGAATTTCCTTATAGTTCTAGAAAAACTAAAAGGAAGGGTAAATAGAAGAGTTGATTTAATTAAATTTTAAATTTAATCAAATCCACCTTAGCTGAATAGGGATATTCAGGCTAGACAAAAGTAAGTAAAAATAAAACAAAACATGTAGGAGGAATAAGGTCGGAGTAGAACAAACACACACAAAACAAAAGCACAATGGCTTAAACCAGTGATGGGTGCCTTTGAGGCCTCGGGGTCTTGTGAAGCTTCGGGACTCGCATGAATCATTTGTCTTGAATCAGTGATTCGAAGCGCATCAAACTGCTAAAGTCGTGTGATTTCAGTAAACAAGATCGTTAAGCATCATAGCAGTTTCAGAATGATTTCAAATTTCTATGGTTGGTCATTGGGTCTCGTGAACCAATGTCTATATAAAATTTGTATATGAGCTCGTATCAATTATAAATCTAGGCACATTTGAGGATGCCTTTGATTGATAAAGGAAAGAGGCATATTTAACATTCTCTTACTCGTCTGGTTAACCCAGCTTTCACAAAATGAGCCCTACAGTTTACTGAAATATCACGCCTTATAAGAAAACCTCATGTTTAGATGGTTCATTGATTGTCTTTAATTGATTACATCTTAAACAAACATTTGTGAATGGTTTGTTAAAGGTGTTTTATTCAGTTTCCGCTGCGCTTCCTGTTCTGACCAGCAGGGATCACCGGATTGTGGCGCTTTGAGCGGTTCAAATCAGTGAATCATTTGTGACTCAATGGATTCGTTTGAGTCGGAGCTTCACAAGATTCAGATCCCTCATCAGTGGTTCAAAGTCCCTTAGTCTAAAGGGTCCCAAAGTCTGTAGTCTTTGGTTCGAATGTTACACTCTATGCTCAAACTTGTCTAGGTGTTAGCAGGGTGCTAACAGCTTTAGTTGAGGTAGAGGGCTTTAACTTATACGTGTAGGTTTGCTTAAAAGCTAGTTTTGGCTACACGCAGGTCTGTGAAGTGAGTGCTGCTATCAGATTATCAGAAGTGTCTGCTCACACGTTCTGTTGTCATGCGTTGCCAAGAGACCAGTGCCAGCAGTGCCAGCACACGACGCAGCTCGAAAGGATAATTTATTCTGGTAGTTACCAGTTATACGTGCTGCTAATCTGGGATTTCTTCATCAGAAAAAGGCTTATGCTTGTTTAACGACTGAAATTATGATTTCTTAGATCATTTCAGGCTAGTTTCGTATCATAGGCTACGAATTAAACATGCATTCTAGCATTGGTAAACTTTCTGCTGTTCGCAGGAAGGTGCACTTAAACTATAGTTTTGCTGATTTTATCAGGAACTTGTACGTGCATTTATGATGTTAATAAAGTTTATGGAACAACACATGATTGATTACTGGGTCCGTCTGCAAACAATTGTTTAAAATGATGCCCGCGTTTCTCCACCAAAATGTAGCGAATTAGCTCAGAGGGGAAATATTAATAATTATTCATAACTCATTATGATTATTCATTATGATTAATTATGAATATTTGAATCCGTTAAATTGATTAACTTGATGTAGCTACATTAACATTACAATCAATCAATCAGTTCATCCTATGAACGTTCAGTAGGCCTATTGATTATTAATTAATTCTAAGAAAAGGATATTTTTCCTGGCCACAGAAAAATAATTCTTCCTTTGTATTTACATAAGCACTTAGAGCGCATAACAAGATCGATCATTTAAGTGACAATTTGTTTGCAGGCAGGGAGTCAGAACCAACATATACTGTGCACAAACTTTAATAACTAAAACGCGGAGAAGATTAAACGGACATAAAACATACAGACACAAAACATATATGGCAAGAGGTAAAGTTAAAGTGGTTAGAAAAACCGGGTCAGTACAGATGGATGAAGTTATGCAAAGAGTCTAAACCTGGGAGAACCATCTCTGATAAGCTCCTTTGTCTGAGCAAAGGAGTTTACAGTTTTACTACCTACACAGCGACTTGTATTTCTTAGTACATTACTTGCATTTGCCCGGGAAGGCGTCCAGATATATGGTCGCAGGAGAAAGTCTTGATTGTTCTGTCCGATGGCTTTGCAGGGCGGATCGTTTCCTTCCGTGTTGAGCGAAGGAACGATGGTGAGCTTGCATGGTTGCTTTGACTCCATCGAGGTTGAGGAAGTTGCACAAGCCATGAGGAGTTGGGCCTGCTGGCCTGCATCTGGTTTCCTGTCCCACACACGTGAGGCTGTGTGTGCAGGCCTTATCTGGCCTGGTCTGTTGGCCGGCCAGATAGACAGCCAAGATGACGTGTCGTCTTGGTCCAGAGGGAGAAGAGAAGAGAAGGAGAGAGAGCGTCTCTCTCTTAAGAGTCTTAGAGAAATCCCACCCTCGATGGGTGAGTCGCCCAATGGGATTTTTGGGATTTCCCAGTGGGAAATTCCTATGTGGGAGATTTATGGATCTTTGTTTCAAGCAAGATTCAATGGGCCTGTGCCCATATATACTTCAATTAATGCAACAAACACGCATTTCTTCCTACAAGGGAGTGACATACATGAAAGTGTAAGTTGTGAAGAGAGCATTAATTTGATAGGAGACACGTGTGTTTTACAGGCTTTGTGTCTTAATTATGGCCTTTTCCATGTGGCTACATTTTTTAGGGCCATAAAACGTCTTATCAGTTGGTATCCAGGGTAACTGAGGACCTTTCTCTGTTGTGTTGGGGGAAGGTCTGTTACTGAGAACAGAGCATTTAAGACATATTTGTTAAATGTAACAGGCGATTATGTGTCTGATTTGCCTCAGTCGCTACACTATTTATACCCGCGCTGCGCACGCAAATGTTCATTGGCCGGTTAGTACACACTCAAAGGTTATAGAGCTCTCATACGATATCCCAATTTGTCAGTTCACGTTCTAACGTACGTCGAACATGACCGATGAAAGGGAACCCTAGGTTTAGAATGACCATAGGTTTAAAATGACATTTTTGAGTAAACTGTCCCAATATTATCTGATTCTTACTCTTCTACAGAATTATTTCATAAGCAAATGTGCCAGATGATGTTCAAAATTGAAAATACATGCCATATGTTACAAATGATGCCACATTAGTTTTCTAATATGTTTTATTTGCTATTATTATAATTTTTTTTCTCAGATATGAGATTGAATCTGTGTTTAGCCCAGATGCCATCTGCTCAAATGAGCATGTATTTGTGGCCAAAAGATTACTTGGAAATGACAGAACTGTACTAGTAGGGTGGATGTGTATTTTGATTTTAAATGTGCAACAAAGCAATGAACAAGTCAGATAGAGATAGACAGAGAGAATGAGGTCTCATAGCCAATCTTGAGTCATATAGCTCTCACCACACATTCCATTTCCCACAGTTCAGGAATAGACAGCTTTGTCAGCTTCTTTGGCACTGTCTTGTGTTCAGGTATGAATAACAGCCCTCTGATATCTTCTCCATTTCTGATATCTCTCTCTCCGAAGCATGGCTGCTCCCCCTACCCCACTAAGTCCTCAGCAGGGGAAGACGGGTGTTATGAAACAGTCTGTTATTCATGCGCGAGAGGGTCTCATTGCAGATCCGCGTTATCGTGCCTTTATTTAGTCAGAATGATAATGAGAAACAACAATGGATTCAGGTTATGGGGATCTAACTGTCCTTGTAATAGCTGTGGCTGTGTGTTGACATCCTTCTGAAAAGATCCAGACGCCCAGTCAAAACATTGCTGCACAATTAGAATGGCACCGATGCGTTCAAATGTAAATAACAACCTAGGTTGCCATTTACACAATTAAAACAGAACAAAGCAAAATGTGTTCTTTGTGATTTTTAATAGCTCAGCCAAGTCAACAAACGGCACTTTTGCAGTTCTGACGTCACTGAGATTTTCTTTTTGTTATTTCAAGTAGGCAGATTCTCCTCTCTCAAGAGCCGCTATTTTCAACCATTGTTATATATCCATAAGCCCTCAAACCAAGTTTCTTTTTGCAGATAGTGATGAAATTGTCGCCAGATAACAGCAACTATAATTCTCCATGTGACACATTGTTATGCAGTTTTGTAGACTTGAGTTGTAAAATACCCTTGTCATGCATTGTCATGTACATCCAGTTAACGATTGGATTTCGTGATATCTCCTATCAACTGCATCATTCACTCTTTATTTTTCAAAGTGTCTTCACACTTATACTTTCGCCTGCATGATACAAAGATGGCAGTGTGTAGTGTTCTCCTGTCAGAAACCCATCAGACTCAACTCAGTCTTGATCTCCAACAAACTCTCACTTGCATACCTGAAGGAAATCGACAATAAATGTCAAACCCTCCTAAATAAACATCAGCTCTGTTCCGAAACCTAATGAGATGGCTTACTGCCTCCACTACCTGACTGATTTAGAACTCTATTTACAGGTGGCATTCTGCGCATGGTATTTTAAAGGTGCAGTGTGTAATATTTATGAGGATCTATTGACAGAAATGCAATATAAAATACATAACTATGTTTTCAGTGGTGTATAAAGAACTTGCATAATAAACCGTTATGTTTTTATTACCTTAGAATGAGCCATTTCTACACCACGGGTCCCCTTACAGTGAAATCACCATTTTGCGCCGTCATGTTTCTACAGTAGCCCTAAATGGACAAACTGCTCTATAGCATGCTAGCTACTCTCTGTTGTCTCAGACGATGACATCTTTGTCCTGTGTCGGCCACCGTAGCTTCTATATGTATTTTGAAAGGGAGGGGTGAGCAGTGGCCGGTTGCAATTCGCAATCTTACCACTAGATGCTGCTAACATTTACGCAGTGCACCTTTAATGTGGAAATGTATATTTGTTTATATATTTATAAATTAATATAATTGTTATGAATATACCATTCAACATTTATTTATTTATTGTTTATTTGACTGAATTCAATGCATTAAATTGATCAAAAGACCTTTTTAATGTTACAGAATATTTTGAATGAATTATGTTCTTTTGAACTTTAAAGTATCCTGAACAATGTATCATGGTTTCCAAAAAATATTAAGCAACACATCTGATTTCAAAATTGCTGATAATAAGAAATTGTTCTCGATTTCTGAAGGATCATGTGACACTGAAAACTGAAATAATGATTGTTGAAAATGCAGCTTTACATCCCATTAATAAATAAATTGTATCTAATATTATTAATAATTAATAGTTGTATATTCAAATAGAAAATTATTTTAAATTGTGATATTTTTACAATATTACTCTTTTTACTCTATTTTTGATCAAAGAAATGTAGCCTTGGTGAGCATAAGAGACTTGTATGTATTGTATATGTTTATTGGTTAACAGAGCAGCTTTTTATGTTGCGAGTCAAATTCCCAGAAGTAATGTCACAATCTTTTAAAATAATAATATTAAAGATACTGCTTCCCTGTCCCAATTTTTCCCCTTGTTTTCAATTGGTCTTTAAATACTGTTTGCTAACAGTGTCCACTATATAAAAAAGTGCTGGCTTAGCATCACAGAGAAACTGAAGACTTGAAGTTAAAGCGAGGTAAATCGCTGGGGCCAGTGTTCTAATGTCACCGAACACAATGCATAATGCTCACTGTAAGTGTCTAATGGGAGATCTATCTGTGTATTGCCTGTCCACCATCAGCCACCTGTGTTGATAAATATCTCCTTAATCTGACACATTGTGCATTAGTGTCTCAGCCTGAGAACTAATGTTGTCCATTAGCTCGCTCTCTCCCACACCCACTAACATCACAGTGCCAGAAGCCGCTTAGCATCCACTTAGAAGGGTGTTTGTAGTTCTTCTCAACATCAAATGTTCATGGTTTTATGGTGTTACACATGTTAATCTCCCATTTATATTTGATTCAAAAAAGCATGTGCCCACTAAGTTTAAAAAGGCATGACACTTCTGGATGAATCGTCTATGCCATGTTACTGTCGTGTCATAGAAATATGTTGTGACTTGGCTAGTCATAGTTCTGTGCGGTTGTACACAATGCTTTTGGGTTGTTTATTCTGTCCTGTGCCAGTGTGACACGTACCAGTAACACACAATAATAACATCATCATCAGGAGCCGGTTATCTCTGTGTTCCTTCTGTCGCTCGGCCACCCTTGTGTTTCATTCACCTGGAGTCTGAAGACATCTGCACCTCCATCTCTCTGACACGCACTTACACAGAGCTCATTTCCAGCTTCAATACATCTATTCTATTCTATTCTATTTTTCATATCTAATATTTTTCTGCATCTGGATTTACCTGCATAAAGGGCTGCTTAAAATGGACGCACCTAATAAGGGAAGGAAAAAGAGTGCAAGATGCTTTTGATCTGATCATGCATACTACATATAAGGGTTGAAATAAATTCAAGTGAGAAATGATGTTGATAGTGAAAAAGGATGTTAAAGGTACGATATGTAACTTTTGGCACTCTTGCGGTTAAAAAACAAAACTTCATGCATTTTGTAGAAAAACATTCTTTTGGTTGTGCTTTAGCTCTGTGTGACTATGTGAATGAAAATGGTTATCCTACTATCTTAACTATGGTTAACATTTACTTCTAGGTTTAAGAGATTAGTTAACCAGTTTAGATTTCAAGCTGCCTAGCTGAAGACGTTACTGTAGCTATACCCATTTATAGACACGGTACTTCCTTGAAAGTAAATCCCAGCACAGCGCTACATTAACCATAATGAAATGCCCCTTCCCAATAGATAATGCTTTACAATGATACATATGGCAATCTGTTCAATAAAATACCTTGCTCACCTATTGATGTAACATGTATGGCCTTTTGTGTTCTTTATGACCCAGTTTTCCTATATTCCGATTAGTTAATTTGGTTCCACCTGTGTTCTGTTAATTCTCATTAGCTCCTTTGTTTGGTTCCTGCTTATAAGTCATCAGTTCTCCCTCAGTGTTTGTCAGTTATCGTTTGTGTTACGTGTCTAATATTCCTGTGTTCTAGATAATTATTATTAAAGTCCATTTTCCTAACGTCTATCTTTGTCTTCGTGAGTATGGTTACACGTACCGTAACAATTGAGTAATAAAATGCTATCTCAGCATCGCTTTTGCAACATTTCATATACCTCCGTAAAGCTAAGCCAATGTTGATTCTTGGTTTATTAAAGGGGTCCTATTATGCCCTTGTAAAAAGTCTTGATTTTGTTTTTGGGGTGTACTTGAATATGCTTTCATGCTTGATTGTTAAAAAAAATGCATTATTTTTCACACACTTTAAATTTTTACAGCACCTCTCTCCCCAGTCTGGCTAGAACGCGCCAAACATTTCGATAAAGTGCTGTTATTGGTTAACTGGCCCAGTGTGTTGTGATTGCCACCGCTTAGCGGATAAGCATGTGTTCGGGAAATGTCACACCCCTTACCATAACCGTGAGTTTCATCTGCTCAGGTAGGGTAGAGTGGGGGAACTTTTTTTTTTTTTCAAACATAGTCTGTGGGGTAAGACACCTAGCCACTTGGGGTAAAACGCCCCCAGGGGGCATTGCTTCCCATTACCATAATTACAGGTGCTGGTCATATAATTAGAATATCATCAAAAAGTTGATTTATTTCACTAATTCCATTCAAAGAGTGAAACTTGTATATTATATTCATTCATTACACACAGACTGATATATTTCAAATGTTTATTTCTTTTAATTTTGATGATTATAACTGACAACTAAGGAAAATCCCAAATTCAGTATCTCAGAAAATTACTTAAGACCAATACAAAGAAAGAATTTTTAGAAATCTTGGCAAACTGAAAAGTATGAACATGAAAAGTATGAGCATGTACAGCACTCAATACTTAGTTGGGGCTACTTTTGCCTGAATTACTGCAGCAATGCGGCGTGGCATGGAGTCGATCAGTCTGTGGCACTGCTCAGGTGTTATGAGAGCCCAGGTTGCTCTGATAGTGGCCTTCAGCTCTTCTGCATTGTTGGGTCTGGCATATCGCATCTTCCTCTTCACAATACCCCATAGATTTTCTATGGGGTTAAGGTCAGGCGGGTTTGCTGGCCAATTAAGAACAGGGATACCATGGTCCTTAAACCAGGTACTGGTTGCTTTGGCACTGTGTGCAGGTGCCAAGTCCTGTTGGAAAATGAAATCTGCATCTCCATAAAGTTGGTCAGCAGCAGGAAGCATGAAGTGCTCTAAAACTTCCTGGTATACGGCTGCGTTGACCTTGGACCTCAGAAAACACAGTGGACCAACACCAACAGATGACAATGGCACCCCAAACCATCACTGATTGTGGAAACTTTACACTGGACCTCAAGCAACGTGGATTGTGTGCCTCTCCTCTCTTCCTCCAGACTCTGGGACCCTGATTTCCAAAGGAAATGCAAAATTTACTTTCTTTAGAGAACATAACTTTGGACCACTCAGCAGCAGTCCAGTCCTTTTTGTCTTCAGCCCAGGCGAGACGCTTCTGACGCTGTCTGTTGGCTTGACACAAGGAATGCGACAGCTGAAACCCATGTTTCAGGAGAAGCTTTTGTGCGTAGCCTACATTGTGGTTCTAGAAGCTGTTCTCTATAAAATGTGCAGCACACAGATAAACGTTGGGGTTAATACATTTTAACCACTCTAAGTTCATCAGCCTTGGGATGGTCAAACAAACAAGTTTTGGAAAAGGGGTGGAAAAAACAGTGTCACTTTGACATAGCGACAACACTGTCTTCTCTAATGCAGCTCAACCAGGCCTCGTCCTCTTCTTTTTTGAGTATTCCCAGGCGGAGATTAATTAAATGAGTGACTTCTTAAAGCCCAGAAAAAAAAATTTGTAGTCCAAACAAGCCGTTTGTTGTAGTTTTTGGAAAGTGGATTCTGTTAAATAAAATATTTCCCTTTGAAGTGGACTTTGTAATCTTGCAGTTCTTTTTTTATGTTTAAACAGCAACATTACACACTAACTTAAGTTGAAAGTGAAAAAGCATAATAGAACCCCTTTAAGAGCTTTGTCACATTCTCTTTTACCAGCAGACTCTCCTCTGTTTGGCGTTTTCTTTTCTTTTTTTTTTTTGTCTTTTTATTTTTACGGGTGTTTCCCCCGGAGTTTCGAGATTTAGCTGCTCCATGTCAGCCTATCTCTCTCAATGTGATCAATAACCTATGCCACTCCCACACCATATATGCGTCAAAGTAGTCGTTTATTTTTTCCCTTTTGTTTGGAAACAACACCATCTTGAGCAAGACTTTTTTTTTTTCATTCTGGTTTCAGATTTCTGAGGTCTCCTTTCTAAAAGGATACTTGTTAATGATAAATAAATGTTAATAAAGCTCTTTTTATACTAAGAGTATATTAAAAGCTCTGAAAATAACAAAAATAAAGTCAGTAATTTGCAGTTGTAACCTAAATATTTTATTTTTGGATTTAACGTTTGTGCACATGAAGTAGGGGTGGCATGACATCAGTTGATGCTGTCTTTAGCTTCAAATAAAAAAATTCTACAATTATTTTAGAGCTCCTTGGATTATTTTTCATCATCTATTTCATAACATTTTTATTACAGATTAATAAACTGTATATAAAAGTATTTAATTTACAAGTGTCATGCTTGTGATTTATGACATAATTACTGCTTTATTTATTCAGAAAAAGAAGTAACTTCAAGTTATTTGTGTATTCTACTTTTCATTTTATTACTATAACAACAGCGCCCCCACTAAATATATATAATATGCTACCGGGCGGGCACTAGGATCTGGAGGAGGCTAGAGAGTGGGGAGCCACTGTTGACGGTCACGTCATTTAAAAACTGTCAATATAAATCACCATACATGCAATGAATTTGCTTGTTTTTGCTTGTTGACATACAAGTTCATTTCAAGAATGACCACATAGCTTATCGCTATAGCACTCCTTGCACACGTGAGTTATTGCAAGCGCATATCAACACGTTATCATATCGGCAAGGCATATCGGCATAATTTTTTCATATCTTTTTATATTTTAAGCGTTTGTTGTCCGATTCCGATGTCGTACCGATAATATTATGCATCCCTAGTATTGACATTTTAATTTTGTTAATTTTAAACAAAAAAAAGTTACATAGTGTACCTTTAATATGAGTCTGTTCTGGCTGCACACAACTTTAATTTGTTTTCAAACACAATCTTTAGGACTAACTGTCCACACTTTTATTTGTAAGTGATCAAATAAAATTTTCGTTTTTGGGCAGTATAGGCATTTTCAGGCATATCTATGGAATTGTTTAGCCGTCAGCATGTTTCCAAGAGACTTTGTCCCATAACTACTAGGAGCAGCAAACTGGCAGTATGGAGAGAGCTGACAAGAAAGCTGGAAGTTCGTCCTTTGCTTATTTATGTCATGGCGTTTGGCCACGCTTCTGAATTCAAACCGTGTATACGTGTATGCAAAGTGGGTTATAGAAGTGGAGGTGACTTAATGATATACACTCACCTAAAGGATTATTAGGAACACCTGTTCAATTTCTCATTAATGCAATTATCTAATCAACCAATCACATGGCAGTTGCATAATGCATTTAGGGGTGTGGTCCTGGTCAAGACAATCTCCTGAACTCCAAACTGAATGTCAGAATGGAAAAGAAAGGTGATTTAAGCAATTTTGAGCGTGGCATGGTTGTTGGTGCCAGACGGGCCGGTCTGAGTATTTTACAATCTGCTCAGTTACTGGGATTTTCACGCACAACCATTTCTAGAGTTTACAAAGAATGGTGTGAAAAGGGAAAAACATCCAGTATGCGGTAGTCCTGTGGGCGAAAATGCCTTGTTGATTCTAGAGGTCAGAGGAGAATGGGCCGACTGATTCAAGCTGATAGAAGAGCAACTTTGACTGAAATAACCACTCGTTACAACCGAGGTATGCAGCAAAGCATTTGTGAAGCCACAACATGCACAACCTTGAGGCGGATGGGCTACAACAGCAGAAGACCCCACCGGGTACCACTCATCTCCACTACAAATAGGAAAAAGAGGCTACAATTTGCACGAGCTCACCAAAATTGGACAGTTGAAGACTGGAAAAATGTTGCCTGGTCTGATGAGTCTCGATTTCTGTTGAGACATTCAGATGGTAGAGTCAGAATTTGGCGTAAACAGAATGAGAACATGGATCCATCATGCCTTGTTACCACTGTGCAGGCTGGTGGTGGTGGTGTAATGGTGTGGGGGATGTTTTCTTGGCACACTTTAGGCCCCTTAGTGCCAATTGGGCATTGTTTAAATGCCACGGCCTGCCTGAGCATTGTTTCTGACCATGTCCATCCCTTTATGACCGCCATGTACCCATCCTCTGATGGCTACTTCCAGCAGGATAATGCACCATGTCACAAAGCTCGAATCATTTCAAATTGGTTTCTTGAACATGACAATGAGTTCACTGTACTAAAATGGCCCCCACAGTCACCAGATCTCAACCCAATAGAGCATCTTTGGGATGTGGTGGAACGGGAGCTTCGTGCCCTGGATGTGCATCCCACAAATCTCCATCAACTGCAAGATGCTATCCTATCAATATGGGTCAACATATCTAAAGAATGCTTTCAGCACCTTGTTGAATCAATGCCACGTAGAATTAAGGCAGTTCTGAAGGCGAAAGGGGGTCAAACACAGTATTAGTATGGTGTTCCTAATAATCCTTTAGGTGAGTGTGTGTATATATATATATATTTATATGAGCAATATCACACTCGTAGCCATACGATATGGCTGTATATCAGCACGGCTGTGATTCAGCCGTAGGCAATCACAGTGTGCAGCTATACAGCCATATCGCACGGCTACGAGTGTGATATTCCGTTTATACAACAGTTCGCCGGCACAAGTGAGTAAATAAATGAGAAACAACAAAAGAGTGTCTTTAAACACACTCTTTTGTGCAGAACTACTTCCTTCTGCCACGGATTCAAATCTCTAGTTGACAGTTTAACAGTTGTGACCAAGTCATTTTAGAACTAGTAACGAAGGAACGTTGAATCGCATCATTGAAGCTTATTGTATTATGTTGAGAGTATTATATTATGAGAGCGAAATCGACAAAACAAGTTTATTACCTGCTTCAGATATAACATTCATTCTTCAGGTCGATGTCCATAATATTATATCCATTACAAAAAATCAGTTTGAATGTCCGCTGAGGAAAGCGATATCCTTTTAAAAGATTTCCCAAGACAGCACTAAAACAACTTATTTGTTTACAACCAGTTACTCATAAAGACAGTTTTTGCTGCCATCTAATGGTTTAATAATTTAACTGTCACTGAATTGTAAATCACAATCAATAACGGATCCTTTCTCAATAGGCCCTTACAGGATTTAAGATAAATATAGCCTAAATATAAAGTTTAATGAAACTTAATTTTCCCCTGAACCCAAATCAGTTTGCTCTGGAACAATTAATAGATTAACAAGACAAAAGATTTCCTGTATGATATACCCCAAATTAATTATATATCATGTTTAACCACTACCTACATACAGCTGCAAATTCTCGAAGTACTGGCTGAGATGAAGTTGTTCTCGGCGGGTATGAGTGCTGTCCACTGACAGCCTGGAGCTCGCATCTGCAAAAGCTTTTAAACAAATTGTAAAACCGGCACTATGTTTATATATGAGTCACATATTTGAGGTCTACATAACTACATTCTGTGCTAAAAAACTCTTAAAACTACATTCCATGACACAAAAACAGTAGTATTTGTAAAATAATATGGTGGATTTGTTCGACCGCCATGACAGTCGCCGCAAGCGGAGTGATACAAATGGCGAAGCGGTACCAGTACTGATACTGGGAGAATATCGCACGGCTGGAAAGGCTCTCAGCCAATCAGAGAACCAGAAAGAACATATAATTTATATATTCTGTGGAAGTTTTATAAAAATCCACGATTCCAACATGGGTTGCCACTTTGCAGTTCTGTTAGTGTTTTTACTGGCTCTTGATCTAGGGTTTTCACATTACAATTAACCCTGGGTTAATGTCTTTTTAATCCCTGCTTTTGTGGTGTTATACCCACATTGCACTTCCATTTATGGTTGTTTAGCTATAGACAACCAATCATAAAATGCCTCAGCACTTATTAACTTAATAACACTCACCTTATTAAATATTCATGAACTTTGCACAGTCACAGAAATCTTCATGCTGTGATTAGTTTTAGTGACTGAGGGACTGCAATGACAAACGTGTTAATGAGCGACGAAGAAACACTAATATTTTTACGATGATTCAGAAGACTTAAGATATCCAGAGCGGATTTATGTGGTGACATTTCCACAGATGGATGAGCAGCTATTAAAACAGGTTGCACTCTGTATTTGTCCATCAGTGTTATAAACATTTTAAATATGCAAATAAGAATGTTAATTCAGAGTTCAGCATCAAATCTCATAACAACCCAGGATTAATTTGTAACACAGGATAAGGTATACACAGTGTAATACTGTACATGGAACAACATAATCAGGATTATGTCTAGCCAAAGCTAAGAATGACCTATGATGTACAGTTTCAAGTGTGACAAGCCAATATGTGTATCTGTATCTTAGGTAATTGCCATTCCTTGAAAATGTGCACTTTCAAGTTGCTAAAAGTGTTAATGGTGTTCCATTTAACTAGACACCCTATACTTAGTCATCTAAAGTTGACATTCAATGCACAACATAACCATTTATTCCTGAAAATAGCTTTAGCACCACGTTTCAGCCCCTAATCTACATGGCAAGAACAGAATGAGGCTTTTGCAATGTGTTTGCATGTGCCAGAATGCAGCTGTAAGTGTTGCAGATGCGATTGCAATGAGAGCATGTGCAGTGCTTTGATGTGGGATGTTTTTCATTGGTGTTTATAAAGATGAGAGCCAAATCAAGTGGTAAAGTGTGGAATGCAGGAGATCTGCTTTGTCCATAAGCACTTTTAGTCATTGAAATGTAGAGACAGACATGTTAGATCATGGCAGCTGTAAATGTCAAGAGGATAAACATCTTGAATAGACACTCATTGTTTCTCTTTATTGTTGCTAAATAAATTATTGAGAACACACTTAATGTGTCCCTTGTCCCAGATTTCAGTGCACATTTTGCTTTGCTTTGATTTTGTCTTGTTTTTTTGTTTGTTTTTTGTCTTGTTTCATCTTATGTGTTCTTTTGGTCTTGTTTTGTCAGTGTAACTATTTTTTTAGTGCAATCAAGTAGGTATATATATATATATATATATATATATATATATATATATATATATATATATATATATATATATATATATATATATATATATATACAGTGTATATATATATATATATATATATATAAAAATGCAATAGTAATACACACGATGCTTGACATTGTATATATAAATAGTTATCAATTCTTGTAATGATTGAACATGTAATTTAATTTAATAACTTTTTTTTTCATCGACTGACAGCCTGAGGGTCTGTTTTCAAATAAAAACAGAAAACTTTTTATGTGTTTTGGACATTAATTTACACAACAACAGCGTTTTGGGGGCCTAAAAATGCAAACTTTTGAAAACAGGTTTCACTTTTTTTTTTTTATGATACCGTTAAAAAAGCGAATTTGTGAAAAGGTGACGTCTCACACACACTGTAAACACTAATAAGTTGGCAAAACTAAAAAAATTTGAGGCAATCAGTTTAATCAATACAATTTTTTAAATGAAGAAATGTTAAGTTTAAGTAAGCACAACTAGAAGATTTTTATTTTGTACTCGTGCAGTTTAATTGCTCTTAACTTGAAATATTTAAGTAAGCTAACTCAAAACATACATTTCATTTAAATGATCATGTAATCTCAATTTAGATATTTTTAGTAGTGGAAATTTTATTTATTTTAATAAAAATAATTGGTAACAATGTTTTGATAGCATTAGCAGAGCATAGCAATTGTTCAATAAGTTCTGCATTCATTGTACTGCAGAACATTCGACATACCTGTTCTCAAGTTAAGCTCATGCTCCACTTGTCACCATGATGGTAACCCCCCAAAAAACTGAAACTCTTCTAAATTAGCATAGCTAAACACTACTAAATCTCCAATTTAACATTAATCTTGCACAAAAAATAATAATAATAATAATTTAGCATTTACTCTCCCTTTAAAGTGCCATTGCAAAGCATGCTGGGAAATAGAAATCCTAGCCCAGTTTCAGTTAAATTTAAGTTTGTCTAAATTAAAAGAAATAAATTCATAAAACTCAAAACAATGAAACAATTTAGATTTACTTAAAATGTGTCAGTTTTGTGAACTCAAAAGAAAAAAGAAAGTAAGTTGATTGAACTAATGTGTTAATTTAAGTTTACCCTACTCAAACCAATTCATTATTTTGAGCATTATGGTTTACAGTGCATTCGTGTTACATGTTCAATCTATAGGCGAGTAGTGGAACGAAAAGCACAAAAGAAAAACACTTTTAGTACGTTGTTGTTGTGTAAACGTTGTTTTTGGGTTTTTCTTAGTTTTTTTTTTTTTTTGCTCTATTTTGTTCTCTTTTTTTAAAATAGTCCTAAAATAATCCTGGCATCCTTTATTTGATCACCTATTAGAACAGCTGTAGTGCAAATCTCATTGTCTAAAACCATATAAAAAGTTTTCCGTTTTTATTTGAAAACGGTGTTGTGTAATCGGCCACTCAAGCTGTCAATCGATGAAAAAATGTTTCAATAAAAAATGTTTTTTTTGTTTTTCTGTTAACAACAAAGAATATTTGCAAGAAATGATTCCTGTCCATGGTTGATATATAATTCCTGTGGTGCAAACATGTTTGTACGCCTCTACCCCTTTGCTAACTAGAAGCAGGCCCGTGCAAGGAGTGATCACTGTTGAGGCTCACATTGCCTGCTTTTGACAAATCTGCTCTAATTGCTCTCTGATTAGTATGTTTCTCAGAGTTGCTGAAGGTCACTTTCCAGAATGGGTGAAGATAATTACTGCAGGATGACATGTGCTGCCAGCCACAGGGACGGAGGAAGACTTTACACAAAATGAAAGGAAGCACAAGGGGATGGAAAGTGATGCTGAGTGGATACAATTAGCAGGAACACATGAGCGAGAACAATATACGTGTTGTGTGTGTGTGTGTGTGTGTGTGTGTGTGTGTGTATTTGTTTAATAACCCCTATATCCCACATTGGAGGTGAGAATATGAAACAGTGCTTTCTCAAACACTCTTTTGAGCCCACTCTGAATCTCTTGACTCTACGGATATTAATCAGTCTGCCGTAATCACCCTTCAAACTCTGCCTTTGTTTAATTAGTCCATCCAGCATAGAATCAAGAGGCATGTAAAGAAAATTTCATTGCCATTGAGGGAACGAGAGACAAAACCAACGGAAGAGTGAAGATCATTTGTGCTGTGAAAGTGGTGTAGCAGTGCATTTTAGGTTGGGGGAAAATGTTCTCATCAAACAAGAAATTCTTTTGTAGAGGGCATCTGTTCCCTCAGCGCACTCACTGTGGAGGCCGCATCAGACATTTTCTTTGCCTTCAAACTATTCCAATCCCCTCTTTCACTTTTTTTTCTTTCATCAGGGCTATTTAGATGTTTTTTTTTTTTTTCGTTTTTGTACTTAGGAACTTTGCAAGGACACCTTGTTTCTCTGAAGACAATTCACTTGAGATGCAAACATAAACATTTTAATCCCAAAATGCCATTTAGTATTTATATACTGATGAAGGGCAGAGCTAATGAACATGTTTCTGAGAAATAAGCTCCCCAAAGACATTTTTTCCAAGTTTATGTTAAATAAAATCTTTCATTTTTATTGGAAAAGGTGGAAAGAGACATATAGATATTACTAGCGCAGATGTAAATGAAGTCAGGAATATGAAGTGAAAATGACACTAGAAAACTAGCAAAAGAGAGAGTTAAATTTGTTCAATATTTATTGTAATTGAGGAGATTAAGTTAACAGCATTGATTTATGACTACAATAAACAAATGTGTAATGTTATTGTCTTGTTTTTTGGGCACAATACCTTATTTTTTCAAACATGTACCATGGTATTCTTTAAAGTACCTTAGGCGGGTGACGCACTTGAACATTTTTACCCCGATTTTAAGCCCGATTTGCACCCCCAAGCGATGGGCGTGGCCCGATTTAAAAAAAATCCTCAATTGTGTGGTGTCATTACGATTATTTTACTGCTCCTGACCTCGTCGGAACCCCTTATGAGACGCTTTGCTTGCTATTGGTGCGTTTAAGTCCCTTATAGGAAGTTCGTATGTATGAGGTGAGAAGTCGTGTTTATGACGGCAGGTGCATTAAAAGACGTAAAGGCTTAAAAAAAATCTGAGCTTCCCACTCATATTTATGACATTGTGGTGCCGTTCAGTGCATTCAACTCATAAATACGATCTTTACGACATGCGATCGGGGGGCCTGGCCCGATTCGATGCTTGTCAAAAACAACTTTTTGTCCAAAAAAATACTCAATTGTGTGGTGTAATTACGATTGTTTTACTGCTCCTGATCACATCGGAGCCCGCATGATCCCAAATCCTTAATATCAAACATGTTTGATATTTCCGACCTTGATCGGGCTGCCTCTGATATGATATCCGCAATAGCCAATGAGAGCGAGCAAGCGTCACCAACCGGATGCTGTGTGCTTCTATAGTGGTAACTTGGGAGCCACAAACATGCCACGAAAGTGGAGTTCACACATATTCTTTTTTTTTACTTTTTTTTTTCTCCCTGTAAAAACAAAACTCACGCCAGGAGAACTAGCTGACGACATTGGTCGTCCTCCATCTGTTTTTCTTCTCAAGTCATGTTTGATCTCATGAGTCTCTGTGAGATCTCGTCTCACTGTGAAAATTATACTACAGGTGTCTTCTAGAAGGAATCTTCTAGTGTGTGCATTCAGAGGATTATAATGCAAAAAATCGGTTGAAACTGCCCTTATGTCTGTGGTCTCCCAGAGTTTTAAAATCGATTAAGATTTGAAAATTGTCTTTTGTGTCCCTGGCATTAGGGAACCATATAAATACTATGCAGCAATTCCTTCAGTCCCATGATTTGTTATATTTACACTACCAGTCAAAAGTTTGGACACACTTTCCCATCAAAGAGAATGGAAAAGTGTGTCCAAACTTTTGACTGGTAGTGTATATTTATTTTAAAGTTAAAAATGCTCCTCACAATTCAATAAAGTGTTGTCCTACATTGTTCCTCATTGAATATCCTTTTTCACTCGTAAATATGTCATATTACGTAAGTAAACTCCCACTAAATAATATTGATTTGTCTCAGCATCACCTAAAATGTAATGGATGCTTCTCGACCTCTTTGTCATGTGGTCATGCTCCCGTCTATTTCAATTTACAGGCATATTCAATAAGCAGTTACAAACACAACCAAGTGAAGGATGCTCTTTGTTTGCAGTATGCTATACCTGGTCCCATTATTCATTCATTCATTTTTTTTTCTTCACAGGAGATAATTTCTGTGCAATCTTTTACATTTTCAATTTACCTTCTCAGCATCTTCTTCTCGTTACCGTTCCTCCATGTCTGCCTCTTTCTCCCTTTCTCTCGCTCCCTCCCACTGGCGTATTGGATTTCCAGTCCATTCTAAATAAATTCAGCCACTGTGTTTTGTTGTAACGAGCTCTGTCGATTGCCTAAATGTAAGTACGCACAATTTACACCACTGGCTTGGCCATTTGTGGAATGCTTTAACATTACAAACAAATAAAAAAGCACTATCGCCCGTAGGCTCACACTGGGAAGTAACACTGTGAAGTGACTAGTGGATGTGTGTTTAGCATAAAATCCGAAAGGCCCCCATGTAGCGGAGGAAGAGGACATTTCACTTCTTATTTCCATCAATATGATGGCTACACCACCCTTCTGCTTTACAAGACTGATGTTTCCTGTTGAATATTTAAACTACTACATATCCACTGTATCTTAAACTATTCCTATACATGTTCTTTTCCACAGGTGGCTCACTTCTGAAGTTTTGAGCTGACTTTTTGAAATGCACACTAGCTGTGCTGATGTCCTTGGATTTACAGTTTGGCCGCTGTGGCATAATGGCTGTTATCAGTGGGGGATCCAGTGACATTGACCTGAAGCATTATGTGGCTCCTCTTCAGATGAGGGTCAGATCTCTTCACACCCACTGTCTCAGGCCTCCCTGGAGGTCCCACTCACACTTAACCTTTCACTGTCACCCCTGCTGTGTTCACGGTCATCAAGCCACCTTGGAGGTCATGCGTTTGGCCGACAGCACTTCCTGTATTGCTCAAATACTGCCGTAGCCAATAGCTGGCAGGTTTATTTTGTAATAATAATCTAGTACAGTAATTAAAGGTGCTGTATCATTCTTACATACAGCACCTTTAAGTAGAAATACTTTGTTGATACCGCTTAGAATGATTTCTTCCTGACCCGACCAATCCCTCTAAATTTAAACCTTGTTTCCAGATTTAAATTTCCCCTAAAAAAAAGAGAGTGATTGGGATAACAAATATAAAATGTTGGCTATACAATCATTTTATTTGTTATTTTTGTCTTATCATGATACTGTCAACACTGTAAAAAATGTCACCGAGAAAAATAGGCTAAATCAAATACGACATATGTCACTCAAAATTATAAGTCAAAAATACAAATAAACAAAAACTGTCGGCTTACTAGCTATAGCTACTGAAATCCTTTTTAACATCCATGCAAGAACAGAATGTCACTGACTGACGACAGTTTCATTACCAAGCGTCTCTCCTCCAAGATCTGACCACAAAAGGCTGAATGTTCTCTGTGAAGGTGCTCTCGTGGACGGGATGCAAAGAACATATATTGCCAGGCTCAGGGCAGGAAATGGGGAACTGTGTGAACACCACCACTGCAGTTCAAGCGCGGATACACTGTTGTCAAAGGATGTCGGGAGCTGCCGGGCTATTGTCAGACCGCCCGCTCCCGTCCAAAGTACACCAGAGTTACCAACCGCTACCATCTTTGATTTGGAAATTTACTCCCACGTTGCAAGAAAACTGATTGGGTCCCGCGGTTCCCACGGGAGAGCCACGGTAATGCAGACCTCTACTTCGGTGGATACCCGGCCTAAGTCTAAACTGAATGATTGTTTATTTTAAGTGTACTGCACCCATTCCTGCTCTCTGTGGCTTGACATGGAATCACTTCAGTGCACCATTAATTTCATCCTGAATTTCTTTCTTCCAAAAGATGTATTTCCTAATGACGCTAAATCTAGCATGCTTAATTGGACCAGTGAACTATGTTATTGGAGCTGGAACCGTGTTTCTATTGGCCCCAATGGCAATTTCAGCCCTGTGACACTGGGGTGGTTGGAGAGGGATAAAGTACGGAAAGTGTTGGAATGGCGGAGACGGTGAATGTTGTCACTGCTTTGCAGGATGTTAACTCATAAATGGTATGGCACTTGTTTATGTAGCATGCTCTTCAGCATCCGTGACTGGGTTGTAGATAAAATGGCACATGGTAGGAGAATGATGTGCATTATACATGTGGCACAGCTTGGGAGGATGAAGTGCCCTTGGGAAACGGTGCTGGGGCTCTGTATTACCCACTGAGCATCACTCTAAACTTTTGCTGTGTTCAATCTTTTCATTAGAGGCCCTTCAAATGACAGCCTCTTATGCACATATCAGTGGATATGTGTCTGTCTGCCTGCATGCTTTGTTTGGTTTTGTAGCAAATTTAATCACAACATGTTCTGCCTCTATACAAGCATCATATCAGACCAAAAACGTATTCATATCATTTTTCATAACATTATTTATAGTTGCCCGTTCAGTGACGGTGCCTCAAATATAATGAAATGTGATGCATTCTCTGATTGTTTTTTTTTTTACTTTCGTTTGCAATACATTTGAACTATTGCCGTTTGCCAAAATGAAATATTCACCACTATAGATGTACAGTGACATGCATCATATTACACACAAAAACAATCTTTTTGTTTTGAAATGTTGATTCAGTTTTCCATTGTGAAGGTGTGAATCATCTTCCAATGACCTGCCAATACGCAACCACAATATTTGCTTTATCATGTTTGGATGGTGAGCATTATTGTCTTGTTTATCATGCAGGTCCATCTTGAATTTCCCCCGTAAGAGCTGGCATCCTTTGGCAGTGGTCCTCTGAGCGTGCAGCATATTGCATATTCCCTCCCCTTGTCATTGAGCCCTCTGGGTTTAGCTGTCCCTTGGCCAGACCAGCCTTCAGTCATCTGTGACTCCTCATCTGATGGATATTAATTGCCTCCCTCCAGACTTGTTTGCTGTGGCTAGGACCTGATTATGATGTCATGTGCGCAAGGTTGTGTGGTGACCCATGGCCCATGGCCATTCTGGGAAAACTAGCTTAAAAAGCTATTCTGGTGACTGATCACACTGCCTCATTCTGCTTAAGATACTCTTATTATCTACATAAAGTCATTTTGAATTTGGGTAACATTTACGTTATATGTTACCCAAAGTCAAAATGATAATAATTGATAATTTATGAAGATAATTATGTAGATCATTTATTTGATTAAAAAGAAGTAATACAATATTATTGCAAAGTTGTAAACTATTATTAAAATTTAAAATCGCTGTTTTCTATTTAATAGATTTTAAAAATAGATTTTTTTCCCTCACACAAACCTATTGTATGGCTACCAAAAACTTGTAATATTGTGCACAAATCATATGGACTGCTGTCTGTTATAATGTTTTTTTTGTTTAGTTTTTTCCCCCTTGTTGAAGTGTGATGGCATCCATGATCTATGGAAGCTTGTTTCCGCCACAGAATAAAAAACAAAATAGGCAATTGCGACTTTTTCTCTCACAATTCAGACTTTTTATCTCAGAATTGCGAGATATATTATAATTGCGACTTTATATCTTGCAAGTCTGACTTTATAACTCGCAATTGCAAGTTTGTATCTCGCAATTCTGAGAAGAAGAATTGCAAAATGTAAACTTGGGATAAAAAGTTGCAATTATCTTTTAAAATGTTTTAAAATGTGGCGGAAACAAGCTTCCATAATGATCACAATTCACTTTCTTTGTGTGGAAAAGAGCTGCCTAACATATTTTGTTTTGTACGGAAGAATGAAGATGAGTAAATGATGATAGATTTGTCATTTTGGGGTAAATTATCCCTTTAATAGGTTCCATGGGAAATTGATTTGTGAGCCAATCCTAGCCAGTTCTCGCATGTCCAGTTTGTGTAACGTGGGGTTTTCAGTAGGTTTAAATTAGAGCGTGAGAGTGTGAAGTGATTCTGGTGCTTTTATCACCGCCTTCTAAATTGAGCTGTGATGATGAGGAGGGGTGTCCTATTCACCTGATGAAGACCAGAGATGAGTCGGCCCACTCGCGGTTCTCATGCTGACATTTCCCGCACAGGAAATGTGTCTCCACTGGCATTTATTCAGCGTGGAGAGGTTTCGGCTCCTGGCCGCGCGTGTCATTTACCCGGGAGGTGTTTAAACAGTGCTTCTGTGGCTTTCTAACATGTTCTGCCCTGCCCTTCTCGTGTCCTGTGATATGAAGATTAAAACCAACAACAAGGTAGAAGAAAACGCACCTCTGTCAGTTTGCTAATTACTCTGCATCACCACTCTCTACGGTGGCATTTATTGCAAATTTGAATAATTTGCCCAGCAGATGGTAAGAATGTCAAGCTGTGACACAGATTTACTAATCTTCCCCGAGATGACGATACGAGGCTGTCAAGTGTATTGTTTTAATAATGCTGGGAGGTGCCGGCGGGTGACGTCTGACCGGTTCTGGCAGCCCTGGTATGGCCCGTGGGTCGCACGCTCCCGTCTGCTCTCCGCACTGTCTGTGTCAAAGTCCCAACGTCTCTTTAACCCTCATCAAGGTTGTGTGGAGCGGAGATGAGTGGTGCACCTGTGCTCCTTAGCCGCCAAAGCCCCCTATGCTCTCACCTGGTGCTATTCATGTACAGTACCTCATCTGCTGTTGTTGCAGGCGTTAAGCTTGTCAGCTTTTCTTAACTCCTGAACTTCTCGTCAGGCTCTCAGCATATGTTTGCATGCCTCGCTGAAATGGAAAAAAAAAATTACATTAGAGAAGTGTGCTTAGATATGCCTTTTTCCAGTGCTAGAAACACTCAGCAGAGCATCACACCATCTCTGTTATTTCACTCTACGTGAGCTGTAGGTTAATGTAAGTGTTATCCTGCTTGTGCGTGATACGGCATGGCTTTAGACGTAATCTCGCCGGAGCTGTAGAGGAAGTCATTACTCAAACTCCCAGCAGACTAGGCCGTGCGCTGTCTCTAACTGTTTACCCTAGCAGCAGCTTCCCTCTGTCGGTCCTTAATTACCGCGCACGTTTGCACCTTCGCTCTGGCGACTGCACGGCTGTTTTGGTTGGTGTTAGCTGCGACAGCACAGCAATGCCTCAAATCCCTTTGTTTAGAGGCAGATTAAGAAACTGAGAGCATGGCCAGGATGTGAATTTTGGAATTACCCTAATAAACAGGCACTCTTCTTGCTCTTAATTGTGAGAGTGTGAAATTAAAGTGGTTGATGGACAATTGGGGTGCAATTTTATTCAAGAGATGGGGATGAAAGGAGCTTAGAAGGAGGAGAGATTGGCAAAATAATTGTGTGTGCGTATGTGTGTGTGTGAAATGACATTGCACTAATTCTACATGAACTGTATTTTATCTTGTTTGTGAAGTTTCTCACAGGTCAACTCATATCAAAGGTGATTGGTGCAATACATTTTAAAAATTAAGAGCAGCAGGATACTTTTTGCCTGATTATATGAATATCTCTTTTCCCACAGAAGGTGAGATATAGCAGAGGAGAGGGTTTCTCCAGGGAGTTGGCGGAAGTAGAGAGAGAGAGAGAGGAGAGAGAGAGAATAAGAGTGAAAAACTGAGCATAAGTGCACCACTAGAATTTGGTCGTGTGTGGACCTAAAATGGCGGCCTTGTTCCAGCTAAAGCTTGCCATGCACAGACTCAATCCTGTCAGTCATACCTCTATATAGGACATGATTAATGACCCCTACCTGGAAGAGGATGCACTCATTAAAATCTTAATCAAAAGCCACACAGTTCTCCTCTGTTATGCTTTGCCTCGCCATCAAGGCTGCAGCACAATTTCAGATCTGTTCCCCTCATCTGTCTGTGAAAAAAGGGCAGTGATGTCACGTTAAATGTACACAGCAGATAAAACATACCACTGAAACATCTGTATGCTCTACTTTCATCATAGAAATCCCCTTTCTGACTTCCTCGTAAATTGAGGGCAAATAACTGCTTATCCTTTTGGCTGTTGAGTAAATCGTGCCCTGGTGCGTATGTGTTTAATGGCGATTTAATTCAATGCTTGTCTCATTTCTATCTTATTTGCCTTGGAAATACATTTTAAACATGTTGTAGGCTGTGTGATAGATGAGCATATATCCCTGCTGGAAAAAAAGGGTTTGGATGAATGTAAAGTATGTCATTTCTAGGGGTGTAATGATATTCAAACCGAAAAAATGCGATACACCACCCACGGTTCAAACCGTGATATTCTCATGTCGAACCGAACGTGCCCCGCCCCCTGCTGCCCCAGCCCAGCTCTCATTTCACCTTATGCCACCAAATAATTTTTTTTCTTCCTTGATATTTTATTAAATAGTAATTAGTACACTTACTAATAAGTACATAAAACTAATAAGAGCTGTATTTTTACTAAATATTATTATAATAATATTATTTACTAAATATACACTAACTAAGTGCATGTCTCGTGATCGCTCAAGTTGCATGGAGGAAGGACAAAGAGAGCCAGTTTCCCCATTTAGCCAGTTTGGCTAAATGCTACCTTGGAGTCCCAGTGAGAGGGTGTTCTCTACAGCAATGTTTCTCAACTGGTTTGGTAGCGAGACCGTTCTGAGCGTAGATATATACTATATATATGCATATCTATGGTTCTGAGTGGGTCGCGGAGTGCCTGAGAAAAACGTGTTGTCCCGATTCAGTATCTGCGGTCAGATGATATGTAGTAAGGCTATATGTCAGTGTCATTTTCGTAGCTTGTTACGAAATATAAAGTCTCTCTCACCTTAGAAAACCGAAATTTCATATCACTTCATGTATAAAGCGCAAGAGAAACTACGATTATGCAACGTAATCATGAAATAAAAGTAAAGTACCTATAAATCACGTAACTGGTATGCCGTGTGTGAGCTGGGAAGGATTTGCATGCAGGTATGATGTTCATTCTGTTCATCAGGAGCAGTTTTCATCTTTCATTAACAGTTCATGTTGGTATTGTGTATTCGCCATGGTAACTGTTGTTTCCATAACCCCAAAATGTCACTTTATTTTCACTGTTATTTTGTATATTTTTAAATTAGTATGGTGCCTACTTTATTGTGTTACAAAAACTTCTATTTAATAGCTTTAACTTATAGGCCTATTTATTCATCAGTATTAGTCATATTTATACAATTTATGTGTTTAAGTAGGCTAAAGTGGGACATTACTTGTGTGTGGTCATTCATTTTTGTGGAATAAATTTGCTTGTTTTTTTGTTTTTGTTTTTTCAAACTAGTCTAGACTAGTCTACAGTGAAGGCATTTATTTCATTTTTGCTAACTGCTCTAAAGAAAACGTGAAGCCAACGTATAAAGTTAATAAAGATAAAGTTAATAAGTTAAATTGTTGTTATTAAGTTAAAAGTGAATCTAGTGTTATTATTGCTGGTGCCCTGCCATTAACCCTGCCCCGTGGCTCCAAAACCATGATGTGAACCAAACCGTGGCATTGGTGTATCGTTACACCCCTAGTCATTTCTGTGCCACTAGTGCCACCAAACAAAACAACAAAAATAATGCCCGTTTTGTTTGTTCGTTTATTCGTTCGTTCATTCATTCATTCACAGGAATTATGCAGATAAAAAAACAGTAATTTGGTAAATTACAGAAGCAGAGGTCAAGTTATTACACATTTATGGAGCCTTTGTATGCTAATGGATTCACTCTCATTCTAATTCAAGAAAAATACATTTCATTCAGCTTATACATGTAAGTGCTGTGGTTTTCGATTAAATGCCTTCTAATGTTTCAACTTGACAGTTTGTTATTCTGTTTTGTTATTACCATTTTTTATATTTTATGACTCAAGTAATAGCTGTTTTTTTTGAGGCATCGGAGGCCACAGACCATAAACTGAGACGAGAGGTCAGGGTCATGTTTGTTTATGTTTGTTGTCAGTTTATTCTGGGTTTAAAGTTGCTGGTGCAGACATTTAGACTAGAAAGTGACCCTTCCATCTTAAATAGAACATTATGTCATCATTTACAATGAAGCTTCAACTTCCAAATTTCTGAGGTTAAGGGTTTGTTTATGTCTCTGCCTTGATAAGAGTGCTCCCAGCTTAAATGCTTTGTGATCTTTCTGTAGCAGCCAGATTTTCTCATTCTGAGCTGTCTCTGCGGAGACCCGTGTCATTTTTAAGCTCTCGCCCTTGAAAGTTCAATTTAGGCAGACGCTCTTTGGCATGCCAAAATTATGCCTCTTTAATTTTTCAGATTAATTCTCAACACTTCTATCATTCCCCTGTAAAGCCTTTAGTTTAGCTGTGATTTCATAGTATGCACTGCAGTTTTATTTACAGTCTCTGTTTGGACATTCATCTCTTGCCTATGTCTCACGTAGATTGTGACTGTGGCATGTTGTGGTTTGGAAGAAGTTAAGCTCAGATTCTTAACCTGAAATTCAATGTTCATTCATCTATATGTGTATGCAAATATGAAAATAAGTCCTGGGTCTACATATTTTATAGGCCTCCCTTATTTTACACACCCACACTCAGGGTGCGTCTCAATCAGCTCCCTAGTTCAGTAGTCATGACATTGATCAGGAATGATCATATATTCTATCCCCCTACACAAACCCTACCCCTAAACCTACCAATAACAGAAAACTTGGCATTTTTCACAGTTTTTTAAGTAATTTGGTTTAAGACCCGTGTATACTTCATTTTCTGCATCCGGACGCGTCTCGCACACAGTCGTGTTTGCACTGCTTTCAAAGTATACTCAACCACGGATGGCTGAGTTCGACACATGCGCAGTACAATTGTTGTGACTTTCTTTCTCTTCTGTCTTTCTTGCACATGCGCTGTTGTACGCGCACTGTCCGAAGTATACTTTGGGCTTTATGAGGACACATGAAGTGTCCACCATGTTTACGTTGCAATACCCATGTCATTATACACATTTGTGTCCTCATGAATCATATATACAAGAACACACACAAATATATATATATAATATATATATATATATATATAATATATAGATAGATAGATAGATAGATCAATAATTATGCAGAACTTTAAGGCTTAATATAATTTAAACAAATGAGTTCACCCCCCTCACAGTTATCATATAGGGCAAAATTAGCTGTATAGACCAAAACCACAATTTGTATCAGGCTGTAAACATGTTTTTTTTCCTGCTGTAAAGTTGGGCATTTTAACATGGGGCTCAATGAGATGAATTGCAGTTTAAGTCACTCCCATATTGGCTCCAAGAGAAACTGGGAGAGGTTGCCGCTTGGTATAGATAGACAGACAGACAGACAGACATACAGAAAAAGTTAGACAGACGGATGGATGGACAGATGGATGGACAGACATATATGCAGATAGATAGATATAGACAGACAGACAGATATGCAGAAAGAAAGACATGGACATTTTTACTGTAATTTTTTATCAATTTAATGCATAAAAGCTAAAGTATTCATTTCCTTCTTTAAAAAAAAAATAATAATAATCTTACTGACCCCAAACTTTTAAAACTGTAGTGCATTTATGATTAAATTAGTCACATCTAATATGATTCATCACAGTTAATCATATAAAACTGTGCGGTTCATTAGTGAGATTTTATTATTATATTCACATTTGTAATACAATAATATTATTAATTCACATTTCTAATAAAACCCTCAAAATGGACAAGTAGATACAGATATACTGTATATGTAAATAGACAATTATGCAGATAGATGGACGAACAGGAAGATTGGCAAGTATGTAGAAAGGTAGGTGTGGGATAGATAGGCGTGTTCACAAACTTGATGCGTTCTCCATTATTGTTTCCTGGTAACTGATCGCCTGTCCTAGATTCTTCCACCATCCTGTTGTTCCTCCTCACTCCATGGCTCTTTCTTCATCATATCCTGTGTCACTCTCTCAGGGGAGGATGATAGTCCTGTGAAAGGGGGAAGTATCAGCAGGCTGAGCCTAAGGGAGACAGGATCTGCTCTGAGCCCTGAGGCCTCTCTTCTCCTCCACTGCCTGTAATGAATGGAAAGACTGACCTGGTTGTGCTGCAGCCTGTGCTCATATTGACCCGGTTCTCCTCCACACCATCGTGCATCATCTCACCACTGTGGTGTTAGAGCAGCCCCAGGGCCCTCCTTTAAGCAGGCCTGCCTCCCACATGCTTGCACATGTGACGCTCTCGCAGAAATCCACAATGTTACTGCACCTTAAATCAGCGGTCTGAAAGGCCCCTGCAGCCCAATGGCTGACCAAATAACCATCTCCAGATATCACAACAAAGAAAGACTTCCAGTGCAGGCCTGGTAGACTGAAGGAAGATGCAATGAATGGAATTTTTTTGCTTCAAATGTACAGTGTTATGTTTTAACATAGATCATTTTTCATTCGTGAGCACAGATTTTTCCTGCATTCCACAATCTAAAGATCTGTCGTTTTATATTCGGGGTAGTTAACACTCCCATTCTGAACCGTTAATGGCCTCTGCGATTGAATGTTTTGTTTTAGCCCATAATAAGGACTTTATAAACATTAAATATCCACTTCTAATCAACAGACTCTGGAGGCGAATCTTAAAATGACCTTATAGTCTCTTTTAATGAATCCATATTAAGCCAGTGTCACATGCTTTGTCTCTCTCGTTCCTTTATGCGAGTGTTTCTCAGTAAATAATTATCGTGTTAGGTGACCTGATTATTTTACCTCTGCATATTCAATTATTTTCAGCATGTGCAGGACAGTTAGTGGCCGTGCTGTTATGTAATGATCTGTTGCTGTGCAGGAAAATCATCCTCTCTGTGCCACACGCCGGACTGTCCCTGGGGCAGTGGACTTCTTCTCTAATCAAGCTAATGCAGGAGGAACAGCGTGGAGAGCGCTTGTTGGGGGGAACAGGAGTAGGCCGAGTTTGTTCCGATCGCACTTAGTAAAACAGACAGACACAGAGGGTCAAGCTAAAATTCCTCCTGCTGTACTCTACTGAGAGAGAGTTTATGCATGTGTGTGGAGGGAGGCTGCCTGCAGCTGGACGAGTGTGGGTGAATTTACCTTTAATTAGTGTCTAATTACGGTCAACTGGCTTTCACGCTAAAAAGTGCCTTTATGTCTGAAGTTAGAATGCCATTGGTGTCAGAAACGTGGCCTTTGTGGGTAGCGCACATGCTCTGAAGAGTTGCACAGTGACAGGTCAAGTAAAATAATTAAGGGAAAAACTGTGCAGAGAAAATGTAATGCTCTCTCCTGGACTTGTGAATAATAATAATAATAATAATACAAATAATAATATAATAAAAATGTATAAAATAACAATAATATTTTTAAATAAATTTAGTGCTGTCAAATTGATTAATCGCATCCAAAGTTAAAGTTTGTGTTTACATAATATATGTGTGTGTACTGTGTATAATTATTATGTATATGTAAATACACACTCATTCATGTATCTATATTTAAGAAATATTTGCATGTACATACTGTATATATATTTATATAATTTATATTATATATCAATATAAATATTTTATACATAAATATATATTTTTTCTTAAATATATACATTTTATATATATATTTTTTTTTTATTATTATTTTTTTTTTTTTATGTAATTTATTCCTGTAATGCAAATCTGTATTTTCAGCATCATTACTCTAGTCTTCATGTCACATGATCCTTCAGAAATCATTCTAGCTGCTTGAGAAACATCAAGAAATATTATTATTATTATTATTATTATCAATGTTTAAAACAGTTGTTCTGCTTAATCATTTTTTCGTGCAGAAGTTCAAAAGATCAATATTAAAAACAAACTAAAAAAAAAAAACGTATAAAATGTTAAAAAAAAATTTGCTGCCACTTTTAATCAATTTAATGCAAAGTATAAATGTTTTGCTTTCCAATGGTAGTGCGTTTATAGTGCATCCGGAAAGTATTCACAGCGCTTCACTTTTTCCACATTTTGTTATGATATAGCCGTATGCCAAAATGGATTAAATTCACAATTTTCTTCCTCAATTCTACAAACAATACCCCATAATGGCAACATGTTTAAAAATCAAATTTATTTTTAAAAAAAATGCAAAAAAAATTACATGTACATAAGTATTCACAGCCTTTGCTTGATACTTTGTTGAAGCACCTTTGGCACCAATTACAACCTCAAATCTTTTTGAGTATGATGCTACAAGCTTGGCACACCTATTTTTGGGCAGTTTCTCCCATTCTTCTTTGCAGGACCTCTCAAGCTCCATCAGGTTGGATGGGGAGCATCGGTGCACAGCCATTTTCAGATCTCTCCCTGCTCTGGCAGGGCCACTCAACGACATTCACAGAGTTTTCCCATAGCCACTCCTTTGTTATTTTGGCTGTATGCTTAGGGTCGTTGTCCTGTTGGAAGACGAACCTTTGCCCCAGTCTGAGGTCCAGAGTGCTCTGGAGCAGGTTTTTATCAAGGATGTCTCTGTACATTGCTGCATTCATCTTTCCCTTGATCCTGACTAGTCTCCCAGTTCCTGCCGCTGAAAATCATCCCCACAGCATGATGCTGCCACCACCATGCTTCACTGTAGGGATGGTATTGGCCAGGTGATAAGCGGTTTCCTCCAGACTTGACGCTTGCCATTCAGGCCAAAGAGTTCAATCTTTGTTTCATCAGACCAAAGAATTTTGTTTCTTATGGTCTGAGAGTCCTTCAGGTTCCTTTTGGCAGACTCCAGGCGGCCTTTTACTGAGGAGTGGCTTCCGTCTACCATACAGGACTGATTGGTGGATGCTGCAGAGATGGTTGTTTTACTGGAAGGTTCTCCTCTCTCCACAGAGAAATGCTGGAGCTCTGTCAGAGTGACCATCGGTTTCTGGTCACCTCCCTGACTAAGGCCCTTCTCCCCAGATCGCTCAGCTTGGCCAGGCGGCCAGCTCTAGGAAGAGTCCTGGTGGTTCCAAACTTCTTCCATTTACGGGTGATGGATCTGTGATGATCAGATCTGTGCCTCAATGCAATCCTGTCTCGGAGGTCTACAGATAATTCCTTGGAATATAGACAGGTGGTAAAAGTGAAGCGCTGTGAATACTTTCCGGATGCACTGTATAATTAAATTAGTCACAGCTAATGTGATTATTCATTATTAATAATTAATTAATAAACATGTACATATACAATTGTGCAGTTCATTATTAAGATTTTATATTCTATTCTATTTTATTATTATATTAATTTTATAAAATATTAATTTGCATTCCTAATAAAACCCCCCAAATAAAATGAAAGTATACTGAACAAAGTATTTTAACGTTTAAAGCACCTTAAAAGAAGTGGCGGTTTTGATAGTTTAGGACTAGGGTAGCATCTCAGTCAGTGTGCAATGGATTTAAGATAGATTAGCGCTGGTGTTTTTGTGTGTGAGCGTGTGATACGATCGGGCCGGGCTGTGTTCGGCTGTGTTTTCCGCGGCACATCCAGGCATCTGTGATTATCCTCTCACGGCCACAGAGGGAGCTTTTCTCACTCTGTCTGCGATAATGAGGGAGAGACTCGCAATGCCCTCAAGTCATTTCCTTTCTCCTCCTCCATCTCCTCTGTTTCACTCTATCACTCATTCTTCACCGGCATCATGACATCACTCCTCCACACATCTCAGTTCCTGCTCCACTATTTCATCTGTGATTATGACTGTAATGACAGCTTCTTTTGGTTTAGATGGTTCTCCACTGTTTTGTTTATGAACACACCATGCAGCCGAAGTTGCTGTTTAAAGAGATTTTGTTTGTCTGTAGTTCACAGACAGGATGTATTGTTTTGACATAATGACTGAATGATGTGCGGTTTTCTTTCTAATAAATAGAAATAAGCATTTTC
The DNA here is from genome assembly GCA_039654625.1 of Rhinogobio ventralis. NCBI lineage: Eukaryota > Metazoa > Chordata > Actinopteri > Cypriniformes > Gobionidae > Rhinogobio > Rhinogobio ventralis. The sequence goes on from CM077198.1 coordinate 15,544,269, forward strand.
ACATTTTCTGTGCTGATCCATAAAGATCATCTGTGAAGTTCCTCAGAATGGTAAAATGTTACATATTGCCAAGTATCACATTCTTTTTTGTGGCTAAAGCATAATCAAATTAGCCAAAATATTTAATAACTGTGCAAGCACAACTGGCTTTTAAAGGGAATGGGAGATGAGACTCTGATTGGTTTATTGTAGGGATGGGACGATTACCGGTTTCATGATAAACCACAATAAAATGTACTGACGGTTAGTAATATCATTTAAAATTTAATTCTCATTAAAACCGTGTTTGATTATCGTGATTTTGAAAACTCGCGGTAAATCCTGTCCAGTCAGCATCAGTCTGGCGCAGACGCAGCGCGCAACGTTTTTTTAACGAGACGAAATGGCGGAAGGCAGTGACCGCGGCAGGAGATTTTCCAGCTTGTTCTAAAAGGACCAAATCTGAGGTGTGGTCATATTTTGGCTTTTACAAAAGTCCTGAGGGAAACTTAATCGAGGATGCTCACCCTGTCTGCTGAACATCAACAAAGAAAGTCGCTGCAATAGAATCCAGTCATTTTCAAAAACAGACGCAAGTTGCTTGCATTTGAATGAAACAAGAGCATGTCTGTTGTGATACGTGGATGTGCGCTGTTATAATGCGTTGCTATAATGCGTTGCTATTGACGATGGTCATTTAAGGAAGGAAATCCCACAGAATAGAATCTTGCTTAAAAAAGTGCATAGAGCTGCTTGTTTTTTTTTGTTGTTGTTTGTTGATTTTCAAATACAACACAAAATGTTTTCAGTGCGTGCATCAGTTCTTTTTGAACACTTTCATCTCATTTTAACAAAACCGTGATAATATTGATAATCACGATAATTTGGGTCACTATAATCGTGATGTGAAATTTCCATACCGTACCATCTCTAGTTTATTGCACATTACGCCCAAAACACACCCATGACTCATTAAGAGACTAGGTACAACCCTTTTGGACCATGTGCCTGGTGTGCCATCCGTTTTTCCATCGTTAAACTAGCAAAAGTGGATTCAGACACACCCTAAGTCCACCTGTGCCATGCACTTCAGACAATGCGCTCAGATCCTTAAAATAGGGCCCACAGAGTTTGTAACTTTTTGAATAACGGATGTTCTAATTCTCCGCAATTCTGCAAAGCTTTATGATTCCACGTGGGCCTAGATTTTGGATTTTGTGCTGCTGATAAAACTGCCTTAATAAGTAAGATTCTCTAGCAGAAAGCTTCTCTGAATAATATTTTCTGGCACACAACATGTTGGTCCACTAGCTAGACCAGCATAAACCAGAAATTCATGTTGGTTTCATTCTATTCATTTTAGCAGGGAATATTGTAATCTAATGATTTGTGTTGTCTTCTATTAACAGGTGAAAGACTGTACAGCTATTGAGACCTCCACCTTGCGGACTGATTTGATCATCGGGCTGCAGCAGATGTCATGGATCTGAAGGAGCGCAGGCACCGTACACTGACCCACGGCCGCTGTGGGAAAGATTTCCAGTTCACCACCTCCTCCCTGGACAACGACGAATGCCGCGTACCCACCCAGAAATCCTACAGCTCTAGTGAGACCCTGAAAGCTTTCGATCACGACTCGCGCCTTCATTATGGAGGATGTGTGGCAGACCTGGTGCACCATGAAGCAGATGAGTTCACCCGACAAGGAGGTAAACACACAAGAGATATACCACAAAGTATTAACATGTAAAGCACATATGCAACTCAGAATTGCCAAAGATACAGCATTCAGTCCTAAATGATCACATATATATATATATATATATATATATATATATATATATATATATATATATATATATATATATATATATATATATATATATATGTATATGTATGACAGTGTTGGTATATTGTATATTTGATCTTTTAGGGCAATATAAAGATGTTTTAAAAAATGCATCCTTGCTAAATACTTTTAAAATTCACATTTATAATGTTTACTTCAAATAAATGCCATTCATTTGCCCTTTTTTTTTAAGAATGGTGAAAAAATTTATCAGTTTCCACAAAAAGAAGCAGTTTTTAACACTGAGAAGAAATGTTTTTTTGAACACCAAGGGCCCTATTTTAACGATCATGGCGCAGGTGCACTTAGGGAGTGTCCAAATCCACTTTTGCTAGTTCTGCTAGCGCATGGTCCAAAAGGGTTGTACCTAGTCTCCTAATGAGTCATGGGTGTGTTTTGGGCGTAACATACAATAAACCAATCAGAGTCTCATCTCCCATTCCCTTTAAAAGCCAGTTACACTTGCACCATGGAGGATTTGCTATTTACATGGCGGAATTTGCGAGCGGAAAGACTGAACACTACTCCAGAGAGGAAACAGATGGGAGTGAGTGCATTTGCTATTTAAACAACGTGGAGCTGGATTTGAAAATGATAACTACGTCGGGTTGAAACTAGCAAAAAACATTGCACCTGCCGTTGCATTGCGCCTGAAGATTAACACTGAAAAATCATCTTTGCCCTCAAGAGAGTACAAATTAAAGTAAAAATTACATTTCAAAAAAGAAAATAGGGTAACCCTTTATTTTATAGTGTCCTTGTTACATATGTTACATGTACTTACTATTGTAATAACAGTAAATTATACTTAATTAGCCAAACCTGACGCTAATTATCTAATTATAAGTACACATTGTTAATTAATTTTATTCAGAATTTAAATGTATAGTTACACTCTAACAAGGACACTTTAAAATAAAGTGTAACCGGAAATAGTTATGGTAATATTAAATTTAGTAATAATATTTTGCATTTGATTCACATTTTAATATCCCATGAGGCCACAGGAGAGGATATGGTTGCACTTATTTGAGTAGGTACTTAAATAAGTAATTACTTCACGACCGCTAAAAAGTTTGTTCTATATAGTATGAATGTCTGTAGTATGAATGTAATCTGGATGTACTACATTCACTATGTTGTCATTATCATGTGACCTACCAGCATCAGTTACATCGCTTTACTGCCATTCACAAATCCTCTCCTGTGGCCTCATGGGATAGTAAAGGGTCCATGGTATACACAGTTCAGAATCTCGTCGGAAGTAGTAGGTCATCCGGGTACCTTTTGCCTACTCGGAGTACTGTGAATTCGGACATACTTATTTTGTCACATACTGTTTTTAGCCAACTATATAGTAAGGAAGTATGCGATTTCAGATGCAGCCTTTGTGAATGGAAGTTAAGTGATGACTGATGCCAGTGACGACATGGCAGATGTAGTACGTTTTTTATGTTCTTTCGTTTCCTTTTTTAAAGGTTAATTGTTCATTGTTGCTTTCAGTTTGTCTATAAAGGTTATGCAAAATGATATTCTCACATTACATTCTATTAACATAAAATAAAACACATGATCAGTACCTGTCATACTTTGTATGTTGTTGCTCCAGCCACATTGTCACATAAACTAATAGATTAGTTTCTATTTTAGAAAGGAATAGAATAAGTTTCTAAAATAGAATCTCGTCAGTCGTCATGTATCGCCTTTGCGGCTGGTTAGGACAAGAACTCTGATTAACATGGAAAAGATTTTAGCATATGTTGCAGCTTCACATCGCATCTGGATAGGACATGGTGTAAGACAAATTTAGATGTATTAGGAATAATTTTGAAATCAGATCATAATTCGCTTTAGATTCTCATACCTAGTTAGGGACTGACAAGACTTAATTTTTAAAACTTTTTTAATAGTATGGTAAGTAAAATATTAGGGTGATAATAGTTTCAAGAAACACAAAATCCCATTGTGTCTATGGCATATATCTGTGCTTCTACATGACGTGTGTTGTACAGAGAAGGTATGAAACATAAAAGCAGAATAGTTCTGTTAACAGTGTATTCTGTTGCAGGCCATGGTAACTAATCCTCCTGCTCTGTGTTTACGCATGCTGCTCGAGAGAAGTGCAACTCGATCTCAGAGCGGTTACTTAAATTACAGGAAGTCCCTCCAAGTCCATCCCCTGCTGCTTCAAATGTGTCACCTATTCCCTGCAGACCTTCTCTAGCCTGATGCCACTTATCCCCCGTCACCTGTTCAGTCTTAGCCGTCTTATAGCTTACGCTGGTCGACCCACTTCATGCCTCAGGCTATAGACTTGTTGCTGAATCTATGCAGGGATGTTCGGCACAGTGCCAAACTGCAGATGCATGCTAAAATAACGGGAGACTTTTGATCGGTGCTGATCCAAATTGAAGGTGACTGGCTTACTAGCTCAAACTCAAATGATCGGTTCAGATATGGTACCCTTTGTTTAATCTTTGTGTTTTACATCCCTTTTTGAATGTCTTTGATAATGCTAATAAGAAAAGTCAGCTGCTTCAATTGAGGCAGGCTATAAAAGGAAGCAGTATCGGAAGAACAGGAAGCGAGAGAGAGGGCGAGTACTGTCTAAATGCTGTACTGTCATAATGAGCAGGCTGCCGCGGATCCTGAGCGTAGGTCATCTTTAAAAAAGGTAGGGTCAGGCCTGTGTCGTCCTCTGCGTGAGCTGCTGCCGCATTGATTGTACTGAAATGGATTTCAACTCGATGTCATTGATCAGCGCCAGACCGTGTTTTCAGAGCAAAAGAGGAAGACAAACCCGCTGGAGAGATTGCAGCCTCTTTTCTCTCCTTCCATTCAACTGTTTCTTACCACAGCACTTAGCCACTGACAACAGATCCCAGAGCTCATGCCGCCTGGGGTGGAGTGGCCTGTGTCCCCTCGGGGATGTGTGGTGACAGCGACAGTGAGCAAGAATTATGGGTAGGTTTAGAGAACTGGATTGAGGGAGGACAGACTGACAGGCGCAGCAGCTGTGGAGAAGCCGAGAGTTGGTAGCCGTCAGATTGATGCTACTTGAGGCGGTAGCGGCTCACTGACTGCAGATGCATCCGTGGGAAGTGTTGCCACGGGAGACTAACAGTGTGCAAGGGCCATATGTAACAGCACTCAAAGGGCACTGCCAAATTACGCTCCTCTCTCCCGCTCACTCACATAGTCATCATGGCCCACGTAAACGGTTGCACAGAGAGGAAGCGGAATATTATTTTTCAACTTTTTAAGAGAGCTATTTTCTGTCCGAATGAACAGTCCAACCTTTCACTTCGACTCCATTTCGTGTTTGTGGACACCACATGCTCCTAATGCTCCTCAGAGTCATGCTGAGTGCAGATTTGACTCGTAATGCCTCTTTGCTGTATAGGATATGAGGACATGCTTACAGGTCAGGATTGAAGCATTAAAGCATTCATATAGTACTTTTTTTGTATATATATATATATATATATATAATATTGTATCTTTTAGGAATGCATGGTAACATTGCAGCTATTGGCCTGTTTGTTTATTTATTTATTTAATTAATTAATCAGTCATGCTCTTTTCCAGTTTACATTCCACTTAGGTAATCTTAAAAAAATATATGTACTGTTAAGTGTAATCTTTAGCAAATCTGAAAAAGAGTATCTATTTTCATATTGTACGTTATACTGTGATGTCTGCATTCACTTGTAGCATATAAAATGGGTGATATTTTTCTTGTGTTTATCTATACAAAATATTACAAAAAAAAATTTATAACAGTAATTGGTTATTGGAAAATAAATTAAATTAAAAAAAATTAATAAGGTACTGTTAGTATATAAGTATAAGGCAGATTTTAGTGTATCCCTAGTACCTTTATGTACTGCCCTACAAAGGCAAAAGGCAGTACCTTCATTTTTGGTCGAAAATGAGTTATTGATATTTTTGGGACATTCAAGACCTCCTTTATCACGTGGATAAGTATCTTGAGTCAATTCCGTTGTTTTTTTGAGAAAATAACGGGTTGTCTTAACAGTAACTTCCAAAAGCCCAGGAGAAACCAAGGCAGAACACCGTAACACCAGTTACTGTTCTTTGCCTTTGTTTTAGATTGCTCAAATTGAGTTACTCTGCTATTGTTTAGCCGTTGTTTAGAAGTTACTGTGTCGACCTGGAGTTAAGGTATTCTGCTTTTGTTTTACTGTCCATTAAAGTTTGCTGTGTTTAAATTACAGTGTAGCCAAACAGTGTCACTGGAGCACTTCTGACACACACAATACCTGAATAAAAGTTTAGGTAAAACAAATAATTGAGTGTATGACTATATACAGTATATATGTGATATCTTTTTTTCTGCACCTCAGTTCCACAAAAGGAAGAAATACATTGTTTTGAATGACATAAGGGTGAGAAAATGATAGCAGAATTTTAATTTTTTGGTGAAATTTTCCTTTAAGTATTCCTTGTAATTAGTTGTTAGCAGTGCCATTTTAGCCAGAAAAGTGGAGAACTGAACTGAATCAGCTAAATGGTTGTAAATTACATTATATTGAATTGATGAGGTGAGGTAGATAGCATCCCTTACTTTGACTGTAATTGATCTGGCCACTTATTTCTATAAACAGATGTGTTAGACATCTCAGTAATGGTCCCTCTTAGGTGAAAATGAAAACTGAGCTGGGCTCTTTGGCTCACTGGTGGCTCTCAAGCGTATGGTCCAGCTGCGAGCGGTAGGGCAGTAGATCGAATGTTCCATCACTCTCTGCCCCTCTATGTCTTCACACCCCTGCAGGTGCACATCTGTGTCTACAGAGGCACATCTGTGTCTGCACTGGCCTTCAGTAGAGATGCTATACTCACGGCCTGTCCTGCCACACCATCAACTGCAGCAAGCTTTTCTTTTCATTGCTGTAAGCTTTTGTTTCCCTTCACTATTTGTGTTGGGGACACTATTGACAACGTGTGTGTGTGTGTGCGTGTAGGGATGATCATTTAACTTGTTAAATTCATTGCCGTTCAAAAGTTTTTGATCAATAAGAATTTTAATATTTTTTTAAGACTCTTATGCTCACCAAGGCTGCATTTATTTGATTAAAAATACAAAAATAACAGTAATATTGTGAAATATTATTACAATGTAAAATAACTTTTCTATTTGAATATATTTTAAAATGTAATTTATTTCTGTGATTCAAAGCTGAATTTTCAGCATTACTACTTTAGTCTTCAGTGTCACATGATCCTTCAGAAATAATTCTAATATGATGATTTTCTGCTCAAGAAACATTTATGATTATTATCAGTGTTGAAAACAGTAGTGTAAAAAATTTTTTTCAGGATTTTTTGATGAATAGAAAGTTCAAAAGAACAGCATTTATTTTAAATAGAATATTTTGCAACATTATAAATGTCTTTACTGTCACTTTTGATCAATTTAATGCACCCTTACTGAATAAATGTATTAATTTCGTTAAGTTCTGTCCTCAGACTATACCTCAATATGTCCTTTATTTAGAAATTTGAATACCACATATTTATGAAAATATCTTAAAAATAATATAAATAACAACTTTGGTATGGCAACTCGGTCATGCAATTAGTAGCTTGCAACATTATAAATGCAAAAACGTACTGTATGTCATGAACAAAAAAATAGCTTAACACCTTAAGATATTCTGATTGTAGTACCAGTTCAATAGATTGAGCGGAAGATCATTTAAAACCATACGGTAGTCTCAATTCATTAACTCATTGAAGTGTATGATAAATATTTGACACATTATTTTTGTATGTCTGACACATATTGAGTGATAGGCAAGAAAAAACATGCATTTTGTGAAAAACTCAAGCAGCAGGAGTTCACACCCAAACAGGCGAAAACTTCTGAACAGATTAAGTATTTATTTATTGTTTGTTTGTTTACTCTTTGTTTACTCTTACCTTAGGTTGTATGTATATACCAGCAGCTTTACAATAATTGCATTAACATGATGTTGCTTAATCTTTTAAGAATTTAATATGGCATATTCTTGCTGAAAGACTTTAATCTGTTCTGGAATCTCTCGGGGCAAATGCACATTATGATCACAGCCAACATTGTCTCATTATGTTATCTTGATTCCCCTGAGGGCTGAATCGTTATTTTGTAGACATATACAGTGCATCCGGAAAGTATTCATAGCGCTTCACTTTTTCCACATTTTGTTATGTTACAGCCGTATTCAAAAATGAATTAAAGTCATAATTTTTCCCTCAATTCTACAAACAATACCCCATAACGACAACGTGAAAGAAGTTTGTTCCAAATCTTTGCACTTTTATTAAAAATTAAAAATGCAAAAAAATCACATGTACATAAGTATTCATAGCCTTTGCTCAATACTTTGTTGAAGCACCTTTGGCACCAATTACAGCCTCAAATCTTTTTGAGTATGATGCTACAAGCTTGGCACACCTATTTTTGGGCAGTTTCTCCCATTCTTCTTTGCAGGACTTCTCAAGCTCCATCAGGTTGGATGGGGAGCGTCGGTCTCTGTACATTGCTGCATTCATCGTTCTCTCGATCCTGACTAGTCTCCCAGTTCCTGCGGCTGAAAAACATCCCTACAGCATGATGCTGCCACCACCATGCTTCACTGTAGGGATGGTATTTGCCAGGTGATGAGCGGTGCCTGGTTTCCTCCAGACATGACGCTTACCATTCAGACCAAAGAGTTCAATCTTTGTTTCATCAGACTAGAGAATTTTTTTTCTCGTAGTCTGAGAGTTCTTCAGGTGCCTTTTGGCAAACTCCAGGCTGGCTGTCATGTGGCTTTTACTGAGGAGTGGCCAGCTCTAGGAAGAGTCCTGGTGGTTACAAACTTCTTCCATTTACGGATGATGGAGTCCACTGTGCTCATTGGGACCTTCAATGCTGCAGAAATTTTTCTGTACCTTTCCCCAGATCTGTGCCTCAATACAATCCTGTCTTGGAGGTCTACAGATAATTCCTTGGAATTTTGATTTTGATTAAAAAAATAATGAATTTAATCCATTGTGGAGTAAGGCTGTAACATTACAAAAATGTGGAAAAAGTGAAGCGCTGTGAATACAATTATTATTATTATTATTATTATTATTATTATTATTTGTTTTCTCTATTGTGAAAAGTGTGGTACCCCACAGTTTAACATTAGAATAGCTTACATGATACCACAGGGTATATATACTTAAAAAGATATAGTTACAGTGACTTTTATATACAGTCAAACCAAAAATTAGATACCACATATATATATATATATATATATATATATATATATATATATATATATATATATATATATATATATATATATATATATATATATATATATATATATATTACTAGTGGGTGCAGGACACTATAGTGAATCTATGTAATGAATTTAAGTAAAGATAGCAAAATAAAGTAACCTGTGACAAAGTATACCCAAAAAATTCTTCATAGAGTGGACTACCAGTAAAATTGATACAAATTTGGGACCGAACATTGTGTTTTTTCTTAAATTGCTAATGTGACCTTTTACACCACAGACTGAACAAAATTAAGCATTGCTTGGTAATTGGTTGACCTAAATTGGTATTATCTAATTGTGTGTTTAAATTTAACATACCTTTAACATGCCTTTCTATCAAAGTTATCTGACATTATCAAGATGAATTTGTTCTGACACAGTCTTGTCATATTTTATTACCATTTTCTAAACAATAGCAAATAAACTGTGATAATGTGAGAAAATGTTGAAAGGGTCTGAATAAATTATGGTTTGACTGTGTGTGTGTATATATATATATATATATATATATATATATATATATATATATATATATATATATATATATATATGTATATATATATATATATATATATATATATATATGTATATATATATATATATATATATATATATATATATACATACATACATACATACATACATACATACATACATACATACATACATACATACATACATACATACATACATACATACATACATATATATATATATATATATATATATATATATATATATATATATATATATATATATATATATATATATATATATATATATATATATATATATATATATATATATATATATAATATATAAATTCTGATTGGATGATCCAAGCTTCAGTAAAATTACTAAAAATACACAGCTGTGAGTGCAAGTTCTATATTAAAGCTAATACATTGCTTGGCAACCACAAACAACCTACAGTTAATAATACACTGGCTATATTATTTTAGGGTCTTCTAAGGCACTGCCCTTCAAGTCGTACCTCAGAACACCCTTTGTTCATGGTAAATCGTTTTAGCCGCGTTGGGTGGCTGAGACATCAAATGAAGGAGCTTACCACAGCACCAGGGCACTATATCCAAAAAGACAAGACTCAGTGGCCAGTCTGATCTCTGAAGGCCATCAGGGGGTCAGTTGGCACTTAATAGGACTCATGATATGCCGATTAAACTTACAGTTTGGACAGCTGTGTCACCTCTTCTGACACCAGCCCTGCTAAGCTCTGCCTAATTGCAGATGTCATTCCCTGTATCTCTCAGGCTGTTGTTTTATCCCTTTTAATTATTAAATATATGGTTCAGTATTGCGTGGCTAAGTGGCTGCGATTTGGGGAGCTTTTGCCCTTGGGTTCAATTATGGTACTACTCTGCTGAGCACAGGGTATTTTATACTTTGTCCAATCCAGCCTTATACAACCTCTTACTCAGTGCCCCGAGACTCTAAAACATTCAGACATTTCTCATGTTTTCTTTTCAGAGGTTAAAATGACTCTTTGTGTAATGAGTAGCTGGCTTGTGTTATAGTGGGAAACACTGAAGGTCTCATAAATTAGAGATACATTTTGGAGCTCTCTGGTTTGATTAGTAAACACAACTCAAGCCATTATACAAGTGTAATGGAGTGCCAAATGCAGACAGATGTTTCGATAAAGTTGTCACCACAAATTTACAAACTGTTAGCCAGATGCCACCAATGGGACCCCAACTCGAACGTTATCAGACTACCAAAAAATATACTCACTCTCTTAGCACTCCCCAAGGCTTTAGATCTGCTTCCTTCGGGCCTTCAACCATGTTAGCGGTGACGCCTTTTTCAGCGTATGTAATGGTGTTAATGTCAAGGGCTTATGTTAGGTGGTTTACGAAAGGCAAAATGGCTCCCTGTGGGGTCAGATCTATTTCTGCTGCCCAATTAAAAGGTGTTGAGTGGCCATGTGGCGCAGGTGGCTCACATGGGGCAGGGCGTTTGACACTGAGGGCCCTGTTCTTGCTTAGCTGTTAACTCTATGTCCTAACATTAATGGGGGCCCTAATGATGTGCTATGCATCCAGGGAACAAAGTATGCTGCGAAAACTCACTGGACACCCACTGCTGAGCGTAAACCCTCTCAATTAACACCCTGCCCTTCTGAGACCACTGATGATAGCATACCACCTACAGTGCCAGAACGCCCCACACAGATTCTGACAGGGACAGGTAGGAGGCTCTGAATCAGACAGTGTGCTAGATGTGATCCTCACACGTTCAGTAAAGGCGAAGTGGCAGTTTACGCTCAGTATCTGCTGTGTTGGGAGACGTTATTTTTACAGTAAGGTGTTAAAATATTACGCAACTAGTAAAAATAACCAGTCTTGTCACATCCTGACAATTTATACTGAACACGTAGTTACTTTTTCGTCACCTTTTTCACCACTAGTTTAGAAAGTGCTAGTGTGTTCTTGTAAGTTAAAGTTAAAGTTAAATAATAATAATAATAATAACATCCATTCAAAAGTTTGAATCAAAGTCAGTAAGTCAGTAAAATGTAAAAAAAAAAAAAAAGAAATTAATGTTTTTATTCAGTAAGGACGCATTCAATTAAAGGGGTCATGAACTGCGTTGTTTTATTGTTTTATGATGTTTCCTGGGGTGCACTTATAATGTTAGAATGCTTTTTAATTAAAAGGCATTTTTCCTACCCTGCTTTTAGCCCTCTGGTTTGAACGCTCTGTTTTAAGGGGCGTGTCTGCTGTGAGAGTTCAGTGTAAACGCCCACTACTGTGATTGGCTAACGTCTTTCCATTTGAAATAGTATTACTCTCTCTTAGCGCGTTTTTACTACAACTCTCATGGTTAACTAATCGTGAAAAATGTTGCATTACATTTAGATCTAGGCCATTATATTTAGATCTATAGCATTAGTAAGACTGTGGCATGAAAGGTTGCAGTGATGATCATTGTAGCCGATCACAGACATGTTGAGCGCATGAAAGCAGTGATCTCATCATTGCAACTCAGTTTCTGTACACTAACGAATGCTTTCATCTTCACTAACTGTGCAAACTTGATATAGTTAAGAGATTCGTTGAATAAAACGAGAGTCACTGATAAACTCTCTGTTTGACTGACAGCTGCAGCGCGCTGCTCCAACGATTGCAAAGGGAGCTTTCTTTGATCGCTTTCTTTATAGAATTTAATCACTGTTAAATAACAGATTATTTTCATCCTACTAAGAGAAACAACGCAAGTTGACATTTAGTCACTGGTTTGTTTTACTGACACACAGACAAAGAACATCTGACTGTACATGAATCATTACATTTCAGATCAGGCATTAGAATTAACACAGTTACTTACATGTTGCATTACTGTCAAGCCCAGGCACTGCACAATATTTTGTAATTCTCAACGGCATGTTTATTGGTAGCTCGATCTGGTTTAACACTAGGCCTATGTTACTTAGACTACCTATTCTATTGCATGTCATGCACAAATCGGTGGGCGGGGTTAAACATGCAGTGATGAAGTAGGCATTGATCTTCTTCTGCAGAGGCAGTGCTTGCTTCCCTTTGACGTCATAGATCCCCACTTTGAAAAACCTGTTGTATGCTGGGTCTGGTGTTAATAAAAGCTTTATTGGACTAACAAGGAAGTTTTCAGTTCTGAAACTTACAGGATATTCTTATAGCATGATGACCTCTTATATGTCAAAATCTCAAGGAAAATTTGATTCTCAGTTCATGACCCCTTTAATTAAAAGTGACAGTAAAAACATTTTAATGTTACGAAAGATTTCCATTTCAAATAAATGCTGTCCTTTCTACTCATCAAAGAATCCTGAAAAAAAAATGTATCATGGTTTCCACAAAAATATTAAGCAGCACAACTGTTTTCAACATTGATAATAACAAGAAAACTTTCTTAAAGGGATAGTTCACCCAAAAATGAAAATTACCCCATGATTTACTCACCCTCAAGCCATCCTAGGTGTATATGACATTCTTCTTTCAGACGAATACAATCAGAGTTATATTAAAAAATGTCCTGGCTAATCCAAGCATTATAATGGCAGCCCAAAATTTGAAGCCCAAAAAAGTGTATCCATCCATTATAAAAGTAATCCACATGGCTCTGGGGGGTTAATAAAGGCTTTCAGAAGTGAATTGATGGGTTTGTGTAAGAAAAATATTTTACACATTATAAAGTAAAATATCTAGCTTCCGGCAGACCACCTTCCGTATTCAACTTACGGGAAAAACGTAACTGGCGTGACAATAACATACGATGTAGTGTAAGCGCTTTGAACTGCGAGAGGTGCTACACTTTTTTCGTAAGTTGAATACGGAAGGCAGTCCGCCAGAAGCTAGATATTTGAGTTTTAAATAAGGATATTTTTCTTTAACAAACCCATTGATTCACTTCAGAAGGCCTTTATTAACCCCCCAGAGCCATGTGGATTACTTTTTTTGGCTTCAAATTTTGGGCTGCCATTTACTGCCATTATAAAGCTTGGATTAGCCAGGACATTTTTTTTAATATAACTGTATTCGACTGAAAGAAGAATGTCATACACACCTAGGATGGCTTGAGGCTGAGTAAATCATGGGGTAATTTTCATTTTTGGGTGAACTATCCCTTTAAGCACCAAATCAGCATATTAGAAATGATACTGAAAATTCATCTTTGCGATCGCAAGAATAAATTACATTTTAAAATAGGAAACAGTTATTTTATATAAAATAATAATAATACAAATGAAAAAACTTGGGTATGAATTATGTTTTTAATTCAGATATTAGCCTAACACGTGTTACTTGTCCTGTGTTACCCCCAACATTGTGTAATTGTGGCAGTCGCTGATTTCCCATGGAATGCAGTGTGCCGTCAGTCAATTATGGAAAATCTGTATCTCTATCAAATGTAGCTGTAGTAGTCACAGGCAAATGATGGAGAACCCAACTGCGTCTCCATAGCAATATAATTATAGAGCACTACATTAACGAGTTGCTTGGAGAGCACAATACAGCGAGTGTTGAATAAGAGGTAAATCTGAACTGGTGCTGATTGATTGAAGGTGTCGTGGTTTTGTGTGTGTGTGTTTGAGCTGAGAAAGTGAGCAGATCTGGGTAAAGATATCAAGAGGGATGCAGAGCCAGCTGTTTCATTTCATTAATGGCACCACAATCTCACAATCCTGTACCTTGCCTAGAACCCAGCAGGCTGACCTTGATTTATGTCCTTTCTCTACACTCCTTTTCTTCATATCAGTTTTTTTTGTCCCCATATTCTCTGTATTAGCCCTGTAGTTCCCTCCCGTCTCTTCTGTTTCTATTAGTGCATTGCACTATTTTTTTGTTTTGTTTCATTTACAGCATATACAGTAGCTGTAATATTTAGACACCTAATCCTCACTTAAAAGGTGACTGTCAGAACTCACTTTGTATTTTTGTAATGGCATTTAGGCAACCACATTTTTTTTTGTAAAATTTGCTCTTTAAATAAATATAAAATAATTGTGGCTCAGGTTGATTTTCTTCCACAGTGACTATTAATTATTTTAAAATGTGTCTAAAGTGTCCAAATACTTTTTGGATTCACTGTACGTCATTCTTCTACATAATTTAGGTATGTGTGACAACTTAAAAATGGTGTATTCCACGAGTAGTTGTACACAAGTAGTGCACAAAGATGAATAAATCAGGAAACAGTCTTTAATTCAAAAATACTCAGGGAAACAGACTTCAAACAACATTGACCTAGATAGGACAGAGACTGTGGGAACACAAGAAGTATAGGAACTAATGAGATAATTAACCCATTTAATCCCAAATTTTCCCCAGACATGAAAATATCTAAATGATGTGTCATTAGTAACACCTTAAAATAAACAATAATTATTTTTTGCAATTTTTATGGAAAAGTGTGTGAAAAATTGTGTTTTATGGTCGGTGGGATAATGTATATACTGAATTAACATATTTCTGCAGTCATCAAAATTCTTATTTATGTATCTCAGCCCAGTTATTAACACATTTTAAACTTTGTTTCATCACATTCTAGGGCTACTATTATACATAAAACCCTTATACAACGTTGATAGGAATACTGAGATAATAAAAATAAAAAAATTAACGAATTCAACGTATTTCAAAATAGTTACTTTATTGTAACATACTGTATATCATAATATTATATAAATGCAACCAGTATTAAAACATCAATATTGTAACATTTACATTTTTAATTGAATGCATTATTCACTGTAATTTTGTCATTGCGACATTTTAGTGCAGCCTTGCAATATGGATAGTTCATTGTAAGTATATGTATACCTAAATGCACTGTATTATCCCACTGGTCACTACTGCCATCAACATGGTTACTCATTCTGTGACCACACTCAACAAAACTGAATAATTGTGAATTCATATTTATACTAGACACCTTAAAGATAACGTTTACCAAAAATCTTTGTCATATCTTTATGGTAACATACTATACTCACCTTTTGTTTTGGAGCTTTGATGCAGCCATAATCTTCTCATTGTGCAAACAAGAAGTAAACTTCTCTGGTCATGTGACAATTTACACTAACCATGTGACACTGCACATATTTAATTGAGACCCTTTATTTTTTCCATATTTGCAGGAAATGCACTAAAACACCAGTCAGTAAAATTTTTAGAGCTTTATAAATTAAAACATTCTTTACGGTCTCTATTGTGACTGGTGGGATTAAATGGGTTATCAAATACAATCAAATACAGTAATCAGACACTCTGGGAAACTAGGTCAAAGGAACGGGCACACAGGCAAACATGACATAATCAAAAACAAAGAAACATGACCAAAAGAACATCGAACATCGACAGCGTAACTCTTTCCAAAGTTTCTTTTAAAAGAGTTAAAGTTTCAATTTGTCAAGTGGCATATTTAAATAGGATTCAGTCAGCACTCACTTACTCTTGCAGGTTCCCACAGAGCTCCATTTCCTCAGTTCATGCCTTCAGTAACAATAATAACCATCAGCCCACAGAACATGAACAAACATGCAGCACAAAGACGCTCTCTGGAGCAGGTCCATTACCCGCCATCATCAGTAGTAGGGTGTGAGGGGTTATAGAGAGACCGCAGAGAAGCATGCCGATCTGACGCAGAAATCACATCCTTCTCCCTGCTGAAGCGGAGGTCTTTTTATATTACTCAAATGGCCAATCAGCCCCCTCTCTCAGGAAAGTCAAATGCTTCTTTCATGGGTCTGATGAAGCATAATGACCAGAGGACAATTTCAAAAATGGGATGGGCCCAAAATGGGATTTGAGTCAGTCCTCGGGGGTGTGTAAAGCCCATAAATTACCTCAGTGTGTGTTCGGGCACCTGTACAAGGCCTTAATGCAAAAAAAGAATACAAAAAAACAAAAAACATAAGCCGTAACACACCTCTAGCCAAGACACAAGCACTATATGTCAGATTAGAGTCTCTAAAAGGCCCTTTTTAAGATCCAATGCAGCTCCCTTGTAGTCTCCAGAATCACTAAAAGTTGAAATTTTGAACCTTTTCAAATGACATGTTGGAATAATTTGGCACCAGCTTCTAAAATGGAATGGGAAATGAGATGAAAGATGTTGGTAGGGTTACAGAAAGTCATTTCTTAGACGTTATGGATGGATGAATAGATAGATATATAGATAGAAAGATAGATCCATTACTTTAGATCAGTAGACAGGTCTTTAAATAACACCATCCACAACTGCAAACTCAAATCTTCACAGATGGCTTCATGATCAGCTGTACATACGTGAAGTGTGTGCGCGTACACACACACACACACACACACACACTGTTAATGACAGTGATAAAGTTTTTTTTTTTTTCTCTCCAATGATTTGCCTACTACCTTCTTTACCAGCTTTTACTTTATTTATTTACATTTATTTACAGATTCTCTAAAGTAGCTTAAAATGCACATTAATATGTTATGCTCCATATACACAGATAAAGCTGGAATAGCCAGCATCTAAGAGCGTACATTAGAGATGAAAAAGTGTTTTAACACTTTTAATATTAACACATACTGTATGTATTATGTTTTTTTTTTTTTAGCATTTTCATTTCTGATCTCAGACTTTCAGACCCCACTTTTATATTTTGTGATTTTTGTCCAGTTGAATGATGAACTTTTTAATTGCATTATTTACACTGGTGTTTTGTACCATGTGGTGATCATTTAGAGTGCAACTCTTCTTCTGGTGTGATTTGAAGTGTAGTGAAGCTTGTTTCCACCACTTAATAATAATGAAAAAAGTCATTGCGACTTTTTATCTCACAGTTCTGACTTTTTTCTTGCAGTTGCAAGTTAACATTGCACAAATATGGAAGCTTGTTTCCGCCACAGAATAAAACATTTTAAATGATAATTGCAACGTTTTATCTCACAATATACTTTTTTTTTTTTTCAGAATTACGAGACATAATCTCGCAATTGTGAATTAATAAAGTCAGAATTACGAGATACAAACTTGCAATTGTGAGAAATAAAGTCAGAATTGCAAGATATAAACTCGCAATTGCGAGAAATAATGTGACTTTTTCTGGCAATTTTGAATTTATATCTATAACTTTATTTCTCACAATTGCAAGTTTGTATATCGCAATTTTGACTTTATAACATGCAATTGCAACTTTATATCACACAATTCTGACTTTATAATTCACAATTGCGAGTTTATATCTCGTAATTCTGAAAAAAAAGTAAACTCGCAATTGTGAGATAAAACGTTGCAATTATCATTTAAAATGTTTTATTCTGTGGCGGAAACAAGCTATGACTATAACATGCAATTGCGACTATATCACACAACAGTTGCGAGATATAAAGTCAGAATTGTGAGATATAAACTCGCAATTCTAAGAAGTCAGAGTCTAGTCAAGACGTCAAAAGTCTGAATTGTGAGATAAATGTCGCAAATACCTTTTTTATTTTTTTATTCTGTGGCGGAAACAAGCTTCCATAAGCAGTTCTGACTTTTCGAGTTATAAAGTCAGAATTATGGGAAATAAACTTGCAATTGCGAGTTACAAAGTCATAATTTAATATTGAGATATAAACTTTATAACACGAAATTGCTCATTTATCTCTCGCAGATATTTTATATATAACTCAACTTTATAACTCGAACTTTATAACTCGAAAAGTCAGAACTGCGAGATTCTCGCAATTCTGAAAAAAAGTCCCTTTTTTTCTCTCAGAATTGGACTTTATAACTAGCAATTGTGAGTTTATATCTCACAATTCTGAGAAGAGAAGTCAGAATTACGATTTTATATCTCTTTCTTCTAATATTTGTCTTGGTTATGTTAAAAGAATAGTTCACCCAAAAATGAAAACCTGTAAACAATATCTTCAGATGCTGCCAAAATGTTGCTGGTAAACAGTAATTCATTATAAAAACTAGGGATGTACCGATACTGTGCTCGTATATACGTACTCGTACTCATTAAAATGCTCCGATACTAACAATCGATACCACACAGCATGTACAGTAGGCTACAGTGCTTGTGACAAATGACAAAGAAACACAGACAACAAAGCAAACAGAGCAGAATGGATATATCAGAGAAGGATAACTATGAAGTAAATGTATTGAATTAATAGAATGTTAAACAAATTGTTAAACATATTAACGTTAATTGATGGTAAAGAGAGAGAGAGTGCACTTTTGTTGCATGCTCTTGATTGCTGATTGCACACTCATTAAAACTAAATCATATATGTAAGTAATAACTTGAACTGTTACATTATTTATGTATAATGAGGAGTTCCCTACATTTTTACAGGACAAGGAGTTTTTATGGTGGGCAAACATCCGAAGGGCGCTCCCAGAAAGCCGCGTCTCAGACAGTGCTTCGAATAATGCATTGAATTCCCTTTTAGAATTGAACTGACGAATTCACACAAAATTATGTAAAAACACCTGTCTTGGCGAGTATCCTAGTAAACACAGTTGATTATGTCTTAAGTGAATGCAAACAGTTAAAGGGCATATTGCAGGTTAGTTTTTTTTTTCCAAAATGAATATATAACTTTGTATAGAAATACCATATGTAAAGTTATTGCAGGATTTAAAATGTTTTAAAAAGACATGAGGGCACATGTTTAGTAGATAAAGTGACCGTTTCGTTGACTGTTTGTAAAAAACACTTTTTTTCAACATTGCGTCATATTACGTCATGAGAAGGAGTCGTTTGCCGGGCTCTGCGTTGGCTCAGTGCAGAATAGGTTGGTATTCAGTAGGAGTCAGCGTGCTTTCGGTAGTTTTTCTATTTCAATTTATCATCATCATGGTAAATTATTGTGTCCAGCCTATCAGGACATAGAGTCCACAGGTTTCCTAACAAAAAAAAAGTTAGGAAACTTGCCTGGGTGGCGTTTTGTGCTGGTAAAGAGACAGGACTTCGCTTCTGCATCTGCTTAGAAAAAGCGTTCACATTAGACCGGTGGATTATCATCCCGGCGATTTGATGGAGTTCAACATTGTAATACTCGTGTAAAGCATGATATTAAATAAATTAACATCCGCACGCGATGCTACTTTGCCGTTGTTTTTACGTGAATCAATTTCAACATTGATGATAACATAGTATGTACATTAACACAAATGCATACAGTCTCACACTTTTCAAAACAGTTTTGAATTATGTAACGTATTGGTACATATATCATTCATGCCATGTATGTATATTCAAGTTAACTCAACTACATACTCATGGCATCAGTTTGTGGTCACTGGATATGATTTTTCTAAGGTAAACATTACGTGACATTGTTTACAAGCTGTTTTACTGACGTCTTTCCGTGGTTGAAACGCTGATTGTGCGATTACATGAGACATGATACGGATTTTGGAAAGTTGTAATGTATCTTTTAACATACCTTCAGATGTTCATTAATGTTTATTTCGTGCTGTAACTGGTATTAAAGCGGATGTGATGATCAGTTCATGTGAGCAGTGCGCTGCCACTTCTCTTGAACTGAGGTGCGATCTGTCACACACATTAAACAACGCCAAAACAGTATTTATTTTTTAAATTCCGTAATAAAATGTAATGACGTAATTTGAAATCCAAGTCTTTATTTCATATCAAAAGTAACAAAGCACAAAGATTATTGCGATTTTTTGGATGGGAGGGGCTCTACAATGTTCCTTTCATTCATCAACTGAAATGGGATTTAAGAATCGACATCCGTTCATAAAAATGAGAATCGATTAAAACTGAGAAATCTATATTCTAACTAGTAGTTTTTGCTGTAGCATCAAAATTGTAATAGAGAATTGTGATTTTTCACTGGTATCTAAACATTTGAACCACCAGTCAAAAAAAATCCTTAGCATTGAGCCCTGCTGAAGCAGCTCTAAATATGCGCTGTGCTATTAAATGAAAGATAAAATAGGATAGAGCAATAGATTGAACAATGAACGTAACAGAGTCTTGTACAATACATTTCAACAGGCATACTTAAGCATGAAAATAACTGAGGGAAATATATATTTGCTAAACAAATTAAATCAACAAATATGATTCATATTATTTTGGTTTCTCTATATAATATATTTAAAATTACAAATGCAGTAAAAATACAGGTGTCGGTATTGGCGACATTCTGGAAAAAGTGGTATCGGTGCATCCCTAATAAAAACTGTGATGTTTTAGACAACTATGGAACCTGCACAAATTGTTTTACTCCCTCAGAGGCCATTGTAAGCTGCAGGAAGCAGTTTAGTAACCTCAGCAAATGCATGACATGTAAGAATTGAGTTCTACTATTTGAGGACCACTGTCAGGAAAAGAGTGAGCACAGGAAATAGAAAGCCAAAGGTCAAGATAATATGGAGTGTGGTGGCTCTTATTGCAGTTACTGGCAGGAGAAGTGAACATGAAGAAAGAGGCATGATCGTAGGAGCTTATGAGAGACATAAAGTCAAGAGTAAAGTCCAGATGATCAGAGGTAATCAAAAGTGTGTAATTGGGTAAATAACCCATACAAGAATAATCTCTTGTTGTAAAGAACCGCTTCCACCATATTTCCAAGACACACACACACACACGTTGTATTTAATACAGTTGTGTTTCTGAGGACTTTAAAAGAACATATTGATGTTAGGAGACATTTTGATGATATTATGAGGTCTTGAGTATGGTGGGTTTGTTTTTGTGGCCTCTTATTGTGAAAGACCACATCCTTTGGGAGTTGTGATTTTGACAGCTTTAAGTGTGTTTTTGGGATCGGTCCCCACTCCGGGAATGATTCCCAGTTTGAGAAAAAGATGCCTGTTCTTTTGGTTTACTATGGTATTTTTCCATATGGCTGTACTAGAAATTTGTAAACATAAAAAGGAAGCAAGATGGTTTTTTTTCACAGTCTGCAGATTTCCAACAAACATTATGCGAGTATGTTTCTTCATGCATATGGCACTGCCTCTAAGCTGGACAACAGAGAGAAAATATGACTATTCTATGAATATTCTTTTTTGATCTTCTTCAAAAATATAATATAATTATACAATACTTTCCTTCCTTCCTTCATTCCTTCCGTTTGAAGATAAATTAATAATTAATTGATTTCACTAAATAGGCATTCACACCTGCTGATGATCAATGTGTCTTTAAGTTTTTTATTTAGATGAGTTAATAAACGTTTATTTCAGCACCATAGCAATGCATATTATCCCTCATTAAAATATGCAGTGGCCCTTAAAAAGTTTCTGACATGTGACACGTCTGACTCGTGAATGTCATATAAATTAAAACCAAACACCACTGTGATAAATGAAATAATAAATGTATACTCGATCCTGATTGGCTGGAAGGTGTGCAATAAAACCGTTTATACAACAATTCATTCTGGTTGTCAGTTCTGATTGGCTGAGAGCCTTTTCCAGCTATGCAAAAATCTACCAGCATCACCACGGAAACCGTTTGACCGTTTGTATCACTCCACTTTCAGCATTTCTCTCAGGCTCTGTCCGAAATGGCACCCACCTCTGGAACTCGCTTCAGTGTAGGCTCGGAAAAAAGTGTGCATCAAGGGCATATATCGACTGCTCGTGAGCACCCGTCTGACACCTAAAATGACAAATGGGACACCCTACGGTCTCATGGACTAAACTAACATGCACACGCGGCAGCCATTGTAAGTTTACAAGACTGTAAGTGCATATGAAGTGTGCCATACTTTACCCAACCTCTCCATGTAACACTAATCCTGTCCAAATAAGGCTTAAAAGCATATTAAAAACATCACATAGACATATATGAGTTAACATATAACAACATTAAAAACTTGATTTGCACCACAGGGGTTCTTTAAAAGGGGCTGAAACAAGGTTGTAAACTATAAGATGCAACTGGCAAATGTATTGACTAGCACTGTCATGGGAAATCCCTTTAACTGTTAAAAGGACAAAGAAAAAGATATCTCTTTCCTCAGTGGACATTCAAAATGATTTTGGAATTATGAACATAAGATTGACCTGAAGAATATAAGCTAGATGCAGGTAATGCACTCGCTATAGTCGCACAGCGAGATATCGTTACGTTATATTTCTCAGCAACGTGGGGGTTACATCGCTGTTTTAAAGTAATTAAACTCATAGCTTCCTTGTTAATATAGAGAGATGATGAACAGACACAGGTACGGATCTTTCTCACTCTCGATAATTCATTTAAATTAATGCTAGAAGTTATTCATTCAAATAAATGTAATCTTACGCACTACTTTATCTCTGAGTCTGATTCAAAGCGAGCAGAATGCTAGATTAACGAGTCTTAACTGACGAAAATAACCATAATTTTTACCCTTCCAGTCAAATATTTCACCAAAAACATCAATAACGGCTTTAAGTTGTCAATGCTGGCAACTGACAATGGTGTTATCATGCTGCATGCGATTTCATCTGCATAGGCCTACTCGCAAATGCCACTAATTAAGTATACAAACCTAGGAATAACATTGTAGATGGTTGCCATCAAAATGTAATTGTTTTATACAAACTGCTTTTTAAATAGATTACTTTTAGATTGTACTTTTATGAAAAGCACAGCAGTGTACAGACAACCTGTTTGTGAGGTGATGGAAGAAATGTTTAAAAAGATGGAAGTACTGTAAACCTGATGTTATTCAGATGTGATGCATGTTGCAGGTTAGATGTGAATTAGTTGGGTATTAGGCTAAAGGTGGCATTTTGTGTTGTTGTTGCCCTCACAGACTACATGGATCTTTCTCCGTTCCTGAGCTACTTCATGTCAGGTACAGTACGGTCTGACTAGACTGATAGGAGTACTAGTTGTGTTTGTAGCATATAGCATAGGAATATTCAGTGTTATTGTTTAGCTGTAGTAATATTAGTAGTTGTAAATGTCTCTAGTTCCCACAACTTTAATGTAATTTTAAAAGGAATAATTACCGTTTCACTACTATAATTAAGTGGGTTTTTTTTGGGGGGGGGGGGGGGTTGCTTTATGTCCACCCACCACATAGTCAGGAATAAAGCAACTCTATTAAGGTCTCTTGATTCTAGCAATATCGATTCAAGATTCCTGCCTTAAAGAGCGTTAATGAATGAAATTGCTTCTTCATTTTCAGCTGATTGGAGGGCATGCATTGACTCTTTTAATTACTGGAGAGAAGAAATTGGTTGCGCACGCCTTATCCTTTAATTGTTTATCCCACAGCCTGTCCTTAATTGGGACTCCCTTGTGTTTATCGATTCACTTTGATGTGCTTTAATTTGGATGATGTGCAATATATATATATATATATTATATATATATATATTAGTTTGTGGAGGGGTTCTGTCCAGCTTTCTGTGAATGTAGTGTGTGTCAAGGCTGTGTATGTGCATGAGTGCGGTCACACTCATCAAAACAGGAGGTGTTATGCTGTGAGGGAAATTTCACAGTAGGTAAAGAGCTGCAGGATAAAATAGGCCCCTTAGCCCTGCACCACACATGAGCTGCTGTCTGAATGGACATACACTGATTTGAGCAGTTAAACCTTTGACTCCTGCTGCCCTCATTTGCCTTGTGACGTCTGTCTTAATACAGTTTAAATGTTCAGTTACGTTCTATTTATTTAAAATTATGGGCTTCTGCTTGAGAAAACCAGGCTTTCTTGCAACTGAACTGTGGGATATTGCTTTCACAAGTAAGAACACCTATGCTCTAAATAGAAGTTAGTAAATCTGTCATTTAAACTATCCATAAGAGGATAGTTTACTGTATGAAGACTAATGAAATATATACTTTTGATGGTAATTGTAAAGTGTAAGCAGTAAAAAAATAAGCAATATTTTGGCTTGGCTACATAATTGTTTATTTTCAAAAGTACTCGAGTAAAGGTACACATTTCATAACCCAATACATAAGTATAATAAGTGATGTATAATTACTCAAGTACTGTACAAGTGTGTCACAGCTTGTCCTTTCTGTCTAGAACGAGCATCAGAACAGATAGGGGCGTCACAATGCCAGAGTTTCAGCAGTTGATATATAGTACCAGTGACATTTCAAGATATATGTACCAAAGTACTGCATGGTCATGACATAGGCTTTATGTCCTGCTAAGTGATGATTTTAGGTATTTGTTGCTATTAGAGAGTGCTTTGCTGTGTATTGACTGTGATACACTAATTCATTAGTTCCTAGATTTACTTGCAATGTCTAGTGTGTGTAAATGGCTTGATTTCTTCACAGGGTGCAGGGGCGTAGCTACAGGGCAACATTACTGATTGAAGCTTGCCCACCTCTCTTGCCACCCCTGTTGCGCAAGCTTTTTTACGGCTTTTAAGGGGTCATGAATTGAGAAATGAACTTTCCATTCAGCCTTTGATATATAAAAGTTAATCGTGATATAAGAATATCCTGTACGTTTCGGAGCTGAAAACTTCCTTGTTAGTCAAAGAAAAGCTTTTATTGATGAACTTTATTTTTAATGAATATCCAGCTCATGTGGGTAAGACATTGCCCGTTTGTTCCTTAATTTCACCACGGATTCGTTTGTAAACAAGAGACTGGATTTGCAGACAGGATGAGATTACATGAATGAATGAATGAAGCAACACACTTATGTGAGTAAAAAATGTTTTTTATATGTGATAGTATTGCATTGTTACAGATCGTTTGATATCTATTGATTATGTGTACGTGTCTAACGGAATATTAGCTCGCTGTCACAGGCTGGAGAATCCTTTATTTGAGGTGTTGTTGGTTTATTGTCCTGCGATTCGTGATCAGACTCGGACTTGTATGGGCCAGGGCTCGCAATGCCCAACGTCTATCTTACAGGGGTCATGAACTGGCTTTTTAAATTTTTTTATACTGTTGTCTGAGGTAAACTTATGACGTTTACATGGTTTTTACATTCAAAAACATCATAATGAATAAGTAATAGGCTATTTTCTACCCTGGTTTTGAGGCTCTCTCAAGAAACACTTTAATGGGCGTGCCGCACTGAATACTTGGAAGTAAATGCCCACGGCCAGGATTGGATAAGATTTGCATATTTAATGAGCTTCAGCTCCCCTGTCAGTATATGTGCGAATTGTTTTGAAAACGTGTGGGGAAACGGCAACCGGAATGATTCGCTCACAGGGCTCGCAAAATGGGTTTATCAAACAAACACAATGATTCATCTCTCATCCACCCGCGATTGATTGGAATGTTATTTTTTTATTACTTGGCCCGCCCGATCGGTGAATATAACCACGAACCGTGCATCACTAACACACACACACACGCGCACACTCTCTTGACTTCAAATATCAAGTCAAGAGAGTGAACAACGCACATAAAGAAAGGAATGTTATTTCACTATTTAAGATAGCCCGTCAGCAGGCCGGGCTTACGTTTTGGTAGCCTGTCTGGAAAACACATAGCCAAACACATATCATAGAAACACATAGAAAACATGATCTGTAACAATGCAATACTATCACATATAAAAAACAGAGCGTTCCATTAGAGAGGCTCAAAATAGCCTATTACTTATTCTTTATGATGTTTTTGAATGTAAAATCCACGCAAACGTCATAAGTTGACCTCAGACAACAGTATAAAAAATAAAAAAAGCCAGTTCATGACCCCTTTAACAGCTGATTTTTCTCAGTTAAAAAGAACTGACACTGGCACTGGCCTAAAGGCCATGTACATAAAAATATTAATAACATACTGAATTAATTTATTGAAATATTTGTATTGTAGAAACAATAAATGTAATTTTAATAGCATTCTCAATTCATAATTTCTAACATTTAAACAGCAGGAGAAGTATGCTAGTAGTAGCATACTGAACTCATATAAAGATAGTAATATATGGCAGAAACAGTAATAGTATGCTATTATGCCAAAAACATACAGAATTCAATTCTTCAACTATTTATATTGTAGAAACCGGTAGTTTGCTATTCAAAAAAGCATACTGAATTATTTTCTTTGTAGTTTCACTTTGCAACGAAAATATAAATGAACACGCCCTTGCATTTTTAATAACTTTTAAAAATAACTTTTAAACATTTTTTTGCGACGTTTACTGACAACTATAAGTTGTTTGATCAGTTATAGGCTCTACTGGTTACGGTATACAGAGACTCATATGGAAGATAATTTATGCCAGGCAGAAATGCAGTCATTACATAGGAACGATTATACAGTTTAGCCAGTTTGTGTGTTCGATTCCACATCCGTTTTAAGGTATTCCACGCAGGATATAAAGTCATTTTCTCTAGATTTGAAGCAGGATTTCACTGGGTCTTACCTGGCTACGCTCCTGACAGGGTGCATCAAGGCAGCATCAGTGAATTCTCTCAGGCCAGTTCCTTCATCTAACTGATTGTGCTTTATTTTTACCATTTTAGGTAACTTTACTTTAGCCGAGCTGGGCATTTGTGAACCGGCCCCGCATCAGAACGCGTACTGCCCAGAGATCGGCCTCTTGCAGCGCGGTTACTCTCTGAGCGCCGGCTCGGACGCCGACTCCGACCCAGAGGGTCCTATCTCACCGGAGCGAGCCATCCAGCTGTGGGGGGGCCACGGCATCAAATCCCGCCGCAGTTCTGGCCTTTCTAGCCGGGAGAACTCGGCCCTCACCCTCACTGACTCTGAGAACGAGAACAAGTCTGACGACGAATCAGGTGAGAGATTGTGTCAGAGAGCGAGAAAGCAGTGAGCGAGTTTCGTGTTTATGAGAAACTGAGGGTGCGAGAGAAATCTTTAAGGCTTTTAGAGTGTAAGGTGTGTGAGAACAGATGCCAAAAATGTGCAACATGTGATAAAACATTCACTTTGATTTGCTTTGACTCATTTAGAGCTGAATGCATTTCAGATACCTTTTGTGTTGCTCTTACCTGGGTGTTATAGCCTCACTGTGCATCGGTAATCATTCCCCAATGACACAAAGCACAGCTGCTTTTGTTAGTCAAACTGCAAGCTGTCACACTCAAATAATATTAAAAGACTGTATGCCGAAATACGTTTTTAAATTGTGAAAGGATGCATGTCCGTCAAGTGTTGTGGCTTTTCTCCCATCCATGCATCTCTGCACATCTGCTTGCATGGATGTATTTGTTGACGACTGAATCCTCATCGGTAACTTCCTAGCTGGAATCCTGCGACATGTTCCTCGATTCCACACTTCCTCATTAATTTGGTGGCATCCTAAATCGTAGTTTGCATAGTTTGTTGAAAATGTCAGAGTAGGTTAATGAAAAGACAAAACCCATTCTAATTAATTGAGTTCTCATCGTATCACACCCCAAACAGATCTATCAGCTGTGAATTCCAGCATCGCATAAACTTGCTCTGACAATTTATCAAACTACTCTACAGCTATTAAACACACAAAGAAACACCTTTGAAAGCAGTCATCTTCATCTCGCCGGCTGATAATTGCCTCAAAGATAATTGCCATGCTAATCTCGCCGGCTGCTGTTTTTTACGGCACAATAAAACGCGTTGGCACAGCATGTGCCAGTCACCAGATCGCATGCCTGTGTGATCCGACAGCAGTGGACACGAGCTGGACACCGTCTCTCAGCTCGGCGCTGTGGCTCATTCCCACTAAAATCCCAATTAAACTTCGTCCAGGCTGTGCTTGCTAATCTGTGCAGGATGTGTGAGTCACAGAGGAACCATCTATGGTAAATGAAGTAAAATACTTTTAAATAATTTTTTAGGCTTGTAATATGTTGCCTTGCACCAACAGCAGTAATAGTGAGATTCAATAAATATAGTATTGAGTTTTGATGCTTTTAAGGAGACCAAGCACCAATTTACCTATAGCCACCTGAGGCCTAATGTATCCAATTTCCATAGATTGCATCCTAAAAGCTATATTTTGTGTATGCACAAATGTTTTCAGATTTATAAAACCATGCGCCAGTACCTGTGCAAAATTCCCTTTATAAAACACATCTGCATTCTGTCTGTCATCTGCATATCTTATTCCTATCCACATGATACCATTTTTAACAGTACAAGACATTAGGAAAATATGAGATACGGGCTATGTGCCGTCACATTAGTAAAAAACACATTGCTAAAAATCATTAAGTATCCTTGCCTTGTTTTGGAATAAATAAATCAAAATTGTATAAAATACATTTCAGAGAAAGTTTTCAGAGAAGACCTGTTCTCAATCTTTTCCACTGGCCAAATAGTACTTTTTCATTGCTTTAAACAAATCAAATGTATGCAGTTTTGCCTATAAGGTAAACATATTAGGATGGTTATATATGTTTAATGGAAAGAGAGAGGCCTTATTTTTTGAAGTGTAAATAATTGTCTGACTCAGCGCATAACTGACAAAACATTTTAAAAATAAAACGTGCATATCTTACCGTTTCCTTCAAATTCTATCTTTCAAATACAGTGGTATTTTTTTCATAATATTTGGAAGACTACGAAAGGGGTTATCATTAGGCTACATTCTGTTTGTGCATGAGGTTGTACAGCCGAGGTTGTACAGTACTGTGTCATTGGACCTATTCAACCCGGCCAATGGACCGTTCGATCCCCGAATAAGTCCTTCACTGTCTGTCATTAAACCTTCTAAGCCATCTGCTTAGACGGAGTCAAGTGGGCATCATTGATCATTATTCGCTCGAAAATATTTTCTCAGAACATGAGTTCTGCTATTTAGAACACAATTTAAAGCTGAATTATCATGCTCCAAGCAATCCTCGCTAGTTAAAACATTAAAACATAGTATGCCACAGGAAAAGTGTTCAAAAGCAGCGCATCTACTACAAATATTTCTATTTAAATTCATATAAAGGGAATAGCACATTTAATCTAAATGTGTATATCATTCTGTTTAAATCATTCTGGCTACTTCATTACTTTGCTCACTCCAGTAAAAGAGTGTGTACACATGGTCTAGAGTGTCTGTATGGTGTGCACATATTTACACCTGTTTATTTTTTTATAAATCCCAGGATGTATGTGAAAAATTGTGTACGCACATTTATATGCCCATTATGTGCATACGTTTATACATCAGGCCCCTGGGCATTCTGAGGTCACATGCAAAACCTTATTTTAAAATAATATATATATTTTTTTTTTTTGCTAAATTAAGAGCAAACTAATTTTACTTCTGCCAGATATGTATTCAGTATGCTATCCCAAATAGCATAAAATTTTTTTATTATTTCTGCTATATAAAGATACAAATATACAAAGAATTGTGTTTGATGCATACTAGAATACTACCATTATTATTTTTACAATATGTGTACATATATGAAGATATAATTCAGTTTAATATTCAGGATAACATGCTATGAATATACACTATGAGTCAAAATTCACCTGCCATTATTTTAAATTATGATTGGTCAATCATCATAACTGTTTGTATGTACATGTGGTGTTTCTATTAGGATCATTTTACCTAGTTTTGTGAGATGTGAGATGTTCTCCACACATGTTCTTAGATTGTTGCTTGTGGCTATATACATTTTTTTTTTTCTGTGGTGATGCTAACATGAAAAAATAGATAGGGTGTGACTGATACTTCTGTAAGCCTGCGCTTACTGTTGAACTGAATTAGAAGCGGGATATTGCTTTCAGTGAATGTGTTCTCACAAGGAAGAAAGCATATGTTCAAAATAGAAGCAAGTAAATCTGTCATTTCTGTCTTTCCACTTCTAACACTTTTTGAAGCCTCACCCCTATCTTTGCCCCTTATCTTTTTTCTTTCACATTTTTGTTTGCATGTTGATGCGCTTCAATATACTTCTCTCTCTCATCTTCCTCTTTTGCCTTGTTATATGAATGTGCCAGTAGCACCAATCACTTTGAAAGACAGGTGTCACTCACAGAGGGAGAGTGAATGGGGTCAGAAATTTTTTTTCATCCATTATCACCTTCCGTCTGCCTCTTCCAAAATACTCTCCCTGACGTAAAGGCAGCTTTCAAAGTCTACCACCTGCTTTGACTAAAAACATCCATTTGTGCTTTTGAGATGTTAGGTCTAGACATGGGCTTACTAGTCAATATCTGATTGGGCACAGAGTCAGAAGTTGTTTGGATAAAAATAGAAGCCACTCTTCCAAGTTCCAATTGATTTAGATCAATTTAATGCATCCTGGTTGATTTCTTAAAAAAAAAAAAAAAAAACGTAGGGATACACCAATATGAACATTTTTGCCGATACCGAAAATTATTTACATTTGAAAGCCGATAACCGATATATTGGCTGATAAATGTACATTTTTATATAATTTTTGAGAGCTTGATTACAAAAACAAAAGTCTCACCATTAAAAGCCATGCCCAAGCACACAATTATAATGTTCTCATTAAGAAATAATGAGGAAATAATCCATTATTTATCAGCTTGAATATATTGGCCAAATTTTTTATCGGGTCGATAACTATAACATAAAAAATGAACATATACCGGCCGATATCGATATGGTGGCCAATATATTGTGCATCCCTAAAAATATAGTTTTTGACTGATCAAATTTAATAACAGAAGATTTAAATTGTATCATATTAAAATGAACACAAACCTTTTTTTTTTTTTTTTTATCAAATATTGCATATCACAAACAGCTAATAATATCCCATTATGTCTTCTATAGAGATATTAAGCATGATGACAAGTTTATTTTTTCTTTTCTTTAGGACTGGTCATAACTTTTTTTCATGTTTCTTAAACTTAGCTTGCTCTAATTTGAGAATCAAAAGTGCCAGTTTGTCAAGCAAGTTCCTAATAGTCATAGTCTCAACAGAATGGCTGTGTTTATGCAACTGGCTCCTGGTCTTATTAAAACAACCGAACATAATGATCGCAAACTGTCAAATCTAATCAATGTCAAATCCTGAGTGTCTCTAGATCAATGAGGGATCTTGTAGCATGTAGAACGAGTATTTTAACAAGCACACAAAGGACTTGTTGTTCAATTTCATCTTGGCATTAATCTAAAATAGCTCTTTTCTGGGGTGCTAGAAGTGTCCCCGTCGAGCATTTGTATGTAAACAGTAATTTCTTGTATAGTACATTGTTCACCATCAAACAAAAGCTTCATTCATACTGTAACTCGCACACACTAGTAGAAAGTTTCGAGTCAGCTCACTTTAAAAAAGTCAATAGTAAATTAAAGAGTGTGATTCCCTTCTGAGGCGGATAAAACAAATCCTCATTTGACTCTTTCTGCTTATCGATGGTGTCTCTTCCATGTGATCCTCTCAGAATATTCTCCTCACACCTTTTTGATGCCAGGTAAGGTGCACAGGGAGCTTGATAATGAGGCCAGGTGATTGTCTTATTAAGCAGCCTGGATGACTGGAAACCTCTTTGATTTAAGTGACTGATTAATGCCCACATGCTACGTCTCTCAGAGCAAAGAGTCAGTGATCTTTACGTGTCTGGGGTTCCATTACGCCGCATGGGTGCTGTCATTTCCTGCGGCTCTATAGTATTTAACTCCAGTATTTTCAGTGTCTATTGCTATTCATGTAGGTGCGATGTGATGGCCGGCTGTCCAGATGAGGGTGGCTGTCATTTCTGCACTCTGCAGGATGTTTGTTTGCATAAGTATTTGTACTCCAGCCAGATAAGAAATTATCCCATCATTCGGTTGCGGTCCCATGCGAGTTGCGTTTGGCAGCGGTCCGCTGATCAGTGTTTCGCATCACGTTCGGTAAACAAAGCCACATTGGCGTCCCATGCTGTGAGAAGAGTGGGCAGCTTTTGTTTGCTGGATTATTTGTATTCTCCTACACTGATCTGCGTCACTAAGCGTTTAAGAAGCTTTGTTGTGTTTTCGTCTTGATGATTTCTTCGTTTTCTGTTACAAGTGGATGAATTCTGTTAAAGATAATTAAGTTTGAAGCTTAAATGTTTCCCCGCTGTGTGTCTGTCTGTCTGTCTGTATGGGAAGCCCATGATCATAGACTGCATAACAGATAACTGCTGTTGTGTATCAGAGAGGATTGTGGGACTGACCATTATGCTTCATTATTACAACAACTGCAATTGTTTTCCTTTTTTTTTTTTAATCAGCTCCACTTTCTCAATGAATAACCATGAATCATGCTTTGGTTAATGTGAATTTTGCAATGACGTGGGGGCGGGCTCGCATTAAACCAACAAGATTTAACTGAACCGATTGTGCCCCTTTATGCAGACGCATATCACGAGTGAGATTTGTGCCGAAGATTATAGTATGAATGAGGCTCTCTGCAAATAACTGCAATCAATCCTGTAATGGGAACATCAGGAGAGGTCTCGTTAATAAGGAAGAAAGAGCATCAGTAGAAGAAGAGAGAAATCAAAGTTGCATGCTGGGATATTCATATCTAAGAGGGGAGACTAGAATTATTTGATACTCTCTGAAATGAGTTGACTGCATGTGGGCTAAAGGAACATTGTACAGATGCATGAAGCGGTTTGTGTGATTGCAGGATGTGTTTAATGAATATTGCACTATTTTGCATACGCTGCTGAAAAAGGATGCTGATTGGTGGCAGACCTGTGGGATTGTGCCAGAATATATTTCTTGAAATAATGTTTTAACTTTCTTTGAGGTGAACTCAAATTAAGAGTTGCATTGCGCAACTAATGACCCTCAATGATTTCTTACACATCTCATGTTTAGCTAATGCTCCAAGTCAAGTACCAACTACTTATGAACCCCAGTTCACTTTTACTTTCAGCCGCCGTTTTGTCCTTTGCCATTTACAAATGTTTAACCTCTTATCTAACGTTGAATAGAAACAAGAAATCAATAAACAACATTCAGATTTTCATACGGCTGCTGGTTGACAGTGAAGTGGATAAAATCATTTCTCTCTTTTCTGTCAGAACATTTGTGAATCTTCACAAAGGCTGTATCGACCTCCTACACTAAAGTTGTAAAGGAGGGAAATGTCATAGAGTAATTTGATGTAAGGTAAACAAACCCTGACACATTCAAAAATGAACGTGCTGGACAAAAAAGTAAAGTGCCAATGTTGTGTTACCACAGTTGTGTTTGATTGCAATATTGTGGTATTTTGATTATACAACTGTTTTTTTAATAATAATAATAACGAAAGAGGAACAAACGAATGGCCGTTTTTGTTTTAGTGGTTTATATTCACTAAATTGTTACTTTTTAAAATTGCTCATTAATTTTTTGTTTGTGTTGTCCTAGTCAATATGTCAGTGGTCTTGGAATTTATACTGACACCTGACACTGAGGTGTCAGTATAAGTGGCCGAGGCCTACAGAGCTGCGGGTCAGGCTAGGCAGCCCGCTGCTGCACCTACACCCCCCTGCGCCTCTGCCCCTCCCGCTCAGCCACTGCAGCCTTCACCCGGGCCGCAGCGCGGAGGAGGTCGCAGTTAGGTGGCGCATCCCGTCTCTGCCCCTAAGCCTGCCAAATGCCAGGCTAAGCGGCACTCCTGAGAGGGGCAGCTCGGAGACAGGCATCAGTTCTTTTTAGGAGATGGTAGCAGGACCACTCCTTCCCCCGGTGGAGAATCTTTTGTTCTCCACCGCTGGCATCACAGCTAGTATTTTAGAACTGACTTCCCTACCTCCAAGCTCCAAGAGGGCGCAGATGACAGTGTCAACGCTTCGTCACTCTCGTCCCCCTCTGTCGCCAGACCCCTGCCAGAGGAGGTCGCAGCGGAACGCTTGTCCTTCCCTGACCTGCTATGTCAGGACGCGGATGCATGACCTGCAACATGACCGCGAAACATGACCGCGCCCCCACTTCAGGACGCTCTGCCTCCCACATCTGCCCCATCATGGGTACGCCTATGGTTCGCATGACCCCGCTGGTTCAGTTTTTATGAGCCTGGCAAGAGCTTCTTAATCTGTCCCGCTGGCTCACTCGAACGATCAGGCTCGGCTAAGCAATTCAGTTTGAACGGTCTCCTCCCCAGTCTGCTATACCATGGTAGGTGGCAATGCCCCTGTCATGCGTGCGGAGGTCACCACCCTACTGGCGAAGGGTGCGATCAAGATGAAGCCGAGATGAAGTCCAGCTTCTACAGCCCATACTTCATTGTACCCAAGAAGAGCGGTGGGTTACAACCAATCCTGGACCTGCGCGTCTTGAACTAAACCCTTCACAGGCTTCCATTCAAGATGTTGACAGCCAAACAGACACTCCTGGGGCATGTGGCATCCGCAGCGACAGTCACACAGCTCGGTTTGCTTCATATGAGACCGCTTTAGCACTGGCTTCACGATCGAGTCCCGAGATGGGCATGGCAACAGGGCACGCTCCAGGTGCCAGTCACTCGGGCCTGCCGTCAAACCTTCACCCCGTGGTTGAACCTCTGTCTTCTATGGGCCAGAGTGCCCTTAGACCGAGTTTCCAGGCATCTGTGTCAACAGATGTGCAATAAACATGCTGCCGCAAGCTCCTTGAGAGGACCCCAGCGCCTATGGCAGGTCAGTTGCCTCGAGTTGCTGGCCATACGTCTATCCCTGCACTGTTTTTGGACAGTAAACAGTAAACACGGCGACAGTAACGTCCATCAGGGTGGTCTGCGCTCCTGCCGTATTCCGCAACTTGCCCGCCATCTCTTGTTGTGGAAGAGATGGCGGGGTTCACTTCGTGCCATTCACATCCCGGACCTCATCAGGACCTCCTTTCTCAGAGACGGGACACCCTCTGGCAGGCATTTATGTCTCCCCATGAGGAAACAAGCTTATAAAGCATACAGAATGAGTTTTTTTGAAAATGTAAAAATGCTGAACGTTTTTTGTGATGGGTAGGTTTAGGGGTGGGTTTAGTATAGGGGGATAGATTATACAGTTTGTACAGTATAAAAACCATTACATCTTTGGAGAGTCCTCACAAAGATAGTAAACCATACGTGTATGTGTGTGTGTTCAATCTATCATTGCAAAACAGCTGAAAAAAACTCTACAATAAATAAATAAATGTATCAAATAACCATTCAGAAACTTCCTGGTTCATTCTTTCCTTCACAATTGTCTGACTCCGGTTCAAACATATAGGGCTGAACACCACTATTTTCGCTGTCAGTCATATTGCTTATGATGTCTAGTTATCCGAATCAGAGATCCGCCCTATTCTGGTTACGGGACAGGGAACACCAGCTCATTTGTATTTAAAGACACACACACAAAAACAGCTCATTCTTATTCCCATTTAAAAACTGGCATTTTCAACATGGTATAATAAATGATCTGTAGTGTATTTTGAGCTGAAACTTCAGACACATTCTGGGGACACCAGAGATGTAAATTACATCTTGTGAAAAGGGGCATAATAGGTGCTCTTGAAACTTATTCAGGTAGACCACAGAATCATTTTTATCAGTTAATGCCATTGTAGAAATCTAATGCATACATTTAATTCCATGAAGTTATAAAGATACGGTAACAGCTAGTCATGTAATCTCAACATGACGAACACTCCATGTTAAATTACTATGTATTATTAATTTAAATACAAATTAATATCAAAAGTACTATTAATTTATTTGTGTTTTACGTTTAAATTTTATTTTTTTTTGTTCTTTAACGCAAAAAATGTGGTCCAACTATTGTTTTCTGCTGACCCCTCTAACAAACGCTGAACAAACAAACAAATAAAGCAACAAGCTGCTGTGCTTTTCATTTTCCCAAACGTTTAGGAAAATTTACGGGCAACCGGCAGACGTGCTCGTAAAAGTTTGTATACTGTTGCCATTCGCAGGTGAAAAGAGAACACTTGTAAATTTCTGCTGCAGCGTCTATATCCGAATAGCACTGATCCCGGGAAAGAATAATTAAAACATGCGTTAGATGATATAAGAGTTGGCATGGGCATTGATTCAAGCATTAAATATTCCTGCCTTTTACAACTCTCCCTTGAGAGGTCTCTTTCAGTCCTCTTCCTTGCTTCCCGTCCAATATTGGAGTCAAGATTGCCATTGCTGGGTTCATTACATTGCAGCTTTAGTTAATGAAACGGACCTAGGCCGACGCAGGGGCCCTTTATGTGTGCCGATCAATCGGGCCCCAGTAAATCTGAGCTTAACTGTTCCCACTCATCTCAATGCAATGTAGATTTTTCTGCTGCCACTGGCTAACCGTCAGACACCACAATATATCATAAAGGGGGGTGAAGATGGAAGTTATATTTAGCTGCCTGACCTTTCTGAGACGTACATCTGTCTGTCACCCTACAGTCTTTGTGTGTGTGCGGCGCTGATTGTTATTTACTGTCGACAATGCTGGTCCTAATGTCAACTCTGCGGGCTCTATTAGTTGAACCTGTGATGCACAGACATTGGCTAACAGACACATGGAAGCACAAAGACATGTAATATTAAGCGATCTTGCTATCTGAAAAAACCTTCCCACCTCCCTGTGTTTTATATGAAAATTCAGTCACAATCAACATGTCTCTTCTTTATAGACTTTAAACGCTGGTTCTTATCATTTCATCTCTCTCTATTTATCTTAAAAATAGAAACGCACACATAAACACACAATCCCACTGCTTCTTCTGAGTTATTGTGTTGAAGGGAGCAAAACAATAGTGATTTTAAGGCACTTTTATCTGCATCAGGACCAATTTGCTCTTGCCGTCCCCAAAAAACTACAATTTCCATCGCTAACTGAACAGTATGTGGCCTCTGCTGCACCTACATCAATGCAGCCAGGAATGATTGTGAACGCCACATCGTATAAAGATGTTGATTGTTACAAATAATGCTGGGATTAAAAAAAAAAAAAACAGCAGTGGGTGTGTGCATTGCCTTCTAACGCTTTCTCTTTCTGTACCTTTCGTTCTCTTTTTCTATATTTGTCAAATACACAAAGTGTATGTTAATTTGTCAGAAATGATCACGGCACAGAAGTTTGATTGTGGGAGTGCAGTGTTCAGCTGCTGGGCTGATTACTTTGTAGAACATTTGATGTCTACAATGTGCTCTAATTCGCTGTTGTAATGGAAGTCATCAGCGTTAATTCTCAGCTTTGATTTTTTGACAAAAGATGGTGATTTAGCATTGCCCGTGGGTTCTCAGGCACCCGATGTTCTTTTCTCAGACTTGAAAGCAATTTTATTATTATTATTTTTGAGAACACATTTATTGACCCCCTCACCCCCCCCCCCCCCCCCCCCACCAACCCCCACCCCCCACACACACACACACCCAGCAGCTGTCCATTTTTGTTTTTTAGCCATCCATTTTATTTTTCTTTCTTATAATCTGCTTTGAGCAACATACTGTCAGACAACTGCCCTCAAAACTAATGCATTGTTCTAGTAAAAGAAAACATGACTGTTTAAATGTGTTGATTGTTTACTTCTACATATTTGAATATGAATACTTGGGGCCCTATTTTAATGATCGGATCGCATGGTCTGAAGCGCATGGCGCAGGTGCACTTAGGGCGAACAGATGGGCGCGAGAGCATTTGCTATTTAAACAACGTGGAGCTGGACGTGAAAACAATAACTGCGTCTGGCTGAAACTAGCAAAAAACAATTGCGTCGCACCTGATGTTGCATTGCGCCAGGTGTATGATAGGGACCTTGCTATTTCACTTTGCTCAATGGATTCTGAAATTGACTTTGTATCTGTAAAGGATACATTAGTACCTTAGATTTTGGCTAATTCAAGATGTCTTATTTGCCTATTGTTTAAAAAAAATAAAAAAATAAAATAATAATAATAATTATTCTGCCAAATAATGCCAGATAGAAATGATGCCTTAAAATGCTTACTAGAGTTTGGAACAGAGCTTTTGATACAATTGGTTATTTAAACATTCACTCTTTTTTAGGAATAGCATTCAAAAATGAATCACAATACCAGAGAGAATGAACAGGATTGATGTTGATTTCAGGTTGCTTTCTTCCTGAGCATAAGCACAATCAACACATGGATTGTGTCCCACTACTCTTTTTGTGTTTAGTTTATCTGGAGCATTGACATAATTATATTTGCTGTATTTCCATTTCTTCCCACATTTTTGGCCAGTGTTGTCAATCCAGAGTCAGTGAGTGTAACAGAGCGGCTTACAGCAGTGAAGGCAGACCCCCAGGGGCTGGATCGCAATGCGATTCGTGTTTGGGTCTAAATAAGTTGATTGAGTTTGCTGGTGACAATGTATAGTGCGAAGGACTCTGTAATGTTGTTAGAGAATTAGTACCCCATGATGAATTGTGTGACAGAGCAGTTCTGACAGCCCCATGGTGGTTTACTCTTAGCTGTGCAGTTTATACTCATTTAAAAACGCCCAGGACTTTTCACTTTTGTTTAAGGCATTTATTCCTGCCCCCTTGTGTGGCAGCCCAGCTCACTGTTAAATGGTAAAAAGCCCTGTATGTTTGGATGAAACTTCAACGTTGCTCGAGCTAATCAAGTTGTAGAGTTCTCTGCCTTCTTAGGATTGCTTTTTTTGTGGATATTGAAGGGTCCCGTATTTCCACAGGGTTGCAAAGAAAGCTGAATTGGAAGAGAGCCAATTTTTATCTCGTCAGAGTCAGCGAGTGTTCCCTATAACAGAGAAATAACAGTGGACAGGACAAATCCAGCAATGAATACAACTGTGTTTCTGACTCAATAAAGACACAGAAGAGAAACGCTGGATTTGAGCCTTTAGGGCTGAAGATATTAAACACGAAGTGCACTTTTTAATGTGTGGGCCTGAGTTGCTATAATTCAGTGAAGGAGATTATTGATCGTGGCTGCCATTTTCTTTTCTCAGTCACTTCATAAAGAATCGGATGACTGGGGAGGGACTGCTGGGTGTGGCATCCTTCTTCTCTTTTCTCCATTACTTTACCTCCTGATGGCATCGATCTCCAGGCTGGCCTCCTCTCCAGAGAGCCACCGGAGTATCTCTCTGGGCTAGGCTAGCTGTTATTACAAACCTCTGTCTTTATAAATGTGCAGTTCCTCTCTAAATTATGTCTGGAACAGCTGGATGGAACATTGATTATTTGAACATCACAAGGATTGTTAGCAGAACAAACACTGGTATCAATAATTGGCAGGGAGAACCATATTTGAAAGGCAAAACTTTTTCAGTGTTTTAATATCAATCTATTGTGTTCTTCTATCCATGCAATGGCAAGAGGATCTAGAATAAGTCACAGTTCCTATGTATTTCCTAGGCAACTTTTAATTCGTTTGCATGCCGCACACACTGTTTTATGTATGTTTTCCATTTTTCAATTAGTGGAATGTCATCCAAAACACATTATGCCTTATTAAAGAGACGAGATGTTGTCTGGAAGTTTAGCAACAAAGTCTTTCTCTTGTCAACTAGGCTACAACTTTTACATCACTTTGAATTAAAATTCAAAACTTACTGGAGGCTAAGGTTAATTAGTGAATAACTCATTCTTAACTTTCTTTTTATGTATGAAGTATACAGCAAACAAGAAGTACTATTTTATATTTCTATAAATTCCATACATATACGCACATAAACATATATATATATATATATATATATATATATATATATGCTTCACATTTTTTTTTATTTTGTTATTGTTTTACAGTTAAATATCTTAACAACTTTAAAACTTTACTTTTACTTTAATTTACTTATTTTAAGACTTTTTCTGCTACGATTTCTGCTCTCAGTCGTGGTGTTGTGCTGAGTGAGAGCAAGACTCTCATTCGTCCATGTCCTCTACCGGAGCAGTGGGCCGCACCCTCACCTTCATCCTTTCACCATCCTCTTTCTAATATATGTGCAAATCGCATTTGTGAACCCAGGAGCTTGTGCTCGTCAAGGTCACTCCATGGCCATGTTGGTGGCAGCATGGGGGTGGAGAAAGAGATTAGAAAAGACAACATTACTACCTCAGAGACAAAAGCAGTGTGGCCTCTTGAGTGTGGATGCAAATACATTTTTAAGACTGTAAATTTCTGTATGAAAGAGACCTTGGAAGTGATTTGATTTGCCAATGCCAGGGAACCTTATGAATATGTTGTTAAATTATTGAAAATGTTACTTAAAATCTCAAGGGCTACGTCAAGTAAAAAAAAATTCAAAGGGGTTCGACTTACCAAAGGTTTGGGGATGGATAGATCAGACAGAGTGACATAAATACATATGTCGATGGGGTGAACACAGCTTAAGCGAATTAAATGAACTAAATATAACAGTAAACTAGGAGATAGACAAGTGTCGGGAATCAGCACAAGGACATGTGACAAATAAAAACAAACTGAAAGTCCATGAAAACCGAAACTAACAGAACATAATGGTGACACTCTGAAAGGTTATCCCATTTCTTCGGAAATTTAAATCTCGACGGTTTCACAACCAGAAGCTGTGCAATGTTGTGGCATCATTGATTCTTATTGTGAGTGACTAGCGTCATGCTGTTTGTTACTTCCTAACACTGAGCAGTGCCATGCCGATATTATTTCTTCTGTCAATGTAGCCCACGATGACAACAACAGTGGGTGAACAGGACTCTATCCTCCAGGTAGCCACTGCACTCTCCATCTCAGCATATTCAACACCCATTACAAATTCCAATTATTACTCTCTAAGCCACACAGATCCTGAAAGCTTATGCATCCTGTACTGTGATTTGCTTTGCAGACCCTTATGGGTGTCTCCATGGGAGCCATAACAGCAGTAAAATATTACCCAACATTTTTTCAAAATGTGCTGACTACAACAACACGCAGCTAATTGAGAACTTACTGGCCAATAATGACTTATCATACTCTGCTCAGCACAGTGCTGATGCAGGCAGGCTCATTTAGCAAGCCAGGGTTTACTGCTTAATGAAGTCTGAAAAAGTCAGATGGAGAGAGAGAAAGGACAAGGGGTTGCATATGGATTTGGCCATTTGAAATCCCCTCACTGCAGTGTCCCTTGGGTTTTTTTTTTTTTTTTTTTTTTTACAACCTTCATTTACACATTTTCTTAATGGGCAATTCAGTGAAAGTATCCAGTAGTGCTGTTTTTATTTATGCTTTTGTCAGGTCAGTAGGTTAAGTGTGTATCATAGGCATTCCCTGGTGATGCAAGAGGCAATGTAATGTATCACTTTCCTACTATTCTCCTTCTAAAGCTATTCGAGGCCTGCTGTCCCTTTGGCACAGCCTCCACTGCAAGCTGTCAGTCAGCGCAAATAAAATTCAAAGTGCATGTACGAGCTGCATGTATATTGTATGTGCGGTTAGAAAAATTGGGCTGCACGCATATAGTACGTACGTACTGTGCTGCTGAAGAAATTTGCATCATGCGCATAACCTAGCATACGTGTAAAAAACGAAGAATACTTTGGGCTTAACTGACCGATTTAATTTGCACCTAGATTGTTGTCTTTCTGTCTTCAAAATTTATGCCATCTATCTCCAATAGGTGCCATTGAGGTTGATGGATTTGTTCTCCATGTATCTTTCTCCACATACAACTAATCACACTTGGGCTGATGAAGGCCAGATCAAAGATCTCAACATTAACAATGGTGTCCCACAGGGGTCAATTCTTGGCCCCATTATGTTTCTCATCTAAACTCTCTCACTAATTGAGATCGTAAGCAAAAGAGGCAAAACATTTCACAGCTATGCTGACGATATACAGCTCTATTTTAAAACTACCCCAGTGCTTCCACGGCACTAGTAAAGGATTGCCTTGATGGAATCAGCCTATTTGTAGCCATAATCATAATGTTTTATCCCATTTTAAGTACTCTTATCTACTTCTCTTCTCTGTTCAGCACTCTGAGATTGCTTAATGCAATGAAAAGTGCTATAGTAATTTAAATGATTATTAGTAATGGGGTAATAGTGAAGATAAGATTGATATTTGCATTGAATTGGGCATGTATGCTAGATATAAACACCCTGATAAGTGTACAATTTTTCAGAGGCACTGTGTGTTTTCAGTCCTTTCTTTGCCTACTGTAAAGTGATGGTATCTATTGTTCTGTGGGAATTACGTAGATTAATGGAGGTAGGGATGTTCTAATTGTTTCTTGTGAGGGGGATGTCTGGTTTGGCTGTCTTTTCCCCCTTTAAAGTGGGAACCTCCATTCTCTTTTCTCTGTGCGCAGAGCCGTTTGCACACTCACACATCTAACCCATCTTCTCTTTTCATCCCTTTCTTTTTTTACCCTTTCACACCTCTCTTCAACATTCTCCTCTAATTCATACACTGTTTCTTTATGACTGACCCTTCATCTTTGTCTTATGTTAAATTCATTTTACCATTCTGAGCTGCAGTATTGGGACAAACCTAATAAAAGTAACAATAGTACTAGTGTAGTTATTTTTAATTGGTTCATATGAATTGGTTCATTGCTTTTGAGCTGTTTTATAAAAGCAATATCTCAAAAGCATGCAGGTAGTATTGTTACTCATCAGAAACAGCCCAAGACATCGTTGCTACTTCTAACAGTAGGGGTTCAATCTCTAGCTGCCTGGCAGCGCCAACCACTGACAGTTCACCTCTAGAAATAGGGGACATGTTAAACTCTGAGCTTAAAAGCAGCTGGTCGCACTAAAGTGTCAGTAACTCATTGGTCGGGATCACATACATTTTACCATTTTAACTTTCTTAAACTTCCTTAACTTTTATCATGTAAAATAATATATTCATAAGATATTCACAATAACAAAACTTGCAGCAAGAGTGATGCGGAATGTGTTAAATTCAGAGCTCAAAACCTATCTGGACTGAGCAGCCAGTGCAAGCATAAGTAATGCTGTATGGTTACCAGCAGCCGTATCACCCTGTAGCCCAAGACTGGTTTCCCACTGAAGCTAAGCAGGGTTGAGCCTGGTCAGTACCTGGATGGGAGACCTCCTGGGAAAACTAGGTTGCTGCTGGTAGAGGTGTTAGTGAGGCCAGCAGGGGGTGCTCACCCTGTGTGGGTCCTAACTCCCCAGTATAGTGATGGGCACACTATACTGTAACAAGCACCGTCCTTCGGATGAGACGTTAAACAGAGGTCCTGACTCTTTGTGGTCATTAAAAATCCCAGGATGTCCTTCAGAAAAAGAGTAGGGGTGTAACCCCGGCATCCTGGCCCATTGGCCTCTGTCCATCATGGCCTCCTAATCGTCCCCATATACTGATTGGCTTCATCACTCTGTCTCTCCACCAATAAGCTGTTGTGTGGTGGGCGTTCTGGTGCAATATGGCTGCCATCGCATTATCCAGGTGAATGCTGCACATTGGTGGTGGTTAAGGAGATTCCCCCCTTCTATATGTAAAGCACTTTGAGAACCCAGAAAAGCGCTATATAAATGTAATGAATTATTATTATTTAACCCACCAGTCAGGTTCACTGACATTTGAACAGTTTAGTTGTGTTAAACCTCCCTAAAACAT
Organism: Rhinogobio ventralis; assembly: GCA_039654625.1. Taxonomy (NCBI): domain Eukaryota; kingdom Metazoa; phylum Chordata; class Actinopteri; order Cypriniformes; family Gobionidae; genus Rhinogobio; species Rhinogobio ventralis. The sequence goes on from CM077198.1 coordinate 15,588,247, forward strand.
CAATCATATAAAATAATAAGTCCATAATAATAGATGGACAATTGTAATGTATTTCACTGCAGCGAGAGTAACAGGGATCGCGTTATACTCTGAGCTCAATAGCGACTGGTTGGACAGAGCTGCCAGTGTACTGAATTATTATCGAGTCTAAATAAATAAAACCCACAATGCCTGTGGCTTCCAAATTGGTATATCTGTCTTCCTTCAGTAGTTTCTGTAACAGGCTGAGTTGGCAGGTCAGTTGACCCGCCAGTGGATGGTGGCAGGCCACGTGGCCTGTCAGTGGCGGCCTCGGCCAGCCAGTGCAACATTGAACCCCCACTCACTTGTAACGTGACATTTGCGAAATAGTAACAGATCCTGAAGCTTTAGAGCAGCAACGTAGTTACACACACAATGTATTTGGGGCATTGTTTGGTTTTTCCTCACTTATTTACTTACATGTTGGCTGAACCGGTCATACTGTATGTTATATAGGAATATTGTATAGTGGCACTCAGAGTGTGATATTATTATTATTATTATTAAAAAAAAATTCTGAAATAGGTAAGAAATTCAAAGTAGCTTCTCTATCACAGTCTTGAGCCAAGTAAGGTCATTGACTGCTTTTCATAATGAGGCTGATCCAAGAATGGTTTTGATCCAATTATTAGCTTTGTTGAGTCCAGTGTCTGCATGAATGCAACAGTCAGAGTTCAGGGCACCTCAAACTCTCAACTCCATTTACAACAATGCTTCAGCAGAATCCAAGAATGGTTTTGATTCAATTATTAGCATTGTTCAGTCCAGGGTCTGCATGAATGCCACAGTCAGAGTCCAGGGCACCTCAAACTCTCAACTCCATTTACAACACTGCTTCAGCAGAATCTCGCCTGCAAAAAAAGATGTGCCTTGAGTAATGTTCTCATCTGCTGGAAATAACACAACTAATAGTGAGATGCAACAAGGCCCTGCCGCTCCTATTATCAATATGTGGCAGGAAGCGAGAGTGGCTCCATGGCAGATGCAAATTAGAAAGGGAGAGAAACTTGTCAGACTCAGTCACTGCCTCTGAAATCATTCTAATCTTTTTACTGAGGTGAGACCACAGGAGAGCTCAACAACATGCAGGCCTGTGGCGTATAGTCACATCCTGCACGTTTGTGAAAAATGAACCTGTTTAAAACGAGATGCAGCTATAGAAAATCATTTGGTTAGTGGTTTCCATCTCTGTGCTTTAATGTATTGTGTGTTTGTGCTTTTCTTTTTTTTATATACATGATTTTTGTTGTCTTTTACATTCATCTTTTTGTTGTCTCCATTGTCTTCCTTTTTTCCCATAATGCCATTGAAGCGTACCTTGAGGATGATGTGGATGATTTCGATGACCCTTTCGGTGATATTCCGTTAAGTAAGTTGCCACTGAATCTCTACCCCTGTGAATATGTCCAAACAGAATTCAATACCCTGATCCCCAAGGAGTATATTTTGTTGCATTTTATGTATTTGTGTAATTCCATCTGTGTGTTTGTAAAATAGAGAGTTGTTTCCTGTGTAGGCTCTATTAACCTGATCCACCTGCTCCTGTTTATTGTGCTTAGGTTAACTGCCCCCTATCAGAGGCTTCTGGCCAATGTATGAGACAAAGTCCCCTGTTATTTGTTTATCATTGGTCTTGGCACTTGCAATATTATTATTATTATTATTTTTTTTTTTTACAATGATGAATTTCTAACTAGTTTATTTAATATTTCTCAATTTGCTTTCCACGGACGCAACAAAAAAGGGATCCGGGCACTCTTTCCTGGCCTTCAGAAAGGTATATGCTGGACTAAACCAATAGCTGTTGGTGAAATTAGTGCTAGATTAGATTGTGGTTGTTAGTATTCAAAAGCAGTAGATTCGTTTGCATCACGGGACACTATTTCACCACTTAACTTTGCCACTTGTTAATTTGGTTTCATGTATTTGAAGAAAATTTCCCCACAGACTCTTTTTTGCCTTTGGATCCAAGCCTTATTTGCGTTGTCTTGAAGCATGGATTCATGGGTAATGCCTTCTTATTGAATTTTAAAGTTTTCATTTGTAGCCAATTACTCTGTGACAGCGGACTGCATTCAATTCGGCTTTCTCTCATTCCAAGATAGTCTCTGCAATCCCAGAACGGACTGCTTAAATATATTAACATGACTAATCATCTCCCTGATCATTAGAATATACTCACAGAACTGACATCCTCCAATGGATAATGGATCAACCCCTTCCTTAGATTCGACATCTAAATACAAATATAAAATGCAGACCCTGTATAATAGGGGATATAAAGGAGCCATCAGGCAACGCCGTGCAGATACCGACTAGGAAGAGGTGAGATTTCATCAGATGCAAACAATCACTGTGCCTCTGAAATGGAAAGGAACAGTTCAGAGGTGACCTTGTGAATACAAAGCTCATTGGCTGCCACGCAGAGTTGCAAATCAGAGGATTTGAAATAGCTTTAGTGGCAACATTTTTACTTTTAATCTGTTTCTTCTCGATTTGTTGAAGGTGCTTATAAAAAAAGGGGGGGTTGACATACCACACACATGCGCACTTGGGAGTTCCACTCATAGTGTCCCTGATGGTCGATCAGGACTTAGAAGAACAGAAGACAAGACCCTGTGCAATCAGTGCTGCTCACCGGGTCTGATTGATTTACTAGTGTCTGTGTTGTTGTCGGATTGTGTCTCTAGGAAAGTGTAGGACTTCCACCCCCCTCCCCCCATCACAAGCCTACACATTATGAACTCCATTAATCATTAGTCTTTAACAGACTCTGTAACCAATTAGTTTCAATGTTTGGCAAAAAACAGGATTTTTAGTCCATTTATCATGAGCATTGTATAATTATCAGAACAATTACCTTCTCAGCAGAACATGTTGCTGTTTTCTATCAGGGGACGTGAAGGGTCCACGTTTCAACTCCATTCTAAATGGTTTTGCAGTGACAGCTTAATTTGTGTATTGCATTTTGATTGTAAGGTGGAAACAATAATAATGAGTACTTGTTTCGCTTTGGGCCCTTTAATGCATCTCAGTCGTTCTCTCCTGGATGCTAAATAATATTGCTATTGCATTGAGTGGAGGTGGTGATGAGACACTGGACTAGCAAATTGTGATTAACTCCACAAAAAAATCTTCTTACAAAGAGTATCTTTCAAAGACTTGATGCCATAAACCTAGCAAGCCTTAAGATAATTTCAAATTGTAGGATCGTAGTACTTTGTAGGGTGTATCTTGGTTCTTTTGTCATGGTTTCACTACCGCTTGGTAAATACTTGAGGCTGATGCCGATAACCAATATACAAATTGACCATTAGCAAGCCAATTGTCTTTTTTTTTATCTTTCAAAGCCCCTTTTTGTATCCACTGTGGAATATTTATAATTAAATGTTTTTATGTAATAGGATGCTTTTGGTCATGTTACAATGAATCTAATTATTGTTCGGAGGTATTTAAAGGTTGTTTGTCTTTGTCTTTTTCTAGTTAGCTAACATAAGTCAGCACGTGTCAATGGATTGACAATGGTATTGACCTCTTGCGTGTCAGTGTTTGAATGTGCTTCTTGTGTAAGTATTACTCACTTCACGAGTGGACATGGAAAAAAATTAACACAGGCAAAAAAATATAAAAATTGGCTCCAGATATTTACTTTTCATAATAATTGTAACACCCTTCGTATGTTCCGGGAAGAAGGAGGCGGGAAACCGGCGAACATTTAAAACTTTAATCACATAAATAAACAAAATGAAAGTCGCCGCGGCAGCCCCTCACGGACGACTGCCGCGCACACACACAAAATAAAACGTAAACAAAAACACAACATAAGTCCAGGCCTGGTCCTCTCTCGTCTTGCACTGTCGTCGCTCCTCCTTTTATGCTCCCGTCACTCCTCCGTGAGACGAGACCGGTGTGGCGCGCAGCTGGAGCTCATTATCGCTCGTCACCGGCCCGCTCTCACGGTCCCTCGCCTCACTGCTCGCCACAATAATGTTTTATTTTTAACTCATTCCCTGCCATTGATGGACATTTCCGTCATTTATGAGACAACGTTTCCCCGCCATTGACAGAAATTTCCGGCTTTCCTTGTTTTCAGGGAAACACATCTTCTGAAAGAGTACGGAATCTCCTGTTGAAAAGACATGTGAAGAAGAAGCAGAAACAAGTGATAGCATATGTAAGCATATGTATATATATATATATATATATATATATATATAGTTGATTCTGATAAGCGCTCATCAAAGTTGTAAACACAACGGATTTCTTCTTCCATAAGAGGGATTTGAATAGGTGATTTTAGTCAGCACTCACCATTTTTATATGCAATATGCATCAGGCGCTCCGTGAATGGTCCGTGGGTGGTGCCGTCTGAGGCAAAGTCTGGTTTCTGATGTCCTTCTAGACCCTGAAGGATTGCTCAGCAGTCACAGTGCTAATTAATTACAGCGGCAAAGCCATCTGGCTATCTGTAATCCCAGGTAACAGTTTCAGACAGCTTTCAGCTGTCATAACATCGTTAGGGGTTATGCTGTATCATGGCTAACATATGCTTACGTTGTGGCATAATGTTTTCACTGTGAACCATATAGCTGATTTTACTTGTGATAGTAGTGGGCTTTTATTCTTGGTTTTGGCATTTCTTTCACACCTACTCTCAGCATTCCTCCTTCCCTTCAATATCCCTCCATCACATGCATTTCAGATTCTTGCAGTGAAGCCGACGGCCCAATTCTGTTTGTTTTGCCAAAATCTTCAGGTTTGTTAATTAACGAGAGTATCAGGGTGTAATGGTCACGGTGATACAGTCTGGTCATTTTGACAACACTGCAGGAGATAAGAACAATAGAGAGAAAGAAAAGGAGAAGTAACTTGGAAAGAGCCAAACAGCATAAAGTTTAGGGAAACAGGAAAATTTCGCCCACAGTGCGGCATAAAGATGGAGTATATTTCTAGTTGAGGTGATAGATGGTATAAATTAATGTTTACCTCCCCCTCTGGCACAACAATGCTTTGTTTCTCTTACAGCTGAGATGGTTTTTTTCCCTCTAGTGTGCCGACTTAAGTCGGTATGGATTCCAGAATTGTCTCCAGCGTGTCTCCGTAAGGCCTCACATCACATTTATCTCAACCTGCCAGATGGATCTGATCGGTTTGCCAGATCAGGTCTGGAGACTTTAGTTTTCAGACACTCTCAAAAGTTACAGTGCTCAATTATTATTCAGTCCTCGTCTTCTAAAAGATCTTCCTCCCAACCCTGAGGCATGATTGGACGCCCACCCCGGTGTGCTGCAGGCCAGCCTCTGTCGGCTCAGTGTGGCCCCCTGCAGGGCTTGGCAGGTGGGCATAACTGCATCAGTGTGACGCTCAGACATACTGGCAGGCTAGCAGATGTGCCTATTAGTAGGGTGAGCAGGAGTTTCCATCCAGCAACGTGTCTCTTAACACTCATCATATTTACTGGTTTATCAGAGCCCCAGCGGTGTGTCTGAAATCTCCTAGATAGCCACCATCCTCCTCCTCCTTCCACTCAAGGTGACCAAACTAGTGCAGACCACCTACTGCTTTCCAGGAAAGTGTTGGGGTTGGACATCTGAGATCTTTAGCCTCTTAAAGTCCCACTTAAACCTCTCTCATGCCATTCATTTATATCTCTCAACACAATCGTAGCCTCGTTTTGACCCTCAGTCTGCAAAGTGCAAGGAACGCTTACTTTTTTGTGCTGTTTCTAAGCTGTATGACTGAAAAATTTATTTTAACACTATACATATTGAAAGTATTTTTTATTTAACTTTTTGATTAGATTGTCAAACATATTAATTCATGTTTTCATATAAACATAATACTTAATATTTTTGATGGATTTTTCAGAGTTTTAGATTGAATCTCTAAAACAAGGGTAAATCAAAGTCTAAACATGGTAAAAAATGTGAACATGAAAGGTAAAAATTGTTAAAAAGTAGTAAAAAAAATATAAAGGTATAATAAAAGTTTTAATTTAACAAAAAAAAAGGTTAACCCCTGAGACTTAAAAATGACCAAAGTTGAAGAAACCCATATACTATGTAGCAGTAGAAATGTATGAACCGTATTCTGCTGTTCTGTTTCTACCGTTGTTACAATCTGGTTGTGCAGTGAGGAAAAACAGGATGCGGACTTCAAATAATAGATGGGTTTAATTCAAAGCATACAGGAACAGGACACAACCAAACAACAGGGTAACACAAACGAGAACGGACAATGAGTGCAGAGGAGTGAGACAATATAAAGGGAGTGCTAACGAAGACGACCAGGTGCAGGGAATCCAGGGAGAGCGGGAGAGATGAGGAGGGAGTTCAGGTGTGGGACAGGGAGGATCATGGGAAATGGAGTCTGGGACAGGCATGGATTGTAACATTACCTCCCCCTCCCGGTAGGCGCGTCCTCGCGCCTTAGATGTAACAACCGGGGAGGGGGGGTGGGTGCCCTGGAGACCTACACGGTTTCCAGGGCGGGTCTAGGACATCGGGTGGCCATGGCGGGACAAGAGTTTCGGGAGTCCACGGCGGATCAGGAGCCGTGGAATGCCATGGCGGGTCAGGAGTCTCAGGAGTCCATGGCAGATCAGGAGTCTCAGGAGTCCATGGCGGATCAGGTGCCTCGGGAGTCCACGGCGGATCAGGTGTCTCGGGAGTCCACGGCGGATCAGGAGCCTCGGGAGTCCACGGCGGATCAAGAGTCTCGGAAGTCCATGGCGGATCAGGAGTCTCGGGAGTCCACGGCGGATCAAGAGTCTCGGGAGTCCACGGCGGATCAGGAGTCTCGGAAGTCCATGGCAGATCAGGAGCCTCGGGAGTCCACGGCGGATCAGGAGTCTCGGGAGTCCACGGCGGATCAAGAGTCTCGGGAGTCCATGGCGGATCAGGAGCCTCGGGAGTCCATGGCTGATCAGGAGCCTCGGGAGTCCACGGCGGATCAGGTGTCTCGGGAGTCCACGGCGGATCAGGAGCCTCAGGAGTCCACGGCGGATCAAGAGCCTCGGGAGTCCACGGCGGATCAGGTGTCTCGGGAGTCCACGGCGGATCAGGAGTCTCGGGAGTCCACGGCGGATCAAGAGTCTCGAGAGTCCACGGCGGATCAGGAGTCTCGGAAGTCCATGGCAGATCAGGAGCCTCGGGAGTCCACGGCGGATCAGGAGTCTCGGGAGTCCACGGCGGATCAAGAGTCTCGGGAGTCCATGGCGGATCAGGAGCCTCGGGAGTCCATGGCTGATCAGGAGCCGTGGGATGACATGGCGGATCAGGAGCCCCACCCACATGTGCTCCACCCACATGTTCCCCACCCACGGGTGTATAGCCCCCTCCAAAAATTTTCTTGGGGGAATTCAGGGGTAGTATGGAGGGCACGTGGAATGGGACGGGCTCCTGGGCTGGAGCGGGCTCGAGGAGAGCTGGAGCGGGCTCGAGGAGAGCTGGCGCGGGCTCGAGGAGAGCTGGCGCGGGCTCGAGGAGAGCTGGCGCGGGCTCGAGGAGAGCTGGCGCGGGCTCGTGGGGAACTGAGGTGGCTTCGCGGAGAATAGGAGCGGGTTCGCGGAGAGCTGGAGTGACTGGTTCACTGCAGAAGTCCATTAGCCCACCCGTCTTCTACTGGCTCTGGCGTGGCGGCGGCCATCTTAGCCGGAGATGGCTCTGGCGTGGCGGCGGCCATCTTGGCAGGAGACGAGGGCTCGGATACAGTGGTGGACGTAGTCTTTGCTGGTTGGGGCTGTGGGACGAGCAGGACAGAACTGGGAGACCCACTGGAGGGATAGGTGGAGGAAGCTGGCGATGGTGGAACTGACCAGGCTGCCTGCTTCTCTGAGGGAACCGGACGAGGACGACACACCTCGCTCTGAACCTCCTCAATTTCAAAATCAGAACAATTTAAAAATAGGATCAGATTGATGGTTTCTACGAGGGAGAAGGAACAGGCAGGTTCAATGAAGCGAATCGTATCCTCGTCCAGGCCCATCAGAAAACAGGCAGAAAGAGAAGCATCTGGCCAGTTCACCAAATAACAGAGCTCAGCAAATTCCTCCACGTACCTCTCCAGCAGGCGACCGTCCTGCCGAAGCCTCCACAGCCGGTCCACCGCTGAAGTCTCTCTCCTGGGGAGCCTGGGAGAGCTGGGAAAGAGCAAGAGGCCCATCTAGCGAAGTCCTTCTGTTATGTCCGTTGTTCTGTTACAATCTGGTTGTGCAGTGAGGGAAAACAGGATGCGGACTTCAAATAATAGATGGGTTTAATTCAAAGCATACAGAAACAGGACACAACCAATCAACAGGGTAACACAAACGAGAACGGACAATGAGTGCAGAGGAGTGAGACAATATAAAGGGAGTGCTAACAAAGACGACCAGGTGCAGGGAATCCAGGGAGAGCGGGAGAGATGAGGAGTGAGTTCAGGTGTGGGACAGGGAGGATCATGGGAAATGGAGTCTGGGACAGGCGTGGATTGTAACAACCGTGGCATAATATCCAATTTTAAAAATCTGACACCAAGCAGAAAACTGTGACATATTCTCCAACCTATAATGCTCTTCTACCTAGCACCTATAAATGTCAGAAAAATGTATACATTTATTTAAAATGTAAGTATTTAAGCCAGTAAATAATTTATGAATAGGCATTTATGATTATGTAATACACCATTTTGCGATTTAATATTTCAGCTAAAATAACTATTGTGAGTTATCGTTACTATAAAATTTCTATGATTTTGGACATGCCACCCACAGATGGATTTGTTTGTTGCAAAGGGTGGCTTAAGCTCAAGATTTCATCCTTTTTAAAACCCAAAACTCTTTCTGCTTTGCTTTCAAATCTTATCAATATTCATCCAATCTCCCATGGTTCCATCTCACACCCAGGATTCTCCCTGAGGGCTCCTCTGTGAGCCCCCTGCTGGCCGCATACTCTCGCTGCAGGACGGGGAGGGGGCCTCAGTGCCTCCCGCCAGTGTTCTAATCCAGATTGATCTGCACGGCACGTGGCTTCATCGATCGTCCTTCTCCAGGCTCTAACAGAGGCCCTGCAGTCTGAGTCGGTGTTGCTTCCTGTTGGCAAGCCTATGCATGTTTGCTTGTGTGTGTGTGTGTGTGTGTGTCTGTGTGTGTCATATGTGTCAAAGCATATCAAATTGATCTATTTCCATTCATTAGAGGTCTCTGCGCCAAGACCTGGCATAGATTCACCTGTGATCTTTCCAACCTGTTGTTGTTTGTGGGGTCCCATCTCTCCCAGGTCTAGCTTTGGTTCATCTAAACGCACCATGACCAGTCAATAAGCTAATCGTTACCTAATTGGATTTAGCGATCTTTGTGACTTAGAGAGCGTATAAAAAGGATTGTTTCTCTTTGATTAAGGGTGGTAGTTTGTCTTTGGAGGCACTGATCATTTTTATTTCTGTGTTCATGGACAAAGACACAATAAAGGTCTGTATTTGTTATTATAATTCAAAGGGATAGTTCACCCACAAATGAAAATGTCATTCCAAATCCGTATGACTTTTGTTTCCCCCATCAAACACAAAAGTGGAGCTTTTGAATTATATCCTTGCCACTCTTTTCTGTATAATTTAAATAAATGAGCCTGGGGCTATCAAGCTTCAAAAAGAATGGAAAAGCTTTATAAATGCTCATCTCAAAAGAATAATTTCTTCACAAATCAGACATCATTTCTGCTCTGATGAACAATCATGAATGTGCCAAGGAAAGGTAAAATTTGCAGTGAATTTAAAGTTTGGTCTGTCTTACACACAGTATGACTTTTATGTTCCTTTTCTATCATTTTGAAGCAAGCCCAAGTCCTCATTAATTTGAATTATATTAAAAAAGAATGGACAGGATATTCTTCAAAAATCCATTTTTTGTATTCCACAAAATATTCAAGATATTCACAAATGATCTTCTTTTGCAGTCGGCAATCATCACATGACTCCAGGTTAAGATACAAGGGGCAGATTTCAGTGATACTAGGCTGAGGCAGGGAATTACTACTAACAAGACTGATAGCATTTGCAAATGCATTAACCAATCACAGGTAACCTTCTCTCAAATGCCTCTGCAGTTCCCATGGCAATAGGTTGCCTGTTGCAATCCCTTATGGAAAAGAGCGTAGACTTTGCATGACACGTTCCCTTGGTGACACCTGTATCTTTGGGGTTAAAAAATTGCTGGTGCATCAACATGGGAGTAATTGGCATCTGTTGAATCAAGAGCATAAGGGCTAAAATTAAAAAGGAGGAGAATTTTTTTTTTATTTAGCTGAGCACCCTCAGAGCCGATCTCACAACAAAATCTGACATTGAAAATATTGAGTGGACAAATGAAGCATGGTTTTGCTCACTCTCCGGCAGGCTGCAGCCCAGGCGTCAACCTGATTTAATTCTCCTGCTGTCTGGTCTCTCTGTTGCTGACTTACCGGGGGTGAAGTGACATGGAACTGCGAGCCCACAAATCCATTTTAATTCTCACCTTCAAAGTAGATCTAGTCTTATCCCTGGAAGAGATGTAGATTTACAGCAGGAACAACAGCTGATCCAATATGCTTCATTTGCACATTGAGACAGATGCGAGTCAATTTATTGATATCAAATAAGAACGCGCCATTGATCGAAAACACATTGTTCAGCAGAAAAGGTGTGGTGAGAATGCCGATATTCTCATTTAAATAGGGCTTGTCTCAATCGTTAGACCCTCTAATAGGCATGCTTTGTGTTGCAAAAAGTCGCATAATGACAGAATATAAATATAAAAACCTGCATTAACACATTTGTTGTTCAATTTACAAGAAGCCGTGTTTCGCTGAGGGTGCTAAACGCTACAGAAATACAACAGATGATGGCTCTTAATAAGTGGGCATGAAACTTTGTGCAGTGAACAGAAAGATACAGAGAAACAGATGTCTGCCACAGTGTGTTTGATAAATGCTCAAGAAACGTTCTCTAAATAGGGCACACATCTCAATTTAACCTCAACCTGCCAGAATGTTCTGTCTCTCAGAGGATCTGCTTGATTTGGCAGATCAGGGAAGGTGAGTCGAGAGAGTTGGAGAAGATACAGTGAAACAGATGCCTCCGCGCACAAGGAATATTCTCCAAATAGGCCTGTTTCTTGTCCTCAGCAGACACTATAATATGCAAACACACAGTTGTTGAATGTGCGGTCTTCTCAGTTGCCTTTAATCTTTGTTGTTTCTTTCTGTCGTACGTGCTGTCCCACCGGTCTGCTCTGCCGGGAGCCAGAGCTCTGATATTTCCAATGTTTTTAAACCAGCTTTCTTACGGGTCTAATGCAGAGTGCATACTACAAGCCTGAAGCCTAAAGACTCACAGTTTCAAACAGTTTCTGATGTTCTGATTAGGTGTGTCAAGATTGGTGTGTAGCTACAATCTCTTGTAATTAACTAAAATCTGGGATTGCAAACGTGAAACAAGATTCAGTCTAGTATAATACACTTGACTTAAACACCACACATTTGTTCCACTGTGTTCCCCTTTCTTCCTCCAATTTCGAGTCTTGCAGTGTGGCATGAGAGAGCTGCAAAATGAGGCTAGTTTCAGCCAGAAGAGAAGGGAACTCTATAATTCTGCTAATGGTCTAAGTCCTCTTGCACTTTGTCTTTTTGACTCATCAGGGGTTGTTTCTCTCTCTCTACCTCTTTTACTTCCCCTCTCTCTGTCATTAAGTATCAGTTAAACTATTGTTCTAGCAATCACAATTCAGTCAATTCCAAATCAGGATCAATTGCACACTCCACAGCTCCATCTTGGCAATCCATGAAGCTCGCCTTCCTGTTGGCTCCTTTCACTCTGTTTGTGATCTATTCCAAAGATCTATTCTTTGTAGCCCTATTCCAAATGAACTGAGCTCACACTTAGAAAGAGTGCAGCTTGTTGCTTTCTTTCACTATGTTAGGCCTTCAACCTTGAATATTAGGATATTTGTGTGCAAAGATTATTACCCAGCTCTTTGAATTTTAAATATATGATGTATGGCCTCAATATCCTTCAGCCTCAGGTCTTTATTCTATTTATTCAGTTCAAACCTAGACTAAAAAAAAAAAGATCCTATTAAGAACATTGGGCAGTGTGTTTTCTGAATGGTAGCTTTACTGCTACTTGCTTAAGTCAGCAGCCGTGCCATTCATGTTGTAAACCATGGCCACTATTTACAGAGTTGAAAGACTCTGAGTATTCTCTTATTACAGTGTTTACAAGGCTGCTAATATTATATGAAGTAGATTGTTTTTGTGACAATGTATTTATTGATACTTTTGATCAATCAAATGTTACTATGCTAAATAAAAGTAATTAAAAATATTATAAAAATATTAATGTCAAATGCATACTATACAACAATTGAGAGTGGTTTAATAAATCTGAATCACATTAATTATGTAAGTTGATTTGACAAAAGATAAAAAGTTGTGATAACAAATCATAAATTGTACAGTGGTATAACCTAAATATACCTCTCTACAATTTATTTGCTGCCGTAAGCACTGTTTTTTGCTTTTTTTAGGATTGGTGGATCTCGGTTTATTTTGTATTTCTGCATTTTACAACCAGTATTTTTGTGTTTATCTACAAAACTGCACATATGCCTTTTGTTCACAGTCAATGAGGTGTTTTCGTTGACCCCTATTGTAGATGATTTGGTCATTACACAGCCACAACCAAAAATTAATGGATGACTCCAAAGCCCTTGGTGCTGGTTGACTGGTTGACCAACTTCACCTCACTGCCAATCAATATATTAGTCCGTTCACCTTCCATATAAATCAATAAGTTATTTACAGCACTTCCCTATTAAAGATGAAAAGCCACTTCTGCAACATCCTTTGAACATTCTATACCATATGAATAGTCCCTCCTCTTAAACTAATGCACAGTTAATGAAACACTCCTGTGAACCCAGCTTTACCTCCACTGAGACAGCTTCCTACGCATAGGAAGGGCCACAGGCCTTTTTTTCTGATGCAAGCCACGCTCTTGAAGCTTCCAGATGGTGAAAAATGGACAAAGAAAGTGGAAAATTAATTGTGACCACCGATCAAAATGGATCTGTGTAGAATATGTGAGAAATGTACGTGTTTCCATGGTGACAATGGAGGCTTGGTTGTTGTCAAATGCAGAGGATGATGTGTCACAGAATTTGTTGGCAGGAATGTTGTGTACCTCTGTCTCACGCAATCTCACACTTATGGGTGTATACATATAGACACTTCTGCCAGGATGGATTATTGTCCTGCAAGAGCCCGGGGCCCAAGCCTATTTGTAGGCCTGCTTTTTTCACCCGACAAACTGTTTTTGCCAGAGAGGATATTATATTATTTTGTAACTGACTTTTGTGCAGATGCAACTAATTGCTAATTTATATAATTTGTGTGCAGTTGTGACTTAACTTTTTTTTCAACTTTATTTCATAATTTTAAGAATTATGACTTTAGCCTCTTGTAATTCGAAATGCGCACAGGATAATTTCGAGCTACAGGCAAAACAAGTGAAAAAAGATCGAATTTGAGGATTTCACAAAAAATAGTTCATTAAGTCCTCGTCTAGTAATCCCAATGCTCCAAATAGTAATTAAACATCTAAAATTATCTATACAGAATACAGTGTACAGAAACATTATCTGTTATATCTTAAATAAACGTTTTTAACTGTTGGGGAAAAACAGCTGATGTGCAACATTATATTAGATCCCTGCATTACAGTAGGTCTTTATATGTATAGGCTGTCAGTCACATTAATGTTAATCAAACAATTGTGGTATCATGGGGGGAAAAAAGTTTAATATATATTTTTCCTATAGATATGGTTTTTGACTTGGTATGTGCCAAATTTGGTGTTATTACCATGTCATTTTAAGGTATTGATGCTAGGTGATTTTGTTTTGAAAACTCAAAATTGACTTTGCTGACTGTATCGACTTCAAATAGATGTAGCTCAGTCATTTTTTGTCTGATTGAACTTATTTTTGAAAAATGTTCCCAGCACAGGTCACATATATCTTGACAAGTGGCTGATAAAAAAAAAAAAAGATATAGGTCTACCTTATTTTAAGTTATCAACCATTGTATCAACCTTATATATGCTTGATTCACGGGATGGGTTATACTGTTCAGCTGACGAAACATCTTTCAGTAGACAAAATCTCCATGAAACAGTTAAAAGTTGTAAGATGTGAAAATGTTGAGATCTAGGACCTTTATGCAGTGTGTGCCATTATAAAGACTGTAAAGGTGATGATACCCTTTCTCAAAGGAAAAGTGCCCAAGCAACATCTCTCGGTAATATTGCCCGGCAACATTGCTAAAAAAGTTGCCCTGTGTATCATCACCTTGATTCTATCCCTCACACTCGTTTTCATCTATGTTAAATTCAATATGCCATCTATCCTGACTAAGGTCAATAGTCTGATGTTTTTGTTGTTTGTGTCAGTGTTTGTATTTAATCCATGTCTACTGGACAATGTTCATGTCTGTAAAATTGGAACAAAAAGTTGAAATTGTCGAACAGCATTTTTGTAATTAATAATAAATTGCATTGAAAATATAAGAAATAATGTAGCAACTGCAAGAAATAGCCACAATTACTGTACTAGAACGAACACACTGTGTATTTAAAACAAAGGTGACAACAATGTGTATTTATGTATTTCACGTTGTGCCAGCTAGCAATCATTGGCATCCATTCAAGTGTTGATTGCCTGTATAAATTTTACACTTGCAGTGCTTTGTTTCTGGGTGCCAGGCCACTATGGGGCTTTCAGCTCAGTGCCCCTGGCAGTCAGGGGTCCCACGGCACTGGCCCCATTAGCCCGAGCCATAATCCATCCTTCCACTCAAGCATGGAAATTCATGCTGGTCTGTTTAGCAGGAAAGTACAAGAAAGTATCAGTGTTGTTATTAACTAAAACTATTAAAAAATAGATAAATAATTTTATTAAATTATAAATGTTGCCTTGGCAACTAACTGAAATAATTAAAAAAGTCGAAGTACTAAAAATACTAAAAAATAAAACTGAAATCAAAATCAAAAAAGCTATATAAACAACAAAAACTGACAAAATTAAAATGACAACTGAAGGTATAAAAATAAAAGCGAATTAAATATATTAATAAATACTTTAATATAATATAAATAATACTAATATAGCTTTTGCAATTATACATACTCAGCCACACGATCACGTGTATTTGAGGACACATACACATGTACCTAAACATGCAAATGCACATAACCTCTTCCTAATTGAAACCTTTTGTGGTATTTGTGATATTTGTAGATTGTGAGTGCTATCACCCTCTGTTCTCTCTAATAGACCCTTTTACACTCTCATCAAGTCCAAACTAGAGCCCTGCGTGGGACTGTTTTCTTAATCCCGTTCCTGCTGAATTTCTGACCATTACCGCCCGTTCCCGCGATGTGTGTTTCATCCCCGCCCGCATCCGCAATGTCTGTTTCCACTCAAGCCCGCACCCGCAAACATTCTGTTACAGCTTGTAGAAATTATAAAAATTATTTATAAAAATAATTAAAAAAATTAAAATTACACTAACATTAGGGCTATGCTAAATGTTTAGAATAACAGAGATAAAACGTTGCGCTTGACCATAAGATAAGGTAATGCTAACACCACAAATGACAAACATATTCAGCCAGCTTTTTATTAGCCTTATAAAATTCTATCAACTTTTAAAACAAAACATCACAAATAGTGGAGCCTAACAACATATTTAAACGGATGCATAACAACACACACACACATGTTTGTTTTTGTGAATTGTGGGGACATTCCATAGGCGTAATGTTTTTTATACTGTACAAACCGTGTTTTCTATCCCCCTAAACTACCCCTACCCCTAGACCTACCCATCACAGAAAACATTCTGCATTTTTAATAAAACATTGTTTAGTATGTTTTTAAAGCTATTTTAAATATGAGAACATATGAAATGTCCTCATTTTTCATGTTTACGTCGTAATACCAGTGTAATACCCATGTCATTATACAAATTTGTGTCCTCATAAATCACAAAAACATGCACACACACACACACACACACACACACACACACACACACACACACACACACACACCTAACCATAACAGTTAAACTCTGGTAAGCTAAGACACACAATTTAAGTGAATTACTTATAAAATAAATACATATTAAGTAAATTAAATATAAAACAAATAAAATAAACATTAAATAAAAACCTCACAGATATCACAGGTGTTTATAGCCTAGCTAATTAACATAAAAATAGGCCTAAATAATACTAATAACCATTAAACGTACTTAACAAATAAATTAAATAATGAATCGCTTGGCCTAGTTCGCTATGGAGGAAGAGAATGTTACTGAACGACTGCGGTGAACATAATTTCTTCACTCTTTTCTTATTATGCTGAAAATTCCCTCCCACCTGCAACTGCTTTCACCCAGTGATCCCAATCCCAATGCAGCCCTCTAGTCCAACCACCACCGACGTTCTTTAGATGACAGCACATGTACTGTAAAGGGATTATCATCATGCAAACACAGTGTCTATTTG
Source organism: Rhinogobio ventralis (assembly GCA_039654625.1). Classification (NCBI taxonomy): domain Eukaryota; kingdom Metazoa; phylum Chordata; class Actinopteri; order Cypriniformes; family Gobionidae; genus Rhinogobio; species Rhinogobio ventralis. Next base: position 15,604,849 of record CM077198.1, read on the forward strand.
TATGTGTGTGTGTCTCCTCAAGGCTCCCTGTGGGCTATGTGAGAAGCAATGCAGTGTTTAGAGGACAGCAGCACAATATGGACTCTGCCCTGACAGAAAGGGGAGAGAAGGGGACTGATGTGATGAGTGTATGACCAGAAGGGTTGTGCAGGCTTTAGGGTTCATTTGCTGCAGGGTTGTTAAACAGCTGTTCACATACACAACCCAGCTAAAACCAGGTTGAAATGTTTTCTGAGTAAGTATGGAGTCTGTGAGATGAGGGACATGATTCAGTTTGATGTGAATGAAAATGAGGCTATGAGGGTAGATGTACAGTTTGATGTGTAATACTGTTATAGGTCATGCCTAGCCCCAGACAGAATCTGTGGACTTTATGCATTTTCTGTGCTGATTTTGAGGGCCATTGTGCAACGATTAAACATGGTAAGCTGTGTTAAAACAGAAATTGGAGTACTACCTTACTGTCATTCATCAGCTGAAAAGTATTTTCATGTATTTATCGGTTCATTCAGTTATGTATTTGTTAGCTACAAATGCAAGAGGTGGGGTCTTTGTTAATTAATATGATTTGTTTATTTTGTTCATTCACCGGCTGAAAATTCAAAAAGTGTTTTTTTTATTTTTTTATTATTTATTTATCTGCTGCAAATGCGAGAGGCGTGGGACCCGTGCTGGCAAAATGAGTCCGAATGAGCAAGTTTTTCACCATTAAAAAACCTTCAAAATGATGTATGATTTGTTGGAATCAGACAATAAAAATGTAATGTTTGAAGTTGATAGAGTCAGCAAAGTACATTTTGAGAAAAATCTAGTTAAAGTTTTTTGAAGGTTCCAAAATAAAATCACCTAGCAACCATACATTAAAATCCCTAGCAATAACACCTAATTTGGCACACACCAAGTCAACACCCATATCTATAGGGAAAATAGATATTTATATAAAGAATATTTAACATTGTTGAACTGTTTTTTTCTGCTTAGCTGTCAGTTTGAGAAGCGTGTCACTGGTTAACAGTAAATAACAAATTGCTAAATAACAAGTTCATGTTAACAAGTTTATAAAAAAAGACCCATTCCAAATAATTTTGCATGGATGTGTGACCAGATTAAAAGTGACCAACACAGCTACACAGTTCATTTGAATACAGTCATGACAGTTTCATATTGTGTCCATGCCCAACCATTGTTCAAGATTTGCTACTTTAAGGTCCACAATCATATATTTTTTGCTGCGGTCACATTATTACTGCACATTATTAGTGCATCTTATCTTAACATCTTAATCTTCACGATCATCCATATGCAATACAAAACAGGCATATATCGATGAAATATTGAATTAAAGGTGCAATATGTAACATTTTTTCAGTAAAATATCCAAAAACCACTTGGCCCACTCAAATGTATCTAATATGATAAACAGAGCTGCGTTACCTCATACTCATGACCGGAAAAGCGGAAATGGCGCCGGCGACTGTGGCATAATAAAAGTTGCGCGGCGTGTTTTGCATTTATCTTATTAACAATCGCTCCAACGGCCTTGCTCAGCTCCCATACCACTCGGTCCTGCTCTGCTTCATACTACAGTAACGGTAATAATCGCATCCATCCGGCTGTGAAGTGAAGACCACATGTCCCAAGATTTTGCGCTCAAACTTGGCGTCATCAAACTATGCCTTTGTTTTGAATAGGCGAATTCTAGCGGACGGAAAAGTTACATAGTGCACCTTTAAAAGCTTGAAAACATGTTTACTTTTTATGTTTTCAGAGAATGGGCACTTCCATAATGCCACAATGTGCCAACATTGTTGATTAATCACCGAAGGCATTATTGCAACTGGTTAGCAACAAGCTGGTTTTGTTTACATCAGCATGGATTTGAAAATCGCATTCCATTGGTTCAGACTCATGCCATCGAGAATTCGCTATGAATATTCACAAGGTTGGAATGCTGCGCTTTTCAACGAGAACAAACTTGTGCTGATGGGAAGAAGCGAGCAGAGAAAAACTGCCATTTTTCATTAACAAAGGAAAGATTTAGGAAGATACACCTCTCAGAAAATGTACAAATAAAGTTCATTTTAGATGTTTAATTGCTATTTGGAGCATTGGGATCACTAGACGAGGGCTTAATGAACACATTTTTGTGAAAACCTCAAATTCGACCAAAACTGAATTTTTTTCCCTTGTTTTGCCTGTAGCTCGTAATTAGCCTGTGCGCATTCAGAGTCATTTTGGCAGCACGGGTCACATATTCTAAAACAAAGTCATGCCACTGTTTGAGCCAATGTTGCTGTATTTACACTTTTCATGGAAATCAACATACAAATGGCTTATTAGAGTTGTGTCTGCATTTTAAGCTGTGAAAGTCAAAAAAGACTGCCTTTAAAATGACTGAGCGATTGAGCTATGCAACATTTCATAACAAACTGTCCCATCACTGTGTCTCTGCGGGTGTGAAGAGACATATTGAAATATGTTTAATGAACTACTTGACCCCTCGAGCAGCAAATGTGGATGAAAGCATGAAAGCTTCTCTTGCTTTTTATTTTTGAATATGTGTGTGTGTGTGGGGGTGTGGTTTTAACTCCTCTCTCTCTTCATCAGGTTGCTCATTAAATGAGCTTGTATTTGATGAAAGCATCTTATCACAACCCCTACTTCTGTTAATATGATATGACCAGTTTGGTCAATGCAATCCAGTTATTTCTTGAACTGTACTAGATATAAGTAATAATGTAAAACGACACCCACAGCAGGTTTTTCCTTCCATTAAATTGTATTTACAACTCTGAAAAAAAGCTTTTACCGGGTAAGTCTCAGGGGCTGCAGACGTGTGACCTGTTTCAGACACACTCTCCTTTAGACGCTCGTGACTATGAGACCAGGCTGAGATTCCTGTGACACCTGAAAGGTGCCAGTGCGACAGACCAAACTTGCCCTTGTTTTGTCCACCTCCACCAATCTTTAGCCTTTTTATTTGTCTCAGTACTGCACTAAATTCAGTTTAGTGCAGTACTAAATTCAGTACTAAATTCAGTTAATCGTTACATTTCTAAAGCACTTTTTTTCTTTTGTCTTTAAAGTCTTTTCTCTTCTTTTTAAAAAAAAATTAAATAGTTATTTATTTTTTTGGTAACACTATATATTAGAGTTCAATTCTTGCTATTAACTAGTTGCTTATTAGCATGCATATTACTAGGATATTGGCTGTTTATTAGTACTTATAAAGCACAAAATAATGCCTTATTCTGCATGACCTTATTCTACATCCCTTAATCCTACCCAGGCCCGGACTGGCCATCGGGAGCACCGGGTGAATTCCCGGTGGCCTGGCAACTGATTTGGCCCGCTGCCCTCCTCCTTCTTCTTCTTCTTTTTTAAATAAATTATTTTTATTATATATTATTGCCTTTTTAATTATATATAATTGCCCCAATGCACTAAAGTGATCATTCCCGAATTCGGCATTCGGCAATAAATCGATAATAAATCATGAAACGAGTCTTAGTCTTGACTGGCAACGCTACTATTCAGCTCGCGTGAGCTCTGCGTGTCCGCCAAACCGCTTCGAACAGAGTAATAATTAGTGCGACGGACTCGAGGAAGTGGCCAGATGGAGCATTGAGGGAAAGCTCTCAAAGAAGAAGGAGCGAAATAAAGCAAAATTACTGACCTCTTCAGGGCTTCAAATGCAGGTCAGTTTCACCGGTAAAAAGCTACCGTGGTTTTGTCTTCTTTATCATAGCTAAGTATTAAACTGCAAGCAAATGTTAGCAGTAGCACTCCATTACTATCGCCATTCAAGAAACTGTATGATAAATGGCATCATCATTATCTATTGTAAAGTTACAGTAGTAATTTAGCAGACAGATATTCACATCGATTTATACGTTTGGAGGGAGCTAGGCCAGCAACAACTCAAATTTTTTTTTCCGATAAAGATATTGTCATGGTGTATTTATTATTGTACTAATTTTGGCATTTAAGCAATTTAGAAAAAATGTTTTAATATATTTGCATGAAATAGTTGTTAAATATTTGAGATTTAAGACATTTTAAGATAAAACAACAACACATTGTCCTAATGTGATACTTTGAATTTACCTAAAATAAATTTTGATTCTGTGCAAACAAATTACAATGTTTTTTTTGGTAGTTTTTTTTGCAACAACGTTGAGACAGTTCTGTTCCTAACGGTAGACCTGCTGAAGAAGTTGTTATAGGTTAGTAGCAAAAAAAAGTAAACACACACAAGGGAGAGAGTCGAGATATCAGAGAAAATGAAGATAATGAAAAGGAAAAGGGAAGTTAAGGTGCAGTTTAAGAGAGAACCTTTCATTCAATTTAATTAAATTGTGCACGGCCTGAGCCTAAGGATTTAAACCTTTTTTTATGTGATGATGACCACACAAAAATATGGTTCTCCATGGTTCCAAAATTTGTTGTGGGTGTATGGGATGGCCTAGATGGGTGTGACATTTCCCGGCCTGAAATGTTGTCCCAGTCCGGCCCTGATCCTACCCAAAACCTAAACTTAAACTCTACAAAACTACCCTAATTAACTATTAATAAGCAGTAAATTAGGAGTTTATTGAGGCAAAGATCATAGTTAATAGTCGTAGTTAAGTCGTAGCTAAAGTGTTACAAGCTTGAACGTGCCCCTGATGACGTAACAGTTCAGCTGACAAATCAGCAGAAAGGGGTGTTTAATTCCTGCCTACGTGTAGAAATCGAATATTCAAGCTGTTTATAAATTTTTCTACCTCTGAACGAAAAACGAAAATCCAAGCTGCATTCTGAATTAAAAAAAAAAAAAATGAAAAAGGTGTCACATGTCTGTCTGTTTGTTAGGTCTTTCAGTTGAGTCTTTTCAGCCCCTGCAGCCCCTGCAGCCCCTGCCCCTTTGAAAGTGAAAGTGCCCTTTTCATCGCGCTGCGATGCCCCCGCGAACACTATTTCTACCGAGGGGGACCCCGCCCCGACAGAGGTCTGTGCACGCGACTGGTCTTTGTCCGTTCACAGTTATGTTTAGTGTGTTGTGCTGTTGCCCGTCTGCCTGTCTTGCCTTTATTTGAGATTAAATCACGTTTGGAATTGTATCTGCCTGTCTTCATTTTCCTGCCTGCACACACCCGTGACAAAATGAGCCATTTTTTGTTTTTTAATACCCGTTTCTAAAGGGAAAATCAAATGACACGGACAATTCGTGCACACCCCTCATTTGGAACGACATTTTTGGGTGAACTAATGGTGCATATAGAACCTCTTTTATAGTTTTTTTCCCCCTTCTTTTTCTCGAGAGCATTGGTACATCTTCATGGAAGTAAAACAAAAATCATATCCGTTTAAAACAAAATGCTGGTGTCCAAATTATGACATCAATTTCTTGTTTGGGTGAACTATACCTTTAAAAAAAAAATGTGTCATATATTTACGATTATAATAAGATATAAAAACTGCAGTTTAATGATCTTGTTCAGACAGAGAGCTGTGAGTAAGTGTGTGTGTTTGTGTGTGAAATAGTCGTATTTTCATTTTATGTTTATAGATGACAGAAGATATACAGGCAGTTTCAGACCAAAGCGATCGACCAGCTCTATCAAAGGGACAATACTGACAGTCATAAAGCTTTCTGGGTGGACTACTCCACCCTCACACTTATATTGCAATGTTTTGTTTTTGTTGTTGGGTTATTTATTTATTTATTTTCATACTTCAACTTTCAGTTCAGCCCACCCTCCCTCACTGAAACTGCACCATCAAAGCACACTGAGACCTTTATGAGAGCACAGAAAGAGCCTGGTTTGTCTCTTATTCTCTTTGTCCTTTTGTTCCCTGTGCTGAGAAGAGAGGAGAGGAAGCAGAAATGATAGAGAAGCTTGATTTGGTTTTGTGTGTGTGTGTGTTGATAGAGAAGACTGGATTTAGCAAGACCACCCCACACAAAGACCCTTAACACTCGCTGACCTTTAACACACACACTGACTCTTATCTCACACTGACCCCTACGACACAGAGTCTTATCAAGCAAAGACCCCTGCTTCTCCTTGTCAGACGGCTCAACCTCCGGCCACAGTTAAGGAATCGAAATGCCTCAAATATCAGCGTTATGATGTGAAGTTCAAGTGTGCAAATACAGATGTATACATGTTTTAAATCATAAAAAAACATACATATAACCTGAACTTAAATTTGTCCATACTAGCTTTGTTAATAAAGGTCCCTTGTCTTGTAAGTGTGCGTTATTCAAAAGAAATGTCATCATCTTCCATCAAAATGTACTTCTGTGATGTACATCAAAACTTCTGAAACAATCTTTTCTGCTGGCATAATGAGGCCACATAGGTCAGAAAAAATATATATTTAAGATCCCATGAAACCCGAATTAAATTTATGTGGCTTTTAGTCCATGTCTACTGACTTTCAAACCATCTATATGCTAGTGTACTGCTAAAAGTTGACCTTTAGCAGATGTACACATTATCATAAATCTATCTCAAAATAAACAGTATTTTTCTCCTGGGAAAACAGACCAATAGTAATGACTCATCTTACTCACTGGGATCTCTAGAATAACCTGCCTCTGATTGGCATTAGCAAATAGTAATTCATGGTTTATGACTTGACTAATATGAAATACAACTACATTTTAATATATTTTAAAATGTAATTTATTCCTGTGATGTCAACACTGAATTTTTAGGAGCCATTACTCCAATCTTCACTGTCACATGATCCTTCAGAAATCATTCTAATATGCTGATTTGCTGCTCAAGAAACATCTATTATTTCTTATAGAAGTTAAAAAGAAAAGCATTTTTTAATATATATTTTTGTAACATTATAAATGTTTACTGTTCAATTTAATGCATCCATGCTGAATAAAAGTAGTAAGTAGTAGTCTTTAATACTTTTGAACAGCACACATACACTGAACAAAATTATAAATGCAACACTTTTGTTTTTGCCCCCATTTTCATGCGCTGAACTCAAAGATCTAAGACTTTTTCTACGTACACCAAAGGCCTATTTCTCTCAAATATTGTTCACAAATCCGTCTAAATCTGTGTTAGTGAGCACTTCTCCTTTGCTGAGATATTTCATCCACCTCACAGGTGTGGCATATCAAGATGCTGATTAGACAGCATGATTATTGCACAGGTGTGCCTTAGGCTGGCCACAATAAAAGGTCACTCTAAAATGTGCAGTTTTACTGTATTGTGGGGGTCCGGGGGAATCTCATTATGAAATAAATGTTTTTTTCTAATACACATTGCTCACAATCAATCATACCCTTTTATTCAATACTTTTTGCAACCTCCTTTTGCCAAGATAACAGCTCTGAGTCTTCTTCTATAATGTCTGATAAGTTTAGAGAACACCTGACAAGAGATCAGAGACCATTCCTCCATACAGAATCTCTCCAGATCTTTCATATTCACAGTTCCATGTTGGTGCTTCTTCTCTTCAGTTCACCCCACTCATTTTATAGTGTTCATGCAGGGAACTGGGATGGCAATGGGGAGCTTCATTTTCTTCTCACTGACACATTTGTGTGTTGATTTTGATGCTTTATTTAGATTTGGATTGTCTTGTTGGAAGATCCAACCTTGGCCCATTATATGATTTCTAGCTGGGACAGTCAGGTTTAAATTTTTTATCTGTTGGTATTTAATAAAATCCATGATGCCATCCATGATGCCATGAACATGATGTCCAGGATCTCTGGAAGAAAAATAGCAACATTAAAGATACAGCAGTATATTTAACAGTGGGCATGGGGTACTTTTTATCCCTATGTGCACCAAACCCATCTTGAGTGTTTGCTGACAAAAAGCTCTTTTCATCTGACCATAGAATGTTTGAAAATTAACTGACAGGAACTTCAAATGGGATGGGTTCTATGGTCCGATGAAAAAAAAGAGCTTTTTGTCACTCAAGATGGGTTTGGTGCACACAGGGATCATACTTACCAAGGGTATGAATAATTTTGAGCACAACTGTAGATGCCTATTAGTAACTCATACTAATTTTTGTGGTACATCAGCACACTTATTAGAAAAGGTAAATGAGAATTGACATTTACAACTTACAGCCTGTGACAAACATCTTATCCCAACAAGCATCAAGTTTCATGCCCTTTTGTTTTGAGTAAGTGTCTTGCTAACTTGTACAAATCTAGGCTACACAGTGTTTATTATGGCATTTATTGTCTGTATAATGACAGTGGTTTGGCAAGTGATTACCTCTGATGAGCTAAAAAAAAGAAAAAGTGACATTTTCAAGATGACAGTGCTGTTGATGTGTCTGAACCGGCTTAATGAAGAACATATGTGCTTCTACTACATAGAAAAAGAGATGTACATTTATGGATTGGTTTATCCAAAAAAAAACTTCCAAGTAAACATTTTAGCAGCATGCATGTTCCTTGGTAGTAGGGGTGTGCAGCAGAGCCAATATCTGTATCTGTAGCAATCTCAAAATTATTCATATCTGTATTCGGATAAAACTGGAAGTGGACAGGGCTTCACCCGAAATTACACAATTACACAAACTTCACAATTACTTGAGAAGAACGTTATGTCATATTATGACATTCATTTAAATATCTTCTGTCAGAGCCAATAGACTCGTATAGGCAATGCTTTGAGGTGTAAAGTGCTTCGGGCGACCCGAGTTCGAGTCCCAGCTCGGGGACCTTTTGTGATCAAAAAGTTCTAATTAACAGTAATAATAAATGGTAGTAAATGTAAAATAAGAGAGAGAAAAGAATATAGAAGAAAAAAATATATATTTATTTTCCAGAGGAACTCTGTATACTGAGTAATGTCAGGACAGCCACAACCTGAGTCTGACTCTATAAATAGCTGATTGGAGAACATGGAAGTTGAAATAAAGAAAAAAAAAAAAAAATACTATGCATACAAATGTAAGTCTGAACAAATTATAAAGAATATACCTGCATAGATGCCATCTCAGAGAGTGAGTGAGACCGATAAATATGTGGCCTATCATCTCATACAACGTTTTAAACATTTAAATAGACATATCAAGTCATAGAAAATGTATATGTTAGTTGATTATTAGGCTACTTTTGACAGAGATGGTTTGGTTTCTGAGAGACAGAACTTGGCTGTTTGATTTGCGATCTTGTTGTGCTTATTCCATTCATTTATGTATCATATCATACAAGGTTTAAATAATTTAAATATACATATTAAATAGTAGAACGTGTATGAAGTATTTTAGTGGATTTACTCTTGCCATGCTCTGATTTCTAAGGGCGTTTTCACACATATAGATAGTTTGTTTTGTTCCGAAACAGGGACTTAATTTGTTACAATGTTGCATTTTCTTCTTGGTTCTGTTTGCTTTCACAAGGCAACATTTCAAAGCATACCAAAATGCGTTCACACAAGTCATATGTGAGTACAACTGTCCTCTTATTGGCCAGAGTTTCCTCTGCGTCATCTGTCAAGAAGATGACTGACAAGTTCGCTCCATGAACTTATTGTGGCTTTATTTGTAACTGTCGAGACAAACGCAAACACTATACGAATGTAGCCATCATTACCGCTGTTAAATTATATACTACATTTGTATTAATACTGCAGCAAATTCAAAGTCGCTCTCTCTGGATCTCCCAGCGCTGTCTAGAGGTTAACTGTGTCAAGATACACGCAGCCACTATACAAATGATATAATGCAGCTAGAACAGGAATCAAGACTTCATCGGGACAGCATTCTCACACAGAGAAGCACAATTACACAGCATTTTGTGCTTACTCACGTAATCAGACATGACTGCTATTTATATAGCACATTTCACGTTATGAATTATAATACCATTTGGTCCGTTGGGTCGGATTGCTTTCACACCTGAAGTGAACCGCCCCAGAGTTTGTTTGCATTTGGGCCGAGACCACCTCGTTCAGGCGATCTCACAGCGATTGTTTTGGTGAGCGCGATTGCCGTGTTCACATATGCCTAAACGAACCGAACCAAGGGAGAAAACACACCAGGTTCCGAAACAAACACTTAGGTGTGAAAGCATCCTAAGAGACACATGGAGAGGCAACAGCAACGTGGCTATTTGATTGGAGCTCATTTCATTCAAAGTGTTTACACTCATTCACTTTACACACTCATTATTGCATAGTGATTTTAGAGGTTTATGTATAATATCATGCTTTCCCCTGACTCACCTGTTATCCAACTCAAGGAATGAATGTGTCAGCCTCAGCGAATTATTATTTAGTAGAATTATTTGTTATTACAATGCAATGCCAAGGCAACAATGCCAAGGTCACGGGTTTGACTACCAAGTAGGGGTGTGCCCGAAGCCGAATACCTCATTTTGAAGCACATATATGGCTTCAAAACGAGGTATTCGGCTTCGGGCACACCCCTACTTGGTAGTCAAACCCGTGACCTTGGCATTGTTGCCTTGGCATTGCATTGTACTGGACTGCAAACCAGAGAATGGGCCGTTTCCTTAATGAGATCTAGTCAATATTGTTCCTTTTCATGGCATTGTGAATGTTAAACTCTTCTCTTTGTTTGCATTTCATTAATACACAAATTCATTGTTTAATTAATGAAATTGGTTTGTACAGATGACACGCTGTTCTGTAAGAGAAAAAGAGGAATGGGGAAAAAAAACCTAGATATCCACACATGCACAAAGAGAAGTAATTGCTAATAAGCGTGCTTGACTCTGTGAGTTAAGCACTTGTGGAGTGGCTGTCTGTGTGTAGGCTATGACTGTAGCGTGCGTTCGAGAACGAGCATCCTTATGTGCAACATCCCACTCCGGCCTCTGCCGCACACATGAATCGCGCATGTAATAAGAGGTTATCTCCCTAGAGAAAAGCCCCCATCAATCATGCCGTATTAGTCTATGGAAAGGAGCTGCGTGCTGATTGGTCAGGAAGCTTTGCTAATTGGCCTTGCTTTGCATTAGTGCTGCTGCAGGGGGGCCGTGTTTTCCCTCGATAATGACGGATAGAGCAGACAGAACGTGTATGTGTGCGTGCAAGGAGACGGCGGGCCGTAGGAAGGGTGTAATGGTGGATTGAAGGGACAGATTAGGAAATGGGAGGTTTAATGATCCTGTCTGCAGCGCCGTCTCTGAGCCAGCTGCATGTCTGCGAGATCTAAAAGAGACGTTTCCCTGAGGGAGTCTCCTCGGATGAGCACTTGCACACACCGCTGATGCTCCTGTCATGCCAGTTTCATCTCAGGACACGTTGGTGCGTGACTTGACTGTTTTAAAGGAATGCTGCATGGATGTGTGTATGATTTTGCAGTTTATGTAACATCCTCACTGACATATACATCGAGCTTGAGCACAAGTGTTCAAAGGATTGGAATAGTGCATTTAAAGGCCGTGACACACCAAACCGATGAACTAGAGGCGACAAAAGCGACTGTGTTGTCACCTCGCGTCGGTTGCGCCAAGGGCCAAAAAGCTGTGCTTGAACACACCAAAAAGACTACAGGCAAAAAGACTCTATATTCTTCATTCAAAATGGGTAACCAAAACTAGAACTGCAGATATACAAACTGAAACCCAGGCCTAAGCTGAACAGCCAATCAGAGTTCTCCCTCTCACTGATGGCGCCGACGCAGACAGACGCGGATTCAACATGCTCAATCGGCCAAAATACCCCCGACGGGGTCCATCTAGTGCCACTGATGGCACAAAAACTGTGCCGGCCGACGCTCAATGATGGCCAAACTTTGGCCGACGACCAAAATTTGGCTTGGTGTGTGGCATGGCTACGCAAACCTATTTAAATAAAACGTTACAGGCCTGCTGACAGATCAATGCTGATCACTCTGATTAAGGTGCTTTACCTGAGATCTACAGCTGCTACATCATCAAAATATGCTATATACTGCATTTAGGAGACGAGTTGTAAACTGTGTAAGGAGTGTGTGTTAGTGTATGTAGTATGGAGAAGGCTGCGAGAGTTTCCTAAACCTTACTCCACTTCTAAGCCTCCAAAGATGTCTTTATACTGCAAAGGTGGCATTGAATGATATAAACCACAAAAAAGAGCATTTACATAGTTTTTAATGTGGCACACAGGCAGTATATATTTACATTAATTTGCACAGGAATCACAATCTAAAAAAAACACAGTTTGTGCCAGATTTTTTTTTTACGTTACCTTCTGTGTGGATTTGTATGCACAGCTGTCAGAAAACAAGACAACAGCAACTTTTTAATGCCGTGTTTCATTTTCACAGACGTTAATGGCATCAAGCTGCCTCTGACGCTCAGAGGTGAGACAGGCCAGAGCTGACCATTTTTGTCAGTTGTCACAAGGTTGTTTTTGTTCACCATAGGTCTAGAAACCATACAATATTGCCAAAGCATCAACATACACAAAAATAATATTAAAATTATAAATTATATACAAATTATAAATTATATTTCTGGTCCTTGTGCTTGTAAGAATTTAATTATTATTAAATACAATTATTTAAAAAATATTAATTAATTTATGTAATAATAATAATTAATCTATTTTTTTTTCTTAAATTAAATTAAATTGAAAATGCTAACTGGTAATAAAAATAATTAAAAATATAAAAAATAAAACTTGTATTGTATAAAAAAATAAATAATAATAGCATACAATAAAACTAATTGGAATAAAACATTCAGCAAGAGAAGAGCCTCCATATATCTGTAACAGTATTAATATTCATTCATTGAATATTTATACTGTTACAGATATACGCACGCTCCTTGTCGTGTCTTTCCCTTTTTTATAAAGACAGAGGACACTAAAGAAGAGTCAGAAACATCAATTCAGGAACGAAAGAACTTGCATCTTTTTAATGCTCACACTACACTCGTCTCTTCACTTGAGCACGACACTTCGTCATCATGACATGACTCCACCCATTACTTATGTATTAAAGTAACAACGCTTTATACATAACAATCCTCCCCCCAAAAAAGAATGTCCTCTTTTTTTTTTTCTCTACAGTAACAAATCTCAACACAAGGACATCTTCAGTCAATTACTGAACTCAATTGAAATAAAGAACTTAAACTTTCAGATTTCGTAGTCACTCCTTTTCTTTTCCTTTTTATTTTTTATTTATTTTTTATTTTTTACTATAAATCAAGTCCTTTTTTGTCTTTCCTCACTCTTAAGCCATATTCCTTTAGGCGCTGGAGTGTACCATCCAGATTACTCAGATGCTCCGCTTCGGTTTTTCCTGTTACCAAGATGTCATCTAAGTAGCACTGCACCCCCGACAGGCCACTTAACACCTGGTCCATGGCCCTCTGGAAAAGCGAAGGGGCCGATGTGATACCAAAAGGAAGACACTGGTATCTGAAAAGCCCCTTGTGTGTGACAATTGTCAGTAACTCCTTAGAGTTCTCATCGACTTTCATTTGGAGGTAGGCTTGACTCAAATTTTCTCAAGTTGACTCAAGTTTGCTGAACCACTTCCCCCCTGCCAAACCAGCAAACAGATCATCAATGAGGGGAAATGGATACTGGTCAGCAGACAGTACCGGATTTACTGTTACTTTAAAGTCGCCACAAATTCGAATGGAACCATCCTTTTTAGGCACGGGTACTATAGGCGTGGCTCACTCACTGTTACTCACTGGTACGATGACTCCACTGGTTACCAGATCTTCCAGAGCGGTTTCAACTTTTGATCTGATTGCATATGGCACAGAACGGGCTTTGCAACACTTGGCCTTACTATCAGGCTTGATGTCGAGCTTGGCTGTAATGTCTTTCATTGTGCCCAGTTCATCTTTGAAAACATCAGCATTTTTTTCTAGAACATCTCTAAGCTCAGTGTTTCCCTTTGACACCATCTGCACCATCGTCCAGTCCAGTTTCATTGTTTCCAGCCATTCTCTTTCCAGTAAAGCTGGGTAGTTCCCTTTTACCACATACAGTGGCAGCGTTGCTGACTGACCATTTAATTCCACTTCCACATCCATTACCCCTCTTATAGTCACAGGCTCCCCCGTATATGTTTTCAACACTATATTGGAGGACTTTAAGAAGACATGTTTGAGGGTTTTGTGGTACACAGCATTTGACACGATAGAAACAGCAGTTCCAGTGTCTATCTCCATACACACCGGCTCTCCCTCAATGACAGGTGTCACCCAATAGCCTTTGGACTCTCCTTCCATGGCTAGAATTTTTAAAGGAACTTCCTCTGAGTAGGAATCAGTGTCATCTGTGTACTTGGAATTTGACTGCATTGTATACACATTCTTCTTGTTCTTTGATGTGCCAGGCATTTTGTTGAATTTTTGTTTTGCAGCCTTTAGTTTTCCTCTACAAGCACGTTCTATGTGGCCTTTTTTTCCACAACTACGGCACACCAACTCTTTACTCCAACACTCAGATGCAAGATGTCCGACTTTGCCACATCTAAAACATGTTGCATTTTTAGGTGCTTTGCCAGGGGAATTCTGGAATGTGCTCATGTCAGCAGACAATTTATGGGCTTTATCTGAGCTACTGAAGTGCTGTGCTTCCTTAGCAGCAAGTTCCATGCTTACACTTATTTCAGTGGCTCTCTGCAATGTGAGATTACTTTCACTTAACAGCCTTTTTTTTGAATGGCTTCACTTTTTAATCCACATACGAGCCTGTTCCTGATGGTATCATTCAAAACATCGCCAAATTCACAGTGTTCTGAAAGTTTCTTCAGTGCAGCCACAAACATAGTAACAGTTTCTCCCTCTTCCTGATTTCTCTTGTGAAACCGAAATCGTTCCGCTATCACCAGCGGTTTAGGTGAAAAATGTGCGCTCAACACCTCCACAATCTCAGCATAAGTTCTCTCACCTGGTTTCCTAGGCTGTACGAGACGAGTGTGTAGCAAAGTGAAAGTCTTTGCACCCATCACACTGAGGAATGTAGGCACAATAGCGTTTGCCTGCAGGAAATATTCTAATCGCTCCGTGTATGAGCTCCATTGTTCAACATTTTCGTCGAAATGTCCGATATTTCCTATAACGCCAGCCAAATCGTCTTTTCATATCAATTCACAGGCGTCGCGTTCAGCTGTTTTCTGCACTTCACTACTCTTGTATTCGGCAATTCAAACACGCAGAGGTTATTTTTAAACATCCTCGTCGCCACTTTGTCGTGTCTTTCCCTTTTTTATAAAGACAGAGGACAAAAAAGAAGAGTCAGAAACATCAATTCAGGAACGAAAGAACTTGCATCTTTTTAATGCTCACACTACACTCGTCTCTTCACTTGAGCACGACACTTCGTCATCATGACATGACTCCACCCATTACTTATGTATTAAAGTAACAACGCTTTATACATAACACTCCTCTCTTGTGTTGTCTCGTCCCACTAGGGGTTGCACAGACTAGTCGACTAGTGGACTTTAAAGGGTTACTTCACCCATTCTGTATTCTGTTGAACTAAAAAGAAGATATTTTGAAGAATGTTGGTAACCAGACAGTTGATGGTAGCCATTGACTTCCATAGTAGGGAAAAAAATAGTAGTGGCTACCGTCAACTGTCTGGTTACCAATATTCTTCAAAATATCTTCTTTTGTGTTCAACAGAAGAAAGAAACACATAGTGGTTTGAAACAACATGAGCCTGAGTAAATGATGACAAAATGTTCATTTGGATAAACTATCCCTTTAATGCTCTGCCATGACTCTTTAAAGGTCCACTGAAGTGCCTTGAGACACGCAGCATTATTCAATGTATTGACGTAATTTCCACTGAAACAGGAAGACATTATCGCTTTAAAAAATAGCATTCTGTGCAGAATTCAATTGGGTCCGATACGTTTTCTGGTATGTGCTGACTCTGGTATGCACTTATGATCTGCTCTGTGCTATTGTGTCTCTGGACCAGAGCAGACTGTGCGGTTGCAGCGCTGTGGCTGTTCACGTGACACTAACGCGAAACCAGATTTTATTCGCCCCAATGGAAAGCATATTTACACTTTCTAAACCGTTCCCTATCTTCTAAATAGTGCACTATGTGCCATTCACCATGTAGAAAGTCACCACAATAGCTACAGACCTCCAAACTTCAGATTATCTCAAGAACAGTGCGTAGAGAGCTTTATGGAATGGGTTTCCATGGCCGAGCACCCCTTCCTGTTCCAACATGACTGCGCACCAGTGCACAAAGCAAGCAGTGCACATGAGCAAGTTTGGTGTGGAGGAACTTGACTGGCCTGCACAGAGTCCTGATCTCAACCCAATAGAACACCTTTGGGATGAATTAGAGCGGAGACTGCAAGCCAGGCCTTCTCATCCAACATCAGTGTCTGACCTCACAAATGCGCTTCTAGAAGAATGGTCAAAAATTCCCATAAACACTCCTAAACCTTGTGGAAAGCCTTTCCAGAAGAGTTGAAGCTGTTATAGCTGCAAAGGGTGGGCCAACTCCATATTAAACCCTACAGATTAAGAATGGGATGTCATTAAAGTTCATGTGCATGTAAAGGCATGCGTCCCAAAAACTTTTGGCAGTATAGTGTATATTTCTTAGTAACTAAAACCCACAGCTTTAGTAGAGAGACACTGTCCAGTAGAATTAATTCACACACAATTGCTCTCTCACTAATGCATTCATATAAATGTAATCTTTACTGTGCTACTTTATCTGTATCTGATTTAGAACGAGCAGAAATCTGTGAGAAATAATGACCCAAAGACAAAATAACTTATTATAAAAAAAAGCTGTTATGTAGGAGCCATTAGCCTTGTGGGCATCGTTGTGTCATATGCCATAGCTGTGCACAAGGCAACCCGCGTTCGAGTCTCAGCTCGAGGTTCAGGCTTATTTGTTTATTAATGACATCTTCAGCGGCTAGTCGATGTTGACTCGACTTTAATCACATAAATGTTAACTTTAAAAAATCTGACGTTTTTCAACCCCTACATCCCACCCACGTACACATATGTAGAAAGAGAGAAGATGTGTAAGTGTTGTGCTGTCAGACCCTGACAGTCAATCAGGTCACAGACAAACAGATGAATGAACACACAGATGCTGCACTCTTCCGATCCTCCTCAGCCGATTGGCAGTGTGCTGGGCTGTTGATAGAGCACTGGCAGCCGTTCAGCAGACTGCTCAACCTCGCATCAAACGCACACCCGCCCATTGCGCTTTTATGCCTCTCTCCGTAAAAACTCTTTTTGATCTGCCTGACAAAACACACAGGCTCACATACGTGTAGGGATAAAAGCAATTTACAGAGAGAAGCCTATGTTTGCACTGTGACATTCTCTGAACAAACATCATGAACATGTGTTAGGGCTGCACGATTTTGGGGAAAAAAAACAAACGTGACGATATAAATATATATATATATATCAGTGGTGTGCAGTGGTGTTTTAAAATGAGGAGGCAGAGTGAGAAGTCCTCACATATTTTTTATATATTAAATGTAAATTTGATATACATTTGATATACAAATATAAACTTAATTGTATTGTGGTTAAATAAACATTACATAAAAAAAGAGAGACCAAATGCATTCTATTTAGTATTTTTACACTATGTAATGTTCTATTCATTAAAACCAAGTATAAATTTAATCAAGTTACGCATTTTTACATTTATTCCAAAATAATTAATGAAAGCTGGCAACAATTTAAACAATACATTTCATTTGTAAACTAATGTTCAGACACAAAGATGTACCTTTAATTTCCCCAAGATGATTGCTCACAAAAAAACAAAAAAAAATCCACAGTCATCATGTTTTCAGGTCATTTCAAGTTTGATTTTGATGTGACAAAAAGCGGTGATATCAAAGCGGCTGTGTTGTTTACTTACTTATTAATTAGTCTTCCCATTAACGCCATCCTCGTCTTCATCAGGGCCGATACCAGACCTCGCACGAGAGTGCGGGATTTATACATAAATCCTTAAACAGTAATTACTTAATAAATTACTTAAACAGTAATTAATTAAAATTACGGAATTACTTAAAATTACGGAATTACTTAAAATTACGGAATTACTTAAAATTACGGAATTACTTAAACAGCGAAATTATCATGAGCTGCACAAGTGTAAATCATTTTTTTAATAACCTTATTAGGCCAATCTTTTCATTGAGTAGTGTGGAGCAGGTTCAGAGGTCAGATTACGCTGCCGGTCAATGACACTAGCGATTTATGCCTACAGCCTATCTGCCAGAAACTATACACTCCTTGCTCATAAATAAATCCGATGAAAAATAATGTATGAGTCTGCCATTTCAGATGTGGAAGTTTTATTTATTTATTTTATTTTTTTAGTATATATATATATATATATATATATATATATATATATATATATATATATATATATATATATATATATATATATATATATATAGGAAAATGTGTGTGTGTGTTTTTTTAAAGATTCAGATTCATGTTCATGTTGTAAAAGCTAAAGTGGCAGTTTAGGATGGTATATTGGGACTGAATGCCGCTCGTTCATTCTCCTGGTGGTCACTTTGCTCATTGAGTGTGGGCTGAGAGACCATCTGTTAGTCTCGTCTACCGCTGTGACCCTCAAAAGAGCATTTCAGCAGACAGGCGAAACCCTTAGAGCATCGGCGATGGTCACAAATTGTATTATAGACTGTTGTCCAGCAGCACAACTGCTGTTTCCATCAATCTATGTGAATGTCTAATGTGTGTGTATGTGCACCTGTGTTTTGGGCATGAGGATTGGCTCAATGGACAGGTAGGCTCTTTGGGGGTCACTGGTGTAACAGACTGTCTCCTAAACCCCCTGGCTCTCCAATCCACCTGTCTATGTGAAGTGATGAGGGTGAAATCATGCTTGCTGCACCTGAGACCTTCCTGCACACACGCACATAAAGATGCACACATAGGCTCTGTTCCAAAACCCAATGAGCTGTCTGCTGTCCACATACCTTCTAAGGCAGCATCCTAACAGAAATGGAAGCTCATAAGCAGGGTCCCAAATTAGCTTTTTCCAGACCTGCCAAAGCCAAGTGAATTGAGAAATTGACCAGCCAAAAACTGTATGTTGCAGTATTTATTTATTTTTATTATTAAAATAATGTTTCATCACTTCGCACTTGACAGTTGTTAAAGGGCCATGACACCCCAAAAAACATATTTTTGAGATGTGAACAGATATGTACAGGCTGCTCATCGCTAAAAACACTAAAAACACTCATACATTTTACTAAGAAGTGGAAACTGGTTATTTTTGTGTTTTTCTGAGCAATTTCATTCTTCTGGGTTGAAAAGCAAAGTCGAAGCAACGTCACGGAATGTGAGGTTTCTACGTCAGCCGGTCTTCTGTATTTATTCATGAGTATGAACCCTTTTAACCCAATCACTGCGCTGTATTACGCATGAGATGGTATTACAGCGGAGAATTCAAACAACATGCGGAGTGCACATGAGAGCGGTTTCTGCACGGAATGATGAGTTTAACAATGCTCACCACGTGGATCATATAGATCAGATACAGATACATTTTGTATGGACATATTTCATATACTCTACTAGTGCACTAAATAAGGACCAGCACCGTGTATAAGCACATATTTAACCACGTCTTCAAATGAAATGTATGTGCAGTTAAGGACACTGATACAGCCGTACGTCTGATCATGAATGTGATGACACAGTGGATTATTCTGATATGAAAGAAGAATGGGCAAAAAAGTAACTATGCCTTTATTCTTTCTGTGTTAAACTGAAGTATGTTGTTTGTTTAGAGACTGTAGTGCTCTTAAATGTACTGAAAATATTATTAGACATTTAAATGTTCTTCCACATTTCCCTCGTTTTGGCAGTTTGATGTTATATAGGGTTAGATTTTAAAAATGCATCAAGGTGCCTTCAACTTGCACAACAGTTTTTTTCCCCTCCGTGGTCATATATAATAATATTTATGTGTCTGTATAATGAGAGTTTTGTAGGTCTGTGTTTTATTGGTTGTTGTCTCTCCTCTTCCCCCCTCACGCCCATTTTTAGAGACTTTTTGCAACTCTGAGGTGTGAACGACCAGGCTAAAACAGCGGGGTTTCATGGCACTTTTTTCGTAACTGATAAATAAAATATGTAGCACACCAAAGGGGTTTGTTTTAATTTAATTGAACTTACTACAGTGTGTTCTGGGATTTTCATGAAGGATATGCACATGCTGTATAATTTTGCACTGGGAACAAACTTCACATCTGGGGCACACCTGTGATGGTCCCTCGGTGGGTAGCTTACTAGGCTTTGGAACTATACATTTATGTATGCACTCAAAAATATACTACTGTAGCTAATAGCTGAAAACTTGGCCTCTTTCGCTGAGCAGAGAGAGGTTGTGCCCCATGTTCTTGTTGAATCGGATCTAAACAATCACATTGTATCTTGTAGTGGGAGCGAGATGAAGAGAACGTGTCCTGTTTTGCCCTCATTTTCATGGTTCTCCATTGTAAATGGTTGTGGAGTGCTCTGGATTCTCATACTCCTTTATGAGTATTGATAGCTCTCTATCTTTCTCACTCTATGCCTTGCGGGCTCGCTCTCAACTGTAATGTTTTAAAGAGCAGACAATGTGAATTTGAGAGTTTTGTCATTCTCGTTGCCATGGTAACCACTCCAGCTTTTGTGCGGCCTGTGTGATGGTAGTAGTGCAGTCAGTTAGTGGAGTGGAGTGCCGTGCGGGGCCATGCTGATCAGCCATCAGTCAGAACCCAGCATCTCACATGCCGCCTCATGCTTTGGTCTTCTTTGGCCTTTTTTTCTTAAAGTCTGATAAGAAACTGCAGCTGTAGAAGGGTTGTGTTGAGACAATCATTTTTCATTCTTGTGATTGTTTTTAATCAGATTAGATTAGCTAGTTAACCATACTCAAAATTATGTTTTATGAACAAAGTTTGGGAGGAGCATGTTCAGATAATGAACCTAATTAACACGGGAGGAGCCCATTCAGTTAATCAACTCAATTGACGAGATAAGAGGTGTATATGTACAGCAGACTTCTGTTCTATGAGAGTTTTCCAGCATCCCTCCACCACCACATCTCCTCACTTCTAACTATTCCTATCCCAATTTGGGATGGGGGAGTTCTCTGGGATTGGGCCAAATTTCGAGCTCAGAGCACTCTAACTCTGCATGCCTAATACACATAACCTTTACTCTATTTAATTATATGTTGTGTGAACTCACTGCATGAACACTATAACCCGCCCTGTTTTTTTTAGAAAACCACAGAACCAAAGCTGCATCCAAGCTGATACTGAATAAGCAGGTCAGAGCTGACAATTTTACTGCAGCATTTATGCAACATTGCATCTTTTTTCAAAATTTGGACGTGCACAGAATGTTTTTAACTATGCAGAGCAAAGACTCTTGTTTTCAGCCATATAAACCATGTCATTCTCCATCCTTCTCTCTCTCTGTCCTGTCCTGTCCTGTTCTTTTCTGTTTTCACCTTGTCAGAGGACTAGGCTGAGATCTGATCTGTGCATATGCATTATTGATTCACAACTCTTCTCTCACACTGACCAGAGCTCACAATGTCCTTAACCTCCCTTATTTTCCTTTCTCTCTCTCTCTCTCTCTCTCTCTCTGCATATTTAATCATTCGCTCACTCGCTCACTCACTCACTGAATCACTCACTCAATTAAATTCAGTTAAATTCAAATGGGCATGAATGTGTGAAATAACACAATATTGCCAAAGCAATACACATATACATGTCCATATTATTCATAAATATATCACAATTAACTCTTACAGGTCTGCACAGTTTTGGGGCTCTTTAGAAGTTTTGACATGCTCTGACATTTGTGCTTATTTCAGTTGCTTATAAACATAATAATGGCAAAAGTGTCATTACACTATATTCACCACAAACTGGGCTACCATAATAGATGAGCAACATGTATGTACATGCTTGTATTTTTGAGAGAATAACGTTTATGCGTGGTTTTTGAAAAAACTAAAAATTTAAGACACTGAAATAAGGCCACAAAACACACAATAGATATATGTCCACAAAACTAATGGATGTTGTTGCCTAGAGTTTTTGCTTCAGACTGATGTGAGAATCATTGTGCCTACTCATTCACATAAAACAATATATTGATTTAATTTTCATTTTTGTTTACAAACCCCATATGCGAAGAGGCTTGAACGATCATGAATAATGCTGTGAATCACACCTGAGAGGATAAAAGAACCGCATAATGAGCTGCATAATGAATGAACCAGTCAGGCATGTGACTGGGAGAGAACTAAGAACAGGACAAAAGAAATATATATGTTGTAGTTTATTTAGAATATAGTCAACAATATAAAGTGAGAGCCAAAGGCACAATGTCATATGTGGGCCAGTATCAGGTCACTATGATTCTCAAATCTGTGAGATAAAAGAAAAGAAAAACATCTGTGAGGATACTGATAACATGATCAACTATTGTATTAATCTTAACTTTCTTAACAGAAAACATGATTGCTGATATTGCACAGCATGTCAACAAAATGTTGTATAAGCCTATTATATTTAAATTATATACAGTACCGGTCAAAAGATTGGACAGATTACTATTTTTGATGTTTTTGAAAGAAGTCTCATGGTCATCAAGCCTGCATTTATTTGATTAAAAATACAGAAAAAAAAAACATTAATATTGCAGAATAGTATTACAATTTAAAATAATGGTTTTCTATTTTAATATACTTTAAAATATAATTTATTTTGGTGATGTAAAACTGAATTTTCATCAGTCATTACTCCAGTCTTCAGTGTCACATGATCGTTCAGAAATCATTGTAATATGCTGATGTATTATCAAATCTGTCCAAAACAGGCCAAAGAAATTTTGTCTATACAGTTTTACGTCTATGGCATTTCATATTGCAGCAGGATTCATATTTAAACAAGTCTTTTGTGGTTTAATATTTCAGAATAAACTTACCTCACAATCATTGGCTGGATCTGTTGCTGTTTGAAATTTAACAGCTTTTCTTCTGAGGTAAATCATTCCAGGATTATTCCTCGCGCGTCTCAAAATAATGTAAAGTACATGCACTAAACTTGATGTGTTTATTCGAGTTGATGTGGGCGGGGATATACTTGCATTGACCCCGTCAGTATTTGACTTTCAAAAGAGCGCGCGCTCCATGGGTGTGGCCGCATTAACACTTAATGAAGAGGCTCGCAAATTACTGATATCTTTCTCTTTTCAAACAGATTACATAAACACTGAATATTTGTTTTCGATTTGATTTACATTATTTTAAACCTGACATTTCAACGTTTGTTTAGACATATGTATCATGTTTGTGTAACTAGTATTCACTAAGTTACAGTTCATTTTCTGAAGAGTATCAGATTGGACTTCATTGACAGAGAGGCTGCGGATCGCACATCATAACACAAATAAAAGTAGAAACTGAACAGATTATAATGATGTATAACACTTTCCTGAATGACCAAAATCGACTGAGTATTTTGAGTCTCTTTCGCACTGATAAGAAAAAAAAATTAGGTGTAGGTGCTGGCGCCTTTGCCGACCTCAGAGAGTTAACGAACAAAAAAGAAGTAAATCACTCTTCACTGACTCACTCACTGACTCACTCACTCACTCACTGACTCACGCACTCACTTACTCACTCAATTACTGACTCACTCACTTACTCACTCACTTACTCACTCACTGACATACTCACTCACTCACTCACTCACTGACTCACTCACTGACATACTCACTCACTCATTCACTCACTCACTGACTTACTCACTGATTCACTCACTGACTTTCTCACTGACTTTCTCACTGACTTACTCACTGACTCACTCACTGACTTACTCACTGACTCACTCACTCACTCACTCACTCACTGACTCACTCATTCACTCACTCATTGACTCACTGACTCACTCACTGACATACTCACTCACTCACTCACTCATTGACTCACTGACTCACTGACTCACTCACTGACATACTCACTCACTCACTCACTCATTGACTCACTGACTCACTCACTGACATACTCACTCACTCACTCACTCATTGACTCACTGACTCACTGACTCACTCACTGACTCACTCACTGACATACTCACTCACTCACTCATTGACTCACTGACTCACATACTCACTGACACACTCACTCACTCACTCTCTCACTCTCTCACTCACTCATTGACTCACTGACTCACTGACTCACTCACTCACTCATTGACTCACTCATTGACTCACTGACTCACTGACTCACTCACTCACTCACTCACTCACTCACTCATTGACTCACTGATTCACTGACTCCCTCACTTACTCACTCACTCCTATGTATTCTTATACGGCCCTTGATGCAACGCTAGTGTTTTATTGACTGTTTTACCTGTCTGTCAAAAACTCATCAGTCACTACCAGATCAGCTGAAATGCATTACTCAGAGTTCAATGAAATCCATATTCTTTCCGTCTCATAAGTGACCTCATGCCCAGCGCCACAGGCATCACTCTGGGCCCCTCTTCCTGCTGTAGCAGCGCTCTAGTCCTCCACTGTTTCCACTTCTCTCCTCTCACAAGCCCTGCTGTTCTGCTGTCTTAGACACCTGCACCAGGGTTACAGTTCTCCCACATAAACACGCCCCATCCCGTCCTGGCCTGTTCTCTCCGACCCAAAACTCCTTTCCCCAGCTTGCTTTTCCATTTCCCTGTTTGAACACTTGCTCTGGTGGTGAGCGTGGCATTGGCCGAGTGTTGCCTGTGTTTGCACATGTAACTAAGAGAGCAGAAGTGAATAAAAGATTAGGAAAGATAAAGAGGAGGAGGGCAGAGGTGAGACAGAGTAGAGGATAAAAGAGGGATAAGGATGAGAGAGAGGGAGATGAGAGGGTTCGAGAGCAGAGTGGGAAAGAAGAGGAAGAGAGGGCTGCTATTTTTACAGCTCTCTACAGGGAGCCCCTGTGGCATACCGTTATCCATCTTAACACTGTGCACACACTGAGACACTGAGAGAGCACAGATACTCTATTTGTATTTGCTTGTTCTCTCTCCCTGTCTCTTCTCACCCTCTTTACTGCATCCTGATCCCTGCATGCCACACATGCCATTGGGTTCAAATACATTCTAAACCTAAAAACAACCGATTGCTTACTATTTTAAAGCAGGAATTAAAATGACTTAATTAAAAGTGATAACAAATAAAAACAATAGCTCAAAATGTTAACTTGTACGAGGCATGAAGAACACACACACATTCACTCATATGAACATAGTAATCATATTACATTAATACTTTAATTTCAACAATAGTGCATTTACGGTTACTGCTCTCATAAAATATGATTACCCGTGTTATATATATATATATATATATATATATATATATATATTTTTTTTTTTTTAAACCTGCACTTAATATCTAATAATTTATTTTAGTATTTTAGTCAGAATTATTGTGCTCCTATTCTACTGCGCTCCGTCTGTTTGACACGCATGCACCCGGCACTCATTCATTCAAGTCAGTTGTTGTCAGAATATGCTAAATAGAAAAACTTGCGGGACTTTCTAACATTAACAGATAAGGATATAACCATAACATTTTAGTTATGCGCTGAGGAAAACACATGTCAGAGGTATTAAACAGCACACGCATCCGTCAAAGCACATGCTTTTGTTTAAAGCGCTTATAAATATAAAACATTCTCATGTTTCGGACAACTTGGATCATGTACCTTTCCCGCAACAGCTCACTCTGTGTCCTCCGCTATTTTCCATATGTGTTTTGTCCAAAGAAATGTGTTATTCACTACCGTAAAGCGGCATGACTGGCTGATGGTTTCCCGGGCACAGCGTGCAGACGCCACTAATTCATAATCAAATTCGTTGTTGATTATTTTCATCATAATAATCGATTTTATCGATTAGTTGTTGCAGCTGTAGTCAGAAGATTTTTGGACCATTTTATGGACCGCATGTGTTAACTGTAGTACAGCGGTTCTCAACTTTATTGATTCGAACAAGCCTAAAAAGTTATTTTCTACACTATGCACACTATACACTTATACACTATGTACTTATGCACTATGTACTTAGTCTCACGTAGCCAGACCTTCAGACTAACGGCAGAAGGTCTGAACTCTATTGCAGCTTTCATTGGTCAAGGACTGCCCAAGAAGACGTTTGACTGACATGTAACGCAACCAATCATAGCTTGTTTTGTTCCGCATCATGACAACTTTGAAACTCCCGAAGTGCTTCCAGATAAGTGTGCCATATGCATCAGATGTTCAGTCAACAGTCCGTGGTTGTGACGTCTGAGGCTGAGACTATGTACTCAACCGTGTATTGTATGA
This sequence comes from Rhinogobio ventralis, assembly GCA_039654625.1. Taxonomy (NCBI): domain Eukaryota; kingdom Metazoa; phylum Chordata; class Actinopteri; order Cypriniformes; family Gobionidae; genus Rhinogobio; species Rhinogobio ventralis. The sequence goes on from CM077198.1 coordinate 15,631,194, forward strand.
ATTTTATTCATTCAACATTGGAGTCTGATGCCCCTCCCCCTCTGCTACGTAATTAAAGTTGCAACAGTTGAGTGCATGAGGTGTCCAGCATTCCACACTTTGTTTTTTTCCCCCAGTTAATTAAGTGCATCATCTGGGTATTTAAAGTGCACTATTCACTTGATTCACCCTCATCTTTAGTGATAGAAGTGTAATGGAACATCCAGGGGTACGACTGAGCATGAGCCAAGACAAAGTATTTGAATTAAGATTTACAAAGGCACTCTCTGTACCCGCCGTATCTGTTTCTCTCCCTGCGTCTACACAAACATCGGTGCTTGCTTTTTCCTGTCCCAAGCAATTAATCTGGCCATTGCTTATGTTTATTGATCCAGCTGAGATAAGCAATGTAATCTATTCAGTTTTCCAAAGAGGCAGATTTAATGAATGATTTCAACTCATGTTTGCAGGCATGTAGGAGGCATGGGGAAATCAATGCCTATGTTAATGTGCTGCCCTGTTCCGGGAAGAATCCCGGTGCTGGTGCCAGCTCGCACTTGGACAAATGGTGAGCACGCCATACGTGCTGGAATGAGGATCAGCGTTCTTCTTGGGACACGGAGAGGGTGTTAGAAATACTACCAAGGCCAGACACAAACAGCTGAATTTATCATCTTTAGCAAGAAAAAATTAAGGAAGTGTTTTGATCTGGTGGGGCTTTGTGAGAGTGTAATGGGGATCTGGGCAAGTGCCATGAGTGTGAGCCACTGTGAGCCTATCTGGGACATCCAGACCACTCTAAACGCTGCTTAGATTATCATCCTTCTGTTATCCCTTCTTCAGAATGTTGTGTACTTCCCCTTGTCTGTCCACTGTATTACACTTATCCCATTAGCCCGTCTTAAACCCATCCCTTTATTAGTCTCTATCTCTCTCTCTCTCTTTCTCTCTATCTCTCTCATTCCACATTAAGCTAAATATGATTATACTTGCAATATTTCAGTGTATTTTATTATAAATGGTAAATTAACTGAATTTGTTAATGTTATGGAAATTAATAAACTACAAATATTAAAGTGTGTGTATATATATATAATATCAAGTATTAATTTTCATTTTCATAACATTAAAAATGTACTATTACTACTACTACTGCTGCTGCTACTTCTACTACTAGTACTATTTCATTTTTTTCATTTTTTTTTTATATAGCACAATTAAAAACAACTGCTGTCGACCAATGTGCTGTACAAAAATAAATAACTGTAGAATAAAATTCAGACACAAAGACCACGAGTACAACAACAAATCATGCAAGACAGATAAATTATAAGCCAAATCAAATAAAAATGATTTTAACTTTAATTTAAAAATGGATAATGTGGGAGCAGTTCTGATTTGCATAGGCAAGCTATCCCAAAGTCTCGGAGCAGCTACGGAGAAAGCCCGGTCACCCCTGGACTTTAATCTAGTTTTAGGGACCCCTAACAGCCTCTGATTGGCAGACCTAAAGGCTCTCCCTGGATGATGTTCCATCAGTAGGTCAGAGAGGTATTGAGGTGCTAATCCATGTAATGATTTAAAAACCAATAGCAGTACTTTAAAGTCAATTATGTGCCATACAGGCAACCAGTGTAGGGAACGTAGAATGGGGTGATGTGTTCACATTTGCGAGCTCCCGTTAGAACTCTGGCAGCCGCATTTTTAACTATTTGAAGGCGGTTTAAAGAAGATTGCCCAATCCCCAAATAGAGAGAGTTATAGTAGTCAAGCCTAGTGGTGATTAAAAGCATGAATAACTCTTTCAAAGTTATTAAAAGAGAGAAAAGACTGTATTTACCAGGACTCGCAATTGATAAAAACTAGACTTTACAACTTGATTTACTTGCCTATCAAGCTTTAAAATGCTGTCAAGTAAAACACCCATATTTTTTTACATATGGCTTAACATGGGGCGCTAAAACACTAAGATTTCAGTTTGGAATTTTTTGGGCATCAGTAGGGGTAAAAACCACAACCTCTGTTTTACTCTCATTAAGACTTACAAAATGTAAGGACATCCATGCTTTAATATCCCCAAGGCAAGCAATCACAGGGTCTAAACCATTTATATGTTTCAATAGGAAATATATTTGTGTGTCGTCTGCATAACAATGGTAACTTATACCATACCTTCGAAAGATAGAGCCAAGTGGAAGCATATAAAGAGAAAATAAAACGGGAGCTACAATAGAGCCTTGGGGGACACCACAGGTCAGAGGGACAGAACCAGAGTGAAATTGCCCAATATTGACAGAGAAAATCCTGTTTGAAAGATATGATCGAAACCAGCGTAGGGCAGATCCATTTATACCAACCACCTGTTCTAAATGGGACAAAAGAACATTGTGGTCTATTGTATCAAAAGCAGCTCTCAAGTCTAAAAGAACCAGTGCTACAGAATCTCCAGTCGGTGGCTACTAGGACATCATTTAATACTTTTAAAAGAGCGGTATTGGTAGAATGTAACTTCCTAAAGCCAGATTGAAACCAGAAAATGTGGAGTTGGTGGAGAATAACTTTCTCTAAAATGTTAGCTAAAAAAGAAAGGTTAGAAATTAAGTCTAGGTTGTACCGAGGCATGTTTTAGATAATCAGGGACAAATCCTAACTCAAGGCATTTATTAATCAGATTTAAAAGTGTCTACACAATGAACACTTAACACTTAAACGTCTAAGGGTGAGCCAGTAGGTTTTAACTGATTTACTATGTTGTGTAAAAAAGAGAGAGAGATATGTGTAAACTGGTAAAGAACACCTGTATATTTTAAGTGGCCTGCAGCGTCGCATGAAGCAGGTTGAATGGTCTGCCTAAAATTTATACTGTATATTATAAATATTAAAGTGTATATTTGATAATAATGATTTTTTTATATATATATATATATATATATATATATATACACTTTAATAATTATTATATACAGTATTAATTTTCATAAAATTAACAACGTACTTCTACTACTACTAATAATAATAATAACAATAATACTAATCCTATATATGGAAACTTTTGTTTGGGTTGCAGATTAGAAAACAGGATTTTCAGCTGTGTGTTTATATATACATTATCATTAGATTGTATTATAAATATTAAATTGTGTGTATGTATTTTTATAATATTTTGTTATTATTATTTTGGTATTTACAGATTGAAACACTAAATACAGACAATACAGCTAATACAAACATACATTTTGTTTTGTCTCGATTGCTTTTTAAAGGAGAGAATATGTCGAGTGTGTGTGTTTTTGTATAGTGATGAAAAGCCGCTGATAGCTGACATTTCTGATTAGTGGATTTGCTCATACTTCAGATTTCATTATCACCCCACCACTGACTGATCAACACAGCACTCATCACTCTGTGTTTATCACATGCTGCTGTGCTGGCACATAGGTGTAAATATGCTGGCAATAATAGGCCTGTCTGCATAGAGATATGATACACTCCAGCAACCATGATGACACACGCAAACCTGCAGAGGCCAGTTGTCACTGTAGACCTGCTTTATATCGTTCACTTCGCCTTTGTGTGTGTGTGTGTGCATGCATGGGTGCGTGTGCTTCTATATGTGTACCTGCCATTTTGTTAAGCAGATCTGGCGTGACTTTCAGCAAAGGTGCATGAATGTGTGTGACTAATAGTAAATCTTTTAGTATATCGTTAATGATGTTATTTCAGTCACTTAGATGAAAGCATGTTGAAGCACATTATGTTAATGATGAAGAGACTTACGATCTTGCATTTTCAGTGAAAGATGAATGAATTGTGTTTTTAAAATATCTTTAGCAAATCTGAAATCTTATTGGATAAGTAATGGTTGAAGCCTGTTGCAGCTGTTGCACACACACACACACACACACAGTGGTGCAACTACATTATGAGGACATTCCATAGACGTAATGGTTTGTATACTGTACAAACTGTACATTCTATCCCCCTACACTACCCCTACCCCTAAACCTACCCATCACAGGAAACATTAAAACATTGTTTAGTATGTTTTTAAAGCTATTTTTATTATGAGGACACATGAACTGTCCTCATAAACCACGTTTACGTTGTAATACCAGTGTAATACCCATGTCATTATACAAATTTGTGTCCTCATAAATCACATAAACAAGCACACACACACACATTTCATGTTTTATGGGGACTTTTCATAGACATAATGATTTTTATACTGTGCAAAATGTATATTCTATTCCCTACCCCTAAACCTACCCATCACAGAAAACTTGAATTTGTACATTTTCAAAAAACATAAAATGTCCCCACAAGGACAAGGATTTTTGATATTGCCATTTATGTGGGAACATTTTGTCCCCAAATTGTAGGGAATACCTGAACACACACACACACACTGTGACTGGCCTCAATTTATTTATATATTATTGTGTATTATAGTCTTTATAGCTGCATTATCACCTACATTTACATTTACAAAATAGTTTACATGTACAAAAAAATAAATAAATACCGTTTACAAAAAATGCTAATTGTGAGTATTATAGTGAAAACATTTATTTTGAATGTTGTTGATATTATCATATTAATTTGCTATTTTATGCATGCAACAAACCACTCAAGGTCATCCAGTTTAAGGGGATTTCCACATCACCCTCTTCCATTAATTATACAGGTATACCCTTTAACCATATTTAAATAACTGTTACACACTGCCTCTTTTTGCTTTATTAAACATGTTGTTGATGTAGTCTTATACATGCTGTCTTCCTGTTGCATTATTTGTGACTTATCTTTGACTTTTTTTCCATTCTTTATAATGTTTTCTGAACACATATGCAGGACAAATTAAAAAGGAGAAGTTGTTTTTCTTTTGAAAGCTTTGCTGTGACTTTCAGAAAATAAGATAAACGTTACACTTGGCAACCAACCATGCTCATTTCTATGGAATTAACTTGTGAAGGTGCAAAGAGCTGAAATCTTTGCTCTGAAAGAAAGCCTTCATAGCACACTTCATGTTGCACAGGCACTTGGCTTTGAGATGAAAAGATGCACGTTGTCAGGTATGCGTGTACGTATGAATTGGGCAATGAAAGTACGAGTTGTAATCAAAGGTTGAGCATGTTTATTCTTGTACTCCTGCAGATGACGTGTGCATGTGTGGAGGAAGTGCACAGATGCACAGCAGGAGGTGGAACAAGGAAAGTGAGTTTTTATGTCTAAAAATGCTTCTGTTTTTCATTGTTATCCAACTTTATTATTAATATTTTTTAAATAAAAAGCTTGATGCTTTGCTCTCCGTGTGTTGAACGGAGATGAAAGGGCCTTTATTCATGTCTTCTAGCCTTCTGCAGACCTGTTAACAAAGCTTACACATGTTGTACAAGAGAGATCAGTGTGCATTGAATTTGCTGGGTTATTTTATTCAGGGCAACCTGATCTCCGGTGGGCCCCTGGACTCCAACACTTTGCCCATTCTAATCTAATCAGTCTTTACAAACAGCCACATTCCAACAGCTCCATAATATTCGACCTATATGGAGAATATACACAAACACACGCATACATCTTTAGCGATATGCATCTCACGGCACAAGACCACGGGTTGACAGGTCCCAGGTGCCCAGGGTTGGGTCTACAGGCCCTAGAAAGTTGGAGGGCCCATCTCCATGAGGTTCAGCTGTTCTTTCGCCATGCCTGAGGCCCAGTGAAGATCTCTTTGATGGGCAGAGACAGACACCTGCGGGCCCTGCACCCACAGGACCTCTGGATGTCTGACTCATACACAGTGCCAAAATCACTCACCTGACACACCTCAGGCCACCAGTGTTCGATGGTGACGCACACACAAATAAATAAGAATGCGGACACACACAGAAGTTTAGATGCTGCTGTGGCTTAGAACATGTTCCTTGGTTCTTATAATGGAAATGTGGGTTTGAGTTTGGCCTGCATTTTTCTCCCTCTTTCAGCTGAAAGACTCGTATGTAGTTGTAATTATTGGTGGTTCTTATTTCTTATTTTATTAAAATCTGTTTTATTTAAAATTACATTAATTTTTTTATTAGTCCTCTATTTATTATTAATAATTTCTTATTTTATTGAAATATTTTATTTAAAATATTTCTTTTTATTGGTCTTATACATTGTGAATAATTTATTAAGTATTTATTTTTATTAAAATTTCTTTTTTCTCATTTATATGGAATTTCTTATTTTATTTTATTTTTATTTAATGTATTTATTTTTTCATGTATTTTATTTTTGATAAAAAAAAATAATTCTTTCTTGTCTTTAAATTTTTATTCAAGCATAAAAGACATACTTATAGATGTGCACAACATAAAGATAAGATGAAAAGCTTAATGTGTGTGTCCCATTGGTCCACACACTCAGTGGCCTCACTTTCACACCCACTAGATGAAAAACACCCACATTCAGAGGTCAATCTCCGATTAAAGGTAATATTGAGCATTATATAAAGGCCTGTGCTGGATACGAACCCCTCTATAGGAACGCCGGATCAAAAGCTGAGCGCTGAAAGGCCACGTGGATGAATGCGGCTGCTTTGTCACTGCACACACTCGGTGGCTTCGGCTGCTTTTGTGCTGAGTGTGTGGGAGAGATAGAAGGCAGGAGATTGATTCAGACCTGTTGCCTTGCACCTATGCAAGGGCCATTGTGGGTATAGGAATGAGAGGCCTTCTTCGCTTAAACTCTTTGATTGAAAGCGAGGTAGCCGTCAGGGAGCTGATCTCTCTGTTGGCTTGAGGCGTGGCCAGGTTTGATTGACATGGGCAGGCTTCCCTTCTCAGAGGGCTGACAGAGTGAGACATTAATGTGTGGCTGACATTCCCTGCTGAACACTCAATGGGCGGCATCTTTGTTTAGGTACAAGTCCTGTTCTAAGTGTCACTTAGAACTAGAAGTGGCCTTTCTGGCTAATGTGTTATTGTGTTATGCACAAGTTTTGGCACTAACTGATTTTAAATGATACTCAGACACACTTAGAGACCCACACACACACACCTCTCTCTTTCTTAATCACTGGTGAACATTTGGGTTGAGCCCACACTAAGTGCCTCAGCCACCCGTGTCATCGTGGTGGTCCTGTTCCCCACGTCTCCTCTCACGTCAGACTCTAATTAGTAAATAACTCATTAGCATGAGGTGATTAATCACTCACTGGAAGGGCCTGTGGGTGACAGGCTGCTGAAATGCTGTTTGCTTATGTGTGTGTGTGACTTTCATTTCACTTAAGAGCAGTGTTAAGAAGTCGAGGGATACGGGTTAATGAAAGAGCAAATGAGGTGTGTTCTTAATTCAAGACAAGGTTTTCTTCCAAAATAAGTTCAATTTGACTCATCATGAAAGTGTGTGTATGCGTCATCCTTATACCTGTGATTTCATGCTAGCAAGTTTTGCATTTTGTTTTTTCTGGACATGAACCTTCTTAATGCAGGCGATATTTGGTCATATATCAGCAAGAACTATGCAACAGTATATGTATACAGTAATCATTTAGTTCCCTTGAATATATCAAGGGATCAAGGTGTGGCTTGTTAGCATGGTCCAGTTAGCCCCAGCTGGTAGATATAGTAATCACAACAAGCTAGTTTACACTGTGCTCTCTCATATGATTTATTGTTTTATTATGGTGTGTGAATCCATTTAAACTCAATGGTGATTCACACTCAAACATAAAAATTTAATTAACTTTTTTTAGGTATGTGAGATATTGTAACGACAACATGTAAATATAGTCATTGTGTATTCTGGCAATATTATATTATATTATATTATATTATATTATATTATATTATATTATATTATATTATATTATATTATATTATATTATATTATATTATATTATATTAATTATATTATACTACGGGGCTGTTGAATGCTTGAATATGATTGACTGACTGATGAACATTCTAAGCTGTGCAATTATTTACAGGGAAACACACGGCTAAAGTAGTTCCAGGCAGGTCTGGACCGCATTACAGTTCCATATCACTTCGCCAAATGTGTTCAGTTATTTCAAATGTCTTTACAGCGACAACATCAAAATCATCAAAACCCACTGCGACACTGACCAAGCAAAGAAATACAGTAAACAATAGGATACAAAAACCGACAAATTATTTTCATGTTTTTCCCACAAAACTACGTTTAATTATGTACGAAACGTACATACTCTCTTTCTCCCACTGAAACACACACACATACACTACGGACACACACTCCCACAGAAACGTGTTGACAAAGCACTGCTCTGACGATTTTATCAGTAAAATAGTTTAGCAACTTAAAAGCTACATGACATTCTCACTAGCGATGTAATAAAGACGCTGTTTTTACAGTTCCGTATTAGTAGACACTACTGCCGAACACTGTTGTATAGTTAGCATTTTTTCTTGGATAGAAAAAATTAAATCTGAAAACCGAGTGACTGTGAGCAAGTATAGGAGTATTTAAATTTTGTACTACTTTGGGGCAGAGGCAACACATCTCACCATAAACCCACCAGTTCATTATGCACAGAGCCATTTTAAACACCACTTACTAAAATAAAAATATAAATGCTATTTATACAGAAATATGAATGCAATTTTTTTTATTATTGAAATGCTTATCATTAACATTAATGATAGGCTGGCATACTACTTTAGGTTATAATTTGTCTTTCCTAGTGTGCATGGCAAATTAAAATGTATTTATTTATTTATTTATTTATTTATTTATTTATTACAAATTTTGAAATCTCTTTTCCATACAGTGAAGTTTAATATCTCTAAAGTTCAATACCTACCATAAAATCAGTCCATATAACACAATGCTATGGTCTAGAAGACTGCAGAATGCTGTGGACTGTTTTATAGTGCCTTTCTAGTGGTTATAGTTGGCTATTTGTCCTTTCAGGAGCTTGACATCTGTCATTTTATGGAATAGAGCTCCAATTGTGGAAAAGAGTTTAAAAATTATATTGGTCCTGGTGGAGTCTTTTTTTTAATGAAATATACAGCATATTGATTGCTGAATGATTTCTGAAGGATCATGTGAAACTGAAGACTGGAGTAATGATGCTGAAAATTCAGCTTTGATCACAGGAATAAATTGCTCTATATTCACATAGAAAACAGATCATATAAGTTAATATTTCTTAATATTTGTGTTGTTTTAACTGTATTTTTTAAACATTAAAAAAGTCTTAATTATTTCAAACTTTTGATTGTGTGTAAATAATGCATGTGAACTAACTAGCAAATTATACATTTATTTTAGTATATGGCACTTTCTTACATGGGGCATAAGCTACTTGAATATGGTATAAGTTGCCTGACAAGCCAGACCCACATTGGCAGGGCTTAATCCAAGGGGCGGGATAAACGTTTGTCTTTCAAATTCCCTCTGCACGCAATAGGATAGCGCTACAACCAACCAGAGCAATGAAGAAGGTGATGTAATCAGAGGAGCTAGCTTGATACAGCGAAGCTAGTTGATAGATTAAACTTTTGCCATGTCCGGTCGGCAAAACTCCAAACACATCTTCCTTTTTTAAGAATGACTTCAGTGCCGTTCTTTGTTCTTTTCTCAAAGAAAAGCTTAACTCTAAGTCTTCCCGAGTCGCGGCCAAAGCCGATTTGACAGCAGCAGCAATCTTCTTTGTTTTCAAGTATCAGGGAATTCACGCGGAACCGTCTCCGCCGTCATTATGTTAAGCCCGCCCACTGACTCTATACAAGATGTGATTGGCCTGACTAGAGTTTGGTTTTTCAAGCTCGCAAGCCAACGGAGAGATGCTAGACGACCCTGGCTGCAAATTACATTTGTTGCCGCTAGGGTGCGTCTAGATTTCTAGGCTGGAAGTTGCCAGTTGTATCATTTTTATGAATAATTTTCAAATTATTGGAAAATTACTGAAGAAAGCCTGGAAACAGTGGACAAATATATCCCTCTGATATGCTGAAAACTGCTACGTTAATGTTTCTTTGTGCATTGTGTGAAGAATGCCATTAAAATCAATGATATAAAAAAAAAAAAAGGTCAGCAGTAGTTTGCATACCTGGAAATTAATGTCCGTTGTTTAACATGTTTTAAATCATAAACAGTCAGGAAATATTGCTGTATTGACTCGTTATGTTCAGCTGCTTATCTTACCTCGGCTTGCATTCAAGTGCCGCGGCTGCGCTGCTTGGTTTCTGTGGACAATAAATCCTGCCTCCTTCGATTTGATTGGATATCTCAAACATTTTGACATGGGCGAGCACTTTTACACCACTGAGACTGATCAGGCTAAATAGATTAGAGTTTTTGCCTCAAGTAGCCATTCGTCTGGAGGAAGGATATAGGCTACGTAATTTTACTATATATATATATATATATATATATATATATATATATATATATATACGTATACGGGCCGGCCCACATTGTACAGTGGCCCACCGGGAAAAGTCCTGGTGCTCCAGAAGGCCTGCCTTGGGGTCATGTGCCAGCTGCGAAACAAACATTGAGATGATTGGGAATGCCAACGAATAGCTATCTCTAGGTAGTATAGACTTCCTTAGTATATATTTACATATCATGGTACCGCCCTAATATTTTTTTAAGAGCAGAAGTATATGACCTGATTCAAACAGACCTGGCTTTCCTTCAAACCCGAGCTCTTGTGAAACCAGAGTGAGTGCCCAATGAGATGCCATTGTGACTGATCTTATGTTCTATACCTCCAGCTAGATTATATATTTTCCTCCTCACATATTCTCTCTCTTCTTACTACTTCATTTTTTTGTTTGGTCTCTTTTCTTTCTTATGTAACCCCCACCTTCCCTAAAGATTGGTATGTATAAAGAAGAGTGCTATAACCTGTGTTCATGGGACAAAGACAAAGGAAGTGAAGGAGAGAGATGGATTCAGAGAGACGGGGAAGAGCTGAAAGCTACAGCCAAAGATAGTTGCATATAGAAGTTGATTCCCCCTGTGACTCTCTCTCTCACACTCTCTCTCTCCTTGTTAAGGGTAGAAGCTTCATACAGCTGCTTCATCCCTCTGGTCTCATATCATCTAGTCCTTCTGCTACTGCTGAAGGATCCTCAATTACAGACTCATAATTCTGCCTCCTCTAATGTCACAGAAGGCCATCCATTAATCTATGTCTTAATCTGCAAGACGTCATCCACCTCATTCCAAGCTTTATGAGCAGTAGCCTGTTAGCATTTATGAGTTACTGTGTGCTTGTATAGGGTTACGCCTGGTGCACACTGTAATTTTTGCCATCTGATTGTAAAAGATCCATTTTGTCAAGGAAAAATTGTGTTTGATTGCTTAGTGCAGTCAGATGGGTTGGGGTTTTCAAACTGAGGCCTGAGGACTCTCGGGGATCTCCAAAACATTTGAGAGTGAGGAAAAAAATATTTAACATAATTATAATTTTTAGAGCTGTCAAAGTTATCGTGTTATTATTAATGAAATATGTTTAGGAGAATATTTAAAAATGTTGCTTTAGTATAATGATAATTATTTAATTTTAATTAGTATTTGCAATATCTCACCTTTTTCCCCCTCTCACAGTATAAATGAGTTTTTAGCACACTCTTTTTTTAACATGAAAATATACACCGATCAGGTGTATATTACATAACATTGTGGCATTATTCTTCCCATAGTGCATCCTGATGCCATATGTTCCCCAGGTAAGCGACACACACACACCTGGCCATCCATGTGATGTAAAAGAAAACATGATTCATCAGACCAGGCCACCTTTTTCCATTGCTCCTTGGTCCAGTTCTGATGCTCACGCGCCGCACCACTGTTGCCGCGGTGGACAGGGGTCAGCATGGGGACCCTGACTGGTTTGCGGCTATGCAGCCCCATATGCAACAAACTGCGATGCACTGTGTATTCTAACACCATTCTATCAGAACCAGAATTAACTTCCTGAGCAATGTGAGCTACAGTAGCTCGTCTGCCTTTGCTCCCCATGTGCATCAATGAGCCTTGGCCGCTTCCATGACCCTGTCGCCGGTTCACTACTGTTCCTCCCTTGGACCACTTTTTTATAGATACTGACCACTGCAGACCAGGAACACCCCACAAGAGCTGCAGTTTTGGACATGCTCTGATCCAGTCGTCTAGCCATCACAATTTGGCCCTTGTCAAACTCGCTCATCCTTACACTTGTCCATTTTACCTGCTTTTAACACATCTACTTTGAAGACAAAATTTTCTCCTGCTGCCTAATATATCCCACCCACTAACAGGTGCTGTGATGAAGAGATAATCAATGTTATTCACTTCACCTGTCTGTGGTCATAATGTTATGCCTGATAGGTGTATACTGTAACTGTCTTTATGTTTTAGGAAGGCCTTCACACATACCAGACATAACTTCTACAGTGGTTTGATTGTGTTTTTGTGGTATCATTTCATTTTCATTTGTAAATGAGCATGATAGAACAGACAATGCTGTCAATTGTGACTGAAATCTTAGTTAAGTTGTATATTGTACAGTCTGACATGCTGCAAAAGACTGTTGATGCTGCATACTCTGCTTTGGCTTTTTTATCTCATTGGTTCACATTATACAATCTGACAAGCAACAATCATAAAGGGCAGCAAAAATTACATAGCGTATATCCAACTTTGATGAACCGGAATGGCAAGTCAAGCATTTCTGTCAGTCACTTTTATCTATATGTTATGGGTCAGTTGAGTTATTTGTCTGTCAGTAATTTTCAGGCAGGAAGTTTGAAATCCGTGATTATGAATGATTGTGTATCTTAATTCTTCATCACCAGCTGTTTGTCTGTATCGATATTTCTCACTGATGCTTTACAACAGAAGATGGTCTGCCTCCAGTCATATGTGCATATTGTTTTGACTCAGTGTCATTCTCATAATTGTTCGGGACTAGCTTCCCGCTGCTGTGTGCATATGATTGGCCGACTCGCATTGTTGCCATGGCAATGCTGCCTTGAGTGACAGGCTTGGAGGCAGGTTTTGCAAGTGACGATTAAAGCTAGCCACTATTACTAACTGGTTACTCAATGATGACCTGCAAGTTAGTATACCACTACCTGACTAGACTGTCAGGACTACATAACCCATAAGTCGTTTGAAATGAGAGTGTTGATATGTTTGTCTGCTGTGTTTGTTCAAATCAAAGCTTGTGTAAATGCTGTGGGGGGAAAAAATGCTTAAACCAGCCTAAGCTTGATGTGCTGGTCTTAGCTGCTAAAGTGCCCAACACTCCTCTAAAACCAGCCAGACCAGCCTGGGAGACAGCACACTAGCTTAGGCTGGTTTAAGACATCTCTAGTAGGTTTGTCGCATGCACTTTTAGACATTAATACTTTTGTGCAGTGCAAATACAGTACTGTGCAAAAGTCTTAGACACGTTGGTATTTTCACACAAAATTTTGTGTGTAAAAATACTAGCGAGCCTAAGACTTTTGCACAGTACTGTTTATGTGATGGCATTCTAAAGTCCATACACTTAGAAAACCAGTATACATAAATACATTAAAGTGACACCAATAAATTCAGTTATATTCTGAAATATGTTTTCTGTAATCTCTACATATCTACATATAGTGCAACGGCTGCAATCAGTCTTTCTGTCCTTGCTCATGAGTAGAGGCGACCCAGATGTCAAAAGTGCCTAGTGCAGCATTTTGCAAGGTACATGGGTCTCTGAGCATCGGCCATCTATTTTCCCCAAGAATATTTTTCTTGGTTGATACTTTTTCTGGGTTTTTTCATTGCCGGTAGGCTCCCTGGGGGCTTCCCAGGAAAGGTTAACTAGTCTTTTCTTAAGCCTTCAACAGATGACAAATGACTGTTCAACCCACGGGTCCTTTCGCTGCCCATCCCAGACCTCCTTTAGCTCATTCACATTCACTTCCTCTCATCCTGGGCTAGAGAAAAAAGGGCAAGAGATGAATGGAGAGATGAAAGAACAGTGAGATAGTGGGATGGGTGTGATGTAAACGTAGTGTGATGGAACTCACAGAATTGTGAAAGCGGTTCCACCTTTCGTTGTCTGACCTTGTCCTGCTCTTACTCAGCAGCCATAGATACTAGTCACTACCCATTCTGTGTTCAACTAAATCTATTGTACGTGGATTCTCTGATTTTTTTTCTTTTTTTATCACCACATGACCAGGGCTGGAGCCATTTGCTTGTGTGACTTTCACACCATGTCGCCGTGGAATGGTGCCACAAATTATTACATGCTGTCATGACCCTGTCTAGGATGAGGCTGCTATGTACACTGGAATGCAGAACCAATTATCTTCTTGACTTTTTTTATTATTTTTTTAACATAAAACATAATGGAAGCTTAACATCAGGGGTTTGAGCATCACGCCCATGGACTGTTGGCTGAACGTCTGATGCATATTGCACACAAAATTGGAAACACTTCAGCAGTTTTGAAGTCATCATCTCATTGGTTGAATTCTACAGAATTTCGAGGAGATGTGTGTGTCGCATACTTTAACGGCATTAACGGCACTTAAACAAAAATGCCATACCGCTAAACCCCCTTATGGAAGAAGCAAGCCGTTGTGTTTGTAACTGTGACAATGAGCGCTTATCAGGATCAACTAAACGCTGGATTTTTAAAAGTATGTGATGTATGTATAAAAGTCCATTACATCCTTTTAAGAGTCTTTCAAAAATAATTGGATACTGGTAAATCTACTACTATAATGTAATAAAATATTTGACTTTTAAATAATTTATTTAGTCAAAATACATACATTTTTTAATGGTCATCATTGGCCAGAGAGATTCAACACGATTCTTGAACGTTCTATCACAATTTAAGTGCATTTAAATGGATTTCCTTTTGTTCAATCCACTTAAATGCACCTAATCAGTTTGTTTTGGGACTGCTTGAAAACATTTTGTATGAACAAACTGAGCAGTGGATTTGTAGTTCTCAGCATGCTTTGAGTAATTTAAAAATTGTTATTTTGTAATGTTTATTTATTTATTTTTTACATTGTGTGTATGTGTTTAAAATCATGGGAAAAGAGAACAAAATTGTAGTACTTACTGTTCTGCTATTTGAGTATTTCTGTTCTGCTGATAAGCAGTTTATGCATGTTGCTTTAATGAGTAACTACTTTCCTCTTTACATATATTCTATCAAAACTTACATTTAACATTATTTTTATTGGGCCCAAATCCTGTTCGCACTATGAAAGATAACTATAGGTAACACTTTAGTTTAGGGTCCAATTCTCACTATTAACTAGTTGCTTATTAGCATTCATATTACCAGAACATTGTCTGTTTATTAGTACTTATAAAGCACATATTAATGACTTATTCTGCATGACCATATTCTACAGTACATCCCTTAATCCTACCCAATGCATAAACTTAACAAATACCATACTAACTATTAATAAGCATGAATTAGGAGTTTATTGAGGCAAAAGTCGTAATTAATAGTTAGTTAATCGTAAGAAAGTGTGACCCTATAATGATAACTGTATTTGTGTCCACTCCACGGACAATAACAACCTGTTTATTATAAGCGTAATGTCATCTGCAGCTTTAAATGCTTTAGACCTTTAAAGTCAGAAGGATTTTAATTGACTGTCAGAGTTTTTATCGTACATTTAAAAAATCATTCTGAAAGTGATTTCAGTGATATCTTTCCTTTGTGTCGGTATTGTTATAGCTATGGTATGTGCTTTCCTATTCTTACAGAACTAGAACAATTATTCAGACTTTATAGTTTAGGCTATACACTAAGGGCCCTATTTTAACGATCTGAGCGCATGGTCGGAGGCGCAGGTGCACTTAGGGCATGTTCAAATCCACTTTTGCTAGTTTAACAATGGAAAAAACGGTCGCCTTGCCAGGCGCATGGTCTAAAGGGATTGTACCTAGTCTCTTAATCACATGGGTGTGATTTGGGTATAACGTGCAATAAACCAATCAGAGTCACATCTCCCATTGCCTTTAAAAGCCAGTTGCGCTTGCATCATTGTGGATTTGCTACTTACATGGTGACTGTAAGACTGAATGCTCTCCAGAGAGGAATCCTTTTATTTTTAATATTTAAAAATGTTTGTGTGCTGCTGCGAGTGCCTCAAAATAGCAACGCACCAACAATGCACCTGAACATACCTCGTTTTCAGACCAGCACACCCATGGATGAACAGATGGGCGCGAGTGCATTTGCTATTTAAACAACGTGGCGCTGGATGTGAAAACGGTAACTGCGTCGGGCTGAAACTAGCAAAAAAAACTTGCGTCACACCTGTCATCGAATTGTGCCGGGTGTATGATAGGGCCCTAAGAACGATAACTATTACAAAAACTGTATTAGGGTTCACACCAATGCACAATAACGTATAAGTGTGCACTGCAGTTATTTCATCTTTCACTTTAAATGCTCAAGCTCTTTAAAGTCAGATGGATTCTGATTGGCTTTCAATGTTTTTTTAGCATTTATCTGCTGGAAAATAATTGTTCTGAAAGTCATTCTAACTATATTATTCCTCTGTGTCGTTATCTTTATAGTTGTGGTGTTGATTTACCAATTCTGCATAGAATTAGAATGATTATTAAAACCTTATAGTCATCATCCTTGGTGTGAACGACCCTTCAGTCAAATCTGAATGTCAAAATTACCTGTTAAGCCAAAAAAGTTCAACAAGTGTTAAACAGACAATTTAATCTAGGCAGACCTTGAACAGTCGCAATGGTAGCAACAGGAAGTTGCAGTTTAGGCACAGTAATCCTTTTTAATCCTTGCTCGCCAATCACAGACAGGGATTAATTGAGGCTCATCCAGTCATTTGAAAGATGGAGAGACAGGAAAGAGAAAGGAGCAAAACCGAATGAAACATCACCAGACAATGTGGAATTTTGGTTATAAGACATTATGAATGTAATCATAGGTCTGCAATACTTGTCGAAGTTCTTTTAGAAACGTGTTACGTGTGCTGTAAGCATGTGTACATGCAAATGAGTAAGTGTGTGCATCCACGTCTTTTGATAATGATGGATGGCGCGGTCTTTGGAGCCGTCAGGCGGAAGGTTGTATGCGCGTGTTTTGAGTGCTGCATGCGTTTTGTATATTTAAGCTGAGAGGTGTAAGTGCAGTGCTCTTTTTCAGCTCAGCGGGTCGGAAGCCTTTAGGCTGAATAGCCTTTAATACTGTAGGAAGGCTCTGTCTGCATTGATTACAGAGCCTCAGACTGGACGCCAGCATCGTCCATATCTACTGCTCCGCACACCAGTCGCTGCTCCGCATCACAGCTCAGGGAAGACAGGTGCTGTTCTACTGAGTTCAGGAGAAGTGATTATACAAAGAAATTCTTCCTCTTTAGTGCAATTTCTTCTGCGATTTCTTCGGCTTTGGAAATTCAATAGTTTGCCATTCAATCTTTTTTACCCATATAAAGAAATATTCTACATTCAATACAAGTTAAGTTCAGTCTGCAACATTTGTAGCATATTTTTGATTACCACTCGTCCCTCTTTTTTCTTTTCTTTTTGTTTGCAATAAAGCACAAATCAAGGTTACGATGATGTGAAGCTATATAACATTGAATTCATTTTTATTTTTTGGGTAGGTGTATTTAACCAGGGGGCATCAACCACTTGGCGGCCAGCACACTTTTAATGACTTAAAATTATTTACAAGAAGTTATTTTTAAATAAACTAACTTAATTAAAACTCTAATAAAAGATAAAATCAATGTATAAAATGAAAATTTCTTTCATTTTTCCCTTCAACTGTTGTTTTATTGTTTAAGAACATACGGTTCTTGAAAGTTCTGAAATCATACAAATAATTCTGGTGAATTAAATTAATATATTGATGTCTTTTAATGTATGACTCCTGGTTTCTGTTAATAAAAAAGTTTAAAATAAGCAGCTGTCATAATTACTGCAGAAGATACAGCAGGCAATATTATGTCTTATCTGAGGGGCCATTGAATATTGTGTTGGACAATGGGGGGACTTCAAGTCAAAAAGGTCAAGAACCATGATTTTTGGGTTTGGGACATTACGTTGTCATTGCAACAAAGTTTTAAAATTGAATATAACTTCACACTAAAATATTGCTAACTCTTTTTTTTTTTCAAATTGGCTATACTAGCCTACTGAAACTGAGTATTTTAATGTTAAAATGTTTTAATGTTTTTTATGTTTTAATTTTAATGTGCCCCTATCCACCAACCCACTGTACTGTAAGTGTTCACTGTAACTCAAATTTTTACTTTTTATTTTATTTTTTTTAAATGAGGGAGATTCAAAATATATTTTTTTTTGTGGTGATCAGCATTATGCCACACGTCTTGTTGATTGAGCGTAACTGGTATTGAACCCTATAAATGCATTTTTTCACAGTTAATTAGTTTCAGGCTTCATCTTTCATGACACTTAACAGTGATTGCAATAGCACTAATGAAGAGTGGACACTGATAAAACACTGTTTGATAAGTTCTCTGTAATTTGAACACAATGCGAGGGAAGTCTGATATGGACTGAACACAGATGAATCCATCCAGCTGTCTGCACTTCTAGCAGTGTGGCCTTCCAAAACTGCTCTCTTCATTAGAGCTCTCGCTATGGGTGGGTGCATGTTTGTGTGCGGCCAGATTGCTTATTATATGTACAGGATCCAGTCCCTCCCTACGGTACTGTGAGCCCAGAGAGGGCAGGAGAGAGAGTCATTTGAGTAGATTGGCTCTTTGTCCAATCTAGAAGGGTCAAACAGCTCTAAATATAGAGGCGTTGCAAACATAGCCACTTCTGCAGAAGTGTGTATGTGTGTGGGTAACTCACACAGGAAGCAAGCAAGATTGGAACCAGGATGCATTTTAGCTGGGCTGAATCACATGAGGTGGATACTGATCTGTAACCCTGCCCTCTGTTGGACAGAGCAGGAAGAACCATGGCTGGCTTCTTTCTAAATGCCATTCCCATACTAAATGACACATAATTGTATTTCTTGTCTGCGAACATTCCTAGTTTTATTGTTTTTATTTGTCTTCATAACCTTTCATCAAAATGTAATCACTTCCTTTGCCTCTGAATGAAACAATCTTCCTTTTTAACTGATGTCACCTACTGTAAGACATTAAAAGCATAATGAAAATGATGACAGAATTTTGGGGTACAGTTTGCCTTTAATAATTTTAGTCAATAGCCAAAAGGTTTTATAGGCATTTTTTTAGCCTGGTGTTGTAGGCAATGCCACCTTATTACAAACTTCACCATTATTTAATGTACTGATTTAACTCTGTTTCAGCTGCAAAGCATAGTCAAGCATGACATTAGCAACAACAGGTTTGAATCCCAGGGAAAGCAAGCCACTTTTGAATAAAAATGTCTCTGAAATGCATAAATGTAAATTTAAAGGGACAGTTCATCCAAAATGAAAATTTTGTCATCATTTACTCTCCCTCGTACATTTCTCAACGTATCTTTTTATGTTTCACAGAAGACAGAAAGTCATAAATGTTTGGAGCAACATGAGGGTGAGTAAATTATGACAGAATTGTTTACATTTCTCCATCACGTTTTGATCACTTTTCGTTTTTAGGTGAATTATATCTAGTTAACATCATAAAAGTGTTAAAGGTTATCAGAAAAATATAATAAAGGTTACAGCTATAATAGCAAACAATGATTTGAAACATTACCATTGGTATTCATCAACATCTTCTCAAGGGTAAACTTGACCTTTAACCTCCACTTAGTCAAAAGCAGGGTGCTAGGGAGGTCAACTGCAAACTCCTAAGTCCAGTATGCAACGGACACTTTTCATGATTCAGTGAATTCCTGGTTTGTGTTTACACTGGCACAAACAAATACGATTTTTGCTATCATCTGACAGAGATCAGATATTGTTGCACACATGTAAACACAGATCAGATTTTTTCGCATCCAATGTGAGTCAGTTCCAAATGTGGTTTTAAGTTAGATACATATCTGATATCTGGACATCTGACCAGTGGCGTGCACAGACCTCCGCGGGGGCAGGGTCAGCTGCGTTCTGGAGGGGGGTGGATTGGGTTGTTTGGTTGTTGAGGGGAGTTTCTTGTGTTGGTAAGAATCGTGTTCCGGGCGGGGTCCCCCTCAGTAGAAATCGCATTTGTGGGGGCAACGTAGCGCGATGAAAAGGGCACTTTCACTTTCAAAGGCTCAATGTAAAAGGCCTACCTTTATTTCTGTAAACTCACAATAACAACAAAACATTGTGCTTTTTTAAAATTATGACAACAATCAGGATGCTCTTGATCTGCCGTCTCAGCGTATACTTGTGTATAGATTTATACGTGTGTTTCAGCGCTGATAAGGCTATGTGTTATATATAGGCAATTAATGACTCATATGATTTTTGGCTTATTAAAATAAATGCACGATTAGTTGACCAATAGCTTAAATGAACGACTAGTCGACTAAAACAATCTTTAGTTGAGGGCAGCCCTAATATTTTATAAATGAAATAGCTTTGTTACTGAAAGCTACATTATATTTTTCAGCAACGATGTAATAATGTAGCTGTTTTTGAACGAATTATACTCACAGCTTCACTATATAGAGTTGCTGCACAGAGAAACAGTCAAACAGTCTATTTCTGAAATAAATTTAAATAAATGTAATCTTACCGTGCTACATTTTTTCACTTCAGAATTCTAAATTGAATGACCCAGATAAAATGACTAACGAATTTAAGCCTACGGTGTACATGCAGCCAAGTTTTGTTGTCTCTCATTGAATGCCCTGTTAAATATTTTACTACTCAGTAAAATGTGAAGGCCATTTTATGGTGACTTTAACTTTTTGGGCTTAATCGCATTGTATTCCCATACCGCGCTTCTGATTATTTATACATTACATACAGTTGTTTGCAGCGACATCTAATGCAAATAAAAAATATCATCACGGAGGCAGTGGTTGGATTTTGTTGGGAGATAATTTCAAGTGTGTGTTCTGTTTGTGCGAGGCTTAAGAATGCTTGCCTCTCCGGCATGTGTATTACAGCACTCTGGCTCAGCGTGTTTCAGTATCAGATCATGTTCTGCGCTCCAGACCCCAAGCGACTGCCAGATCCCCAATCTAATATTCACATATCCAGTGTTGTTTGCGTGAAAGCGTGGCGATACAAGGTTATGTATTTTTAGCCATGCCAATGCTTTTTAATTCAGTGTGTTGTGTCAGCGCCTTTGATGCTGAAAGCCCTCCTCTCCAAAGGGACACTCTTGTGCATGTAAAGAAGTGAAAATCTATCTGTCTGTGCACGTTAAAAGGACGAATACTGACCGTTTTCTCTGTAACACGGCTTGACACGTTCTCATCTCGGCTAGACGGAGGAAACATGCGCGATCTATCTCGTTTTCTCTCCTCTCTCTTTGATGAACATGCTTTGTCACATTCCCCCATCCTCACCCCTCCTCTTTCTCTCTCTCTCTCTCTCTCTCTCTCTTTTTGTGCTCCCCCGCACTCTTGTTCTCTCCCGCACCTCTCTCTCTCTCTCATGCTCCGCAGCGATGCTGTATAATTCTCAGAGCTCAGAGTCTGTGCGGAGCTCCAGTCATGTGCAGATGTAGGATGGAACAGCCCTTTGCATTCTTTTCTCCGCACTCGCAGAGAGGTTGACAGTAACTCAGTTTCCTTTCTCCGGCATTTGTTCCCTCATCCATCTTTCTCTTCCATACTTTAAGACCTTTCCCATCGGTTTGTGGACTAGAGCGCCGTGCGACCAGGAAGGGGAAAGTGGCTGCATGCCGTATGCACGCGTGTGTGAAGTTGTGTGAGAGAGGGCGTACGGAGACAGAGAGGGAACAACTGCTTCTCGTACGTGGCTTCTGAAGCCCCTCACCCCTGCCTCCCGGAGAGAGAGAGATCGCCAGGGGACCGCGTCTGACGGTTCGGAGAAGAGGAGAGGAGGAGATACGAGGGGAAGACTCACGCTAGGAGCAATGCATCACTCAGGCAGCACCAGCAGCAGAGCTAAAGCCCTCTCTCAGGAGACTGGTAAGAGCTCTGCAGAACTGTGTGTGTGTGAGAGAGTGCTACTAAACAGTGAAAGGTTGCAGAAGAAACTACTTTAGTTGTGTTTTGGTTGCTGGAGGCTTCTTAGCTAGCTAAAAACTTCTTTGGTCAACCGGGTTCTCCAGAAGGACCAAGTTTTTCTGGTGAACATCATGGATGTGCTGCACCACAAATTGGACCAGCAACCAAACCAGACAACGTGAAAATTCACGCTGGTCTTTTCAACTTGCTTGCGTGCCTTTAGCAGTTGGGAAATCACAGATAACGGGCATATATTCATCTGAGAACTCATGTTTCTTCTGTTTATTCCTTTTAGCCACTAACGTCTTGTCTACATGTTGGTTTGTAGGTCTCGGTAGACACGCTTGGCACTTTAGATTGATGTGGCTTGACGGCAGTTTGGATGAATGACGTTCGGCTTAGGGTGGCGAATGGATGCGCCTCTGGTTGATGCGTTTCCTCCCTCTCATTTAATTATTCATGCATGTGCGAGTTTCAATATTTACAAGCCTGCAGTTTAGCCTAATTTACCTCCCAGAGTAAACTGACTAAATTGCCAAATTTGATCAAATTTGCATTTTGGCGATAAAAACAAAGTGAGCACTTGCGTTGTTGCTGAGTAATTGAGGAATGTTTAGTTTGGGGGTGGGGGTTGGGGTGCTATGTCTCCAGGGAATTGTGAAGTAAATTAGAAATTTGCTGTGTTTTTAATGCTTTTTAATGATTTTTTTAGTTAAATGCTGACCACGTTCAGGGTGGGAGTGCCTGAGGCAGGTTGTTTACAGCTGTCTAACTGAAACTGATGTCTCAGATGATCGTATGCGTCTGCTAGTACCCAAAGTGAGATGTTTGGTGAGCTTGTGGCATATTGGAATTGTGCTATTGGTCTGATTTAGTGTTCTGTTGATCTCAAGTTTCCACGGTGACAGTTAAGATGTGAAATGTCATTCGTTGTTAACTGTGTGTGAAACCTTGTTATGTGTGAATCATCATGCTTTTTGTTTAAATGTGCATGCACATTTGTGAAATAACAAAGAAATGAAACAAAAAATATATAGAACTTCCACTCATATTTTTTCTTTGTTCTCTCTCATACACAAACATGTATGTGTGCAAAAGCTCAAAACACTTTGATATCTGCTCATTTCTGCACCATATGCGCCTCAGATATTGTGTAAACAAACCTGACTAGAGAGGTGAAGAATACTGCGAGAAAGAGAATGAAAGGGTGAAAAGATAATAATAGCAGACCTGATGATAGAAACAATTATAGAAACAATTTAATTTAACAGTAAATGTGTGCTTTTGGTTGAATACACAATCAGTGATGGCTACATGTAGCTACAAAGCACTGAGCGGCCACTGATCAAGACCCCTAAATTACTTCTAGGCCGGACTGAACTGATAACGGTGCATTTTGAGGATTTTTAGTCCAGGGGCACACACATTCACAGCTGACCTCAGCAAAACACACACACATACAACACTTCTCACACTGCAAGCCGATGTAGAATTAAAGACAGAATCTCAGCTTTGGAAGAAGCAAGGGTGGATTAAGCGTTCCCTCGCTTTCCATCGCTTTCTTCCTGTAGTGAGCTAGTTTAATGGGCCCTGGGTCTGTTGTGGAGCCATATGTCTGATGACAGCTCACTTGATCACACAAAACTAACTGTGAGAGTGATAGAGTAATCAAGAGATGGCGAAACTTAATTGGCTCTGTTTACCTCGCTTAGTATGGGCCTGTTTGTAGCGACGAGGACACCGTCCATCAGGAATAGAGAGAGAGGGAGATTTTAATTGAAAATATGGATTCTATTAACCCTGCCGCCCAGGGCTCTCATTAGCATCTCATTAGTGTGGAGGAAAGGTAAGGAACAAATTCTATTATTGTTGCAATAGGTGGCGATTTTTCATTTACAAGGTCCAGAGTGTAAATGCAGCCACTTGCTCTGTGTCACAAACACATGGGGTCAATAGAAACTCTCGATGGAGAATCAAGCCATAACATGTCAGAAAATAAACATGCAATATGTGTAATTGTGTGCTGTTAAATATCACGTCTAACTTTACAGTAAATATGCACACCTACAACTGATCTGATTGCCATTATGTGTAGATAAGAAGTGTGTGTGTGTGTGTATTTGAGCATTCTCTGTGGTCATTTCTGGTCGATTTTTTATTAGCCAGAGGCCATGCACACATGCAGGGCATGCTGGGAGGCTTGTGGAGAGGAGAAAAGAGGAGAAGAGACAGTGTACAAGACTCCTGCAGTCATCCGCACGCCTAGCGGTCAACAGACCTCCCTGCTCATCTCCTTGAGTCTCTAAAAAGCTCACCCCCCACCAAAGCCATCAGAAAAATCAGAATTCTAAAGCAAAAATATATCCCGTCATTTTCCCTCCTCTGATTTCCAGCTCTGTTTGACATCCCCCCCCTCCTCCCTCTCTGCTATCTGTAACTCAGTCACCAGCCCCCCCTGCTGGACACTTGAGGTACTGCATGCACACTCAGGCAGGCACCAGCGGCGCAGGTGGGCGAGACACAGCACGTTTAACCCCAGAGCACAGCATCCACGCTTCCCGAGCTTTTGTGATGACACAGATGTGCGAAAATTGAGATGCTCTTAAGTGTTTGTTCCGCTCTACTCTCTTATTATTGTGTGTGTCACAGGAGCAAATCATCAGCCAACACATGTGATTCATGATTCTGATCTAATTTACATATGCTGGTTGTAAACATTCTTTCATAGTGTTTGTATGATGAGCAATGGGTTAAATTGAGTTAGAGGGTGTGTGTTGGCATGTGTGTAGGGGGCTTTGAATGAGTCCAGATAGTTTGGTGAGGTCGACTAATTTAGTCGGTTGTCCTTAAATTCAAAGCACCACTACTTCAGCCATCAAAATACTACTTGAGTAATAAAAACCATTGCTATCACACCTCAAATCGCCCGCTGTAGGTGATTATGCAGTATTATAATTTATTAGATTTTTTTGTTTTTGCATTAACCTCTTGAAGTCTACTGTCAAAAATATTAATAATGTTAACAAATTATACATCTTTTGAAAGGTCTATGGGTTTAGTGTCAATTTATGTTTTGTCAATTTTATGATATAGGCCCAGATGCTATATTTACCAATTATAGGTATATCATTTATTATATGTATTTATTTATAATTTGTAATTATAATTTTTTATTTGCAATTTACAAGAAATATAAAAAAATATTATTTTTCTATGGCAATGGGATTACACTACAATTTAGAAGTTTTTTTTCTTTTATTCAGCAAGGATCAATTACATGCATTAAATTGATTTATATAAATGTATTAATATATTTGATTTGTTTCTCGAGCACCAAATCAGCATATCAGAATGATTTGTGAAGACTGAAGACTGGAGTAATGATGCTAAAAATTCAGCTTTTCCATTACAGCATTAAATTACATTTTAACATATTAACATAGAAAAAAAATATTTAAATTATTTTTTGTAATATTTCACAATATTAATGTTCTTACTCAAATAAATGCAGCCTTGTTTATATATATATAATATATATTTATATATATCTTTAGTATCTTTAGGTTTTGTTAGTATTTATTATGTAGCTGCGTAACTATTGTAATTTTTTTTTAAAATAAAGACAAATAACTGTTTTTGTAAATGCCTTTTTTTAAAGACATTTTGTCTTAAGTATAGTTGAAAAACTTTGGAAAGCACTTATTCAACTTTTTCAGCTTTCAGCCTCTAAATCAGTGTAATTATACAGGCCTTCCTTAAGGTCATCACGCCTTTCAGACAACTTGCCGACTAGTGGTTTATGAAAATATGTCGTTTTGCACATCCCTAATGGGGGCAGCATGACAAAGTCCCCGTGGGCTTAGAGACGTAGCTCTTGAAGAGAATGTGTGTACGTGTGTGTCATGTGCACGCTATTAAGCATGTGTGTGAGCAGATGGTTGTAAAGCTCTGTGTGATGTGGGTGCCGCTTGATTTCCATCTCAGCAACACGAAGCCCACACGTCCTCTCTCGTTTTCTCATTCATTCCCTCTGTCTCTGCTCTCATCTCTGCCTCTTTCTCGATCAACTGATGGTTGTAAACTCAGTGATTGACCTTTACATTGACAGTATTTACAACTTAATCACATCCTCTGTAGCTGCAGCTCCCTCGGCTCCTCCATAGCACATGCTGTTTTTGCTGCCTCACTCCTTCACTCTGTCACCTCTTCACACTTTTGCTCATTTTTCAGCACCTTCTATTAACTTCTCCTGCTCTTCCATTCGGTTTGAGCCAGAGCGGAGTTGTTTCAGGAAAGAGATGACTGATCTACTTAGGTTCCTCACGCTTTTGGGGCGATCTGTTAAGACGACACGTCCTCAATCATACTGAAAGCATTTGTGTGTTTTTTATATTATGCATTTTGCCTCTTTGCACCTCACTAGCACTCCGTCCTTCACAATGAAGGTCAGAGGAAGATTGAATCCAGCCTCCCGTGTCTCTGTGGAGGTGTCTGGGTGGATGAAGGACAAGCGGTGTTGTAAATTAGACGGCCCAAACTCCCTGCATCAGCGGCAGAAAGAGAGAACGCAGATATGCAACTAAGCTACTAATGCTTTGGCAACACCAATGTACAATTACTTATTGTGCCAATAAAGCACATTAAACTGAAACTGAGAACGAGAGGGAGAGAGGGACAATGTGATTGCGTGTGTGCATTTATTCTCGTCTCGTCTCTTCTTGTACTTTCTCTTCTTGTCTTTTTTGTTCTCGTCTCATCTCATTTTCTCTTGTTTTGTCTCAAAACATGTTGATGCAACTTTTATTTCTTTTCGCATCTAATTTTTTCTTGACTTGTCTCATATCTTCTCTCATCCTATTTCTCTTCCAGTTTCGTCCCGTCTAGCTTCATTTTGTCTTATCTCGTTTACTCTTCTTGTCTTGAAACACATCGACTTGTCGCTTCTCTAGTTTCATTTTGTTTCATCTCGTCAATTCTCGTCTGAGTTTTTCTTTTTTTCCTCGTCTCATTCTGACTTAACAGGTCTCTTTTCTCATTTTTTTTTCTTTCCTTGACTTATTTCAGTTTATGTCTTATCTTTTCTTTTTTTTGACTTAAACTTATATTCTCCTGTCTCATTTTACTCGTATTTTTTCTGTCTTCTCTTCTTAGTTTGGTCTCGTCTTGCTTTATTTTGTCTCACGTTGTCTGCTCCTTGTCTCAAAATGTGCTGACGTGTCTATGGTCATTTCATTTGCTCTTGTCTCAGTTTGTCATTTTGTGTCTTCTCTTCTCTCATTTTTGTCTCCTCTTTTCTAATTTTGTCTCAACCCATTTCAGTTTGTCTTGTTTCTTTTTCTTTTCTGATCTTGTCTCTGTTCTTGTCTCATTTTTTTTTCTCTTCTCTTCTCTTCTCTTCTCTTCTCTTCTCTTCTCTTCTCTTCTCTTCTCTTCTCTTCTCTTCTCTTCTCTTCTCTTCTCTTCTCTTCTCTTCTCTTCTCTTCTCTTCTCTTCTCTTCTCTTCTCTTCTCTTCTCTTCTTGTGTTATCTTGAACTAGATATAGAGAAATCAAAAGTGTACATATAAATATATTCAAAAAATATTCAGTATTAAGTAAGCAGTGTTGTAAAGCAGATCTGTTTAGAGCCTGTCAACACACACGCACATTGATGTACTTCAATAGTCACGATAACAATGTGTGATTAGTCTCTAACACTTGAATATTAAATGGCTGAAAATGCCATATGAATTGCTCCCTCTGCCCACATAATGGCACACTGTAAATGTGCAGTTGATTCATATGTGGAATTCACAGTCAAGTGAGGTGCCTCGACAGTTGAATAATTAGCTCAGTTAAACTCAACCGCCTAATATCCCTTTGTGACACACACAGCAGACACGGCCAACTGCTGTAAACAGCATTTGTTCTGCTGTAATCAGGTGCTGTTACAGCCAGATGAATGAGGGGAAAATTAGCATGGTGAGGCCTCGGAGAGACAATCTTGAGATTTAAGTGTTTAAACCCATCACTGGTTCAACTGTCATCTTCTCCATGTGTACAGCACTTCCACAGATGTGCAGAAAAAAAACAGAAAGGGTTTGTGAGAGTCATATTGCTAGAAGTGGGCAATATGAGCAATTAGATTATTTTCTCTTTTTATTTGGAACTCCATAGACACAAACCATAAGATATATATATATATATATATATATATATATATATATATATATATATATATATATATATATATATATATATATATATATATATATATATATATATATATATATATATATATATATATATATATATATATATATATATATATATATATATATCATCATTTAATAAGCCTTTAATCAGTGCAAAAAACAACTCAAACTAAACGATTCTACAGGAAAACAATTTAAAAAAAAATCAAGACTTTCAAAAAATCTATTTTTTTTTATTGGATGAACCACATTTAATTGTGTTGTAAAATACCATGCATTTTAGTTTGGTTGTTATGTCACTTGTACCTGTAAACAAATGATCATCATCTTGCTATATTGGGACACATCTGGCTGTGTATATTCACATAATTTCTTCTTCATTCTAATTATTACGTATGAGAAGCGTAAAGCAGCCCGTCCTATTAACATTCACACAACTATATCTAATACGGTATTAACAGTATAGCAAACCCCTTACCAACTGGCATGTCTAGTGTCACATGGTATACACTGTTACACCGCCCAGCCCTAGTGTGTGTTTATTTGATTAGGCATGTCGATATTAGTGTGCTGTGTGTGTGTGTTTAAGTATGTGTGTTTAGTGGGACTAGCCTGTTGCTATGGATGGATGGAGGTATTCATTTTCTCTGCAGTAATTTGGCCGCTGATTGTGTGTGTGTGTGTTTGACTGTCTGGCAAGCTGGCCAGTTTCACGCATCACTTCCCTAGCTGCTCGCTCGAGCACTGCTGCCGCATGTGAACCAGCTACGCATCTCACAAACCAGCATTTCTACACCTCCCCGTGTCCCATGGACCCTCTGTCTCCTTCACCTAATCTCTCTCCTCCTGTCCTCTGTGCTGTTGCGGGTGATGTAATCTGGGTGGTGCGATTGCTCATTGTCATATATTAAACTCTCATTGTGTTCCAGATATATCGAGTCTCTCGAGACCGCTAGACTCAGTAGCACAGCGGTCCCTTGGTGCCAAGAGGAACGAAGCCCCCTGGCCAACACTCATTAAGCTTTTTGTGTGGCTATTCAGGTAGCTAGCACTGTCACATCTGTGTAAAGGAAAGCCTCTTGGCACCCGTGACGCCATCTGACAGCTTGGCTGTCAGTGCACATCGACCTAAAGATCGCTTTCTACAATGAGAGTGAGAACTTCGGTTAGAGCTAGCTGTCAGTGGCATGTCTCCCCACCCAGACGCGAACGCCAAGTTCACCTGAACCTAAACTCGAGAAGACACACCTGAACGCAAGCGCAGGTGAAAATGACACTCAGCTGAAGCCGTTCCCACCCTGTCTATGGCTGGCGGCGTGAGGTGCAGGAGCGGGTTAGTCGCTAACGCTTGTTTGCCCTCCGCTTCCCGAGAACGACATCCTTTGATGTGTGCAAGATGTGGGTTTGACTGTCAGAAAGATTGAGCGGCTCTCCGCGTTGTGAGAAAGGTCACGCAGACGAGAAAGGATGTGTGAATGAGCAGAGAATTCAGGAAATAGATTTTAGCCTATTTGTCGTGAAAGAGATTGACATGAGAGACAGTTTATGCCTCAGAGTCTTGCACCCCTGTGTATACATGTGTTTGAAGCACACGGACATCCACGTGCATGTGTGTATTGGGGAGGCAGATGCCGGAGAAAGGAGATCTGTGTAAAATTGTGTATTGAGCTATTATCTGAGCAGACACTAATGATGGGAAGAGGGGCGACGGCAATGTGACCTTGCCTTGGGGACAACAACAGCATGAAATCCAGCCCCATGCATCTGTGTGTGTGTGTGTGTGTGTTTGGCTCTGAGGAATGGCAGTCAGTTAAATGGGCAAACAGGCTTGGAGACGAGAGGGCAGTGTAGCATTTTCATCCATCATTCTTGATCACCCAGTGACGCCACCTCTCAACACGGAGCGCATCTGTCATTCTGCCGGCACACGCGTACTCACTCAGATGCATTTGCTGGTGATTTTCTTATGTGTAGCTGCATTATGTACTAGTAATTAGGATGCTCTGTATATTTGTGTGTGTAGATAGATAGATAGATAGATAGATAGATAGATAGATAGATAGATAGATAGATAGATAGATAGATAGATAGATAGATAGATAGATTTATATTTCACACATTTCCTAGACATTCTATACAGTGCCAAAGGGCCTACTCACGCTTGGGTCTTTGTTCGGCGGTGGTCGTGCCGGTAGCGAAACGCCGTGAGCTTCCACTCCCGCCACAGAGGCTCGCCCCTATTGTTCCCGGACGTCACAATGTTGGAACAGGAAGAAAGTGTAGTGCCATTCAAAATGCCATTCTAGCCTTCCTTGCTGCAACAAGTAGTTCAACGCCACTTCTGCTTTTGTGTTTTTCAGGTAAGAACGTCCTTTACTTTGTCGTAGTTCTTCGTTCATTTTCGAAATTATGTTCAATGCCAATAAAGGCATGTTTTGATACTGTGCCTACAGTGTACTCGTCATTCTGTATAATACCTAGGTAATGTATAGAATGCCTAGGAAAAGTATGCAACGTAATCGCAAAAACCAAACATCTCGTACTTTGCCTACAAACTTCATGCATTCTATGCAATACCTGCTTTTCACACATTGCCGGTAACATATATATGTATACAAATTCCTTACTGTTGTGCATGTATGTGTAGTTTGCATCACATGTTTATTTGGCATGTGGATTGCACAAACGTAGCGTGGGGCCACTCTTGGCTTTATGCCATCTGAAGCAGTGTGCTATTAGCATTCCTTGCGCTGACGCCAGATTGGTATTGATCTGCCATCCTCTCTATTCATTGCCAATTCTCTCAGCAGCGCACGCCAATACACCTGCCCCTGCAAACATCCACACACATACTGGCACAGTGTATTAACAGGTGTGTTCGTAGATTCATTCACATGCTAAGCCCCCATACGTATGCCTCCGTCGCATTCAATAAACACCATCCCCCTATAAGAACTTGCTGGATACAAGAGCTTTGTTTTTAGAGTGCTGTTTCCTGTGAATCTCAAATATGCTCTCTCGCCACCTTACTCTCTTAAACCTGGCAGGTGTGGGCACAGATGGCGCACAGACTTATCGAATATCAACACATAAAAAAAGAAGAAAAATCCTTTAAGTGCTGCGGTGGGGGAAGGGGACCATTTCTTTTCTGTGCTACGTTTTCCCGGGAGCCGGTGTGTGGGTCTTGTGTCCCGATCCTGAGTTTAGAGTTTGTCAATGGCAGGGCTTTGAATTTGAATCAGATCAATGGGTAGAAGCAGAGGCCTGAGCCTAGTGACTTTCTCTGGAAGAATGTCCACATCCCTCCTTTCTTCCTCTGCTATTGTGCCAGCCCAACACCCTGCTGTCCACATTACGGCCCGTGCACACACCATGTACTCAAGTTCTGCCACATCAACGCAGTCACTGTGTGTGTTGTTACAGTGGTCTCTCTCTACGAGCCCCATTGGTAAGTGCTGTCAAAGCCATAGGAAGTGCAGTCCAGCTCGCTGAGACATGGATTTGGGCAGAGCTGCTTCTCGCCGGCTCCATGCAGGAGTGCGGCTCTCTGGCTTTGATTTAGAGCGGTTGTGATGGCTGATCTTAGACCTTTGTGTGTGCACAGTTGCTTGACACAATACACCAGCATCTGCTTTTCAACCAGAGCTGTGGAATAGCAAATTCTGAAACCAATGAGATATAAAAAACAAAAAAAAAGGACTTTATTTATGTACTTACTTGCTTACTTAATTACTTATTTTCTGGCTAATATTAACCTGTAAACAAATAGCTTTTAAGGCATTGTTTTAGGCCACTCATTGGTTATTGAGCTTATTGAGTGTACTGGTTACACTTTATTTCGATGGTCAACTTTAGACATTCTTCTAACTAAGTAACTTGTCAACTACATGTCAACTAACTCTCATTGGAGTGTTAGACTGTAGTAGACTTTTAGATTAGGGTTAGGTTTTCGGGTTCAGTTAAGTAGAATAAGTTGACACATTCTTGCAAAATTACTTATAGTTAGTAGAATGTCTGTTGGGAAACCATCAATATAAAGTGTTAGCAGATATCACACAGACAGTCTACTAATACTCTAATGAGAGTTAGTTGACATGTAGTTGCAAAGTTACTTATAGTTAGTAGAATGTCTAAAGTGGACCATTAAAAATAAAGTGTTACCCATATATTGTACGCTTTGGATTGGCTAATGGAAGTAACTGCATGCCTTTTCTAAAATAAGTTAGTATAGTTTATTCTTGATTGCAAAATTGCTGGTAAGAAACTATAGACAACATTGCTCAGATGCTCAATAAGACCCAAAAGCAAGTGGCACACAAAGTAAACATATTTTAATATTATTTAAATATTATTTATGTAGATATGTACCTGTATAATATTTCTGGCAGACAAAATGTTTGATACAAAGAAATTATAAACCGAGAATAAATGTATATATCAGTAGTGCTCCATAAGCAACAGCAAACTCATATTCCGGCCTTCACTGATTAGAGAAACACTCTTTTTATGATCCAATTAATTACTAATATATACAGTCCCATCCTACTTTTCCCCCCCACACACATCACTGTGCATCACATTACAGAAGTAAAATAGGTTGTAAATGCTCTTTCATGTTGACTTTTGACAAAAATCTTGAGAGCTGGGTGTTTCCAATTCAGAGAGATCAGAGAGTTATTGTTATGGAATGCTAATGAGCAAAGCTGTCAGCAGTCGTGCTCTATATTACACAGGAAATCAAACTGTCAGACAGAATCCATTTAATCCAAGTGTCTGGAATTGTACAGATCATGCATGTCCCTGTAATACCATGAATTTGGTTCATGACCTGCATTTCTGCTGGTACATCACGGGCCATTTACATGCAGAATTGTTTGTGTGGTAGGGTTTTATGTGTGTGTGTGTGAGGTCTTGCCGACCGTCTGCTTCGCACATGCTAGAGGTGTGTTATCAGTGTGGTGCAAGCATATCACTATCATTTGCATATCCTTCTCCTCTCTCTCTCTTTCTCTCGGTGAGGACGTGGGCAGGAGGATTAAGAGTGTAATGCTGTCTAATCTTGCAGGTAGACTCCACGACTTCTACTGATCACCTCTCCTCCAGCAGGGAGCACAAGACGAGGGGTCGGAGAGGAATGGACCACTTTTGCTTTAATGACAGCAGAGATGCATGAACTCCATGAGTTTGTGTAAAATCTGATGATCATGTTCTCCAGCATGATTTGAAACTGATCCACAGAGCATCTTGAGCTTCAATGGAAGCAAGTCCACATCAATGTCACAAACTTGCTCATTTAATCTTAAATATCACAGTTTTTGCACAGTGAAGGCAGCACAGGAGTTGTATCTTGCTTAACTCTTCTATTTTTCCACTAAATATATAGTATACTGTATGTGAAGTTTTTGTTTAACATTTACATTAAATGCATTTATTTAACCTATTAACTAGACTATGGTCCTTGCCTATCTTTCAGTGTTAAGCACTAATTCATGAAAACATTATTTTAACAAAGATGTGGCATTAATGCATTTATACAGAATTTACGAGTGCAGAAATTAATGTTTTAATGAAATTATAAATCTAAAGAATAATGGATGAATGAAAATCAAAATTTATAAATAAAATTTAAATCTTATAATTTAGTTTACATATTAATGTATATGTATATACATTATATATATATATATATATATATATATATATATATATATATATATATATATATATATATATATATATATATATATATATATATATATATATATATATATATATATATATATATATATATATATATTATTTATATATATATATATATATATATATATATATATATATATATATATTTATATATATATATATATATATATATATATATATAATATGTATTTTTATAAATAATTTAACCCATTAAATAGAGGATATCTTTACATTTGAGGCAAACAAATCCACAAAAAGAAGCAGAAGCAGAAGCAGCATGAATGCATTATACAGAACTAAAAGTGTAAATAAACTAATTTTGTATGTGAAATATAACATAAACAAACATTAATGGATTATATTATTAAAATTATAAGTAAGATAAACATATTATAATTTATTTATATTTTAAATCCATATTAAATACTGACATTTATTTTTTTATAAATAGCTGTATATACTTATAGAGGATGCACTGCATGCTGTGTGTCATTTTAAAATGCCTTTTATTTGTAATTCCAAAATTATTTGCAATGTACGCCTCATATGATCCTACACACACACACAAAATGGAAACACACACTCAGATGCGTTTATAGCATAAAGTAAATGAATGAAGAGGAGGAGGGGTGGTAAATGTGTGGGTGAGTACGGTACGGAGGCTCGGGGCATTAGCGCTCTGGGCTGACTGTGGCCATCGATCGCAGGCTGGTCTGCTGATGGGGATGAATCATTCTCCCTCTGTCTCATTAAACACAGCCTGGCCTGCCCTCCACATCATTACTCTTCTCCCATCCTCTCCTTCACATTTTCCGTCTCTTACTCTCTCTCTCTTTCCTCACACGTACTTCAAGATAAGGCCTTTCCGTGAGTACACTGTTTACACGAGGATGGACCTTTATACCTGGGGTGATGTTGCTGTTTTTAGCGCCTCTAACAGCCCAGCCACAGTCTGACGTGGCCTGATAAAGGTATAAATTCATATTTTCTTTTGGTGCCTTTAAGTCAAAAGGTTAGTGAAGTGCTAGAGTGGTTAGTAAAGCTCAATAAAGTGGCCAGTGATTGTTGTCTCTCTCACGCACACAGACACTAATACAAACACACACACACAATTTTTATATTTCTCTCGAGCATCTACGAAGCAGTTTGTTCCATCATTAGAAATGGGCTGTGAGATGTCCTGCTCTGTAATTTCCATTCCCCTCAGATTTGAGAGGTGATTTCTAAACCCTTGAAGATTCGACACCGCACTCATGTAATCAAGGAGTCATTAGGAGAGAAATTG
Organism: Rhinogobio ventralis; assembly: GCA_039654625.1. Taxonomy (NCBI): domain Eukaryota; kingdom Metazoa; phylum Chordata; class Actinopteri; order Cypriniformes; family Gobionidae; genus Rhinogobio; species Rhinogobio ventralis. The sequence continues at coordinate 15,666,428 of CM077198.1, forward strand.
ACCCTCACTTTATATTCATTCCCACCATTTTACACTTGGTGGCCTTCCTTAATTTCTCTCTCAGTCTCTCCTGTCATCTGTCTCTCGTTTTCTGGGCATGTCATTAAAGGTGTAGTTCACCCCCAAAAATGACATGTAGCTATTTCTGGCTCTCAAATCTCATATTTACACATTACATCGAATCATCAGTACTGTCAAACTGTTTTGGTTCTTTTATATAGTGTGACCTTTTGTGATGGATTTTCATTTAAACCTCTAAATACATACATACATATATACATACATTTGGAAAGAAGTCTTGTGTTCACCAATGCTGCATTTATTTTATTAAAAAATACAGTAAAAACATTTCTTTTGAGCAATATGATTACTATTTAAAATAACAGTTTTTTTGTACAGTCAACACAATGCTCTCTCTTGTTATATATTTTAAAATGTTATTTATTAATGTGATGGCAAAGTTCTTTGATGAATAGAAAGTTAAAACGAGCGGCTTTTATTTGAAATAGTAAAAACTTTTATAATGCTACAAAGGAATTCTGTCACTTTTGATCAATTGAATGCATCCTTGCTGAATAAAGACTTATTTATTTGTTTATTGTTATGAACAATAAGTTGCGTAGTTCACATCAAAAAACTTGAAATATGGGAACACTTTTATTGTGTTTATGAAGATTATACTTTTTTGTCTTTTTTTTTTTAGCTCCAGCGTCCATTCACTTTCATTTTATTTTAAAGAGCATGCTGATGTACCTCAGGGTTGGTTTGACATGATGCTGCATATATCCTTGTGATCAAAGTCCTGTTATGTGATCCAGATTTAACTTTCACCTAAATATCTTCTGAAAACCTAAAGAGAAAATTATATAAGTATGACCTCAATATCACAGCGGACCAAGGAAGAGATGCAGAAACTAGGCAACACATCTAAGTTGTCAGAGAATAAGCAGTGAAAATAATGTTCCTATAGTACAAAGCATGATCAATTAACCATATCACTGCACTAAAGCTGAATTCGCTCGTCTTCTTCCTTTGAACTCATTCAGTTTTCTAAAAGGCTATTAAAACATTCAACCTGCACAATGAATGTTTGACAAACTAATAACCTGTATCGGCCTTACCATCAGAATCCACTGGCATGTTTAATTCTCTGAAGAATGGCATGTTAGTGAGAAAGTGTGGTTGAGACCTTCATGTTTTCTGAGAAACGAGGGTCTTATGGACTGCTATGTTTCCATGCCAACTAACTACGATTCTGATTCGTGTGATTGTTACCAGGCCCTAATAGGTCATGTACCATGTTATTAGAGTGTATATGTGCGAGAGGGATGGAAGAACTGTGGTGAGTTGAGAAAAGATGAAGCGTCATGAAGGTTTGTATCTGTTTTTAGAACCGTATCTCCTTCCTGCCGTCCCTAGGGAGTGGCTGATAGAATCAGTGTTATCATTGATTAGATCCAAGTAAAGAAACAGTTTATCTGAAACACACATTACTTGTTAATGGCTAATATTCAGGTTTTGACCTGTCATATCAGCAAGGAGCTCCATGATTTAAAGGAATTAAATATATGTGATTTTACAGTGGATAGTTTGTGGATGAGTGTTTGGCCATGATGAAGAGCTCCTAATGGCTGACGGATATATTGATGAGCTGTGCAGTGTGTAAACTAGTGTAATTGGCAGGCTATCGCTGCATAATAGTGCTGTTTCTCCTCTCTTCCTAACAGAGAGAATGCTAATGCCCCAAGCGTCTCTACCGCACACACCTGCTCACTCTCCTGTCCTATTTTTCAGCTTGTGACAGCAGCTGAATACATGATTGTGTGTTTCAGACCGCAGGTTTAACGCTCGCATACCTTTTGCCTGGAGCATAGTTTTCGGGGCTCGTAGATATATGCCACAAGAACCTCAAACAAGAGCAACTGTCAGCATGTAAGCTTCATTTTACCTCTTCGCGGACTTACGCTGTGCAAGGCTGTGATAACGCATTAGAGCCATGTCATGTTGCTACTGATCAGCAGTACAACAGACGTTTCTCGCAATACCGAACTCTCTACAGTCATTAGGAAGTCTGTTTGAAGATGATGCTCAATGGCCCCATGGGAATAGACTGCTCTCTCTGATATTACACCTATGGAAAGTGTTTTTGATCTTCAAAAGGTGCACCCGGGTTTTTATCAGATGCCGTCAAAGATTTTATTTCTTTCAAATGTGGCAGAAATCCAGCAAATCAGTGTCCTACAATCTTTGTGCAAATGTTGTAATTAGTCATAATGTTTTTCGTTCATTTGAGCACTATGAGAGAAAGAGATTTTGTCTGGTTAATTACAGCGCCCAAAACGCTTTCTGTCTGGCTGATGAGAAGAGGATGGGGTATGGAGAGTGTGTCATTAAATCTCAGGGAACGGAGTTTTAGCTTCGGTACAAGCTACTCTTTGTGAATGTCTGGCCGGAGATTCCTGAAGAACATATATGGTACTTAACCACATAAAAGTCATTACCACAATGTAATCTAGTGGATGCTGAGGTGTCCAAAATCAATCTAAACACCTAAGACTTTTGTTCATCTTCGAAATGCAAATGAAGATATTTCAAATTAAATATGAGAGATTTCTGTCCCCCAATTGACAGTCCATGCAACAACCACTTTGTCACTTCAAAAAGTTAATAAAGAGATCGTAAAACTAATCCATATTAATTCAATGGTTTAGTCCAAATTTTCTGAAGAGACATGATCGATATATATGATGAACAGTTTGAATTTAGGCTTTTATTCACATTTAAACATTGATCAGCGAACATAAACAGAAGCTCAACCGAACCTGCTTGAGAACAAACTTCATTGGTTATTGCGGAAGCTCAAAAAGTGCTGCGTAACACACGAATGAATGAACCTTATTGGTTCTCTCATGTCAAGCGAACATGTTTGAGCTTCCGTTTACCAGATCTGATGTGTGTGTTGATTAATATTTATATGTGAATAAAAGCCTAAAATCTGTTCATTATATAAAGTTAGCTTGTCTCTTCAGACAATTTTGGACTAAACCACTCAATTCCTATGGATTCGTTTTATGATCTCTTTATGAACTTTTTGAAGCGTCAAAGAGGTAGTTGCGAAGTTGCAAACAATTCTAAAAAATGTATGACGGTTTCCACAAAAATTTCTGAAGGATTATGTGACAGTGAACACTGGAGTAATGACTGCTGATAATTCAGCTTTACCATCACAGGAATATATTACATTTTAAAATATATTAAAATCAAAAACAATTATTTTAAATTGGAATATATGTGTAAATATAATTATTTATTTATTTTCAGTGAATCTTGCCCCCAGTCCCCATATTAATACATAGTTCATAGGACGATTTAACATCCACCAGCCAAATGTCGGAAATTCAGTATCTTAGAAAGGACACCTATAGTAATAAAACCAAATCGAATACAGAATGTAATATTTGGTGAGTATCCTGAATCTAAATATGAAAAAGTAGTAGTGATGCTTTATCTCTAATCTGTACACTTCTTAAGATGAAAATTTGGCTAGATTGATTATCATCTCAGTTTACATTTTCAAATAACAGCCAAGGAATGCCAAAAGTCATATTATAGTCATATTATACAGCAGGATTTGTCTGTGAATAGTCAATCAGACCCAAATGAGATTAAGTTATTGCACTTTATTTACCAAGCAGAAGGAGAAATGTTGTTACCTCAATTTGGCTGCTAATCAAAGGTGTAAAGTTTGTTGAGTTATTTCTTTCTCTCCCCTCGGCTCTCAAGGTGCTCTCTTTGCTCTTGAAACAATTACACGGCAGTGAAGGCGAGATCAACGTGAAAGCAGGTGTAATTTGAATTCTCTGTGCAGACAGAGAGACAGGAAATGAAAGTGACAGGATCACAAGACACTGCTGCTTTGTTACGGATCTCAATTAGAGCCGATTGCAATTGGAGAATTTTAAGTATTGATCTTGAATGCGTACAACAAAGCTTTCTAAAAGAATCAGGCCAGCAACTGGAAAGTAATTTGGATGTGCTGGAATCTGGCTATTTGAAACCTAAATTCTATTTCCTCTGTTTCTCAAACAATGAAATGATCAAGATGCGGGTAACATTTTGAAGAAAAAAAAAATTTATTTTAGCTCTTGAATAAATGTTGATGTCAATAAGTGCAAAAATATGTAAAGTCCAAGGCAGCGGTATCAAAGGCTGTATTGTTGTTATTGTTGATTGTGGTTTTTCAGCACTTGACGAGAGCCTCATTTGAAAGTGTTTGCCTTCTCTCCATCTGGGTCAGCTGAAAGCAGGAGTAAGCCAGACAAACAGGACATCACAGGCAGGGTGAAAATAGATTATTGATCTGAGGCCAAGACTAAACTGTTCTGACAGCAACTCTCCTGTTTGTTTTACCACATCCACTTCTGCTGGTCTACTTACACTACAGGAAGCTCAACCCACCCCTAATAGATGGGCTCCTCTGAAGTTGCAAGGTGGTTGGTCGGGTACCAGCCCATCGAAATGTGATGTGTTGGTCAGGTACCAAGCCAGTTTGAGGTAAACATTTCAAAAGAGCTGGAACCACAGTCTGGTCAGCACTGGAGTGGAAAAATTAAGATATTTCAATTTGATTCAGCTGATGCTTGAAAATCAGATTCAAGATTAATTTTGTAGTCAAACTGAGTCTGTGAATCAAAATTCTGAATCTGAATTGCAGGTGCCTAAAGGGCCCTATTTTAACTATCTAAGCGCATGGTCTGAAGCGCATGGCGCAGGTGCACAAAAAACGGTCAGCGTGCCAGGCGCATTGTCCAAAAGGGTTGTACATAATATTTTAATGAGTCATGAATGTGTTTTGGGCATAACATGCAATAAACCAATCAGAGTCTCATCTCCCATTCCCTGTAAAAAACCATTTGCGCTTGCACCATGGCGGATTCGCTATTTACATGGCGGAATTTGGTAGGTAAACGCATAACAACATGTAAATAGGAAAATGTTGGCGTTATTTTGTCACTTACTGAGCAGTAGGCTAGCTGGAGCAGTTTACCTCCAGTCTTTGTGCTAAGCTAGGCTAGCGGTGGGTGCGTCAGACAGAGTTATGGCACGCACGGAGATAAAAATGGTATGTATACACTTATCTAACTCTGGGGCACACGGTGAATAAGCTAAAGTCCCAAAAAGTCGGCGTGTTCCTTTAAATAACACAAAAAATACTGCGCTATTGACTTTACTTTCAGTTGCCTCAAAATAACAACGTGCTAACAATGCGCCTGAACACACCTCGTTTTCAGACCAGCATACCCATGGGCGAACAGATGGGTGCAAGTGCATTTGCTATTGAAACAATTTGGCGCTGGATGTGAAAATAATAACTGCGTCAGGCTGAAACTAGCGAAAAACATTGTTCCGGGTGTATGATATTGCCCAAAGATTTCTACCTCCAGTGAAAAGTTTTCTACTTCTAGTGAAATGGGCAACAGGTATGTTTTAAAGCTGAGTAGATGTTTTGGAAAGTCTCATCATTATTCTTTGTCGAGGGAGGACTGCAGGTTTACACATCAGCTCGTCCACCGTTGGGGAATATTGGTGGTAATTAGAACGATGGACTGTAGGAGAGAGATCTGTAGCCTCGTGGATAATCAGTACGGCTGGTGTGGGGATAGATAGATCCAGCAGCAGGTCTTCACCAACTTTAGCGCTAATGAGAACGCCAAGGAGACTGGTAGATCAAGGCTGACTTTCTTCCCGTCATCGTTAGACTAGTTAGTGGTGGAGAAGGAAATCCTGGAGATGAAATTCTCATGGTGTTTTAGCGCTGGCACGCTCACTGAATACATGTTTGAAACAAGCGATAGGAGAAAAAACCATCACGTAGGGACGGAACGCTGTGCCTTGACAGCATAATGGTGCTGAAGGGATGTTTAGTTCTAGCACATTCAGGGAGTGTGAGAGCTGTGAGTGTGTCAGGGAGTGGAATTGACAGCGGACATTTCGACATGCTTTTTAGGCTCTGCCTCCAAGCAGCTGAAAACCTAAATCACAGCGAATGCTCATGCCTGAATTTGTATTGCACATGAAATTTTGATGCTATTTATTTACCACATAGCATGTTCTTGGCTGATGTTGTATTAAAAATGTAATCAGAGGCTTTTAAAATCCATGTATTTTATGATTTGCCTGTCATTCAGTCTGAATGCATGCGGAGGAATACTAGATTTTATTTCCTCATGACCCAGCTTTAAAGAGGGGTTATCAGGACTTAAACACAGTTTTCACTTGTAAATTTTAATAACAATATTTATCACTCTCAGAGCAGCGTGCTATCACTTTTTTCATTAATGCTGGAAGAAAGAATAATCAAATACTACAGTGCTCATACCGGTGTTAATCAATGGATTAATTACACAAAACTTATCTCAAAGTCAAACAGCTTGGAAGAAAGAGATTTCATTGGCCGAGAGCAGCCTGGCTTCTCTTATGATGTCATTGCTGTGCTTTGCTAGCTACTAGGTCTGTTTTTTTTAAGAAAATTTAACTTTTATTTAGCAATAACACATTCAATAGATCAAAAGACATTAAAGACATTAAATCTGACATTAAAGACTTTTGAATTTTTACAAAAAATTATCAAATAAATTGACCTTACTATTCAACAAAGAATGCTAAAAAAATGGTTACACTTTATTTTAAGGTGACATAGTTACATTGTACTTACTCAAATAAGTACTGAGTAATATTAATTAACTACATGTAGAGTCTCAGGGTTAGAGTTTGGTTTGGGGTTAGTTTTTAATTATGCATAATTTACTGTTATTACTATAGTAAGTACATGTAGTAAAGTGTAACTGTCACATTCAAATAAAGTCTTACCAAAAATTGTTTATGAATTTTACAAAAATATCAAGCATCACAACTGCTTTCAACATTTTTAATAGTACTTTTTTATCACCAAATCAGCATATTATAGTGATTTCTGAAGGATCATGTGACACTGAAGACTGGAGCAATGATGCTGGAAATTCAGCTTTGCCAACACAAGAATGCCACACAAATAGAGAACCGAGGACTCGATTGATTTGAGTAGAGTTTGATGTTATACTAAGCAAACTACAATCTAATCCAATAAACATAAAAATACAAAGCACACACAAATATTGGCTCACATATTTTTGTATATTATCAGTCTTGAATGGCATATACATTTTTTTTTAATCAATTTTTCTTTTTATTGCCATCTTGAGTTTTTTTGTTCCCTCAGTAGGTTGCTCATCACATTGTAGTCTGAGATTCTGGAAAAGCAAATGAATCTTAGGAAGCAGCATACTTAAAGGGATAGTTTACCCAAAAATTATATTTGGAAGAATGTTGGTAGTCAATATGGTGCCCCACTATGGTAGTCAATGGCTGCCGAGATCTGTTTGGTTACAAACATTCTTCCAAATATCTTCCATAAATGATAACTTAATTTTCATATTTGGGTGAACTATCTCTTTAAGAGGCCTAACTTTTCGAACAGTTTTTGTGTGATTCTTTAAAATACTCCCTCTATACTCATTAAAAATAAAGGTTGTAAATAGGGGTTTTCGCAACAATGTCATAGAAGAACCATTTTAGGTTCCCCAAAGATCCTTTCAGTGAACATTTCTTAAAAGAGCCATTTTTTTCTTAGTGTGAAGAACATTTAAAAAACATTTTTCCACTGGAAAGAATCTTTTATGTAATGTAAAGTTTCCATGGATGTTAAAGGTTCTTCATGGAACCATGGATGCCAATAAAAACCTTTATTTTTAAGAGTGATAGGCTTTGAAAATGGATGGTGATGTTTCAGGAAGAGGCATTTCTCCACTGTCCTTTTGCTAAACCTGACATTATTACATTCCTTCCATTTGCATCCTTCACTTTTTCTTCTCTCCTGGTGAGCTTTTTTCTGTCCACTTTTAGAGCTTTTAGTGGCACTCGCCCTGCTTTTGAGTTTTGGTTCTTTTTGCAGGGACAGACACACACAGAAACACACAACAGCAATCTCCATGCACCACTGTCTGCCTCCAGAGGTCACACACAGTAGACTCTTTCAAAGTCATGCAGGAGATCTGCAGCAGTTCAAGTGTCATATCTGATTACCGACTGCTGTTTCTGTCGTTTGAAAACATAAGGGCTGGAGCCGCGGGCACTGATTTCTGCTTTTATTCAAAGTGCATTGGACGTTTACACCAGGAGGAAGCTTTGATATCCTAGCTCTGAATGTTCTGCCCGAGTCGTGAATAATTGATGAATGAGTTCCTGCACAGCGTACTCTAAGAGTCTTTCAGAATCTGACGCTTTTTCATCCTGCTACTTTGCTGAATGTGATCAGAGTTCTGTATACAACTTCTCAGTTAGAGATGGGGATGGATGGAGAGGGATGAAAAGATAGAGGGCCTGGGACACTCAAGCACTCATAGATTTGCCACATCTTGGGAATGAATGCTTGGGATCATGGCCCAAAATGAATTCTCATCAAATGCCAAATTAAGTCAAAGGTTAAACAACACTAGATGGAAATTAGGAACAGTCACAAAATGTTGATGTATAAGTCACAAACTGCACACATATGTGTGTAATATACACATCAAACCATTCAAAAGTTTGGGGTCGCTAGGTTTTTTAAAATAAGTATCTTATGCTCACCAAAGCTGCATTAATTTGATCAAAAATACAGTTTTATATTTAATATATATTTTATGTCAAAGCCAAATTTTGTGCTGCTTGCCATGATAATTTTTTTCAAGATTCTTTGATGAATAGGAAGTTCAGCATGTATTTGAAATATAAATCTTTTTTTAACATTATACATTTCTTTACTGTCATTTTTGATCAATTTAATGCATCCCTGCTAAATAAAAGAGTTGTTCAAAGAAATAAATCTTACTGAATATAACTTTTATTTAATAGCCCAAACTACATATGGAAGCTTGTTTCCGCCACAGAATAAAAAAAAAAAAAAAAGCCAAATGTGACTTTTTATCTCACAATTCTGACTTTTTTCTTTTTTTCAGAATTGCGTGATATAAAGTCGCAATTGCAAGTTATAAAGTCGTGATTTTGAGTTTATATCTCGCAATGCTGGCTTTTTTTCTCACAATTGCAAATGTATATCTCGCAATTCTGACTTTATACACACAACTGCTAGATATAAAGTCAGAGTTGTGAGATATAAACTCTGAATTTTATGACTCTGACTTGCAATTCTGACTTTATAACTCGCAATTGCGACTTTTAAGTCAGAACTGCGAGATGTAAACTCACAATTGTGAGGAAAAAAAGTTGCAATTATCTTTTAAAATTTATTATTTTATGCCGTAAAACAACCTTTCATAACTACATATATATTGTGTGTGTTTTTAAATAATGCAGATCATAGTTTCATAGCCAGTAAATAGTCTCAGTTCACCCACTATTGTCAAAATGCTTATTTTAGATGTTGTTTGAGAGTATGCTAACTCATCATGTTTTCAAACACCACAGCATTTACTCATTCCGCATGTACTCATTGTGATGTATTTCTGAAATGAAACATTTCAGTGGGAAATAATTCAGGATACATTCATATCCATTGGAGTTGGGTTAAATTGTGACTGATGGACCATGATGCTATTGGTTAATATTAATTTTCCCTGCCTGCACAGCCTTGGTTACATCAGCAGAAAAAGTTGTTTCAGAGGCAGAGAAAGTTATTACATTTTGATGAAAGATTATGAAAACAAACATTTGTTTGTTTTTCCTGTAGAATAACATGCACTTGTGTACAATAAGCCCAGGGACTTTTATTAAGGAAGCAAGGGTCAGTCTTGATTTCACATCGTCTTTAATCGTTCCCGTATTGATTTATCCGAGCTGATTAGCTGCTGAGAGACTCATTGAGCTGTGGGAAGGAGAGAAGACCTTGTTGGTTCTTTCTTTTACTCAAAACACCTGCCTGGCCCACTTCTGCACTTCTCTGCTGAGATGCTGCTTTATTCGTATGTATCAGCACAATGCTAACCAAGATGAGAAACACCACGGTAGCATCACCGGGGCTAAATGTGTTATTATGTCAGATTTACAAATTCCTTTCTCTGGGGTATACAATGACCTACATAATTACAAACCATAGAAATAACAGAAATGGCCCAGTTCTTTCACTATACCTCCCCTATTTTTCCTCTTCCCTTTGTGTGTTTTTCCACTCCCTCAACAACGGTCCAGTGAATAATGAGTCTGTCGTCCCTGAGAGTGCTACAGCTCTGGAGGGGCGCTGCTAGATTGATCTTACACTTCAAATAATAGAATAAACATCTAATACACAGGTGGATCCATCGAGCAGCTCTCTCAGTAGGATATGGCCATATCTCATGTCCTCATGGTAATCTGAGGACTTTATCCGAGGAGAAGGGTGCGTGCAGTGTCATTTTTTGCTGTCTCTCTCCATCTATATCTGTGGCTTGAGCTTTCAATACATTCTTAATGTGTTGTCACATGAGAATTGTCAGAAGGCATATCAATATAATGATGTAAATGAGCTTCTGAGACAATCATACAGTAGGTCTCATTGACAATTTATTTAACATTTACTTAAACATTGTGAATGAGATTTGTCCAGCTCTTTTTGTTGCATTTGGAGACATTTCAGAGTGTAACGTGAAATCGGGAATATCTGTTTAATAATGGCCTACATACAGTAATGAGGATTTTGAATAGTAAATCCCATGAATTGAAGGTCCACTATGAATGTGATTCGAACTATTTTCAACTCCAAATGCCCTTCTGAAACTTTTACCGGCACAATTGCAGATGAAGACGATTTCCGTCGGAGAAGAATCTTGTCCTCTACTGTCGGGCATCATGTGAATATCTCATGTTAAGCATCTCTGTTGAAAAGAGGACTGCTACCCTCTCTCATTTTAAAGAGCAGGCTCCATGGGTCAATGAGTCATATCGATCACTCAAGGTTTTTGGCTGGACCAGTGGCTTAGCAAGAAATTGACCTTTATTGTTCAGCCAGACAGGAAGAATAACGGCGGGCCTCGTAACGGCTGAGCCCAGCAACTCTGCGGCTGTAAAAAGTAGATATGGGCAGGAGTAGACATCTGAAACATGCTATCCTCCCAGGGCAAGCTCACATCGCTTCTTATCTGTGCAGATAGCAGAGAAAAACAAGCTCTTCTACAAACCTGCAGTTAAATATATGAGTCTGAGGTTTAAACCACATATATCAGTCTCTTGAATGTCACTAGACTCTCTCTATTTTAGTTTTTCCTCTCTGTTCCAAGTTCATTCATCTATATTATCACAGCAAATAATGGTATATTTTCATTACCATATCAGTAGCAAACTATTGTTATAATAAAGAGCAGTTTGAGATGAATTATTAGAGAATGAACGTTAACACTGCCAGCATTGTCTGAATGGTGAGGTGGCTAGTGGGTGTTCCCACTACTGGTTGCTTAGTAACATTTATGAATGATGTTCATGGATGTTATTCCATGTTGTAAACACAGTTTTCTTGTCGCTAAAAACAAAACATTTTGGAGGGAAAAGACTAGATATGAATAAAATCAGTATAAAATGCTTAGTATTAAAGATGAACGTGAAACAGCGAGCTCTTTGCCATCACGGCTAATTATCGGCAGCAAAAGCGCAAGCACCGGTCTATCTTGGTTCACGAAACCATTTACGCTCGGAGTCAGCTCGGTGAGTACCCCTGTATGTACACATGAGACATAATTTACATTATAGGAAAGTTTCTGACCTCTAAAATAACTTTTCCTCCATCACGCTGCTGACACGCCACTACAGGATGATGTGACTCCAGTGACACTCCTATTGGTCCCCCATTGCCTTATTTTTGCAAAGCAAACTTAAAGGGAAAACTTAAGTTAATTTATTAATCAGCTAAAAGTAAAGAAAGCTAACTCCTCCCAAGTAAATTAAGTAATAGATATCAAGTTAGTTTAATGCCAATTCTAGTTAACATACTCTAGAATATTTACTAATCTTACTTAAGATTTAATAGTAAGATTACTTGAGTAATTCCATTTAACTAACAGTGTTATATTATGTTCTGCAAACATCTTAAATACTATTATTCTCAACATAGTTTTAATCTGTCATTTTCAGCTATGGCGACTTAAAAACCTATGTGCAATCGGTTTCCACATTTTCTTCAAGTAAAGTGAACGTATTTTTAGCAGTTCAACTAGAATTGAATGTACTTAACACTCCATTAAGTAAGCTTAATTACATCAAGTTGTTCTTACTTGAATGCATTGTGGCATGAATAAATTAATTGCTTTGTTTTCACTATTTTTGGCTTTATTTTACTATTTGTCTTTTGTCAGTATAACCCCAATAGCGACAGAAAATAAAATTGTAATGGTCTTAAGTAAAAAATAATAATAATAATTTAAAAAAAAAACGTATTTCCATTGTTGTGTTTTGCATGCTGAATGTTGAAGTCTGTGTGTGACTCAAGCATGGTCAGTTGCAAGATATTGTCACAAATATAGACAAATTATATCAACCCAATTAAAAGTTTATGTGATAAGTGTTAGCAATAAAATGTTAAAAGATCTTTATTTGACATGAAATAGTTATGTTGTATATCATTAATTTACATACTATATATATATATATATATATATATATATATATATATATATATATATATATATATATATATATATATATATATATATATATATATATATATATATATATATATATATATTCCCTTCCTTTGAAATCAAATCACTGTGATTTCTTGTTGCATCGCTGAATCAATAGGAAGAGAAATACAATAATATAAATTAAGTTCCAAGTGGCCAACCAAAGGGAACACTGATCACCATAATGGTGAGAAATTTTAGGAAATCAACATGAATTTATGAAGTCAACTTATGTGACGTTCTCCCAAAATTTTTAGTTGTATTGTCAATAACATTCAAGATGACTGGAAAATGAGTGAATGCAACTAAGGAGAACGATGACTGCAGAAGTGGAGGAAATTAGTGAAAAGTCTATTAAGAATTGCCCCGCCTCAAAAACATTTTTCCCTGCCTGTTTTTTATTAATGTTTTTTCTGTTAATGTATACTTGGGTTTTCTGAGTAATGAAGGCATAACTATTTAAATAGTTCAGATTACTAAACTGTTTCAACAAATTATTGGACATTAAGTAAAGTTAACTAAAAAGTCTTAGTAAGAACAACTGTTGGATTTTACAGTGTAAGTCACTCTTCATTTGAATAAAGTTAAACATATCTCACGTCTACATCCAGTCGCCAACAATCACTGTCGCTCGTGTCGCTGGAAATCGCCAGCTCTCTATTGAAATGAATGGGATCATGGTGCTTTGTCGCTGCGTGTTGCTGGCAGTGTGAACGCACCCTCATTCACAGAGAAGGTGAAGATTTCCCTGCTGGAGGGGGGAAAAAATATTTTAAACCAGGCTAAGGTGGTTAGCTGGTGTCTCAATCAGGCCAAGCTAGTTAGGCTCATCTGTTTTGCTGTTATGGTTGGTAGACCAAAATAAATTAAGCCTGATAGACCAACTAAGACTAGCACAACATCGGAGGCCGCTTTTCTTTTTGTCCCCTTTACTTTCTTGTTTCTTTTCCTTTTTTAGTTGAGTTTCTTTTCGTTCCTCTAATAAAATAAAAGTTAAATAATTTTCCATCCTTTGGGGATCAGACAGATTGGCGGTTTTGCATACTGTCAAATTGAAGGTGTGTCTGTGAAATGTTATTGATTAGCATTTATGAATGTCTTCATATTTTATGCATTCAGTCAGGAAATGCAGTTTCATCTCAGTTTTATTTGTATAAATGTGTTTTTCTTGTGGCCGCCATTATTTTTTGGGCTCATTTTTGAGTAATTTGTATTTGGTTTCCGGCTTTTTATCAGTCGCAGTGGATTTGTATCTTGCTATAGCATGCTGAATTTTTAACACCAGATGACAACACATTGTACTCTTTTACACAGTTTTTAGTATCCCAAAAAGTGATTTTACCATATTACCATTTCATGTAATTTCATTATAGCTGGTGTTAGTTGGTGTGCTTTAATCCCATTAGTATTTTGAAAAAGAATATTGGGGTGAATTAATGTTCCAGATTTTTTTTTTTTTTAAAAAGCAAGGTCAACTAATTTTATTAGTGTCATAATTAAACTTAAATGACAGGGCTCATGTAGGTCCTTCATGGTGGGCTAGTCTCTCTCTCTCTCTCTCTCTCTCTCTCTCTCTCTCTCTCTCTCTCTCTCTCTCTTTCTTGAGAGAAACGGATGAAGATTGATGGCAGGCAATAGACATGGCAAGTATTGATTCATCTGGTCCATCTCATTGGAAAGAGAGATTTTCTCTTTCTGAACGGAGCACACATACACAACAAAATAGGGCAAGATCACCACCGTCTTCTTTGTTTTGTTGTCTGCTTATCTGTAGGATTTGAGTGCAGGTAAGGATTCATTGAAAACCAGCAGAACAAAGCATATACTGTAAAGCACTGAAAGTATTTCTACGACTGAGACAGTTTTACCTCTCCAGTGTTTGTACTTCTGTTTCTGTTTGAGTCCCAGAGCGCTGTAAGGAAAAAGCATGTCTGTGTTGACTAGAATCGAACTTTGAACACACTCCATTATTTAGCAGCATTTGAACACATGTGACCTTGAGACGGAGCCCATCTGAGAGGAATGATCGTGTGAGCTTCACAGTGCTACGTCTCCACCGGATGACACAAGCCACATCAAACATTCCCCTCAGGCCAGACTCTGCAGCTCTCTGTCAGTTAAAGCCTTCATTTACATGACCTTGCTTAGAGTGGAGGTCACGGATATGTCGCATCTCCTGTGCTCATTCTCCAATTTCTTCCTCTCTGCTATATGTGCAGTGAATGCAAATCAGTGATCTTTATTAATCACAATTAGGCAGGTGAGGTGGATTTCTCATTCAGAACTCTTTCAGTCGTGAATGGGGTTTTTCAGTTAGGCTTCACTAGGTCTTTTTCAAAAGTACTTATTGCATTAACCCAGAACCTTGTTAACAAAATTTTATTCCATGCGGACTGATGAAAATACAATATTTGAGAAAATTTCAATACATGCTTGTACTACAAAACAATTAATGATTGCCATTCATGTTTTTGGAATTTAAATTGTAATTAAAATGGTGTTGAAAAAAAGAATACAGTTAAAACAGTATTATTGTGAAATATTATTACAATTTAAAATAACTATTTTCTATTTGAATATATTTTAAAATGTTATTTGTTCCTTTCATGCAAAGCTGAATTTTCAGCATCATTGCTCCAGTCTTCAGTGTCACAGGATCCTTCATAAATTTTATACATTTCTTATTATTATTATCAATATTGAAACCGTTGTCCAAAACTTATGAGCAGTAGTGTATATAATCATTATATATATATATATATATATAAAACATCTAATAATACCGTTCTAATAAAACTATTTTACAGTTCATTTGTTTTTAGTTGTTTATTAATTATCTTTATACCATTATCTTATCATTTTAATACCATTATCTGAGCATTTTATGCCTTAGGCTTTTTTCTTTTCTTTTTTCTTCTTTTTCTCTGTTGCATTTTCTTCTTTTTTTTCTCTCTCTCTGGACTGGAAATGTTGATAATTATTATCTTTGTAGTCCTCATGTATAATTTATTGGCACTTAAAGTGAGGTGCATGCATTTAAACCTACAGGGAGTGATGGTCCTGCTGTGTCTCTCACTATAGTGCATTTCTGTGTATCTCTCCCTCGACTAAAAAACACAGACTAATTGCGTCCACTCTGATAGCTTAGGTAATGTTGACAGTACATAAATCCTGCCACCAAAACAATGTCATTTATAATCTGATTTGGCATGTTGTTGTTTTTTTTGCTGCACAGCTACTAACTCACCCCTCTGTCTTTGCATCCCCTGACAATTTAGTTTTTCCATCATTTCTAGACCTTTGTTGTAAATATTTCCCAGCAACCTCCAGTCCACGGAAGCCCTGAGGCAAGGTGATTTTTTATTTATTACAAAATTGAGCAAAGTAATAAATAAAAAATAAGTTAAAAAAAATTTAGTTGTGATCAACTCAAAACCACGATCACATGAACAAAGACAGCAAAACTACTTCCTGTCTGTACATTTAGCTAGCATCCTTTCAAAGCGATTCCATTTGCTTTCATTTTGGACAACCCTAAGAAAAGCGCATACTTCCCATTGTGTCTCTTAAGGGCGCAAAAATGCCATTTAGAATGCCATGACACAAAGCGGTGACCTGCATCTTGAGTCGGACAGTCTCAGCAGCCTGCGTACCCTCTCTCACACACATGACAGCGATTTCATTTAAACGACTTCATCTGCGTGTCTGCTGTAGAAACTCATCCCTGCCCTTGTCTCACCCGCGAGAGAGACTGAGATTACAGCAAGATATAGAGAGAGACAGCGACTTTCCCTCTCAGGCCCGCTTGTTATCCCACTGTGGACTTTTCCGTACGGAAGCACACCATTAGCTGCAGCACATGTGGTGTGGTATGACAGGTGTCAGGGAAGCAGCCTGACATCGCCTCGGCTCGTCCGTCCATCCATCACATGGAGAAGAGGAGGAGGGAGTGATGCGATTTTCATGTTCAGACTCAGGCTGCGGCACGAGTGAAATGGAGGGTTGCGGCTGTTTTCTAGCCCGTCGGCCATCAAGACTTATTAATGGCGTTTTTGGCACTAACAGATTAGAGCATCAATGCAAATCATTCTAATTTGAATATTAAATGGAGGAGGGGAGTTAGCGAGCTGTGTGTTATAAAGTGCACGAGCGAAAGACAAATAGAGAGAGGGAGAGTTGACACTGATTCCCTTGCCAGCTCCTTTTGCTGAATACCAAGCACTCTCTCAATAATTCATTAGGCAGCCATGGAGCCATAAACGAAGCAGTTATCGCTGGCATTGGGACAAGTGCCGTCCCTTTCTCAAAGACTGCATGTTATCTATCATTCAACATTACTTTACAGTACTGTTAGAGAACACTTTCCCTTTAGTGTGTGTTTGCGAGCGTGTTTAATCTCGGCCTTAAGCGCTAAACAAACAAATATTTCGTTCACACGCAGTCTAACTGTCATTCATTCATCGATTTACCAGTTCCCCCACTTCTTGCGCCGAGTTCTTATGGGCTAATTGCCCCACATCTGTTAGAGGTGTGCTCTCGATCATAGCCCATCAAGGGCAGCCAACATCAATCTCTTTAGACGTGAAACTAGGTTTAGACATCCCAGCCTTAATCAATCAGAGAGCTGGCCAACATAGACTGACTGTCTACAGGAATCACACACACACACACACACTCACACAGTTTCTCCCTCGCTCAGCAGTGTTGTAAAGCTCCTGGGTATTTTACAGAGATTAAACAGTAAGTAGCCTCAGGTGCACGTTGGCTCTAAAGGGCTGTTGAGTGGCTCCCGCCGTAGCAGGGGGGCCACAGGGTCAGTCCTGCCCGGAGCCCAGAACCCTCGTGGTGTAGGACGGCATGCCAGGTCTGTTCTAAAGCTCTCGTAGGGTGTTGGTGGTGCGAGTGTCATCTTGGAGTATTTGTTTCCTCTACAGTATAGCCATGAGCGACAGAGTGTTTGCTATGAAAAATGCTCTTTACTCAAAATGAGAAGCACTTAATGAGGTGCAAGTGGAAAATCTGTGCATTTTGGAGGTGTGTTGTGTGTGTGTGTGTGCGCACACCATATGTGCTCTAGAAATCATCTTCCTTAAAGTCATTAACCTGTCTGGCCTACAGGGAAATACAGTAGTCTCGTAATATGTGCTCTGCTGCTTGCCCAGATATCTGTTACACAGAGTCAGATGTGGGATATTCCTACTTTATATCTCATGTACGAGGCTCAGATTATGATGTATCAAGCAATTCAATGACTCTGCAATTGGGTATTACCAGTATTTATGGTCTTATAATGTTTTAGTTTTAGAAATTATATGTATAAATACATTAAAATACATAAAAATATGCATAAATGTGTGTATGGATGGATGGATGGATGGATGGATGGGTGGATGGGTGGAAGGGATGGATGGATAAATGGATAGATGGTTAGATAGTTCGATAGACAGACAGACAAGAATGTCTAGTGTTGCAGCATAGTGTTGCTATTCTCATGCTGAATGCCTTTATAGAACAAGAGAAAACATGAGATATACAGCGAAGCTTACAGATAAAGCTTAGATGAAGCCTTTCCATCTTCACCTTGCAGTCCTATACTATAGTCTGATTGTGTGAGATCTGTCAGTTGGCTTAAGGCTTTTCTTGTCAAAGTAAAGCACCTCTAACAAAAGACTTTTATTTCTGACTCTTTGTATTAGCCGAAATTGGCCGCTCTGTTCGGTTGTCTTTGTTAGCAAAGCACTGTCAGGAAATGGATGTGTTTGTGACAGTTTTGTGTGCAGTGTCTGTGTGAGCTTTGTGAGTTATTGTGATCCCGCTCTATGTCTGTGGTGGCTGGAAGCCAATCAGGCTTTGCTGTTCCATCTCTGCTGGCGATCGATAGGTCACACGTCTTATTAGACCCCGTCACTCATTGGCCGTGCTTGGCTTCTGCGCTCAGTTTTTCTTTGCTTGCTTCAATCTCCCCACAATTTAGATGAACTCTGGCCTTTCCTCCTCCCTCGACCGCCCATCACTCTATCATTCATGATACGCCCTCCTACCAACACCCCACCGGGCTAAAGCACTGATCCAGTTTTTCTTCTCCTGTTCTTTTGCTAAGTTCACATCATTATCATATCATCTCTTCATTCTTTGTGTTTTCATTCATTCTCCCTAGCTGTACATGTGCCTGCGGGTTTAGTTGTCACTGATTGTAACGTGTGTGTGTGTGTCCTCTAAGACTGACAAGCAGTCTTAAAATCCTATCATGCCGTGTTTGAAGGAGAACGGAAAGGCCAGGCATGCTTTAGTCTGTTCTGGTTTTCCATGTTTTCCCAGTTTCTGTCATCTTGGAGATGGAAATGTGTTTGCTCTTAAGTGTTTTTCTAAACCCTAAACAAAATTGGATTAGAATTCAGTAGAAAATAGGGGGAAAAAATGGGTTAGATGTCGTTGTTTGTGTCTTTGGTGCTGTCAGACTGAATAATTGATGCCGAGGTTCAGGAAGAGAGAGATGATGATCTAACAGGTGCTGGAAGATCAAACCAAATACTCCGGATTATAGGTTACAGGATTATTTATGATGAGGTTCTGCTGTATATAGTTATTGCATTAGGTTTTGTAAAATAGCAACAAATGCTATTTTTTGCAGCAATTATTGTAAAACTATACAATAAGGTTCAGTCAGTTAATGCATTAGGATTCACGAACTAAGAATGAATAATACATTCAGAGTATTTATTATTCAAGGTCAATGTTAATTTTCACAAATAGACTTTTAACATGTCGTTTTGTAATTAACATGAATCCATTATGTACAAAATTAATCAACAATGAACAATTGTTTGATAATAAATTACATTACATGTACATTAATTAATGTTGTAAAAATTGTAATGTATAAAATAGTTGTTTACTATTAACTGATGTTAACAAGCACATTAATTAATATTGTTGATCATGTTTGTTTATAATGCATTAAATAATGTTAATGTATAAAGTAAAGAGATCATTTTTATACACTAACCAAGATTAATACATGCTCTAAAAGTATTGTCGCTTGTACATGTAGTACATGTTAAATATTGGGTTAACACACCTCATCGTAAAGTAATACTTTATAAATGTATCTGCTTGTCTTGTCTTGCACTTTTTTCAACCCAGTCATTTTGTACTGTTGAATATGAATGTGAAACTTATGGAGACATTTAAATATTTAAATATAACTGCTGTAATATTTCAGACTGAGATGGAGTCACTCGGGAGCTTTCAATAAGAAACAACATTAACTATGTGTCATTTTATCGAGGTTCATAAACAAATAGGGAGTTTTTCCTTATTTCTGTAATCTGAAGGGAGTTTTTACCGACTTTAACTGAGTGGAAGTTATTCTCGTTCTCTTCAGCGCTCCCTGTACTCCTGTCAACTTCCTTTTTTCCTCCAGAATGTGGGTTTTTAGGATGTGGTGGGATTTAGCAAGGGGACTGGGAGAATTTGACGGACATTGTCGCCGTGATTGAATTTGAATTTCTCCCCAAAATACATGACAGACACATGGGGTGCGGCGGTCCGCTGAGTCCCCCCGTCTCCTGCGGGACACGTGTGCTGGTTTCCATGCAAGGACGATATCAATGGTATCGCCAAACATGATGTAATGACACAGTTGCAGAGAAGATGTTCCAACTTTTTTGTCTGTTTGACCCCTTAACCCTCTATTACATATTATGTTCTAACCATGAAATATTTTTTTCAAACAAGTTTTTATTACATAAAATAGCTTCAATCATACAAACCAAATAATATTTTAGATTTTTTTTGGGGGGGGGGGGGAGTTGGGGTACTTAGGGAAACGTTGCCATATGGCCATATGGCAACACTGTACCACAATGGAAAATGGTCAAAAAAAAATAGTTTTTATATAAAATTATGATTTTCTTTTCTATTTAAATGCACATTTCTTTTAGAAAATGATAGATTTACTTGGGACCCAAAAACCAAAAATAAGTAGATCCCTATAATTTAATCCCTATCGTTTCCTATAATTTGGCTAACTCATCCTCACTCTTATCACAAGACAAAGTTGATTTGTGATTAAAAATATCTAATTTACTTATCAAAGATGCAGCTAAAAAATCTCCCTCGAGAAGAGATGTTTAGAAATGAGGTTAATAGAGCAATTTCTGGAGCACTTCAACAGGTGTCTTCAGTTTGAGGGTGACAGGGGGAAAGAGAGTTTTGGAGGGACATTCAAATGTCATTTTACTTTAAAAGAGCACATCATTGGCTACCTTAAGGCCTGCCCTTTTAATTCCCATAGTGCAATTTATTGCATTTTATTCTGAATAACAAGGAAATTAGTAAAAAAATGTTGCCATATGGCAATGCTGTACCATAAAGGGTTAAACATGAGCACCACAGCTAGAACACATTGACTACCACTAGTCCAACTTTTCAACCTCGTCTTTTAATAATGATATTAAACATATAACCATAGACAACCTCAAGCAGGTGTCGTCAAACATCGGCATCCTTGCCAGCCTAGCAAGCCATGCGACCAGCCGTTCATTACCTGGATCGGCCCTGCCATCTCTTTGAGAACAGGAAGTGCAAGCCGTCCTCAAACTCATGTAGACTGTGAACACAATGACCTCGTCCTCGTCTGCCTGATTAGAGAGAGGGAATACGGTGCCTCTCACCATTTCTTCCGAGCATTATTGTTGTCTCTATCTCTTCTCTCTATAACGATGTGGTGTAGCTGTGGCTGGGGGTTTTAATTAAAGTGCCACCGCTGGTGAGGGCATATCACGTCTCATCTCATCAGCACTGCAGTCTTGCACCTCTCAATGTCACCCAACTCTCTCACACACTCGCACACACCGCCAATGTGTTTGTATTTGTGCGTGAGTGCTTAAGAGTATTCGTTAACGAAAACATTTCTGTCGAATTATGTCATGCCAATTTCATCTGGACTTATATTGTGTGCAGCTGCACCTGCTGGTGCTCTAAGTGGAAAGTAGGGCCTTGTAATTGCATAGAGTTTTTTTTAGCATCTTGCAATCATGCAAATGTATATTATGTTCTGGGAACACTTTAAAAGTGCTTTAATTAATAAGTAAACAAATGATTAGCTGATCAGTTTTTGAATATTCAAAAATTAATTAAAAAAATAATGAAAATGTTAATCAAAATGAATGAAATTAAATGTAATTTAAATGTACATTATTTGATTATCTATTAAACAGGTTCATTGTCAACAGTTTTAGATTTTTTCATATTTTTTTCACCAAACAGTTATAATTAAGTTATAGTTTTTTATAGATGTTTTATTTTAGTATTATTTATATACTATGGTTGTAACATATTATCAGTTATGTGTGTCATTTAGTCTCGTTTTACATGGACTTTTAGTTTGTATATTATATGATTAGTTATGTCAGTTCAGCTGTGTATTATTAATTAACCTTATTTGCCTTAGTACTGAAAGGGATAGTTCACCCAAAAATGAAAATTCTGTCATAATTTACTCATCCTTAAGTTGAATGAAATGTATTTGTTCTGCTGAACACAAAATAAGATATTTTTAGGAATGTTGGTAACAGTTTATGGGCTTCCATATTTTGTTTTCCCTACTATGAAAGTCAATGGGGAGAAAATTCATACAGTTTTGGAACAGCTTGAGGGTGAGTAAATGAGGACAGAATTTTCATTTTTGGGTGAACTATCCCTTTAAGTTCCTGCGTTTTCAGTGTTAATTGTCCGGTCTCGTCTATGTAAGTTGCATTTTCCCTGATGCCTTCGATTCATTTACCTTGTGGATTATTAATAAACACTGCGGCTGTGTCCGAAATCGCCTCTATATACACTATTTGAGGGGACGGCCATTTGTAGTGGTGTCCGAAACCATAGTGGACATTATCGAGTGCACTCATTTAATTCCACAATGCACTACAATAACGAGTGTACAACTGACGTACGTTCAAAAGCTAGAGAATACCCATAATGCACTGTGAGAGTTGGTCTGCGAATGAATTCCCACATCTGACTAGAAGATGGGATCCACAGCTTTTCCAAACCGCTGATCCAATGTGGCTACAGCGTAATATACAGGTATAAATTCATTTTCAATTGATTATTAAATTGTTTAATTGCGTTTTATACATGCTAGTTTCCAAGAGAGTTCAAGATAAATCTTTTCATTTACTGGAGCTGCAAGTTTGCCAAGTTGGAAATGATTATTAAACAGCAAGCACAAACTATGCAAAAGCGGCAGCCCTTCCCCTCAGTGTCCGAATTCACTCACATGTTTTCATTCACTCCGTCAAGTCGACTATATTAATGGAGCAATGTAGGGAATAGTGAATGAGGGTTTAGGGGGCGATTTCAAACAGAGCATGTGTTTATACCTTATCTTCCTCATTGTGTGTCTTCCTGCAACACAGCGTGACAATAGTTATAGTCTGTACCAATGTTCCCTCTAAGCTGTAAAAAATTTAAAAAAGCAAAAATGCATAAATAAATACATAAATAAATATACAAATAAATGTAAAAATACAAAAATAAATGAGATATTTTATTTCCTTTTTTATGTATAATTGCATTTTTTCCCACATTTATTTATTTATTTCCACATTTATGTATATATGTATTTATGTCTACATTTATTTATTTCCACATTTATTTATTTCCACATTTATTTCTACATTTCTTTGTCTGTATGCTAATGAGGGGGGCGTGTTTTACCTCAGACATAGCAGTCGAGCTCAGAGTGGCAGTACTGAAGCTTTGAGGCCACAGCAACACCTTGTGGTGTGACCAAACGAAACACAAGCCTTTGCAAAAAGTTGCACAAGGAATAAATGACTTAGAGATGGGCAATATATCCAAAATCTTATATCACAGTTTTAAGTAATTTAATATCACCTTAACTGTATGTAGGATTACCACACATACTCTTTATTCCGAACATGGCTGTAAAACAACGTCTGGTCGGGATTTCTAAAATGTCTTGGCACACATGAACAGAAACCGCATCTTCAACAGATCTGATAACAGATACTTTGGCATGGAAGCATGTGAAATTATACACTATTAATCACATTTAATGTAAAAATTACATTATCTAATTTTTAATATTCTAATATTCATCTAATATTTACTTTTATTTACTTTTTTTTTTTTAAAACAATACTGTTCCAAGTATCTAGAATGGAGCATTCCTATTCAAAAAGCCAAAGCATGTTCTGCATTTTTAGTAATTTTAGTAACCTCAAGAAAAGTTGCGTTAAACTTCATCTTTAATATCCCTAATCACATATTCACAATCATAACTACTAAATAATAACACAGTGTTGCAAAGATAATTACTGGTTTAAAACAGTATTTGTCATTGATTGGACAAAGACATTGCCCCGCCCCCAGTTCACACCATTGGACGATGTTGCTGTGTCAAATAGAATTTAAAATATCAATGTTCTGATAGTTCAGAGTCAGAGTGTTCCAGCGTTTCAGGGAAAGCAGCTTACTTTTAGACATGTCTGCGCATCAAAATAAGATAAAAGAAAGTATTTAAAAATTATGCACTTAGGCTTGCAGTTCAATTCGTGTGTTAACAGCTCAATGGGGTTTAAAATCTCCTCATTTCCTCGGCATACATAATCACTCATGTATGGCAAATAGATTGTATAAAGGTAGACTCATTCTCGCTCATGGTGCAGTGAGAAGGGCCGTGCTAACCCAAACAAAGCTGGAAGCGGTGGGCCTCGCTGAAGAACTAAACAGATGATGGATGGGACAAGCTGTGAAAGCAATGGGCTCTCGCGTGTCTCTGGCGGTTTGTAATTGCAGGAGAAAAAGGATGCTCAGCAGCCCATAGTATCGCCCTAATGGGATTATTCCCCAGCCGTCCTCGTCAAGAGAGAAGGAGAGATAGAAAGAGAGAGAGAGAGAGGCAGTAATCCAATTCTCTTACTGTATGTCAGTAAGAATAACCCGCTGGTTTGTACACATACATACATTGCATACGCTTGGGAGAGTGCGTCATTTGCTGGAGTTGTTGCCTTTTCTGTGTATGCATGCATGCATTTGTTTCTGTCCTTTGCATGCATGTGTGCATCCATTTGTGTTTATGTTTTGTAGCATGTAGTCTTATGTAACATTACTTTCAACAGTAACAGTGCAGTATCATTATAAAAGCTGTGTTGTTGGTTAATATGGAAATAACTTATTACGTTACTTTTTTTTCTCACGGTCAGCTGACTGTCTCCTCCAGGTATATGGATGCACTATTCTTGACTTGAAGGTATATTTTATATTGATAGTGCAACACACTCTCAAAGGAAACGTCAGTCTAGTTTATCCTGCACCACCAAAATTTAACTTAGTAACAATTTTTAAAAATCACCCGTGCCGTATTCAGCTGGTATCATAGGATTCCATCACTTTACCCAGGACTAAACTTTAGAATGAAAGAATTCTCTCATCCTGTAATCATAAGGGTTTCATTTTTATTTTGATTGTTGTAGGACACAAAAGGAGTTTTCTAATATCTGAGCTGCAGCTCTAAAAGCGACATTTATAAAACCTTAATTTAACAATAACGAGTACAACTGGATTCCAGTGAAGCTCTTGAAATTGTTTTTGTTCACTAGCAGTTTATTAAAGTTTTTTAAAACATCCTTGGGTGAACTGAAAGAAAACTTTGCCACTGCATGACTACGCACATTCTAGGGGCAAATTCCAATCAGAAGTGAGCATCCCTATGCCCTACTCACTCCAAAGGGCAGGGCCCTTGAAGTGGGGACTTTGGAGGGAGCAGGGCACTTGTGTGTCATAATGGAGCCATTTTGAACGCACTTGGCAAAGGGATCGAAGGAAGACCATGTAATTTACTCATTAGCCTTACGTGGAATGTTACAACACTCTCAGAATTTTTAAAAAGTATACCTTTAGGGGTACAACATATTGTCACTGGGGCAATATCCTTAAAATTACATCTTTGTATGTTTTTTTTACCCTTAAAAGGTGCATATTAGTACCCTGCACGTCGATATAATGACGCCTAGGGGTACCTTTAGCGTCTTCATTGTGACGCGGAATGCATTTGACCATGCTTCAAATGTTGACGCCTTGGGAGTGAGAACGGGTTGTAATATTGGTTAAACAAACTACAATACTTAACATTTGTTCGATCCATCAGACTGCCGCATTCCCAGCATTGAGCATTATAACCAATCACACACGTTTCTGTTGAGCTTATGAATGCGATGGCCAATCAGAGGCATTCAAATTAGTCATCGCTGAAACAAAGAGTTTTGTTCAGTGCGGGGACTGGATTCTGACTGAAACTCGCTAATTCTCCCATTATAAACAAACAGATTCGATTTAAGAGATTCATGTCGCAGTGTAGTCAGCTTGTGTGATTTTAACTGGCCCCCTGACTGAGCCTGGTTTCTCCCAAGGTTTTTTTTCTCCACTCTGTCACCTGATGGAGTTTTGGTCCCTTGCCATAGTTGCCTTTTGGCTTGCTTAGTTGGGGACACTAAATATTCAACTATATTACTATATTATCTGCCTGCATTGACACCATTGTATGAGAATTGATCTGATCTGGACGATGACACCACTATTTTCTCCAGAGCCGCTGCACAGCTGAAAACATTTTGTTGCATTATTTTCCTGTTATCACTGTAAAGCTGCTTTGAAACAATCTGTGTTGTAAAAAGCACTATATAAATAAAGGTGACTTGACTTAAACTGGTGCTAGACCCAAGTTATGGACAGCTTCATGATCGGTCACATTCTGTTCTCCCTTCCTGTATACAGTTTATTCCAGTTAATATCATTTATTCATCATGCTGATAAGATTATGTGAAGTCTTCATTTTCTAATGTGTAAAAATCATTCAAATAATTCATAAATGATTCTTACATTGTGTAACCAGAATATGACGTGCAGTTTCCCAAATGCAGTTTCATTTTTATGTATTCTATTAATCAACATTAATAATCATTATTACAATATCAAGATAATTAATTGACAATAATGACCCTGTAATTAATTTTACATAAAAGACAACACAGGTAATCATAAAAATTGCACTTATGTAGGTAAAAAATGCCCCTGGAAATTGCAATATTTTTTCCTTAATGGAAAAAATATTGTCTGACCAAGGCATGCGGTAACGTCTGGCAGTTGCAGTTTGTACTTAGGTGTAAATTGCAGAAATGAAAAAATAAACGACTGTTTTTGGGGAATTCAAATAGGGACATTATCTTGCTGATGATTAATGGTTATTCAATGAGATTTATGGTAAATAGGAGGCAAAGCTGTTCTTAGTTACCAAATTTTGTATTCCAAAAGCTTGTCTCTGGCACTGCCACCTTGTAAAGTTACTGTCCGTGTTACTGGACACTTTTATTTACTTATTTAGCATTGCCTCCCACTGATGTATGTTAATATGTTGCTACACATTGGAGTTCTGAGGGTCAGACACAGTATGTTTAATGGAACATTACGTCATTAATATTTGCCTCAAAAGTCATGGAAATGTATTGAAAACCAATACATGTGTACGAACCCTGCTTGAAGTGAGCACTTCGTGAAGGGATTCAGTTGTTCACTTTCATTTGGAACGCCCCTACAAATTATGTCCCCTTTCCGAAGTGCCCTTCAAGGGTGCAAAAATGCCATTTGGAATTCACCCTAGAATTATACACTCCACCATGCATTATCATTGTATATTATGAATATTGGTGTGACATATTGCTTTATGGTCCTCGCTTGTAAGTCGCTTTGGATAAAAGTGTATGCTAAATGAATAAATGTATGTGTGTATATATATATATATATATATATTATATTGTATGAACATGTAATTTGGTTATTATAGTGTAAATTTATACTTTTGTGTATGCATTTTTCTTTGTGAATGTATGGGTGAGGTTACTTATGTATTTTTGAACAATAGGTTTATTGTATTAGTTGTACTTCATACATGATCAGTCATAATACAATAACTGCACTCAGCGGTTTGTTCTTCAGTAAGAGCCCCTCTAAGGAGCGTAAAGCTGCTTTATGAATTTTCATTGAATTCATATCAGCCTCATTTTGGCCATCATGCAGCAAGTATATTAAATATATTTGAATACACGCACAGCTTGAATGCACACGCCATGAATCAGAGATTTGCTTGAGCGTATTTGTGTGTGTTAAGTGTCTTAGAGCAGTCATTGGTTGCGATGGGAGTGCCTCTTCATTCCAGATGCCAAATCCCTTTAAGTGTGTCTGACAAAGAGCAAAATCTCTCACTGACTGTCTGTCCACTCTTTCTTCATGCCTTTCTTTCTATGAATATCCATCTCTCTCACTCTCTCTCCGTTAACAATGACTTTAAGCTATAAATCTCCTTTTGCTTTGATGGAAAACAGTCCATGTGAACGAGAAGATTCTTAAAATTCATTTAGGGTGATGCTGAAGGTAATACGGCATCGTTGACATTTATTTTGTTTTTATCCGTGCTTTACGACCAGAGATGACGGTATTTATTGTGATTTCTTTGATCGTGGTCTTCAATCTCTTTTTCTTTTTGTTTAAATTGTCTCTGTTTCAGGAAGAGAGAGACATAGAAGCTATGTGACTAAGGAATCCTTTATTCCTGTTGCAGCTTACAGATGGGTATTGCAGTGAGCGAGAAAGAGAGAGGACATGATAGAGACAGGGACAGAGAAGGTCTTCCACAGCCAAATGAAAGCTAATGAAGAGTGACAGCTTCTTTATAGACTTGCAACACAGATACAAATAGGATGAGAACATTTAGAGCAGCATCCTTTCCCTCTGTCCTCCATTACCCAGAAGCCATCTCTGCAGGTACGGGACCACAATTGGAATAGAGTCAAACCATCTTTTCTATAGTCAACTATATGACTATATGGGGTGGGGGGGGGAAGGCAACATTGAGGTCCCCATGAGGAAACAAGCTTATAAATCATACAGATTGAGTTTTTTTGAAAATGTAAAAATGCTGAAAGTTTTTTTGTGATGGGTAGATTTAGGGGTGTGTTTGGTGTAGGAGGATAGAATATACAGTTTGTACAGTATAAAAACCATTACCCCACTGAGTCCCCACAAAGATAGTGAACCAGACTTGTGTGTGTGTTTTACCTTAAAGATGTGATTTTCATCAGCAACTGTTGCTGATGAAAATCTGCATATTTACCATATTGGAAAGGTCACAATCTGCTCGTAAACACCTGACAGTGAATTAATTCTAATTAAAGCGGTGAAACTAGTTTTCACAAACAACGGATTAGACTGAAAATCCATCTAGCCCCAAACCAGTGTTTTTGTTAACTGAAACTATTAAAAATATGTTTCGTTAATTCAAATGAAGCTGAATTAATATATAAATATTAGATTAAAAACCTTAACAAAATGAAAAATGTTGTCTTGGAAAGTAACTGAAATAAAATAAGTTGAAGTACAAAAACTGATATAAAAATAATTTAAAGCTAAAATGACTAAAGCACATAACAAAATTACCAAAACAAACAAAAACCTAATTCAGAATGTCATTAAATACTATAATAGTATATAAATAATACAAAAATGACACTGCCAAAAACATAATATAATAGTATTTTATCAGCAGTTATCTTTTGCATATTTGTTTATTCCACTTTATATTATAAAGTAAGCTTGTTGTACATGACATAATAAATTAACTAATATACAAATGAGATGCATAAAAGAGTTCTTTATCTACACTATCTACATATCTAAGGTTTCTATATCATTATTGTATTAAATACATGTATTAAGTGCCATCCTTCTACTTAAAAATATAGTCCTTAAACTAAGATTAGCAGTCTGTGTGCTTCTATTGGTGCTGCACAGTGACACAATAGTGACTAGTCGTTTCGCTTTATATTGGCTATTATATTATGTGTTTTAGCATGGCTGGAATGGCGTATTGACCAGCATCCAGGGCCAAAACAATTTTATGAAAAATGTTTTATAAAGTAGAACGCAATACTTTCCAGATTATGTACCCTTTCAGTGAAATACTCAGCAACGCATGTGCGCTTCCTGGGAGGTGTATGGAAACCAAGAGTTTGACACAAAACCAGCACATTTCCATTGCTGCTGAGATACACACTAATCCAAAGAGCTTTGTGTTTTCTGAGGCGCAGGGGGTTATAGTTCATTAAGCCGTATGGGTCCTGAGAGAGACTCTGGCCCTCTCTCTGTAAAAGACGCCCGGGCTATTAACGCAGCAGAGGACAGGATGAGTTCTCCTCCATTAGCTTAGCATGGCTAATGACTCCCATTCATCCACTGTATGTAAAATAGAGCTCTTTTAGAGGCGGTGCGCGCCATCAAAACAGCTGGCAAGATATTAAGAGTGGAGCTGTGGAGTCAGGGCATGGGTGGATGCAAGTCTGGGTGAGTCACGGTTGGGAAATTGTTCACAATGAGAGGGGCTGCGGTTCACGGCGGGAGACCACGGCACAGAAACGTTGCTTTAGATCTCAGCAGAAAGGCAGTGAGTCAGTAAGCACAAAATATCCCTCAACCTGCGTAAAGGAGAAACAAGAAGCTCAGCAAGGAGAGCCAAGAGAGGGAGAGAGCAGAAAACGTTGAAGAAAGGGAAACCGAGAGAGATTAGCTCAGCTGTATTGTGTTCGGAATATCACTCTCCATACTGAGGGAGACAAAACATGAGGATCTGTGTCTTTCAAATCACATAAAGTCATGAATCCAGAGATACATTGCAGCCCTAAGAGTCGAGTCTATCTTTGTGTGTATGTGTGTGTCTTTTAAGAGGGTGTTTGAGCATTAACTTGTGTGCTAATTATGTGACCTTTCCTACAGTGCATGTCTTTTTTGTAAGGTGAGAAAAAGAGGGGGGGGAGTGCTGAAATAAGGCATTGAATCGGTGTGTGTGTTTTTCACAGTGTGTGCCTCGGTGTGAGAGGGAGCTGATATAGTGCTGATCAGGTTCCTACGATGGCGCCTGTACCTTGCAAGGATAGAAAACTGTACAGAGGACAAAAGCAGATGGAGAGGAAACAAGAAAGGAAAGCTGATGGAGGAGAGGACAGATGGGATGAAAGAGAAAGGGAAATGAAGGCTGAGAGAACCTGAAGAGGGGAAGATGGTGGATAGGAGGGTTATACGGTCTTTACTCCAGCAAAAAAAAAAAAAAAAAACTAAAATAGAATGTTTGCTTTACATCTTTTAATAATCAGGATATGGTGCGAGCCAGATTCAGACCGGCATCTTCTGCATGGCCCAGTATATTCAATTCAGATGTGTTTGTATAACAAGCAAGACACTGAGTGCTTCTATGGTGACCTTACTTTCATTAAAGTAATGAAAACTGAAATGAAAATTCATTTTGTAAAAGCATGTTATAGATATTTTTTATAAAACTTTTTTAAGACTTTTTTTATAAAAGTTTCATCCATGCATGTCATTTTTTAATTAATAATTTTTTTAATTTATTTTTTTTAAAGATCTGTCGCTACTTCAGTTTCATTGCGACTTTAAAATGGCCTAGGTTAGTTTGCTTAAGTGAGTATAGTCATTCACTAGTGGACTCTCCCTATGTGTCCCTGCATTGTTTACTTTATTAATTAGTGTTAAAATTTTTCGCAAGGCCCTGCGAGGTTAATTAACGTCAGTGTCGGCATGGTTCCTCTCAGCGTGTCCGCAGAGAGACCGGAGCTCGGCGCAGAACTGCTTCCTGCAGTCAGCCAGAGACAGGAGCGTCTGACGATAGCAGACATATATTCGGTGGCTGTTCATGTGTGTCTGTCTGTATATGTGTAGATAACACGTCTCTGTTCTGCTCTGATTGTCTCCCACGCAACCCATTCTCTCACACCAAAGTCCCATAAAGTGACCGAACTGAAAAAGAGGCTGTGGGTTGTTTGCGTATTCCGATGCTGCAGGCATACATTAGAGCCCCACAGATGACGTTGAGATGTCTGGCGGTATTGCTGTGACTGCTCTGCTTCCAAACACCCTGATTAAAGACACAGACGGTAGGACTGGGCCATAAGGCCGGCGTAATGAGAGAGCCAGATGCACGTTTTATGAACATTGTATAATCAAATGCAAAACTTAGACAATCTTTTTCTTGCATTAAAAATGTAAATGTAAAAAAAAAAAGTCTCTTTCATCACAATGTCCCAAACAATTTTCTGCTTGGCTCCCTTTCTGTGCAGAGCTGGGTGCTACACGATTGTGATTGCGTCCTTTACAGAGAGAGAGAGAGAGAGAGAGAGAGACGCAAAACAAGAGACGCATGGGAATACATCCACCTCTCCCATCCTCATGTCCATTCCCCTCATAATGCTATCAGTATTGACTGTCATTAGGAGCGGTATTAGAGTATTACGACTACTAATGTTGATGGAAGAGAGAAAGAGATTATGGAGAAATGTGAACATGATCTACATCAATATGACAGAGAAAAGGAAAGATGCAGACCAGCTGAAAGGAGAAATAAAAAGAAACAAGAACTGCGAAGAAAGTTATAAATTTTTCACAGGTGCATTGCAACTTTTTCTAACACCAGTTAGAAGCATATTTTTTTTCTTTTCAGACTTTGTTCTCTATTTTTTTCTGGTAGTGGTGTAGCGTGACCATACACTGATGGAACACACTTGCTAAACAGTCCTCATGTAGCATTGTAAAGTCCTAAATAATCCTCTCTCATATAAGAAAGTCTACTTTGTTGTAGTGAATGGGTTATTTTAGATGGTTCGTGGATGAACAGAAAAGGTATCCCTGCACTGTTTTGGATAGGTGAATAAAGATGTTTTTGTTGTATTTAGTTATTTTTCTGTTCAGTTTTGATACCCTAAACCTAATTGTTCATTCATTCAAAAGCACTCACACATTGTGTTTGTGCCAGCAAAATTACTGCTTACATTATATATTATATGATTGGATAGTTATAGATTTATTTTGAGTTTTTAGCTTGTAGTATAGATAACTTCTTCAAAACAGTAGCTTGACTATAGTTTAACTACTTCAAATGATGCTTAACTGAACAAGCTACAGTTTTGAATGTAGCTTCCTCAATGCTGGCAGCTGGTTATAGGTCTGCACAGACCTTGTTTACCTCAAAATCCTGTTTGTGTCTTCCTCAGCGTTTCATTTAAAAGCAGTTTATTAACTTTGAGTGTGTGTAGCTTTTGTCATCATAGTCGTGTGTGAAGGGTTGCGATTAAGTTGCTCGCAAACAAGTGAGCTCAATTTCAGCTTCATTTGTATTTGCCATCGTGTCAGACAGTAATTAGCATGTGCGCATCCCCCCATCCAATCCACTCTCCCACTGACTCACACAGCGTGATTGTCTATCAACGCTGAACTGCCCGTCCATTCCCTCCATTGAGCAGATGTGTTACCGAGCACATGAGGGAACCAGCCATGTTTATGTGAACTGGTCCAGGGCAGATGAAAGTCTATTACCGGAGCCTTGCTGGAAACACATCCCAGTGATGTCCTGACCGCTATCTGTCACTCCCAATTAAATCCAATGCCAACTAGAGAAACCTAGTCGTGCTTTTTGCAGATGGGAAATATGAAGATTATTCTATTCATAGCTTTAAATGTCCCAAAAACTCAGATAACTTTCATCTTGCTCTCTTTTCCTCTTTGTCCACCTATCTTCCGGACTTGCTATTCTCAGATTTCTCCCTAATCTTTCTCATTTTCAGTGGCAGTACTGTGGAAGTGGGGTCTGTTTTTGCAAACTGGCTTGGTCTGAACTGACTTTGCCGTATTGAGATGCAGCTCATAGTTTTATTATAAGACACTTTAAGGCAATCTGCATATTGCTGTGGTGTATACAGCTGAGCCAGAGTGGAGGACTATTCAAAGAAGAATCCATTTGTCACTGAATTAGCGTTAATTAGCAGAGTTTGGGCATTCTGTATCATAATTGGACACATTTTTCTATGTTTCCTCCAGCTGGGTGCTGGAATTCTGGCACATGGAGCGGAAGATGCAAGCAAAGGGGGCTGAGGTGGGAAGAGGAGGCGGTGAAGTGTACAGTATAAGTCCCTTTGTTGATTTAGCTGGAAGCAACTTTTGGCTGACTGCTCCCGCTGGCAGAGTTCTTGTTCTTTTATATAGAGTTATACGTATGCTTTGAGGTGCACAACGAAAAATTAAATGCAAGGAGACCGAGAACAAAAGGGGAAAGAGTAAAAGAGATGGGGCGTAAAACTCCTGTTCTGCAACGTGCAGCTGGATCATCAGTGCAACCTAATGAAGGTAGAGACATCCCACTGGTTTTATACTGCCAGCCTCGCACAAGGGAATGCCAATTAAGTGCCCCCTCCCTCCTCGGTACACACACGCATGCCCGAACACACTTACGCACAATGAAGGATGCAGAGATGTGGGCGCATGGAGGGAGATGTTTGGCAAGCCCTGGAAAGATGTCAAGATCCTGTCATTCCCTACCCTTGTGCACCGAGAGGCTGAGAAAGCTCTCTTTCTCCTCAGACCCTCCCTAGTTGAATATCATCATGTGAGTTGATTTGAAAAACAACTTCCTTCTCTGTTAGGATGACTCGCATTGGAGTCAATGTGAGGCTGAATGTGGTGCAGAAAGAGCATGACTGAACAGCAGGCAGCCTGGTCCACATTGCAGCTTATTCTGGCCAAGAAACGCCCACTTAGATAGAAAAGAGGGTGTCTGACTGACATAAGCGAACAATGTTAGAGGAGGGTTTGTTGTAGAGGAGAGGAGAACATATGTTTTTAGAGGAGGGTTTATCTGAAATAAGTGATACTAGGGGTGTTTTGATATACCGGTATTGATGATAACCATAATATTTCAAATGAATAGTACACATATAATAAAATGGCACGTAAATTATCCAGCTGCAGTATCTTGTTGACATCCCAATGTACAGTAGGTGGCAGTATTGCACCTTAACGCTGGACGCCACTATCATGAAACACATGTAGACAGCGTGAAGCTGCTACTGCCGCGTAAAAGCGTGTCGTCGGATATGACAGACGAGACACTCCAAGAAAGTTTTTTGGATTCCGCGAAAATGATTTGTTAATCAGCCCAGTCTGCAGGATTTGCCGATCAACAGTGAGCGCAAAAGTGGCCAATACTACCAACCTCTTTACCCAACTCCATTATATTGCAGATTTGGCCACTGTACAGAGAGTAATTTGCCATTATTTTGCTAGTCCAGAAACTGCAAATGTTACATTAACCTGTTAACTGCTGACACCTTTCTGTGTTTTATTATATTTACATCCCTCAGTGTGCATTATGGAGCGCTAAACTCTCACATGTAATCTCACATATAATTTATGTCATTCATACTCGACACCGGAGGGCGCCCTCGCACAGAAAGTCCTCAAGTGAAACTCATGAGTAATAAGTTCCAGGAAATCCCTAATATGTATAAAGAATGTGTCCCAATTAGGAGGCTGCATCCTTTGAAGGACTCTGACTTCGAAGGCCGCAAAGGTCGGGCTGAGCGTTGTTAAATGGGACAGTCTAGCTTACGGAGGACTGTTTTTGTCGCATACCAACCGTGACAGCTGCCGTTGATAAGTGACTGTTACGGTTGTACTACACTTTTTTGAAAGTTATGTTAAAGTGTCTGAAAACAAAACGGGGTTCATAAACTGTCTAAATATGTTCACCATGGTCCATTTCTCTATATAAGAGTATAAACTATATATAATCGTGTCTTAGTAAGATATGTCAACATTTGAACCGCTTAAAAAATTTTTTTTATATGTTTACATTTGTATCATTAGATATTTGAGCATTTGTTCAAAGTTGAAACCCAATACTTACGTTTAAGTGTAATTCAGCAATTTCTCTCAAAAAAATCCTGTCGATGTTGGCGCGCAATGAAATCTGGGATAGGCAAGGCCGTAAAGAATCCATCTGTTGTATCCTTCATTTCACGGGAAGTGAAGGACGCATTTGGAGGCCACATTTGAAGGAGCCTTCGAATTGGGACAGCCTTGGTCGCGCCGTGGTGACGCAGTGTAGAGCCTGGTGAATTATTTTGTCAAGAATATTTGACTATAGAACAGTTTCAGTTACATTTCCAGTTACACTTATGTCTTTATATTTTTGGAAATGTATATGATTTTTAATCATATTGGATCAGATCAAATTGTGACTCAATTTCAGATTTCACGATAAAGGTAAAGAATCATAATAAAATCACAAGACCAGCATGGAAAAACCAACACTTATTGAAATACTAATACTACTACTACTAATAATAATATTTATTTTTATTCATAATTGAAATGATGGTATGGCCGGTCTCCACAAAATATAGCAAATGTGTAGACTAGTTCTAACAAGTGCAGATGATTTAGTGTATCTTAGTTGCCGCTAACTTTGACAAACTTTGTCGAATCCAGTACTTCAAAAGCACTAATTGTATCAGCCTGGTACATGGTAAATATAACTCTGTTTCCAGGCAGATCAAGCCAGCCAATCAAATTAGAACTTGCTGAATCAAGAAAGTGCATTCAAATTTGTGTTCAGTATGCATCAGGCAGTCAGTGGGTATGCCTTCTGAGGCTGAGACTAGGCGGAATGAACCTGAAGAGCTTTTGTGGTGAATATCGAAGACATTATTGTCCGTCTCGTCTTCACTCAGGCCTTGCACTCATTTAAAGCACTCTGTTTAATGTATGGTGTTTATACCTCGTAAGCGCTCAAAGATCGTCTCTCTTAAGTGCTTTCGTAGCCGTGCCTGCTATCAGGACATAGCCTGGTGTGAATGTGATGCTTGTCTTCACAACTTCTCTCCTCAGAGAGATGGATGGAGGCACACGGGAAGAAGTAGCCTAATGTGAAAACAAGAAGATGTTGAGCCTGCATAAAAAAAGGTCCCTTTGAAAACCCCTGGATGCACGCGAGAAGTCCTCGCAAACACGATGTGACTGGCCTCATCCAAACGCAGATAAAAAGCATCCACCCGGCCCTACAGAGACCCTTTACTAATGGCAGCAACATGCAGGAACTGGACCCAAGAGAGGGGAAGGGAGGAGAGGAGGAGGTAGAGAGAGAGAGAGAGAGAGAGAGAGAGAAAGAGAGAGTTTCCTTTAGCTCCTCACTCTTAGCTGAAATCTCTGTGGAAGTGAGACACTGACAGCAGCACAGTGAAGACTATAAGTGTGTCTCCTAGTGTAAATGAATCAATGAGACAGACATTCTGACAGACATGTTGTCCTCCTGTCCTGGACGGGTGAAATAAAGTTGACTGTTGCAGTATGGAGACAGGAGAAGGTAAGACACTTTTTTACTTTAGATATGGTGTCAGACTATAGGATCATTTCTATATTGTCACAGCATTGATTTTGGTGAAACAGTCTGTGAATATATTGATTGTGGGATTGGTTGGAGAGTGAGTTTGTGAGGTAGAATTGTGGGAGACTATTAAGTTGTGCCCTGTTTGGCTTTCACAAGGTCAAATACGGTCTCTTGTGCATTTATTCTGACATGAAAGCTGTTCAGAATGACTCAATATATTGTAGAGAGATCAGGTGTGCAGGTGCATTTATTAAGCACCCTATCAACTAATGTACACAGCCATCTGTTCACGATGTGTGTGTGTGTGTGTGTGTGTGTGTGTGTGTGTGTGTGTGTGAGAGAGAGAGAGAGAGAGAGAGAGAGAGAGAGAGCATGAATGTGTGCGTGCACAGGCATTCACATGAACCTGTTTGTTTAAATCTGCATGAACAGAACAATTATCAGCTTGTGTATGTAGCACACACTTCTTTGCATTATTGGACATTACATTATTTAAATTAGACTACAGTATAAATGGATTTATAAGGATGCATGAAGCTGGTAATGCAATATTTGAAAACACTTTCTATTAAGCCTGTAAATATGATTCATCATTATAAAAAAAATTTTAACGCCTTGCTTTATAATTCGTCAAAAGTATAATGCATTAAAACACAAAATGTCATGTTAGATTTTTTTTTTATTCAGCAAGAACACATTAAATTGATCAAAAGTGACAGTACAGACATTAATGATGTTACAGAAGATTTCTATTTATACCCCCCCCCCCCCCATTCAAAATAGTATTGTAGTATTGTTTATAAGTGAGTTTACATAAAATTCATAAAAAAAAAAAATGGCAAATATCACACTTCTGCAACTTCTCTTTTGCAATGCTGCATAAATAAACATAATTGTCTAAAAACATTATTTCTTTCTTGTAGATTAAGTAATGACATCCCCTGGCTTCATAAAGACCCTGTGTTTTTGCTCTTATGACCGCAAGATAACAGCATGTGCATATTCAAAGTTCTCTAATTAGCGGATGTGTGCTATCATCACAGGTGGTTGTGATGAGAGCTGGAGCTTCGCCTGTGCACACTCAGGTCCAATCACATGTAGTTAATGAGCTGACGGGGTTAGTTACCACTGGGTTAATGACGCACATTAATATGTTGCTAATATACCCCAGGTCATGCAGTAATTAAAAATCTCATTTCAACTCATAGAAAGCACAGACTCTCCTTCATCTTAAATGATTTTGTAAAGAGCGAGAGAGAAAGAGCGAGGTGTGTCAATTATAATTCATTCATAATTCTCCGTATCATTTGTTTGATGTCATCGGTTATGGCTGTACTGTAAGTGTGTGTGTGTGATGTAATGTCAGGTATCACACAGGAGCGGTTGCATCAGGTGTTTAGGGTTCATCCAAACACTTGAGCACAGGGACACACTTTCTCCTCAGGGTCAGCTGATGCAAAGGGCTGATGAATTTACCTCATAGTAGCACTCCAAACCACAGCCTCTGAGTGTGTGTGTGTGAGAGAGGTAGAAAAACACCCCACTGTGACTCTCACACACGGCACTGTCACGCCTATAAATACTTCTTATTTGCATTTGTTGTTCACACATAAAAGAAATGAGATGTACTGTATTGCCGTAACAATCAAAACTGCCATACACTGCTAGGTTGTTTCAATCCATGTTTGGGTCAAATATGGACAAACTCAACTGCTGGTTTAAAATTTCAAATTACATTTTTAAACTCAAAGGTTGTTACATATTTGTTACACCAATTTAGTACTGTAACATCCTAAATTAATATGGAAAAACATTCAGAACATGCATTCAGAATCTTTCTTGCATTGTCTTTGTTTGTTCGTGTGTTCTTTTGTTGATTAATAGACTGTTGAAGTATGTTGGCGGTTACCATGGTAGCATACTGTGTGTATATATATATATATATATATATATATATATATATATATATATATATATATATATGTGTGTGTGTGTGTAAATATACAATTATATATAAAATATTTTTGAATCAGGTTTTATTATTATTATTATTATTATTAATAATAATAATACCGATTTATCAGTCTGGCGATTTTATCGGCCGATATGTCACAGATATATCGGCATCTGCGAATATGCGGTCGATATACCACCGATATGAACGCGTGCCCACGCGTCTCACAGCGCAAATATTGTTATAGATATATCATTGCATACAGATGGGATTCAGAGCGATGATCAAATCACAGATGGAGTCCATCAACACCCCCAAAGCTTCACAGTCCGATAGCTCGTCCTGGGTCTACATTTTATTCAGTAACATTAGGCAGTTTTGATTTATATGCTGTTTAATGTTGATGATCGCGTTATTTTACATATGCATCTGCTTATAAAAGATTGCTTGTTCCTGACTCTTATTCGCCTGTGTTTTGATCAGATTCTGTACTCGTTCAGGAGATGTGTAATAGCGCCCCCACCGTATAACAGTGAAAACATGGAAAAATCTTGTCAATGGCAGGGAAGCGTTTTCTAATGAAAGATGAGATAACAAAAGACAACAAAAAAAAATCACTCACGGCTCTTGACTGAATAACGTTAATAAGGGTTAATCTATATTTATACACTGAAGATTATGAAGTGATATTTGACATTTGATCACTATTTCTGTACCTAAAAAAACCTACATGAAAAACCTGAAAATAACTGTTTTTCATTTGTATGTTTGTTCTGTTGTATTTATGTATATACACTCACCTAAAGGATTATTAGGAACACCATACTAATACTGTGTTTGACCCCCTTTCGCCTTCAGAACTGCCTTAATTCTACGTGGCATTGATTCAACAAGTGCTGAAAGCATTCTTTAGAAATGTTGGCCCATATTGATAGGATAGCATCTTGCAGTTGATGGAGATTTGTGGGATGCACATCCAGGGTACAAAGCTCCCGTTCCACCACATCCCAAAGATGCTCTATTGGGTTGAGATCTGGTGACTGTGGGGGCCATTTTAGTACAGTGAACTCATTGTCATGTTCAAGAAACCAATTTGAAATGATTCGAGCTTTGTGACATGGTGCATTATCCTGCTGGAAGTAGCCATCAGAGGATGAGTACATGGTGGTCATAAAGAGATGGACATGGTCAGAAACAATGCTCAGGTAGGCCGTGGCATTTAAACGATGCCCAATTGGCACTAAGGGGCCTAAAGTGTGCCAAGAAAACATCCCCCACACCATTACACCACCACCACCAGCCTGCACAGTGGTAACAAGGCATGATGGATCCATGTTCTCATTCTGTTTACGCCAAATTCTGACTCTACCATCTGAATGTCTCAACAGAAATCAAGACTCATCAGACCAGGCAACATTTTTCCAGTCTTCAACTGTCCAATTTTGGTGAGCTCGTGCAAATTGTAGCCTCTTTTTCCTATTTGTAGTGGAGATGAGTGGTACCCGGTGGGGTCTTCTGCTGTTGTAGCCCATCCGCCTCAAGGTTGTGCGTGTTGTGGTTTCACAAATGCTTTGCTGCATACCTTGGTTGTAACGAGTGGTTATTTCAGTCAAAGTTGCTCTTCTATCAGCTTGAATCAGTCGGCCCTTTCTCCTCTGACCTCTAGCATCAACAAAGCATTTTCGCCCACAGGACTGCCGCATACTGGAAGTTTTTCCCTTTTCACACCATTCTTTGTAAACTCTAGAAATGGTTTCGCGTGAAAATCCCAGTAACTGAGCAGATTGTGAAATACTCAGACCAACATACTCTGGCACCAACAACCATGCCACGCTCAAAATTGCTTAAATCACCTTTCTTTTCCATTCTGACATTCAGTTTGGAGTTCAGGAGATTGTCTTGACCAGGA
The DNA here is from genome assembly GCA_039654625.1 of Rhinogobio ventralis. Lineage (NCBI taxonomy): Eukaryota > Metazoa > Chordata > Actinopteri > Cypriniformes > Gobionidae > Rhinogobio > Rhinogobio ventralis. The sequence continues at coordinate 15,707,278 of CM077198.1, forward strand.
CCACACCCCTAAATGCATTGAAGCAACTGCCATGTGATTGGTTGATTAGATAATTGCATTAATGAGAAATTGAACAGGTGTTCCTAATAATCCTTTAGGTGAGTGTATATACTGCATTCTATATACAGTACCAGTCAAAAGTTTGGACACACCACTGGGAAAGTGTTGACTGGTACTGTATTATAATATTCGGATATATCGATATTGGACTTTTTTTACTCCTTGATATCTGTATCGGTATCGGCCCCCAAAAACCCATATCGTTCAGCCCATAAACCCATAAACTTTTTGGGTTATTATTATTATTATTATTATTATTATTATTATTATTATTATTATTATTATTATTGGTCACACTTTATTTTAAGGTGATGTAATTATATGTTCTTTACTATATACTATTTACTATGTTCTTTATATGTCCTTTACTATAGTAAAAAAAAGTAAATTATGCATAATTACAACTAACCCTAAACCAAGCCCTAATCTTATAGTAAGTACATGTAGAAAAATGTATATTACTTAGTACATAGTATTTGTGTAATTACACTGTAACAATGTCACCTTAAAATGGTCTAAACATGTTGTTGTTATTTTATAACTCTTAAATATCTGTTTACTAGTCATCTTAAATACACAAATTTACTACAGTTCAAAGCCATCGTAATATTAGATTAGTTTAAACATTAAACACTTGAAGAACACTTGAAGGTGAAGTAACACTTCACAATGAGTGAAGGAGTGCAAAAATGTGCAAAAGACGGGTGTACTAAGAAGCACGTGATCCAAAAAGACAAACAAACATTGCAACAGTGATAGTTGTGATTTAGTGGCAAAGTGGTTTTGGAGGAAGGCTCTTATCTTGAATAGAGAGAGGATTTTTTTCCCCAAACACTTTGATCTTCAGTATGATTGAGAGGTTTCCAAAGACCACACAATCGAGGAGCTGGAGGGAGGGTTAAAAAGATGAGACGACAGAGGTTTTGGACGTAGGGAGAGGGTAGAATGGGAAGAAAGAAGTTTTTCTGTGCTTTATTTCTTTCTAATAGTGCTAAAAATAGACTTCCTTCTATCAGAGTCACAGACATCAAAGAGAGTCGGCTAGAATATAATTAGCAATTCATATACTTTCACACCGAACAGCTGATATGAATGAGGACAACCTGCTGTGCATGACTCCATTCATACTTAGTTTTGTGGATGATTTTAGTTTGAGGTGTGCTAACTTGGTAAGAAATTTAAAAATAGACTAAGACTTAAAAAAATATTTGCTTTTCAATCCTAACAGTCAGTGATGAGTCATAGTGATATTTCCAAACTTAAAGGGATAGTTCACCCTAAAATGAAAATTAAGTCATCATTTATTCATCCTGATGTTATTCTAATGCTGTATGCCCTTCTCTTTTTTTCCAGACCACAAAACGAGCATAAAAACGTCCCGGTTGTGCTCGTCCATATAATGACACTAGTTACGTTTACATTGACACTTTTTGCTTTTTGCAATCATTCCGAACGCAGTGTTTACATGAACGCTAAATAAAATGATCGAGTTGATGTGCGCATTTATATGTCACAAGCTTCTGATCAGATTTAATCTTTTGACATGCGTACACTGCACGAATATACGTTGCATGCTAACCATCCTCCTTTGTTTTAAAAAGCACACTTAATATTTTTCTATTTCGGATCCTAATTAGGTGACGAAGGGCATATGAACCGTTATGTCGTCATGCTTATATTTATCAAACAGTAAAAACGCCCATTCCCTTACCCAAAACAAGGTGTCTTAGGATAAGAGTCCGAAACAAGGACTGGCGGGACGTTGTCCTGCTCCACTTCACAGATGATGAGTGGAGAGAATTTCAGACTGGCATACTGCATTAGAACAACACGGAGTGAGTAAATGATGACTTAATTTTAATTTTAGGATGAACTATACCTTTAGGGCTGGAACGCACTACACGACTTTTGGAAGAGTTGGCCATAGTGACCAAAAGTAAGAGCCGATTTGACAGAAAATTGTGTAGCATATTATAGGCACAGACAGTGAATCTTTCCAGTTGAGGATATCAAACATGTTTTATATTTTGAGCGATTTAAGAACACATGTTGTTTTCATTTGTCATGCAAATGGTGTGTTTCTGTGTGAGTTTATTGTGTTTGTAAAGACTTAAATGTTTAGTGTGTGATCCTCAGTTGTTTAGTGTATGATGCCCAGTTTTCTTCAATAATCATTTACAAAGTCGGCAAACGCTATGATGCCAGGTGTTTTCAAATCTATTCAGATTTTAAAAGCCCTTTAGTGTATTCCAGCCTTTAGTTATGATTGGTCTGCTTTCTTCTATTTGTTTTTATACAACTGTATATTGGGCTTAGCCTTTGCTTTTAACCATCTATAACCATCTACAGGTTTTATTATTAACATCCATAGTCTATTTTTTCAGGGACATTTTAAAACTGTATTTTTGCTCTATTAGCATTCTTTACTATGGGAATATTTCAAAAGTAAAGACATTTACAAGACCTTATTTTTCTGTCGTTCTTAATCCATCAAGCCAAGTGCAGCACTACAGAATGGAACAGAAGATGCATTGAGACTTGTTTGGAGCTTCTTTTAACTTGACACAATTGCTGCAAAACAGCAAAGACATCGGTCTACTGCATATTACACAAAAAAACAAAAAGTAGCGCAAAAAGAAATAAAAAAATATGATGTGTGAATGGCTTTTTAAAACATGGCACAGAGGCCACATTGTGTGTTGATTCACAGCCAACTGCAGTTTTAATATGCCATTTCATATAATGAGAGAACCATAGCCTTAAAACCTAAGTAAAAACTTTTTTCTTTTGTTCCCTCACTAGTCTCACGTAGCCAGACCTTCAGACTGATGGCAGAAGGTCTGGACTCTATCGCAGCTTTCATTGGTCAAGGACCGCCCAAGAGGACGTTTGACTGACATGTAAAGCAACCAATTACAGTTCATTTTGTTCTGCGTCATGATTAGGGGCGTGAAAATGTAAAATCGATGCCCCTGCAATAACAGACCAGCGTACATCTATAAATTATTAATTCAAGAACATTGTGTAAGTTTACTGCAACAATGGAGCCGCGAACTTCACATACTTTTGAAAATCCAGCATTTAGTTGATCCTGGGAAGCGCTCATTGTCACAGTTGTAAACACGACGGCGTTCTTCTTCAACGACGTCACAGCATTTGTTTCTAGACGGAACGTTAAAGAACACAACACACATTCTAGCAGACATCCTGTAGAATTCAACCAATCAGATGACGACTTTGAAATTCCTGAAGCGTTTCCAGATTAGTGTGCCATATGCATCAGACGTTCAGCCAACGGTCTGTGGGCATGACGTCTGAGGCTGAGACTATGCTCTCACTGGTTTGAAAGCACCTTCAGGAAATGTTTAGCACTGACTCTTTGGATGAAGTGTTAAGGCTATGAGAACAGTGGGCAGGCACAGAGCGTGATTTAGAGCAGAGATCTGCAGTCTCCTGCAACAGGTGTAAAGTTCATCCTAGGCAAGAGAACTGACAGTGACGAGGACGCTAAGAGGCAGTGACATCACTTCTGCAGTTACCCTGGCCGAGGTTGCAACTTTATGATGTCACCACCTTATATCAGCTACTCCGCTCTTCCGTTCGACCCTGAAGTTTCTGCCTGTGTGTCAGCTCATCATCTTGTGAAAGTTTATTTTCATGGGGCCATGTCCTCACGATGTCAGAGTAGATATTACTTTTTAATGCTGTGTTTTAGAGCTTTTTTTTGTCTAGCCTTCTAAATAAACAAGTGTAGCATTTCTCAGGGATGTGTGTGGTTGCTGTTTATGAATATTATAGGACTTGTTCTGGGAGTGAAATGACAAGTGTTGGTGTGTTCTTGCTTTATAGCAATATCGCTCTCATATAAAATGCTGCTCAGCATGCTCTGCTTCTCTGCTGCATTAAACACCTGTGATATCTCTTGACGAGTGCAGTTTTCTTTCCTTTTTTGATGCAAACAGGAAGTGTAGTAAAGAGGGTTATATCATAGGGACATTCATTCTTTCTAAATAGCCAAAATGCTTCAGTTATATCATAAGGTGTGTTCCATTCAACCGAAAGTGGACTGCGAAGTGGACTTCACAGGGTATTCCGACATTTTAAGTGAGATTCCAATCTAAAGGGAGCGAACATGTTCAGTTCGAAGGGCACTGCGAAAGGCGTAGGGAAGAAGGGAACATCGATACATCACTTCACAGGAAGTGGAGAGTGAAAATCATCCAACTGTCATTGCGCGTCCCATCACCAGTCTGAACTAACGATGGAGCAGAGCCGTTAGAAGAGTTTTTAAATGGCTTTGTGATGGAGGAGTTTACGTATGCATTTGAATATTCATAGTTATTATTATACAAACTACAGTATTTATGAATGGTTATGGCAATGACTATTACATTCGCATATTCTATTGTATGAATATGTAAACAAATTAAAAGGCGCCGTCATTTTTTATATTTTACTTTATTTACCCAAGGAATGTTTACTATGCAGCTGCGCGCGGGAAAGTGCACGAGATGAGACCGCTACAATTATTAACTCCATTGATTAAGAACACATTTATACATAGTTAACCAAATCAAAATGTATTGTCATATTGAATGACAGTTAGTACAGCTTCAATTTAGTTAATAGTCAATGAAATTTTACAAGTAGTATATGTAATAAACTAATGAAATACAGCATTTGATTATATTTATTAGATACATATTGTGTTTGTATATGTATATGCCTATAATATGGTTTAAATTTAAATTTAAAACCATATAAAGTTATATAACTATTTAGAAACTTTAATAAAGAAGTCAACAAACTTAACATTTGTATTTTGGCAAGGTGCCTACAGAGATGTTTTTTATTTTTTTTGAATTGCTGCTAAAAACACTATGAGTGGTGAATGTCTGGGTTAGAGGACCTTGATTGTGCTGAACAAGGACACAGATGGTTGTCCTGTTTATGTTATATTTTGCTAATATTTTTCATGATGCAATGCTTCGCAAGGCCAAATATCTTTGTTCCAGTTTAAATATTAAGCAGATTTTTTTAGGCTGAACAACATGTATCAGTGTAACTGTGGGCTCACAGGTGGGGCTGTTGAGTGATGGAGGTTATTTATTCCTTCTCTCTTCCATAACTTAAAATTTATGGAATCCATAACAGTGTCATCAATCCAGAAAGTCAACACGGATGTAATTTATATGGAAATGACGTGCAGAGAGTGGACAGAGACCTGAGCATAACTGACAATAAGTTTATGAACATGTGTTTGTGTGGCTACGCTGAAATTTTCTCATCAGTGCACATGGTCATACCATCATGGTCTGGAGGAGCAGGACACACTGACACCTGTGATTGGTGGAGGACGGGTCAGTGATCGTGAATCAAAGTTCAGTGTCCTGCATAAAGCGCTGCAGTGCACAGCCCAAACAGTAAATAAGCATAGCGTTAAATAGATGATGAATTGCTATCATTACAGAGCATACAGGGCATTTAGGATGCTGACATGTTAAAAAGCAAACAAACAAAAGCATATTTAAAGGATTAGTTCACTCAGAAATGTTTAAGCTTATTCCTTTAAGCTTAAACACATACCTGTTATTTTTTATTTATATACTAAAATGGTATATGACCTGCCTTAGTTTTCTCTCCCTCTTAAGGACCAGGTTTCACCCACTGAAGCTTTAAAATGAAACGTTAGGGCCTGCTGTTCTGCCTTACAGGCAGTCTGAGGGTCCTTGGAGCAACATAAGCGTGATGGACACAAAGCCCAACAAGATACATTGCAAAGAATGATAACAAAAGAGATGCTGCAGTGACAAACAACACACCTGGACTTGCCAGATTCCATTAAAGTTCAGTCTTTTTGGCTGATCCTCCATTAAAGTATAGAGGAGCCGTGCCGGTGTGTCTCAGTGCTGCATTCTGTCCCCTCATGCTGAAAGATTTAACTTGCTTTTCCTGAAGTCATTCTCAGACAGACAAAAAAACTGAGCAGGATTATACGGGCTTGAAGTTCAACATCAGACTTTTTTTGAGGGTAAGTTCACTTTTCAAAAGAAGTGTAATTTCACTTTTAAGATGAGAAATGCTAACTTTCTTAATTGTGCAAAGCTTAAGTTTAATTTGCAGCTGAATAAACCAGGATGAAGGGAATAGGATTGTGCCAGTACTTATGTGTGTGCGTGATTATCAAACTCAATGCTCTGTCATTAGCATTGGCTGATGGTGTGAAATGGGCGTTAGTGTTTTGACAGGCCCGACTGAGCTTAGTGGTTGTAAAGATTAGGATCCTGTCAGCCTGTTTGACATGACACAACATCAGAATGAGAAAATGGAGCCAATCACTGAGAATCCAGACAATCTAGATAGAGCAGAGACAGACGCTGGACCAGGGGCGGCCATTTTAGCGACAGTGGGCATAAGATGGCATCCTGCCCTGGATCTCACGAGAGATCCATGTCACTGCCCCTTAGCTTCCTTTTACATTCCCTATACATTCGCTCTGTTCCAAACCAAGGAGCTGCATGCTGCCTTCATAGTTGAATGCTCTCTGTGGAAGCATCCAATCTGAAATGGACCCTCATGAGTAACTGATTTGGAATGCATCAACATTAAAGGGATAGTTCACCCAAAAATTAAAATTGTCATTATTTACTCTCCCTAATGTTGTTCCGAACCTATGTGACTTTCCCTCTTCTGTGGTAAAAAAATTTATTATCATTTATTATTTTTTGGCTTTGTTTAGTTTGTTGTTTTGTTTTGCTCATACAGTGAATGTTGATGTGACCCAATGTTGTCTATTCTTCAAAATATATTTAATTGTGTGCTGTAGAAAAAAGTAAGCCACACAGGTTTGGAATGTGTGACCGTGTTGACAGAATGACATGAAGGTGAGTAAATGATAACAGAATTTTACATTTTTGGGTGAACTATCCCTTAAAGTTCCCCAAAGACTCTCCACATATATTTAAAAAAGTGCAAATATATATAGCCCACACAAATTGTATTATTATTTAAATGGATTAAACCATATATATTCACATCAGGGACATGCTTCTGCTGCCTTAAAAGTTTTCTGTGGAAGTAACTCACAATAGCATGCGGTTTACCTCTGGGCTATTTCGCACCAGATTTTTTCATCCTCTTCTTTGTTCTCCTCATCTCCTCTCTCACACCTGTAAGGTAAACTATGTGTTGCATTTCTTATTTTCTAGGGTCTAATCCGCCTCCTTTTCCTCCCCGCCTTCAGCGTGGTTGAATGCAGGTGTTGGATGACGGTTGAACTAAACGTGTAGGTGCGTTGTTGATGAAAATAGAGGGAAGGAGAGAGTTTGGTCGAAATGATGAATGGCTCTCATTAGGGCGGTAATTTGTCACTTTCCATCTGACTGGGCTCCAGCTGTCTCTTCCTGAGCTTTTTGGCCTCTTTGGCTCACCGTCTGCACACCAGCCAGATGGGTGGAGAGATATTGTGCCGCGCCCCATGTGCTAGCTAGACCCGGACCGCGGTATTAGAATACGTCTGTGAGCGCATTCGTGAGAGTTTGCTGTCAGGAACGCCTCGGTCAGCGGCATGTCGACTTCTATCCCATAATCTGTGAATCTACCGAAATGATTTTCACATAATGGTATTACATTACATAATGTAATTTTGTGAGCGTACTTACCCAGAGGCTCCAACAAGTGATGGAAAAGTTAGACTCAGCAGCAATCAAAATAAAACAAGGCACTGGACAGGCTTAAACTTTATGAATTATGAGCTGTGTGAAACCAAGCGTCACAATGCACTTTCATGTAGTCTATCCACAAACTTTTTCAAATCGAGTTTTGTCAAAATGGAGTGAAGCCAAAAGCAACGTTGGTGAAGAAATGCTGGATAATGAGAGACTAAACCCAAAGTACAGCTGACAGCTCCTTTTAGCTATAGCAGGCCAGCCATGTAGCTTCTTGTCAACAAAAGGCACACAATTGATGCTCATAGACCTCAGTCAGAAGAGTAGACGGCATATTTAATTAGCTACCGTAATAAAATCGTAATAAAATCAAGCCTGTGAGAGTTCAATAGGTTGCACTGTTGCCTGGGTTTTTTTTTTTTTTTTTTTTTTTTCATTTAGCAAAACATTGAAAGTGTTTTTCCCAAAGATTTCAGGTAGACAAAAAGTTCAAGGAAACACACAATACTGTTCATAAGTTTTTTAAAAGAAGCCTCTTATGTTTCATTTGATCACAAAAAGCAAAAAAAAACTAATATTGTGAACTATTATTGCAATTTAAAATAACAGTTTTCTATTTTGGGGATTATTTTATTGATAGAAAGTTCAAAAGAAAAATGTTTATTTGAAATATAAATAATTTGTAAAATTGTAATTGTCTTTACCATCACTTTGTTTTATCAATTTAATGCATCCTTGCTGAATATCATAAAAGTATTTATTTAAAAAAAAAAAAAAAATCTTATGGACCCCAAACATTTGAACAGTATTGTAGATACTCTATTGTTTTACTGTATACTGTATTGATACAGTATTGTTTTTTTTCTTTAATTTATAATTGTATTAGTTTATTAAATTGAATATTCTCCAGCCTATTTAATTTGTATTTTTATATACCGAGCAGTTCAAACTTACATTGCAAAAGTTGCAAAAGTTGTTTTTAAAAGTTCTTAAGGAAATCAAAAGTTGTCTCTGCAGTCTGCACATAGGAGAAAGTATTTAAAAAAATATAACTTCAATACATACAATCTACCTAAGGGCCAAACCAGAGATGTTCAAGGTCAAATCAGCGTTCCAGGCTGGCAGAGCCACAGTAGCACATCTTCTCCCAGAGAGATAAAGGGAATTTAGGAAGGACGGCAAAGGAGAAGAATCATCTAGAGGAACAGGTTCCCCCCCCTCAGCCCCCTTCTAACGAGCCTTTGTTCTAATAACACAAAGCAATTTATACTGACCTTTATAGAAATGTAGCAAAAATAAATTACAATAGTTAAAAAATGCCCCTGAGCCTAATTGCAAAGGAGATTAAGTTTCCTATAATTGCTTTTGGCCACCTAATGCAATTTTTCCTTTTTTTGTAATTAAAGTGATTTAAAAATTTAATAACCCCCAACACACACACATATACTGTAGGCATATACACACACAAGCTTCTCTTGTCCAGTGCCATATATACTCTCATTATTGAGGCAATGGTCCATTGAAAATTGTGTCATGGTTTTGTGTGATGAATATCCCGTGCTTGTTAAAATGAGTGCAACGACAATAAACATTCTGCCTCTAAACTGTTTTAAATATTTATTGAAACTTACGAAACATTAGTCTCTGTTTCTGTTCATAGAAAATGATTCATCCATCTACTGTATGCTGCTCATATCTACTGTTTGACCAGAACACTCCTGCAACTTCACAGAATTCCAGCTGCACTTCTGTCCTCAGATGCCCATATGCGTTCTTTATTTTTACGGCCGTATTCTCCATCCATCTCTTTAGAAGTCAAGCTAATCAGCCAGCAGCACACTTAACCTCTCGCTCTTTCATCTGCATATTCGCTGAGCTTTTCAGTGTTTATTCATCTCCTAAGTGCATTAGTGAAGATCCCTGTATCTCTCTCACTTTTTCTCTCCTCCCATTCGCTCGTTCTCTGATACTTATGCCGTAGATGCTTTTATGAAATGCTGACGGTAAACATAAACTTCCATCCTCATCTTATTCTTTATTATTTAACAGGACTCTGCCCCGTGTCCCAGGGGTCTGCTTAACAAGCAGTCCAATTGGCTTACTTCTTTACAAAATATGCATCCGTCTTCCACAGATCATGAAGTCAGACATAAGAAAACAGAAGAAAAAGGAGAAAACAGTAGGCAGGACACATGGCAATTCAGGGTTGTTATTATTACATAAAAAGTATTTGTTTTAAAATTCTGATAGCTAATTTAAAAATAATATAATATAATATATATGTATATTATTATAAAATTGTATATATATATATATATATATATATATATATATATATATATATATATATATATATATATATATATATATATATATATATATATATATATATATAATTTTACATTATGTTTTTATGTTACAAAATATTGCTATTTCAAATAAATGCTATACATGCTGTTCTTTTGAACTTTACATTCATCAAAGAATACTGAACTGTTTTCAACATTGATAATAAGAAATGTTTATTGAGCAGCAAATCATCATATTAGAATGATTTCTGAAGGATCATGTGACACTGAAGACTGGAGTAATGATGCAGAAAATTCAGCTTTGCCAACACAGTAACAAAATGCATTTTAAGAAATATTAAAATAGAAAACAGTTGATTTAAATTGCAATAATATTTCATAATATTTCTGATTTTACTGTATTTTTATTCAATAAATGCAGTGAATATAAGAGACTTCTTTGAAAATCTTACTGACCTAAAACTTTTGAACATAGTTTATATAAATAGTTTGTTTACTATTCATTCATTTTAGGCTTACAATAAAACTTTAATTATTATTGTATTAATATTTACAGTTCAAAACTAAACTGTATCAAAACCATTGCTGAGAATATTTGTAAATAGTATTAAAATGAAAACTAATGTGAAAACCTCTAATAAGCACTGTGTTTTGTGTGTTGGTGTGTATGGAGGTGTGTTTCTGGCACAGGGCAGCGCTAAACCAAATCAATAACACAAGGCACAGCCAGCAACCTCTACTCAATATCCCTGAATGACCGCGTACTGTACTGAAAAAAAAAAGGAGTCATGGGGAGAGAGAGGGCGAGCATGTGCGGCTGTTCTCGAAGAGGGAAGTTGAGTCAGTACACTTTCAATATGCTTTCTGCATTCAAAGTCTTCTACAAAAGCACCTCTTCACCCTCTCTCTTTCTTCCATTTCTGCTAACAGGCAGTCAGGGGTTGATACGATGAAAGGAAGATGAAAGTGTAGCTGTGTGTTTGTGCGTGATAATCTGTTTGTGTACCCATGCGGCTTTTTGAAGTTAAGAAAGACGGAAAGTGCACAGTCTTCGTTTGATCCCAATTAAAATGATGGTCAATACTTTGTCATTTTAGTTTTACTGATATGAATCGTAAAAGAGCGGCACTCGGATGTCTGCAGGCCCGATAACAATAAGCTCGCTACAATCGCGCCGTCTTTTCCCTCAGTGCTGTCCTTTCAGGAGTAATTAAGGCAGGTAATAGCCTCCTAATTTCTCTGCATTTATGAGGACTGACTGCACACACTTCTTTAAAGAAGAAAAAAAAACCTTTGCCATTTTACCTCCAATGTCATGGCAATTACTCAGAAACTCAGATGCATTTAAAACCGATGACTTTGCCCAGCTTCCCTCGTGCATTTGCTTGGAGTGAAAAAAATGCATGCACTTCATAACTCTTTATTGTCATATAGCGTATGTATACGGTTCTATTACAGGATCCTGTTGGGAAATCACATCCGAAACATCTGTATTACAGTGATGAAGTAGAATGTGTTTGTGTGTAAATGTACTCATGCAATGCTCCTAGCATGGAGTTTTACTGGACAAAAATGCTGTGAGCAGCACTTCCTGTCTGTTGTTCTGCAGTCCAAGCACTCCATAACTCACAAACGCACACGCGTGTACATGAACACGCCAACTATTTACTTCTGCTGCTGTGATTTTGTTTGTACATTGTCAATGTGCAGTCATTTTCTTCCTACATTATCTATACACAGGTGTGAGCATCATTTTTGTATGCATTCATAAGCACATATATCTTGCACCATAAATTTTGTTTGTGACCTCATAGCTTGATTTTATGAGAAACACCTTGGAGCTCATTTTATGAGAGTACATTCATTGGTCGACGTCCACATCACAGGGGACTGTTATGGTTAAGGTCAACATGACATCAAAATTGAACCTATTTACTTTCTTACTACACATTTCTGGTATTATTGAGCACATTTTTATCAGTTCATGTTGTTCTAGAGAAAAGAGAAAAATGTTTTCATAATCATCCATCAAAATGAGACAACTTACATTGGCTTAGAAGCAATTTAATAATTAATAATAACCAGTTCAAATAGCTACTGGTACATTATTTTAGGCTATACTGTTATAGGCAATGCAGCTTTGAAAAAGCTTCCCGGTTAATATAATAAAGTTTATGGCAATAAAAGCAAATTATGATAGATTTGTAGAAGAATCACCATTGGGATACATAATAATGTTCTCAAGGGTGAACTTGATCTTCGGCCTCCATGTATCATGTTTCTTCTTCAGAAATGGGTGTCCATGGTGTTTCAGGAGGGTATTAGTCCTAAATAATCTACTCCAAACTCACACTTTGAATGTATTTTTAATATAAAACAGACACTTTTCATGATCTAGTCAATTGCTGCTAGATAGAGATTGTCCTTTTGTATTATCGTGCTTCACTTGCAAACACAATATTATGGGAGTAAAATGGGTTGTAAAACATATCATGTTGATTTTAGATTACCACTTAAAGACTTAAAGATTGCCATTCAAGTACTATTGCGTACGCATTAATGGGTGAATTATCACATAAATGAAAGCATTAATATCACTTGTCTTTGTGCTTGATGATTCAGTGTAATCTGTGTGTTGTATAACTGTTTATATGTTGTCTGTAGTATGTTGATATCTGCCGTATGTCATGTCACATGATCACAATTTTGTCTCCTCCTTTTCTCTGTCCATTCCTCAGGTCGTCCTCTCCCTCCCTCCACCGCCTCCTCCAGCCTCCTGCCCCCTGCTCCTCCCCCACCCGCCCCCCTCCATTCAGCCCCGCCTACCATAAGGGAGTGTCAGGTGCCCTTGCTGGACAGCAGCTCCTCCCACACCATGCTGGATCCCCACCCAGAAGACCAAATCTCCCCCAACTCATACCTGCTCCGGGCACAGCCCCCCACTGGTAAGCCCCTCCCACTCATATCTCATTGGCTGACTCCCCCATCATCATCTTACTAATTTACTGTGTTCTGTATTGTCAGTGGCTTGTCTGCTATGAAAATAATAGTGTGTATTAACTAGATGCAACAAACAAATAAAACCAGTCATTCAGAGCATTTTTTATGAGAAATGTGACTTTTTTGGTACTTTGTCACATTGTAAATGGCTTCTGGATACAGTGGCGTAGAGGATGGGGGCTCGCACTGCGAAAATATAAATATTTTCTTCTTTCACTATGTGCGGCCACAAGAGAAATATTATGGGAAAAAATTAAGACACTTTCAATATACCGTTATCATCATATGCTGAAGAAGATGCATCTCTCGTTGTCTCTGAGAGAATATGCGCCGTTAATGCACCGTGATGAAAGCAGTCTTTTCTCTTTGGCTTTCACTTTATGCTTTTTTGAATATTACATTTCATGCAGTGCGTAATATAGCTGTATGAATGTAAAAGGTCTGCAAAATTTTAAAGATCAAAGTGCATGACAAAAAAAATCATTGTCTCCTAAAGAAAGAATTGATTTTGAACTGCCAAAACAAGTCGTCAGCAATTCCAGTCTCACTTCCTGTTACATACCTACATAACAATGTAGCACATTTGCATAATGCCAGCCTATGGTCTTCATTGGCTGCCCGTGATCAACATCTGCAACCAATCACAGTAGAGTAGGCTCTCGGAAAGAGAACCGTTTTCAGACTGTTTGTTAAATAAGCTGATGTGCAATGTATATTATGAGAAAATTGGTGGGGTTTTTTACCTTTGCAGCTTGCAGAAATAAAATAAGAGTTGAAAAATACTAAAATTGCTTAAACTAAAATTTAACTAAATATAAGTGAAAGCTAATTAGAAATATTAAAATACAAATGACAAAAGCACAGAACAAAAAAAACAGAAAATATATAAATAAAAGCTAATTTAGAATATTACTAAATACTATAATAGTACATAATATTAAAATAACACTGTATATTAACAATGCAAACGAACATAGGTTTGCTTTAGCAATTTAGATGTGTAAAATGGATCAGGCTTGAAAAAAATATATTTCATGTGTTCCATTTTCCTGGCTGTGTGAATGCCCTATAACATAGAAGAGGTGGGGTTTATCGTTTGTTATTTTGTCATGTTGTGCCTGGTTAGGAAATATAGTGTTAGTTGTTGTCCCTAAAAAGGTCATTTTATTATAGGAATATGTTCTATTTATGACTAGTGAAGCTCAAGGTGAAAACAAATGGATATGATATCAAACAGCTTTGGTTTTCTACAAGGGCATTAAATATGAAGCACTGATTTATGTTATGATGACTTATTAGACTTTCTCAGGTTGTGTAGAACCTCACTATGCATCACTATATCACAGCTCAGACTGAACAGAATGTGTGTCTGAGTTGTCCTAGTACAGCTGCTCTCATTCAGAGTAATTAATGCTCTGTACGCTCCACAGTCCTCTAAACTTTGCCCCGCGTCCAAATCTGCAATCCAGGGGATATATTTAGCGGAGAGGAGGCAAAAAAAGTTGTTAATGTAATTTTTGCTGGAATATAATCTATTGTTAATGGCATTAGCCTCTCCTTTGATCTGCTATAAATCTTTATTACGTCTGATCAGGGGCCCAAGTTCAGGAGCAACGCGATTATAAACCTTTTAAAATGACATTACATCATGCCTCTAATTGGTTTACTGTTTGCTGCAGCAACATCAATCATTTGCAGACTAACCACGCTGTAAATAAATTCACTCCAACACTGCCAGCACCACGGCTCTAGAACGACGCACCAGAAGGATTATGGATGAAAAAAATATCAAAAATATGAGAGGGGAAATCATAGTGTCTCTCGGTGCAGACAAGGTGACCACTAATAGTTTTATTGAGCCTGTTAGTATTCTCGCTTTTTCTTCTGAGCTGCCATAAAATTTGCATTTGCTGAAAAGAAACACGTTTTTTTCCATCAGAATATAATCTGTGATTAGTAAATATGTTACCATCTACACAGCAGAACAGCTACAATAACGATGATGATAATGGTGGTAATAATAGTATAACTATTAGTTATTGTGTTCTTTCATCAATTTAGTACTATATTAAATTCTTGAACATAGATGCCCTAATCAAGCTGTATATGAAAATATCTGTATAGTTCTAAATTCTAATCAGCTAATGTGAGAGAAAACTTTTCTGCTTTGACGAATGCCGTTCATTGTGTTTGTGATGCAGTGTTTTTTTTTTAATCACATTTCGAAAAATAACTACTTTGAATATTAAAGGCTTGCAAATCATTATTCTTATTTCATATTCTTTGCAAGTTTGTCATATAGTTTGCATTTCCTTGATCTGATGACACATTCAGCTGAGAGGAGTTTCAAAGCTTGCAATTAGCCTGAAAATAAAGCACTAAATAATTGGCTTATTATCATGTTGCCTTGAGCTTATATTTTGTGTATAAGTCTAAGAATATTGTTTCAACAAGTGAGTGTGTGTGTTTTACATCTTGCTGTGTTAGATTGAGATTAGAAATGTGTGTTTGCTTGAGACCAAGTCCAATTAAATGTCCTGCCATCATGTTGAGGGTGACTGCTGTGCAGGAATTGAAATGTCTGGCCAGTAACCCAACGTACCGGGGCTGAGAGACATTATAAACAGGAAGAGTGCTCTGAGTAGATGTTTTTGAGCCTGTTGTGTGTCTGAGTGCATTTATTATGGGTTAGTTTTGTATTTAAATACATAAAAGCTTCAGAATTATAGATAGTGGAGTGTCAATCTATATTTCTGCTTAGTTTATTGCATGTCTGTGCTCCAGTGGGTGATGTGCACAGCTGGACTGTGTCTCTGGCAGTGGGTAGCACTGACACTGGTGGCATGCACACGGTGCCACAGTCATTACATGAGCTATTGCAGCTGTCAGCGAGGCTCTGTGACTGGCGGCCTGGCTGTGTTAAAGAAAGCTCTATAGAAATCTGTTGAAATGCCTCCTTTTCTAACACGAATGTTTTTAAAATTGAAGACATAAGAAGATTTGGAAACACTTTCCTTTAAACATACACTACATACAAAATTTGACGATTACAATCGTAAAAGTCACTCGTTTTTCTAAAGTAATACTGTCCAACAGCGACACCTGCAGATGAAGTTACAGTGGGAGGCGCGGCATTGACTTAAAGCAGATACCCTAATGCGTGCCGTGAGTTTTGTGCTGGATAATTGAAACGAATGGGGAAAAAAATGTCACGTGAGAGGAGGCAATGCCTCCATCGCGCTATGGTTGGATATGATGGGTTATAATTGGATATGATTAGTTCATGCGATAAATCCCGCCTCTTGTTTTCGTGCATGTTCACGGATCGGTCTAAATTACGATAATGATGCCGTTAATGGAAAGACTAATAAAAATAAAGTGAGAGCCGTAAGAGAGCGACGGAGGAGCTCGGAAGCATAAAAGGAGGAGCGACAACAGTGAAGGACGAAAGAGGACGAGGCCTGGATTTTACATTGTGTTTTGTTTACGTTTTGTTATGTGTGTGCGCAGCAGGCGTCCGTGAGGGGCTGCCACTTTTACTTTCATTTTGTGTTTATTTATTTGATTAAAGTCTTTTAAATGTTCACCGGTTCCCGCCTCCTTCTTCCCATAACAACGAACTCCGTTACAGTAAACAACACAGCCATTTAGATATCTTTGTGTCTGTGTACAGTGTAGCCTACACGTACAAGCTTGATGATGACCGATGAAAATAAGCGGACTATTAAAAAGACAACTGTGTAAAAATACTAACTTGATGAAATGTATACTTGGTTTTAATAAATAGAACATAATAACATAAAGATACGAAATTAAAACTGTATTTGGTATCTTTTTTTATGTAATGTTTGTTTAACCAGGAAAATTAAGTGTAACAGGGACATACATTTACATTTGATCTATATGAAAAAAATGTGAGGACTTGCACTATGCACTATGAGAAGGTTGCAAGCCGGCAGAGGCAGTGTGATGCTTTGGGCAATGTTCTGCTGAAAAACCATGGGTTCTGCCATCCATGTGGATGTTACTTTGACATGTTGTTGCAGACCGTGTACACCCTTTCATGGAAACGGTATTCCCTGATGGCTGTGGACTCTTTCAGCAGGATAATGTGTCCTGCCACAAAGCAAAAATGGTTCAGGAATGGTTTGAGGAGCACAACAACGAGTTTGAGGTGTTGACTTGGTCTCCAAATTCCCCAAATATAAATCCATTTGATCTGTGGGATGTGCTGAACAAACAGTTCCAATCCATGGAGGCCCCACCTCACAACTTACAGGACTTAAAGGATTTGCTGCTAACATCTTGGTACCAGATACCACAGCACACCTTCAGGGGTCTAGTGGATTCCATGCCTCAATGGGTCAGGGCTGTTTTGGCAGTAAAACGGGGACCAACACAATATTACAAACATGCTATTCTAAAAACAATAATTACATTTAGAAAAAAACAATTATGCAACAGCATACCCTTAATTACCGGTGCAAAAAAGGGGGAAAAAAATTGCTTTTAAATGTGAGTGTCGAGTCTAAATAGCTTCCACAGTTTCCTCAAAATGATCACTCAAATTAACAAGTGACTGTTTTTTTTTATTCAAACAAACTGAATCACTTAATGAATTGACTTCTCTTTGCAACACTGCAGTACATTTCATGCTAATACATAATCAACAACTAAAATGAATAAATAATAATACAACTTATGCAACAACACGTCCTTAATTACCACTGCAAAATAGAATAAAAATAGCTTTTAATAGGCACTGTCAAGGCTACTCTAAATTGTTTCCACATTTTCCTCCAACATTATCACTCAAGTAAATTTTTTACAGGTTCATTGAATATAGTAAATCCCTAAAATGAATACTAGTGTTTTTCAGTGCAATCTCTTACTGACTGATACCTGCTCCCTCAGAATGATGGGACAGCAGCTGGTCTGGGGGTCATGCTGTTGAACTCATGATGTTCATTCTAAAAGAGGAGGTTTAATTAAAACACAGCTTGGTCGGTGGTAACAGAAGTAAATGCAAGCTGTGTGCTGGGCGAAAGCGAAACATTTCCCTCACATTCAGTCTCTTTGGCCCAATCCCCTCCTGTAATGAGCAATAATAACAGTCTGAGAAGAGTCATCAAATCAGCCTGAAAATAAACAGGCTTTTGAAACTCCACTCTAAAACCCTCCCACACACAAACATCCACGGCCCTCTGTTCTGAATACAAAGGTTTAAATACACTAATACAAAAAAAAAAAAAAAAAATATGCAACAGCACGTCCTTAATTACTACTAAAAAAAACAGCATAACATTAGCTTTAAGGGGGCATTCAGTCCAAACTAAATTGTTTCAACAGAATTTCTTCAAAACACATGGTGATTAAAAATTCATCGCATTAGGATCTACGGCTGATTTCACTGGCAGGAGTATGTGACTTTAGAAGCTGCTAAAAATAGCCAGCCGGCACTCTCCATTTATAATAAATGGATAGAGATGCAAACACTACCATTCTGTACTCTCTCTCTCTCTCTCTCTCTTTCTCACACACACACATTCACACACACAGTGGCTCTTTCCAGGAGCTTGCTTTGGAATGACACCTAATGCCACAAATCAGCTTCATTGTTTTTCAAATATATGGGCCATAAATCACAAATTCAATGAACCAAATTAATGGAATCTGCAGACTTTATTCTTTTTTGGCAAAATGTGTGAAATTTGGTCAAATGTTTTAGTAAAATGTGTTACTGTAGGCTACTCTTTCATACATTATTGTATTCACAGTATACAATGGCTTAATAAGTTACGGAGAAACTGGATTTGCTGTGGAGGAATTGACGTCACGCGGCCTGATGGAAACGGACAGGTCCACGAACCAACCAAAAGGGTAGAGAGGTGGAAACTAAGAGAATAACAGGGGGAGGGAAAAAGAGAGAGAAACACACAGACCTACACCTACAGGGACATAACACTTAGCTATTCATGATAGATGACATGATCAACACCAAATTTAAGTGTTAAACTATCACTCAATTCAGGTGTTCCAATCACTTCCATGGCCACAGGTGTATAAAATCAAGCACCTAGGCATGCAGACTGCTTCTACAGACATTTGTGAAAGAATGGGTCGCTCTCAGGAGCTCAGAGCTCCAAACTTTGTGTGGCCTTCAGATTAGCTCAAGAACAGTGCATAGTCCACGACCATCACCTCATGTTGCAGCATGATAATGCACATCCTAGTTGCAAGGATCTGTACACAATTCCTGGAAGCTGAAAACATCCCAGTTCTTGCATGGCCAGCATACACACCAGACATTGAGAATGTTTTGGATGCTCTGGATCGGCGTATACGACAGCGTGTTCCAGTTCCTGCCAATATCCAACAACTTCGCACAGCCATTGAAGAGGAGTGGACCAACATTCCACAGACCCCAATCAACCATCTGATCAACTCTATGCGAAGGAGATGTGTTGCACTGCGTGAGGCAAATGGTGGTTGCACCAGATATTTACTTTTTTTTAACCCCCCAGGACTCCCCCGGTCCGGACCCCCCCAATACAGTAAAACTGCACATTTTAGAGTGCCACACCTGTGAGGTGGATGGATTATCTCGGCAAAGGAGAAGTGCTCACTAACACAGATTTAGATGGATTTGTGAACAATATTTGAGAGAAATAGGCCTTTTGTGTACATAGAAAAAGTCTTAGATCTTTGAGTTCAGCTCATGAAAAATGGGGGCAAAAACAAAAGTGTTGCGTTTATAATTTTGTTCAATGTATATCTTTCTAATTATCATTATTGTTATCGTCCTTGGTATAAACAGGCCTTTAGACTTTTTTTAGGCCAGCGGCTGCGCTTGTGAGAGCCTCTGAAAGAAAGCAGAAGTCCTGACACCTACTGCTCCTCTTGGCTGTGGCTGTGGCTGCTGAGCAGGCATCCTTCCTGAGCATCCGACACTTGTGTTGTTGAACCACAAAAAATATCAATAAACATTTTTTACTGAGGCTGGGCCTGGAAAACAAACATGGTGGCTTTCTGTTCCCACTGCCAGTGGGCCTCCGGAGCTCTACTGTGAAACTAATGCAGTGTACTGAAAGCCAATTCCATTCTGCTCAGCGCCTCCGCTTCGCTCTGCCCAGCACAGGCACGGTCCCAGAAAGAGCAGGGGGTGGGTTTAAGTGCTAACCTCAGGCACGCTGGACTGTGTGTGGGGATCTGCTTTTAGTAAGAGCGAGCTGAACCATGTAGGTTTGGATCTGTGTCAAACTTGATGACCTCCACGCTGCGCTATTGAGACTGTTTTCAGTGTTTTCACACACACATAGCCCATAGTGCTTGAATGTACTTCAGTTGTAGGGTTGTACATGTTTCCAGTGTGCTCTCTCTGCCTGAGCAAATTTGAGTATATTGGCACGCATCCTATCTGACCGTGAGTATACTGTCAGATCACATTATTATTGTGTGAGTAAAAGTTTAATGTGTGTTTTGTGCATTTGGAAGGAAAATGCCTACTATCTGTCTTCCTTTATAAATTATGTATCTATTGATATTTTGTTATTTTATTTACTAGGAGTTGCTATTAATGATGTTGTCATATCAGATTTTTGCTGGAATGTTGAGTGCAGAAATAACAAACTTTAAATACAGTTGCAGTGTTCAAAATTACTATTCATATGGCACTAATTTCAAACTGGGGTCCCCCAGGGGCCCCCAAAGGAGTAACATGGGTTAGTGGAAAAGTCTAGAGAAAAACTAAAATAGATCAAATAAAAATAAATAAATGAATTAGATAAATAAATGGATAAAACATGATTAAAATAAAAATGATCAAAGTAGAATAAATAAATAATACATTTAACAGTAGAATACTGAGTAGAAAAAATATATATTATAATGTAACTCATAGTTAAACTAATTCAAAATTTATAATATTAATGTTTCAGTGTATAAATTTGGTGTTTATAAAAGATAGATGCCTTTTAAATTATAGGATGGGGTCCCTCACAGGAGGATGACCATATTTGGGGGTCTGTGGCATCCCATTGTAAATCCGTTAGCAGTCTAGTTCATTTCAATGACAGTTGCTCGGCTGGTTCAGGATATGAGAATTAAGCTGTGATTTGAAATGTGATCATTGCTAATGGGTTCTGCTGCCAGGAAGTCTTGAGCCATAAATGAGCCATTAATGCCATTTGACTAATCACTTCATATAGTTTTATGTTGTGTATTTGTCATGTGGTTATATTCACCGATCAGGCATAACAATATGACTGGTGAAGTGAATAACACTGATTATCTCTTCATCACGGCACCTGTTAGTGAGTGGGATATTTTAGGCAGCAAGTGAACATTTTAAGCGAAGGCTGGCCCGTGTGGTCCGATTAAACAGAGGAGCTACTGTAGCTCAAATTGCTCAAGAAGTTAATGTTAGTTCTGATAGAAAGGTGTCAGAATGTGAATGTTACTTTGACACGTACCACCTACCTAAGCATTGTTGCAGACCATGTACATGGAAACGGTATTCCCTGGTGGCGAATGGTTTGAGGAGCACAACAACGAGTTTGAGGTGTTGATTTGGCCTCCAAATTCCCCAGATCTCAATCCAATCGAGCATCTGTAGGATGTGCTGAACAAACAAATCCGATCCATGGAGGCCCCACCTCGCAACTTACAGGATTTAAATGGATCTGCTGCTAACATCTTGGTGCCAGATACCACAGTACAACTTCAGGGGTCTAGTGGAGTCCATGCCTTGTCCATGTCAGGGCTGTTTTGGCAGCAAAAGGGCGACCAACACAATATTAGTAAGGTGGTCATAATGCCTATCTTTTTGTATTTTTTATTATTTAAATATAAAATAATAAATTACATCAATTTCACAGCTCTCTAAAAACAAATCAGGCACTATTAAAAAAAAAAAAAAAAAAAAATCATATTCCCTTCCATCTGAATATACAGCTTCTTTTGAATGACTATCACTGGAAAAAGATGCTTTTTGTAGTCAGATGATGTACTTCCGTCATTTATCAGCAGGGGCTAACTGGATCCTGCTCACCAGCCAAACCTTGACCTTTTGATTGTAAAATGTATGTAAAACTCTTTCTGGGTGATTATGTGCTGAAATGACCTTCATCTTCCATTTTATTGCTGTCGTGTACAGCATACAGAGAGCAGGTAGCTGTATTTGATGTGCCTTGAGCTGGGGTGTGTCGTACGCCTCACTGTAATCTGACTAGAATTGAATCTTAGCACTCTCATTGGCGAGAGAAACCCATTGTGTTGAAAATGGTGGGAGGGGGTGGTTGTAACGGGATATAAGATTAGGAGGTCTCAGTGGCTGTTTCCTAATTACACACTTTTATTTATTCACAAGCAGACACAAGTGTTTCCCAGTGAAACCACACTCTCTTTTACCTCCTGTGGTCCAGGGCCTCTCTCCGATCTCCCTTTATCATCCCAAATTGACGTTTATGTTCTCACTCCTATTGTTTCCTGAGGTTTCTGCCACTTATGTCCAGCGGTTTATTTCAATTTGTGTTGGTGTCTGTGAGCTGTTGATGGTTTAACTGTAGCCAAACAGAGGAATTGGGCTTTAGCTTTATCCTTGAATGTGTCCTTGGTACATGACTGACTGAGTTTGTTTGTGCAGACATTTCAGTTGTATTGTTAAGCATCAGAGCAAAAGTACTGTCTCATTTTTAATATGGTTTCCAGAATAATTGATGTGCAAAAGTCAATCTGTTTGTAATAGGAATCAATTAGTTTTGTAAAACATTCATGGACAAAGAACCTTGATTATCCTCTAAAGTAAACCTTCAATTGGTCATTCCTAAAATAAGTGTATAAATCTGTCAGCGTCCAACAGTAAAGGAGACATAGAGAGTGAAAAGGACAGCGATTACTGTGCGCTGCGGGTGTGAATTTTTACCTTCACACACACAGAGCCTCTACGCAGCCATTTCATAGTTGACGCGGGATAAAAGTTGATGATGCGTGCAGAGGTTTACGAATGAAGAATGCTTCTTCATGAATATGAAAACAACCTTTTCATCAGTCTAGGAAGGGCTGACGGGGGAGCCTACAGCATTTCGCCTCGACCACAAGAGACTTTTGCATTTGTTGTTTTTTTTGCAATGGGCAAACAAATAGTTCTCTCTTTTTTCTAATGTTTTTAAGCTAGTTGTGCAGCTAAAAGCACAAAGGCAATTGCAAAGAATGACTGAAATAGATGCTGTTATTTAACCTTGAATATTTGAAAGAAGGAAAAAAACAATGGACAGACAGAAGCAGGAGCTCTATTCAGCTTGTGCATCTGTGATTCATAAAAATGTCCTCTTGACAATTTGGAGTGGTTTGAACCATAATTTGCCTTGTTTAGTAGTGCTGTTGTCACAGTAAACAATCAAATGAGCATTCTCGATACATTAACTGGCATTTATCTAAGTTGACTAAGAGTTACAGATGTTGGATAAGACAATGAACAGTTCTGTTGTGTACACTACCATTCAAAAGGGTTGACTTTTTTTTTTTTTTGGAAGAAATGAATACTTTTATACAGCAAGGACAAAGAATCATGAAAACATGTATCTCAGTTTTCACAAAAATATTAAGCAGCACAACTGTTTTTGGTAATGCTTTAGATTACAGCCCAGAAAGTACTGCGTAAGTAAAATGAATTTACAGTGTAACTTTCGGTAATTATAGCGTAACTATAAAGTATGTATGTGTAAGTATACTAACAAGGGAACAATATGTAATATTTGGGGAATAAAGGGGTAACTTTCAGGAAAATTAACAAATCATTTATACTGTAAGTATTTTTTAATTAAGGGGTAATTATCCATGTAGTTACAGGGTAAGTGGTGCTTGTGTTTCTATGTAGTTACAGGGTAAATATGAATATGCGGGCTGTAAATTAAAGTGGTGTTTGTTCCCCTCTTGTTTCATGTAGTTACAGGGTAAGTACAATAAAAACACGTACACAATCTTATATCACTCGGAAACCTTTATTTGAAAAACAACTTTCAAAACAGATTTACAACACTTCTTATCCATTTCTCTTGCTTGGCTTCATCCTCCTCTTGTTCCTCTTCTTTTTCGTTTTTGCCACAGATGAATCTTAAGAAGGAATCCCATTTTTCCAGCTATTCTGTATTATGTATTAAAAGAAAATACAGTACACCCAGAAATGTCCTCACCGTTTGCTCATCTTTTACCCTCATGCCATCCGAGATGTATACGACTTTCTTTCTTCAGATGAACACAGAAAAATAAATAATCTCTGCTAATGAAAGCTGATTTGGGTTTCTAAAAGTTGAAGCATCAAACAGCACATAGAGCAATAACTACAGTAATCCATACGACCCCAATGGATGAATCAATGTCTTCTGAAGTGAAACGATAAGTGTTTGTAAGAAAAATACCAATATTTTACATTTTATTAAACTGTAGACTAACGAAAAAGAAGAAGAGGAACAAGAGGAGCAAAGCAAGAGAAACAAAAAAGAGACAAAACGTGGCTCTTTCTGTCAGGATGTTATTATTTGAAATGAAAAGTTTATTTAAAAAAACGAATAAATGAATAAGAAGTGTCGTAAATCTGTTTTGAAAGTTGTTTTTTCAAATAAAGGTTTCCGAGTGATATCAGATTTTGTACATGTTTTTTTATTGTACTTACCCTGTAACTACATGAAACAAGAGGGGAACAAACACCAATTTACAGCCTTTCATACTTACCCTGTAACTACATGGATAATTACCCCTTAATTAAAAAATACTTACAGTATAAATAATTTGTTAATTTTCCTGATAGTTACCCCTTTATTCCCCAAATATTACATATTGTTCCCTTATACCTACACGTACTTATTTTATAGTTACACTATAGTTACCTAAAGTTACGCTGTAAATTCGTTTTACTTACGCAGTACTTTCCGGGCTGTAATCTAAAGCGTTACCCTGTTTTTAACATTGATAATTAAAATAACTGTTTCTCGAGCACTAAATCAGCATATCAGAATGATTTCTGAAGGATCATGTGACACTGAAGACTGGAGTAATGATGCTGGAAATTCATTTAACAGTAATAAATTACATTTTAAAATATATTTGAATTGTAATATTTTACAATGTTGCTGTTTTTACCCCAAACATTTTAATGGTAGTGTATGTGTTTATGAAAACTATTCATATGTAGTTACTCCCCAAGTTACCCAACAGACATTTTGAGTTTTAATTATTTTGCTGTCCTTAAACGTTTGTACTAATGCATATTTATGTGTGTGTGTATGACTGTGGGTTTGTGTACACATCCTCAGGAGAGTGTTTGAGTGTGTATTGGCAGATGCTAAATGTCTCTCTCAGGTTAAGGGGTCACCCCCCTCCCTCCACATTGAACATCTGTACACTGCCCTCCCTCACCCTGCACCTGGGCCCAAAATCAGGCCATGTCTCCCACATTCACTGTTATAGCAGCATGCTGACGAGGACTTTTACTACAGCCACAGGGATCATGCCTCTAGAGAAGAGGAGGCATTCATCTTGTTGCCTCAGACAGCCATGCATAGTGTTACAAACAAATGCACCCTTAAACAGTAGTTAACAATGTCCAGACCTATTTCCAGCACACCATATAGAGCTAATTAAAGAGACAGGCGCTTAACTTTATTTCACCTTAGCACTGCAGAATAACTTTTATAGTTATTTTCTGCAGACCTGGGATGAACGGAAGGAGTGTAGGAGTTGGGTAAGATGTGTCAGTGGGTAAGTTGTGTCACTCCCTTAATCTCGAAAGTAAAATTTTTGACATGTTACGATAAAAGTGACCACCATGTGTTTTGTATGATTTGTTTGTTTGGTGGTTGTTTTTTTCCATGTCAGAATAAGTTTTCTATGTGAATTTTATATCAAAGTAATATATATATATACGTATATAAAATATATATAATTTATATCAGCTCTAAAAATACGTATTATACCTGTTGCTAAACTGCCAGTGTATAAAATCTGTTAAATTATTTGACCATGAATATTAAGTGGCAACTATTATAATCTAAAATGCAGGAAATAAAATTTAAAAAAATGATAAAA
The DNA here is from genome assembly GCA_039654625.1 of Rhinogobio ventralis. Classification (NCBI taxonomy): domain Eukaryota; kingdom Metazoa; phylum Chordata; class Actinopteri; order Cypriniformes; family Gobionidae; genus Rhinogobio; species Rhinogobio ventralis. The sequence goes on from CM077198.1 coordinate 15,733,397, forward strand.
AATAAAAAAAAATTATTAAAATATTCAGAATACTATAATGCCTGAATAGTTTATTTATTTAGTTAGCTTGTTAGTTGATAAATACTAATTAAGCTGATTTGAAGTATTATTATTAGTAGTACTAGTAGTAGAAATAGTGTCAAATGTCTGTTTGTGTTTGGACTTTCTGTTTGTATTCTGATTCGTTCATGTGCTCCTTTGTTCAGTTTCCTGCCACTCCTTTGTTACCATGGTTACCTTCATTATTAGTTAATTCTGTTCAGCTGTGTTTGCTCGTTACCTTGTTTGTGTTCTATATAAGTTCTTTCCTTTGCAGTCACTCCTTGTCCGTTCACTGTCTTAGTTAGAGTGTGTTGCTGCCTGATTGTGTTTGCTAGAAATACTATTAAACCTGTAGTTTTGGATTTATTCTCTTCGTCTGTGTCTGCCTTCCTGCAACCACCGTTAGTAGTAGTAGTTGTTGATTTATATAATTTCTATCTCATTTCTTTTTATTATCTTATTTATCATTGCTTAGATCCACTTAAAGGGATGTTTCACTCAAAAATGACAGTATTATCATAATTTACTCGGCCACATTGTGTGTATGACTTTCTTTCCTCTGTAGAGTACAAAAGATATTTTACTCTGTTTTTTCTCCAAAAACTGAAACAACACTGAACTCTCTGACATTCACTGAATGGCATTTTTTCATCTTCGTTTGAGACATTTTTGACAATATATTTCACCCATTAGCACTCACTGATCACAGATCTGAGTTTGGGTCATCAGAGCGTATCACCCCCAGATAGAGCCACAGGGCCACTGAGCTCAGATCAGCCCTGCATGATCTTTAGACAGGGGGTCAGACCCCATCACCCACCCCACTGTGCCTGAGCGCCAGGATCCCTCCCAATTCCCAGCACACAGGGATCGGCTTTACGCTTATTTCATGTTTGATCCAGCACTGTTGCCATTGTAATACAGCGAGAAACAGCAGATTACATGGCCAGGCCAGCACTGATCCACTCTATTCACACACACGCACGCACACACACACACACACACGCACTTACTTGATCTGTTCTCTTTTGGTTGGATTTAGATTCTAAGAACAAACTCAGGACGTTCTGTTTGTCAATACACTTCATTAATTTAATCCCCCACACATACACGTCCTTCGTATTTAAAAAGAGAAGAAAAGGATAAGAGGAGAGAGAGCATGAGAGGCTTTTTTACTGACGCAGATTTAAACGGGGGTCAAGCAAACAGAAAACACAAAAGTCTTTGGCTACATCATTGATGAATAGGAGCTTGCTGCAAATCTCTTTTCTGTGTACAAAATAAGAAATGAGTCTCACTGCATAGCTAAAGGGCATTCTATTTAAATGAGAGAGAGAGCAATTATACATATTAATTATTTTGTTCAAAATTAAATCCAGGGACTGGAAAGTTTTTTAACTATTTGCAAAATGGAACTTAAAAAAAAGGTTTACCATTTTTTTAGCGACAGTTATTTAGAAGTACCATGTCTTGAACATTGGGGGGGACTATTTTTTTATAAAGCTTATAGAAACAGTGATGGAAATTCTAGGTCTAATTCTAGTTGGGAAATAATAATTTTGAACTATTTGTAAATAATATTTGTATTAATTTGCATTAAAATGTTCACATATGTACTTTTATTTGTATGCTTAAAATGTCGAAAATGTGAAACTTTCTTGTCTCTTCACGCTCAGTTAGGAATTACATGAATCACATAAATGCATATTTTCATTCCAAAACGGCCATATTTTAGAACAAAAAATTTAATTGAGTAGTTTGCATCACTGGATGTTACTGCCGGTCGCTTAACTTCTATCACAAAACGGTTCACATGTGTTAAATGTTTTGCTTACCTCACTTTCTTTCAACGTTAAACTGACGCTTTGCACTGGAATTCATGCTCTGCTTCTGTGACCGGTAAACTCCGGCTACTTTGATTTGATTGGCCATCTCAATAATTTTGACATTGATGTCAAATTAGACCGCTGAGGCAGACCAGACTAAAAATTTAACTTGTAAGCCTTTTGTCATCCTAACAACAACATACAGAGCACTGGGTAATGAAGTGCAGCAAAGCAGTGCAAGAATTTCAAATATTGGGTGGGACAATTTAGCCATTTCAAATTATTGGAGGGGACTTGTCCCCCTCAATGTCTATGGTGGTTATGGCCCTGGTATGCATGAAGGAAAGTACCATGATACTTTGATTTCCATATTAAAATACCATGGTATTACCATCCGGTACCAGCCACAGCACTTTTAGTAAGCCTGAGAGGCTCTTTTGTAGGCCTGATTCATGTATTATTTTAGCCCATCTGCTCATACTGATCAGACTCCTGACAGCCATAGACAGGGGATCAGGCCATGGAGCTCGCTTTCAGGCAACTGTCATGGATCAACAAGCATGAGATGGGCAACCTGAGGAAAGGGAAATGGTTTTGGGTGCTGGTGGGAAGAAAACTTGGATTGGAAGGTTCATCTTTATTGCATTACTCCATGTTTCAAGGGAAAACATTATTAAGAGCATGTTTGATATTTCTTGTCTGGCTGCCTCCTCCTCCCCGCTCTCTCTTTCGGTTTCCTCTGATAGACAAGAGTTATAAATGTAACATGATAGAGAGATTTGTTTTCTTTTTGTTTTAAAATTACATGCTAGACGATTTCCAAGCACCACAGGTTACCTCTTACAAAGCAGCCCTGATGTGAAGAGCCAGCCGTGTCCAGGTACAAAGTGTTTCATGGTAAAAGAGTCAGAGCCGGTGCTTCCTGCAGATTCGTGCTCCGAATTCAGGCTGCATTAAGGATTACACTGAGCCAAACAATGTCAATTAATGCTGCTTCATGAGGTACAAAAACACAGCATCCAGCAACGCTGGCGCAGCTTAAAAAGTGAAGACAGGAGTTTCCTGTCTGACAAGTGTCTTAACAAGCTGGGTGGTTGAGTGTTTTAGGGGCTTCCTGCCGCCTCGGAACGTCAGCATGTGCATTTGGAAAGAAAGAATAACAACACAAACAGCTTTGGCAGGCTGTCATCACCGAGAGCGTCCTTTCGTCCCTGATTTGATGTTTATTCTGATTGCACTTCACCCTCACAGTGCTGTTATTCCGTTTGCATTTCCTGCATCGCTTAACACAGTTTTTGACAATGCCAATTGATAATTGATTGACAGGCTGATAAAAGGGTTTTGCAATCATTTTTTTCCCCAGGAGCTCCAAACCATCACAGCCAGTCCACCCTGCGCCCGCCCATCCCTCCACCGCACAACCACCAGACGCTGTCACACCACCAGTCCTCTGCCAACTCCCTCAACCGCAACACACTGAGTGGCCGACGCAACCCCATCCACGTCCCTCCGTCCGCCCCGGGCGACGGGCCCACCACGCCCGAGTCAGTGCAGCTGCAGGACAGCTGGGTGCTCAACAGCAACGTCCCATTGGAGACCAGGTCAGTGGCCACTTTTTGCACAAAACAAATCTGTATAAACTAGAAATGAACAACGATTAACTTACAATCAACAACTACATCCCATTGGAGACCAGGTCAATGGCCACTTTTTGCACGAAAAACAAATCTGTATAAACAAGAAATGAACAATGATTAACTTACATTTTAGACACAATATAAATTCTTTTTTTTTTTAAATAAATTATTTTATATCAGCACTGTTAAAATTATGTTTCCTGTCAGATTGGAGAACCAGATCTGTTTTTTATATATATAAAAATGACAGTTTTGTATTCAGGAAACTTCACTGTCACACAGTGAAACACATTGTGGTTAGAGACATTTCCTGCAGAAAAGCGCCTTTAAATAGCAGGTTATATCCTAATTCTGACAAAACAATCTCTTTCTTCCCCCCCAGGGAGCAAGATTATTGAGTATGATGTGACAGAAATCCTGTCTCAATCCAAAGAAATGTTTTTTATTAAAAATCTAGGAGTGTTATTAGTTGGGTGGAAGCAATTTAAGTATTTTGACAGGCTAATCATTTTAAAATATATATTTGTTTTTACCTATTCCTGCAATTAATTCTGTAATATTCTAAAATGACACAAGTAAATAGGTTCATATTTTATTATTTTCAAATATAGAAATTAATTTGGAAACAATACTTAGTTTATTGATGTATATTATACAATTATTATAAATATATATATATATATATTGTTACGTCCCTCGTTAGTTAGATGTTAAAAGGTCTAGCATGTTGTCAGACTTAACAAAAATGATGAGTGTGTGTGCGCTTCAGATAGTAAGAAGAATGACAAAAAGATCAACAACTTCAGTTGAAAAAGATTTAATTTGTGATTAGGACCATAAAGTAAAATAATAAGGTGAAAAGTAATAAAGTTGTAAAAATAAAGAATAGTTACAAAGTAGACAGGATCAAGCAAAAATCAACCAACAATCGGGGAGAGAAGAAGGAGCAGACGAGTGGTGCTTAAATAAATAAAAAAAAAAACATAACAAAACTCCTCTAACTGAAGATTTAAGAAATAAACTAACTAACAACAAAAGATGTAGAAAACAACATCTTCAGCGTCCGAAAACACCATAACTAAACTACCTAACTAACCAAACAAAACATACAAATGTTAGCACCACCGCTAAACCTGGTGTGCCTAATACATGAGTTGAACTACGTGTTTGGAAATGTAGGTCGCGACCTGCTTACCTGACTCACAACCTCTCTTTTACCCCTTTCCTTTACGGCGTTAGATGACAACATGAGATGAAGCATCAGAGAACCGCAGTCACAATCAAATGTAGTAGCACCTCAAGCCTCTAACACACCAACAAACAAGCACGAACGTTAACAGAACTGATCGAACTGCTAAGGTGCAACAGCAGTGAAACCCCGAAATTTGATCGGAATCTCGAACGAGAGACCGTCGTCACAGAGCGTGCCCTCTCCCCAAAGTCAGAGCCCCCCTCCTATTGCACTTTGCGCCATTCATAAACAGCCTCAGGACTGATGATTGGTTCCACAATCCTGACGTCAGCGTCTGACGTCTGTTGACGGCCAGGCAGCTCCTCCACTCACGTTCCAACTCTGAAACACAGGTTAACCAAACACACCCACACACATATGCATATGCACCGCGTAGATTAAAACAGATTACGTAGCACCGCATACGTAACAATATATATATATATATATATATATCGTAACAATACATCGGCTTGTCTTCATAATATGTAGGGGGCATGGCCTGAAACCTGAACACACACCACAATATAAGGACCTCATAATGTAGGTCAAACCAGTACACACATACACACACGTTGGGTTTCCGTGTTTTATGGGGACTTTCCATACACATAATGATTTCTATATTGTACAACCTGTATATTCTATTCTCTAATCCTAAACCTAAACAGAAAACTTTCTGCATTTTTACATGCTCAAAAAACATGTTTATAAACTGTTTTCCTCATGAGGACAAAATAAATGTCCCCACAAGGACAAGGTTTTCAGATATTGCCACCTTTTTGGCTACTTTTTCTTCCCATAATATAGTACACACATACACACACGTTGGGTTTCAATGTTTTAGGGGGACTTTAACCAGGACACTCTCTCTCTCTTTCACACACACACACATGCGCGTGGACACACACACACACATGTACTCACTACTATTCAAACAAAAGTTTGGGGTCAGCAGGGTTTTTTTTTAAATGTTTTTTAAAGTCTACATTTATTTGATAAAAAAATACAGTAAATGTAATTTATTCCAGTGATGGGAAAGCTGAATTTTCAGCATCATTACTCCAGTTTTTAGTGTCACATGATCCTTCAGAAATCATTCTAAAATGCTGATTTGCTGCTCAATAAACATTTATTATTATTATTAATTTCAAAAACAGTTTATTATTATTCATTGATAAACAAAATGTTTGAAGAACAGCATTTATTTGACACAAAAATCATAACTTTATGAATGTTTACTGTCATTTTTTTTTTTTTTATCAATTTAATTTGTCCTGGCTGAATAAAATAGCCAATTCTTTCACAAAACTTTTGAATGGTAGTGCATATCAGATCTAGTCTTTTTTAACATATTTCTCTTTATTTCTGTCCTTAGAGAATATATAGTATTATTATGTGATTTTCATGCTCAGTAAGTTTTCAAACAAACATACGGAACTATGTGCTTACAGATTACACACATACACTGTATTATGCATGCACAGCTTTTATGGTATTAGCATTCATAGTTCCCTCAAATACAAATGCTCTGTCTCTCATGCATACACACTCACCCCTGTGGCTCAGCTTTCTCATTAACACAAACACACACACACACACACACACACATCTCTCTCTTTCTCCTTTCTTTTTCTGTCTCTCTCTTTCTCTGTATGTTTCTCCTGCTGGGCAGAGGGTCACCTCCTCTGTTTCCAGATCAGAGAGGTAGCATACCTGCATGCACTATTCATGAGGCTTGGCTACATGTTTAATTCACCAGGACAGGTCTCAGGCCTGTTGGAAGTGCAGGTTCCTGACTGGCTGTAATTAAAGCAGAGCTGATAGGCTGTCCTGTATGTCAGCATGGGCCACCCAACATCCAACAGACATGAATGCTTTGGGACTGCTGGGGCCATTGTGTACAGGATTGGAGAGTGAAAGGTTTTGTTCAGTTCAGGGTTTGTAAAGCACACATACATTGACAATCTGCCTGTGACCTCCAGCGTTAATTGTCTGCTGTGTTTGATTGGTTTATTTTTGTTGGTGATTATGTGGACACACCCACTGGCACCTTCCTCATGAGAATTCACCCAGCAGACGTTTCCTGTGGTCTAAGTCAGGGGTTTTCGGTCTTTACAGATATTAAAGACCCCCTAAGCCAGACTCTCAGCCAAAATAGAGACTCCCAGTATTAAAATGCAAATATTCTCTGTAACACTTTATAATAACATTTATTAAGAACATTAAACTTATTATAAAATGCAAATATGTCTTTATTTAGAAAATTGTTAATAGAAATGCCATGAAAAATTAAGCTCTTTATATCTGATTTATTTTCGGCATGGACCCCCTGGAGTACCCTCAGGAACCCCAGAAGGTTGAGAACCCTGGGTCTACATGAACAGTGGAAAGAATGATAAAGAATTACAGAGTGCCCTAGAGTGTAATTACAGTGCAGCAAATCTAGTGTTATTTTCTCGCCAAGAAAGATATTTTGTAATACTATTATCATTGTAATACTGTGTATATGTGTATATCAGGACCACGTGCTGTCTGAGGCGTCTTAGTGCGCACACATCAGATCTGTCAGTCAGCGTGAGTAAGATCGTTTTCATGCACAAAGGAAAGGTATTTCTCTCAGAAAATGTACAAATAAAGATACTTTTAGATGTTTAATTGCTATTTGCATTGTGATCACTAGACGAGGGCATAAACATTTTTGTGAACCTCAAAACTGAACAAAATCTAAATTTTTCACTTTTCACTTTCATCTCAAACTTATTTACTTCCAGTCAAATTTAGCACTGCAACACCAATGCTGGTAAATTACCATGGTATAAGCGGGATAAGCCACAGCTAACTGTGAATTTAATGATTTGCAATCTACTTTGCGTCGGGTGTTTCTTTGCCTCCATGACATACATTAAAATAGTTTATGCTGTGGGGCTGTTGAATGCTTGTGGATTATCCGCTAGATATACTAGATTAAATACATTAATTTGTCCATAACATCGTTCTGTAAAGCCTGTTGTTTCATATTAACCTTTCCTATGTTAAAGAGATAGTTTCACCCAAAAATGAAAATTCTGTCACCATTTAATCCCCCTCAAGTTGTTCCAAACCTGTATGAATTTCTTTCTTCTAATTTTTTAATTCTTCTCTTTCCACTATTTTGAAGAATGTCAGTAACCAAACAGTTAATGGCCATTGACTTCCATAGTTGTTGTTTTTTTCTCCATACTATTTAAGTGAATAGGGCCCATCAAATGTTTGGTTACCCATATTCTTCAAAGTATCTTTTTTTGTGTTCAGCAGAAGAAATTCAAACAGGTTTGTAAAAACTTGAGGGTGAGTGAATGATGATAGAAATTTAAATTTTTTGGGGTGAACTAACCCTTTAAGCAGCACTAACCCTGACAGGTGACAAATTATGATATTTTTCTTAAAGTACTGTCAGGACTCCCGTGGGTTCCAGCATTGCATTCTTTCCTTCGGTTCTCTGCGCTGTCGTCATAAATCACTGAAAGTTGCCAATGTGTGTAATATCTATCGTCTTTATGCCTGGGTAATATTTAGACAGCTAACTGGCACTGGATAATTATCTCACAATCCTTCCTCATTTGCACACAAAATTATGAAACGATCTTAAAATGAAGGGCCGACATTCAGCATTGAATCGCGGATGCTCAGGTGTGTTAGAATGGGCTCCTGTACTGAAGCCATCAGGACTACCCAGCAGCACTAAGCCTGCCATCTGCTGAGACAGAACCACACTCCCCACACCAATCCAAACCTCACCAAGCCAGGAAGCCGGCCCAAACTCTGGCCCCTCTCCCCATTCCCCTGCTAGGAGGCCCCGCCCCTCTCACTGCAGCTTTTTAATTGGGGTTCTGTCAATGCAGATGGGCCACCTGTCACACACACGCACATGTAATTCACAAACTCATTTCCAATATATTCACATTTATTAACTGCATTACTCATTGCATTTGCGGAGGCTTTGAAGTGTGGTGAGAGAACTCACAAGTACAGATTGGAGCACCAGCAGACCACCCAGGATCTGTGCTGGCATTGCCCAGAATCACAAACACTATTCCTGGGCAGCAGGCGGGTTTGTGGGCCTTCTCAGTGGAATCATGCAAGTGCTTGTTCATTTCATTTTTAAGTGTTCCACAGTGATCCACAGGGACACAGTCTTTATTTGTGTTTTATTTGTTAAAGAAATAGTTCACCCCAAAATAAAAATGCTGTCATTATTCATGTTGTTCTGGATATTTTGTTTTACATAAAATAAAAAAATAAAATAAAATAAAATAAAATAAAATAAAATAAAATACAATAAAATACAATAAAATAAAATACAATAAAATACAATAAAATAAAATAAAATAAAATAAAATAAAATAAAATAAAATAAAATAAATAGCATATGGACATTGGGGTGACATGATCTGTTAAAATGATGGCTGAATTTTCATTTTTGGCTGAACCACCCCTTAAAAATACTATAGAATATGATTAAAGCCTGAACAAATATATAATATTTTTTTTTAATACACTTACACCTTCTTTTTTTTTTTTTTTTGGTAAAAAAATTACCATTTTTCCCAAGATTAAAGGTATTTTGTCTTGAGAATAAACTCGACAAAGTCAAAATTTAATATTATGTTTATATTTTTAGAATAGATATTAAATATCCAAATTTACATATTACTAGATTAAAGTCATTCAATTTTGTGTTTAAACATACAGTATAGTTTATATATTACAAATTATATTTGTGTCATGTTTGTATTTTGTCCTCAGAGATTTATTATTATTATTATTATTATTACTTATCCCTCTTCCTATTCTGTAAAATAATACTGCAAAAAAAACCTCCCAGTTTAATTTTGTAGAACAGTAGATATAGCAGCAAAAACCTGTTTAATTTTGATTCCCAATTCAGGTTGTCAGCTATTTTAGCTCTGGAGGTCTCCAGTTCAGTTTTGCCCCAAAATTGCTAACTTTCATTGAAAATAAATGACTTTCCAGTTGCTTGTTTTTATTTTATTCTGCAAACAACTGTCAGGGTAAATGCCCCTTAAGGGCCAGATGATTGGTGAAAAATGTTTATGTGAAACTAAATTAAGCTGTTTTTGGTGCAAAAAACCTTGACTATTGTTATAAGTTGACTTCAGGGGGGAAATAATGACCCTTTAAGAATTTAAAAGGTAATTTGAAATGAAATGAAATATGCAATAAAAAACCTAGACGCCATATTGTGCTTAAATGGGATCCGACACATTAAGTAGCCGAATAGATCAGAGATGTGTTCAGCTGTGTAAATAGCACAGAATGTCACATGGACAGATAGACGCTCAGTTCCTCAGTGTGCAGAGATGGAGGCTGGGAGTGTCTCCTCTCGCCTCTGGGTCACACAGCACTAAGCCGACACACTAAAGTTAATAGGCCTATTTTTATTTCTGTATCAGCAGTAACAGAGAGAACATTTTCACACACTGCCTGCCTCTCTCTCTACAGGAGAAAAACTGACTAAATCCACCTCTGCAGTTTTATAAACCAAAGACAGAAAGTTTGGAGGAAAATCTCCAGCCTTGTGATGCAACAGCAGCCAAATAGTCCCTTTTGGTCTGCCCTATTCTAGTTACTTTTTTGTTGACAAATTGTTGACATGATGAATGGTTCATTTTCCCTTCAGTATTTTTTTTTCTTTTTCTGTCTCCTAGTCACTCTTTCCCCCCCGCTTTATTATCCTTCTCTCTGTCTCTTTTTCTCCACAAGGGTGTGGCTACAGGTTGGCGGGCATCAACTCCCAAACAATAGAAAACAAATAAAGTTTTAGCTTTGCTTGGCTTTACCTTTTTCTAAATTGATTATTGGCTATTTTTTTCAAAGGGCATTTTCATTTAAATGAATGTAGACAGTCTGTGCGGTTGTTTTAAAAGCTACCAATATTGAACTATATTAACCAAAAACTATAATGTGCTCCGCTTGAGAGTATTCCAGAGAGCGCAGGCCTGTAAACTTTGGTTCCGACCACATTAGTTCCCAAGCAAAATGGAGAAGAGGTTGATCATCGCTGTGGCGGGTTTGATAAGAAGGTGCGAAACACTATTTATAGGTAAAATTTTTGCTCTAGAACACTTGTTTTTCAGTGGGAATGCAATTCATTTGCTCAAAACAACACGATTTGACCAATTGCATTAATGCTGCACTTCAACCAGGACAGTTATTGTAATGTAGGCTGCACATAAATTAATGTTAATGTTAATTAAAGGCCAAGGCTAGCAAATGTCTCCTATAAACTGCATGTTGAAATTAGACTAGCACAAAACCATTAACACAAAAGCCACACCACAGAAATGGCTTTTAATTGGTTTATTTCATTAGCAAACTTTGTTAACGAAAATTGTTAAGTTCTTTCCATCGATCTGTTTTTTTTTTTACTTTCACATTTAAATGATTTCATGAGGTTAACGGTTATACCCTACTTGTGGTCAGTCTGCACAAATGCCGATCAACATGATAGTTTGCTTTGGCCCCTTTAAATAAAGTTTAAAAAAAGACCAAGCATTCGACCTACGTCAGAGCGTCAGCGCGTCCACAAATCTTTCTACAGCGTCGTTGGCAGGGCGGCCAAAATTAAGTTTGACGCTCTCGCCGGCGGTGGTGTGAAGGCACAGTTAGGCCACATCCACACGAAGCCAGAGCTTTCTATATCCAATCTTTTTTTTTTCCTCATCTCAAGAAATATCTGGATACACGAAACCACTGAAACCGACTCAAACGATGTAGTATACATGCCAGACCAGTATGCCAGATCACAGAAATACACTAAAAACGGAGAAGACGACTTCTCAGCATGCATGAGAAGTGGAGTGATGGCATCATCGTTTCACAAAATATACGGATTGGCTGTACACACGAAAACAGGGTGTCGTTTTCAGATTTATCCACTCTGGGACACGGTTTCAGGCTCCCAAAATGCCAGATCCCTCTGGACGAAATGTCGATACGATACAAAATTCTAAATGCGTTAGAGTGTATGTGGCCTAAATGAGACTGTAATGAGAATTACAGAAAAAGACACCTATACTGCACATTTCTAACAATAAACAACTTAATTTAACATATCTCACATCAGTGATTATGACTTTGTGTCTAATGTTGCTGACTATAGAAGGTTAGACAAAATGAGACACGTGAAAATTATCTCTCTGAGTGGCCATCCGAATGCTCTTGTGACTAACATGAGTGAGTAACATGACATATAAAAGCAAAGAATATTTTTCTTTCTTTTTGGAATTGGAGGTCATGCCTGTTTTTCTGTGCATGTGGGTGACTTTTATAGGGGTTTAGATTGATTACCCTGAATATTCCACCTACAGATTAACACCTTGAGCCATTTAGAGAGGAACACACAGCGCTGTGTGTGTGTGTTCTCTATGTAAATGATGTTATTTTATAGGTCAGGCCTTTCCTGCTAAAGTAGAAAACCAAACCTTTCTCTGAGAGGTGCCTGCATAGCTGCCAGTATCGGAAGATTGATTGCCAAAGTATGCAGTTGTCAGACAGGTAGAGGAAGGGAGAGGGGTAGAGGAGGGGTTGGGGGAGGAGGATCCGAGAGATTGCTTCGGCTGAGGGAGAAATCGGAAAACAAGGAGGAGGGTGGAATCGGTTTTCGGCAGCATAAATGACTGAAGATGGCCCGGTCCTGTGAAGGCTTATTTCCAATCATAGAGTGAGGCCTCTTCACCAGCTGATGCCTGCTTCAATTTTACTCTCATCTCAGGATGCACAAGCTGCTCTCTTCTCCTTCCATACAGTCTCGTGCACACTAAAATTAGATTTCCGAGCAGGTCGCACTATCACAATTGAGCCGAAGAGGAGGAGCGCATTCACATGCACGTTATTTTTGGAGGTGTGTGTTGTCGTTATGGCCTGGCTGGTGTTTGTTTTCGAGTGTCGTTGTAGCAGGGTCCTGTGTCAACTTCTTAAAGTGCAGCTTGGGTCCGTGAGCCATGAGAGAATTTGATTTGTCTGTTTGTGCAGATATCAGGGATTCAATTTGAGTTGTGTGAAATGCTGTGCACACATTCACAGGTCTGTGAACTCTTTGAACCAGATGTCTTTGCGGTTGTTTCTACATTTGATGTTGTAGCATCCATTCCGCATCATTTCACCTCCATTAGTTATGGGTGATGTAATTTTTGACCTCAGAGGATTCTTATGAATGTTTAATTATAGCACTTGCAGTCTCACTCATGCTTTTTATTCCCTCACACTTTTCAGCTCAAACCTCTTAATACATTCATACTTTTGTTGCATTTCAGATAATTTCACATTCATAGATGTGACGCTGTAAAGGTACATGGTACGTAGTAGGTGTGCTCTGTAGCTTTATTTGATTTTCTTGAAATTTATTCAATATTTAACATGAACATTGAAAACTATCCTATTTCACATACTTTTGACTGCTAAGGGAGTGGCTAAATTTCCTAAAGCTAGTAGCTGTCAGGCTGTGTCTGTATTAAAATGCACAATGATGGAGAATTTAACAAAAAACTGTATTTAATCAAAAAATCCAACAAAATACATGCTGAAGATTACAGGAGAAAGCTTAGCAAAATAACCATGTTTAACTTAGACAACACAAAACAAAGAACTGAATGAACTGAGGGCTTAAATACACATAGGAAGCTAATTAGCAGAAAGTGAAACAGGTGTGTAATTCAAATCAGTAAGCATAAAAACAAACTAGTGGCAGGAAAATGAGAAAAAGGAACTATAATTAAACCAAAACAGAACATACATGTGGCAGTAGTAACTCTCCTTGCGAGCTTGAACAAACCAAACTGGTGGTCGGTGGGCGGACTTAACATAATGACGGCAGAGTTGTGACGGTTCCGTGTGCTCCTATAAAACAAAAAAGCTGGCGAACAGCGGTCTTGGACAGCGACTCTGGAAGACTTGTAGTTGAGCTTTTCTTTGAGAAAAGAACAAAGAACGGTACTGAAGTAATTCTTAAAAAAGGAAGATGTGTTCAGAGTTTTGCCGACCGGATACGGCAAAAGTTTAATCTATCAACTAGCTCCGTTTTACCTTCTTTTTTGCTCTGGTTGGTTGTAGCTCTATCCTATTGCGTGCAGAGGTAATATGAAAGACAACCGTTTATCCCGCCCCTCGGATTGAGCCCTGCCAATGGTGTGTTCCCAAACCCAACATCTTGATGTGGGTCTGGCTTGTCAGGTTAATTTTCTTCTGTAAAACTATAAAATATTTGTAAAATTGCATATTAAAAAATAAATGCAGTGTTAAAAAAAAAAGTGAAGTCTTCCATTTTAGACAAGACTATTCTTGTAAAATTCATACACTAGATGGCAGAGTACAGCGTGAAGTGTAAGTACACATCATTCGGATGCAGAATCTCACCGACAATAAAGGTGTGGTCACAATTTGTTAAAATATTGTTGACATTTTCTTTCCCCAGCACAAAAAATTCTCAATCACATGGATTGCTATTGAAATCACTGGATTTTGTCTCTGAAAATTCAGTGATAAATGTAACAGCACCTTAACGATGCCATGGTATTATTTGCATACGGAATTGTGATTGGTCTTTATTGCACATTATGTGGCAAGTTCTGCTATTTCACTCATACAAATTCAGAAAAAGAGCGAAGGAGAATTGTTGCACAATTTTAGGCCATAAATGCAGCTTTCAAAGGGAGAATAAAAGCAGTAAAATTGTCCTAAAAGAAAATTGTTTGAATTCCTGAGTTTAGGCTGAGAAGTGAACAATGCAAAACTCTGCTTCTCTACCTCTTTTCTTTCTTTCCCTCTATTCTTCCACCCCCTCTCTCTCTCTCTCTCTCTCTCAGAATTCATCAGTGGTTGCCAAGGTATCTGTGTGGGGCAGATTTAAATTCTCAGCTGCGCTCCGAGGCCAATTTGTTATCCTAACGGGAGCCAATCAGAATACAGGTGCCCGCAGCTCGCTGAAGATTTATGGGCCCTCTCTCTGCTCGTGCCGCACGCAGATCAAATTCTGGATATGGCACAGCAATCCCAGCAAACATAATTAGAAAAGTTTTTGGAAACCTTTGTTTTGGTGTTTAGAATACCCATCGCCCATAGTTGGAATGCAGGTGAAGATGAAAATGGGGAGAGAAGAAAAGTTTATAAAAGTAGTGTAGTTTAGGTCAGGGAGAAACTTCTCTCAGTGAACTGTCTGTTCTTATGTTGGGTGTTTTGGTATGTGGGTGTTCCAAAAAAGAAAAAGCAGTTAAAAATGTATTTTACTCCTATTACAGCATGCACAGAGAGGTATTTCATGACCGGTCACTTACATGTCTTGATAGGCGCTGATGTTGGTTATTTAAAGCGGAGAAGTGATGTATATAATGAGGGTGTCAATCAGAGGTGTGTGGGCAGCGAATGTGAGATCAGACAGTTAAATGAGGGATAGATCTGGAAATGGAAAGTTAAAAATGAATAAATAAACACTGGTGTTTGACACTAACTACATGTTTGGTGATGAGGGGTCTTCTGGGGCTGACACAACTAATGAGTGACAGGGGCCATTTTCAGCAATGCATATTTAACAGGGCTCAATGACACACACACACACACACACACACACACATATGTATAGAGTGAGAACACACACCTGTCTGACTGAGACATGGTCATTAATCACCTCGTGCACACAACACACACCATGACCTTAACAATGACTTCATCAGTGCCTGCAGAGAACTTACAGAACTTATCTCAGCTTATCTCCTTTCTTTGTCTCGCTTTGACCTCTTCTCTTCTCTTCTCTTCACTGTCCTTTTTTCTCCTCTCATTTCTTCTTCTGGTCCTCTCTCCTCATCTCGTTTCACCTCATCTCCTCTCAGCTCTTCCCCTCTTCTCATCCGGACTCATTTTTACCTCCTCTTCTCTCCTGATCTGTTCTCCTGTAGTTCTTTTGGTCCCTTTCCTCTTCTCTTGTCATATCTCTTATGTCCTTATCTCCTCTCCTCTTCTTTCTTCAGTTCTTCTCTTCTTGTCTCATCTCCTCACCTCATCTTGATCCTCTCCTTCATTTTATCTCCTCTTCTCTAGTCTTATCTCTGCTGGCCTTAGCTTGTCTCCTCTCAGCTTGTCTCCTCTTATGTCACCTCCTCTTCTCATCTTGAGTCATCTCCATCTTCATCTCCTTTTCTCTCTGATCTCCTTTCCTCATGTCATCTTATATCATCAGGTCTCATTTAGTCTCCTCTCCTTTCCTCTCCTTTCCTCTCCTCTCCTCTCACTTTTCTCCTCATTTTATCTGCTCTAGTTAATTTGTTTTGCCTTTGTTTTCTCTAGTCCTGTGTCCAATGTCCTCATCTCCTCTCCTTTCTTTGTTTCATCTCTTCTAATGTCATATCATCAGTATCATTGCCTCATTTACTCTCATCTCGTTCATCTTGCCTACTTTCAGCTTTCCTCCTCTTGTCATCTCCCCTCCTCTTCTTGTCTCGACTCTTCTCCTTTCTCAATTTTATCCCCTCTTGTCTCAGTTTGTCTCTTCATTTGGCTTCTCTCCTTCTCCCGTTGTTCTCGGTCTTTCTCTTCTCCTCTCACTTCCTGTCTCTCAGTAAATAAGTCATGTTCCTCCCTCAGATCATTATGTCCCTCGTTTCTCAGTCCCTGTGGACTTTGAAAAGTGCAAAACTGCCATTGTCTCCAGACTGTCCTTTGCACAACCCCATCCTGTCAGCACTCCTTTTTTTGGGCTCAATCTGGCCTCTCTTTATTTCCTGTCCACCCCTTGGTCTGGCTTCATCTCTCTCCCTCTCTCTCTCTCTCTCTCTCTCACGTCTCCCATCACCTCAGTTGGCTTCAACTCTTCCCCCAGCTTCCCTCCCAAACAATGCTCGACATAAATCACTGTCAATTAAGCACACCGTGTAAATCAAGCATTTTAATTTCATTCCGCAATTAAGCAACTCCATCCGCATTCGGCTTCCCCTCACTGTCCCGAGATGAAATGAGCTTTCAATAGAGATTCAGCCAATAGCTATGAGTTACACTTCAACTTGAGTGCACACGCTTCCAAAATGACCTTAATTAATTTCCCACCGTCACCCCTGTCAGCTGGCAAATTAGTGGCTGCAACCTTCTGCGTGGGTAAAAATGATTTGGCATTTAAGTGACTGACTTGACCTTGCGAGTCACCCGACTTCAGACGGTGAAGGAATGACACGGAGGCGGCCCGCAGGAAGTGGAGCTATATTTTTAGACGTGCACTTCTGCTGACTTCTTGTCACTCTGCTGCTCATAGCAGGCCTGATTACTGCCTACCTGTAACCTGCTAGCTTCCCTTTACAGTTTGTGCACAGTCGCACCTGACAGGAAGAACGGAAGGAAGACAATGCAGGTTCAGATAAAGGCATGGAGCTAGAGGTGGAGGTGCCACCTATGGCATCACACCATCAATTGGAGAACGGTGGAAAGAACGTTACAGAGAGCTTGTGCGAATACCAAGAAATGCAAGATTCTGCTTTTTTCTACAGTTGACTGAGCCTCCTGGTTCATGCACACAAGTTCTGCATGTGTTTGTGCACTTCTGTGTGTATGTCTTATGCATGCATGTGTGTGAGTCAGTGAGGCCTAAGGCAGTGTAGATGTCACCCTCAGCTGGGGAAAAAACAGCTTTGTTATGTAAAGCCACAATGTGGAATCCTCAGTGTGGCCTATATTTATTATACGTCTGCATTATTATCATTTATTACCATTTATTACGTTTACCAACCTGCTCTCACTCTCTCTGTCTTTCCCTTAGTGGCTTGTGTGAAGGACAGACCTCTATCTTTTTCTTTTTTATTTCTTCTGTTGTTTATTTTCCCTATAGGATTGTGGAGAGATGAGCAAATGCAGACGTGGTGTGTATGGCGTCATGACTTGGAGAGGGTTTTTTTATTTTTATTTTTGTTTGTTTGTTTTTAAGGAAACAGACATAAGATATTAACATGAGACAAATTAAGTGTGAGAACTAAAAGGGTGTCCTCACTGTGAGTGATTTTTACTGTTTCACCCTGTTGTTTCTGTGTGCAATAGTGGTGGGGATTTTTCATTGTTTCACCAGTAGGGGGTGACAAGTGACTGTTTTTATGAGTGGTTTCATTGAATCATTTATGCAATCATTTATTTATTACGAGTCACTTAATCACTGAATTTTTGTTCAGGAACAAAAAAGTGTCTGTCATTAAGTTATTGTATTATACATTCAGCCTGATTTATTCTTGAACAAAACAAATGACTTACTGAATTGGATATGCCATACTAACATACTACCCTTACTATTTCTTTATTTAGAACTCACACTTTAGACACAACACTGTCAGTTTTGTCTATGTAAGAGAGCATATGTAGATGCACTGTAGGTTAAAGCTTAAAAATCCCTTGGTGATAGGTTAGTTAGCCGCTGACCCCAGTAGCCCCATCAGGCCTGATTCAGTCTGTCCATTCATGGGTGAGTGTGGGATGATAGAGGGATGTATGGGGATAGGCCGATAAGAGATGGGGGTAATGGAAGGGCTGGAGCACGACGGAACAAAAATCAGCTCTGGAAATGGAATCCAGCGCTGGAACGTGTCCAGAGATATTGGAAGGCATCTTGTGGAAAGAGGCTATTAAAGATCACAGGAGTGAGCAGCTTGTGGCCGTTACCCTGGTAGGTTAGAGGTATGAGGGACGGATGTGTCTGGGGGGGCTGGTCCAAAGACAAACCTTTTAGGCTGATACCTGACCGCAGAAAGCTCTCAGCCTTTCGATTCGGTCTTAATAGAGAACGGGACCTGATAAAACACGACAAACCCCATGACCCTACGCTAATCACAACGGCAATGTGACTGCAGCTAATCCATTTTACACTACATCTTTTTTTAAAACTGCATCCGTGCTGCTGGCATGACCAGGATTTGTGTGAGACGAAAGTTCTCATTTGTAGGGCAGGAAACACCAGTATGGGGCTCAGAGCAGTAATTAACTGCTAAATTATTTAAGTACAATGCTAAATTGTACAAGTATCATCAATAATCTATTGTAGCATTAAGGCTATGTTAGTAAGTATCACTGCTAATAAGAGCAGCACTAAAGAGACTGGAGAACACAGTGTGACACCAGAGAGACCGCTCTGTCAGCTACTTTCTGAGTGACGTAATTTCTTAAAGGTGAACTTTTATTTTTTCACACAGAGGTGCTGTAATGTAGCAGACAAAGACCCTTTTAGGATGATTTTTGACTTTATGAGCTTGAGCCTATGGTCACTGTATGCTTTCATTTTAAGAACAGTGTACACTCTTTCTTTACTTTTTTATGTATAAACATTTATTGATCATGTATCAATATACACCGATCAGGCATAATATTATGACAGGTGAAGTGAATAACACTGATTATCTCTTCATCACGGCACCTGTTAGTGGGTGGGATATATTTGGCAGCAGGAGAACATTTTGTTGTTGATGTGTTCAAAGTTGATGTGTTAGAAGCAGGAAAAATGAAGAAGTGTAAAGATTTGAGCGAGTTTGACAAAGTTCCAAATTGTGATGGCTAGACGACTGGGTCAGAGGATCTCCAAAACTGCAACTCTTGTGGGGTGTTTCCGGTCTGCAGTGGTCAGTATCTATCAAAAGTGGTTCAAGGAAGGAACAGCGGTGAACCGGTGACAGGGACATGGGCCAAGGCTCATTGATTCACGAAGGCTGGCCCGTGTGGTCCTATCAAACAGACGAGCTACTGTAGCTCAAATTGTTCAAGAAGTTAGAAGCTGGTTCTGATAGAAAGGTGTCAGAATACACAGTGCATCGCAGTTTGTTGTGTATGGGGCTGCATAGCTGCAGACCAGTCAGGGTGCCCATGCTGACCCCTGTCCACCGCCGAAACTGCCAACAGTGGGCACATGAGCAACAGAACTGGACCACAGAGCAATGGAATCACATTTTCTTTTACATCACGTGGATGGCCGTGTGTGTGTGTGTTGTTTACCTGGGGAACAGGCTGGTCAGGGCAATTGTGGTTTTGGCAGCAAAAGGGGGACCAGCACAATATTAGGAGGGTGCTCATAATGTTATGCCTAAACGGTGTATATCATTATGTAACTAAATTTATCAGTAGAAGTCTATATTATCTTCTTTTAATGTCAGCTTTTAGAGCAGAATTAGCTGTTTGTCCAAACAATGAAGGCAGGTGGAGCAGTGTTTTGGAAGCAATTCTGTTTAGCACAGAAATGACACTTTTAAAGCTATTCAGGGGTAAAAGTGATTTGTGATGCATTTGCTAGATCTTTGAAATCGCACACCATAGTGTAAAGTATTCCGTGGAATCCTGCCAGGCTGTTGTTACATGACTCTGTGGTCTATTAACCACATTTTAGCTTAACACTGATTATTAGTGAGTACGTTCTGTCTCTCTGTAGTCTCGGTGCTGAAGCTGGATATTAACAAATCACGTCCTGTTTGTCTGCACCAAGAGTCCGTTTATAAGGCTGTAATGATTAATCTCTCTGTGAAGTACACAGCAATATCCTCTTGTCTATATTTTTCTATTCATTAGCTCAACGGAAATTATTCTGCACCAGAGAACCGAGCCGCTGCGTCTCAGTGAATTGTGTCTCTGTACAGTATGTGTTTGTCGTTGTACCTGAAAGAAGCGGAGGCTCTTGAATTATTGAGTGACTTTGTTGTGTAAGTGTCCACTGCTCCACACTGAGGCGCTGCATACACTGTCCTTCACCCCCAACAAGTGCCTGTGACACTCAGCGGTCAACACACACACACACACACACACACACACATATATATATATATATATATATATCTTAAAGCTTAGAAATGGAGACTGCTGCAGCTGAGGAGGTTTGATACCAGAGATGGATGTGACCTTCCACATGTGCTTGTAATACTAAAAGCACTATTTATCTTTCTCTTTTCTGCAGGCATTTCCTGTTTAAGACCTCTTCAGGGACCACGCCTCTCTTTAGCAGCTCATCACCCGGTTACCCTTTGACCTCCGGCACAGTATATTCGCCCCCACCGCGGCTCCTACCCAGAAACACCTTCTCCAGAAGCGCCTTCAAGCTGAAGAAACCATCCAAGTACTGCAGCTGGAAATGTGCCGCCCTGTCTGCGATCGCTGCTGCCGCCCTGCTGGCCATTCTGCTGTCCTACTTCATTGGTAAAATATCTAATTCTCTCTTTTTTCGGCTGTAGATTTCCAATGCTTTTGTATTGCGTGTGACGTACCATTTTACATCAGACACTGTAACGTAGGAAACTATTATTGCATAATAATTTTTTTAAATCATTTGAGAGACTCATTTATGCATTATAATGAACACTTATATCTGAACAAACAGTTATTCGGTAAAAGCAATAAGCAGATCATTTAATTCCACATAGAGATTAAGTAGGTTTTCATCATTAGTGCGTGTGTGTGTGTGTGTGTACTGTATGTGTGTGCATATTTTATCCAGATGCTGCTCATTATTGAATGTGCCTGAGGAGAAATGTAGAAATGTTACCTAACTCATACCAGTTGATCTGTGACTAGAGCTCACCAGTTACATTGTTAAGATCTGAATTATTAAAAGCAACTCAGCTGCCCAGCTGGCTTTATCCAGTGTATATTTTAGAAGGACTCTGATTTCTATGGAAGACTGTTTCTGCCACAGAGTGAAAAAAAATTGTGGAGATACATTTAAAACAAAACATAGAGTCACACTAGTTACATTTACATGCACCCAAATAGCTCAATTGGATAGAAATGCCTTCATGTAAACACCTCAGTCAATCCAAATGAGCTCGATCCGAGTTAAATTTCGATCGGATTGAAAGGGGTGGTCCTTTTAGTTATGTCATCAAGAAAAAAACTATAATTATACTCACAATAGCTCCGGTGACATTATAGCTTTCCTTTTGCAAAGGCTGTTTATCAGGGTTGCCAACTTTGATTGCCTGGCTGGAGTAAGTTTTGAATCGATCACATGCAACTATTTGGATAAAACTATTTATTTATTTTTACTCTTAGTACTGTAAATTACTCATATGGTTGTGGTACTAATGCACTTTTTCATAAACTGTCTCTACATGTCTAAACCATCTATGCTGATTATATAGCTACCTAATTTTACCTCTAAAGTAATTTACCAGCAAATCAGATATATAAAATACATTTAAAATATTTTACGTCTTCTCTACACTATGTGGCAAAAAAGAGTATATAGTTGGCCTATATCAATGTTACAATATAAACTGTGTATAGCTTTGGCTACAGTTGTAAATCAGAAAGGCAGTTTTAAATCACTAATAATTCAAATCTATAGATAATAATAAAGATAAGCAATCTAGGTGTTAATATGTCACCGGTTGCAGGAACACACATTTACTCCTCTAAAAACAGTAAATCATTTATTTTACCTGTGAGTGTAATAAAGGCCCTACTCTTTATTACGATACCATTACAGTTACACACAGAATTTTGTGAAGCATTAAAAAATGCATATTTTAGACAAAAAGATTATGCCCACATATCTGCTGCAATACAAATGTCGCTGTAAGTGACGTTAGTGACAATGTTAGGGGCACAAACACCTGTTTCACTGCTATACCTTCATTTTCTTCTTTGGTACAGTAGACATCTCTGTTTTGATTACATTGCAAAGTGCAAAATAAATTTGATTGTGCAGAATCTTGCCGCTTTATATCAGTTCAATGGATTGGAAAATCTGTTTTGGACAAGTCTAGTCCCGTGATAGTGGGGAAATCCTATAGGCATTTGGCTTACTTGTGAAAAATTATTTCAGTCTATTTACAACATATTTGTTTACTCCATAGATATCCATGTCATCCTAAAGACAAAGTCAACCTCTTACTGTGGAGGACACTTTAAATGCTAAGCATTGCCATGAGTCTTTAACCCTGCACTGCATGCGCTTGTGATTATTTTCAATAAGGCCTCTCTGGTTTGGTCGTTTGTGAGTGTATGTGAACGTCAGTTATTGGGTAATGGAGAAGCGTTGGCCTTCCCCTCACACCTCACAGAGCATCGTAAGGGCCCCCAGTGGAGAGCAGAAATGAGTCCTCGCTCTTCACACTGGATGACTTTAATACTGAGGGTGTGAACAGCATGAGAACGCAAAAGAAAATGAGAAAAGGTACACTCTCAATGAACATCAGATAAAAAGTGAGACAAGAGACACAAAGCCACATAGACAGACAAAAGCAGACACAGAAGAAGAGGTGGCTTTCTGTGGCCTCTATTAGAAGCACACCTGGGCTGGGGAATTTTGCTCTGGCAGGATGCCTCAGACCCCTCTGTGTCTCTATTTAAAAGCCCCAAGCAAGGGGCAGATGTGTCACACGGACCCGCGCTGCCCCTCTTCTCTCTGGAGACCCCTCTCAACAGATGGGGCAGTCAGCAAGTGCAGGAGTCAGCACAAACGCCCTTGTTCTTCCTGCCTGCGTCGCTGTATGTGGATTCAACTACCAGTCTGCCTTTCCCATGTCCTTCAGTGCTCCACAGTCTTTTGTTCTGACTGAAACTTAGCTCGATTATCTCGCTCAAAATAAAACTATACATATATACAGTTATTGAAGCCAGGGAAAGGATGCTTCAGCATAGAGGCCTTAAAAAGTGTTCAGAGATTGAAGTAAAATGTAAAAGTACCATTCCAAATTTTGAGGGTATTTTTTTGTGTGTGTCTTGTGTCTTGTGCTCACCAATGCTGCATTTATTTGATCAAAAATACAGTAAAACAGTACAATATTATTGCAATTTAAACTAACTTTTCTAGTTTAATATGTTATAAAACATAATGTATTTCTGTGAGGGCAAAGCTGTATTTTCGGCAACCATTACGCCAATCTTCAGTGTCACATAATGCTTCAGAAACATTTCTTGTTGGAAACTGCTTCATATTATATACAAGTCTTACTGACCCCAAACTTTTGAACGGTAGTAAATGCATTATATAACAAAATATCAAATTAAGTGGCAAAGTAAAAAGTGAAGTTAGTACTGACAAAAGCATCTGGCTTCATTTGTTTGCAGATGCCACTATGTTTTGTTATGTAATCCAACTAAATGTATGTATTTGTAATTGTTACTTAGTGTCCAAACACTTATCAAATAGTAGTGACTCGTATAACAGCTGCATGTTGTTTGAAATCAGAGGTCAGACTTTTATTTTGGTCTGAACAGGATTCATTCAATAAATGTGTATTTACTTTTCTAAAGGTAATTCTAGCCACACTGTCAGCAGTATTCAGTGGATGGAGGTCTTAACTGCCAGAAACTGGCCCTGCTTAAGCTCTCTAACAATGTGTTTATGGACGTGTTCACATGTGTGTGTGTGATTGTATATTAGTACATCCCTACAAACAGATAAATGTGCCACTGCAGCATTTTCCCCAACACAGACGTGGCTGCTAGTCCACTGAGAGCTGCCCAATCTCCCTGGGAATGGAGGGAGCACACAGGGGAGAGAAAGAAGTTATTTTTATTTCCGCATATTTTACTAGAGGCCTGAAAGACTCCTTTTTGCTGCTTTCTCTTTGGGGATGGATAACTGTCCCAGAACGGCACCATAGCCCCATAAAGCCTAAATTCAGCACCAGGAGAGGAGAGCTCACAGATGCTCGTACTAACACATTTCAGCTCCCCGTGGCTTACATTCACACACACACAGGCACGCACACACACACACACACAGGTGTGCAGAGCAGTTCTCTCTGAGGAGAGGAGATGAAGACCTGATGAAATGAGTTGAGATGAGATACAGTAAGACCAGGAAAAGGAATTAGACAAATTGACACAAGCTAAGACCAAATAAGAAGTGAAACATCAAGATAAGACAAGAAATAGAGATGAGAAGCATTGAGACGATAGAATAATGAGAAAAATGTTTACAAGATGAAAACCGAATTAAAGAGGGATAAGGTGTCGGGAAAAAAAATCATGAATTTAGACATGATACGACGAGACAAGTCGTATCAGAAAGGGATGAAACAAATTAACACAACATGAGGGGAAAAAAACAAATAGAGACTAAATGAAAAAAGAATGAGACAAACGAGAGCAAATGAGAAAAGTGTCAAGATAAAACCATGAGGCAGGGATGAGATGAAATGTTAAGAGAAGTGTTGAGACAAAATAAGAAGGATTGAGATGAGAATGAAATGAGACAAAATAACAAAAGATGAAAAGAAAAGTATCAAAAAAGAGACCATTGAGGAAGATGAGGCCAAACACCCTCAAAATGGAATGGGATGGGATGAGATGAAGATAGGGCATTGAAATCAGATAATATAAGTCAATAGTAAAAAGATGAAACAAACTAACTGAAGACGAGAACAGATTAGAAGAGAACCATTAAAGCAAAATTAAAAAGGAGAAAAGAGATGAGACCAAATGAGAAAAGAAGCATCAAGATGAGACAAGAGAGACAAGAGAGACAGGGATGAGATGAGATGAGATGAGATGAGATGAGATGAGATGAGATGAGATGAGATGAGATGAGATGAGATGAGATGAGATGAGATGAGATGAGATGAGATGAGATGAGATGATTTAATATGAGTCAAAAGTAAAAAGATGAGACAAAATAACTGAAGATGAGAACAGAATAGAAGAGAAGCATTGAAGCAAACTAAAAAAGGAGAAAAGAGATGAGACCAAATGAGAAAATAAGCATCAAGATGAGACAAGAGAGACAGGGATGGATGGGATGGGATGAGATGAGATGGGATGGGATGGGATGGGATGGGATGGGATGGGATGAAATGAAATGAAATGAAATGAAATGAAATGAAATGAAATGAAATGAAATGAAATGAAATGAATTGAAATGAAATGAAATGAGATGAGATGAGATGAGATGATTTAATATGAGTCAAAAGTAAAAAGATGAGACAAAATAACTGAAGATGAGAACAGAATAGAAGAGAAGCATTGAAGCAAACTAAAAAAGGAGAAAAGAGATGAGACCAAATGAGAAAATAAGCATCAAGATGAGACAAGAGAGACAAGAGAGACAGGGATGGATGGGATGGGATGAGATGAGATGGGATGGGATGGGATGGGATGGGATGAGATGAAATGAAATTAAATGAGATGAGATGAGATGAGATAGATGATTTAATATGAGTCAAAAGTAAAAAGATGAGACAAAATAACTGAAGATGAGAACAGAATAGAAGAGAAGCATTGAAGCAAACTAAAAAAGGAGAAAAGAGATGAGACCAAATGAGAAAATAAGCATCAAGATGAGACAAGAGAGACAAGAGAGACAGGGATGGATGGGATGGGATGAGATGAGATGAGATGGGATGGGATGGGATGGGATGGGATGAAATGAAATGAAATGAAATGAAATGAAATGAAATGAGATGAGATGAGATGAGATAGATGATTTAATATGAGTCAAAAGTAAAAAGATGAGACAAAATAACTGAAGATGAGAACAGAATAGAAGAGAAGCATTGAAGCGAACTAAAAAAGGAGAAAAGAGATGAGACCAAATGAGAAAATAAGCATCAAGATGAGACAAGAGAGACAAGAGAGACAGGGATGGATGGGGTGAGATGGGATGGGATGGGATGGGATGGGATGGGATGGGATGAGATGAGATGAGATGAGATGAGATGAGATGAGATGAAATGAAATGAAATGAAATGAAATGAAATGAAATGAAATGAAATGAAATGAAATGAAATGAGATGAGATGAGATGAGATGAGATGGGATGGGATGGGATGGGATGAGATGAGATGAGATGAGATGAGATGAGATGAGATGAGATGAGATGAGGGATTGAAATCAGATAATATGAATCAATAGTAAAAAAAAAAGATGAGACAAAATAACAGAAGAAAATAGAAAAACAGAACAGAATGAGATGAGAACAGAATAAAATAGAAAAAGAGAGGAAAAGGGATGAGATCAGATGAGAACAGTAGCATCAAGATAAGACAAGAGAGACAGTGATGAGATGAGATAAAATAAGATAAGCTTTGAAATGAGGAAGAAAAATTAAGACAAATTAACAAACTAATGAGGAGAAGCATCAAAATGCGATAAGACAAGAAATAGAAATTAGACAATAAAACAGGATGGGAATAAAAGAAAAGTCTCAAACCAAGATAAGAGAAGAGAGTGTTGAGAAGAGATGAGACCTAATGAGACGAGACGAGACAAGAATAGACAGGACAAGAGAAAGACATTGTACAATATAACCAGGCCAAAACGAGAGGAGAAACATCAAGATGAAGGGAGACAAGAGAAACAGAGATGAGATGAGAAGATAAGAGAAGTATTGAGACCAGAAAGAGATTAAACAAAGGTGAGAATAAAATGATTAAGTAGAAAATGAGAAAAGGAATGAGACAAACGAGAAGCATCAAGATGAGACAAAAGAAACAGAGATGAGAAAAAATTGTAAGAAAAGCATTGAGACAAAGGAAATAAACTAGGCAAATTAACACAAAATGAGAAGAGAGGCAGCGAAGTGAGAAGACAAAAATGAGAAATATAGATGATACCAAAAAAACCCCAGAGAATGAGAAGAGAATAAAAGTGTCAAAACAAAATAGAGAAGAGATTCGTTCCATGCATTCATGACATCACTCTCGCCACTGTGTTGTGAGGCTGCTACAGCAGGGATGGGGTTGCTAGGATACAGGTGAGCGGTCCTGATGCAAAAGAGAAACAGGTCTGTCATCATATGTTGTGGAGAGGACAAACGCTCAGCAGCTCCCTCGCGGTCTCGTATGCGCTAAAGACTGCTTGATTCATTGGCCCAGAGTGATCAAAGAGAGGAAGAGGGAGATAGAGGGAGAGCGGACAGGGGCAGATGGAATGTGTAACAGAGATAACAAGGTTTAGACTCCATCAGGCTACATGCTGATTCCACAGGCTGCAGTCTGGATGGCTCAAAGCCCGGTGAGGAAAAGCACAACATCAGACCAGCAACAGGAAGACGACAACTCACTTATATGGCACACTGACACAGCTAAAAGAGCTATATACAGTAACACAGTAAATACACACCAAAATGCACACCATAGATGGCAAGTTATGCATACTTGCTGATAAACATGTTATACACAAATAGACCATTTTCTTTGATCTACTTCTTGCTGGTCTTGGAACCTATTAACAATCAGAATTTAGGGTGAGATTCAAGCATAGGGTTTGGGTTAGGTTTCTTGAACAGCATTTTTTATTAACCAGTCCTTGTCCACTGCTTTAAGGTTTATGTTGGGATAATGATTAGGGTTAGCACATACCAGTGGAGTGTGGTGGTGTTTAAAATTGAGGAGGCAAAGTCTTAACGTTTTTTTTTTATTATATATATATATATATATATATATATATATATATATATATATATATATATATATATACACTCACCTAAAGGATTATTAGGAACACCATACTAATACTGTGTTTGACCCCCTTTCGCCTTCAGAACTGCCTTGATTCTACGTGGCATTGATTCAACAAGGTGCTGAAAGCATTCTTTAGAAATGTTGGCCCATATTGATAGGATAGCATCTTGCAGTTGATGGAGATTTGTGGGATGCACATTCAGGGCACGAAGCTCCCGTTCCACCACATCCCAAAGATGCTCTATTGGGTTGAGATCTGGTGACTGTGGGGGCCATTTTAGTACAGTGAACTCATTGTCATGTTCAAGAAACCAATTTGAAATGATTCAAGCTTTGTGACATGGTGCATTATCCTGCTGGAAGTAGCCATCAGAGGATGGGTACATGGTGGTCATAAAGGGATGGACATGGTCAGAAACAATGCTCAGGTAGGCCGTGGCATTTAAACGATGCCCAATTGGCACTAAGGGGCCTAAAGTGTGCCAAGAAAACATTCCCCACACCATTACACCACCACCACCAGCCTGCACAGTGGTAACAAGGCATGATGGATCCATGTTCTCATTCTGTTTACGCCAAATTCTGACTCTACCATCTGAATGTCTCAACAGAAATCGAGACTCATCAGACCAGGCAACATTTTTCCAGTCTTCAACTGTCCAATTTTGGTGAGCTCGTGCAAATTGTAGCCTCTTTTTCCTATTTGTAGTGGAGATGAGTGGTACCCGGTGGGGTCTTCTGCTGTTGTAGCCCATCCGCCTCAAGGTTGTGCGTGTTGTGGCTTCACAAATGCTTTGCTGCATACCTCGGTTGTAACGAGTGGTTATTTCAGTCAAAGTTGCTCTTCTATCAGCTTGAATCAGTCGGCCCATTCTCCTCTGACCTCTAGCATCAACAAGGCATTTTCGCCCACAGGACTGCCGCATACTGGATGTTTTTCCCTTTTCACACCATTCTTTGTAAACTCTAGAAATGGTTTCACGTGAAAATCCCAGTAACTGAGCAGATTGTGAAATACTCAGACCGGCCCGTCTGGCACCAACAACCATGCCACGCTCAAAATTGCTTAAATCACCTTTCTTTCCCATTCTGACATTCAGTTTGGAGTTCAGGAGATTGTCTTGACCAGGACCACACCCCTAAATGCATTGAAGCAACTGCCATGTGATTGGTTGATTAGATAATTGCATTAATGAGAAATTGAACAGGTGTTCCTAATAAGCCTTTAGGTGAGTGTATATATACATCAAATGTAAATGTATGTCCCTGTTACACTTAATTGTCCTGGTTAAATAAACATTACATAAAAAAGACACCAAATACAATTCTATTTTTTATCTTTATGTTATGTTCTATTTCATCAAGTTAGTATTTTTACACATTTTTATATTTATTTTAAAAAAATAACTAAATGCACTAACAATTTAAACAATATATATTATTTGTGAGCTCATGTTCAGCTTTTTAATAGTTCACTTATTTTCATCGGTCATCATCAAACTTGTACATGTAGGCTACACTGTACACAGACACGAAGATGTACCTCACAGTCATCATGTTTTTAGGTCATTTCAAGTTTGATTTTGATGTGACAAAAAGCAGTGATATCTAAATGGCTGTGTTGTTTACTTTTTCATTATTCTTCCCTATTAACGGCATCATTATCTTCATTCAGGCCGATCGGTAAACGTGCACGAAAACAAGAGATCCATCGCACGAACCAATCATATCCAATTATAACCCATCATATCCAAGGCATTGCCTCCTCTCACGTGACTTTTCCCCATTCGTTTCAATTATCCAGCACAAAACTCACGGCCTGCATTAGGGTATCTGCTTTAAGAAAAAAATTGAGTGTACATGCATACATACATTTATTAAAATTACAAAATAATTTAATAATTATTTATATTTGTTTGTCTTTATTAGTATTTTTTTATTACATTTTTTATTTTAACTATTATTATAAATTAAACTAATTATAAATTATTCAATTATTAAAATTACAAATGTACACTCTAAAAAATGCTGGGTTAAAAACAACCCAAGTGGGGTTGAAAATGGACAAGGTTGTTACAGTTTTTTTTTATTGTTTACACACAATTTTGAAAACCGGGTTCTTTTTTTCAAAATATAATCACAATTATCCAAACACCACACTCAATTTGCATAATTCCTAGATTGTTTGCAAAATGACACACTTCAGTCCAAACATACACACATATTTGTGAAAATGCTATTAGTTTTCATTTAACCAACACAGTCCTCAATGATCAGACACTACTGCAGCCAGTTTCACACTGCTGTGATAAATAAAAAACATATTTGTAAAAAAAAAACTAATTTTAGGAAATAGCATGTGCTAGATTTTTGGCCAGACATTGTTATGTAAGGGATAATTTAGATGAAAAAAAAATAGTGACAAACCCACAACATTCTTCATGATTAGTTTGAGATATAGGGAGAATGTACACAAATAGGCCTACTATAAACTTACCAAGCACTGCACAACACTGATGCTGCAGACTGAATATTTCAAGTATTTATTTCAATACTTACAGTATTTCTTACCATAATCAGTTACAGTAATCAACCAACAATGAAATCAATGAAACAAATAAAATCCGTAGACAAATAAAAATTACTGCATGAAGTACATACACTTTGACTTTGAAGAAAAACTACTGTAAAAGCAACAAGAATACTGTAACTATTCATCATCTCTCCATCTGGCTGGATCAGGCCATAAGATTTCATCCACATCACAGGCTATGTCTTCATTGGCAAGGCACCGTTGGAAGAATCGCCTCGTGTGACGAATCCACCCCTGCACAGAAGCTGCTTCGATATGATCACAGGCCTGCTCCATGGCCTGAATGAGGGGCAAACGGTCATAGGGCCACAGGTCGTATACCTTCCACCGCCATGCTGAAAAAAACTCTTCTATTAGATTCAGGAAGGGGGAGTATGAGGGAAGGTATAAGACTTCAAATTCAGGGTGCTAATGGAACCAATTCTGGACCAGAGCAGCCCGATGGAATGAGACATTGTCCCAAACGTCAATGTATCACATCTGGTCCACTTGGTTTAATGCTGTAACAATCTCGTGCAATCTGTCAAGAAATGCAAGTATTAGATTTGCATTATAGGGTCCCAGATTTGCATGGTGGTGGAGGACCCCATTTTGTGTAATAGCAGCGCAAAGGGTGATGTTACCCCCTCGCTGCCCTGGCACATTGGTGATTGCCCTGTGTCCAATTACATTTCTCCCTCTTCTTGTTTTCGCAAGGTTAAATCCAGCCTCATCCACATATATAAATTCATGTTGAATTTCTGCAGCAACCATTTGCAAGACTCTCTGAAACACAGTAAAAGACAATAGGATGCTATTCAATATCTATTGCACAGTATTTTTTTGTGCCAGAACATTATGAGCAGTGCACAATACCACACCATAGTAAGATGAACAATACATACCTCCACATACTCATTGCGCAGATGTTTCACTCTCTCTGAATTTCTGTCAAATGGTACCCGATACAGTTGCTTCATGTATATTTGATTTTTCTTGAGGATTCGACCTAATGTTGACAGAGAGACTCGTTGGATGTTATTGAAAATATGGTCATCATTGATGATATTGGCTTGGATTTCTCGCAGCCTGATACAATTATTGGTCAAAACCATGTTCACAATGGCGGCCTCTTGTGCACGAGTGAACATAGGGCCCCTTCCACCTTGGTGTCCTCGACCCTCAATCCTATGTAAAAAAAAATATATAAAAAAATACACATGCAGCCTACTGTCAAATGTCACAGTAAACAATATTTATGATAAGTACAGCAAGCTCCAGTTTCAATGTACTGTGTGGTTAGCTTACCTGTTTTCTCGATGAAATGTCCGAATTACTGATGCAACAGTATTTCTGCTAAGATTTGGTTGAACTCTTTGTCCAGCTTCCATCAGTGTCAGTCCATGGTTGATAACATGGTCAATAAGTGTTGCACGGATTTCTTGAGTCAAATTTGGTCGTCGTCTTCTTTGTCTGCTTTGTTCAGGTTCTATCAACACTTCAAGTCCTTCTCTACCTCTTCCTCTACCTAGGCCTCTTCCTCTACCTCCTTCTCCTCTTCCTCTAACCTAGGCCTCTTCCTCTATCTCCTTCTTCTCCTCTTCCTCTACCTAGGCCTCTTCCTCTATCTCCTTCTTCTCCTCTTCCTCTACCTAGGCCTCTTCCTCTATCTCCTTCTTCTCCTCTTCCTCTACCTAGGCCTCTTCCTCTATCTCCTTCTTCTCCTCTTCCTCTACCTAGGCCTCTTCCTCTATCTCCTTCTTCTCCTCTTCCTCTACCTAGGCCTCTTCCTCTATCTCCTTCTTCTCCTCTTCCTCTACCTAGGCCTCTTCCTCTATCTCCTTATTCTCCTCTTCCTCTACCTGGGCCTCCTCCTCTACCTCCTTCTCCTCTTCCTCTATCTGGGCCTCGTCCTCTACCTCCTTCTCCTCTTCCTCTACCTCCTTCATCTCCTCTTTGAGCTCCCCCTCTCATTCTCATTCTCACTCTTCTTCTTCTTCTTCTTCTAGCTCCTTCCATTTTTGTTGAAGACAGGTGAACTCACCTGCTGCCTTTTATAGCACACCTGAGTGCTGCGTTTTCAAATTAGCACATGTGTGCTTCCACACCTGGTGGATGTGATTATCCAATTCGTTCATTAGTGTGGTCATTGGCAATCCGGGGCTTTGTAATGACAAGGAAGTAACCTCACAATCCTTATCTGTGTCTAAGGTGTGAAAATATGTGTAGAGTTTTACAAATCACCGTGTGTAATGTTTTGCAAAAAGGGTGAAGCAGACATTGTGTGTAATGTTGTGCAAATCTGTGGAGGTGTTTTGCTCATTGGAGTAGAATTTTGCAAATTTTTATTTTAGTGTGTAAACAATCGTACAAAACTGTAAATCTTTGCCCAACGTGCTGGGCAGTTTTATTTAACCCAACTATTGTTTAAAAAGGACTATATGGCACATAATCATAAAAATCAGACACATAATTACTAGAGGCAACCAAAATAATCAAAAGGTTAACATTTAAGCAATTTAATAAATGTTTATTGTTTAATTGGTAACAGTTTACAATAAGGTTTCATTAGTTTTAATTAGTAACATGAACTAACCATGAGCAATACATTTGTTACTGTATTTGTTCATCTTTGTTAATGTCAGTTAATAAAAATACACAGTGCATAGTGCAAATACACAGTGCATTAACTATTGTTAATAAGATTTTAATAAAGTATTAGTACATTTTGAAATGAACATTAACAAAGATGAAAAAAAACTTTATACGTGCAGTTCTTTATTAGTTCATGTTAACTAATGTAGTTAACTAATGTTAACTAATGTAGTTAACTAATGTTAACTAATGTAGTTAACTAATGTTAACTAATGAACCTTATTCTAAACTTATTAAAAATGTTAATTTATTAAACATATTAATAAATGTTAATTTCCAACATACTTTGGGTTCATTTAAAGCAAGCAATACAGTAATTTTTAAACAATAGTTGAGTTAAATAAAACTACCCAGCAGGTTGAGCAAACATTTAACCCAACCGCTGGGTTAAAACAGCCCATTCACTGGGTTATTAACCCAATTACTGGGTTTGTTCATTTTCAACCCAACTTCAACCCAGCATTTTTTAGATTGTATTGTTAAATGTATTACAAAATAATTTATTACAAAGTAATATTATTTGTATTTACTTATTTAGTTAGTTAGTTCCAGAATCAACAGACTATGTTGCTGTAGTAACATGTCTACGCTTGAAAAATAGCATGCAGAGAGCTACATGCTGCTAGATCCCTGTGCATTTTCCGAGTGCATCAGTGTCCTTGAGCTGGGAAAGTTGTGCATGGCTATGGCGATAGTGTGGGGTGCATGTGAGTTTTGTGTCACCTCTGTGTTGTGCGGATACAGAGGCAGCTCATACATCAGTGGAGACAGGCCGTGTGGTGAGTGTCATGGAAGTAGACAAGAAGACAAATTTGCACTCTCTCTCTCCCTCTCCCTGTACCCCCTTCTCTCTGTATTTTTAGCAGCATCATCACTTCCCTTCATTGCCCACCAATGACTCAAATGCTCATCGCCACTCTGGGCCGTTGACCTTCACGCCAGCCAATGCGTGCACCTCCATCCATAACGTACCGCTGTCTGAAGCGTTATTGAGTAATCAGAGCCGCTTACTCTAACCGCATGCCGCAGTGTTGGGGCGGTCTGTGGAGTCAGGCAGCATCCATAAACATCACCGCACTACCACCGAAAAGACATCGATTGCCTAAGACAGTTTTAACTTCATGCTTCCTGATGTAGCTTAAGGGTCTTAAAGAAAACATAAAACAGCATTCATTTCCATAATGTGGTGTATTTTGCAGTAAAACAGAATGTTGAGTAGCACATAATGTAGGGCACGACTTTGTTGTATCCATAAGGATGTTTTATTGGATTGTGATTGTTTAGCTATAATATTATTGTTAATATTGTTTTCCACAACCCACAAGGCTTTTTATCAGCAGAAAAGAAGAGGCAAATTTATTACATTTTCATGCAAAATAATCTTTTTATGAGTAATGTAAACTCAGGGATTATGCACAATAACATCATGGACATTAAGTAAATACAACCAAATTTAATTTAACATTATTTTTTAAAGGGATAGGTCACTCAAAAATTAAAATTCTGTCACCATTCACTACCGTTATGTTACTCAAACCTGTGTGGCTTGTTTTCTTCATAGATCACAAATGGAGACATTTTGAATACTGTGCTGGTTGCTCTTTTTCATTCAGTAACAATGATTG
This sequence comes from Rhinogobio ventralis, assembly GCA_039654625.1. NCBI lineage: Eukaryota > Metazoa > Chordata > Actinopteri > Cypriniformes > Gobionidae > Rhinogobio > Rhinogobio ventralis. Next base: position 15,768,389 of record CM077198.1, read on the forward strand.
GGGGCTGAAGCTTTCATGCTTCACAAAAAGATGTAAAAGCATTATAACACTTTCATAAACGTTGTATATCTCTACCATTCAAAAGTTTGGGGTCAGTAAGATTGTTTTTGAAAGAAGTCTCTTAGGCTCAGCAATACAGTGAACACACTAATATTGTGAAATAGTATTACTGTTTAAAATAACTGTTTTCTTTTTATTCCTATGATGCAAAGCTGATATTTCAGCAGCCATTACTCCAGTCTTCAGTGTCACATGATCCTTAAGAAGTCATTATAATATGCTGATCAATGTTGAAATTTTTTTTGTGGGAATCATAAAAGAAATAGAATAGAAAGATCAAAAGAACAGCATTTATCCATAGAAATCTTTTGTAAAATTATGGGCCCTATTTTAACAATCTGAGCGCATGGCGCAGGTGCACTTAGGGCGTGTCCGAATCCACTTTTGCTAGTTAAACGATGGAAGAAACAGTCGGCGTACCAGGCGCATGGTCCAAAAGGGTTGTACCTAGTCTCTTAATGAGTCATGGGTGTGTTTTGGGCGTAACGTACAATAAACCAAGCCTCATCTCCCATTCCCTTTAAAAGCCAGTTGTGCTTGCACCATGGAGGATTCGCTATTTACATGGCGGAATTTGCAAGTGGAAAGATTGAATGCTTCTCTAGAGAGGAATCCTTTTATTTTTTTAATATTTAAAAATGTTTGTGTGCTGCTGCGCGTCCCTGTGTGTGTAATAAGCAGTGTACGTGTGTTGTGCACCCGCCTATAGGCGCATATTACTAACGCGCCCTTTAAATAACACAAAAAATACTGCGCTATTAACTTTAGACCAGGTTTTTGTTGGTCAATGGCGCAGTCGTTTTCAATTGTCTCAAAATAACAACGTGCCAACAATGCGCCTGAACACACCTCATTTTCAGACCAGCACAGCCATGGGCAAACAGATGGCCGCGAATGTATTTGCTATTTAAACAACGTGGCGCTGGACGTGAAAATGATAACTGCGTCGGGCTGAAACTAGCAAAAAGTATATATATATATATATATATATATATATATATATATATATATATATATATATATATATATATATATTTATACTATATACACGATACATATATCTTACTGATCCCAAACTTTTGAACGGTTTAATGTATGTCTTCTGAAAGCATGATAGCTTTGCATAAGGAAAGTCATTATTCATACACATACACATACTGTACATATGCACATATGGTGCCCTTTTATGATGATACTGAGGGAACAGTCAAACGGGTTTGTAACAACATGAGGGTGAGTAAATGATGACCGAATTTGCATCGCAGTTGCAAACAATAGGAAGAGAGCTGCTGTGTTTAGTTATATGTGTGTGTGTGTGCATGAGGAGGAGGGTGTTAGACGAGCAGCTTTATTCCACATTGTCATTGTGGCTGTGAGGTGACCTCGGCATGTCATCTCACGGCAGTCATGAGGGACATAGAGACAGTGAGAGAAAGAGGAAGCTGGACTTTGACACTGCACCAACATATGGTACATAGGGAACGAGAAGCATATGGCGTGTATGGTGTATTCCTGGTTCGGGAGCAGCAGGAGATGTAGTCTGGATACTGGTGACTCTCAACAGACTGTTTTAGGTCAAGAGAAGTCACACCAAGGGCAAAGGGACACAAGTTCACTTCAGTACGGCCGGGCGGGAGGGGAGGGCGCTTACGCTGGCACACATTAGAGCGCAAGATCTCTCTAAAGAGGAGAGAGTGTGTGAAGGACGGGTTTCAACTCCTATCTTCTCTTCTGTTCATCTTTGTCCTTGTCGGTTTTGATTGATGTGTTTCATTTCTGGCACGTTGGTCAGCCGATCGCATGCACACAAACTCCCACTCCAGTGCTAATGTTAGCAGCGGTCTCTTGTCTGTCAGCAGACGTCCACCGCTGCTCTGGCTGACCCGTACTGTCCTTCTGCAGCTGGACCTCCCCTGTTTTAATGTCTGTCCCTGTCTAATAAAAGGCCTTCTCTGAAGTAAAACATTCAGTCTGTAACCTCTATCATTGACTGATTGGTGGCTTTCAACACATCAAGCGCAGTCACTAAAAAGACGAACCGTACGGTCGTCAGCGATGACCCCTGACGACCCGCAATGAAAGAGGCTCTTGAAGGTATTAGATTGATTTCGGCTCACAAACTGTTTATAATCACCCGTGAGATTTGAAGCAGTTGCATTCGCTAATATCTGTAATCAATGATGCCACATGTGGCGAGGCTTTCAGCTGGACGTGAGGATGTATGCCACTTTAAACCGGAAAGAAAGAGACAGACAAGCATGCATACAGAAAACAAAGCTAACTAGTTCATAGCTGCAAAGACAATGATGCAGTGCTAGCATACAAATAAACAATCTCAATTACAGACATCAAGGACTTGCTGATCTCAAAGGAAAGAAAGTTGTGATGTGAAACAGTAGAATATATAATCTAAACAGTATGAAAATACATCAAGAGAAAGTGCGGATATGATATCACCTGGGACGTGCGAGAGCGTTGGACCCCTGAGTGCTGGAGACAGACCTGAAATACGTCAGAATGTCTCATAACGACACCAGAAGAAGAGACAGAGATGGAGAGAATGAGGGAGGCGGCCATAATGAAGACAGAGAGATAGGGCGTGTGTGTCTATCTCTGTGTGCCATTGATCTAGCTCGTGATTTCAGCTGCCTCTCATTTCCTGTCGCTAATGTGAATGGATGAGCCTCTAGGCACAACACACACATACACAGACTGCATACAAAAACTGCATACCACAAGCTCCTCTCTTTGTGTCTTGATAAGTTTTGCAGAGCACCAGCCATTCCTCGTCCCATTCCTGCGCTGTATTGAGCTCTGCGACGAAAAGCTCTTATCAGATGTGTTTGTGGCTCTGTTTTGTATATGGTTACTCGCTATTTTTTTATTTATTTTTTTGTACTCTCTATTTTGCTCTAAAACTGAACTGGGGTGAATCTCATGAAAACTGTCAAGATGTCCAGTTTACATTTGACCCCAAAATCAAAAGAAATAAATAAGAATGTGTGTGTGTGTTTGTTTGGCAATTAAGCATTGTTGTGACATTTTTTTTATTATTATTACAATCAGGTGAATTTTCCTTCCAGTTGTCAAATAATAATTTTGTTATTTACACACTGCGAATAAGCAAATTTCACTTCCAGCTTTCAAAAATGACTTATTGTTGATTAAACATTATTATTATTATTATTATTATTATTATTTACAAACTGCATAAAGCAAATTTCCCTTCCAATACTCATTGTAATTAAATTGGGAAAAAAAGAAAGAATACAGATAATAATAATAATTATAACGTTTTACACACTGTGGCTTCTAATTAATGCTTATACATTTAGAACATAATGAGAATTACAAAAGAAGTAAAAAATCTGGACACACTGTGGTAATTGGTGTGTGCTTAATTGCAGTGCAAAACAAAAATTAAAAATTCTTCCGATTGTTTTTCTTCTGATTTTGGTATGACCTGGACGTTTTCACTTAGTATGTTTTACTTTGTGTTCTGAACATAGGGGTGAGTGACGAACAACCTTTGGAGTGCAGGCAATGAGCTTTCAGTTGCATCATTTAGTTGGGCTGGGCCCCTGGAGGAAGTGTGTGTATTTTTGTGTTTGTGTGAGGATAGTGCTTCTCTGATGGATTAGGATGCTATTGATGGCTGCTTCACTCATTAACTGTGTATTTGAACTTGCCCCTCTCCCAAGGGACAGAGGCCAAGGCATAATGAAACACACATACATATATACGCAGAGCCCATGGGAATCTCCCAGTGCTTTGTAGTTCCATTTCAAAGCCCTTTGACCAGGTTTTGCTGTGGCTCTACTCTGTATCCTTACCCTATTCCATGTCCCACTCCATAAACACACCATTTCACATAAACACACAAACACACACATTAAACACCTTTCTGATGTATCGTCCAACTATAACTTAAAAAAGAGATGTATTCAGGTATGTCCATTAATGAATGATGTTTGACAAATGACGAACTTTGCTGTGTATTAATGTGCATATTAACTGGTGTAATGTTACTTTACTTGTTAATCTGATCTGATGTAACATGCATTACTTGTAACACTTTTGCTCAAAAACTGATGATAATTAATTATAGTGCACTTATTTATATTTTTGCGCATAGCCATAGGGGACATTTCATGGAAAACATGGAATTGTTTTCTTGTAATTAAATAATTTGATTCATGATTCTCAGCTGGTCTTCATGACCAGAATTTACTCCGGTCGTCGAGTGGTGACCAATCGCATAACTACTTTACCTAATCATATTCAATGTAGTCTGGCCCTGTGTCCGAATATGCCTACTTGTACAGTTTCAGATAAGATGTAGGAAAAGGGTGAGAATTTTTTATTTTTTTTTTTACAGCAGGATTTGTAAACCAATTACAAATGCCGTCCAGGATAGTCTCAGCTTACAATTAGTGTCCTAATTGAGGTCAGTCTTGTTAATTTAGTGGTAAATTAGAACAGTTAATATGCGTTTATTATGGAGGCCAAGGGAGACCGCAAAAATAAGGTAAGGGAAAATTACCTTTTAAGTAATATGAGGTCTCTTTTGCACTCTAATTATGGCTGTGTAATTGTGTGATATGTTGAGTAGAGGTGTGTGTGGATGGAGGGATAGAATGTCCTGGTTTCTGCCATGTGTTGTGCTTGTGGTATGTTAGAAAGGTGACCTGAGATTGTGTCCCTCAGCTCAATGACACACACACACACACACACACACACACACACACACACACACACACACAATGCCTGGAGTGTTTTTGTGAGATTGCAAGATTCTCTGTCGAGAATTGCCAATTGAGTCAAGAAGCATTTTCTCACATTCATTGTTTGCTGATCGGACAAAATTTAGCAAGGGAAGCTTCCATAAAACGCACAACTCGGAATTCTCAAGAAAGTGCCTGTCAGAGGAACTATGCGGATGAATTGCACATAGACACTTAAGGCATGAAAGGTAAATAATAGAATTTAGCTGCATGCTACTCATGTGGACGCTAGAAGCTGTTAGCATGTGTAATGACAGAAAGAAAGAGTGAGAGGGAAAAAAGAAGAACAGAAGAAGGTATGTTGAAAGAGATGCTTCTTCTTGATGAAAAATGTATTTGCTTGCCTACAGAGAAATTCTGAGAAATTGAGCCCAGCCTCATATATAACATCTGTAGGGAAATAAGGGAATGTATTCTTTATGATGAGCAGATATGAAGACATCTCTCTTCCTCATGTTCACTTCATATTTAACATCTTGGGGAGCAATAGTGCTTATAAAATGTGTGGCCTTGTGATTTATTTTGGTTTCTAGCAGGCACACATGGACTCAGAAGATTCAGTATTTTAGCTAATTTTATTATACTTTCAGCCATCAATAAAACATCAGATCCATTTAATACAGATTTTCCCCAAAAAATATGAAAATGGTTTCAGATTGTGTCTGTGTTCACTCAAAAATGCCTCAAAAGCTGTTTTGGACATTTGAAACATTTTTCGGAAGATCTTTTGTGGTCTGCTGTGTGTGTGCGTGTGTGTGTGTGTGTGTGTCTGTGTGCGTGTGTGTGTTCATGGTTTTCAATCCAGTGGCACTCATGGGGACTAAGTGGACCTACATTTGAGGTCCCCATGAGGAAACAAGCTTATAAATCATACAGAAAATGTTAAACTGCAGAAAGTTTTGTGTGATGGGTAGGTTTAGGGGTAGGGTTAGTGTAGGGGGATAGAATATACAGTTTGTACAGTATAAAAACCATTACGCCAATGGCTGTGGTGTGCAGTGGTGTTTTAAAATGAGGAGGCAAAGTCTTAACATTTTTTTGTTATATAAAATGTATATGTATGTCCCTGTAACACTTAATTTTTCTGGTTAAATAAATATTACATAAATACAGTTCAATTTTGTATCTTTATGTTATGTTCTATTATTAAAACCAAGTATACATTTCATCAAGTTAGTATTTTACACATTTTTACATTTATTTCAAAATAATAACTAAATGAAGTAACAATTATATACAGGTATATATATTATTTGTGAGCTAATGTTCAGCTTTTCTTTTTTAATAGTCCACTTATTTTCATCGGTCATCATCAAGCTTGTACATGTAGGCTACACTGTACACAGACACGAAGATATACCTTTAATTTCCCCAAGCTGTTTGCTCACTAAAAACCACACAGTCATCATGTTTTCAGGTAATTTCAAGTTTGATTTTGATGTGACATAAAGCAGTGATATCTAAATGGCTGTGTTGTTTACTTACTTTTTCATTATTCTTCCCATTAACGGCATCATTATCTTCATTCAGGCTGATCGGTGAACGTGCACGAAAACAAGAGATCTATCGCACGAACCAATCATATCCAATTATAACCCATCATATCCAATCATAGTGCGATGGAGGCATTGCCTCCTCTCACGTGACTTTTCCCCATTTGTTTCAATTATCCAGCACAAAACTCACTTAGGGTATCTGCTTTAAGTCAATGCCGCGCCTCCCACTGTAACTTCACCTGCGGGTGTCGCTGTTGGACAGTATTACTTTATAGAAACGAGTTACTTTTACAATTGTAATTGTCAAATCAATAGTTTTTTATATTTGCTTTGTTTAATTTTTGTAATATCAATTATTTCTCATCCAGTTTTTTTGAGGAGGCACTTGCCTCCTTGGCCCCTAGTCAATGGAGAGTCCCCACAAAGATAGTAAACCAGACGTGTGTGTTGTGTGTGTATGTGTGTGTACGCGTGTGTATCTGCTGTCCATTGTGTTATTTATAGCCATGTCTCAGGGTGAGGTTGGACTTGGCCGTCCACTCGCATGTGACTTACTTTCCACTCAGGCCAGAAGCAGCTCAGCCAACACCAGCATAGTACACAGGCATATGGATCTGTTCTAGCAGAGAGAAACCTGCCACCTGCTTATGACTATATGTGTGTGTGGTCACAGAGGTCTAATGGGTGATGACAGGTGCGGCTGAATCATAGAGGGACATCCTGCCAGCCCTAATTCAATATGCACATACGTCCTCTGACTTTCTCTTTTTCTGCGTCTCCCGCTCATGCACACAAATAAACAGACAGGAACTGCCAAGAGCTTCCTCCAGGTCTCTCTCACATACCTGTACCTTAAGGACAACCTTAAACCCATTTCAGTGGCCTGTCTTCACATGTCTTGTTCTGTCTCCCCTCTTCTCCTCTGTTGTGTAGAACTTCTCTCCCCCCTTTGTCTTTCCATTGCTCCCTCAATGCATTATCGCTCCCATTTTTCCTTGCTCTATCCATCCCTTCTTTCTTTCTGTGCAAGGTAACCTTGTAGCAGGGCTGTTGGCATGTCAGGCCAAATTTTAAATTCTGGAATATTCCAGCTGTAAACATCTGTCACTGTATAATTATAAGGCAGAGAAGACAGCACATGCATACATATATACACATTCAAAACTAAAATCTATCTATCTATCTATCTAGTCCGTCCGTCCATCTTAAACACTCCCCTGTTTGTCAATGGTGAACTAACAGAAAGTCCCACCTCAAACTAATCTCTTTTGCTGAGTGGTTGTAATGCTCAAACAACAGTTTACACGTTTTTGGGGTTTTTTTACATATGAATGACTTACTTTATGGTTTTCTCTACCTGTTAATCTGGGATAGGATTAAAATTCAGTGTATCAGCTTTAAACATATTCTCAAGCAAGTGACACCATCCATTCGTTTGTGCAGGTGAATAATACATCAACACATCTATATTATGCATTGATTTATACATTTTTAATCATACACGTTTCCTCACAAAGCTGAGCCCTTCAGTGAATATTCATCAGGAGACTGAGAATAAAGCTGTTATCTAGCCTGATCTGCACACATGCGTAAAACGGCAGACAGCTTAATGTTGTGCACAATTTGCGTGAAGACAGAAAAGGAGATCACGTCCTGTGCTAAAACAACCGTTCATTTTAACGTCGGTGACTATCGAGCAAGCCATCAGCTTTGGTTCTCTTTTCCTCTCACGCTCCTTAGATTAGTCTCATTCCCTCGCTGTTGTATTGAACACCAGTCACTTCATGCAGTCAAGATTTAACTCAATATTGCCTCCTACTGGTCCAGAATACATTAGGCTTATGCTGCACACACATACACACACAGTATGGAGGGCAGGTATCCAGAGTGTCTGAGCTGCTGTTAATCTGTCTGAGCCCCGTCTCTCGATGCTTTCAGTTATTGTAGTTCACTGCTTCATTTGTTAATTATTTCATTAGCAAATAGTTAATTGCAAAATTAGCAATTAGTCGTTATCGACACGCACCATCAGAACAGACACAGATGAAGAGATAAAGAGAGGGATAATAAAGGACAGCAGGTTGAAGAAGATCAAAGGAGTGGAGATACGTTAGAGGTGAAGGAGTAGATTAAAAAGCATGGAGAGAGGACTGGAAGGAGAGGACAAGAGAAAAGCTATCTCGGTGTTTGCTCCAGACCGTCTGAAACAAATAAAAGAGCTGACAGAGACAGCAGAGACACACTTAGAGTGTCAGCGCTTTCCTTTAACTGAGAAAGAGACCGAGAGAGAAAGGGAGAGGTATAGAGAGAGAGAAGAGGAGAAGGAGACTGTGTCTGAGCGCAGGTGGAGGGGGTGAAGGAATTTGACAGAAGAGAAAATTGATTTTCTGGGATGAGATTTAGGTGTGATAGGTAAGCAGCGGAAGGTGAGAAGAGGGGCGGAGTCACTAACATACACAGACAGTATACCTGTAAATCCTGTAAATCTCCACCTGCTGGATCAAAACCACAAGATGCAAAGAGAGAGAAAGACTGGCAGAGAGAGCATTTACAATGACGGCAATTTGCAGCAATCAAATATCATTCATTTTCAAATAGAGTTAGCGATTTCCGGTGACAGAGACAGTTGGCGATGTGATGTGCAAATGAGCAATGATGAGATACAGCGCCTACCAATCAGAGTGCAGAAAATGATCTGCTACCTGATACAGATGGAATCTGAAATCGAGTAGGAACACGTGCAAGAAAACAACAGCACAAGTGTGAAGTGTGAAGAGGGCTTTAGAGAGCAAGACAGACGGATGATAGGGTGAATGTGAGAGATGGAGATAGTTAAGGAGAGGGTGAAACAGTAGCCTGGTTTACATTACAGATTTGCAGCCACGTATGAGGTATTTCTGGTTGTTTCTCCCTCACATCTGCTTTGAGGTCTTGATAAATTGTGTCATTTCATTGTTGTTTAGAATCCAGTTTCCCATTATTTTTTGGTCTTTTATGAGTTTAATAAAGAAATCTCCTGTCCAAACATACCGCGCCACCTTTAAAGAATGATCATGTGACTTTTACGTATGCCAGAGGACTTTTCCATTTCCATTGCAGTTTCGAGAAATATTCCTTTTCCGAATTGTCTGAAAAACCACCTCATGCAAGCATAAAAAGTATTTTGCTGTATATGGAAGTTTTTGCAGAATTAACGTGTTTCTATTGGGTGTATTTTCAATTTGTGCAATTTGAAGATTAAAGGAAACGTGGTTACTGAGGAAAAAGAGAGGCAGGCAGAGAGATAGTGAAGTAAATTGAATTTTAAATTGAAAATATGAAGTTGAGAATGGAGGTAGGGAGAGCGTGAGACAGCCAGAGACAGACTGAGAGATGAGGTAGAGAGTGGGACATGATGAGAAAGAAGAGAGTTAGACAGGCTGAGAGATAGTGAGTTAGAGAGAGGTTTGTGAGAAAGGGAGAGATAGACTGAGAAAGGGAGTTGAGAGTCCGACAGACAGAGATAGAATAGAATTGAATTGAATTAATTTGACATACCATGGTAGAGTAAGACAGGCAGAGAGCAAGGTTAAACAGACAGAGAGAGAATGAGACAGAGCGATAGTTTGAAAGGCAGAGCAAGTGAGACAGAAAGAGGTAGAAATTGAAACGGGCAGAACAATTAAGGCAGACAGAAAGAATGAGACAGACAGCAAGAGTGTGGGAGATGGAGATAGTTATGGAGAGATCGTTTGATATAATAAGGGAGTGAGTCAGACAGGAAGAGAGAGAATGAGATACTGAGGTAGAGAGTGAGACAGGCTGAGAAAGAAGAATAGAGTGAGACAGGCAGCGAGCAAGGTATACAGGCAGAGAGAGAATGAAACCGACAAAGTGTAAGACAGGGAGAGAGTTAGAGATAAAGACTGACAGAGAGAGAGAAAGCATATTCACTTGAGTATAATAGTGTGTGCACATTTGCACTATGGATTAGCAAGTTAGTAAAAGAATGAAGCAGGAATTCACAAAGGAGGTCATACATGAGAGTAACACTGCACCTCCATATGAACCTCCTCCTGTGACTCAGACTACTGAGGCAGTGATGGCTTCCGTCTCTGATGACTCACAATCTCACAAAATCTCAGCTCGTCTTTACCGCCACTGAGAAGAACAGACGACGCAGACACACAGGAGCGAGAGATAAAGCACAAGATCCCGCAATCAGCCCGAGATTGCGCGTTACAAAGAGCTTCCTCTCTCCCGTGTTTCCTGCGGCACCTCTGGAGTTCAGCAGACTAAGCGCTCCTCTCTCTTCTGTTTGTGATAAAAGTTTCTTGGCAGAACTAGAAAGGACACGGGTCGTGAAGAGATTCAGCTGACAAACTGCACGCAGGCCTCGGAGCGAACAGACCAAAATAAGCTCCACAGGCACGAAAACGAAACAACAGCCCCGCAACACAAAGAGGATAGATGGAGAGAGATCTTCTTTTTTTCGGCTGCCACTCAGATTGTCGCTGAATCATGCCAGCTCGACATGAAAGCTCTGAATGCTGTCAGGATTCTGCTGGTTTTCTGTCTGCGCACTTGTTAACTTTTTTAACCTGTTGAGGTGCGAGTAATTCCTACAGACGTGGGTCTCGCCACCTGCTTGTCTTTCTGTCTGTGTCTTTAGAAGCGTGTCTGCATCATTTCCTCAGGGCTCCAGTGATTGAATGACTGAAAGTTAAAGTGATTTTGTTAAAGAACCAATTAGATCTGTCACCCAGTTCCTGTAATCTACTAGCAGGAAATCATTTTGTTGCACTTCCAATGAAGGATATCTATTACATTACACAATTTTATTGTATTTTTCAAAGATAATATAACAGCAATTTATGGCTATGCCTTTAAAAACTACAATTCATTAGTACATAAAACATCAATACAGCAGATGACACATGAAATTTGCTTTTATACATTATACTCTTTAAATATGTGACCTGGAATAGGTAAATGCATCATAACTGACAATTATTACAATACTGCAATCCTTTACAACATGCAATGCATTATTAACTGTATTATAATGGCTTATATTGCATTGAGAATACTTTTATAATGTATTCTATATACTATACAAGCTTTACAGAAGGTGGTAGTTTTTGCACTTCATTTTGAGGTGTAGAATTCTGCATTTAGTATTTCATATATTGAATAAAAAAAATGTGCAAGGTGCATGTCATATGCTAAATTTTGTGAACGATGGCTGTTCAAATTTGGTGTATAAGGAGTTTGATTATATTGAGTTATTGCTATAGTCAGAGAACATTTTTAAAAATGTTCCGATATATATATGAGAAAGCCCCAGACTAGTTTTATACAAACACACACTGCTGTGACATAAATCAGACTGAGGATCAAATGCAAGTGTCCTGTGAGCGACAGATGGCTCCTCAGTCAGTCAACATCAATCAGGCAGGCAATCAATAAAAATGACCAGGCTGTCTGTCTTTCTTTTTCTCTTTTTTGTCCAGGGAAAAAATAAACCACTTAATATTACTCTCTCTGTCTGTACTAGGTCAATGTTATACATTTTAGATTTAGTATTTTGTTTAGTTTTGAATCATTTGTGCTCTCTTTGTGAAGCAGCAGTACAAAGTAGCCTTTAAGTCCTTGTAGCAACTCATAATATAATAACTGCACATAATGTAATAAGTATTACATTATTATTGTAATAAAATGTTCATAATGTAGTAATTTTCTCAAAATGTAATAAAATCTTGAGCTCATAATATAATAACAATTTTTACATTATGAGAAATGTATTACATTATAAACTCACCAAAAACATGTCATATTTTCATTATTGTAATAGCTTTTAAAACATAAAAAATATTTGTATTCCCTTACAGTCAATTTTTTAAAAATCTAAATCAAGTCTTAAACTACCTGTGAAATGCAACAGATTTAAATATTCATGCAATTATTATTATTATTTTTATTAAAAATTATTCCTTTTTTAGTACATTTGAAGTCTTAGTCTTTACCTGCCTACAAACTCCACCAGATTACTGATACTGCTACTACTACTAGTAGTACTAGGGGTGTCGTACTACTACTACTACTAGTAGTAGTAGTAGTAGTAGTAGTAGTTTAAAGGTGTAAAAGTTATTTATCTTTCTTTTTTTCTTTTTTACATCACAAAACCCAACAGTTTTAGCAGGGGTGTGTTGTACTGTATTTTTCAGCTCTCACACACACATACACATTTTTGAATATGCGGTTCTCGGGGACTCTCCATAGGTGTAATAATTTTTATACTGTACCTACCCATCACACAAAACTTCTGCATTTTTTCGTATGTTGTTTTAAGCCATTTGGTTTACAAGGACACAGGAAGTGTCCTCATAAACCATGTTTACCCATGATGTTGTAATATACCCATGTCATTATACACATTTTTTTTTTTACAACATTTTAACACAGTGTTGGTATTTAACACTGTTTGTCATTTAACAGTAAGTATACAATATGTATACTAGAAGTAGAAGTAGAAATAGTAGCAGTAGTAGGAGGAGGAGGAGGAGATTTTTTAAATGTATTCTAAAAGAATACCAATGCTTCATGTTTAATAAACATATAATAATAACAATAATAATAATAATAATTGCACAAATATTTAAATGCCGCATTTCACAGGTAGTTTAAGATGTACTGTAGATGAATGTACTGTAAGGGAATACTAATATTTTTATGTTTAAAAGCTATTACAATAATGAAAATATGACATGTTTTTGGTTACTTTATAATGTAATACATTTCTCATAATGTAAAAATTGTTATTGCATTATGACCTCAAGATTTTATTACATTTTGAGAAAATTATTACATTATGAACATTTTATTACGATAATAATGTAATACTTATTACACTATATGTAGTTTTTACATTATGTGCAGTTATTACATTTTGAGTTGCTACAGTCCTCAAGCTTTTCCTTTTCTGGCTGCCTTTCTCTTCCCATATATCTGCACTGTTTACATTCTTTCTTTCTCTGTCTCTCTCTCTCTTTTGCTCTCTTTCTATCTCAGCCATGAATCTGTTGGGTCTGAACTGGCAGCTGAAACCTGTGGTTGGTCCCTTGCTGAACAACGGCTTGGGAACCGGGCTGCCCAGCAACAGTGACGTAGCAACAGCACCCTCTGGAGGCAGAGGTGAGCAGCACAGCCTCACAGCACGCTGCAGTCCCGCACGCTCTTTTCAATAAGGACATTGAGATAGTGACAGAAAAACACAAAGGAAAAAAAAGCATATAAAAAAAAAATCAGTTGTGCTGAAACCGCCATACCCTGTATATCAATTTGTTTCCAGCTTGTTCCCATTTATTTTGATTTGTGTTTAGTAATTTGCTTCTCTGTCGCACACTGAGGTCCCATCATGACAGCACATTTATGCCCACACACGCTTCCACGATCGACAAGGGACATTATTCTCTGGGCTTCATTCCTGTAGCCGTGTGACAAGAAATCAAGAAACCATGTGATTAGGTAGAGCAGCAAGGCATTGTGGGCCATTGGTGCTGAAAAAAAGGTGATTATTTTTCAAAAATAGTGTCTGAAACAGTATGTGTTACGCAACGAGAAACATGTTCAAAGTGCTTTCACACTGCGCTTAACCCTGTGTTATCATCATTCTAAACCCTGGGTAAATTTAGAAGTGAGATTAGCACCACTTTTATATCTGGGTTATGAAACTTATATCCGGGGTTATGAAGGGTTAATTCCACCAAACTTGTACAGTGTGAAACAATGCTGTGTTAGAATGTTACGCTACATGCATGCTTTGGACAGTGAAACACATGCGTTGTGACTGCTGTCAAATGGTGATTGAAAACCCATCAATTGGAGTGAAGAAAGACTGTTTTATTCTTACCTTTATAGTCTGAAAAATCCATTCAGGGAAAAACTTGATAGTACAGGGAGCGATATATGAGGATGTGCAATGCCATAGCCTTTATGTAAACAGTCTGTGTGCGTTCGTTCAGTCAATGACACTGACACAGCAAATATCCAAATAAGAACACGTTAACACAGGCTTAACCCTCTATGGTGCATCGTCATTCATAAATAATGCAGAGAAAATAACATTTAAAATACAATAATAATATTCAACCAAAAAAAATGCATTTTTGTATTATCATATGATCACCTTCAGCCAATAAAGTTAAAATCTATGTGCCATGTGCTTAACATGTTTGGCAACAAGGAAGTGAAGGAGACATTAGCACATGTTAGGTCACATGCTTTCAAGGCTCCATTGTAAGTTCATTTTAGACATACAGTCAGAGTTTGAAATTAACTTTTTCACTCACCGGCCAATTTAGCTACTAAATTGTTAAGTTATCGGCCATTCAGAGCTTCTACTAGCCAGAAAAAAAAGGAAAACTTTACAGTAAGGTTTCATTGGTTAACATTAGTTAATTACATTAGTTAACGTGAACTAATAATGAACTGCACTTCTACTAATTTTTGTTAATGTTAATTTCAACATTTAGTTAATGCACTGTAAAGTTACATGAATTTTTCATGAAAAGTTCATGAACTAACCATAAGCAAAACATTTGTTACTGCATTTGGTAATCTTTGTTAACATTAGTTAATAAAAAAAAAATACAGATGTTTGTTTGTTCGTTACTTCACAGTCCTATAACTAATGTTATTGTTAACAAATGAAACCTTATTGTAAAGTGTTACCAAGATTACCAGATTAACTACGTCACAGCTGTATATTTATTTCAATAATAAAGAAACTCATAATGTAATAACAATTTTTACATTATGAGAACATTATTACATTATCAACTCACCAAAAACATGTCATATTTTCATTATTATAATAGCTTTTAAAACATAAAAATATTAGTATTCCCCTATAGTACATTCATCTACAGTACATCTTAAACTGTGAAATGCAGCATTTAAATATTCATTTATATATTAATTTATAATATTGAATATGGTATTTTCCTATGCCAATTTGGAAGATGTGATCCATGCTACAACCAGAGGTCAGGAAAGATGCCACTGCATATTAGCCTCACTACACTGACAAGCAGGGATGCTCCAAAAATTATGAGTAAACAGGTCAAAGTTGAGTTGCATGTGCAAAGTGTGGGCTACACTGAAAAAGAAGAGTCTTGTTGATTTTCACTTGTGCTTCATTCATTGATTTGGAATTCCAAGAAAGAAGATTTTTGAAATACTAAGACATGGTTTCACTATTTTCCATGCAGCGAAGCATTTCCATCACATTTTGAAAACAGAAATCCAAATTAATTATTGTATTCTGCGCAAATTTTGCTGCAAACTATTTACCAGATGTAGTAGATCATACAGGTATTACATGTATAACACAGTATATATGGTAGGATATAATGCATTTCTGAGCATCGCAGCAAGCATAATCCCACATAATTAGCACCTCCTCATAACCTTATAATTGCTGGATTTTTCCAGCAATCAAACTTTCAATTAAAGTTGATTAACATTACAAGCGTACACTCTTATACACTCACATACTTACACAACAACCCATTGGTTTTCACCCATCTCTTTTCCCAAGCTCTCTCTGGCTGCCTCTGTCTTCATCTCACACGCTCACAGATTCAGAAGTGTCCTAGAAAACACCACATCACCTCTGTATGAAGGACAACACAGCCCTTTTTTCTGTCTTTACAGCAGGCAGTGGCTAGTCATCTTTGAAAACATGTGTGTGTGTGTATATATATATATATATATATATATATATATATACACCAATCAGGCATAACATTATGACCACTGACAGGTGAAGTGAATAACACTGATTATCTCTTCATCACGGCACCTGTTAGTGGGTGGAATATATTAGGCAGCAAGTGAACATTTTGTCCTCAAAGTTGATGTGTTAGAAGCAGGTAAAATGGGCAAGCATAAGGATTTGAGTGAGTTTGACAAAGGGCCAAATTGTGATGGCTAGACGACTGGGTCAGAGTATCTCCAAAACTGCAGCTCTTGTGGGGTGTTCCCGGTCTGCAGTGGTCAGTATCTATCAAAAGTGGTCCAAGGAAGGAACAGCGGTGAACCGGTGACAGGTTCATGGGTGGCCAAGGCTCATTGATGCATGTGGGGAGCGAAGGCTACTGTAGCTCAAATTGCTCAAGAAGTTAATGCTGGTTCTGATAGAAAGGTGTCAGAATACACAGTGCATCACAAGTTTGTTGTGTAGCTGCAGACAAGTCAGGGGGCCCATGCTGACCCCTGTCCACCACCAGAAGCGCCAACAGTGGTGCGGCGCGTGAGCATCAGAACTGGACCATGGAGCAATGGAAAAAGGTGGCCTGGTCTGATGAATCACGTTTTCTTTTACATCACGTAAACAAACAAGTCCGATCCATGGAGGCCCCACCTCGCAACTTACAGGACTTAAAGGATCTGCTGCTAACTCTTGGTGCCAGATACCACAGCACACCTTCAGGGGTCTAGTGGAGTCCATGCCTCCATGGGTCAGGGCTGTTTTGGCAGCAAAAGGGGGACCAACACAGTATTAGGAAGGTCATCATAATGTTATGCCTAATCTGTGTATATTATTACATACATACATACATACATATATACATACATACATATATATGCTCTGTTACAAAACCTAGTGTGCAGCAAGAGAGGCAGCATTGTAACACAACAATGTGAAGTTAATATTAATTACAATACACAACAACACAACAATGTGAAGTTAATATTAATTAGGCTGCCTTCTAATACACATTTTGTTCAGGGCAGCATCACTTTCAATTCAAAAAAAGTTAGTCCCAGAATAAATTTAAAGGAGCTCAGTAAAAACTCTGAAAGATTGCAGACCAGGTAAAACATTATTTTACCCAATATTTGCATGTTTGGTGCTGTTTGCTCATGATAATACAGCTGCATTAGCTTAGTAACTTCCTTACTATATAGTGTCTTGGAAGGCAGCTGCCTATGTAAGAAGCTCACCGGCATATTTACGCTGTGTAATTTTTCCTTTCTTCTCTCCTCCGTGCTATGTAAATACACCTAACTCCATGATTACATATAGATTACGTGGCATTATAGTTTGTTGTGTTTTTGTTTGAGTGTGTTGGGTAATAGAGTGAGTTTGTGAGCTTTAAAACAGCTCTTCACCTCAAGTGCTTCAATCTCACCTCCTTAGCATGTCGGTGTCAATTCCATCCATACAGATATGACTTCTCTCTCACTCACTCCCTGTCCCTCTTTCTTTTTCTCACATACAAACATAATATATTCCACATAACACTGAGACTTTCATTAATCATACATACACAGACAATACTACAATGAGGCTATCAGGCAGATGGTGCTGGTTGCTCTGTATACCAGTAGCGCAACATATAATAAGTTTTGTTATTTTGCCGTGTCTGGTAGTTGTTGGTGTTTCTCTCTCTCTCTCTCTGTCTCTCTCTCTCTCTTCCTCTACTCTATCTTTTGTATAGCGGTTGTCCTACCTTATTGTCTGGCATATTGTGTTGAGATGCTCGTATCTGGGCTTCTGCTGGGTGATTTGATGCTCTGGTCTGATCTGTGAAATGATTTGTGTGTGCTCCTGTCTGCTGGCTACATTAGCTTATGATTGGCCTCTCTGCTTTCAGCTGGATTCTGTTACGGTACTTGATGCTGTGCTTAGACACTCAGATTTAGATGCCCTCTATCTCTATGTTAGCTCTGATTCAAAACCTACTAGGCTGCCTCCACAGCCAACCATTTTTTTCTACGCTTTTGTGTCTTCCAATTCATTACAATTCTCATTACATTCTGTTTACATTACATTTCGTTCCATAAACACAGTAATTATTGATTTTCTTGTTTTTCTGTTTTGTTTTTTCTTTTCTTTTCTTTTTTTTCTCTCACCACCACCCAAACATAAATAAAAAAAGACTAGATTTAAAATATAAATAAATAAAATATGTTCTCTAACATTCATAAGTTTGGGGTGAGTAAGATTTTTTTTGTTTGTTTTAGTTTCTTTTGCTCACCAAGGCTGCATACAGTAAAACAGTAATTTTGAGAAATAGTATTTGTATTTTAATATATTTTACAGTGTAATTTATTCCTATGATGGCTTCTTTAATGGATTCTTTGATGAATTGTAAGTTCAAAAGAACAGCATTTATCTGAAATACAAAATCCTTTGTAGCATTATAAATGTCCTTACTGCCTTACTAGGAAACTTAATTGTGATGCCTACTAAAAAAAAAAAAATAGCCAATTCTAAGGACTCGGTCTCAGAATTCGCCCAGAGGCGAAGTGAAAGACATTTTTATTATAAATATATTTAATAAAATATAGCTAAATGAATAAATGATCAATATATGCATATTTACATATTTTGTATTTATTAGAGATGTGTATAACGCTGTCTATGTACAGCATTCCAGATGAGTCACTTATGCTGTTCTGTTCCAGTGAGGATGTTACCTGTAGTCAGTGAGATGGCTCACTATGTTTTGGAACAGATCTATTGTGTTTTGTTGAGAAATAAAGCTGGACTATTGCTTCAGCCACAGTTGCAGACTGATCGCTCCTTCCCCAAGGAAATTCTTGCCCAGCCTCCCTCACTCTCTATTTTTCCTTTATTTAGTTCCATTTCTCCTCTGTCTGTGTTCTTTCTGTATTAATGAGGGTGGCTATTTCATCTCCTGTTGTGGCTGCTCCGTCCTGATTGTGTTTTCATTGTTCTTTATTTCCTCACCATTTTTCACAGGTTTTTTCTGTCAGGGCTGCGGTCTCCAGTGTAGATCTGACCTGATTACAGGGGAGCTGTTTTTCGTGTGTGTGTGTGTCTGTGTGTGTGTGTGATGTGAACATCACAACCATAGGGACAGAGGGAATCTGTTGCATGCAACCTCCATTTACACTCGGCCATTGCCGCTAGCTACGAGCAAGAGATAGAGAGAATAAAAGAGAGAGAGACAGAGAGGGATAGAGCAACCATGGATTTTCCATTAAATGAAAAGTGGATAACAGCTTGTGTGATTATGTTGGTAAACAGGATGGTGGTGTTGACATGCGGTATGAGCCAAAGCCTGAGGGTGGAGAATACACGAACTCTCACTATAGAAGAGATCTCTCCATCAGCCTGAAAGTCCACAAACACCAGAGACAGAAAGAGAGGGGGAGAGAAAGTGAAGTAGGGGATAAGTGAAAAATCACCGTTCCAATTTCACTTTCAGAAAAAGGTTCCTCGCGGCACCCTAAGAAAACAAAAAACCTAACCCAAGGAGCCACTTGTTGTGATTTCTGAAGGATCATGTGACACTGAAGACTGTAATAAATGCTGCTGAAAATTCTGCTTTTTCATCACAGGAATAAATTACAGTTTAAATGATTCAATGGTAATAGTATTTCATAGTATTACTGTTTTACTGTATATTTGATTGAATATAATCTTAAAACAAAAAGAGTGTAGGTCTTTTTGAAAACCAAATGTCAGTCGGAATCGTAGAGCCTTCACACACTTTAAAAGCGCTGATATCATGTGACAATTCCAATAAAGCTCAGCTTCTTACAAGGGACCATTAACTTTTCATCTTTATAAGTTATTCCTCTGTTTTTCTGCAAGCTGCGTTTAAAAAATAGCACACTCAGATATTCAACAAATAATCCCCTATTCCCTCTCTCTCTGGCTCTCTGCTGTTGACCGTGATACATTTATTTGCGCTGGGTGGATACAGTGCAGTTATGGCCAAAAAGACTTCAGGAAGCAGCATTTGTGTTTTTTCAGCTTCCATCAGATAAGTGTCTCCCAGAGAGAAAGCGCATTTGTGCGGTTTCCCTTTGTTTTCTGTTTTCAAAGCAACTGCCTCTGAATCCATAAACAAGGGGCAGTTGCAACACAGCCAAGCTGAGAAATTGATTTTTGTTTTAATCCTTCCTTTCTGTCTCAGGGCCCTGGGCCGCACGCAACAGCAGCATAGATACAGGTAGCCTGGAGGTGGGCAGGCGCGTGACCCAGGAGGTGCCGCCCGGGGTGTTCTGGAGATCCCTGATGCACCTCAGCCAGCCTCAGTTCCTCAAGTTCAACATCTCCTTGGGCAAGGATGCACTGTTTGGGGTTTACATTCGCAAAGGGCTGCCGCCGTCCCATGCACAGGTGTTTATACCCTTTCTATTTACAAAGAGACCACTCTGTGAAGTCCTTTCAGGAACAAAAAAAAAACCTCTTTCATCACAACAGCAGATCAATCAGTCGTTGCAAATACATTTTAGAAGTCAGCAGGTGTTAGATAAATTCATTCCTAGAGCTCAACTTCAAAGTATTTCACTGTTTGATATGTATGAATGATGTCAAACCACTTGAGATCACGGAAAATAAAAACGTCCCCTCTCGTTTTGTGTCTTCCTCTCTGCAGTATGACTATATGGAGCGTTTGGATGGGAAGGAGAAATGGAGCGTAGTGGAATCGCCTCGCGAGAGACGCAGTATTCAGACGGTGGTTTTGAACGAGGCCGTGTTTGTGCAGTATCTGGATCCCGGCACATGGCACCTGGCTTTCTACAACGACGGCAAGGAGAAGGAATCTGTCTCATTTAGCACAGCTGTTCTGGGTCAGTTACTCACACACTGGTTAAACCCTCCATTATACATTTGCTTCCTCAAACACTCATTATATCATTCAACTGTGAGATACAATATATATAGATCCATAGCAAGCAGTGATAAGCAAGCATGTAATCAAATATTAAATATTAAAAATTGTTTTATAACAGGCATATATTTTCATAAAGATATATAAGATAATTTTGTGTACCATTCAGAACTTTTTTTTTTCTTTTTTTTTTAAAGAAATAAATACGTTTATTCAGCAAGGGCACATTGAATTGATCAAAAGTAATAGAAAATACATTTATAATATTTTAAAGGTATTTTGTATTCATCAAAAAATTCTGAAAAAATATAAAGAATAACAACTGTTTTCTAAATTGTTTCTTGATCACCAAATCAGCATATTAGAATGATTTCTGAAGGATCATGTGACACTGAAGACTGGAGTGATGTTAAAAATAAGCTTAGCCATCAAACAGTTATTTTAAATTGTAATTGTAATTTCACTATATTACTGTTTTAATGTAGTTATGATCAAATAAGTGCAGTCTTATAAGACTATACAAATACATTCTAAAAACCTTGTCTAAAAACGAAGCATTACAATTTTAAATAAAAAAATAAAAGTGTGAAAATGAAATGTAAAGTAAGAAAATGAAGTGCAAAGAAAAAGACAATAAAATGCAAAACTAATTAATGAATGAGAAAACTATATTGCCCGAAGATAGACATTCAGAGATGTTCAGAACAATTTACACAGACTTTTGTTCAACTTGGGTTTCATAAATGAGGTCTAATAACAGACCAGTTCATTTTAAAATATGAATATAAAATGATAGATTAATGTGTCCTTGCAAAAAGGGAAATAATTAAATAATGTCAATCTATTAATGTTAAACAATTTAATATATATCATCATCCACTTGAAATTAGATAAGCACCTTGTGACTCTGTTCTATGAATATTCACATGCATGAATTCTGCGAATAAGTGGTGTCTCACCAATTAACCTTCCGCTAATCTACTGTGATATGGCCTACTTTCATTGCCGTGATATTACTCATGGCTAATGAAATGGTGTGTGACGCTGTTTGAATGGGTTGTATCAATAATGACCAGAGACCGCCACTCAGAACTGGAGCAAAAGACGAACAGAAAACGTGTGTGTGAGAGAGAGAGGAACAATACAGTGGAGGAAAAGACAAGATGAGAGTTGGATGTGGTGGTTACAGCTGTCATTACCATCAAAGTGGCCTTTTTTTTTAGAAAGGTTTCATTCTTTTCACAGACTCTGTGCAAGAGTGTCCCCGCAACTGTCATGGTAACGGAGAGTGTGTGTCAGGAGTATGTCACTGCTTCCCAGGGTTCCATGGCATGGACTGCTCGAAAGGTAAGAAACACTCCAATTACACCCCAAACTCTGTCGTACAGCAGTTATTTACAGCAAGAGCAAGAGAGAGAGCATGAGAAGAAGAAAAAACAGTGACAAAGATAAAAAGAGAGAAGTGAACTATTACTCCCGTCACTCACAGCAAAACGGAGTGATCCATTAATTTTGTATTTTAAAAAGTTCACACGTTAAAAAAAAAAAAAAAACACTCATCTTTAACAACCAGTATGATTTTCTTCTTTGGAAAACAGTTTTAGTGAGTCGCATGGACCATTTTTGTTATACTTTTATGGTGCTTTTTTTGTCATTTTGGTATTTGACAGCCCCAGACCTTGAAAAGAGTGACTGGGAAATTCTACAAAAACTCACCAGTATTTGAGAGAAGAAAGTCATACAGATTTACAACAACATGGATGAATAAATAATGACAACATTTTCATTTTGGGGAGAACTGTGCTTTGAAACTGTGGATAAGTGGTTTGCACTTAAACTTCGAGACATAATAATACTAATAATAATAATAATAAAACATGCAGATTAAGGTCCAAACAGACAAAAGAAGAGCACATGTGATGGGGAACAGCACTGAATTGTTGCCATATGGCAGGAGCAGTGTGATTAAAAGAGCTAAACACATCAAAGATGTGTGTCCCATTGGCTCTTGACACTCAACAGCTTTGGATACAGCCCAAGATTCCAGATACCTTCTAGATGAGCCTGTGTCTGTGCGTGTCCACACATTGAATTCATTAGCACAATATGCCTGAAAATGCACTCACTGTATTAGTATACTTTCCTGTTAAGGAAATACTTTAGTTGTGTGACTCAGAAAATGAGATCTATGTGTTAGTGGACGTCTCTTTCTCTTTTCTTCTCTCTCTCTCTCTCTCTTTCCAAGGCACAAGGATGATGAATGGCGGTTCATACAGCCCAATATCTTCCATTGCTCACCTGGGAAGCTCATGATTAATAGTTTTGTTACCACAATGTTAAATTAAATTTTCTTTCATTACAGTTTTCTCCAACCTATCAGAGCTGTCCACTCCCAGCATCAGTGCTGACCCTCTATGTGTGTGTGTGTGTGTGTGTGTGTGTGTGTGTGTGTGTGTGTGTGAGTGCACATGAATATCTTTACAATGCACAGAGCCTTGAGACTCTCTCATTACAGAAATCACCTTAGGAAGTATTTTCAGACTGCTGGCTGCTTACTGGACATCTTTCATCTGGGCTTAGAGAGGGTGTTAGTGGGTAATGTAGTCTAAAATATTTTAGTCAAGAATATTTAGGTCCATATTCAGACCTTTTCCAGACACAATTCAGACATTCTGTTCTTATCAGGTGTGAACATAGAACCTGTTGAAGTACCATGGTTGTACCATGCACCATGGTGTTATTGTGTTTTTAGGACATGTATAATGGTATTACCATGTTTTTGGACATGCACCATTGTATTATTATGTTTATATGCACAATGGTATTATTATGTTTTTAGAACATGTACCATTGTATTACAATGTTTTTGGACATATACTTGACATGTACTATGGTAGTTTTTTTGGTATTTTTGGAGTAAACCTTGAAGTACCATACATACCATAATACTGTATATAAATATGTACAAACATCTCCTTGTTGGCTCTTTTTTTTGGTAAATTACTTTTTATCTAGTTTGTTATTTTGATTAAAAGCTAAATAAAGAAATCTCACAATTATACTTTCAAAAGCCACAATAAGAATAAAAAATCCACCAAACTGATTGTATTTGAAATTTGGTGCCTAAAGCTTGAAGTTTGATTCATTATTTTACATCATATGTCCTCAGTGTGAGACATTTCTGAGCCCATTGTTATCAGATGTGGATTCTTTCTTCCCATGTTCTCATTCCCTATATCACATCATTCAGACACATATATGACCACAGCTGCCAGCCTGTTTCTCAATCTCTTTGTAAACAACAAAAACCAAAAAATCTCTCTCCCTATGTTGTCTCATTTGTCTCTCGTGCTATTCTTTACATCTTTAGAGACAAAACCTTGCAAAATAAATGAATAAGAAAACATCAGACATCACTCATATCAAATAATTCCTTGTTCTCTTTCTGTTTCTTTCTCTAAGCGGCATGCCCGGTCCTCTGCAGTGGAAATGGTCAGTATGACAAGGGATCATGTATCTGCTATAGCGGATGGAAGGGACCGGAATGCGATGTTCCCATCAGCCAGTGCATCGACCCCCAGTGTGGTGGTCATGGCACGTGCACAGAGGGCACGTGTGTTTGTACTCTGGGCTATAAAGGAGATAATTGCGCTGAGGGTAAGTGTGTGTGTGTGACTTTCTGTAGATATTGTTTTTTGTCAATGGCTTAAAGGGATAGTTCACACAAAAATGGACATTCTGTCATCATTTACTCACCCTCAAGTTGTTCCAAACCTGTATGAGCTTCTTTGAACACAAAAGAAGATATTTTGAAGATTGTTGTAAACCAGACAGTTAACGGTAGTCATTGACTTCCATAGTATTTTTTTTTTCCTACTATGGAAGTCAATGGCTACTGTCAACTGTCTGGTTACCAGCATTCTTCAAAATATCTTCTTTTGTGTTCAACAAAAGAAATAAACTTTCAGATTTACAGTATACATGTTTGGAAGAACTTGAAGGTGAGTAAATGATGACAACATTTTTGGGTAAACTCCATTTAATAATTCCCTCTGTGGCCGTATTAGCTGTTTTCTATCCATATAGGTACTTAAAGGGTTTTTTAAGTCCATAAAAGTGGATGTATCCATCATATAACTGCTCCACACGGCACCGGGGGGTTAATAAAGACCTTCTGAAGCGAAGTGGCGAGTTTGTGTAAGAAAAACATCCATATTTAAAACTTTATAGACTAAAATAGCTAGCTTCCAGCAGTCAGTGGTACGCAAGTGAAAGAGTAAAAAGTTACGGTGAAAGAGTAACCCTTGACCCTTGAACCCTTGACGCATTCATATTGACGAACACAGAAGCACAGAGGATAGAGCAAAACAAAACACTGGTCATGAATTAGTCTAAAACGAGAATTTTTAAAGAGAAATGGCGGAATATTTTGATGTAAGTGAAGAGGGGCTTGAGTTTGTTGCCGAGCCCTATCCGCGAGAGGCATCAAAGCTTGCGATGGTCCTATTACATCGCGTCAGGGTTACTGTTTTGCCGTAAAGTAGACTTGCTGACCGCCAGAAGCTACTTATTTTATATAAAGTTTTAAATATGGAAATTTTTCTAACACAAATGCACCACTTCACTTCAGAAGGCCTTTATTACCCTTGAGGGTGAGTAAATCATGGTCGAATTTTCATTTTTGGGTGAACTAACCCTTTTAGAAAGGGAAACACATTCTTACATATTTAAGTAGTCATCTTTGGCTGTTTCCCTAGATTCTCTGGTAGGACCTAATGGGCTCCCACAAAAACACTTCTCAGATATGAGTAAAGGCTGGAAAATATATTGATCTAGGTGCTGAGAACAATAGCTTTGGTCTTGATTCATTTTTTGTATTCTGTAAAGTTCAGTGGCTCTTGGGTAAGACAGTGACTGGCAATACGATAGAGAAGAAAACGAGAAGAGTCCCGGGAATCTAAAAATGGAAAGGGAAGAAAAAGATAAGGCAGAGGCAGAAGGAAAAAAGATGAGGTATAAGAGGACCGGGATGAAAACAGCTAACAAACATAGAAATAGGTTGATGGAAAGCAGAGTTACAGAAAGTCTGCTCATTACAGAGAGACAGCGATGGCAGCTAAACAAACAAACAAATAGAACAACAAAAGCCGTGCATATTAATTCTTTCTGATTCTCATTTTCCAAATCTCTAATTAATTCTTTGAAAGTCTGGCATCAAGTCCCATATTAAAATGTTTAGATGGGGATTGAAGATATTTAAACGAATAGTTAACCTTAAAATAAAAATTCTGTCATTGTTTACTCACTCTCATGTCATTCCAATCTTGTGTAACACAAAAGGAAATACTTAGACAAATGTTCATCCCTCTCTTTTCAATAAAATAAAAGCATAGTCAGCAAGGGGCTGTCAAGCTCCAAAAAAACAACATAAATAATGACAAAACATTTTTTTTTTGGGTAATAATTCCTTTAGATGTGTGTGTCAGTCAGGGTTTGGGGACATTTTGCAGTGCAAATCTCCCCACAAAGACATTAACTGTTCCTTGTTATAAATTCACTTTAAACCCCAAAAACGTTTGTGCACATCAGGGTTAGGTTTAGGGGATACGAAATATTATTATTAAGAAAAAATAAACAATAAAATATCAATGGAGGTTCCCACCATGGCAGAAAAACAAATGTGTGTGTGTAAAAAAAATTATTTTTTTTTGTTTTTTTTGTTGGGCACGAGGAGCTTGAGGTGTTGTAGATCACAAGGTCAGCACTTTTGCTCCTTTCATTTTTTTCCTGCCGTTCTAAGATTTTTCAAATCAGATATTCATCACAGTATAGTCACTCAAACAATTTACCTGAAGTGCCGGTGACATAGAAATCGATAGGCGTGATGTGCAGTTTCTGCAGCATAAACATTTGGCATGAATGGCTTTATGTTCGTGTGGGGAAAGAGCGGCACTTCTATCAGCCGAGGGGGGCTGAGATAGGGGTGTCACGCAGGGCACCACAGGGCCGGGTAATTTGTCAAATGGCTTTCTCGCACTTTTTATGGCCAGATCTCTTTCTCTCAGCAGTCGATATCAATTTTTTTTGAGGCGCCCCGGATGAAACATGTGAGAGACAGGGTCAAAGTCACAAAAAAAAAAGGGAGTGGAAGGAAGACAGACAGAGATGCTGAGACAGTGAGAGAGAGGGTTGGAGAGGTGAGTGTGAAGGGCTCTAGACAGGAAACTGCCATTCTCACACTTAGGGTGTGGTATATTGATTTTTCATGCTTAGATGAAAGTTGTAGTATGTACTTGTGATTGTTGTTTTTATTTGTATGTTTATGTTCTCTGTATCTAAATATATACAGTAAGACTCATAGGTATATTAATTTGGTTTAATAAATAATTGAAAATGTAAATAAATGGGAAAATAGGATTATAAAAGTTGTAGTTGTGTGGCTTTTAGTTCACATCTACTAGTTTTAGGCTAGTTTAAATTAAATTTAAAATGTACAGTCTTTCCTTCTATGACTCATCTTGCACTTAACTCATTTTCTACAATTATATGATGTCTAGATTAAACAATATCCCTCAGCTAATACAACGTTTGACTAAAAATAGCAATTAGCAAATTCATGATCATGGTTGTAACACAAACTCAAGGCTTGGCCTTTAAAAAACAGGGACATGCCCTTCAATATGTCCCGCCCCAATTTCCTTTTCTGATAGAATTGTTCAACACTGGGGAGAAAACTAAGTTTATAAACCAATGTCATAGGATCTTTAATATTTTTGACAGATCCTCACTCATGACTCTCACATGTTGTACGCAGTTGACTGCTTGGATCCAACCTGCTCAAATAATGGCATCTGTGTGAACGGGGAGTGCCACTGTAAACCAGGCTGGGGCGGACCCAGCTGTGAGCTGCCCAGAGCACAATGCCCAGATCAGTGCCACGGTCACGGTGCTTTTATTCCAGACACAGGCGTCTGCAGCTGTGACCCCAATTGGATGGGCCCTGATTGTTCTGTTGGTCAGTTTGATTGTATCTATGTAATACAAATGTTTTAGCATAACCTTTCACTTCATTATCCCTGATTTCTAATGTATGATATTTCTAACATGGCAATACTGCTCTATCCTTCTTTCCTCAGAGGTTTGCTCGGTTGACTGTGGGACACACGGCGTATGCATGGGTGGCTCGTGCCGCTGCGAGGAGGGCTGGACGGGTGCGGCTTGCGATCAGCGTGTGTGTAACCCACTCTGCGTGAAGCACGGCACCTGTAAGGATGGGAAGTGCGAGTGTGAGCAGGGCTGGAATGGAGAACACTGCACCATCGGTAGGCATACGCCCACCCCTGACACAGGCACTGACCTTTTCCTGCTCCCTACACTCACCATTACAACAGACGCCACAGCACTGCACATTCTCTGCCTATACTGTTCTTGTGAACATTATATAGAGTCCCTCCTCTTTTCTGTGCTTGAAGCTTAACACAAGAGGCTCCTGTTTTTGGATCATCATTATTGGTCCTGGGGCAACATTCTTATCAATCAGTTAGATTTCAGGAAAAATGGTTAGAACTGCAGTTAGGGTCTACCATTGCTCTCTCATTTTGGGCAAAGATTATGGTTTGAGAAATGCCTTCACCAGGACCAGCAAAGGATGTTGATCCAGGAACATGACCTACATGCATGCAGCTCAGGGATTTTGGAGAATTTCAGGAAAAGTTTATACTGGTGGTTCTAGTGATCATCCTTGACTGATCCATCAGGATGGGGTATACAGTACATCACTCTAAAGCCTTTAATATTAAAGCCCTGTCCCTAATGCTGCTCAAAATGCTTGTGGTCCGCATCAGAGTCTACACTTTAGTGACGTAAATGGAAACGGACTGTTGTCTGCAAAAGTCGGCATAGAGGGCTACAAAACAGGCATTCATAAGCACCCATCTAGATAGAAATTGTTTTTAAAAATAGGACACCTTATGGCAGGTGTTGTCTAAAACTGTGTAGGAACATGGATCAAACACCCCTGCCCTACAGTCTTGTAAAAACCACAGACACAAGTAACAGTCCTTGCAAGACCACAAGTACAAATCAAGTGCATTGTTAGAGTTTTAAGCGTTTAGAGAAGAGAGAATAGCAAATTAAAATCGTCCCTTTAAATATCTATGTAATCACATTACCATAAGTTTATAGGGTATAAGACACACCAAGAAGTCAGGAATCAGGAACAACAGAGACATTTGAGGAGAATTAGACTGTTCCTCTGTCTGGTGTTGGACTTAGAACAGATTTAGCCGTGTTTGATCATGCCTCACACAGCAGAGGCAGATGAGTGGGCTGCTGGGTAATGAACAGTCCTTGCGGAATAGCAGCGGCTGATGGACGGTAAAGGCGTCTTCACCTTGATAAGTCACACCTCTTTTTGCCTTGACTTCTCTCTCTCTCTCAAAAATAGACTCAAAAGCCAAAGTTTTCCATTCTATCATCATCTGTGGGCGTGTGTGTGCATGTTTGTCTGTTACTCCAAAGATTATATGACAAAGACTGAAAGTGCTCTGCCTTTAATCCTTCTCCCTGAGTACGCCATGACAGGAAGTCTGTTTATCGTCAGCAAACTTTTTCTGTGGGCATAAAAAGCCTTGTGCTTCCATCTTTAGTTTCCATTTTTATTCCTTATAATTCTTCTGTTTTTAACTGTTTCAAATGCAGCAAACACATGTATTCATTTGTGTTCTTGTTATTATGCATTTTTGTTCTCTCTGAATGTCCTCTCTGATGCAGACTTTTGGGATGGGAGTATTGAAGGTATTGTACCTCGTCGTAATGTGACTAGTGCTAGCTGCACTTTAGTCTGGTTGTGAGCAACCCCTAGCTTGGCTGCATAGCGACTGTGTGCTTTTGTTTATAGAGTAGCCGTGGTGGAGTAGAATGTTGTGTCGAGTAGGTTCATAGTGCTAGTCTGTGTTCTTCAGCATATGTGTTTATATTTTTGTTGTCAGCTGATGATAGTATAGCTCTAATCATCTGTTTTGCACCTTGTTGCTTTTGAAATGACCCTCTCCAACAGCATTAACTGAGCTACGAAAGTGTCCAATCTTTGAAAAGAACAATGACTTGTCAGTCCTTCAGAGCTTGGGATAATATTATACATTATATTGTCCACGTTACACATATTATTGATAGTAATTAATTATAAATATTGACCAGAACTTATTCTGGTCACTTATTACAGGAAAATCCTGCTGGAGTAACCTGGGGTTAAGTGTCTTGTTAAAGTTGTTACTTGAGTCAAAGCACAATTTATGGCATATTATTCAATCTCAATGCCAATGCAACTGTTCCCACTCGAGTGGGCGCCTCTTAAATGCAGGGAAGTGAGGTTTGCCTGTACAAGCTCCTCTTTGCTCCCCGCTGTTACACCAAATTATCATGAGACTTCACGAATCCTACCGTGGCAAAGGCTTGGCTTATGAATGTTAATTGGGTGATTAGATGGTCCTTCAAGGTTATCTTTCAATTTAAGCACAACCTTATATTCATGAGCCAAGATATTGCCATGTCGTCACAACCAGCCAGTCTGTCAGCTCTGTCAGACTTTTACTGTTATAGCGGAGCAACGGTTTGAAGAGAATCTTGCAGAGTAATTTACATTGTGTAACATGTTTTTTTTAAATATCTAACTGAAAAGAACCAATAGAGTTTAATAACATTTCAAGTTAGCTCTATCACTCCCTTGAGTACTGAGCTTTGTTGTCACCACAGTAATGCAAGAATCCTATGCACAACAGGACCACACTCTTGCAGTGTGTTGACCAAGTAATTGCGTTAACCTAAAAGTCTTTCTTTTTATAGGTAGAATTAAGTTCTGCATCTTTGAAGAAATGTATAGAATAGTGCCATAAATGTATTAAAGGAACAGTCTCCCTGGAGCAACATGAGGTTAAGTGCCTTGGTCAAGAGCACAATAGTGATGGCTTCTTGTAGCGGTTGGAACGGCAAAATCCAGTTAATAAACTTGAGCTATAACCACTACAATACACCACCCTCATTCCCTTCAAGTGTTAAAGGAGCAAGAGTTAAAGGCTGGGCCAACTATATGACTCTAAGCATAATAGGAATGCACTGCAGTTTCTACTGAAGGTAGAGTAGTGCTCACCGGGGCACACCAGCTCTTAGCAGTCTGTTTGAGTCTGGCTTTATGTTTGCACAGAACAGAGATGTAGTAGGCAAGTCATCCTACTTCCATCAAGTCCACCTCAGACAAAAGAGCTAAATTCCAGAGGAAACTGCAGAGTGGAGACAAAGATTACATAGATTTTGCTGTACCTGAGGGATACTGCAGATACTGTGAGTAAAGGGATCCTAAGGTAAATGTGAAATTTCATGGTGCAGAGTGGGTCAGGAGCAGCAAGCAACGTTTTTACTGAACATATTTCGGCACACAGGGTGCAGGACCACAGGAGGCATGGTAATGACTTTGTCTCAGCGCCTGCATGAGTTCCAACTCATAGGATGAATACTAATGGAGGGGCAGGAGTGTGTGCTTTCCTGAGGAGGGGGAGTACGGTGTGTTTTGCAGGGAGAGCGGGATAATGAGGAGTTTAACTGCAGGGCCCACAGTGATCACCTGAATGCTCATGCATCAGTAGATAGGAGCGAGTCTGGAACAAGAGCTAGTGACAATAGTTACTCGATTTAAATGCGCATCTCTAATTGGCAGAAAAGACTGCAGATGAATGGCCGCTGGAGGCATTGACTTTGCATGCTAGAGTATCCTGAGTGGATGTGACTTGCACTTGATCAAATGCATGATTGGCTAATGAGTGGAAATCACACCCACCCTGGGTAAAGAAGCATACAAGACAAATGCATCCCAGCCTCCCAACTGCACATCTGTTCGGTGGATTTCCTTTTAAGGAATGACATTTGTTAAAGCTGCATAGCACATTTTCTGTGTCATTAGTCAAAACAGAAATTTCATTAAAAAATGGTTGAATGCTTCCAAACAGGTTTCCCAAACACCTCAGTGAGAACTCGTTTTATACGCACACCACAGGACATTATTCCCTCTCTGCTAAAGTTCAGAAACCATTTGAGTGAAAATTTTCAGCTCCGCACTATGCCTATGTTGAAGTTTAGGATGTTATTTGACTTTGTAGTAGTACATGGAATAGTATAGGCGAGGAAAACCCAGACAGAGGGCGTTTAATACAGTAGGTGCTCCTTTCCTATGGGACTTTATCTGTCTCTCCCTAAAGCGAATTTGGAGGATTTATGAATCTAACCTTTATTTTATGACCTTTAAAGGTGAGAGGGCTGCAGGCCAGTGGACGGGTGCCGGTTTAGGTGGAGGACTAGATTTCTCTTCCAAACATTCTTTCTCCCCCTCAATATCCCATCCTTTAAGACATTTAAGACATTTATTTCTCCTTCATTCCTTCCTTCCTTCCTCCCTTCCTTACTTACTCTTTCTTTCTTTCTTTCCTTTTGCTGTTTTTTTCTTTTCCACCAACCCATCTGTCTCTTTCTATCAACATATCCATCCATCAGTGGCTGACTGTTGCTATGCAGTGTGCTTCTTTCGCCATCTCACCTTTCCGTATCTCTCTCATACCGTGTGCGCTGACCCATAACTAGAGGCAATCTCAGCTCCTTTTTAAGTAGATTACAATAGAGTCAACCCACATTACTTTAGCCAGATAGCTTAATAGTTTGTGAAACCCCACTTTATTCTAGTTAGTGTGCTGAGAATCGACTGGCCTTTGGCATGAAAGAGGGGCCCTACTCAGTGCTGCCCAATGAGGAAGATCAATGGTCACCATAGATTTTGCTGTCCTGGTGTTTCATAAGTATTTGGCTGCTAAAAATGGCAGCTCCATTTAAAAGGCAATCATTGCTAAGTGACTTTTCTCTCAGCTCAATATTGCGTGACAATCGATGCATAGCAGGCTGTTAATGTGGCATCTCAAGGACCCCAGACATTGAAAATTACATTAATTAAAGCAACATTTGATTTGAGTCACAATGGCTGAATGCGTCCCAGTACATGCTGGGTTTTCACTTTCCTTTGATCAAGGCCATTTCATTTTCCCTCATCACAAATCATCTGAAGTGTCACCTGTGCTGGGTCAGCTGCCGATAATACTAGCCTTGTGATGAAGGAAACTCCAAAAGGCCGTGTTTCCAGGGTAACCATAAGCGGAGGCTGACACGCTAACAGAAGTGTTAACTGTTGGAGATTAAACTCCAAGGAACCAGCAATGGTTTCTGATGACACAGTGTGAGGTCACAACATGGTTTCCGTTTAGAGCGCGGTAAGAGATGATGCCCACGGCAGTGCTGAGAATTTTAGACCGCATTTTTTATTTACACAAAACTCCTAATGACTCAGAAATGTCAGGTCACATCTCCAGGGTGCTTAATTATGGACTGGTGTGGCTAAAGGAGAATAGCGCTTAGTCTTTTTATTCCCCTTTGTGTTTGTTCATCTCAGTCTCTGCCGCTCCCAGAGAGTGCTTCCTTAAAACACTCACATCAATCCACACTCTTCTTATGACAAGATTCTAAAGTCTTTGGTTCTCTCTCTCACACACACACACACACACACAAACACACAGTCTCGTATCTCAACCTAAAGAGCCGTCCTAATCTGATCTGTAGACTCCGGTCTGTTCTAACCACATTCTTACATGAGAGCATTGCTCTCTATCCAGACAAATCAAATCAGCTACTGTAAATGAACAGTCAGAGAGTGTATGTGCTCTTTACAAATACCCCCTCCTGAATGGATGAGTTCTGATAAATTCATTTGCTACCAACAGCATCTATCTGTGGGGACTACCGAAGATAATTTAATTGCTCTCCGAGTTTGAACTGATTTGAGGTGTGAATAGTAATGCTTTTCATATACTTCACCCCCTCAGACAGGCATTGAGCGCATTGGAGGCAGATATGTTTGTGTGTAAGCACTGATTCATGTCTGCCTATAGTGTCAAGGCCAAAAGTTTGAAAACCTAGATACATAATAACATAAAGGATAATTCTTGCATTTCATGTTCATTTGTGGCAGTCGGTTTTGATTGTCTGGATTATGTCTGCAGTTTTCATGTTAATGTGCTTTGTGTGCTGTATTAGATCTGTTTGTATAAAATTGCATTGGACAGGTGCAACCAAAATCATCTACTAATTTTGGTTCAGTGTAGATTCAAAGTTTACCAAATAAACAGCTGAACAAAAAGTTGATTGACAAGATCAATTTATAAAAACTTACAAAAATAAAAAAGATGGTAAACAAACTACATAGCTACAAAATGTTTGTTTTTTTAAATCACAAAATATTTTTTTAATAGTATTTCCATTTATTTTAAGTAATTCAATTTTGATTTAGTATAGTTCAACTTTGAAACAAACCTAAAGCCTGGAAACTTTTTCTAGCTTGTTTTCCAAACTTTTGGTCACAATCATTGACATATCAATGCTCGTATGACTGGCGTGATGGATTTCTGCCTTTCTCAATCCATCTTCTCTCTCTGGCTCTTGCAGATGGCTGTCCTAACCGATGTAATGGAAATGGACAGTGTCTGCTGGGTCAAAACAGCTGGCACTGCGAGTGCAAAACTGGATGGAGAGGCACAGGCTGCAGTGTCCCTATGGAGACTTCATGTGCAGACAACAAAGACAATGAAGGAGGTGAGAGATCTTTGGTTAGCTCTCTGGGAACTTTGTTTTAAAGACTGTATGTAATTGGAACAGCCACATGTGCACAGGAACAGCTGCTGTGTGTAATTTCTGTAATTTCAGGAACACCTGATGTGTGTCATTTCTGTGTATTTTACATAATTCCAAATTCCAGACAGATTTCACAGACGTTCAGCCTGTTTGCCATTGTTCCTGCAAACAGGTAGCCTTAACCCAACATCACACCAATAATTGAGCAAGACGTTACTTTCAGACAGAGTTTAATAGCACCACAGTGTTTACACTTTTCGAGGAAGTCATCCTATGAATGGCTTTCTTATAGTTGTCTCAACAAATTAAGCTGCCATAGGATAAAGATTTTTTAACATCAAACAAATGACACACCACAGCTTTAATGTATTTCATTTCATGCTCTGATGGTATTAGAGTGACTGTTTAGTACACTCAGTCGTTTGAGGTTTTGGAGGTAAATGTGCAGTTCTAACCAGACCTGGCAACAAATCTGTCTCTCTGTTCACAATTCTTATACATTTTATAGGAATAAGCTAACCTTTGAATTATGATGACTATGCTCGGAAAATAAATAGAGCTGGACTGTTGGCTTTCATCTGAAATAAGGAATTACAAAAAAAGACGTCAGATGTTCTGCAGTAAGTAATTTAATTCAAAGCCTAAAGGTGAGGGAAAGAAAAAAGCACTTTTCAAACTCTTTGGTAAATGAATACTGGGACAGAGGTAAAATTTAAATCCAACATCTCTGTGTTCAAAATAAACACTTTGATGAAACAGCCTGTTTGATGAAACAGAAGAATTAAGTTTTTTGTTTGTTTTTTTCAACAGAGAAGGAGATGAAGAGAGAAATATTTTGCAGCCTTAGGCAGCTCTGATTGATTGTGCACAATTGTAATATGACATTACTCATCACACCACTGTTTTGTTTCTTTTAGATGGCCTGACTGATTGTATGGATCCAGACTGCTGTATCCAAAGTCCCTGCCAAAATAGTCCACTTTGTAGAGGGTCTAGGGATCCCTTACAGGTCATCCAGCAGGGCCAGCACCCTGAGCAAAAAGTCCGTTCCTTCTATGACCGTGTCAAGATGCTAGTGGGCCGGGACAGCACACATATAATCCCTGCAGACAATCCCTTTAACGCAAGGTAACTTGCTCTACTGCACACAACAACTTTCCACCTGCTTGGTTGGTAAGTGGGTAAATGTCATGTCTCCTGAATTGTATGGTAGAAGAAAAATGAAACATCCACTGAAGTGCACACAATTTA
This sequence comes from Rhinogobio ventralis, assembly GCA_039654625.1. Lineage (NCBI taxonomy): Eukaryota > Metazoa > Chordata > Actinopteri > Cypriniformes > Gobionidae > Rhinogobio > Rhinogobio ventralis. Next base: position 15,804,338 of record CM077198.1, read on the forward strand.
CGTCATATCTGTTGAGAGAACATTGAGTGCTGAGATAGTTATTGTCAGTTTTGTGTTATTTTGTAACCCTGAGCTATTTTTGGGGAACTGTATTGATTGCTGTCAGTGGTGCTACATCTTCCTGTCTCTTTATACTGTATATTTCTTGGAAAACTGACAGATGAGTTGACTAATGAGAAATGTATGGAATTTTTTATTTTTTTCTTTATTTTTTTGTATTGATGGTATCTCCTTGGATTTATTGGTTATAGAGCAGCTGATGTTTTCTTGTTTTTGTTCTGTGTTCTCCAGTCTGGCATCACTGATCAGAGGTCAGGTGGTGACTACAGATGGAACCCCGCTGGTGGGAGTTAATGTGTCATTTGTCAAGTACCCCCAGTACGGCTATACCCTCACACGCCAGGATGGAACGTAAGTTCAATGTACTTAAATGAACTAGTGTTGTATGCCATTCAGAATTGAATTGAGAATACCTCTTACATTCCAATTCAATTCCTAAATTTGAATTGAGGTAGCAAACTGGATGCAGAATTGAATTAGAATGCAAGCAATTCATGTAATTGACTTTTACTTAGAATTTTTTTTTTTGTCAAGACAAACTTTGAATGTTGCCTTGTTTCAATGTGGGTGGGTGGGTGGGTGAATGGATGGACGGACGGACGGACGGACGGACGGACAGACAGACAGACAGACAGACAGACAGACAGATAGATAGATAGATAGATAGATAGATAGATAGATAGATAGATAGATAGATAGATAGATAGATAGATAGATAGATAGATAGATAGATAGATAGATAGATAGATAGATAGATAGATAGATAGATCTGTAAGTTCAAGTGAATTGAAAAGAAGCCAATTCTTCAGTTTTGCCGAACCCATCATCTAAGCAACAAACTACCTTTTCCCCTCTAAAACACTTTGATTATTTCTGCCGCCAAGCCTTATTTTGTGACTTACTTGTTTATATAAGCTTCTAGTGATTTAAAGAGCTACATGCTAACTGAACAAATCTTTATTAGATTCATTTAGAGCAGAGTAAACTCAGTCTTTTCATTGAAATGACTGCAATATATCAAAACAATGAATTATCCCTCCGAGCGAAATGGCATTTTCTAATGGTAAAAGCATTCAGAATGTAATGGCGCTATCAATAACCGAGAATAACACAAGTACTTCTTTCACTCTGTTTGCCCCCCACCCCTCCTCTCTCTTTGTGTCATTAGATTTGACCTCATTGCCAATGGAGGAGCCTCTCTCACCCTACGCTTTGAGCGAGCTCCGTTTCTGAGTCAAGAGCGCACGGTGTGGCTCCCTTGGAACATTTTCTATGCCATGGACACTCTGATGTTGAAGACAGAGGAGAACACCATCCCAAGCTGTGACCTCAGTGGATTTGTGAGGCCTGATCCTGTGGTGGTGGCCTCCCCCCTTTCATCTTTCTTCAGTTCCAGACCAGGAGAGAGGTCTATCATTCCAGAGACACAGGTGTGATAAGATCCTTGGTTCCTTGAGACCTCCATTACTGTAATTAGCAGATTAATGCATTCTGCACTGATGGGATTCTTCAGTTAGACTTTACACTTCAATTTTGCTCACTTCAGTGTCCCAAATATTGCTATTTTTTCACTTTATTCATGTTCTCTCAGCACTCTCTCTTTGGTCATTAAATTAGCTGACAGGTTGTTAACCTGACAAAATTTGCAGGTCATCCCTCATCAACCATTTTCACTCTAATTATACTCTTTTTTTGCATTTCCCCTTCCTCTCATCTTTCTTAGTCTTTCTTCTACCCTCTAACCTTCTTAATCATTTTTTTCTTTTCTTTTTTTTGTTGAAAATACCCTTTTCCTATGACATGAAAGTCGTTCTTCCATCTGTCCACCAGGTTCTGCATGAGCAGCTAGAGATTCCTGGCACCAGCCTGAAGCTCTGTCACCTCAGTTCCCGGACCCCAGGTTACCGCTCTTTGCTCAAGATCACCATGACTCAAGCTGTGGTGCCACTCAGCCTAGTCAAAGTCCATCTGATGGTTGCTGTGGAGGGCCACCTCTTCCAAAAGTGGTTCCATGCCTCACCCAACCTCGCCTACACCTTTATCTGGGACAAGACCGATGCATACGGTCAGCGTGTCTACGGCCTTTCTGATGCAGTGGGTAAGCACACACAATCAACACAATTTCCCCGTAAATGTCATTATCCATTCCCTCAATGATTTTGTCCGAAACCGAAAATCTGAAACAGTTTTGAAAGGTTATAATTGGCCGAAACAGTGGTGTTTAATTATCGCTTTTCAGATAGCACGTTTTGACTGTGTCAGTGTCTATTTTGTGCACATGAACCGATCATGTATTCCTCCTTACTACTAGTTATAGCACAAAATAAACATGAATGAACATCAGAAGGTATATAGAAATTACTTACTGAAATCTATCTTGTCTCATGTAAAAGCTTAATCAGTGGTTCATTTGCAGACAGATGTCAGTAAAACAGCTTTTCTGAGAGAAGTACTTTTCCTTTGTCCATGAAAACGATCTTACTCACGCAGACTGACAGATCCGACGTGACAATTGTGGTATCATGGGGAAAAAAATTGAATATATATTTTTCCTATAGATATTTGGTTTTGACCTGGTGTGTGTCGAATTTGGTGTTATTACCAGGGATTTTAAGGTATTGATGCTAGGTGATTTTGTTTTGGAACCTACAGAAAACTTTGCTGACTCTGTCAACTTCAAACAGGTGTAGCTCAGTCATTTTTTGTCCAATTCCAACAAATCAAACATCATTTTGTAGGTTTTTAATAGAGAAAATAATACATATATGTCATGTAACATTACTTTTATTGCAGGAAAACCATTAGTTGTGTTGATTGACTGACTATTTAGCCTTTGGTGCAGTTTTAATGTTTATATACAACTCCGTTTTTGAGTGTTGATTAGTAAATAAATGTGATTATTAATTGATTATTAAATTAACGTTATTTTCGGTTTTGGTTTTAGGCTAAATAAAAACTTTAATTTTGGTTTCAGTAAAAAAATTATTTTGGTACATTACTACTTTTAATACAAATTGTTTGGCAGATAGAAATATAAGCTTGACTTTCAGTTCATAAAAATTACAGAAAAGGAAAGTAACAGTAAAATGTAAGCTATGCGCTGGTAAATGAATAAAACACATCTCTCAAGCACATTAAATGGCACAAACACTGTCAGCACTTGACGTGGTATCTGGCCCACATTAAACTGTGCTCTTATAAGCCTCTTTAGAAGCAGTTAATGTAAAGTGCTCTCATGCTTTGGAGAACTTCAGTCGTATCTTTTTCCCACTGTACCTTTTTTCAAATTTGTCTTATCATACAAACATGTTTTTCACTGCTGTAAATGACGTTACTGATAGGTGGTTTTTGCGCCACAACACACAAATCCAGCTATTCCATTACAAAAATTGTCACCCTCCAGATTGGCTTGTGACACTGCAAAATTCACCTGCCAAATATAACATTTACCCACGTTTGGGACCCTGGCTGGCTGTATTGACCATTCAGCATCCTGGACACACATCAGTTAAATAGGCATGGTTAATTGGTCACTCTGCTGACTGAACACAATGAGATTTAACACATCAGACAAGATTTGTGCTCATCCTTGTGAACGTAGGACCCAAGGATCATTCAGCCTGACCGTCCCTGTCAGAAAAAACACACAGGTTCAGAGAGCCGCCGCAGTGAGCGGAGGGAAACGCTGAGAGCAGCACTCTGTCTAGTGTGACCTCCTTATAACACCCACTAATCTCTCTTTGTCTTCCCCCTGCTTTCTCAGCCTGTCTACCTTCCAGCTCTCTACGTCTTAGTCTTTTTCATTTATATTTTGGGGTTCTTATACCCACAGTCCCTCTTGCGTCTATGCAGCTATAAATTCTCACCTGCCTCGTTGGTATATATCCATATGTATTTATGCTAATGGATTCGTGGAGTTGTGATCCACTTTTCATGAACTGGAAAGAAAGTTTTTGTGGAAGCACGGATCTTGTAATGACCCTGTGGCAATAGCACAGATCACACAGTCTTGTTTGAAAACTGAAAGCTGAAGTCATGTCCAGCCACAGGGTGTCTGAACAAATCATGTTCACACTTTACTAAGGTGCTTTGTGGTTGTGAAAGCACCCAAGCCATGGTGTTTTGTGAAGGCTTGCCCATAACCTGATATGTCCTACTTCTGCCCAACAGTCGGCAAAGCTGGAAAGAGAAATGCTGTGATGATTGTTACAGGGTCACTTATAGCTTTTCATATGCGTCTCTAAGTGCTGAATTTTTATTGTTTCTCAACAATTGTTTATTGTTAATTTAGCATGTGGTTTTCAAATAAATATTTATAATCTCCCTCACTGTTTCCCAGCTAGACTCCCCATCCAATCTGCTTGCATTTTATGTAAATTAATCATCTCTAATATTGGCCTGCCATGTAGTTAATTAATTAAATGCTGTTTTGATACATTTTGTGTATTCCCTCTCACTATCTTTCTCTCTCTCTCCCTCTTTATCTCTCTCTCTCTCTCTCTCTACCCAAGTCTCTGTGGGGTATGAATATGAATCATGTCCTAGTCTGGTGCTGTGGGAGAAGAGAACGGCTATGCTTCAGGGCTATGAGCTGGAACCTTCCAATCTGGGCGGCTGGTCTCTGGACAAACACCATATACTCAACCTGCGCAGTGGTATGAGCCTTATGTTCTAATTCGGGACACAATGTCATTTATTTATTAAATTATTTTATTTGTATTATTACAAGTAAAAAGTAATTATACTCATTTTAAATTAGTCTTAATTGTCACTGGTTAAACTGTAAAATAACGACCAGCTGAGACTGAGATTTGGAGTGAAGGGAGGGCCATACCTCTCTGACACAAAGAAAATCTGATGCAATGTAATGCCTGGCTGCTTTCAGTGAAAGAGCCTGTTGTTTTGATCAATAATTTAATGTAATCCCCTGAAAATGTGGTTGTAATGTTCATAAATGGCTCAGGTAAACAGCTTTTACTAAAATGGTCTTTTGAAAATGGCACTTTCTTTTTTCCATTTAATAGTTATTGTTTCTTTATTCGTCTGACACCAGGCATCCTTCATAAGGGCAGTGGTGAGAACGTCTTTGTGTCCCAGCAGCCACCCATCATCACAAGTATCATGGGTAATGGGCGTCGGAGAAGCATCTCATGCCCGAGCTGTAATGGCCTGGCTGATGGAAATAAGCTGCTGGCACCTGTAGCCCTGGCAGCAGGCATTGATGGCAGCCTTTATGTCGGAGACTTGAATTTTGTACGCAGAGTTTATCCCAACCTCAATACCACACGCATACTGGAGCTCAGGTATTGAAAAGGGCCAGAGGAGACTTTTGTTTTACTCATAATTTAATCTTCCTTTTTTTATTCTTATATCAGTTTACTCTTAAATAAAATATACGATATATTTTGCCATGTCATCTTATTAGTACCATAATTGTGATTCTTGTTCTTCATTTACAGAAATAAGGATTTTCGACATAGGTGAGCCCCTAACTTTAAGTTTGTTTCTCACATTTGACTCTTCAGTTGGATTATTCACTTAATATAATGATAAAGCTAATTATATTAATGCAGGACTGACTTCGTAATGACCTAATTTTTCGTAGTAACAACCCGACTCATAAGTACTTCCTGGCTGTGGACCCAGTCACCGGGGCTCTGTTCATCTCTGACACAAATTCACGGCGAATCTACAAGGTGCGATCACTCACAGGGGGAAGACTTTTGGCTGATAATGCCGAAGTGGTGGCGGGGACTGGAGAGCAGTGCCTTCCTTTTGACGAGAGATGCGGGGACGGGGGAAAAGCTATAGAAGCCACTCTCATGAGCCCCAAAGGTGAGGTGGAAACTTTGAAGAATACCAAATCAGAAGCTTAATCAGCAGTTTTAGTTTTAAACCTTATTGCATGGGTTATCCCCTTCACATCAGTTGAAATCACACTAACGTCTTCACATGTGTCTGAGGTGAAGAAATGTTTCTGCAGGCTGTCTTTACATCTTTTTCCTTTGTAGCAGTGACACCTAACAAGGATGAAAAGAGCCTTATCCTCCAGCTGCTTCCACAATCACAGAGAACGTTCAACCTTAAGCTATTAATTAATTTCTGAATGTGCTATGGGGAGTGCAAGTCTCTGGCTTCGATTATTGGAGTCTCTTGGTATTCTCTCTCTCTCTCTCTCTCTCTCTGTGTCTTTCAAAGATAATGTTACTTAATGTGGTGGCTCTTTTAACTCTCAGATGTTACAGTTCATAGCTGTGAGCGAGCATATTTCTGTATTATACAGAGTTTGTGTTTAGGTAGATCACTAGAGAGAAATATCACAGTGAGTTTTCTTGAATATTTCAGTTTCTCCTAGACCAGTGGTTTCCAACTGGTTAGGCCATGGGACCCACATTTTTTCATGGTCATTAAGCCATGACCCAATTTTTAAGAAATTTGACCTAATTTCTAAAAATATTATAATAGACCCTTTTCACATTTCTGGGTTTCTCAGAAGCGAAAGTCGTCATAGTTGGGTTAACTTTTATAATAGTGAATAAGAGTATACATTACATATATTTTTTGTGTCCCTATTTGCTCAAATAGCAAAAGAAAATCTCCACAATAGTGATTTCACAACTTTCAAAAAAAGGGGAAAAATAGAGTGAGATTGAGAACGGCAGTGAAAATGAAGAAATATGTTAATTTTACTGTCACTCCCATAGACGCTGTATTAGAAACACCCTCACAGCAGCGTTAACTTGTTTTTTGTAATTTGATGCAAAAGTAATATAATACAAAGTATTAGTGTTATAAATGTACATACATTTAAAAAAAAAAAAAAAAAAAATACAAAACACTTTGCAGGATTTACGATATTGATGACCGTTAAAACACGTCATCACAGTCTGTGAAAAGGGTCCATTTTTTTATGTTGTATATATAAAATAGCATTAGAATAATGACACTGACATATAACCGAACATCTCATCTGACCGCAGATACTGAATCAAGACATGTTTTTCTCAGGCACTCTTTACTTAAAGGTGCAATGTGAGAATTTTAGCTGCATTTTAGCGGTAGTGGTGAATTGCAATTACCAACCGCTCACCCCTCCTTTTCGAAGCAAATAGAGAAGCTACGGTGGCCGACACAGGACAAAAATTTAATCGTCTGAGAGAGCAGAGTGTAGCCAGCGCTCTGTAGAGAAGTTTGTCCTTTTAGGGCTACTGTAGAAACATGACGGCGCAAAATGACGATTTCACTGTAAGGGGACCCACAGAGTATGAAGATATAGCTCATTCTAAGGTAATAAAAACATAACGGTTCATTATGTAAGGTCTTTATACACCACTGAAAACATAGTTATGTATATTATATTGCATTTCTGTCAATAGATCCTCATAAATACTACACACTGCACCTTTAAAGGTGCTGTATGTAATGTATTGATTGTACTAAAGCATAAAATACCATATGTTTGCAGATATTTAAAAAAAAACAATGCTACAGACAGTTATTCTACTTTGAAATGTGCGTTCGATGTTTGAATGTCTGTTTTTGTTGTGGTCTGTGTGAATCCGCCCACTTCCATTTTATCCAATAACACAGCGTTTTGCAGCCATGGAAGCCAGCAAATGATCTGGGTCCAAGATCACAGATTCTACACAATCTAAAAATTCTCAGCATCCATCTGAAAAGCTCTATGACCAGAGGAATATTATGTTGATACATTAGCTGATCAACATTCAGTGTAATCTCTTCGCTTTCAATTGTCACTTTTGCATGTTTTCCTGTTGCATATCCTCAATCTGGCAACGTGTGAACGTTGAGTCTTAGGAGGAGAGGCTGGGGGCCAATATTTTGAATTTGGACTGCAGTATTTCAACCACTAGCTGTCAATATTATATACTGCACCTTTAAACTGCATCTGACAGAAGTGTCAACAGCTTTCAGGCATGTCTTTCAAAATAAAAGTCTCAAATCAGAATTACATTTGTAGTTTTTGACTACACACTCCGCCGCTACACTCTCTCTATTAATTTTATAGATATATACTCTATTACTCTGTCAGTTGTCTCATTTGTGTCACATTTTTCCTCATAAAGAGGAGTAACATCTGAGACAGAGCTGATATTTCAATTAATTCTCCTGAGCTATGAAAGAGCAACATCTGAGCAATTAAAATTAGCTTATATTTAAACTGAAACTGAAATTATACCAGTTCATGATTTCTTATTTTAATATCATGTACACCAATGATTATAAATAAAAAACATTAAATCTCAATTTATAATTTTGTATGAATATAATTTCTGCATACATGCAGTGGGTGACAAATTTAAAGTTCAACATAAACTGGAATGAAAACACAACATATTCAACCAAAACAAATATACACTGTAAAAAAAAATTCCGTAAAAAAACAGATAATGTACTGGCAGAAAATTACCAGTACATTTTCCGTTATAGTTACGGACATTTCCTTCTGTACGGAAAATTCTGTAGATGTAGAGTACATTTACTGTACTTTCACGGACAATCTGTATGAAGACATTTCTATAAAATTATAGCATATACTTAGTAGCAAATAAATCAAGAACAATATATACTGATTGAAAATGGTTTAATTTTTATATTATGTAAACATTCTTAAATGCATTCAATGGGTAAAGTGTGTATATATATATATATATATATATATATATATATATATATATATATATATATATATATATATATTTTTTTTTTTTTTTTTTTTTTTTTTCAATTCATTTCATTTTCAAATGCAATACAATAAGAAAGCAGCAAACAAGCAGAATACAAAGACCGGGTTGCTGCTTGTATAATTAACAATTGCTAAAGACGTATAGTCAATAGTAGAGTGAAATGTTCCAGTGAGCAAAGAAGTCAAGACAGTACAGACAGAAGGCTGTTCTAATTTTACATCATCTTACCTGAGTGTGAATATTTTAATATTAAAGGAACATGCCGACTTTTTGGGACTTTAGCTTATTCACCGTATCCCCCAGAGTTAGATAAGTCCATACATACCATTCTCATCTCTGTGCGTGCCATAACTCTGTCTGACTCACCCACCGCTAGCCTAGCTTAGCACAAAGACTGGAGGTAAACGGCTCCAGCTAGCCTACTGCTCAATAAGTGACAAAATAACGCCAACATTTTCCTATTTACATGTGATGTGTATAGTTACATCGTGTACTAAGACACTTTCTTCGTAAGTTGAATACAAAAGGCGGTCTGGCGGAGGCTAGATATTTGACTTTATAACATGTTAAATATGGATATTTTTCTTACACACACCCCTCGATTCGCTTCAGATGGCCTTTATTAACCCCCGGAGCCGTGTGGAGTACATTTATAATGGATGGATGCACTTTTTTTGGTCTTCAAATTTTGGGCTGCCATTCACTGCCATTATAAAGCTTGGATTAGCCAGGACATTTTTTATTTAACTCCGATTGTATTCGTCTGAAAGAACAAAGTCAAATACACCTAAGATGACCTGAGGGTGAGATTTTTGGGTGAACTATCCCTTTAAAGTTCCATTATGTGATTTGACAAAAGCTAAAATTTTACATGGATTTTCAAAGTTGTTCACAGGAAATTCAGCAGTCTTGGAGGAATGTGTAGCCATTTGGTTTCCTTCATCACAGCCTTGTTGACCCTCATTCAGGATTTCTGCACAGGAAAGTTATTTAAAGAAACATATTGTTTTTAGTTACACAAGAAATATGAAACTGAACTACAGAGTAAAATGCAGACCAAGCTGAGGTGGAAAACCATATCAATCATATAGTATTTTAAGTTCATTAAATTATCCATTGATCCCCAATACTTTCCAATTCAAACATTGTATATAGCTTTGTGTTTCCAATGGACTCCATTTGCATGACATGTTAGCTTGTCACTTCAACTACATCTTATGTGGTTTCATTATTTTCAACTAAATAAACAGCAACACAACAAAATGATCTATACACAATTTCATAAATGTGTTGCTTACCTTTGTATGAACTCCAAGATAAGTGCCATCTTCTTCGGGTATTTTGTAGCTCACTGCCACAATGGGGGAGGAGATGTAGTCACTAATAACTTCTTTAATGACAGCAATCTTGAATGCCCATCACCTTAAACAAATAAGATATTACAAAATGAAAAATTACATGATCACTTCAGAAAACCACTCCAAACATAGGTGTTTAAATCTTCCCTACACAATTTGTTTTTCTACTGTCCATATAACATTAAGCATAAAAATCTTTGAAGGGGTATTCAGCAACCATCTTTTTCTATCAACATGTCGACATTTAACATTCATAATGATTAATAAAAACTGTTAATAAAACAAAATACAAACCCATAATGAGAATGCATAGGAAGCACAGTACAGCAGCAGTTAACGTTAAGTCCTGTCACAGAAAAGAAAACAACAGAAACACTATGAATTAAAGTAATTAGGGATCTGGTAAAGAATGACTACAGGCAGAAGTATACAGTTACATGCCTGTGTGTTTAAAACAAGACAATAAAAAGTCTAAACATACCTCATCTGACAGAAAAGGTGATGTTGTTTTCCTTTCGCAATGCTAGAAATCCATTGTACTGGATCTTCACTTCACGTTGTATCTCCAAACCTTTCAAATCAAACAAGTCTGAAAATGGCCTTTCCTTTTCTTGACAATTCCTCTGGTAGCTTTTGTCCGAAGGCATTAAACTGCTAAGCACAATATAGGCCTAACGTTACGGCACTTTGCGAAACTAATTAACGTTACTACACCTGGATGCTTGAAACGATACGCTCAGCACGAAATTAACCGCATCAGCGATAAATAAAAGTTAATAAACATTTACAAGTGAAGACACTATAGCACGTATACAATCAGGGAACCTCCACGACTATGAACTAAATCTTTCAATGTGTGGCGATCTGCATAAAATGATAAAAACATTTATTTGCCAAACAAGCCAGATGACAACTAAATATCGTTACGTAAACAGCGTATTTGTCATTTAACAAAATATAATTCTCACTTTTTACCACAGAAGTGTTAGAACTGCTTCCATAAATCTGAAATCCGACTTTAAAAAGAAACTTTGGCCGAGATCATCTGCGTGTGTAATGGCGCTTGCGTCTTGCTTTTTTCGCGCCGACCAGTTCTTGTTCCCACAATGCAATGCGTAATTTAAAATACGGATATATAGACCTGTAAAACACAAATACGGAAAATTCCTTCAGATTATTACGGTACATTGTACTGTACTTTTTTACAGTGTATAGCAATGAGAAAGGAAAAAATAAAGGTACAATGACAAGTTAGAGCAGGTTTTGAAAGTGAAATCCAGGTTTGGTGTAAGGAAAAAATAGCCAGTCTGACACCAAACTGTCAAGGATGTCACATTTCTGTATGTGACGTTGAATTTCAGCTTCTGGAGAGAGAGAGTAGAGAGGTGACAGACTACACAGGCCTCATTACTGATTCCCAGATGACTTCACAGTGAAAAGGCTCAGTCAAGTGCACTCAGTCTCTCCCCTCATGCTATTTGTCTCCCCGTCTTTTTGTTCAAACCCCTCTGCATCATACACCTACAGAGGTCCATTTTATGAGCATCTTCTTGTCAGCACTTCGAGATATTCTCGTCTGCTCTGCCTTCTGTGTCTGATAAGGGGAATTGATGGGTTGACACAGGAGTGACGATTGATGGACGTGTATTATGTGCTAGCTTATATAGGACAGGGACTTGGGAGGGAAAGACGAATTGAGCAGAGCCTGAAGATAAACTTAGAACAGGTTGAAACCAGATCAAAGATTCACTTGCTCTAATCATTAAGAACCACAGAAGACAAAAATTCAAAAAAGTCTAACAGGCAAAGGGTTATTGAGTCTCTGTCACCCCTGAACATCCTAGCTGACTCTTTACCTGTTTGTTTCTCTTTTCAGGTATTGCTGTAGATAAGAACGGGCTTATGTACTTTGTGGATGCTACCATGATCAGGAAAGTGGATCAAAACGGCATCATCTCTACTCTACTGGGTGCAAATGACCTCACTGCTGTGCGCCCGCTGAGCTGTGACACCAGCATGGATGTCAGTCAGGTCAGCATGTCGACAGCCCACGTTGTAAACTATTCGCAGTCAGAAACAGAAAGTTGGATGGTTAATTTGATCACAAAATCTACTTCTTTAAATCTTGAATGTTCAAAATCATGAATCATGTCTAGCAGGCTTGCAAAACCTTGATCAGTAGCCCAGAAAATAATACAAGAAAAGTGCTTGGTGAATCTGAAAGATTAATTTCAACTTGAATTCATTTTTTACCCAGGTGCGCTTGGAGTGGCCTACCGACTTGGCAGTAAACCCCATGGATAACTCTCTTTATGTGCTAGAGAACAATGTTATCCTACGCATCACTGAAAACCACCAAGTGAGTATCATCGCGGGGCGGCCTATGCACTGCCAGGTGCCTGGCATCGACTATTCCCTCAGCAAACTGGCCATCCACTCGGCCCTCGAGAGCGCCACGGCTATTGCCATATCCCATACTGGCGTGCTCTACATCGCCGAGACAGACGAGAAGAAGATCAACCGTGTGCGGCAAGTCAGCACCAACGGAGAGATGTCGCTGCTGGCTGGCGCTGTGTCGGAGTGCGACTGCAAGAACGATGTCAACTGTAACTGCTTTGCAGGAGATGATGGTTACGCTACAGATGCCAGCCTCAACTCCCCCATGTCTCTGGCTGTCTCACCGGATGGCACGCTCTACATTGCAGATCTCAATAACATTCGGATTCGCGCTGTGCGCACTAACCGACCTGGACCTTCAGCACTGGGGCAATATGAGGTTGCATCCCCTCAGGAACAAGAGTTGTATGTGTTTAACGAGGAGGGTCTCCACCAACAAACCATCAGTCTTGTGACAGGCCTGCCCCTCTACAACTTCAGCTACGGCCCTGATGGAGAGCTGGCCACAGTGGTGGATAACTGCAATAATACAGTGAAAGTGCGTAGGGATGGGGCAGGGCAGGGTGGAGCGGGACTGCTCAGGCTCATCCTACTGCCTGAAAATCAGGTGGTTACGCTGGGACTGGATCCTGCAGGAAGCTTGCGCTCTATCTCTGCTCTTAACCAGGAGATCGTTCTGCTAGGATACAATGGAAACACTGGCCTGTTGGCCACCAAGGCAGACGAGACAGGCTGGACAACATTTTATGAGTAAGTTGATGTGTGTCTGTGGTCTATGACATGTTGTGTGTACATGACACACTTCTGTTGAGTGTGTGCGCATGACACACTCAACAGACGTTATACAGTTGCAAGAAAAGTATGTGAACCCCTTGCAGAATCTGTGAAAATGTGAATAATTTTAACCAAATAAGAGAGATCATACAAAATGCATGTTATTTTTTTTATTTAGTACTGTCCTAAATAAGATATTTTACATAAAAGATGTTTAAGTATAGTCCACAAGGCAAAAAAATTGCTAAATTTATAAAAAATGACCCCATTCAAAAGTTTATGAACCATTGATTCTTAATACTGTGTGTCGTTACCTGGATGATCCACAACTATTTTGTTGTTTTGTTTTGTGATGGTTGTTCTTGAGTCCCTTGTTTGTCCTGAGTTAAACTGCCCGACGTTCTTCAGAAAAATCCTCCAGGTCCCAAAAATTCTTCAGTTTTTCAGCATCTTTTACATATTTGAACCCTTTTATAGCAGTGACTGTATGATTTTGAGATCCATCTTTTCACACTGAGGACAATTGAAGGACTCAAACTATTAAAAAGGTTCAAATATTCACTGATGCTCCAGAAGGAAACACGATTAAGAACCGGGGGTGAAAACTTTTGAACAGGATGAAGATGTCCAAATTTTTCTTATTTTGTTTAAATATATATTTTTTCATTTAGTACTGCCCTTTGGAAGCAACAGAAGATACTTGCATGTTTCCCGGAAGACAAATTAAAAGTAGACAAAATACAATTTACCTTGATCTTCAAATTCAAAAAGTTTTCACCCCAGGCTCTTCTGGAGCATCAGTGAATGATTGAACCTTTTTTAATAGTTGTGTTTGAGTCCCTCACTTGTCCTCAGTGTGAAAAGATGGATCTAAAAATCATGCAGTCACTGCTGGAAAGGGTTCAAATATACAAAAGATGCTGAAAAACTGAAGAATTTTTGGGACCTGGAGGATTTTCCTGAAGAACATTGGGCAGTTTAACTGCTCAGGACAAACAAAGGACTCAAGAACAACCATCACAAAACAAAAAAACAGCCGTGGATCATTCAGGTAACGATAGTTCATAAACTTTTGAACGGGGTCATTTTAATAAATTCAGCTATTTTTTTGTCTTGTGGACTATGTGTAAAAATATTTTATGTAAAATATCTTATTCAGGACCGTACTAAATAAAAAATAACATGCATTGTGTATGATCTCTCTTATTTTGTTAAAATTACTCACATTTTCACAGATTCTGCAAGGGGTCCACATACTTTTTTTTACTTGCAACTGTACGTAGCATTTTCTCAAATTTCCATTCAGCTTGGAGAGTCAAAATGTCCAACTCTCTTCTTGGAAATGCACTTGAAAAAGGACTACATTTATAGTCAAATCTACAGCTTGAATGCAAAAGTTTGACAAAATGAGGGTGTAAGATGTCACATGAACATGGCGGCACTTAGGGAGATACAAAGTTAATGATAAACATTCACTCTTAAGCAAATAAAATGCTTAAGTCAATAACATGAGTCAAAACTTGCATTACTTGAGGAGAAAACCTAATAAAACATCTGCAGATGTTTGCAGAGACAGGCATTTAAATCACTGTAAATGATCCTCTCTGGTGATAGGCATACACTTGCTTACAAATTCTTGAATTGCACTTTTGTGTCTTTTTGCAGTATACAATTCAAAAGTTTGGGGGCAGTACTTTTTTTAAAAAAGAAATTAAAACTTTTATTCAGCAATGATTCATTAAGTTGATCAACAGTGACAGAGTAGACATTTATAGTCACAAAAGATTTCTATTTCAAATAAATGCTGTTCTTTTGAACTTTCTATTCATCAAAGAATCCTGAAAAAAAAATCACAGTTCCCACAAAAATATATAAAAAGGTTTATATCAAAATATTGAAAACTGTTTTCAACATTGATAATAATTAGACATAAGTCATCAAGCACTGTATTGTTAAAAGCTAGAGGACTATCCTGTAGGACTACCATTTATTTTACTTAGAAAGGAGCGCTAGATAAATTCCAATCCCGCAACACACCTGCCTTTAATTTCCAAGGGAACCTGAAGATCTTGATTAACTTTTTCAGGTGTGTTTGATTAGAGTTGGAACACTCTGCAGGAAAGTAAATCTCCAGGAACAGGACAGAGCAACCGTGCTCTTGATAATGTAGAATTCCCCACACTCCACTGCACTGCACTGGCACAGACATCAGCCAGACTGTGACAGATCTGTGGCAGGATCCAGATCTGCTCCCTAATGTAATGTTACACACATACACAGAGAGAGAGAGAGAGAGAGAGATGCCGGGATAACACTGAACCCATATGGAGCGATTGTCTACACATTACTAGACCTTTCAGTCCGTCTACTGTTATAGGCTCTGCTACTATTATAGGCTCTGCATAAAAAAGTGAACAGATTTTACCTGTTTGTAAATTTGTTCACATTAGCATTAATGAAATCAGAAGAGCATGATATCTTTTTCTTTTTCTTAGATGGTCTTCCAGCTTGTTTTCTGCTGGTCTAACTGGCTTCTAAAACCAATCTGCCTGACCTTCTAGGTCCAGCAAACCTTATTAAACATGTTTTAAACAAGAACATAACTTTTTTTTTTTGGATGGTTTTGGGCACAATTATAATTGTCCCCAATGCTTTACTTTAATATAAACTTTAAAATGGCTTTTCCTAACATTTAGTATATTTTCAGGTATGACAGTGAAGGGAGGCTAACCAATGTGACATACCCCACGGGAATGGTTACAAGTCTGCATAGAGAGATCGAAAAATCCATCAACATTGACATTGAGAGCTCCAACAGAGATGATGACATCACTGTTATCACTAATCTTTCGTCAGTAGAAGCCTCCTATACTGTTGTGCAAGGTATGTCTGCTCAGTAGCCGTTTTTGAATATATATTTTGGGTTTCATAAATCATTTTGAAAATGATTCTGTGCTCTGTTTAGTTGGTTTCATTGTTTTATATATCAGTGCCTACAAACACAGCAAAATACAGATACCCCCGACATTCATGTGGGAGGTTGAAAGTGAAAGTATGATTCAGTGCAGAAAACAGCATTTGTTTTCTCTCCCAAGCCTAGCACTACAGTTGTGTTTTGCTTTGATGCATATGATTTGAGACAAATTCATTACCTTATCCCAAGTAAATATTCACTGTCTTCCATCTGCCCTCAACCAAAAACCCCACTGTCCCAAAGCTTATTTCATCTGTTAAGATGAAAGGACAAAAATGTTTTACTTCTTTCCCATGGCAGATTAAACAAAAAAGTAAAACTTCGATACAACCAGACATAACACAGGATGGGGGAGGAACCTTTTGAATGAATTACAGAGGATTTAGTCCAAGGAGAACATCCCTCAGATGATGCTTTTGAATCTAACCATGACACTCTCGTGAGGCGAATAATACATTGACTGAATGCCTTTAAAAGGTTCCTTATAAATTATAAGCGATATTATCTCCAATTATGAATCTACCTTCTGCTCATAAAATAGTTTCATGGATTGCAATTTATTTATAGTGGATGTTCTGAAGCATAATAAATGTTTGTGGCACTGTGAAACAAAGGGATTTATGGATCCACACCATTTCTTATAAGCAAAGCACTTCTCTTGTTATCTTTTATGATCCTAAGATAGACAACCAGACTGTTCTTGAGCTGATAAATGCCCCACAGCCCTTTCATGAGTTCAAAATAAATCAAGCTTTTTTTGTTGTTGTAGTTTTGTCCTCTTGTCATGTTGAAAATGTGTCATTAAATATTTTTTGCTCTTAATTTTATGTCACTCTATTGCCCCCTGCAGATCAAGTACGAAACAGCTACCAACTGTGTAACAATGGCACACTAAGAGTAATGTACGCCAATGGTATGGGAATCAGCTACCACACTGAGCCCCATATCCTGGCAGGATCAGTGAGTCCCACCATCGGCCGCAGAAACATCACCCTTCCCACTGACAATGGTCTGAACTCCATCGAGTGGAGACTGCGCAAAGAGCTGTCCAAGGGCAAGGTCACTGTGTTTGGCAGGAAACTTCGGGTGGGCACTTGCTCTAAGATTTTAATTATTGTAAATATGTACATTATTTTCACATTTCTGTGCACATTGTAAGCAAAGTCTGCTTGATCTGTTAGATCAACTAATCAGTAACCAAATCATTTCAACAAATGGAGTGGTTTTCATGCTAAATATTTGTGCGATTTGCAGGCACACGGGCGCAATCTACTGTCAATAGACTTCGACAGGAACACACGGACAGAGAAGATCTATGACGACCACAGGAAGTTTACTCTGAGAATCACGTATGATGCCCAGGGCAGACCAGCAATATGGCAGCCCAGTAGCAGCCTTGCAGTGGTGAATGTGTCATACTCCAGTACAGGCCAGCTTGTGGGTCTGCACAGAGGCAGTATGAGTGAGAGAACAGAGCTTGACCCACAGGGCCGAATACTCTCACGCTCTTTTGTAGATGGAAAGGTGTGGAGCTACAGTTACCTGGACAAGGTGAGATTATTAGGAATATTGTTTTGAGATTTTAATGGGTTAGTTCACTCAAAAAAGAAAATTCTCTCATTAATTACTGACCCTCATGTCGTTCCAAACCCTGTCAAGACCTTCGTTCATCTTCGGAACACAAATTAAGATATTTTTGATGAAATCCGAGAGCTTTCTGACCCCACGTAGACTGCAACGTCATTACCTTTTAAGCCCAGAAAGGTAGTAAAGACATTGTTAAAATAGTCCATGTGACTGCAGTGGTTCAACCTTAATTTTATGAAGCGACAAGTATACTTTTTGTGCAGGAAAAAACAAAAAACATTCTTCTCTTCCGTGTGAGTCTCCGTCCCTGTTGGGTGACATGAGGGTGAGTAATCCATGAGAGAATTTTCATTTTTAGGTGAACCTTTAATGGCTTTTATTTAGTCATTGAAATAAATAAAATTTTAATTATTAAACCGTTTTTTTTTTACTTTATTTTCTGTAAAATATTGAAATACCTTGAAGCATATACAGTTGCAAGAAAAAGTATGTGAACCCCTTGCAGAATCTGTGAAAATAAGAGATATCATACAAAATACATGTGCTGTCCTGAATAAGATATTTTACATAAAAAATATTTACATATAGTCCACAAGACAAAAAAATAGCCGAATTTATTAAAAATGACCCGTTCAAAAGTTTATGAACCATTGATTCTCAGTACTGTGTGTCGTTCCCTGGATTATCCACGGCTGGGTTTTTTTTTGTGATGGTTGTTCTTGAGCCCCTTGTTTGTCCTGAGCAGTTAAACTGCCCAATGTTCTTGAGAAAAATTAAAACGTATTGAATTTGAAAATCAAGGTAAATTGTACCTAATTTGTCTTCCGGGAAACATGTTAGTATCTTCTGTTGCTTCTGAAGGACAGTACTAAATTAAAAATATATATATTTAAACAAAATAAGAAAAATTTCATCCTGTTCAAAAGTTTTCACCACCCGACTCTTAATGCATAGTGTTTCCTTCTGGAGCATATAGTTGTGTTTGAGTTCCTCAGTTGTCCTCGGGGTGAAAAGATGGATCTCAAAATCATACAGTCACGGCTGGAGAGGGTTTAAAAATATGCAAAAGATACTGGAAAACTGAAGAGTTTGTAGGACCTGGAGGATTTTTCTGAAGAACATTGGGAAATTTAACTGCTCAGGACAAACAAGGGACTCAAGAACAACCATAACAAAAAACAAACAAAAAAAAAAACAGCCGTGGATCATTCAGGTAACGACACACAGTACTAAGAATCAATGGTTCATAAACTTTTGAACAGGTCATTTTTAATAAACTCAGCTATTTTTTAATACATTTTTATTTCTATTTTTTTTGTATTGTGGACTATATGTAAAAACATTTTTATGTAAAATATCTTATTGAGGACAGCACTAAATAAAAAATAACACATTTTGTATGATCTCTTTCATTTTGTTAAAATTATTCACATTTTCACAGATTCTGCAAGCGGTTCACATACTTTTTCTTGCAACTGTATTTAACACAATTAGTAATATTCATGCATTAATGTAATTAAACTAACTAAACAAAAATATGTGTATGATGCCTGATTTTCTTCTTGTTAAAGGTGTTGTTGCTAATTAATATGAATGTGATGATGATGTTCTGAAAATATTTCTCTCCCAGTCCATGGTGCTGCTCCTGCAGAGTCAGAGACAATACATCTTTGAGTTTGACACGTCTAACCACATTACGGCTGTCACCATGCCCAGTGTTGCCCGTCACACCATGTTCACTCACGTCTCCATTGGCTACATCCGCAACACCTACAACCCACCAGAGAGCAACGCATCCATCATCTACGACTTCAGTGAGGATGGACGTCCCCAGGCCACCTACTTCCTAGGTACTGGCCGTCGTGTCCTCTACAAATACGGCAAGCTGGCCAAGCTCTCAGAGATCTTGTATGACAGCACAGCTATCACCTTTGGCTACGATGAGACAGCAGGCGTGCTAAAGATGGTCAACTTGCAGAGTGGTGGCTTTTCTTGCACGATTCGCTATCGTAAAATGGGTCCCCTGATTGACAAACAGATCTATCGCTTCTCGGAGGAAGGCATGGTGAACGCACGCTTCGACTACACCTACCATGACAATAGTTTCCGAATCGCCAGCATGAAGCCAGTGATCAGCGAGACGCCACTTCCTGTGGATCTGTACCGCTATGATGAGATCTCCGGTAAAGTGGAGCACTTTGGAAAGTTTGGAGTCATCTATTACGACATCAATCAGATAATCACCACTGCTGTGATGACCCTCAGCAAGCATTTCGATGCTCACGGGCGAATTAAAGAGGTTCAGTATGAGATCTTTCGCTCGCTCATGTACTGGATGACGGTGCAGTACGACAATATGGGTAGAGTAATCAAACGAGAGCTAAAGATCGGCCCGTACGCCAACACCACGCAGTACCGCTATGAGTACGATGGTGACGGACAACTCAGCGGTGTCAAAGTGAATGATTGGTCCACGTGGCGCTACAGCTACGACTTAAATGGCAACCTACATCTGCTCAACCCAGGTAACAGTGCCCGACTCATGCCGCTCCGCTATGACCTACGAGACCGCATCACACGGCTCGGTGACGTGCAGTACCGTCTGGACGAGGACGGTTACCTCAGCCAAAGGGGCGGTGATGTGTTTGACTACAACTCTAAAGGCCAGCTGGTGCGCGCCTACAGCCGTGCAGCTGGAGGATGGAGCGTGCAGTACCGTTATGATGGGCTCGGACGCAGGGTGTCTACTAAGAACAGTCTGGGTCAGCACCTCCAGTTCTTTTATGCTGACCTGAACAACCCGACTCGGGTCACGCATGTGTTCAACCACTCCAGCTCGGAAATCAGCTCTTTGTACTATGACCTACAGGGCCATCTGTTTGCCATGGAGGTGAGTAGTGGGGAGGAGTACTACATCGCCTCTGACAACACCGGTACGCCGCTGGCTGTCTTTAGCAGCAACGGGCAAATGATCAAACAGGTGCAGTACACTGCTTATGGGGAGGTGTACCACGACTCGAACCCTGAGTTCCAGCTCGTCGTCGGCTTCCACGGAGGGCTTTATGACTCACTAACCAAGTTGGTGCATTTCACGCAGAGAGACTATGATGTTTTAGCGGCCAGATGGACATCGCCTGATTATACCATGTGGCAGAAGATCGGCAAAGATCTGGCACCCTTTAACCTGTACATGTTCAAGAATAACAACCCGCTCAGTGACATGCTGGATGTGAAGAATTATGTCACAGGTGACTTTTATTATTTTATGATTTTATGATTATTAGTTATTTCGGGATGTCAGTTTTACATGTTCATTAAGTTCTTTAAATCTTTTTTTTATAATGTAATAAAACAAATACAGTTTTTGTTCTAATGTTCAATGGGTAACACTTAACAATAAGGTTGCATTAGTTAACTACTTCAGTTAACATAAATTAAGATTGAACAAGACTTCTACAGCACTTATTCATCTAAATTAATGTTAATTTCAACATTTACTAATACATTATTAAAATCAAAAGTTGTGTCTTTAAAAACTGCATTTATTTGATCAAAAACACAGTTAAAAAAACAGTAATATTGTGAATCTTACTACATTTATTATTATAAATATAAATGGTATTTATTTCTGTGATGGCAAAGTTTTTTCATGAGATTTTTTTTTGTAATGGCAAAAATGTTCAGCATCATTACTCCAGTCGTCAGAGTCACATGATCCTTCAGAAATCAGTGTTTCATTAACACTTTATTTTATCCTAATCCTAACCCGATAGTAAGTACATGTAGTTAATTATTATTACTCAGTACTTTAATATATAATTACACTGTAACATGGACACCTTGAAATAAAGGGTTACACTTTATAATTATGCATTTAAGTACTGTGTAATAATAATTAACTACATGTACTTACTATCGGGTTATGGTTAGGATTGGGATTTGGTTAAGGGTTAGTTGCATGTAGTTGTGCATAATTTATAGTTATTACTACAGTAACTACATGTAACATGTGTAACAATGACACTGTAAAATAAAGTGTTACCAAATAAAGTGTAACCTAAATTTCTTATTAAATGTTAAAAACAGTTGTGCTGCTTAATATTTTTTGTGCAAACAGTAATACTTTTCTCAGTATTCTTTGATAATTAGTGAATAGTATTTCTATTTTAAAGAGAAATATTTTTGTAACATTATGTCTTTACTGTAACTTTTGATCAGTTTAATGTGTGCTGAATAGAAGTATTAATTTCTTTCTTTATTAACCCTTTTTATTGCAAAATCACAGCTTAAACGCTCCTTTTCTATATTTATTTCATTACAGATGTGAAGAGCTGGTTGGTGATGTTTGGCTTTCAGCTCAGCAACATCATCCCAGGCTTTCCCAGACACACACTTTATTTTGTGGATCCACCATATGAGCTCCTCGCCAGTCAAGAAAGTGAAAATGGGCAGGTGAGTCACTATGTTAATTCTGTAGTAAATCTTCAGTGGAATTACAGTACTTTTGTATTTTCAAGGGTAGCAGCTAGGTCAGTGAATAATGTACTATGTGATCTTGCTTGCATTTACCAAAGCCTTACATTTTCTTCTTGCAGCTGATAACCGGAGTTCAGCAGGAAGCCGAGCGGCACAACCAAGCTTTCATGGCTCTGGAAGGACGGCTTCTTGACAAAGAGCGTAAGACCAAACATGAGAAACTGGGCCACTGGTTTGGCACGAGTACCCCCATTATTGGAAGAGGAGTGATGTTGGCGGTGAAGGAAGGCCGTGTGGTCACAGGGGTCTCAAGCATGGCCAGCGATGACAGCAGGAAGGTGGCTCTAGTGCTAAATAGCGCTGTCTACTTAGACGGGACGCACTATATGCAGGATGGCCGTGACTGTCATTTCTTCGTGAAGATAGGCTCAGCTGACAGTGACCTTCTAGCTTTGGGACTCACCAATGGACGTAAGGCACTGGAAAGCGGGATCAACGTGACAGTAAGCGGTCGATCGCGGCGAGGGGTCACCGTTGAGTTCCGGGTTCCAGCTCTGTCTCTGAGTGTGCGCTATGGCTTGGCATCAGATGTGCTGGATGAGGAGAGAGCCCGGCTGTTGGAGTTGGCACGGCAGCGGGCGCTATCGGGCGCCTGGCTACGAGAGCAGCAGCGGGCGCGGGATAATAAAGAGGGAAGCCGCTTGTGGACTGAAGGAGAGAGACAGCAGCTCCTTTCAACAGGGAAAGTGCAGGGGTACGACGGGTACTACATTTTACCTGTGGAACAGTACCCTGAACTAGCGGACAGCAGTTTCAACATTCAGTTCCTGAGACAGAATGAGATGGGGAAGAGGTAACAGTCCAAATCGTTTTTGATCTCCTGTTTCTTTATATTTCGCTTTCTCTACGCTTATACCTTTACAGTTTTCAGTTCTTTTCTCAATCTTTTTCTCTCTCTTGCTCTGTCTTTCTCTTTTTCCCTCCCTTTTTTCGTTATCTCCTGAACACACGGAGAATAATTGAACTAATGGGGAAACTCACAGAACGCTGCAGGGACTTTTAAAAGAAGAACACTCAAAAACTTTGTTAATACTGCCTCTGGCAAAAAAATAACAATTTGAAAGACCTTGTCTTTGTTTTTCAACAATGGACGTCAAAAAGCACTGATAAACTGAAAACGAAACAGAGCTACTGTTGCTGAATTATGAAAAATCCCCTTTTTAAAAAAGAATAGATATTTTTACCCATATTTTTTGGGTTACCGAGAGGATGTTGGTGCCAGATGGTACCCTTGTGATGGGAGAGGTGCTGCGAGTCTCACGCTCCGCTGGAGAGGCCCAGTCTCGACGTCAGAACTGAGGAGTAACATCCGTCAAGGCAAATGTCAGTCTCAGGCCTCACATTCTTCACAGCTAAACTGTCCATTGCCACTGCAGCAAGTATCATTGTCTACAGACTGTTTCTTCAAGAAAATTCCAGTGGAGTAAAAGTGATGAGGAAATCAGACATAGTTTGTTTCATCACTGATAGAGAAGTACTTGCATTGTATCAGATAACAGTGAAGTTCTGAGTGTGCTTTAGATGCGATAGTTTTGTACGTCCCAGTCGCATTAGAGTAACGAGACCTTCACCAGGGCACTTCTGTATAGAGATATCAGAAAAAACACTCACAGTCTCCAGATTGAAAGGTTACTAGTGTCAGAAACTATTTATTTTTACTTAGTTTGTTTTCATTTTTATCATTCATCATAGTACTTACTATATGACAATCATAAAGGAGTCACCGCTTTTAGCTACAAAGATGAACATTGATGGTTGAGTTTATTTTCCTTTTTATGATATGTAATAATTTTTTCATTTTTGTATTAATTTAGATTTTTTTTCCGCTCCAAAGCAAATTCTAGTCATGCACAGAAATAATTTATGTAAAGTGTTTTAAAATGGTTTATACTTTAAATAAAGTTTAAAACTGTGAAACTTGTTTTTCAAAATATATCTGTATGTACAGTGTATAGATTTACCTTTATGCAGCACAGTAGAATATTGTTCATAATATCAACTTTTATATTTCTAACAGAAGGTGGCTTGTTATGTGCAAATCAACAGCTGGTATTAAATCTAGAATTTTGTGACACTCAGATATCACAGATGAATAATATTGATGCCCCGTTTGATGTTCTGTTTGTTTAGTTTTGTTTTTATTCAGAAATGTTGCTGTACTAGAACCCAAACCATAGAAATGGATTCTGTCCACTGTGAAGAGACTCATTATGGATGTCATGATGTACCAAATCAGTATTGAGGGATGATTCTTACTCAAGTGAGACTCTTCTGAGACCTTACCAATAAATAGTTTAATTCATGTGAGTCTGGCTAGTCTCATGTATTTGTAAATATGTCTGACATCTGTACTGCTGTTATAACTTGTCATTTCTCCGCATCTCATAGGGTGGACTGTGACTTTCCCTTACAAAAAGTAACCATGCTAACCATAGTTTCTGCCAAAATAACAGTTTTTACTGTGGCTTTTTGGATATGCAATAATGGTAATGCACTGTTGGCTGTATTGAACATGTTGCAATACCATGGTATTCTTTATACCTGTTATGTAAAGTAGTACTTTCCGTCTGATACCATGTACTGTTTGAAGGAGATTCCATCTGACATTATTATGGTTTGCAACAGTAACAATAACTTAACTTGTTAAAGGTGCTTTGGTGGAAACTGTTTACCATGGTTAAAATTAAGTGCTGCTTTTTTACACAATCAAACACTCCAAGTGAACTAGTGATTGTAAGTACTAGTTCATAATAGTCACTAACACACTTTCTAGTAGTAATAATAATAATAATAATAAAGTATTGTAATGATTAATTATTATTATTATTATTACACAACTTTATATATATATATATATCTTACTCAACTTTAATAATGTAAGTGAAATGTATGACTTTGGGGGGATGAACACACACACACACACACTTATTTTGAAGCTGCAGGTCTTTTATTATGAAGTTAGCTCAAGCTACAGGAGGTGCGCTTGCTTTCGGGGCGGTGCCTTTCACACGACCACATATGCTTAGAATAACTTGAATAAGGAAGGAAAGGTGGGCTGCTCGGTGAATTGTCTTAACTCTTCGACATGGCAAGCAGCGGTAAGTTTGTTTTCATCTAAATGTTAGCAACATACTTTCAGAGAATTAAAGAAAGCGACGTGTGAAACTGCAGCTTTTTTCACTCATTCCGACTACAATGAACCAACTGTTGTTTTCGTTTCCGTTGTAGTCAGGGTGACAGTGCCCAGGTGCACCTGTGATAAACACTTCCATTATCTCTATATTTTATTGCTTACAGTCATACCAAGCTGAACGTTTCATACCTTTGTTAATATTCTGTTGTGTCCGTTCTCTCAAATCTATTTTATCTAAGTTAATTGCTTTTCCTAATACAATGCTTGACTGCTGTCATATTCGTTATTTTCATTATTTTTTGCTTTGAAGAGCTCTGCACCTTGTGACGTAATGATGACTTGCAGAAATTGAAACGTTGTGCGTGTATTGTTTGGTACACGTTCTGGATTTGTTGATTTCATTTTCAACGCATAGAAAAACATGAACAATATCTGGAACATCCAGACATTGCAACAATTTAAACCAGTAAGTGGTCACAAGGTAACCAAACAATTTAAGAACGAACAAACAAATAAACTAAAAATTAAATAAGCTTATAGTACAAAATGCATTTAATAAAATTAACCATTTAAAAAGTAAAAGTGAAAATGCTGTCATATGAGCTATATAGCATCATAATCAAATCACTTTTACTGTCACTTAACCATACAGGGAGTGCAGAATTATTAGGCAAATGAGTATTTTGACCACATCATCCTCGTTATGCATGTTGTCTTACTCCAAGCTGTATAGGCTGGAAAGCCTACTACCAATTAAGCATATTAGGTGATGTGCATCTCTGTAATGAGAAGGGGTGTGGTCTAATGACATCAACACCCTATATCAGGTGTGCATAATTATTAGGCAACTTCCTTTCCTTTGGCAAAATGGGTCAAAAGAAGGACTTGACAGGCTCAGAAAAGTCAAAAATAGTGAGATATATTGCAGAGGGATGCAGCAGTCTTAAAATAGCCAAGCTTCTGAAGCGTGATCATCGAACAATCAAGCTTTTCATTCAAAATAGTCAACAGGGTCGCAAGAAGCGTGTGGAAAAACCAAGGTGCAAAATAACTGCCCGTGAACTGAGAAAAGTCAAGCGTACAGCTGCCAAGATGCCACTTGCCACCAGTTTGGCCATATTTCAGAGCTGCAACATCACTGGAGTGCCCAAAAGCACAAGGTGTGCAATACTCAGAGACATGGCCAAGGTAAGAAAGGCAGAAAGTCGACCACCACTGAACAAGACACACAAGCTGAAACGTCAAGACTGGGCCAAGAAATATCTCAAGACTGATTTTTCTAAGGTTTTATGGACTGATGAAATGAGAGTGAGTCTTGATGGGCCAGATGGATGGGCCCGTGGCTGGATTGGTAAAGGGCAGAGAGCTCCAGTCCGACTCAGACGCCAGCAAGGTGGAGGTGGAGTACTGGTTTGGGCTGGTATCATCAAAGATGAGCTTATGGGGCCTTTTCGGGTTGAGGATGGAGTCAAGCTCAACTCCCAGTCCTACTGCCAGTTTCTGGAAGACACCTTCTTCAGGCAGTGGTACAGGAAGAAGTCTGCATCCTTCAAGAAAAACATGATTTTCATGCAGGACAATGCTCCATCACACGCGTCCAAGTACTCCACAGCGTGGCTGGCAAGAAAGGGTATAAAAGAAGAAAATCTAATGATATGGCCTCCTTGTTCACCTGATCTGAACCCCATTGAGAACCTGTGGTCCATCATCAAATGTGCGATTTACAAGGAGGGAAAACAGTACACCTCTCTGAACAGTGTCTGGGAGGCTGTGGTTGCTGCTGCACGCAATGTTGATGGTGAACAGATCAAAACACTGACAGAATCCATGGATGGCAGGCTTTTGAGTGTCCTTGCAAAGAAAGGTGGCTATATTGGTCACTGATTTGTTTTTGTTTGGTTTTTGAATGTCAGAAATGTATATTTGTGAATGTTGAGATGTTATATTGGTTTCACTGGTAAAAATAAATAATTGAAATGGGTATAAATTTGTTTTTTGTTAAGTTGCCTAATAATTATGCACAGTAATAGTCACCTGCACACACAGATATCCCCCTAAAATAGCTAAAACTAAAAACTACTTAAAATATTGATACAAAAATATTCAGCTTTGATATTAATGAGTTTTTTGTGTTCATTGAGAACATGGTTGTTGTTCAATAATAAAATTAATCCTCAAATACAACTTGCCTAATAATTCTGCACTCCCTGTATACACAGGACAGGTGCAATAGTAATTAAGTGAAAATATTGAGTGCAGTTCTAAGCCGATCTGCAATAGACACTATACATATTCAGTTCTAGTACAAATATAGTTTTGTTTTTTAAATAACCCATTTAAAACACCAATAAGGGGATTAATTTCAGTCTGGAGTAAATGGGATTAGGCTATTCGGATAAAATAAGTTAGGCTATTCTGCTTAATAATAAAATATTTAATATGTAAAGTATAAAATGCGTGTACTCTTTCATTTTGTTTTCATTGCCTGATATTTATTACTCAGGTCAATCAACAGTGTTTACTGCATGACAGGTATGTGGGCATAACTGCTTTTTCATTTACCTTATGTCCACATTCCTCTCT
The DNA here is from genome assembly GCA_039654625.1 of Rhinogobio ventralis. Classification (NCBI taxonomy): domain Eukaryota; kingdom Metazoa; phylum Chordata; class Actinopteri; order Cypriniformes; family Gobionidae; genus Rhinogobio; species Rhinogobio ventralis. The sequence goes on from CM077198.1 coordinate 15,832,448, forward strand.
GCTATAGATAAGGAGATTTCCTACAGTGATCTCAAATGTCTCTTGGGGAAAGGCTCAGGGTTTCTGGTGGATGTTCGCACAAAAGATGAGGTAGACAAAGGGCATATTCCAGGCTCCATCCACATCCCAGGTGAGAGGGAAGATGCACAATCATAATTTATCAGTGGTGTGCAGGGGTTAATTTAAAATGAGGCGACAAAGTCCTCCAATTTTTTTTATATATTGTATATCAAATGTAAATTTATGTCCGTTACACTTAGTTTTCCTGGTTAAATAAACATAAAAAATATCAAGTTAATGTTTTACGCATTTTTACATTTATTCCAAAAATAATAACTAAAGGCAGTAACAATTTAAACAATATATATTATTTGTGAACTAACTTTTCTTTTTAATAGTCATGAAGCTTGTACACACCCTTCACAGACACAAAGATGTACCTTTAAAAAGCTGATTGCTCACTAAAACCCCACAGTCATCATGTTTTCAGCCCATTTCAAGTTTGATTTTGACATGACATAAAACGGTAAAATGGCTGAGTTGTTTACTTACTTTTTAATTAGTCTTCCCATTAAAACCATCATTAGCTGAATCTGAAATCGCCCCCATACCCTCAAATAGGGCACTATTTAAGGGGACAGCCATTTGTAGTGGTGTCCGAAACCCTAGTGGACATAATCGAGTGCACTCATTCTATCCTACATTGCACCGCAATAACGAGTGTACAGCTGATGTACACTCAACATCTGTTCAGATTCACTCACTCGTTTTCATTCACTCCTTTAAGTGAACTGTATTAGTGGACTAACCTAGGGAATAGTGATTGAGGGTTTAAGGGGCTATTTTGGATTCAGCCATTTTCTTCATTCAGGCAGATGAGAGTGTGCACGAAAACAAGAGGCGGGATTTATCGCACAAACCAATCATATCCAATCATAGCGCAGTGGCTCTCACATGACTTTCCTCCATTCATTCTCAGTTACCCCCCACTAAACCCACCGCACATTAGGGTGTCTGTTTTAAGACAAAGGGGACAGATTTATATCACATGTCACATTTTGTAATATTTGCGTTGTTTTATTTTTTGTAATATCGATTATTGTATAACCGATTGTTATATCGGTTACTACATGAAGCACATTTTTAGGGTATGATTTTTTTTACACAATGTTGTACAATAAATGTATTGGCCAAGTGTACTGAAACAGGAGCTTTTTGGTCCAATTTATTTTAGTGGAAAATGTAGAAAGTGACATGTCCCTGGACGCAGCTGAATTCCAGTCCAAGTTTGGCGTAGGTAAGCCGTCTCTGGACTGCTCTGAACTGGTTTTCCACTGTCAGATGGGAAGACGTGGAGCTGTTGCCACAGAGAAAGCCAGAAGCCTGGGGTTCAAGAAGTAAGAAACTTGCCATTGTGATTCATGAATGCTTAAACAATCACAGAGTTTTGCTGAAACTGTAATGCTATTTCCTTCTCTCCCTTCAGTGCCCGTAATTATGCTGGGGGCTACAAGGAATGGTCAGAAAAAGGGGGCAAATGACAATCTTTAAAACACTTATAAGATTCCATATTAAAACCAGAAATCAGGGACCTTTTTTACTGATAAATGATCAAATCATAATATTTGTAGTACATGTGTTTTAATAAAGTCTGATAACTAAACAAATAAATGTTCTTGTCTTGTCTTAAATTGCATGAACAAAAATGAAAAAGATATTTGGTCCATACTGGTTAAGATTCAATAACCCATGATTCAGGGACAGTTACATTGTTTCCGATGCTTTTCCTCTTTTAATTGAGCATGCGCAAACTGCGCACCAGCCTTTACCCTGAAGCATCAACAGTTCTAAGCGGAATGTCGATGTGCTGCTAATTAATGGACACTTATATTAATCTCTGTCAATCGTTCGGGTAATATTCTGCGATCACTCCTTTTGCTCTAAATGGTTGGATGTAAAGATCGAATCAGTGTTTGATTACAGTGTGCTTGTGTTAAGTCGATTGTTTGTGCATTCAACGTTTAATGAGTGTATGCCTAATTGCAGATATTAGAGACACTAACGTGAAAAAAGTTACATGCTGTAGTTTTGATGACTCACATAAAGTCTCCATATCTAGTGTGCCCCTCTGGGTGGGGCCGTTGCTCCACGCGGCCTCCAGGCTGAAGAAGACCGACCGGATGAAACGAAGAAAAGTTTACCGTTTAATCCAGCGTCAGTTAGTAAGCGTCACCTTGTATTTCAATATCATCTTTACTCTATTTTAGTTGATCTTAACGTTATGTTGACAGCTGAACAACAGGGTCGGCTGCAGCACACGTGACAAACCCACTTATGTGTACCCAGCTGAGCTAAAAGAGATGGTCCGATCAGCCTTTCCAAAGGACATTTGTGACTATGACGACCCCTGTCACAAAAATGTGAGATATATAGCCTACTGATATAAAGTTGATGCTCGTTCTTATAAATCTACACTCAAACATGAATAACTGGTTCACGTTGTTGCAGGTTGTTGCCATCACTATGGATGACTTGAAAATGATGGAGTTCTCTTGCTCTGGGATGGATTGGCCAAAACTGCAGTTGCAGTCGATCTAAATGGTTCAGAATTGTACGTGTTATGTTCATAAAATAATATAAGTTGTGACAACTTACAATGTTTAAAGTATATGCCTCTATAAAATAGTTCGGTTTTCATAATGTTGTTTCTAAACATTTGTTATTACGCTGTGTGAGTTTGCTTTTCACTGCCCATTTGCGTCACAGATGTCCAGGAAAAGTGCATAAAAATAGTATTTATCTGAAACGTTGGGTTTTAGAATTATTTAGTGTTTGATGTTGTGTGTTTCCCTGATGAACGACTCTTGACAGTCCAGCTACTGAGTAATTGACCCGCTGGACACCATGACAACGTACACAACCTACACGAACACTTAAGCATAGGGGTTATTTCTATTACTGACTGTTACAAGACATACATTCGAGGTACGTATATTGGCGCATATATAATAGTGTTAGTATACTGATATAGGCTATATCTGCTAAATAGAGTCGTAGCATGATGATCTGCAACTGCACGGCTGCACTCATATTTCCACATTCAGATCTCTTTTTCTATGGCTTTTCTTCCATAAGTGCTGTGCATCAAACTTTAGAAAATGCCTCCAGAAGGGAAATCTGACATGGAGAGGATTGGCATCTTTAAAGAGATGGGATACATCTCAGTAGGGGACAAATATACACCTTTTATTTACCGTAAGTGCAACGAACATATTCACCTTTAATACTGTACAGTGGCTTGCGCAATGCGAGTTTGTTGCGTAGGGCGCAAAAACTGACCCACAGTAACTTGCCTCAAAATACAATTTTTATAATCACTACCATAAAATCGCAAATGAACATGATATTTCATGCAAATAATGTAGCTTTCACAGTCCTGGTCATTTTATTTTTTAAATCTATAACAGAAGTGAACACCGTTTTAGCCGCATAGTAACTTTTTGGCGAACAGGTTACCATGTGAGTTGTTGTTATCTACAGAGAAGGCTACTTGTCACGCTTTTACCCCACTGAATATTTCTCTAGTCAGTAAAGGCACGCAGGAATCCCCGGCCGTTTCTTGTGCTGAAAGATCACAGAACGTTCAGCTTTGAGTTAAAATCAACCTGCAATATATAGTAGCTACATAGTCAATGTGACCTTGTTTTATATATATATATATATATTTTTTTTTTCACAAAATTTATAACAAATGTTATACAGTACAAAAACACGTAAAACATAAGCATTTGTGTAACTGGATAAAGGTGTAAAATGTAAACAGGATAAAGTAGCCTTAAAGGGTTAGTTCACGCAAAAATGAAAATTCAGTCATACAATTACTCACCCTCATGTCGTTCCCCTTTATACCTTCATTCATCTTCAGAACACAAATAAAAATATTTTTTGAAATCTGAGAGCTTCATGACCAGCTTTATAAACAGCAACTTTATTACCATTTTCAAGGACCAGAAAGGTAGGAAAGACATTGTTAAAGTAGTCCATGTAATTACAGTGGTTCTTTTTGTGCGCAAAAAAAACCCGACTTTATTCAACAATTTCATCTCTGTCAGTCTCCTCATGCGTCATTGTGCTCACATGAACATCGCCGGCCAATGGTGAGCTGGCGTTCTGACGTAGAACCAGGAAAAGGAAAAGTATTCTTGTCGCTTCATAACATTAAGGTTGAACCACTGCAGTCACATGGACTATTTTAACGATGTCTTTACTACCTTTCTGGGCCTTGAAAGTGGTAATGACGTTGCAGTCTATGTGGGATCAGAAAGCTCTCAGATTTCATCAAAAATATCTTAATTTGTGTTCTGAAGATGAACGAAGATCTTACGGGTTTGGAAATACATGAGGGTCAGTAATTAATGAGAGATTTTTCATTTTTTGGTGAACTAACCATTTAATTGTGACCGCTGCATAACAAAGAAAATAAAATGGTTAACATGTAATGTGTGTCTAATGCACTTTGTTGTCGCTGAAAGGCCCATTTAATGACGCTGCATACAAGAACAAACAGATGCTACCAGGAGGAGCTAAATCAAAGTCTGCGCTTCAGACGGGATACTTCGACACACAGTTTAAGAGGATCTTTGAGAGAGAGGCGCTCACAGACCCTGTCAAAATAGACAGACAACACAAGATACAACAGGCAAAAAAGAACATAGGCAAAGCCTTTCTTCCCAGTAACGGAGAGAAAAAAACGTGAGTCCTCCTTTCTGGTTAAATTATTATTTAAAAAAATTATATATATAGTTATCAATAATAAATATTTGTGAAAATATAAGAATTCAAAATATTTGTATTAGTAGCTAGTAGTGTTAGGCTACTGTTCCCCATTTTGTTGCAAACCTGTATGACTTTCTTTCTTTATGTTCAACAGAAGAAAGTCATACAGATTTGAGCGACATGGGGGTGAGTAACTGTCTCTCTAAGATAGCTTTATTGAACCTAGTAATAAAGTGAATCCCACTGTGTAAAGAATAACCAGAAAGAGAACAAAGTTGAACCCGAGATGTATTTGTTTCGAGGCTATTTCATTAGTGTGACAATTGGCATGGCCTATTAAAATCTAAAGACACGAAAAAGACCCCAGAACCTAGATTTTGTTTAAAAGGGAACATGATTTTTGCTTTTTAATGATGTGTTTTGACCCGAAAAAAAGCTATAGTGCTTAATTTTTTCGAAAACTAGGATTTCACCATATTGCAATAGTTCAAAGCTTCAAATTCAAACATTCTGTTTTTCATGTGTATCTGAGAGAATGCAAAAAAATAAACACAAAACCTGAGGAATAATAGCTTTAGTGAGCCATTAAGGCTACTAGTCACAACTATAGTTAGATGTCTGTATTGCTGTTGTTGTTGTTGTTGTTGTTGTTTTCCCCATTTGTGCCAGAAAAAAACTGCCATACAGCTTACACAATTTCCCAATTATTATTCCTTATACTGTCTTACAATTGCTTAATAGTTTTCTCTTATTTGTAGATGTGGGATTGGCAGCTATTATGGGACATTTGGAGGTCCCATTCAAGCAATGAGTGTCCTACAGATTCCAAGGAAACCAAACAAATCTGCTGGAAAGAATTTCTACACCAATCCACCCAAGAAGGGAAGTTATGGGTAATCAAATGACATTATCCTATAATATGCAAGTGTCCGTGGTTTTGCTGTCAGATGTATTTATTTGTCCTTGTTCTCTAATAGATATCCTGACATCACTCTCTCCAAGATGGTGTCCTATTCCTCAGACCCCTATGATCGAGCCAAGGAAATGCTAAAGGTATTTTTAGGTCTACCTAAATGAGATTTTTAATCAGACTCCCGGGTCCTTGTTTTAATTAAGATAAGGCGTCCTCTGAGTACCTCACAGTATAATTCTATGCAAGCAGATGACTGTGTTCTCTTCCTCTAATGAGAGAGATAATTTGTTTACCAGCGTGAGATCATGTCACACAAATCCATGCTGAAAGGGGGAGCATTTCGTTTGAACCTTCATCCAAATGAATGCTTTGACAGCAATCCTTACAAATTTAACAAACCTCTACCACCTCCAAAGAAGACTGAGGAGAAAAAGCACTTTACGGTGCCCTTCAAACCAAGTTCACCCAGTAAAAAGGTACATAAAATGCCTAAAAGGAGGTTAGCTGTTTTGGAAAAATTTTTGGTATTATTTTGGTAGCATGCTGAGGTATTTTATTCTTATTTTCTGCAGACTGGAGGCATGAAAGCAGGAACATTTGACTCCTACCCCAGCTACTCTGCAGAACGCTATGGCACCAAAAAGACTAAATCAGCGATGACGAATAAGGAAGGAAAGATATTTCACCCCTCCCCTGGTCCAAAGAGTACACCTGTCAAGAGCATCATCAGCCTCAATGTCAATAAGTAAGCTGGGGTCCAAGACCAAGACACCCATATTACACTCTAAACAGTGCTTAATGCTTTGCATAATAATAAGCATTAATATTAGTTGCTTACCAAATTCCACAGGGAAACACACTTCAGGCTCACAGTAATGTAACTTTATTTTGCAGGGCTGTGAACGCCACAAACTACAATCGAATCCCCTCTGTGATGGCATATTGAGAACTAGTGATGTCTTCAGGTGAATAAATGAACATGTTATATATTGGTCTTTAGATTAAAAAGCTGCTGTTTTGAATTGTATTTACATCATTCTCTTAATCGATAAAAATGGACTCATTCTTATTTAGCTCAACTTAATTACTACCCTATGGTAAATACTTTGTTTCATAGCATCTAAAGATGTTAAATTGTAAAGTCAAGTTTAAAGGATTAGTTCACTTCAAAATGAAAATTTCCTGATATTTTACTTACCCCCATCTCATCCAAAGGTCCAAATCAATCAATGTTTTAAAGCGCTTTGAAGGGCTTCAGAGGCTCTATGTGATCCTAGACGAGGAATAGGGTGTTATCTAGAGGAACGATAGGCCATTTAAAAAAATTTTTTTTAAATGAATATACTTTTTAACCAAAATTTCTCATCTTGCTCTGCTCTGCTACGTGCCAATGATTGCGCAATCACGTTGAAAAGGTCACCGTAGACGTAGGCGGAAGTACCGCCCCCGTGTTTACAAAGCGCACATGCGAAGACTAATACTAACGTCCTTTAGCAAAAAAAAAAAGGTAAAGGGCATTTGTATTAGTCCCTGCATGTTCGCTTGGGGCGGTACTTCCGCCTACGTCTTGTGTGACCTTTCCACCATGATTGTGCAGTCCATGGCACGTCGCAGAGCAGCGCAAGATGAGCAATTTAGGTTAAAAAGTATATTCATTTTATTTTTTTATTTTTTTAAATGACCAATCGTTTCGCTAGATAAGACCCTATTCCTTGTCTGGGATCGCGCAAAGCCTCTGAAGCCCTTCGAAGGACTTTGAAACCGCATTGATTTGGACCTTCAACATTTTGGTTGCCATGGAAGTCTGTGATGTGGGGAAAAGTCCTTTCTTTTCGACTGAAGAAAGAAAGACATGAACATATCAGGAAATTTTCATTTTGAAGTGAACTAATCCTTTAAGTCCTGTGCATTATTTTATCAATTATACACTAAGCCACTTGTCTAAGATCACTTCAGTTATTAAACATTAAAAATATATATTTTGTATTTAACCAGCAAGGTGTTGGCCAATTCAGCAAGTTCTTAAAGTTGACATGTTTCTGCATATTGAATATGGTTTCAAATAATTGTAAATGCACCTATGAAAACATTTAGTCGCATAATTTACAATGTAGTGATATAATAAAGCTTTAATCTTATTTGTTGTCAAAGGAGGCCTTAAAGGGATAATTGAGTAAATGACAGAATTATCATTTGTGAGTGAACTGTGCCCTTAAGTTCCTTTAGAAACACCAGAATTGAAGAAAGTAAATGCAGCACAATATTCACAGATATGTTGGTAGATAAACAAAAAGTAAAAAGTTTTATACTGGGAAACACATTGCATTGCATCTTTTTTCTACTTCTCACACAGTTTGTGCGTATTACCAAATACCTTGTACATAGATTGACATATTTGTATTTAAAGCAAAAATGCTTTCTTGCATATTTTAGGAATAACTAAAACTAGTACTTTGTGTAGAAATTTAGGATTTGATATGCACAGATGCCTAATATGAAAGATGAGAAATGAGAGTTCACTCTTGGCTTTTCAACAAGAACTGGATTAAGGCCTTGAGAAAGAGATTACACCTGGAATTAACTTTTTTTTTTTTGTGATTTGCATCAGTGCTAAATGCCCTTTGTGGGGTCTAATAACGCTTTGTAATCGTAGCACTGAAACATACAGTGGTAGTCAGAAATGCATGTTACACCTTGCATGTGTAGTGTAAACTCTATCTGTCCTGAATGTGTGTCCCAAATCGCAGTGAAGCAATGCCTACTAGCCGCCCATGCACCAAGTATGTGATTGTTCTGGGACAAGTTGTGAGGAAGCGCACCAAAGAAAGTGATTCAAACCTTGCTGCATTGTTCTAAAACACCATTTTTATTTTCTTCCTTTCCTGCTTGCTCATAAGCCATGTAACATGGATTTGTTCATAGTGTTCATGCGCTGCACTGTGTTGTAAAGTGTGGTAAAATAAGTTGGGAGGGTCTCGTCAAAATCTGAACACAAGACACAGAAGATCAATTTGAAGCACATGTTAATACCAGGTGTAAACAGTAATCTAATCACTTAAAACACTGTGGTATACAGGGTCAAAGTGGCCTTCTCTTTTATAAACTAATATGAAGTTTGAAGATTGAAGCTCTATTCTTACACTAACCAGATACATGATTTTATCAAGAAGCAAACAATACGAATTGTCTAATTTCAACTGTCAGTTGTGTGAGTTCTGAGTTTTTCCGTCCCTCTAAGCAGTGGGATATACAGTAACTAGATCATGTCCCTCAGGTGGGGTCATTCGCATTCGAGCATGGCCTTCACAGTACATCTGTCCCTCCACAAAGAAGTAGCCCTTCTGCTTCAGGTTCACACCACAGTCTGAGCACACGAAACAGGCTGGATGGCGGTACTTGTCCCGAGCTTTCACCACCGTTCCCCTGTAAGCCAGTTGTAGAAAAAGTTTCATTTAATGAAGCTGTTAAAATGCATGAATACAATTCAGTGTATAACAGTTTTCAAGAAAATGTATAATATATTCTCAAAGAAGACACAGTTTGTACGGTCTCATGCTGAAAGCTGTACTCACACAATGCCGGTGCCACATTTATCACAGAGAGGCAGCTTCTGCAGTGAGGATGTGGCCGCTTGGGGTTTTGTCACTGGGGCTTTTACACTTCTAGTCACCATGGGCTTTGTGCCTGTCAGAAGAATAAAGGAAAGAGTCTCAGATCCACTTCAGGAATGTGAAATGCTCCCTCATATAAACTCATCTGAATCCAGACCATTAAAAGGACAGCAGGCTCTGACTGACGTCATTAGCAGAATTGCTAAGGGATATTGAAGGCAGCTTAAGTCAAATTTACTACATTTCAACTTTGACATCTTCATCAGTGCTGCTAGCTGTAAATTCTGTCTTATGAATTCAACATTGCCCCTTTCTAAAGACTCAGATGGTGTTGTAATAAATAAAGGCAGCTCACCATCACTCTCGACATAGTCTTGCAGGGCCTTAAACGATCCAGACTGACGTGGTTCATGTGGCTGCTCATTGTCCTCTTGGAGCATACGGTACACATGGGAGTCTTCAATGGACGTCAGGGGTTTAGGGCTGAAAACAGATAAAAGGCAGAAGCACATAAAGTTTGTCCATTAAGTGAAAATTACCATTCGATGTTATATAAAATTTGGCAGTGCACATTATGAGAATTAGACACTGGCTAAGTAAACAGTTTGATGCACAGAAAAGAATGTCATTGGTAAAAGTTAAAGGAATGTCCTGGATTTAAAACAAGTTAGCGTAAACATGTTGTTGATTACCACAGAAAATCATTTTAACTTGTCCCTCTTTTGACCTGTGATATGGGACAAGGCGTTCCAGAGGGTTCAACAACAAAAACTACAAAGTTCATATCTTTGTTCTTCCATACAAAAAAAATGTGTTGTTTAAATTGTAGAGCTGTCTAAATCATCCTTTTAGCAGTGAGGCCACTGCTTTAAGCCGATGAACTTAGTTATTTTGTAAAAGAGACTGTGCTTTCTGGCTTTATAACAGGCTAACTTAAAAGTTAGCAAGCATTTTAATCACACTAGTCTCATATACACACATAATGTTTGTTTTATATGCATTTATTAATTAATTTATTTATTTTTTCATTATTAAACATTATACTTTATGACTTACACCATATACTTTCATTACTGTAAACACAATTCATATTGAGCAAAACCTATTCACTATAAAGAAATTTCCATGATTTAATAATTTATTAAAGGCACAATATACGATTTTTAGACTGAAATATCCAAAAACCACTAGAACGATGTTATATATTTTGTTGACTTGTGTACTTGCATTATCCCAAATGTTTCCAAGAATGTTTAAATCCAGAGAAATAAGCAATTTTAACGAGGACTGCGTATCAATGACATCATACCCGCGTTACCCTCAGTTTCCAGTAGAAACCATGGAAACACCAAAGATGCTTTAATATATTATGTGTTTTATTAGACAGGTGAGCAACTGTTTGGATACATTAATCGACAGAAAACTAATCATTGTTATATAGCTCAACACCGTTAGTCTTATTGTTTAAATCGTGTTTTCTTGATTTACCGCGAGTACCATGTTTTACCATGCCTAATATTGATCTAACTTACTGCAGTGTGCAACAAGTGTCTCATAGTAGCCGCCGAGCGAACGCACAGAGTAGCATTATAACTTAACTTTCAACACACTCCGCTGTGTTACCCCACATACGCATGACCGGAAGAAGCGGAAGCGTTCGTCTGCGGCATAATAAAAGCTCCACTGCTCTTGAGCCGTGTGTCATGCTTGTCTCTCATTAGCAATCGCTCCAGCGGCCTCGTTCCGCTTCAACAGCTTTTAGCCCCACCCTGCTTCATACTACAGTAATGTTAATAAATCTTTAATACATGTGCTCATCCATGAATATAATTTCTGCCCGAGTCCCATCGGATTCTTTTCCACCAGCTGTAGAGGTAAAGACAACAACTCCCATGATTACACAAAATCACGGCGTCCTCAAGCTACGGCTTTGTTTTGAATAAGCGTCCTCTTGGGGACGAAAATTACATATTGTGCCTTTAATTTCAACACAAACACAACTGAAAGATTTCCCCCTTTTTTCATCTGTGGAAACCCTGTTAACCTGTTTCTTTAATGCTTACTGTATCAGCACAAGCTGGTAGATTTGTAAGGTGGTATAAAGCAAGCGTGATGGAAACAAAGCTCTGGTTACCTGGGCGATGCCTGCCTGACTACAGTGGACATCTGAGCCTGCTGCAGTGTATTTGAAACATTGTCTGCTGAGTATAATGCAATAGGGGAGTTATACTGTGCAGAAGGAGCTGCCTTGAACCCAGCCGATGGGGTGCCAGACATCTGAGCTACATTTCCCATCAGCCTCTGGGAAGTACTGTCACTGGAGTAGTGTAAGGTCAGTGTATAATAGCCGGGTGAACCAAACCAGGAAGCAATCAAATCAAAGGGGCCACATAGAAGACACAGAAAATGACAAACAAGACAGAAAAGAATGGAAGAAGTAGTTAGAGATGTACATAGAGCTTCAGAACTGCGCTTCTGCTATATAATACATCAGCAAGTTTGTTCTAAGTTAAATTAATGTGTGAATGTAAAACATAAGAATTCTACTGTGATTCTGTGACCATATTTGACTACATGCATGGTGCTTTTGTCTAATGACCTCATTTGGCTTGCAGTTGTGAAGGGCTTTGGTCTGACATTAAACTTGTGTTCGAAGTAATCAACTTCCTGTAAGACATAAGAGTGAAGATGTTAATAGACAGTTAGAGGTGAAAGAAGCAAAAGTCCGCCAAGATCCAACACTACAGGCCCAAATATACATATTTGTCTGCTATAATATACTATAACTACGGGATAAAATAAGGGGTTGGCCTTTCTTAATATCTATCTATCATCTTTTTTTTAATCCAAATGCTTATATTTAGGCTGCAGGAAGTCTTGTGAGGACTTTTGGCATGCGTTAGTGGTAAGTGAGCAGCCGGCCTACAGCAAGCAGAGGGAAGTATCTTAGTCCATATGGTTGGGGTGATCCAAGTTGGTACTCACCCCTCAGGCTTTTCATGCACCAGACCCCGGATCTGTCCTTGCAGGGCATCCTGGATGTTATCTTGAGAGTAGAGGCCTATGGGAGTGTTGTAGGTGGAGCTCACCACCTGTGTTTTGTCATCCAGACTGGCGGCAGCCACAAAGGGCTGTGCTCTTCTGTTATGACCTGTGCCAATAGGTTTAAACTCCTGCATGTGTAGGACAGATGGACACACTACATACTTAAAGCCCCACACAAACACCACATTCTCCAGATATGTCCTTTTGCTACCTAAAGATGCTTAACTTTTCTAAACTATTTTTTTTCTTTTTAAGGTGTCACATTGTGCAGAGTGAATCCTTAGGTAAAAGGGACATATCTCTTAATTATTTTTTTTTCATTTAAATCTGGCAAATGCTTTGTGTGTGTGTGTTCATGGTTTTCTATCCCGGTGGGGACTTCAACCTGAATGCACACTGACTCATGGGGACTCGTGTTATCGTGGCGAGCTAAATTGAGGTCCCCATGAGGAAACAAGCTCATAAATCATAGAGAGTTTTTTTATTTAAAATGCAGAAAGTTTTCTGTGATGGGTTGGGTTAGTGTAAGGGGATAAAATATACAGTTTGTACAGTATAAAAACCATTACGTCTATGGAGAGTCCCCACAAAGATAGTAAACCAGATGTGTGTGTGTGTGTGTGTGTGTGTGTGTGTGTGTGTAAGTATCTATATGGCTTTATTTTAAGTTATGTTGAACAAGAACAAATCTACTTTTGGTCAAACAAACAGCAGACTTGCACAATTTTTAAAGGGATACTCCACCCAAAAATGAAAATCCTCTCATCATTTACTCACCCTTGTGCTGTCCTAGATGTATATGACTTACTTTCTTCTGTGGAACACATATTTTTAGAAAAATAACCCATCTCTGTCAGTCCATATAATGCAAGTGAATGGAACTCTCAGCTGACGCTTAAAAAAACCACAAAAAACATACATGACAGTAAACCATACGACCCCAGTTGATGATGCAATGTCTTCTGAAGCTAAATGATAGGTGTGAGTGAGAAAAATACTAATATTTAATACTTTATAAACTATAAATCATAGCTTTCGGCCTAGTGTCATATGTGGGTTCATAAGTTCATGCTTTATGTAAACACCAGCATGCGAGAAGTGATGCGGAAGCACAGAGGACCGTCAGTTCTTGCGTTTGCGTCAATATTTTTGCATTTGCATCAATATATGAATTTTTCACGCACACCTGTCTTAGTTTGTGTTCTACAGAAGAAAGAAAGGCATATGTACATCTGGGACAGCATGAGTAAATGATGAGAACATTTTCATTTTTGGGTGGAGTATCCTTTTAACATGCCTCATGCCACTCTAGCGTTTCTTTAAAAAAAAGTATTTAATTGTCCATTTTATTGCTGCATGTTATAAGCAGATAAAAATAAAGAGCTGTTCATTTCTGTTACGTTACACTTACTTGCTTCTCTGCCTCCAAATTGATTTTGAATGGGTTTACTTTCCCCTCTTCTATAACCTGAGGTGACCACATTTTAGTTTCTGGCCTGCAACACATAATACACACAGTTAGACATGATGTACTCACCTCCTGTGAGATTGTAAAAAAAAAGAAAGATCAAAGAGCACATTACTGTGCAGGATCGTGACCTCTTATAGATAGTAAAATAACATCAACAGCCTGGCATGCACAAGCCAGATGGTTTATTGGAGGGTATTAATCACAGAGGAAAGACACATTCATCGTTGTCGTAAATAAGCTCTGTGGGTACTGATGGACACTTTCATAGCAAGGGGTAAAGACAAATTCTTTTGGGACTCCAGCTTACAGTCCTCTGTAACTTTAAAAGGAGGTGAAAGAACATGATATAAAGTTGTTGAAAGATGCTTAGCGCTGTTTGTAACACTATCCTTTAATGAGAAAAGCTCATGGTACCTCTCTATCTTGAGGGAAAGCTGATTGGTGGAGTCTTTGATCTTGTTCTGAGCATCAGCGTGAGTCATGCCGTCTGTGGACACTCCCTGGATGGCCAGGATGATGTCTCCTGGGCACAGGTTGACCCGAGATGCCTTACTGCCTGGAGTCACCTGAAAACAAGGATTTATTTATTCCAAAATGCAATTTTCAAAACCAAGAAACCAACATGAATACAAAGACATTTATTGGATCTTTCAATTAGATTAAAATTCTTACTACTTATGAACACACTTCAATGACCCCTACATTCAATGTAAATGGGAGTGTTTTAGGATTGTGTCCGCTCAGGGCAATAGGCCTAAATATGATCTAAATCACTTTGGATCAATATGCTAAATGCTTCAGCTTCTTTACAGAAGAAACATCAATTTGAAAACCATCAGATTCTTAAAGGGATAGTTCACCCAAAAATTAAAAGGATCCCATGATTTACCCTCAAGCCATCCTAGGTGTATATGACTATCCTCTTTCAGACGAATATGGAGTAATGTGAAGTCCAAAAAAGTGCATCCATCCATCATAAAAGTAATCCATACGACTCCAGTGGGTTAATAAAGGCCTTCTGAAGCAAAGTGATGCGTTTTTGTAAGAAAAATATCCATATTTTTATCCACATTATACACTAAAATAACTAGCTTCTGGCAGACGGACTACACAAGTCGATTTACGCCAAAAGAGTAACCCCTGATGCGATGTAAGAGTAGCGTAAGCTTTGACGCCTCTCGCAGTTCAAACACATAGGGCTGAGTAACAAACTCAAGCTCCTCTGTCATTTCTCTTTAAAAATTCAAATTTTAGACTTATAATTCCTGACCGGTGTTTTGTTTTTCTCTCTCCTTTGCGTTTCTGCATTTGTCAATACACCATATGCCAAGGCAGGGGTTACTCTTTCGGCGTAAATCGATGTGTACGGCCGTCTGTTGGAAGCTAGTATTTTTAGTTTATAAAGTTTTAAATAGGAATATTTTTCTTACTCAGATGCATCGCTTCGCTTCATAAGGCCTTTATTAACCCCCCTTGCCATGTGGAGTACTTTTATGATGGATGGATGCATTTTTTTGGACTTCAAAATCAGGGCTGCCATTCACTTCCATTATAAAGCTTGGAAGAGCAATGCTATTTTTTAATATAACTCCGATTGTGTTCGTCTGAAAGACGATAGTCATATAAACTTAGGATGGCTTGAGGGTGAGTAAATCATGGGATCATTTTCATTTTTGGGTGAACTATGCCTTTAAGGTCAGATGTGAACCTTCTTTTAAGTTTCCAGCAAACCATGGATCAGTTTAGACATAAACAGAAAGTGACAGGGGTAGAAACAATCTGTTGACCCTCTCTGGTTTAGAAGTGGACTAAAAATAGCACGTTGTGGATATGTCAGTCAAGGCCGTGTATTGCCCTCCAGGGGAGCACTGTCAGGCCTATTGGCGGTTGATGATCTGACTGCTCTGGCATTCACCCTGCAGCCCGGTGTTTCTCTGCCCTCTCTCCATCATCCTTTCTTTCATTAATGGAGTCTGACATCATCCCTTACTCCTCTCATCGCTGACGGGCTCATTTTCTTAGGTATTCTCCTCGTCCCCCTAGTCATTTATCTCATCACCTCATCCTGTGTGCAGGTCTCGTTATACCTGTCTCCCCCTGACTCAGCTGCTCTATTATATCCGAATACCACTGACCACCTTATATTTAAGTCTGCCTCTCAAGAGGAGAAGGTTTATACCAGGTCAAGTCATGCCAGTTATTTAAGACCAGAGGGTTTTAGTTTTCCATCATTAGTGCTTAATGTCATGAAGATTTGTGATGTTTTATTCCAAATGCATAATTTATTGACTGATGAAGCTAGCAGTGATTAAGCCTGTTTCCTGTCAAATAACAGCCACAGTGTAATATTTCATTTCCTGACGCCTTTCTCACTTTGTGTATACAACAGAATCACCTTTGTTCGTCTGTATTTTCTAGAGAGAATACATCTCAAAATACATCTTTGGTGATGTCATGTACAGTAAGAGACATTGATCCCTGGCCATATTTAAGGCAACAAACGAAAAAACTTGGCCTTATTTCCCCTGTAGATATCTATTATCGAGGCGTCTGCAGAAAGGTTGACTGTGAAGAAATGAGCACCCAAATGGCTCAGAATGGACACAATGAAAATTAGATTGTTCCCTTGACACTACTCAAGCAAATGGAAGATGTGTTTGGCTCAACAACAAAGACACTCTGTTTAATAGATGGAAACAAAAGGAGCTATGAACTGAGATTAAACCATCGAGTGACTGGTATCCGAGCTTCAGTACAAACAGAAACATGAATATAACAAATTGTTTTTTTTTGTGGTTTTTTTTTGTAAGCTATGCAGCACCTGTGCAGAAAAATCCCCAAGGTGACACACAAACCCACAAGAGAAGCATGTAAGGGCATGCTGAGCATTAGACATTATGTTCAGAGCAGCATCAGGCAGAATAAATTAAAGGGATAGTTCACCTTAAAAATGAAAATGTATTTACCCTCATGTCATTCCAATCCAAAGCCATATGATTTTCTTCAGTTCAAATAAATAAATGTTTTAACTATTTTGTCCATACAATGAAAGCCAATGGGGTCCAAAACAACATCGTACTCCACTGACTTTCATTGTATGGACAACAAGTTTTTTCGAAGTATCTTACTATCCACAGCTATTCCTTTAATTTATTCTGCCGACATAAGGGTCCTACGTGAACACTGACACGAGGGTAAGTAAATGATGACAGAATTTCCATTTTTTGGTAAAGTGGAAAAATGCTCAACCATGAGCTATCCCCATCATGCCCTTTAGCAAAGCACTGAAGCCTCATTTGGTCCAGAGGGAATGTCCCTGTAATAAACGTGCTGTGCCGTTTTCGTTAAAGCTCTCTGCTCACTGACTGGATATAGTCATTTACATTTTTAATTCAACAGTATAATTTAGACGGTCTGATTTGGCTTCTCATAAAAGCCCCATCTGTGCTGGCATGCCCGCATCGATGGAGGCTAATGTTACTCGAATAAGAACATCAGGGCTCAGAGTATGAGAAAAGAGCCACCTTGCTGGCATCAATATGTGTATGATTACAGACAGTGGTTATACAAAGAAACCACACACATTCTGCATTAGTCATCAGTATTTCTCTGCTTGAAGACATGATATATTTAGCTTTCAGGTTCTGGGTATAGGCATACACTAAAATAAGAAACATGCTCATTCTAATCCATTTAAATTATGTTTGAGTGTGTTTTATTGTTTTTGTTTGAAATTAAATCCAATGTCATTTTCACTCGGATGGAAGTTATTAGCTAGGAATGTTAAATAAACCTGATTGGTTTATTTTAAGAATGACATCATTCTGTTCAGCTGAGACTTCACATTTAGTTCACCTGGAAGTTTCTTTCCCCCCTAATGTGGCCAAAACCAGTGATGCATTAGAAAAATATACTTTTTTGGACGTTTCATGGTAATACATTTGAAATATCTTGGAATACCATGGTATATTAATAAGGAAATCATTCAAATACCATTATGCCATCTTATACCAGCACTGTGCTATGTTACCACCACAGGGTAATTCATTTTTCGTAAGACCTGCAGTTCTGCTTCTAATCAGGGAGTATGAAGACAGTCATATTTATGACGACCTCTCTGTTCTCCACTGCATATTTTTTCACAATTTATGGTGAATGTCAGAACTGGCTTTCCACTAAGAATATACTTGAACGTCATGATCAAAGAGCTGCTAATCAAACTGCAACATTCCACACATCAGAATGAGCAGTAGAGCTGTTCAGACACAGGCCTGGATAAGAGACAAAAGTCATTATGTAGCTGCTTTGTAGTAGCTACAACCCATAGCATTTCTCCCAGTCGGACTCCCAACAGATTTCTTAAAAGAACAGAGACAGAAAGCTAGACAAGATAGTGTGCGGTGTCTTTCTGAATAAAGGAAATTAGGAGTTTTAGTCTGGTGGAGCCTTAGGATTCTTTTAGCCTTCACCAAATCTGTGCAGTTGCTGAGCATAAATCTAGCATGCCATTGTACCTGTGTCTTATTCAGTTAAAAATAATTACATATATGAAGTTTCACCACCATCCAGGTGATCTATAAGTAAGGATTAGTCAGTTTTAGACATTTATGAACAATCCTAGTGGATAGAAGGCCTTTTATGGTGCTGAAATAGTTACTTAAATTTATAGAGATTGTTCAATTAATCTCTCACATATCACTGGGTGCTCTGTTAACCTTTGACCTCTTCTGTTACCACAAATGTTCAGACTTCATTGGCTGTTTAAAATATTGTTGGACTAAGGGCTTTGCGATTCATGCAGACAACAGGTGTAGAGATCCCCTATGGAGCCAGGCACTCGTGTGTGTGTGTGTGTGTGTGTGTGTGTGTGTGTGTGTCTGACTTTTTGTGTGCATGTTAGTGACTAGAAGAGAAAATACCTATGCAGTTCATGTAACATGTAACATTTTTATGAATGAGATGAGAGGTGAATTATGTGCGTTTTCAAATTCAAGAACACCATGATGCAATGGAAGGTAGTATACTATTGTTATTATTAAACTTAAAATTAGTATTACTACTGTAGCAATATAAATATAAATATAGCACATCTTGGGTCCTTAAAAAACTGGACCGAAAAATTTGTTAAAATAATTAAATAATGAACCATTTAAAATAGGTTTAACTATTTTAAATATCAGATAGGCCAATTAATTACTGTGTTAGAGATCTGAGGAGATTGATATTTAAAATAATGGATTTTAGTATATTTTAAAATGTAATTTATTGTGTGATACAAAGCTGAATTTTCAGCATCATTACTCCAGTGTCCAGTGTCACATGATCCTGCAGAAATCCTTCTAATATGCTGATTTGCTGCTCAAGAAACATTTCTTATTATTATCAATATTTTTTGGGAAACCGTGATACATATATTAATACAATTTCAAAAGAACAGCATTTACTTGAAATAAAAATCTTGTAACATTATACATACTTTTTATACTGTCACTTTTGATCAATGCATCTTTGCTGAATGTAAATATTAATTTCTTAAAATGCACTACTAGAGAAAATCACATAATGACATAAAAAACTGCACCAGTAACTAACATAGAAAGTCTCTATTGGGAAATGATTCCCTGACAACCACAGATGTTTCTAAAAATGAATGTCAGTTTGAACTTGGGGCTCTAAAAATATTTCTCTGAAATGTCTCGCTGATATGTCTCTCCTCAGTAACATCTAAAGTGAGGTCCTGGGAATGTTTTTTTTATGATCCACCCACCGGTTTCTCATGCCCACAGCAGTGTTAGCCAACACATCAAAAGCATCATTATCTCTGAGTGGATTGTATGAAGCAGCACAGACTGTAGCCAAAGGCTTTCACTTACCCGAGTTATGGTCAGCGGCTGGTTGAAATCTTTGCCTCCTGAAAGCCGAAATCCCCAAGGGGCTGGCCCATCCAGTACCACGTTCTGTGGCATTTCTGTCTTGTTCTGTTTAGACTTTTTCTCAAAGTTGAACTTGGTTCTTCAGTGCAGTCTCTTCTTATTGGCGAGAGATCTGCAGTAAGAAGAGAATTATCAGCTCTATCCCACCTACCCTGGACGAATTGCTCACCCAACAACGACTGGAAGCCAGTGCCTGTCTCTGAATCCCTTTTAAGCATGTGTGTGGGGTTAGGAGAGTGAATGAAAGAAAGATGATGCCAGGATGCCACTCCTCTCGTGAGATCATAGAGTAGACTAAGAAACTGCAGAGGGTTCAAACTCTCTCCCCACCTCCTTCAGATCCAAACCTTACACCCTTTATGATTAATCCTCTTTTCCCATAAGTCTTAGCTGTTCAATAACTAAAATCATCCACCAATGACTCCCCTCGCTCTGTCGTCACCCTGTCTGCTGTCTAGACTTTTCTTTCCTTACCGCCGGCCAGACACCTGTGCTTGAATGAGAGGAGAACTCTGTCATGAAATTAAGGCTGAGCGTTGAGTCAGAGCCTTTGCTGCCAATGAGCAGATTATGAGCTATTTACAGAGCACAATAACAAAACCATATCATGTCATATTGTCATATCAACACAGCATGTGTTGCTCTTTTAAACATCTCCTCTCGGGAATGTAAACCATTTTAATAGCACAGCCTCATAAGGGAACACTGAAAACTGTGTGGATTTCAGTTTAAGTGATAATTCTCTTATACAAAATATGTTTACCAATGAAAAGGACATATTCCTTTTGTTTAAAGGAATAAAAGAAAGGTTTTAAGGGAATAAAGAAAAAAAAACTAGTAAAATATCTACTTTATTGTAAGTAATGCATTTGAATTGTATGTAAATAATGTTTTATTGAATTGCTTTCATGTAACCATGTTCAATAAATTAATGTTTGGTTACAACTTACAGCCAAATGTATGAATATCATTGCAATTTGCTTTGGATAATTAAACATTAAACCAAGTGATATATGTGCCAAAATGACCTTTTCTCTGAACTAACTTTTTTTGCAATGAATGTTACCCAGTGGTGTTATTTAGATTTTTAAGCGCATGTACAGTACAAAGTCAGTTCTCCTCAAATTTACACAGGCGTCCTAGTACAGTAACCACAAGTGAAGTTCACCACATTAACGATGAACATCCAAAAACGTCTGACAAACAGACGTATGTTAGATCTGGTTCACACAGAACTCGATTTCACGTGCCACTGTGCCGCTTTTAAAATGCTTTAAGCAAATGCGCAACATGCCAACTCGCTCGCTGGAATCATGGAAGTTGTTGTCTTCACCTCTACAGCCGATGGAAAGGAATCTGAAGGACTCTATGACTTTATGTTCATGGATAGGCGAATGTATTAAAATTTTATTATGAAGCAGGGTGGGCTGAGAGCCTTGGGAGCGAATGCTGATGAGAGACATGTGTGACTGACACTACGCTAAAACGTGTGCGTTCGCTCGGTGGCTGTTATAAGACACATTGCAGTAATCTTGATATCAGAATATCATATTATTCTGAATGTGACTTAAATTAATTAAAAAAATTATGACCTGCGGCATAGCCTCTACACGTCGATTTTCATTTATACTTCTGCGTCTGACCTGCGCTGTAGCCTCTACGCCGTGGGCTATGCGTCGATTTTCATTTATACTTCTGCGTTGTTGTCCACGTCGACATGCAATTACACATGCAGAGTGAGCATGTGTACACCGAAGGAGGGGTTATGGCAGACCAATCACAGCGCTTGCGGTCCGTGTAGAATTGACGCATTATTACATTTTTGGAGAGGTGCGCGTCAGGGTACGTCGTAGGCTACGCGTGCAACACACAGCGTACAACGTAGCTATGGCGTACACTCGACGCAGAAGTATAAATTGGGCTTAACTGTGTTGAGCTATATAACAATGATTAGTTTTCTGTTGATAAATGTATCCAAACAATTACTCGCCTGTCCAATAAAACACAATATATAAAACGGGTAGAGCGTATATGACAGCAATGACACAGTCCATAACAAAATTCGAATTGCTGATTTAAACGTTGGAAATGTTTGGGATAATGTAATAACACATTAATAATGTAATAATAAGTCAACAAAATATATAAAACATTTTCTAGTGGTTTTTGGATATTTTCATCTTTAATGACAAAATCCATATTCACAAACGTGTTTTCCTGTAAAAATAAATAAATAAATAAAATCCTGTTTTTATATATTTCAAGAAAGAAATAGAACATTATATTGACTCTATGAAGCAAAAAATTTTAAACATTTCAATACCTTTTTTGAGATCTACATTAAGCCCCCTCTAGTGTGCAATTGTTTGTTACATTTATGTATTTTATTGATCTTTAAAAAAACAAAAAAACAAATTGCAAGTAATTTGCTAGACATCATTCATTCTATCCTACAATTTAGTTAACAGCCAAAGTAGCCAAAATTTTGGATGCCATTTATTATTTCAGAGCTATCATAAGGAGGGTTTCTAGCCATTCATCAGTAGGCCTACTGGGGCACAGGCACCCCTTCAAAAAGTGTCCCCACATTTTTACACTCATGGATATGGATTTTGATCTTGTGACCCAATAAAATAGGTCTAGCGACGTCCCTGGCTGTCATCGTGTTTATTATGTGAAATACAGGCACTGGAAAGACCTAGTAACATGCTCATGACATGCTTGTTTCCAAAGTAAAGTTTCTGTCTATATAGAGAGGACTGTGCGCTGTACATGGCACTGGAGCGGCCTGCATGCTCTTTATTTGAAGGCCAAACATTCTAGCTTGAGAGCACTTGTATTGTAGGCTTGAACAGCTCCTTGTTTGGTGTGCCAGGGAAGGGCTGTTTGTCATGGCCTGAGCTACATCAAATCTAAGAGACCAGAACTCCACAAAATCCTTCTCTAACCCAAGTCATCACATTATATACCTTCACTAGTAAATAAAAGGCCAGGTCATGCAAAAATGAAAATTGTCTTGCCCTCACTTATTTCCAAAAGTCAAGGGGGTTTGAAATTACATGAAAGTGAGTAAATTATGGTTTTGGGCAAACTGATTGGCATGGATGTTAACTGGGGTTTGAGCTCTGTTCCCAGATATTTTCATCAGAGAGCATGTGAAATTTTGCTCCAGTAAAAACAAATGTGGGAAAAGCACAAAGTCTAGACAGAAACCCCTGCCTCCTGCGAGTGAGCTGGATGGGTCTGATTCTTTCTCTTGGGCAGAAACTCAGATGGGCTCTCCACTGACCCTCTGTTTACTGTGTCGCCATGGCAGCAGGAGGGACAACTCCAGGATACGATGTGGCTGTTTATAGACGGGACGGTCTGCAGGGACTAGATTGCTAGCAAAGGATAATGTCCAGGATGGCACAATTATCCTATGCACTTATGGAGACTGTGAATCCCACGGAGAAATACAATAGTCTGATGAAATCATTTGATCTGCTGGAAAATATATGACTTTATTTTTTCATTTTTGAAAGAAAAGGCAATGAAAGACTTTAAAAACCATTGAATGATTTTACTTTTTGGAGAGTCTAATTAGATATTTTTTTGTTTATTGATAAATGGGTGGACATGTTGATATAACCAGCAGCAATAGTTTAGCACTTTGCATGTCATGTATTTATATAATTCAGTGATGTGATATTCACTATATTCTTAACCAGTGATATTACAGCAATTGTCAGTTTTTACCCAATCAGAATTCATCACACAGTCTAGCACCAAATGTTCAATGCTAGCATTATACTTGGTTAAATTTAATGAACATATCACTGTGTTCTGTACTTTATAAACATTTGTTTCTGAAACGTGCATTATTAAATGTAACAAGTATCCATGTTATCACATAAATGATGTGGTAAAGTCATGCACCAGGAACAGCCCAGTTAACTGGTTTAAGAGATGCGTATGGTGGTACGGAGCGATATTTCCACCTGACTCTGAACCATTAAGACTAGTCCAGAGATCTTGTTGTGGTTTAGTTAAAGGGATAGTTCACCCAAAAATTCTGTCAACATTTACTCACCCTCAAGTTGTTCCAAACCTGATATCTTCCTTTGTGTACAGCATAACAAAGAAATGTATATAGGTTTGGAACAACTTGAGTGTGAGTAAATGTTGACAGAATTTTAATTTTTGGGTGAACTATCCCTTTAACTATACCACAATAAGATCTCTGGTCTAGTCTTAATGGTTCACAGAGTAAGGTGGAAATATCGCTCTGTACCACCATACGCATCTCTTAAACCAGAGTGCCATGGCATTAATAAATTCTCACACTGGTACAATAATGAGTTTGCACTGACGAGCAGTTCTTTATGAAACAACATGCGCAGGATGCTACTGGTACATTAAGCATAGTGACAACACAGAGACTGCATAATTCCATGAGGTATAATATTGGCTAAATTACATGTAATATTGGTTCATGTTTCTATTGACTGACACATTTACATTTCTTGCTTTAATGACTGGAATAAAACTGTTAGTCATACAAGCTCACAGGAAGATCGAAACGCTGCATATTTTAAATTGAACATATCTGAATATGAGTGTAATCACTGTGCTGAACAGATCAAAGACATAGAAAGTGAACAAATAACAATATATTAATTATATCATAATTAAAAAGTTTGCTGAATGATCAAATAAACAAAAATAGATTTCTACGTACATTTCCTCACTCAAATTGAACCAATTTGAAGAATCGGAAGGCGACATATACAAAATACATGGCTGCCAATTGCAGTTTAGTAATTATGACATCATGTGCTCCTCTTATTGGCCATAAATAGATTACAGTGTGTAAACCAAAAGTGATGTGCAAGGTCACCTAATAGAGAAATATTTATTATAGGCAGTAGAGACATTAATACGAGTCAGTTTACGACGGTTAACATGCCCACTTTTTCCAAAACGCCTTTTGTTAGGGATACTGCATTCTCAAAAATGGTATCTCTTTAGATTGAAAAACATCAAAAATATTTTTCTCTTTTCTGTAAAATCCTTCAAATGCTCAAAGGAATGTCTGGAGGAAGAACGTAGAGCCCTAGAAAAGCCAAAGGTTATTCTTCTGAACCAGAGAGTTTACATACTAAAAACATACATGTTGGCAGGAACCGTTAATATCCACTGCCTGACGCAAACATGACACTGCAATACTGTTCAATCTATACGGTCTAGATCAGATAAGACATCAGGTCCAGTGTACAGAGGGGCACCAGTAGATCATTCCTCACCTGTATTTCACCCTTCCAATGAAGATAAACAGGGCACTTAATTACTCATAATGTTGAAATTCATCAGCTTAACTAGAAGGCAAGCGTACTGATTTTTTCAACTATGAGAAAAATGTAGGCAACCAAATGTTTTAAAGCATTTACTGAAATTCCTAATTAACATAATGGTTTCAACATATTTAAGCCAAATTACATGAATGGTGCAATAACCCCTCCAAGGCCATTGGCTTCTGTTTCCATCAGTCCAACAGGTTGATGACTGGAACATGTCATGCTTTTTCCAGCAGGTAGCTGTAGGTGACATTGTCCATCTCTCCTCATTAGATGTATGACCATCAGAGATGTGTATTAGAAGAGTCAATTTATAGCCGCTTCACGTAGTTCCCAGGAAAGGTTCCAAAAAATTTGGTTCTCCTGCACGTTCCTAAAAAAATCAATCTAAAATGAGGCAGACATAAAAAATGGATCTATATTATAAAATATATAGCTATGCATATTTTATAAAGTATGGGCTATTGTTGACGGTATGTTTTTTTTGTTGGAGAACAGCACCAGCTAGTGGAAAATAAATGAACATCACTAAAACGCTCTGTGTGTAGTACCAAGCAACATGGTTAAAAAAATACAGTTTACAGTCTTACCTACAAACCATCCATCATCACACTTCTCCATGACGTCAACAACATCCCCCTCCTTCAGTTCCAGCTCATCTTCATTTCGTGGCATGTAGTTATACAGGGCTTGAAATCTGCAAGAGGAAAGACTCTTTAAGTGTGTTTTCTACATTAGGTTATATTATGTAATATACAGACCAAATCTCAAAATGGAGAAATGTTACCATAAACAATGGGCAACACTTTATTTTACAGTGTCATTGTTACATATGTTACATGTACTTACCATAGTAATAACAGTAAATTATGCATAATTACATGCAACAAGCCTAACCCTTTAGTAAGTACATGTAGTTAATTAATATTATTAAACTCATTAAATATATAATTAAACTGTAACAATGACACCTTAAAAGAAAGTTTAACCACAACGTTTTACATTAAATATATGCACTGGTGAAGAAAAACATGGAGCAAAAGCCTTGAGATACTCACGCTTCTCCTACACCTTGAAGCGGATCATGAACATATGCTTGTCTTTGGGACTGAAAGAGACAAACCATGAAATGGCATTTAAATGTTTCCATCTCTTATTCTGCTGTATCTGATACTGAGAACAGCCAGAGTTCCACTGCTCTCATTGAGAGCCATTAATGCAAAGCCTGAGGCCAGACCTGGATCAGCTGTGTATCTGAACTATGTTAATGATCAAACCTGCCTAAACGTGATTAAATACAGATTAAAAAAGAGTAATTGCACTTTTGTCAAATACAAATGAGATCCAGGACTACCAGGGCTCAAATTCAGGGTTTCTAAGCCACCAAACAACATAAGTTCTAAAATGTGTTTGATTTATGGACTTAGAAACGGTTGAGAAATGCCTTAAATCCTGAAAACGAGGACTGTACTCCCCTTTTTTGGAAGGAAATGTGGGGAATAGGCTGCTTGCCTGGCCCTGGGGAGTACACCTTGTTTAAGCTGTGTACACAGGAAAGATCATTGGGACATTCCCAAGAGTAATCCAGACCCCAAACACTCTCAATACATGGCTTAAACCAATGCTACATTAGCAAGCCAATCTCTTCAGCTGCTTTGAGCCACAAAAAAAACAAAAAAAACAAACAAGAAAAACTGTCGAAATCCACTGTTTCCCTGTTGGAAAAAAAACAGCATATGCTGGTTAGGTATGTTTTGAAGCATGGCAGTAGCTGTTTTAAGCTGGTCCTTAGCTGGTCATGAGCTGGTTTAAAGGTGCAGTGTGTGATTTTAGCGGCATCTAGTGGTGAGGTTGTGAATTGCACCCCCCCTCCCTTTCGGAGCACATAGAGAAGCTATGGTGGCTGAAAAATGTAAAAATGTCGTCGTCGGAGAGAGCAGAGAGTGGCCGTTTCTCAAAACCAAGTACGCGAACTTCAGACTTGCGTCCTTGTTAATTCAGACTTGCCAAGTTCGACTCAGGAGAATGAACTCCAGAGGAAGTCTGGTAATTCTGCAAACGGAACAGCAGCGTTCTTGATAGCAACACTCAGCTCGCTCTGGCTACTCCGGTTATCTCTGTATGTATATTTGAGGCTACAATAAAACAAAATATATTATAAAGCACCACTCTGCCTCTTTTCGTTTTCATTTAAAACATATTAATAGCCACACAAATGTAGTTCAGGCAACGCATACATCGATTATCTTCACTGCATATATTTATAACAAAACTAAATATAAAACACAACTCTTTTCGTTTACATTTAAAAAAAAATGTTTTACATATTAATATGTGGTTCACGCAATAAGTGTGCATATATGATTATCTTCACTGTTATAAAATGAAATATGACATAAAACAAGCCAAAGTATTGCCCTCAGCCAAAACGAATAGCCAGGGAACAAATTATAGATTCATGAGACCAAAGATCGCCCGTTAGATATACACAAGACGAATTATATCTCATGTTTAACCACTACAGAGACATCAGAGTCAGTGGCAAACGTCAGAAGGTCTAGCCGAGGAAAGGCTGCTCTCGCTGGGGTTAATGAGCACTGAGCGCCCGGTGGTCGACTGGATCTCACAACTTCAAACAGGTGCTCTCTTTATAAATAAACTACAGATTTGAGCTTTAAACAAGTACATTCTCGCCTGAAAAAGTCTTAACTACATTTCGTGAAACAATAACAGTAGTATTATTAAATAACGTAGGTTTTCTCATCCACTACTGATGCTGGTTGGTTGGTGCGAGATGCATTCTGGGATACCGGTCTGTCTGAAGTCCACACAAGTCACCTCTCAATGCATCCTCGATAAAAGGGGCAGATCAAGGACACATCCGGGGATTTGAACTGTACTTGGCTAGATGTGAACTTTGAATTGGAACAGTACTTGGGCAGTGACTGATGACGATTCACAAGTCCATGAGAACACAAGTACAGACAAGAACGCATATTGAGAAACGGCCAGTGACTAGCGCTCTGTAAAGAAGTTTGTCCATTTAGGGCTACTGTAGAAACATGACGGTGCAAAATGGCGATTTCACTGTAAGGGGACCCGCGGTGTATGGAGATAGAAATGGCTCATTCTAAGGTAATACAAACAAAATAGTACATTATGTAAGGTCTCTATACTCCACTGAATAAATATTATATTGCATTTCCGTCAATAGATCCTCATAAATATTACACACTGCACCTTTAAGCTGGTCAAGTTCTGGTCCTAAACTGGTCCTTGGAAACTAGCTCCAGCTCAGAACCAGCTTATAACCAGCTTAGGACCAGCTTAAACCAGCCCATGACCAACTAAGGACCAGCATAAACCAGCTCAAACCAGCTGCCATGCTTCAAAACATACCTAACCAGCATATGCTGTTTATTTTCAACAGGGTTGTGATCCAAGAAGTCATGGACATGCAGGGAAACCACTTCTAGACAAATTTCCACATGCAGAACAAACAGCAATGTTAGGAATTAAAATGTTATTTTCTTGACCACAAAATGCACTAATGCATAAACAAACAAGGCCATGGTGTTAAGAGTATCCCTCAGCATTCCTCCATATTGTACTGAAGCATCATGTGTCCATACACTGTTTATACTGTATCATAATATCATTACATCCAGCTATAGCAGCAAAAATGGAAAGAATTGCACTCAAATCAGTGAATTCCCAGGTCAAATACAGTGAATGACATTATGCGTTGTGCAGGGATACTTTGAAATGAGAGAAAACTGAATTTCCCTTGAGTCAAATGTGCCATTGCCACACAAGGTGCACATACTCCCTACCCTATGAGATGGTGAAAAGTTTTGACCTCTAACAGGCGATCCGCAGGACCTCCTAGACATCACAGGGCTACGAGGGGGCTTACCAACAACCACAACATCACGCCTTAACACAGACTGAAAGAACCAGAACCAGGAGAAGCTGACATGAGGGTTATGTGCAGTCATATATAAACATGTTACAAAAATATACACTACCGTCCAAAAGTTTGGGGTCAGTAAGATCAAACTCAGCAAGGACTCATTCAATTAATTGAAAGTGACAGTAAAGACTTTTACATTGCTACAAAAAATTCTGTTTAAAAAAAACTTTTTGTTAATCAAATATATTATGGTTTTCACAAAAATATTAAGCAGCACAATTGTTTCAACATTGATAAAGATATGTTTCTTAAGCACAAACAAATATGGCCTTGGTGAGCATAAGAGACTTATTTCAAAAACATTAATCTTACCAAGCCCGACTTTTGAATGGTAGTCTATATATTAAATAAATGGATTATTATGAGTGAGTGAATATACTTTTCTTTTTGGTCGAAATGTCTTATTATTTACTTGCCCAGCCATCCATAATGAGCACTGCTTGTTTGTTTGTTCCCATGCCAGTGGACAGAGATAGCAGAGAAAGGCCTATAAAGCTAATTTAAAGGATCCTGGGGTTGCGGGTAGGGATTTTAAAAGGGTTGGGTGATTCAAATATGTTTATGACTTACTAATAATTATTGATTCTAGCTTCCCATATAACTGTAATAATGTACTGCATGCCAGACATATAAACTACACAGTTTTGAGATTTATTTATGAATCGAGCGCACTGTGGTGCAATAAATCTTTCATGGAAATACATACTGCAAAGATGATGTGCTTTAAGTTATATAGGTCACTTTAATAGGGAATGTTAGTGTCTGTATTACGGAGTGGCAAGACTATAGTGGAGGGTAGAGGATGATTAGCTCTAGGACAGTCACTAGCAAGCACCTTGTCTTTACCTTGACCTTTGGGGAGCGGAGGTCCTGTCGAGAGAACAGTTTGGCAGAGGGAGACTGTGAAACCCCAGGCAATGGGGGGGTGGAGCGAGGGGAAGGGGGAGAGTATTTAGCCAATGAGGGCTGTGTGAACGGCAATGACATCTGTGAGGACAGGGGAGAGAGATGTGGAGAGGCATTCTGGGAAACTTCACCCTGCTAATGTGGAGATGAAAACAGCTATACATGCTAAAGACACGTTTATAATTAGATAAAGATGCTTCAGGATTTAAAGGTCAAGTGTGCATTTTTCCTGCCGTTAACACCACCAAAAATAATGATCATTGAAAATAATAAGAACGTGAGCACTCCACTCATATTCCAATTATTATTTTTTATTTTTTTAAAACATTACATTTAAAATAAATAGTTTACCCAAAAATGTAAATTCTGTCATCATTTATTCACCCTCATGTTGTTCCAAACCCATAAGACTTTTTAAT
The DNA here is from genome assembly GCA_039654625.1 of Rhinogobio ventralis. Lineage (NCBI taxonomy): Eukaryota > Metazoa > Chordata > Actinopteri > Cypriniformes > Gobionidae > Rhinogobio > Rhinogobio ventralis. The sequence goes on from CM077198.1 coordinate 15,862,831, forward strand.
CTTAAAAACACAAATTAAAACATTTGTTATGAAACCTGAGAGATTTCTATCTGAACTGAGTGGTTTAATCAAAGTCTTGTGAAGAGATTTTGACTTTTTTTCACATAAAAATTTTATTCACATATGGTAAACACAGACACAGATGTCGTGCAACAAAAACCCTCACTGATTCTCGTGCAACACAATATGAAGACTTCAGATGCAAAAGCCTCTATGTCTGTCGGACGTTTTTCTTTAAAATAAGCATTTTTGACAGGCTCCTATGTACAGGTTCCTACCCAAGTACCGGTACTTCTGAATGGGCTGAGGCTGGGATTTAGTGGGTTTGAAGTGAAAGTATTTTATGAACGTATACTACATGCGGAGAGCATTCACTCAGTATCGTTATCTCATTTTTGACCAAAGTGGCTTTTAGAGGCTTTTGTATCTGAACTCTTCATATGTTATGTGCTGTGTGTCGATCATTGTTTAGATGTAAACAAAAGCCTAAATTAAATCTGTTCCTCATATAAAGTAACCCTATCTTTTAAGACTTGGATTGAATGACCTTTCAGTTTATGACCTTTAAGACCTTTTCAGATATTCTTTAGAAGATTCTTAGTTTTGGTTACCTGGACTTTCAGTGGAGAGACACATCTCAGAATGTGTCTGTAGAAAGAAACATCTCAGGTTTCATTATTTCATTAAATATGTCTTAATTTGTGTTTTGAAGATTAATTTTTGATCTTATGGGTTTAGAGATATGGGGTTGGAGTGACTAAATGATGACAGAGTTTTCATTTTTGGGAGAACTATCCCTATAATATTTGGTCATCTAAAAATTACACACTTCTCCTTTAAGGAAATTTATTTTTGGCTATTTATTTGGGCAGCATAACCACACTGCGAGCACTACCTCAATATCTGAACCCTCACTCTGGGCGGGTTGGACTGGAGCAAACGTATTTGATGTCAGGGGTTCATTTAAGAAGCTGTTGTCTTCTTTCGGCTCTTCCTCTATAAACAGTCTGGGAAGCTTTTCCATTATATCTGGTTCTTGGTGATAAAATCCCTCCTCTTCTATGAATGTGCCCTTTGATTGGCTGGCTTTAATGATTGACACTAACTCCTCACAAAGATCATCCTCTGGGTCTTTTGGTGGCAGAATATCCAATGGGGATTCGTGCGCCTCAAAAACAACCAAGTCAATAGGGCTACACAATTTAGGGGAGTCTGTCTGGCCTTGTTTATAGTGGTCTATGTAATCTGAGAACAACTGCAGTTCATTCTCTGGTAAATCTGATTTTTGACTGGAGAGGATCTCTATGACACTGCCAGACCTGGGGCTGGCGTCAAATGAGGGTGAGGTGGGCGAAGGAGTGAAGGAGGCGGAGGTGAGGTAAGGTTGAGGTGACAGGCTGGGTTCAGGGGACATGTAAGACTTTGGGGAGGAAATGGGAATGAAGTGGCCCTCTTTGAGAGCAGGAGTGGAGGTGTGGGGAGTGAGGGCTGGAGAGCGGCCCAGCATGGAGGAGGCGGGAGAAGGGGAGATGGCAGAGTCCAACACTTCATAGTATGGCTGGAAATTGGAAGGGAAGGGAGGAGGTGTAGGGGCAGGGGTTCCTGAAGGAGACAGACCCAGAGTGAGGGCCAACCACTCGCTGGTGATGGCCTGAAGGTGTGCAGCTCTTTGTGGACTAGGAGAGGATGAGGAGAGTGGACGAACAGTTGGGGATGGAGAGTTGTAGAGGGTACGTGCAGATGATGGCTTAAGAGAAAGAAGGAGAGAGGATAAACAGAAAGTGATAGTGATGATACAAGCTGGAAAATAAGAGAACTGCTAGAAAAGATAGTGAAAGTAAATTGTTATGAGAAAATACAACCTAGAAAACTATGGTACAAAAACAGCTATTCAGCTATTCAGTTTGTGTTTGGGTTCCATTATGTGTAGATTATTTACTATTTGGATGAAAATATAATCCTACTAATATTTACTATTTGGATGAAAATATAATCCCACCCATCATGTAAATTAGATTTCACATAATGTACGGCTATTGTCAAAAGAAATTCTTAATATTACATCCTAGAAATCACTTTATTGTCAGTATACAACCACAGCTCTGCTACATATCGGAAATGCTGTCATTGTGAAAGCTTGTTGCAGTCAAGCACTCAAGCACTGTAAAGGCTCCGCAGACACAGTATGTGGGAAACAGGCCTAAGACAAAAGGCATGAGCTACAAGGAAGGATATGCCATAATTAATCATTTTTAGAGCACAATCGTTGTCTGTATTGATTTGTGAGGTGGAAACAACAACAAGGTCACTGAGAGGTCATAGGCTCATATTGGGAGTACAGGTTTATAGTTAAATTTACTTTCACATCTACCCTACTAATGCTTTTCAAGCACTCTTTTGTCAAGCTGAAATGAAAAATCGCATGACAAAAATGAGCTAGAATGGCATTTTCTGGATAATTATGTGTGTATTTGTAAATTTCTCCAAAATGTTTTTACAAATATAAATAAAAAAATTTATTTTTAAAAATGTATCTTGCACTAACTTTTGACAACCAGAAAGTGCCCAAATATGCTTTGTCTTAATTTTGAACAGTACACAACTGTTCAAATGTTTGGGATCAGTAAGATTTCTGTAAGACTTTTACATTGTTGGAAAATATTTATATTTATTTTAAACTTTCTGTTCACCAAAGAATCCACAAAAATAGTAAGCAGCTATTTTTCAACATTGATAATAATAAGAAATGTTTCTTGAGCATCAAATCAGCATTTCAATGATTTCTGAAGGATCATGTGATTTCTGAAGGAGTAATGATGCTGGAAATTCAGCTTAGCCATCACAAGAATAAATTACACTTTACTATATATTAAAATACAAAACAGTTATTTTAAATTGTAATAATATTCACAATATTACTGTTATTTTATTTCATCTGCATCTTATCAAATAAATGTAGCTTTAGTGAGCTTAAGAGACTTCCTTCAAAAACATAAAAAGTAAGATAAATGACATTAGTTTTATATTGTGTTCAATGCAATACTATTCATCTTTTGTGTGTGACTTCAGTGTCCAAATACTTTATGGGGTCAGTGTATGTAGTACAAAGTTAAAATGTATTTGCTATAATGTTTGCTATAATAAGAAAAAGCAAGATACTAGTCCAGCCCAGTGACATTAGTTCACCTTTACAGAAACATCCTTTTCAGTAACAGCAAGAGCCGTGCAGCACATGTATAGCACAGCAGGTCATGTCCACATTTTAATTAGCCTATACTGGCAGGACGTGTGATTAATCTGATCTAATCCTGCTGGACTCGCCTCATGTGAGCGAAGGAATAAGCCTTTACTTCTTTGTTCTTTAGATGGAATTACAACTCCAGCATTTAATCTAAACTCAGGCTTATCTTACACAACAAGCCAAAGGTAATCTAAAGATGACAGAGGTGATCTATTTTGGCACTGGGACAGCTGCCATCTGAGGAAGGATTAATTTTGTACTTGCCACCTTGTTGGCACTGATAGTGTAGTACATGACCTTTGGCAATATGAGTAACATGATATGAATGAGAGGTTTTACTGCCTCTGATGGCACCGTTTGTCGGCACGGATCATGTATTTAAAGTATAAGTCAGTATTTATTTAGATAAGATCATAAAGTCACTTAACTGGATCAGAGTATATATTTTGTGTATATAAGTTTCCATGAAATTCAAATATCTTTAGTCACAATGATTAAAACCTCATGAGACTGTAATATGTGATCATTTTAAGACCCTTAAAAATGTACTTAAAGTGTTTAAAACACAAAAGTTTAAGTAAAATTGCAGTTGAAAACGTACCCTATTGTTCAGTCTGTCACTGGAGTAGCTGGTGGGTATATTGGGCCCAGGAGGTTGACCAGTACTTTGTACTGTGGTCTTCTTAACGACGTCCACATAAGACACTGGAAAAATCCCTTGTTTGTTTGTACCTGGGATCTTGCCCTCAAACCAGTTCTTATCCACCTGCCGCAACAGAGTAACATGCTCGCCCTGAAAGACACCAACACAAGACATAAGTAGATCGAAAGCAAAAATTCAGTGTAAAATGACAAAATCATAACCAAATAGAATGTATTTGATATTTAATATACAACTATGTGAAGAAGTTGTGGCTGGCTGGGGCAAAAGTTGAGTTTTTTTAAAGGTGTTTTATGTCTTGTCACTTTATTTCTTCTTATTTGGTTAGAGTACAATGTTAGAGTTCTGTAGAACATTAGCATTCAGTAAAAAGTGAGAATTATTTAGTGAAAGAAATACTCTTAAAGTGGTAGGAAACATTAAAGATTGGATTAATGAGCAGTTGCTGACACTAAAGGATATTTATGACATCATTACTAAGAAAATGTTTACTTTTCTTAATGAAAGTTCCACATTAGTATCAGCATTAAAGTTGTAGCGGGCAATTGCTTCTCCAATTTCTCTGCTTTGGGTTGGAGGAGGAGGTCTCGCTGGCTGATTTCTCTCTGAAGGAGGGATTTTCTGTGAAGAGACAGAAATTAGAAGAGAAATGTAATAATCAGAATAATAATAATAATGAATATCTAAATATATAGTGTCCCTATAAGCTAAACATATTTATCTATTAAAGTACACACCTCAACATATGAGATTGGGAAGATGCCGACATGTCCACGATATTCTCCTTCATACCAGTTATTATCTATCTGTCGAGTGATGTATACCGTCTCTCCTTTCTTAAACGTCAGCTCTCTGGAAGGAAAAAAAATTAAGTTAACTATATTCCACATGGGGAAATAAAAAAAAGACATGCGAATGAAAGACATAAATAATACATAAAAATGTACTAGCTGATTGGAGAACAGAAACTGGTGACATGGTTTGCAAGTTATTCTTACTTCGCTGTCTGTGCTTTGAAGTCATATATTGCTCTGGCTGGCAGTTTCTGTCGAGTGAACGAAGCAGAGAAATCAAACTTTAATACATGCTCTCATGATGTGGGTTTATTCACAATTTAAATAAAAGCTTAAATAAAAAATATTAGAGTTGCTACTAAAATTTTTCAGGAACTTTACAGAGTGATGCATATTCCCTTACCTCTCTGACTTCAGGGGTTAGTCTTCTGCTCTGAGGTGTGTGGCTGCCCACATCAGGGTAAGAGTATTCTCTGGATGTGTCCTGATCTAAAAAGAACAGAGAAGAAAACAGATTCAAAGACAAGTCTCACAGAGATCCAACACTATTACATGCATGGGAACAAGCAAAAGCATAGGTAGTAATGATTTGGGGCTCGATGAGAGAAATGCACACACACACAAAAAAAAAGGAAATACAAAAATATACATAGTTTATTGACAAATAAAAAGTAAATAGTGTAAATAAGAATATATACATATTTTATTATCCATAATAATGAAGTAAACTGCCATGAATCATCTCAGAAGTTACGTTATACCCATCCACTAGACTCAGATCCCCAGTATAGATCATGTGTATTTATACTAGAACCGCAAATGGTTAGCTGGCATCTGTGCCAAGTGCAGGCAAGCCCCCTTGCTCTTAACGGTCTTCATTTATAAACACTATTCACTATGCAAAAGTATACAATGTCTTTATGGTTAAAAAAGTCAGAAACATTGACCTTCTCACAAAACAAATCAACTAAAACTTTAGGTACTGAGGCTGATCTCATCGCCATCAGATTTGACAGAGAGAACTGTGTTAACTCTCACAAGAGAGTATGTTTCTTCCCAAGCCAATGAAATCTCAACTCTGTTTTTAGATTGCATGCTTCAGCTGCTCAAGTCATCTGTCTAAAGCTATTTATACAGACAAACTTAACAAAGTTACATTTCTTTTGTGGCAATCCCACATACAAAGTAGTGTTCCTCTAATGTTATGATTCCCAGACAATGCATGAATCTAATAAAATGTATACCTTATTGCATAAAAGCATCAACCAATTACATAAATGTATTGTAAATGGAGTAGGACAATAACTTTTTATTTTTTCCAAAATTGTTTGGGAAAAAAAAAGTAAAAAAGGACAATTTGAGAAAATGAGAAAATAGAAGACTAGATGAAGCAGAGGATGTGGGAATGAGTCATGCTCTCTGATGTTCCTTGCAGCATAATGATCCCTTTCTCTAAACCAGAGGTGTCCAGTCCTACTTCTGGATGGCCACTGTCCTGCAGAATTCAGCTCCAACCCCAATTAAACATACCTGAACCAGCTCATCAAGGTCTTCAGGCTTACCTGAAAGCATGCAGGTGTTTTGGAGCAAGTTGGAGCTAAACTATGCAGAATGTTGGCCCTGCAGGAGCAGGTTGGGACATCACTGTTCTAAGCAAGCACATTCACCAACACAAATGGAACAATGCAATGGTGGAGGAGCAGAACTCAAACACAGGGGGTGAAGGGTATTTGGGAAACCAAAGAGTCCACCTTGATAGCAGAATTCAAAGTTGTGGTTCCTCTGGTTGTTGTTGCTGTCTATATGGTTGTGAGAGGCACTATAAGACAGGTGTGAGTACTCAGGTTGGTGAGTGTCCTGGCTGGGCATGCCATCAGGCTGTGGGTGGTAAGAGCGAGGTTGAATTGTAGGGCTGCCTCTCCCAAGTGCGTGTAGGGAGGAATTCCTCTCAGGAATATCGGGAAGCAACTCCACCAGCAACCTATGGAGGATGCTGTTGTCCGGCAGGCTACCTCTGCGCTTCTCAGCACGTATGTGGTCGTAGATGTCTTTTAGGGCCGAATCTAGAGCATCATACATGCAGCTCTTGGAGTTTGGTATTCGGGAAAAACTCAAAGGTGAAAGGTTCTTCCGGCGGAAAGGCACTGGGCTGACCAGGAAGGCAAGCTTGCTGAGGCCAAACTCAGATTCTTCTACTCGCAAATGTTGTCTCCGGTCCTGCTTGGCCCTCTCGTGCTTGATCATAGTGGTAAAGCGTGTGTAGGAAGCCGGACAGTGGCCCTTGCAGGAGCTCACAAGCTGCCTGTGATAATGATGGTGGTGCCCCGATCCGCAGAAGCTCTCGGAGGAGGCAAATGAACACAGGTCGAACTCCCTTTCGCTGCAGAAGGATGAGCCCTCAATCTGGATGAAGTCACTAAGATCAGACACTACAGCATCATGCTCACTGTCTGAGTAGTCGTTGTGCATGACAGAGTTTTGTAATTGGTCACTGGTGACTTGAATGTGGATTGGCACATGTGTGTTTATCTTGGGGTATTGAGGCCGTCCTTCAGGGGGATTCCTGGCTGGTGGTTCTTCATCCAGTAATGACTCAATAGAGAGGCTACGCTTGGGGCTGCTGGTCCTCTTAGAAGAACCCCTGATCAGGCACTCATTCCCAAGATTTGGCATGGATTTGGACTTCTGGATCAGAGTCTCAAATTCAGAAATCCTGTTGTGCACCATGTCCCTAGGCACCTCTTCGTTACAGCCCTTGTTGCCAGTGCGTCTGTCCTTGCGCTTTTCGCTTTCATACTCATGGATCCTGGCTTTCACAGAGCATATCACGGTAGAGTTTATTAGCTCTTGCCGGTTGATGTGATGCATCTTCTTGTAGAGTTTGAGGAAGCCTGGTGTATCGTGGGCTGAACGGTGCCTGGTCCTCTCCCTAAGATCCTTAGACTCTCGGATGTTATTGCATTGTGATGTCTCTACATCCCCGTTGTGCAACAAGGAACCAATGCTTTCCGAACGGGTTTGCACTTCTTTTCCCCTCCCCTCAGACAGGAGATCATCACAACTCCAGGATTTGAGCTTAGACGAGGTCTCTTCTGTGATCATCCAGTCTTCTCGGTTCTCTTGGGCTCTTTTCCAGCCTTCAGGGAGGCTGGAGAAGCCATCTGAGACAGCAATGAAACTGTCCTCATTTTGCTCTTTGTTTTGATATGTGGATTCTGAGGTAGTATGGTTTTGATTTTGACAGTTTAAATGTGCTGTGTGTATATAGCTCACATCCCCACCTTAGATATCCACCACAAGCAGCATGGTAAAAAAAGAGACATGAGAAGACATTAAAAGGTAATTGACCCATTGGAGAGACAAGTAAGGACGTTATACAATGACCTGGAAGAAAACTGGAAAGAAATCAGACATCTTGATCAACAAGCCCTTGTTGAATAAAGAAGAAGCAATTGATATGCTACACTACACTGAGGCAAGATTGTAAACACTAAATAATTCATTGAACTTTATTCATGCAAAGGGAAAGTCATTTAAAATTCTGCTTGTGCTGTGAGGAGCAAAATGAGAATTGTCGGCAAACCTTCCCCTGTTGCTTATTCTTTCAATAAAGTGTACAAATGTGACTGGTCGTCTGACGTCTACCTTTAGTCCTGGTGGTGGCTGGGGAACTGGGGCTGGTGAGGGGATTCCTCAGGGGGCTGCTGCTTTTGGGCAGCTCTGGTGGTCTCACAGACGTTTGTGTTGTGCCCACGCTGCTCTGAGCCCTGGCCTGAGCTGTTGCAGGTTCAGATTTCCGTCTCCTCTTGTTATCACTTGCAGAGCTGCAGATTGAATGTCATTGAAGTAAAAAGAGTAAAAACATAGCTAAAAAATTTTCTGAATGTTAAACACAGTGGAACACACCTGTTCTGTTTAATGTTATGACATGCACCATACATCCACTAAGAAAGACCTTGGGACCATATGGTTAAAATTCATTGTAAAAATGTTTTGAGAAAAGGTCTGTTTTTAGATGTCACATGGTTTGATATTTTTCATCTAAAAATATAGATATTTTTAAAAATCTATGAAATTAAATGTATAGATTTTTGTGACTTATGTGTCCAAATGTTTTTTTGGGGTCAATGTATTCACAGTAAACCTACCTTGATGGCCTTTCAAGGCTCCTGTCTGTGGATGGCTGATAAAGGGAGATCTAAAACAGATGAAGAAGAAAGAGCAGGGTGAATTCCTCACTTAATGTCCACACTTACTGTACAGTAGGTTCCTTGATGCTCCTAGTGCTCTCCTTCACAAATCCAACAATGTGAAACGTCTTATGTTTGGATACGTGACATTGGCAGCTGTCCTTCGAAAAGCCCAGCCATTCCCAGGACAGCTAGACATGTTAGATCACTTACAAGGGCTGCTATGTCAAACAAAGCAGGGAATTCCTTGTACGCATGGCTGGAGTAGATAATCATCTTCCTGTTTGCTGAATCTCTGAGCAGTGTTATCTGGAACAGCTCTTTAGACCAGCAGCAGACGCCCCTTGTGTTTTTTTAACCCTCTTTAAAAGTAGCCCAAGCATGCAGTACCAGGAATGTCTCTTCAGTGTGACACATTTACATCTAGTCAACATAAATACAGCTCTGAGTGACACACTAGCAAGCTCAAAATTTGGCTGCAAAACCTCTGTGACAATTATTAGCAATTATTTGTTTGGATTTACAGCATTCCTCAAACCATAACTGTTACTACATCGGCCTCTAAGTTCTATTCTTTCCTTACAGCGGTCAGTAGCAATTCATAAAAAATGCCATTAGAGATTTTAGGACAAATTCACTCACATTTGCCACACTTTTGCTTGTGGTAGTTATGGTAGCAAAACAATGTGTCTTGTTCACTAACCAGTTCAGTTTAACCATTATTCCTAATTCATTTCTCCCTTTGACAGCTAGCAAACTATATTTACAATGACAGAAAAAAGCCCCTGAGTGAAACAGGATATGTAACATGATACAGAGCATGTCCATAGATCCTTCACCTACTACAAACACATGGACAGAATCGACAGATGAGAGCCATGAGGAAGTGCCTCTGTCTCATTACAAATATGCAATGAAATAATAGACAAAAATGTTATGACAAAAAAATAAGCTGACGTGGTTGCACATGCAGTACCCTGATTCTTGAGACATGGGACAAAACATGTCTCACACTTTCACCTGCCATTACTTTTGAAAATAGCAGCATTTCCCCTTAAATAATGATCAGAGATGATCACTAGAAAGATCACACAAATTTACCATGCCACCCTAATATGCAGGCAACTGTGCTTATTTTTTTCCCTTGTTTTAGTCATTGCTCTTGTAAATAAAAAGTTTTTACTCATTTTAAGTATGCCCATATACATTTGTTTTATATCAAATGCACATTATTTATGTATCTGAGAGTGTTATGGCAAAGGAAAAATGCATTTTGTGAGAAGCAGAAGGTTGTAAATGTAAATTAATACCTCTAAACATGATTAACAGACTAATCCAAAGTAATTCTACCGCACATAAGCTTTTGTTTTGTTAGTTGTGATGTCTAATATGTCTCATATCTCAAGGATCAAATAGTGTATTAATCCACTTGAAACAATGAGTTTAGTGTTATAACCGAAGTTAAGTAATTTTAAAATAGGCTGGGTTCAGAAGGTAGGCACTAACCTATTTCTTTTCATCTCTCTCTCTCTCTCTCTCTCTCTCTCAGTTAGTCAGTCAGTCAATACAGTCACTCACTTAATTCAGATTCATTCATTCATTTTTTTACCTCTGCGCGGAATCTGGGTGCGCTCTCTGGATTGTAATCAAGACGTTTTTTGGGAGGCTTCAGCCAGAGGTGGGATAGAGGAAGGGATGAGCAGAGAAACAGTGACATAACAAGGGAGAAAGTAAAAATCACATGACTGAGGAGATTGGAGAACAATGTGACGACCACAAACTTAAGTTGCATATGTGCAACAAAAACACTACACACTACAGTATATCTGCTTTTATATTATCACAACCTATAACACGCCAAGCCTACGACTACAGAACTACACACACCTTGCACAAAGAGTAAGACAAAAGTCAAAACATCTAGTTTGTAAATCCAGCAAACAGTAAAAGTCATGCAAATAATAGTAAAATTAATTCCACAACAGATTTTATAATCAGTGAACAGTAGTTTAATGTGTACAAAAAACAAGAAATCAAAGCCTTAAATGCAAAGACTAAAATGCTGTTAAGAGGAAGCCAGGCTCATTATCAAACTCCATCGTATGCGTTACAGCATACAGAATTCTGGTCATTCCAACCAGTCATTTCAGACATGACCATCACAGGTCGGCAGCATGTGCAGCATGTATCTGACCTTTTCACCCCCACACCAATCACAAGCGGCATGCTAGCAGCACCAAACCAAAGCCACACTTACCGGCCGCCCAAACTCCAGTTCAGCAAAGAACTTATACCACGGCTCATTCTCTAAATCTATGTCCTCAGGTCTTAAATTACTTGTCTGGTGTTGAGAATGTAAGCAAGTGGGAGAAGAAGATCAAAGGAAGGGATGAAATGAGGTAATCATGGGAATGTGACAATCAGATATAGATTTAAAATGAAAAATGCCTTCAGCTGACAAGAAACAAGGAAAGTTCAGCAGAGCTCAAAATTGTTGAAAATAGCAACAGTAACATTTTTATTTCCCCCTCCTATCCAGCAGAGGGCAGCGGCACATAACAAATGCTCACTGCACAAGGACAAACTGCTCCAGCAGGAGCAAATTGGTTTCCCCAACCTTATTAGTGACCTTGACCACACCACGCTCTAATGGACTTGCAATTTATGTGTTCTATTGAGTGACTCTACACAAGCTTGCTGAAGCACTTCAACTCGATTAGGGCTAACGTTTGTGGTGATTCTTTTGACATATACAGAAAGCTCATCATGTAACTACAACTGTATATTGTCATGTATATTGTCAATACAATTCCATTCAAATATAAGAAGAACTCAGTTTAGTCAATGATGCATATGGTGTATCATGCCCGCAGCGCAGCTAACACTGGATCCACAGATTGATAGTATTTCATTAGTTGCATCTGGTTTACGATATGTCTAGACCCATAACGTCATGGGGCATTAATTCTAAGATCAATATGTTTGTGCCAATACTAAATACTAAACTCAAATTGAAAAAAAATGCCTCATAAACTTTATGGACTTTGTGCTGCCAGCTTCAAACAAACCATAAATAATTAATTTACCTTTAAAACTATGCTCACAATGTATTTAGCTCATTTCATTCAACATGGATCTTTTTTAAAGTTTGGTGCAAAAATTCTAACATATTAAACATTAAAAGCCACTGATTACTTACCGTTCTTTCTTGCTCTAAAATAGATGACTTCCCCGGCTCATAGTCAAAAATACTCCTTGGCTCTGCTCTATATTTCCGTGTGTCAACCTTTCTATCAGGAGGCCCCCACTCATTCCTGGGAGACATGCAAAGAAAAACAAATATTGCTAGTAAATCTAGACGTAGTAGCATATGCTGTAAGATGCATGATCAAATCTATTTCAAATCTGAAAAAAAGTTTGCCTGAAAAATTTTGTCATTGTGTAAGCATGAATAGGTGGTTCTCACATGTCAGGTGTGCTCCTGCCTTTCTGTGGTGCCTCCCTTTCATTGGATCTCTGCTGTGTGGATGCTGATGTGGGCAGAGAAGAAGGGAGAGAAGAGGCAGCAGGCACCCTGAAACTGTATACGCCATTATCAGAGACACTCTTGGTAATGGGCCGGTAGGTGCCGGTTTTAGGTGCAGGATGGGCCTGAACAGCATTAGGGGCAGCATGCTTATCTGAAAGAAATAACAGTATATTTCAGTATGGTTAGTTTCAAAATGCAGTATAATAATAATAATTATTATTATTGTTGTTATTATTATTTATTGAAATTACTGAAGTATTTTATTTATATACTTTTATTTATATATAAATATATTTTTATACAGAAATATATTTTATTGTATATATTGTATATATAAAATATATTTTACATAAATTCATTTATTGTTTTTGGAACAAAAAAAATGTAAACAATAAAAATACTTTATACTTATTGCATTTTTTTTGGCATCAATATGTTTGCTTTACAGTAATGTTAAACAAAGAGAAACCTTGTTTGGAAATAGTTCTAACAGGGTCTGTGGCAGTACGGGATCCAGACCACTCGTTTTCTGTGAAAACAAATAAGCAAACATGATTAAAGGTACACTATGTAACTTTTTTTTTTTTTTTTCAAAATTAACATAACATGAATAATGAGTCAATACATCATCAATCCTTCTTCCAAAACATGTTTTTGTCTTACCCTGATTCAGCCTATTATGAGTGTTTATATTTTAGTCTAAAGGCCCTTTCACACCAGACGCGTAACGGAAAAGCGAAGCGGAAAAGCGAATATTTTGCGTGTGAACAGTTTGCGTCAAAACCATTCACACCAGCCGCGACACGAATTTGCGACATCTGTGACGTTTCAGAGCTCCAACATTCCAAAACATTTGACAAGAAGAAACATTTTGCTTGTGAAGACAAGCTTTTCATTTTCTTTAAAAGACCGAAAAGAAGGTTTTGGGTGCACCCAGTCTTAAAAGAACAGAGAGTCTGAAGGGGAGTATGCTAATCTTGTACAGGAGCCTACCATGGGCAAACACAGCTACATTTGTACAGCTGTAACTACAACTAAGTTACAGCTGTCATCTCGTGAGAAATGCGATACCTGGCAAAGGTTAATGTGGATTGAATAGCTAGTGACATCTATTGGACATTTCGTCACCTTTGCTTCCTTGTATGTGATTGGTTGAAGCCTTTTCTGTCGTTGCGAGAGTTCAAAAAAATCGACATTGAAGCGGAAAAAATAAACGTTTTTTCCCCGCAGCACATTCGCGTTCGGTGTGGAAGCACTCATTACACAAACAGCTGATCAAAAAATAAAACCATTGCGCAAATTATTCATGCGTCAAAATGCGTTGAAATTGCTTACATACATCACTCGCCCGTGCGTGTCTCGTCACAGCTGTAAATAGAGAAAGGTTGCTCTGGCTACTTTGACGCATGTATGGTGTGAGAGTGGCATAGGTTAGTTGTCACCACGAGCGAGATAGGTTGACATGGAGCAGATAAATAGCGAACCTCCGGAGAATCACCCGTTTTAAAAAGCACAGAACATAAGAGAGTCTGCTGGCAAAAAGAAACTGCAACAGAGCTTGTAATAAAACAAGAATCAACATTTGCTTTGATTTTCAGAGATGGCAAGAACTGAATGATTTGAAATGTTGTAAAAGCGATGCGGAGATGGTGTTTTCATTGCTCAACAGGTGGGTAATGTATTTTATTGAATATATAAATTGCCATATGTAGTTCTCTAACAAAGATTATTGTAATAAAAACATAATAGGATGCAAAATGAGGGTGTTGATCCTGTGACCCCTGTAATCTTTCAGGCAAACCCTCTGACAGTCCATTTCCAGTAAAGAACACACTTGTAATCCACAACCTGCTGAGTAAAGCTCTTTTGTTGTCAGTCCTCATTAGATGGCCCTAGGTTGCCCTTCTCTGCAAAAAAAAAAAAAAAAAAACTATCCCTCTAGCGGATAGGTCACACAGAAAATACAGGTCTTTATCTTGTCTGACACAATTAACCCTTTAAGACCTGAAGGCATTTTTAGAGTTTTTTTTCTGAGTGACATACACAAAAGTAAAGATTCATAACTCCAAAACTATAGCAAAGAGAGCCTAAAGGTAGATATCGTTTGATAGAACACTTTTAAAATTTTTAGAAAATATAAATTACATTACATTTAGACATTCTCGTGCTGAGAAACTGCTGATAAAAGACAAAAATATATTTTTTTTTTCTTATTTGACATGCAATAAGGAAATAAGGTAGGAGGAAACTTCACTTTTTTGGTGAAGCTTTCCTACATGTGTGCTGCACTTGGATCAAATGTTGTGATGATAGCATAAAGTAATCAAAAGTTACAGCATTTGGAAACAAGGTAGCCTTTTTGTTTAGCCCTTAATGCCCCCTAATGGGCATTTTTAAAATTGTTCCTCCTTGAGGAATATCGAGTATGGTGTCTCTGCAGAACAAAAGTGGGCGTTTCTAAATTTGTGGATGTTTATAAATCATGCAATGAAAATGATGCCCTTCACCCGACCCCACCCCTAAACCCTACCCTCACTGTGACGTAGGCAAATCAGGTAACACGGTCTAAAACGCCCATCTGTTTATGGCCTCGCCCACTGATCTGGTAACTCCTATTACTGTCCTGCAGAGACCTATACTTAGGAATATCTCATGAGCATTTTAATTGTAAGAATCTGCTGTAAATAATGCTGTGCCATTTTCTACGATCTGTACATCGGGACGTGAAATCTATATTTGTTTTTAGTTAGCGCCTGTGAGCCTATGGAGTTTTATTGTTCATAACTCTGTGAGGAACATCTTGTGATCACCGTAAAGGATTATGTTTGTTTTAAGTTAGTGTCTGTGCGCATATTAAGCAATTTGTGCTGACTCATCAGAGGGTGAAAACAACACAACAGGAGCATGTTGGAGGCTTGATCTGAACATGTAACATCTCTGATTTTGTATGCAAAAAGAATTATTGTGCTACCCATTTGGTTTCAGTTTCTATTGGCTCTTAAACAGAGACACACAAATGGGAGTGTGGGCGTGGGTCATGAACTACATTTTTCTTATTTTATGTTTCCTCAAGGATGGGAGTTGTTAAGTTCTGGAACTTACAAGGTGTTTTTATAGTACAGTGACCTCTAACATGTCAAAAGATAAAGGAAAATTTGATTTCTCAATCTCAATATAAAATCACAATAGCAATTAAACGAGTGTTCTGTATATCCTTTGCTTTCATAAAACAAAATAGCATCTGTTTATGTAATGTACAGTGTAAAATAATACATTATAAATGTACACAAGATAACACAATCTATAATCCTGTTTAGTTTAGCAATAAAAAAATGCTTTCAATTTCTATGTTGCATAAATGCTTTAAAAATAGCTTTTAAAAAAGTGTAATATAATATGTTAGTATGACAGTGTATGACTAATAACCTTCTAATAACCACATAAAAGGCTTTTTCTAAGTAGGGCTTTTTATGATTTCTTAATATTCTTCTTTCATTACGTCTATAGGAAATGCAAGGTATAAAGTTTTAAAGTAAATTGAAGGTAAATACAAAAGATCCAGTCTTACCTGATTTAGGCACCACATGAATCTGTTTGAACATGGTCTTGTACCAATCTTTTGGCCTGTCAACAGTCTAAAACAATACACAAAACAAGCATTTTTAGATTACAGGAATTCCCAGTCCTTACAGATTAAGATTCCAAGGTTCAGAAGCATAGTTTAGAAAACAAATAGCAACCCGAATGTGCTCCATGACCTCCATGAGCAAAAGGCTCCTATAAAAATGCTGATGCAACTGGCCTCTCTACGTTAAGCTGAGAGAGACACATCACTGTCTGCTGGTCCATCAATGATGCTGAGCACAGCTGCCCCTGTTTCCCTGGAGCTAAATAAAACTCAGTGTGGGAAAATGCAATTTAGCGCACAAATCAAAACAGCTAGTCCCATGTGACCAGAGACCGATTGAAGATTAATTCTGGAATTAACAATTATATGTATGTACTTCCAACAATGTCTCCAGAGCCAATAAATAGTCAGAGGGACAAGTTATATCAAAATTAATGCTAAGCTTTTAGGCAAACATGTTTATTGCATATAGCATACTATTGATTAACTCTAAGCCTGTAGTAGTTACAGTATGAGGTTCTCCAGTAACATATGCGTGTTTCTTTAACTTTAGGCACTTTATGTCCCAGGGGTTATATAATACATTTATTTATAATATATTTATAATAACTAACAGATCTGAAAGTATTTTTTTAACACAAATGTCACATTAAAACTTTCTTTTAAACTTTACCACACATTCATCATATATATTTGTTACTTTTCAAATGCCTTATTATAGATAATAGATTTTTATTGTTGCACCCTTCTACCAGACCCAGACTTAATATTAAACTATGAATTATTTATGAATATATTATATCTATAAAATATTTATGAATTAAAACATTAACATACAATAACAAAATTATCTAAAAAAAAAATTATTGTAATACTTTTAGTCAAAATACTATAATATATTCTGTGCATTATTTGCAATAAACGTGTAATTTTGTTATATATATATATATATATATATATATATATATATATATATATATATATATATATATATATATAAACTCACCTAAAGGATTATTAGGAACACCTGTTCAATTTCTCATTAATGCAATTATCTAATCAACCAATCACATGGCAGTTGCTTCAACGCATTTAGGGGTGTGGTCCTGGTCAAGACAATCTCCTGAACTCCAAACTGAATGTCAGAATGGGAAAGAAAGGTGATTTAAGCAATTTTGAGCGTGGCATGGTTGTTGGTGCCAGACGGGCCGGTCTGAGTATTTCACAATCTGCTCAGTTACTGGGATTTACACGCACAACCATTTCTAGAGTTTACAAAGAATGGTGTGAAAAGGGAAAAACATCCAGTATGCGGCAGTCCTGTGGGCGAAAATGCCTTGTTGATGCTAGAGGTCAGAGGAGAATGGGCCGACTGATTCAAGCTGATAGAAGAGCAACTTTGACTGAAATAACTATTCGTTACAACCGAGGTATGCAACAAAGCATTGTGAAGCCACAACACGCACAACCTTGAGGCGGATGGGCTACAACAGCAGAAGACCCCACCGGGTACCACTCATCTCCACTACAAATAGGAAAAAGAGGCTACAATTTGCACGAGCTCACCAAAATTGGACAGTTGAAGACTGGAAAAATGTTGCCTGGTCTGATGAGTCGGATTCAGGTCTGATTCAGATGGTAGAGTCAGAATTTGGCGTAAACAGAATGAGAACATGGATCCATCATGCCTTGTTACCACTGTGCAGGCTGGTGGTGGTGGTGTAATGGTGTGGGGGATGTTTTCTTGGCACACTTTAGGCCCCTTAGTGCCAATTGGGCATCGTTTAAATGCCACGGCCTACCTGAGCATTGTTTCTGACCATGTCCATCCCTTTATGACCACCATGTACCCATCCTCTGATGGCTACTTCCAGCAGGATAATGCACCATGTCACAAAGCTCGAATCATTTCAAATTGGTTTCTTGAACATGACAATGAGTTCACTGTACTAAAATGGCCCCCACAGTCACCAGATCTCAACCCAATAGAGCATCTTTGGGATGTGGTGGAACGGGAGCTTCGTGCCCTGGATGTGCATCCCACAAATCTCCATCAACTGCAAGATGCTATCCTATCAATATGGGCCAACATTTCTAAAGAATGCTTTCAGCACCTTGTTGAATCAATGCCACGTAGAATTAAGGCAGTTCTGAAGGCGAAAGGGGGTCAAACACAGTATTAGTATGGTGTTCCTAATAATCCTTTAGGTGAGTGTATATATATGTGTGTATTTAGGATACATAAAATACTAGCTAAATTGGTGGTTATTTAATTGCAAAAATCTAATTTCCATTCCAGAATGCTGCAAAACACAATACATTATTTGAGATGTGGTAGAAATTACATTGTGGTAGAAATGTTCATAACATTTATAGAGAAATGACACAAATATTAGAAGTCCAATTAATGCCCAGAGTTGAAGAAACAACCATATACAGCTTTAATAATCTGCTTCTGTGACTTGTGTGACAATAATGTATACAAAGAATTGTATCTATTCTAAGAAAGGTTAACATCTTTGCTTCATTTTATTTCTCATTAGAGTATTAGTAGACTGTTAGGTTAGGGTAAGGTGTTAGGGTTCAAGTGAGTAGAATTAAGTCGACATGTAATTGCAAAGTTACTGTGTTAGTGTTAGCAGATATTAAGCAGACAGTCTACTAATACTCTAATGAGAGTTTGATGACTTGTAGTTGCAAAGGTACTTATAGTTAGTAGAATGTCTAAAGTGGACCGTCAAAATAAAGTGTTACCAAATATGGAAACAAAAGATTAACATCCTAGAACAACATTCACTCACCGTCCGTATGGTAATGGGAATCCTGGACTCATCCGCAGGACCGATGCCAGTATATTGGAGAGCTTTCCCTGTTGTTTCTTTCCTGTCAGTCTGTGGCGCTCGTGCAGGAGGATCCACTTTAGCGTAGATTGGAGTGCTAGACTCAGAGGCTGATGGGTGGAAGACAGGGTTAGGTTGGGGTGAGTGAGTTTTTAGTAATTCCCATGGAACTAACCAACATTCCCATGTTCGTAACTGTAAAATACAGCCAGGTCAGGGATGCAGTGCAGACTGTAATTCCAAATCAGGAGAAAGAATCCGTAAATATGTTGATTCCAGTATTCCAGCATAGAATACACACACAGTCTGACATGTGCAGGCATTCAGACTGAAGCCTTTTGGGGGAAAAACAGCTAAATGGGCTCTGCAGACACAAAGGCCAGCCTCATGCATACAGACGCTCTAATCCCAGTGTCTCAGCTCCTCCCTCACCCCAACCACTCCGTAGTTCAGATTTGAGCTTAATCCCCGGCATTTGCCACTTGGGATTAGAGAGATCGCGGGAGCACGCTCAGAGCGGACCAGTCCAGATACGCTTAGTGTCACACGGCCGGTAAATACCGCTGCAGTCAAGTCACGCTTTCTTACTCATTAGTACTTCATTAGAGCCTGGCACATCAACAGTGATTTTTTTCAGAGACCAGGGAAATCATTTTTACAGCTGTACTGCAATGAGATACACTTGGCAGTACAGATGTTTACAGGACAGGTGGAAGGTAGGAATTACTTAAAGATCAACAACGGCCATTCTAGAATATATGTATTTTTACAATTCTGTTACACCATGTCTTTGATAATTCTGATTCACGAACTATTGATTCAATTTTGATCCACTTCAATAGTGTATATTTCAGTTATAATGTTCATTTTGCTAACATATGGAATTCATTGTCTCCCTGCTAATGCTGTAAATTACACAGGTCATTGTTTCAGACTGATTAAGGGCAATAATTTAACGATCTGAGCGCATGGTCTGAAGCGCATGGTGCAGGTGCATTTAGGGCGGCGCATGGTCCAAAAGGGTTGTACCTAGTCTCTTAATGAGTCATGGGTGTGTTTTGGGCATAATGTGCAATAAACCAATCAGAGCCTCATCTCCCATTCGCTTTAAAAGCCAGTTGTGCTTGCACCATGGAGAATTCGCTATTTACATGGCGGAATTTGCAAATGGAAAGACTGAATGCTTCTCTAGAGAGGAATCCTTTTATTTTTAATATTTTAAAGTGTTTGTGTGCTGCTGCACGTCCCTGTGTGTAATAAGCAGAGTGTACGCACATCGTGCGCCTGCATATAGGCGCACATTACTAACGCACCCTTTAAATAACACAAAAAATACTGCGACTATTGACTTTAGACCAGATTTTTGTTGGTCAATGGCAGTCGTTTTCAGTTGCCTCAAAATAGCAACGCACCAACAATGCGCACACCTCGTTTTCAGACCAGCACGGCCATGGGCGAACAGATGCGCACAAGTGCATTTGCTATTTAAACAATGTGCCGCTGGACGTGAAAATGATAACTGCATCTGAAACTAGCAAAAAACTGTTGTGTCGCGCTTGCCGTTGCATTGCGCCGGGTGTATGATAGAGCCCTAAAACTAGTAATGAGTCTTGTTGAACTATTCATTTTAAAAAATACATTTACCTCAGGAATCAGCCCTTACAAAACAAAAATATATGGGAATATACATGAAAATAAAAATGTGATATGATACATTTCCATATATGGGAAACTAGTGCTTATATTTTTCAATATATGGTAACACTTTATTTTGATGGTTCACTTTAGACATTCTAAGTCTATAAGTATAAGTCAGACTATAAGTAACATTGCACCTACATATCAACTTATTCCACTAACCCTAACCCCTTATTCTACTAACCCTATCCCTAAAAGTCTACTAATACTTAACTAATACTCTCATGAGAGATAGTTGACATGTAGGTGCAATGTTACTAATGGTCAACAGAATGTCTTAAGTGGACCATCAAAATAAAGTGTAACCCGATATACTGCAATATATACATGAACCATGCATAAAATGAGAGTCGGCTTATGAGAGTCATTTGTTTGTGAATCATTGTGAAAGACTGATCTGGACACACTGTATGTTAGTGATTTACTGAAAAGGACCAGCTTATGAGAGTCATTTGTTCATAAATCAGACTGCTCTGGTCATGCTGTATGTTATTGATTCATTAAAAAGCACCAGCTTATGAGAGTCATTTTGTTCGTGAATCAGGCTGCTCTGTTCATGCTGGTATGTTGTTTTTGATTCACTCAAAAGGACTAGCTTATGAGAGTCAATTGTTCAAGAATCAGACTGCTCTGTTAGTCAATATCGGGATTGTTTAAAGAAAAGTCATAATTTATCGTTATAAGTTAAAATAACTTATTTAACACTATTTGGGAGAAAAATGTTTCAGATTGTATACATGTAATATGGTTATATAAACCTGTGGATGTGGTTAAACTAGCTACAAACTGAGATGCAATATACCAGTTTCTTTGTTCTTACAAATTATGAAATCAATAATGAGCACAAGAGCACGGGGGAGTGTTTGATTAGCTCAAGTACTCACCAGTGGTTCTAGCCTGCTGCATGACTGTAATACTAGGGCTCAGTGAAGGAGGAGGGGGGTATGTTGAGGGAGAGAAGGGTCTTTGGAGGTGACTACGAGGACTTGCTGGCACAGTCAGACCCCCGTTCACAGTCATCTGGCCCTGTATAACACAACACAGAGACCCTGTTAACTGAAAAACCATTTTTAGGCATAATAAATTACACTGAGATTGAACTATCATGTCATAGATGACATCTGTTAGCCTTAATAAAAGTTGAATACAGAACAAAGAAAACAAAACCTCCTAAGACTTGTGGATTGACTAGTAAAATAAGCAAACCAAATACAGTGCCCACCAACTAGGAAGATATTAAGGGGGAAAAACAACAATAATGTTTTTTTTAGAATTTGAAATTAATTATTTCCAGGAAGTGGTTAGTATTAAGTGTTAGTATACAAAAAGAGATACCACAGGAGCAATACAAGACGTCTCAACTAAACCATGTTCTCCTACTAAAATCTTTGACAAAGATACAGTGTGTCATACAGAGAAACTTAGCATTGACACAACAATCAAGACAATCTGTATGGCAAAATGGGTTAGTGACGACCCTTGAGACCCCTGATGCAGAGTTGATGTGAATCTAGTGCAGAGGTGATGTTAGTATTGTTATAATCCCACAGAGAAGAAATGCTGAAACCACTAAATGCGAACATTGGACAATTGATATTGTTGTCTGTTGAACCAGCCCCTAAAAAATTCAGAGGAATGAAACCAAATTAGAAACAATCGACAACAAGGTTGTACAAAGCACGTAGAAATGAGCTAATGGAGTTTTCAAAGGGATAAGAGAGGAGAAAAGAACAAAAAATTTATGAAAAAGGGTGAGAGAGTAAAAATAAGTTTAGGTTTGATTACATTTGTTAATGTTTTTGAAAGTATTAAGAAAATGCTCACCAAGGCTGCATTTATTTGATTAAAATACAGTAAAAAAATTTTTTTTAAAAAGGAATACTGTGAAATATTATTATTACCATTTAAAATCACTGTGTTCTATAGTAATAGGGCAGGCTATATTTTAAAATGTAATTTATTCCTGTGAATATTTTTATGAAAACCAAGCTAAATTTTTTTCAGGATGTAGAAAGTAGAAAGTAGAAAGTTCAAAACATTTATTTGAAATAGACATATTTTGTAACATTATAAATGTCTTTACTCTCTGATCAATTTCCTTGCTACAAAATAAAATGTAAAAACAGAGGTAGGAATACTTCTAAAAACAGAAACAGTAAGACAGACATGACAGAGTTTTAAACTGCCGGTGAATAGTTACATTAGCAGTGCTAGCTGCAGGGAAGTGTAACCACATGTTGTCTGTGACCGCACTCATCTGGCTGAGGGTTGGAGAAGGGGTACGAGAGCCACCCTCTGGGCCTAGTCCACACGCCCTCAACTCCTCCAGCACTGCTGTGGAAGCTTCGCTCTGAGTGCGGGAAGAGCAGCGGCTCTGCCCCAGTGGAGGCTCCGAGCCGGGAGAGGGAGGGCCTGGAGAAGGGTTCTCGAGGTGAAGGTCAGGTGCTCTGGAGCTGATGAAATCGAGGGAGAATCTGAGCCGATTAGGGGGGGACTGTGAGGTCAGTGCAGTTCCAGGATAGGTTTGTTTAAGAAGGACTGGTACCTCAGGCTGAATGACAGAGAGGAGAGTGGTACAGATGAGACTCAGCAGTTGGCACAGCACGTGAGAGAGACGTAGTGATTTGATGCAGCGAATGGCTGTGCGTTAGAGAGGATGGAGGGGTTACAGTTCAAAATGTTATTCCAGTGTTGCATTAAAGCATAATGCTAAAACATAAGTTCACAAAAACAAAAAAAAGAGCGATCACAATGAGGTGACAACCAATTTAAGCAATTTAAGTCACATTTGTATTGCAGAAAATATACACTCACCTAAAGGATTATTAGGAACACCTGTTCAATTTCTCATTAATGCAATTATCTAATCAACCAATCACATGGCAGTTGCTTCAATGCATTTAGGGGTGTGGTCCTGGTCAAGACAATCTCCTGAACTCCAAACTGAATGTCAGAATGGGAAAGAAAGGTGATTTAAGCAATTTTGAGCGTGGCATGGTTGTTGGTGCCAGACGGGCCGGTCTGAGTATTTCACAATCTGCTCAGTTACTGGGATTTTCACACACAACCATATCTAGAGTTTACAAAGAATGGTGTGAAAAGGGAAAAACATCCAGTATGCGGCAGTCCTGTGGGCGAAAATGCCTTGTTGATGCTAGAGGTCAGAGGAGAATGGGCCGACTGATTCAAGCTGATAGAAGAGCAACTTTGACTGAAATAACCACTCGTTACAACCGAGGTATGCAGCAAAGCATTTGTGAAGCCACAACACGCACAACCTTGAGGCGGATGGGCTACAACAGCAGAAGACCCCACCGGGTACCACTCATCTCCACTACAAATAGGGAAAAGAGGCTACAATTTGCACGAGCTCACCAAAATTGGACAGTTGAAGACTGGAAAAATGTCGATTTCTGTTGAGACATTCAGATGGTAGAGTCAGAATTTGGCGTAAACAGAATGAGAACATGGATCCATCATGCCTTGTTACCACTGTGCAGGCTGGTGGTGGTGGTGTAATGGTGTGGGGGATGTTTTCTTGGCACACTTTAGGCCCCTTAGTGCCAATTGGGCATCGTTTAAATGCCACGGCCTACCTGAGCATTGTTTCTGACCATGTCCATCCCTTTATGACCACCATGTACCCATCCTCTGATGGCTACTTCCAGCAGGATAATGCACCATGTCACAAAGCTCGAATCATTTCAAATTGGTTTCTTGAACATGACAATGAGTTCACTGTACTAAAATGGCCCCCACAGTCACCAGATCTCAACCCAATAGAGCATCTTTGGGATGTGGTGGAACGGGAGCTTCGTGCCCTGGATGTGCATCCCACAAATCTCCATCAACTGCAAGATGCTATCCTATCAATATGGGCCAACATTTCTAAAGAATGCTTTCAGCACCTTGTTGAATCAATGCCACGTAGAATTAAGGCAGTTCTGAAGGCGAAAGGGGGTCAAACACAGTATTAGTATGGTGTTCCTAATAATCCTTTAGGTGAGTGTATATACACATATGCAGTTTTGGGGAAAGTTACTTTTAAAAGTAATGCATTACAATATTGTGTTACCAGGGCCGGACTGGGACAAAATTTCAGGCAGGGAAATGTCACACCCATCCAGGCCATCCCATACACCCACAACAAATTTTGGAACCATATTTTTTGTATGGTCATCATCACATAAAAAAGGTTTAAATCCTTAAAAATAATTATAGGTCTCTCTTGAACTGCACCTTCACTTCCCTTTTCCTTTTCATTATCTTCATTTTCCCTGATATCTCTCTGTCTCGACTCTCTCCCTTGTGTGTGTTTACTTTTTTGCTACTTTTCTTGTACCTGTCACTTCTTCTTCAGCAGGTCTACCGGAACAGAACTGTCTCAACGTTGTTGCAAAAAAACAAAAACAAAAAAAAACACACACACAAACACATACATTTAATTTATATATATTAAAATAAAATCTAAATTGCTTAAATGTCAAAATTAGTACAATAATAAATACATCATGACTTATATAATAATATAACTATATATAATATCTTTATAGCAAAATCATAATACTGATCAAGTTATTGCATTATTTCTAATATATTTGTGTTGTTGTCTGCCCCAGCTCCCTCTAAACGTATAAATCGATGTGAATATCTGTCTGCTAAATGACTACTGTAACTTTACAATAGATGATAATGATGTCATTTAGCATAGTTTCTTGAATGGCGATAGTAATGGAGTGCTACTGCTAACATTTGTTTGCAGTTTAATACTTAGCTATGTTAAAGAAGACAAAACCACAGTAGCTTTTTACCGGTGAGACTGACCTGCCTTTGAAGCCCTGAAGAGGTCAGTAATTTTGCTATATTTCGCTCCTTCTTCTTTGAGAGCTTTCCCTCAATGCTCCATCTGGCCACTTCCTCGAGTCCGTCGCACTGAGTATTACTCGAAACGGTTTGGCGGACACACGAAGCTCACACAAGCTGAATCGTAGCGTTGCCAGTCAAGACTAACCGTTTCATGATGTATTAGCGATTTATTTTCGAATGCCGAACTCGGGAATTACACTGGGGCATTGGGGCAATTATATATAATTAAAAAGACAATAATTTTATAATTACATTTATTTATAAAAAAAAAGAAAGAAAGAGGGCAGCGGGTCAAATCAGTTGCCAGGCCACCGGGAATTCACCCGGTGTTCCCGATGGCCAGTCCGGGCCTGTGTGTTACTCTCTAAAAAAAGTAACTCAGCAGCAGCAAAGAAATTGGTTAAAGGGATAGAAAATGCAGTCATCATTTACTTACCTTCATGCTGTTCCAAACCTGTAAGAGTTTCTATTTTTTTTGTTGAACACAAAAAAAGATATTTTGAAGAATGTTGGTAACAGACATTGTATATTTTTTCCTACGATGGAAGTCAATGGCTACCATCAACTGTTTGATTACATTCTTTAAAATATCTTCTGTTTTGTTTAACAGAAAAATTAATAAAAACTGTGAAATGCAAACTCAGAATATTACGCAAACCTGAAATAATTAAATGTTAAATTTCCCAAATATAATTTATGTATTTAATCTCAATGTCTTTGCTGTTGCCCTTTGATGATCCAATTAAACCATACTAATAAGCAAAAATGACTTTTGTGTTTCATTTTTTATTGCTAAAGAAAGAGTGTTGAACTTTCTTCTCTTGCGTCCTAATCTTCTGCGATTCAGAATGGCAGCACAGCTGAAATGTTTGTCTGAGCTGTGCCCTCTACAGTACAGGTGTGAATTTGCATTTCCTTCATTTCACTTTTGGTGTGAAAGGGCCTTTAAGTTTGCCAAATATAGAATTTAAAAAACAAACAAGCAAGCACAGCACAGCACAGCTGAGAAAAAGTAACGTGAAAAATGAAAATAACACATTACTTTATAACATTACGCAATTAGTTACTTTTTTAGGAAGTAACACAATATTGTAACCGATATTTGCCCCACCACTATATATACACTACCAGTCAAAAGTTTGGAAACTGTACTATTTTGATTGTTTTTAAAGAAGTCTCTTCTGCTCACCAAGGCTGCATTTATGTTATTAAAAATACAAAAAAGGCTGTATTATTGTGAAATATTATTTAAATGTAAAATAACTGTTTTCTATTTGAATATATTTTAAAATGTAATTTATTCCTGTGATGCAAAGCTGAATTTTGAGCATCACTACTCCAGTCTTCAGTGTCACATGATCCTTCAAGAATCATTCTAATATGATGATTTGCTGCTCAAGAAACATTTATGATTATTATCAAGGATGAAAACAATTGTGTAAAAAATTTTAGGATCTTTTATGAATAGAAAGTTCAAAAGAACAGTATTTATCTGAAATAGAAAGATTTTGTAACATTGTACTACCGTTCAAAAGTTCAACTGTTTTTAACATGGATAATAATCATAAATGTTTCTTGAGCAGCAAATCATCATATTAGAATGATTTCTGAAGGATCATGTGACACTGAAGACTGGAGTAATGATGCTGAAAATCACAGAAATAAATTGCATTTTAAAATATATTAAAATAGAAAACAGTTATTTTAAATTGTAAAAATATTTCACAATATTACTGTTTTTGCCTGTGGGAATGGACACTATGCTCTTGTGCCTGATTAAGGAGAGTGGGCATTGGGATATTAGAGCTCTAGTCAGATACTGTTGTTCTGTGGTAGTTCTCTCATTGAAGAGGGTGTGGATGTGGTTGTTATAGTGAGGATGTGTATAAGGTGGTAAAATTCTGCTGTATTACCATCATCAGGGCACAACTAAAAAGTTTCTGTCAAGCACTTGTGTGACAATAAGAACACAAACATATTAACATATTACACGTACTGTACAGGAGATTAGATTAAATAATATTACAATTCATAAATTCTCTAGCTGGAAAGGAAATCGAGATAGATTAGATCAGGGGTTTTCAAAGTGTGGGGCGCGCCTCCCCTAGGGGGCGCCAGAGCATGCCAGGGGAGGCGTGGAGAGAGGTAAAAATTATAGCCTAATAATTTGTTTATTATTGAGTTTAATTATAATATGTAATTTTTCTATATTTAAATGTTTTTATTTAAACAATACTAAAAATAATAAGACAAAAATAAAAGAAAAATGTTTCACCCAGAATGCCGTAGCTATGAATTCGCTGCTGTTTGGCAAGCCTGCTAATACAGGTAGCTAATGACAGCATGAGACCTGCAAAACTTTGGCGACTGACTGTTTTGACTGGGATGGACAGTTCTTACAATTTTAAATTGCTATGAGCTGTGTTCTGTTCTTTTCATATGGAAGCATCATTGTTTTTGTTTCATCATTTAAATCTATGTTTTAAAAACTTTTCATTATTCTAAGTTTTAAAAACTTTAAATTGTTATTATTCAGAAAATAACTGAACATTTCATGTTAACACAAACAATGATAAAAGTGAGAAGTTAACAGTTGGACATTGCTATGTGCGACGCCATTGGGTAAGTTGTGTCAAAAGGGAGGCCCACTGTCTTAGACTTTGAAAACCCCTGGATTAGATAGATAGATAGATAGATAGATAGATAGATAGATAGATAGATAGATAGATAGATAGATAGATAGATAGATAGACAGATAGATAGATAGATAGATATAGTATAATAGCGTACTCTATTGTGAAAAGTGCCATCACAGTTATCATAAATCAATAAAAGTACAGAGATTCATTTAAGTCAGTTGAGAGCTATGCTTTGTGCTCAGTTTTTAAACTGAGCAGTACACTAGAAAAGGGTGTGACCGGTACAGTTAAAAATGTCATCAATAAAACCTGTCAAATGGACTTCCACAGGCGTTTCCTGTGGAAGGAAAACCTCCAATGACAGAAAGTATAAGAAAAACAAATGAGTGAAGTAAACACAGCAGAACGTACTGGTGTGGGGGACTTTTTATCCTGAAAGTTGGGCCTGACACTTCTGTAGCCTTTAGCTGCCAGAGAGGAAGAGCACATGTCACCATTTCTCAGACCATCACTGGTGCTGCTGCTGGGCCTCCATAAATCTAACAGGAGACAAACAATATTCATATATACAAAATATTTGACCACAGAATGCCACTATTGACCAGTAAAATAGAAGAATATGAGAAAGCTGTGCAGTAGCAGTTAGTTGTTTTGGTAACACTTTACAATAAGGTTTCATTTGTTAACATTAGTTAGTGTATTAACTAACATGAACTAACCATGAGCAATACATTTGTTACTCTATTTGTTAATCTTTGTTAATGTCAGTTAATAAAAAATCAGCTGTCCGTTGTTTTTTTATGTTAGTTCACAGTGCATTAACTAATGTTAAAACACAACTTTTGATTTTATTAGTATTTTTGTATTAGTAAATGTTGAAATTAACATTAACAAAGAATACAGTGCAGTTCATTATTAGTTCATTTTAACTAATGTAGTTAATTAACGAAATCTTATTGTAAAGTGTTACCATTGTTTTCCAAAGCATATGTACTTGTTTGTAAAAAAACATTTTTTTTAATAAATTAAATAAAGGCTGCTTACCTGAATCTTTGGATTGTGATTCAGAGTCTATGCAGAAGAGAACTTTGTTAAATTAGCAAGAGACCTACTTTTCACACAGTGAAATGAGGTACATTCTCAAACATAAAAGATCTTTATTAGCGTCAGTGGTTTCATGAAGAACCTTTAACATTCATAGAACCTTTCCACTGCAAAAAAAAAAAAAGGTTCTTTATGTTGGAAAATTGTCCTTTATGTTAATGTTCTTTACACTAAGAACTGCCTACTGAAAGGTTCTTTGAGGAACACAACATGGTTCTTCTATGGCATCGCTGCGAAAACCTGCTTTTGGAATCTTTATTTTAAAGAGTGTATAATATATTCATTCATTAGTGATTCATGTTTTTAGTTAATTATGTGGCTCTATAGTGCAAATGTCATCTGTAATTTATTCCAAACCACTGCTTTAACTTTTAGAGCAGATTAATGGAAGAGAGGAACATATATGGACAGCATGAAGAAAGAATGAAAGGCGAAGTGGAAAGTTTTATAAATGAAGGAGGTTTTCCCTTAACATCTGGCAGTCGATTACCACAATTTCAGAAAGGCTCTTTTAAAAACACACTTTTGTCTTAAACGAACACTTGATAAAAGTCAAAACTACTCATTGGATTTCTTTTGTGTATAACAGAACATAATAACCCTTGCTCATTAAGCACAGTGCTAAATGAACAGCGGTCTAACTCTGTCCTGAATGGGCTGTGTTTGTTCCTCACCCGCCCGCTGTCTAATTAAACAATGGAGAATATGCGTGTGTGAGGTCATAGTCAGTGAGACTGCTCAAACAAAAAGGGTCACCCCCAGAGGAAACTGTGCCGAGAGGAGATGGGGGGAAAAGCCTGAAGTATACAATTGTTGCCATGGAAGTGCACAACTATGGCAACAATCTGGTCACTGTGAGCTGCTTTTTCCCTTTAAGCAAAGGAAAGGAGAGCTCCCGCTCTCAAACATTCCTTAAGGAGCTGCGAGCACAAGTTTAAGATGGTGAGAAAGAAAGACAGTCAGGGAGGGAGGTTGTGGTAGGACATAAGATGCAGCAGGATAAAACACAGATGTGGAATGAGTGACGTTAAGTGCAGTGAAGAGGAATTCCTGCTCACAGTGTCTAAGTAAACACACCGTCACATTTAACACCAGCAGCAATGTCTTTAAATCAGAGTAAATACTCCACTGCTAACATATAATGCTTATAACAAATAAGCAAACATGAACCACTCACTGGCAAATATTTAAATTTCAATGAACTAGTTTTCAAATGTTTAATGCATTATTGTAGTTTTAAGGCAATATGATCTATGAATCTCTCTGAGTGTGATCTGTTTCCTGTACGGGAATGATACCTGTGAGCGTGCATAGGTTTGGTGAGCTCTGTATTCTCTTCATGGGGGTTAGAGTGAGTAAAAGCGTGGCGCTTTTGCGGGTATGTCCTCCACTGTCTGTGAAAAGCGCAGTAGCACATGCAAAAATAAATGCACATGCATCAACACTGCTGCATGGCAAGATGACTGTGACTTACAGCAAGCAGGGTAATGTAAAACATGTCCTTAGCAACACAACAATATACACTACCAAAACAATTTACGTGCCGGGTGGATTATTTGTGTGACGTATATGCTTGGTATACAGTATCTAGACATGTTGAATGGATGAATGTGCTGTGCTCTGACTAACTAAACTTTTTAAACTGCTGATGTTCAGTGTCCCTGTACAGGGTTCCCACACCTTTTGACCTGAGAATTTACATGATTTTTGGTTTTACCTTGGGAACATACATACCATTCAAAAGTTTGGGGTCTTTTTTTAATGAAAAGTAACAGTAAAGACATTTACATTGTTACAAAAAAATCTATTTCGAATAAATATAAAAGAATCCTGAAAATTCCACAAAAATTTTAAGCAGCACAACTGTTTTCAACATTGATAATGATGAGAAATGTTTCTTGAGCACCAAACCAGCATATTAGAATGATTTCTGAAGGATCATTCAACACTGATGACTGGAGTAATGATGCTGAAAATGATATTAAAATAGAAAACAGTTGTTTTAAATTGTTATAATCTTACCAACCCCAAACTTTTGAACAGCAGTGAATATAGCAGAGTATTAAACAGTGTATTAAACACCATCACATCTAATATATAGCAACATTTTTTTATTGTGCATTAGCCTTAAGTGTTTTCTAAGAAGTCCTGGCATCCAAGGTTGCCACAACCCGAAGCAGAACCTAAAACTGAGGACACTACGAGACTATCTTGCAGATTGACAGGCTGTCAATGCTGGCACTGCCAGATGTAGCCTGATGGGTTTCCTCTTCACTGACTGCTATACCTCTGGATGTCAAAAAGGCAGTTTTGATGCCAGAGTCTTCATCAGACTCTAAAAAGACAGAGTTCTCAGAGACAGTCAGCCAAGAAATAAGAACACCCCCCTGCACAGCTTTTCTCAGAATCCCTGAGATGAATACAAAATCACATGCTCTGCACTACAAAAACAAGTCCTGTTGGGTCTGCGTGAAGGGAAAGGCACATTTTCACTCCTTTCTGCCTCATAACACTCGATTAGAGTCCATTTTATGTAAATTATTTATTTTAGCAATTGTTTGTATATACGTTTCTGGCTGGTAGGCAGTGTTCCCTCTCCTTTTTGTTCTTGCTGGGCCAAACCTACTGGGTAGACCCTTTAGCCACCTATAGTATACTAATCAATTAAATTAATTAATTTATTATGTAAATATATAATAAATGATAGAAGTTTTGTAGAGGGCACAAAAGCAAGACAAAAATACTAATAATGCATGGCCCCATGTTGGCTTCTGTACGTGTTGCTATGGACTATCATTATCATGTAAATTAATCAATGCTGCATATTTACAAGATTTCTCAGAAATTCAATTGACACAATCCACATTAAAAATCAATAGACATATGGATGGACTCTAAAATGTAATGTGCTGTGGTGTTACAGTATCATTAAGATCTGATGGCGTCAAATGGAAATACCCTGGTTCTTTGATATACGCTACTGTTCATACGTTTTTTTTTTCATAAATACTTTTATTCAGCATAGATGCATTAAAATTGATCAAAAGCAAAGACATTCATATGTTACAAAAAAAGATCTTTTGAACTTTCTATTCATCAAAGAATCCTGGGGGGGGAAATGCATCACGGTTTTCACAAAAATATTAAGCATGTTTTCATTAATAATAATAAGTAATGGCTGCTGAAAATTCAGCTTTGACATCAATGGAATAAATTACATTTCAAAATATATTAAAATAGAAAACAGTTATTTTAATTTGCAATAATATTTTTGCTGTAAATTTGATCAAATAAATGCATCCTTGGTGAGTATAAGAGCCTTTTTTTAAAACATCCCAACCCCAAACCTTTGAACAGTAGTGCATATTATGGTAGGTAATGATTACCATATTCACACAGTATATCATGACTTTTGCATGATACTCCAACCTCAAAAAATATCTTACTAATTACTACGTCACATTTTCAAAAAATATTGTATTACCTTTGCACATTTCCGAAAACCATGGTATTATCAAAAAACATGACGATGCCAAAATACTTTTTTTTTCTCTTTAATTTGCCTTAAATTATTTCAAACATGCAAACTGAAACTGATTTGAACTTACCTGTGTTCATGTTGAAGATCTCTCCTTGTGTCTTGATGTCACACAGTCCTGAAAGACATTAAATTAAGAATCAGTCAGCAACCCATACTCCTGGGTAAGTAAAACATTGATTTATCCGTGTGTACAGCATGTATGAGTGCAGGTAGAGTGGTACTGGCGTCCCATCTCTCCCCGGCACGACAGCATGCTAGCAAGTGTCTAATGTGGCTGGTTAACATCCCTCTTAGGATATGAGGCCCTAGAGTGAAAGGTGATACAAGCCGGGCGTTTCAGCTCAGAAACACGTAGCGCAGTATCAAAATACACACCATACATACACATATATCCTCACGCATTCTCTGATCTTACACATGACCACTTTTGGTGTGTTAGAGCTTAACAACTCTTTGAGTTCGTTGCCAGCAATGTACAACAGTCACACACTAGTAGGGGGGCTATTGTAACTAATTAAACCCCTGTTTAGTTTGACCTAGATTGCTAATTTTTCAGTGATGGATTAACAGCCCATGTGACCCTACTCCGAAAATATCTCACTTATTTTAGCACAAGCTGAATATTTCAGGGATGGTCTATGATAGGAACACTGTCATTTAATCACATTATTACATTACTTAACTCATCAGCAGAGGCAAAGCGCTGCAAATATGCCAGATAGGAGACACCATGAGCGTGTGCTCATGTGCAAGGTGCATGTCTAGCTTTCAGAGTGCCACGGTAGGCACGTGTGCCACTTGTCACACATGTAGACCACCCGTCGTTCAACACCCAAAGTGTGCTGCACCTGAGACCATCCTTTGATGGTGGAATGCTACGCATTCACAGGTCGTGACAGGAGAGAGGCATTCACTTTTAAAGGGATAAATGAAATTTCTGTCATCATTTACTCACCAATGCCATTCCAAATATTTCTTTCTTCCATAGACCACATAAGAGTGTCCATGCTGTTTTTTTCCATGTAATGAATGTGAGAAAGGTGACCAAAAATTACAAAAAGCACCATAAAAGCGGAATTATATTCAAAGAATATGCTCATGTTTAATTGTGCTGTGTTGCAATCGGTTAAGTGTCATCTGGCATCTTATTACTATGAAATTTTTACAAGTTTTACTAATTTTGTTACGTGCTTCTATCATTTTTGTTTTTCTATCATCAATTGTTTATTTATTTTTTCTATTTAGCTTGAATTTATATTTATTTCAGTTTTGATTTTGGTACATATATATATATATATATATATATATATATATATATACACCGATCAGGCATAACATTATGACCTAATATTGTGTTGGTCCCCCTTTTGCTGCCAAAACAGCCCTGACCTGTCGAGGCATTAACTCCATGAGACCCCCGAAGGTGTGCTGTGGTATCTGGCACCAAGATGTTAGCAGCAAATCCTTTAAGTCCTGTAAGTTGAGAGGTGGGGCCTCCATGTATCGGACTTGTTTGTTCAGCACATCCCACAGATGCTCGATTGGATTGATATCTGGGGAATTTGAAAGCCAAGTCAACACCTCAAACTCGTTGTTGTGCTCCTCAAACCATTCCTGAACCATTTTTGCTTTTGTAGCAGGGCGCATTATCCTGCTGAAAGAGTCCACAGCCACCAGGGAATACCGTTTCCATGAAAGGGTGTACATGGTCTGCAACAATGCTTAGGTAGGTGGTACGTGTCAAAGTATCATCCACATGGATGGCAGGATCCAAGGTTTCCCAGCAGAACATTGCCCAAAGCATCACACTGCCTCCGCCGGCTTGCCTTCTTCCCATAGTGCATCCTGCTGCCATGTGTTTCCCAGGTAAGCGTTGGACACGCACCCGGCCATCCATGTGATGTAAAGGAAAAAGTGATTCATCAGACCAGGCCACCTTCTTCCATTGCTCTGTATGGGGCCGCATAGCCGCAGACCAGTCAGGGTGCCCATACTAACCCCTGTCCACCGCTGAAAGCACCAACAGTGGGGGCACGTGAGCATCAGAACTGCTTTCGGCGGTGGACAGGGGTCAGCATGGGCACCCTGACTGGTCTGCGGCTATGCGGCCCCATACGCAACAAGCTGCGATGCACTGTGTATTCTGACACCTTTCTATCAGAACCAGCATTAACTTCTTGAGCAATTTGAGCTACAGTAGCTCGTCTGTTTGATAGGACCACACGGGCCAGCGCTCCCCACATGCATCAATGAGCCTTGGTCGCCCATGATCCTGTCGCCGGTTCACCGCTGTTCCTTCCTTGGACCACTTTTGATAGATACTGACCACTGCATACCAGGAACACCCCACAAGAGCTGCAGTTTTGGAGATACTCTGACCCAGTCGTCTAGCATCACAATTTGGCCCTTGTCAAACTCGCTCAAATCCTTACGCTTATCAAAAATATCACAAAAAATTTGTGTTGAAGATGAAGATGAACGAAGATCTTACGGGTTTGGAATGACATGAGGGTGAGTAATTAATGACAGAATTTTCATTTTTGGGTGAACCATCCCTTTAAAATGATTTTGAATAGCATATGAGTCATATGGACCTCTTATGTGGTGATTTATTGTACTTTTTGAAGCTTCACAGTCCCTGTTCACCATTTACTTTAATTTTATGAAGAGCAGTCAACATCATCCTGCTAAACTAAACTAAAAATAAATAAATAAATACATAAATAAAATACAGATTTGAATTGAAACTTCATTTTAGGGTGAACTATCTCTTTAAAAGAGTTTGTAAATTCTAAAAAGAAAAAAAGTGTCT
Organism: Rhinogobio ventralis; assembly: GCA_039654625.1. Lineage (NCBI taxonomy): Eukaryota > Metazoa > Chordata > Actinopteri > Cypriniformes > Gobionidae > Rhinogobio > Rhinogobio ventralis. Next base: position 15,898,374 of record CM077198.1, read on the forward strand.
TAGATTGTATCATCAGTTCTGTATAAAGGTAAATAAATAATCACCTTCAGCCCTTAATAAAACATTGAGCCAAACAGGATTGCCCCATGCTGGGTCTCATTAAAAAACAGACCCAGAGGTCATCCTGAAAATAAATCTTCAGACACCACAGCCAATAAATCTGGTTAAAAACACAAGGGTCAATTTTGCCTGTGACACCACTGGACATTGCTAAATCACAGGTTGTAATGAACTGTCAGCAGTAAAAGATTATGATATTGGATTTCAAGGGTGCAGACTTGTGGCGACAGAACAGCTGGAGGGGAAGGGAGCTGGACACTCGCCTAAGAAATGGGCAGAGCTCCACATTGATATTCATGAGCAGGGCTCACACTGGTCATTTATTTATCTATCCGAACATTAGGAATCATTCTGTCATGGGAAATGTCATGGACAGCCAAGCCAATAGGCCATGTTAATTTCCATTGCCATCAATATTTCAATGCGCACGTCAAATAAATATAGTTCCACCAGAAAAATGCTCCAAGAGGACATTCAGTAAACAAGAAGGCTCCCAAACTGACTGACTGAAAATACTGAAAATGAATTTTAAATACTAGAAGGCTGAGCATCCATATCAGAATAAGTAACAAGGGAATATGTAAATGTTTATTTATGACAACAAAAATTTGCAGAGCATGAATTAAATTTTTTGCAGCAGTTACGTTCACAACACCTGAAACTTTTATAACATATTCTGAAGACAGCATAGTAGGGATGGGACGGTATGAAAATTTCATTTCACGATTATAGTGACCAAAATTATCACGATTATCAATATTATCACAGTTTTGTTAAAATTAGATGAAAGTGTTCAAAAAGAACTGATGCACACACTGAAAACATTTCAACAAGTTTTATATTTGAAAATCAACAAACAACAAATAAAACAAGCAGCTCTATGCACTTTAAGCAAGATTCTATTCTGAGGCATTTCCTTCCTTATAATCCTTGCTGTCTTGCGTCTCCGTTTTTGATTGTATTGGAAATGAAATCAGAGGTCTTTACTATTAATACTACTATAATATTGTTGTGATCATCTTGTCTGAACGATTATTTTGTACGCTGTGCAAAATGGATTTATAAACAGGTAAGATTTAAAACATTAATCTCAATTCAATATGTCCCTGTAATTATTTATGATTTATGATGAAAAAAATCTGTGTAATAAGTGTACAATAAATATACATTATTATCCCTTAAATGTCACCCTTAATAGTCTTGTCTGAACTTGTTCGTCTTTGGCTCAAAGCCACTTGCCGCTTTCTTCACAGAAGCTTCAAGTTAATTTCAAGTGAGTGAGAGATAAAATATTTAAACTCAAAACATTTTGTGTCCAATTATTTCCCAGACGTAGTTTTGGTATTGAATTCAAAGTCCACTTGCCTTGCGTTCGCTATACAAAAGTGGGTAGTCACGAAGATGGCTCGGCAGATTTGAAGTGTTTTCACCTATTGCAGCAACTTTCTTTTTGCATGTTCTGCAGACAGGGTGACCATTTTCGATTAAGTTTCCCTCATATGACCACACCTCAGATTTGGTCCTTTTAAGAAGGCTGAAAAATCTCCCGAGCACTGTCACTGCCTTCTGCCATTTCTTCTCTTTCAAAAAACAATGCTGCATGCTGTGCCTGACTGTGCCAGACTGATGCTGACTGGACAGGATTTACCAGAGTTTTCAAAATCGCAATAATCAAACAGGGTTTTAATGATAATTAAATTTTAACCGATAATACTAACCGTCAGTTCAATTTACCGTGGTTTATCGTGAAACCGGTAATCGTCCCATCTCACAGCACAGCCAGAGGGAAATATTGTAGGTAGGATTTTATCCCTCATCAGAATAGCTTAACTTTGATATTACTGGTTGATATTATTTCTCTCCACCTTTGCTATGGCTAAATATATGCTAAAATAATTTGTAGTTGCTGCAGAGGCAGAGAAAAGGTCAATTCAATCCAAAGGCAGCACCTTGTGACATAATTTTCCAATTGCTGTGATTGGTTTAGGTGAAAAACAATCCACAATTTCAAGGCATGATTTTTTCTCCAAACTACTTCACCATAAATCCCACCCTGCAGCTATCCCGCCCCATTGGTTGAATATCTGATGCATATGGCACACTTATCTGGAAATTTTCGAAGTCGTTATCTGATTGGTTGTATTCTACAGATCCGTGAGACGTGTGTTGTGTTCTTTAACGGTCCGCCTGGAAATAAATGCCGTGACGCCAAACTCCCTCGTGGAAGAAGAACACCGGTGTGTTTACAACTGTGACAATGAGCGCTTCCCAGGATCAACTAAATGCTGGATTTTCAAAAGTATGTGAAGTTTGCGGCTCCATTGTTGCAGTAAACTTGCACAACGTTCTTGAATTAATAATTTATAGATGCATGCCGGTCTGTAATTGCTGGGACATCGATTTTACATTTTCACGCCCCTAAACATGACGTGGAACAAAACAAACTGTGAGTGGTTGCGTTACATATCAGTCAAGCGTCCTCTTGGGCGGTCCTTGACAAATGAAAGCTGCGATAGAGTCCAGACCTTCTGCCGTCAGTTAGACTAAGGTTACAGTGACGGGTAGGTTTAGGCATCAGTGTTTGGTGTAGGCAATCAGTACTGTGATTGACAACCAATAAAATCTTAAGAATTGGATGCAGGGTGGAGTTTTCCGCTGAACTGGTTTGGGGGGAAAAAATCACGCAATTTCAAAAATCATGCTGGCCGCCTCTCCTATGCACCATTTTGCACTCCAGTCCAGGAGGTGGCAGAAATGAACCTTTTCTGGAACAGAAGTGCCAGGAGAAGCAGATAAAGATTTTTGCCACTTATTGGATTTGAATGTGAAACACTGGATGGTGCATTTTTCAAAAAAAATCAGTTTGTGTTCCACAGAAGAAAGAAAGGTGAGTAATAATAAGGGTTTTTTGGGTCATTTTTGAATGGATTATCACATTAAAGGGGTCATGACTTGCCTTGATCTTTTGACATATCTTACCATTAAAACATCCTGCAAGTTTCATTCCTCCACAATATAAACAAAGCATTTATTTAATGAAGCTCCAAAAATGATATTGCTGGATCTGTGACGTTACACGAGCAAATATATTTGCATATGACTGCCTCCAGAGCAAGACTTTGACAAATCCATCATCGCACCATTGGCCCCGCCCACTGGCATTCAGTTGCTTAACGGCTGACATTTGCCTACACTGGATGTCAGCGTCACATTAAGTCAACAGCAAATAGATCCCATTATAATCACTGACACAGTCTACACTGGATATACAGATGTGCATTCAGTTTCTGTAGTCTGTAGAGTCTGTAGACAACAGAACTAATGGAAGAGTGAAAAAACATTCGCTTTGACAAGTCCCATTTAAACAACTCACTTGCATCTCTATACAGACTTCAGAAGGATCCAGGTGAGAAACAAGTGAGTGGTTTATTTTAATTGCATCCCGGATTATATGTTTGTTCAGAGCATTTTGTTTTGTCAACGAGGTACAGTGTAATGGAGAGTTCGCAAAGAAACTTTTGTTAAAAGATGAAACTATTTAATCTGACAGCAGCTGCATTACAAACCATAAGTAAATGATTTCATAATGCTGTGTCTGTAAACTACGGTTTTATAATGTTTTCAAAACACTTACGTGCAGTAGCAAATAGATGTTGATAATGTTTCCTACGCAATGACATTAGAAAATCATAATCGTGCCAGTTTACTGACAAGCCTTAAAGGAGCCGCCCTTTAAAAAGATGAAGGTTGAAAAGAATAGTTTTTCTGCATATGTTTTTTTTGTTGTTGTGCAAATTAACATTATAAGTGAACCTCAGGGAACATATTAAAATTAGTGCTGGGCAATCGATTAATTGCGTTTGTGTTTACATAATACTGTGTGTGTACTGTGTATAATTATTATGTATATTTTAAGAAATATTTGCATGTATATACTTTATATACACTCACCTAAAGGATTATTAGGAACACCTGTTCAATTTCTCATTAATGCAATTATCTAATCAACCAATCGCATGGCAGTTGCTTCAATGCATTTAGGGGTGTGGTCCTGGTCAAGACAATCTCCTGAACTCCAAACTGAATGTCAGAATGGGAAAGAAAGGTGATTTAAGCAATTTTGAGCGTGGCATGGTTGTTGGTGCCAGGCGGGCCGGTCTGAGTATTTCACAATCTGCTCAGTTACTGGGATTTTCAAGCACAACCATTTCTAGAGTTTACAAAGAATGGTGTGAAAAGGGAAAAACATCCAGTATGCGGCAGTCCTGTAGGCGAAAATGCCTTGTTGATGCTAGAGGTCAGAGGAGAATGGGCCGACTGATTCAAGCTGATAGAAGAGCAACTTTGACTGGAATAACCACTCGTTACAACCGAGGTATGCAGCAAAGCATTTGTGAAGCCACAACACGCACAACCTTGAGGCGGATGGGCTACAACAGCAGAAGACCCCACCGGGTACCACTCATCTCCACTACAAATAGGAAAAAGAGGCTACAATTTGCACAAGCTCACCAAAATTGGACAGTTGAAGACTGGAAAAAGTTGCCTGGTCTGATGAGTCTCGATTTCTGTTGAGACATTCAGATGGTAGAGTCAGAATTTGGCGTAAACAGAATGAGAACATGGATCCATCATGCCTTGTTACCACTGTGCAGGCTGGTGGTGGTGGTGTAATGGTGTGGGGGATGTTTTCTTGGCACACTTTAGGCCCCTTAGTGCCAATTGGGCATCGTTTAAATGCCACGGCCTACCTGAGCATTGATTCTGACCATGTCCATCCCTTTATGACCACCATGTACCCATCCTCTGATGGCTACTTCCAGCAGGATAATGCACCATGTCACAAAGCTTGAATCATTTCAAATTGGTTTCTTGAACATGACAATGAGTTCACTGTACTAAAATGGCCCCCACAGTCACCAGATCTCAACCCAATAGAGCATCTTTGGGATGTGGTGGAACGGGAGCTTCGTGCCCTGGATGTGCATCCCACAAATCTCCATCAACTGCAAGATGCTATCCTATCAATATGGGCCAACATTTCTAAAGAATGCTACATGCATGTGTATTTATATATACATAATAAATATACACAGTACACAAATATATATTATGTAAACATAAACTTTTATTTTGGATGTGATTAATCACAATTAATCAATTGCCCAGCATTAATTAAAAAAAAAAAATGTCATGACTCCTTCAAATTGGGTTTCAAATTTGATTTTACAATGTTTGTAAACATAACCTAAGCCATTTCCTATGTTAATAAAATACATACTCGTACTGTTTGTACATGCATGATACCATGGCGATCATGTTGTTCTGTTTTGATGGCTTATTTATAGTCAAGATTGGTCAGACTTCTGTGTAAGGACTGGACACAGGCCATTTTCACCAGCCTAAAAGCCTTTTACCAGAAGTTAGACATGAAACCATGTCATGCATCTCTCAAGTGCCAGGACAGAAAAAGATTAAAAAAGCTATGCTGTCAATTAGGAGCTAAGAGAGCATTCAGTCTTAAGATTTATTAGTCTGTTTATTTGTGATGAATTATTTGATGTTCAAGGGCACAGAAGTTTTTAGAGGCTATAATTTACTGTCTTCAAAGCAGCTTTATGCACTCTAGTTATACAAATAATATTTAGATTTACATATACTTGCAGATATGCAAGCCACACAGTCATGCTTATGTTGCAAGCATATACTTTAGAGGGACTTTGCTTCTCCAAAAGTTAAAAAAGTATAAAATTAAAGTGATCAGCTTTATAGATGATAAAACCAGTAAATATGGGTTTTGTAATACTTTTAGTGATGTTAGTTTAAGTTCAAATTCAAGAGCATAATTAGAAAATGTCATGAAAATAAAGCTAAAGATACGTTTTGTTCTGGATACTTCAGTGTACATAATGCGATAACAGTAATTGCATTCCTGTTGAAAGCTATGGATTCTGCTGATGCTTATCCTACCTGCTGGAGATTGTATTATGGATGTCTTGAAATAGATGTCCTCAAAATAACAATTTAATAGTTACATTATGGCTCCTGCCTTTCCTGACAGTCAAACATAACATCCCAGTAATGAGCTCACTCAAATCCCCAAAGTAAGACACTAATATACTGGATATGCTGCTTGTATTCTCCAAAATAGGAAGAATCTCTGGCTTTTCATCAGGGATTTCCAAACAGACTATTTATATGAGCATCTCAGTCAGGACACAAAAAGTTCTATGTTCTCCTAAATGGTAACTTCTGAATCACAATCACATTAAGTTGGAAACTGTGCATGGTTGCTGCTGTGCTTTCCGTTTGATGCAATGAGTCCCACACATATTTTCTAAAGCCTCAGATAATTGCTTAAATTGTTCCCATGTGTTATAGGAGTATAATTTCATTTCTAAATCCAGCTCCTAATAAAACATTGCTGTGTAGTACTCAAATTGAGCACCTAAGAGTGATAAAGCTTTTGAAACAACAACTATGTGTTATATATGTTTGGGGTGGGTTTTTAGTGTTTTAGAAATAAGTCTCATATATGCTCACCAAAGCTTCATTTATTTGATTTTTGATCAAAAATACTGTAAAAACAGTAAACTGCATTTTAAAATGTAATTTATTCCTATAATGGCAAATTTTCAGCAGCCATTACTCTAGTCTTCAGAAAAAAAAAAAAAGGCATTTATTTTAAATTTTTAACAATGTTAGGGCCCTATCATACACCCGGCGCAATGCGACGCCAGGCAAGTGTTTTTTGCTAGTTTCAGCCCGACGCAGTTATCATTTTCACGTCCAGCGCCACGTTGTTTAAATAGCAAATGCGCTCGCACCCATCTGTTCGCCCATGGGCGTGCTGGTCTGGAAACGGATGTGTTCAGGCGCATTGTTGCCGTTTTGAAATCGACTGCGCCATTGACCAACAAAAACCTGGTCTAAAGTCTATAGCGCAGTTTTTTGTGTTATTTAAAGGGCGCGTTAGTAATATGCGCCTATAGGTGGGTCCACAACGCACATACACTGCTTATTACACACACAGGGACACGCAAGCAGCAGACAAACATTTTTAAATAATAAAAACAAAATAATTCCTCTCTGAGGAGTCAGAGTTGTGTACAACATACTTGAACAGCTGCTATTTTCAAGCCTTGCTGATAGAACTTGGTTCATACAACTTCGAGTGGGTCACAATCCAAATATGGCACGAGGCCATTCCTGGTCAAGGACTGTGAGTCTACATGTTTCCCACTGGGGTTAAATGACTGTGCAAAGTGCTCAGCACATGATCTTTCCAGAAGTGAAGGGATTGAATTAAAAGAAACCCATGTGATTTAGCATGTTTGAGCCAAAAAGTGTTCACTGCCATCCATGTGAGTGTGAAAGGTTAGATATTGTCTAGCCAAGCCGACGAGAGGAGAATATTGGGACAGCCGCCAAAACTTGAGCGTCTCTGCTGTGATCCAGCTGGTGAAATCAGTAGGTGCCCTTGAGGGGTCATGCGGCCAACAGATTTGTCTGTAATGTCTCAGTCAGACACTTAACATTTGAACAGCTAGAGATCGAGAGCCACAGCCACACTAAAGGTTCAGAGTTTAAGAGCTTCCAGGAAGATTCATGTTTGGCTACAGTAGTTACTTTTCTGAATTTGCTCCTTTATGGAATTTAAAGCATGTCTTCAAGATAAGCATGTACTGCTGTAAAAAGATAATTGTAAAAATAAGACTTAAGGCAGTCTATAAATAGTTAGTCAAAGGATTTCAAAAACCATTAGAACCAAATTCTGTCATCAATTAAAATAAAATAGTGAAGATATTTTTAATGAAATCTGTCCCTCCATTGACAGCTACACAACTACAACAACTACCAAACTAATTAATATTAATTCAGTTGTTTAGTCTAAATTTTCTAAAGAGACACGATCGATTTATATGACAAACAGATTGAATTTAGGCTTTTTATTCACATTTAAACATTGATCAGCGAACATAAAAAGAAGCTCCACCAATCCTGCTTGATGCATAAGAACAAACCTCATCGGTTCTTGCGGAAGCTCAACGTGCTACGTAACACTAGAATGAACCTCATTGGTTCTCGCACGTCAAGCAAGCATGCTTGACCCTCGTTTACCAGATCTGACGATTGCGCTGATGAATGTTTATATGTGAATTAAAGCCTAAATTCAATCATATAAAGCGATCAAGTCTCTTCAGAAAATTTGGACTATACCACTCAATTCAGATGGATACGATCTCTTTATGAACTTTTTGAAGCGTCAAAATGGTAGTTGCATATACTGTCAATAGAGGGACAGAAATCTCTCCGATTTCATTAAAAATATCTTAATTTTTATTCCAAAGATGAACAAAAGTCTTACAGGCTTTAAACGACACAAGGGTGAGTAAATGATGACAGAATTTAAATTTTTGGATTAACTAACCCTCTAAAGGCATATTCTGGGTTCAATGAAAGTTATGCTCAATCAACAGCATTTGTAGCATAATGTTGATTTTATAAAAACAACTACATTGCACAAGCTTGAGCTTAATACATAATAAATACTTAATCATAATAAAAAGAATTATATAGCTCATGTTATGTCCAGCAATACAGAAGGTACAGAACACTGTGCACAGGTGCAACGCTAAGGAACAGCCTCTTTCACAGTGAGTCAAATAGCTTTTAGGAATATTGCCCTGTATTTTGTGCCAAAAGATTTTATACTCTTAATGTATCTGCATTACATTTTTAATCCCTTGTGTGGTACATACCACACAGAAATACAATTTAATTTTCATATAGACAAACAACCAGACCTGTAAATGATATTCTAAGATATAGGTTAGCATAACTTCCTTCCTACAACTGTTTTGTCATATTAGACCTCCCAGAGAACGTCCTAAACATTGGCATCTCTCCTTTTTTGGTAGAGTTGCCATCTATGGTGTCTTTAGCACGTCCTGCCATTTCTGAATGTTTAATCTGACGAAGTGCACATGAGTTGATGTCTACAGATCTTTCTTATTCAGAAGTCTTTTTATTCATCTTTTAGAAAGAAGCTCTGTTCTATGTAAAGAAAGGTAGGCTTTTAAAGGGCCCCAATGTATACACACACAAAAGCCAGCAACTGAAACAGGGACCCAACCTGAGAGCCAAGATAAGCAGCCAGCACTCATCATGCCAGCACCTTCTCCTAGACGCAATCTGACAAATATCTAAATGGCCTGACATTTACAAAACCAGTTGGACCCATTCCTCTGACAGAAGCACTCCCCTGGGCTAGAAGATCCATCTGCTAATTAGGTGTTTAACCTCTGGAGGGCACCCAAAGTGACAGACTGCTAAGTCTACTAGTCCTCTGACATGATATCGCCATGTGTACGCCAGCAAAACATTTGACATCCTGTGTAGTTGCTTCCATCAGAAGACATCATTCAAAACAATCCGATTTAAACAGCCACATGATATCAAAGAGAGGTTCAATAGGCCTTTGCAACTTTTTGCATTCAACTAAAAAATCCTCAGTATTATTTCAAAACTCTTCAAATGGACCTAAACACTTTATCAAACAATTAATTGGCTTGCAAAACATTTCTGAGCCGATCTAAAAAGATTATAGATTTAACAGCTATTCAGCATTTACCCTATTCAACAGGTCTTTGTGTTACATTACAATATGCGATACAGGGTTGAGCATTATTTGAAAATGGTTTGCTGACCAAATAAAATGAAGCATTATTGTGCATATTGGGATGGTTTCAATGCATTTTTTATTTGACCATAAAGTTCATTAACTTTGATTTCTCATGACTTGCTGGTATAAGAGTCTGCTAAGACAGATATAGCATCCCTGGTTAAAACTTCAAGGGATAGTTCACCCAAAATTGAAAATTCTGTCATTATTTACTCACCCTCATATCATTCCAAATGACTTTTGCTTCTATGGAACATTTGTGAAGTTTCTCAGTGCTTTTTGTCCATATAATAGAAGTCATTGGGCTGCAATACAGTTTGGTTCTCAACATTCTTCAAAATATCTTCTTTTGTGTTCCAAAGAAATGAATGCAGGTTTCAAACGACATGAGAGTGAGGGAATGATGACAGAATTTTAAAAACATTAGGTGATCCTTTTCAACAGATTCACTGTTTTAATTAATTTTCTGTATACATCAGTTCATACTGCTAATTAAAGTGAATTGATTAAAAAATTAATTTATCAATTTATTCATCAACATCATGTAAAAATGTTGTTGTAGTTTCCAGCTATTTCAGGGCTATTGAGAAATATACATTGAATATTGTGAAAAGGCTTAAAGTGATAGTTATAATCTTTGATGATATAATCTGATGGTAAATGATAATATCTGATGATATAATCTTTTTTTACTATATCATCCAGGCCTACAGTGCACTAGTGAGTTAAAAGCATAACAAGGGTTCAGATTCAGGAAACAGGGATTGGGAACACCTTTATTATACAAAGTTAAAAATACCACAGTCACGAAAGAGCCCTCCCCCATAACAAAACCGGGAGCAGACCGAGAGTCCCTCCTATACTCCTATAAGACATCTTCATGACAGCTTTTCATGCTCCTATGGTGATATTGCCGCAAATGTGCATTTCACTATATGTCATATTTGACCTCTCGAAGCTGCTTTAACTCTATCTCAAGCATTCCCTATCATAGAAGTGCCATGCATGTGCAGTTTTATTAAACCAAAATGGGAAAAAGAACATAAGGTCACGTTGAAAGGATTGTGGTGTTATGATGGACAGTTAATCAATGGATGCCTTACATTACAGAGTGAAATGCAATTTAGCTGATATTAATAAATGTTGTCAGAGAGACGGCAGATTGCAACAAAGGCTCTTTTTAAGTATGACAAGGCGGTCTTATTTCAAACCACGAACGCGATACATCTGTCTGGGTTGAATCTGTAAAAGCTGTCTACTCTGTTTTGGGCCAGTACACACATAAATCAAACTCTCTGAAAGTAAAAACTAACTGACAGATGCATGCATATATTTGGAAATTCTTTTTCACCTAGATAGTTTATATAATATTTTATACTTTTTCCACTATGTTTAGGGATAAAAGGCTCTGTCTTGAAATACATGAAACATGAAAATAGCATTTTTTTTTAACTATTACATATGTTATATAAACTATTATCTAACATAAAATGTATCTAGTATGAAAAGTAGCTAGTTTTAAAAACCAAGAGCCAGATTTACAAACATATACAAAGGGACGCCGGCTTGCACAACACATTAGCTTTGCGATGAAGCAAGTGCTCAGCCCGTGATAGGTGTGGCGGCGAGACGCAGTGTCTCGTTCCCTTCTCGGGGAACAAGGGTTACAGTCGTAACCCGAGATGTTCCCCTTCGAGGGAACTCGCACTGCGTCATGATGACGACACTTTGAGAACGATATACCCACTATGCCACACCGCAATCACACCCACCCTAGTGTGAAGCTGGAACCCAGGCACACTTAGGGCGAGAGCACTCTGGCGCCAGGCATCACAGGGAGTTGCAGACTGTAGAATCTTATGAAGATGTGTGGCGTAATCGCCAAGGCCTGGAGATCCCCCACTCTCCTCAGAGAGGTAAATGCAAGGAGAAAGGCCACCTTCAGGGTCAGTTTCTTTGACCCGGCCAACTCCAGCGGCTCGAAGGGGGCCTCAGCCAGCCCTTCAAGTAACACTGCCAGGTCCCAGGTTGGGACTCTGGAACGAGTCGCAGGCCTCATCCTCCGAGCCCCACGGAGGAACCGTACAACCAGATGGTGCTACCCCAAAGGAAAGAGCTAGGCTGAAAGGAAGAACCCGATATTGGAATGCTTCGCCCCCAAAAGCAAACCTCAGGAACTTCCTGTGACATGGAAGGATGGAGATGTGGAAGTATGCGTCCTTTAGATCTATCGTGACGAACCAGTCCTCGAACTGGATCTGCCTCACGATGGCTGGAAGCATCGGGTTCTCCACCTCGCAGGAAGAAGCCACTTCGCGGGCTTCTCGCGAGCCTGGCAGGCCTCATCGAACACGGCAAGCTGTGAGCGCAATACCCGGAGCGGCCACATAGCTAATGTGTGTCCGTGCCCGAAATGAAACGGGGACACGAAGGCACACATCGTCTGAACTGCTCGCTCACCATAATGCTTGTGCAAACGTAAGACAAACAACACCAAATAAGACTCACAAAAAACAGAGCGCTTAGCTGAAGAGCAAAAGCTAATGTGTTGTGCAAGCTGGCATCCCTTTGTACCTTCCAGGTATGCCGTCATCTACTACGTCATGACGCAACACCAATCAGGATTGAAATAGATTTCATTCATGCTTCAGACGCGCTACGCTGAGGGCGTTCCCCAAAGTGTCGTCATCACGACGCAGTGCGAGTTCCCTCAAAGGGGAACTGTACTAGACTGTTAGGTTAGGGTTAGGTGTTAGGGTTCGGGTTAGTTGAATAAGTTACCATGTAGTTGCAAAGTTACTTATAGTCAGTAGAATGTCTGTTGAGGAACCATCAAAATAAAGTGTTAGCAGATATTAAGCAGACAGTCTACTAATACTCTATTGAGAGTTTGATGACATGTAGTTGCAAAGGTACTTATAGTTTGTACAATGTCTAAAGTGGACCGTCAAAATAAAGTTTCCAATAAAAATATTAACATTTAAAATACAAAAAATATAATATTTAGCTGCAACACAACATTTTGCACTCAACTCTGTTACTGCTTGATTTTCTATTGATAAATAAAATCTAATGAGTCTATTACAAATCTAATTACTAAATCTGTTACAAAATTCTATCATTCCTTACTATTGGGACGTGAAGAAGTACAACAACATTATTTTGACCCTTTATAGCTTCATACAAGAAAATAAATCCAATTTAATTGAACCAATTTTTACACAAATTGTAGTGTTGACAGAATTCATCAGATTCAAGCATTCATCCCTGTTACCTAAGTTCTTGTAAAGAACAAATACGTTTCTGTAATTTATGGTAAAAATACATTTATTAATACATTTAACATCTAGTCCCAAACTAGCTAGCTACTCTACTAAGTAACGATTACTTGCAACCCTATTACCCACTGTCATATATACAGTATATATAGTATGTGGCTAATAGGCTTGTAAGTAATCGCTACTCATAGTTTTTTACACATATGTTTATAAGTGTGAATAAAATATAAATATATATATTTTACACTTGTTTTTTAGTGCTGTCAACCGATTAATCGTGATTAATCGCATCCAAAATAAAAGTTTGTTTACATAATATATGTGTGTGTACTGTGTAATTATTATGTATATATAAATACACACACATGCATGTATATTAGGGGTGTAACGGTACATGTATTCATACCGAACCATTTCGGTACAGGACTTTCGGTACGGTGAACGTGTGTACCGAATGGTACTGAATGCAATCTTTAACACTTAACAGTAGGCTTGTTTTACGCGTGGAAAACATACTTCAATCCGAGTTTCCAACCGAACATCTTAAGTATTATGTCCATTTTATCACGAAATTCAAACTATAAACGCCGTTTTGAAGCTCTTTAATGTGACATGACAGATCACTGTATATGCGCATCAGTTCAAGCGGCAGCACGCGAGTGAACGCGATCATCTCTTCCTAGTCAAAGAATAAACATGAATCAACATCTGAAGGTATGTTGAGGATACATTACAACTTACCGAAACGTATCATATGTCGAGTAATCGCTCAATCAGTGTTTCAGCGGTGGAAAGACGTCAATAAAACAACTTGTAAACAATGTCATGTAGCATTACATTTACCTCAGGCAAGTCACTCAGTGTCCACAGCTGGTTAGTTCACTAGAGAAATGAACTCTTTCGCTAAATATATGCACTATATTAGCCTATATATTCATTATATTCTACTTGACCTGTTAGTGATGTCTTGATTATTTAATGTATGTTTAAATAAATCTGTCATGAAAATGAAAGCCGCTGTGTATAAAGGATTATATTTCAACAACGAATTGGAGTAAAAACATAATTTTATAATTAGATTTAGAAGTTAATGTAAAAACTGTTTACATGTTTGCATACAATGTGTGATTTGAGTGTTGGTTACTATATCTAAAAATAAACAGCAACTGAATTTAGGCTAATAGTTTGGGCTCTGTTGTTAACCTTTAATATTATAGTAATGTGCAAGTAAAGGCTCCCTATATAGTTTACAGCATTATCTTTAAGAAACTTCTAGTTATAATTTAATTCATTTAAGGACAGACACAATTTGTTAAACCACTGAATAATAAAAATAAATACAAAGCAATTTTATATTTAGTTTTCTCTCCCCTGCTGTACCGAACCGTCAGTTTAGTGTACTGTTACACCCCTAATGTATATATTTAATATAAATTATATAAAAATACAGTATATGCATGCAAATATTTCTTAAATATACACATGTATGTGTGTGTATTCAAATATACATAATAATTATACACAGTACACACACATATATATTATGTAAACACACAGTTTTATATTTTGGATGTGATTAATCACGATTAATCGTTTGACAGTTTTAATTGAACCATTTTTAGTCTAATTATAAATTTTTTTGATTGTTAAAAAAATCATTAATCTCAGGGGTTTAGGCTCTATTTATTTCCCAAATAATAATAACATAAGATTAGCAGTACTGTAAGTGTAAATAAAATCTATATATTTTACACTAGTTTTTTAGTGCTGTCAACCGATTAATCGCGATTAATCGCATCCAAAATAAAAGTTTGTTTACATAATATATGTGTGTGTACTGTGTAATTATTATGTATATATAAATACACACACAAGCATGTATATTAGGGGTGTAACGGTACATGTATTCATACCGAACCGTTTCGGTACAGGACTTCCGGTACGGTGCACATGTGTACCGAATGGTACCGAATGCAATCTTTAACAGTTAACAGTAGGCTTGTTTTACGCGTGCAGAGTACTGCATTAAAAAATCTAACAATTTCCTCTATTTAAAACGGTCAAATTGTGAGATTAATCTAAACTAAATATTGTCACTATCCACTGCATGTTTACAGGCTCTTTTATCATATTTACAGGCACTCTTTTTTTGGTATGATTGAAAGTTATATTTTCTGATATTTACAGGGAGAACTTCTTTCTTATATCACAGCTGGCTAAAAAAGAATACAAAAATGTGATTAAATATATACACAATCCAAAACCAAACGAAAGGCAAATCCTTACCAGGCATTAGGACTGAAATCAGGCACCAGGTCTGAGCTGACAAGCAGCAGGCTCCACGTCCACACTTCTCACTTCAGTCCAGAGGATCCACTGTGTTTCAGGGTTAAAGTCCCAGACTGCAGCTGGCTTCTGGAGGCAAAAGATGTAAGAAAGTAAGAGACAAGCCCCCTCACTGAGCAAGTGCTCAAGCTATTTTCAGATGGAGACATGCACGTCTGCAGGCTGGAAAGTTACTCCACGCCTCTGGGGAAAAGTGACAACATATACAGATCTGTGCTTAAGAAGATATGAGTGGTCAAACATTTTGGCTATGCCAGTGCATACTACTCACCACAATGCGCTAATATGTACAATTTAGGATGACTGTCAGGAAACGTTAAAAAAAGTAATCAAAATCCAAACAATTCTGAGAAAAAAAATCTCTGTAATATATTAACAAGGGCAGCATTACCATTTTTAAGCACACTTTAGTTAAAGTTCACTTTTAGTGATTTTAGGGACTATTTTTGTCTCTGATACTGTTTGCTGATGACAATTCTAATTTATCAGTGTGTCTAAACTAAAGTTTAGAGTGAAGAAAGTTGCCCTGGAGTCATGCTACACTATGAAGACCTTGCCACTCAGTATAATGCGCAACAAATGAACTGTGTAAATTCCTTAAGACGACACCAGGCCCAAAGAGTTTCAATCTTTCACCCCTAAAGAGTTTTTTTTTTTTCTTCTTACTGTTTTGTCCTTAAACATTACAACCCACAACAGGACAAATTTCACACTTGATTGCCCCTGCAAAGACTTTGCAGACTGAGATTCACTTTTATATCTAACAGCAAGAGAGCAACAGCTACACAGAAGGTCTGACACCTTGTGAGCTGCTCCCTCCCGTCGCGAGAGATGCCGTCACCCAGGAGCTCAAGGAATGTGCAGGGACTGAAGGTGTCAGCACAAACCTGAGCCAAAGAAAACCACCCAGAAAAGCTAACATCACTCACATGCTCGTGCCTGAGATGACTTAGGTGTTACATCAACCAAAGCCTTTAAACTATAGCTGAAAGGAAGGTATCAGGTCATGATCCAGGACTTAGCAAACGGTTTACCAAAACTGAATAAGATCAAATTATGACCTATGTTTAAATTTACTGGTGAGAAACAAAGTATAGCTTATTGGCATCTTTAGTTTTTCTTTCAATTCAGAAAAAAACCAACATAGACACTTCAGAATTCATCTATCTTGGACCGCCTGAAAACATCTCTAGCATCCTGCTCACTCATTAGCAACCATGAAAGCCAAATGGTGCTGCACAAACCTAAACTATAACTACTGTTAAATATCATAAATATACATGTATATATCCAGGCCTTTTGTGTTTACATGCATGATTACATGCATTGCAGATATTATAATACAAATGAATACTTAAAGAGAGTACTTTCATGACTGTTTTTAACACACTTAGGTACACTTCTGCACTTTACGTCAAAGTACATTTTAAATCGTTTTAATAATCTTTGTTGTGCTTTCAAAAAGTACACTTGTTGTGATGTGTGCTGACTTACATACTAAAGCACATACAAAATAAATTGATTATGATCTGAACTGTAGTGCGTTATTCAATATTACATTTCATGTAAATATATTTTAAATGTACAAAAACTGCAACATCACCATTACAAATGTATAATTACAAATATATAAAAAGGTTTCAACAGAAATTATATAAAATTTTAGTTTACCATAAATGCTTATATTCGGCAGCACACTTTAACCATATTTCAAAGACAGTACTACAATTATTTATGAAATTCCAAATAAAGATGTCCTTCATAGGTATGTCAAAAAAGCACTCTCAACTAATTGCATCTGATATAAATGTAAACTAAAATAAATTTTTATTAACACAAGTGTCCAAAAACATTACAGTTTGTGCTTACTGTAAGTATATTCTTTTAAAGTATAGCCTATTATTTATATAATAAATAGGCCTTCTCTTTTAGAAATCATAGGGTAACTCAGTGAAAACTTGTTAAATAGTTTAAATAATTAAGTGCTAAGACTTTTGTCATGACCTTTGACACTCACAGCAGCAGCAGGCCTACTCAATCCTAGCTTTGTATTATAGCCATACAGTAAGTAGTAATATTAAAATAGATGTCTTCCAAAAGATAATGGCACAACTTGTGAATTCCATAAATAAAAATAAAAAAATGTCATTCTGGAGGCACAATAACATCATATGCTATTTTCTTTTGGAAAACAAGACTATTATCATGTAGCTCATCTAGTCAATAACATAGTGCCCATTTGTAATGACCTCCTTGACCTTGCACCTGCTCAAGCACATCAGAGCCTGTGACACATTAATGACAGTTGCACAGCAACCATTGAAAAAGGGCTCATTAAAGCTCCAGTGGAGGTACGCGAAAGGCCCTTGGTGCTTTAATCATTAAATACCTGATGTAAATGTAATACCTTGCAACAGACTATGTGCACACCATTTTGTACAGGCGTAGTTTTGTTTTTCTTCAAGACAGTCTACAAGATCTCATATGTGTCTGCTCTCACATGATACATCACGAGTCTGACAGTTTCATAGCCTAGGTGTGTGACAGTGGGAGAATCGAATCTAACCGAAGGTACCTCACGTGCAGCAATATAGGCATTTAAGTTCATATTGTACAAATAAAAATTAAAAAAAAAGATATGTTTTATAGTGCATATTGTGTAATACTCCATCCAACTAGTGCATATACAAATTTTGGAATAGCCTACACACTGCTTAATAAAAATGCTTATAGTGTATACTGTTTTATGCATACGTACAATGCAATAATGCAATGGGTAAAATGTAATGCAAATTGTTCCTGCAGTGCTTTTTGCTTTTTGCACCTACCTCCCATATGTTGTGCAATCCAGCAGACTAAATAAACGCGTTTTAAATTCCCTCGTATATTATTGTCCGGTTAAAGCACACACGTGTGTTTGCCTCAAAAACATGAATTCATTCTCGCGCCAGTCCCTCGCGCAGCTTCTCGGCAACAACAGCGCGAATGGCAGTCGCTTATTATTGTTCTTCTTCTCAATAAGCGCTATGGCTGCCCGGACACAATATTCAGATTTCAGACGCGCTTTCTTGACTCAAGAGATGGAAACGCGGATCAGTGATGAAGCATGCCGACCCCCTTCTCAATGCACTTGTTTTGGGTCGACAGAGATGAAGGGCTCTCATTGGTTTGGAGAAGATCCTGGTAGTCATAGTAACAGCCAACAGAGAGCATGCTTTATCATGGGATGGTAATGAATAGCGCAGTACCCCTCCCTTGTGGTGGATATTTACTGAGGAATGTTTTCCTGGAGATACACTCTATGTAATGATGTTTAGAGGAAGCTTATTGTGGAAACGACAATGGACCTTTCATTAAAGTGACAATGCCTCTAGTATTACAGTTTCTGTTAATGTCGGTGTTTTGACTATTGTGAAAGAAAATGACCCTTATTACTAAGCAAAGCAAACTAAACCATCACTTACTTCTTCCACCAGTGTGCATCCACTCATGTCTGGGACATTTTGCAGTTGAATCGCCAGATTAATGTCCTTGCATATGAAAAAAAGTGATAAGCTAACACTTTAAAGTAAGGTTCCATTTGTTAACTAGTTAACCCCATTAGTTAACATGAACTAACATTCATGCATTTATTAACACATTATTAAAATCAAAAGTTGTATCTGTTGATATTATTTATTGGATCTGAGCTAACTACTGTATTTCATTAATAAAGAATAATTAATAGCCTACTGTAACAAATGAATTGCTTTGTTAATGTTATAGCTAATTCATTAACTACTGTTAGGCTACATAATGAGACCTTATTGTAAAGTATTACCAAAACGTAACTGAGGTGCTGATTGGCAGTAATATATTCATACAAATGAACATAAAAAACTTCAAACTTAGATTTTTAAGTGAAATGCCAATTCATTTATCTTCTAAGACCACTTTGAATGACTTTACTGATGAAGATCAAGTTGAAAACTGCATTGCAAAACTATTTAAAGGATTAGTTCACCCAAAAATGAAATGAAAGTTCTGTGGAAAAATATCGAAACTTTCAAACATACAGTGAAAGTCAATGGAGTCCAAAACAACACTGAATCCTATTAGCTTTCAATGTATGAAAAAAAAAAAAAAAAAGTTCTATCATAAAGGTTTGGAAAGACACAAGGGTAAGTAAATGATGACAGAATTTTCATCTTTGCCTGTTTTTTTAATTATCGGTCTAAAATCACTTCCTTGGTACTGGTCTTTTTTTAATGTAAAATAGGTCAAACAGGTGTGAATGAACGAAAACATCAATAGGAAATAATCTGATACCTCCACTGCCTTCTGTTACTCTGATCGCATTAAGCAGGTCACCCTGCAGACATGCCACATATTTCATCAAGTACCATTTTGGGAGTTTCCTTGTCCCTGCTAGGGTTGCTTGAGCCTGTCAGACATTCGCTCACACATCTAAATTTAACCTGCAAACTGTCAACTACCACTACACTTTGCACTTTGTCACCTTCAAGAGACCAGACAGGGCCTGATAGAAAATCTAAGGGAAGATAATCAGTAATGCTGCATTTCAGATAGCACAATTTTGATTAAATCTATGGATAATTGCTTATACCGCCTGTTGATTAACAGAGCTGTGTATAATTAATCTCACTGATTACTATCAATATGCTGCTTGCTAACCTAAAGTGAAATATCCTAAAGTTTGGACTTCCCTCTCAGTACACTTTATGTACCATTTCACGGTCATTTTAAAGCACAGTAACTGGCTCAATGGCTTTATTCAGCTCTTTAAGGATTGCTGACATTCCACCTGTGTTAATCTTTTTCACATGGAAATGTCTGATTTCTTTTTAGGGTTCATAAGCAGCTGGTGGAGAAATATAGGGCACCTCAAAATTACTTTATTAAAAAAAATACTATATTATATTATATTATTACTTAAAAGCAAATGTATATGCTCTAAAGTACAATAGCGGCAATATTACAAAAATATGTTGCTGCAACGACTGAGTTTTGGATGCGCACAGAACTAATTTACAAAATTACAGAATTATTGTTAAATATGTTGAATGTGATCCACCAATAGCTATTTCAGAGAGGAACTGAGAGCAGAGATAAATGGACATCACATCTATTCCCATTATCCCCTTAGGACAGAAACACAGGATTTTGAGGGAACTCACATTGCCCCCTACTGGTACATGTGTAATAGACATTACAAAACTGATCTGTGTTTTAAAAAGAGCAACACAATTTGTTTTGCTTTTTTATATTGCTCTGCAGTCTCTTTGCACATAATAATGTTTGTATTGAGTTTTTTTATTAAAAATTTATATTTAATATACAGTTTGTGAATAACCAAAATAAAGTTGGATAACGTTTACTTATTTGAGTTGGATAGTGCAGTCAGCGGGTCGTTTTGCAAAAGAAACCTCTTTTCATGTTTGTACAGCATTGTACGGTCTAATCACTTTTTAGTGGTTTATTTTATGATATTGGCCTGCTGACAGTACATTTTTATCTTACGTTGGGGTTTCTCTAAATTGCTAAACTGTCCTTGTGGAAATTTAGTTTTTATCACTTTGCCTCTGTTTTGGGCCTGAGCTGAATCTAATAACCTCACACCTATAAAAACACTATTATGTGTCTGCATTGTAGGCTACAACTTGTCTGTGGATGATTAAAAAATCTATTTAATAACAGCAGTACTATCCAAATTACATAAATTACCTTAGTAGGTCTACACAGCAGCCTAAAGGTGTGGCATAACAATACCTTGTGCCAGTGACAAAGAAACTTTGTCAAATTCCCACAGGATGCATTAGGAATTTCGAATCAAATTTCAGGGCAGTTGTGGCCTAATGGTTAGAGAGTCAGACTGGTAATCTGAAGATTGTGGGTTTGATTCTCAATACCGGTGTTGTGCCAAATTCTGACCCCCTGTCAGATTATTACCCCCCTAGTAATGGTATAGGAGTAGGTTTGGGGTTAGGATTAGGCAATCAG
Source organism: Rhinogobio ventralis (assembly GCA_039654625.1). Classification (NCBI taxonomy): domain Eukaryota; kingdom Metazoa; phylum Chordata; class Actinopteri; order Cypriniformes; family Gobionidae; genus Rhinogobio; species Rhinogobio ventralis. Next base: position 15,919,743 of record CM077198.1, read on the forward strand.
GTAGCGACTTCAACTCCTTGGGCGCCGCATCATGTGTCCATGGTTTGCTGTGTGTGTGTGCTCCTAATGTGTGTGCACTAACTTAGATGAGTTAAATGTAGAGGACAAATTCAGAGTACGGGTTACCATAGTTGGCCTTCAAGTCATCACTTTCACTTCATCTTGTATTTCTTTGTGAATCGTCCTCATGAGGATAACCCTCACAAACATGACACGAATGTTAAAAAACTTATTTTACAAGCTACTGACACCTGCTTATCAGCTGACATATTTAACAAAGCTCTTTCCATTGTTCTAAAGACAGTATAGTGAATAAAGGTTCCTTCATCAGGGTGTAAGAAATTACCCCCTTCCCCCTACCCCTGTTAGCCCTGTGATTGCTGTGGGAGCCCCAAAAGGATAGTTTTACCTGTGGACAGAGTGTCCTCTGTCCACTTTACAGAGGCTTCCATGTTGCTCTCTCTTTGTTGCCCTGCTCACACACCCACTCGGGCTGTAACTGGAATCTGGCCTTACACAATGACTCAAGAGAGGTGAAGGACTAGTCTGGAGCCACAGGCTGGGAAAAGGAGGTCATACCTGCCTACACACCTATACACAATACCTACGAACCCCACCAAGCCCTGGAGTTCAGAGGAAACTAAAACCAGTGAAATCTTCTGTAACGGAATACCGTAGGGTTCTTGGGTTTCACTGACACATTGCTGCTGCACATACCACTGAATTGTAGTTTTTATTAATACTTTTGTTGAGTGTTTGTCTTTTATTCATTTGTTTTTTAATATTTATATTATATCAAGTTAAATGAAAATGAATGAAAATAAGAAATAAGATTACATCATTTTATTGCAGTTAATGTTTATTTTATTTCAAGTAACAAATCTTTTTTTTTTCTTTGCGTTTGTGTGTGTGTGTGTGTGTGTGTGTGTGTGTGTGTGTGTGTGTGTGTGTGGTATAAGGTCTTAGTTACTATAATAACGATGTTAAACATGCATCTCCAGGTATATTGCCTGTTGCTTTTTAGTGAGTGTATTCTACATAGCATTCCTCTCATTAAAAGTATGACAAGTGCTGGTTGAGCGCAGTTAGTACACAGTTATTAGTTGGTTCATATTCACAATAGGACATAACTAATCAGACTGAGAAGCAACCTGATTAATCAGACCCACTTTACTGATTAACCCTATAGCACCCATCCTGAGACCTGAGGGTGGGAAAAATCTGAGATTTTTCTTAACCCTGGAAATAAATAGAAAGTTAAAAAAAAATGTTTAAATACTTACAACAAAGAAAGGTTATGATGTAAAACGAATAAGAAATATGAAACATTCTGGGTCACTATGTGACACTGATTATGTGGATCTATGTAGATCTTGTCTCTGTTGAAGCTCAAGATGCTCTTTTTATCATTTTCAAATTTTGCTGGAGAACATGATTATCAGGTTTACACACTTGTGGAGTCAGAAAAGGGAAAAGACAAAATACTAAGAAACTTTGAAACTCAAAAGAAACTCAACCTTTCACTTTGAAAACGAACAACTTGTAATAAAAAACTGTACTAAATTAGGAGGGAGGAAGAAGTAGATGTTTAAATGTATTTCATTTTATTGTTCTTGTGTTTTATCCATTTCACAGTTTAAATACAAAATGTCCTTTTTCTGTCTTTGGGACAGATCTAAATTCAGATTTTTAACCTGTTAGTTCAACCTGTCCCCTTCTCCATCTTGAGTAAGACTGCTGTTGTTAGCACTCACAGTATTACCAGCACTTGACTTCACACTGACTCCATTTTGTGAGAGGCTCATTTTTTTTTTTTTTTTGTGAAAATGTACTATATAGAAAACTATAATAGTGCAGTGATACTAAAATAACACTGATGTTATTGTTTATTTAGTTATTTGTTTTGGTCTACTTAAATATATCTCTGATCACAACTACAGAATCAGTGTTAAAGATACAGTTACTAATGTATGCGGTCTTCTGACAGTAACTTCCGGGTGACTTTGTTAGCAGCAGGGTCCTGGTACCAGACGTGTGGCCTGGTCTTAGAAGCTAAAAGCTGGCTCAGCTGAGTGTCAGTCCTAGAAATATAAACAAAGGTTGCCTGGCTTTGACCTGGACGTTTAAAAGATGTGTCTTAGTTGCCAGAGTTACTTACTGCATGGATCACCTACTGTTGGAGCAATCATCAAAGACTCAAGTATTGACTACTGTCAATACTTAAGACTTGGGGGGGGGGGAGCATTCGCTGGTGGAAAGCATTCGTTCAAACTACTCAGTTTAATAGATCTTAAAGAGCTATTTTTTTCATAAACTTCTGTTCACTTTTATATATCAATCATTGGTTCCAAAGAAACGAATAACAATGTATCAGAAAGCATAAAATTAAGACTGAAAAAAAGCAGAGGAGGATTCATGATGTAATGATGCCCATGTACTGTATTATGGTGTTTACCCACAATATTTAAAGAATCCATATTAACCAGTGGCAGCTTTGTGTCATTAAACAAACTCTTGTACATATATGTTTGTACATAGTGATTCAAAGCCAGACTTTAAGCACAAGCAGTGCTATAAAATCTGTTACATTGACAAATATTAAAATAACATTATTCCTGTTTTCCCCCATTTAATAAAAATAGAAAAGAGAGAAAAAATAAAAAGCGCACTCACACACATTACCTTTAAATGAAGGCATTCTAGCTTTGCATGGCAGTGGTGTTGGATTGGTGGTGTAGGATCACAAGCTCATCGATAAGCTCATTGGCCTCTGTGTCCTCTGCATGACAGATCATATCATCCCCAGCTGTTATCCAAAACACATATGTAAGTCAGGTCTTGTTTCGCTCCAGGTCCTCTTCCTAAGTGCCTGTTATCCAGTCCAAATCTCCTGCTTGTGCTCTTTTTTCTGCCCCTCTTTGTGATTAACCTTCCACTGCTGATGTGTTCCACAGGATGGAGACCCTCTGAGGTGATGAACCTGCTCTGAAAGGTACTGTATGGGTTTACATAGACCTGAGTTACATCCTCAGTCAGAGCCGCTCCAAGTAAACACACACGCGCACGCGGCTTCCAGCAAAGGAACAAGCGTTCTTTGTGTCTCACGTTTTACAAATACTATAAGCTGCCTGGGCTTAGCATGTAAGTGGACCAATCAGAGCTCAGAGGCTATGGAGGAGGCTGGGTAATAGGCATTAGATCAAAGCAGATGGGAAAGACTGAATATGTGGGGACAGGCTATTAGTGCTGGTGGTGAGCTGCTCAGTGACTACGGGTGGCAGTAATCTATTGTACCCGGCCTTTGCTTCAGACACTTTTGCATTAATATCTGCTCTATTATCTTGCAAGGTTATTTCTGGTGCAGTTTATTTTTGTTTCAAAGACCTGGATGATGAGGCAATTCACACAGTGTTTGGTAGATTTTTTGTTTAACTGAGTTTAAACCTCAGTTAAAATGTTATTTTGGTGGTAAAATATAGTTTTAATTAACATGTTGTTGATTATTACTCATTAATACTTGAATAATATTACTCATTAACAATTAATGGTTACACATTATTTTAAGGTGTTAGTATTACAGTGTAATTATACATTTAAGTACTGTGTAATAATAATTAACTACATGTCTTACTATAGGGTTAGGGTAAGGATGAGGGTTTGGTTTAGGGTTAAATGCATGTAATTATGTATAATTTATAGTTATTACTACAGAAACTACATGTAACGTGTAACAATGACACTGTAAAACAATTAATTAATAATAATTACACTGTAACAAGGACCTTTAAATAAAGTGTAACCCAATATTTAACCCTCAATGTGTGATGTGCCCATATTATGTGTAAAGAAAATTACGATAATGCAGTAAATTATTATAGTAATAAAAAAAATACAGAGCCATATTTTCTCCCCTTTTCCTCTAAAATAGTTTGGAGTCAGTATAAGATTTTTTATGTTTTTGAAAGAAATGTCTAATGCTGACTAAAACTGCTATTTAATCAAAAATACAGTAAAAACATTAATATTGTAAATGCTTTTTTTTACAATTTAAAATGTTTCCTATTGGAATATTATTGTATAATATTTTGTAATGAAATGTAATTGTATTAATGGCAAAGCTGAATTTTCAGCAGCCATTATTCTAGTCAGTGTCACATAAGAAATCATTCTAATATGCTTAAGAAATGTTTATTATTATTATCATTATTATTATTAATAATAATAATAAACAGTTGTGCTGCTTCATATTTTTGTGGAACCTGTGATTAAAAAAATCAGGAATCATTAGAAGAACAGCATTTATTAGAAATAGAAAATTTTTGTAACAATGTAAAAGTCTGTAACTTTAAATGTAGTGCATCCTTGCTAAATAAAATCCAGACCTCAAACTTTTGCACTGTAATGTATGTAATATAGAAGCTTTTTTATTACAGTATTTCTATATTATGTTTATTAATGCACAATACATGGTAAAACTACTTTGAATGCTGAAGTATTCGATCCATTTGAAAGATCTATTGAGTCTGAGTGGACTCTCGAGACATTCCTCCTCTGGCTACTGAAAAGTCTTAACAAAGACGTAAAGCTAGGACTGGTGGCACCTTAAGGGAGGGGACAGTGTGATTGGAGGGTGACCGGGGGGCTTGAATTATGGGTGTATCACTTTCAACATGACCTTTCAGTACCTCTCATCGCTGGCCCTCCCAAGACGACGCCAGCTATTCATCTCTCCACCTCTTAGGATTCACAGCCCCCGACCTGATGACCCTGACCACACAGTATCCTCTTGCACTATTTATACGCACTTTTCATAAATAAACTTGCCACTGAAGCACCATAAGCACGGCTCAGTGTTGACCCTCAAAGGAATTGACGCCATGGATCAGTGAAATAAAACTGCTGTGATTGTTGTTTCTCCACAGAGAAACAAACAACAGTCATAATAGTTTTAATTCACTGATATATTCCCTAACAGCTGATGTTCTGTCCATTTTTATTTTTCTTGTCCCTAAGTTTTCAATTACTATAGCAGAAATATGGAATATCGCCCCTTCTCTCACAAGATACTGGCAGATAGGCTACAGGATTTATACAATACAGTGCATATCTCTATAAATAGGTTTTTATTTGTAAAGACGTCCCATTTTCTCAAAGCCAATTTACACAGAAGCTTAATGAAGCAAATCCCAGGAGGTCCTGCGGCATATTAGCCTACCTAAATAGCCACCTCTTTACTGATTAATAGGCCTTATGAAGTCGTTGAATGTTTCCAAATATTGAAAACATGTTAAAGAAAAAGAAGAAGAAGAAGAAGAGGAGGAGGAGGAGGAAGAAGAAGAACTTGTTATTGTGATGTGAGTAGTGCTTAGAGCAAACCTAAATGTAACTGGCATCTGCTGTTCTATGGCTCCATCTAGTGTTCGACTTGTAAATTGCACGTAGGTGATTCTAGATGTATTTCGAAGTTTATTTTGATGTGTATTGTTTCGATTTTGTTATTAGGCTATAGAAATATATTATTAAATAACTATTGTTAGAATTATTAGTATACTTTTTCTTTCATGTTCTCAGAGTTGGATAGAGCTTAAATTGGTTTTACATTTTGACCTATAATTGGTTAAACAAACATAGTTAAATAATTACAGTATTGATTAGCTTTTGTTGATGAATCGTTCAGAACGAAATAAAGCACTAGAACGGAAAACTGTTGCCAGTTACCTTCTCGGCATTTTCTATTTTTCGTATGACGACTAACTTTCTAATCGTTTGTAATTACTTAACCCTCTATAGAGGGTATGCACGTGACGTCACGGTCAGCTGGAGTGACTGCGGTTACGCGCACTGAGTAGCAAAAAGACTGAGAGGCAGCATTGTTTTTTCAGCGTGAATGCCGCTAAAAACACACTAAACCAGCCCCGGCGCCATGCGGGGAGTGTCGGGGGAGGCTTGGCCATGGACCCCATGGACATCCATGTGCCCCCCTCTGGACCGAGGGAGACGGATTTGATAATAGCGTGTATTTTCTCACTCAGACCACTGCTGTATGCTGCTTCTGCTACTGATTGCTTTTAGAGGGCAAAGTACACTGCTGGTCTAGGAACTGTAATCCTCTGTAAGAATTCGTAATAATACCATATCATTAGCGAAAAGGAGTGGGCAAAAGATCCAGTGCGTATCTGTATTTGCGCTCATCAAATGATTACATTTCCAATGTGTTTTCGCTTCGGTGAGTAATGTAGCCAATCACAGACATGTTTGTTAATTTCTACAACGCAATTGGCCAATCACAGGTGTTGAAGTTAGAATCCATTCCACTCACCGCTCGAGTTTTGTCCAGTGCTGAGTTCTGCGGTGCGCTAATCCTCTCTAAGTGTAGACATTATCAGATCCGTATAATAAGTTTTTCAACGGCTCTGGACATTTTAAATAAATAAAATAATAATTAACAGGCCTATAATATATTCAGAATTTTAATAAAACTTGTTTTCCATTCTTGACAAGCGGCCACATGCTTCGACACATAGACCTATCCGCATACATGCGAGATTCACTCGAAGTTGTGATGGCTAAATATTTATGTATGGAAATCAGACTCATACAAATGTCAGGAAAACACGATTACTGGCTGCATGTCATTATCCATGGATTACTGGATCTTTGGTAAGTTATAGAACACTATATCCATCCCGAACTTTAGCTTAAACTGACAACCGTTTGTTTTACTCGCGTTTTCCCCTTTTAACTCCAGACATGCAGCGGCTCTTCTGCCACTCTGCCACGTGTTCCGGCGGGAAATTGACGTCGATGCATAGCCTACTCTCACATGAATATATTTATTACATGAAAGAGCTTCAATCATAAAAATCAATACTGATTTTACCACAATGGAAAATGGTAAAAAAAAAAAAAAAAGTTTTTCTTTAAAATTATGATTTTGTACACACATGCACATTTATTTTAGAAACTGATAGATTTATATACTTTGAACTCATGCAAACGAAAAATAAGTACTAACTCGTCTTCAAAACCCATCCTCACTCTCATGGATGAGCTAACTCTGCACTCTTCCTATTGCCCTTTCCATAAAATATTGCTGTATTAATTTTGTAAATTTTTTTATTTATACATACACACTTACTACAAAAAAACACTTCAAATAAATTAACATAAAAACATAAAAAATTAAATAAAATTAAATAACTGCAATTATATTATGTATGCTATTATGTATACATAAAAAATCCCAAATGGGATCACTGCGGGACAGCATTGCCATATGAAAACATTGATATGTACTCAATTTACAGTAAAACTATGTTAGACAAAGTTAATTTGTAAATAAAAATATCTAATTTCGGCTACATTCCAAAGATGCTGCAAAAAAAAAAAAAATCCCCCTCGAGAAGAGATGTTTAGAAATGAGGTTAATAGAGCAATTTCTGGAGCACTTCAACAGGTGTCTTCAGTGTGAGGGTGACAGGGGGAAAGAGAGTTTTGGAGTGACGTTCAAATGTCATTTTACTTAAAAACAGTAGCCTAGGGGAATCCGTTGAGGGGTAGGCTACTCAAGTCTTAGGGTGCGTCTCAATCAGCTCCCTAGTTCAGTAATCAGGGCACTACACAGGTCCTGATCAGTGCTGATTGAGATGCACCCTTAATCAGCCTCCACAAAATTCGAACTGTTGTTGTCAAATAAGACAGTCCCGTTCGGTGAGTGACAGCTTGTCACCTGCCTTGTCTGTAGCCTACGTGAAGCGCAGCTCTCGTCAGCGCGGTGAAGCTGTCAGTCACACTTATTAATGCAGGTGACCGTAGAGCGCATTGAGCCAAGCGGCGGCTCTACCGGACCGAAGTACCAGCATGGCTTTCCGGACAGAATTTATCTCTGTGGTTTCGACAAGTCGCCGCTAGACCCAGAGCGAACACTTCAATGGAAGAGGACAAGAAGAGCTCAGGACAATATGAGTCCGGTCCGAGAGAGTGATGACAGCTTCAAGTAAGCGCCTTCATGTCAAACATTCATTCAAGTTTTAGAACAATAACTCGTATATTAGTTGAGAATAATATTTAGAATTCCCTTGTTATTCAAGTTTAGGTATCTTGGCGTCTGTTTAAGGAGAAAGTAAGGCTATGTTTAGCTACACATAGCTAGGCTACTTGAGGGGCAACGCTGTCATTTAGTGCTGTTTAGCTATAGGCTAATGAATTAAAACTTAGAATACAGTCAAGACTGTGTTCTTTCATAGCAAGACCTTCAATATTTAATTGAATTGTGCTCACTTGATAACTAATTAATACAAGACTAATGTCACAGAATCAGGGTATAGTCTTTCCTCTGGCACGAGCATATCTAATTGCTCAATCTACACCAGCATTTAGTTACGACTGAAATCCTTCAGTAGAGCTGATCTTTGAAAACCGATGGAGGCAAATGTGTTAGCTTTCCTTTATTGCACTTTTATAAAGAAGGCTAATGCCTTTTAGACACTGTGGCCTGGTTTCACAGACAAGGCTTAGATTAAGCCAGAATTAGGCCTTAGTTTAAGACATTATAAACGTGCCTTAGAAAAAAAACATTACATTACTCTTGAGAAAAAACAATGCCACTAACATATTTTAAGGTAGTTGCTTTCAGTTAAAACAGCTTAAACATGCATTAGTCTGGAACTATAGGTTTAAAGGGATAGTTTACTTGCCCTCAAGCCATCCTAGGTGTATATGACATTCATCTTTCAAACGAATACAATCAGAGTTATATTAAAAATGTCCTGGCTAATCTAACCCCAATCTAATCATGGGGTAAATTTTATTTTTGGGTGAACTATCCCTTTAAGCCTTGTCTATGAAACTGGGGGTGTGTCTTCTGAATAAAAGTGAAATTGAATTATTGGAGAATTGTTGTGCATAAGAAGTTTATTTACTTACAGCACGTACATTTATTTATTTATTTCTTTGTTTAAAATATTATGAACAATATTATACAGTTTATTTATTGTTTGTTTGTTTAGTTTGATCAGTGCAGCTCTTGGGATGCCAATATCCCTTGACTTTTTTATATCATAAATGCAAGTGACAACTGGTGGTCTAGTTTTACTAAATTAATGAAAATTCCTGAACATCAAAAATCAAAATCAGTTCAAAATGTTGTTGTGCAATATTTTTTGAGCAACACTTTTTTTTCTCCACAGTAATGTTATTTCCAAAGTAAATAAAAATAAATAAACATTAAGAACCAAATGCACATAGCCTACACTCAGCATAAATATTTATATTTTATATTCTATTTTGCAAGATAATTGTATTAAACAGATTTGACAAGTGAGGTTCTGGAATGGTGTAAAATTTGACAGGCTTGTACTGACTGAAATCACTGTCCCGTTGCACTTGCTGCTAAAAGGCAAACAAGAGAAAGAATCCATGTCAGTCAGCTGAGGCTTTCTGCTGCCATGCTGGTCATGCATGTTTCATTAAGCCCTGGCGGGCAACCTGCTGAAATTATTTGCTGTTTGCTCTGTGAAAGAAACCTGAGCCGCTACTGATGCTGGGCTTCCTTGTTGACCCCTGCCAACCGTTGAAGTCCTCACCCGCTGCTAATTAGTTTTCCCCTTTCTCTGTGCTACTTCTTCTGTAGCTGTGGTGTCAGTTTGTACTCCTGTATGCACAGAGTGCTCCTGTTGTCTTCTTTATCTATTAACATTTAAGAGAAATATCAAGTAGTTGACATAAAATGCTTTTTGGAAATTGATGTCCTATGTTGAATCCATGCTTTGCAAATTTTTGCATAAATACGGCATTATTGCAATATAGGTTTGCAACTTTCATGACCTCATAATACACAAGTTAAATAGTGATATTTTTACTGTATGGTAATATTTGATCCTTATTAATACTGATCTTTCTCTTTAAAATTTTAAATGTGCAGTGTGTAGTATTTATGAGGATCTATTGACAGAAATGCAATATATTTATACATAACTATGTTTTCAGTGGTGTATAAAGACCTTACATAATGAACCGTTATGTCTTTATTACCATTTTTATCTCCATACACCACAGGTCCCCTTACAATGAAGTCACCATTTTGTGCCGTCATGTTTCTACAGTAGCCCTAAACGGACAAACTGCTCTATAGAGCGCTAGCTACTCCCTGCTGTCTCAGACGATGACATCTTTGTCCTGTGTTGGCCACTATTAGCCTAGAAATCTAGACGCACCCTAGCGGCAGCAAATGCAATTTTGATGTGGGTCAACTTCATCTTGATGTGGGTCTGGCTTGTCAGGCTAGGCCACTGTAGCTTCGAAAGGGAGGGGTTGAGTGGTTGCAATTCGCAACCTCACGGCTAGATGCCGCTAAAATGTACACAGTGCACCTTTAACCTGAAATTAAAATAAATAAATAAACTACGTTATACAGCACACACAAATGAAAGTGTTTACAAAAGTCCTTTTTAATCAACAAGAACAATAAGAAGAAATTAGAATAACACAACTACACATTAACATAAACAGCGGAGAACACTGAACTGAGAAAGCCAAGGGCTTATAAATACATTGAGTATTCAAGGGAAAACCGAACAGGTGTGGAACTAATTACATGACAAAAGATGAACAAACTAGAACTAAGGCAAAATGGAGACAGTGGCTATGTTTACATGCAACCAAATAATCCATTCGTAATTGTCACTAATCGTTACCTTAATCGTAACCTTAATTGTAACCTTAATCGTTGCGATTGAGGTTGATCCGAATTAAATTTTGATCAGATTGAAAGGGGTGGTTTATTTCCTTTCTAATCCGATCGAGAGAACATGTAAACACTTGATTGGATTGAAAACCGAAACTAAAAGGACTGCGAATGTGCAATGATGTAGAAATGGAACAAGCTGTTCTTCCTGTTGAATAAAGTGTCATATAAATGACTGTCCCGTCATTCTAAAATTCTCCTTTCACTCAGCGTCTGTGAAGTGGAGCAGGACAACATCCCACCAGTCCTTGTTTCAGATTCTCATCCACAGACAACTGGTTTTGGGCATGGGGAGGGGCATTTTACTGCGTGATAAATATAAGCAGCATGGCAAAACGGTTCATATGCTCATTGTCTCCAAATTATAACCAGAAATGGATAAATATTAAGTCTGCCCTTTAAAACAAACAAAGAACCAATGTGGTAGTTGTTATGTGCAAACAGCGGGTAACTTTGCATATTTGTGCAGTGCGCACAAAAAATCAATTCTGATTTGAAGCTTGTGACATAAAAACGCGCACATCGATCCGACTACTTTGTTTAGCATTCATGTAAACGCTATCGGACACTATTTCATTATATCATCAATCAGAATGAATTCAGTCCGATTGAAACAAAAGTTGTGCATGTAAACATAGCCAATGAAAACCAAACCAAGCAAGGCATGCACGTAACAGTTATACATACAATATAGTGCTGCAGGGATGACATATTTTTGTAGGCTAAAACCCGTAGTCAACACACCAGTAATACCCCACTCGTAGTTTTTTTTTTAGATTTTACGTGTCTTGAAAAAGGCGGTTGCTAAATGGGACTACAGATGTTGTCGAGGACATTAAACCAGAGATTGTCTTATTAGGGAGATGAGAGGGTCTGTATCTCATACCATTAGAGAAAGCGTAACGGCTAACTTGGATCACATGAGGCACCTCAGCCTATTGTGTAATGGCAGTGATGTCAGTGCCTGCTGTTCAAAGTTTTATGACAGTCAGTTACAGTTTACGTTACACACAGTTTCTTGTGGATTATTAGCGTGTTGGTCTTGTGAATAAATGTTCTATATTTGGTGTTATATCACTAGTAAAGGTACAATTGGACTGCATTGTTTGTGGAATGTGCTTTACTGCGGAAAAAAGAGTGTGAATATCTCAAAGTAAACTTACTAAAAACTTAATTGTAATTTAATACATATTTAATTCATTAAAAATTATATGTATTTTTTTTTTACCATCATTCATTAAAAAGCGTTATATCATCATCATTAGGCACACAGCAGGGTGCATAAAACTACATTTAAGAGTACATTAAAAACTTAATTTTAATTGAATACATATTTAATTAATTAAAAATTATGTTTTTTTTTACCATCATTTATTAACAAGCATTATATCATCATCATTAGGCACAGCAGTCATATATCATTACAATAAAAGATTAACCTGGCAACAATTTTTTATTTTCATTAAACAACATACAATATAACACAATATTTATAATTAAATGATTCATTTTCTCTTTATTCATTAAAATGCATAATATCAGTGTCATATGCATACATTCAGTTATAATAGTCATTTACAATTCATTTATTTTAACTGGTAAAACCTGAAAGCCAAAGAAAGAAAACATCTGTATTTTTTACTTTATTAAGACAATATACAATATTACTCAATATTACTAATAAATAATATGGTAATGCCAAAAATGAGTCCTACATGTCGCGACATTCCCTTCTCTGCCATCTCTTATAAAATAACCTTTTTATCATAGTGTATTTATTCAGTGTAGTGAAGCCTTTCTCCATTGACATCCATTAAAAAAAAAAAACGGCCTCTGGTCTCCTTTCCTGCGTACCGACACAGCTGCAGCTTTAGCATAGCCGTTACGCTTTTTTGACAAAAGGTTGCAGGCTTGCCTTCTAGTGGCTTTGCATTAAACATCGTCACACACCCAACAGGTGAACTCATCTGTGCTCTAATCTGCTTTCACAGCCTCCTTGTGTTCTATTCTAAATCACAATTTCAGGATTTTTTTTTCTTTAACAATGACTGAAAGAGTTGTCAGAAGCTTAGTGGTGGTGACGTTGAAGTTCCCTTTCAGTCAGTACACTACGAGTTACGTCAGTTACTGACGGAATGGGGGTTTCGCTTAGAAGCCAATCGCCTTTGAGCTCTACAAAACGAGCCAATGGCATGAAAATGCCATGGGTCTGCAGAATTTGCATGCCGCAACCCCGCCCCACGGCGTGGGTATAAAGGGCGTTGCGTGGCAATCTCGCATTATGTTTCTGCTTCAGAGCCGAGTTTACTGCCTGAGCGCTTTCCTCTTCAAGACGAGTTTCTCTCCAGAGTGTTGGTGTTACGGCACGTTCCAGCGAGTTCCGCATTTCCTGTCTGATCTGTGCAGTGATCGAGCACAGCGTGCGCGTTCTCCCTGGGTGCTTCGGCATTCTGCAGAGTTTTCACTCCTCTCTAAAAGAGCTGCACGTGGCACGTCTTTTTAAAGATGGCTCGCCCGTGCTCCGTTTCTGGGTGCGGTCGACTGGTACCTCCGTTCGATGGTCATGATCGCTGTTTGGCGTGCTTGGGCCTCGTGCACGCTGAACGCGCGTTCATGGATGAGTCATGTTCTCACTGCGGGAACATGACCATCTCAGTGTTGCGATCGAGACTCCATGATCTCCGTAATGGGGGGAGAGTCCCCTCTACCACACCCCAATCTACTTCCTCCACTGGAGGGGGTACTTTGGCTGGTGGTCAGGGTGATCTGAGGGTTACGGTGTGGAACAACCCGATGAATCCTCCTCGGGCCACACCCCCCTCCTGCACACTGCAACCCGTGGTGTTGCCTGATGAGGGCGCCGGGGCTTCCCGTTCGGGGCCCTGCGTTTCATTTGGCGCACCCGCGGAGGATGCTATGTCGATCGCCGCATCACAAGGTGGGCTGGACTCCTCCGGAGATGACGATTCGGCTGTGTTGCCTCCTTCGGGAGTTCCAGCATTGCCCGAGTCCGATCCGGAACTCACAGCCATGCTTGCCCGGGCGGCCGAGACGATTGGGCTTGTGTGGAACCCTCCGCCATGTCCCGAGCGTTCCCGGCTAGATGATTGGTATCTGGGGGCGGCCCGTGCCGAAGGCGCCCGTCAGCCCCCAGTGCCCTTCTTCCCGGAAGTGCATGAAGAGGTGTCGATATCGTGGAAGTCTCCCTTGACTTTTCGCGATCGCTCGGCAACCACTTCCGCCTTCACTGCCCTCGATGGCGGCGCGGTGAAAGGGTACACTGGGGTTCCCCCTGTTGAGCGCTCTGTTGCGATGCAACTGTGTCCACAGAGTGCTGCGACATGGTGCGGTGACCCAAAGCACCCGTCCAAAGCCTGTAGATTCACGTCCACGTTGACGGCGAAGACCTACAGAGCTGCGGGCCAGGCCGCGTCCGCCCTGCATGCCATGGCCACCCTACAGGTCTATCAGGCCAAGGTGCTCAGGGACATGCACGAGGGCAATGCTGACCCTGCATTAATGCAAGCGTTGCGGACGGCCACCGACCTCGCTCTACGGGCGACGAAGGTGACCGCTCGCTCTCTCGGTCAGGTGATGTCCACTTCGGTGGTCCAGGAGCGACATCTATGGCTCAACCTGGTTGATGTGGGAGAATCTGAGCGAACACGTTTCCTCAATTCTCCCATTTCCCAGGCTGGGCTATTCGGCGGGGCGGTCCAGGACTTCGCCCAACAGTTCTCGACTGCTCAGAAGCAGACTGAGGCAATTAAACACATTCTGCCCCGGCGGCCAGCTGCTGCCTCCACCCAGCCGCCGGCCCAGAAGCCTCAGTCTGCTCCCCGCCGAGGCCGCCCCCCAGCGACTCCCACCCCTCCTGCCCGGCCCCAGCAGCAGCCTTCATCCGGGCCGAGGCGTGGAGGACGTCGCAGAAAGGCGGCCCCGCCCGTCCCAGCCCCCCAGCCTGCCAAACGGCAGTCTAAGCAGCGGTCCTGAGACGGGCGGCTCGGAGGTGGCTTCGGTTCTTTCCCAGGAGATGGTAGCAGGACCACTCCTTCCCCCGGTGGAGGGCCGGGGGAGAATCTTTTGTTTTCCCAAGAAAGAACTGATTTTCTCACCTCCGAGCCTCAAGAGGGCGCGGCCGACAGTCGCAGAAAGGCGGCCCCGCCCGTCCCAGCCCCCCAGCCTGCCAAACGGCAGTCTAAGCAGCGGTCCTGAGACGGGCGGCTCGGAGGTGGCTTCGGTTCTTTCCCAGGAGATGGTAGCAGGACCACTCCTTCCCCCGGTGGAGGGCCGGGGGAGAATCTTTTGTTTTCCCAAGAAAGAACTGATTTTCTCACCTCCGAGCCTCAAGAGGGCGCGGCTGGCAGTGCGCGACGCCCCATGGCCTCGCCGCTCTCGGCCCCCTCTGTCGCCAGCCCCCTGGCAGACGAGACCCCCGTGGAACGCTGGTCCTTCCCTGGCGCGGAATTCGACCCCGCCCACACCCCGGGACGCTCCCATGCCTCCCTTGTCTGGGCCGGTCATTCCGCCTCGCTGCCCCATCGGGGGTACGCCGGTGGTTCGCATGACCCCGCTGGTTCAGTTCTTGGGAGCCTGGCTAGCGCTTCCCAACCTGTCCAGTTGGCTCGCTCGCACCATCCGGTTCGGCTATGCGATTCAGTTCGCTCGGTCTCCTCCCCGCTTTCGGGGAGTCCGCTACACCGTGGTGGGTGGCAATGCCCCTGTCATGCGTGCGGAGGTCGACACCCTACTGGTGAAGGGTGCGATCGAGATCGTCCCTCCAGCCGAGATGAAGTCCGGCTTCTACAGCCCTTACTTCATTGTACCCAAGAAAACCGGTGGGTTACGGCCAATCCTGGACCTGCGCGTCTTGAACCGAACCCTGCACAGGCTTCCATTCAAGATGTTGACAGCCAAACGCATTTTCGAGTGCGTTCGTCCCTCGGATTGGTTTGCAGCGATCGACCTGAAGGACGCGTACTTTCATGTCTCCATTCTTCCTCGACACAGACCGTTTCTACGGTTTGCCTTCGAGGGGCAGGCATATCAGTACACGGTTCTCCCCTTCGGGCTAGCCCTGTCCCCTCGCGTCTTTACGAAGATTGTCGAGGCAGCCCTTGTGCCGCTCAGGCAACACGGGGTTCGCATCCTGAACTATCTCGACGACTGGCTGATTCTAGGCCACTCTCGGGATCAGGTCTGCGAACACAGGGATCTGGTGCTTCAGCACCTCGCCCGTCTGGGCCTTCGGGTCAACTGGGAAAAGAGCAAACTCTCCCCAGCGCAGAGGATCTCTTTTCTTGGTATGGAAATCGACTCGGTCGCCATGTTCGCGCAGCTTACGAGCGAGCGCGCGCAGTCTCTGCTGACTTGTCTTCGCCAGTTCGAGGGCAAGAGTGCGGTTCCACTGAAACTTTTTCAGAGGCTCCTGGGGCATATGGCGTCAGCAGCCGCGGTGACCCCGCTTGGTCTGCTCCATATGAGACCGCTTCAGCACTGGCTCTGCGATCGAGTCCCGAGATGGGCATGGCAACACGGCACCCTCCAGGTCCCAGTGACCCGAGCCTGCCGTCAGACCTTCACCCCGTGGTCGAACCTCAGCTTTCTACGGGCAGGTGTTCCCCTAGAACGAGTTTCCAGGCATGTTGTTGTCACAACAGATGCCTCTTCCACGGGCTGGGGCGCCATGTGCAAGGGACATGCTGCCGCGGGCTCCTGGATAGGACCCCAGCGCCTATGGCATGTCAATTGCCTCGAGTTGCTGGCCGTACGTCTTGCCCTGCACCGCTTTCGAGCCCTGCTCAAGGACAAACACGTTCTGGTCCGTTCAGACAGCACGGCGACAGTAGCGTACATCAACCGACAAGGTGGTCTACGCTCCCGCCGGATGTCGCAACTCGCCCGCCATCTCCTCCTATGGAGTCAGAAGCATCTGAGGTCGCTTCGTGCCGTTCACATCCCGGGAGACCTGAACTGCGCAGCCGACGAGCTGTCGCGGTTCCAGCCGCTCCCGGGGGAATGGAGACTCCATCCCCACACGGTTCAGCTGATTTGGGAGCAGTTTGGCGACGCACAGATAGATCTGTTTGCCTCCCGCGACTCTTCCCATTGCCGCTGGTACTATTCCCTGACCGAGGGGACCCTCGGCACGGATGCACTAGCGCACAGCTGGCCGCGGGGCCCACGCAAATATGCGTTTCCCCCAGTGAGCCTTCTCGCACAGGTTCTGTGCAAGATCAGGGAGGACAGGGAGCAGGTCCTTTTGGTTGCCCCATATTGGCCCGGCCGGACCTGGTTCTCAGAACTTGTACTCCTTGCGACAGCACCTCCCTGGTCGATCCCTCTGAGACAGGACCTCCTGTCTCAGAGACGGGGCACCATATGGCACCCGCGTCCCGACCTGTGGAACCTCCACGTGTGGAACCTGGACGGGACGCGGCAGGTTTGAGTACCCTGCCACCTCAGGTGGCGGCTACCATCACTTCCGCTAGAGCCCTGTCTACCAGACAGGCCTATGCGTTGAAGTGGAACCTCTTCGTCACCTGGTGCTCCTCTCGGCGAGAGGACCCCAGAAGATGCTCGATCGGGTCCGTGCTCTCCTTCCTCCAGGAAGGGTTGGAGCGAAGGCTGTCTCCCTCCACCCTGAAGGTCTATGTGGCTGCTATTTCAGCTCATCATGACCTGGTGGATTCTAAAACGGTTGGACAGCATGACCTGGTCAGTAGGTTCCTCAGAGGTGCGAGGAGGTTGAATCCTCCTCGCCCACCTCAGGTACCCTCTTGGGACCTAGCAGTGGTCTTACCTGCCCTGCAAAAGGCTCCCTTTGAGCCATTGCAGTCAGTCGAGCTGAAGTTCCTTTCATTGAAAGTGGCGCTCCTGACTGCTTTGGCCTCCATCAAGAGGGTAGGGGACCTGCAGGCATTTTCGGTTGACGAAGCGTGCCTGGAATTCGGGCCGGCCAATTCTCACGTCATCCTGAGACCCCGGCCTGGATACGTGCCCAAGGTTCCCACCACTCCCTTCAGGGACCAGGTGGTGAACCTGCAAGCGCTGCCCTTGGAGGAGGCAGACCCAGCCTTGGCACTGCTCTGTCCAGTACGCGCCCTTCGCGCTTACGTAGACCGGACGCAGTGTTTCAGGACCTCAGACCAGCTCTTTGTCTGTTACGGAGGGCAGCAGAAAGGGAAGGCTCTCTCCAAGCAGAGGTTGTCCCACTGGATAGTGGACGCCATTGTCCTGGCATATCAAGTCCAGGGCATGCCATGCCCCCTCGGGGTAAGAGCACACTCCACCAGGAGTGTTGCCTCCTCTTGGGCTCTAGCGCATGGCGCCTCGCTAACAGACGTTTGTAGAGCTGCAGGCTGGGCGACACCCAACACATTCGCAAGATTTTATAATCTCCGAGTGGAGCCTGTATCCTCTCGTGTACTCGCCCCTACTGGCCAGTAACCGGACAGGCTCAGGTGTCTTCGCTTGCTGCGCCATTCCACTCCGCGGACCTATTCCTCTCAGGTGAGCTTCCCCAGTAAGCCCTGAGCTCCTCCAGCACTGTCGATGTCGTCACCAGAGCGAGTGCCCTTTTCAGGCCACCCCTCGTGTTCGGCTAGGTGCCTCCGTGTGCATGGTTCCCCCGCTGGGTAACCCCCACATGTGTATTTCCACGGTAAGTCTCTTGTAGCTCGTGTCTTCCCTTGGCTAGACACCTTGCCACGCCTGGGGTTGAAATATTCCACCTTCGGCTGGATACCCCAGAGTGTTCCCTATGCAGCTCCTTCGGGTCATAGGTGTATTCTTCAAGTCCCCCCCTTTGGGTTGGCATTGTGTTGCATTCTCCACGTGGGATATGCTTCCCAGTGTACCTTGGTAGCGTTGAGCCTAGCCCCTCGTTCGTGCCACACTCACGGCAGGGAGCCCGGGTCAGCGCAGGACGCTGGAAGACAGCCGTCATGGTGAGATTGTATTGGGACCCCCATTCCGTCAGTAACTGACGTAACTCGTAGTGTACTGACTGAAAGGGAACGTCCCTCCAGCCGAGATGAAGTCCGGCTTCTACAGCCCTTACTTCATTGTACCCAAGAAAACCGGTGGGTTACGGCCAATCCTGGACCTGCGCGTCCAGGATTGGCCGGAAGGGAACGGAGACGTTACGTCCCCCTGCCTTGACCGCTGTACCGCTGGAACTGGCCGGGCGCTCATGCCTCGGCTCTTCAGCAGGTAAACATAATGCGAGATTGCCACGCAACGCCCTTTATACCCACGCCGTGGGGCGGGGTTGCGGCATGCAAATTCCGCAGACCCATGGCATTTTCATGCCATTGGCTCGTTTTGTAGAGCTCAAAGGCGATTGGCTTCTAAGCGAAACCCCCATTCCGTCAGTAACTGACGTAACGTCTCCGTTCCCTTCCTTCAGGGAACGAGGGTTACATACGTAACCGAGACGTTTCTTATATAGTTCATTATAGCCTAAGGTTAGCGTTTTATTTCTGTCGATTGTACAAAATTCATAAAGGTTTTGTTAATTTGTGAAAATTATCTTGAAGGACAAAACATGTAAGTATCATAAACTTCTGTTGATCACAGAGCTTATTTTTTGAATAATTCAAAAGCCTATATGGAAAAACAAAGTTTTTGTTGAGGGAACCAGTGTGACGCTTGTGTGATGGGTTGGCCTACAAAAATAAGTCATCACTGCAGACAAAAAAGCCTTCCTTTCAGTGGGAGGAGCTTATTCAGCATCCGTATTATCATTTCACTTACACACACACACTATTGCTGAATCGCCCCCTATACCCTCAAATGGGCCTTATTTGAGAGGACAGCCATTTGTAGTGGTGTCCGAAACCATAGTGGACGTTATTGAGTGCACTCATTCAATCCCACATTGCACCGCAATAACGCGTGTAGAATTGATGTACACACAACGGCTGTCCGAATTCACTCACTCATTTTCATCACTCCTTCAGGTGAACTATAGTAGTGGACTAAAGCTTGGTACATACTCCACAAGAACAAAGAAATTTGTTTGTTTTCTCGAGGTAGCAAGAACAAGAACAAAGTTCGTTCTGGCCAGGACATTCCATACTTCACGAGAAAAGCAGGTGCCGAACATGTTCTGTTTCTCCGCATTAAACCAGCCACTTAAAATTTCTATAGTTCTATAGTCTATAGTTCTCGGACACCCACAAGAAAAAAGTTCTGCTCAGATGATGTGTCGAGAACAAGTTGCGAGAACTCCCAAACCAGGACGTCATTTTGTTCTCGCAGCCCTGGGAGCGAGAACTTTTTTCTCTGTTCTTGCGGAGTATGTAGCAGCCTTAACCTAGGGAATAGTGATTGAGGGTTTAGGGGGCGATTTCGGATTCAGCCTATATTACCAAATGACTCCAAATCATTGAATTCAGGTTCCAATCACTTCCATTGCCACAGGTGTAAAAAATCAAGCACCTAGGCATGCAGACTTCTACAAACATTTGAAAAAGAATGGGTCTCTCTCAGGAGCTCAATGAATTCAAGAGTGAGTCATAAATTCCCATAAACACACTCCTAAACCTTGTGGAAAGCCTTCCCAGAAGAGTTGAAGCTGTTACAGCTGCAAAGGGTGGGCCAACTCCATATTAAACCCTACAGATTAAGAATTGTCATTAAAGTCATTAAGTTCATGTGCATGTAAAGGCAGGTGTCCCAAAACTTTTGGTAATATAGTGTTTATATACCACTACCAGTCAAAAGTTCTGTTTGAATATATTTTAAAATGTAATTTATTCCTGTGATGCAAAGCTGAATTTTCAGCATCACTACTCCAGTCTTCAGTGTCACATGATCCTTCAGAAATCATTCTAATATGATGATTTGCTGCTCAAGAAACATTTATGATTATTATCAATGTTGAAAACAGTTGTGTAAAACATTTTTTGGTTCTTTGATGAATAGAAAGTTCAAAAGAACAGTATTGATCTGAAATAGAAAGATTTTGTAACATTGTACTACCGTTCAAAAGTTTTGGGTCGGTAAGATATATATTATTTTTTGGGAAAGAACTTAAAGAACTGAATACATTTATTCAGCAAGGATGCATTAAATTGATCAAGTGACAGTATAGACATTTATAATGTTGCAAAAGCTTTATATTTCAGATAAATGCAGTTCTTCTGAACTTTCTAAAGAAAAGTTCAAAAGCAGCAAATCGGCATATTAGATGATTTCTGAAGGATCATGTGACACTCAAGACTGGAGTAATGATGCTGAAAATTCAGCTTTGAATCACAGGAATAAATTTCATTTTAAAATATATTCAAATAGAAAAAAGTTATTTTAAATTGTAAAAAATATATCACAATAATACTGTTTTTGCTGTATTTTGGATCAAATAAATGCAGGCTTGATGAGCAGAAGAATATTCTGCTGGATATTCTTAAAAAATATCAATTGTATATGTCTTATTCATAGAAACATTTTCTATCTAGGGGTTTCTAGACAATGATTATACTCCAAGATGGAAAAAAGTCCTTTGGGATGGATGGTAAGGTGTGTACACCTGTGAGTCATCCAGGGGAGGGTGGAGACATTCATGTGCCTGTGCTGTGCCACTGTAGCGTGTCTAAACCCTCCCTTGATGGAGCTGAAGGAACAGATCAGAGACACCTCTGCCCTGGGCGTGAGGAAGAGAAGGACATTCATGTTGACCTGCAGGAAAATTAAGTCACAGAGTTCTGATGGCTGATCTGAAAGTCTGAATGTTGCTGTCTGTTCTTTAAGCTATTTGGCTGGGTACCACTGATAGGAGTAATTTACCCATGCACAGTGCACTGGGCTTTGGGTGGGCCACATCTTTGGCCACCCTACCTCCTGTGCTCTCTAACTACAGCTACAGGGCAGCGTGCCATGCTGGACTCATTGTAACTGGGTAAGTTATTTGTGAAGTTATAGCATTTTTGAAGGGATTTTTGAAGGAACAATCACAACTCGTCATAACGTTATGCATTATTGGAATTTTGATAATGTTTGATAATGTTACATTAACAAGGTCACTGTACTAAGTATGCAAGTTATAACTATCCCATTACAGTTATCATTTATGTGACATATTGCTGTCATTTAGTTTTAATAATCTTTTTAAACAAATTTTTTGTGGGTTACAGTTATAACCAACATTTATTTTATTCACAGAGGTCTCGATAAACACTGATACTGAATGGTGACGCTTAACGAATTATATAAAACAATGTAAAATAAGCACAAAAAAACTTTGTTTCAAATACATGAATGGCTTTTCTGTTCTCTATTTCACTGTATAACATTTACAGATAAAGCTTCTTGTTGTCATAGTAATAAATGTGACACTCCAGCATGCCTGTATATTGTACTTTGATCTTGTAATGTTTAAATTATTCATGACATAATTGTCTGATAGATTAGAGGCAGTTTGAGACAAAGAGTGAAAGCTTGAAGGCGACAGCATCATGTGACCCTCTTATACCTGCAGGTGGATATGCTTTTCATAACAAAAGCTCTTTTAGCTCTTTGCCTTGATTAATTCATTTTAAATAGTCCCGCTGAAAGACTAATTTTATGTAGTCTCTAAAATAATATGAGGTTATAATAGCTGCATACATAATAATTATAAAACAATTAGCAGAATCCATTTAAAAATAGTTTTAGATTAAGTTTAGCATGTTAATCAAAGGATGCTTATTGTGCTTTCAGTTCATAAATGCCTGAATGTATCACTGCAGCATGCGTTCTGTACAAGGCATAAATGGACCCGTTTTCATTAACTAGATGGACCCATTTTTATTCTTATTCCCATATCATGCATTAGGAAAAAGCTGCTCAACGAACCTAGCAAAAGCATTAACGCAGTGCCTGCCCCGTTCACAAGAAGTGTCAACAGGGTCTCAAACACTGGCCTCAGGTAATACAATCATTATTTTCATTTCAGAATATTCAGAACTTATTTTAAGGTTTTATTTCTAATATTAATGACATTTTAAAGTAGAGTCATTAGAGTAATGCATCATTACTTTATTGGTAGTATCTCGTCATGTGATCAGTCATCTGCCAGTGGCACTACCCCTGTGAGTCACCTCCCCTCCCGCTCTGGCAGCCCAGGCACTGGCCCCGGGCTCTCCACAGAGCACAGCTCCATCTGCTCCTGGAGATATGATGTAATGAATGCTGATTATTTATAATGATTGTTTTTGAAAATATACATCTATGACAGTATGTTTATGGTTATTTTTTTTATTATAATTTAATATATAGTGATAATTTATTTGATTTTCATTCCATTTTAATTGTACTTAAATTCAAATTCTTACCAGATTCATGTATCCTGTTTGCTACCTCTGTTGAATTTTCAGTTAAAGGGGTCATGAATTGAGAAATCAACTTTTCATTCAGCCTTTGATATATAAAAGTTCATCGTGATATAAGAATATCCTGTAAGTTTCGGAGCTGAAAACCTCCTTGTTAGTCAAAGAAAAGCTTTTATTGACACCAGGCCCAGCAAACACTCAAACTCAGAATATGCCACACCTTGACGTCATCGTGTGGTGAAACGCCGCCTCAACAGAAGAATAAGTACGCCTGATTCTGTAGACCCGCCTACCAACTCGTGGAGCTATTCGGATTGCGCTAGCGAGCAATAAACATGCCAATGATCGTAAGATATTGCGCTGTGCCTGGTTGTGGAAGAACACAGTCACTGCAAAAGCTTCCTTCGGATTCTAATATTAGGAATGAGTGGTTGAACTTTATTTTTAATGAATATCCAGCTCACGTGAGGAAGACATTGCTCCTTCATTTGTTCCTTCAAATTTTCCTTCATTTCACCACGGATTCGTTTGTAAACAAGAGACTGGATTTGCAGACAGGATGAGATTACATGAATGAATGAAGCAACACACTTATGTGAGTAAAAATTTTTTTTTTTATATGTGATAGTATTGCATTGTTACAGATCGTTTGATATCTATTGATTATGTGTACGTGTCTAACGGAACATAACTTAGCACGCTGTCACAGGCTGGAGAATCCTTTATTTGTTGTTGGTTCATTGTGTGATCAGACTCGGACATGTATGGGCCAGGGCTCGCAAAGCCCAACATCCCGGGGCTAACTTATGTGTTTTCCAGACCTAAACGTAAGCTCGTCGGCAGGCCGGTGAATCTTAAATAGTGAAATAACATTCCTTTCTTAATGTGCGTTGCTCACTCTCTTGACTTGATATTTGAAGGAAAAATACTATCGCGGAAGTTTTGATCATGCTTTGATTTGTCTGACTCTGCAAGTAATAAAAAATAAACATTCCAATTAATTGCGGTTGGATGAGAGATAAATCATTGTGTTTGTTTGATAAAGACATATGTGGGCGAATCATCATTCCGGTTGTCGTTTTCCCACACGCTTTCAAAACAATCCCTCACGTGTGGGAGCCGGATCTCATTATAATATGCAAATCTTATCCAATCATAGCAGTGGGCGTTTACTTCCAAGTCTTCAGTGCGGCACGCCCATAGAAACCGAGCGTTCCATGAGAGAGGCTCAAAACCAGGGTAGAAAATAGCCTATTACTTATTCATTATGATGTTTTTGAATGTAAAAACCATGCAAACATCGTAAGTTGACCTCAGACAACAGTATAACAAATTTTAAAAGCCAGTTCATGACCCCTTTAATTTCTGAATAGAATCAACACTGCAATTTATTATTATTAAAATGTACCAGGTAATAGACACTTGAAAAATAAGAGACATCTGCAACAGGGCATTTTTCTGTTTATCAATTTAAAGTCTCAAAGTTTCCTGTTTTTAGTCCATGTGTCTAACTATTATTTTTGCAAATGCATCACTAGCTGAAAGCACCATCTCCTCAGCTGTGTGATTCTCTGTTCATTGAATGTGTTAGTGTTTGGTTTGGCTTGCATGCAGGAGTTTGAGCGGGCGAATACTCAGCGTGTGCATCAGCTCTTTAACTCTGTAGATGAGCTGCTGTATGAGGGGAGAGTAAGCAGCCGCTCAGAGTCCCTGCAGGAGGAGTGTGAGGAGTGGAACAGACACACCCCCCATCTCAGGTACAGCTCTTTTGAGCAAAGAGAGAAAGTTATTTTTTTAAAGTTCAATAAATTAAATGAAAGAAAACACTTTCTATTAAATTATATTCATCATATAATCCTGAAAATAATGTATTTCAGTTTCCACAACAAAAAAAATATTAAGCACTTCATTTAAGTATGTGGTGACAAATGACTTTATGTCTTTATGGGTGATTGATTCACTGAATTATTCATTCAACTGATTTATTAAAAAACACTGATTCATTCAGGAAGGAATCAAGTGGTGTTTTTATGGATGAGTCAGTGAATCATTCACTCAACTGAGTCATTCAGGGTAAAAAGCAGCACCGCTGGTGCTGTAGCTTTGTTTGGAATTGTTTGTTTGTTGAGTAAAAACAACTGTAACTAGCAATATTATTTCTAAAATGTAAATTACTCAATATTAATGTTTTGTTTTTCGAAATGCTGTATATAAGCACTATCACACTAGCTCCTGAACGGTTTTGTATTAGAAAAATCACGCCTTAAGGGGGGGGTCGGTCTAATGCTATTTCATGAATTCTGACTTATCTACAGTGTTAAAGAGTTGGATTCTTATGCTAAACATGACCAAAATTTCAAAAAACGAGTTGGACGTATGACAGAGTATTTCTGTGCCAAATACAGTCCTTCAGGATTCAAACAAGTTTCGTAGTTTGGCCCTGTATGACGTTTACAGTTTATTAGCACCCCCGAAAAGGCACAAGGTCTGTATATGTTTGTTTACTGTTAGTTGTATGAGTGTTTTTGTATAATTTGCTGTGTATGTTAATGATAATGCAACGTAGAGAGAGAGTTTCTGAATGATATGTTAATGTGTTCTTCTTATGCTTTGTTTGTTCAGCTCTTACAGTGATTTTTTTTAGAGTGAAAAAGGACGCAATAAACTTCATAAACCATCAGTTAAGTTTGGCCATCAATCGGAGGGGGTCCGCTACATTCTGTGTCCAAAAACAACTTGGGATAAGGTTTTCACACTGACAGCTCTTATTGTAAGAGAGTTAGCTACTTCGTTTGTTTGTCCGAGTTAGCAACAGTAACTAAGGGTGGCGGGGCTTACCGATGGGTCAATTGGCCGACGTTCCTCTTAACAGAATGAAAAACAATACATTTATTCAATGGATTATAGCTATAATGCCTCGAAAGCACGAACGAGCACTCACTTTACAATCACGGTTAAGCTGTCACTCATCTCAGTTCGCGATCTCACAGCATTCCATCAAAATCTGTAAAGTTGTCTACACTGTATAATGAATCTCTTACTTACATCGTGTTTTTGTTAATGAGAGAATTAACGAGAGCGAGCAGAACTCAGCACTGAATAAAAACAAAGCCGTTTTGAGCGGTGAGTGGATTCTAACTTAAACACCTCCATTGCATTCCAGAGATCAAGAAGCATGTCTATGATTGGCTACATTTCTCACCGCTGCAAAACACGCTGTAAATAGGAACATTTCACGTTCTCATTATCGCAAATTCGTCAATAAGATCCAGATCTCCAGATCTGTTTTGCCAATAATATTATATAGTCTATTCAGGGTGCTTATATTTAAATTTGACTTTGTGATGTTTTTTCCCCATGTTATAATTATTTTATCAAAAAATTGTTTGTGATTAAACATTAATTGGCGGACCCCGCTGCAGACCCGTTGAAGACCCATGCACTAGTACATTTAACTTAGAAATTAAAGGTGCACTGTGTTAGTCTTAGCGGCATCTAGCGGTGAGGTTGCACATAGAGAAGCTACGGTGGCTGACACAGGACAAAGATGTAATCGTCTGAGACAGCAGAGAGTAGCTAGTGCTCTATAGAGCAGTTTGTCCGTTTAGGGCTACTGTAGAAACATGACGGCACAAAATGGTGATTTCACTGTAAGGGGACCCGTGGTGTATGGAGATAGAAATGGCTCATTCTAAGGTCATAAAAACATAACGGTACATTATGTAAGGTCTTTAATATATACCACTGAAAAAATTTACAATTTTTTTTTTATTATTGGTTTTAAAGAATTACAACTACAGTCAGTGGGGTACATTGAATAAGCAAAAATAAGAAAAATAGTTAAATAAAAAACAGTGACAAAATAAAATAAAAATGTTTACAAATGGAAACACATTTTACAGCTTTCAATTTTTTTTAAACATAACTTATTTAGGTATTGTTGAACTTCTGATTTTAAAATGAACATTTACATTTATGAATACTAAATTTAGCTAAAGAAGCATATTTATTAAGTAATATTCCTTATGATAAGATTTGTCATAGGAGAAAAAAAAACAAATCAAACATTTTTAAAGCACAGTTGAAAGCTGGGCATGATGTGAGCCTTAAAAAAATAACAGAAATCTAGCCAAAAACAAACTGAATAATAAACAGAGCAATTCCAATAGGGTCCTCACACCATCGGTGCTCGGGCCCTAATGAGGACAACTCCAAAATAAATGATAAAATGTTTCAACATGTAAACCACAAAATGTACAAAATATATCAATATTACAATTAACTCTGTTTACAAGATAATAATTACAAGGGCATCTTACTCCATGTGCATATCCTCCTGGTTCTGATATTCACACAGCTAGCCAGATCACGTGACAGGTTCAAACTAACACTACACATTGTTCACCTATAGGTGTCGCCAAATTATTGTGCTACTCAAATACAATTTCCAAATGAACATTCATAATACATTACACAACATTTATAATAAACAATTTATAATAAACACCTTTCCAGAAAGTAAATAACTGAAATGTTTAGAAAGAAAATACACCTTTATCTGTGACAGTACACACACAATGCTGTCTCCAAACCAGCTCCTCCTCATTGAAGCTTGTTTCCTCCACAGAATAAAAATAAAATGCTAATTGTGACTTTTATCTCACAATTTGGACCTTTTACCCTCACAATTCAAATTTTATGCGATATAAACTCGCAATTGCGAATTTGCGAGTTATAAAGTCAGAATTGCTTGTTTATATCAAACAAACTTTGATACTAATGTGACATTTACAAATTAGTAAAGTTTTAGTAAAGTCACGTGTGATATTGCTTTATTCAGTCCACTTTAAATTCAACAAATTCAGGAAATTATTATCTCAAATCTGAATAACGCTCAACCCTGCTAACTGATACTGTCTCGTTGTGTTGCATCCTTGAACACAGAATTTTAGGAAACCAGTTGGAGCCTCCCAAACAGGAGGGTGTTCAGTACATCTGCAGACGTGAGTCCAGTGCCAGAACATCCTCCTTCTCCACACCCACCTGCCTGGACAAGAGGGAAGACCATAGCGAGTAAGCCTCTCAATAAAATAAAATAACAAAAATACATGAGTTAGATTTAATGTTTAATTGTTTAGTTGTTCCGGTTTAAGGATAACAGCTCCCAGAAGGGATAATTTTATGGTTTCAACTATTTTAAAAGATTTTTCTCATTAGAATGAATGAAATTGTCATTTAAATGAGGATCTATTTAATAGTTATGCTACACTGTTAATGAGTGGTTGACAAGTCTGATTGTCCACTTGAGTCTCCACTCTGGGCATGAGCAGTGATGGAGGTCTGTCTGACTGAGGGCCAGTGCAGATGGTTTCAAACAACCTGTAAAACTTCTCTGGGAACAATAGAAACCTCAGCTATTCGTTTTCAAGAAACTATATTTGATTACTTTCAGTCTGTTTCATGGCTTTTTTGTATGAAATGCTTTGACATCAAGCCAGATGTCATTACTTCAATAAATTAATTTAAAGAAAATAATTGGATCCACTACTGATCAAAAGTTTGCAGCCAGTAAGATTGTTTTAAAGAAATTAATATTTTTATTCAACTAGGACACATTAAATTGATTTAAAGTGACAGAAGGTTTCTTTTTCAAATAAATGCTGTTTGTTTGAACATTCTATTAATCAAAGAATCTTAAAAAAAGTTTCATGGTTTCCACAAAAATATTAAGCAGCACAACTAATATAAGATCGATAATTATTAAGAAATATTTAAGAACCAAATCAGCATTTGCTTTGCAATCACAGGAATAATTGCAAAAAGTGAAACTTTGCAATGATAGGAATACATTAATTAAAAAAAAAACATATCTAAAAACGGTTATTTTAAAATTCATATTACTCCTTTACTATATTTTGATCAAATAAATGCAGCCTTGAGGAGCATAAGAGACTTCATACAATAAATTTTTTTTAAAAGTCTCCAAACTTTTGAATAATATATATATATATATATATATATATATATATATATATATATATATATATATATATATATATATATATATATATATATATATGCAGGTGCTGGTCATATAATTAGAATATCATCAAAAAGTTGATTTATTTCACCAATTCCATTCAAAAAGTGAAACTTGTTTATTATATTCATTCCTTACACACAGACTGATATATTTCAAATGTTTATTTCTTTTAATTTTGATGATTATAACTGACAACTAAGGAAAATCCCAAATTCAGTATCTCAGAAAATTAGAATATTGTGAAAAGGTTCAATATTGAAGACACCTGGTGCCACAATCTAATCAGCTAATTAACTCAAAACAGCTGCAAAGGCCTTTAAATGGTCTCTCAGTCTAGTTCTGTAGGCTACACAATCATGGGGAAGACTGCTGACTTGACAGTTGTCCAAAAGACGACCATTGACACCTTGCACAAGGAGGGCAAGACACAAAAGGTCATTGCAAAAGAGGCTGGCTGTTCACAGAGCTCTGTGTCCAAGCACATTAATAGAGAGGCGAAGGGAAGGAAAAGATGTGGTAGAAAAAAGTGTACAAGCAATAGGGATAACCGCACCCTGGAGAGGATTGTGAAACAAAACCCATTCAAAAATGTGGGGGAGATTCACAAAGAGTGGACTGCAGCTGGAGTCAGTGCTTCAAGAACCACTACGCACAGACGTATGCAAGACATTGGTTTCAGCTGTCGCATTCCTTGTGTCAAGCCACTCTTGAACAACAGACAGCGTCAGAAGCGTCTCGCCTGGGCTAAAGACAAAAAGGACTGGACTGCTGCTGAGTGGTCCAAAGTTAAGTTCTCTGATGAAAGTAAATTTTGCATTTCCTTTGGAAATCAGGGTCCCAGAGTCTGGAGGAAGAGAGGAGAGGCACACAGTCCACGTTGCTTGAGGTCCAGTGTAAAGTTTCCACAGTCAGTGATGGTTTGGGGTGCCATGTCATCTGCTGGTGTTGGTCCACTGTGTTTACTGAGGTCCAAGGTCAACGCAGCCGTATACCAGGAAGTTTTAGAGCACTTCATGCTTCCTGCTGCTGACAAACTTTATGGAGATGCAGATTTCATTTTCCAACAGGACTTGGCACCTGCACACAGTGCCAAAGCAACCAGTACCTGGTTTAAGGACCATGGTATCCCTGTTCTTAATTGGCCAGCAAACTCGCCTGACCTTAACCCCATAGAAAATCTTGTGTATTATATTGTGAAGAGGAAGATGCGATATACCAGACTGCATTGTGCCAAGTGTAAAGTTTGGTGGAGGGGGGATTATCCAGGGGGCTTGGGCTTGGGCTTGGACCCTTAGTTCCAGTGAAAGGAACTCTTAATGCTTCAGCATACCAAGACATTTTGGAAAATTTCATGCTCCCAACTTTGTGGGAACAGTTTGGGGATGACCCCTTCCTGTTCCAACATGACTGCACACCAGTGCACAAAGCAAGGTCCATAAAGACATGGATGAGCGAGTTTGGTGTGGAGGAACTTGACTGGCCTGTGTAGAGTCCTGACCTCAACTGCGAGCCAGGCCTTCTCCTCCAACATCAGTGTCTGACCTCACAAATTCGCTTCTAGAAGAATGGTCAAAATTTCCCATAAACACACTCCTAAACCTTGTAGAAATCCATCCCAGAAGAATTGAAGCTGTTATAGCTGCAAAGGGTGGGCCAACTCCATATTAAACCCTACGGATTAAGAATGGGAAGTTAATGTGCATGTAAAGGCAGGCGTCCCAAAACTTTTGGCAATATAGTGTATGCATACATCTAATTTTCTTCAACAATTTCTTGGCGTTATGCAATTATCACAGTATTTTGTTTATCGCTGGAGTTACTCCTGAACTTTTAAAGGTCAATCTTATCTTACAAAAAAATGTTTGGGGTCCTTTATCTCTTGATTAATGAGTTCACTCTATTGATTGGTTTCTGGGTTTAGCTCTTTCTTTTTGCTTGACTGCACTTATCTATTGTTTTGAAAAATGCACTGAAGCCTATCATACATTATACATTTGATATAACACATAAAACCAACCCTTAAGGATGAGGCCTCTCACCTGATTAAAAATATGCAATATGTTCTGAAGACACTGCACTAAACATGTCCACCGGCAATGCATTTATCAGTCTGGCCTGGCTGTGGCAAGAATTTGCTTCCTCCCTCATTTTTCTCTCTCTTTCTCCCTGCAGGCTGTATGTAGCAGGTCGCAGTCTGGCCCTGGGCCTTTGGTGTGAGCAGTCTGTCCAGAGCCCCAGCTCTCCTCTCTTCGAACAGTCACTCTACCTCACTGAGGAAGAGGAGGTGTATGAAGCAGAGGGCAGCATAGAGGAGTTTTTGGCTTATGATGGAAAAGAAATGTACGTCACAAGTTGTCTTTTACTGCCTAATCTGCCTAAGACCATTTTTCGAAGATTCATACTTCATGTATACTATCATACCCCTCTATTATAATGAAACAGAAGAGATTTTTTTTTTGCTTCTGCCTAATTAGCAAACCATAATTGTAGGGAAGACTGGGGCAAGTTGTCACACTTTTTTACTCCAGTGAATATTCCTCAGTGTTGGTTTATTTTTGAAAGTGCATATTCTTGCTTGAATTCTTACTATTGAACATTTGCCTCAAAATATGATCATATTAAAATTTTAGTTTGAACTGTGTTGAAAACAACAAACACAATTTGAGCAAATTTTTTTGACTGATTTACAATAGACATCGCAAAATCTAGCCCCAGCCTACCTTACACTAATTTGATTTCCATTGAATCAAAAATACTTTTTTTCTGCATTTCAATAGGTATTCAATAACTAGTCATCTTAATTCTACAAATGCTATACAGCCTTGTTACATCATGTTATCTGCAGTTTTATTCACCATTAATAAACTGTTAATAGTGTGCACCCATTTTAAGGCATCCTGTCGGAAGGGAATAATTTATTGTAGCTCTTGTGTAATTCTTTTGACTGTAGGGAGGATGAGGAGGTGGATCAGAGGAAATCTTCATCCGTGGCCCCTAGGGGTGGAGTCCCACCAGTATCTCCTCACGCATGCATCCATGATGCAGTTGCAGATGAGATGTTTGATGACGTATGGAGGGAGGTGGTGGGTCTTCTGGAGGAGCTCTTACATAAGTACTGGGAGAAACAGCTCCTGGGTGTGTCTGAATTACTAAAAAGTTTAATAAAATTAGCCAACAGTGCATGTGTGATCGATAGATCTTGGGTGGGTGAAGAATTAATGCATAAAGACCCCCTGGAAACGAAAGTAGAGTTTTGTGACATTTAGTCCATGTATGTAACCTACTGTTCAAAGGTTTGGGGTCCGTAAGATTTTTAAAATATTTTTGAAAGAAGTGTCTTATGCTTACCAAGGCTGCATTTATCTGATCAAAAATACAGTAATATAGTGAAATATTATTGCAATTAAAAAATATATTAATATTAAAATATATAAATATATTAATGTATTTTAAAATGTAATTTATTTCTGTGATGGCAAAGCTGAATTTTCAGCCTCATTACTCCAGTCTTCAGTGTCACATGATCCTTCAAAAATCATTCTATGCTGATTTGATGCTCAAGAAACATTTCTTCTTATTATTACAATGTTGAAAACAGTTGTGCTGGTTAATATATTTGTGGAAATCATGATATGGTAAATATGGAAAAAAAAAAAAAAATATATATATATATATAATATTCAACATAATATTCAAAATCTCAATAATGTAGGATCCTTACTGCATCAGCAAAATGAACAAATTACTATTTGGAGTAATAAAATGAAATTCAGTTGCTAATTTGCCGATTTCCCCCAATTCCTAATGTTCTTTTGGCATCAGATGGAGCAACACAGAGGAGAACATTAGAGAGCTCCAGTCAAGGGCCTTCACCTCAGATCCCTGTTAAAGGACCTCACCTTCTGTTGTCCAGAGGTTCTAGTAGCAGAACCACATTCCTGTCAACATGCAGCAGTAATGTACAGGTGACAACCTACGAGAAACATGCACTTTGCTGTAAAGTTGAGATTCTGTTCATGTTATGAATTTGCCATTTCTTTTATCAGGACTCAAGTGCCTACAAGATTAATTTAAATGGTGTTATGACAATCCAAGCAAAGCCACTGCAACAGAGACATCAGGGATTTAGTGATAGAGCCCTGTAAGTCTTTTGGAGTTTGAAAAGTTCATATCTAACCCTACAAAAACTAAACAAAACAGTTTTTCTATTGCTATTTCTAAATAACTGTTGCCATTTAATAAGGAACAGAATTAAGAAGTATATTAACTAAAGATAAATCAACATGAAAACAAATTAAGATCTACAACTTGATCTGTCTTGGCTTCTCCTAGATATGACCCAGATGATGCACCAAGTGTGTTGATGTGTGAGAAGACCCAGGCTCTGAGAGGGTCCAGCATACTCATACAGAAACCCACAGCCCAGCGCAGACTCCCCAGACTAAGTGGCAGGGTTCGGATGTACCACAACCTCATGGGAAACGGAAGCCAACTCTTACGAGGAACTAGACTGTAAGCTCAGCATACATTATTAAAGGAGTTTTAAGGGATAGTTCATCCAAAAATGTTCATCCAATTCTGTTATCATTTACTCACCCTCATGTTCCAAAGCTTTATAACTTTGTTTCTTCTGTGGAATATAAACAGAGAGCTTTAAAAGAGCACCACAGCAGTATCATAAAAGTAGTTTTTGAATTAAGTGAAATAATTTGAAAAGTTGAAAAGTTTTTCACACTTTTCACAATTTTCACACTCTGAAAATTTGAAAAGTTGGCTTGAAACAGAAGTTGTGATAGTCTTTTCTTCTCTGTTGTGACATGTATCTGAGTGAAACGTTTTCTTGAACAAGAAAAATGTACAGCAGGACTTGATTTTGCCTATCAGGAATTGATTGGATTGTTGGATCTTTGTGGTTTGCTATTGGTGCGATCTCATGTTGAGTGACATTGAATCAGTTCATACAGTTCACCAAATTGTCTGAATGATTTGTTAACAAATCCAATGTTCATAATTAAAAACTACCATATGGTTTTAGAACACTTGGAATATAGTGCACAAGACATATGGGCTGCTTTTATGGTCATTTTAAGGTGCTTGTGTAGCATCCTTTTTGAAGCTTGAAAGCCCCGGTTGCCATTTATTGCAATTACATGGAGCAAAATATCTTTTGTGTTTCTCTGAGAATTTTTTTTGGGTGAACTATACCTTTGCATGCACCGATTTATATCCTCACAAGTTTTACGTAAAGAATGTGATATGAGAGGTTCTGCTGTAGCAACAACTTTATGCATGATGCAACTCTTTCAGAATATTTGGCTGCAGATATTCAATGCAAAGTCTATTGGGGTTGCGTTATAACAGGCTGAGACCTTCTTTTAAAATGCAGACTCTTTTTAAAAGTGCTTGTTAAATTGGTCCCTCAAGCTGCATTGAACCTTATTAATTGTAACACTTTTAACCTTGTCATCACTTGGAAAAATCATAGAAGTAGCCTTGAGCTCCTGCAGGGGTATCAGGCATGAGTAAGCATGCA
This sequence comes from Rhinogobio ventralis, assembly GCA_039654625.1. NCBI lineage: Eukaryota > Metazoa > Chordata > Actinopteri > Cypriniformes > Gobionidae > Rhinogobio > Rhinogobio ventralis. The sequence continues at coordinate 15,954,377 of CM077198.1, forward strand.
GATTGCTAATTAGAGTAAGTATGTTTTCTTGGGTTTGTTTCTCACAGATCCACTGTGAATGAAAGCCTGCCGTCTCCTCCAGTGAGTGCTGTTCAAAATCACAGGCTTCCTCAGATACACTCTGAGTCTCCAGAGCAAGAATACTATGCACCTATTTCCAGGCTTGTGCAGGTAACAAGCCACACCAGTGTCACTGTTGCCTGCAGACTATTGATCTGCCTTATCTGAAAAGATTCATGCAAGTACCACTTCCTTTGATTTTTTTTTAACTGAGCCAGCCTGCAATGGCAATTTATAGTTAATTTATTTGCTAGAAAAGAACATATGGATATTTCACATACATACATTACCATTCAAATGTTTGGAGTCAGAAAAATGTATACATGTATTCAGCAAGGACTCATGAAATTGATCAAAAGTGACAGTAAAGACCTTTATCAAGTTTCAAATTTGTTCCATTTGTAATAAATGATGTTCATTAAAAAAATCCTGACAAAAAGTGTGAGGACTTTGATCTCTGTAAACAGAGATAGCAGAAGTTTTGTTTTTTTTAAATGGGTGAAAGGGGCATATTGCCTCCATAGTATAGTTGACATGACATTAGAAACAGTAAACATGGTTGCCCTTTGCTCTTTTATAGAAAGTTCAAACTATTTTAAACTAATATCTACATTTTAATTAAGTGACATGACGTGAAGGCCGGCAACTCATACTCAGAATTTGTCCTCTGCATTTAACCCATCCAAGTTAGTGCACACATAGTAGGAGCAGTGAGTAGTGAACACACACACACTGCTAACCGTGGACACACACACCCGGAGCAGTGGGCAGCTATTTGCTATTTTTTATTTTATTTTTTATAATTGGAAGAGATATGAAGAAATATGGCAAATGATCTGTGTATTTAAAGATGTTTGGCTATTTCAGAGTCAAAACTGTGATCTTTCTCTATATCTTCTAGCTTAGAGGGAGGATCCTAAGAGGTGGAGCTACCAGTGTCATGCACGCAGTAAACAATCTCCCACCGTTGAGAGAGCCCAACCTGATGCTGGAGTCTCTGTCTCGGCCCAATACTACTCATACATTCAGAGTAATTCCCTACAATTATGATCATAGTACAGTATTTGCACTGGGGGAAAAAATTGGTGTAGGATTTACTTTGAAACAATTTTTACCTAAATTTTAAGCTGCAGTCCGTAAGTTTTACGTCTTTGTCGGCATCTCTGTTTGAACCCTGAAATTGCAGTTATTTGCGGAATTATCCTCTTTACGTGGGTTGTGCATCGGCACGGCTCCTCAGTGCGGAGGAATCTATAATGTTTTGAGGTGTATTTGTGGATTGTCTATCAACACACCAGTTGTCAACGATGATTGTCATTGTCACACATCAACACACTTGGTGCATTATCTGGGTCATATATAGGAGAAGCCAAGACAGATCAAGTTGTAGAACTTTCTGGATTACAAGCCACCATCAAAATGACAAGTTTAATTACATTTCAGCTGCTGTAAGAATAGGCCACAAACGATCCACCACCTGCAGCATTCACATACGCGATATAGCCTAGTAGCCCAGACTTCTTTATGTATACAGACGTGATGTAATGACGCAAAGACGAATGGTGGAAGCTCATATTTCCCACAAAAAGATACCAGTACTACTCAATTTATTACACATTATTAAGCTACGGTAAGGAGATCGTTTTGAACACTGGCTGGTTATATTCTTGCTCAAAAATTTATTTTGGATCATTTTTTACCAAAAAAAGTTACAGACTGCAGCTTTAAATGGCTAGTAAATTTCAAATACAAATAATCACTGCAAGAAACGCATTGAATTAAATATGACATTTTGAAGTGGAATGGCTGAAATAGTATTAAGCCCAGTAAAACTTTTACAAATTTCAAAAGTATAGTGCAGCTGAAAAAATGCATACATTGCAGATGACAACGCATACATTGAACAAAAGTATGTGTCAGTCTTGACAGCGTACATTTGCTGTCAGGAGTAGTTATTGTGGTATCAGATGTTAGGCAGTTATACTGTAGCTATAGGTAACCAGCAGTTTAATGTGAAACAAAACCAAATACCAAATACTGCATTTCTATACAACCTTGTAGAAACATGACAACACATCCTACAAGAAGTGATATAGATACTTTCCTGGTTCAGACAATGCTGTGGTAACAGTGCTTGAAATATGAGGTAAATACGGCAGAGTCTATTGTTAGATGTAACTTATGCCATGTTTTTGTTCTGCAGTCCGACACCCCTATGAAAAGGTCCTTCACACCTATGGATTTTGCCTGTAACATGAGGACAAGTCGAGGGCTTGTCAAAGGTGCGTCACTTTTACAAAATAGGTGGCTGATTAGGCCAGTGGCATGAAGAACAACACAAGCACACTGTGACTTTGCTCTCTACCATTTTACTTCTTAAAAATAAGTAATTTAAGAAAAACAATATGACAATGAAAGCTTTTTCCTCTATGCTTCTTAGGTGAGAGCACACCTATGGGTGTGACAGGCTTCAGTATGGGTATCACCAGCTCTACAGCTAGTGGGTTCTTGGAGTGTGCCACACCTAGCAGGAGGCGTCTGCCCTGTGCTGATGGGGAAGGAGGGAACATGCCCCTGCTCGGCTCTGTTGGTCAGTGCGGTACTGGCTTATTATTTTTAATAAAAAGTAACACAGTTACACTATAGTAACACTCTTAGAAGAAAAGGTTCTAAATTTGCCAGGCGCTTAATATATAGAACTCCTATTATCCTATTTTAAAGGTGCAGTGTGTAATATTTATGAGTATCTATTGACAAAAAATGCAATATAATATACATAACTATGTTTTCAGTGGTGTATAAAGACCTTACATAATGAACCATTATGTTTTTATTACCTTAGAATGAGCCATTTCTATAGCCATACACCGCGGGTCCCCTTAGTGTTCACCATTTTGCGCCGCCCTGTTTCTACAGTAGCCCTAAATGGACAAACTGCTCTACAGAGCACTAACTATTCTCTGCTGTCTCAGACGACGACATCTTTGTCCTGTGTCGGCCACCGTAGCTTCTCTATGTTCTTCGAAAGGGAGGGGTGAGCGGTGGGCTAGATGCGGCTAAAATATTCACAGTGCACCTTTAAAGGGTCCTAATTTTGTTTTGGAGGTCTCCTACAATAGGTTTACATGCATCCAAGGTCAAAAAATATTAAAATATTGTTGTAATATACATAGCACACCACCTAATTTCTTAAAAAGTCTGACAAGGGTTTGTTCGAAGATTCAGTCTCCCTAAACCCCCTCTGAGAGTCTACACTGCTGAGTTGTTTCAACCCATGTTTGGGTCAAATATGGACAATTTTTTTTATTTAATTTTTAAACCCAATGGTTGGATTTGTCCATATTTGACCCAAACATGGGTTGAAACAACCCAGCATTTTTTAGAGTGTACTCTGCTCTCATTTGTCAGATGGCTCAGTCTGTTGTGATTAGTCTACTGGTTACAGCGTGTGTCGAAAAATGAAACGCCTATTACCATATCTGAATTTCAGCTCTGGAGGCTTCCTCAGCACTTGATACACAGTGATACAAATGATGCCGTTGTTTTTTCCGAATCAATTCCAAAGTGGATTTGCAGCGCTGAAAACAGCGTCTTCTCGACATATCGACAACAAAAACCAAACTCTTCCAGGCCTCTGCTATAGTGTTTGAGGGCGGGTCAGATTAGATATTGTTCACAGGCAGCCAATAAAGACCACAGACTGGCATTATGCAAATTTGTTACATTGTTATGTAAGTATGTAACAGGAAGCGAGACTGGAATTGGTGTTGACTCGTTTCAGCAGTTGAGGAGACAATGACTTTATTTGTTGTGCACTTTGATCTTTAAAACTTTGCTGATATTTTACATTTACAAACAGCTATACTACACACTGCATGAAAGGTAATATTCAAAAAAGCATAATAGAGGCATTTTTAAATTGAGTCAAAAACCCTAGGGTTCTATATAGGGCCCCATTGAACCTTTTTTTCCTGAGTTAGTGTTACATAATTTAAATGTATTGCCCTTTGTTGATGTTTATTTAATGTATCTTTAAAGCCTGAACCAATTAACTGTTCAGTCAACACACCATATGCTGTGTAGAATCAACAAATGAATGAACCAGAAAAATAAGCAATGACAAAAGGGGCTTTAATTAGAAGGAATGTGTGTGAGTTTTTTGTAAGATATAGATTATTTACCTTTTGGGACACTGGAGATTAATTAGGACTTTCAATAAGGCAGAGTCCTAGTAGAGAAGAGGTTCACATAATGAAAATATTTAAGTTTGAGTAAACAACCAATACAATCTGCTTTCAGGTGGCCAGAATCATCGGAAACAGTTGAGCCGGTTTCCATTGCATGTGAGGAAGAAATTTCAGCCTGTCATGCCATAGCAGGGGAGTTCATTTTGTAATTAAATGAAAGAGCTTAACGGGGCAGACATGATGAATGCAAAACGGGTGATATGCACTGATATTCTATCACTGTCATAATATGACTTTATTGTTATTCATTGCATGGTATGTCACCATATGTCCAGTTACAAATTGTCACATGCAGTGCCTTCAGATTATGGATATAGATCCACAATGGCCTGGAGAACAATCTGGAGCTAACAAGACAAATGACCTCATGCATCCCTGTTGTTTTTCTTTTTTTACAGTTTTGAAGAATGAATGCCAAACATTTTGTTAATGCAAGTTAAAGCATATGTAAAGTTTAATATTCATTTGTTTTTACTGCTTAAACTGATGTCTGAGGCCAACAGGTTTATAAAAATAACAATGCATAGCCTAATTATTTATTTTACAGTGATGGTTGATAATACTGTTTTAACCTACCAGACCTTTGATTCAGCAACATTTTATTGAGACTTCAATAAAGTCATTTGCAATAAAAAATTGTATTTAATCTGACAATGGTTCAGTAATATATCACAGCTATCAACAGAGAATATTTGTGTCCTGCCTGTCTTTAAAGAGGTCTTAAAATTATTTTATCTGTGCTCACTTTCACAAATAATATTGCTAATATTTTGCACTAATATTGTATTTTGATGAAGCATGTGTGTAAAAGGTGCTTTTCTATTTTAAACAAAATACTTGGCACACCACTTCCATGGGATAAAGACTTCTGAATTTGGGCTAGTAAACCACAACACACACAGACACACACACAAAAAGCCCCTCAATATGCCAGATCATAGTATTGCCGCATTACGTCTGCCTCTCTGTTAATGTTTTAGCGGGAAGCACTTTACCCACAGATAACCTGCATGCGTCCCAGTTATGTATCATAACTCCATCTGTTTGATAAGCCCAGGGTGTTTTTTTTTCTCTCTCTCTCTGTTTGTACTAAGAGTAAAACAGTTACTGTGTAAGTCTGAAGTTCACTGTGAAGCAGTCTGTGCTCCTCATTCAGAGCATTAGTTACAACCAGCTTTATCCAAACAAAATGGGCGTCCTTTTTGGATTATACATCCTGGGGATTATATTTACAGCCGTTCTTCTACTTCTTTTGGCATCTACCGCATATCATCCACTTAAAAATTATATAGGAAAATGGAATGAAATGAGACCAATTCCAGGAATGCCAGGCGCTTATCCAATCATTGGCAATGCACTGCAGTTTAAAACCAATGCAGGCGGTAAGGGATTGTGATCTTTTTAACTAGCATCCGCTCTTGTTGCCATTAATTAACAATGATAATTTAACTGTAAAATTATAAAAGTGTGTTTCTGTTAAAGATTTTTTCAACCAGATTATTGAGAGCACAAATGAAAACAGACACCTTCCTCTAGCAAAGGTGTGGGTGGGTCCAGTCCCCTTTCTGGTCTTGTATCATGCAGAGAATATTGAGGTGCCTATTTATGAAATTTTATCCTCTCCATTTGCTTTTTGATGTGTATAATAATGTTTTCATCACAGTTTCCAGTTCATTCTCATACCTATGTTTTCCCATCAGGTGGTCCTCAGTAATTCCAGACACCTTGACAAGTCATACCCGTATAGGTTCCTGCACCCCTGGCTTGGCACAGGCCTGCTCACTAGGTACGGTGGGTTTTTTCACCATTTTTTTTTATTACACTGTGCTTTATTTTGCAATTAGTTTAGTTTAGTTTGTTGCAATGCTCACTGTTAACATAATATATGACTTGTATACATTAAATTAATAGGGTAGCATCAGTAAACATGTTCTAATAATAGTCATTTATAAGTAAACCATTCACTTGAATGCTAATTTCCCACAAAATGCATTAATACAGAGACTTTTTTTGTTTGAGCATCTGACCAGACTAACAAAGCAGCATTGGCTCAACCAATAGAGTGAGATTGGGGTGGGATTATCTCTTTCTTTGACCAATGGGAGATGAGGGGACTTTTTTTGTGTTTGGGGGGAATTGGGTTGTTTAACCCTCATATTATTGAATAATTTTTGAGTTGTTGAAAATACTGTTTAACTTAGGACATTTTTCTTGATATTGTATGACTATCTGAGGGTATTTGCATTTACATTTACGCATCACGCTTTTTTATTCAAAGAAAGGTATGCTGCATTAAATGTATACATTTTTTATCAGTTTATGTAAATTTTTCTGGGATTTGACTCCATGATCCGTACTGTTTAAACTTTAGGAAAACACACAAAAATGAAATAAACAATAAAATAAAATAATAATAATAATAATAAAATGCAAGGGTCAAAAACATGGTGATGTTAAAAATAACTACAAGCTTAATATATGATAAGTAGAAACAGCAGTGCTGTCTTGTATCTCTCTGTTACCCTAAAAAGCTGCAATCATGTCCTTCAAAACTCAGAACATCTAAAGTCAAACTGAACTTTGTTTCACATACACTAGAGGACCACCTGCCAAACTGGTAGATCTCATGTCTCATATTCAAGAGCAGCTTGCATCAAGCACTGCAAAAAAAAGTCTAGCAAAAGCACAGTTTATAATCAGTCACACTGGACACAAGGTTACTGGCCATCTGTCCAAACACAGCAGAGTCCAAAAACACAGAAATTGAATACAAAACGTTCACTTTAGGCCTATTTAAGCTATGTTGAGGTCACAGACTTGACTCTTCCCAACTTTTCTTCCCACAGCACAGGGGAGAAGTGGCGTAACCGCCGTAAAATGCTGACTCCAACCTTCCACTTCTCTATCCTCTCGGACTTCCTGGAGGTGATGAAAGAACAAACAAATATTTTGATTCAGAAGATGCAGAAGCAGGGAGACGGAGAGCCGTTCAACTGCTTCAGCCACATAACATTGTGTGCTTTGGACATCATATGTGGTACAGTACATCCAATCTTTCCATATATAGTGTAAAAGCACAAAGTGAGAGTGCTGTTGAGGTTTTGCTTCTGCTTTCGTTACACTCTGCTTATGCATACTGATGTAAAATAGCCCTAACACTTATCGCTTAGTTATAATAACCATTGATAACAGATATGGGATGTGTTTGTCTGGAACAGAAACTGCAATGGGAAAGAAGATCTATGCTCAGAGTAATGCTGACTCTGATTATGTTGAAAGTGTCTATAAGTAAGTAGTCTACTTTAATTTTAACATGTGTTCTTGCTAATAAATAGGGGAGCAATCCCAGCTAGAAATTTTACATTCCTAGAACGTTCTCAGAACGTCCCTGCTGGTGTCAAGGACATCACCTAGTAATGTTCCAAGAACGTTCCGAGGCAGTCATGATGTGGAGTTCTTTAAACGGTTCAGGAACGTTATTTGGAGGACCTTCACGGAACATTCATGACGTTCTCGGAACGTTTATGGGACCATATTTTATTTGGAGATTTTATGTTCCCAGAACATTCTCAGAACGTCCCCGCTGGTGTCAATGACGTCGCCTGGTAACGTTTGATTAGGGATGCACCGATACCATTTTTTCAAAACCGATCCGACACAAAAAATTCCAAGCCGATTACGATACCGATCCGATACCAGTGCAGTTTTGTTTTAAAATTCAATGTAGAATTTCTATACCTCAGTGTGTTGAACTGATAATCACTCTTTTGTGTGTTAAACACAATCTACTAAATACAGACAACTTCATTATAAAGAAAAGCAAATTAAAAAAATATATATAAATCACAATATATGACAAAAATACTACTATAAATTAGAAAAATCATGAGTGCACAATAATTGTATAAAATCTAAACATTTAGTGGGGAACAAATAAAAGTGAATAAGTGTAGCACTAAATCTGGTAAAATGTTACACATTGTTGTAAAATACATTAATGAAAAACAAGTTAATATATTTATAGAAATAGGGCCTATATACTAAAGACATAAAGACACCGAAATTAAATACATTTATTTTAAAATTATAGCGCAACTTTTATATGAGGCAGCAACATAGTATAGAGAGGGCGGAACAAGAAAGCCTATTAATAATCTTTCATTGCGCAAAAGTATAATAATACGAAAGGATCTAATACAGAGCGGCACAAAGCGATTATGCGCGTCCCGTGCACAGGATGATGCGCTTGAAGCAACATGGAGTCACAGCGCAACGCTCCGTCCGCATTGAAAAGTTCAAAACACAAAGGGAAGAGATATCGATGCGTAGTGTATCTATCTATGCATTATTTTATTGAGCCTTTTCTTTTAACAGTTTAAAATTTCAGTTACCGTGCGTGTGAAGAACAATACAATCTCTTGTCCAGTGTTGTGATCTAACAGACACCCGGTAGAAAGTAACACGATTTAGAAACAGCACTAAACTCCAGCCAGATAAAATTATTTTAATGTGAAACCATAGACCGTTATCTACAGATCAAGCACAACAGGAACATTGCATCATCTTGGAAATAGTTTCATCGTGTTGACTGTCGTAACCGAACGCGACACACCGTTTGAAAGCTGAATGGAGAATGACTGACAGCCGCAGTGGAGGGAAGCGTTCACGTGAACTTGAATTTAACGACTTAAATATTCATCTGTACCTCACATTAAACTATGGAATGGCTTCAGAACACTTAATATAGTGCACAAAGTGTTGATGATGGTTTATAATGTTTTTGTACATTTTGTGGGGCACTGGGGCTTAACAATAACACAGAATATTATACGTAATGCACAGTAACGGATTTGGATCGGTCCTGTCTGACCAATAGCAATCTGGCAAATAATGGAAATTGGAGGTTCTCAGAATATTCTCAGAATGTCCCCACTGGTGTCAAGGACGTCGCCTGGTAACGTTCCAAGACGCTCATGATGTGGAGTTCTTTACAGGGTTTGGGGACGTTATTTGGAGGGACCTTCACGGAACATTCCGGACGTTCTCAGAACGTTTAGGGGACCATATTTTATTTGGAAATTTGATGTTCTCAAAACATTCTCAGAACGTCCCCGCTGGTGTCAAGGACATCGCCTGGTAACGTTCTTAGAACGTTCCGAGACGGTCATGATGTGGAGTTCTTTTAAGGGTTGGGGGACATTATTTGGCGGACCTTCAGGGAACATTCAGGACGTTCTGGGAATGTTTAGGGGACCATTACTATAGGACTTTCCCTCTACACTACATTCCCATAATGTTTGCAGGACCTTTAGGGGACCAACCTAGAATGTTATTTTTTGGTCCTATTTAGGTCCTTCCATCACGTTTACTGAATGTTTTCAGAACATGTTTGTGTGAATCAATGTTCACTGAGCTGCTTTGCAAATGAGGGTCAGTAAAACACAGGATTTCCACAAAAGTTGCTTCTCAAAAGATGGATCAATACCAACCTTTTGTGATCCATAATGTGTTATTTGGTTATTTGCAAATTGCCTTTCTGAATGTGCTAATGTGGCTAAACTTACCATTGTCTCTTACTGTGTTCACAGACACCAGAGCTTGTTATTTTTAGCCCAAAAAATGCTCACCGCCTGTACAAATCAGAAACGCATATTTATTGCTTCTTAAAAATAAAACTAATGACATAGCTCTGTTCTCTATGAATACAGTCAGAGGCAATGGTAACTTTAGCCAGTGAAGTCCCAAATTAAACATCCCCATCTGACTAACAGGGAACTGTATGAGAATGTCCTTTTAACATCCCAAATATCCTCTTTGTAACATTGCTCTGTGACCATCAGGAATGTTATGACCAACAGAGGACCATGTGGGAACATTCTGTTAACATCCCAAACATCCTCTTAGTAACGTTCTTATGTGACCATAGAATAACCAAAATGGAACGCCCCCCCCCCCTAAAGTCATATCAGGAACGTTATAATATGACCAACAGATGACCATGTTGGAACGTTCTGTTAACATCTCAAAAATCCTCTTTGTAACGTTGCTTTGTGACCATAAAATAACCAAAATGAAACGTCCCCCTAAAGTCATATCGGGAACGTTATTATATGACTAACAGAGGACCATGTGGAAATGTTCTGTTAAAGTCCCAAATGTTCTCTTTGTAACATTGCTCTGTGACCATCGAATAACCAATATGGGACCTACCTCTAAAATCATATCAGGAACCTTGAATTGCAGCACTTTCATAGCCAAAAGAGGACGTTTTAGGAACGTCCCTAATGTTCTATAAAGGTTCGGGATTTTCGTCACCTTTAGAGAACGTTGCGCAAGGTCGCGAGAATGTCCCCTTCTACGTGGGATGTTGTGCTCTCTGAGAACTGACATTTATATTCCTCTTGCAGAATGAGTGACATCATCACCAAGAGACAGAGAGCACCATGGCTGTGGCCAGACTGGATCTACAGCATGTTGAAGGAAGGCAAAGAACATTCCAAAAGATTGAAGATTCTTCACTCTTTCACTGCAAGTGTGAGTGATCAGCGTTAGTATTTATATACTTTTGTAGTATTTATTAACTCTTATCCTGCCATTGATGGAAATTTCCGTCATTTATGAGACAACACTTCCCCGCCATTATTGAAAATCTCTGGCTTTCTGTGTTCTCACTGTTATATAATAGGGGGCGCTATTACGCATCTTCTGAAAGAGTACTGAATCTCCGGACCTAAACACAGGAGAAAAAGAAGCAGAAACAAGCGATAGCATATGTAATCGTATGCATATGTAAGATAACGTGATCATCAACATTAAATAGCATATTAATCAAAACTGCCTAACATTACCGAATGAAATCTCGGGGACTGTGCAAGCTTTGGGGGTGTTGTTGGACTCGATCTACTCCATTTATGTTTTATTCATCATTCTGAATATGCTGCTTTTCTTTCTCTGAGGCTCTGTTCTTTCTTTTGATACATTGCATGTTCAGATATTCTTACAAAATATTCTGGGGGCCATGAAAGTTTTGTGAAAATGATCAAAAATGCTAGCGGTGACTGGCAATGTAAAAAAAAAGAAAAAAAAGAAAACACTTGTGGGGAAAGAGTTAATATTTTGAACTAGCTTTTATTTTTAATATTTTTAGTTTTCATTTTGGTTCAGATTACTATCAACTAATCAGCTGTCAGCTGTTAAATTTAAGTACACAATTAGATAATACCAATTTAGGTCAACCAATTACCAAGCAATGTTTAATGTTGTTCAGTCTGTGGTGTAAAAGGTCGCATTAGCATTTAAAGAACATCACTTAAGCAAAACATGGTCAGGTCAAAGTGTCTGAATAATTTTTTATAAATTTTACTGGTAGTCCACTCTATGAAGAATTCTGTATATATATATATATATATATTTATTCTGTGAATGTATGAGACTTCCGATTTAACAGGTAAATAACTAAAACAACAAAGTGGAGTAAACTGTAAAACTAAAAACAGTGTTTATTAAAATAATAATAATAATAACAAATACTAATTTGCAATATCGAGCAGGCATAATGGCCATTCTTTTGCTCTGAAAGCGAATGACACCGGAAGCCTTGCACATTCAAAATACACATTACATTAAAAATAAGGTGGAAAAATCCTAAATATAATTGTTACATACAAACCTGTTTTCTTGACCCAAAGGTCATCGAGGAGAGAGCGAAGTTCATGAGCTCTGAACCTGACAGTGATTCTGACCAGGGACCGAGGAAGAGACAGGCCTTCCTAGATATGCTGTTAAAAACTACTTATGAGAACGGACAGAATTTGAGTCATGAGGACATTCAGGAGGAAGTGGACACCTTCATGTTTGAGGTACAAATAAAACCAGAAAAGGAATGTTTGTCAAGACAAAGGTTGAACATTGTTTTAAGGGCCATTCTTTTTAACAGGGTCATGATACCACAGCAGCTTCAATGAACTGGGCCTTACATCTGATTGGCTCCCATCCTGAGGTCCAGAAGGCAGTGCAGGCAGAACTACAGGAAGTGTTTGGTACACAAGTCTTTCTCACAATGTGTGATGTGTTCCATTTAGCAGAATGCCTACCATGTGTTTTCTATTAAAGCAGCTTGGGAATGTTTTTTAATAACCTCACTTAGAGTTCAACTGCATCTCCTGTTTTCTGATTGGCAGGTTCGTCAGAGCGCCATGTGGGGGTGGAGGACCTGAAAAAGTTACGCTACCTGGAGTGTGTCATCAAGGAGAGTCTGCGGATCTTCCCCTCTGTGCCTCTGTTTGCTCGCAGCATCTGCGAGGCCTGTCACATCAGTAGGTGGCAGCAGTTTGTCACCTTGCCAAACAGCACAGCAAACGGAGCAAGATCAAAGATCTGCACTTTTTGATGCCACACTCATTATTTGCATCTCAGCGTAACAGCAGATGTCATGGCTTCTATTTCCTTCTCCCATTGTCAAATATAAAGCAGCCTGAGTGTTTATTTTCCAAAGTTAAATGAAAGAGCAGCTAGATGGAAAACAGCAACTTTTCATGACAGAAAGTGTTGCAAAGTGCAATAAATGCATCCGTTTATCAATTATTTATTAAAGCTTTATTCTGTCTCCCACACAGCGGTATAGTTTGGCATGTGTGCAGTGCGCTGAATCCTGCTTAACTGTTGAAATTCTGTGACATGTATTCACATGAATAGAACTGACTGAGGTTGTTTTGTTGCTTGTTTTCAGATGGGTTCAAAGTTCCAAAAGGAGTGAATGCTGTTATCATACCATATGCTCTTCACCGGGACCCACGCTACTTTCCAGAACCTGAGGAATTTCAACCGGAAAGGTTTCTGCCAGAGAACAGCAAAGGGAGGCATCCATATGCATACATCCCTTTTTCTGCAGGGCCAAGAAACTGCATTGGTAAGAAAAAAGAACAGAATGATAACGCACAAAAAAAAAAATGGTATAAAGTGACTTATAATAGAAATTATAATGCTAAATGCTATCCAATATAATATGAATGAATGTGAAAAGGAGCACATTTCTATTTAGGTGTTGATGAGCCTTCTTAGTGGGGCTGTGGGGGTACAAAAGACAAAGGGGGGGGGGGGGGGGGGGCACAGCATAATGATATAACTATACAAAGACAAAGGACTACATTTTATTAGACGGGCCATATGCATAGATATGGGAATCATAAAGAATTTAATGATTATGCTTATTTAGTTATTAAGTTTGCATTATTTAGTAAACTGATTTACACTTTAAAGACATTTTATATATCAAACATGATTAATGTAACCATTTTAAAGAAAGAGATGTTTTGTTATAGCTTTTAGAGCAAGGGCGCTGCCATCTTGCAATACCACAGCACGTGACTTCACTTTTTTTTAACACTTTTTTTTTTAAATGGAGGAAGATGAACTTGAAAGGGCTGTTGAGCCCATAATAAGTGAAATTGCTTATGCGTATCTCTTAAAGATGTCAGAGTGGAAACACTACGTCCTGTTAACAGCAGGTAAGCCAATTGTATTTGCAGGTGAACATAAAATATGTTATATACCACTAACGGACTGGTGAACGAGCCAGTGTAATGCAAATATGTAATATAAATAATCTCACATAACAAAAAAATGCCACATAAACGTTGCGCCTCGCATTATGAAAACAATGGGATACCACAATCAAAACTTTGTGATGTAATCAGTTTGATGTTGGATATTCATCCAAATTATGACAGGGTGCTCCAGTGTTTCCGCTCTGACATCTATAAGAGATATGCATTAGCAATTTGACTTATTATGGGCTCAACAGTTCTTTCAAGTTCAAAACAAGTGTTAAAAAAAAGTAAAGAAATGCTTATATTACGGAGCAAACCTCCATGACGTCACACATCATGCAAGATGGCGGTGCCCTTGCTCTAAACAAAACATCCCCTTTTCTTTAAAATGGTTACATTAATCGTGTTTGTTACATAAAGTGGAAATCAGTTTACTAAATAATGTAAACTTGTCTGTCTGCTTCATTTCCACTTTAAGTCTCACGGTTAGCTGAAAGCTGTATGTTTTTGAGTAATGAAAAAACAATTTGTTCAGTAAACCACTGTTTAATAAAAATAGTGAAGTTTTTCTTTCCATTATTCTTCACCCATGAGCCAATCTACATATTGAGCATCACTAGCTGAATGAGAGATGCAGTGTACTTATCTCCCACGCTATCTCCCAGTGTTTGGGCCTCTATCCCACCTCTGAATGAGACAGATTGTTTCACAGCGAGTGGTGCACGCAGGTTCAGGTCACTGGCCACACACAAGAAGAAGCTTCTAACAAAATTAAAAGAGAGCCACATACCTTTGGAGATGTATTATTTCAGCACTCGACTCATCTCCACTGCCTTCCAGGAATGAAAGCTCCAAATAAGAGCGTTTGTAGAAATTTACTTTATGAACGTCTCCCCTTTCTTAGCCTTGTTGCCAATCCGAGACCTTATTCTTTCTTTCCCAATTTCTCTTTTTCTGTGTATTTGTGGCTCCAGGCCAGCGCTTCGCCATGATGGAGGAGAAGGTAGTTCTTGCTACGATCTTGCGTCACTTTGACGTAGAGGCATGTCAGAGTCGTGAGGAACTGCGGCCTCTGGGGGAACTCATTTTGCGTCCTGAGAAGGGCATTTGGATCAAACTACAAAGAAGAACCCAATAACTCTCACCACGATTAAAACTTAAGCATGCTTCAGTCCTCACATCACTGACATGATAGAGCTGTTGTGCTGCTAGTTATGAGACATTTTTGTATTTTCTGAGATTGATTTTATGGGAAATTCTGTGGAATGGATGGTAAAAGGAGAGCTAAAAGTACCAGACTCTACAGCTGAAGGTGTAATCAGATTAGTCAAAATGTCTTATAAACAAACACACAAGGTGAGGCAGATAATTCCATGTGGACCTAGTTATAAGTTAGAAATAGCACGAAAGCACAAAATAATAGGGTGACCCACCTGTTACCCGCAAATTTACCAACATCTTTTTCCCACTGGGGTCAATTGGACCCCAGCAATTTAATTGACGACCCCAACACAGCGACTTAACATAATGTACATGAAATATTGATTTAAGTTGAAATTATTGTATTACATGAGAAAAAAAGAGACCGCAGAGTGTTGTACATTAAACTCACATTGCAAGTGCGACAATTATGATTTATAGAGTTTAGTGGTCCTTCGATAAATATTTAATAACAGAATGTCATAATTGAACTGAATCAAGTATGTAAATCATCTTAATTGAGGCAAAACTATTTTTGCACTCTAGTTTTCTCTTTATAATAATTGATTTGTCTTTTATTCTCACCTGCGTGGGTAATTACAGAAAAAGAGAATGTACAAAACTGATCATTTGATTTCAGGCATACAATGCCGTTTAAAAGTTTTCAGGTCAGGAAGATTTATTTATTTATTTTTGAAAAAAATAAATTAATACTTTTTTTTATTAAGTATGTATTACATTGATCACAAGTGACAGTAAATACTTTTATAAAGTTACAAAATAATTATATTTCAATTATAAATATGTTGTTCTTTTGAATTTTCTATTCATCCAAGAATCCTGGAAAAATGTATCACGGTTTCCAAGAAATATTAAGTTTTCAAGATTGATAATAATTATAATAATAAATGTTCCTTGATCACCAAATCAGCATATTAGAACAGTTTCTGAAGGATCATGTGACACTGAAGACTGGAATAATGATGCTGAAAATTCAGCTTTGAATCACAGAAATAAATTACATTTTAAAATAGAAAACAGTTATTTGTATTGTTTTTATTGTGTTTTGTATCAAATAAACGTGGCCTTGGTGAGAGTAAGAGACTTCTTTTAAAAACATGAACAAAAGATTCATCAAGTACTTTCATCTGCAACCAGAGTTATATTGGACAAAGCTCAAATTGGGAGATCTGTTGCAGATCTAAAGCCCTCAGGGCTCACCATTATTCGGCTCAAATCACTGGATGAAAACAAATTTTTGGCAAAAGTATTTTCAGACTAAACACTGTCTGTACATCCAGACACACCGGATACCATCAACACCTTATTCAAATACACAGGTTGAATATAAGTGATGTCTTTAATCAAACTGACATTCATCATGGTGGAATGTCTAGAGGCTTTCATTTAGTGGAAATGTTTTCTTTAATTAAATGAGAAATTTTAGTCTCAGTGTGTATTTTGTTCCAGTCAACAAAACACTTATGATTTTCATCAAAAGATCAATTAAGCTCAGAAATGGTAACATGACGTACAACATACCATGCCTTTGATATGAACAACATCCAAATCTTTTTATTCATCCACAGGGATATTTGGCTAATTATATGGATTTGCATGAATAAGTATCTCGGTCTGTGATGTCCACTAAATATCTTTCATTAAGAATTACTTCACAATATCTGTGAGCCTTTTCTTTTCAAGCAGTTCAGTTTCTACAACAGTCACCTGTATAGAATTTGGCTCAGAAGCCGCTCATCATCTTTAAACCGGCTCTGACCGCTCATTTGGGGCTGATAGATAAAGAGCAGGGCTCCTCCACAGAGAGGCAGTATTGCTCTGAGCAGTGCCGCTGACAGGACACCCTAAACTGTCAGACTGATGGGAAAATCAGTATACAAATCATGTGCTGAAGTGCTGAAAGTCAAGAATAAATCAATCATCAAGAAAAAAATCATTTGATCATTTGAAAGAGTATGGCACAACGTGATAAAAGTGATTTTAAATGCATGTTTCTCCTGTAATTTAGATGAGTAGAAACAATTATGTAAATTCACTAGCTGCTCGAAGTGATTGTGATTGTAATTGCTGCTTTGCGCCATGACATTATTTTAAGTCCATATCTTGTCTGCTAGTATTCCTGCATTTTGGCAGACAACAAATGGAACATTCTGGGTGTTTAGTGTTGTAAGGTGTCAATCCATAATTAAATATTGGCAAAAAATAACAGACATTTGAAATTGATGATGCAGTTTGAAGAGTTATAGGTGGAAATGTGCATGCATACTTAAAAGATGAGAGATTTACATTCCATCATTTCATGCATTCCGACTTTTTTTTAAGTTTTTTAAAAAAACGAGTTGGACGTATGACGGATATTTCTATCATACGCCCAACTCGTTATTTTTTTTACCTTGGCGAGTATGACAGCAGTGCTGTCATTTTGTTTTTAGACCACAAAATCAACAAATGTCACTAAAGAAGTGTTTCTGGTTGTGATGGAAAGATAACCTTATTCAGTTTCCCAAAAAAAACAGCGTTAAGGGAACAGTATGCAGTTTGTTTTTCCAGAGAAGCAACAGAGTTCTGCAAGTGTGTTTGTTTGTTCCCAGCATTTTGGTGACGAATGTTTTATAAACAAGGCCCAGTTCGAAGCTGGATTCGTTTGAATGGAGCGGTCCCAGCAATAAGAGATCCCGATCATGAGTCGGAACTGCAGGCGGTAAGTGAATCTGCATCAAATGTCTGTGTTTTGTTGGCAATTGTATAGTGAATAGTGAACGTATAGTAAATCAAAAGTTATCCAGGGATAATGCAATGATGTACTGTGTATGTGCTCGTGACTCTTTAGCTTTGCCCACTGCACACCTCCATGAGCTTGGCTGTTTTCAGAAGAATCGGTACAGCATATCGGTCTATAAATCTGATAAACTTAAGAGTCTTCGGAGATATATATGAAGGATGCAGTACTACTCTATAGATACTCAAGATTAACATGAGATTGGCAGAAACTGTGTGTTGTACCCTTTAAGGTAGTCTTTTTTATTACAAAGTGAGAGAAAAATGCAACTAAAATGAAATTATAAAAGTCTTAGTATTTGTTTGCTTAAGTTTGTGTGAAACCTGATGATCATGTTTTTTCAAAGTCTGAAAACGCTCTGTTTTCAATTTCAAGGTTTAATGAGAAAAAAAAAATCAAGATTCTCAGTGAGGTCTCAGCCCACTGTACTTCTAAACATATGGTAGTGTCCACCTGTACAAACTGCACAGTGGGAAGGTGACCATGTGCCAGTGTTTTCTTTAGCTGGAAGGCAGAGTCATTATATCACAGAGAGATTACGGCAGATAACAGTCTTAAGTGTTCCATTCTTCAAAGGACACATCTCATCAAACGCCTCTACCTACGTCTGCTGCACAGAGATCAATGCTATCCAAAACATAAAGGCGAGTGTCAAATCCCCTCTTCTGGAAACAACTTCAATTACTTTGAAACCTAAGATCTGAAATATTGGGGGAGGGATGGCATCATTTCAGTCAATTAAGCAAGTATTTTCATTCATAAACAATTTTAATATCATTAACATTAAAAGTAAAATCAGAGTTAGCATCAATATAGCCCTATATTCACTGAAACTTAAAAAAAACATCCTTTTTTTATAATGTGACTAATACTACTATATGCATCTGATTGCTTCTCTGGTCTTTGGACTTGAGGCCTGGACAGGTCAGTTGCTTCGAGAGTCTAGTGGCCAAAAGGGTTTTAATCGTCTTAGAATTTATGAAAGCTGTCTTTGTTTTTTTTTTTGAAATACTCTGAACACAACAAAAAGATGTTCTGATGTCAATCATTAGTATAACTTGATTGGTCTTTTGCAATTAAAATATAAATGGCACAACAAAAACAGCCTTCTGTCATTGATACAAATGCAACTTCTTCCATCATTGCAATGCAAGGCCGATTGTTTTGTATGTTGCAATGGACTATTTGTGCTTAACAAAAGCTTTATTATAATAAGCTTTATGTAAGGGATAATGTACATCTGGATGTACATTATCCCGCTTATTACACGCCTACTTGTCTCAAGTAAATTAGACACGAAATATTGTCTTGAGTTTAAATATTTTATTAGCTCTTACGCAAAGCTTCCGCGAAGAAAAACAGTTCCAAACTGCTTTAAGCCTTTATCTATTGCTGAAAAGATTAGTTTTTACCATATATGTTGAAATTAATGCTGAAAGGGATAGTTCACCCAAAAATAAAAATAAGCCCATGATTACTCACCCTCAAGTCATCCTAGGTGTATATGACATTCTTCTTTCAGACGAATAAAATCGGAGTTATATTAAAAAAGTCCTGGATAATCCAAGCTTTATAATAGCAGTAGTTGTAGCTCTGTTTTTGAAGTCCATAAAAATCCACCTTTCCATCAAATAACATGCTCCACACGGCTCTGTGGGGTTAATAAAGGCTTTCTGAAGCGAAGCGATGCATTTGTGTAAGAAAAATATCCATATATGCTTTATAAAGTCAAGTTCCGGTCAAACGCCTTCCGTGGAAAAAAGTGTTGAAAGTGCCTCTCGCAATTACAAATGCGTACGTAGCGTAGACGTAGACGTAGCGTCTGACGACCGTAATTGGTAGCGTAAGCATTTAAACTGCAGAGGTACTTTCAACACTTTTCCCATAAATTGAATACGGAAGGCGAGCGGCCAAAACTTTACTTTATAAAGTTTTAAATATGGATATTTTTCTTACACAAACGCATCGATTCGCTTCAGAAAGCCTTTATTAATCCCCCAGAGCCGTGTGGAGCACGTTATTTGACGGACAGATGCATTTTTATGGACTTCAAAAACAGAACAACAATCACTGCCATTATAAAGTTTGGATTATCCAGGACTTTTTTTAATATAACTCCGATTGTATTCGTCTGAAAGAAGAATGTCATATACACCTAGGATGACTTGAGGGTGAGTAAATTATGGGCTAATTTTCATTTTTGGGTGAACTAACCCTTGAAGTCTTCCATCAGTCAAGGACAGCGGAGTGACACGTTAAGCATATAAGTTGTACCGGTCAAGATAACTCGTAGTACCCGGATGAGCGGTGTGTTATTTACTTTGGCGGTTGTTATCTGGGGAATGCGCGATTGACCAATCAGAATCAAGTATTCCACAGAGCCGTGTAATAAAATGAAATTATAAAATAATCAAATCAGTATTTCATGCATGTATATATTTATTTGGTTAAGATATAAGTGGGGAATTATACAGAAACCATTTCTTTTGAGAAAGAAAAGTAGAGTACTTGTAGAATGTCATTGAAGTAGAATGACTTGTGTATTTAGGGCTGGATCTGTTGTGAAAGTCATCTTTCAAACTTGAATGTACATTCTTCCTTTTATCTGGGTAGAACGCTTCTGTTTTGATCCTCTAATGCAAGACTTATAGAGAGGCAAAATGTTAAATGCAAAGTCAGAAAGTAAACTTCAAAATGATTTCATATACATTATTTAAATATTAAAACAATCGTTTATGACAAGGGCACCGCCCTTTTTTTCCCTGATTTGTATATTGGTGAATATCAGTTCTGTTTCATTTTGCTGATTTCTTTCAAGTGTGCCTTGTTATTTATTTAGTCCTTGTGTATATAATGCCATCATTACCGTAATTATGAGATTTCAACTGGTAAAGAGCATTCACTTCCTCATAGAGCTTGTAATTACAATTTGCACCCTGGAATTTTCTGAGAGCTCTACTAGTACCACGTGACCGCTGTAGCACCTGACCGCTTGATAGTGTTGCCACATGAACGCATAATTCCTTCTACAGCTCTGAGTATGTTGTGTCGTGTCATGTCATATGTCGTGTCATATGTCGTATGTCTCATGCCATGTCACGTCAGCTCATATGTCTCATGTCATGTTGTGTTGTGTCGTGGCATATGTCATGTCTCGTCATGTTGTGCCGTGTCTCATGTGTTGTGTCGTGTCATATGTATCATATCATGTCATATCATGTCTTATGTCATGGCGTGTCATATCATATGTCTCATGTCATGTCATATGTCATGTCATATGTCTCGTGTCATGTGTCATATGTTATGTCATGTGTCATATGCCTCATGCCGTGTCGTGTCATATGTCTCATGTCGTGCCATGTCATGTTGTGTTGTCGTCTCATATGTCCCGTGTCATGTCGTCTCATATGTCTCGTGTTGTGTCGTGTCATATGTCTCATGTCATTCCATATCATGTTGTGTTGTGTCGTCTCATATGTCCCTTGTCATGTCGTCTCATATGTCTCGTGTTGTGTCATCTCATATGTCCCATGTCATGTCACATAGAAGCCGTCCTACATTTGATTTAAGATCATTTCTCAAATGTGCATATGTGTGATTCAGAGAAAGGAACGTATGCACAAAAACGTGTGTACACCTCTCTTCCAGATGTGAAATCTATAAATCGCAAATAATCTTGAAAGAAAAAATCTGACAGATGAATGGTTTCAGATCTCCTCCTTGTAAAAGCCCCCTAATTAATTTCATTAACGTATAAAAGAGCACCATTTTTATAAATATGAACGTTGGTATGAATTTTATTGTGTGTACACATGTTTTATAAATAATGCCCCGGGGTTTGGGATCTTCTTTGGGTTGCACCATATTTGCACTTTAATCTTTGTCATTTAAACTTAAACTTTGTCATAAACATTTTGCATCATTGTTTTATATTATTTTGAGGCACAACAGCAAAACTGAGTGTAATAGTGTTGAGAGCCTTTGTCAAGTATCAATCTTTAGTCCATTAATAGGTCTCCTCTATAGTTGTAACATGTGCTTTTTGAAGTGTTCATGGATCACTTCAATATCCCTAGCAGACCCTAAATCGAGCCAGTAATCCAAACCCTAGCTAATTGGAGTGTGACTTTGGGTCATGCTTTCAGAGCCGACCTGGACTTAGATTCCCCTGGAGCTACATGGATGCTCTCCATTTCAACCTTAATTTGGGCTTCAGTGTGGTGGATCTGCACAGATCTTCAACATGAAAGCGAAGTGAAATTGATTTTCTGGAGCCTGGTTTCCATGAGCTGAATATTTAAATTCCCCCAATCCCTTCAACAGCTCCAGGCTTTGGAAGATACTCAGTTCCTTATCGATGTTTCGCTAACTCGTTGTTTTTTTTATTGGAAAACATCAAGGGCATGTTGTGAAGAGCTGTCAAAGATTTCAGATAAAATTATTTTTTAACTGAAAACACACTGTAAATGGCAATTTAAAGTTGGGTTTGCCCTAATCCTGACACAGTTAAAGAAGAAGAGCTCTAATGAGATGGAACGAGTTATGTGCTATATTGAACAACAGTGCTTCACCTCTTTAACACGGAGCAGGAGGCTAATACAAAACTCATTACCTTGACAATTGTTACACTGCCAGGGGAGTGGAAGAAGTCCTGTTACTGTTAGTAGCGTCCTGATTTACATTTTTGCATGATTGAATGAGTTGTTCGTGGCAAGATCTGTCTGTCTACAGTGCATCCGGAAAGTATTCACAGCGCTTCACTTTTTCCACATTTTGTTATGTTACAGCCTTATTCCAAAGTTGATTAAATTCATTATTTTCCTCAATTGTACAAACAATACCCCTAATGACAATGTGAAAAAAGTTTGTTTGAAATCTTTGCAAATGTATTAAAATGTTTAAAAAAAAAAAAAAAAATCACATGTACATATGTATTCACAGCCTTTGCTCGATACTTTTTTGAAGCGCCTTTGGCACCAATTACAGCCTCAAGTCTTTTTGAGTATGATCCTATAAGCTTGGCACACCTATTTTGGGCAGTTTCTCCCATTCTTCTTTGCAGGACCTCTCAAGCTCCATCAGGTTGGATGGGGAGTGTCGGTGCACAGCCATTTTCAGATCTCTCCAGAGATGTTCAATCTGGTTCAAGTCTGGGCTCTGGCTGAGCCACTCAAGGACATTCACAGAGTTGTCCCGTAGCCACTTCTTTGTTAACCCTAACCCTGACTAGTCTCCCAGTTCCTGCCGCTGAAAATGGTATTGGCTATGTGATGAGCAGTGCCTGGTTTCCTCCAGACATGACGCTTGACATTCATATGGAAGCCCATTTCTGCCACTAAATAAAAAAATTAGGATAGCCTTAACTCCGCCTGGGGCAAACTCCAGGCAAGTCAGCGTTATAGCCAAGGCCTGGAGGTCCCCCACCCTCTTAAGTGAGGTGATAGCAAGGAGCAGTGCCACCTTTAGCGACAGAACTCGATCTGTCGCTGACTCGAGTGGTTCGAAGGGGGCCGAAGCCAATCCCTCGAGAACCACCGCCAGATCCCAAGTTGGAACTCTGGAGCGAGTTGCAGGCCTCATCCTCCAAGTACCAAGGAGGAAACGTACGACTAAAGGGTGCCTCCCCAGAGGCTCATCACTTACAGGAGCGTGGAAAGCCGTAATGGCAGCCACGAACTGCCATTTCTCGCGACTGGGCCAATATGATCCAGTCGTCGATATAGTTCAGTACACGAATGCCCTGGAGTCTCAGTGGAGCCAGAGCTGCATCCATGCATTTGGTGAACGTTCGAGAGGAAAGAGCTAGGCCAAACGGAAGAACCCGATATTGGAACGCTTCGTCCCCGAAAGCGAACCTCAAGAACTTCCTGTGAGAAGGACTGATGGAAACATGGAAGTATGCGTCCTTTAGATCTATCGTGACAAACCAGTCCTCGGACCGAATTTGATTCACGATAATAGATACTGTGAGCATTTTGAACCTGGACCTCCTCAGAGACCGGTTCAAATATCTCAGATCTAAAATTGGACGCAAACCCCCGTCCTTTTTGGGAACTATAAAGTACTGGCTGTAGAACCCCGACTCCCTTTCTGACGGAGGAACACGTTCTATGGCCTCCTTTACCAACAGGGAGTGTACTTCTTGTTCCATAACCAGAGCCTGCTCTGGGATCACTGCAGTCCAGACCACCCCATTGAACCTTGGTGGGCTGTGGCCGAACCGCAGTCTGTACCCGCTTTCTACAGTCCGCAGGACCCATGGTGACACATTCGACAGGCGTTGCCACGCCTGGAGACAATCTACTAAGGGAATCAGCCTCTCGAGACTGACCTCTGGTGTTTTTTGAATACCGCTCTCGACCCCCTGAAGCGGCTGACCGACAGGGAGAGGTCTTGGACGATTTTCGGTGTGCGGACGCCATCGCTGCCCGGACGAGGCAGCGCGCGTACACTGGAAATTGATGTGGCCCGAAGCGTCACAGACGGCGGGATTACCACATCGATTTCCAGAGGGCTCCGCGAAGAAGACGGCCTCAGCCGCTTCTCTACGGAGGGGACTGCCCTCAGAGGTCCTACCACAGCTAGGACCTCTTCCCCAAACTCTTCCTAGCCTGAAGGACGGCCCTCAGGTCGCCCTTCTGCTGAGCCGGCTTTGGGCGAGAATGCCGCCTCTGTTGCCAAGCTCCCTGAGGAGGGGCTCTAGAGGCGACGCTCTCTTTCTGTACCTGCCGGTACAAGGAGCTCGATGACGGCTGGGGCTGGTCGGTCTTAGGACCAGCCACTTTAGACTTGGAGCGGCGAGGGATGAACTGCTGGAACGCCGCAGACTGCCTCTTTGCCTCCTGAAACCTGTCGACGACCGAGTTGACAGCGTCGCCGAACAGGCCAGAAGGCGAAAGACGAGCATCAAGAAGAACAGATTTATCTCCCTGATGCCCGACAGATTTAACCACAGATGCCTCTCCGTGGCCACCAAAGCCGACATGGAGCGGCCCACAGCTCGGGCCGTCTCCTTGGTGACACGGAGAGACAAATCTGTCGCTCTGCGGAGCTCAGCCACATCCTCAGGTGTGGGTCCCTCGCCCTCATCCAAGTTTTTTAGAAGGTCGGCCTGGTATGCCTGCAATAGAGCCATGGTATGCAGACATGCACCAGCCCAACCTGCCGCCATATATGCCCTGCCCACCATCGCCGATGTATCTCTACATGGCTTGGTGGGCAGCACCAGGGTTTTTAGGGAGGACGCCGCATCAGGAGAGAGGTAGCTGGCCAAAGCCTCCTCCACACGCGGCATTCTCCCATAGGAGTGTGGTCTATTCCACGATTTGCACAACTCATTGTGCAAATCAGGAAAAATTGGTAAACCCCGGCGTTGAGGTTGAGACCTGTGCTGCAGGAAGCGCTCATCAAGCTTGCTTTTTAATACTGTCGCTTCCTGCACTTGTGATGGCCAGCTGATGTTAAGTCTGGCCACCACACGAGTCACAACCTCTACGAGCTCCTCATAAGCGGGCACGTGAGGTGATAAGTGAACCTCCACGTCACCCGCCTCGATGCTGAGCACAAACATCGGACCCTCTCCTCGCGCAGAAGAAGCCGCAGCGCGGGCTTCTGCACGGGGAGGAAGGGCATCAGAACTGTCTGAGGATGATTGGGAAAGTGCCTCGGCAGTCCCAATCTTATCAGCCAGTTCCCGTTGCAATCCCCACGTTCTAAGCCGCCGCGCCGCCTCAACGGACGCGGGACCTGAACCGCGTGGAACGCGAGCCTGGCCAGCCTCGTCAAACACGGCCAGGCGGGAGCGCAGCACTCTGATCGATAGTGCTTCACAGTGCTCGCAGCCAGCCCCCTCGAGAGCTGACCGAGCGTGCTGCGCTCCCAAGCAGTCTACACACAACAAATGCGTGTCCCCACCCGTGATGTAGCGAGGGCAGGGGTGCACACACTTCTTGAACTGCTCACTCGTCATATTTCAAACACTCTCTTTCACAAAATTATTTTACTGAACTAGAAATATCAGTCTCACTTCACACACACACACAGAGCGCTGCTGAAGAGCGAAAAAGCTAGCGCGGTTGTGAGCCGGCGTCCCTTTATACTTCCGGGTATGCCGTCACATACTACGTCATGACGTAGCACCAATCAAGATCGGTCTTAGTTTCATTCATGCTTGAGACGCGCAACGCTAAGGGAGCATCCCCAAAGTGTCGTTCCGACGCAGTGCGAGTTCCCTCGAAAGGGAACTAGCACACTTTGAAATAGTCACATTTTCATCAGCTGTCAGTATGGAGGCCTAAACGTCTCGTAGATGAGACTGCCTGGGTTATTTTGTTTCGATATTAGTTATATTTTAAAACAGTCAGTCATTGTAGCCTACCACTCGGGGAATAGGCATTTAAAAGAGAGACAGATTATGGAGTGACATCAGAAATGCCATAGGGCAATGGCAGCACGAGATGTGCAGAAGAATGCAAGAGCTAAACTTCTACAAGCTCAATAATGTCCACAGCAAAAAAAGAAGGTAAGAAAAATAGTCTGAAAACTTTGCCCATTAATTAGATGTGCAAGGCAAGTTTTCGGGTTGTTATGGACAATTAAAATGTGAACATGCACGTTGCACTGTTGTGCGGACATGAGGGGGGAAAGCACGATCATTTGAATATACTACCGGGTTTCTACTGATACAAAGCTTAATGCTAATCGCTGAAGTAACCCTGCAATAGGCATTAATTAGTAGTGATACATTTTTATTACAGTGATAAAATTGTACAGTAGCCTATTCAGGTAAGGTCAGCTTTACTGATGTGCGTTTTTATTTAGGCTATTTATTTATTTTTGTCCCTGTGCGCCGATCGGAGAAGGAGTTCATTGCTGATATTCTGGGGATACAATATTCATAGCCAATAGGCTATACTAGTAGGGACTTTAGCCTTTAAATATCTTTGCTTAGCTTTCTAGCCTCGCAGCTCGCGTCAGCAGTGCCTTGCATCGCCCATAGACCTTAAAACAATCAGTGGATGGCTGGCGGGTGGCTTTGAAAATTGGTCAAAAAACGTTGGTGCGCATGGATGATGAGTTTTGTGATGCAGTTGCGGATGAAATAATAGTCCATCCGCGCATCTCTAGTGGAAACAGGATGCACCTGAGATTGTGTCATCTATCCATCTATCTATCTATCTATCTGAAGACACCCCCTTTTGCACTAACAGAGTGTAAAATGACTAATCTGGCATAGATTGAAAGTCATTTTTTTTCTCATAACACTGATGAATTTGTGTCACAATATCTAGAAGCTCCATTCATCAATTAATTCAAGGCCCAGTGCCTTTGGGTTAAGTTTATTCTATCAGTGTTTGCCTGGCA
Source organism: Rhinogobio ventralis (assembly GCA_039654625.1). Taxonomy (NCBI): domain Eukaryota; kingdom Metazoa; phylum Chordata; class Actinopteri; order Cypriniformes; family Gobionidae; genus Rhinogobio; species Rhinogobio ventralis. The sequence goes on from CM077198.1 coordinate 15,981,595, forward strand.
GTGGCAAGTAAAGCTTAGGGATCGCAGATATTTACGAAAAAATATAAATAAAGGTGGGTAAAAGCATTCATACATCTCTGTACAACACATCTCTGTGTTGTATAATGTCTTAACTCTTTGAAAATACTGTATACAGTATTTTCTCTTGATGTCAAAGCTGATCTGTGTTATGTGGAGCATGAGTACTGTGCATGACATTTGCAAGGTCATATAGATAAACATATAGGGACAGAGTCATCATCCCTGATGTCAACAGTAAAGGTCAGCTATTTCCAGAAATTAAAAAAAAATAAAAGTAAAAAGTATGGTGACAATATTCCAGGAATGTACATTTCAAATGTACAGTAACCATACATTTCATTAACTGATACACTCACCTAAAGGATTATTAGGAACACCATACTAATACTGTGTTTGACCCCCTTTCGCCTTCAGAACTGCCTTAATTCTACGTGGCATTGATTCAACAAGGTGCTGAAAGCATTCTTTAGAAATGTTGGCCCATATTGATAGGATAGCATCTTGCAGTTGATGGAGATTTGTGGGATGCACATCCAGGGCACGAAGCTCCCGTTCCACCACGTCCCAAAGATGCTCTATTGGGTTGAGATCTGGTGACTGTGGGGGCCATTTTAGTACAGTGAACTCATTGTCATGTTCAAGAAACCAATTTGAAATGATTCGAGCTTTGTGACATGGTGCATTATCCTGCTGGAAGTAGCCATCAGAGGATGGGTACATGGTGGTCATAAAGGGATGGACATGGTCAGAAATAATGCTCAGGTAGGCCGTGGCATTTAAACGATGCCCAATTGGCACTAAGGGGCCTAAAGCGTGCCAAGAAAACATCCCCCACACCATTACACCACCACCATGATGGATCCATGTTCTCATTCTGTTTACGCCAAATTCTGACTCTACCATTTGAATGTCTCAACAGAAATCAGACCAGGCAACATTTTTCCAGTCTTCAACTGTCTAATTTTGGTGAGCTCGTGCAAATTGTAGCCTCTTTTTCCTATTTGTAGTGGAGATGAGTGGTACCCGGTGGGGTCTTCTGCTGTTGTAGCCCATCCGCCTCAAGGCTGTGCGTGTTGTGGCTTCACAAATGCTTTGCTGCATACCTCGGTTGTAACGAGTGGTTATTTCAGTCAAAGTTGCTCTTCTATCAGCTTGAATCAGTCGGCCCATTCTCCTCTGACCTCTAGCATCAACAAGGCATTTTCGCCCACAGGACTGCCGCATACTGGATGTTTTTCCCTTTTCACACCATTCTTTGTAAACTCTAGAAATGGTTGTGTGTGAAAATCCCAGTAACTGAGCAGATTGTGAAATACTCAGACCGGCCCGTCTGGCACCAACAACCATGCCACGCTCAAAATTGCTTAAATCACCTTTCTTTCCCATTCTGACATTCAGTTTGGAGTTCAGGAGATTGTCTTGACCAGGACCACACCCCTAAATGCATTGAAGCAACTGCAATGTGATTGGTTGATTAGATAATTGCATTAATGAGAAATTGAACAGGTGTTCCTAATAATCCTTTAGGTGAGTGTATAATATAGTTCATCTAGTAGAAATTATGGTAACACACATTATACTACAATAATGCCAGGAACATTAACAAACAACACCAGCGAAACAACACAAAAACACCTATAACTGATAACATAAGTCAAATAAAATATAATCAAATGAGCACATTTTGAGCACCCTTTACATATCAAGGTTAAAAAGTTTTTACTGTAGAAGTATATACATTGTTTACACTGGGGGGGAAATAGTATAAATTATATCTAAATTAACTTGTTTTAGTCAAGTAAAAAAAAAAAAAAAAAAATTATATATATATATATATATATATATATATATATATATATATATATATATATATATATATATATATATATATATATATATATATATATATATATATATATATATATATATATATATATAAAAATTATAACATCACTAGTAGTAGAAATAGGTTAATAACAACTGCAAGTTACCACTTTTTACAGTGTAATTTAAACTTTTTCTTCCAAAATAAAGTATCACAGTACAAATACACACATTGTCCTTTAACCTAATATTTTTAAGTAACTTACAATTAGCCACTTCACTGTTTTTACTGTAGCTTTTTTGTTAAAAAAAAGTTTTATAAATATCCCTCCCTAAAACTATTACCATTCTTCCCAGAACTAAAAAGGCTCACTATTGTTGTGCTCAAGAATTTATTACAATATAAAACATAGTTTATGTAGTGACCAGACAAAATGCAGTTACAGAATAAAAATGAAAAAAACATTTTTAAATAGTATCTAATTTTCATACCCAGTAAAGACAAGATGCAACCGTTACAAAGTAAACAAGCAACAGTTTACTGTCAATTACATACTACATCTGTCACGCTGTAACTTGAGAACCGCCTGCAGATGCATGCTCATTTTTATTATCATCCTTATTATTATCACCTACTGTAAATAACCAGACTGTGATTGCTGCCATGTGATATATGCTTATGGTTAAACAATATGCAATAGAAGTTAAAAATGTGTAACAAGAGAAGGGAAGTGTCAGGAAGGTCCAGTTCAAAGACTGTATTTATACCTCGCTCAGCCGAGGTGAACAGCACCATGCTGGGTGACATGAGAGCTGCAGCCGGCTCATCGTGAAGGTTACCACAAGCTTTTTCAGCTCTTCATAGCTTCTGTATCAGATTGCCTCAGTCAGTGTTTGTTAACAACCATACACAGGACAAATGAGCAGGTGCACACTGCCATGGAACATCACTGAGGAAACTGAGAGGGTGAAACTGAATAGAAAATTGATCTTTAGAATAGAAGCCACCCACTTCGCATCCTACACAGCCATACTCTTTAACTTTGAAAGTGTCCTCAGAGAATTGTGGGGAAAACGCAGGGCACGATACCAAAAGCATCGTCAATGCATATATGAGATGAGCAACCTGCTTCTTCTGGGATCAGACAGACTGCTTTGGTGTAGGATCTGCCAGTGCTTATTTCTGTGTCATTTGACACTCTTTGTTTTCTTTAGAAGGGGAAAGATGCATCATAAGGATGCACATTTATCTGGGCTGTGAGCTGACAACTAGATAACTTGTGCTGATGCCATAACTCAATATTATAGAGTTGAACCCCTGAGGCTTGATCTTAACCAGGTATTGATTCATTTCTGTCTGAGACTGTAGCTGCTGCTTATGTCTGGATATCAAGTTATCATGACCAAAAAGGGAGTGTTTTTTTTCCTGAGTATTAATCGTCAAAGGAATAGTTCCCCAATGAGCAAATAATGACAGAATGTGAATTTTGGGTGAGCTGTTTCAATATTATAATATTACCTGACATTACATTTACATGTAGTCAAGCTCACAATATTTTCAGGATCATTCTCCACTCTAATTGTTACCCAGAGCCCAGCCAACCTTCAGCCATGCCCGTAACAGACCATCAGCAAGAGCACATAAAAGGATCTGAGCCTGAAACAGCAACAGAGCTAGAGCATTTTTGTCCTGGAGCCCGAACCCATCGCAGAGTCTGACCAGGTGCGTGAGCCGGCACCAGCATCCGCCACTGAGGCAATATATGTGAAGTTTGATGGCATGGATTGGAGCCCTTTCCAGACTCCTGTCACTGAGGTGCGCTCAATGAGCTCGATCCTCAATCAATTATTATTTAATGATCTGGATGAGGTAATGTTTTAAGATCACTGGTTCAACTTAGTTCCAAGTCACATTCGTCTCCGCTGGTTCAGCCCAGTTCAAAGTCACTTCTGTCTCCGCTGGTTCAGCTTAGTCCCAAGTCGCCTTTATCTCTGGTGGTTCAGCCCAGTTCCAAGTTGGCTTTGTCGCCATTGGTTCTGCCCAGCTCCAAGTCTCCTTCATCACAAATGGTCCTGCCCAGCCTCTCTCTCTCCTCCTTTGCCAAAGCCATACAGTTCCTCGGCCCTGCGTCCGCTGGCTCCCTTCAGCCCCTTGGCTCCTCTTTATTGGTTCTGCCCAGCTGTTCTGATCCACCTTGGGCTTCCTGGTCATCAGCTCCACCTTGGTCTAAGGATCCCTCAGCTCCACCTCGAGCGTCCAAGCCCCGGACTCCATCCTCGGCCCTCCGACCCAGTGGCTTCACCTTGGTTCCATCCTGTCTCCTCTCTCCATCGGTTCTCCTGTCGGCCTTCATCCTGGTTCTGCTCTGGGTCTTCCTCCTGAGTTCTTCCTTCATTGTCTCCTCCCTAGCTCCTGCCTCCATTGTCTTCACCTTGATGTTCCCTGATGTCCATCCACAGTCTTATCTGTCTTTAGCTCTGCGTCCACCTTTGGAAACCTCTCCCCCTATATGCATATAGCCTCTACACACGAATACACACACAATTAATTAAAACAGTTATAAAGTAAGGATACATTAAGTTGATCAAAAATGGCAGTAAATACATTTATAATGTTACAAAATATTTTTATTTCAAATAAATGTTCAAAGAAAATAAAATGTATCATGGTTTCCACAAAAATATTAGAAGATAACTGTCTTTAACACTGATAATAATAACAAATGTTTCATGAGCAGCAAATCAGCATAGTAGTACGATTTCTGAAGGATCATGTGACACTGAAGATTCAACTTTGCCATTACAAGAATAAATCACATTTTAACAATAAACAAATAGTTTTGCAATATTGTTGTGAAATAATAGTTTCATAATATTATTTCACAATATTGCTTTTTACTTGATCAAATAAATGCAGCCATGGTGAGCATAAGAGACTTCTTTCAAAAACATTTTAAAAATCTTACCGACCCCAGACTTTTGAATGGTACTGTATATAATTATAAATATATTATAAATATAGAGATTAGCAGACAGACAATTACAAAAAATTACTGTGAGAGTGTGGCACCCTGTAACTAGTAATATACAGTAAATTTATAGTAAATACAGACTTTACAGACAGTGTAGTTCACATCCAAAACTTTAATAAACATGCTTTTTAGGAAAATAGGAAAAATGTGTAAGGAATAAACCAAAGTTCAGTTTGTGGACATTGTAAGGAATGAAAGTCGACAGGCTTCCTTAGGGCAAGGTTAGCATGAGGGAATCAGCTCTGGGAGAGTGAGGGCAGACTGAAGCACAGAGATAATAAACTGCAGAGCAGAGGTGGATTTAAAGAAGTAGGGGACCTGAGCGATAAGAAGTGAGATGTGTGGGGGCAGGGGTACTGGTTTCCAATTGAGTCAGCAGAACCATGAGTGAAGTGAATGTGTTTAAATTGGATTTTAGATGGGTCAGAGGGTTAATGGAGCACGGGAGATCAGGGGTGTACCATGGAGAGGGTTGAGCAGGGGAAGTATAGTGTTTTTTATGTTAACAAGAGACTGGGTCATTAGAGATTGACTCGACTCAACGATGTGTGTAACATTATATACTCAATGATGTGTAACATTATATGCAGAGATTAGATTTAGTTTTTTGGAAAATATCTATAACAATGAGTGATGAATGAACCAGATCAGAAAAAAATTCTTCATAACAATGAGCTTTATTTGTTCTAGCATCTGTTGTTGTCAGTTGTCTCATTTGAGTAAATCAGTGTGTTCATTCTAAATAAACCAGATCCCTGCATGGCATTTTACAGTTTTTATTAAACAAAGTGCCCACAAAGCCTTGTTTACATAAAAATACAGATGCATTAAACCAGGCAATGTATTCTTTCAGCACAGAAACCTGTCCAATCAGTGTGAATCACAGAACTGATGCATTATCATCACACATTACAATAAATTGAATAATTTACATAACATGCAACAGTTCTCATTCGTGAATGAGTGTAGGCATGTATCATGATACTAAGCAGGACAGCCGGTCTCTGTCTCCCCAGCTCTACAGCGCCCCACAAATTTTAAATGTAAATATGTGGTGAAAAATGGAATTGCAGCGCTCTCTAATTGAGAGTCATTGAAAAGAGTAGGGGTGTAACCCCGGCATCCTGGCCAAATTTACCCATTGGCCTTTGTCCATCATGGCCTTCTAATTGTCCCCATATACTGATTGGCTTCATCACTCTGTCTCCTCTCCACCAGTAAGCTGTTGTGTGGTGGGCGTTCTGGTGCAATATGGCTGCCGTCGCATTATCCAGGTGGATGCTGCACATTGGTGGTGGTTGAGGAGATTCCCCCCTTCTATATGTAAAGCGCTTCAAGTACACAGAAAAGCACTATATAAATGTAACAAATTATTATTATTATTATTATTATAAATACTTTTGGTTTAAAAGTGCTCATGTGAATGGAATTTATATACAATAGTTCTGTTTGTTTTATGTTTGTTCTGAGGCTTTGTTTTCCTCACTGGAATTCCTACACAACTTGCAATATTGTAAAATGAAATTTTGACACAATAAATACTACATTAAAGCCAAGTTCAGTTTGTCCAAATTTGCTAAATCACCGACAAATGCCCGAAATCGGGGGCAAATCGGTCCTCGTTCACGCGAGTGACAATCACGTAGTGTGCATTATCAAAGGCACGATCTGAGAGATTCGACGATGCGTCACCGACGCCCCTGAGATATTTGGCATGCTAAATATCTGGACCCGTCTGTGATTCAAAATCCTGCTGTGTGAAATGTGTTCTGACTGAAAATTACATCGGTGATGACCTACAGCCAATGAGAGAGCAAGATACAGCCAGAATTTACGGCTAGGAGCAACTACTGCTTAAATGACAGTATGTCTGTGCATGCAATTATCATAACATGAACTTTTTTTTATTTTTTTTATTTATAAGTGTATGTAATTATTTATTTTACGTTCAAATCACCTCCTTGGAGGATGTCATGAAGCTTAGGCTGAAAAGCTGATCTGTGATCAAGTCTAAAATGGGTCAAGGAATGGTTTACCAATAACAAGACAAAAAGTCGATATCTGAGGCACAGAGCATAGCATGACACACAATGTACATAGCTACCCCTGCAGGCAATGTAGTAAATGGGTCACGATTACACATCTTTGCATGAGACTATGGTTTGGATATGCTTTTCTCACATCTTACTGGGTGAAAACTTAATGTAGCATTATCTCTGTGTGAAGTCTAGAGCACCCTGCTGATTTTCATCTCTACAAAGACCTGCACAAGATTAGATTAGAGTGTGATTCTGTTGATTTTAAATTTAGTTTCAGTGAAGACTGATTCTTACACATTTACAGGGAGATTAGACACAAATAATAAAGCACTGCTGTAGTCATTCCTACTTTTGTAATATTCAAGTTTGGCAGCATCGGTAACGTCGTCAAAAGGGAGTGTATCTTAATGAGTTTAAATGCTAGTCATTTTACATAACATGACACCTTTTATTAGAGCCAAAAAATTTGCCCGCAGCACAGACTTCCATCCAGATTCACGAGAAGGCCGAAAAAGAGACTTCATATTAAGTGGATCCAAACTACTGGGAGTGAAATCACTCTCTAAATATGAGTTTTTAATTACTCACTCTGAGAGTCCCCATGGCAAGGCTTTTGATATGGGCTTTCTTTTTGAATAATATCGTGCTTTGCATCAATCAAGTCCTAAATCACAAACATTGCATTGAATACAAGAATTATAACTAAGTTCTTTGAGCCTAAAATAGCCCTATTTGTGTTAAAAACCAATTTTTTCTGATATTGATTCCCTGACAGAAGGTGAGAACCATAAAGAGCTATTCATCCTAATAATTCTGTAATGAGTTCCAGTTTTCTCTGTAGAAGAGGGATGTGACTTTGGCATACCAACAGCAGAGATGGAACATGATATTTAATCCTTCTTATTGCTGTAACTTCCTTTTTCCTGTTTTTTTATGCTATGCTTGTGAACTTTGAAACAATACAGAGTGCTGAAGAATTGCATGAGGCTGACATTTTGGGTTTAACCTTGGGTTTTTAAGACTGTCTAATGATTGTGCACTTTTCCACAAAAAGTGTTTTACACTTGAGATGTTTCTGATCCCGTTAACATGTTAGCTACTGTTCATTCTGGGGGTAGAAATTATCTGAAAAGTTGGTTGGACTCATTATAAACCTTATGAATCAGGCTGGCAGGTGTGTAGGTGATGGCTGTATCAGGATAACCGCTTGTGCATTCCTTCAAAATATAATGATTACTACCTAAAACCAAGGAGGACTAATTTAGAAATGTCCCTGTTAAAGTCGGTATGAAACTGAGGTTGCGATGGTCTTTTCTTTCCTATTGACATATATCCGAATGTAGTCTTGCATATTTAGACCTTCAGACTGATGGCAGAAGGTGTATAGCAATCCATAGCAGCTTTCATTGGCCATGGACAGCCCAGTGGCCATCTGACTGACATTGTTTTGTTCTGCGTCATGTTTAGGGGCATAACATTTTTTACGTTGATGGCCCTACAATAACAGACCGATGTGTAAAACTCTTGGACGTATTTTAAAGAGTCTATGCCACAAACTTTACATGCTTCACATACTTTTGAAAATCTAGCATGTAGTTGATCCTGATATGTGCTCTTTCATAAGGGGGTTTGACATCAAGGCATCTTTGTTTCCAAGTGGACTGTTAAAGAACGTGACACAGACGTCTCCCGGAAATCCTGTAGAATTCAACCAATCAGATGACGACTTCGAAACTCCTCAAGTGTTTCCAATTTTGAGTGCCATGTGCATCAGCCAACGGTCTATGGGTGTGATGTCTGAGGCTGTGACTAATCCGAATGAAACAGCTTCTCGGAAAAAATAGGAAGTGATTTTGTCCATCGGGAATTGAGTTTCAGTGTTGCTGAACTGAAGGCCTATAACAGCACTCTTGGAACGCTACTCGGGCAAACAAATGTAAAGATTCAAACCATACGCCATAGATTCACACTCTCTGTATCATTTACAATAAAGGCGTAAGATTTTTATTAACATAACTTTTATACATCTTCAAATTAAATCTGTTCAAGGACATAATCGTTTAGAACCGGCTGTTCCAAACAACTTTAAGAGGAACGTACAAACCATGGGAGGAAAAGACTGGGCTGATGGGGTAGATTTGCTGTCAGTGTGCGCCAACATGCTGATGCTAGGACATATCCAAAGCTAGAATCAGTCGGTGGGCCTGGGGGCGAGGTGTCTGCTGAAAGTCACTCAACATGACAAAAGCTTCTCTGAACACAATCAGCCAGAGCCCCGCAGAAAGCGAGCAGAGGTCCAAAAGACAGCATTCGCACCACTCAGCAAATCCTGAAGATTTGCTCTGGGATTTTTGTAATCTGTTCTCTGATGATGCCTAAGGATTTCATTAGTTTTACCAAATGAAATTAGTTTAAATGCATATTTTGGGCTGTTGTTTGGTGTATGATGAGGCACAACAAAATGCTTTTTACATAATTATTGATGGTGCATAAATACAGCTGGACAGTCTGGACAGACTGGAGAAACACATTCAACCTTTAACGTCATAACATGGTGGAACCTTACCATGCCACAAGTTAGTGGAAAAAAAGGTTCTTCAGATTATTAAAATGTTCTTCATCCCAAAAAAAAATCTTTCTTTTAAGAGCTGCTTACTGAAAGGATCTTTGGGAAAATGCTGTGAAACCTCATTTGGAACCTTTATTTTTTGATTGTGAACGTGATAAAGAAAACAAAATGTGTAACTTGTAAGTTAAAGTAATACACTCACCTAAAGGATTATTAGGAACACCTGTTCAATTTCTCATTAATGCAATTATCTAATCAACCAATCACATGGCAGTTGCTTCAATGCATTTAGGGGTGTGGTCCTGGTCAAGACAATCTCCTGAACTCCAAACTGAATGTCAGAATGGGAAAGAAAGGTGATTTAAGCAATTTTGAGCGTGGCATGGTTGTTGGTACCAGACGGGCCGGTCTGAGTATTTCACAATCTGCTCAGTTACTGGGATTTTCACGCACAACCATTTCTAGAGTTTACAAAGAATGGTGTCCTGTGGGCAAAAATGCCTTGTTGATGCTAGAGGTCAGAGGAGAATGGGCCGACTGATTCAAGCTGATAGAAGAGCAACTTTAACTGAAATAACCACTCGTTACAACCGAGGTATGCAGCAAAGCATTTGTGAAGCCACAACACACACAACCTTGAGGCGGATGGGCTACAACAGCAGAAGACCCCACCGGGTACCACTCATCTCCACTACAAATAGGAAAAAGAGGCTACAATTTGCACGAGCTCACCAAAATTGGACAGTTGAAGACTGGAAAAATGTTGCCTGGTCTGATGAGTCTCGATTTCTGTTGAGACATTCAGATGGTAGAGTCAGAATTTGGCATAAACAGAATGAGAACATGGATCCATCATGCCTTGTTACCACTGTGCAGGCTGGTGGTGGTGGTGTAATGGTGTGGGGGATGTTTTCTTGGCACACTTTAGGCCCCTTAGTGCCAATTGGGCATCGTTTAAATGCCACGGCCTACCTGAGCATTGTTTCTGACCATGTCCATCCCTTTATGACCACCATGTACCCATCCTCTGATGGCTACTTCCAGCAGGATAATGCACCATGTCACAAAGCTCGAATCATTTCAAATTGGTTTCTTGAACATGACAATGAGTTCACTGTACTAAAATGGCCCCCACAGTCACCAGATCTCAACCCAATAGAGCATCTTTGGGATGTGGTGGAACGGGAGCTTCGTGCCCTGGATGTGCATCCCACAAATCTCCATCAACTGCAAGATGCTATCCTATCAATATGGGCCAACATTTCTAAAGAATGCTTTCAGCACTTTGTTGAATCAATGCCACGTAGAATTAAGGCAGTTCTGAAGGCGAAAGGGGGTCAAACACAGTATTAGTATGGTGCTCCTAATAATCCTTTAGGTGAGTGTATATGCCGGGCAGGCATATGTTCCTGCCTGGACCCTCAGATCCAGCAATGAAAACCTGCTTGTCGTACCTAAGTTTAAACGCTCTACTGTGGAAGGAAGGGCTCTTAGTGTTATTGGCCCTAAACTATGGCATAAGCTGCCCCCGAATATCCGTAACGCACCTACTCTCCAGACTTTTAAGTCCCAACTTAAAACTCATCTATTCTCTTTGCTCAGTAAATAATTATCTTTCTCTCACCTTCTCTGCCTTTAAGTGATCTCACACTTCTTCATGTTATGCTACATGACTACTTATTGTATTAATGTTCTCTTTGATTCTATAACTTCTTTGTTGTTGTTGTCTATCTGTAGTTATTTGTTGTACACCTGCTTGTTTATTTGCTATAATGAACAGGCTGACTGTCTTTCTGACTGTAAATTGATTGTACTCTTGTACTCCATTGTGAAGCGACCTTGGGTTCTTGAAAGGCGCTATAAAAAATAAACATATTGTTTATTATTACATTACTAAACCTTTCCTGTCCACATATCTAATCTGTTTACTCAACATATACACTGTATAAAAAGGTGTTTTACAAGAAAATACCATTCAGTCTTTCACATTTATTTCAATGTGTTACTTGCTGTTTCTTTGTAATTATTTGTGAAATTTCTGCGTGAAAAATGTAAATCCTACAGCAATTTTTTTCAGTGTATATGAATCTTTCTCTGTATAAACCATGCATGGTGTCTCAAAGCAAAAAAAGAAAATGAGTGTACAATATATCATTTGTAGCTTAATGTAAATAATTATATGATATTGTGTTTTTGCTCTGGTAGTAACAGGGGATTTATTTGTGACTGTTACAAATCTTCTTGATATTTTTTTCATTTGCACTCAGTTAAATGTGCAATGATGACAAATATCTACAGATTTTAATTAGGTTTTAACTCAAATCTTTTCCTCTTTGAGAGATAAAACCACAGATAAAACTACTGAGCTGATAAAATGGCAGCAGAATTAATTTGGCTCTTCACACACATATTGTATCAAAGACGGCTGTACACAATGAGATATTTGCGCTCACTAACGATGTGTCTAGAGATAAAGGTTGAAATCTCAGGAGAGAGAGTGTGTGGGGAAAGGGAGAGAGAGAGAGAGATACAGTGATATTCTGTGACTGCTCCCCAGGGCAAATGTACAGGAGGTCACAGCGCACATGCTAATTGAGTGATATACACGTGTACAGCTGCTATTTTTTTGTTCTCTTTCCTCTTTGCGCGATGCTACTGTAAAGAGTTTGTCATATGAGCACTGGACTGACCTGCTGTGTTGCATAATCCCGGAAGAGAGCCGTCTAGCAACTGTTTCTAATAGTCTGGAAAATAAATCAGCCAAATTCCAAACAAATCATTAATCCTTGTATTTAAATGTTCACTTGCACAGAGAGCTCATGACATATTCAGAGCTGGAATTTAAACATTCAAAGATGCCTATGTCAAATATTAGAAATGTTTAGAGTTTACTGGAGCTCCTAAATGATGACAGTATTTTCTCAGTTATAAAAACACCTTTGATCCCCCTAAAGTGCCTTCTGTAAGTAATTCAGGCAGTCTTGTCAAAAAGTAAAAGCTCACCCCTTCATATTGTGGTAAAATTGTTTCATTTTTAGAACTTAAAGGTGCATACACTCTTGTCAGTCCAATGCAGAGATTGCTGTTGATCCATAAATCCAAATGAAAAAGTGCAAGGTGCTAAAAGGCGAGGCAGCAAAAGGCTATTAAACCAAAAGTCATGCTCACTTGAGATCTATGCACCTTGCAAATGTGCACTACCTTTTTAGGCCCTAGTTTTTACTTTCTCTTGAGTAAAATGTTCCTTGTTGTTCTAACCCCCTCCAGTTAATATAATAGCATTATGAACTCATATTGTAACTCATATAGTGTCTAATTCAACCAGGATAAGTGAGAAAGCATTCAATGTGGGAGGTGACATAAAGGTAATAGGTTTGATCCCAGGTAGAGTGGCCTATAAGGTTAATACAGAAATTCAACTTCTGCCCTCTTCATTGTGTCATTGCGCTGTGTGTGTGGGTGGGGGTTGGGGGGGTATTGCCTGCGTTATGAGGACCAAATGTCCCCACGAGGATAGTAATACTAGTCTTCTTTTTTTTTTTGGTCCCCATGAGGAAAACAGCTTATAAATCATACTAAATTATGTTTTTTGAAAATGTAAAAAATGCAGAATGTTTTCTGGGAAGGTTGTGTTTAGGGTTAGGGTATATAATAGTTTGTACAGTATAAAAATCATTATGTTTATGGAAAGTCCCCATAAAATATGGAAACCCGACATTTGTATTTATCTCTACGTATTTATTTGGTGAGTAGATTATATGACAACTGAGATAATGTTAGTCAGTCATTATTGCAAAATATAATATATATATTTTTTCAATACATTTATTTTGATTTTTAAAATGTAATTGTTGTTTTAATATGTATTATTATTTAATGTTTTTAAAATAATTTATTTTGAAATAATGACAATTTTATGGTACATTATTCATTACATATTTAATAGAACAACATAAGACTTTTGAAAGATATTTCCCTCATAACAATCCTTAAAAGTGCTCATTCGACACAATAAGTGTGCAATTTGGGAGGATTTTCTAATCCAAAATTAATGTATTCCCTAAAAGGACATGCTAGATTAGTGTAAGTGCATAAGGAGACCTTTCCTTGCCTCAACCCATGAAACTCCATTAGTTCATGTTTCGTAAAGCCTTTTCATGTTGGGAACATGTGGGTTCATCTCAATCCTGGCCGCAGTACACCAGATGCAAACCTGAAGTCAAATGGTGTGGCTTAAGGATGAAATCCTTTGGTTAAGTGAACCTGTAACATTCCTTAAAGGGTGGAATGATATCTTACTGCATCAGATATCCAACGCCCTATTCCGTTAATCTCATCTGAGGCTTTAGCAGCGTAACTGTTGCAGAACTCATGACAAACGGTTTAGTTTCAGGTGAGCAGATGGTTAAGCAACTTTAAGTTCTTTTTTGATTCATATCCAATGAATAAATCAGATTCTCGCAGTTATTGGAATATTTTGGAGTCCACGAGGCAGCAGAGTTATGACTGTGAACTCTGTCACACTATCTGGGAACAGTTTTGTCAACATACCTCAGGAGCAAGGGCCAGGCTACTGGGTGAGAATGAAGTATATTTAGAACTTCATTGTCAAAGTGTATTATAAAGGTAGAAACTAGGTCACTTCATCCAGAAATAACTACACTCTATATAAGTTGGCAAATTAGATTGACATGTTCATGAACTATAGAAATATACAATATTTATTTATTTAAATTAATTGAGGCCACCATACATGATTTTATGTGGATGCTCTGAATTGCATAGATTGAAACAGAAGTGAAGATACACTGAAAAAAGGTGTCATTTGATTTGAAGCAATTAGTTTAAATTACATCAACAAAATTTACTTTCACTTTAGGGTTAGGGTTAGCACTGTGAAGCTGCTTTGAAACAATCTGCATTGTAAAAAGCGCTATATAAATAAATAAAGTTGACTTTACTTCCTACTTTCCCCCTTTCAGCTAAACTTAAGTATAAACAGTTCTTTAGAGCAACTACTGTACATGGCATATGCACTTTGTTCAGTGTAGATAGACAAAAATGGATAAAAAACTTTGTTAATCTCCAATACGCATCTAAAATCGATCATGCATATATAAGAAGAAGAAGAAGTTTTATTTTACATTGTACATTACAATACATTTGCACACCCACATACATATTGCAAACACATAAGGCCACATTATCCAAAAATACATATTAAATAGGTATTTTTTTAGCTGGGTATTGAAGTAGACAAAGACTGTATATTACAAAGTGTAAGGGGTAGTGAATTTCATAATTTAGGAGCATTAACACTAAATGACTTTCCACCAACAGTGGACAACCGAAACCGAGGAATGGACAAAAGATCAAGCTCAGATGATCTAAGGGACCGGGCAGGAGAGTAAGAGTAGAGTAGATCAGACAGATATGGAGGTGCAAGACCATTTAAAGCCTTAAATGTTAGAAGTAATATCTCAAAGTGAATATGTGATGCCATGGGAAGCCAGTGAAGATCATGCAGTAGAGGAGTAATGAGAGCAGAACGTCTGGTGGAGGTTTTGAACTTACTGTAATGTTGCAATAAGTATTTTGGGCAGATCAAGAAACAGAGCATTGCAATAATCCAAATGTGTTGTGATTAATGCATGAATTAAGATTTCAGCATCAGCTAGAGTGAGAAAAGATCGAAGACATGCAATGTTCCGAAGATGGAAAAAAGTTTTTAACAACAGAAGAAACATGAGAGGCAAAAGATAGAGTTGAGTCAAATAAGACACCACGATTACGGACAGAGGAAGAAGGCTTAACATGAACTCCATCAATATCAAAAGACAGGTCCATCCTTTTAACTGAGGTAGCAGAGCCAATCATCAGTATTTCAGTTTTGTTATTATTTAATTTAAAGTGGTCATGAACTGGCTTGTTTAATTTTTTTATACTGTTGTCTGAGGTCATCTTATCGCTTGGTTTTTACATTCAAAAACATAATGAATAAGTAATAGGCTATTTTCTACCCTGGTTTTGAGCCTAGCTCCTGAAACGCTCTGTTTTTACGGGTGTGCCACATTGGAACTTGGAAGTAAACGCCCACTGCTATGATTGGATAAGAGTTTTGCATATTATGAGTTTCGACTCCACCGTCAGTACACATGGGGAATTGTTTTGAAAACTTACAATATGGAAAAATGGCAACCGGAATGATTCACCCATACATGTTTGACCCAGAGTCTGATCCCAAATCTCAGGACAATGAACCAACAACACCTCAAATACAAAGGATACTCCAGCCTGTGACAGCTTGGTAAGTTATTGTTAATTATGTTTAGTTAGACACGTACACATAATCAGTAGATGTCAAACGATCTGTAACAATGCAATACTATTACATATAGAAAAAATGTTTTGCAATATTTTTGTAACATTTTTGCGACATTCCTGTCGGATCCAATATAGAATGCACAGCCATGTATTTTAATCTCATTCTGTCTGCAAATCCAGTCTTTTGTTTACAAAAGAATCTGCAGTGAAATGAAGCGAACAAACGTGCAATGTCTTACCCACGTGAGCTGGAACTTCATTTAAAATAAAGTTCAACCGCATTCCTAATTTTGGAAACCGAAGGAAGCTTATGCAGAGACAGTGTTTTTCCACAAGCAGGCACTGCACAATATTTTGTAATCTTCAACGGCATGTTTATTGCTTGGTAGTGCGATCCGGTTTAGCACCACCTAGGCCTTTGTTATTTATCTATAACATGTCATGCGCGAATCGGTGGGCAGGGCTACAGAATTAGGTGTTGATCTTCTTCTGTTGAAGCGGTGTTTCGCTGCTCTCTGACGTCATAGGGTGGCAAATTCGCAGATCTCTCGTTTGATGAGCCAGCTTTCAATAAAAGCTTTTATTTGACTAACAAGGAAGTTTTCAGCTCTGAAACTTACAGGATATTCTTATGTTACGATGACCTATAGGAAAACTGGATTTCTCAATTCATGACCCCTTAAAGGAAATTCAGGGACATCCAATGCTTGATATCCCTGATACATGCAGTAAAAGTCAGGCAGGGATGTCATCAGCATAGCAAAAAAATTGAAATCCATGCATGCGTATGATGTCACCAAGTGGATGTATATAAGTGATGAACAGTAGTGGACCAAGAACTGAACCTTGAGGAACACCCTGTGAAAGCGGGCCCTTGTTATATTTATACCCTTGTATGGTGATATACTTTCTGTCGTTGATGTAGGAAATGAGCTAGGAAAGAGCTGAACCAGTGATGCCGATATCCAAAAAGCGACGTATATGCAGGGTATTGCAACATTCAGTCGGTGTAAATACACAGTAGAAAACAAAATTGCATTTATCTGCAGCAGGGCTAAAATTTAGTTGACGACTTCTGTCTCAGAGCCTAAAATAAGCTGTTTTTGTGGAGAGTGGTACTTTTATGTTTGTAGATTTAGCTTTTAGAGCAGAGTGGGAAAAAACTTCCCCAGTTCACCACACTGATACGAGTTGTGGACCCTGGAGCCCTGTAAAAGGATAATTACAACTGCATGATGGTAGTTATGATCACGTTTTACTGGTGAGAAACATTAGATATGTTTACTATCTATTTCATTTAAATAAAAATAAACTCAAAACAAAAGTATACTAGAGACAGAGAGGTGGGTTTAATTTATAGAGCCAAAATAGTTAAGGAGCTAAAAAGTTGCAGACTCTATACAATGGATTAGCAGAGCCAATCATCAATGGATTTAGCTGAACTTGTATTGCTTCGTTGCCAAATATTGATACATTTTCTGTACAACAGACAGCCAAAGTGCCTTTTGGTTAAAGGATTTCCTCTTATTTATATTTTTATTTGATGTAATTAATGATTTTACAACATGACAAGTCAATTACTATGTTGTTTTTTCCTCAGTTCAGCCCACTCTTTATCTCACGGTGGGTGGAACGACCAGTTAGAACATAAATATCCTTTAATCCTCAGCCAAAATTATTGTGTCTTATTTGGCTTGGCTTCCTCCACTCATTACTGAGAGGTGCTGCATCTGCCAAAGTCAGCATGGAATTAGAGCTGTGGTGGAGGACGAGACCTGAGGGAGGAAGATGATTTTAGGTGCATTAAGGGGATAATAGGTTGGATCTTGAGAGCATTTTTATACTGTCTGAGGGATGGGAATGACATACTGAAAGAATGAGAAGCAGGAAATCTTCCAGACCACAACGGCAATGCAAAAAGGATAAGAAAAACAAACAGGGATGGTAAAAAAAAATGAAACTTGAGCTTACTGTATAGAAGAGAGAATGGGAATGACTGGCTGGGTAAATAAACTATATGACAACAAATGCTAAATTGTAATTAAATTTGTGCTGTATATGTATGTTTTATAATGCTGTTATTTTCATGAACTGTTTTATTTATTTTTTAACAACAAGTACAATAGTAACATGAAGTACAAATTTAGTCCCATTTCATTATAATAACGCTAAATAAACTAAATAAAAAATACATTTGCCAACATAATTTATTGCTTCTCTTTAAATTAAATTTCTTGATGTTTGCAGCAAGCCCTTCATGTCCCTTGCTTTTACTGTTGAACCCTTTCTGAATTCTAGTTATTTACATTGTGTTGTACTGCCACTTTACAGTCAGTTGCACACGCTGCAAAATCAATAAACTGTAATCTGTAGAGAAAGACAGATACCAGTTGGCCTTTATTATTTCAACATTTCATTCATCAAAATAGTTTTAGCATGTTAATGACTATGGAAATGTTGATGTATTTGGTCTTGGTGGCCTAATTCTGCCTTCAATTATGGTAAATACAAGTTTCCTAGGTAACAATTGCACATAAATGCGATGAGCTCGTAATCACGACTTCAGAAGTGGGAATTGTCAAATTTCCGATAGCACATGAAGGCAGCATAAATCTGCTATGCTGCTGCTGCTGTTGATTATTTTTGCTGCAGCTGAAAAGCAATCTCATTGGCTGCAGGATCAGCAGAGTCCAATCAGCTTGTGCCATGCAGTAATGATGTGATTGTTTGCAGATTGCATGTAAAGGAGCTATCAGCTTGCGCCAAATTGTGATGCAATTTGTTTAGGCGGTTTTAGTTTTAAAAAAGTCATTGTTTTACACATACTGTACATTATTGTTGCTCCTCTATGCCCCTCCTTTCTGAAACGCGTCGATTTTTAAAATCGGTGTAAAATCACGGTGTGCTCTGATTGGCCAGCGATCCAGTGCTTTGTGTTTTGCCCGAATACCTAAAGCATCTGACGGAAATGTCACGCTTCTTTCTTTCAAGCCCGAATCTGATCCGGATGATGCAGATGACCAAGCTGATCGATCAATGTTGCCAGCGTGACTAGACCAGAAAGTATCAAATTGGTAAGTTTGCATTTGTTATCGTAGAAACGGTCTGTGCTCTCCCATGTGCTAGAAACAGTCCTCCGAAAAATGTGCAGCACACAGTCGAATATTTGGGTTGTACTGTTCTGCAACAGTGTTGTAACTAAAGCTTAGCCACTGTTTTCTAATTGTCCCCACTTCTGGAAGGCCAAACAAAGTAGTAAAAAACACAGCGTCTCCACGTTACAAATTGGCTCACTAGATCCTCCATCGGCTTTCACTGAGGGCAGTTTACATCCCTGGGCATCAAAACCAGGGAGCAGACGTCCTGTCGAGGCAAGGGCTGAGGCCCGGAGAATGGAGACTCCACCCCGAGGTGGTGGAGCTCCTGTTGGAGAGTAGACCTGTTCACATTTCTAGAGACGACACACTGTCCACTGTTGTTCTCCCTCACGCATCCAGCTCCTCTTGGGCTGTCATTTGATGTTGCTCCCACCTCCTCTGCCTATACCTTCTCGGCTAAGAAGGTTGTTTCTGAACTCTTTGCTTGTCCCGTGTCAGCCAAGAAGGCTGTTTTTGAACTATCAGCCTGTCCTGTCGGGTCTTGTAACCCTTTACCTCTGCTACCCTTCAGCCCTTCGACTCATCCTTTGCTGGCTCCATCTAGCAGCTCTGACCTGCTGATCTCGTCTATATAACAGTGGTTGTTCTGTGTATCGTGTTTGTTTACCTGAGAAGTGTTATTATGAATTTGATTTAATTAAAAATAACTGCTTGCAATTAGATTCAGATATGGCGGCGCCAGTTACAACAATACTACAGTGGGATTAAAAGTTACGCCTTCTTTCTTTGCGTATACATTTGGGCGGTGTTATGAAACTCTGCCCCCACATACTGATGTAGAGATGTGGGGGTGTGTTTGAACGAAGTGAAAACAAGAAATCGCATCATATGATCCCTTTAAATTGCAGCTGGGAGAGTTCAGCTGAGTTCAGTCTAGTGAGAATGAGAAAATGTGAATGGCTCATGTCCTAAACATAATGTTTTCCACACTCACTTCCTTCTCAAAAACCATGATTGATCACATTCCCACATATGTACCTGGGCTTAAAAATACCTCTTTCACTTATCTGTATTATTGATGTAATAGACGTCCACCCCAGCAGCAGCACAAATCCCCCGAGGACATATTGGCGATCACAGGCAAACAGCGTTAGGCACCTCAAGGCTTTTGCTTGTGCCTGGGCAATGATTTTTTTCTCTAATCCTGTTAGTGCTAGAAGTACTTTCCAAACTGAGAGAAGATGAGAGAAGTAAATGCTTATTAGACCCGTCTGATGTGCATGCCGCTGACTGGTTATAGTATTAACCAAAAAAATGCACCCAGGGACATTAACGATAGGCATTGACCCCTAGTAATTATGAAGTGTGTGACTGCATTTGATTAGACACATTTATGCTGAGCAAGTAAAGTGGACCGAAATAATTGCTTTTGGTGCAAGAAGGCAAGACATTTGCAGAAGAATAAATGCCAGAAGCATAACGTATTGGGTCCTTTTATGATCAAAGAATTTCAACTTTGCATCAAGAAATCACAATGAAACATACCTTGAGATTAAAAACAATGAGGTCCCTTTATTAAAGTTGGCAGATTCAGAAGTTGGGCATGTTTTCAGTTAAATCCATAACAATATAATATAATATAATATAATATAATGACACCACTGGCGGAAGTCCCTTCCGAAGGGAAGTGGTCAACACCTCATTATACGGTGCCCATTTCCCTTTGGTGCCCTCAGGGGGCCGTTCAGCCAAACCCGCCACCTTGTGTGCTTCGGGGCACAGCAGTCTCCAGCGATCATCTGAGGAGGGTCGCAGAGCAGTCAGTTCAGTTGTTCCCTGCCGGTTTGTCGCTTCAGGGCACTGAACTGGCTGTTCGAGTAACACCAGAGGCCAGTCTTGAGAGACTGGTTCCCTTAGTAGATTTTCTGGCAGCGTGGAAACTACTGGCAAATATATCTCAATGGATCCTTCACACAGTAGAAAAGGGTTACAGAATTCAGTTGGGGTCTCGCCCACCCAGTTTCAATGGGGTCCTACCCACAGTGGTATGTCCCGAGCAGGCTCTGGTCATGGAGCAAGAAGTAAAGGATCTGATAGACAAGGGGGCCATAGAACATGTTCCTCCTTTCAGCAGAGAATAAAGGGGTTGCATCCTATCTTAGATCTGCACCATCTAAATCGCTGTGTAAAGAAGCTCAAATTCAAGATGTTCACTTTAAAACAAATCGTGTCACAAGTCAGGTACGAGGACTGGTTTGTCACAGTAGATCTTAAGGACGCATACTTTCACGTATCCATCCTTCCACAACACAGGAAGTTCTTGAGGTTCACTTTAGGGGGCGAAGCATTCCAATATCGAGTTCTTCCTTTCGACCTAGCTTTATCAACCCGAACTTTCACAAAATGCGTGGATGCAGCTCTGACTCCTCTGTGACTCTAGGGCATTCGCGTGTTGAATTACATCGACGACTGATTGATTCTAGCTCAATCAGAGCATATGGCGGTTCGGTATCAAGATGTCGTTCTCGGCCACATGAAAGAATTGGGGTTAAGGCTCAACGTCAAGAAAAGTGTGCTTCTTCCAGTTCAGAGAACCAGTTTTCTAGACGTGGTTTGGGATTTGACGACAATGCAGGCTCGTCTTTCTCCTGCTTGTATCATCGCTTCAATTCTCTTCAGCTGTAAATGGGTTAAAGCTAGGCCAGTCACTCACTGTCAAACTGTTCCAAAGACTGTTGGTTCTCACAGCAGCTGCGTCTAACATAATACCTTTTGGCCTATTGTACATGAGGCCCCTGCAGTGGTGGCTCAAAACCCAGGGGTTCTCTCCGAGGGGTGATCAAGTTATGTGGAAAAAACCTTGGTTTCTTTCCCAAGGCCCTGTGCTAGGGCTCCTTGTCGTTGTGTAATGTTAACAACAGATGCTTCCCTCACAGGCTGGGGAGGCTATCATGAGTTGTCACTCAGCTCAAGGGTCATCATCTCTCTTGGCACATAAATCGGCTGGAGATTATGGCTGTGTTTCTAGCTCTTAAAACACTTCCTCCCAGACCTGAGAGACCATCATGTGCTTGTTGGTACAGACAACGCATCTGTGGTCTCTTACATAAACCATCAGGGGGGTCTGCGGACCAGTCACCTGTACAAATTGGCTCACTAGATCGGCTTTCACTGAGGGCAGTTTACATCCCTGGGCATCAAAACCAGGGAGCAGACGTCCTGTCGAGGCAGGGGCTGAGGCCCGGGGAATGGAGACTCCACTCCGAGGTGGTGGAGCTCCTGTGGGAGAGTAGACCTGTTCACATCTCTAGAGACGACACACTGTCCACTGTTGTTCTCCCTCACGCATCCAGCTCCTCTTGGGCTGGATGCTATGGTACAGACGTGGCCGAGGACCCGCCTAGCACCAAGACAGTTTCTTTACCCAGCAAGTCTGTGTCGTTGATGTTGCTCCCACCTCCTCTGCCTATACCTTCTCGGCTAAGAAGGTTGTTTCTGAACACTTTGCTTGTCCCGTGTCAGCCAAGAAGGCTGTTTTTGAACTATCAGCCTGTCCTGTCGGGTCCAAGGAGGCTGTCTTGTAACCCTTTACCTCTGCTACCCTTCAGCCCTTCGACTCATCCTTTGCTGGCTCCATCTAGCAGCTCTGACCCGCTGATCTCGTCTATGTAACAGTGGTTGTTCTGTGTATCGTGTTTGTTTACCTGAGAAGTGTTATTCTAAATTTTATTTCATTAAAACGAACTGCTTGCAATTAGATTCAGCTCTTTTATTTCCGCCTTCATTTCAACTCTATGTGACAATAATATAATTAAAACAATAATTGATAATCTTTTTTTTTTTTAAATCCCTTATGCTCACCAAGGCTTTTTTAAAAATACAATTTAAAAAATGTCATATTGATAAATTATTTAAAATTAAAATAACTTTTCTATTTTAATGTATATTAATGTAATTTATTCCTGTGATCGTAAAGCTGATTTTCTTTTTAGCAGCCATTAGTCTTCAGTGTCACATGATGCTACAGAAATCATTTTAATATGCTGAAACATTTTATTATCAGTGTTAAAAACAGTAGAGCTAGAGAAAACAGTGGAACCGTGATTTTAGGATTCTTTGAACGAAAAGTTCAAAAGAACAGTATTTATTTGAAATATAAATCTTTAATATCTTTACTGCCACTTTTGGTTTTGATTTTAATTTAATGAATTTAATGCATCCTTGCTGAATTAAAGTATTAATTTATTTTTCAAAAAAAAAAAAAAAACGTACTGACCCTAAACTTTTAAATGGCAGTGTACAGAAAATGTAGAAATGTATAGAAAAGCGGTTACTTGCAGTGAAAAACACGCGGCTGAGTCAATTAATGGGACACGGGTGGCATCCAGAAGTAAAGTAAATGTGGCCACTGAAAGAAGAATAGTAGGAGACATTGAACTATGGGCTGGCAGTTGGCAGAAACATCTCTAGTTATGTCTTTGAGCACTGCCTGGTACAAGCTATAGTGGCAAAACATTGCAGAATTGTTTATGAAATATTCCTATTCTGCCATTATCCTCTGTGAAGACTTCTTCTGTGTTCTCTTTTTGAAAGATGGCTGGTCTCAGGGGCACGCCAAGGACAAACTCCAGACATGCTTTCATGTAATTTTTTTGGAGTAAAAGCATCTTTTGTGCCACCCTTGTGTATTGGCCAGTGATATGCAGAGCTTTTTATATGGTTGACTGGTGCAACTCTGTTCTCAGTTCCTCAGTTTATCACAAGGCTCTTTTTTTGCATCTAGATGGTTTTATTCAGTTTGTTTCTGATAACTCAACCATTTTTCCAATATAATGCTTAATAGTTTATTATTGTTGTTGTTGTTGTTCTTAATAATAATAATAATAATGCACGTTTATTCAGTTAGAAATGTCATACAACTATTCATATTTGAATGTACACAGTCTTATTCTATTTATTTTATAATTATTTAATATTTTAATGAATTCACATGTCGATTTAGGTTGAACTTAATGTTTAATTTCAAAAGACAAACTGTACTTCACAAAAGCAGTATGGTGTGACCCTGAGGAATGAATTGTATTCTAATTTGTGTTTAATCTTTGACTGTCAAAATCCAAGAATATGAAAATGTCTTTGAATGTCAATTTTCTTTTACAGCCATATTGGAATATCTTCAATAAGAATCACTTGCTGTACTGGAACTATAAACAAATAAAGCACTCTTATTTTGACATTTCTGTCCTTTCTGTCGTAAAGATCATTTGCAAAGGGCTTATGCTTTAAAAAGTCATATTTGATGTATTGACTTCATAATGCAAAATATTCAATAGGATTTGACTGTTGGCTTTAAATAGGAAGGGGGAAAACAAAATAATATTTAAATGCAAGGTGTGTGTGCATGCATGCATTTATGTTTACTCTTATGTTCATGCTAGATGATTTCAACCCAAACAGATTTACACTATCATCAATGAATTGTGATTGTATCAGTAGGTGTAAGAATACAAATCAATCAACACCACAAACAATGACATGACTCCAGTTCTGAAATGTTAGCGCTAATTTAGCTTAGAGTTTATCTTGAATTCTAGTCATAAATCATGATCACATCTGACACTGCTTTCGTATTCTCCTTGATAGTGTAGTCAGTCATCTAACCAGCTGTATTCCAGAAGAGCAGCCGAGCTGGAAAAGGCCCATTTTCAAACTGGTGTTAAGACCACCGTGGGTATGACAGAATGTTTCATGACTTGGAAGAGAATTTGATTCCTTTTCTTCACCAGATGGACCTCATCTGTCTCCTTGACAAGAATTTTTATGTGTTTTTATATGTTATATGTGGATTATATACGACTTGTGAGCTGGCCTTTAGAATCATTTCATATCTGGCATCAATAATCTAAAACTTCAGCTTTTACTTCAAGTATGTTTTAAATATAAGTACATTGTAAAAACATACATTTACACAATATCATGTCAAATGCGATTTAATGTTTTTGAGAGAGAATGAAGGAAGCCGTTATCATCATCTCTACTGGCAGTTTGATCTGTCATAGAATAAAACGAATGTGCCATTTAATTTCATTTTCTATATTACAGTATATAAAGTTACTGATCTATCCGTGCTCAATAAATCACTACACTGAGTGCTTTAATTCTGAATACTGTGGCAATTTTGTGTAGTCAGTGTCTTGGCTGATGTCCATCACATAAATCTAGGGTTTTTATATCACCTACTGTACATTTTATAGAGGAAAATGTCTTATAGACCATAGTGCCAAACAATAAATTACACATTTCAACCATATGTGTAGTATTCTCATATGAGATGGGAAGTGCCTCTATAAACAGATGCCTCTATAAGTGCGTCCCCAGTGAAAGGAGCCCGTCTCAAATGAATGGGTTTTGCAGGGGAAAACAAGTATATTTTTAGAACTTCTGCATTCATATATTTATAAATTTACATGAATCAGTTTGTCTTTGCCTTTAGCAAATCCCTGGTTCGGGGAGGAGTTATAGACCAGAATATCAGTATTTTAGTAGATATACACTATATTGCCCAAAGTATTGGGACACCTCTCCAAATCATTGAATTCAGGTGTTCCAATCACTTCCATGGCCACAGGTGTATAAAATCAAGCACTAGGCAGACGCTTCTACAAACATTTGTGAAAGAATGGGTCGCTCTCAGGAGCTCAGTGAATTCAAGCGTGGTACCGTGATAGGTTGCCACCTGTGCAATAAGTCCATTCGTGAAATTTCCTCACTACTAAATATTCCAGGGCCAACTGTTAGTGGTATTATAACAAAGTGGAAGCAATTGGGAACAACAGCAACTCAGCCATGAAGTGGTAGCTGTAGCTGCATCGAAGCCTTACATCACCAAGTGCAATGCAAAGCGTTGGATGCAGTGGTGTAAAGCACACCGCCACTGGACTCTAGAGCAGTGGAGACGTGTTCTCTGGAGTGACGAATTACGCTTTTCTGTCTGGCAATCCGATGGATGAGTCTGGGTTTGGCGGTTGCCAGGAGAACGGTACTTGCCTGACTGCATTGTGTCAAGTGTAAAGTTTGGTGGAGGGGGGATTATGGTGTGGGCTTGGCCCAACTCCTAATGCTTCAGCATACCAAGACATTTTGGACAATTTTATGCTCCCAAATTTGTGGGAACAGTTTGGGGATGGCCCCTTCCTGTTCCAACATGACTGTGCACCAGTGCTCAAAGCAAGGTCCATAAAGACATGGATGAGCGAGTTTGGTGTGGAGGAACTTGACTGGCCTGCACAGAGTCCTGACCTCAACCCGATAGAACACCTTTGGGATGAATTATAGCAGAGACTGCAAGCCAGGCCTTCTCATCCAACATCAGTGCCTGACCTCACAAATGTGCTTCTCTTCTAGAAGCACATTTGTGAGGTCAGGCACTGATGTTGGATGAAAATTCCCATAAACACACTCCTAAACCTTGTGGAAAGCCTTCCCAGAAGAGTTGAAGCTGTTACAGCTGCAAAGGGTGGGCCAACTCCATATTAAACCCAACAGATTAAGAATGGGATGTCATTAAAGTTTATGTGCATGTAAAGGCAGGCGTCCCAAAACTTTTGGCATAATCTTTTTTTCTTTTTCTCCTTTTTGCTGCAAATCAGCGCACAGACAATTTGGATCGCAAGCTTCTTGCGGGCTATCAATTCCAGTCTTGGGTGAGAACTCGGATGCATGCGTGATCTCATGTTGTTTCCATATCACATCTTGCGTGTTTGGTTGTGAAACGTAGTTTGCGGACCGGACAGAGTTGTCTGCGATTCTTCCTATTATAAAGTCATGCAGTGTGAAACCCCGTCGCCGATCCATCGTGCAGTGTGAACACAGCAGCAACTGAATGCTATTCAGATAGTCATGCAGTGTGAAAAGATTTGTGATCTGACGAGTTTGAAAATAGTGCAGTGTGAACAGCATTAGGGTTCTTCATTTTGTAACACATTTTGTGCTAAATAGAAACATTTTTATAAGGTTCTGTTAAGAAAAATACTTTGTGCTATATACTAACAGGGAATGTTCTCAGAACTTTGGATAACATTCTGGCTGTCATTTAGTGTGAGTTTGTTTATCAAGTTTATTGTTTGCATTTCTGTTGGATTCAGTTTCATTGTCATGATCCAGTTTTTCACCTCTACACTACATTTCCCACGATCCTTCCTGGCTCCCACCTGCACACGTTTCTCAATCATCCACACTTGCCATCATTCACCTTCATCAGCTCCACTCCACTTAATCCTTTAGTTTCAATCCTTCTGTCAGTTCTTTGCCTGGTGTTGTTTGTGTACACACTGTTACGGTTAATCTTGTTGGAATACTGCTTTAGTTTGTTTTACTCTAGTAAATATCTCTTTATTTGAACTTCATCATGCTTGTCTTCATCCTTGGTGGGAATACTCATGATACTGGCAAGGTTCTCTCAAAGTTACAGGTGCTGGTCATATAATTAGAATATCATCAAAAAGTTGATTTATTTCACTAATTCCATTCAAAAAGTAAAACTTGTATATTATATTCATTCATTACACACAGACTGATATATTTCAAATGTTTATTTCTTTTAATTTTGTTGATTATAACTGACAACTAAGGAAAATCCTAAATTCAGTGTAGCCTACAGAACTAGACTGAGAGACCATTTAAAGGCCTTTGCAGGTGTTTTGAGTTAATTAGCTGATTAGAGTGTGGCACCAGGGGTCTTCAATATTGAACCTTTTCACAATATTCTAATTTTCTGAGATACTGAATTTGGGATTTACCTTAGTTGTCAGTTACAATCATCAAAATTAATAGAAATAAACATTTGAAATATATTAGTCTGTGTGTAATGAATGAATATAATATACAAGTTTCACTTTTTGAATGGAATTAGTGAAATAAATCAACTTTTTGATGATATTCTAATTATATGACCAGCACCTGTATTAACAAACATTCTTCTAGTAGCATTAATAGAATGTTTATTCAAAGTAATATGGTCTGTAATAATATTCTCAATGTTAGCACAAAAATGTATACATCGTTCATTGAACTAAAGATTTTTTTTTTTTAAATGTTACTACTTGTTTCAGAATGTACAGAGAACATTCAAAAGTAATGTTCCCATAATGTTTGCAAAATTATAAAATAGAATGTTCCTTTAACATTCGTATAACTGTAAAAATGTTTTGAATGTTCAGAGAACATTCAGAAAAAAACATTTTAATTACTTATATTAAATTATATTAGCAAAATGCTATTAGACCATATTTTGTTAGCTGGGTAGACTCTTAATGGTGTTATAAAGAATAAAAAAAAAAAGTTTTAAATCTCTATATATTCCTGCTCTTATAATATAGCCCCTATTAGGGTTTTACATTAAAATAAAACTGACAGCAAGTCATGTCAATTAGGTGCTTTTATTTTTTTATTATCATGGGAAAGTGATTAGCCGAATACATTAATAAATGATCATTTATGATGAACATGAATAAATACATAATGAAATAAAACACAAAATAGATGTAATGAAGGCCAAGTTCCAGTGAAATCTTCACAATCCAGTCTTTCCATCCATCATTTTGTAATTGGTGCCGGTTTCTATTTGCGGATGAAGTTGTGAACGCATCTCTTTTTTTTTTTTTTTTTATAGTGCAAACTATCTTTTGTGATTCAAAGAAGAAAGACAATTATGCAGGTTTGGAACGATGTGAGAGTGAGTAAATGATGATCATTTTTTGGTGGACTATTGCATTAGCCGTTGCCTTTTAAGGGCATTAAAAGCAAGATTTTGAACTTGAATATTGGCACCTTGTGACAAAATAAGTTTATTAACATGTACCACGTGCACTATTGCATTGGCTTCTAAAACTTTTGCTTTCAGTCCTTTGTGAAGACAGAAGGTGCTAAACCTGTCAGACACGGAGTCTTACTTATCAAACAAAGAAATTATGTTTTTCATATGGACTGTTTTGGAAGAAAACGTCTTGTTATTTGTTGCAGGCCCCAGAGGCCAGATAACAGTGGGAGGTCAGTAAGCTGGCTCAATCAGTGTGCATGGGTGAACATAGCAAGCTTTAAGCCATGATTCACTGCACTCCCTTTGAACCTGAAAGTATGTAGTTTCACACTGGAACAGGTAGAAAAAGTCCTCATGTCAACAATAGTTCTCATAGGATGGGACTAGCTGTGACCATCTGTTCACACAATGACTCATCCCATAAAATT
Organism: Rhinogobio ventralis; assembly: GCA_039654625.1. Taxonomy (NCBI): domain Eukaryota; kingdom Metazoa; phylum Chordata; class Actinopteri; order Cypriniformes; family Gobionidae; genus Rhinogobio; species Rhinogobio ventralis. The sequence continues at coordinate 16,010,747 of CM077198.1, forward strand.
TCAGCACATGACAATTGCTTTGTTAGGCTGGTTTGAAATCAAAAATTTTGGTTGCATTACCTGTCGCCGCTCTTGTCAGTCACCCATTGTCTCCTTTGAGTGAATCACTGTGGTAGGATGAAGGTGGAAGCTAAACAGTATGATCCAAAAACTCAATTACAGATTTTGTTGCTGCAGTGAGGTGTGAGAATAGAGGAGTTTGTGTAGGTGAGGATGAAGGATCATGGGAGTTCAGGAGACAGGAGTTCTCTTGTTATAGACCGTCTCTGCCCTACTTAGGTGAATATATTGGCGGCTTGGCTCATTATTGCCCGGCAGAGAATGATTTCTTGGGGTCAACCGCATGACACATGCTGTTCAATGATTGATGAAAGTGGGAGGCTGTCCATTTAGCTTCCTCGGCTTGTGGTGTTTAATATCATTCAGATACTTTATGAACTCATAATTAAAATCCATTCATGGGTCCAGTACTGAATCATAACCACAGTATCTTAAAATGACAAAAGATGCACCTGGTAACCTTTTTCTGTTCATGTGAGAGATTTGTTCATAATTGGGTGAAACTTTTCTTCATTCCTTTATCATTTATTTCTTTGGTTATCAAAAATGTTTAAGTTCAAATGCTTTGTATGCATAGATTTGTTGTTTGAAAAATTCTTCATAAAAATATTAATTGCTATGTTATGATTAAAAACAAAGAATTAAATAAAAACATTAAAAACATTTATTCTGTGAAAAGATTTATACACATTTTACACATTTTTGCCTGTTCCTTATGACACATTTCCAACACAACCAATAATAAAATTATTTCTTTAGTGTATTTAACTAAGAACAAAAAATAAATCAATCAATGTGTCAATGAAAAGTATGTGATATGTGAAGAAGTTTAATTGTGCTGTAATTTGATCCAATTATGGCAAAAGTCAGAATATTATTTTATTATTTACAATACTTTATAAAAAAAATAGCTAGAAAAAATTGCCTAAGTAAGGCAAAGAGTCTGCCATTCTGTTCCAATAATGTCCAAAATGTCATTTCTGTTACCATAATTTCCAGTTCAGAATGAATTAAGGTGATGTAAATTACATTTATTCTAATATAATGCAACATGTATATTCACTGTTGGGCATTGTTAGACCAATAAACTAACTAGTAGAAAAAAGGGGGAGAAGAGAACGACAAGGCCACGCTGACTTATTTTATTGATTCTTTTATTTCCTGTAAATAAAAATGACATAAATGCTTAAATAAACAACACAATATCAGGGCAGATGAAGGATTCTTTTTTGTGTAAAATCCTTTATAATCTAGCAACAGTTTCTCTTCTCAAACCTGCTCTTGTTACCCCTTATATGAACAGTGGTGCTGCATTTCCAGAACAAAGCATTGGGAATTCATTATGTAATCTGTTTTGTTTAACACCAATGTTTAATGCAATGCAAATATGTGCAGCTACAGAACGTAAAGTGATTATTCACATATTCCTCCCAGAAAGAATCATGTGTTCATTCAGGGTTGCATTATGTATTATGCAGGATTTTATTATCTTTTGGCACAGTTACCACATTGTTCTACATGCTTTTTTTCCAGCAATGCCAAAATTAGTATTTTTTTTTTTTTTTGCGTTATTTTGGTCACATAACATGCCACTAACAGCATGTGATGTCTTTGTTGAAAGTGCTGTTTGCTTTACTAATTTGGATGCAGTTTTTTGTGCAGGCTTTGTATACCATTTCATCAACTTTGTTAACTTGTAAACCATGCTATATTATCATAAATAATGCAGAAATATCCTCTATGGCTGTTGTAATACAAAACTTACATTATACCATTAGCTTAGATTTTGCCTCATTGTTTCAGTACTTAATGTTAGAGGTCAGTAGATTGATTAAACTAAAAGGTAAAGAAAATCCAAATCAGCACTGTTGAGAAAAGGTTTTGATGGGAATTATCTCAGCTCTCTTAGCTCAGCCCGTTAATTAAACTGAGGCAGATGGATGATTAAAAATAAAAATCTCATTACTCTAGCACTGGAGAATATCATTTAGTTCCAATTAATGTTTATCTATTGAACTAGTATATGACATTTAATGTGCAAACTCATTTGACTTGGAGCAAAGGCTTATACTCTGTTCCTGTGAACATGAGCACCAGCCAGTGCTGTTGGCCACACATCAGATTCCACTCCAACTGAAATTTCACACCTGTGACACTGGGACATTTACATTTAGCAGATGCTTTTATCTAAAATGACTTAAAAGAGTAAAACATTATAAGCAATCTACAATCTATTCAACAATAGGGCAATAATATGCAAGTGATGTGACAAATCCCAGTTAGTCTAGCACAGTACACTCTCAGGAAAAAAGCTACAAAAGCTGTCACTGGGGTGGTACCCTTTCAAAAGGTACACCTTTGTACCCAAAGAGTACATATTACTACCTCGAAGGTACATATTGGTACCAAACGTGTACATATTAGTACCTAAATGGTACATATTAGAACCTTTTTTAAGGGTACCACCCCAGTGACAGCTTTTGTACCTTTTTTCCTGAGAGTGTACATGCAGGGTCACTGTGATTTCTCCAAGTAAATCATGTTCCTGGATCAACATATTCAGTTGATCCTGGAACAACATTGCTGTCCCTAAACCTAACCCTAGCCATAACTTATCCCTAAAATCAGAAGGAAATGATGTAGAAGCGCCTGACCCTGTTTGTAAGCCTTAACTTGACATAAACTATAAACTTGTGTCTCAGATCTGATTGGTTTAGAATGTTGCTCCAGGGTCAACAAAGACATGGAGGTTAACACATGCGTTAATACTCCAAAAAGGTTTGTCAACTATTCATAGTGAATGTGCAGTGCTCACTGGGAAAAGGGATATGAACACATACTGTATGCATTTTGTCATTTTGACATTGATAAATAAGCCCTATAAGCCAGAATATTAATAATTTCCTTTCTTTATCACCCCTCTGTGTTCAAAAAAGATTTTTTTGAATGGCACTAAATGGTGCATATTTAAAGTCCCTGTTAATTTAAGAAGCAGTTTGTCACTCCTGACATCTCATTCTCTCCAAATGATTATCCGGCTTGCTTTATTTGGAAATATGTAAGCCTCGTGTGTCATATGGAAGCATTCTCCGGTCCGGCCCTATAAATAACACTTGGTTGTTATGCCCTTTATAGAGAGAATATGTTTTATTTGAATATTAATTAACCCCTGCTGCTTGTGGTCTTCAGGATTTATCAGTACCACCATATGACTTAATTGTTGGCTGCATGGTCTAACAAAAGCCTAAAATAATAAGTGTTTAATCATACATTGAGATAACACATATTTCTTCCAGTAGTAGTTCAGTAGAACTCATTTTTACTGTACTGTACAATACTGCACAGCTACACTGGATCTTTATAAGTGTGACACATTCAAGTTAAAATGAATGAATTATAATTAATTATAAATATTTGGATTAGTTTCAGCATTTATGGCAGAATTAATATTACAATAATTTAATGAGTTTGTCCACCAAACAGACAGCATAATCGGTTATCAATTCTAGGAAATAAATGATCTTCCTGGCCAAAAAAAAAAGAATAACTTTTTCCTACTGCCTATAGTACTAGCAGGTAGCATGTAGAAAAAACAAAATGTTTAAGTGACTTGATTTGTAAGCGATTTGTGTGCAAACACAGAGACAATAAAGTGTGAAATATAATGCTTTAATAAATGAAACTCCGGTAGGCTAGATACAACTAAACAAAACTAAGGAAAAAATAAACTAAGCAAAGATTATATACAGAATAAAGAAGAAGCGGAAACGGCCGTCTGCGGCATAATAAAAGCTTCACTGCTCTTGAGCCGCGTGTCATGCTTGTCTCTCATTAGCAATCGCTCCAGCGGCCTCATTCCGCTCCAACAGCTTTCAGCCCCACCCTGCTTCATACTACAGTAATGTTAATAAATATTTAATACATTTGCTCATCCATGAATATGATTTCTGCCCAAGTCCTGTCCTGTCGGATTCTTTTCCACCGGCTGTAGAGGTAAAGACATTAAAAGACATGGGGATTTGAAGATATTAAAGCAGTGATAGATACTTACACTTGGATATTAAGCATTTGGAGTTTCACTACCACAACTACAGAGTTATAACTAAGCTAATATGACATAGGGACATTCACAATACAAGAGAAAATACAGTTGGGACAGTTTGATTGTGGGTAAATGGAGCTGATGTCATTTTTGAAAGTTTGTCTCTAGTCTCTTGGCCAAATGGCTGGCCCTGTCTGGTGATGAGAGGGGGTCAGCCTCTCTCTCTCTCTCTCTCTCTCTCCTGTGCTGTCTTTGAAACTTTGAAGGAGAGCTTCAGACAGTGTCTCTGCTCGGGTTGTAAAAACAGCCTTTGAATAGAAGTTGTTTTGCAACTCTTTGGGCTGGTGATTTACTTTAAACAAAACGGAAAGGGGGAAGGTTTTTAAAGTTTTCAAGCACTTTGATCACATCCATTCGTTACATTTTATATATATATATATATATACACACCGATCAGGCATAACATTATGACCTAATATTGTGTTGGTCCCCCTTTTGCTGCCAAAACAGCCCTGACCTGTCGAGGCATGTACTCCATGAGACCCCTGAAGGTGTACTGTGGTATCTGGCACCAAGATGTTAGCAGCAGATCCTTTAAGTCCTGTAAGTTGCGAGGTGGGGCCTCCATGTATCGGACTTGTTTGTTCAGCACATTCCACAGATGCTTGATTGGATTGAGATCTGGGGAATTTGGAGGCCAAGTCAACACCTCAAACTCATTGTTGTGCTCCTCAAACCATTCCTGAACCATTTTTGCTTTGTGGCAGTGTGCATTATCCTGCTGAAAGAGGCCACAGCCACCAGGGTATACCGTTTCCATGAAAGGGTGTACATGGTCTGCAACAATGCTTAGGTAGGTAGTACGTGTCATCCACATGGATGGCAGGACCCAAGGTTTCCCAGCAGAACATTGCCCAAAGCATCACACTGCCTCTGCCGGCTTGCCTTCTTTCCGTAGTGCATCCTGGTGCCATGTGTTCCCCATGTAAGCGACGCACACGCACCCGGCCATCCACGTGATGTAAAAGAAAACGTGATTCAGTCATCTAGCCATCACAATTTGGCCCTTGTCAAACTCACTCAAATCCTTACGCTTGCCCATTTTTCCTGCTTCTAACACATAAACTTTGAGGACAAAATGTTCACTTACTGCCTAATCCCACCCACGAACAGGTGCCGTGATGAAGAGATAATCATTGTTATTCACTTCACCTGTCAATGGTCATATTGTTATGCCTGATCGGTGTGTATGTATATATACACACACACACACAGTGCACAGCATAAATTTAGCAATTCATCTTTACATGTTAGGCTTCTTTAGAGATATAATGTTCCAAGTCTGCTTGATCAATTATCAAAGAAGCATGTCAAAATTATTCAAGAAAATAAGATTTTCTTATCAAGGTGATAAAATGTTGTGTTGCAAAAATGAGTACACTCTCCTGAAAGCTACTAAATAAAACAAAAAAAATATATATAGAGAGAGAAATACCAAGCGAGTGTCTCAGAGCCAGCAAAAGCTATGAAAAGAGTGAGTGTTTATCTCAAAGAGTAAGATGCAGCCTGCAGAAGTGACATGCATGGTTGTTGTCCACACTGGAACTACCAACTGTAGCCAAAGCACAATAAAGTCAATTGGCCTTTTCCAAGGCCCATATTTACAAAATATAGACTACTGGGAATCCATACTCTGGTCTCATGAGATTACGTCAATCATTTTGGATCTAACAGCATCCAAAATGTTCTGGTGTTGCTAGAGGAGGAATACAGTGAGAAGTGCCTGGTTCCCACAGTAACGTTCGGTGGTAGAAAAGCTCTTATATAGGGATGTATGAGTGCTAAAGGTATGAGGGAGTTGTGCTTTATCAATACTGTCATCACTATGTGATGTAATACAAAACTTTAAACAGAAGATGCTACCCTCTTCTCATTCTCTGCATTGTTCTCTCCAGTTTTTCAACATGACAATAACAATAGGCAATCTGCTCAGTTACTGGGATTTTCACGCACAACCATTTCTAGAGTTTACAAAGAATGGTGTGAAAAGGGAAAAACATCCAGTATGCGGCAGTCCTGTGGGCGAAAATGCCTTGTTGATGCTAGAGGTCAGAGGAGAATGGGCCAACTGATTCAAGCTGATAGAAGAGCAACTTTGACTGAAATAACCACTCGTTACAACCGAGGTATGCAGCAAAGCATTTGTGAAGCCACAACACGCACAACCTTGAGGCGGATGGGCTACAACAGCAGAAGACCCCACCGGGTACCACTCATCTCCACTACAAATTGGAAAAAGAGGCTACAATTTGCACGAGCTCACCAAAATTGGACAGTTGAAGACTGGAAAAATGTTGCCTGGTCTGATGAGTCTCGATTTCTGTTGAGACATTCAGATGGTAGAGTCAGAATTTGGCTTAAACAGAATGAGAACATGGATCCATCATGCCTTGTTACCACTGTGCAGGCTGGTGGTGGTGGTGTAATGGTGTGGGGGATGTTTTCTTGGCACACTTTAGGCCCCTTAGTGCCAATTGGGCATCGTTTAAATGCCACGGCCTACCTGAGCATTGTTTCTGACCATGTCCATCCCTTTATGACCACCATGTACCCATCCTCTGATGGCTACTTCCAGCAGGATAATGCACCATGTCACAAAGCTCGAATCATTTCAAATTGGTTTCTTGAACATGACAATGAGTTCACTGTACTAAAATGGCCCCCACAGTCACCAGATCTCAACCCAATAGAGCATCTTTGGGATGTGGTGGAACGGGAGCTTCGTGCCCTGGATGTGCATCCCACAAATCTCCATCAACTGCAAGATGCTATCCTATCAATATGGGCCAACATTTCTAAAGAATGCTTTCAGCACCTTGTTGAATCAATGCCACGTAGAATTAAGGCAGTTCTGAAGGCGAAAGGGGGTCAAACACAGTATTAGTATGGTGTTCCTAATAATCCTTTAGGTGAGTGTATATATATATATATATATATACTATATTGCCAGAAGTTTTGGGATGCCTGCCTTTACATGCACATGAACTTTAATGACATCCCATTAATCTGTAAGGTTTAATATGGAGTTGGCCCACCCTTTGCAGCTATAACAGCTTCAACTCTTCTGGGAAGGCTTTCCACAAGGTTTAGGAGTGTGTTTATGGGAATTTTTTACCATTCTTCTAGAAGCGCATTTGTGAGGTCAGACACTGATGTTGGACGAGAAGGCCTAGCTCGCAGTCTCAGCTCTAATTCATCCCAATGAATTATCGGGTTGAGGTCAGGACTCTACACAGGCTGCATTTCTCCCAGTGAGCAGCAACGGTGGAGGAGTGCTTGAACTGAATTAAGTTCCTGCTATAAGATTTTTTTTTTTTTTTGGTCATGGTGGGGTGGGGGTAAATATAATGTAATAAAATAATAAATATAATGAGATTTATCATTATTATATTTACTAAAAAAAGGAACCGATATGTCCAATATGGTGCAGAGATACCTGAATCTGTCGCTTCACTTCATTGGGATCAATGCAAAGTGACGTTTTAGAATTATTATTAATGGCATTGCATTACTAGTAGCAGTTTTTGTCTCTGGCGGAAGAAAGTAGTTCTACACAAACCCTTAAAAAAGGTTTTTAAAGATAAAAACCTCCATGGTTGTTTCTTATTTATTTACATATTTGTACCATCAAATTGTTGTACAGTATATAAGCAATATGAGTAGGAGTGTGATATGGCTCTATTTCAGTACCGTTGTTATTACCTGCAGCTGAATCACAGCAGAAAATATGTATAATATAAATATATATATTTTACCATGGGTAAGGCTGTAGTTTTGATGTTTATGAATCCTCATTGGCATATAACTCCTGACGGTTAGTGAGGTTAATGCATGCTGACTTCACATAAATGTCTCCTCTTCCAGCTGGGAATATGCCAGCCGACCGCCAGGCATCACGTTTTATACTTAGCTGCCGCCTCTGGTGTTTTCTTCTCTATTTTTCTCACCCAACTTTACTCAAACAATCTTGCTGTTGCTTTTTTACTTCACTTCTGAATGATTGATTTACATCTGATCTTTTTTTTTTATATAAAATAATATACGTTTATAATGCAGTAAATTGCAAAAAAGACAGTAAATTAGAAAAAAAAACTGCAAAAAAACAAACAAAAACAAACTGGCCTTGCTGCGAAGGTATGTGACCCTAATGCGAGTGATACTGAGGGAGTGATGGCAAATTTCACATCTTTCTCTCTTCTGACTGCTGTAATCAATCTCTCTATATTTTTCACCTCTTTTGGAAAGTCATGGAAAAAAAATGTGTCTGTCGTCTCCCATTCTGCTATGGAATTTTACCCAACTATGACAACTTCTGCTTCCGAGAACCCCGGTGTCATGACAAAATCGGGTCCTCCCTCGAAATCAGGTCTCTATCAATTATTCAAACAGCATTTATCATAACATGATTTTGTAAGAATTGTAATCAGGCGCTAAAAAGAGTACCTATTAATAATTAGTCATTTGAGCCAATGGGTTGCTTGGTGTCCTAACAGAGACCCGATTTCGAGGAGGACCTGATTTATCACCACAAATGTAAAAGATCCATCCAAACATCTTGGGACAGTCAAAGGCTCGCAGTTTTCACATTTTATTGAACATTTGAATAACACAAAATGGTAGTGGTTTAATCTGCAATGTTTTTATTTTTTATTTTTATAATGGTTTTTATTGGTGATGGGAAGACCTGACTTGATCTTTTTTAATCTTCTTCGGCAAAACATGTTCATGTGAGTGGAATCAAAATGTTGTATTTTCAATATCAAAACCCCAAACACATGATCATACACAATCTTTGATTATTTTCTGAATAAAGAAATCATTATAATACAGCCAAAGAAACAGGAGTGAAGGGAAGGGAAGGGAATGATAGTGGGCCTGTCCCAATACACAATTGTGGCTTTTGCACTTGACCAAACTTACTTACATGATGTTTTATTAACAAAGTTCGGGAGGAACGCGTTCAAATTGCCTATTCAATCAGTACAAGAGGGGCTGCTCTTGTACTCGCCAGGTTACTATCCTAAGCAGAGATACGGGAGGAGTACTCTGGGTTCAGGCCATATTCCGAGCTCGGTGCCCTCCCCTCGGATAGCACGCCAAAAAAGCATACTTTTTACTCTGATTATTTGTAAGTGTTAACCCGTAAAATTTCATATTTCCGGAGTTTGACCAAAGTGTTCAAGTGGGCTTGAAGACTGCAAGTGTTTTAAGATTTTTGTTTACTCAATGGGACACTTAATCACTGCGTGATTGTGGTGCTTCATTTTCAAAAGTTTTACAAACTTCATTCAGTCTCTGTATCAATAAAATGTGCAACACTTTACATTTTACAAATTAATTATCTGTAAAATGTAATTAATTTAACATACACTGGTAAGTTTACGTAGGTATAACGTGAAATCGGGGCATTTAAGTTCCTGAACGTGATGAATGACAGGATACTCTTAGCCTCAAAGAGCGTTCCAAAGCGCTATTAGAGATAATGTGGATTTAATGTGCATTAAGTGTATAACGCTTTGGCATTTTTCAGACCTGGAACAGTCTTGTGCACTCACTTATTGTCGCGTACACAAGCTCTCAAGTGGCCAATACCACGAGTGTGGGTTTTTGTACCCAGTAAGCAATAGCCATCATTTCATAGTCTCGGTTAACTATAGACCCAGCTATGAGTAACCCACTTCTAGCCAAAATAACATTTGATTACATGTCGTTTTTGCCAATTAAAAGATGTAGATGTATGATATTCCATCATTTAAGCAAAGTTAACAGTAATTACAAGGTGTTTGGTTTCATTTCTTTGACATGTTCATGTTCTAGATGACTAGTCTATTATATTCTTGGGCTATGGTTAGACCAGTGGTCCAGTTATTTTTGAGGGGTCCCATCTAAAAAGTTCCAATACCACTTTTTTCAGAACAAGTCTAATACCAACACTTTTATGCATTTTTAATTTATTGCTAATATTTGGCAGAGGAACCAAAAGAATATGAATCAAATGCGTTGACTTAGCAAATAGATATTTCCTTCAGTAATTTTTTTATGCCTAATTATGCCTGTTAAAATGTATTGGCGCTACTGTCACTTTCACTGTTGGAGTGGGGAGGAGGGGCTAGGCTAGGCCCACCCAGCCCCCCTCATGGCTACGCCCCTGGTTTAGACATCTATTCAATTTTCACAGACTGGCCACAGTTTTGCAATTCGTCCCCTCAGTTTATAAACTGTACCCACAGATTCTTAAATTGTTCCCTCAGTTTAACAAATCGCACCCACAAATTAGTAAACTGTAAACGTACCTTCGGTTTTTCAATCCGTATACCCGCAAATTCATAATGTGTGTGCTTTCGCAATCCATTCCCACAGTTTTGCAAACTCAAGGATTTATTGCCCATCCCTCATTTTAGAAATCTGTGCCGACTGATTCGACCATGACCCACCCATATGCAAAGTGTGTGTAAAGCTGGGCAAGACTTAACCTTCCCCTGGCCATAGACTTCTAAACATATCAACAGGTTCTAATGCTTATGCAACAGCTGCTTTGTGTCCAGTCCTGTGTAATGAGGTATTTCTGGAGTCAGCTGAAATGCCTGCCAAACACCCTTGCGCTTTGATGCAAGGCAAATAATGGAGGCTAACCCATCAGTTTATTTAATGTTTGGTGATGATAATAACATGATGTTGATTTTGTAAAAGGGTTGGAGGTACTGTACTCTTGTTAATTTTGCTGTTTGGGGGGGGGGGGGGGGGGTAGTGAAGTACCCGTTTAACACTAGAACCGCCAGGGGTCGCTGTATACCTGAAACCGCCAGCAGGTAAAATTTACCCATGCACATGATTACTTTTTGATATGGCTAAAAAACTTATTTTGTCAATGTGTTATACCACTGTCTCAACAAAGTAATGTATAGAGTCATGAAATTATTATTTTTAGTCATCAACTATGTTTTTGTCCTGTTGTTTTATGCTATTTTAAGCAGGCTACACAAATTACTTTTTGGTGAATATAGGCTAAACCAGCCTGCAATGAAAACGAGAACTAGAAGGAAATAAATACATATTTGGGTGGTGTAATATTATAATAAAATGTCATTAATCACATATTAAGATAACCCATGTTATTTAAATTACTAAAATACCCTAAATAGACAATAAAGAGCAATAACAATCCACCGCACTGCATAGGATGCATGACAAAGGATGACATACAATGTAGGCCTACATGAGCAACGACAAATTGAAGCGCACAGTTTGACATAATTAATTATTAATTTGTATAGTTATATCATTTATATCATTTTGGGGTAAACAATTATTCATTACATCATAGATTGGAATTTTTTATTTTTCAGGAAACGGCCTGAACGACTTGAATAAATAGCAACACAGTAGCAAACAGTACATAATAAAAATTGCAAAAAAAATGTATAATTAATCCAAAGTTTGAACATTTATAAATAGGCTAAAACATTTACAGTAGACTGTTTACAGTAAGCCTATATGTTGCTCAAAAACAGCGCAAAACTAAAGGAATTATACAGGGGTAAATTTGACCCGCTGGCGCATGCCCCATTTTTAAATCTGGTTTTATCTAAACAATTTTTAACAACAGGGGATTGTAAATAACACAATTTTAGAAATAGTCAAAGTAGTACTAGTACTGGTAAAAGACTTGGATATTTTATTGAAAATCTGTTATGAACATTTGAAAAACAGCCATGGGTAAATTTTAGCAGTGTGTAGTATTTATGAGGATCTATTGACAGAAATGCAATATAATATACATAACTATGTTTTGTATAAAGACCTTACCTAATGAATAGGGCTAGGACAAAAAAATTGCAATATTTTTGTTCACGATTTTAAAATCGATTTTTTTTATTATTCCAGAATCGATATTCAAATTAAAATGCTTTATTTTAGCCCTTGCTTGTAAACGAGGTAGACAGAAGTTACCCACTTTTCTTCCATCAGAGGGTGAAATGTGTTATTATCTATGAGTGTTAAGTGACTTACTATGGACGCGTGAAAGTGATATGAATGAATGCTTTAAGACTGAATGCACTGAAAAGACCTCGCGCTACTTCATATGCTGAGAGAGAGATAAGACAGTAGAGCTGCACGATTAATCTGTAAAAGATTGGGATCTCAATTCAAACACCCACGCGATCTTATTCCAATTAGTCTGTCTATTAAACCTTTGACAAAATCATATCGCAACATTCAAATGTGTGTTTGCGCTGCCACTGATCCAGAGAGTTATGTATGAAACAGCTTCACAAACAGTCTTTTCAACCTCATTATTTTGGATATACAATAGTTCAAATGATCATAGAAGTACTAAAATATAAACACCGATGTCTACGGTAGCGATTAAAATAGTTATCACCTTTTGAAAACGCCACTTCAAATAATTATTACATCGTTTCGCAACTAGGTGCGACAAACGACTGTTAAATTATTTTGTTAGTGAATCGCTTATTTAAGATAGTACTATATGATGCTTCTGAAATAAAACTCAGAAAGATGTGATGAATTGTTTTTGTAAATATGACTAATCATATACATCATGTACAGTCTGAATAAGTGTATGATTTAACTTTTCCCCATGGTCTAGTGTTAAAAAAATGGGGAAAAAATCCCAATACATTGCAATATCGAATCGCAATACTTGTAGAATCGCAATTCTTAAAAAATCGCAATACATATCGTATCGGCACCCAAGTATCGTGAATCGGGAGATCCCAGCCCTACTAATAAAACGTTATGTTTTTATTACCTTAGAATGAGACATTTCTATCTACATACACCAGGTCCCCTTACACTGAAGTCACCATTTTGCTCTTGCATGTTTCTACAGTAGCCCTAAATGGACAAACTGAACAAACTGACAAAACTCTATAGAGCGCTAGCTACTCCCTGCTAGGGATGGGCGTATCAATTATAAGAAACCATTGATGCTTTTGGAAACGCAGGCCAGAACAATGCTCATCAGAAGACAGAAAAAACATAATATGTTTGAGTTATTTCACAATAAACTAATTGAAATTGTAGCCTGTGCAATTATACTTATTTAAATTTAATGTTAAAAGTTCATATTGATCATGTTCTATTCTGTAACTAATGTTAATATAAATCATACACTATCAGAATAAAAGGGTTGCATTTTATGGGTGCAACGGCCTGTCACTGGCAGTCCCTTATGAAAATGAACCATGTTTTTACTACAGAGACCGTAGTTCAACTATAGTATTTGTAGATTTCCATGGTTACCACTACAAGTAAACATATTTTAACCATGCATGTTTAAACAAAAATATAATCTAATAAATTGCAATTAAAGCATATTGAATGTTAAAATTCCTTTCAAATATGATGTTAAGTGGGTATCTTTACCCATTTTACTCTTAGTAATTTTAATAATTTAATACATTTAATATTTTAAAAGTTCAGTTTAGAAGTATTGTATCAGTATCGATATTCACGATACTGGCCTTGAAAGTATCGGTATCGTATCGAAAACAAAATAAGTAGTTTTGCCCATCCCTACTCCCTGCTGTCTCAGACGATGAAATCTTTGTCCTGTGTCGGCCACCGTAGCTTCTCTATGTGCTTTGAAAGGGAGCGGTGAGCAGTTGCAATTTGCAACCTTACCGCTAGATGCTGCTAAAATGTACACAGTGCACCTTTAAATTAAATTGTATAAAGAAAGATAGCACAAGCATACTTTTCATACATTTACTGGGTTTAAAAAAACAAATCGAGGTCATAAAGTATTTAGACACTTTCTGGTTGTCAGTAATGACTGGATCATGTCCATGTGATGGGAAATCTGCGTGAATTTGAAGAAACCTGCCTTCACATACATTCACAAAAAAAACCTTCAGAACAGCTGGTTTAAGGTCATATCTAGATTTTCTTAGAAAATGTTTGTTTTGTATGTAATGCAATAACGTTCAGACGCATAAGTGTCTGTAGGCTACATTTTTGAGCAACCATATATATTTGTTTATGTTTTGTTAAGTCTTTAAGTTCAGAACATTTCCTCCAGTCTGGCCCAATTAAATTGTCATGCAGGCATATTGTGTGCAAGTCTAAAAATACACAGTGATAAATGAAATATGTCTGCTGCTGTTTCTAAATAATGTAATGTCTGGTTTAAGAACACTATATCCAAACACTTTATTGTGTGCACCAACTTCATTCATCAAACTCATGACCAAATAAAATGCATGAACAACAAAAAAAGGCTTCAAATGATCTTACAGAGAATTAATGCCAGCTTATGATGTTTTATGAATTTCTGGATCACCAATTTTCCATTACACTTTTTGCTGGATTTTCTATACTTACTTGCAGATGCAAATGGCAGATAGTTCTTAAGCCTCTAGAACCTCTAGAAATGCTTCTCTTAAAGTCTTTTCTTCTCTATTGTAATGAAAAAAGTAGGGTGGGACTTGATTTTGTCCATTGGGAATTGTCATGATGTGAGTGACAGGTTGTCCCGTCCCTGCGCCAGTAAACACGTCATCAGAGAAGAGATGTCGTTGCAAGAGAGAGGGTTATTATTGATTAAAAAAAAGAAAAAAAAGAATCGTCCATTTTGATTAAATGGAGAACCTTATTGTTCTGAATGTCCAGTTGTTCTTCTCAGAATGTTCAATTGAATCATCTCACTTTGAGGTCAGATGAGCATCTGGTGGACCTTTGGCTTTCACGTGGCATTGTAGAGAATTTTCCAGTCGTTCTGCAAACAATGTTAGATTGCATTAGAGATGAATGCCTCCACTTGATACACACAGTGTGTTAACCACAATGGTTTTATGTGCTCCAGTTCACACAACAAGGAACCACAAATATCCTTGTGTTTACCTACCGAGTAACACTATTCATGCCCAGTATTGAATTCAGAGTTGAAAAATTAATAAAACATTGAAATATTTTCATTTCATAAGAACTGTGTGTTCTCTTCACCACAATGAAAGGATAAGTGTGTTTTCACCTGCTGTGCTCATTCCTTCACTCTGCAAAAGACACAAGACAAATATTGGCTTTGAAATCTGCAAAGCATGGTGAAATTAAAGAAGAGGTGTGGAGATGGAGATCTTCATGATTGTTTACACTTGATTTGATGAATACAGCACTTGTTTCTGTGAAACAAAACAAATAAAAAATAAAAAAGAAAGTAATGTGTTTGAGTTTGTAATGTGGTTATCAAAAGAATTTGAACTTGCATGTTTCAATGCACATTACTTTGTTTTAACCCATTGTTGGTAAGTTCTGTTGTTGTTATATTCTCATTTGCTTGTATTCGGAGAGCTAGTCATAGATTGAAAATATCTGAAAAAATTATATAGATTATATATTGAAAAATCTTGAAATTGCTCCATTTATTGTTGTTGTTGTTTATTACTATTATAAATGTTAATAATAATTTTATAATATATAAAATAATACATAAATAAAAAAAATAAATGTTGATTGTCAACATGTCTGTCAATATCCAGCAACATAAACAAAATTCTTCTAGCATACCTTGTTTAATTTAATGGTACATCAGATATTGATTATTTCTGAACAACACTGTGATATATTTCCATTCACATTTTCAGTTCAGTTACCAGACTGGAATGTTATTGTTTTCACAGTAAATGTGGAGAATTAAGGGAGGAATTCCAAAGGAAAGCATTTAAATGTCAAATAACAGCTACGTAATTGCATTTCACACTTGTTTCTTGCATATGCCCGGAAAGAGGCTCCATCCGCAGTTTAGGCCTCAAGATAAGGAGCAGGTTTGAAATTTTTGAGAGCCTAACACAACATGACTTTATGAAACCCCTCTCCATAGCCAGACACAAAATGTAAATGTTGTTAACTCAATTATGTTTTCTGCTCTGTGGAATAGTAATCCATTGTTCCTTCAGCTGTCCAATGGCTTCATGCTGGACTGAGACTTGCTGATAGCAGAATCTTGACTCTGCAGAGAGACACAAAAACATGCTGCACAAAAATACAAGGCCCTCATTTCCCTCGCCTAAACGCACATAAACAGTGGGCTTTATCAAAATGCTGAGCTCTGGACTTGAGCAGGTTCACAGTTGAGTCTCTCTGGTGAGTCCCACTCAATTGCAGCACACTCAGGCTCTGAAGGGAAGAAAAGTCCACATTGTCCACAGACACACAGGTCCATGTGGCCATGTGTATGCAGAAGGTCAACAAGATGCTTAACCTCTCTACTGCTAAGGAAAATGATCACCTCAACATTCATGCAGACTACTTTAACCCTTAAACGCATGACTGTTTCGCCAATTATTCTTACATATTTGGGTCTTTAGTACGGTGGCCCGAGAGAGCTCAACGCGCTGCAAATGAAGAAAACACATGCAAATAGAAAAAACACCAGCAAATAAAGAAAACATCTTTATTAGTTTAACAACACATGCGCTGCAAAGGTCCACAACACATGCAAATACAAAAACGCGCCGCAAAAGTTCACAACACATGCAAATACAAAAACATGTTGTGAGTATTTGCAGCTTGTTTTTGTATTTGCATGTGTTGTATTTGCAGCTTGTTTTTGTATTTGCATGTGTTGTGGACTTTTGCAGCTTGTTTTTGTATTTGCATGTGTTGTGGACTTTTGCAGCGCGTTTCTGTATTTGCATGTGTTGTGGATATTTGCAGCGTGTTTTTGTATTTGCATGTGTTGTGAGTATTTGCAGCGCATTTTTGTATTTGCATGTGTTGTGGATATTTGCAGCTTGTTTTTGTATTTGCATGTGTTGTGAGTATTTGCAGCGCATTTTTGTATTTGCATGTGTTGTGGACTTTTGCAGCACGTTTCTGTATTTGCATGTGTTGCGAGTATTTGCAGCTTGTTTCTGTATTTGCATGTGTTGTATTTGCAGCTTGTTTTTGTATTTGCATGTGTTGTGGACTTTTGCAGCTTGTTTTTGTATTTGCATGTGTTGTGGATATTTGCAGCTTGTTTTTGTATTTGCATGTGTTGTGGATATTTGCAGCGTGTTTTTGTATTTGCATGTGTTGTGAGTATTTTCAGCGCATTTTTGTATTTGCATGTGTTGTGGATATTTGCAGCGTGTTTTTGTATTTGCATGTGTTGTGAGTATTTGCAGCGCATTTTTGTATTTGCATGTGTTGTGGATATTTGCAGCGTGTTTTTGTATTTGCATGTGTTGTGAGTATTTGCAGCGCATTTTTGTATTTGCATGTGTTGTGGATATTTGCAGCGTGTTTTTGTATTTGCATGTGTTGTGAGTATTTGCAGCGCATTTTTGTATTTGCATGTGTTGTGGACTTTTGCAGCACGTTTCTGTATTTGCATGTGTTGTGGACTTTTGCAGCACGTTTCTGTATTTGCAGCTTTTTTTGTATTTGCATGTGTTGTGAGTATTTGCAGTGCGTTTTTGTATTTGCATGTGTTGTGGACTTTTGCAGCTTGTTTCTGTATTTGCATGTGTTGTGGACTTTTGCAGCACGTTTCTGTATTTGCATGTGTTGTGGACTTTTGCAGCGCGTTTCTCTATTTGCATGTGTTGTGGATATTTGCAGCTTGTTTTTGTATTTGCATGTGTTGTGGACTTTTGCAGCGCATTTCTGTATTTGCATGTGTTGTGAACTTTTGCAGCTTGTTTTTGTATTTGCATGTGTTGTGGACTTTTGCAGCACGTTTCTGTATTTGCATGTGTTGTGGACTTTTGCAGCACGTTTCTGTATTTGCAGCTTTTTTTGTATTTGCATGTGTTGTGAGTATTTGCAGTGCGTTTTTGTATTTGCATGTGTTGTGGACTTTTGCAGCTTGTTTCTGTATTTGCATGTGTTGTGGACTTTTGCAGCGCGTTTCTCTATTTGCATGTGTTGTGGATATTTGCAGCTTGTTTTTGTATTTGCATGTGTTGTGGACTTTTGCAGCGCGTTTTTGTATTTGCATGTGTTGTGGACTTTTGCAGCACGTTTCTGTATTTGCATGTGTTGTGGACTTTTGCAGCGCTTTTCTCTATTTGCATGTGTTGTGGATATTTGCAGCTTGTTTTTGTATTTGCATGTGTTGTGGACTTTTGCATCGCGTTTCTCTATTTGCATGTGTTGTGGATATTTGCAGCTTGTTTTTGTATTTGCATGTGTTGTGGACTTTTGCAGCGCGTTTCTCTATTTGCATGTGTTGTATTTGCAGCTTGTTTTTGTATTTGCATGTGTTGTGGACTTTTGCAGCTTGTTTTTGTATTTGCATGTGTTGTGGACTTTTGCAGCGCGTTTCTGTATTTGCATGTGTTGTGGATATTTGCAGCGTGTTTTTGTATTTGCATGTGTTGTGAGTATTTGCAGCGCATTTTTGTATTTGCATGTGTTGTGGATATTTGCAGCTTGTTTTTGTATTTGCATGTGTTGTGAGTATTTGCAGCGCATTTTTGTATTTGCATGTGTTGTGGACTTTTGCAGCACGTTTCTGTATTTGCATGTGTTGCGAGTATTTGCAGCTTGTTTCTGTATTTGCATGTGTTGTATTTGCAGCTTGTTTTTGTATTTGCATGTGTTGTGGACTTTTGCAGCTTGTTTTTGTATTTGCATGTGTTGTGGATATTTGCAGCTTGTTTTTGTATTTGCATGTGTTGTGGATATTTGCAGCGTGTTTTTGTATTTGCATGTGTTGTGAGTATTTTCAGCGCATTTTTGTATTTGCATGTGTTGTGGATATTTGCAGCGTGTTTTTGTATTTGCATGTGTTGTGAGTATTTGCAGCGCATTTTTGTATTTGCATGTGTTGTGGATATTTGCAGCTTGTTTTTGTATTTGCATGTGTTGTGAGTATTTGCAGCGCATTTTTGTATTTGCATGTGTTGTGGATATTTGCAGCGTGTTTTTGTATTTGCATGTGTTGTGAGTATTTGCAGCGCATTTTTGTATTTGCATGTGTTGTGGATATTTGCAGCGTGTTTTTGTATTTGCATGTGTTGTGAGTATTTGCAGCGCATTTTTGTATTTGCATGTGTTGTGGACTTTTGCAGCACGTTTCTGTATTTGCATGTGTTGTGGACTTTTGCAGCACGTTTCTGTATTTGCATGTGTTGTATTTGCAGCTTTTTTTGTATTTGCATGTGTTGTGAGTATTTGCAGTGCGTTTTTGTATTTGCATGTGTTGTGGACTTTTGCAGCTTGTTTCTGTATTTGCATGTGTTGTGGACTTTTGCAGCACGTTTCTGTATTTGCATGTGTTGTGGACTTTTGCAGCGCGTTTCTCTATTTGCATGTGTTGTGGATATTTGCAGCTTGTTTTTGTATTTGCATGTGTTGTGGACTTTTGCAGCGCGTTTCTGTATTTGCATGTGTTGTGAACTTTTGCAGCTTGTTTTTGTATTTGCATGTGTTGTGGACTTTTGCAGCACGTTTCTGTATTTGCATGTGTTGTGGACTTTTGCAGCACGTTTCTGTATTTGCAGCTTTTTTTGTATTTGCATGTGTTGTGAGTATTTGCAGTGCGTTTTTGTATTTGCATGTGTTGTGGACTTTTGCAGCTTGTTTCTGTATTTGCATGTGTTGTGGACTTTTGCAGCACGTTTCTGTATTTGCATGTGTTGTGGACTTTTGCAGCGCGTTTCTCTATTTGCATGTGTTGTGGATATTTGCAGCTTGTTTTTGTATTTGCATGTGTTGTGGACTTTTGCAGCGCGTTTTTGTATTTGCATGTGTTGTGGACTTTTGCAGCACGTTTCTGTATTTGCATGTGTTGTGGACTTTTGCAGCGCTTTTCTCTATTTGCATGTGTTGTGGATATTTGCAGCTTGTTTTTGTATTTGCATGTGTTGTGGACTTTTGCATCGCGTTTCTCTATTTGCATGTGTTGTGGATATTTGCAGCTTGTTTTTGTATTTGCATGTGTTGTGGACTTTTGCAGCTTGTTTTTGTATTTGCATGTGTTGTGGATATTTGCAGCTTGTTTTTGTATTTGCATGTGTTGTGGACTTTTGCAGCTTGTTTTTGTATTTGCATGTGTTGTGGATATTTGCAGCTTGTTTTTGTATTTGCATGTGTTGTGGACTTTTGCAGCTTGTTTTTGTATTTGCATGTGTTGTGGATATTTGCAGCGCGTTTCTGTATTTGCATGTGTTGTGGATATTTGCAGCTTGTTTTTGTATTTGCATGTGTTGTGGACTTTTGCAGCGCGTTTCTGTATTTGCATGTGTTGTGGACTTTTGCAGCTTGTTTTTGTATTTGCATGTGTTGTGGATATTTGCAGCACGTTTCTGTATTTGCATGTGTTGTGGATATTTGCAGCGTGTTTTTGTATTTGCATGTGTTGTGAGTATTTGCAGCGCATTTTTGTATTTGCATGTGTTGTGGATATTTGCAGCGTGTTTTTGTATTTGCATGTGTTGTGAGTATTTGCAGCGCATTTTTGTATTTGTATGTGTTGTGGACTTTTGCAGCACATTTCTGTATTTGCATGTGTTGTGAGTATTTGCAGCTTGTTTCTGTATTTGCATGTGTTGTATTTGCAGCTTTTTTTGTATTTGCATGTGTTGTGAGTATTTGCAGTGCGTTTTTGTATTTGCATGTGTTGTGGACTTTTGCAGCTTGTTTCTGTATTTGCATGTGTTGTGAACTTTTGCAGCTTGTTTTTGTATTTGCATGTGTTGTGGACTTTTGCAGCACGTTTCTGTATTTGCATGTGTTGTGGACTTTTGCAGCGCGTTTCTCTATTTGCATGTGTTGTGGATATTTGCAGCTTGTTTTTGTATTTGCATGTGTTGTGGACTTTTGCAGCGTGTTTTTGTATTTGCATGTGTTGTGAGTATTTGCAGCGCATTTTTGTATTTGCATGTGTTGTGGATATTTGCAGCGTGTTTTTGTATTTGCATGTGTTGTGAGTATTTGCAGCGCATTTTTGTATTTGCATGTGTTGTGGACTTTTGCAGCACGTTTCTGTATTTGCATGTGTTGTGAACTTTTGCAGCGCATTTTTGTATTTGCATGTGTTGTGGACTTTTGCAGCTTTTTTTGTATTTGCATGTGTTGTGAGTATTTGCAGTGCGTTTTTGTATTTGCATGTGTTGTGGATATTTGCAGCGCATTTTTGTATTTGCATGTGTTGTGGACTTTTGCAGCTTGTTTTTGTATTTGCATGTGTTGTGGACTTTTGCAGCTTGTTTTTGTATTTGCATGTGTTGTGAGTATTTGCAGTGCGTTTTTGTATTTGCATGTGTTGTGGACTTTTGCAGCTTGTTTTTGTATTTGCATGTGTTGTGAACTTTTGCAGCTTGTATTTGTATTTGCATGTGTTGTGGATATTTGCAGCTTGTTTTTGTATTTGCATTTGTTGTGGATATTTGCAGCTTGTTTTTGTATTTGCATGTGTTGTGGACTTTTGCAGCTTGTTTTTGTATTTCCATGTGTTGTGGATATTTGCAGCGCATTTTTGGATTTGCATGTGTTGTGGACTTTTGCAGCTTGTTTTTGTATTTGCATGTGTTGTGGACTTTTGCAGCACGTTTCTGTATTTGCATGTGTTGTGAACTTTTGCAGCGCGTTTCTGTATTTGCATGTGTTGTGAACTTTTGCAGCTTGTTTTTGTATTTGCATGTGTTGTGGATATTTGCAGCGTGTTTTTGTATTTGCATGTGTTGTGAGTATTTGCAGCGCATTTTTGTATTTGCATGTGTTGTGGATATTTGCAGCGTGTTTTTGTATTTGCATGTGTTGTGAGTATTTGCAGCTTGTTTTTGTATTTGCATGTGTTGTGGATATTTGCAGCTTGTTTTTGTATTTGCATGTGTTGTGAGTATTTGCAGCGCATTTTTGTATTTGCATGTGTTGTGGACTTTTGCAGCACGTTTCTGTATTTGCATGTGTTGTGAACTTTTGCAGCTTGTTTCTGTATTTGCATGTGTTGTATTTGCAGCTTTTTTGTATTTGCATGTGTTGTGAGTATTTGCAGTGCGTTTTTGTATTTGCATGTTTTGTGGATATTTGCAGCGCATTTTTGTATTTGCATGTGTTGTGGACTTTTGCAGCTTGTTTTTGTATTTGCATGTGTTGTGGATATTTGCAGCTTGTTTTTGTATTTGCATGTGTTGTGGACTTTTGCAGCTTGTTTTTGTATTTGCATGTGTTGTGGATATTTGCAGCGCGTTTTTGTATTTGCATGTGTTGTGGACTTTTGCAGCTTGTTTTTGTATTTGCATGTGTTGTGGATATTTGCAGCGCATTTTTGGATTTGCATGTGTTGTGGACTTTTGCAGCTTGTTTTTGTATTTGCATGTGTTGTGGATATTTGCAGCTTGTTTTTGTATTTGCATGTGTTGTGGACTTTTGCAGCTTGTTTTTGTATTTGCATGTGTTGTGGATATTTGCAGCGCATTTTTGGATTTGCATGTGTTGTGGACTTTTGCAGCTTGTTTTTGTATTTGCATGTGTTGTGGACTTTTGCAGCACGTTTCTGTATTTGCATGTGTTGTGAACTTTTGCAGCGCGTTTCTGTATTTGCATGTGTTGTGAACTTTTGCAGCTTGTTTTTGTATTTGCATGTGTTGTGGATATTTGCAGCGTGTTTTTGTATTTGCATGTGTTGTGAGTATTTGCAGCGCATTTTTGTATTTGCATGTGTTGTGGATATTTGCAGCGTGTTTTTGTATTTGCATGTGTTGTGAGTATTTGCAGCTTGTTTTTGTATTTGCATGTGTTGTGGATATTTGCAGCTTGTTTTTGTATTTGCATGTGTTGTGAGTATTTGCAGCGCATTTTTGTATTTGCATGTGTTGTGGACTTTTGCAGCTTGTTTCTGTATTTGCATGTGTTGTATTTGCAGCTTTTTTGTATTTGCATGTGTTGTGAGTATTTGCAGTGCGTTTTTGTATTTGCATGTTTTGTGGATATTTGCAGCGCATTTTTGTATTTGCATGTGTTGTGGACTTTTGCAGCTTGTTTTTGTATTTGCATGTGTTGTGGACTTTTGCAGCTTGTTTTTGTATTTGCATGTGTTGTGAACTTTTGCAGCTTGTATTTGTATTTGCATGTGTTGTGGATATTTGCAGCTTGTTTTTGTATTTGCATGTGTTGTGGACTTTTGCAGCTTGTTTTTGTATTTGCATGTGTTGTGGATATTTGCAGCACGTTTCTGTATTTGCATGTGTTGTGGATATTTGCAGCTTGTTTTTGTATTTGCATGTGTTGTGGATATTTGCAGCGCGTTTCTGTATTTGCATGTGTTGTAAATATTTGCAGCTTGTTTTTGTATTTGCATGTGTTGTGGCCTTTTGCAGCGAGTTTCTGTATTTGCATGTGTTGTGAACTTTTGCAGCTTGTTTCTGTATTTGCATGTGTTGTGAACTTTTGCAGCTTGTTTTTGTATTTGCATGTGTTGTGGATATTTGCAGCGTGTTTTTGTATTTGCATGTGTTGTGAGTATTTGCAGCTTGTTTTTGTATTTGCATGTGTTGTGGACTTTTGCAGCACGTTTCTGTATTTGCATGTGTTGTGGATATTTGCAGCTTGTTTTTGTATTTGCATGTGTTGTGGATATTTGCAGCGCGTTTCTGTATTTGCATGTGTTGTAAATATTTGCAGCTTGTTTTTGTATTTGCATGTGTTGTGGCCTTTTGCAGCGAGTTTCTGTATTTGCATGTGTTGTGAACTTTTGCAGCTTGTTTCTGTATTTGCATGTGTTGTATTTGCAGCTTTTTTGTATTTGCATGTGTTGTGAGTATTTGCAGTGCGTTTTTGTATTTGCATGTTTTGTGGATATTTGCAGCGCATTTTTGTATTTGCATGTGTTGTGGACTTTTGCAGCTTGTTTTTGTATTTGCATGTGTTGTGGACTTTTGCAGCTTGTTTTTGTATTTGCATGTGTTGTGAACTTTTGCAGCTTGTATTTGTATTTGCATGTGTTGTGGATATTTGCAGCTTGTTTTTGTATTTGCATGTGTTGTGGACTTTTGCAGCTTGTTTTTGTATTTGCATGTGTTGTGGATATTTGCAGCACGTTTCTGTATTTGCATGTGTTGTGGATATTTGCAGCTTGTTTTTGTATTTGCATGTGTTGTGGATATTTGCAGCGCGTTTCTGTATTTGCATGTGTTGTAAATATTTGCAGCTTGTTTTTGTATTTGCATGTGTTGTGGCCTTTTGCAGCGAGTTTCTGTATTTGCATGTGTTGTGAACTTTTGCAGCTTGTTTCTGTATTTGCATGTGTTGTGAACTTTTGCAGCTTGTTTTTGTATTTGCATGTGTTGTGGATATTTGCAGCGTGTTTTTGTATTTGCATGTGTTGTGAGTATTTGCAGCTTGTTTTTGTATTTGCATGTGTTGTGGACTTTTGCAGCACGTTTCTGTATTTGCATGTGTTGTGGATATTTGCAGCTTGTTTTTGTATTTGCATGTGTTGTGGATATTTGCAGCGCGTTTCTGTATTTGCATGTGTTGTAAATATTTGCAGCTTGTTTTTGTATTTGCATGTGTTGTGGCCTTTTGCAGCGCGTTTCTCTATTTGCATGTGTTGTGAACTTTTGCAGCGCGTTTCTGTATTTGCATGTGCTGTGGACTTTTGCAGCTTGTTTCTGTATTTGCATGTGTTGTGAACTTTTGCAGCGTGTTTTTGTATTTGCATGTGTTGTGAGTATTTGCAGCGCATTTTTGTATTTGCATGTGTTGTGGACTTTTGCAGCACGTTTCTGTATTTGCATGTGTTGTATTTGCAGCTTTTTTTGTATTTGCATGTGTTGTGAGTATTTGCAGTGCGTTTTTGTATTTGCATGTTTTGTGGATATTTGCAGCGCATTTTTGTATTTGCATGTGTTGTGGACTTTTGCAGCTTGTTTTTGTATTTGCATGTGTTGTGGACTTTTGCAGCGCATTTTTGTATTTGCATGTGTTGTGAACTTTTGCAGCTTGTTTCTGTATTTGCATGTGTTGTATTTGCAGCTTTTTTTTGTATTTGCATGTGTTGTGAGTATTTGCAGTGCGTTTTTGTATTTGCATGTGTTGTGAGTATTTGCAGTGCGTTTTTGTATTTGCATGTGTTGTGGATATTTGCAGCGCATTTTTGTATTTGCATGTGTTGTGGACTTTTGCAGCTTGTTTTTGTATTTGCATGTGTTGTGGATATTTGCAGCGCATTTTTGTATTTGCATGTGTTGTGAACTTTTGCAGCGCGTTTCTCTATTTGCATGTGTTGTGAACTTTTGCAGCGCGTTTCTGTATTTGCATGTGTTGTGGATATTTGCAGCTTGTTTTTGTATTTGCATGTGTTGTGGACTTTTGCAGCTTGTTTTTGTATTTGCATGTGTTGTGGACTTTTGCAGCACGTTTCTGTATTTGCAGCTTTTTTTGTATTTGCATGTGTTGTGAGTATTTGCAGTGCGTTTTTGTATTTGCATGTGTTGTGGACTTTTGCAGCTTGTTTCTGTATTTGCATGTGTTGTGGACTTTTGCAGCACGTTTCTGTATTTGCATGTGTTGTGGACTTTTGCAGCGCGTTTCTCTATTTGCATGTGTTGTGGATATTTGCAGCTTGTTTTTGTATTTGCATGTGTTGTGGACTTTTGCAGCGCGTTTTTGTATTTGCATGTGTTGTGGACTTTTGCAGCACGTTTCTGTATTTGCATGTGTTGTGGACTTTTGCAGCGCTTTTCTCTATTTGCATGTGTTGTGGATATTTGCAGCTTGTTTTTGTATTTGCATGTGTTGTGGACTTTTGCATCGCGTTTCTCTATTTGCATGTGTTGTGGATATTTGCAGCTTGTTTTTGTATTTGCATGTGTTGTGGACTTTTGCAGCTTGTTTTTGTATTTGCATGTGTTGTGGATATTTGCAGCTTGTTTTTGTATTTGCATGTGTTGTGGACTTTTGCAGCTTGTTTTTGTATTTGCATGTGTTGTGGATATTTGCAGCTTGTTTTTGTATTTGCATGTGTTGTGGACTTTTGCAGCTTGTTTTTGTATTTGCATGTGTTGTGGATATTTGCAGCGCGTTTCTGTATTTGCATGTGTTGTGGATATTTGCAGCTTGTTTTTGTATTTGCATGTGTTGTGGACTTTTGCAGCGCGTTTCTGTATTTGCATGTGTTGTGGACTTTTGCAGCTTGTTTTTGTATTTGCATGTGTTGTGGATATTTGCAGCACGTTTCTGTATTTGCATGTGTTGTGGATATTTGCAGCGTGTTTTTGTATTTGCATGTGTTGTGAGTATTTGCAGCGCATTTTTGTATTTGCATGTGTTGTGGATATTTGCAGCGTGTTTTTGTATTTGCATGTGTTGTGAGTATTTGCAGCGCATTTTTGTATTTGTATGTGTTGTGGACTTTTGCAGCACATTTCTGTATTTGCATGTGTTGTGAGTATTTGCAGCTTGTTTCTGTATTTGCATGTGTTGTATTTGCAGCTTTTTTTGTATTTGCATGTGTTGTGAGTATTTGCAGTGCGTTTTTGTATTTGCATGTGTTGTGGACTTTTGCAGCTTGTTTCTGTATTTGCATGTGTTGTGAACTTTTGCAGCTTGTTTTTGTATTTGCATGTGTTGTGGACTTTTGCAGCACGTTTCTGTATTTGCATGTGTTGTGGACTTTTGCAGCGCGTTTCTCTATTTGCATGTGTTGTGGATATTTGCAGCTTGTTTTTGTATTTGCATGTGTTGTGGACTTTTGCAGCGTGTTTTTGTATTTGCATGTGTTGTGAGTATTTGCAGCGCATTTTTGTATTTGCATGTGTTGTGGATATTTGCAGCGTGTTTTTGTATTTGCATGTGTTGTGAGTATTTGCAGCGCATTTTTGTATTTGCATGTGTTGTGGACTTTTGCAGCACGTTTCTGTATTTGCATGTGTTGTGAACTTTTGCAGCGCATTTTTGTATTTGCATGTGTTGTGAGTATTTGCAGTGCGTTTTTGTATTTGCATGTGTTGTGGATATTTGCAGCGCATTTTTGTATTTGCATGTGTTGTGGACTTTTGCAGCTTGTTTTTGTATTTGCATGTGTTGTGGATATTTGCAGCGCATTTTTGTATTTGCATGTGTTGTGAACTTTTGCAGCGCGTTTCTCTATTTGCATGTGTTGTGAACTTTTGCAGCGCGTTTCTGTATTTGCATGTGTTGTGGATATTTGCAGCTTGTTTTTGTATTTGCATGTGTTGTGGACTTTTGCAGCTTTTTTTGTATTTGCATGTGTTGTGAGTATTTGCAGTGCGTTTTTGTATTTGCATGTGTTGTGGATATTTGCAGCGCATTTTTGTATTTGCATGTGTTGTGGACTTTTGCAGCTTGTTTTTGTATTTGCATGTGTTGTGGACTTTTGCAGCTTGTTTTTGTATTTGCATGTGTTGTGAGTATTTGCAGTGCGTTTTTGTATTTGCATGTGTTGTGGACTTTTGCAGCTTGTTTTTGTATTTGCATGTGTTGTGAACTTTTGCAGCTTGTATTTGTATTTGCATGTGTTGTGGATATTTGCAGCTTGTTTTTGTATTTGCATGTGTTGTGGATATTTGCAGCGTGTTTTTGTATTTGCATGTGTTGTGAACTTTTGCAGCTTGTTTTTGTATTTGCATGTGTTGTGAACTTTTGCAGCTTGTTTTTGTATTTGCATGTGTTGTGAACTTTTGCAGCTTGTATTTGTATTTGCATGTGTTGTGGATATTTGCAGCTTGTTTTTGTATTTGCATGTGTTGTGGATATTTGCAGCGCATTTTTGTATTTGTATGTGTTGTGGACTTTTGCAGCACATTTCTGTATTTGCATGTGTTGTGAGTATTTGCAGCTTGTTTCTGTATTTGCATGTGTTGTATTTGCAGCTTTTTTTGTATTTGCATGTGTTGTGAGTATTTGCAGTGCGTTTTTGTATTTGCATGTGTTGTGGACTTTTGCAGCTTGTTTCTGTATTTGCATGTGTTGTGAACTTTTGCAGCTTGTTTTTGTATTTGCATGTGTTGTGGACTTTTGCAGCACGTTTCTGTATTTGCATGTGTTGTGGACTTTTGCAGCGCGTTTCTCTATTTGCATGTGTTGTGGATATTTGCAGCTTGTTTTTGTATTTGCATGTGTTGTGGACTTTTGCAGCGTGTTTTTGTATTTGCATGTGTTGTGAGTATTTGCAGCGCATTTTTGTATTTGCATGTGTTGTGGATATTTGCAGCGTGTTTTTGTATTTGCATGTGTTGTGAGTATTTGCAGCGCATTTTTGTATTTGCATGTGTTGTGGACTTTTGCAGCACGTTTCTGTATTTGCATGTGTTGTGAACTTTTGCAGCGCATTTTTGTATTTGCATGTGTTGTGGACTTTTGCAGCTTTTTTTGTATTTGCATGTGTTGTGAGTATTTGCAGTGCGTTTTTGTATTTGCATGTGTTGTGGATATTTGCAGCGCATTTTTGTATTTGCATGTGTTGTGGACTTTTGCAGCTTGTTTTTGTATTTGCATGTGTTGTGGACTTTTGCAGCTTGTTTTTGTATTTGCATGTGTTGTGAGTATTTGCAGTGCGTTTTTGTATTTGCATGTGTTGTGGACTTTTGCAGCTTGTTTTTGTATTTGCATGTGTTGTGAACTTTTGCAGCTTGTATTTGTATTTGCATGTGTTGTGGATATTTGCAGCTTGTTTTTGTATTTGCATTTGTTGTGGATATTTGCAGCTTGTTTTTGTATTTGCATGTGTTGTGGACTTTTGCAGCTTGTTTTTGTATTTCCATGTGTTGTGGATATTTGCAGCGCATTTTTGGATTTGCATGTGTTGTGGACTTTTGCAGCTTGTTTTTGTATTTGCATGTGTTGTGGACTTTTGCAGCACGTTTCTGTATTTGCATGTGTTGTGAACTTTTGCAGCGCGTTTCTGTATTTGCATGTGTTGTGAACTTTTGCAGCTTGTTTTTGTATTTGCATGTGTTGTGGATATTTGCAGCGTGTTTTTGTATTTGCATGTGTTGTGAGTATTTGCAGCGCATTTTTGTATTTGCATGTGTTGTGGATATTTGCAGCGTGTTTTTGTATTTGCATGTGTTGTGAGTATTTGCAGCTTGTTTTTGTATTTGCATGTGTTGTGGATATTTGCAGCTTGTTTTTGTATTTGCATGTGTTGTGAGTATTTGCAGCGCATTTTTGTATTTGCATGTGTTGTGGACTTTTGCAGCACGTTTCTGTATTTGCATGTGTTGTGAACTTTTGCAGCTTGTTTCTGTATTTGCATGTGTTGTATTTGCAGCTTTTTTGTATTTGCATGTGTTGTGAGTATTTGCAGTGCGTTTTTGTATTTGCATGTTTTGTGGATATTTGCAGCGCATTTTTGTATTTGCATGTGTTGTGGACTTTTGCAGCTTGTTTTTGTATTTGCATGTGTTGTGGATATTTGCAGCTTGTTTTTGTATTTGCATGTGTTGTGGACTTTTGCAGCTTGTTTTTGTATTTGCATGTGTTGTGGATATTTGCAGCGCGTTTTTGTATTTGCATGTGTTGTGGACTTTTGCAGCTTGTTTTTGTATTTGCATGTGTTGTGGATATTTGCAGCGCATTTTTGGATTTGCATGTGTTGTGGACTTTTGCAGCTTGTTTTTGTATTTGCATGTGTTGTGGATATTTGCAGCTTGTTTTTGTATTTGCATGTGTTGTGGACTTTTGCAGCTTGTTTTTGTATTTGCATGTGTTGTGGATATTTGCAGCGCATTTTTGGATTTGCATGTGTTGTGGACTTTTGCAGCTTGTTTTTGTATTTGCATGTGTTGTGGACTTTTGCAGCACGTTTCTGTATTTGCATGTGTTGTGAACTTTTGCAGCGCGTTTCTGTATTTGCATGTGTTGTGAACTTTTGCAGCTTGTTTTTGTATTTGCATGTGTTGTGGATATTTGCAGCGTGTTTTTGTATTTGCATGTGTTGTGAGTATTTGCAGCGCATTTTTGTATTTGCATGTGTTGTGGATATTTGCAGCGTGTTTTTGTATTTGCATGTGTTGTGAGTATTTGCAGCTTGTTTTTGTATTTGCATGTGTTGTGGATATTTGCAGCTTGTTTTTGTATTTGCATGTGTTGTGAGTATTTGCAGCGCATTTTTGTATTTGCATGTGTTGTGGACTTTTGCAGCACGTTTCTGTATTTGCATGTGTTGTGAACTTTTGCAGCTTGTTTCTGTATTTGCATGTGTTGTATTTGCAGCTTTTTTGTATTTGCATGTGTTGTGAGTATTTGCAGTGCGTTTTTGTATTTGCATGTTTTGTGGATATTTGCAGCGCATTTTTGTATTTGCATGTGTTGTGGACTTTTGCAGCTTGTTTTTGTATTTGCATGTGTTGTGGACTTTTGCAGCTTGTTTTTGTATTTGCATGTGTTGTGAACTTTTGCAGCTTGTATTTGTATTTGCATGTGTTGTGGATATTTGCAGCTTGTTTTTGTATTTGCATGTGTTGTGGACTTTTGCAGCTTGTTTTTGTATTTGCATGTGTTGTGGATATTTGCAGCACGTTTCTGTATTTGCATGTGTTGTGGATATTTGCAGCTTGTTTTTGTATTTGCATGTGTTGTGGATATTTGCAGCGCGTTTCTGTATTTGCATGTGTTGTAAATATTTGCAGCTTGTTTTTGTATTTGCATGTGTTGTGGCCTTTTGCAGCGAGTTTCTGTATTTGCATGTGTTGTGAACTTTTGCAGCTTGTTTCTGTATTTGCATGTGTTGTGAACTTTTGCAGCTTGTTTTTGTATTTGCATGTGTTGTGGATATTTGCAGCGTGTTTTTGTATTTGCATGTGTTGTGAGTATTTGCAGCTTGTTTTTGTATTTGCATGTGTTGTGGACTTTTGCAGCACGTTTCTGTATTTGCATGTGTTGTGGATATTTGCAGCTTGTTTTTGTATTTGCATGTGTTGTGGATATTTGCAGCGCGTTTCTGTATTTGCATGTGTTGTAAATATTTGCAGCTTGTTTTTGTATTTGCATGTGTTGTGGCCTTTTGCAGCGAGTTTCTGTATTTGCATGTGTTGTGAACTTTTGCAGCTTGTTTCTGTATTTGCATGTGTTGTATTTGCAGCTTTTTTGTATTTGCATGTGTTGTGAGTATTTGCAGTGCGTTTTTGTATTTGCATGTTTTGTGGATATTTGCAGCGCATTTTTGTATTTGCATGTGTTGTGGACTTTTGCAGCTTGTTTTTGTATTTGCATGTGTTGTGGACTTTTGCAGCTTGTTTTTGTATTTGCATGTGTTGTGAACTTTTGCAGCTTGTATTTGTATTTGCATGTGTTGTGGATATTTGCAGCTTGTTTTTGTATTTGCATGTGTTGTGGACTTTTGCAGCTTGTTTTTGTATTTGCATGTGTTGTGGATATTTGCAGCACGTTTCTGTATTTGCATGTGTTGTGGATATTTGCAGCTTGTTTTTGTATTTGCATGTGTTGTGGATATTTGCAGCGCGTTTCTGTATTTGCATGTGTTGTAAATATTTGCAGCTTGTTTTTGTATTTGCATGTGTTGTGGCCTTTTGCAGCGAGTTTCTGTATTTGCATGTGTTGTGAACTTTTGCAGCTTGTTTCTGTATTTGCATGTGTTGTGAACTTTTGCAGCTTGTTTTTGTATTTGCATGTGTTGTGGATATTTGCAGCGTGTTTTTGTATTTGCATGTGTTGTGAGTATTTGCAGCTTGTTTTTGTATTTGCATGTGTTGTGGACTTTTGCAGCACGTTTCTGTATTTGCATGTGTTGTGGATATTTGCAGCTTGTTTTTGTATTTGCATGTGTTGTGGATATTTGCAGCGCGTTTCTGTATTTGCATGTGTTGTAAATATTTGCAGCTTGTTTTTGTATTTGCATGTGTTGTGGCCTTTTGCAGCGAGTTTCTGTATTTGCATGTGTTGTGGACTTTTGCAGCGCGTTTCTCTATTTGCATGTGTTGTGAACTTTTGCAGCGCGTTTCTGTATTTGCATGTGCTGTGGACTTTTGCAGCTTGTTTCTGTATTTGCATGTGTTGTGAACTTTTGCAGCGTGTTTTTGTATTTGCATGTGTTGTGAGTATTTGCAGCGCATTTTTGTATTTGCATGTGTTGTGGACTTTTGCAGCACGTTTCTGTATTTGCATGTGTTGTATTTGCAGCTTTTTTTGTATTTGCATGTGTTGTGAGTATTTGCAGTGCGTTTTTGTATTTGCATGTTTTGTGGATATTTGCAGCGCATTTTTGTATTTGCATGTGTTGTGGACTTTTGCAGCTTGTTTTTGTATTTGCATGTGTTGTGGACTTTTGCAGCGCATTTTTGTATTTGCATGTGTTGTGAACTTTTGCAGCTTGTTTCTGTATTTGCATGTGTTGTATTTGCAGCTTTTTTTTGTATTTGCATGTGTTGTGAGTATTTGCAGTGCGTTTTTGTATTTGCATGTGTTGTGAGTATTTGCAGTGCGTTTTTGTATTTGCATGTGTTGTGGATATTTGCAGCGCATTTTTGTATTTGCATGTGTTGTGGACTTTTGCAGCTTGTTTTTGTATTTGCATGTGTTGTGGATATTTGCAGCGCATTTTTGTATTTGCATGTGTTGTGAACTTTTGCAGCGCGTTTCTCTATTTGCATGTGTTGTGAACTTTTGCAGCGCGTTTCTGTATTTGCATGTGTTGTGGATATTTGCAGCTTGTTTTTGTATTTGCATGTGTTGTGGACTTTTGCAGCTTGTTTCTGTATTTGCATGTGTTGTGAGTATTTGTATACGTTGAGCTCTCTCGGCCACCGTACTTTAGTGACCCGGATCTATATCTAACACGGATTGATCTCTGCCTGTCGCGATAATATAAAACTCTCCTGATATTAGAGTAACAATTACAGAAGAATAAAATAAAGCATATTTTGTTACCTTTTGGAGCTTGGAAGGGTTCAGTTGGAGCAGATGTTTTTACCATCATCACTGTCCGCATCAGAGCTAATTTCCCAGTACATTCAGCAAATGATAGTTTTGAGAATATGTTGGAGATCATGAATATGAGCCCATTCGCAATCTGAAACATATTCTCAAAACTATCATTTTCAACATCTTTAAAATAAATATTTTGATAGCTGACAGCTTCTTCACCAGATCCACCTTCAAGTGACAGTGACACTCATATTTGATTGTGTTCAGTACTTGCTCTGCAGTAAATTGCTGAGCCATTTCAAGTTTTGCTGATGGTACTTCCTATTCTTTTGTTTTCTGCCTGCGGTAACTTGTGGAATAAATGTGAATTGCACTTACTCCGTCATTAAAGATTATCAATCAATTATTGTTATGCAGAAAAAAATATATACACTCTTACACACCTCAGGTCGTTAGCGACCCTATACAATTTTTACAAAAAATTAATGGGAAAACAGGCATTCTTTTATAATTGTATTATTTATTTCTTGTTATATTGTTTATAATGAATTTATTGAAAAAATACAATTTGAGGATGAGTAAATGATGACAGAATTTAAATTTTTGGGTTTTTACTTAAACTATCCCTTTTAAGTATCCTACTTATATGTTATTAAAACCTTGAGAAACTAAAGATTCAGTGGCTTGTAAAAGACAGTTATGATCGCATGATTGTGCCATCATGCTAATGGACAATTAAGACGTTAAAATATTACATATTTTAACTAAACACTATTTCAGTGTTATTTCAAAATATCCCAGTCCCAGGAATAATAAAACCTCAATGTTTTTGCTGGACACCCTCCAATCAGTGTTGTCGCTGATTTTCTACAGCTTCAGAATTAGTCACATGGTAGCTCAGGTAATTGGCTCAAAAACTTCTGCAGTCCCATGAACAAAGATTTTAATTAATACCTCCTTGTACAGGTCAATTAGAAATGGTTCCTCAATGTAGCAATGACACATTTCCACCTTTTAACCCTTAAATGCATACCTTGGATCTTTAGTGACCCGGGACGTCATTCACTACCCTCCTTCTCATTAATTTTTTTAAGTTAGACATCAACTTTCCTAGTATTTTTCAATAAATTCATTATAAACAATATAACAAGAAATAAATAATACAATTATAAAAGAATGCCTGTTTTCCCATTAATTTATATCCACCTCCATAGAGACAGAACATCCATTAATTTCTGGAACGATCCCACTGGTCTTAATACACACTGATATGCATCCTGTTTGCTGCTATTCAAGCTTTCAAATTTCAGCACATCACATAATGAGCTTTGACAAAAAAAAAAAAAAAATTCTACCCTAGAAACACTTATCATGCTCTTCCAATACATATTTTGAGCAGAATCACACGATGCTATTTCAGAGCAAACCAGAGACTGTTTGCATTGACCTGCTTACGTGCCCACGGATGGCTATTTCTGGACATTTGGCGAGAAGTGTCTTTAAAACGGTGAAAGCTTAAGTAATTACGCATGTCTCTGCACGAGCTTGACGAGGGATCAGGGAAAAAAATATATACACTCTTACACACCTCAGGTCGTTAGCGACCCTATACAATTTTTACAAAAAATTAATGGGAAAACAGGCATTCTTTTATAATTGTATTATTTATTTCTTGTTATATTGTTTATAATGAATTTATTGAAAAATACTAGGAAGGTTGATGTCTAACTTTAAAAAAATTAATGAGAAGGAGGGTAGTGAATGACGTCCCGGGTCACTAAAGATCCAAGGTATGCATTTAAGGGTTAAAAGGTGGAAATGTGTCATTGCTACATTGAGGAACCATTTCTAATTGACCTGTACAAGGAGGTATTAATTAAAATCTTTGTTCATGGGACTGCAGAAGTTTTTGAGCCAATTACCTGAGCTACCATGTGACTAATTCTGAAGCTGTAGAAAATCCGCGACAACACTGATTGGCTGATGGAACCACAAAAACTTGAACAATTCCAATACCCTCATTAGTAACTATCTTGAGCTGTTTTTTCCATGTACTGTTCACTTTTGAGATTTTGGGCAATTTTTCTTCCATAATATTTATTTTTTCAAAATAGTGGAAAGAAAACATCCAAACACATTTAAGTTATTTTATCAGATATATTTTCATTTGTAGATTTTAATTACAATACATATCTTTAAAATCAGTTTTCTCAAAACAAGTCAGAAATCTCCACTTCAACAGCATTTACATACACCAGACTTTCCAGCTTTATTCCTGACTATATTCTGAAGGTTTTTACAGAGGAGTTTGTTCATACAGCATATCATTTGCCTGGTTTATATAACATTTTATTCCCAAAATCATGTTTTTTTTCTGGCTGTTGACAGTATTTTCTGATTTATGGAGTGATAAAAAGAGACATCCAAAATCCCCTCTGTAAAAAAAACCTTTAACTGGTTAAGGTTATGACAGCAAAAAAACAACATAATATTGAATGTGGCCTGATCCAATGTTTAGATTTCTGTTCTGGATAAGTATGCAAATGAGAGCATTTTTATTTAAAAAATGAACCCTTTGCATATTTAAACGATATCTGAGAAACTTGTTATACAGATAAACTGGGGAAACATGGTGATATCTATTAGGTATTGTTTTACCTTGTGGTGTCTTACTAAATAAAAAATATTGTTCATATTGTTCATTTCACAATTTAAGTGGGGGGTAGAAAAAAATTCATTTAGGAGGTTTTTGTTTTTTTTTTGTTTTTTTTTTCTAAATACAGCTAATTTTAATGGAAAATATTCTTTTTGAGAACCAGTGAAGTGTGTAGTTACCAGCATCTACCAGCAGGGGCTTAGTGTATCACATTAACCAGGCAATCCTTGATCCCTGAACTTTAAAAATGATTTTTCACAGGTATAACCAAAAGAAATCAGGTTGATTCAACCATACTAAATAATATTTTGACTTCAATTAAACCACATGAAGCACATTTTTAGCATTCCTGACTAAGCAGAAAGATGGGGATTTATTTAATTCTGCATCTAATAAACTCAATGTATGTCACCTCACATATCCTTTTTGGCATGATGTGCTGTAAAAATTACCATCAATTGTATTTCACCAGTAGTGGTTCCTTTATATTGCCGGTGTATTGTGAAAATGATTTAATCACTCTTCTTTTCATTTGCATTTGGAGGTGGGTCTCATCACCTCTTGAATCCCTCCTCTGAGAATCAGCCTGAGATTAAAATATGTCATCATAATGTAATCCAAAAAATAAATATATATATTCTTAGTAGATGGGGGTGTCTACTCTATGGCTCATCCTTTAAGATCATATTTAATCTGTTCAAGTTCATTAAGATGAAGGGTAGGGGAAGAGACGCCCGGGAAAGAGGGGGTGGCCGTGGGGGTTCTCAAAGGCAGCCTGATCCCTCGTCAAGCTCGTGCAGAGACATGCGTAATTACTTAAGCTTTCACCGTTTTAAAGACACTTCTCGCCAAATGTCCAGAAATAACCATCCGTGGGCACGTAAGCAGGTCAATGCAAACAGTCTCTGGTTTGCTATGAAATAGCATCGTGTGATTCTGCTCATATTTTCAAGAATGTGGTTACCTGGTATGGCTAC
The DNA here is from genome assembly GCA_039654625.1 of Rhinogobio ventralis. NCBI lineage: Eukaryota > Metazoa > Chordata > Actinopteri > Cypriniformes > Gobionidae > Rhinogobio > Rhinogobio ventralis. The sequence continues at coordinate 16,047,342 of CM077198.1, forward strand.
CGTAAACTGTTTGGTTACCCACATTCTTCAAAATATCTTCTTGTGTGTTCAGCAGAAGAAATAAATTCATACAGGTTTAGAACAACTTGAGAGTGAAGAGTGAAGCAAAATGTAGTTCCCTATCAGTCAGTCAGTCATGTTCGACGTTACGTATTGGAGTCTTACTTGGGAGCCCAATCACCTTTGAGTGGTAACAAAACAGGCCAATTAGCAAGTGAGATTTGCATGGTAAGCCACTCCCCTGGACATACAGGTATATAAGCTTACCAGCAACTCACTCATTCAGCTTTATGCTTTGGAGCCAAGCGGTTGTACCACAGCTCTCAGCCATTTTGCCTTCACATTGACTGGAGGCGCTGCTTCAGTTGGAGAAAAGGTACATTCATCTGTGTTTTCAGGCACCTCAGCCATCTGGGGCTTCGGGTCAACTGGGAAAAGAGCAAACTCTCCCCTGTGCAGAGTATTTCTTTTCTCGGTATGGAGTTGGATCTGGACAAGACCTCGACTGCAGTGGCATATTAACTGCCTTGAGTTGCTAGCAGTACTGCTGGGTCTGTGCTGGTTTCAACCATTGCTGCAAGACAAGCACGTTTTGGTTTGGACGGACAACACTGTGGCGTGGCATATATCAACTACCAGGGTGGTCGCATGTCGCAACTCACCCACCATCTTCTCTGGAGTCAGCAGTGGCTCAGGTCGCTCCGTGCCATTTACATATTGGGTGAGCTCAGTCGTGCAGCCAACGTGCTCTCACAACAGCTCACGCTCCCAGGAGAATGGAGTCTCTACCCCGAGGTGGTCCAGCTGATCTGGAGTCAATTTGGAGACACACAGTTACACCTTTTTGTCTCTTCGGAATCCTCCCATTGCCACCTGTTCTATTCCCTGACCGAGCGGACCCTCGGCACTGATGCACTGGCACACAGCCTACGCAAATATGTGTTTCCCCCAGTGAGCCAACTCGAACAAACACCATGCAAGGTCAGGGGGGAAAAGGAGCAGGTCGTGATGCGCCCTACTGGCCCACCCGGATCTGGTTTTCAGACCTGATGCTCCGCACGACAGACCCTCCTTGACAGCCCCTGAGGAAGGACCTGCTTTCTCAGGGACAAGGCACCATATGGTACCCGCGGACAAATCTCTGGAACCTCCATGTGTGGCTTCTGAACAGGACGCGGCATACTTAAGTGGCCTACCACCGGCAGTGGTAGACACTATCACTCAAGCCAGAGCCCCCTCTACTAGTCGAGCTTATGCCTTGAAGTGGAGTCTGTTCATTCCCAAGTGAGACCCCAATGCATTCCTTCAGGGAACAAGGGTTACAACAGTAACCGAGATGTTAGCAACACAAGTTTTAAACAAAAAGTATCCACAGTGAAGCGGTTTGGTATCTTTTTAAATTCATAATTATCTGATGGTATGTTGATGGCCATTGCTTCATTGTCTAATGAATGCAGAAATGCCAAATAACATAAAAAAGAATGTGCATCAATGAACTGTTCACAAAAACCATAAACATGCAATGAAATTGTAAATAGGATTTATTTTGATTACATGTTGACTTTTAAAGCAGCTGAGCTACTGTCACGCTACTGAAAAATTTAAAGTTAGTAACGTCGCTACCTCCCTAAAGCTGTTTAATGTTGCTTTCAATCAACATTAAAAAAACAATAATAGTAAAAGAATGGAAAACAGTTTATCCATTTCTCCTTTTCTATAGCTTTTAGGCAAGCATACATCTTGTTTTCATCTCAGTTTATTAACATTGAAAAGTTCAAGGACAAGCAGATATGTTCCATTTTGTTGCTTTTTATGTTGTAAACAAGAAAGTAAGGTACTGTGTTGAACATCTGCCATTGATTTCATATCATAAAAATGGTTTACAATAGTATATTGAACTTGATCTAAAATATAGATAAGTTGTTTAAGATTAGATTTATATTGGTTGTCATTAAATGCACTCCATCACAGTAGTATATCAATGCAATCTGTTGAATAAATAAATCTTAAGAGCTGTAACAGATGGATAAGATGCTGTTTTGGCACATGAATGTCTGAAATCTAATTTTTTAGAATTTATCATTTCGTTCACATTTCATAAGATATGCATGTTATACAGATGCTTGCCGTATACACTGAACCAATCTTAAATCTGTCGTAGGAACTGAAAGACATTTGCTTTCAAATATGGGACAAATACTGTTTTACACATTATTTGCCCTGCACTGGCTATCTGACCATTTAAAACCAAGGCTATCAATAAATAACTATACTTAAGTAAAATAAACAAAGTATAACGTATTATTTTGCAAATGCATTATTTGGCATGTGCTGCTGACAGCCTCTAAAGACCATTAGAAAATACCTAAACCTAAAAGAAACTATGATAAAGATCATAAAATTACATTGTTGAGCACTTAACAGCTTTAAGGGCTATTCATCTGCTCACTTGGCACCTTGTTTTTCCATGTATGACAGTGCATTGGTTTGTAGAAAAAATGTAATAATGTCCTGAAAAAAAATGTACCTGCTGTATATAAAAAAAGCCTAACATTATGATCTTGTAAACACTGAGAAAAAGCAAGATATTTGCAATGCACCCTCTTGAAAAAACAACAGGTACAAGAAATACAGACTCCTGTATTCAGGTTATAAATATTGGTTATAAATAGTTGCAACTATTTACGCAGCTGAAATGCTTATTTGGTTTTTGTGTCCTTTTCATACCGAATCTACTTTTACTCGGTTGTTGTTTGTCATTAAAGGGGATGGCTTGCTTTTGACCCGGTCTGCAGCATCATTTGAACTCTCTGGGAAGAACATCCTCGCAGTGCAGAGTGAGATAATAATTTTTTTGTATTCTCTTCTGAAGTTCTGGTTCAGCAGTCCGTAGACTATGGCATTAAGGCAGCTGTTGAAATAGGCCATAAAATAACTGGATACAAAAAACCAATCCGGGATGAGAGGTGCAACCCGCCCAGGGTCTATGGCAACCGCCAAGCCGATGAAATTGAGAGGGGCCCAGCAGACGGCAAAAAGAACAAACACCACGAACATGGTGACGAAGTTCCTTATGTCGTGCGGCGTGAGTTTAGGCCGAAACTCGGGTTTGACACGTCTCCTCACCTGAATCACCAAGATCCAGATCCGCAGGTAGCAGTACGACACAATCATGATTGGAAGAATAAAATGGAAGAACACCACAGCGATGGTGTACGCTGAGCTGGCCGACTGAGCAAACGTACATGAGTAGACCCTGGGGTCGTACTGCAGGGAGCCTACGTAAAAGTTTGGCACTATAGCGACCACGGTCAGTATCCAGATGAGAAGGACGTAACAAAGAGAGTTCTTGTCACTGTATAGCTTGTCATACTTGAGGCTGTGACAGATATAGCAGTAGCGATTGATGGCAATGCCGGTTATGTTAAATATAGATCCAATCACGCTCAGTCCCATCAGGAATCCACTGATCTGGCAGTGGACAAATCCCAAGTTCCATCCATTGTGGAAAATGGAGACCAGCACGAGAGGATAAGGATAGACTGCTACCACCAGGTCAGCTACTGCCAAGCTCACCACAAATATGTTCCCTGCAAAACAATGACAGTGGAAAGGAGATAAATGCAAATACAGGCACAAAGTGACATTGTTAAATTGGGAAAAACTTCCAAGCAAAACAGCTTATTACAATTTCCAGAATGCAATTTATTAGGTTATTGAATAACATGAGGGCAAATACAATATTGTAGCGAGAGGAAATAAAGAGGTTTCATATGACTGCCATGTGCTCACCATCTCTGTATGACGACTTTCAAAAACAAAGTTTAGGTGCTTTTCAGGATGGATGCCAGTATACTTTTGACCTTTATTGCATCTAATTAAATCATATCTTTCCTAAGTCCGTCAGCTGCTTTCACTATTAAAAGGATTTGGGTTGCATCTGTTATTGTCACATGAGACTTAGCTCTCCAGTGAATACCTTTTAGAACTTTTGGACCCCATGTTAGAAAAGACACTAGCTGATAAGACTCCATCCCAATCGCTGGTTTTAAATATACCATATTTAGATGTTTGTCCTTTATTCATGTCATGTATTATGCAGGCTTCATACATATTTAAAAACATTTATACCACTTGAAATTAGTATGATTCACTGACTCTAATAACGTCAAGAACACCTTGAATACACTTAAGTGTACACATCTTTATAATTATTTTATAAAATCAGATATTTTCTTCAAAATAACTTCCTTACGTTCAAAACTTTCTTTCTTCTAAGTTCTGTGTAGAGACTTTGGATTTTTTTTTGTCCCAGAAAGAAAGAAAGAAAGAGAAAGAATCGGGCAACTATTCATTTAATTGCACAACCAGAAGCTTGGGTCCCACTTTATATTAGACGGCCTTAACTACTATGTACTTACATCAACAAATAAGTACAATGTACTTATTGTGTTCATATTATATTGCAAAACACTTTTGCTGATATTGAGGTGGGACACGGATAGGCTAGGGACAGGTGTGGTGGTATGGGTAAGTTTAAGGGTAGGGTTAGGTGTAAGGGAAGTGTCAACAGTGTCATTATAAATCTAACTACAGAAATTAATTACAGATGTAATTACATGCAGGTTATTTTTAAAAAGTAAGTACAATGTACATAAGTACAATGTAAAAACATGCATGTACACAATAAGTGCATTATATCAAATTATTAATTTAAATGTTAGTACTAATACTTAAGGCCACCTAATATAAAATGTGTCCGAAGCTTGTTACATAGGGAATAACAAATTTTGTCTAGAAGTGTATTTTCTATTCTCATTCTGTCAATTTCTATATTCATTCTATACTCTTTTACTTTTGGCTCATTTAAAAAGAAAAGGCAAAATACTAAATGTGAATCAATCAAACTAAAAGGACTTCCAGTTCAGATATGGAACACTGCACTCGCATATTGGCATTTTTATCTCATATGCTTGTAAGAACATTCTGTGCAGATCTTGTAACCCTGAAGGATTGCCAAATAAATACATTCATGATTTAGGAAATTTAGCTCAATGTTAAGAGGAATCATCAGTGCAGAAGACCATTCCAGAACATTTCTGTGACGTCTCAACGGCTTCTCTATTTTCAATTGTTGTGTTCCTGAAGTTTTATTTGAACTGAGGACAACTAGCAGAGAGAGGGGAAATATGAAGCGAGATCTGAAAAGCCCAGCAGGGGCCCTGTAGCATGGACCACAGATCTCCCTGCAGAAGTCATCTTCAGTTGTAGACTTAATGTGAGACATTATTATTTTGAATGCACAACTGCAACCAAGAATTCTGGATGCTTTATATGATTACAACTGGAAGGAGACAAATGTTGCTAAGTATCTGATCTGTTGTCAATGTCAATGGAAAATGAGCCGTTTAATTACAGTGTTTGTAGAGTCATGCTTCATGTCATGTCATAGTGAGATGGCATGCTAGTTGTTAGCTGAAATCAGAATTTTCGTCTGTAAGCATGTCAAACCGCTAGGAGGTTTAACAAATCTGTCAACATGATGTCATTAATATACATAATATTTGCATGGCAAGTTCTAGTTTGTTTGGACAGACACAACAAAATGCAATATTGAAAACAATCATAATGTAATCATGGTCTCTATAAAAACATATATAAAATGTGCAAAAAATATCATGAATGCAGCACTGATCCATGTGTATCTGAATGCTGAGCCATTCTACAGTAAGAGGCAAACACTCTGAGACTGTAGATTAAAAGCCTTTACAAGCACGTCACTTCTCCCTGGAGAGTTTGTTTGTGCCACTAATGGCATCTATGCTGCAGGGCAAACCTTTGGTTATGATTTTTCCACACCACCTCACATACAGTGAGAGAAATTCACGGCCAGATTCACAGGATCCTTCGAGAGCCAGAGGAATGCAAAGAGAATTTCTCACTCGGTTGACTCTTATACATCCAACTGTTTATGCGACTGCTTTTTACTTCATTTCTGAACTATGCACTATATGATTAAATTATCTTGCGAAATTTATTGTTTACATTTACCTTCATGCATTTGGCAGATGCTTGGCAAAGCAACTTACATTTTAACAATTCTTGCACTTGACTGTTTGAGCTACATGAAAGTAAGCAAAAAATATATTATGGTTTCTTGAATTGAACATTTTCAATCAGGAACATATGCTACCATTCAAAAGTTTGGGATCAGTAAGTTCCCAATAAAAAAATGTCTTTCGTTTTTTAAATGATATTTCAGGAAGGACACATTGAATTGATCAAAAGTGACAGTTGTAACGTTTAGTTTGTGCTTAAAGACTTTTAGTTTATATTACACTTCCATTGTTTCACTTCACTTCACTCAATCACTTCCTGTGTTTGAGTTTTTTTTCTTAGTTACGGCATAGTCTCACCTGTTTCTAGTTTAGGTCCTCCTTTTTGTTTATAGCCTTTTCATCAATATTCCTTTGTCGGTTCTTTTCTTACTATATCCTAAGTTTGACGTTAATAGTAAACTGTAACACTGTTATTTTTGTATTGGATTCCTGTGTTCCTGTGTTTTGGTCTGCTTTAATAAATTCAGCATGCGATTAGATGCATCAACTTCTCTTCTTCCACACCACTGCACCTTGACAACAGTAAAGACATTTATACTGTTCTTTTCATAAAAGATTCCTTAAAAAGTGTATCATGGTTTCCACTAAGATAATAAAGGTCATCAATTCTGTTATTAATTACTCACCCTCATGTCGTTCCCAATCCGTAAGACCTTCGTTCATCTTCGTAGCACAAATTAAGATATTTTTGATGAAATCCGAGAGCTCTCTGGTTCCTCTATAGACAACTATTTAATTAACACTTTCAAGGTCCAGAAAGGTAGTAAAAACATCGTTAAAATAGTCCATGTGACAACAATGGTTCAACCTTAATTTTATGAAGCGACGAGAATACTTTTTGTGTGCAAAAAACAAACAAAAATAACTTTTTATTCAAAATTTCTTCACGTCTGTTTCAGTCTCCTGCGCTGTTTACGTTGGCCAGCTCCTGCGTGAGCATCACACGCATGCGTCGTGGTGCTCACGTGAACAGCATCGGCCAATGGTAAGCCGGCGTTCTGGCGTAGCTCTGATGCAACCCGGAACCGCTGGACTGTATTTACTATGTATTGACCACTGACACAGACGTGAAGAAATTGTTGAATAAAGTCGTTATTTTTGTTAGTTTTTTGTGCACAAAAAGTATTCTCCACGCTTCATAAAATTAAGGTTGAACCACAGTGTTAATTAAATAGCTGTCTATGGAGGAGTCAGAAAGCTCTCGGATTTCATCAAAAATATCTTAATTTGTGTTCCGAAGATGAACGAAGGTCTTGCGGGTTTGGAACGACATGAGGGTCAGTAATTAATGAGAGAATTTTCATTTTTGGGTGAACCTTTAAAGCAGTAAAACTGTTTTCATCATTGATAATAATAATAAATGTTTGTTGAGCATATTAGAATGATTTCTGAAGGATCATGTGACACTGAAGACTGGAATAATGGTGCTGAAATTTTTGATTTGCCATCAAAGGAATAAATTAAATTTAAATATATTAAACAAGTATTTTAAATTGTAATAATATTTCACAATATTACTGTTTTTACTATGTTTTCCTTCCTTGGTGAGCATAAGAGACTTCCTTCAAAAACATAAAAAATCTTACTAACTCCAAACTTTTAAATGGTAGTATATCTACAAAGCAAGTACTTTCTTAGTTAAAGCAAACAAGTTCATAGTATTTGATTTAGCACATCACAAAAATAGATGCAAAGCAATCAAAGAGTAGAGAAAGCAAGAGGAAATTGACTGAGCCAGTAGCCTAACTCAAATGACTTCCATCTGACTGTTGTCTGTGAGCGACCCCTTTTAGCTTGAAAGCACAAATTCACTGACTGTTTTGTGTTAAATAAGAGTGCAAAAGTTCCCATGCAGAGTGCAAAGAGATAATTACAAAATTTCTCATTGACAACCTGCAGTGATTCCTGCACTGATATTTCACCGCTGCTGAATCTACAGCAGCATGGCAAAATAAATTACTGTATATTTTATTAGCTGAGTCATGAGCTTGCAGTATGAGTTGTATGTGATGAGATAAATAAAAAAGACTGGGTATGCAGGTTAATGCAGGTCATTCAACTGTGCTATTAAAAAAAAAAAAGACAAGAAAAAACAACCACATGCAGCCCAGCGTGACCACTGTAGACTGACAAATAACTCTTTAGCTGCTTTGCTCAATAAAACACTGAAAAAAACACTATAAAAATGTCTACGGTGTAAATGAGATGATTGGTCTCTTTTTTTTTTTTTACCACAGAAGATACTCGTTTACTCCTGTTTACATGTAAACAGACATTTCCTATGAGCTGAACAGGCTACAGGATGCAGAGGTTAATGTATTTATAGTAGTTGGAGATGGTAATGCAGACTAAATGGTTACACACAACTTGTTCAGCAGGAAATGTTGTAGAACATGTTCACTATCAACACAGCGTCATTGAGATTAAATGAATTTAAGCCCTGTTAGACGCAGCTGGTAGATGCTGTAACTACACTATCTAGATCTAAGAAGCATCTTTCTCCAATGACATTCAAAAGCAGCCATGTATTCAGTATTTAACTCTTTTGCCAGACCATGATTTGTTTTTGTTGGGCTCTTAAAAGAGTGAAGTGGATTTATATTGTTTGGTCTGCTGCCTTTGAAATCACAGCTCAGGTTAGTCACTAGTGAAGTGTTCGTGTGGATACATCAGTCAGTCAGCGCTGTCACATGACATTTGCAGTTCAGGTGATTCAGAAACCTGTAAATGCAAAACAACAAGGGATTCAACACTTCTGTGAACTCAAATCCAGATGTCAGGGTTTGTTTATTCAGTGAAGAACTGGACATAATTAATATATTATGCACTTGTGTGATGACTCCTCAATTAATAAGGCACAACCTTGTTTGCATTCAAATGTTTGAAGTCATTTGAGATGGAACAGTGCTGAGATATTATAAGGGAACACAAACAAAAATGAGCTTAAATCTCATGGTTTCGGGAAATAAGTATTCAGGATGTTTCAGGAATTGCAGACAAGTTCTCCAGGTCTCTGTGACACCATGCACTGTGAATGTAACGGTCTGTCAGAAACTGGAAGTCTGCAGATACACATTCATTCATCTTTTAAGGTAGAGACCATCAGTGACAGGACTCGTTTTTTTTTAAAAAGCACTAAATAAACTGCATTCAATAAACATGAGAAAACGTTAGATTCATAGTGTAGATGGTCAGGAGACATATTTAAGTTTGCAGTGCAACAAATTGGCAAGCCAAGGGTATGCATACAGTATACAAATATAAATATTAATAAAATAATTTTAATTTGTTTTCTATTATGTTATTACATTATATTAATATTTATATTTGTATACTGTATGCATACCCTTGGTTTGCCAATTTGTTGCACTGCATACTATATAATGTATATACACAAGTGTAATATTAATTTTAATACTGTGCCTGCAAAGTCAAATACAGCAAAAGACAAAAACATTGATATGCATTTGCTCTTTATTTTTATTCATCTAACTAAAAGAATAATTCAGCACTCATCACAAAGGACAATGATGGGTATTTGTTTTCAAAACTAAGCTTTCTTCTCTAGTGAAAAAAACGATAATGCTTTAAATTACAGCCCGGAAAGTACTGCGTAAGTAAAACGAATTTACAGCATAACTTTCGGTAATTATAGTGTAACTATAAAGTATGTACGTGTAGGTATAAGGGAACAATATGTAATATTTGGGGAATAAAGGGGTAACTATTAATTATTTATACTGTATGTATTTTTTAATTAAGATGTAATTATCCGTGTAGTTACAGGGTAAGTATGAATCTGTGGGCTGTAAATTAAAGTGGTGTTTGTTCCCCTCTTGTTTCATGTAGTTACAGGGTAAGTACAATAAAAACACGATATCACAAGCTGATATCACTCGGAAACGTTTATTTGAAAAACAACTTTCAAAACACTTCTTATCAATTTCTCTTGCTTGGCTTCATCCTCCTCTTGTTCCTCTTCTTTTTCGTTTTTGCCACAGATGAATCTTAAGAAGGAATCCCATGTTTCTAGCTATTCTGTATTATGCATTAAAAGAAAATTGTGATGAAAGATGATGTGTCTACACTTAGAAATGTCCTCACCGTTTGCTCATCTTTTACCCTCATGCCATCCGAGATGTATACGACTTTCTTTCTTCAGATGAAGACAGAAAAATAAATAATCTCTGCTAATGAAAGCTCATTTGGGTTTCTAAAAGTTGAAGCATCAAACAGCACATAGAGCAATAACTACAGTAATCCATACGACCCCAATGGATGAATCAATGTCTTCTGAAGTGAAACGATAAGTGTTTGTAAGAAAAATACCAATATTTAAAAAATTTTAAACTGACCAACAGTCATCAGTGCGTGCATGAGAGGGTTGAGTTCACGCTTGACGTAACTTGAAGCGTGACGTAATCTGCTGAGTCACGCGGATGTCGGATACCGTCAGTTTTTACTTTATTTAATAGAGTCTATGCACGATCACTTCTGCGTTTTGTCTCAGCCCGCCCACTAACATCCGGCACAGCGCCGGAAGCCGTTTTCGCCATTGGTTAACTTTGGAGACAGCACAGAAGATATTTTAACACTCGCTGTTTAAAGGAGTTTCCCCAGATTATTCTGAACGATGTTAATCACAGTGTGAGGCAGTCAGCTGTCACTCCTAACAGCAAGAATACGTTTCGAATTAAATTCAACACTTTGAGGGTGAGTATTCTCGTGCTATATGCAACCAGCGATTCTAGCTAAATCCCAGTTTCTGACCATTCATACCTGTATATTTGTCATTTGTTTTCATCTGTCTAGTTAACGTGTTTGCGTATATTGTATTCCTTTTGACTGATGTGCTTGTTTATGCTACATATATGATTTTTGGACTATGAATATTAACTATATTATTAATAATTTCTCAGTTTCCAAACAAGAACCAGGTGATAAGCATGAGGGTAGGGTATATGTTTCAGGTCAGTGAGGAAGGCAGAAGCCACATAGTTTAAGAATAGGAGGACACAAGATATTAGTTTATGTCTGAATTAAATATTATTTTAATCAATATTGTGCTGTTATTTTGTATTGTTGTGAAGACTGTTAATGCACTGAGGAATAGCCAAAGATATAAAACCTGCGGGGATAAATGCAGGCTGTCACTAGTGTTCACTCATCAATATTTTGACCATGCTTTTATTAAGGTCGTTATGCTGAAACGAAGTATATATTCTACTAGAATAAGGTGAGTAATAGCCCCTTTCCAGTAATGTTCCAGTAATGACAGTAATGTTAGGCAAAACTACCGTCTTCCACCATTAATATGTAAACTTTCAGAAAGCAATAACTAGAATGACATTATATATGTTATATGTTTTATATTTATAACGATACTTATCTAGAAAATACTTGCATAATTATTTTTGTTTGCAATATATACGTCAGGAAAGAGCTCTGCCGCTAGTACACTTAGCGCTATACGGAAGTGGATGTTGTTCGACTTGTGTTCGACTTTCTCCATAGAGTTTTACTACATTCTCAATAGAGGGAACGGCTCGTGCAAATCTTAACACTTTTGGAGCGCGCTGGTGAACGCACCTACAGTGATTCGCGCACCACTTAATTAAACAATTGGGCTTCAGTCACAGTCATATTGCACAGACAATTGATCCGTTACAAAAGCGAGAAGTAGCGGTATGCAAGAAAAAGTGCAGGTACGCTTAAGAGTAAAATGTAGAAGTGCCGGTAGTGCGTACTGATGAATACCGCCCCACTTTGAGCACTGGTTGTAGGCCTATAACTTACCCTGTAACTACATCAATCAAGAGGGTAACAAGGACCACTGTAATTTACAGCCTGCAGATTCACACTTACCCTGTAACTATGGAATAACAAGCACCACTTACCCTGTAACTACACGAATAATTACCCCTTAATTAAAAAATACTTACAGTATAAATAATTTGTTAATTTTACTGGTAGTTACCCCTTTATTCCCCAAATATTACATATTGTTCCCTTATACCTACACGTACTTACTTTATAGTTACACTATAATTACAGAAAGTTACGCTGTTAATTTGTTTTACTTACGCAGTACTTTCCGGGCTGTAATCTAAAGCGTTACCAAAAAACCTATAACAAAATGTATTTTAAATGCATTTATTTCATACTACAAATCCATTAACATAATATGACATATCATTTGAGACTTACTGATATAAATATTATAATTAAACTTTATTTGCAGTACTTCTTTATTGCACAATGCACATTTCTTAATATTAAGCCTAAAATGTGTAATATCACTATTAGCAAGGATAGTATGATCTCTGTATAATATCAGTCTTTAAATGCAAGATATTTAAAGTGTACCTAAAGTATACTTGCAATAATTCCACTTTAGCACAATCAAATATACATTTACATTTAATCATTTCATATACTTAAAGCTGAAGTCCGTAACTTTTTTTGGTTAAAAATTATCCAAAAACTATTTTTGAGCAAGTACTTAACCAGCCAGTGTTCAAAACTATCTTCTTACCTTAGCCTGATTCACAACGGTAAGCTTGTAATAATGTGTTATAATTTGAGTGGTACTGGTGGATTTTGTCTTTGCGTCATTACGTCATGTCCAGCTAGCAGGCTATCGCATGTGAGGATGCTGCAGGTGGCGGATCATTTATAGCCTCTCCTCACAGCAGCTGGAATAATTAAACATATCATTTTGATGGCAGATTGTAATCCAGAAACAATCATCAGTGACAACTGGATATTCACCCATAGTCAAAAGCAAAAGATTACACTGTACAGAAACGGAAATCTACAGGTAACGCTAATGCACACTAAATATATGTAGTCACGCAATGCTGATGTTGTTAACATTAACAATTTGAGAACAAAGTATAACAATAGTAATGATTTGCACGGTTTGATGTGATTTGAACTAAGCAATGCGTTCACACCAGACGCGACTTGCGCGAATATATAAGTAAAGAGCACTTTTTACAACTTACCAGACTGTCCGACCTCCTCACTCACTTTCTTCCAAGCAAGATCCTTTTTATTCCTGTTTCTATAAAGTACGAAGATGTATTGTACAGCTTCGGGTATCCTTAATGATTTTGTCCTTGTTGTTGTCACTACTAGAGCAAGCTCCTGACTGGTTAACGCTGCGCGGATATCCATCAAAGTTCAGATTTTTCAACTCACGCGTTAAATCACGTGTTACGCGCGTCAAGAATGTCTATTTTCGCGCCGCAGAATGTCTATTTGCAGCAGTGGGGTCGGGGGGGGCTTGAGCCCCTGCCCCTTTGAAAGTGAAAGTGAAAGTGCCCTTTTCTACCGAGGGGGACCCCGAATGTAATTCTTACCAACACAAGAAACTCCCCCCAACAACCAAACAACCCAATCAAGCCTCTCCACATCTAAGCACCAGATATTAAAGCGAATACTGTGTCAAATTCTGGAATGCTGGCTTCTAATTTGTCAATGCTGGGTAGTGAATATTTTAACTGCAGCCTTTTCAAAATAAACTTTGATATAATTTTGTCACTCCTACTGAGTAAAAATACAGCACTAAAGAGAAGCTCCAGACTAACCTTGAGTTCACAGAAATATTATGCTTAAATCAATATCTTATTGCTTTGGGATCCTGGAGGGCAGTTTTAAAGTTAGTCTTGTCAAACAGAACTCATCACTCACATCCTTCTGCTTAATACAACTAAAGACAAGCAGAGTGGCAAAAATACTGTATCCAGCATGTACTATTTAGCTCACAATTTTGCACAGATTATATTAAAGGATCAGCACAATAAAATGTGCCAAATTCTAAGGTACTGACAATTCCTTGATAAGGTAAAAATTGTAAATAACCAAATGTGCTTCTAGGAGAAACAACTGACAAGAAAAAAAACTAATTAAAAACCTCTAAAGGTGTTTCTCTATACCTCAACAAAAAAAATATAGAGCCACAGCAACAACATTTATTCATGAAGATCATTCCTCACTATAGATAATGAGACCATTATGAAGCACAATCAGGGGGTGATGTGACATTTGATATTTAATCTTCGGCCACAGTCAAACATAAATAAAGGGTCACAGTCTGGCCTTGCAGAAATACTGAACAAATCAATTCAAAGCCAATAGCAGCACACTGAACATCAGTATGCTTGAGTGAGGATATTGCTTTGTCTGCATTATCACATACACTATATTGCCAAAAGTTTTGTGATGCCTGCCTTTACATGCACATGAACTTTAATGACATCCCATTCTTAATCCATAGGGTTTAATATGTTGGCCCACCCTTTGCAGCTATAACAGCAAGGATAAGGTCAGGACTGAGGTCAGGACAACCCACTCATCCATGTCTTTATGGACCTTGCTTTGTGCACTGGTACACAGTCATGTTGGAACAGGAAGGGGCCATTCCCAAACTGTTCCCACAAAGTTGGGAGCACGAAATTGTCCAAAATGTCTTGGTATGCTGAAGCATTAAGAGTTCCTTTCACTGAAACTAAGGGGCCAAGCCCAACCCCTGAAAAACAACCTCACACCATAATCCCCCCTCCACCAAACTTTACACTTGGCACAATGCAGTCAGGCAAGTACCGTTCTCCTGGCAACCGCCAAACCACACACTGACACTAAGTTTGACTCTCAAGCAGAAGAATAAATAACAATGTATAATATATAAAAATAAGCAACAACCTGGCCTGTCAAAACAAGAGATTGAGGGATTTGTCAATTGTGATTAGTGGTCAGTGATTTAGTGATCACTTTTTTGTGACCAAACACTAGAAAGCCACAAAACACGACTGTACTTTTTAAAATGAACCAAAAAACCTGCAGCTGAACATATTTATAAGATTTACATTTGGCAGATGTTTTTATCCAATTAAATTTGCATTGCATTCAAAGTTACACATTCTATCAGTTCATGCATTCCCCAAATTCCTTGGTGTTGCTACTGTAGCTCTATTATGGAGATTCAGAAATGACTGTCAGCAACTTCATGAAAAACTAGCCCAATAAATAAACATGGCATCTGCTGCTTCAATTATTTGGAGTATTGCAAATGTATTTATTTTTTCTCTTTACATTTATGCATACTTACACATTTATCCACAGTGCTTTAAGGGAATTACATATTTTCATAAATGCTTTAGCTTTTAACTAAGCAGAGAGGACAAAGAAAAGCAGTTTTTTGAAAAGCAGTCATATTAAAAAATAATAGTATGGTATGGCCACAGAAAATTCACAATGTCTGACATTTGATATACTGTAGACCCTAGATTGAAATGTCTGACAGTGTGGCAGACCAGGCATTTCTGACTGTGTTTAACAGTGGATGAGCCAAAAGAGAATCTGTAAGTCGGTCTGTAAGTGAGCACAGCATCAGAACAGTGTATCAGCAATTGCCCATTCATTAAGGCATCGAAACCAGCCCAAGGGCAGGCCGAGGGCCAGTCAGGCAGGAGTGAGAACACAGACTTCTCAAGAATAAATAAAGCTTCATCTCAAAAAGCAAAAAATTAAGAAGTTTCCCACGAGGCAATGCAGTATGACATCAAGACTATATATCTATCTATCTATATGTATACGCTTTGATTGACACTTTTATATGCTGTTGTTTGAAAGTACTACTGTTCACTATATTTACTATATTCTCTTTCCTATATATATATAAATCACTATTCTTTAGAAAGGTTCTGTCCTCGTTCCACCCATGTAGAGCCTGCTGAAAGGGCCCTTCTTCCACTCACACAGCCTCTGTGAATAATTGGTAGAGGAGAGTTCCTCTTGAATGAACAGTGAACTTCATCTAATAAGACTGCCTTGGGCTCATAAGCAAAGTCAGTGAAACTAAAAAACATAGTTAGAGATGAGAGCCGCACAGAGAAGACACTGAAAAATGTAAAAGGGGAGCAAGTGCATGGGGTTCTTGTGGCTCAACTGGTAATGCATGTCACTCACAATGTTACGATTCGATCCCTAGTGAGTGTATATACCTTGAAATCTACAGGTGGTCCCATATCAAGATATAACATGCATATAGTACTGCATATCATTGCTGGCTCTCAGGTAGAGATTAATTGGCAGTTTTATGATGTAGATACACTGTTGAAATGAGGCTTACCTAACAGCAGGGAATGGTTGGTCTGAATAATCTAAACAGACAGTGGTGCCACAGCAGATAGAGTCTTTGAGGTTGAGTAGCTTAAATAAAACAGATAGACCACAATGGGGAGGAGCGGAACCACTTTGTTTCAGCACAGAAGAACAATGAACAGCGAATGTGTGCGTGCTCATGTGACCGCGCATATATGCGATTTATGAATCACTATAACTTTGGATATGTGGTGGAATGATTGCTAATTGAATATTCACACTGGGTCAGTGGTCTTCGAAATGGGCCATGGGAGGTCCTCTCACTTGCAAGGAACATAATGAAGCACACATCGTGGGAGGCAAATGGAATAATTACTGGGTTCATTTGACCCACTAATCAAAGAACATGGTGCACTGTACTCAGTACAGGAAGAAACAAAAACAAACATATATATTATTAAATTAATAAATAAAAATGTATTATGCTGATGGAAAACATTACAACAATGATGTGTAAACTGGAGAGACAATAATGAATTAGGTCAAAATGGACACTACAGTACAAAGTACACTAAATTTCAGGGAAACTTCTTACAATTTACATAGTAATATCCTTAATTCTATTGTTATTTGGGGCCCTTCAAAATATTTTATATAAAAAACTAGATACCTTGTTTCTGAATTGTCTAGATTTTTAAAATACACATCAACTTCTTTCAACCGGTTACAATTTAAAACACTGCATGTATGCTGCATGATGGGGTTAACGAAAATGCAAATTCACTATGTGACATTAGGTGGCACTTATGAAAAAGCAGAAATACAGCGGTTACCCCGCTTACTCCGGTACACAAAGTAGCACTGTGCACTTTCTTACAACTTTCTAAAGTTTCTAACACTCACTTGTCACAGAGAAGAAAAGGAAATCATTCAGTATTTACATGTTTTCAAATAGGCATTAAACATTTTTTGATATGGTGTAATTAAAAACACACCAAACATTTAAAAACGTAATGTTTATTTTCAAACATTTTTTACACTTTGACATTTTTATCTGGTATAAAACATGCCAGTCCAGAAAACATATCTAGATATTGATTGAAAATATCATCAATGTTCTGATTCTTTATTATTTGTTGAGTTAATACATCTTTATTATGTATTGTTTTGTCATATTTAAATGTTAAAGGTTTGTCTTATCGTAAAAAAGTTATTAAACTTGTTATTAATACTAAAGTTAGTTTATCATATCATAATAAAGCTACAACAATTGTCATGATATGAATATTTGATATCATCACATGCCTATACCTAATTTTAACAGCAACAACATCAACATGCTGTTCCACATAATAATGCATATTTGGGTATATTTAATTAATTAGAGTTGCTTTGTACTTAACGTAAACATAAGCACTGTGAAGTATGTACAAGTGCATGCTACATTTTTGTCCAAAACCTGTTTTCAAACTGTTGTAGTTTTCAAACTAGTGCCACAAACTTCACAGTTGAGGAACAACATAAGGTCTCTGTCTCTATTGGCAGAGAAATGTGACATATGGGTCGGTGTGACACCGGTGATAAGCACTCCATCCACTCACAGGAGAATGACTGGTCTGTTCAGTTTTGTTTGATATTGGGCCAGTTACCTGAAACCTCTAAAAATAGTTTGTTACTGTCCAATACAGGACAATAAAAAAAACCTGTTAGGAATGACAGAAAATATGAAATCACACTGAGTAAAAATCTGGTTGATGCAGAATGACGTATGATTCTAATTAGTTAATGAACTCTTAAAACTCACTTTACAGTGTACACTGTCTGTTAAACAGTATGCATGTAATCCTGACAATATTTGATATCCTGTAATTTAAACACCCCATTAACTGGAATCCTGCTAGTAAGATTTTAATGAACTTTAAAGACTATAAAGATTCTTACATCAGTTTAAAAATAATTATAATACTAAAAAGCAATTGTAGTGAGATAAGAAGTTTAACTACAAATCGAATAGATAAATATATAAATATGAAATACAATGAGTTCTCGTAAAGCTGGAAACGATGTAGTAATAAGTACTGGGACAGTAGCAATAACTGTAAAACATACTTGTCAGTTATATCTGAATAGTTCATATCTGAAGCTGTATAATTTTAAAATAAAATGAATGGCAAAAATTCAAGGCATATAGTTCCTTGTCACATACTGAGATAGTTACTAATAGAAAAGGAATACTCACTAGAATCTAGGGAGTAAGTCCCGGTGACTAATTGAATAAACGTTAGTCACTATTTGTAGTAGAATACTAGTATCGAATGAATAGTTACAGGTGAAAGTGAAAAAAGATACTAACATTGGATTATCTGCTAGCAATTAAAATGAAGCACTGTGGAATAAGAGTGACACAAAATAAATAAATAGCCTACTAGGTTTAAATGAATAAATGTTTAAAAGGCTTGCCATATTTGGTTTAAAAGCGATCTTACCTGCGTTTCTAAGTTTCTTGTTTCTGTACACGGAGAAGATCACCAAGAGGTTCCCCAATATATCAACCACGATAGTGAAGATCAGAAAGCTGCCCAAAGTTGTGGCGACCCAGGGAGGTCGATTCAGCGTGATCTCGTAAGGGCTCAATGAAGAACTGTTCATCAACCGGCTGCCATTTATTTTCATTGTATCTTCACTTAAGTAATCCTCGCCATAAATCATATGATTTTATTCCATTGGAAAATCATGTGTGGCTGTTATTGCGTTTACGTAAACGTGCGTAAAATGAAGGTCTCTTATCGTGTCATGGTCCTCGATGGAGCGCACGCCTTCATGGTCTGCGCGCGGACATGTGTCCGCACTTTTATAGCTTTCTGTCTACATCAGATTGTTGGTATGTGACATCCGACAGCAAGTTAAGTTCTTCTTAAATGCCCATGGATGGGTGATGCTGTCAGTAGATCGCTGTAACGCTGCCCCGCTGTGGAAGACAACGAAATCGGCTCTGAATTTGGGTTGGAGAATGTTGAGTTGCTTCTTTCACCTTTCACATCCATTTGCGATTATGCATGTGTTTATTATGCATATGGTTTATTGACACATTCACGTAGTTTAATCAAGCGTCGTGGGTAAAGAAAAAATCGTTTCAGTGCGTGGCATATTGGTGACTTGGGCTTAAACTTGTCAAACACTGCAAAGGGGGGTCATTTTTCAGTAATGCCTTTAAGCAAGACACTTCGCCCCAGGTTGCTCCGTGACTGTTTCTGTATTAGGTGAACTGTAAGGCCCCTTGGACAAAATGTCTTTAAAAACACAATTTAAGTCATAGGCTACAGTAGGGCAGTTTGATGTGCACTTTATAACATACCTGTATACGTTCAAAACTAAGACTAGAGAGGCTAGTTATTTCACTTTTTACTCTGTGCAGTGTAAATTTATTTTTCAAAGTCTGTTTCTGTATAGGCACCATTATTACTCAGAACAAAAGACACAGTTCATTAAACACATGTTGCCCTTTTTTGAAACCGTCTAATTGGGCGTTTGACTTCAAACATTATAGAGCTACTGAAACATGTCAGTGTGACAGCTTCCCTCTTAGATAATATTGAGGGTTTTTTTTTTTAATTGCCCAGACCTAAGACATGGGTCATGTATCATGCATGTGCACTTTATCATGAGAAATGTATGAGAGGTTTTAATACATACAGTATTCCTAGTGTTGAACAATTTGTCAGTGCATATTATTCTAAAGAAAAAAGTGTGCCTTCACATTTTGTTATCTAAATGTAGGAGTTTTCCAACTGCCAGACAGAACTGCAAAAAGCATATGAGCAGCAATAATAAACTGCCCCTTAAAAACAACCTTTAGACCATGCAGCTGTCCATTTGCACATACAGCCAAATGTATTCGTCATAGCGTAATGTGGTCCAAATACTCTTTGCACTGTGGGCTCAGCACCATGCATTAGCTTTGCATTGGAGGATGCCTGCCAGCCTCTTTAAATAAACCACATTGAATAGTTGCAGTTTTATCTCTCTCATACACACTCCATTTCAGACATGTCAAAGCTATACATTCCAGTGTGTTAGAAGTTAAATGGTTTATATCCTACATTGGAACTATTTTCCCAAGAAGTCCACTTCTATAGTCAAGGTGTCTTGCACCAAAACGACTGATAATTTAAACTTTTTCACAATCTCTCTGGCCTTTACAATTACTGCAGTTAACGTATGGGTTGTGGATATCGGGCTCAATATAATTCCCTCATTCTTCTATAACAGCATTTTTGCAAAACATTCATTACATTATGACAAAACAGTTCCTTGAAATCAATATGCCATTTTGAAACCCCAGTATAGTTCAAGTGGTAATTTTTGACAGTATAACTTGAATGATGCACAGACAACTTTGGGTTTTGTTTTTGATCCAGTTATTGAAGAGCAGTTTAGTGCACTTGAACAATCACAGAAAAAAAATCATCTTATCTGAAATGGAACAGATTAATGAGTTGTACTCTGGGAGACAATTTAATGAAGAAGAATCCAATACAATTTTGCATTAGCTCATTCATCAAGAATGAAGATCTTAACATTTATTGACATGTACCCTCACCCTCCTATCAGAACACATTAACACTGGATCTAGGGACACTTTACCCATGGTATTGGTTACTCCAGAGGACACATTACAGAGGAGAATATTCATGCATATTCATGCTCCATTTTTTTTTTTCATTACATTGACATTAATATTTACAGTAAACACTAATGGAGGGAGAGACTATTATCATTTTTTTCTAATCTCCCAGGGCTTGGTTATATAATTCTGAAACAACGTTGCATTTGATCTCTGCAACGTGACATAAATATGAGCAAATAGGTCATGCAATGGTGTGAAACTGCCAGCATCAGCTTTCAAACTTAAGTCACACATGTGACATGCTTACAACAAACATACACGGGCTTGGACTTCCATTTCTGTTTACACTTGTAATATAATAGAAAAATACCTCAACCATCAAATCATGCCACGCTATCTACATCTTATTGTGAAGCAGACGGGAGCAGATAGATAAGAACAGACAGCTTGGCTTAATGGCATATTTACAACGATATGATAATCTGATGACTGTCAGATTGAACAATGAAGGACAAAGCCACATCCTAAGTAATTAACTTAAAGTACAGTGTTCGTCTCACTGGCATTTCATTGATAAAGGTTGACGTGTGGTGGACGTGCCACCTCTCTGAGTTATCCTTTGTTTCCCTTACGAAAAAGAAGTTTATTCAAGTAGCCTATGCTATTAGAATACTTCTTTTAAATTAAAAATAATAAAGTATACTTTCAGTCTACTTTTTACGTACTTCTCAGAAATATACTTCATGTAATTCTACTTCTGAGTATCTGAATTTTTGTGTAGGTTAGTCCACTGGTAGTGTACATATTTACTTCAAATCTACTTTACTTTTTCCCCACCACTGACTGAATTTTCTGGCTGTTATACGGTAGGGGGCGCTATTACGCATCTTCTAAAATAGTACAGAATCTCTGGATCAAAACACAGGTGAAGAAGAGGCAGATCTTGCCTACGCAATTAACGCAATCATCATACACTAAACATATACATTTAAAACGGCCTAACATTACAGAATGAAATGTAAGCCCAGGAAGGGTTAAAGTCCTCATGAAATCAAAATTGACCATATTTACTATGTTAGCGCATATTAAAGGTCTTAGGGTGAACAATTAATCCGTGCAAGTTAATACACAGAAAAAAATTGTCGCGGTAATCTTTAATCAAAATCTGAACAGTAACTTCCGGTCTGGAAACAGCATTCCTTCTCAGATGACGCCAGTTTGACGGCTTAGGTTTGAAAATGCTTAACCACTCCCCTCCAACCGTTAGTCTGCTATGAGCGATCGATGGAGAGGAGGAGCGCTGAAGTAAAACCCTGCCCTCTATTCAATATTCCATTTCACTTGGAAATACGTCACAGCACTGAAGAAAACTCACGTGCTACTTCCGGTTCACTAGGACTTTAACGACTGTGAAGCTTTGGGGGTGTTGATGGACTCTATCTACTCCATCTATGTTTTGATCATCGTTCTAAATCTGATCCGGACATAGTCTGACAAAAAAGTGATTTTCTCAGCTTTTTGTTTAAAATGTTGCTTTTTTTTTAATGAAACTTCTCCACATTACCCTCATAGTAAACTATAAGTATGATGTTATGTTCACTTAAAGAAAACTTATACTTGCAGTATAAAACTAATAAACTAGTAGTTTACTGAGAGTATACTTCAAAGTGTACTTTAATTTACTAAAAAATGTGCTACAAGTATTTGACTAGTAAACTATCAGTATAAGTTCACTTGTATATACACTCACCTAAAGGATTATTAGGAACACCATACTAATACTGTGTTTGACCCCCTTTCGCCTTCAGAACTGCCTTAATTCTACGTGGCATTGATTCAACAAGGTGGTGAAAGCATTCTTTAGAAATGTTGGCCCATATTGATAGGATAGCATCTTGCAGTTGATGGAGATTTGTGGGATGCACATCCAGGGCACGAAGCTCCCGTTCCACCACATCCCAAAGGTGCTCTATTGGGTTGAGATCTGGTGACTGTGGGGGCCATTTTAGTACAGTGTCATGTTCAAGAAACCAATTTGAAATGATTCGAGCTTTGTGACATGGTGCATTATCCTGCTGGAAGTAGCCATCAGAGGATGGGTACATGGTGGTCATAAAGGGATGGACATGGTCAGAAACAATGCTCAGGTAGGCCGTGGCATTTAAACGATGCCCAATTGGCACTAAGGGGCCTAAAGTGTGCCAAGAAAACATCCCCCACACCATTACACCACCACCACCAGCCTGCACAGTGGTAACAAGGCATGATGGATCCATGTTCTCATTCTGTTTACGCCAAATTCTGACCATCTGAATGTCTCAACAGAAATCGAGACTCATCAGACCAGGCAACATTTTTCCAGTCTTCAACTGTCTAATTTTGGTGAGCTTGTGCAAATTGTAGCCTCTTTTTCCTATTTGTAGTGGAGATGAGTGGTACCCGGTGGGGTCTTCTGCTGTTGTAGCCCATCCGCCTCAAGGTTGTGCGTGTTGTGGCTTCACAAATGCTTTGCTGCATACCTCGGTTGTAACGAGTGGTTATTTCAGTCAAAGTTGCTCTTCTATCAGCTTGAATCAGTCGGCCCATTCTCCTCTGACCTCTAGCATCAACAAGGCATTTTCGCCCACAGGACTGCCGTATACTGGATGTTTTTCCCTTTTCACACCATTCTTTGTAAACTCTAGAAATGGTTGTGCTTGAAAATCCCAGTAACTGAGCAGATTGTGAAATACTCAGACCGGCCCGTCTGGCACCAACAACCATGCCACGCTCAAAATTGCTTAAATCGTCTTTCTTTCCCATTCTGACATTCAGTTTGGAGTTCAGGAGATTGTCTTGACCAGGACCACACCCCTAAATGCATTGAAGCAACTGCCATGTGATTGGTTGATTAGATAATTGCATTAATGAGAAATTGAACAGGTGTTCCTAATAATCCTTTAGGTGAGTGTAGTTGCAGTACAAACAAAAAACTTGAAACAGTACACTTACATATACTTCTAGTACATTGATATTAGCATACTTGCTACATAAAGTATACTTAAAAATATACTTGAACATTACTTAAGTATACTTAATAAAATTAACTTGATTTTTGTAAGGGAATTACCAAGCTGAGGTATTCATTTGTATTGAGTTTAATTACATTCTGAACTTTGTCAGTCCTCAAATACAAGGAATCCTTGCTCATATTACAGAGAGTGTGAGAAAGGGGATACTGAACCTAGTCATCAATAACTCATTAAAGTGTACTGCAAGTTAATTCTGAGACTAAGCCTTTGTTGTTAAGTAAGGAGACACTGGATTTATCGTTCACTGTATATCCAAGTAATTAGGTTTCAGCTGAAGAAACTTTTTGACTCCATTTTAACTTTTCTGATCAGAATGTTATTGAAATGTTTGTGTGAAAGTAACAGTGTTTTTATTAAAGGGTTAGCTCACCCCAAAAGAAAAATTCTGTCATTCATTTGTGTTCCAGAGATGAACAAAAGTCTCAGTTTGTAACGACATGAGGGTTAGTAATTAATGAGATAATTTAAATTTTTTAGGTGAACTCACCCTTTAAGGACAAGACATGAACGTCTGCCACTGGCTTTCAGAGAAGATTGATTTATGACCATACAGTGGTTGTGGACAATCCTACATCTTATGATGTGTTGACCAACTTTCAGGGACTTGAGGTTTGTACGTAACATAGACGTTTATACCTTCAAGGAAGATCCTTTAAAAGCCATGTGAGCACATATAAATAGAAAATGCCCTTACCGGGATGTGAATGTACGATAATGTTGAAGTTTGTGTAGCCTACATAAATTACCTACCTCAGGCATTAAACCAATTTTCGAGAGCAACAACGAATCTTGTAAAGGAACAGACAGCATTATAAGCTTAATTATATTTCTGATTCGTTATGACACAGCCATGAGTGATTCTTGCTGTGTTTCTGAGGCATGCTGCTCCAGGTCTTCATGCGACTGTGAGTCCTCTGTATTCACTAAGCATTTGAGAAGTGAATATAAAACGAGAAATGCATTGCTCTGTGCTGAGCAATGAACACGTGAGCCACCAAAAGGGCGTTTTGAGGGTTATATGAAATAAAGAGAGGCTTGTAGTAAAGCCTGACATATTGTTAGGTCAAGATAAACAGTAGGGAAGAAAGGAGGAGGATGGAAAAGACAAAGCGAGTGTGACAGCCATATCGGTTACCGAACAGACGACTGAAAGAGGAAAGAGGAGGTCATAGAGGAAACAAAGAAGAGATAATGAGAGTGAAGAGAGTCACCTGGAAAGATTGATGGGGTCGGTCTTGAGTAAAATAGAGAGAGCGGTAGGAAAAACATCAAGCGAAGCAGATCGTGGAAAAGTTAACAATTATTGACCACAACTGGTTGTTTCTAAAGATGTAGCTATAAAACAATCCTTTACCATGTCTTTTAAATCAAACATTGTAATTTATTAATATGACCATTAATATTATTATTCATGGAAATATTATTTATTAATTTTATCATAAATATGACCATCGGCTGAATAGAAAAATCAACGCTGTTTGCTTCTAAATGTCAGTTGAACTTGGTTTATAGCAAGTGGCACATGAAATTTTGCCAAGATACAGAAAAAAAATACTCTTGAGTCTAAAAGTTATATGAGAACTGACTGTTTGTGAAATGCACATACTTTTGCAGAATCAGAATATCAGCGAAATTTTGGCAATGAAGGGAAATTTGATGTGTGATCATTGCAAGTGACATTCAGAAGGGTGTGTGCATGTGTGTCTTGTTGGGCTATTTTGTGTTTCATTTTATGGATAATTGGTATTTTGCAGCAACAAGAGATGTCATTCTCTATTTTCTCTGGATGGTAAATAACATCGAGCATGACTGAATAGAAAGAGCACAATAGGTATTCAAGGCTGGAATACAGCTTGTTTTTTATTTATCCATTTATTTATTTCTTTGATTATTTCTTGGTTTTCCTGGAAATGGAATTGTTTATTTATCCATTTATTTATTTATTTGATTATTTCTTGTTTTTCCTGGAAATGGCTGGGAGCAACAATAGCTACCATGAAGAGGTTATTCTTTGTAGATTTTTTTTTTTCCTCCCAAAAATGCTTTGAAAGCACTTAAGAGAGCCCTGGTTTCTGTAAGTGCCCGTACAGAGCTGAAACGAGGACATTCAACATTTCACCACTTTATCACCTTCTGTAGAGGCCAGGTGTGAGGAGAATGCTCATGACAATTAGTCCCACTAAACAGGCTATTATACCACCTGGTCTGCTCATTAACATGTTTAATTGAACTTCTCTCTCTCTCTCTCTGTGTGTGTGTGTGTGTGTGTG
The DNA here is from genome assembly GCA_039654625.1 of Rhinogobio ventralis. Lineage (NCBI taxonomy): Eukaryota > Metazoa > Chordata > Actinopteri > Cypriniformes > Gobionidae > Rhinogobio > Rhinogobio ventralis. Next base: position 16,073,536 of record CM077198.1, read on the forward strand.
TAAATGCCCGCATAATCCCGAGGATTACAATGAGTGCAATACTCAATAAAATCGTTCTAGACAGTGGAATGTGTAGTGGCTTTCTTGACATGGATGGTTCTTCAATTAGAAGACTTTTTTGTCTACTTGGATGATTTTAGATAAAATACTGTTAAAAAGGTTCAAGATGTCACATTTCCTTATTGCATTTTTTAAATGATTCCTATTTGTTCTAAAGTTTCAAAATGTTTAATTTAACATAATTTCACTATTTTGGGCTTGTCCTTTGCTCAGACCTTTTTTTAAATGACTCTTCTAAAATAAAGTTTTAAAACTTTTCTACTTTTCACCTGTCTACTTTTGAAACAGTTTAGAGTTTCATTTTTCCCAACCTGAAGAATTACCCATATATCTAGAAGCACTGTTAAAGATCTGTAACTGCTGCTCTTAAAAATTGGCATATATTTTTGGAGGACATTGATTGTATATAAGTGCTACTCAGGGTATAGATATTTATAGACAGCCTGAACTCAAGCTGAAAATCCCCTTCTTGTTTAGGAGAGAGTTTCCATCCATTGACATTTTAAATTCAATAATCTACTATAGGCAAGCATGTCTCTTCTTCTATGAGCACTGACATGATTCAGACACTTAAGTTTTGTGTTGATTATTTTGACTTTTTTGATTAAGAAATCAAAATCTCTTATTTGGCAATGGGATGTTGAAAATCCTGACTGGCATATATTTCCAGTTCATTTGTAACTGGAAATGGAAGGCCAAGCTGAGCACATTGCATTGTTGGATACAGTATCGCATGTGGTGTGAATTGTGGAAAATGCATGCATATATTACATATAAAACCAGTAGTCCTATATTGATATAAAATTATCATGGTAATTTGAACATATAAATTCTCATTCATGGAGACCCTTGTGATAGTTGTTGTTCATCAAGGAGCAGGGTGGGTCACACAATGACAGCATCACATGACTGCATCAGACAAGGTCAACCTGTCACACTGTGTTACCCACATACATCCTGATCCTCGCCTCAGGCTTCTGTCACTACATGTCAAAGCATTTAAGTGCTGTCACTCTCATACAGTGATTTGTAAGACATACTCTAGTGTAGCATGTCTATGTCTTCCCTCCAGCATGCTGTGGCCATTATATTGTGCCTCCTACAATCAATAGAGAATAATTTAACTATCAGCAAAATATATTTTCATCTGAATATTCTCAAAATTAAGTGCTCAGATGTATTATCGCTATCAAAATGTATTAATGTCTGGAAAAACTTTTTTACTGTTTTTTTTTTTTTTTTACAGTTATCAGACATGCAGTTGACCTGGTTGTTTGACTTTATTAGATTGTGCTGCCCTCTAGTGCTCAATTGTGTGTATAATATGGAAACAATCTTCCTGGCAATCCTGCTTCCAATGCAAAGACTTTAAATTAGGCCTATATAAAGTTGACACGCCAATTTTTCTATTGTTGACATGCACCAGTGCTACTATGGTTATGTTTATGATGTTTATATCATGAAAAATACCATGATTTGGAATTTTGTTGAGTCAAAAACAATGCACATAATTTTGCACATATTTTAAAGCATTAAAATGTTAACGTGGTGGTCATGCCCTTCGCTCCCAATTTATCTATGAAATAAAAGGGCAATCTTGACAGCAGATGACCTTAGTAATTATTGCCATAATGACCCTAGTGAGGGCATCTACTATTAGCTCCGGATCATCAACCTTTGCAAATGCAAAATTCACAGCTTCAGAAAAGACTAAAGTCCCCTAATGAGACTGTTAGATTGCAATAGAGGGGATAAAGCAGCGGGAGAACAGTGAATGGATCGCATCCTGTCATCCTCAGATGATTTTTTTTACTCACCATATGAATGCAGAGATGCTCTCCCCAACCTCTTGCTGTTGACCAATGTGTAAGTTTCTTGTTATCAGAGACCCTTCGAGTCCCTAAGTCTTGAAACAACTACCAAAACACTATGAATGCATAAATGAGACAAAGGTTTCTGTCTTAAAAAATATTTTCATCTTTGTACATACAGAACATCAATATTTCAGAGTCGGCAAAAAGAGCACAATATACATTTAACAGACCATACATAACTGTCTATTGTGTTAAAAAAGGGGGTGGGGGGGTTATCTGGGAAGACAAATAAACTCTCTTTTTTTTAATCTTTTTTTTTTTTCTTTTAAGGTGACACTAAATAATGCCTCTTGTTGGGCACTGGACATTGACAAACCTCAGTAATTAAATAGCTTAGGGATGAAAACTTAAAATTTGTCTAATTTGTCCAACTACCTTATTTCATAGAAAACTTCACAACTGTACAATTCTCACGCTGACCATATAATTTCAATGGCAACATTTCTTTTAATGTCAGCATGGGAATTTTTTTTTGTTTAATTAAAGCTTAAGTGTGAAAATGTTGAAGTTAAATACTACTGTAAACAATGGCTAAACCAATGGCATGAGTTTGGGGTTGAACTACTCTATATGTCTGTCCATACCAATGGCAGAAGGGGGCAGTGGGGTTCTGCAATTCTGTTTGGTGATGCTAGTGGCACAGAAATGACATACTTATTCACAATTATTTCAAGGTGCAAACTGTTTTTCTTTCATCATAAAAAAAATGCACAAAAGGAATGCATAGTACTATAAAAAATATATGTTTAAAAATGAAAATCAATCATATCTGAGGCCTAAAAACTTTTATTCTACATGGAAAGAGTCTCCTCATAGGGTCCAGTCCACCATTGTGAGATCACATGACCCGCCAAATACAACTCACTTCATCTGAACTCCCTGATTTGGACATTTTTACTTGCAAAATAAATAATGGCTGATTGATTTATCAGACTATGATGGCGTCGATAAATAAAAAAAAAACCAATACTTTAGTTTGATACTTCATCCATACCACTAGGTGACAATATAAAGTCCAAGATTATATATATATATATATATATATATATATATATACACAATTTCCTCTTTTTCTTTTTTTTCTAAAAAATACTGAGTGCACCTTTAAAGTAAATCTAGGATTGCATGTAACAGTGACATATCCTACCATACAATATTTGACTTTAGGAATAAAGACAGATGATTCCGCATGAGAGACTACTGGTGGTTTCAAATCAGAGCACATAAACCCACCACAGTCACACCTCAGTCTCTGGTGGTGTTACCAACCACAGCTTCACTAAGTTTCTAAGATTTCTAACCACTGGCTGGCAAGTATAAGTAAGTGAGTTTAGAAGTGTGTGGCTCACAAAGGACTTTCCAAGGAATCAGGAATCTCAGCAGGTCCTATATGTTGGCCCTGAGGCATCCCAAAGGTTGTTTCAATGGGCTGTGGGTAGCCATGGCTGTGATGTTGACTGGGGAACATGGAGTTTGACCTTGCTGTTGGGTGGATAATGTGATGGACCTCTGGCCTGGTATGTTGTTCGTACTCTAGAACTGCAGACATGTCAGTATTAAGAGGGAGAGCTTGAATTGGCAGGAAATTCTCAATGTCATCGCCATCAGTAAGGTAGTCCATGTCAAGAATATCTGGAGCGGTGTGCATGGAGGAGGACATCTGCACAAATTCATACGGGAGAAAACCTTGGCTCTCAGGAGAGTAGATATTCTGCAGCCAATCTGAGGTATCCCAGTAATAGCCTGTAGTAAAATAATAAAAACCAGACAGTTTAACACATTTATCAGAGATTTGTTCAACTCAAAAAAATGTAGGTATTGGTAAACAGATTAGAACATTCGAGTCACTATACTGTAAATGTTTATACACAGTACCATTCAAAAGTTTGGGGTCGTATGGAAGAAGAAGTCTCTTCTGCTCACCAAGGCTGCATTTATTTGATCAAAGATACAGTAAAACAGTAATATTGTCTATTGTTACAATTTAAATTCACTGGTTTCCATTTCAATATATTTGAAAATGTGATGGCAAAGCTGAATTTTCATCAGCCATTATTTCAGTCTTTAGTGTTACATGATCCTTCAGAAATCTGATTTGGTGCTCAAGAAACATTCCTGGTTATCAATGTTACAAAACAGTTGTACTCCTTAATATTTTTTGTGGAAACCGTGATACTTTTTTCAGGATTCTATGATGATTAGAAATTTGAAATAGAAATCTTTTGTAACATTATAAAGCAGCTCCACAACAGACACACTTCAGTAAAGCTCACATGTATCTTCAGACTATGGCATGCTTTGATAGTTCTGAGGCTCATTAATCTTAGACAGTGAGAAAGATCTGAGCACACTGGTTTGAAAGAGCTTGTTAAAACTCCTCGGAGTTAAAGAAGATTAAACATCAAAGTGCCCCTGAGATCGATACCAGTGCATTAGTGGACAGCCTGTTGCCAGGCAATTCACAAGAACCTATCAAACTGAGAGTTGTTCAGTGTGAACACGCTTGCTAAAGCAATGAAGCATGCATGAAGGGGCTGATAAATAACAACAAAACAGAAATAACCACTGTCATTTTCAAAGTACCAAAGCTCATGAGAATCTTTTGTTGACAAGTCCAAAAAAAAGAAAAAGGACATTTTCACATTTTAAAGGAGTAGTTCACTTTAAAAACTTCTAAAAGCGAATCGATGGAGTTTTGTAAGAAAAATATCCATATTTAAAACTTTAAGTAAAATATCTAGCTTCTGCCAGACTGCCTACTGTATTCAACCTACGAAAAAAACGTAACTGGCAATTATGGTGATCTGCCATTATAAAGCTTGGAAGCGTCAGGATAATTTATTAATATAACTCCACTTGTGTTCATCAGAAAGAAGAAAGTCATATACACATAGGATGGTTTGAGGGTGAGTACATCATGAGGTAATTTTAAAGTAAACTACTCCTTTAAGAGTTTTAATTATACATTTTAAATGTAAAAAATTAATCTCTTAAAATGTCCATGCGATTACCAGTGAGTAAACAATCAGCTGAAGTGAGTTAGATGTAACATACTGTATACCTTTTTCTCACCATGTCAATCTATGTTTTGACAGGGTGTATCATTTTGGAGGCTTGTAAAAGTAAAGAATAAAACATCAGTCATTAAATCTTATTTTACAATTCTTTAATTATGTAAAACTACAAAAGACTATATGTATTAAACATAGAGGGAATGTTGATACAGCCTAAATCTAATTCTGATGATGGTGTTCGGGTGAATAAAATGATTACTAGAACAGTAAGAATAGTATACTGTACCACAAAAAGAATATTATACTACCATTCAAACGTTTGTGGGTCGTTGAGAGCTGTTAATGTTTTTGAAAAAAAGTCGTCAGAAAAATATAGTGAAATAGTATTACAATTTAATATAACTGTTTTCTAATGTAATATATTTTAAATAATTTATTCCTATGATGCAAATTTTCAGCAGCCATGACTCCATTCTTCATTGTTTTTTCAGGATTATTTGATGAATAAAAAAGATCAAAACAACAGCATGTATTTGAAATAGAAATTTTTGTAACATTATAAATGTATTTACTGTCACTTTTGATCAATAGAATGCATTCTTCCTGAATATAAAGGACCCCTAAAATCTACTGACCCCAAACTTTTGAATGATAGTGTAAGCACCATAAGGCTAAACACACTCTAGTCCAAAAGGAAATATGAATTGATGGCTAATACTCTAATTCTAATTAATCAATGACTGTTACATGCATAACGCTTACACTGCAGTGTGTTCAGCATCTGTGCAGAGATTTAATCCATATGGGGGCTGAATTCATTATAGATACAGCAAAGATGCATATGTATGCATAAGTGGATACACCAGTGCACAACATAAAAAAATAGATGCTCTACAGAAAAAGATCTATTTTTGTGCATTTGTGAAAAAGACTAAATTATACAGTTTCAAACTTGTAAGTTTTGGATTGGGAAACTTACTGTTGTCATCCGTGACGTCTGATTGGAGGGGGCACATGGACCGCAGCCCTCTATTATCATGAGAAAAGCAAACTCTGTCGTCCTCAATTTCTAAACAGGAAGTCAAGTCTAGGACTTTTTCTGGAAGATTTAATACAAAGGAACAAAAAAGTAAAGATCAATTCTGCAAAGGTCATAACTAAGAGCAACGGCTAAACAATTTACTATTCATGAATTAATTTCAAGCAAAAACAGAACTCTATTGTTGTTTAGAGGTGCACTCAGTAACTAGTTTTACACCTAAAATAATATACTTATATAATAAATAAAAAATAATAATCTACATGGAGGCCACATATGGAGATCACATGACCAGACAAACTGCACTTGCTTTTTTACTGAGCGCACCTTTAAAGTCGGCATAAATGGAAGTTGCTACAGACTTTTCTTCCATATGACATCTATCTCAGTTAAACCTCAAACCTGAGGCCTCCAACTGAGGCTTCAGACTGCACTAACCCTCATACTCTTCATCCCAATCTGCTTGCTGTATGGAATCCTTTTCCGAGTGTGAATGGGATGCTTTGCGATGTGGTAGGTTAGGGGCAACACTGCACACAGCCACAGTCTTCTTAAGACCAAAGAGAGGATCTGGCATAAAGCTGCTGAACTCAGGCACGGAGCCTCGGTTGTTTCGACATTCTCCAGGAATGCTGGGTGTGTAGGAGATGGGTCGCACTGGGACCTGTGGCGGGGTGTCCAGGCAGGATTCTTTTCGGGCTTGGTTGTATACACTGGACCTCTGAATGTAAGAATCGACATCTTTGTACTTGTCAAGGTCTTTATCTCTGTTGCCAGGTTTGCAGGTTCCTTTCCACACTATTAAGAGGAGCAACGTCAAAACAAAAACGGCCGTCAGGAAGGCCAGCATTGCGACCAGTTCTCCAATCCAAGTGTTCCAGGATGAAGATATAAATTGGTTTCTCACTTCTGTGTCCATCTCACACAGTCTGCCACTGAATCCCACCAAGCAAGAACAGTTAAAAGATCCATGTGTGTTGACACAAAGGCCGTCATTGAAGCAAGGCCTGTCCACACATTCATCAACATCGATCATGCACCTAAAAAACAAAATGCTGTGTCAAACATACTTGAGGAAAGTACTACTATAGGTTCAAGAGGTTGATAATAACAACAGACCTTTCTCCTTTGAATCCCGATTCACACTCACAGATGGGTCCATCAAGACTGTCTATACACTGTCCACCATTTTGGCATGGATTCTCTTTGCAGTAAGGACCTATCTGACACCTGTGGTCATACAGATAGTTTTGGGCATACTGTAATTCTGTCCCATTGACAGATTTTACAGTCAAAATTTCACTTGTACAGTACATTGAAAGCGCAGTACCTTTGTCCTGAGTACTGGCCCCGGCATTTACAGTAGTAGTCCAGGTTATTCTGGATGCAGGTTCCTCCGTACAGGCAGGGGTTGGAGTCACAAGGACTGATCTTGACCTCACAGTTAGTCCCAGAGAATGAAGTACTGCATTTACAGACATAACCTGGGAAAATACCAATGACTCAGCAATGCCATAAACCAATTTATATAATATGGAAGTCTGATAAAGAGTTATCATCATCTACAGTGGGGTTAGAAACCACAAGCTAAAATGCTTCTGTTATTCTAATTTATATTTAACATCATCGGGTTAAATTAGGGTCCAATTCTTACTATTAATTAACTATTAACTACGACTTTTGCCTCAAACTCCTAATTACTGCTTATTAATAGTTAGTAAGGTAGTTGTTAAGTTTAGATATTGGGTGGGATTAAGGGATGTAGAATATGGTCATTCAGAATAAGGCATTAATATGTGCTTTATAAGTACTAATAACCAGCCAATATCCTAGTAATGTGCATGATAATAAGAAACTTGTTAATAGTAAGAATTGGACCCTAAAATCACAATTGTAAGATACGTATAAAGTTATAATTACCTTTTTTTACCTAAGGTGGAAAGGCGGCTTCCATATTTTTTTTTTTTTCCTCAAAATTGTTTATTTCAAGGTTTAAAAATAAAATGCAGTGAGGTGTATTGGACCCCACTGTACATGTCACTGAATATTTATGTGAATAATTAATATGAAAAGAATAATGAGCATTTTTTGTCTTAATACAGATACCGTTAGTACAGATACAGTATGTAGTGTTCAGTCTACCTCCACTCTGCCTCATTAAGCAGCTCCCTCCGTTGAGGCAGGGATTACCGGAGCAGTCTGGAGATGGGAAGAAGACACAGCCAGGAGACACTCCCACCATGTCCTCAATGGCAACCCCTAATGGATCATTTGAGTCCAAGGACATTCTCTGTCCATTAAACTGCACGGAATCCATGCAGCCCTGTAGGCTGTTTGATACAGGCAGATTGCGCCCGAGTCTGGAAATGAGATGTTGAGCGTGTCCACCCAGGACCACCTGGTCGCCCAGGTTGAGGCAGTGGAGGGGACTGGGCGCGATGCCTGATGCAGAATGGAGCTGATCCAGAACCAGCCTGGCATAGTTACCCTTCACTTCAAGTTCTGCCATGTGCCACTTTCCGTCATTCACCAGGACACTGTGCACAGAAACTGTGGCGAGACCCCAGCCACAGTCAAACTGGAACTGCAGTCGGCCTCCAACTATCTGAGGAATACATACCGTCAGTATTACATTTTTAGAATTAGTCTAAAAAATGTGTCTAAAACAGAATGTTGCTAACCTGGCAGTTGACGGTAGCCATGGACTTCCATAGTAGGGAAAAAAAATACTATGGAAGTCAATGGCTACCGTCAACTGGGTGAACTATCCCTTTAACTAATGTTAACAAATAAGACTATGAAAATAAGGGGGTCTATAGGTACTCAAGATTAACATGAGACTGGCAGAAACTGTGGGTTATGTACCCTTTAATGTTAAGTGTTAGACTTTTTTAAACTTCTCTAGGGACAACTTGTTCAATTAGGGTTTATGTATACATTTATGCACTTTTTTTTCCAAATTAAACATGAAAACAAGTAACGATTCAATATTCTTTTATACCTCTAGAATGCTGTGGCCTGATCCTCTGGAAAGCATTACTGTTCCTTCTCTTGAGAAAGTTTTTAACTTGAGCGCGAGCTTGACTTCATTTGTGCTTTCCCTCAGGCGATATTTAATATAGCTGCTCTCACTAAATGTCATTGAAGATCCTCCTTAGAACATGGAGATAAACAGGAAATAAAGTTAGTAGCACATTAATTAAAATAAATACAGATGACATTTAAGTTTGGATCATGGTTGCTTGTGTCTGTTTTACAAACCTTTAAAACTGGCTGAAATAATAAATGTCTAACCAAATAATTTTAAGCCATGGAAAATTGTAGAAAATGTCATGCACAGAATACCCATACTAAAATGTTTCTACCACTATATCATTCTGCCCTACAAAGGCAAAACACAGAAACTTTTTTCTTTGAATCTGAGCATAGTTGTACTAACTGGCCGCTCACAGGACAGTTTTAAATATACAGTTACTGAGTTTTGCCTTTGGCTGCATTGTAACTACAGTTATTGATTCTATAATAAAAATAACAATATTACAGAAATATTATGAAAGCTTTGTACATTATTTGAAGAGAATCTAATTTTAATATATTATGGTTTTACAAGATAAAATGGTATTTTGGCAGAAATTAGAGTTACCATTGTAATTTCTTGTAATTACAAAATTAGCATGTTAAACCCACTTGTAATGACTCTAACAAAAGAAGTATCACACATGTGGTTGTGGGTGTCAGAAATAATTAAAACTGACAAGACATTCTCGTTAAGGATATAAATGGAGGATATCCATTCTCAGCTGAAGAAATTCACTTCTGTTATCTTGTAGTTGATTTACTGTTCAACACCTTATAGATCCTACTCAAGAGAAACTGCCATTCTCTGCATTATGAAAAAATACCCTTGTGTTAAATTGCGCGTGTAAACTGCTTCACCTAATGATTAAATCTGCAAATAGCTGAAAATTAACCATGTATCATTGTACTTAATGAATGTGTGTTTACACTACACACTAAACGCTTGCAAATTATTATTAATTAAGTGAGCGGGGAACAATTTAATCTGCACCTGTGATGGGTCCTTAAGATGACACTGTCTTATCTGATAAGGAAATTAATTCACTGTTACCTGAGCATTTGACTTTGGCACCACCTGTGCATATGCAGCTGTGTTTGTCTTTCCCAAGGCCTGACACACACTCATAGCCCTCTGGACATGGGTTGTTTACACAGGTGGCATCATGCTTCAGGCACTTACTGTCTGAAAAGCAGAAGATTTTTTTTTTTTTTTTTTTACTTTTATGATTGTTAAAACATAGTGATTATAATAACTATTATTATTAATAATAATAATAATAATAATAATAATAATAATAATAGCTATTATTATATAATATAGTAAATATAATAATAATAATAATAATAATAATAATAATGATGATTATTATTATTATTATTATTATTACTGATAATAGTACAAGTAAAAGTAACATAAAATTTAACAATATGTTATTTTAACAAATAAAAAATAAAAAATAAAAAAATGCATACGTCAGTTTATAACAGTCACATTGCGTACCTGTACACAGGCATTTGGCTGTTATGTTGTGTTTGGCAGTGACATAGCTGACTTGGGCAGTGCTGTATGTGGCCATACTGGTCTGGTTAAGCAGGACAATTCGTCTGCACATACTACCGGGACACTCAGAGCTTGAGCACTGGCTATTCAGAACCCTCACTACTTGTAGTCCTGTCATCTCTTTGATGGCTGCTCTGGAAGAGTTGAGCTTGAGCTTCTGAGAGAGGGCTTCCAGCGAGCTGACACCTCGTCCTTGTCTTTCAAAAAACAGAAGAACATCCAGGCCGTCGTCGATTTCTGCAGGCTGCAGACTGATCAACTGCATGGCGCCCCTGCGGACTCCGGCTACACTGCGGATAGCTTTTTGGAAGTTTTTCCAGTAGTCCTGGATAAAATCCTCAGCAGAGATGCCAGCAAAGCCCACAGAAAAAGAACTGTCCAGCATCTGCTCTGTGACCCGCAGCACGTTCACTGTGACACTGGCTAAGGCTGAGAAACGACTGTCACTGACTGAGACATTAAGCTGGTAATAACCCACGTCCAAGCCTCCACGGGCCAACAATCTGCCATCCGTGCCAATGATAGAGAACAACCTGTGTGACTGTGGCTCCAGACTGAATGTGAGCGTGTCATATTCATCTTGATCTGTGACGTGGACCTTGCCCAGCATGCCTCCTAAATACTCGTCCTCCAAGATCATGATGAAAACATCCAGAGAAAGCACAGATGGAGGATACACACTCATCTGTACTACAAGCACACTGACAGATGTGATAGATTTTAGTGGGGGCCTACCATTGTCAGACACCTGAAATCAGATACAGACCATATTCATTTTAAATTTGAAACTAAGTTAATGGTTTACTATAACTTTCATACTTTTAAATATAACCTGTATATTAATATAGTTTAAAATTCAATTAAACTTTTAATATTTTCATTTTATTCAAATTTGAACATGCATCAACTAATATTTTAAGCACTGAATAATATTTTTAAATGAAAATATTTTGAAGATTTATTAATGTTTTTTTTTTGTTTTTTTTTAGAAGTCTCTTCTCACCAAGGCTTCATTTATTTGAGTAAAACCCGTCAAATATTGTGAAATATTATTACAATCTAAAATATATATTTCAATTTTCATATATTTTAAATTATAATTTATTCCTGTGGTGGCAAAGCTGAATTTTCAGCAGTTATCACTATCACTATCACTATCACTATCTTTAGTGTCATATGATCCTTCTGAAATCATTGTAATATGCTGATTTGCTGCTCAAGAAACATTTCTTATTATCAATGTTGGAAAAAAGTTGTACTGCTTAATATTTTTGTGGAATTCTGTGATACATTTTTTTTTAAGATTCTTTGATGAATAGTACGTTCAAAACATCAGCATTTATCAGAACTTTATCAGAACATTTATTTTGTAAATGTCTTTACTGTCATTTTTGTTCAATTTAATGGTTTACACTTACATAACATGTGACATGGATCAGGCATTGTGGATAGGAAGGCAGTGTTTTCACTTACCTGCTATGACACTTGTTCAACACAAGAGGGAACTTTCAACACATGAATCTTTAAGAATGTCTGCATCATATAACACAATGAAATCTTCCACTTACAGGTATATTTTGGTATCAGTAAAGGAATTATGCATGTTTTTGATTCAATACCAAATGTTTTTTTTTTTTTTTACTTTACATACATAGTGCTGTTTCTCAGCCTACAAATCAGGTCATTACTTTCAAGGTATCACTTGTACCTTGTATTTTTTTCTGATTTCAATTTTTTTTTATTTGATCTGGTTGCAGAACCTGATTTCACCAAGTACAACATGTTTCTGGATCAACATCTTTGTTGATCCTGGAACAACATTCCAATCAACCAATCAGATTTGAGGCTAATTACAGTTTATGTCAAGTTTAGGCTTACAACCAGGGTTAAGTGCTTGTACATCAGTGTTATTCACCTATCATTTCCCTCTGATTTTAGGGATAACTTATGGGTAGGGTTAGATTTAGGAGTAGGGATATGGTTATGATTACATTTTATGACAGGAATGTTGCTCCAGGTTTAACAAAATATGTTGAGAAGGAATGCGCCTAGCTCGACAAAATTAGGACATTTCGTTCAAGGTTCTCTCAATGCGCTTTTTTTTTATTCCTAAACAGAAAATGAATACATACAGAACCCCATTCTGCTGAAAAATTAACTAAAGTTTTCTGGTCCTCTGGCTATTTGTGAAGGATCCATCGGGATCTGTCCAGTTTGAGAAACACCGCTCTAAAAGTCTCCTGAAGGACTGCTACACAACAAAAAAATGAACAAAGCTCAGTTCTCACCTGCACTTGAAGTATGTGTTGCCCCTTTCTCAGTGGTCCAGCTGTCTTTACCACACCCTGCTGGTCTATGCTGAAGGGGCTTGTCTCATCACCCTTCAGAATACTAAAGGAGTAAGGAGGCCCATTTTGGGGGAAATCATTGTCGGTCACATTAAGCTGTAACACACTGGCCCCTGAAGGGAGATTCTCCTACCGAAAGGGGGAAAGATACCCAGAATCATTCCAAAAGACCATCATTACACCATCACCTCTCACTGAGAACTCAGGCATGAAGTAAGGAAAGAGTGCGTAGGATTTAATGTGCCCTACTCTATAGGAGAGTGTGGTCTTGCCTGGATGATGAGACTGTAGTTAGCCTGAGAGAAGACAGGAGGATTATCATTCACATCAGACACAGCCATGTTGATTATAGCACTGTCGGATTTGGGGGGATTTCCACTGTCGGAGGCCAGCACGGTCAGCATGTAACTCGCTACCTAATTTAAACGAGAAAAAAAAGGCAGAAAAGATGGAGTCATCCTTGGCTTTTGCAAAGGAATTAGAAACAGTGTTATCAAGACCTCTGAAGATCATTTCAAAGCCCACCTTTCCATAGTGAAGGGGGAGATGTAATTTAAAAAGCATTACCTTTTCCCTGTCCAACTGATGGGCAAGTCGAAGTTCACCACTGACTTCATCCAAGATGAAGGGACACGTTTGGTTGTTGTCCTCAATGGAATAGTGGATTCGGTTGTTTAAATGCCCATCAATATCATTTGCTAGTACCTAAGGAAAAGGATCATTACATTTGTGTTTATTTCACCAAAACTATATGCCACATATTTCTAAATTGGTTTAGCAACACAATCAAAATACTGTTTCATCATTGTAATTACACTGATGTGCATACTTCTTGGACAAAACTTGCTGGCACAATGCCAGTGTGTCTGGAGTGGTTGTCATGCGGTTGGTGTTCTGAGTGATTTTTAGCATGTTACTACATATATGGTTGCACTTCTAGATGGTTGCTAGGGCGTTTAGGTGATAGGCTGATGGTAAAATTGGTGATTGGTAAAAACAGATCATATTGTGATGTAAAAGTGAACCTGAAACAATACATAACTACCTACAATATGGACCATTTCAAAGAAACAGTGTATATTAATGCAAACATATGCAAAACACTTACCGTCAGCACTGTGCTCCCGAGTCTGGTGTCCTCGCTGACTACAGCCGAATAGATCTTCTGGCTGAACACAGGGCTGTTGTCATTTATGTCAAGGAGGTGAATGGTAACAATAGCTGTGTCACTGAGTGACTGCTTCCCTCTGGCAGTGGCTTTCACTGTCAGGTAATGCTGTGGAGACACTTCATAGTCCAGCGGCTCCATTACAAAGATGTCACCTGCAAACACAAACATTCACTAGATCCCCAAATCCACAGTGGAGTCCTCATTGAGACACACTGTCAGTGGGGAAACTGTGTGTATATGTGTGTGTCACCTGTCCGTGAATCTATTCGGAAAGCTCCTTGCTCGTTGTTGCTGGTGATAGAGTACGTTGTCTGGGAAGTAATTTCCCTGTCCCTGCTTGCAGCAAAGACATTCAGAAGCTTAGTTCCTACCGCAACATCCTCAGGAACTGTGGAAACGTAGTCCCTGTGCTCAAACTTTGGTGGATGGTCATTAGCGTCCAGCACTGTCACCACTACAGAGCTGAGAGAGGACAGTCTATGGGGAGAGCCCTGGTCTGTAGCACGTACCCTCAGCACATGCATGGTCTTTGTCTGTCTGTCCAGGGACCTTTCTAAACTGATAATTCCTGAGCTCTCCTCAATTGAAAATAGACCTCCGGCAGAGTCCTCAAACGAGTAACGTATTTTTTCATTCAGCCCTGGAGACAAAGAAACAAGAAAGAGTATTAGGAAATGTCAGTTCTGGAGGTCTCCATTAGATTTCTAGCAGCCCGTATTAGATTTGTGGCAGCATGGGACTCTGATGTGTAGGCTGGGAACAGGTTGTTCCCACAGAGGGCTGTCTGAGAGTAGTTTTTTTAGAGTGATTTTTTTAGTTCTCAGTTCCCTGTAATGATTTTAGTTTTCACATTTCTGTGAATCAATTCTTTTAAAGTGTTCATTTTAGTGAATCTGGGCAAACAACCTTTGAATCCATTGAGTCCATTAAGTGTTCACAGAAGTCTCCTTTCCCTCCTTTCATTTGAAGCCAGATATTTAGTTAAATGTAAAAAAACAACAAAAAAAAAATGGCAGCTCTGATGAAAAAGCCACATGAATCCGAATTCAACGCAAGTAGTCTGGTGTACAGGGTCATAAACACAAAAACAAAACATCATCAGGGTAACACAAGACACTAATAACGGAAATAAACTAACTAAATAACAGAAAATGTACATGAAAGTACATTACTGATAAAAAATAAGAAACAAAACTATTGAAATAAAATATAATCATGTGATGTGTCACACAGGGACTTCTGAGAATGTCCTTAGTTTGTCCATATGTTTGTACTTCCAAAACCCATAGATTTTACAAGGCATTTCTTGAAAGATAGAAAGATAGAAAAGATAGATTACCATCCACCAAAATGATTAACAAAATCAGTTGAAAATTAGTAACAAATATTTAATAGGCAGTAGTTGTCACGGTCGGTGGCTGTAATAAAGCAGTGCAGGAAGCCAGGGAGGCTGGCTCTCTGGGTTGAGCTCTGGAATTTCCCTTACTGGAAAGGACTTTCCAGTAAGGTTTCACTGACAGACTTGGGAATTTGACATACTGGAACAGGCTTGGGAACTTCTCTCACTGGAACAGACTTAGGGATGTCACTCACTGGAAGAATTGTGACCATTTGAATTGGGAATGCTGCAGTCCTTGGACATTGCATTGACAGTGCAGCCAAACCCATCTGTCATAATGGGTCTTGCATTCTGTCATGACCGGTGGCTGTGAAGCGCACGATGAAGGAGATACTCAAAATAAATCTTTAATCCAAGAATTAAAACAATAAACAGGAGAATAGCTAGGAGAAAACACAACCACGAACACACTGCCTTCAAACAATGCAAGACCATGAAAACAGACTCAGACTCTGACAGTAGTGTCATAAAAATGCAATTTGTAATTGTTTTACAGTATCTCCAAGGACCTCTCGAGTACATGTATTTTCAGGGACCCTCAAAGTTTAAAAACCTTGGGCTTTGAGCAAGGCAAATTAAATATATGGGTCTCCCCAATACTCATACACCCCAAATAGTAATGATTTATGAAAAAAATGATGAAATATGGAGAAAGTATTTAAGCATTAGAGTGAAATAATAATGATAATCACTGAAAAAAATACTATTTCTCCTCATTGTAATTGGGCCTAGAATGCCTGTGTATAAATCTGGCACTAGCTTTGAGCAAAAGAATAAAATTTACTGTAAACAAGAGAAGCAGCGACCTGTGCTGTGATTTGTGGTCTTTGTAATTAAAACTACCCCCTACTTAATGACAAAACAGAAGTCTGAAATAAAAAGATACAATGCTGAGAAGAGTAAACATTTAAAATTCAGACCTAAATTGAGTAGGAGTGGGCAGAAGAATGTCATTATATCATTAAGTCATGAGTGGGTTGAAATGATAACATTCTGAGGAGAGTGGCTGGGCTTGCAATGAATCCCAAGTGATGAAAAAATTAGTCTGTTCCTCTAATCTGTTTTATGGCATAGTGAGGCAGGGTGACAGAAATATGATCTAATTGCTTGTTGTTGGGTTGATTTGCAGTTTATATACAAAACATACTTGTTTATATGCTCATTAGTGCAATGAGAGCAGACCTTGTTGTTGGTGTCACCCGGTTGTCCAGCCTAATTGCCTCTGACTAATTAACGCCTATGAAAATCCTATGATGACAGCTGAATGAATTGGAATTAATCACTTCACGATCTCCTCTCCAATCAGCAAATACTCACAAACACATCTTGATAATGTTAATTCATGAAAGAATCACTACAAGACATCCTACCTGGCAGTTGTTTACATTAGTTATTAGTGGCAACAATAATATTTGCAAGACAGACAGGCCTCAAAGAGTAATGATGTGGCAGAGAATGGAATGTGTGCGCATAACTTCATCTGAACAAAGGAGATGAGCATCTCGTCATCTTCCAGTGGTGAGACTGCAGTCCAGATGTACAGAAATGATTGAAATGTTACAAATTTGAAGTCAAACAAGCATCAGGCAATCTGCTTGAGATGTCAAAGAAGAAAAAGTGATCTGAACTTTACTTACAAGACAGAAAAATGTAAATGAACTATACAAAATTAGAGTGTGGACTACTGCGAGAAAGTAATTGTTACCTTCACAGGGAGCTAAGATAATTGTGCAAGAGGAGTGAAGATTATATTAATTTGTTCCAATATCAGGGAAAGTTACACGCTGAGTGAAGACGAGCGTGATGAAACGCCACACAGAGCGAAAGATGGCACAGACTAATAACTACTGATGCAACAACTGCTTCAATCAGGTTACACTGCTGGAAACAACTACTGTACATCTAACTACAACCTAACCCAACGATCTTTCTTCATTTTTGTATAAGGGAATTTGCACAAACAATGTTACCAAATAATAGAAATGGTTGCTTATGTTGAAAAAAAAAAGTTGTTCATACCAATATCTGCATCGAAAGCTTCTAGTCGTGCCACGTATGTCCCAGGTTGTGTATTCTGAAAAATGCTCACATGATGTGGGTCAAATGTGAATTTGGGGGCATTGTCATTAACGTCATCAACCGTGATGACCACAGAAGCTTGACAGAAGCGATTGCCTCCATCCACTGCACGCACCGTTAGGTTGTACACATCTGTCACCTCTCTGTCCAGGGTTACCAGCATTTTCACTACACCTAGAAGAAAAATACAAAAATGTAAACTACCGTTTAAAAGTTTGGGGTCAGTACTTTAAGAAATTTTAAAAAACCTTACTTTTAATCAGCAAAGATGAAGTATACAGCAAGGACAAAATATAGATTTTAAATAAAGACTTAAGATGCTAAAGTCCATCTGACATTTTTCTTTTAAATGAGAATTTTTATCAGGCTCCTATGTTTAGGTTCAGTAATTTCACTTTAATGGCAATTAAAAGTTTATTAGTCAGTTATTGAAATTATGATTTTCAAAAATGTCATGAGATTAAAAAAAATAGAGTACAATTAAAAACATAAAAATGCTCATTTAAAAGAAAAATCTTCATGTTTTCAAATGCTGTTCTTTCTTATTCATCAAGAAATCCAGAAAAAATGTATCACAGTTTCCACAAAAATATTAAGCAGCCCAGCATTAATATAATAAGAAATGCACAAAATCCACATACAAGAATGATTTCTGAAGGATTATGTGACTGAAGACCGACGTAATGATGCTGAAAATTCAGCTTTTCTGTCACAGGAATAGATGACATTTTAAAATAAAATGTTATATTAATAAAATAAAATGCATATTTTGATCAAATAAATTCAGCCTTATTGAGCATAATGATACTTCTTTCAAAAACATTTTAAAAAAATCTTACTGACCCCAAACTTTTGAACTGTAGTGTTTATTTTAATACACTAATGTGTACTACATGCCAGCAAGAGAAGGACGGGCTCCCTCTGTTGAGTCTTGGTTCCTGCCAATGTTTCCTCCTGCTTACATCTTAGGGCCTTTTTTCTTGATACTGTCATGCTTGGCTTGTTCACTTACAGTTTTAAAGGGATTAGTTTAATGTAAAGCGGCTTTGGAACAATATGTATTGCAAAAATTGCTACTCACATTGAACACTGAACGCTTTATAAAGTCAATAACGATCAGGACTGATAATCACAAGGTTGTGTGGGCTTGAACCTGGCAAGGAGTGATCAATGAGCTCCTGCCGTTATGTCCTTGAATAAGATACTTAACCTCTTTGTTAAGATACATTTAAATTTTACCTGTTTTGGTGTCAACTGTGAATGATTCAGCTCCGCTGCCACTCAGCTGGTACATTATTTCCGCATTTGACTGGATATCTGCATCAGTGGCTGAGACTTGAAGAATCTGTCTTCCAACAAGTGCATCTTCAGGAACAGTTAGAGCATATACATCCTGAGAACAAAAGTGGATTTCAATTTAAAGTGACAGGTGTTAAAATGTGCATATTCATTAAAATTTCTCTGCATACTCCAGAATAAAGAGCTCCGGGGCTAATGAATATACACATCATGCCTTTTCACAAACAGGACTGTTGTCATTTGCATCAAGGACAGTGATCTCTACGGTAGCCTTTGTTACAAAGGTTCCATCGGTGGCTGTGATGTTTAAAAGATAGAAATCTCTCTCCTCCCTGTCCAGGGTTTTGCTGACAGTGACCACCCAAACACCATCTGTGTGCTTCACATCAAACAGGCCCTGCGGGTCTCCACCTGAATACATTAAGCAAGGAAAAACTAACTTTGGTCTAATCAGAAATACTTAATAAGGAGATTAGCAGTCAAATCATCATGCATTTAGCATCATTCTAAACAGCTTGGGGATTCATTGTATTTCTAGCTGCATACAAGATACTAATCAGGCGATGTAATGAAACTGAGGACAATAACAAGAGGCTCTGAATATCTCTAATCAGTGACGGTATAATACAGAACACTCATATACATATTATAGATTAATCATAACATCCAGCAATTGAGCTTGTGGCATTAGCTCTATAATTTCTTTGCAACTATCCAAAGGTTAATAAACACCTCACAAAACTGTCATGTTGAAATGCCAATACCAGTTTTTTTAAAGGGATAGTTCACCTAAAGATGAACATTTGGTCCATTTCTCACATAAAGCTATCTTATGGCTTTAGACAAAGGGTTTTCAAACTGGTTCGAATGGTTGCAAGGGTATTTTAGGGAAACATAAAAGGAAATATTTTACACCATGTATTTTTAGGATTGTAAAAGTTTAGGTGTTAACATATGATATTTATTAAATACGCTTAATGCATTTTTTTAACATTATTTTGCAATGATATGCATTGTAAAAAACACTAAATCTGAATAAACAGAACTGAAAACATTTCGCTATGTTAAACTAATAGACATTTGCCTTTATAATATGATGCATAATATTTAACTCACACAGTATAAATGGATTTTCACATAGCTGCCTTTACTTTTAAGCAAGTGTTGACATCACTTATTAACTAAAATATAATGTACAAACTGTATGGAACTGTATTATACGTTTTTGAGCTGGACATTCACTTCATTCAGCATGGACAGTATACCTGTGATAAAACAGCTGAACTTCCTGTTGACCTCCTCACTGTCAGAATCAGCACAGTTGAGAATGGTGACAACGGTGCCCGGTGTAGATTCATCTTCTCTCACAGTACCTTTAAAAACTGCTTCAGCAAATAATGGAGAGTTGTCGTTTGTGTCCACAACTGTCACTTCTACAACAGTAGTGCCTGTCATATGTAGCCCTATGTCTCTGTCTGTGGCCACCACTGTGATTCGATATTTGTCTGTCTTTTCTCTGTCTATCTCTGTGAGGGTGGTTATCCAGCCCGTCTCACTGTCCACTGCAAACATCTCCAGAACATCAGGGTGCTCCTGGATTTCATGCAGGGTGTAAGTGACCTGACCATTCAGCCAAGAATCCAGATCAGTGGCCTTGACCTGCACTACAGAAGTCCCCTCTGGTAGGTTTTCAACAATATATGACTGGTAGGGGAAGGACTCAAATTGTGGGCTGTTATCATTGACATCTTTGAGATGGATACTCACATCTATAGTTGAGACAATTTCCATGCCATCATCAACATCTCGGACCTGCACTTCAAGCTGATACAATTTGATAGTTTCATAGTCTAGTCTTTTTGTGAGTGTAAGTTTTCCAGTACTGCTGTCAATAGCAAAGACCTCATCTTTGTTACTCTCTGGGGTGTTCCCTCCAACAAGGCTGTAGATCACAGGCCGCTCATTCTGGGCTTGGAAGATATCCATCTCAGTTCCGACAGCCAGGTCTTCTGAAAGCTCCAACCACAGTGACGGCTCTGCAAACTTTAGGATTGATGTTTCAGGGGGAACTATTCTAATTGAAACAGGAATAATAGATTGCTTTGGTGGGTTTCCAGAATCTTTAGCCTTCACAAAGAAAGAATACAAGCCAGTTTCCAGTCCAATTAGACTTTCCTTTGTGACAATCGCACCACTAAGTGGATGAATTTCGAAGTGCCCTAAATCAGAGTCAGCAGTGTATATGATATCAGCATTACTTCCCTCATCTTCATCTACTGCAGATGTTTTGATCACTGTTGTACCGATGGGAGCATCTCCTGGCACAGTAACTTTATATTCTGAGAGCCTGAATTTGGGTGAATTGTCATTCACGTCAGAGAGAATTACAATAACAGTACAAAAGCCTAATCGCCCACCGCCATCTTTAGCCATTAAACTGATGCTAATCACTTTCTCTTCAGGGTTTTCTCTGTCAAAACCCTCTACTGTGTGAATCCGGCCATCATCGTTGATGGTAAATTTATCCCTGGCAATATCATTTACAATGAAGAATGTCAATTGTCCATATATCCCTTGGTCGTCGTCAATGGCTTCAACTTGTCCAACCAACATACCAACTGGAGAGTTCTCAGGGAGCTCAATAAGATACTCTTCCTGGGTAAACGATGGGCTGTGTCTATTCTCACCCACCACATAGATGATTGCCTCAACAGTACTTCTGAAAACACCATCAGTTACTGACAAAATTAAGCTGTAGAAGGGCTCAAGAGACTGTTGGGCGATGTTCGCAATCACAATTTCTCCACTTGATGCATCAATTGCAAATATATTGTTGTCATTTCCAGACAAAATAGCATATTCCAGCAGACTGGTTCCACGGCTGTCAGCATCATATGCTTTAACACAGGTCACAAGCTGCCCTGGAGAAGAAATCTCAATTATGGTGGCATTATAAAGCTGCTGTGCAAAAGAAGGTGGGTTGTCATTAAGATCAGTTATATATATGATCACTTGGACCTCAGCAGACAGCTGAAACGCTCCACCATCAACAGCTTTTACAATCAATTCATGCTGCAATTGGGTTTCATGGTCCAATAGTCCTGCAGTCCAAATGATTCCACTCTCAACATCTATTCTGAAGTGATCTGAGGTAGCTCCATCCTTTTCATACAACTGATAAAACAATACTGCATTGCTTCCTGTGTCAGAGTCCATGGCTACCACTTGTAACACAGAGGTTCCAATTACAACAGATTCAGAGATGCTGATGTTATACCCTGCCACTTCGAATTTGGGTGTGTTGTCATTGACATCTTCCAATATGACATCTACAAAAACATCAGAGTTAGCCCCGGTTAGACAGTCTGTCGCCTGGACACTCAACCGATATGCGGGATGAGCCTCATAATCCAATGGCTGGATGACTTCAATGAGTCCCAAATTGAAATTAATGTTGAACTGATTGAATGGGTTTCCTTCACTGATGCTGTAGACTGTACAAGGTCCTACAGATTGATTGGCCACAACTTGGAGTATAGAAGTAGGAACTTGGACATTCTCAGGGATTACAATCTTGTAAAAAGGTCTTTCGAACACTGGTGTGGCTTTGTTCACCACTGAAATAATGACCTCTGCATTTGAGAATAGCGGTGGGTTGCCTCTGTCTTGTGCAGTGATGTTAATCACGAACTTGCCAACATTTTCAAGCTCTAGAGGTCTCTTAAGAGATATTTCTCCTGACAGGCTTACTTGAAAATATTTATCATGCCCTTTCAAATAGTATGTAACCTCTGCATTTCTGCCAATATCTTTGTCCACAGCAGTCACCTTCCTGAAAACCGAACCCACGGTTTTGTCAATCTGAACAACAGCGCTATAGGGCTGATCTACAAAGACAGGGGCATTATCATTCACATCCTCAATGTGCACTCTCACAAGCACGTGGGCGGTTCCATTCAACCTTGGCTCTTTTGTAACCTCCACAATGATTTCAAACAAATCCTGCTCTTCACGGTCAAATGGGATGCCTGTGGAGAAAAGCACTCCAGATGTGCATCCTATTTCATATTTGCTGTTAGGGTTGAGAATAGAATAAAACAAAGGCTCGTTGACTCTATTTCCAACTACAGAGAGGATTGCCAGGGTCTTCTTCTCCGTTGAGCTTTCTTGCACATAGGCGGTGACAATTTCCTGAGGGAACTTCAGATTGTGACCTTTATTATCTTTAACATTGACTTTCACAGTTGCAGTGCCAGTAAAACTTCCATCAAAAACTCGGACTGTCAGTCTGTACTTGCTCCGCAACTGTGTAGCATTTTGCACAAAAATATCACCTGAGGTTGGATCAAGCAGGAATTTGTTCCCTATGTTGCCATCTACAATTTCAAAGCGTAGTTTGGTGTCTGGCAGTGAGTCCTCATCTGTAGCCTTTACTGTTGTCACTTTAACCCCTTTGTAGGTTGGAAGGAGGAGTGTTTTCTCATATGAATCCTGAGTGAATTTTGGAGCACAATCATTGATGTTAATGACATGTATAGTCACGTTGGCAGTGTTTTGAGCAAACAAACGTGGCATCCCAGTGTCATGGATCTGAACTCTGAAGTTAAACACCTTTCTCTGCTCATAATCCAGGTTACTGAGAGTTTGAATAGCTCCAGTCCCAGAAACGATAGAAAAATAGTTATGAGCGAATGGCTCCATAATTTCATAGACAAGTCTGGCGTTTGACTGCTGATCAGCATCTGTCGCATGAACAACAAGCGGAACATTCTGAGAGGTCAGAACCACACTTCTGACAATGGCCGACTCAGTGATGAAGCCAGTAAATTCAGGTTGAGTGAAAACAGGAGCATTGTCATTTTCATCCTTTATATGAATTCTTACTGTGACACTGCTTGACATTTCAGCCATGTCTGAACCTTGCACAATCAGTTCATATGACGAAAGGGTTTCAAAGTCCAGTTTTTTCCTTGTGATGATAGCACCAGAGTTTGGATTGATGTCAAACGCGCTGTTCACATTTCCCTCTTTGATCTGATAAAAGATGGTTGATTGACTGAAGGCAGAGACTAAAGTTACAAAACTTCCAACAGGGACGGCCTCACTGACTTCAGCCAAAACTGAATTGAAGGGGAACTTCGGCTTGGTATTATCTGAGATAGTGACTGTGACCTGGACGTTTGCAACCACACTGAGAGGAGGTTCTCCTTTATCAGACACTTTTATTACCAATTCATACTGATCTCTGTATTCGCGATCAAGTTCCCTTGCAACTGTTACAATGCCTGAAGACTGATCAATGTTGAAGAAATGTCCATGATTTCCTACAGGGAACAGATTAGAGAGAATAGAAAGCTTAAAAATAGAGCAATTACATCTGATAAAAAAATAATTATAAATATTATTTATATTAGTATATATCAGGGGTGTGCAGTCCATATAAGCTGCAAATGCTCTGCATACCCAAGCCATTCATGGACTCGTTAATTAATAACACCACAAACAAATTACTATAAATTCCCTTGTTCCTTGTACCATAAAGCTTACAAACTAAATATTTGGTAATACGTATGTAACTGTCCGTCATTTATTTATTTGCTAAACGATAATTTCTTCAAATCTGCCAGTTACTAAGGGTCATCATTGTTCTATGTTCTTATTGGTTTGCTGGCAAATGGGGGATTTCATGCGCAGGAAAAGCTGTCTGTGAATCGCTTTTTTATTAACAATAAAACTTTTCCAATGACTTGACAGTGTTAGTAGAGATAAGCTGTACCTGAATCTATGCTGTAGAGGATTTCAGCATTTAGGCCTTTATCTTTGTCCAGAGCAGTGACCTGTAATACCGATGAACCAATCGCAGCTGTTTCAAACACACGGGCGGTGTACTGAGAGCTGGTGAACCATGGTGCATTGTCATTACTGTCCTCCACATTGATGATCACTCGCACAACATTACTCTTCACAGGCACACCTTGATCCCTTACCTGGAATAATATATATATTAACAACTAGCTGTTAAATGCAGTGCAGTTTTATGCAGTTTTTTTCTAATACCCAGTGTAGTGGACAAAAGAAGTTTATACATGGACTTACCATTACTGTGAGGATATGTCTTTGTGTGGTTTCATGGTCCAGTTTTTCAGCAGTGTACAGAAAGCCTGTCCCAGGATCAAGACGAAACTTCTTCAGGCTAAATAAGTCTGTGCTGCTCAACAGTGTGTAGGATAACTTGTTCTTCTCATCTTTATCTGTTGCATTCATTTCCAGTATCTTCATACCAGGCTGGGTTTCCTCTGGAATACTTATCTCATATTGGTTTTGGTCAAACTGGGGGTGATGTTCATTTGTGTCAAGAACTTGAATTATGACCTGTTTAACAAAGCACAATCCACACAGTAAATATAGTATATATGTATTTGTTAAATTAAATTATATTATTATTTATATTAACAATAATGGGTGGTGAGATCAGTTGAGAATCAAATAAGAAACAAAGAGGAAAATCCAGTTGCTTTAATAAAGTACTCAAAAAAAGAAGAAAAGTACTTCCAGTCAAAATCATTGCATATATGTCCAAAATCCACACTTTAAAGCTGCAGTCCATAAATTTTGCCTCTTTGTCGCCATCTCTGTTTGAAACCTGCGATTGCAGTTATTTGCGGAATGATCATCTGTACATGGACTGTGCATCGGCTTGCATGGCTCCTCAGCGCGGATGAATCTAATGTTTTGAGGAGTATGTGTGGCTGTCAGTCACCACACCGGTGTGGATACTGTACTTCAGAAATCACTGATTCTACCAAAATAAGAATTTTTACCGGAAAATGTCATCTGAACAAGTAAGTAGGCTAACATGTCTGCCACTTTTGTTCTGACCAACTGAGAAAAAAGCATTACAATAAATCGTGCTACCAATGATGATTAAATCTAACGATCGCTTAGCTCATATCACATCAAACCGTGCAAATCATTACTATTGTTATACTTTGTTCTGAAATTGTTAATGTTAACAACATCAGCATTGGGTGACTACGTGTATTTAGTGTGTATTAGCAGTACCTGTAGATTTAAATTTCTGTACAATCTAATCTTTTGCTTTTGACTACGGGTGAATCTTCAGTTGTCACTGATGATTGTCATTTGGACCTTTCTGGATTACAATCCGCCATCAAAATTATGTGTTTAATTATTCCTGCTGCTGTGAGAAAATGCCGCCACCTGCAGCATCCTCACATGCGATACTACTACTAGCCAGACTGACTATGTGTACAGACATGACATAATGACGCAAAGACGAACGGCAACATACTCAAATTTCCAGCTGAAAACTACCAGTACCACTCAAAATTACTTTTTGTTTACTGTTGTGAATCGGGCTATGGTAAGAAGATAATTTTGAACACTGGCTGGTTATGTACTTGCTCAAAAATGGATTTTGGATCTTTTTTGGGGTTAAAAATGTTACAGACTGCAGTTTTAAGTTAATCATAATTAGATTTACATATTCTTTTGAAGATGTATGTTTACTCAAGTAACAAGAACACCCAGTATGTATTATTTGACCTGAGACACAAATGTATTAAAGTCTTTAATTCACACAGAATCTGCCCACAAGAAGCCCAATATAGGATGACAAACTATACAGAGTGCAATCTCCTGGAGGGCAATGATCTCTGCAACAGGAGAGATGGACTGAGGGCTGAAACGGAGCTCTCTTTTAAAACATTATTCCCTCTCACATCATTCTTTGCCTCTGGGTCTGCTCACACTGATGGATGAGTCTCACACTGTGACCTGATAAGGCTGGCTGGCTTGGCTGATACATGCAGGTATCGCCCAAGGAGAGGCATGTTCACACTATGACAAAAGGACAGTGGCAACTTGTACATTAGAAAGACAGCAATGAGCCTGACTCCAGCCAAGTGCGTCCAATAGTATCACAGTATGCAGGTGCCAGGGCTTCTTTTTTTTATATATATATATATATGAAATGTAATATTTTCTATTAAGATTCAACCTGATCTTTCTATATGTAATTTCATGTGTAGCAATAGAAAAGTGTGAAAGATATACTTTGGACGTGAACAAAAAAAATTAAGATATAAAGCATTTAAAAAAGCAAAATGATGTTTGCTTTGTGACAAATTTAAACCTGACATTCATTGTGTGACATGTAATCTTGTTCATTTTAAACTGTCTTTGCAATTTGAAAATGTATAGGTAATACTAAGCAACAAGATAATTATCCTGTCACAATAGAGATGCACGCGTACACAATCTAAGCATTTTTCTTATCTCTCCATCCATTATTCAAGCAATCCAATATAAATGCATGGTCAATTTTATGGTAAGTGCCATTAAAGACAAAACACCTGAGTGCTGATAGATCTTGTTCCATCTGTTGCTTCAACAGTGAGGTTGTAATTTGACTGCCATTCAGCATCTAGAGCTCCAGCGATGATGATTGTGCCACTCGCCTTCTCCACATCAAAGCGGCTGCCAGTGTTTCCACCTTTTAGTACCAAAACAGACAGCAGCCACATATTTTTTTGCATAATATAGAATTTGCATTAGCTATTAAAGTAGCAAACGTTCAAAGTAAATATTGCGCAAGATCGCTTCCACAGAATACGAATTCAGAACTCTTTCTGGTAGATGTGACAGGAAATAATGCAAGAGCACTGAGAAAAATAAAGCACTATTTCTATTTATCAGCAGATACCTGCAGTACAGTTCAGGTCACAAGCCATCTGTAGAATGTGAAAAACTTCTTTAACATGTGTGACTCCTTGTGAAGTGAGAGTGGAGAAACAAAAGAAAAGCAGATGAGGCAGACAAGAAGGCAACAGAGGGAAAAAGTTGAAAGCTTATTAGGGCAAAATCAAAGTTGGATTACTGAAGATCATCTGAACATTGAACTTTAAAGAGCTGAAGCATCAGGAATGACTAGAGTACTTAAAGTACATTGTATTTAAAAAAAAAAAAAAATACAATTCTGTCACTCATTTATTCACCCTCATCTAGTTCCAACCCTTATGATGTTCTTTCTTCCAAACATGAATGGAGAAATACTGATGCCCCCCCCCCCCCCCCCCCCACCCCCCCCCCATTCAAAAACATTTTGTGAGGATTTTGTGAAGTTTAAATGAAATTTCTGTCATCATTTACTCACCCCATTTACTCAAATATCACTCATGAGATATTATAAGAGACGTTGAAATCAAACAACACTGGAACCCATTAACTATCAAATATGGAGAAAAAGACATTCTTTAAAAATGTTCTTTTGTGTTACACAGATGAAAGAAAGTCATAAAGATTTGAAACACATTAGGGTGACAGAAAATGCATTTTTATTTGAACGATCACTCGAAACATGATAGAAGTAACAATGTCCATGAATAAATCATTTGTCATCGATTCTGTAGTTTCTCACTTTTTATAGAGTTTATAGACCACTGGAGTGGAAGATTATCAGTGAATAACTACTTAAATTTTACCTTTTAAATTTTACCATATGACTTCAGTAGGCTTGAAAAGTATCGGATGAGTCTAATGGACACTCATGGAAACATTAATATGCATTTGTGTCCTCTTTGGAGCTTGGAAGATCCAACTCCTATTCACAGTAATTTCCACTGTTGTGATTCACTGAAGGGAGTCATATGGGTTTGGGATCACATAAGGGTGAATAGATGACAGAAATGTAATTTTTGGAAATATTATTTTAAGGCTGATTGTAGAGCTTTAGATCTTTACCTTTGATTGTAAACCACACAGGAGAGTCAAGTCGCTGAGTACTGATGACTCCCACCATATGGGCCACTGGATCATTCTCCATCACAGAGAATGAGAGTGGAATCTCCTCAAACGCCAGCGGTTGTTTAGCCAGCTTAGGCTTTGGAATCCACTCAATGTGCAACCGACAGATGGACGATTTTAAAGGCTTTCCATTGTCTGATGCTTTAATCTGCAAGACAGCAGGGTGAGTGTTTTCTCTTGCTTTTTGACAGACATGTCAAGAGCCTATTTTTTAAAGGATGTATAGGGCATACTGCATTTAACTATGTTAATGGGTGATTTCTGCCACAATATTTACTCAAAGTTAAACAAAATACTCTCTCTTTAAGGAGTTGCTTTCAAAATCCACTTGTATCAAAAATATGTGGGGGGGGGGGGGGGGGGGGGGGGGGGGGGTGTCCATTCATTCTGAAGTCACAAATACACCTCTATTAAGTCCTCCACAAGTCTAGGAATTGAAATAAACGTACCGTGAGGATATGATACTCCCCCGCTGAAAAAGCCTCTTTGGAGAACACAAACCCAGTTGTGTGCTGAATGAAGAATTTCCTGTGCTCTTCACCCTCCTCGATTGCATATGAGATATCAGAGGAGGGACTCTCATCTCTGTCATAAGCAATCACTCGATAAATTGGCTCCCATTCGACTGCCTCTGGTCGTTCCACTAGCTTGATTTTAAAGATCTTTTCCAGAAACTGGGGACTGTTGTCATTTTCATCCAATACGTTGACTATCACACAAACCATTGTAGACTTGGATGGACTGCCATCATCCGAAACAGTGATCTGTTTAAGAAAAAAGCAGATCTCAGGCCTCAGCGCTTGAAAAACTACTGCCAAAGCAAACATGAGGGAGGCATAAAATGAACATTTTATTTTCAACATGAACGGTTCACCCTAATATGTAAATTATTTTCACACCATGTCATTTTAAACCTGTATGGTGTCATTTTTTCAGTGAAACAAAATTAGAATGTCTCAAAAGATCATTTCATTCATGAATCAGACAAAGCATAGTGTATGGACTACTTTTATGGTGCTTTTTGTGTCGTGTTCACCATGTTCTATTGCTGTATGAAGAAAAAGAGCATGAAAATTCTCCTTTGTCTTCTGTGGAAGTAAATACAATGCAATGTCATCAGTTACAGGGTACATCTTACTTCAAGAAGATGCTCTGTTTGCTGTTCTCGGTCCAGTTTCCATGATGTAGTTGTCACCAACCCTATGCATGAAATGACAAATGGTACATTTCAGTGTGTTTCTTCCTCTGACTGAGAAAATTTTCTATTAGTAATAAAAGATTCAGGCTGTTCTCCTGACAGTCAATCCTAACAAAAAAAAGGCTTGACGGATAAAACTACCCTACATTTTGTATTTTCCTCAGAGAATGTTTCCTTTGTTGCATTCCTTAATGTATTTTTTTTTGCAAAAGAGAAGAGTCATAGTTTAGAGTGTACTATGCTCACTGTTCCTGTAAACGTTCTCTAAACTCTCACAATTCTTCTCCAGAAAAACATTCAGTTCTCAATGTACCAACAAGTTCGATGATGTTCAATTGATTTCGGCAGTGAAATCCTTTGACAAACTTTTTTACTTGCACTGTTGAGACTTTAAGCTGAGCTGACTGAGTGTGGTAATTTGGTGGAGAAGAAATCAATTGGCGCGTCAAATTAATTAGCTGCATTCATTACTTGTGCTGCTCAGTGAATGTAATTAACCAGCTGGTGTGAATATCAATGATGTATATATACTGTTTAAAAACTTCAGGAAATATTTCATGTCAAAACTTATTTTATGTTGTACATGTACATTTGTGAACATTAACATTAACATTTTTCGCCCTTACAGGTGTGGACATGACTCAGATTTCGCAGTTTATTATCTCTATGGGTGTATATATAAAAATACAGGGTAAAATGTTTAAAATTGTGTTTACTAAATGTTCAAAGTGCTCCTTTTTGCATATGAAACATGAAAGGCATTGCTTCAATAACACAGTTCTAGAAAACAGAGCATAACTAGACATCTTCATAATAATTCTGTTACAGTGTAGCACAGGAACAAACTAAAGAATCAGAAGATCTGAATTGAACATAAACTTTAATGTGAACTCCAAGAAACAAGGCTGAACAGGAAGGAAAACACACTCTAACATAACGTTACCGGACAAGGATTAATTGAACAGGGAAGAACTTAAATAGCAAACAGAAACAAGATAATTAACTAGACACAGCTGGGATAAATTAACTAATGAGGGTAACTATGGAAACAGACAAGTGGAGGGAAACTGTGACAAAGGAACATATGACAAATCAAAACACAACAGAAAGACCAAACAACCAGACAGACGTGACAAATTCATAATAATCATCATAATAATAATGATAAAACTAGAATATATTTTAAAAAATATAAAAAAAAATTTAAAACACAAATCCACATGCTGGGATTTAGAAGTTTTGATGAGCGGCATCAATTTACCTGTCTGGGAGTTGATGGCAAAAAATCCCTGTGGATTTCCACTGGTTATTTTATATGAGAGATTATCGCTTGACTCAGAGTCCAGGTCAAATGCTTGGATCTGGATGACAGAGACGTCTTTGGGAGAGTTCTCAGGTACAGAAGAATAGTACACAGGCTCTGTTGTCAGTGGAGCATTATCATTGACATCTTGAACCTCAATGTAGACCTCCACAAATGAGGAAAGTGGCACAATTCCTTTGTCTGTAGCAAAGATTGTGAGCCAGTAATGATTGGTAGTCTCTCGATCAAGGGTCTCTTGTGTCCTTATAATGCCTGTAACAAAGAAAAGAAGATGGAACATGTTGCTGTACATTAAGCACTTCAAATATTTAGACTGAGACAGCACCAACGGTGCTGCCATAAAATCTTGTCACATGGCGCTGGGAGTTTTGCATTGCAAACTCTGAAGTCTAGATAAGGATGAAGACACCATACAAAGTAGGAACGACTTACACAATGCTAATGATATTATTTTTAAATGAAAAATGTAATCAACATACAGTAGAAGCAAAAATGGATCTATTATCATGCAAGGAACTGAGAATTCATAACGCATACATTTGCATAAAAGATTAAATGTGTAAAGGGCAGACATTGTACATAAAATATTGAGTGAAAAAGAGGGTAAGGGGAGATGAGGCAGCTCTTTTTGTTTGTCTGTCTCTCGGCAGTGTCTGCTTTCACGCTGTGGGCTTTGTTCTAAAGGTAACGGTGTGGCTTCTACAACTCCAGTAAAACATGATAAGCTCTTTCCTCAGGGTGAAAGTGCCCAGCACATTGCTCTTTGTTTCTTCCTCTTTTTCATTTTGTCTCTCTCACGTCTTTAGATAGCACTATGGTACAAATAACAAAATTCAATCTTTGTTGTTTGATAAAAATAGTCATAGAGAGAGGTGCAGTGATGTCATAGAGAAAACATTTTGGGTCCCCAGAGAACCATTCAGTGAACAGGCCTTAATACAACCTCTTTTTTTGGCACAAAGAACATTTTAATATTTTTCAAGGAATCATGGAATCATTGATGCCAATAAAGAACCTTTATTTTTTTAAGAGTGTATAAATTAATTTCCCCTCCAGTTCACACAAGTGTCCTTGCAGAGTAACCACATATGTAGTTTATCACATTAACTGTAACCATAATTTTGAACAATATACCCATTGTTTTAAAATGTAATATTTTGTGAAATATTTTGCTTGAAATCTTCAAAGACATTCACAGTGCAAAGAAATATATGTTTAAGTCTCCAAATACTTTTTGGGGCAATCTCTCATCAGTCAATACTGAAGAATTATAGAAAAATAGCAATACATGCACTTTGTATTTTTGCACAGATCAACAAAAAAGATGACCATGAAAATGTATTTACAAGCTTCCATGATATGCTCATTCAACATAGTGTTTTGTTTGTTAATTTGTTTGTTTTTAGATTTAGTGTGTGGATTCCTTAATACTTACAGATGACTTATTTGTTTTGAATTGATAAACCCAATAAACCAGACTAATGTTGGCCCAGAACAAGTTATTTTTTCCTTTAAAAAACCAATTAAGAATACAAATTAGCTTACCGCTCTGTTGATCAACGGTGAACACTCCAAGACCTGAACCACCTCGTAAGGAATAGCAAACTTCTCCATCCCTGCCGCTGTCCTCATCATGAGCTGTAACTTTCATAATAGAAGTGCCAACTGGGGCGTCTTCACTCACAGCACCCCAGTCCACAAAGAATGGGAAAGAGGGGCGGTACATATTCTCATTAACATCCACAATCTCCACTTGAATGAAGCAGAATGAGGATAAAGGGTTTGGCTTGCCTCTGTCTTTGGCCTTTGCTGTCAGATTATATACTTGTCTTGTTTCGAAATCAAGAGTCTGAGAGACATACACAGCTCCAGTCATTTTATCCACTTGAAAGCTTCCATCTTCCCCATCTTTTAGACTGTATCTCACCTGTCCAGACAGGCCAAGGTCAGGATCGTGAGTTTCAAGCCAGAGCACCAAGGTGCCCACTGGAATGTCTTCTCTCACTCTGATATGGTATTGTTGGGGTATAAATGTAGGGGCATTGTCATTCACATCCTTCAAATTTATGTGTAACAACACTGTTGATACCATTCGAGGCTCATCAATTGCTGAATCAAATGCAGCCACACTCAAAACAAATGAAGGATTGGTCTCTCGGTCTAACAGACCATTAACAGTTACAATTCCTGTTTCCTTATGTATGACAAATTTGTCTGTTTCAGTAAGAAACGAGTACCTAACCATTCCATTGGCTGCTAAATCTGTATCTTTCGCTTCAAGCTGAATGATGTCTGTTGCCATAGCAGTGTCCTCACTTATATCCACTGAATACTCACGCTGAAGGAACTCTGGACTGTTGTCATTGACATCCAAAATGTTAACATCTAAAATGTGAGATGAGGATTTTTGTGGTAAGCCGAGGTCATAAACAGTGATGTTGAGAGTGTAGTTTTCTGTTGTTTCTCTATCAAGTGGCTGGAAAACTTTAAGCCACCCTGTGTCAGATTCTATCGTGAAGCAGCTATCAAAATCTCCCCCTGCGATCACAAAAAGCAATTTCCCATTGAAGCCTGAGTCAGAATCGGCAGCTCTGAGGAGTGCTACGCTTGTCCCTACAGGAAGGTCCTCTTTAACTTCTATTACAGTTGGAGTGGACTCTATAAACCGTGGAGCGTGGCAGTTAACAGAATGGATGTCTGCGAATTCATCCTCTGCTTCTTTCTGACTGTGTAGTTTAGAGCCAAAAAGCAGCAGCCCTGCTAAAGTTCTCAGAACGCCAGTCTCTGCACATTTGGAGTGGACATGTTTAATAGCACTAACAACTGTTAGATTTAAGAACATAGGAGTACTTGATATTTCTCCATCGCTGGCAGTTATTTGCAGGTGGTGGAAAGACTGTTTCGCCGCATCGCCATCCCTCAGCGACTTTTTAAGTGTCAGCACCCCAGAGCTGGAATCCAATTCAAAAAGATTCATGTTATTACCAGTGTCAATTCTGTACTGCACTATGCCGAGATCATCAGCATCAATGGCAGACACCACTATTATTTGCTCACCAACCCCTAGAGATCTTGGCACAGTAACATCACAATCGATATTCTCAAATTGCGGCTTATTATCATTCAGGTTGGTAAGAGTGATTGAAACAAGAGCCTCTGCCTCACGGCGGAAAGGGGACCCCCAGTCTGAGGCTCGAATCCTTAGGTAGAATTTGCTTGGCATGATCTCATAATCTAGATCTAGACTGGTGCTTATGACACCGGTGAAATAATCCACTACAAAAGGCTGTTTGTTCACATTGACAATACTGTAGGTGACATAGCCGTTTTCTCCGTCGTCTTTGTCAGTAGCACTGACTGTTAAGACGCTGGACCCTATGGGCACATGTTCAGCGATACTGGCTTCAAAATTAGACTTTTGAAAGGTTGGGGTGTTGTTGTTCACGTCACTTACACTTACCACCACCTTGGTCACTGCTCGCCTGTCACTGGTAACAACATCAAATTCATATTGACTGACACTTTCTGCTTTTACAGGTGCCGTGGTGGTAATAAGGCCGGTGTTTGGATTAACAACAAATGGATTCTCATGTTGTTGCATTTTAAATTGTAAAAAGTATTTAATCTTAGAATGTTTCGGTACAGTTTTGACCATAACAACAGGAGAGTGAGGTGGCGCAAACTCACTGAGAGTAACTCTATAGATGCTCTTCTCAAATGTAGGAGCCTCTGTGCATTCGCTGGGTGATCTCAGCCTCACAACTATGGCTGAGGAAAACTTTGGAGGACTTCCTTTATCTTTGGCCTGCAATGTAAGATTGTACCCAAAACTATAACCCTCCCATTCCACTTCCTTGATGGCCTTGATCATGTATTCTTTGCTCCCAGGGTTGGTTCTGAATGTCTTGAACTGCTGGAGCGGATCTCCAGCTACAATGTTCAAAGAGGCAATCTCGCCGTTCTGTCCTTCATCACTGTCCTCCACAGTCACATACGCATAAGTGGGATCCCTGGTTGCATTCCATGGAGTTAAGGGGACAGCTGTGATGACAGGTGCATGTTCATTGGCCTGCAGTATGTGCATCTTTAGCTTTGCTGCGCTACTGCTGCTGCTACTTCCATAGAGCTTAAGACCTCTGTCCACAGCCAGCACATCCATCTCATAAAGAGCCACCTCAGAGTAATCCAGCTTGCCTGTCAGAGTTATAACCCCACTAGTAGGATGAATGGCGAACATGTCATTCCACTCTTTGAAGCTGAAATAGTGCTCCCCATTGGTGCCTGTGTCAGCGTCTGTGGCAGAAACTCTGCCTATGCTTGTTCTGATGGCTAAGTTTTCAGGTACAAAAAAACTATATGTAGTCGGTGAGAAAAGAGGTCTAAGATCATTTGTGTCCAGAACTTGTACTTTAACTTGTGTTTGTGCCTCAGCACTGGTATGTTTTTCAATTGCATTTACAGACAGTAGATAGTGGTCTTTTACTTCCCTATTGAGAGTGGCAGAATTCCCTCCTTTGGTCCTTATTCGCAGGAAACAGAAATTACCCAAAACATACGTCTCAGCTTTGAATAAATTATCATGGTCCCCGGATTCTATAAAGTACCAAATGTCCCAAGACTGGTTCGCCATGGAAATACCCATTTTTATGGGGCATTCAACAAAGGTTTTTGCTGCTGAATTTTCAAATATCATTACATTGTAAATTGGATGAGTAAACTGAAAAGGCAATGCATCTTCCATTTGCTGGGCACCTAAGCAACTCCACATAAACAGCATTACAAGATGGTTAGTCCAGGATTTACCCATTGTGTCAGGTGATTACAGAGCCAACTGAAAAAAGAACAGAGCAACAGGTAGAAGGAAATACTGTAAATATGACAATGAAAACAAATATCACAATAATGCATCAATTTAACCCCCATGTGAAATTATTTAACCCTATAAAGCCTACAGTATCATATTTGATATGTGAATTTACAAGGCCTCTCTAAATTATCAACATAATCAAAATGTTGCTGAAATATCTGCTGTACTACTCGCTTTTCTACATGTCTTCTGTCATCTGACTGATATATAGTCTATACATTTTTAGCCAGTATGGCCTTTTAGTATAATTCTAAAAATGTCCACCTTCAGATCGTGGTATATGTGTCTGTGAAGTATTTACTAATTTTTATAAATATATCTCATTGATTCACTTCTTGACCATATAAATATCAGCAACTGCAGCAATTTGTAAAGTTATGCTCAGATTGGGTGTTTTTCCTCCTCTAGTATGAGCTCCATATTCTTTTATACTAACTAAATGAGGCATAAAAACCAATCAAATACTACACACAAAAAAAAACACCCATGCAAACTTTTTTTATATATTTTGTCTAAACTGATCAATTTAAATATATATTTATTTTTCTTATTATTTTATGGCTAGTACAATTTCTATGAGGATTTTCGTGGTAACTGGCACTTAAACTTAGACGTCCTAACTACCTTAAACTTGGTTCTCTGACATTTTTTATTTTCCAAATTCTTTTCCAGATCGAACAGCTCCTCGGCTCATGTGGCCTCAGGCTGCTCGCCGCACAACCTCAGTGCCTGCAGTAGCTACATCATTCATGTATTTGTTTGCATACTATTTCCAGAAATATTCTACAAATAGGATGTCCTTTTCATTTGTTGTCTATGGTAATATATTTCTTAACAGAAACGTTAAACTAATCTAGGAGTCAGATAATTAAAAAAAAAAACATGTTTTTTATAAGGCTATTTAAATTCAAATGAATAGGCTAGTTCTTTTTGTATTTGTTTGGTAGGCTAGTGTAATAATAACGATTAATGTCGGTCAGCGCAGAACAAACACCTGTAGGCTATTTTGCGATAACGACTTGCTAATCAAAAATAGGCTATCCCATATAATTATTTGATAAATGAGATA
This sequence comes from Rhinogobio ventralis, assembly GCA_039654625.1. NCBI lineage: Eukaryota > Metazoa > Chordata > Actinopteri > Cypriniformes > Gobionidae > Rhinogobio > Rhinogobio ventralis. The sequence goes on from CM077198.1 coordinate 16,110,741, forward strand.
ATTATTAAATAAAATGACCAAAATGTAGGCTACTGGTATTAAACTGGTATAGTTTATTAATTGTATTTTATTTGAAAGTTAATGTGGTTGATTTGATCATGTACAAGACTTTGTAAAGTTGATAAGGCTATTGTAACTGCAAGCACACAGACAGTTCCGACTGAAAGACTCGGTTCTCAAGTTTGTAAACCAAGCTCATCGTTAAAGGAGATGCTCGCGTTTTATATAGTAGGTCTACAGCCATATGCGTAAATAACGGGGAGGTCAGGACCCACCCCATCTGAGGGTTGTCCCCCCCGGAAAATATCATTAAAAACCACATTGTGTATTGTAACTAATATAATGATATATACTGAAAATAATTGTGCAAGTAGTAATACAATACAAACGCAAACGGGGCATAAATGTTTTTCAAGTTTAGAATCATTTTGAGTCCCCCTCTCTTGCCTCACATTGGTTTGGTCCACCACGCACCTCACCTACACACACACACACACACACACACACAAGTCCGGTGGGGAGACTCGACCAGTTCTTTAGTTGTGGAATTCCAGCAAGGGCTGTCAATGCTATTTTATTCACTTTAACATCGGATGAAGTGATTATTTTCTCTTTTATACAGACTGAGTTTTTAATAAATTAGCAATAACAAAAAAATGCTGATAACCAATGACACAGAAAAGACAAACGGACATAAGATAATTTTTCAGTGCACCAAAACGCCACACATATCCTTACAAGTACAATTTTGGCTGTATTATTTGTGTCCCCTTCAAAAATTGCCCTTGAGAAATGTTATGTTTGTTGTCAGACCCAACTTTTAAATGAAAATTACGCCCATGAGTACAGCTTAGTTATAATAATCTTTATAGGCTACAGATATTTATCGCGAGAGCTGATGAAGTTACACCATTCTTTCAAGAAAGTGTGTTTGAATTTACCTTTATTATTATTTGGGAATTAAAGTGCAATGGCTTTAGCTGTTACTTACCATCGCTGCAAAAGAATATTCGTGTTAAGAAGCAATCCACATATCTCAGGTATTTCCCAAATAAAAATTCCGTTTAAACTCCACGTGAGCCGGAGAGCGGTGTCGGTGTTTCAGTGCCTCACACTGATGCTGGATCTTTACTGCTCCTCCGAGAACAAGTCCGTCTCGATCAGCCTAGAGCTATGATGTCATCAGTGTCAGAAGTAAGTTGAGTGGTCTACTACAGTGTGTTCGTAAAATGTATTTCTACAGAAAGTAAGTAAATCAGCAATTAGATTGTGATATATCGACTACATGATTATTTTATACACAGCTGATATTACGAATAAGTGGAAATTAATTATTTCTTTAGTCATTTTGGACTGCAGGGTATTTTCCCCCGTATGCCTACTGTAGATGGGTGTGGTCATAGCCTACTATGACTATAAATAAAAAATAAGTTTGTCTATTTTATATAAAAACAGTATCTGTTTATCCTCTGAACTTGTATGGTTGTGATTGTCAGAGTTTTTCTTTAAAGTCTTGAATAGGAGTCTAGCTTATGCCTGTCTCATTGCAATCTGCTGCTTTTTGGTTTTATGTTTTGCTGATAGTTTTAGCAAACCTTTTTGTCTCTGAATTTCACTTTTCCTCCATATTCCCTCTTTTATGCTTGATTGAGTTCTACCATTTTTACATGACAAACAGATCTGATTTATTTTAAGTACAAGGCAAATGCTGAAATACACATTGCTTTAAATCAGTGCTGGTAAATATTAAGCCACGTGAATGGGTTTATTGAACAGTTGTTGTTTGTTTTGGGAAATAGATTGTATTCTAATGGCATTAAGGAGCATTCAAAGTGTGTGTGTGAAGTGGTTCTCAAAGGAAATAAAAGGTTATTTGTTCTTTTCCTCGCACATCATCTCTTCCAGTTTATGGGAATCAGTCTGTTGAGAGTTATTTCGCAAGAAATACCAAAACACCTCAATATGCATCAGAATATTACTCAATAAAGTTATTGTGCATTAAAAGTAACTTGCCAAGTGCATGGTAACATGGTAGATCTATTATTGCAATAACAAAACTTGATAAACTTGCATACCTGTAAGAACAGCTCAAATTTGTTGGACATTTTATTCACAAAATTGTCTATCCTCTCAGACTGGTGTAGTTGGTGTAGATCCATTCAATAAACAACTGCCAGATTTTCTCCTTATTGAAAAACAACAGAATGCAAACTCTGTAGCATGGCATAGTTTCAATTTTGACTGTATTGGCACTTGATTTGCAACAAGATGATACACACAGCGTGAAAGCTGCACTGTCAAAAGGGAATCATGGGTCTTGCAATTTTCACCCAAAAATTTTTTAAGGTGATAATTAAAAATTGTGGTTCAGTGTTCTATAGAAAATATTGAGAACATTTCCCTAATAAAACCAAGAGATACATTTTCCTATTTTTTTTAAGGAAACATAAGCAGTTTTGAGGCTTGAATTCAGGAACCGAATAAGCTGCTAAAAATTAAGGGAAAAAAGCTACATATTTATATTAAGAGAATTAGTTCAATTATGTGGGTTTTATTTAGAGACACCATTGTTAGTTCCCAGCATGCTTTGCATATAAAATGGAGAGTTAATGTTGAAATGAAGTGTTATTTTATGTGTTTTTGAGTGAAGGGAAACATCTGTTTATGTTTAATGATCAGTTACGTTTGTCTTTTGAAAGAGTTTCTGTTATGTTGAAGTTTTGACTGTTACCGTTGTGCAGAAGAGTAGATCTTATGGTTAAGGTTGTGGATAACTGCATGTACTAATAATATGAAACATGCTTTATTCATTGAGCAATAACTTTGCTAATGCCGCAGTAACACGTTTGTTTCTGCATGTGCTGTGCTAGCGGCAAACAGTCAATTAATTGTCTAACATAACTCAAAGTCAAATGTAAACAGGACATTTTCATTCACTCTAATTCACATACTTTTGAGAGACAACTTAAAACAAAAAAGCATATTTCACTAAATATTAAAAACTCAATGTGTCATAGACTAAATAATTTAGGAGATTTTTTAAGGTAGATTCCATTAAAGAAATCAAGCCTTAAAAACTACTCAAAAATATCATGTGTAATAATGTTACCATCATTTTTTTAAGTAAATAGCACACAAAATGTTTTACAGTGTGTAAGCATCGCATTGATCGTTCATGAGTGGGAGGATATATATTGAATAAGCCTGTGAGCAAAACGCTTTCGCTTTTTTATCTCGCTCTAACATGTTATTTGCATTCATCTCTGGAGAGAGACTACAGAGAAGCACTCTGCTGTTTTGAGACAATATGTGCTATTGAGCGTCTCTGTGTAATCTATATCCTCTCATGATGCCGGCGATGATATGCCCCTGTACAGAGCTGCTTAGACACAAAAGGAGAGATAAACACCTGTATTTTAATTCTGTCTGATGATCTGTCTGCATGTACAAAAGATAAATAAGCAGTGTTCCTTTAAAATAGTTTAAAATTACCATTGCTGCAGCTGTATGAATTATAGACTGAAGGATTTTTTGCTCTGAATTAAACTAGATTTGGCAGTATTATACAGCTGTACTTCTTATAATTTTCTTATGACTGAGTTTCTTATGTAAATATGTTGCACAGATTGTTCTCTATGTTTAATTACTGATGTCCGTACGCAATCATCCCACTTCTGTGCATCGTTACAGAGTTCCTGAGTAATCCTCCTAGGGAAATAAAGACAATCATGAAATATGGGTTCTCCCTTGGCTCTGTGTTATATGTATAATTTGTAGATACACTGTCCATAATGACACTGAGACATTTTTTTAAATCCAAAAACTGCAATACTTACACCATCTTTTAAACTATACAGCAAGAATACAATACAGAATGCAATTCTGTTTAGCCAGTGAAAGTGTGAATCTTGGCCTGTGAAAATAGCACTGTTGCCATCTTATGTGTGACAGTCCAAGAAGAACAGACAGACAGCTCTGACTTCTCTCCCTTAGCTCTGGTCACAGAACCTGGAGACATAATGTTAAACAATAACATTTTAACTGCCTTAATTCTTCTTGGCATAGATTCAATAAGGTGCTGGAAACATTACTCTGGAAACATTTTGGTCCATAGTGACATGATAGCGTTACGCAGTTGCTGCAGATTTGTCGGCTACACATCTCCTGTTCCACCACATCCCAAAGGTGCTCTTTTGGATTGAGTAGACGATTGAGTGGACTGTGGAGTCCATTTGAGTAAAGTGAACTCATTGTCATGTTCAAGTGCCTAGCTAACAGGGAAAGTTCTCATAACTTTGTCTAACATTCTGGCAAGGTTATTTCAAAGTTATAAACAAACATTCTTCCAGTTCTGTTATTAAAGTGTTTGTTCAAAGTTATCTGGTCTTTAATAATGTTCACAAAAAGTTAGCATAAAAACATTATTTATTTAAAACCCCAAAGCTTCACAGTCTTTAACCCTTCCTGGGTCGACATTTCACGCGGTAACATTAGGCAGTTTATATGGTGTTATATGGTATTTTTTTTATGATCGTGTTGTTTTACATCTTCTATCACTTGTTTCTGCTTTTTATTCACCTTTGTTTTGATCCGGAGATTCTGTATTCTCAGTGACAGCTATTTGTAATGCAACATCTTACACAGATTCAGCTGTTAATGAACAAATTAACGAATGAATGCATGACATTTCATGACAAATCTTTTTTCATCATGTTTGGTCTCTATTTGTTTAGAATATTGCCAAGGGTATTCTGATGTTGGTTTGGAAAGTGAGAAATGCATTGGTAAACTTAAAATACACTTTAAAGACTTCTAACTGTGTACAGTATGCAAAGGGGAAATAAGGGTGGGCCACACTGCGTGATTGCCAAATTGCAATCTCCTCCTCGTCGGAAAGGTATAAAGGTACCCTTTCAACAGATACTCCTTGTTCTGGGCCTCTCCTCGAGAGAGACAAACAGTTCACCAAGTTCTGAGTCTGTCCGGCAACTACAGCACATCCCGAGTCTCCATGCTAGAGAGACAAAAGCGGATTGACCAATTCCTGAGTGTCTGGCCCAGAGAGGCAGAAGACACACATAGACATTTGCAACAAGGTTAAGCTCAGGAGAGCAAACCTTCACTTCAAGGTTCCTTCGTCTGCGTGTTCCAGATTAAGGACCTTCTGCACCTACTTCAGGGCCTCATCTGCGTGTTTCAGATTTTAGGACTCTTTGGTGCCCCAGGAGATCAGCATCCCACAGATCTTTGTGTTCAAGGCTGTTGAAACGGATTCCAGCTCCTTTCCCCACTGCATTGTCACACAACACAACCAGTGGAAGAAGTCACCGCTATCGGACTGCTTACTCAACCACGTAGAACGTAAATATCACTCAACCAAACCTCTTTCCAGAGACCTTGGCATTGTTGTATATTATCAGTATATGATTTTCTAATTTACATTAGAGGTAATATAACTGATGCTAGTTAATAACAAATAATCTTTCATTTATTTGTTTGATGCATAATAAGGTTCTTCACCTTAGTTTCAGAGAAACAACAGTTTATCTTTTCATAAGATAACGCAACTCTTCCATAGCCACACTCAACTTAATCACATGTATTTTATGCATCTTATGCACTTTATTCCTTTATCATTCATTGTATTCATTTAGTAGTTGTGTTAGTTATTCTTATTTATCTTTTGTTAATAAAATTTATTTTATTACAATTGTGTATTCCTTGTGCTGATAATACAGAAGAGGCTCTACAAGTTAGAAATCTCACCAATCTTTCAGATAAATCAGCTGACCAACTCTCCCCACTTTACATTGGGCCTCATTCATGAATCTTTCGTAAATATATGAGCAAATTCTGAGTAATTTGCACGTAAAATGGACCTTTACGAAAATTCCCCTCCGGATTCACAAACGCTTCGTATACCACAAATTCGGTAGTTAAACGTGTGTATATTAATGAATTCCAAACATTCGTAAATAGGGCACGCGTGCACGCTCATTCATAATTAGCATAATCCCCGCCCATGAGTTACAACTACGCAAATTACTAATCTTCTGGACTCCCTTCTCAGGTTTGGCTCCAGTACTGCATACATGCTAAAGAGACCAAATGGCCATATACCTAGTAATAAATATATTAAATTATCGTGTGTCCACCAAAGCATTTTAGCCAGCTAAAAAAAGCCTGGTGCTCTTCTGAAAACGGCCAGCTGGTGGCAAGCGCAGCGTTATTCCAGCTCAGATACTTTGCTATGATACAGAATATCCATCCATGGCAGTAATGTGTTACTAGTATCTAATTTTAAAGAATATTACTGAATATAAAAATGCAGTAGGGCCTATAACCAGCAATATTAACTTCTCCATTGTTGTTCGGTTGTTGTTCAAGTAGGATGATTGGTCGGTGTTGTATTTGTCCCGGCCTTCCTCCACTGTGATTGGACGGCTGGGTAAAAAGTGACAGTGACGAGCGCTGCCTATTGCTATTACCCAAAGTTGAAGTAAAAAAAAAAAAAAAAAAAACACCGGGCAAATCAACTCGTGAAATATGGTACATAGTGCATCACAATGCAATGTCATCAGTTTGCCTAAATTAGAACACAGACCGTTCAAATGTTTTACACACCATTTACACGTGATAGGGAGCAGGTGTAAATTTCTTTCGTACCAACTAACATTTTGAAAATACGAACATTTTCGTGAATCCGAAAATTTATGTCAGAGCGGCTTTACGAACAATTTACACAAAAATTTGTTCTGCTCGTGTTTCATGAATGAGGCCCATTCATTCTAAATTACTGGACAGCCTCCTGTTTGGAGTGTTTTCATACAGCCAAGGTAAAAGACCTTGACTAGTGTCCCAAACTAAAAGAGGGGGAAGGTGGTCATCTGATATACTCATAACCACACCTTAAGTGACGGGTGATCCAAAAATCACAACGTCAGCGGTGACGTGAGTACCAATCACTACCTTACTTAGCGTCCTTGGATGGACGAAAGTAAAATCACTACACACAAAAATTCAGATATTAGGAACATATCTGTTCCCTTTCAAAAGTGTCTCTCTATGCTGCACTGATTCTAGCCGCTATGTGACGGCTGTGAAGGATGTGTGCAAGCACGGCAATTGAAATTGGCCTTGAACTTGAACTTCTGATGGTGACATCATTGGAATGTGAGTTCGCCGCCTCTGAGCATTCCTCCCATGAAGACAAAGCGCAAGAGGTCGTTTCCTGTTATCACCCAGGACACACAACTTTCAATGTCCCCCAACAGCAAGTAGTCGAGACCCCTGCTCGTGTCGAGACCATTTTAAACACTCTAAGAAACATCAGGCTAGGTCAGGACATTACTTTCTATCAGTTTCAAAAAATCCTCATGGAAGCTGCATGGTGATCCCTATGGGTCTTTTGCACATGAGACCACTTCAGTTGTGCCTGAAAGCCAGGGGATTTCATCCAAGGGCCAATCCCCAAAGGCAAATAAGGGTTACACGCTCTGCGGGTACCCTTTCTATGTGGCTCAGACCCCGGTTCCTTGCCTTGGGTCCCACTCTAGTTGTGCCTTGTCATCACAAGATGCTAACAACAGATGCCTCCCGGTCGGACTGGCGAGCGTTCTTAGGTGGCCATCCAGCCCAAGGGATTTGAATGGAAACTTCACCCAGAGGTAGTGGGAAAGATTCTACAAAGCAGAGGTGGACCTCTTCACCTCTCAAGGGACAGTCCCCTCTACTTCTCTCTGAGTCACCCAGCCCCCTTGTGTCTGGACACAATGGCGCATACATGGCCCAGAATGCGCCTGTATGCATTTCCCCGATTGCAGACCAAGTTAACTGCCAGATTGCTTCAGTGCTGGAGTTTCTGCAGGAGAAGTTATCAGCAGGCACATGCCCTACCACTCTCAGGGTTTATGTGGCCGCCATTTCAGCCTGCAATGCCCTGACTGACAGGGTACCAGTTGGGAAGCATCCTTTCATTGCTCGCTTCATCTGTGGGGCCATGTGACTGAGGCCTCCTGTTAGAGCAAAGATCACCTTCTGGGACTCACCTCCATAGTCCTAGAGCGGCTGGTAGAACCTCTAGTGTCAGCACCTGACAAGCTTCTGACCCTAAAGATGGTTTATCTAATGGCAATTACTTAACTAAAGAGAATTTGCAGGCTCTGTCGACCTCATCATCTTGCTTAAACTTTGCCCCGGGAATGGTGAAAGCTATTTAGCGTTCTGATCCTGACTACCTGCCTAAGGTTCCATTCTCGACCGTACTTCTGGTCGCTCTTGAAGCCTTCAAAGTAGACTGAATGTATACTTTCTTATTTTTAGTTTACTTAAGTTTTAGTTTAGTTTACTTTTTAGTATACTTAGCACACTTGAATAAACTTCTTTTTAGTAAGGACATCCTTGGAATGTAGGAAAGTTTTGTAGCCTGTCCCATAGTTATTGTTCCTAACTTTTCTGTTAAATTTATGTAAAGGTTATGCAAGTGTTAGAATTAAACACTCTCAAAACAATGTTCATGAAATCACCATATATCGTCATTAGTATTTGATGAATGTTCTCATAATGTCAAATCATTCTTCGAACGTCTTTTAAATATTAAGGGTCACTAACTTTTAAAAATGGCTTAAGGTTAGATGCTACACAGCAAAACCCCCTGTGTTTTATTAACATCACTGAGTGTGACCATTAGTGGTCACAACAGCTGAAGTTAACAAACAGAATCACTGAAGGGAAGAGGAACAAACGTTCACCATTGTGGTGACTGGTGTTTTCTGTAGTTGGGCTCTTAACCCTTGATACTTTAATTAGTTTTTCTCTGGCTGCAGTATTACTGAGTTCAGAAAACACATTTACTGTGTCTTACATTCATCGACTCACATATCAGTTAAACAGAAGCTCAAGCATGTTCGCTTGGCTTGCAAGAACCAATGAGGTTCATTCTTACAGAGGTTCATATGCATCAAGCAGGTTCAATGTTTATATGTGAGTAAAAGCCTAAATTCAATCTGTTCGTCATATAACACTCTCTTCAGAAAATGTTTACTAAACCTCTCAATTCAAATGGATTAGTTTTATGATCTCTTTATGAACTTTTTGAAGTGTCAAAGTGTCAGTTCCATAGCTGTCTATAGAGGGATAGAAAGCTTTAAGATTTCATCAAAAAGATCTTCATTTGTGTTCCAAAGATGAATGATAGTCTTAGGGTTTGGAATGACATGAGGGTGAGTAATTTTTGACAGGATTTTCTTTTTTGGGTGAACTAACCCTTTAAGCCCTAATGAGCTAAGATATAAAACCAGTATGATTGCAGACATACAGAAGCAAAACATAAAAATATTGGTTATATGATAGGACTCCATCATTGACTAAATCATGACTCAACCCATTCAGTAGGAAAAGAAAGCCTGTGAGATGCAATCAATAGACTACACATATCTTTAATAGAAGAAAAACTGGATCATGGCTCAGTAAATAAATGAAAGACACTTTGGCGTGGACAGAAACCATTTGTGTTGTTGTTGTTGTTGTTTTTAATCGGTTTTAATTCAGTGGACGTTGATTTAGACTGCATGAATCATCCTCAGATTAGTCACACTCAGGGATTAGTGGAATTTTTATATCGCTAGTGAAAGCATACACTGCCACTTATTTCAGCATACTTTTAAGCCACCACCCAGTTTGTGGGATATGAACTAGATGGTTTTAATTCTGAGCTTTAATATAAAATGGCATTGGGTATAGCTGTTGGGCTTTCTAGTGTTTGATTTATTGTAAACTCTTGGGAGGTTGGTTGGACTCTGTGCCTGGTATGTGTGGCACACCTGCACAGCACAGATTAGAGAAGATTTATCTGGGGCTTTAAAAAGAACCAGTTTACCATTGATTTGTGGTCAATCTATCATTTAATCTGGCTGACTGCAGCTGCCATTGCTGCTGCCTCTTAGGTGAGGAAGGTGTCTCTCTTCTACCCACCCAGGAACAGGATATTTTGTATGGCCTTAGTCATCCTCCTAAATGATTCACCCTTAGAATGTCAGTCAATGTGTTAACAAAAAATGTTAACTGGAATTATATTTCTGCGATTTTGTTGGGGAAAGAATTGTCTCACTTTCAATTCATGAGTGTGAATTTGAAAATTAGAATGGAATTGGCGACAACAAACGTTGGATTGGAATTAGAAATTTTGTATTTGCTGAATTTACTTTAATTGCAATTTTAAAAAGATCTATTCATCCTATGGAGCCGGACCAGCCTAAAAAATAATACATTTACAAAAAATTCATAAATGCACAGCACAATTCACATTTACAAAAATCTGATTCGTAAATTCAAAACGCACAAGTAAAAGCATAAATATTTCCCCAAATGCTCACAAAAATGCATCTTGCCTAAATAAATGTATCTTTACACAAATATGTATATATCAAGTTCTTGAATTAATTTCCAGCAGACATTTATGAAAGATGTTACATGTATTTATGGATTGTTGAATCTGCATTTGCAAATCGTCACTTGTGCGTGGACTGCTTTGCATTTGTGTGTGGTATTTTTTAGACCTTCCTGGCAGGTTAAGATTCGTAAATATCTTTTTTTTTGGAGGATGTTCTGTTTAGCCAATCGTGGTGAGCTTTTAATCCACCAATCAAAACGCTCCTTACTGAACAGACTCAAGAAGCTCAACGCTGTGCTTGTGCTGTGCATTGTTCCATGATCGGGTCCTTTATGTAAAGACATTTTAATGGGTACTCTTTTTCTGGCACCTGATTACAATTTCTACAAAATCACATTATGATTTATATTGTTTGCACAAAATACAACTACCTGGTTATATACACCTTGGTCTTATACACCAAAGTTGCACATACCCTGTTTATTCAGATCAATCTGTAATACAGGGAGTGCAGAATTATTAGGCAAATGAGTATTTTGACCACATCATCCTCGTTATGCATGTTGTCTTACTCCAAGCTGTATAGGCTGGAAAGCCTACTACCAATTAAGCATATTAGGTGATGTGCATCTCTGTAATGAGAAGGGGTGTGGTCTAATGACATCAACACCCTATATCAGGTGTGCATAATTATTAGGCAACTTCCTTTCCTTTGGCAAAATGGGTCAAAAGAAGGACTTGACAGGCTCAGAAAAGTCAAAAATAGTGAGATATATTGCAGAGGGATGCAGCAGTCTTAAAATAGCCAAGCTTCTGAAGCGTGATCATCGAACAATCAAGCGTTTCATTCAAAATAGTCAACAGGGTCGCAAGAAGCGTGTGGAAAAACCAAGGCGCAAAATAACTGCCCGTGAACTGAGAAAAGTCAAGCGTGCAGCTGCCAAGATGCCATTTGCCACCAGTTTGGCCATATTTCAGAGCTGCAACATCACTGGAGTGCCCAAAAGCACAAGGTGTGCAATACTCAGAGACATGGCCAAGGTAAGAAAGGCAGAAAGTCGACCACCACTGAACAAGACACACAAGCTGAAACGTCAAGACTGGGCCAAGAAATATCTCAAGACTGATTTTTCTAAGGTTTTATGGACTGATGAAATGAGAGTGAGTCTTGATGGGCCAGATGGATGGGCCCGTGGCTGGATTGGTAAAGGGCAGAGAGCTCCAGTCCGACTCAGACGCCAGCAAGGTGGAGGTGGAGTACTGGTTTGGGCTGGTATCATCAAAGATGAGCTTGTGGGGCCTTTTCGGGTTGAGGATGGAGTCAAGCTCAACTCCCAGTCCTACTGCCAGTTTCTGGAAGACACCTTCTTCAGGCAGTGGTACAGGAAGAAGTCTGCATCCTTCAAGAAAAACATGATTTTCATGCAGGACAATGCTCCATCACACGCGTCCAAGTACTCCACAGCGTGGCTGGCAAGAAAGGGTATAAAAGAAGAAAATCTAATGATATGGCCTCCTTGTTCACCTGATCTGAACCCCATTGAGAACCTGTGGTCCATCATCAAATGTGCGATTTACAAGGAGGGAAAACAGTACACCTCTCTGAACAGTGTCTGGGAGGCTGTGGTTGCTGCTGCACGCAATGTTGATGGTGAACAGATCAAAACACTGACAGAATCCATGGATGGCAGGCTTTTGAGTGTCCTTGCAAAGAAAGGTGGCTATATTGGTCACTGATTTGTTTTTGTTTGGTTTTTGAATGTCAGAAATGTATATTTGTGAATGTTGAGATGTTATATTGGTTTCACTGGTAAAAATAAATAATTGAAATGGGTATAAATTTGTTTTTTGTTAAGTTGCCTAATAATTATGCACAGTAATAGTCACCTGCACACACAGATATCCCCCTAAAATAGCTAAAACTAAAAACTACTTAAAATATTGATACAAAAATATTCAGCTTTGATATTAATGAGTTTTTTGTGTTCATTGAGAACATGGTTGTTGTTCAATAATAAAATTAATCCTCAAATACAACTTGCCTAATAATTCTGCACTCCCTGTATTGTTAAATAAGTGTTAAATGTCCAGATATTCCATTTAATAACAACAATTATGTAATGTGTTCTGTTGTTGTTGTTGTTGTTGTTATTAGTAGTAGTATCAGGTTCGCATTAACTTTTGATCAGGCATTAAAAACAGCTACCACCACCTGAGGGAGATTTTGAACACACACAGTGGAGAGATTTCAGCATGGAGGATAAAAACCAGACTCAACGTAAGTCGTTTTAAAATTTTAATGGCATTTTCTTATGTTTAAAGGTTGTTTTAGTTAATGAAGTGTGCAGTTTGCAGTGTTACAAGGTTGTTAGTCCATGCCAGCTTTATGTTGGAGAATGCAATGCTTCAACAACTCCTAAGGAGTTAAGAAAAAAATGTTTAACACATCAGATGAATGTGCAAATGAACAGTAATACATTGCAGAATGACAAGCGGGTAGAACAGATCGTCATCACTCTGCCTGTTATTTTCGCAACACAAACCACTCAAAGCTGAAAGAAATTATGTCCAAATAGAGCTAGATAGAACCTACATTTAAAAAAAAATAATGTATTTCATTTTTTATGAAATAACTGGTGCACCGGTACTTTTAAAGCACAAAACATAAGCAGATAATCCATGGCATCCCTAGCTGGTCGCGATGTTAACTTTAGAACCCACTGACTACAAACCCGTTTTTAAAATTACTCAATAGTTTATCATTGAAATCATTGTTTTATTGATCGTTTATCGCCCATTCATCCTGTTATTACTAAAGTGTTCCTATAAACACCAGTTATTATTTAATTATATTGTATATAATATAACTTTGTAACACTGCAAACTGCACACTTCATTAACTAAGAAATTGCATCATAAGATAATGCCATCAGATTAAAAAAAAAAAACGACTTTACTTACTCGTTGAGTAGTTTTTATCCTCCATGCTGAAATCTCTCCGCTGTGTGTGTTCGAAATCTCCCTCAGGTGGTGTTATGTCTTTACATAAAGGACCCGATCATGGAACAATGCACAGCACAAGCACAGCGTTGAGCTTCTTGAGTCTGTTCAGTAAGGAGCGTTTTGATTGGTGGATTAAAAGCTCACCACAATTGGCTAAACAGAACATCCTCCAAAAAAAAGATATTTATGAATCCTAACCTGCCAGGAAGGTCTCAAAAATACCACACACATTTGACGATTTGCAAATGCAATATCACAGTAAAATAGGCAGTGTAAAAATTGTAGTGTTAAAAGTTATTAATTTCCAAAGAGTGAAATTAACAATCTACAATGTTAAAGAGTATTCAGTGTAGTTACGGGGTGCTACATAGTGTAATTTTATTTTTACACTGAAACGCACCGAATTGTCTTGACTCCGCCCTTCAATGACTGCTGCTTCGCCAGACGACGGCAGATGGTAGCTGTTTTTTATGCCTGGTCAAAAGTAACTGTGAACCTGATACTACTACTAATAACAACAACAACAACAGAACACATTACATAATTGTTGTTAACAAATGAAATATCTGGAATTTAAACACTTATTTAATAACGTTACAGATTGATCTGAATAAACAGGGTATGTGCAACTTTGGTGTATAAGACCAAGGTGTATATAACCAGGTATTTGTATTTTGTGCAAACAATATAAATCATAATGTGATTTTGTAGAAATTGTAATCAGGTGCCAGAAAAAGAGTACCCATTAAAATGTCTTTACATAAAGGACCCGATCATGGAACAATGCACAGCACAAGCACAGCGTTGAGCTTCTTGAGTCTGTTCAGTAAGGAGCGTTTTGATTGGTGGATTAAAAGCTCACCACGATTGGCTAAACAGAACATCCTCAAAAAAAAAGATATTTATGAATCCTAACCTGCCAGGAAGGTCTCAAAAATACCACACACATTTGACGATTTGCAAATGCAGATTCAACGATCCATAAATACATCTTTCATAAATGTGTGATGGAAATTAATTCAAAAACTTGATATATACATATTTGTGTAAAGATTTTACATTTATTTAGGTAAGATGCATTTGTGTGAGCATTTGGGGAAATATTTATGCTTTTACTTATGCATTTATGAATTGTGTTTTGAATTTACGCATTGGATTTTGTAAATGTGAATTGTGCTGTGTATTTATGAATTTTGTTTTGTAAATGTATTCTTTTTAAGGCTGGTCCGGCTCCATATTTTTATCAGGCCTATAAAACCTTCCAACTTGAAGACTTTTTAAACATTTTTTTTTTAACTTTCAAACTTATTATAACAAAATTATAGTTTATTTTAATTTAATTTATTTTTTATTCTTTACCTCCTTAGATTCATCATTCATCTCATTCATTATGGGGGTCTTTAAGTTGGAGCACACACCTTAATATGGATATTATGGACAATTTATTTCATTCTGTATTCACTGTGCACTACTTCTCTAATTTGTTCAACTGTAGTTCAACTAGTGTAACAAAATAAAGCAATCAATGTATAAAACTGTGAGTTGTTGGATGCATGATGGCCAGAAAATAAATCTACATTTTTAACATGATTCTGGTGAGACATTAACCTCACACAAAACATGATTTATGAATCATAAGTTCCAAATTCAGGGGTGTCATTGTATTACAGAAAATGTGCTTTTCAAGCTTGATTACAAAATATGTATTTGTGTTGTGGTAATTTATCAAAAATGATTTACAGTGAAGTCCACATTTAAGTGTAGATAAATCAACTCTTATTATATTAAACAGATTGAGGTGACAAGGTAAAGCTGGCATTATAAATTAAATCTGTGTACATAAAAGGACAAACAGATCCAGTGAGTCAAAAATACAATGGATGGTGAGTTTATTAAACTCCATATTTCAATCCATAAGCACCTTCAAAGTGTTTTGACCAACAACATCCTCTTCACCCTCCTCCCCATCAGGAAAGTTGCGTTCTCATTAACTCTCTATGTAATAAACTTGGAAATAGGTAACCATCAGGTCTAAACCATCAGGCCTGAAGCATGTACTCCATCAAACATGTCAACACAAATTTGTCCTTGAACGGATCTATTAGTCATGCACAATTTAACAAGCAACTGTGGGGATCTAAGTAATCACATCACAAGACATTCCCCTCGACTTCCAGCTCTTCACTCACAGCTGTCACGCCAACTGAACAATGTTCTAGTGCACACAGTTCTTACTAATCACTCGCTAGTCGCTACAAATCACTCATCTTATTGAATTGTAGATGAATCTCTGCACTTGGACAACTTTTTTTTTTAACATTGTTTTCTTTGTGATGCATGTGTATAGAAATACACTGTAAACGGGAATGTTAGATCAAGTAAGCAATGATCAAAATTTGACTTTATTAATCATTAAGCATTTACTAATGATATAAGTGGTTTTCTGATTCATGTCTGGAGAGTTTGTTCCTAATTATCAGTCTGCGTGAGGCTCTTTATGGCATTTTATGTGTGTCTTTTGTCTCATTAGTGTTCATGTGATTAGTATTTGTGTGATGTCATTATTTTGACAAACACTTTTCTTTCTATATTTACTCATCAAGACGTGGCAAACACTCTTGGAACAGTTTGCATGGAAATCTTTCAAGAAATCTTTTCTGAATCTAACTTTAGATTTTAAGTGATACTTGGCAGCATTTTAAATCCACTTGAGACATGTACTTATTTCACTTTACAGTGTCGATTTGTGTGGTTTGAGTTATTTGTGTGGTAAAGTATGCTTGTGCTTTACCGAACTTTTAAGGAAAACTACTATTTTTGTCTCTTAAAATGTAATAATTGAAAAGCTTTGCATAGCATTTGTGCTCCTGTTGAGGAATACCAATAGTTCTGTGCATTTGGAGTGCTCCTTGGATTCAGCTGCTGACTTCTGGACTCCAGTGGTGAATGCCCCAGCTGCTATGCCAAATGGAGACTCAATCACACAGGCACTGGGGCTTAACCTGCGGTTTTCTCTATTTCCACAGCCTTGCCCTCTCTGCCATCTATACGACCCGACTCCTGCCGAAAGCTATTCATCACCCTGTCACCTGCTACAGTCTAACCCGCTGCCCAACTGAGCCACTCCTAATAGACCATCATATTCGCCTGACTTCGTTCCATTTAGCATGGAGCACAACTCTGCAAGGACTCAGTCAGATGATATGCCGCATGAAGATGGATTTGTGGGCTCAGCCATGCCTCCACTTGGTTGTATCTACTCAGCACTAAGATGACAGTAAACATATAGGTACATGATTTGAGTGGAATGTGAGTGAAATTGAATGAAGCAGGTTACTTTTTTATTCTGTTATGGTGAAAGAAATGCAAGTTTCATAATAATCAATTTGATTTACAGGCAAAAAAACAAAAAAACAATATCACAGTAAAATAGGCAGTGTAAAAATTGTAGTGTTAAAAGTTATTAATTCCCAAAGAGTGAAATTAACAATCTACAATGTTAAAGAGTACTCCTCTTCAGTGTAGTTACGGGGTGCTACATAGTGTAATTTTATTTTTACACTGAAACGCATCAAATTGTTTTGACTCCGCCCTTCAATGACTGCTGCTTCGCCAGACGACGGCGACATTTTATCCTGGTGCAACAGAGATCATCGACTCATCAAATTCATGAGATGCAGAGATGTACGTTACAGAATGTGTTTCTCATGCCGCTTTGATTTCATGGATGAAGATGATTTTACGTTTAAAGATTTTTTGTTGGAATGTGCTTACAATTTGTTATATATACTTTTAGCTTCTTTCATTTTGGTTTGTTGACAGCCTTCATGAAATTTGGCATTCCCGCCTCCAGTCACGCAGAGGCCTGGTTTTAAGACGAGTCTAGCAGTGAAGTTGATGAGGAGGTCTGAACTGAAGCAGCCACATTTGGGCTTTTTTCTGCACAGATGAGAGAATTCTTCAAATGGTCATTTTCGTTTTGAAAGCATTAATTGTGGCATTATGTTGTGTTCATTCATTGAAAACGGTAAAAGTGCCTGTGTTATACATTAAAGGGGTCATGAATTGAGAAATCAACTTTCCCTTGAGCTTTTGATATATAAAAGGTCATGGTAATATAAGAATATCCTGTAAGTTTCAGAGCTGAAAACTTCCCTGTTATTCAAAGAAAAGCTTTTATTGACAGCTGGCTCAGCAAACGCTTGATCTGGGAATGTACCTCCCTGTGATGTCAGAGTGTGGTGAAACACCGCCTTAACCGAAGAACACAAATGCCTGATTCTGTAGCCCCATGACATGTTATAGATAAATAACATAGGCCTACGTGGAGCTAAACTGGATCGAACTTCCAAGCAATAAACATGCTGCATAAGCTTCATTCGGATTCCAATATTACGAATGCATGGATGAACTTTATTTTTAATGAATATCCAGCTCACGTGGGTAAGACATTGCGTGTTTGTTCCTTCATTTCACCACGGATTCGTTTGTAAACAAGAGACTGGATTTGCAGACAGGATGAGATTACATTAATGAATGAAGCAACACACTTATGTGAGTAAAAAGGGGTATTAAACACCCCATAGTGTAAAACTTAAACAACAATTGTAACACTTTACACTTTACACTCGTGGTGTAATTTTTCTACACTGTAAGGTGATATTAACACTGTAAATTCAACACTACAAACGGTGTACTTTTTACACTAGATAGATTGGGACCATATATGATCCGAAGTAGTGTTAAAATTAACACTTTAGATGTTATTTGACACTGCATTTTTATTTAGCATCTAAAGGAGTGTGGACTGCAGATACATGTTTTCAGGGTTAGATTAGCTTATTTCTGCCAAATAAGTTTGTCAGATAAATGCCTTAACCAAGTTGAATGATTTGTTCCTCCCTTTACTCATATTTTGTTTTAATTGAACTTGTAGGGTCGTTAAAAACAAATCATTACCTTGGAGTTATAAGGTTATAAGGTTCAGAAAGGTTATATCTAAAAAGTCGAATGGAATGCAAAAACTTTGAAGCTCAATATCTCAAAACTATCTCAAAGAATGCAGATAGAACCTTATAATTCCAAGGTGGTGAAATATCCACTCCAGACATCTTCTTTGACCACATTTACACTGACAGAGCAAAAACATACAAAAGTAACTAGCGGTACTGTGGCTAAAATAATGCAAGTTAATCGACATTAACTTCTTGTTTATTGACCTTTAAAGCAAAATCACACTTGCCATTGTGGGTGATGTTTTAGCTGTTGTTGTTTTTCATAGACTGTGTAAGTGACTCATCTATTCTCACCAGTTGTCAGGGACTCTTGTAAGGCAGTTTAAATGAAAAAATGATATTATCTTTTGAAGTATTGACTCTTGTGAAGGATTTTGTACAAATACAGAAGTTGAGATACTGTAGTAGAAATATGACTTTGACATTAGCTGATGTATTTGTAAATTGTAAAATAGTGATAATAAAAAAAACATTTTTAACATGTTAATATATAATTGATGTATCATTTTCAAAATTTGCTTATTCTGAGTACACCATTCATTCTTCAACATTCAAACAATTCAGCAATATATTTATCACATATTCATCACTTTAATGTGTAATAATACTGATTAAAAGTGTTGCACCATGGATATTTCGTGTGAGTTACTATGAGTTACTTCACAAGGCTGATTTGTGTAAAAAGCCAGCATTTCATCCTTAACAAGAAACACAATGCATTATGATAAAATTACAGCTAATGTCAAATAATTACAGTTGTAATCTTACAGTTGATTGTGCTTTCACTGATGACAGGAATATACAAAAGGTCAGTCCAGCAGAAGCGATTTTGCATGACCATATCCCCAATCCATGCACAGAGGTCTTTTATTTGAGATGAAGGAGCAGAATAAATTAAAGCTGCAAGCAGCGATGAAAGGGCCCTTGCACCAGTGCCACCACCGCCACTCGGTGGCTTTAGGAAAACAGAGCACGTGGGCAATATGATTTGGGCAGATTGGAAATTGTATGCATGAGTTACAGCAACTTCCTGTTTAAATGCATTAATATAATGCTTTAGCGCTTAGCTTAGTGTTGCTAGCATGTTTTAGCATGTTTCTAGCATGTTGCATACTAATTTTGGGGCAGATTGGACATTGCATGCCTGAGTTACAGCAACTTCCTGTTTCGTTGCATTAATAGCATGCTTTAGCATTTAGCTAAGTGTTACTAGCATGTTTTAGCATGTTTCTAGCATGTTGTTAGCCTATTTAACATTTGCTGGCACTTTTTAATGTGTTAAACATGTCACTTCCTGTTGCCAGCAGGTGACACTATGACTATAACTGAAAATGGGCATGGACATGGACATGTGTTCAGAACCATGTGTTTGGGCCAGATTGGACATTGTTTGCCTGAGTTACAGCCACTTCCTGTTTCATGGCAAAACATTGAAACACCTTCTGTCTCACATGAAAGTGAGACTCCTTCCAAACTATATGCAATAATTAAATTTAATAATGAAAAGTTTCCAAGAAATCCCTATAGTTCTGTCATGAAACTCTAGATGGCGCAGGCTGATGGGTCCTTAATGCAAGCTGATATTTAACTTGGCGCAAGCTGATTGGTTCATGTCGCATCTTCAGCCAATGAGCTTGCTGCTCAACATTTAAATGGCTGGTTTGCAGCACGCTTTCAGAGTTTGTCTAAAACCCTCCGCCTTCCCCTGTATAGATCTTCTATGGGTAATTGATATGCTATTTGTGCAGCAGCAGTATGTCTTACATACTCACAGCAGTGTATCGGCGTATGTATTGGCAGTAGCAAGTTCCTGTACTCTGCAGCACCAGCAGCAATAATCTACAACAGCAGCAATTCAGCAGCAGCAGCAGAAGATATATTTGGCCAAGACCAAATACATTGACATTGTCATATCCATTACCATGCTAAAAAATCTTTAGAGAGTTGTCATGATAGAACTTCCATTTACTGCATCTGGCACTGCACACAAAAACAGACAGTGATTCATCAGGGATCCATTCAATTCATTGTATTCTCCATTTCCACTATGCATTGTATTTTATCAAAAGGTGATTTTGTGCAATTTTTTGTACCCTCAAATAATGATTGCTTTAGTTAATTTAATGCGGAATAAGTTTTTGTTTAAAATTTCCTAATTAGTACTTGCAAAAGTACTCCTATATAGCCCTGTTTGGTCTAGTTTTCTGAACGACATTTGAGTTACAATTCTTATCACCCTACATCTGTGATTTTATGGGATTAGAATTGCAATCGCACTACGTCCAATGTATCCACTGTGAGTCCACTGCCGCTTTAGAATTATAATGGGTTCTATTTGCTTTTGATGCAAGAGTCTGCCCCTTGTGTTTGGTGTAAAGAGGGTTTTACTGATCATGATGCTTGGGATCTGTGAATGACCATAATTTCTGGAAATATAAAGAAGCCTTAAAGGGCATATTGCAGGTTAGAGACCCCAGTGAGTCAAAGTATAGAAAACTAATGTAGGAACTAGATTTTTATAAATACGCTACTAAGGCTTTTGGAGTCGTTTTTGTGAGAAAATTTTACTTCCGCATCTAAAAATGCCAAAACCGGAAGTGACGTAACGGGAGGGAGTGCAGTGAATTTCAACGATCGGAAAACAATGGATCGCAACGACAGTTCGGACGCTAAGGAAATTATAAATGTTTATTAATACTCATATGGCAGACCACAGCCATACAATAATGACACACAATTAGGGACAGGCCAGGATTAGACAGAACAACAATTAGAGGAGACAAATTGAGTTGTTGTGTGAGGAGAAACAGTGGAGAACAGAGCAGGTGTGAGGTGTGAGAGACCAGCGTTAGCTTATATACACTCACCTAAAGGATTATTAGGAACACCATACTAATACTGTGTACTGCCTTAATTCTACGTGGCATTGATTCAACAAGGTGCTGAAAGCATTCTTTAGAAATGTTGGCCCATATTGATAGGATAGCATCTTGCAGTTGATGGAGATTTGTGGGATGCACATCCAGGGCACGAAGCTCCCGTTCCACCACATCCCAAAGATGCTCTATTGGGTTGAGATCTGGTGACTGTGGGGGCCGTTTTAGTACAGTGAACTCATTGTCATGTTCAAGAAACCAATTTGAAATGATTCGAGCTTTGTGACATGGTGCATTATCCTGCTGGAAGTAGCCATCAGAGGATGGGTACATGGTGGTCATAAAGGGATGGACATGGTCAGAAACAATGCTCAGGTAGGCCGTGGCATTTAAACGATGCCCAATTGGCACTAAGGGGCCTAAAGTGTGCCAAGAAAACACCACACCGTTACACCACCACCACCAGCACCAGCCTGCACAGTGGTAACAAGGCATGATGGATCCATGTTCTCATTCTGTTTACGCCAAATTCTGACTCTACCATCTGAATGTCTCAACAGAAATCGAGACTCATCAGACCAGGCAACATTTTTCCAGTCTTCAACTGTCCAATTTTGGTGAGCTTGTGCAAATTGTAGCCTCTTTTTCCTATTTGTAGTGGAGATGAGTGGTACCCGGTGGGGTCTTCTGCTGTTGTAGCCCATCCGCCTCAAGGTTGTGCGTGTTGTGGCTTCACAAATGCTTTGCTGCATACCTCGGTTGTAATGAGTGGTTATTTCAGTCGCTCTTCTATCTATCTTCTAAGTTGCTCTTCTATCAGCTTGAATCAGTCGGCCCATTCTCCTCTGACCTCTAGCATCAACAAGGCATTTTCGCCCACAGGACTGCCACATACTGGATGTTTTTCCCTTTTCACACTATTCTTTGTAAACTCTAGAAATGGTTGTGCGTGAAAATCCCAGTAACTGAGCAGATTGTGAAATACTCAGACCGGCCCGTCTGGCACCAACAACCATGCCACGCTCAAAATTGCTTAAATCACCTTTCTTTCCTATTCTGACATTCAGTTTGGAGTTCAGGAGATTGTCTTGACCAGGACCACACCCCTAAATGCATTGAAGCAACTGCCATGTGATTGGTTGATTAGATAATTGCATTAATGAGAAATTGAACAGGTGTTCCTAATAATCCTTTAGGTGAGTGTATATATATATATATATATATATATATATATATATATATATATATATATATATATACACGCTAGCTAACGATATGAACACTGTGCTCAGATCACAATACTGTACAGATTATTATCATGTATCAGGCAATAGCAAAGCTGGTATTGGTCATCTAGGAGTATTGATACTTACCAATAACAGAAACTAATAAGCTTTGACCATCAGGCATAAGTCACACTCGTTAATATCCGTCCACACTAAATGTTATGTGATATAACATTAGCAGTTTCTCATCACGACTGATTTGGTAGTTAGCAAATGTTTAAACAAGACTTACGGTGCACAGTTCACGTTTTCTTCGAGCTGCATCTCTGACGGATCCATGACCGTCACAGCTCCCGCCGGCGGCCGAACCACAGACACTATGTATTTGAGTGAACTTGAATGTACATGGCATGAATAAAATATGTACATTACCAGCACATAATTCCAAACTTTTTTGAAAAGTGTGAGACTGTATGCATTTGTGTTAATGTACATACTTTGTATTCATCAATGTTGAAATTGATTCACGTAAAAACAACGGCAAAGAAGCATCACGTGTGGATGTTTATTCATGTAATATCATCCTTTACATGAATATTACAATGTTTGACTCCATCAAATCGCCGGGATGATAATCCTCCGGTCTAAAGTGAACACTGTACACACCACCGTGTGTTTTGAAGCTGATGCAGAAGTGAAGTTCCGTCTCTTCACCTGCACAAAACGCCACCATGCAGGTTTTTCTAACTTTTTTTTTAGGAAACCTGTGGACTCGGTGTCCTGACAGGCTGGACACAATAATTTACCATGACAATGATAAATTGAAATAGAAAAACTACTGAAAATACACAGACTCGTACTGAATACCAACCTATTTTGCACTGAGCCAATGCAGAGCCCGGCAAACGACTCCCTCTCGTGACGTAATATGACACGATGTTGGAAAAAAAACGTTTTTTTCAAACAGCCAAGGAAACGGCCACTTTATCTACTAAATTTGTGTTCTTATGTCTTTTTAAAACATTTTAAATCCTGCATTACCTTTTCATATGGTATTTTCATACAAGGTAATATATTAATGTTGAAAAAAATGTAACCTGCAATATGCCCTTTAAAGGGATAGTTCACCCAAAAATTAAAATTACCCCATGATTTACTCACCCTCGAGCCATCCTAGATATATGACTTTCCTCATTCAGACGAACACATTCGGAGTTATATTAAATATCCTGGCTTTTCCAAGCTTTATAATGGGAGTGAATGTCGGTCCTGACTTTTAAGTCCAAAAAAGTGAATCCACCCATCATAAAAGTAATCCATGTGGCTCCAGGGGGTTAATAAAGGCCTTCTGAAGGGAAACAATGCGTTTAAGTAAGAGAAAAATCCATATTTAAAACTTTATCAACTAAAATAACTAGCTTTCGACAGACGGCTTAACGCATCTATATACGGCGAAAGAGTAATCCCTGACCTGACGCACAACGTATTGACAAACACAGAAGCGCAGAGGATAGAGCAAATCAAAACACTGGTCACGAATTAGAAGTCTTAAACTTTTTTTTTTTTAAAGAGAAATGTTGGAGCTTGAGTTTGTTGCCCAGTCCTATTAGTTTGAACCGCGAGAGGCGTAAAGCTTACGCTACTCCTACATCCAACGTCATAAATCGCGTCAGGGTTTACTCTTTTGGCATAAATCGGCTTGTGTATAGACTGTCTGCCGGAAGCTAATTATTTTAGTGTATAAAGTTTTAAATATGGATTTTTTTTCTTACAAAAACCCACCGCTTTGCTTCAGAAGGCCTTTATTAACCCCCTGGATTACTTTTATGATGGATGGATGCGCTTTTTTGGACTTCAAAATCAGGACCGCCATTCACTCCCATTATAAAGATTGGAAGAGCCAGGATATTTTTTAATATAACTCCGAATGTGTTCGTCTTAAAAGAAGAATTTCATATACACCTAGTATGGCTTGAGGGTGAGTAAATCATGTGATCATTTTCATTTTTGAGTGAACTATCCCTTTAAACTCCAACAATATTTTGAAAAACGGGGTTGTAACCTCACAAACAGCACTTCAGCTCAGTTTGAATGAAGTGCCCTTAGAATAGTTCGTTTCAGAGGTGCAAAATTCATCTGTTACCACCCTGAGTGTAAATCAAAATGTGATTGGTTGTATCGAGAATGTGCTGCGATTAGTCAGCGCAATGTTGCTCTTATCTGATTGGCTTGAGTAGACGGTGGGTGGAGTCCACCTATTTGCGGATATGTCTGCGCATCTTTCAAAATCCACAAATGCGTGCAGTCATCCACAAATGTAAAGAAAGTAATTAACAAATGAAATTGTGTGACATTAAATCATATTTGTGATTTTTTTTAATTTTTTTTTTTTATTATTATTTAATTTTTTTGTGAATTTAATTCATTTTTGTGAAACTCTAAACATATTTGAGGATCGCATTCTATTTATTTGACGGAACAGGGTTAGATTTCACAGAGGACCATTGAGTTTTCCGAAAACCATTCAACGTAATTTGCTAACTTTTACAGAGGTTATGTGAGAAAACACTGATTTAGCCGATTCGTACAGATTAGTGAAACCTAACCAGGAGGTTACTGGTCCTAGGGCTTTAGTATGCTGGCCACAATTTACCTAAATTGAAGTTCAAAAATTACACTTTTGAGAACACACAAGAGGATCCGTTACATTTGGATATTCTGCACACTCCTTCCTAGGGGCACTTCACCTCTGTTCATGTGTCCCTTAAGTTTCAGGGTTATATTGGCACACAGACATAATCTGTAGTCACATAATGTAGAATAAAGCCAAAAACAATTACATGCATGGATGACTCATAATGCGTTTATAATTCAAAATAATTTCATTACTCCCCTCCTTTTTTACATGATTTCACACTTCATTGTGCGGTATTAAATGATAACAATGGCACACATTAAATCCAATGTCTTTCTTCTCTCAATGTAACTACTATCATTATTAATATTAGCCAATTACTACAGTGCCTCTGTTTTCTAATTCATAACAGCAGAGCTATTAATGGCCACGCCAGCTGTTCTGTTATTTCACTGAAATCTGAAACTAAAGTAATCCATTTTTCTCATGATGTCTTTTGTCATCTGTCTGCTAATTAGGAAGACCATTATTCATGCAAAACCATGTGCACTTTCACGAAAGCCATTCCAAAGTATTTCCGTCTAAAGACATATGGCTTTTATTTTCTCTCCCCTCTATTCTTCATATAGAGGTTCTCCTGTGGAACCTTTCAGGAGTTATTGCCCCTTGAAATACAATAAACCTAAATACCCCTGCTAACTTTAGTACCTGTCTGTGGAACCTCCAGACAATGACAGATGAAAGCCTCCCTATCAGAACAACTGAAGGAGCTTCCTGAAGTGCGCTTTCCACCCTGCACTGATAGGCATTTTCATTAAGTCTCTGTTCATACATCTTTTGTCACTGGAAGACAATGATGAAGAACCAAACTGATACAATATTCTCCTTTCTATTTCTGTGCCTGCCACTGAAACAACATATTGCACTCATTAAGCCACCGACTAAATAATACCTTGTGTAATGTCTCAAAATAATTCAAGATTAATGAATATAATATTAGTATTACTTTCATCACATCTGACACATTTGAGTATTGAAATAATTACTGTTTTGATGCATTGAGATTCATTAAATGTTCTGGCTTATCTTGTGTTGAAGAGGCTTCAGTTTAATCATTGTTCCTGTGTGCACGGCCAGCAGTCCGGACCAAGGACGCCGACAAGGTTAATAACAAACTTGATGTGCTATTAGTGTCGTGTTTTCTGACACAGCCTAATAGAAAATGAGTAGCTTAATTTACCTGAAATCATGTTGGTAATTAGGCTCTTCATGACTATGAATATCTGTAATGCAATATGTTCCTATGTTCGATTGTGCGGGTCTCTGTTGCAATTAATGAGTTTTGTAGAAGTGCATCACTCAGAACTAAGCAATTAGGCTACAACATATACTCAGCCAGCTTTGTATTATTGCTATCGTTAATTTTTCTTTACATTTGGAGATTTTTTTCTTTTTTTCTTTTTTTTTTTTCCTTAATTTACTTAAAGTAGCCTTTCTTCAAAAAACATTGACAAAATGCAAAAAATATTATTTTAAAAAACAAATTAATGTTCTCACAGTTTATGTTGTCAAGTCACCTTTATTTATATAGTGCTTTAAACAATACAAATTGCTGTAAAGCAACTTTACAGTAAACAGGAAAATAACCATCAATTATGTGGACTTCAAATATAAGATAAATTCAAAGCAGCTCTACAGAAGACAATAGTGTCATTATTCAGTTCAGTGTTGATTCAGTTCAATTCAATAGCTGTGTAAATTTCAACAATGATGAAATTAGTTCAATTCAACTATTGTATAAGCAGCTCTACAGAAGACAATAGTGTCATCATTATTCAGCTCAATTCAGTTTAATGTTGGTTCAGTTCAGTTCAATAAGTGTCAATGTTGCGAAATTCATCAATCAGCTATAAAGCAACTCTGCTGAAAACAGTGATGTTATATCCTGTTTTGTAATAATAATAATAATAATAATAATAAACAAATAAATCAGTGTATCATTAAATATGGCATTAAATATGTTATATGCAAGTATAGTTTAGTTTAGTTTAACTTTATTTTCTGTTCAGTTTTCCTGGACAGAAATTGATCTTTGACACTGGCAATACTATACATCCACACTATCACATAATAAAACACATTTGTCCTCATAAAACTGCAGGCGGTCGATCCTTTTCCTAATTTACAACTATACTTTGGAACAGTCTTTCTAGCATTGTTCGGGAAGCAGACACACTCTGTCAGTTTAAATCTAGATTAAAAACGCATCTCTTTACTATGGCATACACATAAAATATTTTTAATTTATATTATTCAAATCAATTAAATGATTGTTAGGCTGCATTAACTAGGTCAGCCGGAACCGGGAACACTTCCCATAACACCTGATGTACTCGTTACATCATAAGAAGAATGGTATCTACGCTAATATTAGTCTTTCTGTTTATCCCGAGGTTTACTGCCGGATCCGGGCCGTATCCAGATCAGATGGTGGACCTGCACCCAGACAGGACCAATGCATCCCTGAAGTGTCTGCAGAGACCATGCCAATTAGTCTCCCCTCTGAAATTGCCTCATTGACATGGCATCCTCAATGGATCAGTCTCCGGCGTGATGACTCCGAACTTTCGAATATTCCTATTTAATAATTGTTTAATCGACACGTCATCAATAAACCCTTCTCCGGCGTGATGCCTCCGATCTTTCGAATATTCCGATCTAATATGACTTCTGACTTGTAAGGCTGCCAAAATAATAATCATACACTGTTTGTTAATTGGCCAGAGGAGAACTGGCACCCTGACTGAGCCTGGTTTCTCCCAAGGTTTATTTTTCTCCATTATGCCACCTGATGGAGTTTTGGTTTCTTGCCACTGTCGCCTTTGGCTTGGCTTGCTCAGTTGGGGACACTACATTTTCAAATAAATATCCAAATAAA
The DNA here is from genome assembly GCA_039654625.1 of Rhinogobio ventralis. NCBI lineage: Eukaryota > Metazoa > Chordata > Actinopteri > Cypriniformes > Gobionidae > Rhinogobio > Rhinogobio ventralis. Next base: position 16,138,824 of record CM077198.1, read on the forward strand.
TTGATTTACTAAACTAAATTAACTATATCAACTAAATTACTGATCTGCCCATATTGTTGTTTTATGACAATTGAAATGAGCTGGATGACATCGCTGTTTTCTCCAGAGCGGCTATACAGCCGAATCAAATTCTGTTCATTATTTTCCTGTTTAACACTGTGAAGCTGCTATGAAACAATCGGCATTGTAAAAAGCGCTATATAAATAAAGTTGACTTGACTTGACTTAAAAAACATAAACACATAGGCTAAGTAAATACCATACCATTACAATATATATGTATACGCATATAACACATGCATTCTCTTATATGCGTACCCATATACCCATATAAATATACCTCAATACCTTAATTAAGAATTTGGTTTAACACAGTCACCACCAAAAGAACAAATGATCTTTTGTATATATTCTTTTTGGCCTGCAGTATGCGCAGCCTGCGGCCCGAAGGGAGGGCCTCAAAGCAAAAATGGAGCGGATGGGTTTGGTCAGAATATACTGCAAATACTTTTTTTCCATAAAATGTGAGAACAGCTCACATGTACTCTGTTTCTGGCCAGTAATCTTATTTGCTTCATTAATTACCTGTGTCAATTTTTTTTTCTGCCTTATTGTTAAATTGTTATTGTTAAATAATGTTATATGTTAAAATACTTTCAATAATTGATCTCTAAACAATGGTGAAAATCCTCCTATCAATATTAAAATGTCTTAGTTTCCTAAGTAGACCTAAACGCTGCCTCCCTTTTTTTAAGCTGTGTTTGTAGCGCGCACTTTTCAATTAAAATATTGTTTCTATATAGAATGGCTTTATGGTATTTAGTCTATAAACACATTTAATATAAATACAAATGCACAAAACTGCAAGTTTATGACAAAAATAGTCTGTAATTTTGGCCTTTAGGCTATTACTCATTTAATACAACATGTCTACATTAAAAAATAAATAAAATGGTAACACTTTACAATAAGGTTCTATTAGTTAACATGAACTAACCATGAACAACACCTCTGTTCAGCATTAGTTAATATTTGTTAACGTTAGTTAATAAAAATATAGCTGTTCATGGTTTGTTCATGTTAGTTCACAGTGCATTAATGTTAACAAGATTTTAATAATGCATTAGTAAATGTTGAAATTAACATTAACAAAGATAATTAAATGCTTTATAAGTGCAGTTCATTATTAGTTCATGTTAACTAATGTAGTTAACTAATGAACTGTCCACTATGGTTTCGGACACCACTACAAATGGCTGTCCCCTCAAATAGTGCCCTATTTAAGGGTATAGGGGGCGATTTCGGATGTCTGCTAGGATAGGCCTACTCATCAAGACGGGCATGTTGACATACGTTTTGTGTAAGTTTGTCGTTCAAGCTAAAGACTTGAAAGAGAGCTCATTATTTGCGCACAGCTGCGCGAGTTCTCATTTGCGTCTTCTGGCTTTTAAATGTTTAAATTAGCAAGGCTTAAATTAGTTTAGTTTAAACACAGATAGCAACATGTGCTGTTCAGGTCTCACCTGCGCTCGCACACTACACCCGGGTGATTACGGTGAAAATTAGCTACTGGTCATATTCGAACATATGGCGCACTCGCATGCATTGACACAACAAAGTTTACAAAGACAGAGTGACCGTTACATTAGCAGAACTGTCTGTTTTACACATTATTTTCAACAAACCTTATGCGTTATAAGATTTGAGAGATGAACCGCGGTGCAAGTGCGTGCCGAACCGTGGGTGGAGAATGGTACAGTTCGATTTCTTACCGAGAACCATTACACCGCTAATAGATAGATAGATATATAGATACTGTTACGAACTGCTCCGAGACACGAAGGTTGAGGATCCAAATGCAGTATTTATTAGAAGGGTAATCCACAATCATAGTCAAAAGTACAGGCAAGGTCAAAACACAGGTTGGCAGTTCAAACAGGCAAACAAGGCAGGAGACAGAGGCAAAAGGGTAATCCAGGACACAGGCAAGAAAACCAAGAGACATGAAACTGGTGAGAACGCTCAGAAGTGCAGTGTAACAACAAAACAAGACTTAGCAAAGAATGGCAGGGTGAACAGGCTAGTAATGAGGTAAATGAGACACAGGTGTAAACAGTGAGTGCTGATGAGTCCGGGCAAAGGATTATGGGTGATGTAGTCTATGATGGAATGATGTGTCCGGGTTGGAGTGCCCTCTGGTGGTGATCAGGGGCACTCACACTGGTGAATCGTTACAGATATATAGATAGATAGCTAGATCTATCTATTTATTTATTTGGTTATTTGTTGTTTGGTCCTCCATAAGTTTCTGCCTCAGATTAAAAATAAATAAATAAATAAATAAAAAAGTTAATTGCAACATTATGTCTCACAATTGTGATTGGATTTCTCATTATTGTGACTGTATATCTCACAATGTGACTATTTCTGTTTTTTTATCTTAGAATTACGTTTTTATTTTTTAGTCTGAGGAAGAAACAAGTTTCATATACCTGGTTATGTGGTCAAAATGTTTTCCACCAAACATTTAATTCTTACTATGGGCACAAGAAGCCTTGTAATTTGTGTAATCAAATGTAACTTTTGAAAAATATGCCGTTTCATTTTGAATGTCAGCACTAAGAATTCAAAAGGAAATTCAAAAGTTTTTCACTTTGCAACATGGGAACATTCATAATGTCAGAAAAGCATTCAAGGCCCATGAATGAGACTTTTGAGTGCAAATGAAAATACTTTCAAGCCAATACTTTTCAGCCATTAGCTTTCAAACTTCTGTTTGTGTATGATTTATTGCCCTGCGACATAGATGCTTGAGTCATATTCTGCTTTGACAATGAACCAGTTTACAAATACAAACACTTGGAGAAGTCATCAGTCATGGAGAGACGTTACTTTCATAAAAACTATTTATATGGTTTTCAGGGTTGCAGAATGCATAAAATTATGGTATTTGTAATATAGAGTCATTATTGTTGTAATATAAATATAGTATATCACTTATCAGGTAAACAAGGTTAGATAAAGATGTTAATGGCATCAAGGCCTATCCATAACCACAGCATATAGATGCACAGAATGTCAAACACAAGATATGCTATCACCAATGCCAGATGAATGCTATCTGTTACTGTACACGTTTAACATGCAGCCTGCATTGTGCTGGTGGAGCAACATCCTCAGAAATCTAAGTGTGATGGATGCGTTTGTGCTCTTTATGCTAGTTTTACCTTTAAAAGTCTTAAAGTATATTTCAGGGCATGCACAGGCATGGCCGATTCTAGACATTTAAAGGCCCTATAGGCAGAATTTATGTTGGAGGCCCCCTATGCAATACCCCCCTAATAAGAGCACTTGAAACAATTATGATTTCTATTAATATTCAATTAACATTTGTTATAAAATGTTGTATATTTTTACCTATATGTCCATATCAAACTTTAAGCTATATCCTATTTGTTTGTTGAGGATACTATCATGCCCTTTATTTATTTATTTATTTTGCAGTAATTTGTTCAGTAATTTATTTACAGTTCCTGTACAGTGCTTTTGTAATATTTTCCGAGCTAGGTATGGACAGAACCAATATAGACTATATTGTCATACTGATATTATCATACTGTTGTAGAGATTGGAAGAAACGATAAGACTCACTTGGCGGATTTATGTTTTTTTATTAACATGAGCACCTGTGCGGCCAATGCTCCTGAAAAAGACTTCTGTTCTAATATTTATCAAACTGATGCTGGTAAAGCTCCATACACATACAATATAGAATCAGCATATTTAAGCCACTACATCAACATCTCTCATAATGAGGTTGGGGGAACGGATTCCGACAGCTGGATTGCTTGTCATCGGATTCTGTTCCCCCCATGTTTCATACACATGGAGGTTCTATTATCAAACTGATGCTGGTGAAGCTCCATACGCATACAGGATAGAATCAGCATATTTTAAGATACTACATCAACATCTCTCATCATGGAGGTGGGGGAACAGATTCCTACAGCTGGATTGTTCATCATCGGATTCTGTTCCCCATATGGTTCTTAAACAAGGAATTAAAACTCTAATATTTATCAAAGTGGTGCTGGTAATGCTTCATCCACATACAGGATAGAATCAGCATCTTTTAAGCCCTGTGTCTTCACTTACTGAACACACTGCACACACACTGGAACACTGCAATTCTGAGCGCTCTCGCTACGGTTTCCTGTTTCATGTTTTTTGATCTTCTGCCTGGATTTCCCTGTTTGCCTGTGTTTTCTGCCCTGTTGTTTATTTTGATTATCTGCCCTGTGTTTTGACCATTTGCCTGTTTTTGGATTACGATTCTGGATTACTCTGTAAAGCTGCATTTGGATCTTCAACCCAAGTTTCAGAGCAATACGTGACACCCTGGTTTTAAGTCTAAACTTGACATAAACTGTAAATCTGTCCCTCAAATCGGATTGGTTGACTGTAATGTTGTTCCTAGATCAACAAAGATGCACTTGGTGAAATCAGGTTCTGCAAAATGCAATGCATCACTTTATGTTTGTGTTGATGTAACAACCCATTAGATGGGCGCAGCCCTGACTCTGGAGATAAGTTTTATCAGGGGACCTAATCACTGGGAAGTGTTTAATTAATTGAGGATTCTCAGCTGGCTGAGCATCCAGTCTGCTTTTATCTCCTGTTTGTGAAAGGCTCATAACTCAAACTCCTCTCTGTGCTTCATTCACCTCTCTGCAGGAGGTTGTGCTTGTATTTTAAAGCTGTTTAACCTGAATGTTTATATAACCAGTAACGGAAATGCTTGTGATGCACACAGATTGCTCATAGTTTTGGGTTTGCATTTTCATAGACACTGAAAAACAGGATGCTAATGATTTTAATCCATGGGCTATTGCCAAAAATATGAATTAGGGGTTTATCCAGTATGTACTAAACACAATAAAGTATGCTGTATGGTACAGGGTTCCTAGTTATGTATTTAAAATACAAAATTTGTATTTCATTACAGTTACATTTTAAATGGGTGGTATATCTGAAAATTATTTTAGATTACCAAAGTGATTACTTTGAAGTTGAATGTAATTTATTTAATTTAAACATTAATGTAAACTGTAACGGGCATTTGATGTAAACAGTGATTGATGATTCTCAGGCTCTGACAGTCTGCAAAAGCATCCATTCTGCTAATAAATTTCATAATCCTTGCAGAATATGCTAAATTTAAATAATTTTAATGAAATAAGAGGGATCTGGGATCATAAATATTGCATGTTACTTTTATTTAGTACTGTCCTGAATAAGTTATTTCACATAATAGATGTTTACATATAATCCACAAGACAAAATGACTGAATTTATATAAACTTCCTCATTCAAATATGTACAAACTTTTTCAAACTTGAATCTGAAACTGTCTGTCGTTACCTGGATGATCCACGACTGTTTTCATGTTAAGTCATTTGTTTAGGTAATTGCGACTTTTTATCTCACAATTCAGACTTTTTTTCTAAGAATTGTGAGATATAAACGTGCAATTGCGAGTTATAATATCCAAATATGAGGGGGGGGGGACATTTTTTCTCAGAATTGCAACCTCAATTGCAAAAAATAAAAAAGGTAATTGCGACTTTTTATCTCAAAATTCTGACTTTATAACTCGCAATTGTGAGTTTAAATCTCACAATTCGGACTTTTTTTCTCATAAAAAGATGCAATTACCTTTTTTATTTTTATGTGTAGTGGCGGAAACAAGCTTCCATGAAACACAATGCATTAAGAGCAGGGGGTGAACACTTTTGAACAGGATGATGTGTAAATGTTTCTTATTTAGTTTACAGATCATATTTTTTAATTTAGTACTGACCTTCAGAAGCTAATAACTACACTCACCTAAAATAATTATTAGGAACACCATACTAATACTGTGTTTGACCCCCTTTCGCCTTCAAAACTGCCTTAATTCTACGTGGCATTGATTCAACAAGGTGCTGAAAGCATTCTTTAGAAATGTTGGCCCATATTGATAGGATAGCATCTTGCAGTTGATGGAGATTTGTGGGATGCACATCCAGGGCACGAAGCTCCCGTTCCACCACATCCCAAAGATGCTCTATTGGGTTGAGATCTGGTGACTGTGGGGGCCATTTTAGTACAGTGAACTCATTGTCATGTTCAAGAAACCAATTTGAAATGATTCGAGCTTTGTGACATGGTGCATTATCCTGCTGGAAGTAGCCATCAGAGGATGGGTACATGGTGGTCATAAAGGGATGGACATGGTCAGAAACAATGCTCAGGTAGGCCGTGGCATTTAAACTATGCCCAATTGGCACCAAGGGGCCTAAAGTGTGCCAAGAAAACATCCCCCACACCATTATACCACCACCAGCAGCCTGCACAGTGGTAACAAGGAATGATGGATCCATGTTCTCATTCTGTTTACGCCAAATTCTGACTCTACCATCTGAATGTCTCAACAGAAATCGAGACTCATCAGACCAGGCAACATTTTTCCAGTCTTCAACTGTCCAATTTTGGTGAGCTCGTGCAAATTGTAGCCTCTTTTTCCTATTTGTAGTGGAGATGAGTGGTACCCGGTGGGGTCTTCTGCTGTTGTAGCCCATCCGCCTCAAGGTTGTGCGTGTTGTGGCTTCACAAATGCTTTGCTGCATACCTCGGTTGTAACGAGTGGTTATTTCAGTCGTTCTTCTATCTATCTTCTAAGTTGCTCTTTTATCAGCTTGAATCAGTCGGCCCATTCTCCTCTGACCTCTAGCATCAACAAGGCATTTTCGCCCACAGGACTGCCGCATACTGGATGTTTTTCCCTTTTCACACCATTCTTTGTAAACTCTAGAAATGGTTGTGCGTGAAAATCCCAGTAACTGAGCAGATTGTGAAATACTCAGACCGGCCCGTCTGGCACCAACAACCATGCCACGCTCAAAATTGCTTAAATCACCTTTCTTTCCCATTCTGACATTTAGTTTGGAGTTCAGGAGATTGTCTTGACCAGGACCACACCCCTAAATGCATTGAAGCAACTGCCATGTGATTGGTTGATTAGATAATTGCATTAATGAGAAATTGAACAGGTGTTCCTAATAATCCTTTAGGTGAGTGTATATGTTTCTCAGAAGACAAAATAAGTAGGCCTACAATTTACCCTGTTCATCCAATTCCAAAAGTTTACACACCCCAGATCTTAATGAGCATCAATGTTTTTTTTTTCTAAGATTGTCTGAATTTTTTCCTTCAAGAAGTATTGTGGAAAACTGCTGTTGTTTAAAATTGTATTTTGAGAAAATACTTTTTCATGGGTTGAGAAATGCACTGGAAGCAATGTTGTATGTTGAAGACCTCATCAGTGCAAATCAATTAAAAATGTATGGAAAAAGTTTACATGTGTGGTAATGGTGCAGTCAGTGGGTAAAGACTTGAGATGGCAATCCAAAAGTCCTAGGTTCAAGGAAGTTGTAATCGAACTTGAATGTAAAGTCAAGTCAAGTCACCTTTATTTATATAAAACTTTATATAATATAGATTGTTTCAAAGGAGCTTTACAGTGATAATAGGAAAATTGTGCATCTTGGCTGATCAGCTGTTAATTGAAGTTAATTACATTCTCACCATCTTAAAATACCTGCTTTATAAATAATGCATGGTTTTCAGAATGATATGCTTCTTATTCTTTCTTTTTCATTATAGTTTATGGTTTTGCTTAAGGAAGCTTATCTTTAACAATTTCACCAGCAAGTCCTCATAATAAATCCTCAAAGAGTTTGTAAGTTGCTAAATGTAGTAGGCTAAATAATTTTGTCCCCTTAAAAATATGTTCATGGTGATTTTTTTGTGTGACCAACAATATTTTTTGTCACCATAAGCAGAATTATACTGCCTCCTGCTGGATATAGTGAATCATTATAAGTGACTTATCTTATTATTTTATTTTAGCGCCCTGCTCCGGTTGTATTCTATTTAGGTTAATTACTTTTAATGACGTTAATAATGATCATTATGATATTTCTTATCCCATGCCTCCCCCAAAATTATGACTGCATAACAAAAAACAAGTGAGTATTTCCTGTTATGTACTAGAAGTAGAATACATTTTCTTAATACATTGGATAATATGCCTATATGTAGGCTAGTAAAGTGTCATGTGTGTTCATTTTTATCTTTCTCTTTTTCTAAAAAAGTCTTAGCTTTATTTCCATCCTTAGAATCCTGCTTGTTTTTATACTGTATTATACCAAATTCCCCTAAATTGCAACACAGATATAGGCCTTTTTTAAATGTTACAGCAAAGGTACTGCATAGCAAAAATAACTTAAAAATAAGCTATTTTCAAGCAATGGCACGTTTTGTTTTCCTTTCAAAATCTGTGCTGAGTAAAATAAAAGTAGTGATAAAGGTCTTTAAACATTATGAACAAATGTATGTTTGGATTATGGAAGCCAATTTCCATATGTGGCATAAGAAATAAATCCTGGTTAGTCGTAACAAAAATCGAGATTATGACAACTCGTGATTCCTCTTTAATGTAGGCCTATGTATAGCGGTGGCGTGTTAACAAGTGTCGCGACAGCTCACACGTGATTCCCTCGCTGCCGCTGGCCAAGCTTGATTCACAAGTGAACTTGAACTTCCTTGTTTATCACGTGCCGAGTGAAGCTCAAGTCGCAGAATGGGGGCGGCGAGGGGGCTGTTCGTGCTTCGTGCGGTTGAACTCATAAACACAACCAAACGAAACCATTTAGCCTAAATAACAATTAATCTGTATCATATATTTAAAAGAAAATATAACGTCTGTTACCCTTACTTTTAAAATAAGAGATACGTGTACTGTATCTGTGCCCCACTTACATTATGGTATATTCCGCCGTGCAGCTTATTTCCCGCACCTCCTTCCGCAGTGAAATGAATGACTGCACCTTTGGAAAACTTCGCTGAAAGACCATGAAGCCAACATCAGTGCATGATATTTTGATTATATCTTTATTTATTTTCTCACAGCTTGTTCGTGGGGTAAGATTAAATGCGGTTGCTGCATTGTGATACTTCTTTATAAAGTTTATTACGCTGTTTTGAGAGCTGTTTCACTTCTGCTGGTGTCATGCTTCTCTCATTACTACCTTTATTTGCAGCTGGAGGATTGCAGAAGTGGAATGTATCCACCTAAAGGACCAACGTACTGCTGTTACTCTCGTCATAAGTCTAATTATTTGTGCTGCTACATTTCATATACTTTGTGGTCTGGACTATATGCTGATATGACAACATGTTCATCTTCTTCTGTGATTTATCTAGGTTTAAAGGTAATGTGACCTGGTACACTGTAAATCTCGATTTACCCCCTAGTGAGAGATGGACGCAAGTGATCAAAGATAAAAACACAGAGGTAGCTTTCTCCTTTTTAATGCATGAAAAAGTGTCAGTGTTTTCGTCTCATGTCTGGAGGATGCAATAACCTGTCATTTGTTGTTGTTGTTGTTTGTTAAACAAGAGGACTGTGATTGTTTTAACATAAATCATGTTGATTTTCAGTTGATCACAATGGTACAGACAATAAAAGACATGGCCAAGGGCTTTTTCCACGGAAAACTTATTGATTTAGTGGACGAGGAGCTGGTAAGCGATTAAACGTATGACATTTTTAAAAACACTCTTTGGATACTTTGATGGTATATATATTTTGTTATTTTTCTATGATTTATTTCCTCACTGTTTCATAGCCATTGATTTTGGACACACTTCCACACCCTTTCAATGAAGAAATGAAGGGAATAGCAGCAGTTTCTGGCATCCCTCTGGGTGAAATTTTTCTCTTTTGATTATCTTTATTTTTGTTATTCTTTACATTTTTTTTTGTTATATAATAATATAGGGGGCAGGGGGGTGTCACAAAATAATACACAATATAAAATCAAAGAACACACAAACAACAATGTTGTCTACATTAGCTAATTTAGCTAATACAAGGGCCCACACTTTAATCTATTTTATATATATATATAATTTTTTTTTTTTTATACCCCTCTAGGTGAGATTACGCTGTTCAATATCTTTTATGAGGTTTTCACTGTATGCACGTCACTTGTAGCAGAAGACTTTAATGGTAAGAAGATATAAATCAGTTAGCCTAATGTTTTTGGTCAAATTAAATGACACATTTTAGGTGTTTTATTGTGTATTTTCTTCTTTTTTTCAGGAAATATTTATCATGCCCGGAATTTGGACTTTGGACTATTTATGGGGTAGGATGTGTTTATTTGCCAGATGTCTGGGAACACATTGAATTGTCTGCTGCATGCATACGCTCTTCATATAAAGTCATACGAATTTTGTGTTTTTCATGAAGGTGGGATCGACAGAATAAAACATGGACTTTAACAGAGAAGCTTAAGCCTCTTGTGGTGAATGTCAATTTCGAAAGGAATAACAAAACCGTGTTTAAATCAACAAATTTAGCTGGATATGTTGGCATGCTCACTGGAGTTAGACCTGTAAGTGAATAAACATAAAACAATATGAATGACCAAACTGTCTTTGTTTAAATGTAAAGCAAGTAATTGTTTTTCTTGTTTAGGGTGAACTGACCCTAACAATGAATGAGCGTTTCAACGTTGATGGGGGTTACATAGGTAAGATTTTATAAAAATGATCTTGACAAATGAAATCTTTAAGTGTCAGGTGTATAAAAAGTTCTGCTTGAATGTTATACGTTTGTAAACCACTAACAATACACAACAGTATGCATTTCTTCTCAAGATTAGCTACAAATCATGGGTGCAGCTAGATGCTGTTGATGGTTGAATGGTTAGATAACATGGTCAGCTCTCACAGGGATTCTGGAATGGATTCTTGGCAAGAGAGATGGAATGTGGATGGGTTTTCTTACTCGCAAAGTCCTGGAAAATGCTACAAGGTAAATTCAACAACACTAGCATAACATGAAAGCACAACTTCCTTGATTTCGTGTCATGATCAAGAGTCACATAGTTCTCAGTCACACACTGTATTGTAATAGCAAAATAGCTTTGTCAGATCAAGAAAAATCTACACAGTAGTGACCAGCCTATGAAAATTTACATCTTCACCCTTTATTCAAATGTTATTAAAAAAAATGTGTTCTAGACTTTGTGATCATATTATGCATTTATTAATTCATTCATTCATTCATTTCCGCATGGTAAAATAAAACCTGTATCTGTAGTTTGCCTTTTTGCCAAATAATATTGTCAGATGTCAATATTATCAAATACCTTAAAGTGTCATGAAACCCCCGTGTTTTAGCCTGGTCGTTCACACAAAAAAATCTCTAGAAATGGTTGTGTAAAGCTGTGGAAAATTGTGGCTATTGATGCACAGGTGCCGGAGAGTAACGTTTGTTTTTTTTTAAAAAAACAAAAAAACAATTTATGTCATCGTACAGCTGTGGCAAATGACTGTAATGGTTTGTAAACAAGCTGAATTCAAAATCGCCTCTTTTTTTACAGCGTAGGCTGAACGCATTTTAACACAAAAAAACAAGCTGATCAGACGTACGGCTGTATCAGTGTCTTTAATTGCACCTATTTCATTTGAAGAAGACGTGATTAAATATGTGCGCATACACGGTGTTGGTCCATGTTTAGAGTACTGGAGTATATGAAATATATTATGTCCATAAAAAATTTAAACACGTTTACTCCGGTCTGTATCTGATCTAAATGATTTACGTGGTGAGGGTTGTTAAACTCATTGCTCATGTTGTTTGAATTCTCCATTGTAATGCGATCTCATGTGTAATACAGCACAGTGATTGGGTTAAAAGAGTTCATACTCATGAATAAATGCAGAGGACCAGCTGACATAGAATCGTGCCGGCAGCCAGTCACACGTTCCGAAGGCACGCTTTTAGTTCACATTCCGTGATGTTGCTTCGACGAAATTGCTCAGAAAAGCGCAAAAATAACAAATTTCCACGTATTAGTGAAATGTATGAGTGCTTTTAGTGTTTTCAGTGATGTGCAGCCTGTATCTGTTCATCTGCATTTGTTTTTTTTTTTTTGTTTTTTTAATTTTGCTTGCAGTTATGAGGATGCCAAAGCCCAGCTCTCTCTGACGAAACTGCTTGCACCAGCTTACTTCATCTTGGGTGGTAACCGAACGGGTCAGGGTTGTGTGATAACCAGGACTAGAATAAACACATTAGACATCTGGGAGTGAGTAAATCATATCTCACAGAAGAATCACATTTCTGTCTGCAATGTTTAAAACTGCCCTCTGAATTTGTTGTTACTGTTGGTGATGTTTAAGACTTGATTTGAAGCTTGGGAGATGGTACGTCCTGGAAACGAACTATGATCACTGGGAAAAGCCTATGATCTTAGATGACCGCAGAACACCAGCAATGAAATGCATGAATCAAACCACACAAGCGGTATGTGGCATTTTGTGTTAGAAATAAAAGGGCTTTGTAGAAGCAATTTAAAGCACTTTTTACATTTTACAAGCACTTTTATAAGAACTTTTAAAATGATAACTGAACTTTCATGAAGACATTTTATAATGGACAACAAAAATTTTAATTTCCATAGAACATTTCTCTGTCATCAATATATGATGTTCTGTCAACAAAACCAGTTCTTAATAAGGTAAGTCTGCCTTTCAAATGCATTCAAAAGCCTCTAACTATATATGTCATGCTTATTTTATTTTATGAGTAAGAGAGTGTGTTTGATGACATTTCTGCATCAAATGGTCAAATGTTGTATAAATTGATAATGAAGCTTTTTTCTGTCCTGTCTTTACAGTTGACAACCTACACCTCATTGATGGAAGTATCAACTGGAACTCTGGAGTCTTATATCAGAGACTGTCCAAATCCATGTACACCATGGTGATATGCCATCACCTCTGAATGAGCTGAGGCATATGGAATACTGTTCTTGATCTGTTATTACAGGGTCAATGTACATGTACAGGAAGGAGTGTGTAAAAAATTGTAATGGTCGCAATTCTACCTCTGATATTTCACATATCTGTTCTCATGGACACGTCTGTTATAACTGCTTTATTATAACTTTATATAGCTATGTGTATTTATTACTGCTTTATCACTGCAACACATTGTGAAAAGCATAAATGTTTCTGTTGCATAAGATGTGCACCACACATCTTAAATGGATATGTTTTTTGTGTTCTAAGATCTGCATGTGCATTGATAAGTTAAAGGGATAGTTCACCCAAAAATGAAGATTCTGTTATTAATTACTCACCCTCATGTCATTCCAAAACCGTAAGACCTTCGTTTATCTTCGGAACACAAATTAAGATATTTTTTTTATGAAATCTGAGAGCTCTCAGGCCCCTCCATATACAGCAATCTAATTAACACTTTCAAGGTCCAGAAAGGTAGTAAAGGCATTGTTAAAATAGTCCATGTGAATACAGTGGTTCAACCTTAATTTTATGAAGCGACAAGAATACTTTTTGTGCGCAAAAAAAAACCAAACAAAAATAAATGTATTCAACAATTTGTTCACGTCTGTGTCAGTCTTCTACGCTGGAATGACATGCGGGTGATTAATTAATGACAGACTTTTCATTTTTGGGTGAACTAACCCTTTAATTTTAATAAGTGTTGCCTTTTTCTATAAGGAAATATTTTTCTGAAATTCTTAGTGATGCTAAAGAGTATTATAAATTGTAGTTTCTCTTTCTGGGATTATGTTAAATATGTAAAATCCGGTATGAGAATAACAAGCATTATTTTCACAGGCAGGGTTTAATTATTATTTTTTTACATTTATTATAGAATTACCAGTTTTATATATTAAAGTTTTGCTTCAATAAAGGCTACACATCTTTTTAGCCTCATTGCTGGTCTATGTTGTATTTAAACTAAGGAATTTTTAGAATATGATGTGTGTAATTTTACACTTTTAACCGATGCAGTTCAGCTATATGTTAATTGTCTTTAAGTCTTAACCTCTGCAGCTAAATGATTTGTCTATAACAGTGGATTCCTTCATGTGAAATTATACATTCAGCGTTGTTCCTTTTATTCTTCATACTGTTCAGTTTATTCCTTATTAGTTACCTGTGACAATATGCATGATTTAAGTTTAGCAGCATAATGAAGGTGCCTGGGCAGAAAAAAAAAAAAGCAGATTTACTTTTACTTTTGTGTATGTTCATGTCTACCATCAGCACAAAAGATACATTACTTTTGGGTGAAACACTCTCTCTCTCTCTCTCTCTCTCTCTCTCTAGGATCAGTGTGCCTCACACATGTTTTTTCCATTTCGTCTTTATGGGTGTATCAAATCAGGTATCCGCACCTGTGGATCAGACATTCTTTAATCATGATTGTTCTATTTATTTTGTAAACCTCATGTTTTATATTCGATAAAAATAAATATAGGCTATACATAAATAGAAGTTATTCTGACTTTTTCATTTAAAATAACTTCTTAATTGGAATGTCATTAATTTGTTCACATTTTACTTGAACAAATTAAAGGTCAAACAGCTCATAATTTTAACTTTTACGAAACAGTTTTATGACATTGAATGTTTCTGGGAGCTGTTTGTAGTTATCTGCACATCTGTTTTGATCCACAGTGACTCAGCTCAAAGTGGTGCACTTCCAACCACAGGAAATTTTGTTAGGCATCAGAACAGACCTCAGGAGCATTTATACAAGCTGTTGAGTCTATAGTTGTTCTTTAGTGCATAAACTGAACTGAACACAAGATCACTTGGTGTACGACCTTCCATCTTTAAATGAGTTTATCTAAGATGTCAGTTTTGTTCATCATTTGGATGCTTTGTACTCTGGATTTGTCAGACTCTGTAAGTGCCTTACAATTTATTCTGCTACTTTACTGTGTGTTGAAATTACCTTTACTTACAGGTAAATTAAAGAGTTTTTATTTTATGGGGAATTTACAGCAGTCATTCTGTGTATAATGTGCATTTAGGCACCTGACGAATGTCAAGATGAGACAGAGCGTCTTCGAGTGGAGCTGAAAAATTTGGAAGTTCGCCATTCAAAGCAACAGCAACTCATTCAACGATTAATGAACCTCAACCAGATGAATAAACATTCCCTAAAAGAAGGCTCAATTTATGACATGGGAGACAAACAGTACAAGGGTCAAGGCTCTATATTATTTTATTAAGATATGGTATTCACTGTCCCTGTGTAAATATGTTGTATTTGTCTGATTATAATGGCACAAAGCAATACTAACAAAAATCAATCTGCCATATACAGACTGTGCACAGATCTTCAAAAATGGCAGCAGGCAGAGTGGATTTTACATGATTAAACCACTGCTTAGTCCAATCCAGATCAGAGTGTACTGCGATATGACAGAGGGGGGTGGATGGACAGTCTTCCAGAGACGCTCTGATGGCAATCAGTCATTTGACCGGTATGGAAAAGTTCATTGTTGTGAGAAGAGATGTGTGCTGTTTAATAAATGAAACATGAATAATTTTTTTTTTTTTAGTTATTGGAATGATTACAAAACAGGATTTGGTGACATGAAGTCCTCTAATGGAGAGTTCTGGTTAGGGAATGATAATCTACATTATTTGACATCTCAAGGTGAGTAAATCTATACATCTAAAATGCATGCAAATTGAAACAGATGTAATGCATCCTGATATGCCATAATTTATATGAATTATATTATATCATGGATATGTTGAATGCTTGATTCTGATTGGCTGATGAATGTTCTAATGTGTGAAATTATTTTCCAGTAAACGCACAGCTAAAGTAGTTCCAGCCAGGTCTTGACCGCATTACCCTTGACTCTATATTTATTTTTATTGAATATAAAACATGAGAATATTTGTTCCATGTCACTTCGCCAAATGATTTCAGTTATTGCAAAGGTCCTTACAGCCTACTACTGTCACGCGCTGACTTGACTTGATAATCCACAAAAGAAGCTTGACACAGAAAAACAATGAAAACAAATTCAATAAACACCAGAAACAAACGTTAACAAAAGAAAAATAACAGATGAAAACTGAGGGTTTAAATAGTCCAGGAGGGTGGTGGAGCAGAGGTGGAACAGGGGGAGGGATGGAGGGCTTGCGGAATTGAGCCTAGAGAACAAGTTGGCAATTTAGGAAACCAGGGAAGAGCTGATAGTTCAGGGAGCCAGGGCAGAGTTGGCAGTGACCAGGGAGGAGCTGGTGGAGCTGAAGGTGCAGGAGCAAAAGACCACCACAGCAGAGTAGACAGGACTGAAGCTCCCCACGGCAGAGCAGAAGACCACCACGGAAAAGTAGGTGGAGCTGAAGACCACAGTGGAGTTGGCTGTTATGAAGACCACGGTGGAGCATGGAACCAGGATGGCACTGTTGGTGCTGGACACCACAGCAAAACTGAAACAGAGCACAGAAAGATTATGAACGGCCTCATTGGCCGTAACAGGGAGTACAGAGGGTTCAAAATCGGCTTCTGTGGTCGTGAAAGGGTAGACAGAGAACACAAGTAAAACCTCGGGAGGAGCTGTAAAAGTGTGTGCAGCCCAAACACACAAGATGCCGTTAGCCATCACAGACAACACAGATGACAATGGTAATCCTGAGTAACTCTGAGACCACCGGACTTGGCAGCGCAGAGAACACCGGGCTCAGTACTCAAGCCACTCGCACTGATCTCAGTTTTGGATTCATCACACTAGCCGTCAGTCTCCATCTTCCCAGGATTGATCCAGTAATCATGGAGATCCATGGCAATCCAATCTCCACGAACGTGGGAGTCCGGTATGTATAGCCCCCACCCTCAAAAAATGTCCACAAATTTGAGGTGTGTTGGTAATGACATGCGGAGACTTTGGTGTGGCGGCCATGGTGTGATGAGACTCTGGTGTGGCGCCCATGACGTGCCGAGACTCTGCCATGGCGCACATGATGTGATGAGACTCTAGAGTTGCGGCCATGACGTGACGAGACTCTGCCGTGGCGGCCATGAAGTGACAAGACTCTGCCGTGGCGGCCATGACGTGACGAGACTCTGCCGTGGCGGCCATGACACGACGAGACTCTGGCATAGCGGCCATGATGTGGTGAGATTCTGACTTTGCGGCCATGACGTGACGAGACTCTGGCGTCGCGGCCATGACGTGACGAGACTCTGGAGTGGCACACATGGCGTGACGAGACTCTGCCGTGATGGGTACTGCGGGATTGCAGGATTCCTCATCCAATATTCCCACATTGAATGAAGAAAATAAATCTTACTCCCTAGCATCCCCAAAGAACGGATTCCTTTAAACCCACACAGAATAAAGTCCACGGTGTAACACAGTTTGCATAACTCCTGACAAAGACACAATAGGCAAACTGGTGGTCCATACCTTTTCTTTTGTATGGTCTTGTGTTCTGTCACACGTTGGCTTGACTTGATAATTCACAAAAGATGCTCAATGCAGAAGAATGATGAAAACACATTTAATAAACACCAGGAACCAAACAGAGATGCATACCAGCACGAAACACTAACACAAGACAAAGAACAGACGAAGACTGAGGGTTTAAATACACAAGGTGACAAGGGGCTAAATGAAGGACAGGTGTAGGTGATTAGATGACATGACAAACAAAGGTAACTATGGTAACTAAATCACAGGGCCTGAAATAAAGCAAATAAATATAACAAACAATAGGATAAAAAATATTTGTCTAATAATTCAACAGCCCGTCGTCAATATAATCTAATATTATATTATATTATATTATATTATATTATTTTATTTTTTTACTAAAACACCTTCTCTTAAGCAGACGATTACACCCTGAGAATCAATCTGGAAGACTTTGAGGGCAGCCACCGTTTTGCAGTGTACAGAAAGTTCAAAGTGGATAATGAACAGGTTTTTATTCTTTTTTATTAATCTCTTCATTTTGTGATTAATGATGTGTGGATGCCCATGATGAACCAACAGGTGGCTTGTGAAGTTTCATCAATGTTCTATTTTTATTAAAGGGATACTTCACCGCTGGAAAGATGAATGTGTATTTAAAAGAAAAGCTAGAAAATTTATTTTTGGCTCATGTGGATGAAAGACAACAACTCCCAGAATGCATTTGCTTCGCTGCCCTACGAGGGCACTCCCAAGCCACGCCTACTGGTTACATAACTTGCCCACCGTGGCACCGCCCCCCACCGTCGCTTTAATTTTTACAGTAATAAAATCATTTAGTTCAGTTAGAGAACAGACACTACAATTAAAAACTGAACGTGTCTGACTAATACAGCATGAGCCGAACGAGAGTCATAGCACAAACGCAGCAGGAGTCAGATCTCATTCATCATGAGAGCAAACAGCTGACAGACAAGATGATCGCGGAAGATTTGGTTTCAAAGCGAAATGCGCCTATTTAAGTGAATTTGTCATTTTACCGTTTTATTGTTGTGTTTTTCATTAAGAATAATAGGCCAATGAACCCACAATTCAAGCAACCCGCCCCCGAATTGGTGCTAATTCTAAACCAAAACTAAAATGAGCACGGCCGCCCGGCATTCATTCATGGCCGCATTGTCATTCATTCACGGCCGCACAGTCATTCATGGTGCGTGTCCAGTCTGGCGCGATTTTAGTTCAATTCTTTTAGTAGAATTCATTGAAAACACTCGCTTTGCTCCACACTTGATGAGGGTTTATGAATGCCCAAGCGGCTGTGCGCATTTTACATTCTGTGAGTGAGATCCCACCCCCTATGGGCAGGTTGAAAAAATGCGGAACTAGCTCCTACTACTGGCTGTAGTCTCTATCCTCTGGGCAAAAAAGCCTCTGATGACGCTGAATTTTTTTTGCGTCATCTGAGGTTTTTTTCCAGACAAAAAATACAGAAATCTCTCGTCTCAGGGGGACATGAGGAGGGAAGCACGGTCATTCGAATATACTACTGGGTTTCTACTGATACAAAGCTTAATGCTAATCGCTGAAGTAACCCTTTAAGAACAAAAAGAAGGGGTTACACAACATCAAAATTTATATACTTCATTAATCTGAATGGTATAATATCTGTGTGCTGTTTAATTGGTTAACATTTAAACTCATTAATCTAATTTTTCATCTCAGAACCAGTACCAGCTCCAGTTTGGTGTATACACAGGAAACGCAGGGGACGCTCTCTCTGGCAGTTATCATCCTGAGGTTCAGTGGTGGGCCAGCCACCAAGGAATGAAGTTTAGCACACAAGACAGGGATAATGACCGCTACGACCGCAGTTGTGCTCAGGAGGACAAGGGTGGCTGGTGGTTTAACAGGTTTGCACCTTAGTAAAACTGACAGAGCTTTTCACATTGCAAAGACAATTTCAACGCAGGTCATTTTAGTGGATGTATGAAGGCAGTTCTTCTCAAGTTCATACAGATGTCCTAGCAGAGTAACCACAGGTTTAGTTCCTCACATTAACTCAGGGTTGCCAACTCGCATTTGGCGTTAGACACACGCCTTTTAGGCACTGTCTCACAGTCTCACTCCGCCCAAGTAAATCTCACGCCAAATTGGCAACCCTGCTTTTGTGGTATTTAGTACCACAAATAGTGGTATTTGCAGCAATTTTTGGTAAAAATTACAGCATAGTGTGCATTGATTATTACGTCGATAACATTTACATTATCGCTTTATTCTGGAGAGTGATGGAGAGGCAACATGAATGTTAAAGTTTTTCTTGTATTTAACCCTCTAGCTATTCCTTACTTATTGGTCACATTCATACTCCTTGGTGGTCAAATGTGACCATACACCTTACCTGTTGTTCAATTAAATAAATGTTCTATATTTTAATAACTTAACTTGCATCCTAATATTTTTGCAATGATATTCGTACAAGCACACACAAGTGAATATTAATGAATGCAAGCAAATACTAAATTTATCCCAAGAAAAGTTTAAAATAGTGCTAAAAAGGCAAAGTGCATTCAACAAATTGTTTGCCGCTTATATGCACAGGAGGCTATATAAATATGAATTGATACTGAATCAAGATTGAAATCGATATTTGTGTCAATTCCAACTTGAACTTAAAAGTTCACTCCAACCTGAAATTTGGCAACCCTGCATTAACTATGAACATTTGACAACCAAATGGTGTCAAATAATCTTTGTATGTTTCACTTGTATTCCTCTAGATGTCACTCTGCCAATCTGAATGGATTCTACCACCGAGGACCCTACAGCGCAGTCACTGATGACGGAATAGTGTGGTACCCATGGCATGGCTGGTGGTACTCCCTAAAATCTGTGCAGATGAAGATCAGACCGGACATTTTTGAGCCTAATGATGTTTAATCCATGTATCTGATATCTGAACCATGAAGGCAATTAATTAGTGGGTGATGGCAAATAACATTGTAGTCCAGCTTAGTAGTTCAATTCTTATTTACATATGTAGTTCAAAAAGCTCTTCTGTATGTAGCGCAATAAAAATGTCAACATATCCTTGCTGCATCCTTGTGTGTTCTATCATAGTATCTTTAATTTAATTAATTTGAAGAAATAAATAAACATTTAAAAATAATTAATAATTAAAGAGGAAATGTTTCATTTAAAATAGCATTTAAAAATATTAATAAAATATATAAAAGTTTAACTACAAATTTTGAGATGTTTTCTTTGTCTTCATAAATTAAAGCAATATCTGTCAAGGTAAATGTAACTAATAATTAACACAGTAATGAATATATAATTTACAGTTTTACTGAAATCGCAAACACAATCAATACGCTGTGAAAAATTATTGTGCTTTTAACGGTAAAACACTGTAAAAATGCTATGGTGAAAAACAGTTAATTGGTTAACAGAAAGTTTCTGTACTATATACAGTGAATAACTGTACATTGACATTCCCAGAATTCCCTGCGTGACACTTCAGATTTGATGTATTTTTATTGAAATAACTGTTTCTTAGTTTTTTCTAATCAGTTATGTACATTAGGGATTTATGTTACTAATTTATGTATCTAATGTTGTTAAATTAATGTTTATTGCATTACCATGATGGTGTTTAGTGTTTGGGTGAATGACACTGTACACCTTCTATATTAATGTCCCCTTCAGCTTGTGATGAGCTTTGATTCATCATGTGACTTTCATCACCACTGGGTTTGGTGGTTGTCAGTATATTACGAAGGTACATAATGGATATTAGTATTTCAATAGGTTGGTAATTTAACATTATTTCAGTTAATGAAATAATTAGTTTTTACTGTAACTTAAATCTGTAAAACCTAAAATGTTGCTACCGTATTTTTTACGGTAATTTTTTTGCAAGGAAACCACAGCAGTTTTTGGCCATAAATTTAAATGATTTTTTTTTTTTTTTTTACACAGTGTATAGTATTTAGAAAACTGACAGAGAAGTGTTTTAAATAATTTATCTTATTAAATTTTTTTATAACATTTTATTAGTTATTTTATATGTGGATCGGATTTTAAGTTAAATATATTATAATAACAAAAAAGTAGAAGACTGAATGAAAACGCTTCCAATACTTTAACATATAAAATAGTAGATTTTTTTTAGCAAGATGTTTTAGATGTACTTAATTTGGATGACAGTAGCCTACACTGTAGCGGCTCGTGTCTTTCCTGCAGTGACGTCATTTAATGTGAGCGCGAGCTCACCTGAGCTCTCACCTTAGCTCTCACCTGTACTGTGCACTTGCTGCTGTTAATCAGAGTATAATCCCTTTAGCGACGTGGGAGGTAAGTACACTATGCTACCCAGAGAAGTTGAACCGTCAGTGTAAATATTTACTTTTCTACAAACACCCTCTTGTACTTTACATTTCATCCGTGATTTAGTAGCTCGAGGCATGTTTCTGCTGTTACTTGTGTCGCGTGAGTTGTCTTCCATGGCTTTGTTTATGTTTACTACGCCTCCTGAATGTTCATTCAGTCTGTATTGTCTGTATACATTTATTCAACGGCTCATTCTGCTTATATAGCTTTACAACTTTGTTTACTCCACGTGTTATTAATAGACCGAGCTGCCAGAGATCCCAAACAGGCCTCTGAAATTTCTCTGTCAGGTGCACAAGACAATTTAAAGGCAGCGATCAGGAAATAGATTGTGGCTCAGAGGGAGGTATGAGGGAGAAACATGAGCTGGACAGGAATAAGTTAGTAGATTTTAAGGCATCCAATAAGATTGTATCTTCTCCTTATTTCCCTCAACTCGATTTCACTGAGAAGAATTGTCTTCTGATTTGTTTTTGATTGAACACTGTGATTTAGATGCTTTAGACATGAATGTTTGACATACTCCTATGAATATTATTTAGTCCATGTTGGTTTGATGTGGCTTATATGCACAATTAGTGCATGGTACTATGGGACATATGTGCTGTATTGACTAGATATGGTGTTCAGAAACAGGGGAAACTTAAGCTCAAAGGGCACAAGCTTTGAATTCCACAGCAGGTTATAGTGCAGGTGCTCTTCAGGACTTCATATTGTAGGTGCAGAATTATCAGATTATATATCTTTGCTTAGAAATATATTGCATCTCAAGTAGAATGGTGCATCTGGAAAAGAACATTTTTAAAAATGACTTTGCTTAGCAACCTTTCACTAAATGAATGCGAATCAGCAGATGTGTCTATTGATAAAGATGGCTGTTACACAGTTTTTTGTTTTTGTGGATGTTTGTGAGGAGGATAAAAAAGGCATGTTGATAAGGCATAAATGCATCTACTAGGATTTTTTTTATTATTATTTTGGAAAGTCTCTTATGCTTGCCAAGGCTGCATTTATAAAATGCATTAAAAACAGTAGTGTTGTACAATTATTATTACAATTAAAATAACTGTTATTTTAAGATATTTTCAAATATAATTTATTCCTGTGACGTCAAAGCTGAATTGTCAGCTCCAGTATTCAGTGTCACATGATCCTTCAGAAATCATTCTAATATGCTGATTTGGTGCTCAAGAAACATTTTCCTATTATTATCAGAAAAGGCTGAATTGATCTTATTAACTCTGTGGCCTGGAGTCCAACACTTCTTGGTGTCTTTTGTTAACCAAGATTATGGATTCCCACTCTGGTTTAAAGGCCATTTAAAGACTGATTAGTCAGAAATATTCATGTTCCTAGTGACAGGATATAATCCCCCTCATGCCTGCTGTTACATAACTTAAGGAAGTCAAGGTATTGTCAAGCATTTGTTAATACAAAAAAAAGTGTTGCAGCTTTTTATTGTAAATGAATGCCTCATTGTCATGCATTAAAGAAGGATATTACTTTTTTATATATGCATGACATTTAAATGTACCTAACTTTTTTATGTTTGTTTTATAATTAAAATTGTATATATAGTTTTACAATAAAAATCTGGGTTGTAACCTATGTTTGGGTCAAATATGGACACACCCAACAATTGGTTTAAATTAACCTAAATTCTTAATTTAAACCAATGGTTAGGTTTGTCTGTTTTTTTGCAAAAGTGTATATAACATTTTCATTATTTACCTTCCCTAATGTCACTGCAAACATGTGACTCTTTGTTCCATGGAACACAAAAAGTGAATTTTGAATTCTTTAAAGGTTTCGCAGCCAACTCCCTTAAGCCCTTAAGACAAGAGTAGAAGTAAAATTTATCGGTTGATTATTTTTTTGTTTAAGCAACCCAGCATTTAAATTTAAAGATTTTATGTCAAAAAATAACTGTGTAGTTGACATCCAGTTTTTCCTCATTTATCCTCTGATGCCCAAATCCCTTCAAAAATTCTATTGGCTGCTTAGCAACAGCGATTACTGCTTTTGACCTGACATGCCCAGGCCACTCCCCCTTGTAGGGGCTTGTCTGGGATAGGGTAACCAGCCACTATCCCTTGTAAAGTTAGCCTTGAGGCTTTGCAGTGGGTTCAGTCATGGCCTAGGCTGGAACTTGAACAGCTCTGTACGAGTAGAGGCGTGTTTTAGTATGCAGGGACAGCCCAAAAGTGTGCTGACAGCAGCCTGGACTGTGCCACATTCCTATGAGACAGACCATTGCTGCGAGCCAGGAGTGGTGCTGAAGGAGGGACTGCTGGGGCTGATGGGTATTTTAGAGCTGGCAGTCTCTTATATTCGTGCGTTTAGTGTGGTGTAGTGTTTACCACAGCACTAATAGGATTGATCCTGAGACATGGAGCTGTGAGTGCTGCAGGAGCCTGAATGGGATGTGCTGAACTGACATAATGTTTTGCCTGGTAGGACTCTGCTTTTATGTTTTTTTTTTTATCTATTCACAAAATATTATCAATTACTTTATATATAAAATAAGATAAATTTGCTTCATAGTAAGTGCAAAAAAACTATTA
Organism: Rhinogobio ventralis; assembly: GCA_039654625.1. Lineage (NCBI taxonomy): Eukaryota > Metazoa > Chordata > Actinopteri > Cypriniformes > Gobionidae > Rhinogobio > Rhinogobio ventralis. Next base: position 16,163,149 of record CM077198.1, read on the forward strand.
GAAAGCAATGGTGGTTGTTTTTTTTACAGTTAAAAGCTGACGACATTTGATTTAGGAGAGATGACTTTTTATTCAATTTTTTTATTATTTTTATTATAGACATTAAATATAAATATAAATTAAAAGTAATTCAGGGTGTGTTTGTTTGATTACGTTTTTGCTGTCCATCTGCATGTTTTCATTTTGCTTTTTGTTGTTGTTGTTTTATTTAACATTAATTGACATGCTGTTAAATAAGTTTGTTCATGCCATGCTATGTTGTTACACAATAAACTGATTTAGTGCCCCAGTTATGACATTTTTAAATGACATTTTTCCAGAACAATTAGGCTGCTATAACCCTCAAGAATGAATGGTTCATTATATTTCACAGTTGCTTTTTATGAGAGTTCAATATATCAGTTTTATGTCCCTTTAAAGATGAAATAAGACGCATCCATCAATAATTCTCCCAGCTGCAGTGAAGTATTAACAGAGGGGCTCTTATTCCTTTAATGCCCAGCCCTTGCATGAGCAGTCGGACTGTAAATGACTAAGCAAACTGTGTTCGTTCCCAAGGTAACCTTTCACTCATTCAGTGATCCAAGGAAGGTGTTCTTACACTGCCGTTTTAATCTGAATATTTAGGAGAGAAAAAGAGTTATAGGGAATGTATTAATCATGATGCTTTTATGTGAGAAAATAATGGGAAATGGATGGCTTTGGTACCTTTGTTCAATTGATTAACTTGAAAATTATATACATTTTTAATGTTGAAGCAGCTAAATAAGGATTTGCTTAAACCTGTGTGTGAGTACTACTGACTATGACTAAACAGATAAGACATTAAACATTGAAGACGACATTGCTTGCTAAAAGATTTACATTTCAAAGTTTGCGTTATTAGTATTTTTCAACATCAGATGAATATCTATTATTGACATGATATGAGTTGACATAATAAATGCAAATTCAAAGTGGCAATTACTGGTCATTGTTGTGAGATCACATTCACCTTGTGCTCACACAACCTGATCTGTCATTTGTGATGCAGCTTTTTGTTTGTGTACAGTTTCATCTGTAATATCAGAGTTATCTTGATATTTAAAGGGGTGATGAACTTCATTGTTTTATAATGTTTCATAATTTAGAAAAAGGCATTTTCCTATCCTGATTTTAGCCCTCTGATTTGAACGCTCTGTTTGAAGGGGCATGTCTGCTGTGAGACTTTAGTGTAAATGTCCACTGCTGTGATTGGCTAACATCTTTGCATATTAAATAGCTAAGTATTACATGTGGAACTCTCTGTAAAACTTTTAGCACGTTTTTACTATTACAGCTCTCAAGGTTAACTAATCGTGAAAAGTGTTGATTTATAGCATTATATTTAGATTGTGGCATGAAAGGTTGCAGTGATGAGCATTGTAGCTGATCACAGGCATGTTAAGCGCATGAATGCAGTGATAGCATCATTGCAAATCAATTTCCGCACCCTGACGAATGCAACTAACTGTGCAAACACAATGAAGTAAGAGATTTGTTGATTATAACTGAAGTTTTGGCGAGAGTCCAGAACTCAGTCCCTAGCTGCGTTTACAACCCTAGTAATCCGATTGTAATCGGACTAGTAGCACAATCAGAATAAAAAAATCACATGTAACCACGTCAATTGGAATTAATTGGTCAGATATGATTAAAATTTCATTTGGATTGTAAGGGGTGGTTTATTCCTTTTGTAATCCGATCGAGAGGTACAGTGTGCGCATGTCAAAAGATTAAATCCGATCAGAAGCTTGTGCCATATAAACGTGCACATCAACCAGATCATTTTATTAAGCGTTTATGTAAACACTAAACATTGTTGAATATAAATAACCACATTCTTAGCGTTAGGATCCTTTGGAAGGTAATGTTATTTTTAGTTCAGTGATCTTGTATTGCTTTTCTCTCTTTGTCATCTCAGTAACATGCCAGTGGGCGGGGCCAAAGTTGCAATGACGAGGTGTTGATTTTCTTCTGCAGAGGCGGTCTTTCACCTATAGCACATTCCACAACGAGTCGTTCTCTGGGCCTGGTTACAATAAAAGCTGTTTTTGGACTAATACGTTTTCTAGTTCTGAAACTTACAGGATATTCTTATGATTACCTCTTATATGTCAAAAGCTCAAGGAAAATTTGATTTTCTCAGTTCATGACCCCTTTAAAGTGGCATGTTCACATGCTGTGATTTAAATGGGTTTTGTTATTTCAAAAGAAGCTTGACAGAGAGCTTGTCTCTGCATCTGCATGAACTGGCCTCTCTCCTCATTGTACTAGACAGAAGTGCATTAGAGCATGCAAGGCCTTTCCCTCGGCAGAGGCAAAGTATGCCACGCCTCTTCCACCCCTGTGGAGTAGTGCAATGATGTTAATGTGGGGAGACAGAACCCAAAAAAATAAGTAGTCTGGCCATCAGAAATATATTGGGTCAGATTGCAAATGATTTACAACTATATTTAAATCTTGAAGAAACTGTATTGGTCATCAGATTTCATGAAATTAAGGGGAACATTTTGGAAGTGTTTGTGTTTGTGTTAGTCAGAGCAAGACCTTCTGTGTTTGAAAAAGGCTTGTGAGGGTGAGCTGTCCTGTCATAGAGCTAGATCTGTCCCTATACTAAACACAGTTAGGTGTTTTCACTAGCACTCAGAACTGCTTATCTAAATACATGTGCTCCCATTGACCCCACACTAGTCTCCATCAAAACAAGTAATTTGTCTGAAACTCAACACGTTACATTCAGGCCACTAGACTGCTCTATCTTAGTTGTTAATATTATTAAGGGTCCTGTGAATAGAGTAAATCTATTTGATCCATCTGATATTTGTTTTATCTGTTAAAAAGTTGTAATTCAGCTCTAGTGTTTTTTCTTTTCTTTTTTTACCTTTTCTTTTTTATAGAATTGGGTTACGCTACTATTCAAACGTTTGGGGTCAGTAAGATTTTTATTCAGCTAAATTAAATTTACAAAAAAGTGACAAACTGCTAATGTTACAACAAAATATATAAATACTTTTGAACTTTCTATCAATCAAATAATTTTGAAAAATTATTCATTGTTATTAGACATTAGAATAATTTCTGAAGGATCATGTGACAGAATACTGGAGTGATGGCTGCATCTGAGTGGATAAATTGCATTTGAAATGTATTCAAATATGGTAATTAGAAAAGTTATTTTAAGTTGTAATATTTCAGTACTGTTTTTACTGTGTTTCTCATTAAATGCAGTCTTGGTGAGCATAAGTGACTTTCAAAAACATAAAAAAAACGGTTGAAATGGTTGAGTACATTTCAAAGTTTTTTTTTAAATGTTTTATAAAACACTTAAATTTGGTTTTCAGTTCCACATTAAGAAGGACTAGAAGTTGATAGCGTGAGTAAGCTCTTGCATTTTTAATGGCGTTTCTCTAGAAGACATAAAGAATTAAACAGGGGATCAATTTTCTCATTACTCTAAAAGAAATTGGTAGGTAGATTATGTAACATCTGCACAAAGTAGACTGCATGACTTGTTGCGATCAACAACACAACAGATTGCACAAATTGTAATTGGCCAGGGTGTGTTTGTTCAGTGAGGTTAAGTATTGCATCCACAATAGCTAATACCCGCTTTTCAGCTACAGCACATTTTATAACTTCACACATCATTCTAGAGTAGACAATAGATGTATTGTTTAGAATTTCTGTATATTTATGTTTACTATTTATTTATTTATTTTTTCTTTCAGGAACATTCACACAATGTGCTTCAATAAATAACCCTGTGCTGAAGTTCAGGAGACAACTAATACAATTATCATAAAACAAAAAGTGTTTGACAGTTTGGATGTGAAATTGCCATGGAGACCACGCGTAGATCCATGAATCTTACTTTCTCCAAAATGGAGGACAAAAATGGAAATAACATCACCTGCCCCAGTGAGCATTCCCCTAATTCACTGAGGAGCTCTAGTAGTTTGAGTTGTGGCAGTTCAGAGAGTCCTCCTGATGTAGAAATGGAGGACTGCCTCACTTGCCCTACAAAAGTTGAGACTAATTCCTCAAAGATAGTGAAATCAAGCGGCATAATTGCTGTGGACTTTGCCAAATCAAAAATTGACAACTGGAATGAGAATATGACTGCCTTAATAGTGGACCCCCAAAAAACTGAATGCAATAGAGGCAGTGACAGGAGCTCAGAAACCTCCCCTGACAGTGGAGAGCGAGAGCTATCTGAAGTGGACTCCTGTGAGCCATCACGGCGTGGATCCAGTGAGAACTGCTGCTCTGTGAGCTCTGGTGAGATGGTGATGAGAAGTAACAGCTTTGTCTTGCACGAAACCGACCAGCCCCTTAGCATCTCACTAATCGGAGAGTCCAGAACCTCTTTGGATATATCTTCAGACCTTGGCGTGGTATCGGGCATGTTACCTGATGTCTGCGAGGGCCTAGCTGAGGTGCCACAAGGAGAGCCCAAGAATCTGGGCTTGGAGTGTACCTACATCCAACCAAACAATCAGACCTTTCTCATAGATGAAAGGTCATTGAGCATTGAGAAACTTGAATGTGTCACACCTGTTCATTATCATAAATCTAATAAAGATGTGCAAAAGTTGGCATTCAATACCAGTGAATCCAATCACTCAACTCCAGTGGAGGGGAAAACGGTGCTTCTTACTGCTTCTGAGGATCTAGACATCAGTGGCAATGCTCAAACCTCAACTCCAGTGCAGTCTGTGAGTAACAAGACATTTTGCCTCCCATCTCTATCTGAGTCACCTCTGAATAAAGATGAAGGGGATCCAGTGAGTCCAATGGCTCAAGTTATAAGTCAGCAGCGAGACACTGCCTCTCAAAAGCCCAAAGCATCCTTGATATCAGCGAGTAAAAGCAACAAGATAGAAATAAAACGGTTTCCTAAGCCTAACTTCAGTAATATAAAGTCTAAAATTATGTCACATGCCACCAACCCCTTCAAGACACTAAAGACTTCATCAGGCTCCATCCCTCAAACTAAGGAAAGCCGGACTATGGACCAACCTAAGCCATCTCCTACCAAATCCGCTTCTTCTGCAGTAACCAGCACTTCTGCCACACCAGCTCAAAGTGTAAAGAGCTCCAGTGCCGCTAAAAGAACGCGCTCCTCCACTTGCCAAGAAAGTGGTCCAGCCTCAAAATTTCGACCTCGCAGATGGTCTGAAAGTGCTACCTCTTCCAAAACAAGTAAAGATGGGTCGCAAGAGAAGAATCCACAGATCAACAGGGTTTTGAACCTCACCACACCACAAAAAAACACTAAAGGAGGTTTTCAGAATCAAGGTGGAAAGACCAAACCTGCAGACACACACGAGTCCACTAAAGAAGACTTGCAGGGGAATGAGTCTCTGAAGTTTCGAGGAAAGAATCAGAGAGTCAGTCTGTTGGTGAGTATGTTATGGCCAATAACCGATAATTGGCTGATATTAAAATCACATGAAGTAAAATGATAAAATCAATCCAGAATCAATCTTTTCAAGTGGATTTAGATAGCACATCATCATAATGTATACTATAAGATTTACTAAAGGTTACTTAGTTTTCACAGTGATATTGAATTTATTAGTATTATTAAAGATTAAATAAATGTTAGTACGTGTTAGATGATGGCAAAGGTAATCTGAATGTAAAAATAGGGGAAAAGACGATTATAGGGATAATTTATCCCCAAATGTAATTTGTCATTCAAAACCAATAAGACTTACATTCATCTTTGAAACACAAATGAAGATATTTTTAATGAAAGCTGATAGATTTCTGGCCCTCCATTGAAAGTCCATTCAACCAAAAATTTGAGGCTTTACTAAGTTCAGTAAAACATTGTAAAAGAGATGTTTAAATTAAATGGTTTAATCCAATTCTTCAGAGGAGACACAATCGTTTGATATGAGGACCACATTTACTTTAGGTATTTATTTACATATAAAAATGAATCAATGCACATACATAGAGCACATCAATAGATTGCTGTTTTAATTACTGCTGCAAGAGGGCAGCAAGCTGAGTCTTTGGAAAATGTGTTCCATGTGCACATCACATCATGTTTACAGAGCTGGAGAAGGGAATGAAAAAAGAAAATTGGCAGTGACTTCAGAATTCCCATGGGGGATGAATTACAATAGCTGCTCACGTCTCTAGTCTGTGCGAGTTTCAAATCCCATTCTTCAGCTGTGTTATGGCCAACGCTGCCGTGAGCATGGTGAGCACAGGCTTGGGGCGGCATGTGTGGGAGCGAGTAGCTGAAAGGGAACTTCTCTTGCAGGCAGTGTCTGCCAGGCCAGCAGCAGCCGCATGTGAGTGGAGCAGATGCAGGCTTGGCCCCCAGCCATCCCCAGTCCGGACAGGAGGCGCCTGTGCTGCTCACGTTCCAGCTGCAAACCTTCGGCCGCCACTTTCAGCCTCTAAGCTCAAGCCTGTCACAGCAAGAAAAGATGGCAGCAGTACCACTGACATGCCTTCACCCAGAAGCAAACTGAGCACATCTGATGGTAAGGGCATTGTGCACTCTTTAGTCTGCTTTCACTTTTACAGAGTGAATTGGTCCATGCTGTAGTACAGGCTGGATTATCTTTCTAATGGTCAAAGTGATTCAAAGTGTATTTCTTATTTTATATGCACTGTAGTGCCATTAGAAGCACTAGTGATGCCACGTTATAGTATAATTAAATGCATAATGTACATTCAGTGTTTCTTCATCAGTGAAAATAGTTTCAAGTAACACTTTTTTTTTTTGACATTGCTGTTTTTCCAATTTATTCATACATTTCAGGTCATAGACCTCTTTCAAAAATATTTAAAAAAAAATCTTGTCCAGGCTTAATTTATTTGATCAAAAATACAATAAAAACTGTAATATTGTGATAATATAATAATATATTTTTAAATATATTCCATCAGAAATCATTCTAATATGCTGATTTGCTGCTCAAGAAACATTTCTTATCAATTTTGTGCTGTTTTTTTATTTTTATTACATTGATCAAGAGTAAATGTATTTTACTTTTGATCAATGCAATGCATCATTGCTGCATAAGAGTATTTATTTCTTTAAAAAAAAAAGTCTGCAGGAATTAAGACATGCTTTTCTAGAACCCATTTAGATTTTTGGTACATTAGTATATATTGTATATTATAAATTAAGTGTTTGGAGGGAAAAAACTGAATTTCTTGTAACCATGGGCTTGGCATACAACATTTATTGTGTTTTTGGAGGCTTGTGTTAAAATTACCTTTCTAGTGTTTTTTATAATAGTACTCTGTATGCAGTTCAAGCATCTGTATGCTTATTTGAGACACAGTCTGAATAATAATGGATGTATTGTTTGTCACTTTCCCATTGCAGTTAAGCTCAAAATCCATTCAACTGAAGGTACAAGTGCAGTTTCAGGATCCCAGTCCAGACCTGCCGTGTTCGCAGCTCCAACATCAGCCTCCAAACTGCCTGTGAAGCCCAAAAGTTTCAGCACTTCTCAGACAAGTGGACATTCAAAGCAAGGTGAGCTTTCTGTTCGTCTCCATACTGCTTTAGCATTGTGTAGAACGTAAACCCAGCCTTGTGGAGGAAGGTTTAGAAAAATAATTCTGGACAAAAGTGGCCGTTTCAGACAAGATCAACCTCATACTATCCTGCTTGACCCACATTCCCTTCTAGGTCAGTGGTGCCTTAAATCCAAAGCTTGAAAATGTAATCCCTTGTAAAGGATTCAATCTACTTTATCTAGATTTTTGTAACATCTCAACTTTTGGAATGTGCTTTCAGCTTAAATATTATTATATTCATTAACATATTAAGTTGATTCAATGACCTGAAATCAGTTTGGTCAGGATAATCAAACATGAAAATATAGGCTGCTTTTTCGGTCTAGACAGTGATGCTCTTTTACCTTTTACATAGTCTGCTGCTCTCATTGGTTGAGGGACATGTTGTTTGTATGGATTGTGCCACTCAGTCCCAGATGTCTGCGAGGCAGGGTTTGTTCTGCCTCAGTTCACTTAGGGGGGAATGAGAAAGCGATGCGCATGAAAATAATGAGGATCTACTAATGCAAACGGATATTTTCTTGTCATTATGTTTAACTCTCTATGGAAGGTCATGTCTGCACACGGAAGCACCTTGACTGAAATCCCAGAGCCAGTTTTTACTAATTCAACCTTGAATCAGCAGCCAAGCTCTTGTAATCAGTGTGATCTGACTCTCTTAACATGCCTCTTTATCGGATCCTATCGCTTTTGTATTATTCCTTTGTTGTCTACCTTTCATGGAAAACCAAAGACACAGTTATGGCAAAGTAAGTAAAGACTTGGATTTAAATTTTTGTTCCTAATATATTCAAATTTGTGACTAACAAGGATACCTTGTTATTTTATCAGATAGCAGTGTTGCTATCTTGTTTATGTGGTAACAGAAGTCTTTCAGTATTAAAGCTGCTGTTGGCATGGTACATTTTAAAAAATCATATCAGCCCAAAGCAGTGGTGGCCTATCAGAGAAGGTGCAATATCAGTGAGAGATTATCTGTTTATAGGAGCATGGTTGCCATCAAAAAGAGAGATGGAGATAAAACCTGCTTATCTTTTATTGCTTTGATCAATATTGATTCCCATACAAGCCTCCCCAGGAAATTCCACTGCAGACCTACAAACTAATTCATCTACTAAAAGTCTGTGGAAGATTTATATTGGTCATTCTTTTTTATTATTATTATTATTATTATTATATTTGTTTATTTTTTTTATCAGACCATGCAGAACCCTCTGTGGGAACTTTTAGTAAACCTCCATCTAACAGGACCACGTTGTTAAGAAGCAAGCTGCAATGTCCGACTAACCGGAGTGTATCGTCAGGTATGAGTAATATATTAAATAACATTCTGTGCATTAAATTCTGCACCTCAGATGAAGGGCTAATACACAAACGGGCTAGAGCATGTCTGAGTCAATTCTCACAAAATCAAAAGAACAATATAAGAAAAAACAAATGATAAGAGACTGAAGCCTTTTTAGTTCCATTCAGGTTTTGAAATATTATTTAGCTTTTTTTACTTGTTTCAACTATTTCATCTATTTGGGTCTGTTTAGACTAAAGAGAATGTATATGGTTATGTCTGTTTAGAGTCTGATTTACTCTAAACCTAAAGTAATCCGTCTTATTTCTACTTATCACTACTGTAGGAGCAGGATGCAGAAACACATCCTCATCAAGTTTAGTGAGGCCTTCAAGCAGTCCTCTGAAAACCCCTACCACCGCCCGATCCATGAGACCTGCTGCTACCCCTACAGGTAAGACCCAGTTTATAATGAACTTGGAAGTGAAGTGTACAATTACAGCACATCACAGAAAGATAGGGGTTTAAAATACCTGTACATAATGTTTTAATGAATTATTTTGATTATTTAACAGACTGCTCTAGAATTAGCTCTAGAATTTCATCTGCAGTGGGGCAGGAAGAAAAGAACATGGGAACGTAGTAACAATTGCATTTTATTTTAGGTTTGAGATATATTCCTTCTCTAATTGAAATTAATTCTGTTCATATGCAGTATATGTGATGTATACATATTGTCCGTGATCTGTGAGCTTTTGATCTTTTAACATTAATTTTCAATGTGGGGTGTGAACACCATGAGTTGTTTTTTTTGGTGTGTGTTTGGATAGATAATGTAGAAAAAGTCACACAATTTTATGCAACTCAGATGAAGGGAACCAACTAAGGAAAAGTCAATTGGGGCAATATAGAACCAACACACAATATGAGGGTTACAGAAGAATGAGAATATAGAGCCTTTTTCACTTGTTGTTCTCAGACTTATGGACCCCTCTGTATGTTCTAGAATTTGTAAAGTTACTTATTCAAGTGAAAGCTGATATGACTTGAGCAATTTCATGACTCCAGCCTCTAGTATAGACTACAGCCTGAGCTGTGCAGACATGCATTGTCTGCTGCCGTCAGCCCCTCTTAAACATAATTCCATTTCAAACATAATTTTATGTTTTCTGTGGGTTGCACACTGTGTTTTCAATTCTTGCTGGCATCAAAGGCTTGTGTTAGACTTTTTCTGTGGTTGCTTGGCACTGGTCTGTTTGTGACCGCAATGAAATCTGTTCCCTTGCCTTGTTAGGGCTCTTATTATGGAGGTTTAAATGGAATTTACACCTCAGGACAAATAACACATTTTTGTTTAATTTTTTTTTTTTTTTTTTTTTTTAAACTAACCCTTCTTCAAAAAAACTTTTTTTAACTACTTTTCTTGATTTAGGTGATCTGATTAGGCATTTCTTGTCAAACATCTTGCTGTTACTTTCTCTCCTGCCATTTTAACCCTCCCCCATGTGTGAATGAAGGAGAACGCCAGCGAGAGCTAGCCCACCCACCCACTCCTGCCCTGCAGTTTACTCCTCCCAGTGCCCTCCCTTCCCTCTCTCCTTCCTTCCGTTCACCCAGCATCCTGCACCTCCTTAGCACCCAGCAGAGAGCGAGAGATGCTGAGCGTCAGTGGATGAGAGCTCAAAACAGTGGATTAATGCTTTCTGCTATGCCTCATTTGTCTTAGGGGCTCATACCCCTCTTTAATCCTGCTAAAGTGTTACGGGAGAGACAGATCTGTTCTTCCTGCTCCCTTCATCACATTCTTTGCTGTTTGTTTGGCAGATATTTATTTTTTGCTTTTAGCATCATGTGTGCGCATTGAGACTTTTTGTTTTGCCTCTTTCCATTTTTTTTTCCCGGCAAGATGTTTTTCTCTCCCAAATTCTCTCTGTCCAACATCCATGTGAGGCTGACAGCGAAGGGATTGCTCAGGAACCTCCAGCTGCTGTCAGGATGCAAGAGCACTGTGGTGTTTCAGGCAGGTCTGTTCCAGAAAACGTTCTGTTGTTGTGGCTTTTCCTTCATTCTGCACAGACGTTTCAGAGTGATCCATGTAGCTCTCAAGGTGCCGTCTTTGCTTGTGGTGTTTATTCTATCTTTAGATTGTCTGTCTCTGCCAAAGAGTATTTGATATGTGTACAGGGCCAGTCTTGCTAACCACAGATAGAGCCTGGGATTGTTTTTGCAAAAAAATGTATATTTGTGCCACAATTTGGGTTATGGTGATCACCTACCAAGTCGGTAGATTCAGTAAGTAAATTTTTACCTTATTAATCCTTTCAAGCAAATTGGTTCACAGGTCTAAAAACCTAATTTCCCTGTTTTAAATGCTCAAAGGTTATTTTGGACTGCAGACCGTAGGTTGAATGTAAACTTGTAAACATTTTGACAAGCTAAATTCCCACCGAAGAGATTCAGTGCAGATGTTTGTGGCAGAAACTTTCCTTTTTATAGTGACTGGCCAAATAAGGACTACGGAACGACTATTTATTTCATGTCCTTAACATCACAGAGGACTATATTTAATCTCAATAAGTATTTGGGTAAGGTTTCACCTGTTGAAATATCTCTCCAAAAGTAAATGCATATTATCAGCTTGCAGTTGCACTAATTTAATGATTGATGTTTAAGTTTGTTTTGCATGTTACCTTTGATAGGACACACGTTATGAGTCTTTCCACATTAATGATTTTCATATTGCATAGACATTATTGTACAGCAGTTTTACATTTTTACTTCATAATCATGTTATTCATGTTTCAACTTGGCAATCTAAATCTGACTATTTTAGGCCTTAGTTTAGGTATTTTTTTGTCAAGCACTATTTTAAAGGGAAACGATCCATTCTCAATTCTTAAACTTTTATTGCAAATATTATCAGTGGTATTGAAATAATGGACTAGGAATTCACAAATCTCATAGTTGTGTAAACTGACATCACATCATAAACTGTGATTGTTTACCTAAATAGATCATGCATCTTTATTAAGTCTTTAAAGGAGTCCACTTGACTTGTGTGGCTTATAGAGAGCACATACTTTTGTGTTTAAATAATTCCGGTGTGAGAATTCATTTTAGTATGTTTTTTTTTTTGTTTTGTTTGTTTTTTTCAAGCAGCAAATGTTCAAGATGTATATGAAGATTCGGCTTCAGAAGAGTTTTTTACATTTTTGCCATTGTTAGTTTTAATAGTAGGCAAATGCATTACATTTTGGGTCTAAAATCCTTGAGCTGTATCACTGTGTTTATGGGAGTCAAGAGTGTTCCCTGGATAACACAAAGCACCCTTATAATTGAGACTATCCAAATTGTAATTACAGTGGAGTTAATTAATCTAGTTTGGCTTAACCATGTTGCAGGAAAAAGGGATTGATCGCTTAATCTCATGTGGGATTTATATCCAAAAATCTAATACCTGCTCGGTTGGGAGATGAGTAACTGAGTCCATCTCAACAAAAGAAAGCAACATTGTTAAACTAAGGTTTTCTGCACACTTCCCCATTTGCTATTGGCTGGTCAAACAAGTCCCGCCCTCAAGCTATTCATTGAGCCAATGTTGCTATGTTGGGCTGATCCTGATGCTCAAAAAAACGGATCAATTGTTTTGATAACACATCTGTTCACATTAACACTTTTCAAGGGAACCTACAAATTTGCTTAATTATAGTTGACTGGAAAAGGAAAATATTTTAAAATTTGAAAAATAACAAAAGCTTACACACTTCTTTAAATAGGCGTGTGTGTGCGTGTGTGTGGTCCTGGTAAACTCTACATTATGGGGACATTTTTGGTCCCCTTGAGAAAAACTGCTTATAAATCATACTGGTCAATCAAAATAATTAAAATGATCAAATGTTTTTTTTTTTAAATGTTCAAATGCAGAAAGTTTTGTGTGATGGGTAGGGTTAGTGTAAGGGGATATAATATACCGTTTGTACAGTATAAAAACCATTACGTCTATGGAGAGTCCCCACAAAGATAGTGAACCAGATGTGTGTGAACCACAGTGGCCTCTGGTGACCGCTGATGGAATTACAAAAATAAGTGACTACATTGAGAACTGTCCATTCTCCATACCGTTGACCTTTACAGTGACTTGGCATCTTTAATCTAGTTACATTATCTTGAGTGTAACAAAAATGTACATTGACTAGCCTGAAAATGGTGCAACTTTTAAGGAGCTATAGTTGAGTGTTTTAAAGTATATAAGGTTGCAGGGTGTATTGATTTGATAGAATTGTGTGTGCATGTGTGTTTTGCTGCGTAATTTAGATTATTAAATTAGATTTAACATTCAGTGCTTGCCCTTTCATATTCCTGCAATTGACCAGCAGAGGGAGCCACACAAATGTATACTTAGCAATGACACCTTATGGTTTGAATTATACTGCATTTCTAATGTGTTGGCTAACATGTTTTCTAATGTGCCACACCAAGCTGACGACCTAAATTTTTGCCTTTTAAAAATGCTCTGCTAATTTTTAGAAAAACACAAAAACAAACTAAAACATCTTTATTTGGACTTCTATTTAGCCTATTGATTCCCAATTTAAGTGTTTTTTTTTTTTGTTTTTTTTTATGGTTTTTGATCTCTTTGTTTAATATGTGCCACATAAAAGTTTCTGAAAAGCCTGTCTGCTTTACATTTCATTAGCTAGTACAAGCTAGCTTTTAATCAGGACTATACTGTTTCAAAGTTCCTTCAATCCATGTGATAAGCTCAACAGCTCTATTTATTTTATGGGTGGGTACAGTGACCTAACAGACCTGGAACAGTTTGCGACTTTGTCTTGAAGGTGTAACAGGATGCTGGATAGGAAGAACATTCATATATACTGTATGCATTCTGAATCTATAGTCAAAGATCTGTTTCAGCAGTAAAACAGCATTCTAGACAATGTCTTTTATTGACATTTGGATCAAGTTCTTGAGGTGGTTGGCATCCAAAACGGTCAATGTTTCCACCATTATTTCCCAGTTTCTCACATGTTGTGACTTGGAATGCTGTCTTAAAGGACTATTGTGCATCCCAGCTTGCATTAATTTAGTAGCTGGTTGGTTGCACAATTAAAAATGTATGTTCATAAGGTTTGTCTTTTTATAGTGATTTTAAAAGTTGTAAAAAAAAATGTATGCAATGTGGATGAACATGCATTGCCGAATCAATGTGTTTAAATGGTGTTCAGTTCAAGTGTTTTGTTTTTGCATTAAGGCATGGTATAAAATGCTTAAATTAATGAATAATGAATTTCTCACTGAAAGTGTTTCAAACTTTCTTTCTCCTTTTTTCCACTTGTAAAAACCAGTATTTAAACAGTTCAGGCCGCAGGTTTGACATATTTGGTGTTTTACCTAGTCACATTGTTCAATTGTTTTATATAATTGATCATATATACATGTGTACATATGCAAAGCCATATCTAATATATTCTTTAAATATGTAAACTTGGAGCTGTAAATCTGTTGCCACTGGAGTGACATTAGAGAAGAAAGGCCTCATAAAGTTTGTGGTCCCACCCCTGCCTTATTAAAGCTGGTATTTCAGAAATGTCCAAGGCTGCTCACACTGAACTGTTACGTAATAACTCTGCTAGGACACACTGGATTAACAACATAAAGACTTTAGGTGTTGGCATAGGAAAAAATAATTATATAAAAGCTTTCTGTACCTCCCAAGCGTTTTACGGCTTTATATAGTGCCATTTATAATTTGCCGGCTAACTTCAAGTACCCTTCCTCTAGTAGTGAGGCCACTTTGTTAGATGGGTTTGTGCCCTGATTATGTCCTGGTGTTATATTTATGAGATGTAAATGAAACCACAGTGGCATAGCCCTGCTAAAATAAGAGGCCTCTGATGGCTGAATCCACAGAAGGAAAGATGTTATTTGTTGATGGGATGAGCTGTTGTCTCATTCAGGGTTGCGTTTGGTGGATAGCTGGTCCTATCTGCTGTGTCATCTCTTGGATTTAAATGAACAGACATCCTCTGTGACATATTTGGGTGTAAGGTCTATGAGCCTTGAGGAGCAGCTTGGTGGAAAATAATGCTGAATGTTGTCACAGCACTAAATGCATGTTCTCTTACAGTTGACAAGAACAAGTCAAGGACAAGTTCCCGCAACCAGCAGCCCTCGACAAATGGACAACCGGATCTGGTACCTCCAGAGAGTAAGTCCAGAAATGTGGAGTACTACAAGGCCTTGTTTGAGAAGAAGAACCAGACCATCCAACAGTTGGAGAACACACTCCGATCCAACAACCGAAGGTTCGAGGCTGTTGCTGTGGTCATAAAGCATGTATATGCTGGGGTGAGTATTATGAGATTTATATCGTTTATGCTGATGAATCATTCTGCTATACAGCAGACATGAATAATACATGAAGATGGTGTCTTCAGTCAATTGTGGTGATCAGTTATCAAGTTACGGTCAGATTTCTTCGGTTAGGGTTAGATATCTAGATATCAAGTTTTGATCTGACAGCCCAGCACTGATTGTATTGGTTTGTACTCCTGTTGCATGTGTTTGCAGTCAGGTAGTGTTGTGCTACTCATTAGTGCTCTTTGTTTGTTTTGGTGATGTTCTTTTAACAGTTTACCCCTTTGACAGCACCTTTTAATGAACTAGCTTAGTGCCACATGTACAACATTTTTCAAATTCATTCCGTATGTGATGGTTTTTAAATAACAAAGCTTTGCCTGTCTTTGCAGTTAATTATATTGTTATATCACTATTATTATAATTCTTTTTGTTCATTTATTTATTTAAAAATAAAATAAATATACATACATACATGCATACATACATACATACATACATACATGCATACATACATACATACATACATACATACATACATACATACATACATTAATAAATTAATTAATAAATAATTTATTTATTTAAGCTTTTGCAACATTATAAATGTCTATACTGTCACTTCAATTTAATGCATCCTTGCTGAATAAATGTATTCATTTCTTTAAGTTCTTTTCCCCCAAAAAAATTATAATTCTTACAGACCCAAAACTTTTGAACTGTATACAATGTTATAAAAGCTTTCTATTTCAGATAAATACTGTTCTTTTGAACTTTCTATTCATCAAAGAATCCTAAAAAAAAAATTCAACATTGATAGTAATCATAAATGTTTCTTGAGCAGCAAATCATCATATTAGAATGATCATGTGACACTGAAGACTGGAGTAGTGATGCTGAAAATTCAGCTTTGCATCACAGGAATAAATGACATTTTAAAATATATTCAAATAGAAAAGTTATTTTACATTTTTTAATATTTTTATATACACATACACGCATGCATACATGCATACATGCATACACATACACCGATCAGGCATAACATTATGACCACTGACAGGGGAAGTGAATAACACTGATTATCTCTTCATCACGGCACCTGTTAGTTGATGGGATATATTAGGCAGCAAGTGAACATTTTGTCCTCAAAGTTGATTGTGTTAGAAGCAGGAAAAATGGGCAAGCGTAAGGAGCGAGTTTGACAAGGGCCAAATTGTGATGGCTAGACGACTGGGTCAGAGCATCTCCAAAACTGCAGCTCTTGTGGGGTGTTCCTGGTCTGCAGTGGTCAGTATCTATCAAAAGTGGTCCAAGGAAGGAACAGTGGTGAAGCGGTGACAGGGTCATGGGCGGCCAAGGCTCATCGATGCATGTGGGGAGCGAAGGCTGGCCCGTGTGGTCCGAACAAACAGACAAGCTACTGTAGTATAAATTGCTCAAGACGTTAATGCTGGTTCTGATAGAAAGGTGTCAGAATACACAGTGCATCGTAGTTTGTTGCGTATGGGGCTGCACAGTCAGGGTGCCCATACTGACTCCTGTCCACCGCCGAAAGCGCCAACAGTGGACACGTGAGCATCAGAACTGGACCACGGAGCAATGGAAAAAGGAGGCCTGGTCTGATAAATCACGGTTTCTTTTACATCACGTTGATGGACGGGTGCGTGGCTTACCTGGGGAACACATGGCACCAGGATGCATTATGGGAAGAAGGCAAGCCGGCAGAGGCAGTGTGATGCTTTGGGCAATGTTCTGCTGGGAAACCTTGGGTGCTGCCATCCATGTGGATGTTACTTTGACACGTACTACCTACCTAAGCATTGCTGCAGACCATGTACACCCTTTCATGGAAATGGTATTCCTTGGTGGTTGTGGCCTCTTTCAGCAGGATAATGCGTCCTGCCACAAAGCAAAAATGGTTCAAGAATGGTTTGAGAAGTTGTTGAGGTGTTGACTTGGCCTCCAAATTCCCCAGATCTCAATCCAATCGAGCATCTGTGGAATGTGCTGAACAAACAAGTCCGATCCATGGAGGCCCCACCTTGCAATTTACAGGACTTAATGGATCTGCTGCTAACATCTTGGTGCCAGATACCACAGCACACCTTCTGGGGTCTAGTTGAGTCCATGCCTCGACAGGTCAGGGCGGTTTTGACAGCAAAACGGAGACCAACACAATATTAGGAAGGTGGTCATAATGTTATGCCTGATGTGTGTGTATGTGTGTATGTATATGTATATATACATACATGCATGCATGCATACATATACACATATACTTTCCACCCATCATAGGCGTATCTGTCTCTCCTGACTCTGGACCGATTAGAGCTTACTAATTTTAGAATTGTCCTTGATAAAATGGCAATATTAAGGTTGGTCGGCTGTACATGTTTAAACTGAATAGTCACAGTTTGTCTGCTGCAAAAAAGAAGGGTTTTTTTTTAAGCTGAAGCTGACCGGTTATACTCTGGAGTGCATGTTGGCTGATTCTGCAGCATCTGGACCAATTTTAACTAAAAGGCACTACTATAATTAAGCTGTGGCACATATACAATCAGTCCATAAAAAGGGGTGTATATTTTTAAAACAAACAAAAAAGAATAAATAATAATAAGTAAAAAAAGATAAGACATTTATATTTATTTACTCTTAAGGTCCTAGGTTCACATTTTTTAGGTTCAAAACTAGAGTCCAAGTTTTTTGGGGTCACTGAAAATTAGAGCGAAAACATTTTACATTCAGGTACACAACAACATTTGACTAGTTCTATACGTCTCAACCTTTTATTATTCACTTTAAATTAAATAGGGTATCTACTCTAACTGGCATTCATTGTAGCATTAGTTGTTACATGTTTCCCCTAACTGTTATTTTACTTTTACTTTTGTTTTCTTTTAGTTTGAGGGGTCACTGTCAAACAGACCTTTAGAAAAGAGTACAATGCTTATAGTAAACTTTTTAGTATGAGGTATAATTTCAGCTTGTGCTCAATTTTCTATATTGATTGTAAACAGATGAATGAGTCTAAAATCTTAATCTCTCTTTATGGCTACTGCAACATCATCTCATGACAACTCAGATTTGTAGAGCTTGAAGGAGATTGTAGTGTATTAAAGGAACGCAGTGGCCCGTATAGGAATCTGTTAAGCTTTATAATTGGAGTCTGGTCTTCAGCATATCTGTGTGAGAATGTACCAGTTGCATATGGTCAGAAGCAAGCTGGGATGCCTAGAGAGCTGCAGGGGACTGCTTCATATCTTTTGTTTGCAATGAGCTGTCAGCACACTGTGTACATTGCCATAATTTCACTACAAGAGGCCACACATGCTTTCCCTGAAGCAGTATCATTCATTAATATAGTTGTTGATGATAAATTAATGCGCTTTTAATCATTTCCCAGTTATTGGTGTGACATAATTCTAAAGTATATATGCCTATTAATACAGCAGTGGTGACTGTATTAGCATTGCATTACAACACTTTTTTTTTATTTTTATATTTTGACTAACTAAAGTTTTATTTTATTTTTTCTACATTTATTTACAATACATAATAATAGTCTGCTGTTATTGTTCTACTGCATACATATATTATAACAACAGCAATAATACTAATAAAAGTAACAATTTTATTATAACTTTTATTATTATTAACATTTATTAGGATTAGGTTATGGATTTTTATTATTATTATTATTATTATTATTATTATTATTATTATTATTATTATTATTATTATTATTATTATTATTATTATACAAATAAGAATCTGTTATTTTCTACTGCATACAGAATTTTTTTTTATTAATTAATATTTATTATTATTATTATTATTATTATTATTATATTGTATTTTTCTGTAGCATATAGCTTGCAGTAAATCTTATGTAGGTTTGGATCTTAGTCAGGGTCTACTTCATTTTTAATTTAACACCAAATGTTATTCGGACAGTCAAGTTAAGTGACATCCATGACTAAAGTGTATTGTCCAGTTTTTAACATTTAATAAGAGTAAATATGAATGTGAAATTGAACCTGTAACACTTTCAGTTAGCAAATTCTGAAGAGGTGCTGAAAGGAAAGCAAGAAAAAGGCAGCAGTCCTTCTCTGTCTTCTCATGTCCTGTGGGAAGGTCACTGCACACTTTTCCTGTAACATGCACCATTTTATTAAGTGTCACTCAGTCAACCAACTGTCAGACATGTCATTTTTCGCTCTCTTTGCTGTACTTGCTGTGGGTGTCCTAAAGTACAGCATTTATGTAGCTTTCTCCCAAGCACAGTATAGCCGCCTCCCTCTGTTGCCCTTCTTTTAGATGTATTATGGTATCCTTTCACCACTGAGAAGGCAAGTGGTTGGAGGAGGTGAGAGCCAATGAGCTTATTCCACTAGTCTGTCCGATGTAGAGCGAGACAGCAGAGAGAGGAGGTGGAGGTGGCAGAGGTTCATGCATCTGGGCTGCTGTATTCCTGCATTCTGGACTGAAGTCACAGAGACGGGACTATGGGCTGCTCCGGCAGCAAAGTGTGCCTTAACACTCCCTGCGCCGGACACAGGGTAAAGACATTATCCTCTCAGCAGGGTGGGATAGATTGGCATTTGAAATGGGATGGCTATGGATGCCTATACAAAGAATGTAATTTCAGTGAGATGAGGTTGTGTATGATTTAGTTTGAGGTATTCTTAAATTTGAGTTTGGTGTACTATTTGATTTATCCTAATGAATATGTTATGAATGCTAATGAGTTCATAACTGTTGTGTAAATGTCACTCTGCTAGTGTTTGCATTGATCTCTGGGGGAAGGGGCAGGTCAGGACGGCAGCACGCGTTTTTGAAGCGTCTTTGTGTTGGTTGGGGAGGCTGACAGCACTGCAGCTGTGGTGCTGACTGTCCTCCACAGAGAGAGAGAGACACTGCTGATTTCATTGCTCTACATTCAGTTGTTGATGTCATTCATATGTTAGTCTTTTAAATTAAACACTGGCAGAGCTATCATAGTGGTGTGTAAACCTTTGTGGTTTGTGGAGCTCCACAAAGCTGTGCTGTGGGATTCTTGCATGCCCGTGCAAATATCTGTCATGACTGTTGCACAACAATTGTGTTTTTTTCCCCTTTGATATCTTAAATTACAGGATAGCCTGTTTTCTTTTGAACACTTGCTTTGCTAATATAAGCAATTATTTATGCCATGTTTAAATCTGAAAACTGTCATATCTGACTCATCCTGTCCTTCAGAGGAACAGCCTAATGCATAATTCATGTCTGCAAAAGGAATTTCAGAGTTGTTCATTCATCATGACATTAGATTGCACTTGGCATTGCCCTGCTCCATGACTCCATACTTTTTGGCAGATTGTGTTTCTTGTGTAATTTGGGTAATGTGATGCATGCCCTGCATTGAGAAATGATGCACTGATTTTTCTTGTGTTTTCCTGCAGCATGAGGAGGTGATGAAGCAGCGCAGGGAGCTGTCTCAGGAGCTGGTCACTTTGCGGGAGGAGCTGGGTAAGTGTGTGTGAGTCACTATAGAGTGCTTGGCTTTCACTGTCTGCGGAAAGAATGGAGAGAGCTGCCAAAATGTCGCTGTTTGTAATTAATGTAATATTTGGATTGCTGGTCACAAGTGGTAATCAGTGATGAACGGTAGGCGTGCCGTTTCTTGCCATAACATGCAGACTACCATGACCTCTCAAGCTTTAGGGTTGATAGCCTGTATCTGTCAAAACCTGTCAAAAGTTTGGCAAAACTTCAAAAAACACAAATGGGACCAAAATAAATTTTAATATATTATTTTAGCTCTACACAATCTGGAATTCTCCTCCAATTTCATGTAGTGCATTCTGGGTTGCTTTTCTAAATCATATTAGTTCCCATGTACTACCATTTAAAAAAAAAAAAGAAAAAAAAAAAGTAGGTTCAGTAGGAGTTTTTTTTTTTTATTCAGCAATAATGCTGTTCTTTTGAACTTTCTATTCAAATAATCCTGATATCATCAATCATCATATTAGATTGATTTCTGAAGGATCATGGGACACTGAAGACTGGAGTAAATAATGGCTGCTTTGCCATCACAGGAGTAAATAATACTTTAAAATGGATTATAATAGAAAACATTTCTTTTAAATTGTAATGATATTTCACAATGTTTTGCTATGTCTAAATGCAGCCTCGGTGAATAAAATATTTTTAAAATATTACCGACCCCAAACTTTTGAACAGTAGTGTTAGGCACTTGTTGGCTGCTTTAGCTTTACTATTCTGTCCTGTTGTCAATTATTTTAAAATAGTTTTTTATGTAAAAAATGCATAAGCACAATTTATATTTGTAGTGTCCAAACTTTTGACCGGTAGTGTATTTAAATTTGCTTACCTCTAAGCATGCTTGCTAATACATGAACTACCATGTGGTTTTAGATGAGGAGTACGGTCCGTTCATTTTATTGGTCCTGTTGGAAGGGCTCTTCCCTCCCATAGGGGTAATTTTGTAGACACACCCCCATTAAGCACAAGCTCAAAGGCAGAAAGCCTCCTGGTATGTGAAGGTCATACCGACAAGGTCAGACAAGTCTGATGTCCCTCAGTCTAATGGGCAAAGTAACATTGAGAAATGGAGGAAATGTATTTAGTACGGGACAGTGTTCCCCCTAAGAGACATCTGATGCATTGATTTCACAGCTCATATTACCACCTGAAAACTGAGCATGTACAAGGGAGTGATATGAGGTTTTATGTTCTTTCTTGACTGATGATATATGCTCTTCGGGATTAATGTATTTTTGCAAAGTCACTTTGCAAACTTTTAAGTCCTGCACATGATCTTTTTTTACGATTATAATCACCGCTTGAGCGTATTAGCACATTCCAGCGCTCCTGACCATGTTTAAGACCCCCGCAAGAATTCTTCAGACCACCTCTTGAAGTCACAATATAGCTGTAGGAATATCTGCAAAATTTTGCAATTTACCCACAGCCTCAAGTATTCATTTCAGCTTTCGTCCTAGTATGGCGCGAGTGATGTCAGTGCCATGCTTTTTGGCACACACCCAGAATTCCCTTATAAAACAAAAGTGTCTTTTAACACCGGACAACTGCTCTCTGCCAGTGAAGCAAGTGCTGTCTTTACACAAAACCTGCTAGAACTGTGTCTAATTAATTTAGCTTGCTATTTGGCATGTGACTTATTAACTTCTCTGTGCAGAATGGTCACTTCATTGCTGCTACTAGCCTTATGTTTTTATATTAAAGCTATTCTCAAAATAACACACATTATTTTCAAGATAAGCATGTCTAGACAATGTCACATGATTTATTCGGGGAAAATTCAGCCCAGGATTGTTAAATGTAACGTTTCGTTTTCCATTTTGAAAAGAGATTAGATGTGAAAATGTGTGCACATACATATATGTACTGTAGCATATTTGTTAAGCTTTCTGCTGCCAAGAGCTTTCTGAAATTAGCTAAATATACTGTTTGGATGCATATGCAGAGTCATATTTGCTGACTGTCGAGTCATGACCTGTTTATCTCTTTCTTTTTTCTGTGGAAAAAAATGCATCATCCTCCTACCTAACTGTCTGTTTTTCCTCTTGTTTGCATTATTGGGATTATTTATAGGCCTTCAGCATGGCTCTGCATCATAAATATAACCTATAATAGAATTACGCTGGAGATTCATGAAATACATCAAGCCATTAGTGAGCTCTGGGTCTGGCTCATCATCTCTGCATGAATCTGATCATGGTTTAGCTCTGCTAACTGTCGCTTGTACAGCAGGGTCATTAGATACTGTTTTCATTCAACCCCTAAAAGCAACTTCATAACGATTCTAATTGTAACCCATTTATGACTCCCTTAAAAAGGAAAAAAAAAAATCTTTGGTTTTCATCTTAGAATACAGATGATTAGGTTGCAGTGCCAGTAAGGGATAAGACCCAAGTTTCCCCCTGGAGAACAACAGCCGTTCTTGTGGTGTGACTCATTCAAGTAATTAATTTGCTGACATGCTCTTGACCTTATGATAATAAAGTTCAGAAACACCTACTGATGCACCAGTAAACCAGTGGGATGAGCTGAAAAATAAACTGTTACTCTACAGAATTTAGACATTGTAGTGCTTAAATCAAGCTTCCCTCATGCATACATATATGAAATGCTTGCATACATGTTAAGTAGTCAAATGTTATATTGTTATGAAACATATGAAATGCTTACACATACTGTGAAATGCAGCCTGATACTGTACATCCCTTTGCATACATACACCTATGAAACACTCGTTCCAGGGGTTTTTTACACAAAAAATATGAGCATCATATCAGCCTTATGGAGCAAATGGACTGATGAGCTCTGTCTGAAACGGCTGCCTGATTTTCTGCTATTTCATTATATTTTCATTATATTACATTATAATTATGAAGTGACTTACTGGCCTTTGCATGCTGGTTGCATCACATGACTTTGTTGGTCCCACCATATGTCTTGAATTTGGCAGATAAACATTTTAAAAATATTAAACCGTGAAGCAGCTTTAATTTTTTACTTTTATTTTCAAGATTTTTTTTTAATTAATGACATTTTATCTTCATTGTGATATCAGGACTCTTGTATCACCCTGACTTTATGCCCCCTTAAAAGAATCAATTAAAAAAATTATCATCATAGAAGGTGTTTTCAAGTCTTTGGATGAATTCCATAAATGAATACAGATATTGTAATGAATGAATAAATAAATAACTGTATTAATTTAAATATCTGTATTTATTTAAAAAGGGCATTTAAATGCATACATATAAATAATGCAGATATTTAAATAAATACAGATTTATTCATTATTCAATTAATAAATACATAGAGATTAATGAATAAACACATTTGAATACAGATAAGTAAATATGGATATTTTAATTAAATACAGATATTTATTTACAGGTGTTTATTTAAATACATAAGTATATTAATTTTTTTTAAATGAAAATATTAATTATTTAAATAAATAAATATATTCATTGACTTTCCTTTAATATTTGCTTTTATATTTTTTCCTTAATCTTGGAAAACCATAGGGTGTCCATTTAGCCAGAAATCCCAACCTCAAATTGTCCCACCAGAATAGCCTGTTACTTCATGAGCTGGATGACTTGACAGCACACGTGTACACTACAAAGACAGGAGCAGCTGCATCATTCAGCTTGCCACTTTTGTATGTAAACCACCGCAGTCCTCCTGTGCCCATGTGTTCTGTGCAGTGAAGTGTCATCTGTTTCTAAGAGTTGGGCAAAGATAGCTAATGCTCAGAGGGACAGTATCTGTGACAAAGTTCTGATTGAGAGGTTTGGAAACATCTGTTCATTATGCCTCTGTGGATTAGTGTTCCTTTTGACGAACTTTCCCTCCGTTGTAATTTGACGTGTTTTGTGTAACAGTTGACACTTTATTTACAGAACTGCTGGAGATACCATAACTATAGAGACAACTGGGACTCAATGCAGAATACTTGAGTAATGATTCATAGTGTTGGCAGGGCTTGAAGTCAAGGCAACAAATGGACAAATGGCCTTTCAACATTTGCTCTGGTTATTCCACTGCTGTCTACATATAGCATATCTATATTTTCATATCACAGACCGGTGCATAAGATATTACATCTCTCTCTCTCTCTCTCTCTCTCTCTCTCTCTCTCTCTCTCTCTCTCTCTCTCTCTCTCTCTCTCCCTCCCTCTCCCTCTCCCTCTCCCTCTCCCTCTCCCTCTCCTCTCTCTCTCTCTCTCTCTCTCTCTCTCTCTCTCTCTCTCTCTCTCTCTCTCTCTCTCTCTCTCTCTCTCTCTCTCTCTCTCTCTCTCTCTCTCTCCTCTCTCTCTCTCTCTCTCTCTCTCCTCTCTCTCTCTCGCGCTGTGTCATCATGCCAAAAAAAGGCTTCCTAAATGGTGCTCTATGGGGTTGATGTTTTGAACCGAATGAATCACTTAATCGATCTTCTAATGTCCAAATTATCTGACCTTTTCCTCAGTGAGCTCGGCTTACTCTTGTGAGCGTCTGGAGCAGGAGAAGGAAGAGCTGCGTGCGGCCTTTGATGGAGTCCTGCAGAAGGTCCAGGAGCAGCACCGCTTGGACCTTGCTGACCTCGAGGAGAGACTGAAGACCTTCTACTCCACTGAGTGGGAGAAGGTCCATCAGACCTACCAGGACGAAGCAGATAACTGCAAATCTCAGATGGAGCAGCAGGTGTGGATGACAATGGGCCTTTTTGTTTTGTTCCCCAGTGTCCTGACACACTTTCTGTTGTATAGAGTGGATTTTATTCATTTGTAATGTAAATTTGTAAAATTCATACTTAAACATGATCTTTTAATGATAATTTCCCATAAATTATGTGAAGAAATTTCATAGCTTTTGTTTTGTATCTTGGCTTATGAGCCTTGTCCTTTTAGTTGTTTGGACATATGACATCTGATTTCTTAATCATTTGCACACTAAAATAAACCAATAAGACTTTTACAAAATTACTTTATTTGTACTTGTCTAGCTAGAAGAGTTACGATCAAAACATGAGGCTTTGAAGAAGGAACTGGAAGTCAGCCATATAGAGGAGGTGGACGGCCTAAAACAACACTTTGAGGAGTCTTTCAAGGGTAAATAATCTTGGGCTTTCTTTTTTATTTTTCTCTCTTAAATGTGTAAATGTTGCACCTGTTACTTAAATTTTGAAATCCAACAACATTACCTCCCACACATTAACATATCCTGACTTGACTTTCTCAGAACTCAAACAGTCCCATGAAAAAGAAATGCAAACTCTCAACACCACACTGAAGGAATCAGAGGACACATTATCTGTAAGGCATTGACCAATTCTTGTTCTTGTTTTTTTTGCACTGTTGTAATTTAACAGACGTATTCATATCAGTGTATTTTTCCTCAAACAGAATCAAATTCAGGAGCTCATGACAGAGAATAACAGCCTCAAAGAAAAACTAAATGCTGAGGTGAAGAGAAGAATGGATCTGGCTGAGAAAACACAGGTACGTAACACCCCTGTATAGCTCCCAAACATCTGTGTTATCAAAAACTCAGCCAGTGCCACTGATAGTAATGCATCTCTGCTTTAAGTAGACAGTGTATTTTCTATAAATAGCGGGTTAATATTAGACGGGTCTTTCCGGAACTCTCAACATTCTGATAATTATTTAGATAACTACCCTGCATAATTCTGCCAGACCCTGCCCTATGAATAGTGTGACAATGCAGAACAGGCAAAGTTCATATATGGTTTCTTCCATATATATGGATGCTTTTGACCTTGTGAACTGGTAGAAAATAAACTGTCTTACTGTACATTTACATGTATGCATTTAGCAAATACTCCTTAAACGCACTTTATTCTCAGTTCTTTTAGTTTCCGGTAGAGTTTATGCACACACATCACAGGAAAAATGATTAATATTATTTAATAATTATATACTGCAGTGTTTAAAAGTTTGGAGTTACACTTTATTTTAATGTCTTTTGTTACAGTGTAATTACACAAATAAGTACTGAGTAATATTAATGAACTAAATGTACATACTGTAGAGTTAAGATTAGGTTTAGGGTTAATTACTAGGGTTAATTATGCATAATTTACAGTTGCTACTGTAAGTACATGTAACGTGTAACTACGTCACCTTAAAATAGTGTTACCGATATTTGTATTATTATTTTTAAGAAATTAGTAGTTTTATTAAGCAAGGATGCTTAAAATTGATCAAAAGTGAGAGTAAAGACATTTTATAATGTTACAAAAGATTTTAGTTTCAAATAAATACTTTTCTTTTTTAAATATTAAGTAGCATAACTTTTTTTTAACATTGAATGATTTCTGAAGGATCATTTGACACTGAAGACTGGAGTAATGATGCTGAAAATTTAGCTTTGTCATCACAGGAGTAAATTACATTTTAAAATATATTCAAATAGATAAATAATTTTTATTTATTACTCTTTGATCAAATGCGGCCTTGGTGAGCTTTCGAAACTTCTTACAAAAACATTTAGAAATCTTACCAACCTACACTTGTAAATGGTATGGTGTGTTATATTAAATGTTTATTGCATGTTATATAAATATAAATAAATGTTGAGAACCTGGGTCTGGGACAGGAGTAAAATGATCAAATCTATACTGCATAACAATGCATTTGAAAAGTAGCAAACATAAATGATAAATGCATGATGAAACAAGTCAGTTTAATGTGGTCTTCATGTAACAAAATACTGTGTGTGAAGTTGAACAAAGTGTTTGATATGTAAAGCCCACAGATGTAAAGATGAAAATGTAATAATTCCCGGCTTTATGATGAATCTAGTTTGGGAAAGCCAGTATATATCCCTGATCTCTCTTGTTTATGTTGAAGAAGGACTCCCACACCCTTTATCTGGAGCAGGAGCTTGAAAGCCTTAAAGTAGTGCTGGACATCAAAAACAAGCAGATACATGAACAAGACAAGAAACTCATGCAGATAGACAAACTGGTAAGCTCAATTATCTGTTTTGCATAAAGCATTTAGCAGGAGAAATTCTCCTTTGTGTTCATTTTAATCACAGTAAAGAGATGACCGAAATCTTATGCTCCTGTCTGTGCTGGAGAAACACTAAGACTTTGATTTATTCTTAGATGGAGAGGAATGTGAAGCTGGATGAATATCTTAAGAAGCTGCAACAGGAAAATGAGGACCTGAAAGCCAGAATGGACAAACATGCTGCTTTGTCTAGGTAGTGTTTTTAATTGTGTTCATAAGCTTATGATTCCTTAAGCCAGGAATGGTCAACTCCAGTCCTGAGTTTAGCTTGATCCCCAATCAAAGGATTGCTTGAAAATTACAGGCAGGTGCATTTGAGTTGAATGTGATTTCACCAAGTATAATGATTTTACTCAATCCACCTTGTCTAGCTTCTAACACTTGAGTGCTTTCCCTAGTCGGCTTCAGACAGTCAGACCTGTGGCAAACCAAAGTCTTTGAAGTTCTGGGTAGAAGAGAAATTCCACAAATTAGCTTCTGGCTATGCTTTGACAATTAAATTACTTTGAGTATTATTTGTGCTCTTATGGTAGCAGGAAAGGTTTGTTTTCATTTGCAGCAACGCTTTGTGCTGAGACACCTTCTCTTCTTTCATCTTGTGCAGTAATGGTGACTAATCTAATTAAGTTTTGTTTCAGACAACTGTCCACAGAGCAGGCAGTTTTGCAGGAATCCCTCCAGAAGGAGTCTAAAGTGAACAAACGTTTGTCTATGGAGAATGAAGAGCTACTCTGGAAGCTTAACAACGGTGATCTGAGCAGCCCCCGCAAGGTCTCCCCTTCCCCGTCCCTCACTCTCCAGTCACCACGGAACTCTGGGGTGTTCTCCAGCCCTCCCGTCTCGCCCAGATAACAACGGCCTTCAGCTTCCAGGAAGCACTTTCATACAGGATGGAGCACTTCCTGCATGAAGCTGGTCTGGACCATATCAGTGGCTCTCAAAATGGAATAAACTCTCTTGTACAGACTTAAAAAAAAAAAACTGAAGAAAATATTGCACAGAAGCACTTACCAATGAGGCCACCCTCGTACTTTTGCCTTTCACGTCTGTCTATGGAGAAAAAAAGGAGTATCTCAGGGCTTGTAGAAAGTTTCTCTCAAAGTAGTTGTTTTTTCCCTCCTGAAATGCTTTCTTGCTTGAAGTTCCTGATTTTGGAGGATTGACATCAGAAATTAATGGGGCCTTTGTCAACTTCTGAAGCATTTTCCACCAGATGCCTTGATGTGTACCTGTATAAACCCCAATTTATCGTTGCCCTGGGACAAATGCCCAAATGCCAGATGGACAGTGGACATTTCCCAGATGCTGTTGCTTGTGTAGCATTTGGTTTCCCTTTATTTCGTGTAGGACCCCAGGTGAAATTTTCTGAAGCAGCACTTCATAGATCAACTCATGCCGTAAACTGACTGTTACGATTTACTCGAATGGAAAAAATCAGGTGTCTTGACTTACCCAGGTGTTCTCAAAACCTTATGCAACATTTTCTTGTCTATATCATGCCTTTTTTTTTTTTATATAATCACACATTTTAAGAACTGTAACTGAACTGTTTCACCCAGATCATGTTTAAAGGGATAGTTTACACAAATGCAAATTGTCATCATTTACTCACCCTTTAAACCTGTATTAGTTTATTTGTTCTGTTGAAAAACAAACGATTTTGTTTCTGTTGTTCACATTGACTTTCATGGTATTTTTTTTTTTTCCTACTAGTCAATGGAGACCAGCAACTTTTAATTACCAACATCATAAAAAATATCTTCTTTTGTGTTCAACAGAATAGTATCATACGGGTTTAGAACAACTTGAGGGTGAGTAAATGATGACAGAATTTGTCATTTTTGGGTGAACTATCCCTTTAATGATTTAATCTCAGATATGCTCTCCATATCACTCATATATTCATAAGAGAGATGCAGAATGAATTATTAATAGTTGATTAAAAAGCTTGAATGTTTTGATTAATGCCTCTATAGGGGTTGAATTATCCCTTTTCCTCACTTTCTTGGCAATCAGAGATGCAGTCTAATCATAATGGTATGCTGTAAAGTGTGCTTGATATTGAAATGGCATGTCATTAGGCAGCCCTGAGAATGAAGGCATGTACTGTTGGGAAGCTGATTTTTTTTTCATAAAGATTTTCTTGAATACGGGTTTTGTATATTATTCAGTATGATTGAGCCCTAGGGGAAGGATTTGAGAGTTTGTTTGTCTTTATTTCTATATTTATATCTGATCATGAGACCAATGTAATTGACTGCGCATGTTCTGGTGGCCTCAGAAGCGCCCCCTCTGTCTGAAACCCTCCACTGCAGCTTTACATGCAAGCTACATACAAAGAAGTTAAAAAGCAAAAGGTTTTTTTTATATGTATAGCTAAGCTTTTTGTGTGGATGTTGGTGTGAAATGGAAACTCTTGAAAATATGCAATTAATAAAGAAATTCAAAATTCGCCTGTTTGCATTTGTCATGCTGTTTGTGCGAAAGCGTGCAGGAACCTGTTGGTTTTCTTATTACTCATCATCTTTTGGCTGTAAGTCTATTCCAGCACTTAGAACTTTATAGTAAATCGCTGTGAAATTTTATATTCTTGAATTGCTAATAATTTAATAACAGAAATCTCTGCGAGAGGAGGAGAAACATACTTTGAATGTGTTGCACTGAACCAAAATAAGCACTGGGCTCCCGCTGCACATTCCACATACGGAGTCCATTAGAGCGGAGTACAAAGCCTTCATGCTCCTCAGACATATTTCATGCTTGTAAAAATATGCGTATAGACCTTAACACCTTCCATTTTGAGTATTACAGGTTAACATGGTTGAAATAACTGATTCTATTTCACTGGTAATAGTGTAATATATATTTAGTATAGTGTTGATTTACCATTGAACAAGAAGCTTGCATTAACTTTCTTTATCGTTAAGTCTCAAAGAAGCACTTTATTTCCAAGTCATATATAGAATGCATGTTTTTCATAATGATTTAAGCAGCAAGAAGCCTGAAGTGTGAGTCCAGCTCAGCTCAATATAGAATCTTGATGTTCTTTCACCAACGTGGCCACCAATGTCTCTCCATTCTTATTTTTGGTGGTGCAGATGTACTTTCCATAATCAATCGTTTCAACATCATCCACAATCATGACGCTCTGGGAGATGCGTGTGGTGTGTCCCACGCCACGGTTTATCAGCCTCCAGGAGTCATGAATGCTCACTGGCCTCTGACCCTGAGAGAGACACACGTCACAATAAGGACAGCACGTTAAAACCTATTTATCTGAATCTACACTGCAGGTCAAAGGTTTGAAATAATTACGATTTTTTTCATGAGTTTCAAAGCTGCCTTTATTTGATCAAAAGTAAAGTTAAAACAGTAATATTGTGAAATATTATAATTTAAAAGAATATATATTAGAATATAATTTAATATTTAAAAAATGTAATGTATTCCTGTGATGGCAAAAAAAAATGTCAGCATCTTCAGTGTCACACGATCCTTCAGAAATCATTCTAATATGCTGATTTGATGTTAGAAAAATTTTAAATATTTATCAATGTTGTAAACAGTTGTGCTGCTTAATATTTTTGTGAACCATGCCAGTAAGATTAAAAAAAAAAGGTAACACTTTACAATAAGGTTTCATTAGTTAACATTAGTTAATGTATTAACTAACATGAACTAACCATGAGCAATACATTTGTTACTGTCTTTGTTCATCTTTGTTAATGTCAGTTAATAAAAATATAGCTGTTCATGGTTTGTTCATGTTAGTTCACAGTGCATTAACTAATGTAAACAAGATTTTAATAATGCATTAGTAAATGTTGAAATTAACATTAACAAAGATAATTAAATGCTTTATAAGTGCAGTTCATTATTAGTTCATGTTAACTAATGAACGTTATTATAAAGTGTTACCAAAAAAGATTTAAAAAATGTAAAGATTAATTCAGCAAGGATGCAAATTAATTGATCAAAGGAGAGAGTAAAGATTTATAATGTTACAGATTATTTCAATTTATAATTTCGGAGTGTCTATTAACAATGCCAGGTTGGGCCAAACAAGATTTTTTTAAAAAGCGTACATATTATGGAAGCATATGGGTAGCAATATTCAATTTGCAATGCAATATGCAAAATGGCAATGCATTTTAGTATTTACATTTACATTTTCCATACCATGTGTGCAACATTTGGAGCAGTAAATGCAGTACGAGGCATTTCGTTGCCTCGTACTGCATTTCGTTGCCTCGTACCTGTACTTGTGTAATGACAATAAAGTTGAATCTAATCTAATCTAAAAAATAGCATCTAATTACTATTGGCACAAGAACTGCTACTTTTACATGGTGTAAATAGAATGCATCACTATTTTCACTTAGTGTAAATAGCCGCTGCCTTAAAATAAATGCTGTTCTTTTGGACTTTCTATTCATCAAAGAATTATGAAAAAGTGTATCACTGTTTACACAAAAAAAATATTAAGCAGCAAAAACATTAATAATAAAAATCATTATTAATAATTGAGCACCAATATTAACCGGTAATAATTAATGAGCACTAAATCAGCATATTAGATCCATATTTCTGAAGGATCATATGACATTGAAAACTGGATTAATGATGCTGAAAATTCAGCTTTGTCATCACAGAAATAAATTACATTTTAAAATATATTAAAATAGAAAACAGACATTTTAAATTAATAATATTTCACAAAAATGTTTTAGTTTTTACTGTATTTTTTGATCAAATAAATAGAGTCTAAGTAAGTATAAGAGACTTATTTTAAAAACATTAAAGATCCTAAGTATTCTCAACTTTTGCCTGGTGGTGTATCTCTTTATAGTTATCATGAGCAAAGCTGTAGCATCCACAAAATGGCATAATACTGTGATTAATACATTATAAAAAAATTTATCAATCAACCTGAATCAGAAGCTCAGATCTTTTCTTAAGGGAAAAATAACAAAAGTAACAGTCACCTGGCCAGGATACATCCAGCTGAAGCTGACATTCATCTCAGGTTCACCCAGGACTGTGCATGTAACGTTAAAGATGTCTCCACCACTTACTGTGTTCGACGAAGCCTCAATAGTCGCAAAAGGGGGGCCACTAGGCACTACAAGGGGGAAAACACCAAAAAAATTATACACTATAGTGAAAAAAGTATTGGGACACTCCTCTAAATCATTAAATTCAGGATTTCCAATCA
The DNA here is from genome assembly GCA_039654625.1 of Rhinogobio ventralis. Lineage (NCBI taxonomy): Eukaryota > Metazoa > Chordata > Actinopteri > Cypriniformes > Gobionidae > Rhinogobio > Rhinogobio ventralis. The sequence continues at coordinate 16,196,143 of CM077198.1, forward strand.
CTTCCATGGCCAAAGGTGTATAAAATCAAGCACTAGGCAGACGCTTCTACTAACATTTGAAAAAGAATGGGTCTCTCTCAGGAGCTAAGTGAATTCAAGAGTGGAATCATGATAGGTTGCCACCCGTGCATTAAGTCCATTCGTGAAATTTCCTCACTACTAAATATTCTACGGTCAACTGTTAGTGGTATTATAACAAAATGGAAGCAACTGGGAACAACAGCAACTCAGCCACAAAGTGGTAAGCCACGTAAAATCACAGAGCAGGGTCAGCGCATGCTGAGGCACACAATGCGCAGAAGTCGCCAACCTTCTGCAGAGTCAATAGCTACAGACCTCCAAACTTCATGTGGCCTTCAGATTAGCTCAAGAACAGTGCATAGAGAGCTTCATTGAAGAGTTTTGCATGGCCGAGCAGCTGCATCCAAACCTTACATCACCAAGTGCAATGCAAAGCGTCGGATGCAGTGGTGTAAAGCACACCGCCACTGGACTCTAGAGCAGTGGAGACGTGTTCTCTGGAGTGATGAATCACGCTTCTCTGTCTGGCAATCCGATGGACAAGTCTGGGTTTAGCGGATGCCAGGAGAACGGTACTTATGGTGTGGGGTTGTTTTTCAGGGGTTGGGCTTGGCCCCTTAGTTTCAGTGAAAGGAACTCTTAATGCTTCAGCATACCAAGACATTTTGGACAATTTCAAGCTCCCAAATTTGTGGTAACAGTTTGGGGATGGACCTTTCCTGTTCCAACATGACTGCGCTGCAGTGCTCAAAGCAAGGTCCATAAAGACATGGATGAGCGAGTTTGGTGTGGAGGAACTTGACAGGCCTGCACAGAGTCCTGACCTCAACCTGATAGAACACCTTTGGGATGAATTAGAGCGGAGACTGCGAGCCAGGCCTTCTCATCCAACATCAGTGCCTAACTTTACAAATGCGCTTCTAGAAGAATAGTCAAAACTTCCCATAAACACACTCCTCACACTTCCCAGAAGAGTTGAAGCTGTTATAGCTGCAAAGGGTGGGCCAACTCCATATTAAAGCCTACGGATTAAGAATGGGATGTCATTAAAGTTCACGTGCATGTAAAGACAGGCGTCCCAAAACTTTTGGCAATATAGTGTATCTTATTCATACAATGTGTGTGTTAAGTGTTATTAGCAACGCTATAGTGTTCTCCTCTTACCCTCCACATAAAGCAGCTGGTATTTAGTGGATATTTGCGAGGTGGTTTTCGTGGTGCTGTTGGCCTTGCAATAATAAGCTCCCTTATGTTCTGGACTGGGGTTTTGGATGATGAAGCCTTTAGTGGGATTATAAGATATTTGGGTCCCATCCACTGCGATTTCTTCCGCAGGAACCTCCCTGTGCAGTGAGACTTTGATTTTGGGGTTGGTCACACGGCAAGGGACGGTGGCAGGCTTGTCAGGGCGCAGATAGATAATCTCAAAATGGATGGCAGAGGGGACGAACAGCTCATCTTTGTCTAGATACAAAGAGAATTGTAACAATGTCTTTAGAGGTTTAAGTAGATCATGTAGGTCTCATTGTGTGATATGTGACCAGATGCTGTACCTGTAAAGTATATGTAGGTAGCAGAGGTAGTGTCTTCATCCTTTTCACAATCTACTCCGTCACAAAGCACAACCCAACAGCTGTACTCCCCCGTATCAGCAGCAGAGGGCGACATCAGAATCAACTGACTGTACCGCTCATGCTGCTTGATGCTGGAACAGCAGAATCAAACAAGTCTAGACCGGGACTACATTTTGGAATACCATACTAATTCTACTATTTCTGCAGTATTCTACAATTTAGGTTACATTTCATGTCCATCGATGATAAAAATTTTCTTCAGAAAAATCAGATTAGTTATGAATAGCAGAATAGTAGAATTTCAGCAACATTTCTCACTTTCATGTAGTTTACCTTTTACTAAAATAAAAATAAAACTCTATATAGCTATACAGTAGTTAAAATAAAAAATAATAAAAAAACATAAAAATACTAAACTTTTAACTACAATTAAAATGAAAACAGAAAATATAAAAAATAATAACTAATTCAACATATAATTAAAAATCTTAATGATACTAAAATAACCCTGCTTCAGAATAATGAAAATAAAATGTATTCAAAATGATCTATATTAAGTGTAAGTATATCTCAAAATTATTAGTATTTATAATCTCTAAATACTAAATACTGTAAAAAAAAAATTTTTTTTTTAGATTGAGATAAAATAAAAATTTAAAATAAAAAATATTTTGCTCATGCCTGCAAATTTTCTGTCAACTATGTTGCTGAGCGAACAACCTGCAACTAAACAAATCTACTGCAACCAAACATTGTGTGACCAGCATCATATGATGATATTTTTTTCTGTGGTGGACACATTATGTCCTCTCATTTTTATATATATAAAAAAAATGTGTATAAAAAAAAATATATAAATATATATATATATATATATATATATATATATATATATATATATATATATATATATATATATATATATATATATATATATATTTTTTTTTTTTTTTTTTTTTTTATAGAATAACAAATTGTAAGAGTCGTGATTTTTACCATCTCTAGTTTAATTATTTTACAAAAACTTTCACATGCAATGGAATCATGTAATCCTGCATCTTTTAAACACTTAAAAAAATACTTCAGTAGCTTTTCATTTGCCCAATTTAGACAAACTAGTATCAATCAAATGAAATGAATGGATAAAGTGAGAAGGAAGGATACCTGAGGCGGTTATCATTGAAGGTGTCCAGGTAAGAGGGATATGCCCAGCCAATCTTAGTTCCTTTGCATCTCAGTTCCAATGTTTTCCCAGGATTCAAGGACAGACTCTCACCCAATCTGAGAAAATGGCCTTTATCAAGGACCTGTGTGAGGATAGACTGACCCTTGCTTCCTGCCTCCTTTTCTTTTACTTTGGGGTAGCGAACCTTCACCCTCTTCCTTCCTGGTCTTATGCGGTTCTCACCAGCCTCTTTCTTACGCTTGACCTGCTGACACACACCTGGGTAAACCAAAACAGAGATTTCCTCGTCACCAGCATAAGCATTTGGATGAGAGTGGCAAACTTGGGGAACTGCTAAAGAGCAATAACATTCATTCATTCTGTTATTATGTATTATGTATCATGGACATTAGACAGCATGTGTGTTTCATCTGTTTTCATTTGGGACATTTGATAACTCCTCTGCCTCTTATGACCAAGCCAAAGAAAAGGAGAAGAAGGGGTGAAAGAGAGAGAGAGAGAGAGAGTGAGAGAGAGTGTGTGTTCTGCCATCTGGAAATTTGCTCTACTTCTGCTCACAGCTGTACAAACAGCAATTGTGGAAATATGCCTTTCTTGTTCTATGTGCGGAAAAACTGAACAATATAAAGTTTACTAAATCGAAGTGTCTTTTTAAATAAATTTCTGATACATGCAAAGATCATGACATGAATAAAAGAAATTGTCTAGAAATCTTTTGATTCCTTGTTAATGTTTGGATGGAGGAAAAAGTCATAGAAGAGTCATTTATGTTGCCTTGTTGTTAAGCTCAAACAGATCAGATTCTCTGTATTTTGTCTCTGCTGTATAATTTAAGCATAAGTTTAAGAAAAACTCTGCCCTGATTTGATCTCTCCTCTTTCTGCTCTGGAATTTTGGTTTCTATTGGAGCGAGCAGTCACGACATTCATCCATAACATCTCTCAACTTATTTATTATTTCAAGCAAGATAAAAACAACGAGTTACACTTTATTTTAAGGTGTCTCTTTTACAGAGTAATTATACATTTAAGTACTAATATTAAGTAACTACATGTACTTAGGATTAGGGTTTGCTTTGGTTTAGGGTTAGGCATTTAATTATGTATAGATAGCAACAAGTACACTGCAACAAAGTGTTACCAAACAATGTTTGACTTTATGAAGAAAGAATAACAAGGCAGAAGAAACAACGAGAGATCTGCTCACCATTTTGGACCTCCAGCCAAAGCAATGCCAGTGTGAAGAGCAGCCAGAGCTTCATGATGGCTGCAGTGGAGTGTTTCGACAGGGCTGTTCTTGCTGCTCAGGAGGCCTGAAAGCAGCGCAGGAACTCTCTGTCCACTGTCCCCGTTTACACACAGTCAGCTCCATCCTTCGTGAAAAAAGGAATTTCCCCAGCCCTTCTGCACACTCCCCCTTTAGTGAGACCCATCCAATGATCCTCTAATGCCCTCTGCTGGACTGCAGCTAACCCTGCGTGGAGAGTTTGTGCTCTTGGCCCGATAACCCAGTGAATGTCATTCAAACTTCAAGGGATAGTTCACCCAAAAATTTAAATTCTGTCATCACTCACTCACCCTCAAGTTGTTCCAAACCTGTATGAATGTCTTTCTTCTGCTAAACATAAAAGAAATTTAGAAGATTGTCGGTAACTAAACTTGACCATTGACTTCCATAGTCAATAGTCAATTCTTTCTTTTTTTTTTTATACTTTTTTTTTTATTGAAACAAAGAACACAAAGTTATCATGGATGCTACAATATCAGTACACCAAATATTTCCAACATCTTGATATACAATATCACACTTTCCTCAATGGCTTATGTACATTTTTCCCAAAGCTTGTTACATTTTTTACATTTGAGCCTTAATATAAATGTAAGTCTCTCCATACTGTATAATTCTTTTACGATCCCTAGCCATTGATCCTTTGTTGGAGGGTCGACCTGCAACCATTTGCGGGTTATTGCTTGCTAACAATATTTTTAATATTGCTGGTTTGTTTAGAACTATTGAGAGTTCCATGAACCACGTGACCGCGCGCGCTGCCGCGAGAGGAAAGCAACTGTTTTTTATCGGCTCTGGCTTTAATGCCACATTAAATGCGCCAAAACGGTATTTATTGTTTGAATTTCGTATTAAAACTTTTAAAAATGTAAAAGCTTAGACTTTGTTTCGTATCAAAAGCCGGTTCGGCAATTTGGCGTGAGATTTACTTGGGCAGAGTGAGACCGTGAGCCAGAGCCTGAAAGCGTGTGTCTCACGCCAAATGCGTGAGAGTTGGCAACCCTGTGATTAGCCATCGGGGTTTCACACTGTCTCCAACAAAAGCCATGGCTCTGTGTGCCTGTATGTAGTGCTGTTAATTTGGGACTTATTACTAAAAAAATCTTACTAAATTCGTGGTATTTGCCTGTATCACACATCTATCTGTCCAGTCTTCATCTGTTATTTGGGAGCCCATTTTTGTTTAATGTATGTTGATGAATGGTTCTTGGATGCTTGCCTACTTCCATATAATCTTGAAACCATCTTTTTTTCAATGTACTTTAAATTTTTTTGTTAAAATAATCTCTGACCTGCAAATATCTATAAAAGTCCTGCTTTTCTAGTCCAAATGTATTTGAAAGTGCCTGATAACTCGGGTTCAAATCCTGGGTCAAATGCTATCCAATTTAAAACTCCAGCTTGTTTCTCTAATTGCAGTTTGTTCAATACTCTAAACCAACTTGCCTCTAACTCTCTCATCTGTCTGCACTGTAGTCGCAATGTTTATAGTTTACTGCCTTGAAAACACAGACTCGATTGGCTGAGTGGTATCACGAGGAAGGGCCTAACTCGCATAGTGCAAACAGAGCCAGACTTAAGGGGCAATCCTGACGTGTTCCTCTTTCCAAATGGATTGTTTCAGACAAGTGGCCATTAACTTTTATCCTAGCTACTGGTGAGGAGTATAATACATTGAATAAAATTATCATTAAACCCGAATCTTGCCAATAATTGATACAAGTATTCCCATCCTTATATTTTCTGTTACAACATGACTCATTACTTGCAATGCTCTCCTTATATTATCCTGTGTTTGCCTGTTTTGTATAAAGCCAGTTTGATCAAGATCCACCAACTCAGGGATGATACCCTCTAATCTCTTAGATAAGATTGAAGGAAATTAGTTATAGTCCACATTTAGGACTGAAATTGGTCTATATGAACTGCATTCCTCAATAGTCAATTCTGACATTCTTCAGAATATCTTCTTTCTTGTGCCAGCAAGATATAATATAATATAATATCAAAAATTAGCATCTTTTGCTGAGGACACTGAACTTTACTAGAACTCAAATTAAATAGTTTGTTCTAATAGATAAAAATGTTGGAAACTTAGTTTAAAAATGGGGAGAAATCTTTTATTGCTTTGTATGAAACCACTTTGCAATGTTTTGACCATGGCGTAATCCACACATCATTACTAAAAATAAAAATAAACTATACAAAGGCTCTAAACGGAATATTTGATGTGCAATATTTTTAATGAGACATTAACACATTTGTATTAATCCTTGTGCCACAATCTTAGCCTCTCCATGACTCATTTACATTGCATTTCCACCGAGTGTTTAAGGCAGAGAAGAACTTGAGTGCTAGTTAGCAGGAAAAAAAAACTTTCAAATGCTCAGGTTGTCCATTACACAGTTTATCATATATTGAATGACTGCAGTGAACTAGTGTAGACTGTAGATTATTCATTAAAAAGTTAATGAAAAAAGTCTAAAAATATATAGCAAGTAAATAAAAGTGAATAAAAAGGTAATTTTACAAGACAAAACACTGATTACATACATAACTTGCTCCTCTTCAACATCATCAGACCTGGTTGTTAAACAACAGGTTGACCTATGAATACTGTACATTGGATATGGCCAACATTTAACGATAACTACACAAACACATGTAACATGGATAAAAAGAAAAAGTATAGTGTTTATCAGAATACAAGAAATAGTGTTATCTGAGCAGCTTAACATCTCTGGCACGTACAATAAGTTGTGGTCAATAGAATTCATCCTAATTCTTAGAATTAAACACTTTAACAAGACAGTCAAACATGGATGTTCACCGATATCTGCAATTCATAGTTTTCCCAATATCTAATGTTCCACATTATTTGATGCCACTTTACCACACATTTGTCCCATACCTTTATAAGTATGTGACTCTGGACCACAAAACCAGCCATAATGGTCAATTTTTGGAAATTGATATTTATACATCATCTGAAAGCTGACTAAATAAGTGGTATGATTTATGGTTTGTTAGGATAGGACCATATTTGGCCAAGATACAACTATTAGAAAAATCTAAATATTGAGAAAATCGCCTTTAAAGTTGTCCAAATGAAGCCCTTAGAAATGCATATTACTACTACTAATAAATTTTTTATATAATTCAATGTCGATAATTTTGACCCATACAATGTATTGTTGGCCATTGACACAAATATACCTGTGTGACTTATGACTGGTTTTGTGGTCGAGGGTCACATATATGCTTTTTTTCTTCCTTTTTTAATTTAACAAACTGTGGAAATCTTAATACTTTATAGAAAATAAAAACATGCTTTCCTATTTCTGTTCCCAAACACATTTAAAAGCAAATTGCTCACGTCTTACAGGGGTGTAAATATCTGCTCTGACAATAATTTAATGCTATTCTAATTAGCCTATTTATTAATGATGCAATGACAATTTAAACATTAAAGGGTTAGTTCACCCAAAAATGAAAATTCTGTCATTAATTGCTTACCCTCATGTCGTTCAACACCCGTAAGACCTTTGTTCATCTTCGGAACACAAATTAAGATATTTTTGTTGAAATCCGATGGCTCAGAAAGGCCTCCATTGGCAGCAATGACATTTCCTCTCTCAAGACCCATAAAAGGTAAAGACGTGGTTAAAAAGTCCATCTCACTACAGTGGTTCTACAATAATTTTATGAGGCGATGAGAATAGTTTTTGTGCGCAAAAAAAATCGTAATAACGACTTTATTCAACAAGTTATTGTCTTCCGCCTAGGCCTCTGACGTGAACTCACGAAGCACCACGACACATGCGCGAGAATATATGACGTAGAGCCGGCATTCGGGCATCCAGGAAATGCACACTTTAGCACCATTTTGAGCACTACGCCAAGACCTAAAGCAAAATCAATGTAGAATTCAACAGCTTAGATACGGCGCATCTCTAAACAAAGACTCTGCTTATAAACAAAGTTCCTCGCTTCCGCCGGCTCTACGTCATATATTCTCGCGCATGCGTCCTGGTGCTTCGTGAGTTCACGTCAGAGGCCTAGGCGGAAAACAAGAATACAGTTAAATAAAGTCGTTATTTTGATTTTTTTTTTCGTCGCTTCATAAAATGATTGTAGAACCACTGTAGTGACATGGACTTTTTAACGACGTCTTTAATACCTTTTATGGGTCTTGAGAGAGGAAATGTCATTGCTGCCAATGGAGGCTTTTCTGAGCCATCGGATTTCAACAAAAATATCTTAATCTTTGTTCTGAAGATGAACAAAGGTCTTGCGCGTGTCGAACGACATGAGGGTAAGTAATTAATGACAGAATTTTCATTTTTGGGTGAACTAACACTTTAAAGAAGATTGAAATTGATTTACGATTAATTCATTTTCAACTATATTCTTAAATCAAAAGTATAAGTGGAATGACAATTTATATTGGTACACTCTTAAAAATAAAGGCTCTTTATTGGCATTGATGGTTCCATGAAGAATATTTAACATCCATAGAACCTTTCCATTGCACAAAAAGTCCCTTAAAGTGGAAGTTCTTCGGATTAATAAAATGCTCTTCTTACTAAGGAAAAATGGTTAAGAACTGTTCACTGAAAGGTTCTTTGGAAACCCAAAAATGTTTCTTCTAATTTGAAAACCTCCTTCTGGAACCTTTATTTTTATGGGCGTTTTCACACCTTGCTCTTTTAGAGCATTTTTTTTTTCAGAACCTGGAACGTTTTCTCCCTCTCTCAAATTTATTTAGGTATGCATGTATGGACACGGCAATCATGCTCGGATCCACACCAAAAAAAAATCGTACCAAGGTCAGCCTGCTTGAAAACGAATTCTGGATCAATTCAATGACCCACTGAACCAGGCTGTATCACAACATATGATGGGTAATTACGTACATTAGGAAGCAGATGCTTTAGCCAAGAAGACCGTAGAAAATTCAGAAATAGGAATAAGTATTCCATTAAGAAAATTCCAAATCAAAGGGCTGATAAAAAGAGCAATAAAATGAATGTGGCAAGAAAGGTAGGATAAGGAGGTTCACTATACAAAGGGAAGTAGGCCATAAGAGAGAGGTTTGTGGAAATAGAGGGGAAAATACGGTTATTTCCTGTCTCCGAATAGGACACTGCATATTATTGGAAAACATGATGGCTTATGTAGCACATGTAGACACCCAGTATAATATACCAGTATTATACACCCTAGGTATAATGATGCCACGATGCTCCACACTCCATCTCAGTAGGTGGCGGAAATGCACAATACGGTTGCATGCCAACCGCCACTAAATCAAAAGAAGAAGAAGAATTATGTATGTTGCGTGAAATGTAGCAGTGTTTGTTTTGCTAATGCCTCTTAAAACTAATTGTGGGTTAACCTGGAGCAAAGACAAAGTGAAATGCCCACTTGAAATTTGGTAAGACGAAATTTTTTTCAGAAATAACCACAAAAAAAAGAGTTTACATGGTGTTTAGCGAATGTCTCAAAGAGAGCTTTAATTGCACCATGTAACCGTGTCGTGCTAAGGCTAAAAAACTTTGCCAACAATACACTACATAAAAGTCAGAGTTCAGGCGATGAAAAAGCTAAGTTTGTCAGGTGAGAGGTCACATGACTTGTATTAACATATGAAATGTTGCCTTGTGAAAGCAAACCAAACCAAAAAAAAAATTTAATTCCTGTTTTGGAACAAAGCAAGTGATCTACAGTTCTGAAAACGCCCTAAGAGTGTATAAATAGTCAATTCCATAATCAATACATTGAATTTTCATTGTCAGATCATATACCCCTAATGTCCTATTACATGATATGATCACATCACAGGTGAGCGAGAGCATCAGCACTGAGAGGTGCTGCAGTGATTGTTCATGATGGCAGTGACTGTAAAGGCAGAGCTGAATACACAGAGCACAGGTCTGTCAGCTGGTTGGTGAATGCTAGTTACTGTCAGAGTTTGTCTGCTGTTCTTTAACATGGGCTAGTCTTCTCTATGTGTGTCACATACTCCACAGTGCCTTCATTTCCTGTCAGTATCTTTTTCTCCGTTGCAACGCTACAGTTCTGTATATGCCTCTTGCGTTCATCACTATGCCACATTCCATATCCAAAATAAATGAGGAAGCCTGTGGATTGATATCAAAGTTAAGATTTATATCAAATTTGCATGTCAAACCTATTTTAAGTCACTGTTTACTAAAAAGGACAAAAGGAAAAGAAAACAGCAATGAGACCTTTAGATTTGTTTGAATGTGGGTTAGGATTGCATCCTGCGTGTGTGTGTATAAGTGTGTGTGTTTGTTTTTGTGATTTATGAGGACACAAATTTGTATAATGACATGGGTATTTCACTGGTATTACAACGTAAACGTGGTTTATGAGGACATTTCCTGTGTCCTTGTAATAAAAATAGCTTTAAAAACATACTAAACAATGTTTTATTAAAAATGTAAAAATGCAGTTTTCTGTGATGGGTAGGTTTAGGGGTAGGGGTAGTGTAGGGGGATATAATGTACAGTTTGTACAGTATACAAACCATTACGTCTATGGATAATGATAGGTGCACCAGCATGTGTGTGTGTGTGTGTGTACGTGTGTGTGTGTGCGTTTACCCAGAGATTGCACGTACCCATGGCCATCCAGATGGAGAAACGGATCCATGTGTCTCCGCTGAGCTGAACCATGAGATACACGTTGACAAATATACTCAAGATGGGTAGAAAGGGCAACAGAGGAACCTGCAGCAAAAAAATACACGCTGATTCAAACATGTGCTTGACTGCACTCTACTCAGCACTCACTTATGAAATGACCCGGACTAAAAAATAAATAACACGATTAATGGAGGCTCTTTCGGGTCATATCACTTTGTTTTTCAAGTCAGGTAAGGATAGCACACAATACGGCCCTCCAAAGAACACAGAGTGCTTGGCAAACACAGATATTTTATACAGGCTATTACCCTAAAACCCAGGTCTGTTCTGGGCAGAATACACATCAAGATAAACACAGCAGCAACAGTTCAACATGGGGCACATTTATTAAAGGGTTAGTACTAAATGAAAATTCTGTCATTACTCACTTTTATGTCATTTCAAACCTAAAAAGAGATTTTAGGCAGAATGTCCATGCTTTTTTTATACAGTAAAAGTGAAAGGCAGCCGTTCATACAACTTGTGTATTATATTGCATGTCTTGTGAGGTCATATGATTCATATGATCATGCTTTTTGTACATGAGTGACCAAAATTATGACTACTTTTAGTAGCTTGTTTGTTCTCCATTCACTTTCATTGTATGGAAAAGAGCACATTATGCCTAAATTCTGCATGTATTCTGCCTGTATTGCTTTGTTGTTGTTGTTTTTTTTTGGGGGGGGGGTGAACTAGAGAGAAACTTTATCAAACTTTTAAACAGTAGTATAATATGTTTAGGTAAACTTTTGGATTTCAAACCTACATACCATAAAGGAAACTTTCTTCCTCGTCTGAGGTTGTCTGCAAATTAGAAGGATGCACATGATGAAGATGAACAAAGATGCGGCCAAGACCCCCAGGGCCCAAGGCTCCATGGCAATAATGGCCTGTCCGTAGTATGTGTTGAGTGTGCTCACAACACACACAATAAGCACTGCAGGGAAAACAGACACAGATCAGGATGACTACCTAACTCTCGTCAGCTATAGTAAAGACTTGCTAAAAACTGTACTAACCCAAGATGATAACAGACGCATTGACAGCTGTGGAGGTCTGTCCAGTGGGCAGCAGTGGAGGGTTGAGCAGAGAGCGCAGGGTTACGCCTCCATCCTTTAGCATGTTCAGATGAGACTCAGACTCTGTCAGCTCAGACTCACCAACCTCTTCCTTGCCTTCATTGATCCTAGACCTCTCAAACGAAGCATCTGGCTGATACCTGACACATACATTTTATATTAGAATAGTTGCTTATGCCACTAGAAACAGAGTCTACAGAGACTATCACAAGAAAATTGTCTATAATTATTATCATTATACACATTATACAGTTGAGAACTGACACATAACCACTACATGGCAGATTACTCATAGTACACACATCATTGTACCAACTAGTTGATTAGGGTGAACATGATTTCACCAAGTACAACATGTTCCTGGATCAACATTCCAATCAACCAATCAGATTTGAGGGACAAGTTTTCAGACTATGTCAGGTTTAGACTTGTTAAGGGTTAGGTGCTTCTACACCAGTGTTATCATTTCCCTCTGATTTTAGGAAGAAGTTATGGGTAGGGTTATGATGAAATATTCAGGCAGGAATGTTGTTCCAGGATCAACTAAATATGTTGATCCAGGAACATGTCTTACTTGGCAAAATCACAGTCACCACTTAGTTCTGCCACTAGTCGGCGCATCATTAAGATGCAAACAAATTTTGGTCAAGACTATATAAATTCTTGAAATTCTTATTTTTACTAACCTGAGGATAAGAACGCAAGCAGCCACTAATGAGTACGCCAGCAAAGTTCCAATAGACATCATGTCCACCAGTGCTTTCAAGTCAAACAGAAAAGCCATGATAGCTGTTGGTATAAAACAATAGCCGATTAGGTGGAGTTTAAAAATAATACATCAAATGCATGCATATCATATAACTAGAGGAAGTTGCAAACAATAAATGTTTTACATACATTGGCTCTAACAATTTAGACACTTAAGTCACACTTAAAATGCACATATTTCATAGCATAACAATTTATCTCTATTTTCAGAGAAATAAAAATTATTTTTGCAATACTTGCAAAGTTGACAACCAGAACTGTATATCTAATGTTTTGTATTGCATAAACTTTTTTGTGATATGTTTTGCTTGAAAAGTGTGTTGTAGCCTGTTCAAATAAATTCCAATCTGTTTCATATTATATTGATAATTAGTGCAATATTATTCATACATTTATAAGTGTGGCTTGGTTGTCATGAACCCATAAATACATCAACAGAGCATGCACAGTTTATTATTTTGTATTAATTTAATAAATTGGTAATACTTTATAATAAGGTCTTGTTTGTTATCATTAGTTAATGTAACATGAAATAACAATGATCAATACATTTATTACTGTATTTATTAATCTTTTGTAATGTTACTTAAAAATACAGTCATTCATTGTTTGTTCATGTTAGTTCACAGCACATTAACTAACGTTAACAACTTTTGATTTTAATAATGTATTAGTAAATGTTGAAATTGACATTAACTAAGATTAATAAATACTGTAGAAGTATTGTTCATTCTTAATTCTTGTTAACTAAGCTAACTAATGAAACCTTATTGTAAAGTGTTACCAATAAATTAAATCATCTTATTTTGAAGAGCCTGATTATGGGGTATGGAATTTCCAAAATAATGTCGTGTATTAGTCATCAACAATGAGATACTGATACTGTGGGACTTCCATAATCCATAATAAATGCTGATTCCTTCAACAGTGGATGACTTTAAACTCAGGATGCAATAGCATTGGAATCCTCTTATGAAATCCACACCAGATGTGCCTATGACTTCATATACAGGTGCTCAGACTTCCTTCACAGTAAGAAGGCAGTGTACTAACAAACATACAGTGCTACAGTATAGGCTTAACATGTGCAATGTGCAGGGGGCTCCAAAAATCAAATCTGCCCTGTGTCCTCATCCCACGACTAAGCTTCCCCTCTGCTTTTTCATTCCTTAGAAGTCCTCAGAATCCATAAGCATCCACTGAGTGACCCCTGCTAGCATCAAAGTGCTGTATTAACACACTGTGGGGGAAGTACTAAGAATCTCTCCCTGCAGCTGTCATCAGTACATTAGACATCTGCACCTGATACATCAGTCTATATATACACAGGTGTATATCTATATGATATATACCAACAAAGTGATGGTAATTTCCTTCTTAACTTCACCATGCACTCTACATATCATTTTTGCATGCAATAAATAACATTTATAGACATTATACATACTGTATATTCCAACAGACTTTTATCACCACCACCAACACCACAGTGAAAGCATGCTTCCATTAACGGGGTAATTAAGCAGGCACACTGCACCTCCACCAGGCGGACACAAACAGGTCAGCAGGCCATGCGAGGCCTACCTCGTTCTTAGCTTACCCGCGGTAGTGCCTGCTGCCATAGTGGCAGCCACTGGCGATTGACGCTTACTCACTTTGGAAAGAAATCTGAATAGCACGCCATCTCGTGCCATGGCAAACAGAATGCGGGGAAGAGGGAACAAAGAACCCAACAGGCTAAAAACAAAAAAGATGTCATGGTTCAGACACCTGCAACTCTGGAGGGAAAAGAACATATTAACCAACACCGGCAAGTGTGAAGGAGCAAATAGCAGGGTTTTAAATAATACCTGGAAATTGATTACTGGATTAAACTCAAAAAAAGAGCATTTTCTTACCAATACAATATTTTGGAGATAAGCATAAATAGACACATCTATATTCACTAAATGAACTGCCATGGCTTATTAATTTCCTTGATTTATCCAGGCCTGGAAGTTACAGTCTTTAAAAAAAATCCTGGTATTTCCAGGTTTTTCGTCACTGTTGGAACCCTGTAAGAGATGCATTTGACATATGTTCCTATAGAATAATTTCTTATATTGCACATTTCCGCTCTTTTTCACATTTGCCTGGTGGATCACATTGGTGCTTTGCATAGCAATCGTGCCTCCATCTCTCACCTGCAACTACACCTGAAGACATTGTAGCAATAAGAGGGGTCTTCGTCTTAGGATTGATTTGGGCTAACACTTTGAAAAGCACCCCATCCTGTGCCATAGCATAGATTACACGCGGCATTGGGAAAATGGAGCCCAGCAGACTGCATGTGAGGCAAACACATCAGCAGAAGCAAAGGGTCAATTAATTACATGCTGCAGATCTGATCCCAAACACTTACTGCTGTGTACTATTACAGGCATCCACAAACAATGATTTTTATTGTAAAGTCAACATGAAATCAAAATTAACACTGTTTACTTTCTTAACACACATGTCTGGCCTTCTTGTGCATGATTGATGAGTGTATGTCATTCCACAGAAAACTAAATTGTTGTTTCAACTGATATCACCGGTCTCTTTTACGTTTTTTAACTCCTCCCCTTCAATCACAGGATATATAGACAACACTTTTCATTAAATCAATTCCCATACATTAATTTACATTTTGTTCTTTGTGAATATTCTGTTTGAGACTAAAAAACAACACATTACAGAAGTAATACAGGTTGGCAAATGCTGTTTCATGTTGACTTTAGGAAATTTGACAGCACATCATTGTATAGCACTTAGCAAATGAAGCAAATGGGACCAGACGTACAGTTAAATCAGTTAAATTCATTTTTTTCCTGGGAGTTTTGCACATGGCCTATAGGCTATGGTATCCTAATGTTTTATTACATTTAAAAAATGCTACGAGTATTCAAAGAAAAGTAGCTCCAATCTAAATTATTGGTCTTGGGTAATAATTTACCCAATATTGGTCTTTTATAGCAATAGAGTGCAACAGTGCAACAGATGTCAGAAGTAAAAACTCCATTCATTTCCTCCATAGGGAAATAGATTTTTAACAATAACTTATAAACCTTTAAAAACAACCTTACTGTGAGCGACAAGGTTGTTAATGGTATTTGCTTCTGTTGAAGATGTCAGCCAGCATTATAAAATATAAAAATATATATAGTTAGAATATTAACCAATTAGCAGGCTCAGATAACATGGCAGTTAACATAAATTATGTTTAACCCTACGTTTAGCCAAAATGCTGTGACAGTCGGCTTCAGAAAGTTATTTCTCAGGAACGGTAGTGAATATCAAAAATCTGTTCAGTCATTCTGTGCAGCTCGGTCCAAAAATCATCTTTTCAGCAAAATTTGTAGGAGTAGCAAAAAAAAAAGTTTTATATTTATCCATCTTTCTTAATTTAATCGCAGTGCTTTCATGGCATTGTAGTTTTGTCTATCACAAAAGCCGTTAAGTACGCAGTCTTGTACCTTTGTAATTTTGTCTGATTTTCAAATACTTTTTTGCTTCAAATCAAAGTTTGTACTCTTATGATTCACCTCGTAGCTGGTTGACTTGCTTCATGGCTTAAAATGCTTTAACAAAGACTTTTTTGAAATCCTTATGGGAGAAATAATTGGAAAAAATACTTCTGGAACCAATGCAGCTGAAAAAGTGGGTGGCACTGTTGCATTCCATAGGTTCAAGATAAGAGGTTGTATACTTTACCAATCACACACCCAGATGTTTTTGAACATAATTAAGACTAATATTAGAGAAAATCTAAAACTGTTTATTACTGGAGTCTAAATACTGTTTGATTAGTGGAGTGTAATTCGTGCAGCTTTAGGGAGCCTTGCTAAATGCCAAACAATAGTCCTAACTGATTTATGTCCAGGAAAAAACTGAAACACATTCCACATGAACATTTTGTTCCGAAAGAGAGCAAGTATAAACCTGCATTAAAAAAAAGCTAATAATATAATGTGATTAATTAAATGCTATGTGTAATTATTTATACATATTGCTCTCTTTCAAACAAACCACCATCATTAGGGATGCAAAGCATAGGAATCAGTCCACCACAGACCCAACTAAGAACTCCATAAAAATGAATTAGGAAAGTTGTGTTTAACTGAATGACAAACAAATGATAAAATTAATAAATGCACTTTTATGTAACTATGGTATTCACAGTGTTTGATATGAGCATGCTGTCTCAATATACAGTCTTGTAAGAAGCCTTAGCCAGCAGCAAACAACATTATGGGAGCAAAGAACGATGTTTACCTGGTTGAGAGAGCACAGAGCGATCCTGCCGCTACTACATATTTCGCAGGGCCCCAGCCCACATATTCAAAAGCCAAAGGTAGAGGACTCCTCTCATCCAGCAGGTAGTAGGGCATCATGAGGGTGAGGGCCGCTGACACACCAAAGTAGGCAAGGAAGCAGACCAGCAGGGAAACAACTATACCAATGGGAATGGCCCTCTGGGGATTCTTCACCTCCTCACCTGGTCAGAATCACAAATATCAGCACAGTCAAGATCAGATTGGAGGACCTCAAATAACTGTGCATAAGTGACTGAATACCTGTGGTTGCAATGCAGTCAAATCCCACAAAGGCGTAAAAGCATGTGGCTGCACCAGCAAGTGTCCCGCCAAAGCCATAAGGCAAAAAGCCCCCTACCCCGTAATCGCTGGTGACATTAGCAGTGTGTGAGAGATTCCTGTAATGAGAATAAAGTGTATTTTCATATTTGAATGGTTATGATTCCCAGAAATTCACACATAAGGGTGGCACAATTCATCAACATATAAAAGAAGAGAAGGAATAGGAAAGATATATTCTTCACCTTTTGACAATGGTGACATTTATGAGAGATTCTTCTGAAATATTCCAATTGAGCGCGTCTCCTTTGACAAATCCAGAGATGATAACAAACATCAGCACAAGCACATTTACAGCTGTGAAGATTTTGTTGACCCAAGCTGATTCTTTCACCCCAAAGGAGAGAAGACCTGTGAAAAAAAATGACAGTGACAGACATTGAAACTCAATTTAGGGAAAATGCATGTGAAATTCAGAAATAATTTATGTCTAATAGTACTAAACTTAAATGATAAAAGACATATAAACATTTATTCATTTAACAGATGTGTTTGCAATGCAACTTACAAATGAGGAATCTAACCAGTGTTGGTGTAATGCATTACTAAGTAATTAATTACTGTAATTTAATTACTTTTCTCTTGAAAAAGTAAAGTAAGGGATTACTCTTTATTTTTCTGTGATTTGATTACAGTTAATTCTGATGTAATTGCATTCAATACTGTATAGACTAAGACAATTCTATATAAAACAATAGTGGATTTAACATCAAAATGTAACATCTAATGTTAAAATGTATATTTTTAATGTAACCTTCTCCCTTTAAATACTTCGGTCAGTTAATAATTTATGCTATATATTTGAAAGAATTAAAAGAGCAGTTTCACTGTTCAAGGGTGATATGGGATTTATAAAGTAATTACTAATAAGTAATGCAATACTTTTAATGTACACTAATTAGTAGAGTCATCTAATTACATTGTTGAAGATGTAATTAGTAGCTAGTAATTAATTACTTTTTAGAGTAACTTACCCAACACTGAATACAACTAGCTATTAAGAAAGCAATAACACGAGAGGTGCTAATAAAACAATGTTTCAATCATTGTCCAGAATAGTGCATGCTAGAACAAGAACAAAGTGAATGAATTTACTAACAGACTTTTTTTTGTTACCTGACAGGAGTAAGATCAGGCAGACAGCAAAGAAATCAGGGTACTCTGCCAGGCCAGGCAAACTCATTTTGAAGTACATTTTGCAGAACTTTTCAATGTGGCCCCCTATAAGCTCATCAAATGTCCCACTCCAGGCACGTGCCACACTAGAGGTCCCTGTCCCAATAGAATAACAGTTTATGTTTGAAAAATATATTTTTGTTTGCTGTATTACTGCTTTAACTTATTACTAATTCATAATTACCAATGACGTATGACAGAATGAGGTTCCATCCTGTGATGAAGGCCCAGAGCTCCCCTACGGTCACATAGCTGTACAGATAGGCCGAGCCTGTCTTAGGTACCCGCGCACCAAACTCAGCATAACACAGGCCGGCCATCACAGATGCTAGAGCAGCGATGAGGAAGGAGACCACGATACTGGGGCCAGAATTGCCTTTGGCCACCTCTCCAGCGAGCACATAGACACCGGCCCCCAGGGTACTTCCCACTCCGAGGGCAATGAGATCAACAGTGGAGAGGCAGCGGCACAGCTTGGACTCCTCCAGACAGTCCTGGTCTACATTCTTCCTCCTCACAAGGGAGCGGCAAAATGTGAGGCAATGTTCCAGCATTCTTCCTCTTAGCACAAACTGTCAAGACAGATTTTTTGTCAAATAAAAAAAATCAAGTACACAAACTACTGTATAATTGTTTTTCTAGTGTTGAGTATGTGCCAAGAGAAAGTATATGATTTCTTTTCTTTACTGTTTTGTAGATGATTTGACACAGAATAAATGCACGATTCTACAAGATCAGTAGTATTGGGAACCAAAGTGGAGCTGAGGCATATAAAAGAACAACTGTATTATTCAATAACACTCTTGGCCTTTGTTCTCACTTGCACATCTCTGCAGTTTTAAGCAGCAGATTTTAACATTGCCCAATGTCGAATCATGCAAATGCCTTAGGCATTATTGCATAATAGTGGGATAAAGTGTTTTCATTTTGATAGGCGTAGGTATTTGGCACATTGCTTATTGGACAATGTGCTTTTGTGCAATTAAAGCGTTACATTTGTGGGTTTATTTTAATTTTAATTATAAAAGTTCATTATAAATGTATAAAGTATGATGGGTTTATATAAAGTTTATATAAAGCAGACTTGTCTTGAACGTTAATACGCATTATAAGTATGTAGACGACTGCTATGCAAAATGAGGACAATACTAGGCTCCTCTCTCAATGAAAATGTGTTACATACCCTTACAGAGTTAATTAAATCCATTTTAGTTATAGCACTGGGTGCATCTCAATCAGCTCCCTAGTTCAGTAGTCAGGGCACTGATCAGGGAATCAGTCAATGGGCTGACAACCTGATCAGTGCCCTGACTACTGAACTAGGGAGCTGATTGAGACGCACCCACTGTCTCTTTAAAAATACATATAATATATATACAGTATATAAGATAATATATATATTTATACACTACCTTTCAAAAGTTTGGAGTCAGTAATTTTATAAATTATTACTTTCATTCAGCAAAGACACAATAAATTGATCAAAAGTGACAGTAAAAACATTTGTTTTTTTGTTTGTTTCTTGAGCAGCAAATCATTATATTAGAATGATATTTGAAGGATCAATTAAAGACCTAAAAATCTTAACAACCCCAAACTTTTAAATGGTAGTGTACATATTTTTACACGCACGCACACACATACATACAAACGGCATATAGAGCAACTTCATTTTTTTGTAAGTCTCATTTTGCATGTAAATGAAGTTGCAGAACAAAGTTGCACTAAAGCTGCTTCCTAAATAACTTCTTTTACATGTAAAACCGACATGTTTTATAAAAAAGATTTAGCACATTGTGATGTGTATGAGCAAATGGCTGGGCATTAGCATTACACTGCATCTGCTTACAACCTGTGAAAGGTGTTAAGGAGTCACACAGGCAGAGACTGACATGCATAAGGCTGTACCTGTGAGCTGTAGCCCTGAGGGTTCATCATGCTTTACGGAGCATAACTTGACAAGCAACTCTGAAGCTCAGTTACAGCACAGCATATTTAATAGCTGAGTCAAACGTTAATCTTTCTTACTGTAAAGAGTGAGTGCATATCATTATACTACAGTAACAGGTACAGATTTTGCACATGCAATAATACATGAGAAAGTACTTTTATATTACACTCTGCTTTTGGAATAACATGTCTTCAATGGATCTGATCAATGTATGACTGTGTAAATGCACATTTAATCATCTAAAATTATGTATTTGCATAAACAAAGACACTAAAACTTACCGCCTGGTGAAAGAGTAGCAGTTGTAGAATCACGTTATGGAAGTAATGCCTTTCTTCTTACGGCTTTCATGCAAACACACACATACACGCCCCCACACTCACACCTCTCACTGATGTCTTTAAAAAGCTCACGACCTCAGAGAGATCCAAGTCAGTCCTTCCCAAGTCCTGTCTCAAGTTTGCCCCTTCCTTGCTCCAGCTCCAATGACATGTCAGCCCACAACCACACTAGTTTTACTGCCTACTTTACTCTATCCTGGTTTGTCTGAACTTGCCCTGCCCCCCGTGAGGAGGACTGGTCTGGCAGCTGTGTGCTGCCCCAAAGAGGAGGAGGGAGACTTGCACTTCACACAGAGAGAGGCAATGCTAATATCGCATTCGCAATTCAAACAGATCTCTAGGGTTTATGAAAACCCTGTGTGTGTGTGTTAATAATGCTGCCTGATTCTTTTAGAACATGCTTTTTTTTTTTTTTTCAAAAAACCCTCATGGCCAAATAAGTTCCAGCTGCCAGTGCACTTACTGACCACTGATAAACGGTTAAGCAACTGACAATGACAAACATTGAGACAGACATATCTGTTTGCCCAGTGCAGTCCGGAAGAGTTGCTAAAAGCATGAATGCTGATTGGACAAATAGGTCTGCAAGAGCAATCACAGGTAAAGGGCTTTAATGGGTGATTGCTTCCCTTATATATAAGCTCATGAGCACAGGGATACTGGGTCAATAGGCCTCTTCAAAACGACAGTAGTGCTATCACAAATCTGATACAGGGGAAAACAGGGTGAGTGTCATTCAGGGCTGACTTTTTGTAACACCCCTGTTGAAAAAAACAGCATATGCTGGTTAGGTATGTTTTGAAGCATGGCAGCTGGTTTAAGCTGGTCATGAGCTGGTTTAAGCTGGTCCTAAGCAACTAGCAACTAAGTAAACTTAATTTCATAAAGTAATTTAATTAAGTTCATATTATGAAGTATACTTAAGTAATATTCAATTGTATTTTTAAGTATACTTTATGTAGTAAGTATACTAATATCAATGTGTACTAGTAATAAACTTGTAAGTGTACTATTTCAATACTGCTTGGGACTAAATTGGCCCAACTTTTGTGTACTATAAGTGTAGCAGTAGTAAACTTTAAGCGCACTACTAGGTTTCTTAATTGTACTGCATCTGTACAAGTGAACTTATAAGTATACTAGTAGTTTACAATTTTAATACAAGTAGTGCATGGTTTAGTTTATGAAAGTACACTTTGAAGTGTACTTTCAGTAAACTTCTAGTTTAGTAGTTTATACTGCAAGTATACTTGTAAGTTTTCTTTAAGTGAACATAACATTATACTTATAGTTTGTATATATATTTATACATTATTTTTGCACTTTCAGTATACTACTATGTTCAAATGTAGAGGTTTTTTTAAATACTTGAAATATACCTTTAACTGTACTTTAATTTTGAAAACATTTTATTATAGCTTCATGCATCCGTTTTTATCAACACTTAAATGTGGGTAAGTTTCATAAAGAAAGGCAACATTTTAAACAAAATGTTGAGAATCTTAATCAAATGATTAAACAATTACAAGCCAAGTAATGTGAATACTTAAAAGTATAATTAAGTATATCTCGATCAAAAGATAGGCCAAATATACTTATACCATTCGGTCAGTATAAATCAAGTATACTTAATTGCAATTTTAAGTATATTTCTGAGAAGTATATAAAAAGTAAACCGAAAGCATACATTCTTATTTTTAGTTTAAAAGTATACTAATAGAACACTTGAATAAACTTCTTTTTCATAAGGGAAACCAGCTCATGACCAACTAAGGACCAGCATAAACCAGCTGCCATGCTTCTAAACATACCTGACCAGCATATGCTGTTTTTTCAACCGGGACAATCAAAAGTCCAGTTAAAGAAATGCTGAACAAATACTTTAAAACTTTAATTAAAATTATTTTTTGGTGAATTTTAAATTGTTCAATAAAGCATTTCCCTAAATGTAAAGGTCAGAGCAGGTTGATTATAATATACCATTTAATAGCAGGTTCCTATAGACTTTAGTCAGGGTAAGCACCATATTTCATTTTTGACAGGAGAAAGTTAAGTGATCTAGGAACTGTATACTGTGCATGCCACAGACTTTAAGTATCAATTACTGCCTCGTTTTTATCTGCATTAATTCAATATGGCGTCTAACCCGAATAATGGGCCATTCACATAGAATATACGTTTTTACATTCCACTATGCTGCTTTTCCACTTTTTTTCTAAACAAGCCTTCAAAACTGCCTAAATTCTTAGTAGCATAGATTCAACATGGTGCTGGAAACATTCTTCAGAGATTTAAGTATATTTGAGTATAGAGAACTCATGTTCAAGAAACCAGTTTGAGATTATTTGAGCTTTGTGACATGGCACGTTATCCTGCTGGAAGTAGCCATCAGAAATCATCAGTTGAAAAGGCTGCGGCATTTAACCAATGTTCAATAAGGGGCCCAAAGAATGCAAGGAAAATATCTCCCACACCATTACACCACCAGCAGCCTGAACTGTTGATTCAAGACGGGATGGATCCATGCTTTCATGCCGTTCCATCTGAATGTCACAGCAGAAGTCGAGATGAGATTGTCCAATTTTGGTGAGCCTGTGCAAATTGTAGCATCAGTTTCCTGATCTTAGCTGACAGGAGTGGCACCCGGTGTGTCTTCTGCTGCTGTAGCCCATCTGCTTCAAGGGTCGATGTGTTGTACGTTCTGAGATGCTCTTCTACATGCCTTGGTTGTAACAAGTGTATTTAAATTACTGTAGCCTTTCTATCAGCTCGAACTAGTCTGGCCATTCTCCTCTGACCTCTGGCATCAACAAGGAATTTTTGCCCACAGAACTGCCATTCACACATATACATATATATATATATATATATATATTCATTCTCTGTAAACTCTGGAAAGGGTTTTGTGTGAAAATCCCAGTAGATCATCAGTTTCTCAGACCAGCCAGTCTGACACCAACAACCAAAATCACTTAAATCACTATTTTCCCCATTCTGATGCTCAGTTTGTCTTGACCATGTCTACATGCCTAAATGCATTGAGTTGCTGCAATGTGATTGGCTGATTACATATTTGCATAACAAGCAGTTAAACAGGTGTACCTAATAAAGTTGCAGGTGAGTGTATATTATACAGTTAAAAGGGGGTGTGGTTGGCCAGGAGTGAAGAATTAACCTGAAAATTAGGTATTTTGCATATGCCACCGATTGTGACATGAATTGTGACATCTTTTGTGCAGTGTGTCAATCTACTTTCTATTTAGAAAAGGTGAAAGCATCTGGTGTAACTGTGTGGTAATGAGTCTTTCCTTGATCACTCTGCTCTAGCATGTGTCAGACTGTGTTGTTCTTCTCCATCAGTTCATCATCAGTTGTAAGGCTATGTCCATTCTGTGCCCTTTTTCTGAACACCACAGTGAAAGCAAATGCCACCCTGAATGGATGGGTAAGTGAGCACTGCAAACATTCATCCTCTATCCAGGGAAACAGCAGAAAGGCTGCTTTACAAACATTCAGGGAATGTGGTTTACAGTATTTGCCAATGCTGGCACAGCCATCAGGTAAAGACAGACCTGACATGAATCCAAAGAAGTTACATCAAAAGCCTGATGCAACTTTTTGCTAAAAGAACTTTTGAAACATCATGAGATGTGTACAAACAGGACAGAATCTGTTGGTTTATTTCACATTAACAGCCTCTAAATTGCATAAAAACTAGGGAATGGGCACTGGTGAACATCTCTCACTGTTGGTATGAAACCTAGAGGCCTTTTTCGGGTGTAAAATCAAGTCCAAAGAGCAGCTGTACTCATCTGCCAATATACAGTAGTCAGCACAGAGAACAAAAGAAGACCAGATCCTTTGAGAAATGGGAAGAGACCTGTTAAACTGCACATTAATTTGAGGTCATACAACCGATTTTTCCCAAAATGAATAAGAGGTTTTCTAAATAGGGTTTCCTCTGCTTCCCGGGACAGGCCGACACAACTGATTAGGCCGGCACATGACCATAGTTGATTCATCTAATGCAAAAATATTGGTTCTAATGTCAACACTGCTGTACAGCACTGTTTGTCATAGGGACACTCCACACCACTTAACAGAGCTGACACCAGGAAATGTTCAAGTCAATTATTAGTGGGAAGACCAGAGGACAGTACAAGCTGATTCCTGCAGAGAAGTGGGCTATACATGGATGCAAATAGTAAAACTGCTGTGCAATCAACTTTTTAGTTTCATGCAGTGTCATTGTTGAAAAACACATGCAGCTGTCACAAGGATGAACTGCCCTCTCTCCTTCTTTATCTATGAGAACAAATAACTTTTATGCAATGAACGGCACTTTGTGCTTGCTTTTGTTTTGATGACGCACCAACGGTGGGCACTGGCAGAGTCCTTGGAGTTCAGTTACCTGTTAACCGTCCTGCATTAAAGGTCAAAGAGAACCATCTCTAAAATGTTCAGCCGGATTGAAGGAATGATACCAATAATGATCTTTCACTTGACTTATGCATTGCATTTCTTAAGGAGAGTTTTTGTGGAGGTAAGACCACAAAAGCTTTATTTTTATGCTAAGAAAGCATCATCTGGTAATGAATATAAACTTACGCACTCAATAGTGACATACTGACCCAGTTATCTTCCTTAATGCCTATAATCGTGTTTATATTGAATGCCAATACGAAGGCTGAAATGATCACCTGTGTGTATTGCAAGATATACTTAATGCTTTCTTTATTAAAAAGTGCTCAATTTGCATAATCCTCTTAAGCACGGTGCTCCTGTGAGAAACTACCCCAAGGTTTCTCTAGTTTAGTCAATTTTCTGTGCCAACCACACAGCGAGGAATTCAGTTACTAGGCCACAAGGTTTTTTTTAGACAAAGACATTTAGACGTAGACATTTTTCATGTCAGCTAATGATATAGTGATTCATGAATAATGTTCGGATATACATGAAGACTGATGAATCAATCTTTAGTTATAGAAACTAGGCCAATTATACTGAGGTCACAATCCTGCTTTATTCTTATGGCTGTGAGCAGAGCACTTAACCATAGGTTGGCCCTGCATATCTGCCCATGCTACTTCATATACAATAAGATCTAGCGTGCTATAGGTTGATACGGGTGATAATTACTGAATTAATTGTAAGTACTGCTAAATTATAGGACATGGGTGGTTATCAGAGGCATATTTAGAGAATGAACGAAATGCTACATATATGCTTTCAGGCAAAATGCATTATCATACATAGTAGACCTTCTCAAATTCTGCAAGTTTGAACAGGAAAGATGGGAGGCTACAGTATAAAATCCACAATAACAATTTTGGTGATGTGAAACTGATCACATTATTTTAGATGTATACATTATATTTTAAGCTTATGATACTATATGGAAAAAGAGATCTCCATACTAAAAAGTTAAACAGCATTGAACTAAATCCATGGGGATTGGACTTGAACCGGTCAATTGGCAAATCAAAGTCTTACACACTATTTCCCCCTCAACACTAATGCTGTATACTGTCTAAAAAGGCTCACTGATTAACTCAAAGATTCATATGATGTCACAGCAATGTCAATATGTATTTTGTGTAGAGAGATGAGGGAGAGAGTTAGTGAAGGACAGGTAGAGTGGAGATAGAGTTTTTAAAAATGAAAGACAGTTATCTGTGAACTTAATTTGTGCTATTGTGAAACTGAGTTTAGAGTTTAGGAAACAAAAACATCAACTAGCAAAATAAACGGATTAATTAGGGGGAAAACCAAGAAGACAGTATATGGGCCATTTCTGTAGCCTAATTAATTCTAACATGATGTTTTCAGATTAGAAACAGAGACTTATAGCAAATAGATTGCTTTGTGACAACTATTAGTGAGTCAACATACCCCACATTCAAGTCATCTTTCTTCCTGTCCAACTAGCCTACAATGAAAATGCTCCGCTTTTTTGTATCCTGGAATTTCAAACATTACCTCAACTACTCACTGGAGTAAAACATAATCATAACATTAAGAAAACGGCACATGCTTTATATAGCTACTCACACGAAACCCGAAAGGGACATGGTGAAAGAAAAAATATATATAAGATGGAGGAAAAAATAATATGTTACTGTTGTTACGTTCTCTCGCAAATGTTTTGCGTTCCCCCGAGAAACTGCGTCCCCTCAAAGAAGCTCAAAGGTTTTGCGAGTGAATGCAAAGTTTCTCGGGGAACGCAAAACGTTTTGCGAGCGAACGCAAAGGAGCTATCTCGGAGGAGCGCAAAACATTAGCGAGAGAACGCAAAAGCATCGACCTAACATTTTCCCTCCCATCTCATATTTTGTTTCCCCCAATATGTCGCTTTAGATGATCCGTAGCGATGAATGATTATATTTCTTAGCTAAAACCAGGTGCAACGTGCTTTCAGCAGCAAACTCTACAGAAACCGGCTTTAGGACCCTGCAGCGGTCCGCGCAGAAGCGCAGAGACCTGACGGTGAATCACTACAGATGACGGGAGGAGCCATATATAACTCAACCCGGATTCAAAGAACCGCAGCGTTTCTAACAATACTTTAAATATAATTGTATTTAAATTAACACAATAACACTCGTTCAGCATGACATTAAGAAGTATTTCTGTACCCTGATAAGCTGCACGCGTGTGGTGTGGTGGTCAGAGATGGAGCACATCAGAATGCCAAAGGTAAATGTCCAGCATCCATGATACAATGCTTCCCTTTACAGGGCCTGCATCTGATCAGTTATAATTTAAAGAAAATGACTGAAAAGCAACATTCACATTAGGAATTTTAAGTTATGCTATCGTGTGTCAATTAATCGCAGATAAACGTGCAGTATCACCTCAGGCCAGAGGGATGCTCACTAATGTGTTTGTGGTCTGGTACTTTAATAATGTATCACTAATAGTAATGTTGTCTAATTCAGAGGTTTTCAAACTGAGGCTACAAGTGAATTTTTTTTAATTAAATCTAATTGGGTATTAATCTATTAAATTATTACATTAAAAAGTAAAAAAGTATTAAAGTATTTTAATAAAGTAATTTAACATATTAGATTATCAGTACATTACTATAGTGAGTAGAAAAAAAAAATAATGTAATGTAGAAACTATTTTAGATCTATAATATTTATTTCCCAGTGTATAAATTGTATGTTTTTTTTTTTTAAAAGATAGATGCTTTTTAGTTTTAGGATGGAAGTTACTCACATGAGGGTGATCATATATGGGGGCCTGTGGCGTCGAAAACCGCTGGTCTAATTAACTTAGTTATATTTTGCAGGTTGAAAATGTCTGGTTAGTGGACAGAAGTTCCTCCCGAAGAACTCAAGTGGGCACGCTCTACCTGACAGCCACACACACTATCTTTGTAGGTAAAGGATCTGAGGATAGAAATGAGCTGTGGGTAAGTGCTTGCCATGTCAGCTGTATAAACTATTGCCATTGATATTTGTGGCATATCATCATTGTCAAGTATTTCTGTGTTCTAAAAATGTACTGCTTTCTTAATCTTCTTATAAGTACAATAACTGACACAGTATGCTTGTTTTTCACAGGTTCTGCACAGTTTAGTGTGTAATGTTGTAAAGCATAAAGCATCTCAGAGTGGATACCCCTTATTAATCCACTGCAAGAATTTTCAGGTCATACAGTTTATTATTCCTCAAGAGAGTGACTGCCATGATGTTTACATTTCACTTTCACGTCTGTCTAGGCCAGGTGGGTCACCTATCATACATTTTAAGAATATACTGTCGGTGCATTTCATTTCGCATACTTGTGCACTATTCCATACCATTTTGTAGTGTGTGAGTAGCGTGTTCACACTGAAAATTCCAAAAAGAAAAAGTGCACTTCAAAGGCCTGGATGATGCACTTAACTAAAAAAACAAAGTGTGGAAAGTTGGACACTTCATGCACTCAACAGCCACAAATTTCCTTATGTCCGGAGGGGACTCCGATACTGGATTACAAAATAACCATTTAAAATTCATATACTGCACCAGGGTTGGAAAAATTATTCTTGAGGGCCAGAGTTTTCAGCTCCAACATTATAGAGGGTATGCATTGATATCACTTTTCTGCCAGAATACACCCCCTCAGCCGGACTGAGTGGCAAAAGAGCCTTCTGCGTGACTGGATTTAATAGAAGAAACTGCGAAAACGCAAGTAAAACAAACCATTATCAGTTTAAACTAAATGTTGGACTCAATATAGTGTTTCTTACAGCGTACCAAAAATCCAGTGATTCATTGATATTGATATGCAGCCAGGAATCGTATTTCCTGACATTTATATGTGCCTGATTTTGACGGTGGGGAAATACATAAAGCAAATTTTGCCTGTGAACGCTTTATCTAAATCTGGGTGATCACTTGTATCAATGTTATATACACTATATTGCCAAAAGTATTGGGACACCCCTCCAAATCATTGAATTCAGGTGTTCCAATCCCTTCCATGGCCACAGGTGTATAAAATCAAGCACTAGGCATGCAGACGCTTCTACAAACATTTGGGT
This sequence comes from Rhinogobio ventralis, assembly GCA_039654625.1. Lineage (NCBI taxonomy): Eukaryota > Metazoa > Chordata > Actinopteri > Cypriniformes > Gobionidae > Rhinogobio > Rhinogobio ventralis. Next base: position 16,225,442 of record CM077198.1, read on the forward strand.
CTCTCTCAGGAGCTCATTGAATTCAAGCGTGGTACCGTGATAGGTTGTCACCTGTGCAATAAATCCATTCGTGAAATTTCCTCACTACTAAATATTCTATGGTCAACTGTTAGTGGTATTATAACAAAGTGAAAGCAAATGGGAACAACAGCAACTCTGCCCCAAAGTGGTAGGCCACGTAAAATCACAGAGTGGGGTCAGCGCATGCTGAGGCGCACAATGCGCAGAAGTCACCATCTTTCTCCAGAGTCAATAGCTACAGACCTCCAAACTTTGTCTGGCCTTCAGATTAGCTCAAGAACAGTGCGTAGAGAGCTTCATGGAATGGGTTTCCATGGCCGAGCAGCTGCATCCAAGCCTTACATCACCAAGTGCAATGCAAAGCGTCGGGATTATAGTGTGGGGTTGTTTTTCAGGGGTTGGGCTTGGCACCTAAGTTCCAGTGAAAGGAACTCTTAATGCTTCAGCATACCAAGACATTTTGGACAATTTAATGCTCCCAACTTTGTGGGAACAGTTTGGTGATGGCCCCTTCCTGTTCCAACATGACTGCGCACCAGTGCACAAAGCAAGGTCCATAAAGACATGAGTTTGGTGTGGAAGAACTTGACTGGCCTGCACAGAGTCCTGACCTCAACCCAAAAGAACACCTTTGGGATGAATTAGAGCAGAGACTGTGAGCCAGGCCTTCTCCTCCAACATCAGTGTCTGACCTCACAAATGCGCTTCTAAAAGAATGGTCAAAAATTCCCATAAACACTCCTAAACCTTGTGGAAAGCCTTCCCAGAAGAGTTGAAGCTGTTATAGGTCCAAAGGGTGGGCCAACTCCATATTAAACCCTACGGATTAAGAATGGGATGTCATTGAAGTTCACGTGCATGTAAAGGCAAGCGTCCCAAAATTTTTGGCAATATAGTGTATCTTGTAAAACTTGTATAGTTTTTGTCAGTTCATTTAAAAACACCCAATTGTGCAGAATATAAGATGGTAAATATTTAACTGATGAGTTAATACAATATATAACAATAAAAGAATATAGGATATGATTTTACCCTAAAATTCAACATATTGACACAAAATGATAACTGCAAATCCATGTTTCACTGCCCTGAATCCAGTTGTTTCTGTGAATTACTACAATGCTACCATTCAGTCCTTTTGCCACTCATTAGGTGCAACCACAGTCAATCCGGCGGACAGTGAAGTCATGTGCATACCCTCTATTCAACTCACCTGCCTGTAGCTTTTTAGTAATCCTGAAGACTTTGATTAGCTGGTTCAGGTGTTTTTGGTTAGGCTTGAAGATAAACTCTGCAGGAAAATCTTGACCGTCAGAGTTGTCCAGCCCTGCATTAAATGGTTTGAGTACTTAATGCATAGTATAAATCAGGGGTGTCCAATCCTGCTCCTGGAGGACCACTGTCCTGCAGAGTTTAGTTTCAACCCAAATTAAACATACCTGAACCAGCTAATCAAGGTCTTACTAGGCATACTAGAAACTTCTAGGCAGGTGTGTTGAAGCAAGTTGGAGCTAAACTCTACAGGAGTTTGGACATCCCTGGTATAAGTGTATAACATAAGTGCATTTGGGACACAACTTTTGGTTGAAATAACATTGCAGACAAATCAGCATGATGTTTAGTATACCCCCGGTTTCAAGGCTACATGTTTGAGTTGCTTTAACTGAAGCAACTTGCACTGAAATGTCTTAATATGTCAGTGCCATTGTTGTCACACCAGTAATGTTTTTTTTTTCTAAGGCACATTTATAAATGCTATGTAAATGACCTAATTGAACTAAGGCCTAATCTAAGCCCTGTCTGTGAAACTGGGCCATAATGTTCAAAGTAAATATTAGGTCTTCAATACACTTTTCTATATTTAAGTGTACAAGGACATTTTGTCATGTTTTTTTCCCCTTGTCTTACAGAAAAATATGAAGAGTTGTATTGTTTTTCCTTCAATCCTAATGCTGACAAAGCTGAACGGGAGCACTCATGGGAGTTTTTAGATTTGAAGGCTGAATACAGTCGAATGGGACTTCCAAATAAGCTATGGCATGTCACCCCCATCAACCGAGAGTACAGAGTTAGTGTATCACCCACCAGCACTATGTAAACACAATCAGTATATTATGTAGGTTTTTTTTTAATAACTTTTCTCTTTGTGACAGGTGTGTGATACTTACCCATCTGACTTGTTTGTGCCTAAATCCGTCACCCTCCCTGTGATCGTAGGGAGCTCTAAGTTTCGTAGCAGAGGTCGATTTCCCACGTTGTCATACTACTGCAAGGAAAATCATGTAAGTCTGCCTCCACATCTGGCACATTCTCTCTGCAGTCTTAGCATTTATCCGCCCCTTTTAATGAGGCTGTGGAGAATTTTGTCCTGTCTTTCATAAGTCCTTGCCTGCCAAATACTTTGTCATCAGATTGAGGATGCAAGTTCAAGGTTAAAGAACATAGTGTTCTTGGGACTTAAGTGCTCTTATATATAAAAACACTCAAGAAGAACCATAAATGTGATGCAGCTTGATTTAGCATTAAACTCCAGCTTGATATGATTTCTTTACAAAGAAAAGGCTTGGTTTCGCTCCAGCTTACCACAGCACAAACACAACTACCAGTCACACACTAAACTGTCGTACATTTACCATGACAAGTTACTAAAAGTGTCATGCAGCATATTCCTGCATTATAAATTACAATATAATGGATATTTTAAAAGCATGGTCAAGCCCTCTCTGCACCCTCTTGGGTTCCGCACTCTGTTAAAAGACATTTATTTCATTGAGGTCAAATATTCCCCTTGGAGTCTCTGTGTTTTCTTTTGGACACATGAATTCAAACCACATGGAGAAGATTGTGACCTCCACATTAGGATCATAATGGTGAGGCCCTAAGGGGTCAGTTACAGTTTAATATCCCCCCATTCATGGTTCGTTAACCCCAAAATATGATTAAAACAGTGTCTAAAAATGTAATATTGCAAGCTCAGAGTTTTATGAGGCCAAGGTTAAATTCTCATGAAATGCCCATTCCACTGAGAGGACATTGTGATCTGTGTTTAATTTATTAATCAATCTTGAAAGGATCAGACTGTGAATTACTCTGAGGCCGTATGATAGCTTTATTTAAAGTATTAAAATTTAAATGTATATATTTATACATTTTAATCATTAAATTAAATGTATGTTTTTTGTTCTTGGGCCCGGGTCCCCTTTCTATGGAAGCTTCTTTCCGTAAAAATGTAAAAGATAATTGGGACTTTTCTGCACAATTCTGACTTTTTTTTTTCTTGCAATTGCAAATTTATATCTCACAATTCTGACTTCTTTTCTCAGAATTGTGAGAGATAAACTTGCAATTGTGTTATAAAGTCCAATTCTGACTCTTTGTTTTTCTGAGGCCGAGTTTATATCTCACAATTTTGACTTTATAACTCACAATTGCATTAAATCAGAATTGCAGAGTTTATATCTCACAATTGTGACTTTATATAACGTAAAAGTCTGAATTGTGAGAGAAAAATTCTCAATTACCTTTTTTTTTTTAATTCTATGGCAGAAACAAGCTTCCATACCTTTCCCCTTTGTTCTTCAAGCTAAATTTATATATTGAGCATGAAAGAATCAGGCTAGGATTGGGAATTACTTTGAGGTTGGACAATAGTTGCATTTTTACTAGATTGAGCAGAATGTATTATAGTTTATGGAATGTATTGAAATATATATTTTTATTTTTTAATTAATTACATTTAACCCTCTGGTCCTCTTCGGTCAAAAATGACCGTTTTGAAATAATTTTTTTTTGCGTCATCGGAATGGGATGACACTTGGTAACTTTTGTCGCCTTAGCTATGTGAACACACACAAAAATCATGGAGATGATTCAGTTATGTTAAAGGGTCGGAAAAAAAATTATCACACTTGTCTCGTTCGCGATATATTAACCAACATGAATGAATGGGAAATACGCAAAAATACAAAAACTCAGGGAATCTATTGGTGATACAAACCACAATTCAGCCACAATGCAGTAAAAAAAACAAACAGCAAGGAAGAGGTTACACTCTAAAACATCAAGAGTTCAAAACAGACACACACACTCAAACACACACTCACGTTAACACACTCACAGACTCACACACAAACCACAATATTATACGCACACAAATTAACTGGTGTGGCTGTAACAATATGGTAAAATTGAGCCAAAAGACACAAATAAGAGGTTCAAATCAGATCAGACCCAGATTTATTATGCTGCGATTAAAACATACCTGTTCATTTTTTTGTTACATTTTTATTGAATTTTGATGTTATATGTCCAAAATGTTCTCCTCTCTGCTCAGGTTTGAAAAATCTAAACCTTGACAAAAAGTAGTCTTTGAGAATGTCTAAGTATAAATCCAAATCCACAACTTAATAAAAAGTAGTATTTATGTCTAAAAACACTAGAGAATTTATAAGCCACTTTATATAGAGTTATATAGCAATCTAGTGGTTACACCAGGGCATTACATCAGTTTTTCTTTTTTTACTCCCACCAAATGGCACTAATCTACCTTCCAAAAATTGGATTTTGAATGCCTCGTCTCTATTTTAACGTGGAATACTGTTTTAATTGAAAAATAATTTTAAAATATGTTAGAATTTTTTTTGTAATTATTTTCAATGGGGAAAAATAGCAAATACAAATTTTAGTGTGACCCCTAAACGAAGAGGACCAGAGGGTTAAATATATTTGTATGCATACTAATAAAATGTTAATATATTTTCATGCATGTATTTTTTTATTTTAATATAAACACTATACCACTGAATCCTGTCCTACACTAAAATGAAAAACGGAGTACTTTTGTACATGTCCTATCGTGCCTAGGGTACCTAATGGGTAACTGCTACCCCTTTAAAAAAATGCATGACACCACATGATGCCAACATATGCAAACACCAACTCACATGATGTATTTTATTTAGGCCACAATATGTCGCGCCAGTCAGCCTCTTTCTGGCTTTAGTGCTCGCTGCCTGGAGGACGAGCAAATGCTGCAGGCCATCATGAAGTCTAATCCTGGCAGCAGATTCATGTATGTTGTGGACACCAGACCCAAGGTCAGTCCACTTAATATCATTATACGATGGACCAGATATCAGAATTACACATGAAAGACACTGTATGTGAGAATCACATGTATTTCCAGCTAAACGCAATGGCAAACCGAGCTGCGGGCAAAGGCTACGAAAATGAGGACAACTACTGCAACATTAAGTTCCAGTTCATCGGCATTGAAAACATCCATGTGATGAGGAACAGCCAGCAGAAACTCATAGAGGGTATGAGAGAAAATTAATTGTACCATATAAACCAGTGTGCTAGATTCAACGATCCTTTTGTTGAACCAGCTTGAACCAGTATATAACAGCTTCCCTTCAATTTTATGGGAGATCTTAAGACCACTTAGCGTTTTATCATCTATAATAACGATGTTCTGTAATGAAGCTGTGGATTGTACCACAGGAGAGTTTCTTGGCAAAGCAGAGAGTGTAGTAGGGGTGCTTTGAATCCATCTGGCTTTTATTCCTCGCCTATTTTTGTTTTGTTGACTTGACGATTGGGGACCTTTTTCCCCTGATTGAAAAAAGGAGGGCATGAGAATATCATCTTCCAGTGTTGAAGAAATAATAGCGGTACTGGGTGTGATAGCATTTTGACCCGTAAAACATTAGGGGGTCATCTGGTCAAATAATCATATGTAGGCTTCCAGCAGAGACTGTTTGAGATCTCATTACAGCATGCTTGATTCTTCCTAGAAATACAGTCAGTTTGGTCTCAGTATATTGGTTTGTCAGTATATTGGCTTGAGCTCTCATCTGGAGTGTTCTCATGGGACCTCACCAGCCCTTAAATACTCTTATCACATTTGAATGTTGACATATCAAAGTGCTCACAGGGAATGTTTATGTTGGTTTGGAGAAAAATAATCAATGCCACTTATAGAAATACAAATTTATTTGGTTGTCATAATAACTAATGAGCCATACGACAGAACTGTCATCAAGCCGATTTATCAGCAGTGCATATTTTAAGTAACATAAATAAAGAGGACACTTTTGTTAGTCACTAGCTTTCTTTGCATAGCCAAAGTAAATATGAAGCACTTTAAAGAAGAGTCTAAACTACGGATATCCAAAAATATTCCTCATATCTGTTCCCTACTGTAAATTCTGAATAAAGCTCCTGGTTTTCATCATCGTCTTTTTAGGATCATATACAAACTTAAGCAGTGAATTTATATTTTTTCAAAGTGTCTGTTGTCATGGCTTTTTTTTAGTTTCTGCACTGCGTTCTCCCACCATGAGAGAATTTCTCTTGGGGATTGAAAATTCAGACTGGTTGAGGCACATCAAATCGATCATGGAGGCTGGAACCTTCATATCTAAGGTAAAAGATCTTTTGAGAGTTATTCAGCGTGGTTGTGAGCACTCCGGTACTGATTTCATGTTCTCATGCGACACGCACACAGGCCGTGGCAGAGGAAGGGGTCAGTGTCCTGGTTCATTGCTCTGATGGCTGGGATAGGACGGCTCAGGTTTGCTCTGTGGCCAGTGTGCTTCTGGACCCCTACTACAGGACCATCAAGGGACTCATGGTAAACAGCAGCATGCTACATTATAGTGATTTATCATATTTTTCATTCAAGTCACTGAGTTCACAGTGTAAGAAGATGCATAACTGACAGGCTGCCAATGGGTCTTACTCATTTAATCATAAGGATTGACTCAGGCTGGATCTCTGCTGGAGAGGTTTCATTCAATAGCAGAACTCAGTTTAGAGAATCATCTCTTCTTAGAAACATACCTTCATATGGGGTCAACATAAAAAGAAAAACATACTCTCTAGCACATATTAAATCTGTCTGGGAATACCATCTCATGTCCTGATACACTAGCAGTCGGTCTGTGCAGTTGCACAAGCATCATCAAACGGAATTGCAAAAATATTGCATGTTTTCAAACAGGTTTAACATACAGTTCCTCTGCTTTTTATTGATCAGCTAAACAAGATGGTCAGAATGCTCAAACAAATAGACCAATGTTGTGCTAGCGCCACAGTGTTTGCACTTTTTGAGGAAGTTGGCTTACAAATTAAAGAATTAAACTTATAGTTGTCTCTGCTTATGAAACTGGGATAAGAAGCATTTTAACAATGGAAATTGTAATTTTTTTACCTTTTACATTTGTCTTAAGTACACTACCACTACAAGATTTTGAAAGAAGTCTCTTTTGCTCACCAAAGCTGCATTAAAAATACATATATATATATATATATATATATTATATACACATATACACACACACACATGTATATATTTAAGTTTTTTTTTATATTATTATATATATATATATATATATATATATATATATATATATATATATATATATATATATATATATATATATATATATATATATATATTATTAATTATTCCTTATTCCTTATTCCTGTGATGCAAAGCTGAATTTTCAGCATATATATATATATATATATATATATATATATGCTGAAAATTCAGCTTTGCATCACAGGAATAAGGAATAATTAATAATATATATATATATATATATATATATATATATAATAATTATACACAGTACATACACATATATTATGTGAACACAAACTTTTATTTTGGATGCGATTAATCGTGATTAATTGATTTGACAACACTAATTTTAATATATTAAAAATTTTACTTATTCCTGTGATGCAAAGCTGAATTTTCATCATTATTACTCCGGTCTTCAGTGTCACATGATCCTTCAGAAATCATTCTAATATGATGATTTGCTGCTCAAGAAACATTTATTGTTTTTACTGTTGAGAACAGTTGATATGGCTCAATATTTTTAGATGTTTAGAAAGTTCAAAAGAATAGTAGTGTAAGTGAAACCCCTATTTTATTTTATGTGTAGGTGCTGATTGAGAAAGACTGGGTTTCATTTGGACACAAGTTTTCACACAGGTTGGCCTTCATCTTAAAATTCACACAGGTTTTTTGATGTACTAGATGAGATTGCTCATTCTAAATGTAATTTACTTCATGCCGTTTCAGATGCAGTCATCTAGATGGAGAAGCCAAGGAAGTGTCACCTGTTATAGACCAGTTCCTGGAATGTGTATGGCAGCTTATGGATCAGTTTCCCTGTTCTTTTGAGTACAATGAGAAGTTTCTAATCAGCATCCACAACCACGTTTACTCCTGTCACTATGGCAACTTCGTTTGTAACAGCCAGAAGGAGAGGAAAGATCTGTGGTAATTTGAAGCATGAATGAAAAAACTGAATTTTATTGTCAATTTGGGGTATTGCACATGATAAAATTCTCTGCATGGTTTTTTTTCTTTAGCATCAAAGGGAAAACTCATTCCATATGGCCTCATTATTGGGAGAACAAGCTGGACTTCATGAACCCTCTGTTCAAACCTGATCAGGGACTTCTAAGGCCCAGTACTGCCCCCTTCTGTTTTAAGTATGTCAGAACATGTTGACAGTTTTTTTTTGTCTTCCCCTGTATATATGTTTTAAACAAATTTGACCGGACAATGCATATTTCCCTTTCTCATGCACAGTTTTTCTCTTTAGTCCTAAGCATTTATCCATTTTTAAAAGTCCACACAGAAGACATTTTTAAAAATACAGCTGTTACAGGGTAACTGGTATATGCTATTTGTTCGTTTAAAGGAATAGTTCACCCAAAAATGAAAATGATCCCATAATTTACTCAAGCCATCCTAGGTGTATATGACATTCTTCTTTCAGACGATTACAATCGGAGTTATATTAAAAATGTCCTGGCTAATCCAAGCTTTATTATGGCAGCCCAAAATTTTAAGACCAAAAAAGTGCATCCATCCATTATAAAAGTAATCCATACGGCTCCGGGGGGTTAATAAAGGCCTTCTAAGCTTCCAGCGGACCGCCTTCTGTATTCAACTTAAGAGTGTAACGCCCCTCGCAGTTCAAAATGCTTACGTTACGTCCGACGTCAACGTCGTGCCTGTTACGCTTTTTGAATACGGAAGGCGGTCTGCCGGAAGCTAGATTTTTTTTACTGAAATAACGTGTTAAATATGGATATTTTTCTTACAAAAACCCATTGTTTCGCAAGGCCTTTATTAACACCCCGGAAAGAAGAATTTAATCTGAATTCGTCATACACCTAGGATGGCTTGAGGGTGAGTAAATCATGGGGTAATTTTCATTTATGGGTGAACTATCCCTTTAACTGCAAAAATGGTTTGTCTTTTCTGTATTTAGATACTGGAGAAGGTTGTATAATCGGTTTGATCGTGAGTTGCATCCACGTCAGTCTGAGCTGGATTGTTTGATGATTGTAAAAGAGGAAACGCGGCAACTTGAGGAAGAACTGGCTCTCTATGAGCAGGTAGAACATCAGATATTTGCCATATTAGTTTTATTTTGAATCTCTTTTGAATTACAATGAAATTGCACAATGTTGTTTACTTAATGTGCATGTTCTGCAAATGCAGAATTTTTTAGTGATCAAATATTTTCCCCTTGCAGAAACTGGCAGTTCTGGATAAGGAGCGTGCAAAAACGCTCTACATGCAGAAGGGTGTTTTGGACCGCAAACAGGCGGTTTGGTCGTTACCTTTAGATGCAAGCCTGGCCAATACTCCTCAGGATTACATTGATGGCTTTATAGATGCTGTTCCCAATGTTTTCACCTTACAACAAGGAGAGCGAGTGAGCGCAGAGCTTCACCTGTTTGGAGACAAACCAAAATGCTCTGATGCTGACAACAGTGACCAGGAGTCAGGAGTGGTGGATTTCAGCTCCCATTCTTCTGGTGAAGAGTCCTTGCCAAGTGAGGACAGTGTGAAGGATCCTGACTCAGATGAGACTGGCCCCAACTGAGCATGAATGAATGCAATCGTTTACAAAATGAGAAAGCTATAGAATCTACTGTATGTGATCTAGATACGAGTGTGGATATTTCAAATTATGCAAAGATATTGGACAATGTGGACATGTATCTCATGTGTATGGCACTACAGAAGCATGTCTTTCTGTCTGAATGTGTATTACGGGTGTGCTATGTAAAGGGTGATGTTTTATTCTAGTATATATTTATAATTTCTCATTGGCATGATACATGTGTGCAATAAATGATCTCATCTTAATTTTTTGCACTTGAATAACGTGAATACATACATGAAACTTCTTTCTGTTATTAAATGAATATGATATTTACATCTTTAAGTGTGCTTTAGAAGTAACATTTACTCATTTAAAGTTAATTATTCTTAAGGGGATCTGGTCAGTCATTAGTTTGATATAGCATATAGGATAGTTAGCATAGCATAATACTTAAAAACAAAACAAGTTTCCAAAACAAAGATGTTCTGCAGATGTTTGAAAACAAATTCAAAGAAACACAAGAGCCAAAAGAAACCAGACCAAATAATATCTATTGTATTAAATGCAGCAAAAAAAAAAGTACAAATACTTGTTACATGATGTGATATTTATTACATCATGCTTTTATTAATTCAAAAAATGAATGTTCTTGCAAATAATTTTGACGGATAGAGACAATTCAGATTTTGGTCAGTTTAGATCTAAATTGCAAATTTGCTCATCTATTTTCAAGAATTTTGTCACAAGGTGTGTAATGCTGATATAACGAAGTAGGCAACATTACAAGAAAATAACTTTTATTCAGTGGTCCAAAACAACAGGTGATTGTGATTTATTTACTCCTAGTATATAATCCACTATTTGAACATTATATTACTTAAAATTTTCACTTAACTGAAACCAATGTGTTTATCCCTTAGATTTCTTTTTTATTGTAAGAAAATCACATTTACAAGCAAAATGCCATGAACAAAATATAATGAAATTCTGAAATTAACTAAAACCATATATTCTTCTCACCATTGAAGATTCTTACAAGCAATTGTTTTTTATAGTTCTTTAAACAACTCACTAATAAAAAATGTATTTCTTTGAAAATGTACATTTCTAAATGTTAAACCCCACAAGGAGTTCAAAGGTCACGCGTCGTCGTGTCTTGACGTCACGCTGAAGCGCTGTGATGTAGTTTCAGAGGTGGCAGCTGGTTGTTGATATCGGTGTTAGCCCAATAAAACTATAAAAAAGTAAAGAGCAAGGTCCCAGTCCTTTCTAAACAAGGTGATTGTGTATTACTGAAGCAGTATACGCTTTAAGTGTAACTACCTTGTTTGAGGAAAGGTAAGTCCTGACAGAAAAAGTGAACTTTGATCATAATAACAGGACAAACTTTTGTGGCTAGGCTAATAGCTAACATGCTAGCCACATACATAAATAAACACTCACCCCGACACCAAACAGCATCATTCACATCTTACAAGAAAGATTATTTACACAAACCTCCAAAAGCTGACTGTCGACATAATTTCAGGACGTTTGCGGGGTTGTTTAGTTGTTTAGCAGATGTTGTGCTAGCTGGTGCTGCTAACCTGTCAACTTATAACAGCTGATTTTAATAGCTTAAGGACATATGAAGCAACAGATAAGGTTATAAAGGCACTATGATGTGCATGTATGTTCAAAAGCATTTTCTGGCACAGGACCAATCTTCCTACTTGTTTTGTTGGCATATTGAAGTGAATGCTGCTCCTGTTAGCCTGCGACCGTTTTGACTCATCTGGCACTTGTTGTAATGTTTAGTTACATTACAACAGTATTTGTGGGTGTGTGTGTGTGTGTGTGTGCGCGTGATATGAGTATGTCTGAATCATTATCCTTTCAATGTCATGAAGCAAGAATAGTAGATTAGAGTACTCATGTTTACTAAGTGAAGCATGTGAAGTATTGCAGAAAGTTTCCCTCATAATAAGGATACACTCATCTAACATATAGTTTGAAGTAAGTAAGCATATGACTAATGATTTAACAAAGTGAATTAGCCAGGGCATGACAGAAGAATTATCCACAATCCATAGATACGTACAGTGGATATCAATTCGAAAATATATACAGACCTGAAGTTATTGACCATTGCTGAAAATACGATTAGGTACAAGTAGAGGGAACAATGTGGTCATGCTTTGATTACAACATGCTCATTTGTAATTAGACAGGAGAACTTGTATGGTGATGTTATACATATTTGTCGTTTAAAATATTTCTTCAACTTGCTCTGCAATTTGAACTATGTTTTTTTCACATTTGTTTTCAGTAGCACATTTTAATTGTCTCAAGTTACCCTATGCCTGTCTATACTGTGCATATTTGCATATTGTACACTGTCTATTACCTTCTTGTTTATGGTGTAGTGACAGTAAAGTAATTTGATATAAATTGTCCTGATTGTCTGATTGTGAAGTGATTTATTTTTTTCCAGGTAAAAAGAGGGAACAAGCGACTATTATTTCATGAGAATATCCCCTGGGGAGAGTTTTTTTGGTTTTGATGCCGTGCACCTGAGAGTGAAACTATGCCCGCAGCCACTGTGGATCATAGCCAAAGAATATGTGAGGTTTGGGCCAGCAACCTGGATGAGGAGATGAAGAGGATCCGACAGGTGACTCGAAAATTCAGCTATGTCGCAATGGTGAGTTTGAAACATTAACGTTTTAAGGTTTCGTTTTTCAAATGTGATCTAGGCCTGACTGTCTGCCCTGTCGATTTCCAAGTTATGAAATCAGATCCATATGTTGAGACAGTACAGTTAATATCTGGTATGTCTACATCAGTTGCCATAGTAATGACTTGAGTGTCAGCCTTATAACAAGAGCCATACGAGAGTTACTGTCATTGTGGAAAGAGAGAATGCACTGTAGAAGTGGTAACCTGCAATTATTACCTTAAAGAGCTGTTTTTTTATGGAAGATATAATTACGAGATATAAACTCACAATTGCGAGAAATAATATATATTTTTTGCAGAATTGTGAGATATAAACTCGCAATTGCGAGTTATAAAGTCCAATTCTGAGGGGGGAAAAGACTATATCTCGCAATTCTGACTTTATAACACGCAATTGCGAGTTTATATCTCACAGTTCTTGAGAAAAAAGTCAGAAGTGTGAGTTTATATCAGAATTGCAAGAGAAATAAAAGTCAGAATTGTGAGAAAAAGACGCAATTCCTTTTTTGATCCTGTGGAAACAAGCTTTCATAGCTTTTTTACTCGATTAAACCAAATAAAAATGTATTTTGATGTTTAAGGTTGATTCAGCAATATTAAGTAATATTTTTGACTTGAACAAATCCAGTTAATTTAGATGTTTTATAGGTTACCATTTTTTCCAGTAGGCAAAAACTGGACATTTTCATTAATTATTCAACACATTTTATGATGCAATATGAGTGAAGTAAGATAAAGCTGCTCTTTGGGAATACAATTAGTCACATCACTTCATAAATGATAAAAATAAACATTTGAAATCCAATCTGACCGTTCCAGGGTTGTTATTGTTAACTAAAATTAAAACTATTAAAATCATTTTCGGTAGTTAAAATGGTAATAGTAAGTTAAAATAAAATAAAATATTAGATGAAAAACTTAAAACGAAAATAAAAAATGTTGCTTTGGCAACTAGCTAAAATAAGTTGAAGTACTAAAATTACAAAAACTCATGATAATAATAATAATATAAAAATAATTTTTTATAAATATTTTTTGTCTGATAAGCCAAACGTCATATATTTTCTGGCCCTTTTTTTGATCATGAGCTATAAATACACAAGTAACCATAACACTCATAATGTTTTTTGTTGCATTTGTAGGACACAGAGTTTCCAGGTGTGGTTGCAAGACCAATCGGAGAATTTAGAAGCAATGCAGATTACCAGTACCAGCTGCTGCGGTGTAATGTTGACTTGTTGAAGATCATCCAGCTTGGCCTTACATTTATGAACGAGAAGGGCGAATACCCACCAGGAACGTCAACATGGCAGTTCAACTTCAAATTTAACCTCACGTAAGCATTGCACTTTGTAATTAAAGAGGTATTGCACTTATTTTCAACAACAAAGCATCATTCCATGATCCCTCTTTTATGTGCATGTTGAAGACATGTGACAAGATGACTTTTTTTGTCTTCAGGTGTAACCATAGCCATCAGTGTGATTCTTTATGAAAGCTGGACATACTGTCTTTTGCAGGGAAGACATGTATGCACAGGATTCCATTGAGCTGCTCACTTCGTCAGGTATCCAGTTTAAGAAGCATGAGGACGAGGGTATTGAGACACTGTACTTTGCTGAGCTGCTTATGACCTCAGGTGTGGTGCTTTGTGAGGCGGTCAAGTGGCTCTCATTCCATAGGTAATCTTACAGTAATATAAATGTACTGAAATTAGTACAGATTCAATCCACATCTCCATTAAAATGGGAAGATTCTTCACAGCTTGAGAAAATGTACAGTACTGTTAAAAAATGTGTGCTTGCTTATAGCATACAAGTCTAAAACGGTGTCTAAAACGAATTGTTGTGTCTCTTCCAAACAGTGGCTATGACTTTGGGTACCTGATCAAAATTTTGTCCAACTCGAAATTGCCAGAGGAAGAGGTTGACTTCTTCGAGATTCTTCGTTTGTTTTTTCCAATCATTTATGATGTGAAATACCTCATGAAGAGCTGTAAGAACTTGAAGGTATTTTAGTATTTGGAAATGTGCATGAGGATGTTGTCATTCGAAATACAGGGCCTACAAAGTATTCATGACTGTGGACTTTGTCCTCAGTGTTTTACAGTATTGAAATCATGCTGTTTTCTTTTTTTCCTTTTTTCTTTGTGTGTGTGTGTGTGTGGGTGTGTGTGTGTCCCTATTGATCAACAGAAAGAAGACTCAAAAACATATCTGACAAAAAGACGATGTGATCTGCATAATCAGTTATTTTTTACATTTTTATTTATACAGAATAAGTATTCAGTATTGCTCACTATTATTTTACTATTATTTATATCTTATTATAGTATGTGTTAATATTTTGAATTAGCTTTTGCTTTCATTTTAGTTTTAGTATTTTTTTAGTTTTATAATTTTATTTTAATATTTCTATTTAACTTTTAATGTATTTTAGTTTTAGTAATTGTAGTACTTCAATTTAAACTAATTTCAGTTAATTGCCAAGGCAACAGTTTTCATCTAATATTTTATTTCAGTGCCTGAAAAAGGTTTTTTTAATAGTTTTAACAAACCTATCAAAGGTTAGGTCAAAAGTTATCTACTAAATACTGACTTGAATACTTGCGTAGTTATAGTTGAACAATTGTAATGATTGACATTTTTGTTTAGTTTTTTTGTTGATCAGTACAGCCAAATCAAATTTTATGTGGTTCAGTGTTATTATAAAACAATGAAACTTGAAAACTACGGGGGAGTGTGTATATACACTATATTGCCAAAAGTATTGGGACACCCCTCCAAATCATTGAACTCAGGTGTTCCAATCACTTCCGTGGCCACAGGTGTATAAAATCAAGCACCTAGGCATGCAGACTTCTACAAACATTTGTGAAAGAATGGTGCGCAGAAGTCGGCAACTTTCTGCAGAGTCAATAGCTACAGACCTCCAAACTTCGTGTGGCCTTCAGATTAGCTCAAGAATAGTGCGTAGAGAGCTTCATGGAATGGGTTTCCATAGCCGAGCAGCTGCATCCAAGCCTTACATCACCAAGTGCAATGCAAATCGTTGGATACAGTGGTGTAAAGCACTACATCACTGGACTCTAGAGCAGTGGAGACGTGTTCTCTGGAGTGACGAATCCCGCTTCTCTGTCTGGCAATCTGATGGACGAGTCTGGGTTTGGTGATTGCCAGGAGAACGGTACTTGCCTGACTGCATTGTGCCAAGTGTAAAGTTTGGTGGAGGGGGGATTATGGTGTGGGGTTCTTTTTCAGGGGTTGGGCTTGGCACCTTAGTTCCAGTGAAAGGAACTCTCTTAATGCTTCAGCATACCAAGACATTTTGAACAATTTCATGCTCCCAACTTTGTGGGAACAGTTTAGGGATGGCCCCTTCCTGTTCCAACATGACTTTGCACCAGTGCACAAAGCAAGGTCCATAAAGACATGGATGAGCGAGTTTGGTGTGGAGGAACTTGACTGGCCTGCACAGAGTCCTGACCTCCACCTGATAGAACACCTTTGGGATGAATTAGAGCTGAGGCTGCGAGCCAGGCCTTCTCCTCCAACATCAGTGTCTGACCTCACAAATGCGCTTCTAGAAGAATGGTAAAAAATTCCCATAAACACACACCTAAACCTTGTGGAAAGCCTTCCCAGAAGAGTTGAAGCTGTTATAGCTGCAAAGGGTGGGCCAACTCCATATTAAACCCTACGGATTAAGAATGGGATGTCATTAAAGTTCATGTGCATGTAAAGGCAGGCATCCCAAAACTTTTGGCAATGTAGTGTATGTATGTATATATATATATACACTCACCTAAAGGATTATTAGGAACACCTGTTCAATTTCTCATTAATGCAATTATCTAATCAACCAATCACATGGCAGTTGCTTCAATGCATTTAGGGGTGTGGTCCTGGTCAAGACAATCTCCTGAACTCCAAACTGAATGTCAGAATGGGAAAGAAAGGTGATTTAAGCAATTTTGAGCGTGGCATGGTTGTTGGTGCCAGACGGGCCGGTCTGAGTATTTCACAATCTGCTCAGTTACTGGGATTTTCACGCACAACCATTTCTAGAGTTTACAAAGAATGGTGTGAAAAGGGAAAAACATCCAGTATGCGGCAGTCCTGTGGGCGAAAATGCCTTGTTGATGCTAGAGGTCAGAGGAGAATGGGCCGACTGATTCAAGCTGATAGAAGAGCAACTTTGACTGAAATAACCACTCGTTACAACCGAGGTATGCAGCAAAGCATTTGTGAAGCCACAACACGCACAACCTTGAGGCGGATGGGCTACAACAGCAGAAGACCCCACCGGGTACCACTCATCTCCACTACAAATAGGAAAAAGAGGCTACAATTTGCACGAGCTCACCAAAATTGGACAGTTGAAGACTGGAAAAATGTTGCCTGGTCTGATGAGTCTTGATTTCTGTTGAGACATTCAGATTGTAGAGTCAGAATTTGGCGTAAACAGAATGAGAACATGGATCCATCATGCCTTGTTACCACTGTGCAGGCTGGTGGTGGTGGTGTAATGGTGTGGGGGATGTTTTCTTGGCACACTTTAGGCCCCTTAGTGCCAACTGGGCATCGTTTAAATGCCACGGCCTACCTGAGCATTGTTTCTGACCATGTCCATCCCTTTATGACCACCATGTACCCATCCTCTGATGGCTACTTCCAGCAGGATAATGCACCATGTCACAAAGCTCGAATCCTTTCAAATTGGTTTTTTGAACATGGCAATGAGTTCACTGTACTAAAATGGCCCCCACAGTCACCAGATCTCAACCCAATAGAGCATCTTTGGGATGTGGTGGAACGGGAGCTTCGTGCCCTGGATGTGCATCCCACAAATCTCCATCAACTGCAAGATGCTATCCTCTCAATATGGGCCAACATTTCTAAAGAATGCTTTCAGCACCTTGTTGAATCAATGCCACGTAGAATTAAGGCAGTTCTGAAGGCGAAAGGGGGTCAAACACAGTATTAGTATGGTGTTCCTAATAATCCTTTAGGTGAGTGTATATAGCCATTGCAGATTTCTTATTTCATCATTTCACACCGCTGTCATCACTGCAGCATTTTCCTTGAAGTATACCAGTGGTTACTTTCATTGGTAGCAGTGTGTGTGAATAGGAGGAGTCTGTGTCTGATTTCTATCATGTGATGTGCAGGGCGGTCTGCAGGAGGTGGCAGAGCAGCTCGAGCTGGAGAGAATTGGACCTCAGCATCAGGCAGGGTCTGACTCACTCCTCACAGGAATGGCTTTCTTCAAGATGAGAGAGGTTTGCGCTTATTAAATATCACAAAAAGCTGGCACTGAATCCAGCATTTGTACTGACTAACATCATTGTCGTTGCAGATGTTTTTTGAGGATCACATTGATGATGCCAAGTATTGTGGTCACTTGTATGGACTGGGTTCAGGCTCATCCTATGTCCAGAACGGCACCGGAAATGCTTACGAGGAGGAAGCAAACAAGCAGCAGTCATGACACAAGAATCCCTCACCATAAAGAACCTCGTATACAGGGCTCAAAACATGGGTTTTTAGTTGTTGTTGTTTTGTTTTCCATGACAGATTTCATAGGAATTTGCACTTTAAACCTCCCATCCAACAGAAAAAAACTACTTCCCTTTGTTGCCTTCTCTGGGTTAAATCTTTTCACAAAATGTTCAACTTTTATGGTTAAAGAAGAGGAACCATTTGGTGTTTTAGTTTTCCCCCCCACAGCTCAGCCTTAATATTAAGCTACTTTTTATGTTCTTTTTTATCGTTAATTTATTGCATTCTTTTCTTCTCGTGTACTGTTGCATAGTTCATTGACTAATTTGGCGAGTACACCAGTCACCTACGTGAACTGCCATTCCCTGATTACAGGAGTACTGATTTCTCACACTAAGCAATAGCTTTAGACAGATGGAGGATCTCACAGACACACAGGTAAATACATGCACTTAATTGTAAAGCGAAGCCTCGCACAGATTTTACTCTTTATGTTGGGTTAGCACAGATTTTACCACACAAGTAAATTAAGAGTGTTGATGTAACTGCCACTATTTAAGTGAACAGAGGTCACCTCATACTTCTGCATCAAAATTGTCTTTCCATTTTCATTTTTAAAAGAAATGTAAAGGTTTTGTAGTATTTTAGTATCAAAAAGTTCAAAGCCTTTTATTCATTTAATATGAGAAATAATGACTCTTAAAGGGAATCTTAACCAACTCAAGTACTCAGTATCAGTGGAATTAGTTTTACCTGTAGTGCTGGTTTTTTGAATGGTGCACATTTTGTGCTGTTTGGGGTTTTCTCTTGATTTTCCTCTTTTTTTGTGTATTGTATTGCTTTACAATTCTGTGTTGCCTAGATCTGCTGCATGTACTGAAAGATATTTGAATAAATGCTGTGTTAACTAATCTGAGCTTTTATAGACATGTGAATCGCATGAACACAGCTCTTTTTTTTTTTTGAATGTGTGATTTGGTGAATAATGACTTTGGTAGCTCTTAACCTCTCTCCTCCTGTTTGTCTATCATCTTGATGTGTACAGTACCCACATTGGTATTATGCAATATAGAGTGACTTGTTTTTAGAGCTTTTGGAAATAAAAGCCTGATTTTTCTAACATTTCTAACTGAAGTCTGTTCAAATGTATGCTGTATTGTCCATTCTTAAAGGGCAGTTACTAGTGTTAGATTGAAACAATACCAAAACAACACTGTAGCACTTAATAAAATATCACTTTATTTCTCTTACAGTAACATTTATCAAGGCATATCGTTCAAGGGAGTTATTATACAGAGACTGAGTGTATATGAAAACATTAAACTACAGCCAGCAGAATTTCACATACTTCCAAAGAGAACAAAAGCAGTGACGACAATCAGCTCGTCTACATACATAAAGCAAGAACCAGTAGAAATCTTATCACAGTTTATTTTTAATGTGTTGTGTGAACCTAATCACAAAATAACAAATCCTATACGACATTTCCATAAAAGCTACAAAACAGACAACGCACCAAAGCTCTTGGCATTTCAGAGGTTTTGTTTGCACCTCAAGTCAAAATCAAGTACAAGTACATTTACATGCAATAACTATGGAATCAAATTCAGATAGAAATATGGTAGTAAGTACTTTAGAAGAGCCCTTAGATAAGTCAGATGCGATGCAAAACCACATCTTTGAGTTTTGCATTAATTGTGCAGAGTTATGCAAAGTATGCTAAAAATGATCAATATACTGACATGTAGTGAAATGTTCACTGCAGCTGGAGTATCATACCGCATATGGACATGAGTTGTCAGAATACAATATCCTTGCATACTTGATTCGACAGAACCATCAAGAAAACATCAAGACAAAGACAATTTAAAAACTGAAATAATGTGCAGCTTTAAGCGCTGTTCAAAGTGCATATAGAGTATTTTGTCTTCCCACTGCTTGTTGGGTAAAAACTTGAATAAACAGTGTTTTTGTCTATGTTTTTGATATGCAGTGCTAAAAATGGCCTCAAATGTTTTGCTACATCAGTCTTTTTGCTTGTGTATGACCTTTGCAAAACTCAGGACAGCTGGGATCTGATCCCCACTCACACTTTGTCAAATAAAACAGATCATAGACATGATGTGCAAACGCAAATTTAACAATGCATTTAACA
The DNA here is from genome assembly GCA_039654625.1 of Rhinogobio ventralis. NCBI lineage: Eukaryota > Metazoa > Chordata > Actinopteri > Cypriniformes > Gobionidae > Rhinogobio > Rhinogobio ventralis. Next base: position 16,245,763 of record CM077198.1, read on the forward strand.
AAAACGGTAAAAAAATGTGTTGTAGTGGGCTTTTTAGTTTTCACATTTCAAACATGACAAATGACTATTTACCACCATCACGCAGCATGCATAAATACTTTCCCAGACTGACAAAGAATATTACCTTCTTTAAGCAATGCCTACACCACACAAGCTATATTCAAGGCATTTTCCATACAAATTTCAAAAAATTTTAAAACGTGGGTCCAGGAACCACAGTGATGTTACTTTGTTCAGCCACATCTATGGGCATCTTTAGGCACGTTAAGATATCTCAGCCATACAGTTTCCAAGGAAGAGAAGCGACTGCGGCCCTTTATGAATGTACACTCCATAATCCGGCTCTGTTAGCACTTGTGAAGGAGCACAATTCAGTAGGTAGAGACTGGAAGGGCAGTGCAAGTCTGTGCAAGAGCAGCAGAGACGTCCTCACTGTTCCACTGACAACAGACATCACTAGTACAAAACTCCTAGAGTATAAAAGTTTAAAGAGAATTCATTTAGGATCATTTTTAATATATTATATAATATAATATAATTAATATAATATAAAATATAATTAGTGCTGTCAAATTAAAATAAAAGTTTGTGTTTACATAATATATGTGTGGTTACTGTGTATATTACTGTACATAATAATTATACACAGTACAAACACATACATTATGTAAACACAAACTTTTATTTTGGATGCGATTAATCGCGATTAATCAATTTGACAGCACAAATATATAATATAATATAATTAATATATAATATAATATAATAATATAATATAACACTATATGTGGTATGTACACTACCATTCAAAGGTTTGGGGAAAGTAGGAATTTTTAAAGAAATTAACTTTTATTCAGGAAGGATGCATTTAATGAATTAAATGTAAATGTAAAGACATCGATAATGTTACAAAATATTTCTATTTCAAATATATGCTGTTATTTTGAACTTTCTATTCTTTAAAGAATCCTGGAAAAAACAAATGTATCACGGTTTTCACTAAAATATTAAGCAGCACAATTGTTTTCAATATTGATAATAACAAGAAATATTTGTTGAGCAGCAAATCAGCATATTAGAATGATTTCTGAAGTACCATGTGACACTGGAATATTCACATCACAGGAATAAATTACATATATATATATATACACTACCAGTCAAAAGTTTGGAAACTGTACTATTTTGATTGTTTTTGAAAGAAGTCTCTTCTGCTCACCAAGGCTGCATTTATTTGATCAAAAATACAGCAAAAACAGTAATATTGTGAAATATTTTTACAATTTAAAATAACTTTTTTCTATTTGAATATATTTTAAATGCAATTTATTTATGTGATTCAAAGCGGAATTTTGAATCACATGATCCTTCAGAAATCATTCTAATATGCCGATTTGCTGCTCAAGAAACATTTATTATTATTATCAATGTTGAAAACAGTTGTGTGCAATTACTTTTCAGGATTATTTAATGAATAGAAAGGTCAAAAGAACAGTATTTATCTTAAATATAAAGCTTTTGCAACACTATAAATGTCTATACTGTCACTTAATCAATTTAATGCATCCTTGCTGAATAAATGTATTCATTTCTTTAAGTTCTAAAATTCTTACCGACCCAAAACTTTTGAACGGTAGTACAATGTTACAAAAGCTTTCTATTTCAAATCAATACTGTTCTTTTGAACTTTCTATTCATAAAAGAACCCTAAAAAAAATGTTTTACACAACTGTTTTCAACATTGATAATAATCATAAATGTTTCTTGAGCAGCAAATCATCATATTAGAATGATTTCTGAAGGATCATGTGACACTGAAGACTGGAGTAATGATGCTCAAAATTCAGCTTTGCATCACAGGAATAAATGACATTTTAAAATATATTCAAATAGAATAACATAAATTCAGCCTTGGTGCGCAGAAGAGACTTCTTTCATAAACATTCAATCGCATGAACACAGCTAATAGTACAGTTTCCAAACTTTTGACTGGTAGTGTATATAAACAGTTAATTTAAATTGTAATAATATTTCATAATATTAATGTTTTTATAATATTTCATAATGTTACTGTTTCTTTTACTGTATTTGTGATCAAATAAATGCAGCATTGGTGAACAGAAGATAAGAAATCTTACCCCAAACTTTTAAATGGTAGTACTATCATTTTGAAACACTTTAATGTTATTATCTGAAAATAAGTCAAGTCTTATTGTAATATGTACACACAAAAGTAACAAACCTGTTTCATTAGCATGTTCCTACGTTTCCTTCTCAATAGTCAAGGCTGGGTTGCTTGTTCCTGTTAGGAAAACACAGAAATGATAAGTGTGTACAACGTTGTTTCACCACATTTTAATATTACCTAACACATTCATAGCTGCAGGTTTACCTCCTATCTATTAGTCATATCTATGGTCAAGACACATAGAATACCCAAACTAGCTATGTTTTGTAATGGGTTTTGAAATTATCTCAGATGTGGCCTAACTGTCCTGTCACCTCGCTTGTCTCTGTCTTCACTTCCCTCTGACTGTCCGCTATTCAGCAGTCGGCTCTGAGACTCTCTCAGAGGTTTAGGTGGAAACTGATGGGATTCTCCAGCACTGGAAGAATGAAAAGGGCATGAATGGAAAGCTCTGCATATCAGCAATACACTATCCCACAATGCAATGCGCATTTCTGTGACAGTGGAACCAGAAGGATTATCTACTTTCTTGACTCATTGTTTGATTGGACTGTCAAATGTTGGGACATTTTATTATTATTATTTTGTATTTTTTATATTGTTATACAATATTTTTCTAAATGAATAATTCATCTGAGGCATAAACCTTTTGATTGAAGGGTTGCATCCAGGGGGCAAGGATGGTTGTTCGAGATCTGGGTTCACTAGACATGTGGGGAATGAACAGCCGTCGCCCAGACTGCAGAAACATAATGTGATACAGAGGGAATGAGATCGGCGAACACTGACACTATTTTCAGTTCCACTGAACATGACTGATACCTTGAAAAAACAGGCAGTAGCCAATATTTCTTTTCTTCTCCAAACACTTGGAGAAAGTTCTTGTTTGTTCCTAAACTGAAGCCGTTCTTGTCTGGTCCATGCTGGAACGCAGGAGCTCTGAAAGCCTCTGACAGGAGAAAAATGTAAACCACATAAATGCATAAAGAGGCTTCATATACAATCCTACTAACATGACTTCCAATTTTCTCTTAACATTGAACCCTGTAAAACCTAAAATATGAAATAATAATCATGGCCAGACAAGTCAGTTCTGATGAAATGGAAGAGTTTATTGAGCCTTTTTTTAAGTTTGTGTATGTGTTTGTTGAGTATCATATTTGATACATCAGACTTTTACGGCTCATATAGTATGATATAAGAGAATATGGAGCTCATACTCAAGAAGAAAAAACACGTACATTTCATTCAGATGCCCAAACTGAGCAAAAATATGCAATTTAGTGCTAATGCTGATATTTACAGTATATGGGCAAAAAGTAATATGAAATTCTGAGAGCTTCTAATGTAAATCAATGAGATTGTTATAACAATATAGCAGAATATCTACATGAAATGCATATAAATATCAATTGTCACTTTATTTCTCCCAATAATATGTCTTAGTAAGATGATATCTAAATGTTCTAATTTCACAGCAAAAAGACACATGCCACGACCTGAAGGTGGACATTTTTAGAATCATACTAAAAAGCCATTTACTTGCTAATAAAGTATGAACTATCAATCAGAAAAGAGAAGGCTTTACTTTTGAGGGTTTACAGGGTTAAGAATAGAATATGTCTGATTCTGAGATTCATTTTTAACATTTTCAACCATAATGCATCTTGACACACTTGCTTTTGCCAGAAGACTGGGCATGTTTTTACAGATACATGTTCCCTTGAGAATCTGCCACAAAGGGCAGACTGCAGAAGACCTAAACACCACCTGCCCTAGATCGGAGTCACTGGTTGTATGAGACGTATTTGATCAGGCAGTGCGGACAGATGATCATAGAATGCAAAATACACACTATTAATGAGCCCATGTTTACCAGTGAAATCCAAGGGTAATTACAGCACAGCCCACTCACCCAATGTGGATCTGTTCTTGCAGACAAGCCAGCAGTGATAAGCAAACAAAAACGCTAGGCTCACTGAGAACGTGGAGGCAGCGAAAAACAGGAACATGATGTGAAACTTGGCTTGGGTATCAGGCAGACCATTCTGTGAGAAACATGGGAAAGACATGGGAAAAACACCACAAACAGGAATGGACTGAAATAAACAAACAAAAAACAGCTCAGCCCTAATTCAAGCTATTGCCTGCTATATTATCTAGTTGATATATAGATTTTTACAAAATACTCAATTACAAGCAGAAGTGGGATACATGGACAGTCCATTCGAGACTACAAAAACATTTTGAATAAGCGTACATTTCCTTGTCTACTGGACCTAGTGTTATGTGTTATGCTGATGGAAACTATCAAAACTACAGGAACTAGAGGAATTAATAGGTCAATCAAAGAACTTGACTCAGTCATACCAAATACTGCATTAGACGCTCATGTGTTTTACCATCAACCTTTCAAAATAGAAACATTCTTTTTATTGAAAAGCAATGATCAAAACATGATAGTACGCCTAACAAATTACAGACAGCCTATCTGAACATTCAAATGATCTGTTTCCTAATATAAGCCTAAGAAATTAATAATTCATACTTACAGTCCAGAACTCAATGAAATACTGCAAGTCTGTGGCAGTGACAAAGAGGCAATACAACAATGAATATGCTAGGAAGAGCATGAAAAACTTGTAGTTGGCGAAGCCCACGCAATTGTTCACCCTGTCAAAGAAGACAAAATCCACCTATTAGCCTCAATAAAATTGGATATTAATATTCATTTTTATTGCAAAATACTGCCCAATGTACACTGTCAGTCAAAAGTTTGGAAACTGTACTGTTTTGATTGTTTTTGAAAGAAGTCTCTTCTGCTCACCATATCATTCTAATATGCCGATTTGCTGCTCAAGAAACATTTATTATTATTATCAATGTTGAAAACAATGTTTTTCAGGATTATTTAATGAATAGAAAGTTCAAAAGAACAGTATTTATCTGAAATATAAAGATTTTGCAACATTATAAATGTCTATACTGTCACTTGATCAATTTAATGCATCCTTGCTGAATAAATGTATTCATTTCTTCAAGTTCTTTCCAAAAAAATAAATTAATAAAATTCTTACCGACCCAAAACTTTTGAACGGTAGAAGAATGTTACAAAATCTTTCTATTTCAGATCAATACTGTTCTTTTGAACTTTCTATTCATAAAAGAACCCTAAAAAATGTTTTACACAACTGTTTTCAACATTGATAATAATCATAAATGTTTCTTGAGCAGCAAATCATCATATTAGAATGATTTCTGAAGGATCATGTGACACTGAAGACTGGAGTAGTGATGCTCAAAATTCAGCTTTGCATCACAGGAATAAATTGCATTTTAAAATATATTCAAATAGAAAAAAGTTATTTTATATTTTAATAATATTTCACAATATTACAGCTTTTTTGTATTTTTAATAACAGAAATGCAACCTTAGTGAGCAGAAGAGACTTCTTTCAAAAACAATCAAAATAGTACAGTTTCCAAACTTTTGACTGGTAGTGTACACTATATACAGGTGCTGGTCATATAATTAAAATATCTTCAAAAAGTAGATTTATTTTACTAAATCCATTCAAAAAGTGAAATTTGTATATTATATTCATTCATTACACACAGACTAATATATTTCAAATGTTTATTTCTTTTAATTTTGATGATTATAACTGACAACTAAGGAAAATCCCAAATTTAGTATCTCAGAAAATTAGAATATTGTGAAAAGGTTCAATATTGAAGACACCTGGTGCCACACTCTAATCAGCTAATTAACTCAAAACACCTGCAAAGGCCTTTAAATGGTCTCTCAGTCTAGTTCTGTAGGCTACACAATCATGGGGAAAACTGCTGACTTGACAGTTGTCCAAAAGACGACCATTAACACCTTGCACAAGGAGGGCAAGACACAAAAGGTCATTGCAAAAGAGGCTGGCTGTTCATAGAGCTCTGTGTCCAAGCACATTAATAGAGAAGCGAAGGGAAGGAAAAGATGTGGTAGAAAAAAAGTGTACAAGCAATAGGGATAACCGCACCCTGGAGAGGATTGTGAAACAAAACCCATTCAAAAATGTGGGGGAGATTCACAAAGAGTGGACTGCAGCTGGAGTCAGTGCTTCAAGAACCACTACGCACAGACGTATAAAAGACATGGGTTTCAGCTGTCGCATTCCTTGTGTCAAGCCACTCTTGAACAACAGACAGCGTCAGAAGCGTCTCGTCTGGGCTAAAGACAAAAAGGACTGGACTGCTGCTGAGTGGTCCAAAATTTTGTTCTCTGATGAAAGTAAATTTAGCATTTCCTCTGGAAATCAGGGTCCCAGAGTCTGGAGGAAGAGAGGAGAGGCACACAATCCACGTTGCTTGAGGTCCAGTGTAAAGTTTCCACAGTCAGTGATGGTTTGGGGTGCCATGTCATCTGCTGGTGTTGGTCCACTGTGTTTTCTGAGGTCCAAGGTCAACGCAGCCGTATACCAGGAAGTTTTAGAGCACTTCATGCTTCCTGCTGCTGACCAACTTTATGGAGATGCAGATTTCATTTTCCAACAGGACTTGGCACCTGCACACAGTGCCAAAGCAACCAGTACCTGGTTTAAGGACCATGGTATCCCTGTTCTTAATTGGCCAGCAAACTCGCCTGACCTTAACCCCATAGAAAATCTATGGGGTATTGTGAAGAGGAAGATGCGATATGCCAGACCCAACAATGCAGAAGAGCTGAAGGCCACTATCAGAGCAACCTGGGCTCTCATAACACCTGAGCAGTGCCACAGACTGATCGACTCCATGTCACGCCGCATTGCTGCAGTAATTCAGGCAAAAGGAGCCCCAACTAAGTATTGAGTGCTGTACATGCTCATACTTTTCATGTTCATACTTTTCAGTTGGCCAAGATTTCTAAAAATCCTTTCTTTGTTTTGGTGTTAAGTAATATTCTAATTTTCTGAGATACTGAATTTGGGATTTTCCTTAGTTGTCAGTTATAATCATCAAAATTAAAAGAAATAAACATTTGAAATATATCAGTCTGTGTGTAATGAATGAATATAATATACAAGTTTCACTTTTTGAATGAAATTAGTGAAATAAATCAAATTTTTGATTATATGACCAGCACCTGTATAACAAAGGAAAATGTGCATTTTTTACCTTCATTTATTTTATTTCTACCCTTCTTGACACTACTTTTGTTTGTGAAATGTAATGTAATCAGATTGATTCAGCCCATTTAAATAATATTTTTGACAGTATCGCCTACTTACTAACTAGCTACACAATGTAACCTTTGGTCCTCTAGTGGCTGTTGCATAAAATGTATAAATAGTAAAAATGTATACATTTATAAAGATTTTAGATTTTACATATCTAATTTTACGAGGTGATGAATGTACAATGTAATTTTTATGGAAATGTATAAATGTAAGCATGAAGGTCCACTCAAATTAGTCACCAATTCACCAAAATGTAAAATTATACCACAACATTTTTTTTTTTTTAGGCTACCCCAGGGATATACCCTATATTGTAGCTTTAAATGACAAAATCAAAGAATTTTGTTGGTCTAATATAAACGTTTGGTGGAACTAGGAATGTTTGGTGCATGTTTCTCTTTCAAGAAAAAATCTTTTTATTCTTGCTTTGCATTTAATCTACTGAGCTAGTACATACCACGGACAATGGTGATCCATCTTTAAAATGCACCTGTAAAACAGCAGAGGCAGGAGCTGTTGAAATGCAACACAGCAAAATCTAATATATGTTGTGTCTTTTAAAAAAGGAGAAAGACATACATATCACAGGCAGAGCAATGATGACATCGATCAGGCTTCAGCAGCAGACAGCGATCACAGTAGCGGATAGCTGTATCAAGACAGCTTGTTAAAATACAGATCGATAGGATTTACTGAAGACTGAAGACAGATTGAAACAAATGTAATTGTCTGTGGCCATTATTTGTGACTGAGCCTAAATTTAAGCTGAATGGACTGTTACAGACTTGGCCGGCTAACAGTGATGTCTTTGGCACCATTAGGATGTGCTGAACGTAAAGAAAAGTGCCCACCTCCTGACATTGTGCGTGTGTAAATGGGCAAATCCTTGGCAATTCTCCTCAAAATCTCCTGTTGAGATTCTCTCCGATCTTCACGCTCTAATAGTTCTTTGTCAGGGTGTGACAGGTGGAACTGAAAGGAACAGACAAAAAGCAAAACGTTTTGATATTTCCTGTGTGATAAGCAGCGCATTCTGCACACAGAGATGTGAGAGGACTATGACTGATTGCCATATGTGTTTGAGCCATATGTGGTTTCTCTATTACAGTTTGTTTCTCATTCTCTCGGCATGAAATAATAACAGCTTCCAGTGAGGTGCTATAGTCACACTGACGATCACGTGCACTTTACAACCCAACATGCTGTTACAACCAACAACTCCTCCTTATACCATATATTTACAAATATTACACAAATAATATTCATTATAAGCCAACACCTCATGAGTCATACTGAGCATATGCTGGGCAAAATAACATTTAAATTGACTTTTTACTTGATGACACAGTTAACACCACATTCTGATGACTTCAGTTGTCTGCTATTAATTCTTGGTGTTTACTTTGAAATTAATTGTTATTAATACATAACATTACTATAATCAAATTTACTCACCTCTTTGAGAGGGTTCATGGGTTTTGTGAAGATGGTTTGCCAGTATGACCACACGAACATGATGAAAAGCATATGATATACCAGGAGGTAAACTACTGTGATACAAAAGAAATATTCAGTGTGATTCAAAGTGATTAAAAAAGATTATTGCATCATTAGTGGTGCTCCCTATAGGGAAGCATCACTATGATTTTTATTATTGCTCATGATTATGGTGAGTGATTATTAAACCTATTAAACTTTGGTTCGTAGCATATCTCTTTCTGTGCTGTTTGTGCTAAATACATAAATGATAACTTAAATCACGTGGTTGGTTGAGGAGATGTGTTTTTACAATTTTCGCAAGGCAAATTATGCAGGTGAATACAGGTGAAAATATCCCATGGACTTACATTACTGTTACCATTAGGTTTGTTGTTGGCATGTTTTTTTTATGTTTTTGAAAGAAGTATTTTACTTTCACCAAGGTTGCAGATATTATTTGATAAAAAAAACAGTAATATTGTGAAATATTATTACAATTTAAAATAAAGTTTTGAAATGGTAAAAACAGTATATGTGTGTGTGTATATTTAAATACATACACAGATCAGGCATAACATTATGACTAATATTGTGTTGGTCCCACAGATGCTCGATTAGATTGAGATCTGGGGAATTTGGAGGCCAAGTCAACACCTCAAACTCGTTGTTGTGCTCCTCAAACCATTCCTGAACCATTTTTGCTTGTGGCAGGGCGCATTATCCTGCTGAAAGAGACCACAGCCACCAGGGTATACCGTTTCCATGAAAGGGTGTACATGGTCTGCAACAATGCTTAGGTAGGTAGTACGTGTCAAAGTAACATCCACATGGATGGCTGGCCCCAAGGTTTCCCAGCAGAACATTGCCCAAAGCATCACACTGCCTCTGCCGGCTTGCCTTCTTCCCATAGTGCATCCTGGTGCCATGTGTTCCCCAGGTAAGCGATGCAGACACACCCGGTCATCCACGTGATGTAAAAGAAAACGTGATTCATCAGACCAGACCTCCTTCTTCCATTGCTCCGTGGTCCAGTTCTGATGCTCACGTGCCCACTGTTGCCGCTTTCGGTGGTGGACAGGGGTCAGCATGGGCACCCTGACTGGTCTGTGGCTATGCAGCCCCACATGCAACAAACTACGATGCACTGTGTATTCTGACACCTTTCTATCAGAACCAGCATTAACTTCTTGAGCAATTTGAGCTACAGTAGCTCGTCTGTTTGATCAGACCACATGGGCCAGCCTTCGCTCCCCACGTGCATCAATGAGCCTTGGCCATGACCCTGTCGCCGGTTCACCACTGTTCCTTCCTTGGACCACTTTTGATAGACACTGACCACTGCAGACCGGGAACACCCCACAAGAGCGTCAGATTTGGAGATGCTCTGACCCAGTCGTCTAGCCATCACAATTTGGCCCTTGTCAAACTTGCTCAAATCCTTACGCTTGTCCATTTTTCCTGCTTCTAACACATAAACTTTGAGGACAAAATGTTCACTTGCTGCCTAATATATCCCACCAACTAACAGGTGCTGTGATGAAGAGAAAATCAATGTTATTCACTTCACCTGATCGGTCTATATATATATTTATTTATTCCTACGGTGGCAAAGCTGAATTTATTAGCATCATTACTCCAGTCTTCAGTGTCACATGATCCTTAAAAAAATTATTCATCCATTTATGAACATTTAGAAAATGAAAAAAATATTTGTAAATATTCACTCCAACTATGGAAAAGCATTGGCATTGAAATTATCTGGGGAAAAAAGTAAAACGTAGGAAAAAGCTGACTTACTTTTCTCTCCCATGTTTTCAACAGTTTCTGCGGAGAAAAGAGAAATGCAAATGTAGCAATGTCTCTACAACTTTGTTAATGCTATATGATTTGAATCCTGTGCTGGATATTATTGTATAAACAGTAGGTCAGAAACTCCTTGTGCTTTTAGAAGGTCAGCGAGCAGCAGATGGTTCTGATCGCTGTTGCTGGAACTCACGCTGTACAGAGACTCTTGATCAGATGCCCAAATTCACTAGCTATTAATTGCATCTCTTCAACTGGTGCTCTTGCAGAACGATGAGCTATTTTATGGTGACGAGGTTAGAGATACTACGACCACACAGGAACATGCAGAAAAAAATCAAGATAGGACCACCCACACAGCTGACAAGGAAGGAGGTTTTTGTTTTGCACAGTGTGTTAAAGAAATATTCTTTTGAGGTTTGACACATTCTAAGTATCACTCTTCAATAAATATCTAGTTCTTTAAGTTGCAGTGTCCTAAAAGCCTCATTAGATTAGCCTCATCTAATGTGATGTGGGCTGCAGTTCTACTCTCTATGCAAAATATGCTCTTTGAAAGATCTGGCACTTAAGTAAAAAAAAAAACTGTAGTTCCTCTGAAGCACAAAACAGAAAAAAAAATCCCAGAATGCAGTGCATCTATTTTTAAGTATGTGTACCCAATGGAGCACTTAAGCAGTTTCAGGGGGTGCTTAAAAAGTTGTGATGCGTTTGTGGCATTACGAAAAACCTCATGATTTTGTAATAATTCACAAAAAGCATGTAAAGAATAACTGCAAGTGTAAGTACAAACGGCAATCACATTATATACTGTAATAAGGCCATTATCATAACGCCTGATCATTGGTATACAACCCTCACAATTCAAGCAATACAAACTGTCAACAGATGACGAGTCTCATTATGACCAATTTCAGCAATTAAACCGTTTCTTCCCCTGATGACATCAGTGTTGTTATCTTAGAAATGTCAAATGTATTTGTTGCTAAACTCAATGTGCAGCACAAGTGATTTGATAGCAGAAATAGGTCAAGTAGAGATTGGTGAGGTTGAGTTTGACAGCTTGGCAGTGAGATTAGCTTTGAGACATAAAGATCAGCAGACAGTACGTTTATAACAACCTCATGGGTTGGGTAAAGATTCACTGACCACCTATTATCATGGCTTGCTAAAATAAATAATAGTAATTAGTATTAACAAGTAAACAGATCTACGGTTGTGGGTATTTGCATCATTGCTGCAATGAGCCAACTACCCTGCTGAAAAATCCAGCATAAACCAGCATGAATTCAGTGTTGGTCTAGGCTGATTTATGCTGGTCTAGCTGGTGGAGCGGCATAGTCATGCTGTTCTCAAGAAAAACTGAGCTAATGCAGCTGGTCCACCATCGCTCCCACTTCCTATGCTGGTAACCAGCAAACTAGCAACCAGCATCCCATGCTGGTCCCAGCATGCAAAACATAACATTCAAATTCATGCTCAAGTTCAGACATTAAAGCACTTGATGTTTTTCATTTTGTCAGTTTAAGTACAAAGCAAGGGGTGGGGTGCCTATGGCACAAACCTGTATAAACTGCCAGTGGGAAGAACCGTTAGAAGTTTGGCCTGGCCACTGACTTTTCACTCAGTGAAGTCTCTAAGGAACATCACAAAACAGCTGTTTTATGCACAGATATTTAAACGTCATTTGATTCTATTAAAGGAGTCCAAACTGAGAATAACAGGGCATCCTCATGATCATCCACCATTCAAGAGAACAATAAAGTCTCTTCATGCTGTTTTTATGGGAACATGATAGCAGATGTTATCAAAGGAGTGAATGATGTTAGAACACAAACCATTACTTGTTACGCACTAAAAAAGCCACAGTCTAAACAAATGACACAGTACATAATAAAGCTTAAAGATATTTTTACAGTGTTAAGAGCTCATATTTATAGCAACAAAAGAAGGGGGAGAGATCAAGTTTTGTATGAGGGTCTTAATGATGTTTTGGATTGATGCCAAAATCGCTCCATATAGTATTGCATATGGGTCAATGACATGATGCTATTTTTTGTGGATCTACAGTATTACATGACTCCAAAATAAAAAATTAAATTCATGAAAATACTTGAATTCTGGATTATTATTGTTAGTTTTGCTATTATTAATATTTGTGGGGCTTAAAGTCCAAAATGTGTAGGTGGCGTTAACTTCCCTATTGTAATTTAAAAAGTTTCATAAAAAAAAAGTCAGTTTTGTCTTTTAATATAGTTAATATTTTAAGGATGGACCCCTTACGTACCTCATGAGTTATTTTAAATTATAACATATTTTGACCTTTTTATGAAAAGGTATTTTGTTCAGTTCAAATTAACCAAAACATTTTTGACTATGACATTTATAATTATGAAAAATCATTATAATTGTATATATATTTTGGGACACTTTTTGCCATTAAGATGACTGGGGAAAAGTGTCCCAATCAACCTGAATTCACCCCTATATAACCTTTTTATCGTCTCACATGCTTAGTCACTGACCCATATGTTGTTTTTCAGTTTTATAATGAAGATGCATGCATATTATTATAATATATGTATTATAATTGTAGCCTACAGACACACATGTGCATATAAAGAGATTATGAAATGAATTAATCTCATACAATTTGACACTAATCATGACCCACTCTTAGTATATCTGTTTATAAGCAAATGGACCCCATCAATAGCAGATACATTGCTCTAGTAACAGAAGCAGACATACGCACATGGTCAAGAAGCCAGGTATTATTTATTCATTCTCTCTCCGTTTCACACCAACTTCATTCAGAGAGAGCTGCTTCCAGTCTTACCTATGCAGAGCTGCACTACATAAGCGTAGTAGGACCATGCCACGATCAGACTGATGAACAGCACAGGGATCCAGTATAAAACTCTCCAGCAGTCATCGCTGCGCGAGCCCGACGGCGCCATCTTTCTGTTTGAAGACCAAAAGTGGTCAAAACGACTAGTTCAGCCTCACCGAGCCCGCACTGCTGCTAAAACACCATCATGTCTTCCTCCGTGTGCAGCTGCGGTTCGTCTGCTCCTGCATCCTCCGCTCGCTCTTGTTTGCGGTGTAGCACATCGGTACCGCCCCTTTCTACAAACTTACATGATGCTCACGCGATGCGGTGGAGGTGTTACTACACTAAAGCCTGACTCTACCGCCTTCTATCAAGGCTGCTGTAATTTAGCAAGCCTGTTGAGATTTGCTTTGTATCGATTAGCTATATAGCCTATTTATAAATCTATTAGCTATAGCCTATTTATAATGTCACACCAGAGCAATGTTAAAAAACACATTGTTACACTGTCAACACACTAGCAACACAAGGTTAATACACATTGGCCCGGTTTCACAGACAAGGCTTAGATTAAGCCAGGATCAGCCTTAGTTCTTTTAAGACATTTAAGTATCTTATATAGACGTGCCTAAAAAAAAAAAAAGATATGTCAGTGCAAGTTGCTTTAAGTTAAAACAGCTCAAACATCCATTTTAACAAGTTGGCCGTTGAATTTAGAATTTTATGAAAAATAACTGTCATGTTCACGCTGCCCCTGTCGATGGCTGATGGTGTTGGTCAGGGTTTGTTGAAGCTTAAGGCCAATTCACACCGACCGCACAGACAAACACCAACAAACACATTTGTTGGGTTTTGTTCACTCAATGTGTTAACACATTGATCCAACAAAACCCAACAAACGTGTTTGTTGGTGTTTGTCTGTGTGGTGTGAATTGGCCTTAAAAGGATAGTTCACCCAAAAATGAAAATGTGATGTTTATCTGCTTACCCCCAGGGCATCCAAGATATAGGTGACTTTCAGTTCTTTCAGTTTCTTCAGTAGAACACAAATTAAGTTTTTTAACTCCAGCCGTTGCAGTCTGTTAGTCGTATAATGCATGTGAATGGTAGCAAACCTTTCGTTTCGTGTCTTAAGACATCAGTGTGTCGTCACGAGCCACAGGGTTTAATATGGATTTGTCTGTGCATTTTTTTAATGTTTTTTTTTACTCTCATAGATTTTGCTACCATTCACATGCATTATACGACTGACAGACTGCAACGGCTGGAGTTAAAAATCTTAATTTGTGTTCTACTGAAGAAACAAAGTCACCTATATCTTGGATGCCCTGGGGGTAAGCAGATAAACATAAAATTTTCATTTTTAGGTGAACTATCCTTTTAAGCTTTGTCTGTGAAACCGGCCAATCAAGTAGTTCACTTCCTGCTGATTAACATTTTAAACAAGTCTAAGCTGGTTTGCTGGTTTTAGATGGTCATCCAGTCTGGTTTGCTGACTTTTCAGCAGTTGGTACAGAAAATTAGCCTGCCACCCAGCCAAACTAGCTGAAAACCCGCCTGGACAAGCTGTGAGACCGGTTAAAACCAGTTTTGACTGGTTAGTAGGCTATTATTCCCCTATTGTCTAAGGGAACTCAAAAATCTTGTTGTTACATTATGCTTGACTAAACAAACATTAACATTAAAGGCACAATGTGTAATTTTCGCCGCTAGAGGTCGCTTATTCAAAACAAAGGCGTAGCTTGATGACGCCTTGATTTTGCAGAATCATGGGAGTTGCTGTCTTCACCTCTACAGCTGGTGGAAAAAAATCCTACAGGACTCGAGCAGAAATCATATTCATGGATGAGCTAATGTATTAAAGATTTAATACAAGATTTAATTTAGAGTTGTCAAAAGTACCAACTTCTGTACCAAGTCGGTACTGAAATTTAAAAAATGTGATGATACCAGCATTTCCCTCTAGCATTTTGAGCGCTGTTGAACGGATTCTTAAACACCTCTTATTGGCCATTGTGTTTACGCACTCAACATATGTCTGTGATTGGCCGCAATGATCAATGCTCTTCAATGACGCTCACTCTTCACCGAACACTTAGACAGTTATACACGGTAGCGTATTAAAGGGAGGTCTATCAGCGGATCCCTAATATATCCGTTGATAGATAGTGAGCGTCATTGAAGAGCAGCCAATCACAGACATATGTTGAGTGCGTGAACACAATGGCCAATCAGAGGTGTTTAAGAAACCGTTCAACAGTGCTCAAAATGTTAGAGGGAAATGCTGGTATTGTCACATTCTTAAAATGTCAGTACGAATGCTTCCACTTCTTCCGGTCATGCGTATGTGGGGTAACGCAGCGCTGTTTTATCATATTAGATACATTTCACTGTGTTGAAAGTTATGTTATAATGCTTCTCTGTGCGTTCACTCGGTGGCTACTATGAGACACTTGTTGCACACTGCAGTAAGCTAGGTCAATATTAGGCATGGTAAAACATGGTACTCGTGGTAAATCATGAAAACGAGATTTAAACAATAAGACTAACTGTGTTGAGCTACATAACAATGATTAGTTTTCTGTTGATGAATGTATCCAAACAGTTGCTCACCTGTATAATAAAACACATAATATATTAAAGCGTCTTTGGTGTTTCCATGGTTTCTACAAAATAAACTGGAAGTTGAGGGTAACGCAGGTATGATGTCATTGATACGCACGGACATGGTCCGAGTCCTGGTTAAAATTGCTTATTTCTCTGGATTTAAACATTCTTGGAAACATTTGGGATAGTGTAAGTAAACAAGTCAACAAAATATATAACATTGTTCTAGTGGTTTTTGAATATTTTAATCCAAAAATCGTACATATTGTGCCTTAACCATGTAGGTCTAATCTAAAATGTTTACTATAAACACTTCTATGTCTTCTGAAAAAAGGAAGCGCCGATGAGAAGGAATGACACAAATTATTATTTTTATTTGTGGTTTTAATTTATTCAAACATTCTAAGCAATCTGAATACTAATGCATAAAAATTAGTCTATACTTCACTTATAACAGACACAAACTGTAATATGCAATATAAATAGGCTATTTTAGGATGTACAGATCTGAAACATGGTCTGTATTCTGTAGAAAAGCACAGTGGGTGAGACCGGAACAACTTGTCACAAAGTTGTCACAAGCTATATTATAATGTTTTGAGCCAAAATGGTTTCATTATAACAACCCAACATGTGACGACATGCCCCTTAGGTCAGTGTGTGTTTAATGAATTGTATATTTTTCCCTGGGCAATAAATTGAAAATGTGCAACAGCTTTTTTGTAAGCAAACTTTTAAAATATGCACAAATGTCAACTTTAAAAAATAAACACACAGTGAGAAATATTCACTGAAGTAAAACGAGGTGATTCAGTTACTGCTTGTTTGTTGTTTTGTATTCGCAAGAGATTTCTTAAAGGAGCGGCAGTGTAAGAAACTCATAAAGAGGTGGAGAGAAGGATCTGTATGTGTAGCACATTGTGAGATTACTGAGGTCTCATTATTGCTCTGTGCACTCAGCACTGTCAGACCTTGTGTAAGCTGATCTGGGTGGTGGGCAGTGGACACGCTCAGAGAAACTATGTTAGCAATGTGCTCATTGTAAGGAAAGATTATCTGGCTTATAACTCCTAGAGAAGCAAATAGAACAATGCATTGCCAATACAGCAGTAAAGAAGCATTAAATCCCAAGAGGACATTTTCTTTACACAAAATAGATAAATAAATAAAATAAATAACCTTACACTCAACATATAGTTCCCTTTACAAATGGACAATTTTTAAAATAAATAAAGACACTACTTTGCAATTAATTAATATAATTTATCTCAAAATGTGGGCAGTGGGCCCATTTAAATTTATTAGACCTTTAATAAATAACTTTTTGATTAATAAAAGTATCATGGCTATTTCATTAAAGTGTTATTCCTTTAAGTTAATGGCTTTTATAGAGTTAAGAAAGTGCCTGCCAAGTGACAAAGCAACTATAGTCCAGAGAGGTAGCATGTGTTAATCTAATTATGGCAGTATTTGTATCTTACAGAGTTTGACACAGGTCAGGCAGATAATTGCATTGAGTCACTGAGAACGTTAATCCAACTTGAGATTTCTTCACTGAGACGTGAGGGTGAAGAGGAACGGCGGGACTTCACCGGCTGCACAAATCAAAGAAATAACAGAAGAATAGCACATCAAACTAAATAACTGAATCCAACAAGTGATAGAACACGACAAGAGAATGGAAATGTGCTATATAAAAATAGTAGCACCTGTTTATTTCATTCAAACTGCATGTACTCTATTCATACACCCAGAGTAAGTCCAATTGTTCCCTGTTTCTAGGTGTTTTATGGTGTGGGTTGGGCTGTATTGTATTACTGTGTTAGTCTTAATACACTATGTTAGGCTGGTATCTTGTATCTCCGGATAGCAGACATTAATTTTACAGAGTAATCTGATGCTAGAAAAACAGCTTTGGCTGAATGCGGAGTAGTGCAAGTGCTGTAGTTCAGTATCATTCATTCCAAATTCTCCAGGGCGAAATCATGAAACTAAACCAAAAATACTGGATAATATCCACAACATTTTGTTCTATTCAGCCATGAACTTACCTATTTAGCAGTGAGTTCTTTCTTCATACAAGCTTTAAAGGATGTGAATCTCTCTTCACCTTTATATCCCTGGGTTCACAATATAATATGAAGAAAAAATGGTTTTATGTCATCAACAGAAATCTTTTCAAAAAGAAAATGAAATTGAAATTAACTGTGCTAGTCAATAAGACAACTAGAATACTGAATTGGCAATACATGGCCACTAGATGGCAGCAAAATTGCACACACGTGAAAGCCTTTTACTCTCCTTTTCTTGAAATACAAGGCAACAATATAGGGTTTGTACATAGGAAAAGTTTGGGGTCGGTAAGATTTTTAAAAATGTTTTTTAAAAACATCTCCTTATGCTCACCCAGGCTGAAAACAAACTTTTGTTATTAAATATATTTTAAAATTGTTACACTTTAAAATAATTGTTTTCTATTTTAATATATTTTAAAATGTAATTTATTCCTGTGGTGACAAAGCTGAATTTCTAGCATCATTACTCCAGTCTTCAGTGTCACATGATCCTTCAGAAATCATTCTATTTGCGGAAACATTGATACTTGAATAAACAGAAAGTTCAAAATATTGGCATTTATTTCAAATTGATTTTTTTTAACAATGCAAAGTCTTTCTTTTCTTTTTTTTTATCTTACTGACCCCAAACTTTTGAACAGTAGTGTAATACTACTAATAGTAAAACTAATAACAGCAGTACAGTGATAATGACTAGTCTGAATTTGAATTTAATCTGGGAAACACTCTCCTATATACAAATGCCATGTGTCTATTCAAAACCTCAATCCAGATTTTTGGACCATCTGCTTTCCTCTACTTAAAGGGATAGTTCTCCCAAAAATGAAAATTACCCCATGATTTACTCACCCTCAAGCCATCCTAGGTGTATATGGCATTCTTCTTTCAGACGAATACAATCAGAGTTATATAAAAAAATGTCCACGGTTGTTTAAGTGCCATTTTTTTCAAACCTATAGGTAATAAAGGCAGAATAATGAACCTATGGTGAGCCTTAAAACTGAGATTTATAGTTCACCCAAAGGGATAGTTTAAAATTACCCCATGATTTACTCACCTTTGACATTCTTTTTTCAGACGAATACAATCGGAGTTATATTAAAAATGCCCTGGCTAATACAAGTTTTATAATGGCAGTGAATGGGAGCCCAAAATTTGAAGCCCAAAAAATGAATACGGAAGGCGGTCTGGCAGAAGCTAGATATTTTACTTTATAAAGTTTTAAATATGGACATTTTTACAAATTATTCTTACAAAAACGCATTGCTTCACTTCAGAAGGCCTTTATTAACCCCCCGGAGTCGTGTGGATTACTTTTATAATGGATGGATGAAGTTTTTTGGGCTTAAAATTTTGGGCTCCCATTCACTGCCATTATAAAGCTTGTATTAGCCAGGGCATTTTTAATATAACTCCGATTGTATTCGTCTGAAAAAAGAATGTCAAAGGTGAGTAAATCATGGGGTAATTTTAAACTATCCCTTTGGGTGAACTATAAATCTCAGTTTTAAGGCTCACCATAGGTTCATTATTCTGCCTTTATTACCTATAGGTTTGAAAAAAAATGGCACTTAAACAACCGTGGAGAGAACAGTCAACCTTCCCAGCATATTTACCCAAGAGCCACGATGCAGCCGATCCTTCATTATCCCAATGAACTCCTTGTAGCTTAGATGGTCATCATGGTCCACATCAAAGATCTTGAAAATAGTGTTGACAAGGTGTCGTGACAGCTTCAGGCCAGTGGCCACATAGACCGCACGGACAAACTCATCTGTGAGCCGAGAGACAAACATCATTAGCCACAGAGTTTGAGGAGTAACTGGATTAAATTAGCATGTTTACCTTGTCCAATTGGGCGATTTGCATAGTTGTACATTTGCATGGCAATGGCAAAATCCTCTAAGTTGTTGAGGAACTGAAAGAAGGACCTAAACTCTTCAAAAGTGATGCCCTATAAGAGAAGATCAGTGTTAAATCAATGACTTGCAGATGAAATCGCCAATGTTCCTTTAAACAGAAAGCTTTGGGCAATAGAAAGAGAGTTAAGTCAGAGTCTTTACAATATGATAGCATTTGTGCAGCGAGCTAGCATATAAAATGATGAATCTCAAAAAAATTATTCTCCCTAAACAAGGCAAAACTGCATCACACCTCACTTTCTCAAAGACGAGGGCACCTTAGGTGTCTGTGGGAACTTGAAGAGCGTTAACAGATCCCAAGACAGAAAATAGCAAAGTCAAACAATCCCAGCACACATCTCTCCTCCTCTCGCACCCCATCTGTACAACTGGAGCTGTCGACACCTTTGGATTGTTTTGTTTAAGGAGAGGTCGGGTAGCTTGTCGACTCTTCTAAAGAAGATTAACCTGATACTTGCACACATAAAAACAAAAGGAGATGTGTCCAAAATATCTCACCGCTAGCAGATTACCCAAACAGCGGTCCTTTTGATTTCCACTCATCCATTTCCAGGCACTAGACCCACGTCTTTTTCTGAAGCCGCTCTTGCAACCAACAACAACTGTTTTACAAATGATCTAATGAGTAATATGTGACGCTTTGGTGGTTTTACAAGTTAAGCTGTATTGCAATATCTCTTAACTTAAGAATAAGAACCACTTGTATATCAATGGCCATCCACCAACAGCCTCCTCAAGCAACTGAAAAGACTCTAACCTCATAATGTGAGGGTCAATGTGCAAAAAGAGAAACATCCTAAAGGAAAAAAACACTAACATCGCTCAGATTATATATATCCTCCTCTCTCCACATCTGTGGTGGTAGGGGTTTTGCTTTGCAATGATTTGAATAGACTTGAATAGATTTATAATACATGAAAAGATAAAGAAGTAGAAATATTAGAATACCTCCAATTGTGTTTCTGTACTTCCTAAGCTAACAGTGAACGTTCTCAGAACTTTGGTTAACGTTCTACCAAGGCTCAAGGTGAAAAAACCTTTTTGCAGTAAGGTTAATAGAATGTTCGATCAAAGTTATCGAGTCATTAATAACTCTCAAAACAATAGCACAAAATTCCAATCATGACAACTTTTTGCATGTTATTGAATATGGCAGTGTTAATGTATTTGGTCTTAGCGGACTAGATCTGCTACACGGCTGCTGCTGCTGCTGTTGATTATTGCTGCTGCTGCAGATCAAGTATGGACTTACTACTGCCAATACATACACAGACACGCTGCTGTGAGCATATAAGATATGCTGCTGCTGCTGCATGAATAGACATACATAAATCCTACAGCAGATCTAGGAAGGTGGAGCTGGGAGAGGTGGAGGGTTTCAGAGTTAATCTGATAGGGTGCTGCAGGACCAGCTTACAGCAAACACTGAACCAGACTATTTAAATGTTGAGCAAGCAATCTTATTGGCTGCAGGATCAGCAAAGGCCAATCAGCTTGTGCCATGCAGTAATGATGTGATTGCGTGCATATTGCATGTAAAGGACGTTTTAGTTTTAGTAGGACGTCTAACATTTAAAACTACTTCAAAGTTCAGATAATGTTGATAAACTGATCAAATTGAACATTCCCTTAATGTTTTTTCCTAACGTTTACATAACCAAAAAAATATTTTTGTTTTAAAAAACATTTTAAATAGTGGATGTTTTGAACTTTCAGAAATACAATTTTCATAACTTAAAGGGAACAACGTTTGTAGAACATATTTTGTAAGCCAGGTTGTTAAAAACATTTATTTGTATATTTTACCATTTATTTTTTTTGCAAATGCAAATTAGCATCAAATCTGAATGTGGTATTGTGGTGCTTGATCGTAAAGGCTCCTGATTTTCCTGGGTGATGATAGTGGTGAATGTCTCTGTCTGTGTGTGTGTGTTACCTTTTCATCGGGTATGCTTTGACGCACATTCTCAAGGTAGCCTGTAATGTTCTCCACTGTGGTGTAGCGCAACAGGATACGAGCGAAGTCTTCCTCACTGATGGCGGTCATTCCCTTGGAATAGCTGAGGAACTCAATCTCAAGGACTTCTGTCTGCAGGTTGTCCATGAATCTGCCAACAAAGACTCACTCACTCAGTAGGACACTAGACTAAGTGAATGGACCATCCCGACATGCTCTGATAAGAATACAGCATCTTCATGCATTAATAACATGGCCCCAGGTCTTTCCCTTTTTATTTTTTATACATATAACAGAAACTTAATTTAGGATCATGATCGAGTTAAATCTTCAATTAAAGGTGCTGTATGTAAGAACGACAATGCAGTCCAAATTCAAAATATTGTTTCCCCTGCTTTCTGCTCCTCAGACTCGACGCTCACGCGAGTTGCCAGTTTCAGGACATGCAACAGGAACGAGCGCAATTGACAATGGAAGGCCAGGAGATTCACACTGTTGACTTTTCCGCCTTTTAATGTGCTTCTGCTCATAGACATTTTAGATGGATGCGAGACTTCTTAGGTCGGGTAGATCTGGGATCTCTGACCCAGTTTGTTTACTGGCTTTCATGGCAGCAATATGTGGGGTTTTCCGCCAATTGGTAACCTGTTGTGTTGAAATACTATTGGGTAAACTGGCCACATGCGTTATAGCACAGACCAAAACTAAAACGGACATTCTGACACGGAACACACATTTCAAAGTAAAATAACTGGCTGTAACACTGTTTTTCCGAGAAACAAGTAAGTGAACTTAACATGCTTCCTAAATATCTGCAAACATATTATGGTATTTTTATGCTTTAGTACAGTCAAAAACTTACATAGAGCACCTTTAAGACTAGAAGCCTATATTCAAGATCTGTCTCTCACCTGTAGAAGTCATCAAAGTTAAGTTCAGTTTTGCCCTTTCTTCCAAAGAAATGAACCAGCAGAGTTGTGTCGGTGGCATTTTCTGGTTCGTGCTGTGAAAGCAAATTATGAAAACATATTATTCAGCAGTAAAAACTGAACAAGAGAGCATAATTTGTCAGAATAATTGCACACCAAAATAGCTTGATGAGGATGTGCAGCCATAAACATATAACAACATAAATAAACAACACAGGTACAGAGACAAACAAATGTAAAATGTACATTTAATTGGCATATAAATTATTGATTAAAATCATCTGATTCAGATTTGAAAAAAGCATCTCTATCATACATCTTAAAATCACACATGAACAATTGTCCTTTGACTTGGTGGCCTTCAGCTAGCTGTGAATGTCAATTAAAGTGATCATAAAAATTCTGTCATCATTTTTTTCACACTCAAAAAACACACTCACTTATTTTATTTCATTCTAATGTAACAGCCGCAAGTGCTGAATTATTGCTCATACAGGACACTTAATTAAAAATGTGGGGTAACGCAGCTAAAAAAACATTTGAGTTTGTTGAAAGTTATGTTAATGTTACTGTGTCTTCGCTCGGTGGCTGCTATGAGACACTTGTTGCGCACTGCAGATCTAGATCGATATTAAAATATCATATGTGACCCTGGACCACAAAATCATAAGTTGCACGGGTATATTTGTGGCAATAGCCAACAATACATCGAAATTATCGATTTGTCTTTTATGCCAAAAATCACAAAATCATGTTCCATGAAGATATTTTGTAAATTTCCAACCGTAATTATATATATAAAATTATTATTATTAGCAATATGTATTGCTAAGGACTTCATTTGGACAACTTTAAAGGCAATATTTAGATTTTTTTGCACCCTCAGATTCCAGAATTTCAGATAGTTGTATCTCGGTCAAATATTATCCTGTCCTAACAATTTAAAAAAAAAATTGACCCTTATGACTGGTTTTGTGCAGGGTGCATCAAGAAAACAAGAGATTCAAACAATAAGACTAACCGTGTTGAGCTATATACACCTGTCTAATAAAACATAATATATTAAAGTGGAAATCAAGGGTAACCTGGATATATTACGTCATTGACAGGCGATGCAATGATACAGGAAGTTACACTAAGTAGAATAGATGATTTCTATGGATTTAAACATGTTGGAAACATTTGGGATAATGTAAGTATACAAGTCAGCAAAATATATAACATTATTCTAGTGGTTTTTGGATATTTTAATCCAAAAATCTCACATATTGTGCCTTTAATATGTTTGACAGAGCAAAGACACATCATGAAGCAGCCAACATCATCCCATGCCACACAAACAACCAGTTGCTTGTGCAGAAATCTGCATACCAGATATACCTCAATGCTCTTTGCAGCCACGAATCTTTACAAAAACAAGAGGCACACTGTATCTGATGGTATTTTTTTTACAAAGATGCCTTAAAATGTCATAATATCATAATATACTTGATGTACATTTTAATATCCGAGCTTGGTAAATGACTCAAAAACAATGTCAAATCCATTTACTAAGCACCAACATCAAATAATAATCATTTTATTGAGATGCATGAATAAGGCCAAACATAATATATTCTTGTATGGCTCAGTTACAATTATATAAATCTTAAGTATTTGAAATCTATTTTAATATCTAACTGTAACAACATGAAGTGTAGTGACATTAATGAATGAAAATGGCAATACACAAAAAGAAAAAAACAACAACGACAAAAAAAAAACAATGGGCAGAACCTCACATTGGATGGGGGACAGGGAATGGTCAAGGGAATTATGGGATTTGAACGAAAAAGCAAGTGAGCTCGAGGATACTTGTACCTCCATCAGATCTGAAAAGAGAACTATTCTTGCACCATGCCTTAGAACATCCCAGAAACTTCTGGGTTCAGACTGAGGCTGCTCTTTTTTAAGTACCTGCATATCAGAGGTGAAAATATTAAAGGCTTAACAATATTCGCGGAAAGACAATGCAGTGAATGACTAATACACATGCAAAACCATCTGAAGTAATGTTATGAAAATGTTAAGCAGCAAAAAAACATTGATTTGAACATTGAATGTATTTTCAACATTGATAATAAGAACAATTATTAATAATTGAGTATCAATAATAAGTCATATTAACTGAGAAGCAAATCAGCATATTAGAATAATTTCTGTGTCACTGAAGACTGGAGTAATAATGCTGAAAATTCAGCTTTGCCATCACAGGAATAATTAAAAATATATTAAAACAGAAAACAGTTCTGTTAAATTGAAAAAAAAATTCACAATATTCCTATATTAACAATATTCATAATAAAACTATTCGTATTTTTAATCAAATAAATGCAGCCTTGCTGAGAATAAGAGACTTCTCTCAGAAATATAAAAAAATCATAATTATTCCAACGTGATTCAGTCATTTTATAGTGCATTCTGATAACTGTTTGATTTACTGAATGTGTCATTTTTTGTTTTTTTTTAATCAGTTCTATAGTTTATTGTGGTTTAGCACCAAGCTAAAAAAACCTCCTCATCTCTCTTGTTTGGTGCGGAGGTGGTTTCAGCTGTAACTCTTAGTGACACAAAACTTCATGGTCAAGCCATTACACGAAGTAACCCAAACCTAAATACCACTCTTCAAGTAACTGTAAAAATAAAACATGGGGGTCCAGGGAGAGCTGCCATTTTTCAGGTGAGGGTCTTTTTAACATGATTCTGTGAGACCATTCTTTGGCAAAAAGCTCCTGACAGTAGACAAGCAACATAAATCATCTGTCATGGTCTCTGGATGATTTTTCTGCTCTCCTAGACAATAGGGCTGCATTTCAGACTTTGTCTGACTAAGCCCCATTAGAGCTGCATTGTCCCTCTTCTCTGGAGGTGAGCCATGCATGAGGGTCACTCTGTTACGCCCTTTCTAAACATTTCAGTATGTAAAATATTATTGCTCCCTGACTGTCTGAAAGAAGCCACTGAATGTGGATGTAACCCTTCTGGTTTATTGAGCACTAACTAGGGTGAAGCTGCATAAATATCAGTGGTTACGACAGGCATGCACAGTTGCTGTTGACTATGACTGTACAAGTTCAATCAAGCACCAACCACATTAACCACCATGCTAAGAACACACGTCAAAATCATGCTCATAGGGATTCTTTAGCATACAGTATACATACATTGCTGCTGACAGATCCTTGATATCCATACAGTTCCACACTCTCACACAGCCAAGATTATGATAGCGTGCAAAACAGGATCAAATCAAATCACCATTCAGCATTTGTCATATTTCACTAAGGATTGTGAAAGACAATGAACTGTTTTTCAAAACACAATCTGTAATAATCAGCATTTCCCCAGCATGAGAGATAAGGGACTCGTTGAAGTTTTGCACTCTGCAGAAAAATATTCATTTTTTACCATGCAAATTTGTAAAAAATGAACATCATGCATGAGTCATGCATCTCTCAAGAAACATGCAACATGCAACAATAAAATCTCAGACTAAATAAAATCAATCATGGATTTCTATTCCAACATAGATGTTACAAAATTAAGGATTAGTTAATCCAAAATGTCTTCCAGAGAACACAAAAGGAGATATTTATAGCAAATTATAGATATAGCAATTTATTTATATATTACTTATTATTTATTAAAAATTATTTAATTAATTAAATATTTAAATGCAATAAGAGTGAATGGTGGCCATGGCTGCCAAGCCATTTCAGACTCTTCCCCATAGAAATCAATCAAAAATTTTGACATTTAAGACATTGTGGGCCCTATTTTAACGATCTGAGCACATGGTCTGAAGCGCATGGCGCAGTTGCACTTAGGGCGTGTCCGAATCCACTTTTGCTAATTTAACAACGGAAAAAACAGGCGGCGCACCCGGTGCATGGTCCAAAAGGGTTGTACCTAGTCTCTTAATGAGTCATGAGTGTGTTTTAAGTGCAACATGCAATAAACCAATCAGAGTGTTATCACCCATTCCCTTTAAAAGCCAGTTGCGGTTGCACCATGGCAGATTTGCTATTTACATGGCGAGTGGGAAGACTGAACGCTTCTCCAGAGAGGAATCCTTTTATTTTTAATATTTAAAAATGTTTGTGTGCTGCTGCACGTCCCTGTGTGTAATAAGCAGAGTGTACGCATGTTGCGCACCCGCCTTTAGTCGCATATTACTAACGTGCCCTTTAAACAACACAAAAAATACTGCGCTATTGACTTCAGACCAGGTTTTTGTTGGTCAATGGCGCAGTCATTTTCAGTTGCCTCAAAATAGCATAGCGCCAACAATGCGCCTGAACACAGCTCGTTTTCAGACCAGCACGGCCATGGGCGAACAGATGGGCATGAGGGCATTTGCTATTTAAACAACTTGGCGCTGGACGGGAAAATCATAACTGCTTCGGGCTGAAACTAGCAAAAAAACACTTGCGCCGCGCCGCACCTGGCATCGCATTGTGCCGGGTGTATGATAGGGCCCATGAACTGCTTTTTTTGGAGCACCATTCACTTTACTGAATGGAAGAGAGCAGTGTGAACATTCTTTAAAACTTCTCCTTTGGTGTTACACAGATAAGAAAGAACAATGGGTTTGGCACAGAATGAGGGTGAGAAAATGAAGACAGAATTTTTATTTTTGGGTTAACTATTTCCTTAAATCACTTTCAAATAAAATGCACATCGATTCAAGATATGGAAAGTGCGATTGAGAACTGTAAAATAATTTTGGTATTTTTTTCTTACGAGCTGAGATGAACTGTCAGGATCTCCTCCTCGCTCTTTTTTCTTTTCATTTTTCTTACGGAATATCTCCTCTAGCTAAATGAATAAAGCAGAATGTTATCTTTGCGCATTCTGACATTCAGATTATTAATAAACAACAACACAAACAACCATACCACCATGAATTCTCTCTTATCCACCATTTCATTGCCATCTGCATCAAACATGTTGAAAGCTATTTTAAAACCTGCGTGTGGCTCTAGAAGACAAAAGAAAGACATAATATAAGGGAAATCTATACTTTTTGTGACGTTTGTGCTAAACAAGCGTGGAGAATTACCTAAAGACAAACTTACTTGTCAAAATGCAAAGCAGAAACAGATACTCCGTGTAAGCGATGACACCTGAAAAACAGTACATAAACATTTCCTTTTAAGAGTTCAAATAAAGCTTGTGTTCCAACATCCCAGAACCTGCCTTCAAAATATATTTTACTATCGAATGTCATTTTAAACTGGAGGTTCTTTCTTCTTTTACACTGATAAGATCTAAGAGGATCCTGTTCTTTACTCTTGTTTGGTGTTCTCATGCACAAACAGAGACGTTAAAATGTAAAGTAACCAGGCTGGACACAAATCCAAACAAAATTAGACCAGGCCACTGGCTCCTGAGTTCCCCTCTGTTTATTTTCCTAGGTGTAAAACATTCTCAAGTGATCTGTAACTGATTGCAGATGCCTGATGTGGGTTTGTTTTCCTTTTTGAGGTCTGTTAGTCCTTTGTTGTGTGAGAGGAGAAGAAAGGAACAGCAACTGTCAGGTCTCTGTCTAGGAGAGACTTAAGGAGAATTGTTCCTGCCATTGAAAGCATTCCCAAGCTTTTGTTTAAAGGAGATGATAGTGACTTGGGCACAGATAGTTCAGAAGGGCTTCTTTGAGTGCTGTGGGAAAAGGACTTTGGAATGTTTAAGGAAAAGGATAAAGAAAGGTGTGTGTAAAACAAAATAGAGAAGATACATTTTCACAGGCCACCCTGATCCTTGATGCATCTGTTGATTGATTCACCAACAGTTTATATTTATATTTAACTAAGGCTTATATAATATAATTATATAATTAATTATATAAAAATATTATATTCATTCAATAATTTATTAATAATGAGCAGCAAATCAGCATATTAGAATGATTTCTGAAGGATCATGTGACACTGAAGACTGGAGTAATGATGCTGAAAATGCAGCTTTGCCATCACAGGAATATTGCATTTTAAAATAGATTGAATATATATTAAAATTATATTAATTATATTATATTATGTTATATTATATTATATTATATTATGTTATGTTATGTTATATTATATTATATTATATTATATTATATTATATTATATTATATTATGTTATGTTATATTATACACTCACCTAAAGGATTATTAGGAACACCTGTTCAATTTCTCATTAATGCAATTATCTAATCAACCAATCACATGGCAGTTGCTTCAATGCATTTAGGGGTGTGGTCCTGGTCAAGACAATCTCCTGAACTCCAAACTGAATGTCAGAATGGGAAAGAAAGGTGATTTAAGCAATTTTGAGCGTGGCATGGTTGTTGGTGCCAGACAGGCCGGTCTGAGTATTTCACAATCTGCTCAGTTACTGGGATTTTCACGCACAACCATTTCTAGAGTTTACAAAGAATGGTGTGAAAAGGGAAAAACATCCAGTATGCGGCAGTCCTGTGGGCGAAAATGCCTTGTTGATGCTAGAGGTCAGAGGAGAATGGGCCGACTGATTCAAGCTGATAGAAGAGCAACTTTGACTGAAATAACCACTCGTTACAACAGAGGTATGCAGCAAAGCATTTGTGAAGCCACAACACGCACAACCTTGGGGCGGATGGGCTACAACAGCAGAAGACCCCACCGGGTACCACTCATCTCCACTACAAATAGGAAAAAGAGGCTACAATTTGCACGAGCTCACCAAAATTGGACAGTTGAAGACTGGAAAAATGTTGCCTGGTCTGATGAGTCTCGATTTCTGTTGAGACATTCAGATGGTAGAGTCAGAATTTGGCGTAAACAGAATGAGAACATGGATCCATCATGCCTTGTTACCACTGTGCAGGCTGGTGGTGGTGGTGTAATGGTGTGGGGGATGTTTTCTTGGCACACTTTAGGCCCCTTAGTGCCAATTGGGCATCGTTTAAATGCCACGGCCTACCTGAGCATTGTTTCTGACCATGTCCATCCCTTTATGACCACCATGTACCCATCCTCTGATGGCTACTTCCAGCAGGATAATGCACCATGTCACAAAGCTTGAATCATTTCAAATTGGTTTCTTGAACATGACAATGAGTTCACTGTACTAAAATGGCCCCCACAGTCACCAGATCTCAACCCAATAGAGCATCTTTGGGATGTGGTGGAACGGGAGCTTCGTGCCCTAGATGTGCATCCCACAAATCTCCATCAACTGCAAGATGCTATCCTATCAATATGGGCCAACATTTCTAAAGAATGCTTTCAGCACCTTGTTGAATCAATGCCACGTAGAATTAAGGCAGTTCTGAAGGCGAAAGGGGGTCAAACACAGTATTAGTATGGTGTTCCTAATAATCCTTTAGGTGAGTGTATATTCAAATAAATGAATCCTTGGTGACCATAAGAAAAACAACAAAACCCCAAGCTTTTTTAAATGGTATACATATATATGGGGCTGTGAATTTAATGTTGTAATTGTAATTTAATATTATTAATTACATCAAAATAAAATAATATAAAACTATATATTTTTTAGTTCTGTATTAAATAAACTTTATTATTTTTATAGATATATTATATATATATTTTTCTTATTATTTATATATATATTTTAAATATCTTTGAACTTAAATATTATGATTTACAAATGCATTTAATCATGACCCTAGACCCGTAAGTCAATGCTATCAATTAATTAAAGCTAGAACTACAAATTTTCATAATGTCCATTCAGTGCTTTATTCGTCTGCTACAACAATGTTTTTAGATTATCTTCATTTGGGGGCTTTACTCAGCAATTCAACATATTTATTTTATGTGATTCATATCATGCAATGAATTCACTTTTATTCAACTGATTGCCCTATGTGTATCTACACCATTCAAAACTTAGTTAAGACATCCACGGCTGCCTGCGCACGGCTGTCCTTTAGGATCCCAGACAGGTTTCATTAGAGCCACACACCTTCAGTCTTGCAGAAAGAAATCCAGCCCAAGAGCTCAAACAGTTGTTAGAACACAAAGAATTCCACAGAAACAATTGATATAGAGTGTCAGTGATGGAGATGTAATCCAACGCCATTCTTAGAATTCATACTGTCCAGAGTGATACAGGGCTGCCACTAGGACAAGTCTCAACATTGCAAAGTTCAAACAGCTCTTTTTATTTTCTGAAGTAAGGCTTTGTTCACAGATCAAGCCTATCTTCTTTTTTTTTAACCTAAGTGCAGCTTTAACATTTAACAGACGGATTAAAAGCCCAAACCCAGGCACTAGCACTCAAGGAAAGCAATGGTGAGCAGAGATATCATGCACTATGTGGAGAGTTTTAGTGTTTTAAGTGTATGAAAAAAACACTACAAGGAAAGTACTGTTAGCATCATGGAAAGCCCCACACATTAAAAAGCTGTTATTTTCTCATAAATTCTCATAAATTATTCTTCAATTAATGTTATTTTTATTTTTTCTAAACCCTTAGTGACTAATATATATATATATATATATATATATATATATATATATATATATATATATATATATGCATACACTACCGTTCGAATCTATGGGGTCAGCAAGATTTTTAAAAGTTTCTCTGCTTAAAAGTTTTCTGGTATGCTCACCGAGGCTGCATTAATTTGATAAAAAGTAATATTGTCAAATATATTACAGTTTAAAATAACTGTTTGAAAATATGATCAAATGTAATTTATTCCTGTGATCAAAGCTGAATTTCAGCATCCTTACTCCAGTCTTCAGTTTCACATGATCCTTCAGAAATCATTCTAATATGATGATTTGCTGCCCAAGAAACATTTCTTATTATTATCAATGTTAAAACAGTTGTGCTACTTAATATTTTGTGGAAACCAAAAAAATATATAAATTAAATATTAAAGTAATTTAACTAATCATGATTAATCTCATATTTTTATAGCTCCTTTTTAAGGAAAGAAAAATTATGTGTAATGTGTGCAAGAAATATGGAAAAAAGTCCTGCACAAATTTGTATATTACAAACACTTTTTTTCAGGATTCTTTGATGAATTGATTTTTTTAACACTGTGGGCAATGTCATTTTTAGAATTCTTGCAATAGTATAGTCAAGTACGATAATAAGCAAACACTGCTTTTTCTTAAATCATGTCTAAAAAGTAAGACCTCAGGGCAATATGAAGCTGGGTAATTTATGGATTAGTGTGACTGTGTAAGCATGACGCACCCCTCGGCTGAGCACATGATTATTTTCTATTCAAAACAACATGAACATGCCACACGTTATGCACTGGGTGTTTTTTGTCACCTTCCTATCTGTGATTATCCCAGAGCAAAGTCACAGTAATGCCAGACTGATTGAGAGATAAGAGAACATTTACAGCCTGTGCACTCTCCTTCCTCATGAAGCCAAGTTTCAGGATTCGGATTGTTTCATAACACCATGTATGTGGGAGGTCTAAGCATCTGCACACTCCTGTATCCTAATTGTACCTACATCACAATATCTGTTAATTAGAGATGTTTCGGCTTTATGCACATCATTCATAATTTGCCCATCATTGTATATTAGCTCTGTATTTAGAATGCTAACCACACACAATTGGCACTTTGAAAGCAGATCCTGTCAAAATCAAGTTGCCTGGAGGGATTTACAATGATCAAATGACAACGCAAACAACACTGCATTATACATTACAAATCAATATACATAACATGATTATTAGGTCTCACCTCTTTCACGCAGGTTTCGGAACAGACGGGATGATCCTTTCCAAACAGGTGGCGTATCTGACAGAATCTTGTCTAGATCCTTTTAAAAGAGCACATATACTCAGGATCATTCAGAAAGTCAGAAGTAGATAAACATTCATTAAACAAAACAAAAAAATGATCAAACCTGTTTTGCGAGGGATCTCCAAAACCGCTTTTCTAAAAAAAAAAATGTAAAAAAAGATATATAATAAGTAACATTGTAAAAACTATTTCTAAATGAAAGCTGACAAAAATTGTTGCCAAATCCTAAAATCTAAATTAGCGTAACACTACTTTGTGTACCAAAATTCTGTATTAATGACAAAATTGCACTTAGGCTATACAAAAGATATCATAAGTTGAGACACTGACAAAATACAGAAAATCTGTTGTATGTCGAGTATCTGAGTATGTCGTTCAGGTTGAAAAGATACTGTTACAGTGAAGCAGACACTGAAATGTTTTGACTGGGTGAATCCGTTTCCCCTTCCTCAGCAGTTTGACTATACCAATATATATTCCTATAATGCATGACTACTTGTC
The DNA here is from genome assembly GCA_039654625.1 of Rhinogobio ventralis. NCBI lineage: Eukaryota > Metazoa > Chordata > Actinopteri > Cypriniformes > Gobionidae > Rhinogobio > Rhinogobio ventralis. The sequence goes on from CM077198.1 coordinate 16,279,082, forward strand.
AAACATAGATATATAGAATTATTCTTTATTAAATAAAAGAGATAACCTTTTATACTCAGTTTGTGTTGTTAATACAATTTAATGCATAGAAATAAAAAAAGCAAATAATTCACTATATTAAACTATAAGGTTTAAATATGAACTGTAGCTTCTGTTTATATAATGCACTCAAAGTGTGCTTTACAGCCACAGCATAAAACCATAAATACCACTATTCGTTCCGTCATGCATATGCCATTAAAGATAGTGATGCAATGTTCGCCTGCCATATTAGAGTTCACATTTTATTCCAGTCTGCACATTCCAGGAAGTCCAAGTTTCAGATAGCAGCAAACATGACTGGTTGAAACTTAACCCCCATACAAGTATAGCTGGGTCGTGAAAATACAACTAGAGCATATCAACTCTACCATCTGGACTGATCCCGTTTATGTGAGACGAAAACTTAACGTCTTTAGTTTAGCAGAGATCCACTGTACTTGACACACATTTAAAAGTTGTCTGTCTAGCTGGTTTCAAATTTTGGTTACAGAAATAGGTCATAAATGTGATGCTGGCGGAGAGAGATGACTATCTTCATGCAGGTGTTATGGCTACATATGCTGATTTTATGCCTGCAGAGTTACTTGCTTTTCAGATAAAAAAAAGTTATACCTTACTAAGGCAAAGGTATGTAATAGTTCACCCAAAAAGGAAATCAAGTCATGCTGAAATAAAAGGAGAAATAAAAGGACAATTTTTGAAGAATATGCTATTCATATTTGCTTTTGAGTCAGATTTTTTAATGAATCAGATGATCTGGTTCGCAAAAACACATCTTTAAATGATTAATTTACAAATTTGTGATTCATAGCCATTGCTACTTTTCTTTTATGATGATTTTGCACTTTTTTAAATGCTTCATTGAAGACAGGTTTGAAACAACATAATGGTTAGCGAATGATGAGAGAATTTAAACTTTTGGGTGAAATACATATACACAATATGTAATTTTCGCCGCTAGAGGTCACTTATACAAAAGTCATAGCTTGATGACGCCTTGATTTTGTGGAATCATGGGAGTTGTTATCTACAGCCGGTGGAAAAGAATCCAAAGGGACTCGGGCAGAAATCATATTCATGGATGAGCTAATGTATTAAAGATTTATTAACGTTAATGTAGTATAAAGCAAAATGAGGCTGAAAGCTGTTGGAGCGGAACGAGGCCGCTGGAGCGATTATATATTAAAGCGTCTTTGGTGTTTCCATGGTTTCTACAAAATAAAACCGAAAATCGAGGGTAACGCAGGTATGATGTCATTGATAGGCGACGCATGGACACAGTCCGAGTCCTGGTTAAATTGCTTATTTCTATGGATTTAAACTTTGTTGGAAACGTTTGATTAAGATTAAGTCAATAGGAGAAAGTCCTTCAAATGATTTCTCTCAATCAGTTGTACTTGCCATTTGTCAGACACTAGGAATCTGAGAGTTTCACATGGTAGTCTACAGTTACACAATCATAAGTTGAGTTCATATATTCTGGCTAAGGAAGATGAACTGTTTGTGTAACTCACTCTTTGGTTCACTCATAGTGACAGACTCAATGAAGTCGAGGGGTGTCATGTAAAGCTGTCCATCATACTCCATTGAGCTGAAGAGCCTGAACCTGTGCTCATGCGCTGACATCGACACCTCTTCATCTTCAGCAGATGCATTGGCCTAAAATCAAACAAATACACACAAGATAAGACAAGCGTGGCATTGAAGAAAGCGCAAGCTGTCTTTTTCCTTTCCTCCCTGTTTTTAATATCGCTACCATTCCTGTACAAAAACATGCACACAAACATCCACAAGCAGATATATCAAGGGCTAAACTCATTAGTACAGTGTTCTTCTCACTCTACAGTGGCCGGCGGCCAGGCCCACTGGGCACTGTGCAAACACCCTGGGAATGTGTGCCCTGCTACTTATTACCTCCATCAAATGTCCACCCGGCTGCCAAGCTGCCGTGTCCAGTTACCTTAACCCTGGATTCCTGAGTCTCAATCCACAAGTCAAGGTTATGTCCAACCAAAGCAGATAAGGCAAAAACAAAAGGGAATATTGCAGAGAGATTCGCACCAGACTGATTAAATCCTGTATGGTTTAATGATCAATCTGATAAACAGTCATACCAAGAGTATGTGCTCCTCTTTTGCTTTGTTAAACATATAAAATAGACAAAAATAATAAATTAAACTAATCGTGATCATTCTCATATTTTTATAGCTCCTTTTTAAGGAAAGAAAACTTATGTGTAATATGTGCAAGAAAAAGGGGAAAAAGTCCTGTGCAAATGTGTATATTACAAAGATCTTGGACTTGTTTGTTGTGTGGATTCCTTCTAATTGTTTATGCGGTGTGTGCAAGTCATACATTTGTGTGTAGCTGAAAATAGTTTTTCTGTCTAAAAGTGACTTTAATAATAGTATAAATAAATGTATACTATAAATCACATCAAGCACAATATGAGTCTAAGAAACATATTGTGGCTTAGGAAACACTGATCTAAATCACTGTCTAACAAAGCTGGCTGAAAGACAAATGCAAAATAAGATTATGGCAGGAGAAAAGGTTGTTGACTTAATTTGCATGACTAGTAAAATGACCCTTTCGGTGCCTAACTCAATACCAAGCATGCAAAACACATCCATAAAAGTGTCCAATATGTACAGTCGTATCTTTAATATGTGTTCCAATATTTCTGTTATAAGCAGTTTCATAGAATCATAGTGCATCATCACCTGTCCGATGAATTGAGACACTGAATTCAGCACCTCTCTGGTGGAGAGCGACTGTTTTGATGGCACATGAAATCCACCGATTTTAAGTGTTTAGGAAAAATAAATACCGAGATGCTATAGTAATATACCATGGAAAAACCACAAACGTAAATACTGCAAAATGTACTAACACGTATATACCTGCTCTTTTGCAGCCACTGCTGGGAGCGGAGAAATCAATGCGCGCAGACTCGCTGTGTGTCCCCGATGCGGACTCGAATTGTGCTGGTAGTAAACAACAGCGAATCCACCGAGAGTGATACACAGCCCTGTTCCCACATGTCTCAGAGTTGTTCTTTCCCTCAACGATTGTCCGCTGTTGAAGTAAAGGTTTAACCCGTTTGTTAAGCTGGTGAACTTGTTTCGAAGAGCCAGAAAACGACGTACGGCGGCCATCATGACTGTGTCACCGCGGGGAGACTGCGCTCACTCATCGCGAGATGCGACCTCGCTACAAATCATCATGCATGAACACTTTAGCAGCTGTATTTGCAGTCATTTGTCCTTTTTATTTAGGTCATAGTTAGAAGTCATACTTAAAGCCCTCAGACCTCAAAATACTGTATTTTAAAATATCTTTTTGAGAAGACGTCCGTCAAAAAGTGCTTTATTTCATTTTATAGTCGCTTTTTCCATTCTTAAAAATTGACATGGTAACCAGTTACAGCTAAAATTCTGTAAGAGTGTGTTGTAGATTTGATCAATGTCTGTAATTGTTTTTTTGTGCCTCTCAAACGTCGATAGCCTATAATAGGCCAATTCCCATATTTGTCTACTAAAAATGGAATTAATGTAGAAATATGTACCTTAAAAAAAAAAAAAAAGCTATGTAAAGTCAAATTAATCTGTTAAAAAAAAAACAATTATGGCATTGCCCATTATTAACAGTATCCCAACCCACCCACAATTTGATTATATTTTATTAGAAATAGTAAAACAAATAGGAAACATTTTAATTAAAAAAGTTAATACAATAGTAAACCTATATAGAAATACATAAAACGTGGGTTAACAACTTTAACATACAGTGTTTGTACATAATTGTGTCAAATGTGGCTGTTCCCTTTACACTGCAAATATTTGTGAGTTCAGAACGGAAGCAGGCTACATTATAGCCTCATACAAACTCATTTTTGTAAAATATCCTCCGTAACAGCCACACACACTGACATCTTAAGACCTGAGCTAATGATATTTAACATACAAAACGACATAATTATGGCAACCATTATATAACTACTGCTTGCTTCCCTTCTGCTTGTGAGATAGGATAGCCTACATTTGGTTCCCACAATGTATGCAAAACCTGCCCTCACAAACATAGGCATATAAACGAAAACACAGACAACTGTGCGCAAAAACTCAAGGCTGGACCAAACCGATGTCCCGCCCACAGAAGCCCGAGCTCTGCACCTGCCCCGCGCGCGCAGCAGCCACTCACTGCGCAAAGCACTTCCCACAACAACACATACCTGCTGCCTCAATACCTGCTGCACATTTATTCATGTCAGAAAGCACCACCGGCCACCATGTGGACGAGGCATGAGAGCAGAAATTAAAGGACTTGTCTAAATTCAGTTATTTGCAGTCACTGTTTCTTCCCCACTGGATATGTCTGTATAATCCACTGGAGTCAAGTGATATTTCATATGCGCTCAGCATGGATCCACAACAAATGACGTACTCGCATGGATATTATTCGTCGTAACAAATAGCTTTGAACGATTGCTTCACCGTATTCATCTAGATCAAGTTTCCCTGACCGCTCTTGCTGGGTTGGAGGTTTGTGATGGCAGCTGTGGGAGAGATCGGGACGTTTTTACAGAGCCTGGAGGGTTTCGGACAGGTCGGATCACAGTTCTTTCTACCACCTCTAGGAGAAAACCTCGGGCTGTTGAATGATCATTTAGTTCCAGCAGAGAGACTGTCACGGAGCACCTCCGCAGATTTAACGCACTTGAAAGGGATCCTGCGGAGAAGACAGTTGTACTGCAGGACTGGATTTCACCTGGAAATACTCCCGGATGGCAGTGTGCAGGGCACGAGAAAGGACCACAGTCGTTTTGGTAATTTCCCACTTTATTTACAGCTTGTTAGATTTGTTTGAACAGAAACTGAATCATAATATGAACTCAATAGCACTGTGACTGTACACTTTTAAAAATACAAGTTGTCCAGTTTTAATAGTTCATATCGATCAACTTAAATAGAACTTTTAAATCTATGTTCTGGTCTCGGAAACATTTAATACCTTGAATATGAAGAACCTAAAATGTAATAAAAAAATTTTTTAATTTCTATAAGTAAATAAATAAATATCCGACTCTAAAACACTACACAGCAAAAAAAGAAATGTATTATTATTAATGCAGTGTATATGTATATATATATATATATACTTTTTTAAACTGTATAATAGTCTATGAAGTATAGATATGAAAAATGCATTGCAGTTCAACTTTCTCACAGTATATGATGAGGATTTAGACTTCAAAGAACATCTCCTGAACAACTGATTTATTCTTTTCCAGGTATTTTGGAATTCATAAGCCTTGCAGTTGGATTAATAAGCATCCGTGGAGTGGACAGTGGTCTCTACCTCGGGATGAACGACAAGGGAGAACTTTATGGCTCTGTAAGCAGACTTTTACCCAGTTTTGACTTTTTAAGAAGAATGATCCTACACAATTGTTGTTCTTATTCAAGCCCAGTAGATGGCACATATGTTTTATAATATTGACCACCTCTCTCTCCATGTTATGAGTTATGAAGAAACTGCATGAATTAGTGTACCAACATGTTGTTTTTTTGTTTCTCAGGAGAAACTCACAGCAGAATGTGTCTTCCGTGAGCAGTTTGAGGAGAACTGGTACAACACGTACTCTTCTAATCTCTACAAGCACGGGGAGAGAGGAGCACGATATTTCGTGGCTCTCAACAAGGACGGCACGCCACGTGATGGGACAAAATCAAGGAGACATCAAAAGTTCACTCACTTTCTTCCAAGACCGGTGGACCCTGAAAAAGTTCCAGAACTTTACAAAGAGGTGCTTGGTCACAGTTGAGACCATCTGTGTGTTATCGGGTGAGAGAGATGCCCAGTTTCTTCTCTACATGAGGAGAAGATGATAATGTTTGGCCAAAGCGTCCAAACATGAGATCTGCTCTGGAAATGCACTGGCCAGTACTGACGGTGAAGACAACAGTCTCGAAAGACTCCCAAATTGTGAAAGCCAAGCCGCGGTTGGTGTCTTTGTTGCTGGTTCTAACTGACTAGTAGCATAACCATGATAACCAAAACTGAGGGTTTTGGAGGTTTTAAGCATGGTGCTGCTTTGCTCTGGAAATATTCGATATGGGTTAAGAAGGACTTGAAGGAACAATGCTTACGTGATGCTCAGAGATGACAGAACTGGGACGGTGGAGAACAGGAGATGCCATCTCACACAATGTTATTTATACAGTTCTTGATTCACATATTTATTGTATTTATTTATTTGAAAATATAAATATATATTTTTACATCTAAAAGTAGATTTTTTTATTATACCAAACAGTAGAAGGTGCTTTGAAATAGTGGCAAAGTTGTTCTTTTTATATGACGGAAACTGTAAAAGTTACTTATTATCACTGCTATGCTACAGAGGGCAAGAAAGATTGTGATTTCCTATTACAAAAGTATGAAGAATGCCATGAGACTCTGTGATTTTAATACATTTGTTTCAAGCACGATTTATCAAAATGGCATGCTGCACAGTACATTATACAGGCAAAGTATTATCATAAAAAAGCTTTTGTTTGATACAATTTGTTCATTCAGAAATGATTATTATCTGGAAAACATTAAAGATCCTTTCTAACTGCCATGGTAATCATACATTCTTAAACTATGAATTAATTTGTTGTGCACAAAAAAGGGAAACAAACCAAAGCTGTCTTCTTTTTAAAGGCATAGTTTACCCCCCAAAAAATGAAAATTCTGTCATCATTTCTCACACTCATGTTGTTCCAAAATGGTATAAATTTCTTTTTTTCTGTGGAACTTTTTTTTCAGGGGTTAACAATATAGTTTGGTTATTAACATTCTTCAAAATATCTTCTTTTGTGTTCTGCAGAAGAAAGAAAATCACAGGTTTGAAACAACATGAGGATGACATTTTTATTCTTTTGGCTGAACTGTCCCTTTAAGTTGCTGTTTAGCCTAGACCCAGGGTTGTCCTGCACTCATCAGCATCAAAGTTCTTTTGCGAGACCTTCTCAGGTAACAGCTGCACAATGACTGAATCTGAGTGGAATAAAAACTGACCTTTTCTTTTGGGTCAAACCCAAAGTTAGAGTAATCTCTGCTGATGCTTAGTAATGATGCCTGCTAAACACACCAGACAAAGCTATAAAGAAAATGTGTCTGCTGAATGAAAAAAAAAATTTTTTTTTTTATAAAAATAGAAAAAAAACTATCAAATACTATTTTAATTCTTCATACATATAAACCACACAAGGTTTTGTGTTCCCTTTGACAGATAGTACCAGCATTTTCACATGAAACCAAGCAAGACACTCTGGGGAAAATGATATGAGATTTACACACCACGGGCTAAACTTTCCTGAATGTGGTTTAACGGCTGAATGAGACATTTCTACAACAATGACTAAAGAGGCACATCTATACACAGTTTCTAAACGGATGAGAGGACATTTTGTGTTGAAGCATGAAGATATAGACTGTGATCTCAGTATCTCTGTGAAGGTGAGCCAGGGTCTGTGTGCTTGCAACATTTTACAATGTGGGATTTTCCCCATCTCAAAACTTTAGAGTGACTGTTAACAACAGATATATGAGAGTGTGAGTATTTGAGCTTCACTTCATGAAGATAAACAATTGTATAATTAAATCACAAGTGCTCTGATTTCTATCGTCGTATATAGTTTGATTCATTTTGTAAAACATTTTTATGGTTTAATAAATAAAAAGTCAATGTTTCCCCAAGTTCCATGTAATCATGTTGTTTGTTTTGTGCAAATGTCACCGTAGCTATAAGGTCACCGCTATAATGTAAGAGAATTTGTGTCACAAAATACTCACTGGCACATGAAGAAACAATATATTTTTCCGTCTGTCTGAGCTGAAATAGATGCCTTTGTCTGTCCTTCTAGCAGGTGGTCTGAGGCACTTTACAGGCAACACTTAAATCCTTCATCCATGCCCTCTCTCATGCACTTAATGGATGCACCCTTATTTTCATCACCTCAGACGTGGCCTCAAAGAGCACTCAAAGAAACCCTATAAGATAGGTGTGTGTGTGAGAGCGAGAGAGCAAAGGATGGAAGGACAGAGAGAGAGATAGAGTGTGTGTGTGAGTGTGGCATGGGTCCACAGACAGGTGTGTAAGTAAGGGATCTGTCTCTGTGGCCCAATCAGACATTGCAGGTGTTCCCACAGCACTTGTCAGCATGTCCTGGGTCTCTGATCTTCAAGGCCCTGTGTTTGTCAGCTGCGAATATGGGGCGGGAGTTCACACAACCCTGTAGAAATACAGCCTCGGTAGCTTTGTAGTCCCGTGTGGATTACAATAGTGCATAATTCATATCTTTACAGACTGGGGGAAGTAGCAATGTCTCACCTGGTGTTTTGAGTTGTAGTCTCAGGGCAGATTTGTGTTTGCACAAGGGTGGTGTCTGACATTATCCTCAGCAAACTGTTTATCTTGAGCTCTTTTGCATAAATTACCTCTTTAAAGCCAACGGACAATACTGAAAGATCAGCTGAATAATACAGTACTGCTCAAAAGTTTGGAATTATTAAGCCTTATGCTCCCCAAGGCTGCATTTATTGGACCAAAAATACAGTAAAAACAGTAATATTCTGAAAAATTATTATGATTTAAAAAAAATTTTTTTCTATTTTAATATATTTTAAAATTTAATTTATTCATTTAATGGTAAAGCTGTATTTTCAGTATCATTACTCCAGTCTTCAGTGTCACATGATCCTTCAGAAATCATTCTAATATGATGATTTGATACTCAAGAAACATTTATCATTATTATCAACATTGAAACCAGTTTTTGCTGCTTTTTGCTGCGTAACTTTTTTGGTTAAAAATGATCCAAAATCAATTTTTGAGCAAGTATATAACCAGCCAGTGTTCAAAACTATCTTTTTACCTTAGCCCGATTCACAACAGTAAGCTTGTAATAATGTATTATAATTTGAGTGGTACTGGTGGATTTCCATGGGAAATTCGAGCATGGCGCTGTTCGTCTTTGCATCATTACGTCACGTATATATAAAAAAGGAGTCCCGGGTATATATCGCATGTGAGGATGCTGCAGGTGGCGGATCATTTTATAGCCTTTTCTTACAGCAGCTGGAATAATTAAACGTATCATTTTGATGGCGGATTGTAATCCAGAAAGGTCCAAATGACAATCATCAGTGACAACTGGAGATTCACCCGTAGTCAAAAGCAAAAGATTAGACTGTACAGAAAAGGAAATCTACAGGTAACACTAATACACACTAAATACACGTAGTCACGCAATGCTGATGTTGCTAAATAAAAAATTTGAGAACAAAGTATAACAATAATAATTTGTACGGTTTGATGTGATATGAACTAAGCATCATTAGATTTAATCACTGTTGGTAGCACAATTTAATGTAATGCTTTTTTTCTCAGTTGGTCTAAACAAAATTGGCAGACAAATTCCGGTAAAAATTCTTATTTTGGTCATACTCCAAGACGTAGAATCTGTGATTTCTGAAGTACAGTATCCACACCGGTGCAGTGACTGACAGCCACACATACTCCTTAAAACATTAGATTCATCTGCGCTGAGGAGCCGTGCTGATGAACAACCTACATAAAATTATAATTCCGCAACCAACTGCAATTGCAGATTTCAAACAGAGATGGCGACAAAGAGGTAGTACAGTAAGATTTAAAAAGCGTAATACTTTTATTCAGCAAGGACGCAATAAATTGATCAGTAACAGTAAAGACATTTATATTGTTACAAAACATTTAAATTTTAAATAAATGCTGTTCTTTGAACTTTCTATTCATCAAAGGATCTGTAAATTGATCATGGTCTCCACAAACATTTTCAACACTGATAAACATTACTAATAATTGAGCACTAATAATAATCAATGCAATGTTATTTTGATACTTATTTTGAAAAATTATGTCACTCTACCTCCACTCTTTACTGTCTTTCCAAACCTGTATGACTTTCTTTCTTTTGTGGTGAATTATTCAATACAAATGAGAGTGAATGAATACTGGGACTGTCAAAATGACAAAAATATATACAAAAATAATGTAAATGAATGGTTCTTCTGGGTCAAATCTTTTCAATTACATTCTTATGGACCATGAAGATGAAAATTTTTTGGGTGAACAATTTATTTAATATGATTTGAGACTAGTATATAATAATATTTTATTATGTCAGACCCTAAAAACAATAAATAATAATAAAAATCTTCCTGTGGATTCTTCAGTGTAGAGTAACAGTAGGTGTAGAGGAGTTAATAATATCCTTTCCACCTTTTTGGCACGTCATCTTGCTTCATTTTGTGGTGACGTCTTACCACTCTGCAAGCAGGCAATGAATATGTGATGTTTTTTTGACTTTCAAGCTGTCAACTATAGTTAAATTGTTGTTCTGGTGTTTGCATTACTATGGAGACATCAGGAACGACTTGCACGATCCAACTAGTGGTTACACCTTTTATAATGTTGCACGTCTTTTCCTATAATGTATTTAGGAACGAGTGGGAGTGTGAAAATGATTGTATTTTATTTTAACACCAAAGGTCATAATGAGCAAAATAGCTCAGATCAGCGTAATGATGATAATATTTTCACACATATTGAAAATGTTTGAGCATCTCTGCAGTCATGCGAGACCACTGGCAGTATTCACATCTTCTGAAGGCTCTTCCCCACCCCCAGACTTTTTACGGAGACCTTCTCACATCTGCTGAGCAAACTATTCCAATTCTCCCAGAGGGGCCCAGATCTGGCCCTCTCCTTGGCCCATGTGTCCACATTATAAAGCCACAAATTAGCTCTTGACATTTGGGCACCATAATTGCTCCTCAAAAGCATGAGGCATCAATTAGGCTCCCAGCAGTGTGACAGCTTATCCCTATAGGACATGTCTGATCTGAGGGCAGAAGCTGCTCACAGCCTGACTGGTCCGGACACAGACACCCAGATACATGTCCATATAAGCAAATCGCTGCACTCAGAAGGATCACAGATATTCACTGACTTTAAAGATAAACCAGCTTTTGAAAAAAAAAATTTTGATATGCAAAATAATCATGTTCTTTAATTTATTCATGTGCTATACAAATATGTATTCATTTCCACATGAAGAAAGAATGTTTTGGGGTGTCCGTGAGCATTTGAAATGGCATCATAGATGTCTTTGATTCTCCACAGCAGGCTTTTCCCACAAAGCTCCCTTAACCTAAAGGTCAAAACAAAGGTCAATTGGTTAATTTCCATACTTTCCACCCAAAACATTCTTAAAACACTCCGAGTAATTCAATCAGCGGCTAGAACATGCAATAACATCCTTGAGTGAAATAGAAAATCATTAGTGTTTGTTTTACATGCTAAGACAAAAATGACTGTGAGATTAACAATTCGCAAACCTGGGACATTATTTGAGGAGGTCACTGAAAAAATAGTGATGACTAAAATCTGGCTAAAGTTTAGATTTATTGGTGAAAAATTGTAAAGACGGTGTTACAGAGCTTGAAAAGCCTATGAAAGGTATGTGCACTTTACACTCAATGCTAGCAAGTAAAAGTGGAAATGTGCATTGTTGGCCATAAGTGAGGCGGAAAATTGCTAACCCATTTGTCATTGTGCTCCTTGATGTAGAGGTCAATCAATGGATTCTTTCATGACAAGCCTGCAGAATTGAATGTTTTTCCACAGCCTCACCCCTTCACACCTGGACTGCCAGGTAAAATAACAAAACAAGAAGAGTGCAAAATAAAAGAGGGTTTAGCAGAGGACTGCCTTGTAGGCCAAGGAAAACTGATAGGTGAGAGGAATTTGTCATGCATCTAGGTACCTCAATTTGCAATGAATAGAGTGCAACCTTTGTGATTTTGTCACAAAATCTTTTCATATCTTTTCTACTGCGTACTGTTAGCATGCACACATATGCCTACTAAATAAATGCTTTGGCCTTAAACCCCAAGGGTAATTTTCAAGAATTACTTGTACTTGTTTGTTTGTGTGGGCCTCTATAAACGCATTACATTATGAGGATCTTGAGAGATTACTTTGTTTTCCTTGCTCAGCATTTAAGCACTTCATTCATCATGTGTTTTGTGCCATACATTCCTGATTAACTTTCATTTGGTTCCTGCTAGTAGAAGAGATTTCAGTTTACATGACAAATTGCTCGTTGTCTAAATGCAAATATCTTTGATTCCCTTTAATAACCCCATCAGAACCTATTGACGTCTCTTGAGGAGAAATTATTTCCGCTTGTCAAGCACTTGTCTGGATTCCAGTTGCCTAAATCAATAGTCTCCTCCTTTATTGGGCCGGTGGTTGATTTTGTTGTTCAGTTAGAAATCTGTCACTCCTTCTAGCACTTATTCTCTTCCTATTCTAAGAAAGGTTAAGAAAGAAAAATCGGTTTTGTAGTATTTCAAAGGAAACACTGTAACTGGAAACGGTCTGTCTGTCTCTGTCTGCCTGTCTGCCTGTCTGTCTATCTATCTATCTATCTATAACATTTTACAGATTTTACTGCAAGAAAAATATTAATGATAACCATTTATGAGATAAAATAGCCCAGCTTTTAGTCAATATAAGCTGATATTGGATTAGGTGCGCAACCAGTCTGCTTTGTTCAAATTTGTAACCTAACTTTCTGGGTTACTTTAAAGCCACAATGTGTAATTTTCCGCCGCTAGAGGTCGCTTATTCAAAACAAAGGCATAGCTTGATGATGCCTGGATTACACTGAGCTTTTATAATGCTGCAGAAGACTGCTTCCGCTTTTTCCTGTCATGCGTACGCAGCGCTGTTTTATCATATTAGATACATTGCAGTGTGTTGAAAGATATGTTACAATGCTTCTCTGTGCGTTCACTCAGCGGTTACTAAGAGACACTTGTTGCACACTGCAGAAAGCTAGATCAATATTAGGCATGGTAAAACATGGTACTCGCGGTAAATCAAGAAAACAAGATTTAAACAATAAGACTAACTGTGTTGAGCTATATAACAATGATTAGTTTTCTGTCGATCCAAACAGTTGCTCACCTGTCTAATAAAACACATAATATATTAAAGCATCTTTGGTGTTTCCATGGTTTCTACAAAATAAAACAAATCGAGGAAATCGAGGGTAACGCGGGTATGTCATTGATAGTCGATGGTTAAAATTGCTTATTTCTCTGGACTTAAACATTCTTGGAAACATTTGGGATAGTGTAAGTACACAAGTCAACAAAATATATAACATTGTTCTATGGTTTTTTATATTTTAATCCAAAAATCTTACATATTGTGCCTTTAAGCCAGCATGTGTTCTGTCTAATATTTACTCAGCACTGGGTTGCCAATAACCAAGCCATTTTTAGATTGTATATATGTACAAAAAGCAAATAAGGCTCATGCCTCTGTGATGACAGTGAATGTTATGGCTCAGTTCAATTTAATTAAACCAAAACACAAGATGTTATGTTGCTGTCTTTTCCGTCTACATCATCATCAGCTGTAGTGGCACCTGAAATCCAAAGGATGTTTTTACTTGGTGAAATCCCATGTGCGCAGTCTTGGTTTCTTTGACATTGCCTGCAGTGATCATACAGAGATCAAAGTGTAAATATCAAAAAGAGCGGCCACCTGTCAATGTGTATATATGCAATTAAAACACTCCCATCAAGACACTTTATAAATCATAGGGCTGAGCACTGCAGGTTCTGACAAGACATCAGACGTGTATGAAGAGGCAGCATGGGAAGATGGCTGAGGGGGTCAGAGGTTAAATTATAACATCCTGATGATATTATCACTGTTTTTAGTCCTTAACATAGTTAGATCGGTTGTTCGTTGAATATTTTACTAAAGATTTGCTGTAATATTTGAAAATAATAATAATTAACAGACAGATGGACGGACATCTATGATGCCATTTCAAATACTTTTTGCTTTGAATACAAGTGTCTGACAAATTAATATAAATGCATGTAAATGCAGCTATTGCTCATATAATAAAAGGGGGTATTTTTAATGAATGAAGCAAAACAATACTCATTTCAAAATATCATGCCAGCATCCCTCACCTCACCAACAAAGATCTGAAAGTAAGTGAATATATAGGACTCGAATGTCCAGAACATATTCAGCTGTGGTCATTGTGACCTGTAAGAGTTAAAGCTGTACTTGATGTTGTAAGGGATTTCAAAAATAGAAAAGAGGAAAGGAAATCCTCTCACTATGAGAGTCCTATCAAAATAAGAATTGTCAATTTAGATTTTATGGTGACTTCAACAAAAATGGCTTGTGCAATCACACTATACTGCAAAGAAGATGCAGACCAATTTGACATTGCTGACATCCATATTTATACTCATTTTGTCAAGACACATATTATTTATAAAACAGAAGAAACGAGAGAGCCAAAAAAACGAAAAACGAGCCAAACTAAAATCACTGGCTTTTTTTTGACAAACCAACATCAAAATAAATTTGATGTGATTTCCCCTCTGTGCTGTGCTGCTGGAGTACATGCCCTCAGGCCTGTAAATTTCATTGGAACGACTAATACAGACAAATTCAAATGGCTTGAGATCAAATGTGCACAAGCAGGTTATCAAAGGAGCTCTTTTTACTTGTGCTTTGTACTTTTTATCTGTTGAATGTAGTTCATAACACATTAAAGTCTCTTAGAGCTCAGAAGACTATGCATACTTAAGAAGAAAATAACAAGATTTAACATCGGCTGAAAGATATAAATGTAGCATAAATGAAGCATAAATGTTTTTTCCAATGAGAAAGAAAACAGTTATGTGAGTTCATTATATGGCAAAGATAACAGCTGTCAATAGTGCTCTAACATAGTGTGGCATTTTCACGCAATGAACAAAATCCAAAGCTGTCACAGAGAACTCAATAAATAAAACCAAGAGGATTCACGGTTGTCGGCTTCTTGAGGATGGATTTTTTTCGGGCCTTATCAGAGAGCTCAGGTACAGAAGTTAATCAGCAGAGTACAAAGGAGGCCTTTATTTTGGTGAAACCTCCATGCTCTCCGATATCAAAGGCAACACAAGGTACCACAACAAGATGCTGCACAAGGTGATAAGATGTATACCATCTGACATGCAGAAAACTTTCTGAAGTGAATTAGAAATGTGAGATTCTGATATGGAAAGGTCACTCATTAGATATGAGTTCAGGTCTCTCTACGGGTATTTCCCAGTCTAATATCTACATCTGGGGGTTGAATTTCAAGTAATTCAAATAATAATAACTTCATATGTGATTTTTTTAAAAGTAAATTAAAAAGACTTTTTAAAAACTAATTCATATTTTATTCAGCAAAGATGCATTCAATTAATCAAAAGTGACAGTAAAGACATTTATAATGTTACAAGTTACAAAATTCCAAAGATTTATATTTCAAATAAATGCTGTTCTTTTGAACTTTCCTGAAGTTCCTGAAAAGAATGTATCACGGTTTCCACAAAACAATTCTGACTTTTTTCTAACACTTCTGACTTCTAACAGAATTGCGTGATATAAAGTCGCAATTGCGAGATATAAAGTCAGAATTGTGATATATAAACTCGCAATTCGGACTTTATATCACACAATTCTGGCTTTATATCACGCAATTCTGGCTTTATACCACGCAATTCTGACTTTACACCACGCAATTCTGACTTTACATCACGCAATTCTGACTTTATATCACGCAATTCTGACTTCATATCACGCAATTCTGACTTTATATCACGCAATTGCTTTAGATCACGCAATTCTGGCTTTAGATCACGCAATTCTGGCTTTATATCACACAATTCTGGCTTTATATCACGCAATTCTGGCTTTAGATCACGCAATTCTGGCTTTAGATCACGCAATTCTGGCTTTATATCACACAATTCTGGCTTTATATCACGCAATTCTGGCTTTATATCACACAATTCTGGCTTTATATCACGCAATTCTGGCTTTACACCACGCAATTCTGACTTTATATCACGCAATTCTGGCTTTATATCACGCAATTCTGGCTTTATATCACACAATTCTGGCTTTATATCACGCAATTCTGGCTTTACACCACGCAATTCTGACTTTATATCACGCAATTCTGGCTTTATATCACGCAATTCTGGCTTTATATCACGCAATTCTGGCTTTAGATCACGCAATTCTGGCTTTATACCACGCAATTCTGACTTTATACCACGCAATTCTGACTTTATACCACGCAATTCTGACTTTATATCACGCAATTCTGGCTTTAGATCACGCAATTCTGACTTTATACCACGCAATTCTGGCTTTATACCACGCAATTCTGGCTTTATATCACGCAATTCTGGCTTTATACCACGCAATTCTGACTTTAGATCACGCAATTCTGACTTTACACCACGCAATTCTGACTTTATATCACACAATTCTGGCTTTATATCACACAATTCTGGCTTTATATCACACAATTCTGACTTTATATCACGCAATTCTGACTTTATATCACGCAATTCTGACTTTATATCACGCAATTCTGACTTTAGATCACGCAATTCTGGCTTTACACCACGCAATTCTGACTTTATATCACACAATTCTGGCTTTATACCACGCAATTCTGGCTTTATATCACGCAATTCTGACTTTATATCACGCAATTCTGACTTTACATCACGCAATTCTGACTTTAGATCACGCAATTCTGGCTTTACACCACGCAATTCTGACTTTACATCACACAATTCTGACTTTATATCACGCAATTCTGACTTTATATCACGCAATTCTGACTTTATATCACGCAATTCTGGCTTTATATCACGCAATTCTGGCTTTATATCACGTAATTCTGACTTTATATCACGCAATTCTGACTTTAGATCACGCAATTCTGGCTTTACACCACGCAATTCTGGCTTTACACCACGCAATTCTGACTTTACATCACGCAATTTATATCACGCAATTCTGGCTTTATATCACGCAATTCTGACTTTACACCACGCAATTCTGACTTTACATCACGCAATTCTGACTTTATATCACGCAATTCTGACTTCATATCACGCAATTCTGACTTCATATCACGCAATTCTGGCTTTATATCACGCAATTCTGGCTTTATATCACGCAATTCTGGCTTTAGATCACGCAATTCTGGCTTTATATCACACAATTCTGGCTTTATATCACGCAATTCTGGCTTTAGATCACGCAATTCTGGCTTTACACCACGCAATTCTGACTTTATATCACGCAATTCTGGCTTTAGATCACGCAATTCTGGCTTTACACCACGCAATTCTGGCTTTATATCACGCAATTCTGGCTTTAGATCACGCAATTCTGGCTTTATATCACGCAATTCTGGCTTTATATCACGCAATTCTGGCTTTAGATCACGCAATTCTGGCTTTATATCACGCAATTCTGACTTTATACCACGCAATTCTGACTTTATATCACGCAATTCTGGCTTTATAACACGCAATTCTGGCTTTAGATCACGCAATTCTGACTTTATACCACGCAATTCTGGCTTTATACCACGCAATTCTGGCTTTATATCACGCAATTCTGGCTTTATACCACGCAATTCTGACTTTATATCACGCAATTCTGACTTTATATCACGCAATTCTGACTTTATATCACGCAATTCTGGCTTTATATCACGCAATTCTGGCTTTATATCACGCAATTCTGACTTTAGATCACGCAATTCTGACTTTAGATCACGCAATTCTGACTTTATATCACACAATTCTGGCTTTATGCCACGCAATTCTGACTTTATACCATGCAATTCTGACTTTATATCACGCAATTCTGACTTTATACCACGCAATTCTGACTTTATATCACGCAATTCTGACTTTACATCACGCAATTCTGACTTTAGATCACGCAATTCTGGCTTTACACCACGCAATTCTGACTTTACATCACACAATTCTGGCTTTACACCACGCAATTCTGACTTTAGATCACGCAATTCTGGCTTTACACCACGCAATTCTGGCTTTACACCACGCAATTCTGGCTTTACATCACGCAATTTATATCACGCAATTCTGGCTTTATATCACGCAATTCTGACTTTACACCACGCAATTCTGACTTTACATCACGCAATTCTGACTTTATATCACGCAATTCTGACTTCATATCACGCAATTCTGACTTCATATCACGCAATTCTGGCTTTATATTACGCAATTCTGGCTTTATATCACGCAATTCTGGCTTTATATCACGCAATTCTGGCTTTATATCACACAATTCTGGCTTTATATCACGCAATTCTGGCTTTAGATCACGCAATTCTGGCTTTACACCACGCAATTCTGACTTTATATCACGCAATTCTGGCTTTAGATCACGCAATTCTGGCTTTATATCACGCAATTCTGGCTTTAGATCACGCAATTCTGGCTTTATATCACGCAATTCTGACTTTATACCACGCAATTCTGACTTTATATCACGCAATTCTGGCTTTATAACACGCAATTCTGGCTTTAGATCACGCAATTCTGACTTTATACCACGCAATTCTGGCTTTATACCACGCAATTCTGGCTTTATATCACGCAATTCTGGCTTTATACCACGCAATTCTGACTTTATATCACGCAATTCTGACTTTATATCACGCAATTCTGACTTTATATCACGCAATTCTGGCTTTATATCACGCAATTCTGGCTTTATATCACGCAATTCTGACTTTAGATCACGCAATTCTGACTTTATATCACACAATTCTGGCTTTATGCCACGCAATTCTGACTTTATACCACGCAATTCTGACTTTATATCACGCAATTCTGACTTTATACCACGCAATTCTGACTTTATATCACGCAATTCTGACTTTACATCACGCAATTCTGACTTTAGATCACGCAATTCTGGCTTTACACCACGCAATTCTGACTTTACATCACACAATTCTGGCTTTACACCACGCAATTCTGACTTTATATCACGCAATTCTGACTTTATATCACGCAATTCTGACTTTATATCACGCAATTCTGGCTTTATATCACGCAATTCTGGCTTTATATCACGTAATTCTGACTTTATATCACGCAATTCTGACTTTAGATCACGCAATTCTGGCTTTACACCACGCAATTCTGGCTTTACACCACGCAATTCTGACTTTACATCATGCAATTTATATCACGCAATTCTGGCTTTATATCACGCAATTCTGACTTTACACCACGCAATTCTGACTTTACATCACGCAATTCTGACTTTATATCACGCAATTCTGACTTCATATCACGCAATTCTGACTTTATATCACGCAATTGCTTTAGATCACGCAATTCTGGCTTTATATCACGCAATTCTGGCTTTATATCACGCAATTCTGGCTTTATATCACACAATTCTGGCTTTATATCACGCAATTCTGGCTTTAGATCACGCAATTCTGGCTTTACACCACGCAATTCTGACTTTACATCACGCAATTCTGGCTTTAGATCACGCAATTCTGGCTTTATATCACGCAATTCTGGCTTTAGATCACGCAATTCTGGCTTTATATCACGCAATTCTGGCTTTATATCACACAATTCTGGCTTTAGATCACGCAATTCTGGCTTTATATCACGCAATTCTGACTTTATACCACGCAATTCTGACTTTATATCACGCAATTCTGGCTTTAGATCACGCAATTCTGGCTTTATATCACGCAATTCTGACTTTATACCACGCAATTCTGACTTTATATCACGCAATTCTGGCTTTATAACACGCAATTCTGGCTTTAGATCACGCAACTCTGACTTTATACCACGCAATTCTGGCTTTATACCACGCAATTCTGGCTTTATATCACGCAATTCTGGCTTTATACCACGCAATTCTGACTTTATATCACGCAATTCTGACTTTATATCACGCAATGCTGGCTTTATATCACGCAATTCTGGCTTTATATCACGCAATTCTGGCTTTATATCACGCAATTCTGACTTTAGATCACGCAATTCTGACTTTAGATCACGCAATTCTGACTTTATATCACACAATTCTGGCTTTATACCACGCAATTCTGACTTTATACCACGCAATTCTGACTTTATATCACGCAATTCTGACTTTATACCACGCAATTCTGACTTTATATCACGCAATTCTGGCTTTATATCACGCAATTCTGACTTTATACCACGCAATTCTGACTTTACATCACGCAATTCTGGCTTTACACCACGCAATTCTGACTTTACATCACGCAATTCTGACTTTACATCACGCAATTCTGGCTTTACACCACGCAATTCTGACTTTACATCACGCAATTCTGACTTTATACCACGCAATTCTGACTTAATATCACGCAATTCTGACTTTATATCACGCAATTGCTTTAGATCACGCAATTCTGGCTTTAGATCACGCAATTCTGACTTTATACCACGCAATTCTGACTTTATATCACGCAATTCTGGCTTTACACCACGCAATTCTGACTTTACATCACACAATTCTGGCTTTACACCACGCAATTCTGACTTTATATCACGCAATTCTGACTTTATATCACGCAATTCTGACTTTATATCACGCAATTCTGGCTTTATATCACGCAATTCTGGCTTTATATCACGTAATTCTGACTTTATATCACGCAATTCTGACTTTAGATCACGCAATTCTGGCTTTACACCACGCAATTCTGGCTTTACACCACGCAATTCTGACTTTACATCACGCAATTTATATCACGCAATTCTGGCTTTATATCACGCAATTCTGACTTTACACCACGCAATTCTGACTTTATATCACGCAATTCTGACTTCATATCACGCAATTCTGACTTCATATCACGCAATTCTGGCTTTATATCACGCAATTCTGGCTTTATATCACGCAATTCTGGCTTTATATCACGCAATTCTGGCTTTATATCACACAATTCTGGCTTTATATCACGCAATTCTGGCTTTAGATCACGCAATTCTGGCTTTACACCACGCAATTCTGACTTTATATCACGCAATTCTGGCTTTAGATCACGCAATTCTGGCTTTATATCACGCAATTCTGGCTTTAGATCACGCAATTCTGGCTTTATATCACGCAATTCTGGCTTTATATCACGCAATTCTGGCTTTAGATCACGCAATTCTGGCTTTATATCACGCAATTCTGACTTTATACCACGCAATTCTGACTTTATATCACGCAATTCTGGCTTTATAGCACGCAATTCTGGCTTTAGATCACGCAATTCTGGCTTTATATCACGCAATTCTGGCTTTAGATCACGCAATTCTGGCTTTATATCACGCAATTCTGACTTTATACCACGCAATTCTGACTTTATATCACGCAATTCTGGCTTTATAACACGCAATTCTGGCTTTAGATCACGCAATTCTGACTTTATACCACGCAATTCTGGCTTTATACCACGCAATTCTGGCTTTATATCACGCAATTCTGGCTTTATACCACGCAATTCTGACTTTATATCACGCAATTCTGACTTTATATCACGCAATTCTGACTTTATATCACGCAATTCTGGCTTTATATCACGCAATTCTGGCTTTATATCACGCAATTCTGACTTTAGATCACGCAATTCTGACTTTATATCACACAATTCTGGCTTTATGCCACGCAATTCTGACTTTATACCACGCAATTCTGACTTTATATCACGCAATTCTGACTTTATACCACGCAATTCTGACTTTATATCACGCAATTCTGACTTTACATCACGCAATTCTGACTTTAGATCACGCAATTCTGGCTTTACACCACGCAATTCTGACTTTACATCACACAATTCTGGCTTTACACCACGCAATTCTGACTTTATATCACGCAATTCTGACTTTATATCACGCAATTCTGACTTTATATCACGCAATTCTGGCTTTATATCACGCAATTCTGGCTTTATATCACGTAATTCTGACTTTATATCACGCAATTCTGACTTTAGATCACGCAATTCTGGCTTTACACCACGCAATTCTGGCTTTACACCACGCAATTCTGACTTTACATCATGCAATTTATATCACGCAATTCTGGCTTTATATCACGCAATTCTGACTTTACACCACGCAATTCTGACTTTACATCACGCAATTCTGACTTTATATCACGCAATTCTGACTTCATATCACGCAATTCTGACTTTATATCACGCAATTGCTTTAGATCACGCAATTCTGGCTTTATATCACGCAATTCTGGCTTTATATCACGCAATTCTGGCTTTATATCACACAATTCTGGCTTTATATCACGCAATTCTGGCTTTAGATCACGCAATTCTGGCTTTACACCACGCAATTCTGACTTTACATCACGCAATTCTGGCTTTAGATCACGCAATTCTGGCTTTATATCACGCAATTCTGGCTTTAGATCACGCAATTCTGGCTTTATATCACGCAATTCTGGCTTTATATCACACAATTCTGGCTTTAGATCACGCAATTCTGGCTTTATATCACGCAATTCTGACTTTATACCACGCAATTCTGACTTTATATCACGCAATTCTGGCTTTAGATCACGCAATTCTGGCTTTATATCACGCAATTCTGACTTTATACCACGCAATTCTGACTTTATATCACGCAATTCTGGCTTTATAACACGCAATTCTGGCTTTAGATCACGCAACTCTGACTTTATACCACGCAATTCTGGCTTTATACCACGCAATTCTGGCTTTATATCACGCAATTCTGGCTTTATACCACGCAATTCTGACTTTATATCACGCAATTCTGACTTTATATCACGCAATGCTGGCTTTATATCACGCAATTCTGGCTTTATATCACGCAATTCTGGCTTTATATCACGCAATTCTGACTTTAGATCACGCAATTCTGACTTTAGATCACGCAATTCTGACTTTATATCACACAATTCTGGCTTTATACCACGCAATTCTGACTTTATACCACGCAATTCTGACTTTATATCACGCAATTCTGACTTTATACCACGCAATTCTGACTTTATATCACGCAATTCTGGCTTTATATCACGCAATTCTGACTTTATACCACGCAATTCTGACTTTACATCACGCAATTCTGGCTTTACACCACGCAATTCTGACTTTACATCACGCAATTCTGACTTTACATCACGCAATTCTGGCTTTACACCACGCAATTCTGACTTTACATCACGCAATTCTGACTTTATACCACGCAATTCTGACTTAATATCACGCAATTCTGACTTTATATCACGCAATTGCTTTAGATCACGCAATTCTGGCTTTAGATCACGCAATTCTGACTTTATACCACGCAATTCTGACTTTATATCACGCAATTCTGGCTTTACACCACGCAATTCTGACTTTACATCACACAATTCTGGCTTTACACCACGCAATTCTGACTTTATATCACGCAATTCTGACTTTATATCACGCAATTCTGACTTTATATCACGCAATTCTGGCTTTATATCACGCAATTCTGGCTTTATATCACGTAATTCTGACTTTATATCACGCAATTCTGACTTTAGATCACGCAATTCTGGCTTTACACCACGCAATTCTGGCTTTACACCACGCAATTCTGACTTTACATCACGCAATTTATATCACGCAATTCTGGCTTTATATCACGCAATTCTGACTTTACACCACGCAATTCTGACTTTATATCACGCAATTCTGACTTCATATCACGCAATTCTGACTTCATATCACGCAATTCTGGCTTTATATCACGCAATTCTGGCTTTATATCACGCAATTCTGGCTTTATATCACGCAATTCTGGCTTTATATCACACAATTCTGGCTTTATATCACGCAATTCTGGCTTTAGATCACGCAATTCTGGCTTTACACCACGCAATTCTGACTTTATATCACGCAATTCTGGCTTTAGATCACGCAATTCTGGCTTTATATCACGCAATTCTGGCTTTAGATCACGCAATTCTGGCTTTATATCACGCAATTCTGGCTTTATATCACGCAATTCTGGCTTTAGATCACGCAATTCTGGCTTTATATCACGCAATTCTGACTTTATACCACGCAATTCTGACTTTATATCACGCAATTCTGGCTTTATAGCACGCAATTCTGGCTTTATATCACGCAATTCTGGCTTTAGATCACGCAATTCTGGCTTTATATCACGCAATTCTGGCTTTATACCACGCAATTCTGGCTTTATATCACGCAATTCTGGCTTTATACCACGCAATTCTAAAAAGTCAGAATTGCGAGATGTAAACACAATTGTGAGATAAAGTCGCAATTATCTCTTAAAATGTTCTAGTTAGCTTTTTTCTATATTTTAGACACTAACACTAGCAATAAAATAAATAGGTAGAGATTTCTACCCAGTTATTAAAAAAAAAAAGATTATTTAGATTTGTTGTGTTTTTCTTCCTTTGAACTGGATTGCTTTAATTTGGGGTTAAAATGTTATTTCTGTGAAGTGCTTAGAAAAACTTCCTGTCATCTGAATTGAAGTTTGGCTCCTGAGACCAATCTGACCCCAGCCGTAATTATCTGGAGGGGAAATTGTTAGGCAGACAGGTATAGATGGAGTTCCCACCAGTGGTCCTGGGTAATAGATAAGCGATAAAATGACATCCTCTTCCTCCAAATAGAGATTTTAAATCAAAAGTCATTATACTGGTTAAGTTTCAGTTAATCTTTTAATACCCTTCCTATATAGATCCAGTGGAGATATCGCGATTGATTAAAGACGAGTGAGCAGCTGAAGAATGCATGTGCCAGAGTTTCCTTACACAGCAGGGCTCAGAATGACCCAGTGCTTTAGATGTTAATTATCCCACAGTAACATATGCACACCCCCTCTGCCCTCTGCCCTGCCATTCCCTGTCAAAAAAAAAAAATGCTGTGTGAATGTAGTTTAAAAAAAAGGCACATGTATAATCCAAGCTCTCTAAAATATCATTTTATAGCTATGTTTTTTAATTCATTCGCATTTATTATCAGCTCAGAGGTGTGTGAAAATAAAATGAGTTTTAATGTAGGCATTATTCCACTGTCACAGGTCTGCAATATACTCCACTTTTTTTGAAAATAGGCTCATTTTCCAACTCCCCTAGAGTTAAACAGTTGAGTTTTACCGTTTTCGAATCCATTCAGCCGATCTCCGGATCTGGCGGTAGCACTTTTAGCATAGCTTAGCATAATTCATTGAATCTGATTAGACCATTAGCATCTCGCTCAAAAATGACCAAAGACTTTCGATATTTTTCCTATTTAAAACTTGACTCTTCTGTAGTTACATCATGTACTAAGATGTACTTTGCTGCTGTACCATGGTTGCAGCGGCGCAATTATATTACGGAGCGCCTGAAAATAGGCTAACTTCCGTCAACATTTTCAGGCGATGCGTAATATCATTGCGCCTGCTGCACCCATGGTAAGGCAGCAAAGTTCCTTGATTATTATGCAGGAATGAGAGTATAGTCCCTAGCCATATCGGTCTAGAAAATCGCAACTTTTCATTTTCCGTCGGTCTTAGTACACAACGTAACTACAGAAGAGTCAAGTTTTAAATAGGAAAAATATCGAAAGTCTTTAGTCATTTTTGAGCGAGATGCTAATGGTCTAATCCGATTTAATGATCTATGCTAAGCTATGCTAAAAGTGCTACCGCCAGATCCGGAGATCGGCTGAATGGATTCGAAAACGGTAAAACTCAACTGTTTAACTCTAGGGGAGTTGGAATATGAACCTATTTTCAAAAAAAGTGTAGTGTTCCTTTAAGCATGATAGACAGAACAGTTTTTGATTGGAATAAAAAATAAACAAAGGTCGGACAACTGCATTCCTAAAATTAGATCCAGGGAATGAGTGACTAAGACACCATATTTTGCACAAAAAAGCTGATCATTTGTGTAGGATCAACAAAATTAAAAAAATATATGATTGTATTCTGCACCGAGTGAGCACTGGTCCCAAGAGATTGCTTGGTGCCATAAATAATACCAAACGATGCTGATTTTGACCCATCTCAAAGAAAGAAAAAACTCTTTTATCAGTCCAAAAAGCAGCTAGACTGCAGGAATGTTCTATCTCACAGCTAATAATTCCAGAAAATCTAGGGCTCTGACTTCACATGGGCCACACTAACATGAAGAAGAGTGGCAGCTCTTCAGATGTATTCCAAGCTTGTTGCAGATGTGTAAGAATCAGCAGATCAAAGTAGATCTGTGTGCACATTAAGGCTTTTCAGAGGTTTTGAAGAGCTGAAGCGCTGCTTAGTCTGACATTCCCCCTGTCACCATCAAACAAAAGCATCTCTCTCCCTTGAGAAAAGGGTGTGAGCTCCAAGATGAGCTTCAGCCATGGTGACCAATCACAACAGTTTACACAATCCATTGCCTGAGGCAAGAAACAGTAAGGTTTATGTTGTCACTTTCAAGACATCATATGTTTTTCTTCTCAGTGTTTCTGCTTACATTCTTGAGCACTTGTCAAAAAAGAAAGCAGTGAGAATTTCTACTTGCTGTAAATGTTCTCTGAAAGCATTGGTGATCATGGGGATACATTCCCTACCAGCATTAGTCATGTATGTGCAGTTCCGTGTATGTGACCATGAAGCGTTTACAAGAAAAACAAGCATGGAATTAAACATGTAGTGATGTCTTGCTGAGAAATCCCACTCTGTCAACAAGAAACAGTTACACCATGTTCAAGAGCAGATATAGTGTTCCACCCTGCAGTCTGCTGTGTGCACCTGAGAGCTGAATAATGTCTAAATTACAACTGGAACAAAAGATTCTTTTATGCAGGGAGCACTGGGCAGAGATGACAGCTATAATATTGGCCTCCGCACATACAGGTAACATTCTAGGTAAGAGGAAATAGCCTTTTTAAGCTTGACATTGACATGCAGAACTGATAACATAGGGTTAGTGTGTGTTGTGGGATATATGGGAAACATTAGATGGCATTAATGCTGTGCTATGCAGTGAAGATAAGAAGAAGACCAGCAAACATCTTATTTTGTGAAAGTGTACACTCCAATTGGTTACTTTAGTTTAGACCATTAAAGGGGACC
Organism: Rhinogobio ventralis; assembly: GCA_039654625.1. Taxonomy (NCBI): domain Eukaryota; kingdom Metazoa; phylum Chordata; class Actinopteri; order Cypriniformes; family Gobionidae; genus Rhinogobio; species Rhinogobio ventralis. The sequence goes on from CM077198.1 coordinate 16,306,229, forward strand.
TGAATACACTCTTAAAAATAAAGGTTCTGTGGGTGAAATGGTTTCCACAAAACCTTTCAGTGAACAGTTCTTAAAAGAACCATTTTTTACAGTGAAAAAACTTTTTAATAATCTAAAGAACCTTTTATGCAATGGAAAGAAACTTTTGTGAAATGGAAAGAAACTTTTGTACAATGGAAAGGTTCCATGCATGTTTTTAATGGAACCATCAATGTCAGAAACTTTATTTTTAAGAGTGCACATTTTAAAGGTCCATTACAACAATATAAGTGTGCTAGAGTATTCTTTTTGTTATTTATTTGTAATAATTTATTTTATTTTTTTATTTAAATTTTAAAAAATGTTTTAACCCTTAAATGCATGGATGCTTCGCCAATCATTATTACATAATCTGATCTTTAGCAACCCGGATGGATCTCTACCTGTCACAATAATATACAACTCTCCTAATATTAGAGTAAGAATTACAGAAAAATAAAATAAAGCATATTTTTTTTACCTTTTGGAGTTTGAAAGGGTTCAGTTTAAGCAGATGTTTTATACCATCGTCACTCAGTTCATTCAGCATCTGGCTCATATTCGCCATCTCAAGCATATTCTCAAAACTATCATTTTCAACCTCTTCAAAATCAATATTTGATCGCTGACAGCTTCTTCACCAGATCCACCATCAAATGACAGATGGTGATCAGATTGAATTGTGTTCAGTACTTGCTCTGCAGTAAATCCCTGAGCCATTTCAAGTTTTGCTGATGATACTTCCTATTCTTTTGTTTTCTGCCTGCGGTAACTATGAGTGAAATGTCACTTCATCATTGTGTATCAGACATTGCCACCTTGTGGAATAAAAGTTAATTATCACTTATTAAGTCATTAAAGATTCAATTATTGTTGTGCAGAAAAAATATACTTCTACGCAACTACACTGTTACACAACTCAGGTCGTTAGTAACCCTATACAATTTTGACAAAACATTGGAAAACAGGCATTCTTTTATAATTGTCTTATTTTGTTTCTTGTTATATTATTTGTAATGAATTGATTGAGGAAGAAGGTTGATGTCTAACTTTAAAAACTGAATGAGTAGGAGGGTGGTGAATGACATCCCATTGTCATTTTTTTGCTAAAAAATGCATTTAGAACAAATAAATTATGTGTTGTAAAATTAAGAATAAATATTCTAATATTTCCAAATCAAATGAGCAATTTGTGACACTGATCATGTGACTCTTTATATGTGACCCTTACCATTTTTGTCATTAAAGGGGGAAAAAACATTTCTAAAATTAATGTTGATTTCTTAGTTCTCACTTAAATTGTTTTGCTAATAATAGTTTAAATAAAAATCTAAATGAAAATCATTTTCACTAGTGGTCTTAGGGTTTTGGACCTCACTGTACATCATGGGTATGTTCGAATACTGAAATCGATTACTGTCTGAGTAGGTACTACATTTGAATTTGAACTGACTTTGCGACCGTTAAAAAAGTATGTTCTATGTAGTATGAATATGGGTAGTGTGAATGAAATTCAGACGTACTAAATACACCATGTTGTTACCGTCATGTGACCTACCAGCTTCAGTTGTGTTGCTTCACTGCCATTCATAAATCCTCTTCCATTGCCTCATGGGATAGTAAAGTGTCCATCGAAAGCACAAATCTCGGCGGAAGCAGTAGGTCATCCAGGGATTTTTTGCCTACTGTTTTTCAAGACAATGAATTCGGACATACTACTCTTTTGGCATACAATATAGTAGGGAAGTATTTCATTTCCTACACAGCTCATGACATCAAAGATTATATACACTAATGATCATAAATTTGGGGTTGGTAAAAATGTTTTAATGCTTTTAAAAGAAGTCTCTTTTGCTCACCAAACTCACTATATGAACAAAAATAGAGTAAAATTAGTTATATTTCTACAATTTAAAATAAATGCTTTCTATTTTAATATATTTTAAAATGTAATGTATTCCAGTGATGAAAAGCTAGATTTTCAGCATCACTACTCCAGTCTTCAGTGTCACATGATCCTTCAGAAATCAGTCTAATATGATGATCTGCTGCTCAAGAAACATTTCTTATTATTATCAGTGTTGTGCTGCTTAATATTTTTGAGGAAACCGTGATACATATTTTTCAAAAGAACAGCGTTTATTTGAAATATAAATCTTTTGTAACATTACAAATGTCTGTTCTGTCACTTTTGATCAAATTAATGTGTCATTGCTGAATAAAAATAAATTCTGACTCCAACCTTTTGAACGGTAGTGTAACTGAAAAAAGCCATGAGTTGGGAATAGAAATGCTCACAGAGAACACACTTCAAAGAGACAGAAGCTCCGGTGCTCTGTCACCAGCGAGTGCCTGCCTGTCAGCCCATGTTGCATCTCTGCCAACTCCAAGCCCTTTCAGCTGCCCCCTGCTGCCATCATCATGGTGCTGTGGGAAAAAAATAACACAAAAAACTGATGACAAGCTCCTTTCATGACACTTATCATTGCATTCTATCTAAAATCTAGATGAGCCAGACAAAGCACCACCAGTCCCTCTACCACAAATCAGAGCGTAATCACTCTCAGCATAAGGAGTTAGGCTCATATCACACTACCATTATTCCTGTATGTGAGGATCTCTGCCTGGTGGTCCACACATCTAGCCTGAATGCCGCATGATGATGCTTGTCTTTATCCCAAAGAGATATCTTGGTGTTTTAACCTTGGTTTAACAAATAGAACAAAGTCTTGCCGCAGATCTTCAGAGACACACACACTTGCACGCTATTCTTCCGTCGCTGATGGATACATTGTGGTGTTGGTTTCAAGATTGGACAATAAAAGTCTATGTTTCATCAGCACATACAATGTCACAGAAATGCGGGCGTAGAACAACTGAGCGCCTGGCATGTGCTTTTGTTTTTTTGTTTTTTGTGAATTGACATGAAATGCAATTTCATCATTTTTTCATTCCAGTGAATGACACATGAATGATGCCAAGATTAAAGTTTCTGCACCAGTCATGTCAAAACAGCCATTATTTCAGCTGGCATACCAGCACATGGAAAACTTCCCACAAAGCTTTTCTTTAGTGTAACATCTCAACCTCAAACATCAAAGGAGACAGGACCGCAAAAACAGTGGGCATGAGCCGTTTCAAAAGACGAGTGAAGCTCCATTCACACTCTTAAGACCTAGCCGCACCTTCAGTCTCATGACTAGCAATCTGAGTGTGTTCCATCTGGACCACCTGGAGGATGATTTTATATTGTTAAACAGGCTTTGAGATCTTTGTGGCTCTCATACTCATGGACAGGTATCCGTGTCTGTAAAGCCTTCTCCGAAGCACAATCATCCTCCATTGACCATTGATCTCTGCGGGCTGTTAAAAGATGTGTATCGTAAACACAGAGGGCAAGATGAAGGTGACTGGGGTTGAGATGGATCACAAAGCCCCCCCATGAGTTTAAAAGCCCCTCTTAGAAGGTGCTTTCCTGTCAGTTTTAATGTGGATCTGCCTGGAGGTGCTGTTTCAAGTTCATATGTAAAGCTCTCTTCAAATGGAGTGTAAGGAGAAAAAAAAAAAATCACTCTGCATTCTGAAGCCATGACAACGTCCAAGATTTGAAATAAATAACTCTCATATTATTTTGTTTAATAATTGTCTTAAAATTTAAAATAAGTAAATTTCTTTCCTCATATCTTTTTTATTATTATTATTTTGCATTTTTTGAACATGAACAACATCTGTCAAAAAAATGAACCCCCACCACCTTCCTCTTATTTCTTTAAATAATTCATTTCTTAGAATTATCTCCCTGCATCATTTACTCACCTCATGCCATACCGAATCTGTATGACATTCTAGGGAGAAAAAAAAAAAAAGATATTTTGAAGAATGTCTGTTTTGTTTTTTTTGTCTATACAAATGAAGTCATTGGTCACCAAAATAGTTTGGTTACCAACATTCTTCAAAATATCGCAGAAGAAATATGACAGAATTTTTATTTCTGGGTGAACTGCTCCTCTATAAAAAAAGAGAGATAGAGAGAGAGAACAATACATGCCTCTACAACCATTCCCCATATAGCAGCTGAATCTCTGTACAAACGATTTAAGTTGTAATGTGGTTATGATGAGCTGTATGCACTTACAATACAATAAAAGGCATTTGATTTTGGCTCAAAGCCAGCCTGTACTTTCCAAATGTAACTATGGCACTTTCCAGATTGGATTCACTAGTGCTGCTTCGGGAAACCCCGCATCCAGGCCAAAGGTTGTTTTCTCAAAGTATACACTGCAAAGCAAAGATGCCAGGTGTTAACTGATTGTTTTTAAATACCAGTTTCTACTGTGCGTTTCCCGTGGATGACAAACACAAGTTTGCACACAGCATAATAATGTGATTTAACTTTGTAAAAAGTGGTTGAAAATTTTACATTTGAAAATTTCCTGTTGGAACACTGGGAGATGATTTTTAAACACACTTGCAAGATGACAAGAAAAAAACAATAACATATTTAAATCCCATTATGAGACATTTTTCAATTCATTTATCTACTTCGCCTCACATGGCTTTTTCAGGCCTGATCAAAACCATCTCTCTCAGTATTTTTAGCCAAAATAGAAATTAAACACTATTTTTAACTGCCGCCAGCTTTTTCCAGCGCTGACCTTTGAACTGTTAAGTTGTTCCTGGTTTTTAAAAAGGGTGTTAGTGGAGGTAGAAGAGTGCTACCCTCCTTATTGAGCTGAAGTACATCCTGACGGATTACAAGAGCTCCAGAGCAGAAGCTGTTACCCAGCATGGCTTTAGGCTACCTGGGTCACGGCCCACCCACTGCAGGGGGTGCCAGGTCAGAGGAGCCAGCCACCAGAGAGACTCCTCAGTTAACACACAACCTCAGGGCACGATAAACTCAACGTCTACCACAACTTCTGTTCATGCCAAATGCTTTAACAATGCAGCTTGAAGCGATAAACATGAAAAGAGCTCCATATTTGTGAGTTCATCGTTCAAAGTGGACACAATTACACATTGTTGGTTTCAAAAGAGCTATTTATACAGTACGAAGGACTAATTGTGCTGAACATTGTGAAAGAGTTTATTTTTTAGGCATTCAGAGACAAATTATACAACAATTGACTCTCTAAATTAATAGAGCATTTGTATGGCTCCCCAATGAAAGACATTATTCAGCAGAAGGAAAATGTCAAATAGTGTCTCAGCTGCACAATTGCTAGTCTCCAAAGCTATTGTTAACGCGTTTTTGTTTTGACTATCTGGGAATGGAGGAGTATATCACATCTATTTACTCTCTGTTACAGAATCGGGCGGTGCTCTGCACTACAGTGGCTTATAAAAACAGTTTTTGCCCACAGAACAGCTATTAAGGACTTGGGATCTGTGATAAGGACAATATTCATCAAGACTTCCTGGCTGACATATGATAATGAACAATGGCTAAATAGGCCTCTGTTGCACGGATTCAGTTCTTAGTTCTTAGGAGGCTGCCATGACCTAGAGCTTTCTAAACGGAGTTAATATAAACCATAAACCATAATTTTAACTGCAAGATGCTGAAACAGAACAATATCTGGTGTGATCACTGCTGCAGTAGTCTTGGTCTCCACACCCTGTCCGGTGCGTACCTTTGTGGTGATGCACAGGCCCTGCTCCGAAGACTGCCGTGCCCGTGACTGCTGCCTGGAAGAGTGTCCAGCTACCCTGTCACTCTGTCAGCAATGTTGCCTCTCATGGCCCGAGATTAAACGCTCCCGATGGGGCCTCCAGGAGAAGTGGCTCACTCGCATCTTAGGACTTATGTCAAAAATGTTTCAGCCCAGGTAATTTGCTACAGTCAGTGCTCCTTTCTCTGGTAACTTCAAAAGCTCCTGTGAAAGGAAAACAGACAAATGAAAGAGGGGAAAATGGTATTTAGTTGTGAGTAGCGAAAGATTGAATTCTTGAGGACCGGGATGGACTCGGAAAGAAGTGTCTTCCTCCAGGTACACCAAGCCAAATCTCAATGATGCCCTTTCAATCAGTTCTAATAAAACTTTAAACCTATAAGGTTAATGACACGATACAAAGTTGTTGTTTTTTTTTTATCCCATTTCAAAAACGTCAATGCCATAATGAAGATAAAATGCTTAATTAAAATAATTAAATTCTTGGAAAAAAAACTTTAACTATATAGTTTGTATAATCTTCTATTATTAATTTTTTTAAATATACCCATCATATAACTGCTCCACACGGCTCCGGAGGGATAATAAAGGCCTTCTGAAGTTAAGTGGTATGTTTGTGTAAGAAAAATATCCATATTTAAAACTTTATAGACTACAATAACTAGCTTTCGGCAGTCAACGGTACGCAAGTCGACTTACGGCGAAAGAGTAACCCCCGACGCGATGTATGGGACTGGGCCACAAACTCAAGCCCCTCTTCTCTTATATCGAAATCCTCCGCCATTTCTCTTTGAAAAATTCTCTAATTCATGACCGGTGTTTTGTTTTGCTCTATCCTCTGCGCTTCTGCGTTCGTCAATACGCATGTGTCAAGGGTTCAAGGGTCAAGGGTTACTCTTCCGCCGTAAACCAATGGGTACATAAATAAGTTAGTTATTTTAGTCTATAAAGTTTTAAATATGGATATTTTTCTTTCACAAACCCGCCACTACGCTTCAGAAGGCCTTTATTAACCCCCTGAAGCTGTGTGGAGCAGTTATGTGATGGATAGATGCACTTTTATGGACTTCAAAAACGAATCAGCCATTCACTGCCATTATAAAGCATGGAAGAGCCAGGACATTTTTTAATATAACTGAAAGAATAATGTCATATACACCTAGGATGACTTGAGGGTGAGTAAATCATGTGCTCATTTTCATTTTTGAGTGAACTAACCCTTTAATTCTTCTTGGCCAAGATTCAACAAGGCGCTGGAAACATTCCTCAGAGATTTTGGTCCATATTGACATGATAGCATCACACAGTTGCTGCAGATTTGTCAGCTGCACATCCATAATGCGAATCTCCCATTCTACCACATCCCAAAGGTCACTCTTTTGGATTGAGATCTGGTGACTGTGGAGGCCATTTGAGTATAGAGAACTCATTGTCACGTTCAAGATTATTTGAGCTTTGTGACATGGTGCGTTATCCTGCTGGAAGTAGCCATCAGAAGATGGGTACACTGTGGTCATAAAGGGATGAACATGGTTAGCTACAATCAGGGATGTAATGTTTAAACAATGTTCAGTTGGTGCTAAGAAGCCCAAAGTGTGTCAAGAACATATCCTCCACAGTATTACACCACCAGCAGCCTAATCCATTAATACAAGGCAGGATGACCCTACAATGCTGCAGCAGAAATCGAGACTCATCAGATCAGGCAACGTTTTTCCAATCTTCTATTGTCTATTTTTGCTGAGCCTGTGTGAATTGTAACCTCAGTTTCCTGATCTTAACTGACAGGCGAGGCACCCGATGTGTCTTCTGCTGCTGTGGCCCATCTGCGTCAAGGGTCGATATGTTCAGAGATGCTCTTCTGCATACCTTGGTTGTCTGGCCATTCTCCTCTGACCTCTGCCATTAACAAGGCATTTTGCCCACAGAACTGCCACTCACTGGATATTTTCACTTTTTCAGAACCATTCTTTGTAAACCCTATGGTTTGTATGTGAAAATCACAGTAGATCATCAGTATCTCAGACCAGCCAGTCTGGCACCAACAATCATGCCACGTTCAAAGTCACTTAAATCACGAACAGCTGATAGTTTGGACTTCAGTTTGAACTTCAGCAGATCGCCTTGACTGTGTCATGCCTAAATGCATTAAGCTGTTGCTGCCATGTGATTGGCTGATTAGATATTTGCTTTAACATGCAGATGAACAGGTGTATGGGTGAATTCTAAACTGAATTTTTGCACCCTTGAAGGGCACTTTAGGAAGGGGATGCAATTTTTTTAGGGGTGTTCCAAACTAAAGTAAATAACTGAATCCCTTCACAAAAGGCACTTCAACAAGTCCGTTAGGCTACATGCAATGGTCACTTCGAGGAAGTAATTTTATTGTATGTTCATGTGACCGAATCCTCATGATTAATTTTAAAGCTGGATGGCACAAGTTCGAGTAAATATATTAACAGAATAATTCAAGTTGTTTTTTTGTTTGTGATATTACACACGTTTTCCATACATTTCATATGAAGTTTCAATAGTAGATTTCAATAGTAGATATGAAATGTGAGGTTACACTTTATTTCGATTATCTATAGCCTACTTTAGATGTTCTACTAACTATGAGTAACTTTGCAAACTACATGTCAACTAACTCTCATTATGGTATTAGCAGACTGTAGTAGACTAGGTTAGGGTTTGTGCTAGTAGAATAAGTTGACATGTAGTTGCAAAATAAATTATAGTCAGTAGAATGTCTGTTGGGGAACATCAAAATAAAGTGTTAGCAGGTATTAAGCAGACAGTCTACTAATACTCTAATGACTGTTATTTGATATGTAGTTGCAAAGTTACTTATAGTTAGTAAAATGTCTAAAGGGGACCATCAAAATAAAGTGTTACCAAATGTGACTACTTGCAGTTTAACTTGCAGGCAAGTTTAAAAGTGGAGAGCAGAAAGGGAATACATTTACACACAAATATAAAATGCGTATTTTAAAGAACGTCATTATAAAATGTATATTTATCTGCAACAATACATACAGGTGCTGGTCATATAATTAGAATATCATCAAAAAGTTTATTTTGATGATTATAACTGAAAACTAAGGAAAATCCCAAATTCAGTATCTCAGAAAATTAGAATATTGTGAAAAGGTTCAATATTGAAGACACCTGGTGCCACACTCTAATCAGCTAATTAACTCAAAACACCTGCAAAGGCCTTTAAATGGTCTCTCAGTCTAGTTCTGTAGGCTACACAATCAGGGGGAAGACTGCTGACTTGACAGTTGTCCAAAAGACGACCATTGACACCTTGCACAAGGAGGGCAAGACACAAAAGGTCATTGCAAAAGAGGCTGGCTGTTCACAGAGCTTTGTGTCCAAGCACATTAATAGAGAGGCGAAGGGAAGGAAAAGATGTGGTAGAAAAAAGTGTACAAGCAATAGGGATAACCGCACCCTGGAGAGGATTGTGAAACAATCTGGAGTCAGTGCTTCAAGAACCAATACGCACAGACGTATGCAAGACATGGGTTTCAGCTGTCGCATTCCTTGTGTCAAGCCACTCTTGAACAACAGACAGCGTCAGAAGCGTCTCGCCTGGGCTAAAGACAAAAAGGACTGGACTGCTGCTGAGTGGTCCAAAGTTATGTTCTCTGATGAAAGTAAATTTTGCATTTCCTTTGGAAATCAGGGTCCCAGAGTCTGGAGGAAGAGAGGAGAGGCACACAATCCACGTTGCTTGAGGTCCAGTGGAAATTTTCCACAGTCAGTGATGGTTTGGGGTGCCATGTCATCTGCTGGTGTTGGTCCACTGTGCTTTCTGAGGTCCAAGGTCAACGCAGCCGTATACCAGGAAGTTTTAGAGCACTTCATGCTTCCTGCTGCTGACCAACTTTATGGAGATGCAGATTTCATTTTCCAACAGGACTTGGCACCTGCACACAGTGCCAAAGCAACCAGTACCTGGTTTAAGGACCATGGTATCCCTGTTCTCAATTGGCCAGCAAACTTGCCTGACCGTAACCCCATAGAAGATGCGATATGCCAGACCCAACAATGCAGAAGAGCTGAAGGCCACTATCAGAGCACCCTGGGGTCTCATAACACCTGAGCAGTGCCACAGACTGATCGACTCCATGCCACGCCGCATTGCTGCAGTAATTCTCTTTGATGATATTCTAATTATATGACCAGCCCCTGTATATTAGCATGCAGCAATAATAAGAAATTCCTGTTGTAAGAACAGCTAATGTGGGGTGTTGTACGCCGCGCTGCGTTGTTATGGTGACATTACAGGTGAAGATAATGATGAAATTATGTTGTCTTGAGTTCAAAACGGCTACATTATCACACACAAGTGCCCTGCGCCCTCCAAAGTCCCTACTTCAAGGGCTCTGCCTTTCGAAATGAGTAGGGCATAGGCATGCTCACTTCCTATTGGAAATCGCCCTATATCCTAGTGAAATGGTTTCTCGAACAAGAAAAAATATAGGGCATTTCTGATGTCATGTGAGTGACAGGTTGCCCCGCCCTCGCGCCAGTAAACACATCATCAGAGAAGAGAAGAGAAGAGAAGAGAAGAGAAGAGAAGAGAAGAGAAGAGAAGAGAAGAGAAGAGAACAAGAACATTAAAAAATGTTTAATGATGTGTACAGATAATAAATACTGCAATATTCCATAAAAAAATAAGAATTGTCAATTTTTATTTAATGGTAAATTGATTTAATTGTGGAGTTGAACTGTTGAATTAAAGATAACAATATAACAGAATGCAAGATAACAATTAAGATATCATGTGGTAAAGTTTTTTCAGGTTATTAAATGCATTGTGGTGCAACTCCTCAAAAACGTAACAACATTTATAAATTACATAAAATCATTAATAACTTAATTAATATACCATATACCATATAATTACAATAAAAAAAATTCTGAAACCAATTATCTGGAGAATAATTTGTGTTTCTGCTAAATAAAATTATTAAGATATGTACACAAAGTGTAAGAAATGTATATTATTATTTCTGCCTTGACATTCTACCACATGACATTTCTTTTTCTTTTTCTTTTTCCAAAAATAAATCACTGGACAAATCACCACATTTCCCCCCGGTTTCACAGCCCTCATTTAAGACTAGTCCCAGACTAAAATGTATGTTTGAGCTGTTTTAACTGAAAGCAACTTGCATTTACATATCTTAAAATTTCAGTGACGTTGTTTTGTCTCAAGATTAACCAGTAATGTTTTTTTCTAAAGGCACATTTTTTCTATAAAAGCTACTTAAATGTCCTAATTGAACTAAGGCTTAATCTAAGCCCTGTCTGTGAAAGGCCTTTAATGTCTATCTTACTATATGAGGGCAGTTGTTGTTTTCCTTGTTCAACTCCACAATTTTTATTTTATAAACTGTTATTGCAACCATTAATATATCAATATTAACATGTTTAAACCTCTACTCAACTGTCCACATACATTTTTTTAAATAGACAGAGGGCTGTGATCATGGCTTGAAGACACAATTGACTTCTTTTTTGTTCATCTATTGGATCGCTTCTCTAACAACACAAGACATTATAAACATAATTCCCCTCAGCTCTGACATTATCTAACAAAAGTTTTTTCTTGATCTGTGGAATGAGGAAATGAAATAGACCCCTTTGCCCTATTAACCAGATCTGTCAACATTACAAGGAAGTTGAAATCATTAATGAAGACTCATTGACCTTACAGCTAAACATTAAGATTGAACACATGCAGACTCTGACGTAAGGGTTTAGAAATGAAATAATCTCTTTTTCCAATTTAGAACAGTGGATTCTGACTAAAATAACACTCATGGGACGTCACTCACTTAATATCACTAACACAAAGACTTATACAAAGACATTTTGCACAAAAGTAGGGATCCGTTTTCAATGAAACCACAGCATTTGTGTGTGCGTGCCGATGAGGATGCCTGTGCTTTGAAGGACGGGGCATGTACAAGTGTGTGCACGTGTGATGAAAGTGTTTGACAGCAGCCCTGCCTCAACAAATTGCTTTTGAGGTGTGCCAACACAAATGTATTTAACTTTGAGTCCAATAAACCGTGGCAAGAGCAGTGACATCTCTGTGCTGGATCCTTGTCAATGTTTTCTTTCTCCCTCCCCGCTTTGTGTCAGATCAGGAATGCATGTGTTGCATTCACTATTAACAAGAGACTACACAGGTAACAGGATCAGCTCTAATCAGTGTGACCTAAGAGAGCTTGTGAGGGGATTTCAGGCTTTTGTCCTGTATTTTGCGAGGTGATTTCTTCCCAACCACATTCAATTATGAATATTGAGGCAGCATTCCTCCGTCCAGGTAGAACATCCTCTTTAATTTGCACTTCAGTCCTTTATTGCCGGTCGTCGTAATGATCAAAACGTGTAAAAAAGACACCAACTGGCCATTATGTACTTGCTTCTTTTACCTCACAATGAACAATGGCCATCTCATAGGTAATGGCACTGGTACAGAGAGAAACTTCTGAATGTAAAGAAGGCAGACACAGAGAGAGAGAGAGAGAAAAATAACCATTATCCAAAAACATGTTCTATCATGTCAGAAACTCTGTTTTCTCCAGCCAAATCCCTTGGTGCCTTGCTCAGAAAATATTCAGGCTTTGTAATAGAGATGTGAATGGCAGATAGGGAAGAGGTTACGGATTTATCCAAGACTGAAGGAGTGAGAGAACAATTTGGACATTTATGAGAGAGAGAAGTCAAGCATCCTCAGCTTATCGCCCAGGAACACCGGTAACAACACCAGGCTCTCCGTGTATACAAGGCAGAGCTCAATTATGGACCGAATCTGTTAGTACTATCTTATGTTGCCCTCTACTGACCATTAGGCTGAATCAGTGCAACTCTCTACAAATCTTTGGAGACAATAGTTCACTCTTGCCCATGTAAAACCACCTCATATTTTTGTCACTATTGGGTTGAACATGGTAGATCTTTTATGTCACATGTCTCAACATGTACACTATTATAAAAGGAGCTATGGAAATTTAACACAATGAATATGTTTGGCAAGACATTGACATGAATAAAATATGTTGTTTGTGGATTAGCTACAGCGGAACTCTCTAATAGTGGATATGATTTTTTTTTTTTTAAATAATTATATGTATAATTATATATATCAATATTAAATGCAACCATTAAATGTAACCAACAGAAACCTTTTTAATCATTTTGGATGCCTTATAAAAATGCAGTATTTTTGGTTATGCTGACAATCTTGCAAGAAAATATATTCTTGCAGTCATTGATGACACCACAAGATGGCAGCAGAATACTTAAAATTGGAGTAAGTGTTTGTGAAGAACGTTTACAGGTTCAAATGAGCCTAGACAATATTTGGTTTTCCACCATCGGACCGAACGGTTCCATAAGTTTGGGCAAAGTGCAAAACCGTTTTCCGGACTTCTTGGCGCGGTTGGCTAATATGGTTGATGATGGTACCAGCCACGTTAGCCAGCCAGTGGATATCAATATACTGTGTAACTATGTCAGTAAAGTCTGGAAACGTTTACCTTTCTAGATGATCCTTCATGTGGCTCGTTCCAATGAATGCCTTGCGTGCATTCTAATCCTTTTTATTTTTGGAGCATCATGCTTTTCTATTGTTTTCTATGTAAACACGGCACTACTGTGTTTGCGGACGCTTTGCGCTTGCGTCTCCTGTAGAGTCACACGGCGTTCTAAAAACACGGCACTAAAGTTAAAAGAACTTTGCTTTTGCCCCCACTATTTCATTGTCATGCCTCTCGTTGGGGAACATCAAACACAAAAAAACGGGTTCTGTGTAAATGGCCCCTAACCGTGCCAGATGATCGGCAAGAACACTATGACCTCTGAAAATATGTTGTAAAGGCCTGTTTTAAAACATCCCTTTTTGTAAGTTTTTTTCGTTGTTACAATGTGTTAATCTGGTTCATTTGGAAAATGGTCAGAAAAAATCATTTCACGTCAATTTTTATATCATCTACTATTAAGTAAAACATATTCAAAGGAATTTGTATATATATTTGGGATTGTATTAGTTGTATCTCCCAGGATTGCCCTATTAAAGGGATAGTTCACCCAAAAAATATGTAATTTACTCACCCCCAAGTTGTTCCAAACCTGTATGATTTTCTTCCTTCTGCTGAACACAAAAGAAGATATTTTAAAGAATGTCAGTAACAGTTGATATGCCCCATTGATTTCCATACTTATTTTTTCCATACTATGGAAGCCAATGTGGCATATCAACTGTTAGGTTACTGACATTCTTTAAAATATCTTCTTTTGTGTTCAGCAGAAGAAAGAAAATCATACAGGTTTGGAACAACCTGGGGGTGAGTAAATGATGACAGAATTTTCATTTGGTGAGCTTTCATCAATATGTGTGATGCAAAACAAAATGTAATATGCAAAATATACAGCATGTATGACATGCCTAAGTGTCCTAAAATTGAGGCACATATATTTCTGCTGAACTGTCTCATCTTCAAGGGCTGATCAACTCTGGCTTGAGGGCCACTGTCTTGCAGAGTTTAGCTCCAATCCTAATCAAACACACGCATGTAATTTCCAAGTAAATCTGAAGACTTTTAGCAGGTTTTGCTGTGTTTGATTAGTGTAGGAGCTAAACTCTGCAGGATGGTAGCCCTTCAGGAGCAGGGTTGGCTACTCCTGTTCAACCCTGCAAAAAAATATCTAGTTGAAAATGCAAAAATGTAGTCACCTAAATATAATAATATCAGTTTAACATGTGAATATTAACATTTGTGCAATTTTTAAACTCAAAATCTCAGGAGATACAGATGTTTCAGAATGTGCTAAATAACAGCATGAACAACATTTGAATTAATTTTCTTTTTCAGAATTTTAAGGCAATGTTCACAATTAATATTAGCAGTTTTATTGCTTTTTTACAGAACAAAGGTAAGATTAATATACAACTACTTTTTGCGAAGTCAGAATGTCCAGCACCATGAGCGACAAGTTGGATTTAGGTCAGGCTGACAAAAGGAGCACAGAAAATTTACCAGATAATGTGACCCACATATATGATAACAGAATTAACTATGATAACAGTTTTAGGTGAAAACGATCTTTCTTATCCTTCCTACATAGTATGTATATTGTGGTGCACATTGCCTATTTAAGGGTTAAATTAATGTAATGTATTCATTGTATCACTTTCTAATTCATGGGTTGCTGTTATAGTACTGACGCTGCATCTTCATTTAGGATCCAAATGGTTTGGCTGCAGTAGCTCCTCCTAAACCATATGGTCCAAAAACTGATAGTGTCATGTTGCTGACTTTATATAGTGTGAAAGGACTGTACTTTAGTTACTATAAACGTTTAGAAAATCTATATTTCTATATTTAAATAAACAATCATAATACAACAAGAACTGATGAAATTGATTTATTTCACTGCTAGAACTACAGGCACCAATGAAGACAAACATTGGATAAAACAATAAATAGTCAAGTTTAGGTACACGTCATTGAAAACATGACAAAAGTAACTGGAGGCCTGTGACAACAAACAACCCAGTGCACAAGCCACACCATATGACCATTAGGTCCCTCTGAGATGATAATTTCTCCATTGGAGCAGTGCCTAAATAAAGGGAAAACCCCCAAAGTGGTAAGAGTTCAGCTCCATGGTCTCCATGCGGATTGGGTCGGAAGAGGAAATGGTTCCTGTCTAAGAGCCAGGACAGGTGACTGCGGTGGGGTAAAATCTCTAGCCATATGGGGCAGAATGGGCTGAGGCACAATAACAGGACTATGGAGTGAAAGTGGTGTTATGAGAGGAGACAATGGGTCAGGAGGAGGAGGTAGAGAACAAGATGTGAAAGGATGTGCAGGGGAATTACTGGGAGAGGAGGATACGCTGGTAAAAGTGGGAGATGATGGTGGGGAACTATATTGTGATGAAGAACTGGAAGGAGAAGTCGACTGACACAAAAGTTTAGAGCCATACAAAGACGATTCAGGGTGTAAAAGAAGTTCCTGGAGGTAGTTCTGGCCTGATGGTGATGGAAGGAAGCCTGTCTGGGGCACTGGTTCATTTCCTGCTTTGGAAGCACCAGTTAGGTTATCATCAAGACTGATCCCCAGTTTCAGAAGAACCTCCGTCTGCTTAGATGATTTAAACCTCCCATAAAAGTCACTGGTGTGGATGAGGTCTGCAGAAACAGATATAGGCCTATCAGACGGATTCTGAGTGGCCTTATAATCCATTTGTTTAGATGTCACTGCAGAAAGAGAGAAGAAAATAAGCCACAAATTAGGCAAATATTACTACAATAAATTATAGATGTTAAAAGGTACACTATATGGCAAAAAAAAACTAAACTGCATGCATTTTGCAGAAGAACATTGTTTTTGTTTTACTTCTGCTCTTTGTGTATGGATTTATATGGTTCCTCATAACAAAAAAAAAAAAAAAGATTATCCATCTGCTCATAAAACATTCAGTGTTTCTCAAACCTGTCTTGAGGAGCCCCACCCACTACAATTTGTGGATGTCTTCCTCATCAGTCAGCCAATTCAGGTCTTGCAGTCTGTACTAATGTGTGTTAGATTAGGGAGACATCCAAAATTTGCAGTGGCAGGGGTCCCCGGGACAGGTTTGAGAAGCACAGATCTAAAACACTTATAACGGACTTACCATAGTGAATCAGGGTAATTCAAGGATTGTGAATGAACTTTGTTCATTGTGAACAAGAAAAGTTACATAGTGCACCTTTAATACTAAATTCAGAGGGGTGAAGTAAAAGGTCAAAGAAGTAAAAACTTACCTTTTGTCTCAGTCTTTCGTGTGGTCTTTTTGATGTATTGAACTGCAAGGTCTAAAATCTCTGCTTTTTCCAGTTTAGGATTTTGTAAACGCTGTGAGGGGATGGAATGTAGGGAGAGCGGAAAGTCAAGAGACATTTTAGGGGTCTGTCAAGGAAATAATGTGAGGCAATTCATCATAAACAGAGTTAACCCGAGGTAGTCTACTCACCGTGTCTGCAGTGTTCTTGAAAAGCAGATCTCTTAACGCGTCCAGATTATGGTTGATTCGATCTCTTCTCTTCTTCTCTATTACAGGTTTTAACGTCTAAAAGTCAAATAATAAAAAAGTGCTGTCATTAAACATAAAACTGTGCAGATTAAATGAAATAGGATTAAAGCAGATCAAATGAAAAGGTTTTGAAAAATAAATGTTCTAGGAAAGAAAGGGTTGGTTTTAAAGATCTTACTTTTTTGATGCCTTCTGTCTTTGCCATGTTGAGAGTTAAACAGTCTGTTGTTCGCGCTAATTCCTGGATCGGGATAACTGCTGAAATCTAACCAAACGGGAATTTTAAGTCTATGGAATGGCATTTGATTGGTGGAGAGGTGGCCGTGACGTAGGCCGCGTGAACTTTCCACCCATCATTCTATCTGGCCTTAGCTAAACAATCAGTAAACAGAGGTGTTAGGGCAAAGCTGCAAAACTCAATTGACTATATCTAAATACAGTTTTAGTATATTTAAAACAGTCATTAATAAATAAATTGAAGATTTATACTGACGCATATTTAAAAATTCCAACTCTCCACATTTTGATGACTTAATTTGTTGTGGTAAAAAAAGTGTTTGCCATTCCATTCTCTGCTGTAATATGCAAATATCAGCAAATGGTTTTGAATAAATTGGTGAGGTCAATGCTTGAGGTAAACTGCTAAAGGATAACACAAATGGACAAATGGCATTTGTCCTGACTCCTGACATTTTGGTGATTAAAGTAGCATAACAAAAAATGTTGTCAGTATATGCTACTAATATTGAAAACTTCAGGTGAATATTTACCTTTAGGCTAGGTAAAATCAAAGTGATGCCAAGGGGACAACCTGCAGTGGAAAGAGCACTTATTTATAAAAAAAAAAAAAAAAAAAAAAAAAATATATATATATATATATATATATATATATATATATATATATATATATATATATATATATAAAGTTTTTTAACTTTATTATTTTTATTATTGGTGAAGAAAATGAGTTGAATCTCTGAATTAGGCCTACAAAAATTACGTAATTGTTGACAAATTAAAATTCTCAAAAATAAGAAAATATGATTGCTTTTTGGAGTCGCGCGCCAAAGCGAGATTAGCTCGTGGCGGTCAGTGAAAAGTACACGCGCATCCTGCTTCATGTTGAAATAGGGTGTGTGAAGAGGTGTGATGTCCAGGCTTTTAGAGCAAATCTGTTAAGTGTGTTACATGGGAGTGTTTTGATAGAAGTGTGAGCGATTAGGCCAACCATTATTGTCCCACGCTTACTTTGGAACGGCGGATCACCAATTGCGTAAAGCAATAGCCTACATTAAGGGTTGGTTTTGAAACTTTCTGAAATTTATGTAACGGCCTAATGTCAGAGAATACAATGGTTATTTGTGGTTTTGTTTGTTTGATTTTTTAGCACGATTTTCTTTTATAAGACAGTCACTTCCAAATGAAATTAGCTTTCATTTGTTAAGCAGGGGAATTATTTGAGCACACACGAGAAGACCTCACACGCATCAAAAGAACTCAGCCAAGCCAAAAACACGTCTCCCTTTGTTATCGATGTATAGAGAGGAAGATCGGTGAATGTTCTTATTGCTGAGAACGGGAACATAAAGAAAAATACGCACACAAAACAAAATATCAACCACAATAACAACACTAAGATATGAGACAATAGCAAAAAAATTTAGTGCAATTATATCACATTAAAATCGTCACATGAAGAGCCCAAAAGCAGAGCAAACCCTCACCGTCCTCATATATATTTCGTATTAGCAGATACTGAGATCAAATTTCAAGTGTTTGAAAATACAAGTCTTTTTAAAATACAGAGAAAACAGGTTTACAGTTTGAAAATTTGCAAAAAAAAATATTAACAATTAATGACAAAACAGATTTTCCTTTTGTGGGGTCCGAGTCAAAATTGTAAAACTGTAGGGTTCAATCATAAAGAGCATGTTAACTCAATTTCAGCTCTAAACTTATGTATTAAATTTATTAACAGGTTAAACCTGTGTATCAGCTCAAAGGGAACATCTTTCACTTTGTTTGTGAGAAAGAATTTTTGCTGTAAAAAATGTTTCCGATACACCAATGAAAAAGCAGCCTGATAGTAAACCAACACAAATAGGCTACGTAGCCTAATTAAAATAGGCCTGCCTTACTTTTATTTGCATTATTAAACGTAAGGCAATATGTCTATCCATAAAAAGCAGCATACAAGCCGTAGAGACAGTAAAAATGCATTATTATAGGCCTACTTTTCCAAATGGCTAAACTGTGCACTTTTTTTATTATCTATCGATAACCAGTCCTACTACTATTTGAAATTCCAACAGGTAATAAACGTCGTTTAGTGGTTCTTTTAAATATAACGCATATGAATGGTTCAAACCTTGGCAATACCTTAACTGAATAGCCACCGTTTAAACATCCCAGTGGGGGGCTAAATGGGTCATTATTGGCTCTTACTTCACAATCGACATTATCTACAGGCATTGTCTCTTTCATCCAGTACGCATGTGAATATTAATGAGGGGGCTTGCTCAAGGACGCAGGCGATTGGTCCGTCTTCTTTTGTTATTCATTATGAGGAGAGTAGGCGTAGCACTGATTGTACCATAAGTGATGTTGAGTACAAAATGATGCTCATAATCTCAGTTTAGAGGAAATTTGGAAAATGAGCAAACAAGCTGTTGACATTCCGGAACAAAGAGCCTCGAGACGGGTAAAAACTTATTTTATAGGCCTATTTGTTTTAGCAGGTAGCATATTTTTCAGACCGAAATGTAATTATGTAATTGGAATGTAATTATAGCTAATTCACATAGGTATGCCTTACATTCAATATTGAGCTATTCTGTGTTTTCTGTTTGACTTGTTCATGTTAAGACTACTAAGAATGAATGTTTACCATAATATTTATACTACTTTGAATGCTACAGGTCCCAAAACCTCTCATGGAGAAAAGAAGGAGAGATCGTATTAATCAAAGCCTAGAAACTCTGAGAATGCTATTACTTGAGAATACACACAATGAGGTAAGTTATTTTGTGTTTTTAAAGACTCTATTTAATGTAGCCTGCCATTATGTCTTTATCTGACCATGCGCCCTCTTCTTTTTAATAGAAACTAAAAAACCCTAAAGTGGAAAAGGCTGAAATCCTGGAAAGTGTTGTGCACTTCCTAAGAGCT
Source organism: Rhinogobio ventralis (assembly GCA_039654625.1). Lineage (NCBI taxonomy): Eukaryota > Metazoa > Chordata > Actinopteri > Cypriniformes > Gobionidae > Rhinogobio > Rhinogobio ventralis. The sequence continues at coordinate 16,326,190 of CM077198.1, forward strand.
GAACAAGGATCAGAAAATGACTCTTTTCAAACCCATAGAGGGAAAAGGGCACGCACAGAGGAGTATGATGAGGATCTGAGCTCACCTCGCAAACGTCAGAGCTACAGAGATGGAATGAGGACATGTCTCTTACGAGTCAGCCATTTTATTGCTAGCAAGAGCCATGAGTATGGACAGGGAGTGGAAAAAACATGTGGTAACCTTCACAAATCACATCCAATGCTACTTTCTGCACCACCTCACAGAGAAACTCTGCCAGCACAGCATCATCTCCAACTGAGCAATTCTTGTACGCCATCTGGCTGTGCAAAGCTTGCACAGAGAACTGTCCTGTCTGCTCCCACCATGACTTCAAGTCCCAAGCCACCTGTTATGCTCTGTGACTCTGTCTGGAGACCTTGGTAGAAGATCATGTTCTAAGTCCCTGCATAGCTCCCTAAAGACTGGAAAGACTAGCTCAGTCTAGAGCGATTGATCTCTGATGATTCAGCAGTGTGGGAACAACTCTGGGACTGAATTGTGTAAATTTTCAGCATGTGTAAATATGTGGATTTTGTACAGTAGATGCCAAAGATTTATTTTGTTATAAAAAAGGCATTGACAGATCTGTGCCTGTATAGTGTGTTTGGTGATCTTACGGCCAAGCAAACAAGATACACACTTGTGTTGAGATGTATATATTTCTTAGATGGAACGTTGATGCCTTTTAATACTTTTATATCAACTGAATTTTCTTTCAAAACTTTTATGAAATCCATTTTTGATGGAGGAATTGTGTACTTAATGAGGTGGATGTTTCAAGAGTTTTGTTCCTTTGTGAACTTTAGAACCAAGAAACTGTTGTAAACTTGTGGAAACTCTTTAGAGCACAAGTTAAAGTCGTTTTTATTTTTCCTTTGTGGTAATTGCCATATATTTGTGTTCTTCTATGAACCGTTGAAAATGTTCATTTCATGAGTAGGTAAGAGATTCTGTCTTTTCTTGAATTTCTCTAGAATGTGAAATGTCGTTCGTAAAGTTTTTACTTTGAACAAAGAATTAAACCTCTCTATTCTTTTATCTTTGGTCTGCTCCTGTTCCTAATATTTGCATGTCTTTAATTCATTTCCTGATATTCAGCACTGAACAGCATTGTTCTTCGGTGTGAATGTTCAGCGTTCCAATGTGATAGCAGTTGAAAACTTGATAACAGGCCTGGCATTTGCAGATTTTTATTGGGCAATCATTTGGTCATCTCAATGATGTTGCACTTAATCTATGGAAGATATAAAGTACTGAGGTGCAGATTGCTTAACCGCTCTTCTGCTATAAGTTCTATGAACGCATGTGTGGTCTTTACGCGGGCTTTTGTCAAAACACACATGTTGGCATTAAATAGTACTTTGTCTATTTATGGATGTCACCCCGTAAAAAATATAGACTTGATGCAAAATGGTATAATGACAACAGAAAGTTCAAGTTTTATCAACGATTGACACACATGAACGCATATTTAAAGAGATACGTTATGAGTTGAAAAAAAGTTAGCCTATATGGTTTATTTTATTTAGATTTATAATAGATGAAATAGGAGTGAATTCAGGGTGATTATCCCAATGGCAAAAAGTGTCCCAATCACCCTGAATTCACCCGAAATAACCCCAACAGCAGAACATTTGTATTTCACTTATAGGCTATATGTTGGTATGCGTTTAAATACGTCACTTTTCCGAATAAACGAATAAAAAACGTTCTGATTTGTCCTAACAACAGTTGTTTGGGTGCAACAATAGGTATTTTCAAGATGTTAAAATGAATGTATGCGCGCAAATCTTTTGGGAACTTGGACTGCGTCCCGAAATCAATGTTCGATACAATTACTTCATAGTAGGTTACTCTGACATGGTAAAAGTTAAAGTAGCCTGAGTCTAATAATACCTCATCTACATAATCAAATGGAAATCCTACAAATATTTAGAGGCTAAAAGTTGTCATAAAACAATATGACCTGCAAGTAGATTTACCACTAGATAGAATGGCTTAGTTCTACTTAACGCTTTACCATTTCTTAAATCAACCTTCATGTGCAGCTTTGTTTCGCTTTGTAGCTCCGGATAAGCTCTTAGATAAACGAGTTTGAGCTGAAATGAGATTAGACCTTTGAGAGATGCCATGCACCGACGGATGCCTGAACCGGTTATTACAGAGAGATAAGTCTCCCAAATGCCATTCAACACAAAAGGTGTAAATAGATTATCCAGACCGGATGTGTGCTTTTGTCTGTTCTGATCTACAAAGAGCAATGCACGCAGCCAAGTATATCACAAGTTGCAACAATTATAAAATGTAGATGTGAAGTAACTTTTCTATAGGCTACTTTTTTGATTATGGTGATTCAATGTCCTGATACCATTAGTTCTTATTGGGTTATATTTGTATTGATCTACTTCATTGTGTTACCTGTTTTAATAATATAGGCTACACATAAATAGACATTTAAACATAACATGCTATGGGGTAATTCTACTTCATTACACTTTACGTGAGTTTGATACATCTATTGAAACCAAATACTTGCACTCTTATTTAATTTTTTTTCCCAGGCAAAATATTTTAAATAGAAAATCCATACAAATTAATTTAGACCTCCAAAGTACATTTTGCAGGCCTTAAAGAAAGATGTTCTCGTCCATTTCACTCGCACTTAACCGTGCAGTTTGTTTGTTTAACAACCATTAAACTATTTCCTAGACATTTACATATGACTTTAGAAAAAAGTAAGATATTTAAAGTTTGTGCATCTGTTTTGGCACTTATTTATTTAATCGCAAGTCTACATAACTTCTACTTTTCAATTAGGCCTACAGGCAATTTAAATTAAATATATGTCGAAACCTGCTTTCATTTTAATACATTTTATTGGCCATATCTCATTGGAAAATTAACATTTTACGTGTAGTGTCCATATAGGCAACATTTAATTATAAAGTTTATGTATTTTACACCTTTGGATGTGTCATATTATTGTTTTCTAAGGAGGTATGTAGCGAACACGCGTCAGTTTTCTCTCAGAAGGACAAACTTCGCCTTACTCCCCTGCTAGACATTTTCCACTAACTCGCTCGTGGTGGAATGTTAAAACATCTACCACACTCTTACGACATGTGTCTGTAAATCTGGTCAATGTTCTATTCAAAACAAGCAGTAGGCCTATGTGGTTAATTTTTGCGCCATATTGTGACAGATCTCGCTGTCAAATTACGCACGAGCGCGAGGTGCTGACATTCTGACTGTCACCTCACTCATGGGAACAACCAAATTTTATAGCAACGCCATCAGCTCATTTCGCTACATGTGGTCTTTCTGGCCATTTGTCAAAAACTGTAAAATTGTCAAAAGCCGACACGTGTCCTGACCTGGTTATAAAAACAAAGCAAGCACGCGCAGTCTGGAGCGTGTTCAGGTGACGATCTAAGCGCGCACCAATAGGACTATTTGCTGTAAACGTGAAATAACTGTCACTCTTACTTCAAACAACAGTTTCAACAACAGTGAAAAGCAGTGTACAACTGTTTTTAATAGTCTATCATTATCACACATACATTCGATTACTGATTTTTATATTTACATTTTGGAGACCATGGCATTTCAAAAATCTCCAGAACTCCACCGTGAATCTACTCAAAACCATCCCAATTTTGCATAATTTACCCTACCCAGTCCAGAAAATTCTACTTCAAAAGGGCAAATAATACCTCTGTTTAATTAGCTTTGCATATTATTGCTTCAATAAATAGCTAATCCCTTTAGAAGCTTTTCGCCACAGTTTACGATTTAGACTTAATGCGGGTGTGTTGGCAACCTGCTTTTAAAGCGTATACAGCTCCCTTACAAGTAGCACCGTTCTTTTAATGCCCTTTATTCATGTGCGTTAATCCCCGGTGGGTGGGAAATGAAGGGGGACAGGTCCCCCTCTACGGGATATTAATTGGAGGTAAGCATCCACAATGCGGACGTCTGTGCTTCAGCGCTTCTCCATTGCGCGTCTGATGGCCTGTTGCGCAGGGGCGGATACACACCCTGTTGACCGAGCACTTCAATGACATTACCCTGAGCAACATCTGGCCGTATGCACCACTCGCCTGCCCCTTTAATTAGAAAACGAGTCGCCTCACTGGTCAACTCTCAAGGCCTTGATAAATGGTGATGCGCCGCCACTGTGAGGTATTACCTGACCAAGGTCTTGTGCTTTTGGGAATGTGGAAGTTAGACCCATGTCATACTGTTTTACTTTTTATAGGCTTTAACTCGTGGGTGTATATTTTAGTGAATTTCTCTGACACCATACATGTCACAGTTGCCTAGATGTCCTGTAAAGAGCACATTCAGGGCTTTTCAGAGACAACAACTTCTCCTTGGTCTTTAACAATGACTGAATTTCTTTTATGGAAATATAATATTTTGTAATTGTCATTTAAATCTGACTACTTTTCAAAAGTTAGTTATGAATCAATATCTCAGGAAAATGTTATGGGGTATCAAAATATGACGTTTTGTTACGAAACAAAAGGGCTTCATTCATGTTCACTGTAGAGGACAACGGGACTTAAAGCATGTTTATCAGGCATTTTAGCAGACACAACAAGTGAATAGGGAAAGAAATTACAGTATTCCTATAAAATATTAGATATTATTATGAAAATGTTGCCAATGTTACTTCCATTATTACACTTATTTTTTCATTATTTGTTGCTCCAAGAACACATAAATATGCAAATTAGAGAGTGTATAGATACATTGCATTGAATGGGAAAACCCATGTATGGCCAATGGCCATTTTACCCACATATTGCATAAAGTAAAATAATATATCAATTCATTCCGTTATATCTTTCATGACATAGCTGAGAATCATCTTTAAACAAAGTTTGGTTAAAAAAAAATCCTAAAAACCTAAAAATTGATTGGTGAATGGGATAAAAAATCTCATTGTTCTTGCCTATACATGTCATTTAGTTTTTTAAACAACTCCTGGTTTCCACTTACGAGGACATAGCATAACATGAATAATAATCATTTTTCAATCATTTGTTTCTTATGCTCTAAACAATGTAATGCCATAAAAAAAAAATACTAAATTCAAAAAACTTAGGATACATTTATAAATTTAGTTAAATATGACCTAAAACACTAATCACCATTTATTTTCTAAAATAACTACAAATACTATTCATGTTTTCATTCAAGCTGGAAACAAATACAAATCTAGCACTTTTTACTGCATGCTTAGAACATGCTAGCATTTGTTGTTATCAGATCTGTGCTGCTGTAGATGACCATGTCATGGAAGGTAGAAGGGAAAATATGCTTTAAACGGAGCTGGTTTGCCTGAAGTACATAAGACATACCAAACTCTACCATGTTCCCTTGTATATACTTATATCATTGGCAAGAAACAAGCAAGATTATTCAGGCCTATCCAGAATAATAAACAAAATAGTGAGGGAGAATAAATGTGATTTTACCTTTTTGTGTTTTCCCATTATTTTACAGTAATAGTTAAAAACCCACACTGTAAAAAATAAATCCGTAAAATAACAGAAAAAGTTATGGCAGCTTATTACCCAGACATTATCCAGTAATTTTACAGACATTTCCGTTAACCCTAACATAGAACGCAAAAAATAACAAAAAATAATAAATTATTACAGTACATTGTGCCCTATTTTTACATTTTCACTCAGCTTGGTTTACTGTACATCCAGGAGACTTTATATTGTGTTTATTTACATGTAATCTCGCCATCAAAACTCATCTCTTCTGTGAGCACCCGCATCCTTCTGGGGGAAAAAAAATCTCATTCTATGCTTTCACTATTTCTTAATCGCCCCGTTCAAGCTTTTACTATTCTGAACAAGATGAATCACTTGTTGTATTTCTCATTTCTAAGTCGTAATTATATGTTCAATGTATAAAATGTCCTAAAATATCAAGTATTTTTGAAGTGTTTTTTATCATAAATGTTTGTTGTATGAATTACAGAGTTTGCAGTGCTGTCATTTACTTTGTGCATTGTTGACATGAAAACAAGAGTGCACATTCTTGAATATACTGTGAATTGAAAGCTTAATGAAATATTAAGTAAATTATTTATTGTATTCAGCTCAGCCCAACTCCAAAATGTCCAACTTTAAAAACTTCAATAGAGAGCAGACTGATCAAAACTTAAATCGACATGTCAAAAAGAGGAGACTGAACATAAATAAACAAAATTTATTGATAGCCTAATAGCATCAAACAAAAAAACCTACAGAATTCTGTTAATAGACATGTGTGCAAGCATGTGTTATTAGTAGGTACATTGAGTCTCTGAGTTCCACTGGATAAGACTAGGGTCCCGGCCTTTGAACTGAATTATAATCCATTTAGACCTTCCCAACAGCTTGACCCTGAGCCCGCTGATATTCCTGCTGTAGGCTGGACAGAACTTCCCGATGCTGCTCCGACTTCTTTTCCATCTCCTTCAGTAAAGTTTCATAGCGCTGACTGAGATGAAAAGGAGATCAGTTAGGGGTTTGCCAATTGCCTACAACAGAATAAATGTGTTGTCACTATTCATACATACATTTCACCATTGATGTATTCCAATCTCTTGCCCACTGTTGCTTTGGCTTCATCTAGATCTTGTTTGACCAGAACTGGTCCAATTAGTTTGTAAACTGTATTTTGGCTATCCAACAAGGCAAGTTCCTACAGAGGGATGACAAATGTGGTAAAACATAAATAAACAAATAAATATATAGTAGCAAGCCTAAACGTTGTAAATGAACATGCAAATGTAGAAGATACTTGTATCCATACCTCCTTAACAATGTTATTTTCAGTCAACTGTGCCTCCAGTTTCTGTCGTGCTGACATACTTTTACTGACATCTGCGAAAATAGAGTTAATAGTCTCTATATTCACAATACAGATATTAAAGAAAATACATTTTTGTCTGCGAAAAAATTGCAAACCAAACACATTTAAATTGTGCACTACTTAATTCTAACACGTTTACACATGTCCACACACTTATGAAAACGCTTCTTCATGAGAAAGCATATCATTATGACAGCCCTGGACACGTGCTGACTAGCTAAATCAAGTCCAACTTGAGAAACTGACTGTGACATACATACACGTCTCAGTGCGTTGTAAAACATATACAAAATATACATAGTTTTATGAAAGTGAATGCTGATATGTACATGCAGAGTGTTGAAAGGATTGCTAACATGGATAGCTAGCGTTGTGATGTAACGTATACCTTTTTGCAGATGTTGATATTTCTCCAACTCAGACTGTAATTTCTTCTGAATAACTTCAGCCATCACACCAGTTATTGTAATTTCGGATCACTTTTTATCTGGGTAACCGATCATAAAAATAGATATCTTACAACAAAAGCAGTCGGCAGCACACGGATCACGCAGTCTGAGGCGCAGGGGAAATGACGCAATGTTTTTCATGTGGGGGTTCTGACAGTTTCACTTCGCCATCTAGTGTTGAAAAGAAGCGCAATAATACAAATACTATTCGGTTTTTTATTTTCGCCCCTTCAAATAAACATCTTGAAATGTCCATTAATCAGGAAATTATAGTTTTCTCTTATTTACTTTCCAATAAATAACAATGTGTTATGTAGTGGTCAATATAAATAATTGTCATGATAAATGCTAGATTTTACCAATATTTATAGACGTATCCCCTCCTGTCCATATAGGGGCAGTGTATCTGCTTTCATCAAACCATCTGAAGTGACAGTAAAGGCAATATGGCAGCGCGCATGGTTCTAATACAAGCGTGAAGGTCTTTTTCGCGTTTACGTGAACACATATTATCCCATTAGCAGGTAATGTCAATTTCATTATTCTTTGCATCACAATCAAATGTATCGTTTGTTTTAAATATCAACCTGAAGCTGCTTATTAACCATCTTTAGATTAAAATAGTGTCATGTGCTATATGCCTGATGTATTATTTTTTTATTTATTTTCTTTTAAAAAATAAAATAAAATCCATTCTTTTATTTCTGTTCACACCTGTGACCGGTGGGGAATTACGAAATACAGCAATGCTTGAATTCTACTGTTTTATAATGTCAGTTACTTATTCCAAAATCAGGCTTTGTGTTTTCCCACTATTTACTAAATTAAACCGCTCTGATCATGTAACAATGTAGCCCTACGTCATGTAAAAACGTTAACATGAAATCAAGTTACTCTGTACTTTCATTTAAAGTAGAAACTCGCTTTTTGGACCTTTCGAAGTATTTGGTCACAAATGTTACTGGTTGGATTAAATTGATTATTGTTATAATGAACTGGATCTTCCCATTAACCAGTAACACCAGAGCTGAGTTTCATGCAGTTTCACTCACTGGTAGTTTGAATCCAGACACAACTGCAGTTTGGACTTTTTTTTATTTTATTTTTATATATATATATATGAAGAGTTCAGATGCAAAAGCCACTTTGGTCAAAAATGAGATAACGATACTGAATGAATGCTCTGCATATAGTATACGTTCATAAAATACTTTCACTTCAAACCCACTAAATTCCAGCCTCAGCCCATTCAGAAGTACCGGTACTTGGGTAGGAACCTGTACATAGGAGCCTGTCAAAAATGCTTATTTTAAAGAAAAAAGAAAAAAGAAAAACGTCAGACAGACATAGAGGCTTTTGCATCTGAAGTCTTCATATGTTAGTGTTTATGATAGTATACTCATAGTAATGTATATCACACAAGAATACACAAATCTTAAAAGTCAGATTAGTATGTAGATAACATTTTATGAGGTGAGACAGATTGTTGTGCAGGAGTGGTAGCATAATAGTTGTCATGAAACGTAAATTGTGATAATCTTTTATTATTCTGGCGTATGTCCGAGTGAAACAGCTTCTCAAGCAAAAAAAAAAATGGATTGATTGTTGTGGTTTGCTATTTCTGTGATGTCATTTGAGTGACAGGTTGTACCTCCCTCATGTCAGTAAACACATCATTGGAGAAGAGAAGAGATGTCAGAAGTTATTTTGATTAAAGATTACAAGGGCACATGATTAAAAAAAAAGGTATAATGTGCAAAGATAAATCATTTGTAATAAATACTGCAATGTTCCATAAAAACAATAAAAATAGTCAACTTTGATTTCATGATGACTTTAAGGATCTTTGCTGTATAAGTTCATAGATAGCATGACATCACACAGAAACTGAACAGCTTCTGACTGGTGTCTTTATAAGCCCTTGTCCCCAGATTAGATGCTATTTTCCCTGTCACCAAGGACTAAACGATAGGGTAAAAAGAGAATCTTGTACTGTTGTTCTGGATATTCTTCTGAAAGATCTGTTAGGAAAAAAAAGTGCCTGAAGTCTATTTAGGATCATTTAAGTCTGATCTTAAAAGTTTGTATGGCACATTTCTGGTTGTTGTAAAAGACTAGATTTTGACAAAGTATAGCAAACATGATAAACTGCTTTGTGAGAGAGCACTGAGCACTTACACAGGCTATTGCTCATTTTACATGCCAAGAGGTGCATTTCTTAAAGGCACAGAAAAAAAATACAAAATAAATAAATAATAATTGCTTTATTCAGTAACCCTTTATTTTGATGGTCCCTTTGGAACATTCTATTGACTATAAGTAACTTTGTAACTACATGTCAACTAACTCTCATTGGAGTAGACTGTCTGCCTTATATCTGCTAACTCTTTATTGTGATGGTCCTCCAACAGACATGGAATATGATTATTCAAAACTAAATTGCTAAAAAGAGGAAAAATTACGATACTAATCAGATACCTGACTTAAAATACACTCTGAATTTAGTGCTAATTTAAACCATAACATTCCCACGTGTTCATAATCTTGTTTTTAAATTTGTTCATTGAATCTGGTGTTGATGAGTGTGATAATGGTATTATATTTGACACAGTGATACTTCACTGTCATTTAAGTATTCCCACCTTTTTCTAGTTTCTACTTTGCTGTTGTAAATTAGGAGGTAGTTTAACTCTTTGCTGAGGTTATCACAAATTGCACTCTGCGGTGTTGTCAAAAATCAATATGCACCTGGAGGGTATCAGAGGAATTGAGCAGAATTCTGAAACACCAGCCTGCTCACTGAATTGAAACGTTTGTTGCACGATTGTTTGTTATTGAGTAGAGAATGACAGTTTTGTATCTATGCTTGTTCTCAAATCATTTAATTGCGTATAGTTAGCAAATGTTTTCATTCACTGTTGTACACAATCACCTTCCATTAAAAAACAGCAACTCGCCTCCTTTTGCAAAAGCCATTTTTCCCATATCTTCCCATTTTGTTCAAAACGCAAGCTGGTAGAAGAAACTAAATCATTTTACTAGTCATTTCTGTTATGCATAAATGTTTTATATACTTTCCTCCTCATTTATTTTCCAGCTTTTGTCTACTTTGCGAAAACAACAATTGCTTGTTCAGCAGTATTTTAAATGGCTATTCTTGCCTCAACAAACATGTTTTCCCATGTCTGCAAGTTAAATTTGTCTCAGACCAAAACCAGATATATCAAGAGAGTTAGAATCCAAATGAACTGGCTGGCTTTCAAAAGTCTGGCTGTAAATCTATATATGTAAATGTGAAACTGCAGAGGGAATGATTTTGAGGTTCTTAAATCACTTCATAAAGAGAGTCCTGTCTCTCTTTGTCATCTTAAATCAGGAATGATGTAGCCCTGCTAATTGTAGACTCCCTTGAGTGTTTCTTAAACCTGGTTTTATCCCGTTGAACAGAACAGCATTAGGTATGAGGTTTTTCTTGTACTATGGCTTTCTCTGAATTTGCATTAAGATATTAATTCACTTTACTGAGTCTAGGGATTTTTTTTTTTTTTTTTGCCAATGGACAAAATGCTTGGCCACATTCATTTATTTCTAATGGTATACAGCCCTATTTTCCCAATGCAATTTAAAAACCCAGAACTTGGCATTTCTTTTTATCATTGTTACGGCCAAGATACTTAAGTGTAAAACATTGTAACAATTCATTTTCAGGCGCCAATTGTTTGTACACCTCCTTCATTATTCTCTGTTGGAACAATGCAGAAAAAAAATCAAATAGCACTTTGGCTAAAGATTAATGTGTAGTAAACAAATGAATGTAAATGTACTACACGATCGTGTTTCAGTGTTTTCTGGACATCAAATGAGCCTAAATTCTCAATTCTGAACCATCCATAGGCAGTAACGTCATTGCAACTTTCGACCAGAATACTTTTGTGCGCAAAAAAAACACACAAAAAAAAATCAACAATCTCTTTTCTTCAACATCATTCTCCTACGCTATTCATGTAGTAAAACAGTACAGCGTTTCCAGGTTCTACGGCAGAGCGCCGCCTCATTATTGGCCAGCTCCTGCATCAGCATCACACGTATGCGTTGTGGTCCTCACGTGAACAGCGTCAGCCAATGGTGAGTCGGCATTCTGACGTAAAGTCGTTATTTTTGGGGGGTTTTGTGCACAAAAATTATTCTCGATGCTTTATAACATTAGGGTTGAACCACTGTATTCACATGGACTATTTTAACAATGTCTTTACTACTTTTCTGGGCCTTGAAAGTTGCAATGACGTTGCTGCCTGTGGATGGTTCAGAGAACACTCTGCTTTCATCAAAAATATCTTAATTTGCGTTCTGAAGATGAACGAAGGACTTATGGGTTGGGAACGACATGAGGCTGAGTAATTAATGACAGTTTTATAATTTTTGGGTGAACTAACCCTTTAATAGCAGCTGGGTCATTCCTTTTATGCAGTACATTATCATGACCCCATCATGTGTTTATTAGTAAATATACACTCACCTAAAGGATTATTAGGAACACCATACTAATACTGTGTTTGACCCCCTTTCGCCTTCAGAACTGCCTTAATTCTACGTGGCATTGATTCAACAAGGTGCTGAAAGCATTCTTTAGAAATGTTGGCCCATATTGAAAGGATAGCATCTTGCAGTTGATGGAGATTTGTGGGATGCACATCCAGGGCACGAAGCTCCCGTTCCACCACATCCCAAAGATGCTCTATTGGGTTGAGATCTGGTGACTGTGGGGGCCATTTTAGTACAGTGAACTCATTGTCATGTTCAAGAAACCAATTTGAAATGATTCGAGCTTTGTGACATGGTGCATTATCCTGCTGGAAGTAGCCATCAGAGGATGGGTACATGGTGGTCATAAAGGGATGGACATGGTCAGAAACAATGCTCAGGTAGGCCGTGGCATTTAAACGATGCCCAATTGGCACTAAGGGGCCTAAAGTGTGCCAAGAAAACATCCCCCACACCATTACACCACCACCACCAGCCTGCAGTGGTAACAAGGCATGATGGATCCATGTTCTCATTCTGTTTACGCCAAATTCTGACTCTACCATCTGAATGTCTCAACAGAAATCGAGACTCATCAGACCAGGCAACATTTTTCCAGTCTTCAACTGTCCAATTTTGGTGAGCTCGTGCAAATTGTAGCCTCTTTTTCCTATTTGTAGTGGAGATGAGTGGTACCTGGTGGGGTCTTCTGCTGTTGTAGCCCATCCGCCTCAAGGTAGTGCGTGTTGTGGCTTCACAAATGCTTTGCTGCATACCTCGGTTGTAACGAGTGGTTATTTCAGTCAAAGTTGCTCTTCTATCAGCTTGAATCAGTCGGCCCATTCTCCTCTGACCTCTAGCATCAACAAGGCATTTTCGCCCACAGGACTGCCGCATACTGGATGTTTTTCCCTTTTCACACCATTCTTTGTAAACTCTAGAAATGGTTGTGCGTGAAAATCCCAGTAACTGAGCAGATTGTGAAATACTCAGACCGGCCCGTCTGGCACCAACAACCATGCCACGCTCAAAATTGCTTAAATCACCTTTCTTTCCCATTCTGACATTCAGTTTGGAGTTCAGGAGATTGTCTTGACCAGGACCACACCCCTAAATGCATTGAAGCAACTGCCATGTAATTGGTTAATTAGATAATTGCATTAATGAGAAATTGAACAGGTGTTCCTAATAATCCTTTAGGTGAGTGTATTTAAGGTGATTTGATTAATTCTTTTTTTTTTTTTTTTTTTTTAAATCAAACACCTTTTAAAAAATTGTCATGTGTTTGCATTTTTCCAAAGTTTGCTTCTTGGGTCAGCAAACCTTTTTTTATTTTTTATTTTTATTTTTTTGTTCTTTCGTTTATTCAATAAGGGTGCATTTAAATTAATCAAAAGTGACAGTAAAAAGTACAAAAGCTTTCTATTCCAAATAAATGCTGTTCTTTTGAACTTTCTATTCATCAAAGACTAGGACAAAAATAGAAAGAAAAAAGTATCGCAGTTTCTACAAAAATATTAAACAAAACGTTTTCAACATTGATAAGAATAAATGTTTCTTGAGCACCAAATCATATTAGAATGATTTCCGAAGGATCATGTGACACTGAAGACTGGAGTAATGATGATAAAAAATCAGCTTTGACATCAATCATCATTAATTTACATTTTAAAATACAATAAACACAATTATTATTATTTTTTTATTATTATTTTTTTTTTGCAGACTTGGTGAGCATAAGAGACTTCTTTCAAAAGCATTTAAATTTTACCAACCCCAAAGGTTGTGTATTCCTGGTGTTTCTATTTCCTAATTTTAATGTTTCAAACAAAGCATGTTTTTTCCTTTAGAATATCAAATATCATTCTCAAGCAATTTAATCTAATTTAGAAAGCTGATGAGCGCTTCAAAGCAGTAAATGCAGCAAGCACAGTGAGGTTTGACAGAACATGCCTGCAGTCCATATTCACTCATCCTCATTTTTTGTTCTTTCATCATGTATTTTATATCCCCAGCACGTCAACAGAGTTGCTTTAAAATGCAAAATAAATTTTATGCATGATTCAGTCAGAAACACTGTTATTGTCGGCTCCAAGTACCCCCTCCCCCCACAAAAGTCAATTGCCGCCAAACACAAAGTTCCAAATAAATCGCTTTAATTCATCTCAACTCAGGATTGTTGATTGTCCTCTTTTGCTTTTGAATATGTTAAAATGCTTGGACCTCCTGCCAAGAAGTGGAGGTTTACCAGCAGCCCAACCTTCCCTTACTCTCTCTCAAATTGATTGAACATGCTTTTTAAAACAGCAAAATATGTTTGGAGAACAGCATGAAATAGAACGGTGAAATGAAGGGCAGCATGTGACTGGCATTTTAAAAAAAACCCAGAAAGTAATTTTTAACGCAATGCATTCACAGAGCTGGTGATTGCTGAGCCTATATCGGCTGGTTCTGCTCCCTTTAGATAGCCTGTGTATTCTGAGATCCAAGACGTTTCAGTGCTTGTGAAATTCTCTCTTTGCTTGTCTCCTTGCACGCACAGATGCAAGGATTAACTTGGCATTAAAACCAATGGCGCGTTCCAACGTGTGGCTAGCGAGGTGTGTTCATTTCACCTCTGTCCTCATCTCCCTTGCATTTATGAATATATAAATAGTGAAGTTAACCTGGAACAGAGCGCTGTGAATAATTTTGAGATATTGTTTTCACCTGGGTTGAACAGTCACAAAATGGGTCAAGTTCTCCCATCATATTTGTAATTGGCTGTGCTCTGGTCTGGCGAATGGCGTTGAACATGCAGCGTTTTTTATTGCATTTGGTCTATATCAGATTATAGGGCGTTGTTTTTATGAGTCATGCTTCCCAAGCGCATACGTTTCAGGCCATTTCCACCACTCAACTGATTGATTGAATCATGTAATTTTTATTTAGTCTTGAATGGAAAAACCTGGTATTATCCTTTCACCCTTTACGTGTGGTGCTAAATCTGTGCATTTTGGTTTTGGAGCTTGGTGGCTGCCGTCCAATCTGCTCCATCGACCTTTTCTGATGTAGACCCATAGAGCGCTAGCTAACTGTAATGGATCAGCAGAGTGCAGGGAATCGTTGAAGGCAGCCAAGCACAGAAGCTCCTCGTGTGCACTACGCACATGTGCTTTTTTCCCTTATCTTTGAAGGTCCTGAGGTTTCATAGCACTTTGCCTCACAACTGTCTTCGCATACAGCTTCTCGAGATAAGACTGCTGTGCACTCCTGGGAGAGCTTTTATGGATCGGAGAGCTTTTGTGTAACTCACTTTTCAACCTCTGGACATGTATTGATTTTTTTGTGATGAATTTTTAATGAATTAAGGAGACCTCAATAATTACCTTTCCCAACAGGCAAAGGGGACGGACAGACGTGTGGCAGGCCAGACACATAGACAATATGTCTAAGATATCTAAAGCGGCCAAGGCGGTGAAAAAGTTGGATACTGGAGGCGTGATCAGAGCGATTGTAAGGTCTGGACAGGCGGCTCCTGGGCCTCCCCTGGGCCCCATCCTGGGACAGGTAAGCTTTTAGACCTCTTGTTTTCACTATCGATTTAATTTCAACATTTCATTTTTCATTTTATTTTTATTATGTTTATGGCCTTTGTAATGCAGTGATTCTTAACTGGGGGTCGAGACCCACTTTAGGGCACCTCAAAAATTAAAATCAGCTAAAGCAAATAAAAATTCTTTGAACAACCATGGCATTGAATAATGAATATATATTTTTTGTAGTTATGCCAATCTCAAATATATTTTATCTGGTAGAAATTGTGAGCAAAAAAATATTTAAAAATAGTTTCTCAACGTTCACCCAGACTTCATTTACTCTCCCTCAAGTCATATTCTGTTGCACTGTAATTTTTATGATACTGCTAGAAAACGCTTTTTTTTCAGAATGTATCACCTGAATGTATTTTAGATTTCCTATGTCAAGTTTAAATGTTTTATATAATAATAATAATAATAATGTGTTTGCCATGTAAATAGCCCTGATGCTAACATGGCGTTAAAAACTTAACAAACTCACCCTCAAGTTGTATGTGTTTCTTTCATCTGTTTAACACAGAAGATGATATTTTGAAGAATGCTGGTAATCAAACAGTTGATGGGTAGCCAAAATAGTATGGCTGTCAATGGGGCATATCAACTGTCTGGTTACCAACATTCTTCAAAATATCATCTTCTGTGTTTAACAGATGAAAGAAACTCCTACATGTTTGCAACAACTTGAGGGTGAGTAAAGGATGACAGAATATTTGTTTTTGTGCAAACCATCCCTTTAATCTTTATCCAGTAAATCATGAAAAACTGAACAAAGCCATGCAAAATAATTTGTTTAAAACAGTGGGAGTTTGCTTTTTTTTTTGCATCGCATCTCTAATATGGTTTGTTGAAAATAACAACGTGTAAAACAGACAGAGTTAGGACTCTGTTAGGACAGATGGAGTCGAACGTGACTCACTCAGTCATTAATGCCGTCATCGCCAGATGAGGCCTAAACAAACTGAACTCATTTAAGCCTTGCCAATTTAAACATTCAAGAGCAAGACGCTGAGAGAAGATGTGTGTGTGCGTGTGCGTGCGTGTGTGCATGTGTGAACTCCTCTGAAGCCGTGCACACGGCACGTCGCAGATAGCGTGTAAATATTGAGTTCTCTTAAGTCTTGCGCTTGAACGGACAAATTCACACAAAAATATGTCAAAATGCCCATCTTGGCGAGTAATCCTAGCGAACATAGTAGGTTATGTCTTAAGTAAAATGTAAACAGTCGATAAAGACGTGTGTTCATGTGTAACTGTATACAGCTGATGTGCATTATGTCTTAAAGGGAAAGAAGCCTATTCCTGTGGTCTGTGTTTTTAATGTTAATCAAACAATAAATGACAAAGAAATCGCTGCTCTTGACTGAATAGCATTTGTAACTTCAATAATGATTCTTTATTTAACTTATACAGTGAAGATTATAATATTCAATGTTATTTTATATTTGATTTCTTTATTCAATTTCTGTACCTGGGAAAACCTGAAAAGTTTATTTTATATGCATCTTTGCTCTATTGTATGTATTTGTGTTGTTGCTTGTAGTTTGATTATCTGTTCTTATTTTGTTTATTTTTATTTGACAAATGTCCTAATTACCCTGGACATACCGAACCGTACCAAAACCATGACCCTAAAACGGTGATGCAAACCAAACCGTGAGTAATTTAGAACCATTCCACCCCAACTGGATGGCATCATGTCGAGAAGACCCTGTGCTCTACAATGTGTTTATTGTGTAAGTTTCTGGCTAACTCACGTTATTACTGTCTTACTGAAATACTACTGTAAATCAGCTGTGGGCTGCAGTATTACCTAAAAATGTATCTATTAATGCAGATTGTCTGTAATTCTTACTACTTTGAGTAAAGATAAAGGGTGAGGCAAGATTTGTTTTGTAAACTTTAATGTTACATCAGTCATTCACGTTAGTGCTCGGCTAACGTATGTGCTGTTATTGATACAGTTCCCGCATGTGCACCACAATAAATTAGAGAGACACACACACACACACACACACACACACACACAGGTTTGTTGATGGACGCACACTTGTTAATGCTGATAGTGAGTAATTACAGTTGAAACATCTAATAATGTACCTCAAACTGAGTAGCATCACTGAGAAACGTCCTGTTCAAGGTGAATAACTAGTTCTTCCAATGTTTCATCATCGATTCTGACTCGCGCTGGGATTGGTGTAAAATCGACGTCATTGTTAAGGTCTTTACAGTGTGTACAATTGCTGAGCTTTAGGAAGCCTCTGGACGGAGCTGGAGTTCAGTTATGGTAATGGGCGTTTGTTTCCACGCTGTCCACGGTAGACCAATCACAACAGACTTGGCCATCTGACCAATCAGAGCAGAGTAGGCTCGCGGAAAAGAGGGATTTTGAGAGACTGATTCATCCATTCATGAGTCGTTTGAGAATCATTGAACATTGTGGTGATGTGCAATATGTATATTATGAGAAAATGAAACCTTTTTGACCTTTGACCTTAGACCTTTAAATGCCTGAAATAAGGTATATAAGAGAGTTTCATTCACATGTTGTTCTACGACATAAAATACACCAGAAATACCCTTGTGATGTTTTACCCTTGTGAACATTTACTTGTCTCAAAAACGGCATTTACTGAAAAACTTGTCGAAGCTTAATGGTAGTGATGTTGAAGTCATGTGACCATTGTATAGTTCATTTATAACCTACGTTTAGCTTTTTACTTCTGGCAAATGTATTTAAACTTCAAAATTCATAAAAGTTGTGTTCATTTGTGAAGATAATCATGTAAGAATCATAAACTGTTGCTGGTCACAGAGCTTATTTTCTGCAACAATCCAAAATCTAATGGAAAAATATTATTGTGTTTTTATTGAGGGAACAAGGGTGATGCTAACTTCCGGGTTGGCCTACAAAAATACATAATCACTGCAGTGCTATATTCTGCTCCATAGCTTTGACCATTTCAAGTTCTGCTGTCTTCTGCAGGAGTGGAATGTTCAGAACGAAAATCGGACTTTATGTATCTTTTTTTACCGCTTGATCACAGATGTCTGATGTTTCTCTAAAGGTTATGTATTTTTCTCCACCAGTGACTGTCATAGGAAACTGTTTAGCCAAAAGTTCACACAGGCTTAGCTCTACTCTCATATGTAACTACACATTATAACTAACAAGCTAATTACAGCTGTAATGATGTCATTACAGTCCCTTGCCCATCATGATGATAATAAATGAGACACATTTTCTTCTGCCAGCGCAAGTCAACCTGGCCTCCGGAGTGAGCTTACTTGCTGTAGAAAGCTGTTGTGAACTAAATATGAGGTGTAATGAGCATCAGTCAAGCAAAGCAGCACCATATGTCCATGAAACACGCACAGTCATGTGTTTGTGCATGTGTCTAGCCGTGCTCTTGTCAGCTCTGTTTGAGCTCTGCCATCTTTGGCTCAACTTTTATGTGCATTAAACTGTAAATAAATTGCAGCCAGAAGGCCTTCAGCTTACAGCTCTGGCCCTTTAATCTTCCCGCTTTCTCCCTTCTTCATTTTTTTCTCTCGTCTGCCTAACCATCCCTGACAGGGTAAGCGCAGAGAGGTAGGCTGCCTGTCGGCCGGGGGGCAAATTTAAACAAACGAGAGAAATAAAAGAGGGAGCTGTGGAGGAGAGGGGGGAAACTGACAGCTTCTGTGGAGGAGAGTAATTACAGTCCAGAGAGAAATTAACTCAGCCGGATGGAGGAGAGAAACGGATGATGGATTAAAAGAAGGGCGTACAGGAAAATAGTTCAAGTGTTTACGTAGAGACCAAGCATACCAACACTGTGAGGGAAATGGATGAAACACTTGGGTCACATTTCAACCCAAAATCATATGGAAATCTTTATATTTATGCACCATGCAATACTTTGCATTAAGACTTTTTTTATGACAATTAGAGGAATAGTTCACCTGAAAATTATTTATTCTCATTACTACACACACACATACTTATTACTTATTCTCAATACCGCACACACATGCATGCATACATGCATACAGTCAAACCAAAAATTATTCAGACTCCAGATTTTTTTACAAGTGGGTGCAGTGGGTAAACTGTGACATAATATACCCCAAAATTCTTCATAGAGTGGACTACCAGTAACATTGATAAACCTTTGGGACCAAAATATTCAGACTCTTTGACCTGACCATGTTTTGCTTAAGTGATGTTCTTTAAATGCTAATGCAACCTTTTTTACCACAGACTGAACAAAATTAAGAATTGCTTGCTAATTGGTTGACCTATTATCTAATTGTGTACTTAAATTTAACAGCTGACAGCTGATTGGTTGATTGTAGTCCATTACATACTGTTTCTATCAAAGTTATCTGACATTATCAAGATGAATTTATTCTGACACAGTTTAACTCTGAGTTCTTGTCATAGTTTATTACCATTTTCAAAACTACAGCGAATAAACTGTGATAATGTGAGAAATGTTGAAGGTGTCTGAATAAATTTTGGTTTGTGTGTGTGTGTGTGTGTGTAATATATTATATTATATTATATTATATTATATAAATATATATGTATACACATTATTTATATATATATATATATATATATATGCGCATGCATACATGCATACATACATGAACAGAATGGTAAAGATATTTTAAAAGTTATAAAATATATACATTTTAAATAAATGCTGTTCTTTTGAACTTTCTATTCATTAAAGAATACTGAAAAAAGTATAAAGTTTCCACATAAAATATTAAGCAGCGCAACTGTTTTCCATGCTAATAAAAAATAAATGTTTCTTAAACACCAAATCAGCATATTAGAATGGTTTCTAAAGGATCACATGACGTAAAAGTTATTTTAAATGGTAGTATTTCATAATTGTATTTCACAATTGTATTGCTTTTAGCTTTAGAATATTTTTGCAATACAGAATTTAGAGAGGGCTGTAATGTGCTTAATTGTCTTAAAAATAATGTCACAATTCAAAATGGAAAAAAGGGCAATCTACTTATATTTCTTTTGATTTTGGGGTGAAACATGACTCCATTTTACTCGAATAATGAACATTGTGCATGTGTCTGACCTGCTAGTTCTGTTCTTTTCACTGATTTCTCTTCATTACTGGCAAGCTTAACAGTTACAGTGAACATAGCATAGAGGGTGTGCATTTAAAATGAAGAGAGAGAGAGAGATGAAAGGCTGAGAAATGGCATTTTGGTCTGGTTCATATGTCTGATATAGCTAAATCAGCTTCAAGTGGAACTGCTCTCAGTAATTCAATTAATTTATAGCTAGGCTTATTTTTAGCATTTGTCATGCAAGTTTGTCCTCTTTTACGTTTGGTAAATATTCCATGTAAATCATGAATGAAGTGCGGTATAAGCTCTTAGCTCTTTGAAAAATGAGTTCCATTTCAATTAATATGAGTAATAATGGTTTATCAGAGCAAGGGTGGGGGGGGGGGATTGTAGAGGCTGCTGATGGGGAGTGAATAATGCCCAACCCCCCACCCCCCTTTATAATCTGCACCAGGATTCATTCTCTATTACCACGCCAGAAAGTCTTTCCCTAACATCATACTCTGATGTGTACAGATCTGTCAATGGTAACCACAATGGGAAAGACGCTTAAGTTCATGCTAGGGTAACTATGATACATTTAAAGGTGGAGATTTGTGAGTTATCTGTGAACCCCTGATGCATTTGCATCCTTGTAATATAATTTGTAATGAGAATTTTTTAAAGCATTTTTTCACTGGTAGTCTCAGACATTTGGACTCCACTGTATGTAATTGTGGGGAAAGTTTTAGTGTTGAAAGTGATTGACAGATACTTTTGTTATTGCGTTTGCTCAACCATGAAACGTTCATTTAGTTGATGGAGGAATAGATTCATTTGTTTGTGAAGACCAACCATAAAAATTTTGATTTTTAAATCAAGTTCTGTCCCGTATAATTTTTTTATGTTGTCATTATGTTTGACAGGTCTCCACAAATTTACTGTGGAGCTGCTTCTGTCTCGCATGTCAGACCAACAGATTATGGGTCTGGCTGCGTCTGGGTAACAATGGTAGAGGCAGGTGTCTATTAAACATTTTTATTACAGAGTGGAATATTAACAGTGGTCATGCTTCATAGTACATGGTTTAATTCAAGTCCTTGATGAACACCAAAATGAACAAGAGTAACAATATTAATTGTTGCTCTTTAAAGAAGGCACTTAATTAAAACCGCTCCAGCCTCATTATCATTTTGTCTGGGAGCTTCACACCACAGTTGGCTGCTCGTGTTTGGCTTTACAAATCATCAGTTGTACAAACTACAAAGTGTGCTAATACGATAAGTTATCTCTGCTAATCTTGTGAAAAGCACAGAGACTCCAGGGATGGTTATGTGCCCACAAATTCCAGATGCTGGCAGTTTCAGGGCTTTTCCGTGACCTCTAGAGCTCATGGGAAATGTAAGCCGGTCCCAGAGAGGTCTCAGTGGGGTCCAGGCTGACGTGAGAGAGCGAATGGCTGTGTCCGTGAGTGCGTGAAAGTGTGTGGTAGCGCGTGGAGGACGGCACTGGAGATGTGCACTCTTGATCCTGTGCCGTGGCTTGTTCCAAGGCCGCATCTCGGGTTTGGGTTCCAGTTCCTGTGGCGGCTCCTGCTCCCTGCATCCCTCCGCTGCCCTTTTTGTGCCTCTCCCAGGCGGAGCTCAGCTTTACTGCAAGAGCCAGCAGGTTTTTCCCCAGGAACACCGTAGACACCCGTGGGTCCCTGTACCACAGCATCCCGACCCCTCTGGGCACGAGCGTGAACACGTTAATGGTCACCAGGCTGAGCCACGGATAGATAGCCTCCTTCCGTGCCGCCTGCAGCCCAGGCAGCGCAGTGGCACCTAGCTCTGTGAGTGACACGCATGGCAGCAACAGCAACAGCACGTAACAGTAAAAGAACACTATACCCTCAACCCAAAGAGGAACCCCTACACTGCCCTGCACCTCCCACAGCCCAGCTTGCAGATCCAACACATCAAGCAAGTCGACCACCACCCACAGAAGTCGGCTACGCACCTCTTGCTTCCTACGGAGGGGAGTCATGTAATCGGCTCCTGTCAGGATGAGGAACAGCGAGGGCAGGCACACAGAAAGTAAAAGAGTCAGAGTCTTGCGGGCGAGAGGATCCGGGGGTCGTCTCTCCTGTCTGTAATTCTGACACACAAAGAAAAGCTTCAGCTGCAGCAGTGAGAGGAAAAGGAACCAGAGAGCATTGGCAAAGCCCCGACGGGGAGAGCGAGCCTCCGAAACCACACCGGCAGAAACAAAGCGCAGCGCCAGCAGGAAACACAGGTCACCAAGCGCGACGGCAACACATGGCCATACTGCAGGACGGGCTCCGCTTCGAGGTCCCAGCATGCTCTGCTCCAGCAGGTAGAGGTCGACCACAGCCATCGTGCTCACTGTCACCAGAGTAGACACGCACACCTGGGGCGAGGGCAACATGCTTGAAGTAGAAGGAGAAACAAGGACATAGTCAGACTCTGATGGTAAGAGATGAGGATTTCCTGATAAGGACATGACCTGCATGATTATGTGCTATTACAAGGCCTGGAATATACAGAGAAATGTGCTACTTCAGAGTGAATTAGCCATCAATCTTCAAAGCCTTTGATGTTCATGTTCGTAATACTATTTATGGCAGAACAGTACATTTTTTTTGGACTGAGCAAATTGCATGATTCTTTACAATGTGCAGGTCAAAAATAGACTATTCATACTCTCCCTTGATACATCTTTATTGTTTGGCAACGTTTAAATGGGAGAGTTTGTCCTTTTTTTAACCTTAATATCAAAGGTAGTTGCTGAATGTCTGTACCGAAGGTCTTTCTTGACAAAAGTAGTTTGTGATTTTTACGATTTGTGGCGTTTCAAAGGCTTGTTTAGTTTACAAAGCTGGTGACAATTGACGGGATTAATAAGATGAGGTTTGTGGCAGTGCTGAGTATAAGCATTTGCTTGTTTTAGACAGGGCTTTAGGGTGGTTAGGGTCATTTTTCATTACTTCCAAAACAAGCATATCTTTCTGCTTTTTCTGTTTTTCCCAAATGATGCCTCAAATATATAATAGAATATGCTAGACTAGGCATGTATTGTGTGTGTGTGTGTGTGTGTGTGTGTGTGTCTCTCTCTCTCTCTCTCTCTCTCTCTCTCTCTCTCCGTGTATCTTTCTAAATATGATTTCTTAACTCATGAAACTTTAAGTCCTTTCATCTTTGGAAGTGTCCCAGGTATTCTGCATAGCATTCATGTCAACTCTTGTTCCCTTATTAATTAATTATATAGAAGGGAACCAAGGCACACTTTCTAAGCCTCTTTTCCTTGTGGCTTGCCTTCCATACTGGTTTTCTGTCACACTGCGGTATTTAATTGTCTTTGGTTTCAGTATGAAGCATGACATGATCAAATCTGAGTCTCTGGCTCATTTTCTCTTGCCTTTCAAGTGCATTGGGCCACCTGCAAAATGGCAACACTCAATCTTAATACTGTCCGAGAGGTGTTGTCATAACACTGCATACTGATGTTGATTTTATTCATGTTTCCTCAAGCCATATTTCAGCAACAGACAGTGTAAAACTGTGGTATTGATTTAATGTAGAGAAATGATTGTGGGCTTTATGGTGAAATCGAATGCAGGCCTTCTAAGCCGGATTAACTCAATGTCCGGTGCACTGTAGCCATCTACTGACCATTTATGTCTGATGTGAATGTTAACCTCAGATAGATGACTTTTTTAAATATGAAAGTCATTACTACAGGGTGTCAACCAGGTTCTGGAAATACAGGGTTTCAACATTGTGTTTTATTGGATTTTCCATCTTAAATGTTAAAAATAGTTTACACAAAAATGGTTTGGAATGGCAAGAGGAAGAGTAAATGATGACAGAATTATTTTGGGTGATCTATCCCATCACAACTCTTGCAACTTTTAAAGGCTCATTAGGTATATGTGTGGATACATGGGGGAAAGGTGTTAAATCGTGAGGTGAAATGGAAATTGAATGGGGTGAGAGAGGGATGGAGAGAGGAAGATGGTGATTCATTCCCTTGGCTTTTTACAGACCTAATAAAGTGTTACAGCATGATGGTAATAGTTCATAAATAAGCTGAGGGAAATGAAGAAGGAAAGAGTGATTGAGTATAACACAAAAAGCACAGGCGACCTGCTCTGGGAAAAAGGAGATGTTGTGTTGGAGAACTGTTGATGAGAATGGGAATGGAAATATATTCATAACGTGGGAACTGTAGAAATTATACGCATTAAGACGAAGTATGCAGGAAATGAAGGGAGTATGTTGTAAATGACCTAAAATGATTAATCTTCTGTGAGCTCTGTGGAATGAAAAGGGAGTGTGCCTCACTAATATCTGGTTTTAGACTTTATTTTTGTCTCTGTTACTGATTTTCTGCTTTGGAATTCAGTTGAATCCAATAATCTCAGACTGAGTCTGTGTTGAATTTAGGAGCCACATGCTCCTGAAAAAAATGCTTCAGCACAGGACACATCTTTCCTTTTCAATCAGAAGAAAAATGATAGAAGATAGTTATTTTAGGACAAAAAAAGAATTGAAACCCAGAAGGCTTGCCTACAGGTGCAGAGCTTATCTTTTGACTTCACTGTCAGCACATAATTCATCAGGTTATCAAGTCACTTGGATGATATTGTGTTGTTTTCTCCAAGCACATCAATAATGAGCAGACTTCAGTACTGACAGCCAATGCATCCGTAACTATAAGTGATTGCCTAAGGCCATAGGTTGCAGTGCATAAATTCATGCAGTTTTGCTTTGTACAAATGTGTGCTTTGATCTGGGCTTTTATTTAGCAAGTCAACAAAAGATGTGTGATGCACTACATTATTGCATTTTATAACTAGAGATAAGCAATTTTACCTTTTTTCTGGTCTATTTTTAAAGATATATTGGTCTATTAATAATATTCAATATGTTATATTGTTATTGTGTCTAAAAGCAGAATTAAAACAATATTTTCTCCATATTTGCTATCACACACTTTAAATTTCAATGAAACCTATTGATCATTAATATTTGCAAGTGTAATTACCTATTATCAATTTTTTACAATGTTAGTAAGCAAAGACATTTCTCAAAATATTTTCTTTTATGTTCCATGGACAAAAAAAAGTCCTACAGTTTGACATGAGGGTGAATAAATGATGACAGAATTTTGAACTATGTCTGTAATGTTTTATAGGGGATAATAAGTAATGTGATAACTTAATGTGCAACAATGTAAAAGCTTCTCATAATTAACACCCTAAAGTGAGGGTCATTATTACTGGTTAAATATAGTGTGATGAATATTGTAAATGTTTAATTGCTGTGTGCAAGTGCCCATAATCACGTCTACCTCTCATTCTTGGAGATGCTCTCTGCTGGACTCATGCCACATGCCCTCATTTACGAGGAAAATGTCCGTCGGTAATGTGCCATTGAATCATTCCCACACAGAGAAGATCATCACAGTGAGAGTGTTCATCAGTGCTCGAGAATAAATAGCATCATCTGTCTTGATGCTTGTAAGTGTCGTGCTGCTGCTGTTACTGCAGCACACGTGTGATCAGATGTGCCACTTCAATAGATCACCATATTGCGACAGGTGTCATTGCATTAGGATACACATCCGAAGGGGCAGGTGTCAAGAATTGACTCGTCAGCGGCGACACGGTCTAAAATATTTGAACTTTTTGGACTTGAAGGATGCATGAATAATTGAATATCAAGTTGAAAGCCAGATCAACTTCATGTAAGCAGGAATGGATGAAGTAGAGAGTGTATTTACCCCACAGCATGAAGACTTCACAGAGCAGTCTCAGTCTAAAGACCAGCGCAAGCCTGCAGGCATCAAGACGATATTATCTGAGTCCAGTGTCCGAAATCACGCCGTTCGTCCAGTAATGATACCGTGCTGCTTCTCAACAAAACTAAACGTGGAAAATAATCCAGAGAAGTCCTCCACGTCAAAGGCTACATTGTCCATAATATAAACCCTGACGTGTACTTTATTCGGGCGAAGTGATGAGGAAGCAAGCCTTTCTGTCTCCAGACTTTCTTTGTCGCAAAACCCTTATATAATAGGCATGGGGTTTATTCCGTTATCTCGACCCGAGCTCGATCAGGCTCATTCCCGGTCCATCCAGACTCTCAGGCGGCTGCGATGAAGCTTGCGGGCTGAGGAGTAGAAGTCGGACAGAAGTGCTTTATCTGCTGAATCTGTAACGGAAGCGTTTTTCCGAGTACGTCGACGTCTTCTTCATACTTCACTAACGAAAGGGCGCAAAAGAAGCGAGAGAACGCGTCGCGAGACAGTTTATGATTGCAGTGTGTCATTTGTAGGCAGCTTACGTGCACTTGTACCCCTCCCTCCGCTCGCTCTCCAACTCTAACGCTTAGTTGCTTCTCTCTTAAGCCTCTTGGATTTCACTTCAGATAGCAGGCGGGGATATTTGAATGGCCTCGTGCATATTGCGAGTCACCGTACGGATAGGTCCGTGCTACTAATTACTGCTGCTGGTGCTATCATTGCTATGATAATTACATTGTTCTAGGCTGGAGAAAACGACACCCCCGATGTCCTTGCTGTTAGTCAGTGACGAATGATTTTGTGGTGAGATGAACCAGAAGGTGCTTTCAGATTGGTTATTTGTCATTTAACAAACACCTTTTAAATTAAAAAAAAAAAAATCTAAACAACTAATTGCAAGGACAGTCCCCTGGTTAAATGCCTGACTGAAGACGGGTGACTATGTTCATACATTGCATAGATTACAAATTAATTTAAAGGTGCACTCAGTATTTTTTTTTTAAATCTTATGTACAATTTATACATTATACATAAAAAAAAGGTAAATAAATAAATAAAAACGTACATTTTATGAGATGAAAAGTCCAGGCATGTCAACGTTAAAGCTGATTTAATAAATTAATAAAAGCTGGTTTGTTTTTTGAAAACGGGTCACATAAAGACCTAATTCCATGCCAGGTAGTTAGTTAGCATTGCCACTTTAGTCCCTTTAAAATTAGCAAAATGTACTGTACCTGCCTGAGATATTAACATTTCCCACATGTTGTGTAATGTGAATCAATATGTCTTAAAGGGATAGTTCAGCCAAAAATGAAAATTCTTCCTTCGTCCCAATTCGCATAGCCTACTATCCATACTAAATAGTATTCTATTTTCGAATACTATTTAGTATGGATAGTATGCGAATTGGGACGAAGGAAGAATTTTCATTTTTGGCTGAACTATCCCTTTAAAGACATATTGATTCACATTACACAACATGTGGGAAATGTTAATATCTCCGGCAGGTACAGTACAACATTTTGCTACTTTTAAAAGGACTACAGTAGTATGTTGAAAAGAGTAGGCTATTCCAAAGATATCCGGATGGTCTACTACTTCCGGTCAGAATTCGAAGTGCAGATCGACTCTAACGGCTGATATTGCCCACAACCCATTGCGAGTTGGATGAGGATTCGATTAGAACTACAAACGCGGATAAAAGTGTTAAAAAACTACAAACTTTACGGATGTGCGAGTCCAACGGTTAAGTAGAGAGGTTTAGATAAAGGGGTTTGAGTGATCAATTATCAGTATTTAACCTGACGAAAATATTTATTCAATGTTATCCACATTATATTTCACCTGCAGCTCAGCATTGTGAACTTTTGTAATGATACGTTAGGCCATTAACTTGCATCATTATATTTAAACTGCAAACACATGAGGGGAGTCTCTGCATTAAAGACCCACAAATGGCAAATCAACGTGCTACTACATTTCTCTTCGATACGGTAGGAAATTAAATTGAATGTGGAGGTTGAACTTTGACGATTGACGAGGCAGTTTAAACGGTGACAGGGTGCACGTAACTAAGCGACAGAGTCCGTTATAGATGACGAAGTAAGTCCCAAATCTTGCATACTCTTCTGCTACACACTCACAAGTAACCTAGGTACTTTTTCTTCACAAAAAGTGTACATACTTTTAGGTCGTAGTATAAGTAGACGAATTGGGATGCAGCTTCTGTCATTAATTACTCACCCTCATGTCGTTCCAAACCCATAAGACATTCAATAATTTTCAGAACACAAATTAAGATATTTTTGATGAAATCCGAGAGCTCTCTGATCCCTCCATAGACACAATTTAATTTAACACTTTCATGGTCCAGAAAGGTAGTAAAGACATTGATAAAATAGTCTATGTGACTCCAGTGGTTCAGCCTTAATTTTATGAAGCGACAAGAATACTTTTTGTGCGAGAAAAAAAAAAAAAAAAAAAAGACTTTATTCAACAGTTTTGTCCTAGCCTGTGTCAGCCTCCTACACAGTTTACGCAACAGTGCAGCGCTTTCGAGTTCTGCGGCAGCCAATGCTGTTCACATGAGCACCACAATGCATGCGTGTGATGACGTAGGAGAAATTGTTGCATAAAGAAATTTGCGCACAAAAAGTATTCTCGTCACTTTATAAAATTAAGGCTGAACCACTGTTGTCACATGGACTATTTTAACAATGTCTTTACTACCTTTCTGGGCCTTGAAAGTGTTAATTAAACAGCTGTCTATGGAGGGATCAGAGAGCTCTCGGATTTCATCAAAAATATCTTAATTTGTGTTCCGAAGATGAACGAAGGTCTTACGGGTTTGGAACGACATGAGGGTGAGTAATGACAGAATTTACATTTTTGGGTGAACTAACCCTTTAAGATAAAAACACATTTGTCAGTATCCTGTGTCTTTATGGGTGCAATTAGGACCCAAATACCACCCACGCCTAGAAATGTTTTATGAAATGATATAACTTTATGAAAATATTTGTTCCCTGAAGAGACGCTGATCCATTTGGACCTGAAGGGAACAAGTATTTCAATGTATTTGTCTACCAATTCCTGTGTGCCATAATTCCATAGTTCTTGACATATACCCCAAACATGGCTTCATAAATAAGACATTTGTTGAAATAATGTCTGAATGGTGTCTGAAAAAATATGAAAAGCTTAAAAAATTAAGCAAGTATGTGAACATAATGTTTGCTATAACAACAGCCCTGTCTGATTTGACATGCACTGACTCCATTGGAAAGAATACACGCATCAGTCTATTTTAATTATGTATAATGAGGAAAATTTGAAGAGGAAACTTATTAATACGTTTGAGGTAGGAACTGCTCTTGCACGATCAGAGCACCAGTATGACAGGAGATTGAGGGGAATCTCATTATCTGTTAAATTTCTCCCACAACTGCTCTGACAAGCCCCCGTTTCCATTCTCTTTATTGAAATCAAAGGTTGTATCTTTTCTTTATAACGTTCACCTCATCTATTCATAGTGAGGGGTCATCTTGGAGTTTTAATCAGCCAGATGGGAAAGAAAGGCATAGAAGGCAAAGTCATCTTTCTTGTCATGGTCCTCTATGCGCACCACTGGTTTCCAGACGTTTTCCATTCCTTGCCTTCAATATATTTTTTTTCACCTTTGTTAGCTCCACCCACTACTCCACTTTATCTCTCCATCTCTATCGCCTCCTCTCTCACTCACTCTTTCCCTTTCAGTCCCCGTGGGGTTGAAGTGGTTGAAGGTCACTCTGATCTGGCTAGATTTCAGAACGGAGGGAGTGAGAAGGGTGGCGAAAACGAGACAACTAAAGTCCAGCAGTGCACAGTCAACACTTTCACCCCCTTAAAGTTGGTAAAGACTTAAAACAATGGCTTTTGGAAATGTTGCGGGCCTGATTGGTGCCCCAGGTGTGCACTGGCAGAAGCTTGTCCCAAGACATTCCTCACTGCACCCATCTGCTACGCATTAGAGCACTTAGCTGACACCACACATGCTCCAGCCACAGCAAAACGATCTGTCTTACTGACTGGAAGATTCTAGCAATGAGCACACAGCTTGATGTACTGTTTTTGATCATAAATCCACACCTTAACTTCCTGCCTTTATGTCTGTAGCTTAAAATATCTATAAATCTTACTATTAAAACAAACCCTGGCGAACTGATAATGATACTTACTTAATTATCAGTCTTCCTGATTAACCGACTGGGATGTTGCAGAGCTCTGATGAGATAAGAAATCCTCTGATGCAATGTAATTCTCTGAAGAGTGGGTCTGAGGAATTGGGCTCTTTTCTTTAATAAAATACGTTTAATGAAATCTGTTAACACTCGCTGATTTCCTTCGGATGTTACTGGCACGTATATGGCTCCCTCAAAGCATTTATTGTCCCCTTAATCTTTCTCTATGCTGCAGAGCCTCGTGCTGTGTCTCAGACCTTCACCCTGCATTTTATTATCTGTAAATAAATCTGTTTGTTCTGCTTTAATGAACTGATTTCAAGGCAAAATGCTGCCATATTCAAGGACGGAGTGGTTCACCAGTGAGGCTGCACACTCATTTAGAGATGCAACATGTTATTTTTGCTTCCAACTGAAGTAGGTGTAGCTATCAATATTAGCTGTAAAAATGCACCGTAAAATTGACCCGAAAATAATATGTCCCCAGTAGCACATCTCGCCCTGTAGCATTCGCTTTGAACGCATTAATAATCACTATATATACTTATACTTAAAAAAAAAAAAAAATAGAAGAGAGACAGCGAGATGTTTTTAAATGTGAGTGAAGTTACAGGGGAATTTGGGATGATCAAAGATAAAGCCATTAGCCATTCTGACAAACTTTTATATTAGCGTTCCACAATGTCTGATGCAAGCATTCTGCGATCGCTTGTGGCTCAAGCAAATGGCTATTAATTCTCTGTGCACCCACAAATAGGACCCTTCCCTGTACTAGGCCTTGTCCATTTCCCTGTACTATGCCTTGTCCATTTCTCTCCTGAGGTCTCCAACTACCTGACGGGCCAGAGCAGTTGGAGGGTATGAGGCTAATCAGCTGTATGATGCCCTTATGGGGAAGAATGTAATAAAATGGGAAGAGTTCAGCACATTAAATTAGGGAAGGGGAACCGGAGTAATTAATTAGAGTGTCTCACACTGCAGAGTTTAATTAACCCCTCGTCTACACCTCCCACCTCACCCCCTGCCTTCAGGACGCTGGCGTGGGCAATGAATTGCCCGTCCTTGGGTGCCAGGGGCAATTAATCCTGCCTGCTGCCCCGAGGCCACGTCCCCTGTCATGCTTGTGTACACACACCCTTTTTTGATACTTCTGCTTCCCTCACCGTTACATATCAGTTCACACGACAAAGGAACATGCAGTGCTGTGTCCTCTAAATCTTGCACTGAGAGAGCCCTCTGAAAGAAACTGTTGTTACGCTCTCACTTTTTAATTCTTCATCTCGCTCTTTCTCCATGTTACTCTTTATATCCTTTTGTTTTGTATTGTCTGTAATGTAAAAGGATAGTCCAACCCACAATAATAATTCATTCATCATTCTGTCATCATCTGCGCACCATCATGTTCTGAACCTGTATGACTTTCTTTCATCTAACACAAAAGGAGAAATTAGTTACATTTTGTTCTGTTAGTCGCACAATGCTATTGGAAGACTCCACAAGATTTAGAATATAATGCACAAGTCATACAGACCGCTTTAATGCAGTGCTGTTATTGTTAACTAAAAATAAACTAGAAATGTTTTCATAAGTTTAAAAGCTAAAATAAAATTAAATATGGCCTGGTTTCACAGACAGGAAGCCAGGATGAGGCATTATAGTTCAATTAGGACATTTAAGTAGCTTTTTATAAATGTGCCTTAGAAGAAAACATTACTGGTGTGCATCTTGAGACAAAACAATGGCATGACGTATTTTAAGATATGTCCGTTTAAGTTGATTTCAGATAAGAAATAAATGGTATGAAAAACTTGAACTTAAACTTAATTTTTTTTTAATTAAACCGGTTTCTGAAATAAAATAAGTTGAAATACTAAATTTAGTAAAACTAAAATTGAAATTAAAATAATTAAGCCTAATGAAAAAACAGCACCTAATAAAGGGAAAATATATAAATAAAAGCTAATTCAAAATATGAATAAATTCTATAATAGTAGCCGGTATAAATAAAGCTAAAATAACACTGCTTTAATGATTTTTATGGCTTTTATGGTGCTTTTGTGTGTTGTTTTTTTTTCTCAAAAGTTTAGAATGACATATGGGTGAATAAGGAATAAATGATGATACAATTAAACATTGGTGCTCTATTAGTGTCTCGTTTATATATATCTATATCTATATCAGTCCCCATCCCTGATTAAGTATTTTATCCAACAGCTTCTATCCTCTTAACTGACCCATATAATGTTGTGTTCCTTATATGAACTGTTAACTATTTTAATTTGCCTAATTTCTTATTCATGCATTTAATAACACAAGTTTTCACTTAGTTGGAAGTCACACTGTCCTCTAATGCGTTCTCCTCAGAGGCTTTGCTGTAAAGTGATTGAACCACTTGAACCCACCACTGTGCTTCTTTTCCTTTTGCTTCTCTTTAATGGAATGAGCTCACAGCCCTCACACATACATTCTTTATTCATGTGGGTCCCCTATGGCTTCTCCATACATCAGCCCTCTGAAGCCTTTCACCCGCTTTTGTCAAATGGACCTCCTGAATGTTCGTATTGATCTTCATTATTGTTCTCATAGGGGACATGACTTGAACATAACACTGTTCTTCTCTGTCCTGCACTGGAAGTGTACACACGTGTGCAGTATTATTAGACATACTTGTATAAGTGGCCCTTTAATTTGAAACAGCTGTTACTTTGCTGGTCTGTTCTCACTCTTTTTGTCATTCATCCATGTCAGCGGCCATCTCGTTAAAAATAATTGCTGAAGCTGAAAGCTTGCGTTATATAAATGAAACCAATGCAAAGTGGGATAACTGATGAAAAGAATCAAGAAAGGAGGAGATGTTTCATGAATCACAAATACAGTCCGGATGTTATTCAGTCTTTTAGAGGTTTCCCCCCCACCCCCCAAGAACATATTTCATAACAATTTTATCTGTTAGCATGATTGTTTAGAAAGCTTTTGGTGTCTGGATATCTCACACAATTCAGGCAGGTTTTTTTGTTCTGTCAGGGCCTTCACTGTGAATGGCTGCTTTATCCTAGACAATATTGATATGATAAACACTTTTAATATTCATCTGATATAATAAATAACGTGCAGTGTCCAAGGTTGGTAGCACACCTCCATCAAGGTGATGTACTGCAGCCATTTTGTTCTTCGCAGTCTTGCTTTTATCAGACACTATTGAAGAAAGAGGAGGTTTAATTGGACTGCTTGACTTCTGGATGATTAGATCTTGGGTTTTAGAGAGCTAGACTGGCAATTTGGCCAGCACTTGAAAGTGAATGTATCTGCCATTAAACGCAAAGCGCCTTGGTCATCCGGAGCTGTATTCTGTAAAGATTGCCAGAGCAATCTTCATCTTCGAGCCTTGTCTTTTCAACCAACAACAGATTCCCATTTTTATAATGGCCTCACTTATGATATTAAAAGCGCTACACAAAACGCAATTACTACCGTTTCTTCCATTGTACCAGTCTTTGTTTGAATGTCTTGTGTGTCTGATGTCAGTACACTGCCATCACCTTTCATCCTTTTTGCCTACCTGCTTCCCCCAATCGTCGGACGACCACTTCCTCACAGATTTGTCTGCTTGTCTGCTATCCTCTGCATGTCTTTCCTCATTTGAACTCCTTTTCAGACCAAAAAACAACAACTTTAAAGGGAGTTATTAAGCAGCGGGTGGAAAAACCGAAGTGGAAGCGGTTTGGAATCTCATGTTCGCCCAAGGGTTTTTGAGGCTCTCCTAACAACCTCATATTAATCCATATTTAATTAGGAATCACACACCGCCTTTCGTGTTTACTTAGATCTGTTCTTCTTGCTGAAGTTGGAGGGGCTTGGGGAGATGCTAGTGGGGTTGACATGGGATTACTATTAATAGGAAAGTCAGGAGGGAGATGGACTGCCTGCCATCCAGGGCTTTTATTTTTCATTTCATTAGTGTTGAAATTGAAATTGCTGAACAGTAATACCTCTGGATTTGTGGGGTAATATTTGCTGTTCTCGCATGACAGTGTTTGCTTTAACTAATCTGAAAAGATTGCATCAGGATTTATAAGTTAGGATAAGTGCTGTTTGCATATCACATATGGGAGGTAACTGTTATATTTTGCAGCTTATTTTGGCCAAGAACCACCTACTTAAGCAGGAAATGTCTAACTGACTTATTTAAAGTGACCAAACTCAATTAATTTAGTTTTTACATGCTGTTTGAGGCAGTTTTATGTATCTGAAATAATTAACATGGTTGTGCAAAATTCAGAATTCCATTTAACTTATTTATACAATTCCAGTCATGTGAATTTCTTTGAATTTCAATTAATTTATATTCTGAATGCCACACAACCCTGGTTGATACCTTAGTAGAAGACACAAAACATTTTATATACAGAAAAAATTATGAAATACAGCACCATTTAATAGTTTGGGGTCAGTACGATTTGTTTTAT
This sequence comes from Rhinogobio ventralis, assembly GCA_039654625.1. Taxonomy (NCBI): domain Eukaryota; kingdom Metazoa; phylum Chordata; class Actinopteri; order Cypriniformes; family Gobionidae; genus Rhinogobio; species Rhinogobio ventralis. The sequence continues at coordinate 16,361,193 of CM077198.1, forward strand.
ACTTTTATTTACCAAACATGTATTAAACTGATCAAAAGTGATATTAAAGGAATTTATAAAGTTACAAAAGATTTATATTTACTTTCTATTAAGCAGCACAACTGATTCCAACAGTGATAATTATAAGAAAATGTATTTTGAGCACCAAATCAGCATCCTAAAATGATTTCTGAAGGATCACACTGAAGACTGGAGTAATGATGCTGAAAAGCTTTGCCATCATAATTATTTTAAATTGTAATATTTCACAATGTTACTGTTTCTACTATATTTTTGATCAAATAAATGCAGCCATGGTGAGCATAAGAGACATTCAAAAAATCTTAACATACACTAACATTCCACGGTTTGTGGTTAATATGACTTAGAAATCAGAATGAAATCAGAACGATGTCCATCCAAAAAGAATAGGTACAGATGTTTCACAGACATCTGAAACTCTGAAACATCTGATAATACAATTCTGCTCAATTGGTGTCTAGTTGTAACCAGATTGATAACGGCAATAGCTACCCTTTCCTAATCTGACTGTAAAATAAAGCTCTGAAACATCTACCACCAGATGAAACGAGTGTTACAGTCACTGTGGATCCTTTGGAAAGTTCAAGTGCAAGGAAAACTTTCACAACTGTAATAAGATTACTGATTAGCAGCCGCCTCTGCAGTCAACACACAGAAAACACTCATGCTCTGGTGAAGCCGCTCAGGAGAAATGGCAGCCAATGTTGACTTAATGTCAGCTATACATTTAGCTCTCTGCCTGGCAAGGGCCAGGATAGAGAATCTAATTTATCTGGAGTCTCGGAGGCATGATGACTGCCATACTCTGACATACACACACACATATACTCACACCCTTGGGTAAATGGTTCCACCAGCCTCTCGTGTTCTCTTTCTCACTCACTCACGCAGGCATCCAAGCATGCCGAGGCATTCACAGTGCACCAATGAGTTATCGAATGATTGACACCATGCAGCCACTCTAAATGGCTATTGGTATTCATCAAAAGACTGCCAAAATGAATAACAGGCTAAAATGCGTGTTGGTCTAAACCTTTCTGAATGCTTTTCCTATGTCTTCTTTTCCAGAAAGGGATTCCCATCGGGGCCTTCTGCAAAGACTTCAATGAGAAAACCAAAGACCTCAAAGAAGGCATCCCTCTTCCCATCAAGATCAATGTGAAGGTAATGTAACCACTAATAAGGAATACTGTTGTCGTTTTCTCAACGTCAACGCCACTTTACCAATCTGTCACAGATGTGACATCTTGGGGGCCTCATAATACACCTTATTGCTTTCAATCAATCATGCTCTTGTTTGTTTTGCTGCTTGTTTTCTCAGTTTATGAGTCCCCGGGGGTGCTTGTTTACATTCGCATCCCAGGCGCATTAGCAAACAGCATTATATGCTTCTGGAATGCCAAAGTGCGGATTAGGCCTTCTACTGACATTATGATCAAATGAAGGTATTGAGTGAAGTGGATCAAACAGAAGAACAGAGCTTTCCCAATCTGAGCGTGACTTGTAAACGAGGAATAGTCACTGATGCGGCGTATGCAATGTTCATCTGGCCTAGGTTTATCTCCCCGCTCACCTTCTCTAGGAGCTTCAGCAAGTTTATTATTATGTTTTGTCAAGGACACACTTTCCATCATAGTGTTTAAAGTCAAAGACCGAGAATGTACTCCAACTCAAAGTTTCTCAAAGTTTGATGGATCCCTCACTTGTATGCATTAGCAGCTTTTTCCCGACACCTTTTAGTCTTTGTTTCTCTCGTACAATCGTTCCGTCTCTTCTAATCTATTCTCTCCCATTTTTCACCCGCCCTCTGTAACAAAATGAGAGTTCTAGCACTTTCTCCTCATATTCTCAGTCTCTTAAATAAAGATGGATTGATGGCTGTTAGTAATGGTTGCCGAGTCGGCGACAGAGCGCAGGGGCATTTGAGCAAAGGCCCATTATGAAGGTTGCGAGAAATGGCTTTTTATTATGGAGGGGTCATTGATCACAAATTTTAAAGTGGCAGGACTGCGTGAAATGAGAGTTCTCATTACAGGTCTCCATCTCTTTTACATTACAGAACTGTTGAAAAGCTCTTGTGTGATTTCAATTGGAAGTCCCAGTTTCGATAACCCTCTGTGTCTAAGCGAAATGGGGTGATGCTGTGGCAGTCCAGACGGCGGTGCAGACATTGTGAGGAAATTATATGGCTGTATTATGCTCCGGCACTGCCACCCAACCCAGTCAAGGGTGTTTTAATGTCTCTGGCTCATGTCTAATGCTCTGTCTCAGTCAGATTCCAAACACATAATCTTTTCTTTCGAGCTGATTTATGTGAGTGTCCATGGTCCAGCTCTGCCACAGTTTGAATCTAGAGGCTTCTGTTGCATAAAGTAGAACTAGACATCCTCAGCAACAATGTCACCTTCATCTAGCTCATCCCTTTGTGTTGTCCTGTCAGTTGTGGTTGCCTGAGGGTGGGAATTGTCAGCCTTTGTTGTTGGCACTCCTCTGCAGGTACATCAGCTCTCATTCCAGGACATTTTCAGAGGGAGAGAGGAAAATGTGCACCCTAGTGCTGTTGTCATTCATCATTCGTTCTTTGAATTCACATGCAACAGCCCACTGTGATTTTTAACTTGTTGACATGATCATTTCTCTCTCTCTTTTTTTTTTTTTTTTGCAATAATAATAAATAACTATGCTTATGTATTCTGAAGAACCTGAGTGCTGTGGTGCTCGTTCATGCAATATTTGCTGCAGGTGTGGTGGTTGGTTGCCAGGGCATTGCTACATGGTTGCTAAGGTGTGGTGGTTGGTTGCCAGGGCATTGCTACTGATATTTAGATTTGTTGTTTTTGTACATTTTTGATGTAATAGATTTTTTTTGTTAATTTTGCCATGTCTCCCCTCAATGTCACTTTTCTGAGCCAGGTTTGACACTCGGGGGTGTTCAGGGTGGTTGCTTACTGGCCCAAGTCATAAGAGCCTATCCTCAGTCTCCTTGACATCTAAAATTATAAAAGATTAAAAATGCTGTATTATGCATGCCAGGCCAGTAGTTGGTGAGGTCACATTGAGAAGAACTATGTGCCTAGACTGAACACGTAATAATACGCATGCGCATGACGTCACTGTTTTCACGAATTAGCATTTTTGTAGATTACACTGAGACACAAACTTGCACTTTGAAACACGTTTTGGCATTTTCAGGCCCCGAAAACACTGTTGTCATGTAAATGAACATCCAAAATGCAGTTTTCCGTCTTTAGTTGAAAACGGTGTGGTGTAAATGCCCCCTTATTCTGATCTCTAGTCACCAGTGTTATTTTTAGTATTATTTATATACTATTATAGCATTTATTATTTTTTTGATTGACCTTCTTTTTTATATTTTCAGTTTATTTATTTTTAGTTGCGTTTAAGTATTTTTTTTTAAAAGTGCTTTTGTCATTTTTTACTTTTTACTTTATTTATTTATTTATTTATTTATTTATTTATTTTCATTTTAGTACTTCAACTTAACATTATTTTAGTTCAGTTAGTTGCCAAGGCAAGAGTTCTAATTTTCATATTATTCATAATATTCATATTAGATTAATGTTATGAATTCATTTATTTCAATTAATGAAAATGCATTTTAATAGTTTTAGTTTTAGTTTTAGTTTTAATTAACAATACCAACACTGCTAGTTAGCATCTCTTTTAGTTCAAATCTGGGTTATTTTTAAGTCTGATTGCTTAGAAATGAAACAGCACAACTCTCCTTATCCAGGATAAATTAAATGGTACAGTTTGGTTGAGTTACACACCCAAATTATAAAACTTAGGGTGAGTGATTTTATTCAAATGTGTGTGTGTGTGTGTGTGTGTGTGTGTACCTTGTTTGGCTATACTTGTGAGGGACCAAATGTCCTCACTTATATAGTAAAATATTATGACAACTCACTAGTGATGACATTTGACTGGTCCTGACTAGTTAAAAATGCTTATAAATTGGCCAAAACATGTTTTTATTTAAATCTATTGTTTTGCACATGTTTCTGGGATGGGTAGGTTTAGGGATAGGGATTGGGTTAGGGGATAGAAAATATCATTAACAAACGTGTGTGTGTGTGTGTGTGTGGCTTTTCCACCTAACCCTTGGACACTTTGCTGCGCAACAAATATAAAAAAGAAAAGAAAAACGTAATGTACTCTTTTTATTTGCAATATTAATGAAACTCTTAAAGGAACAAGTCCGCCAAAAATGAAAATTGTCATCATTTACTCACCCTGATGTGGTTCCAAACATGTTTGACTCTCTTTATTCTTTTGAGGCATTTTGATAAATTTTGATAAATAAATGATGACCAAGGGCAGTCAAGCTCCACAAAGGAACAAAAATCAAGATAAAATGAGTCAATATGACACATGTGCTATATTAGTGCCATATTACAAGCCAACAGCTTTCATTGTATAGAAAAGAACAATTTGGACATTCTACTATAAATATAGTCTTTTGTATTCCACAAAAGCAAAAGTCAGATGGGTTTCTAAAGACATGAGGTTGAGTAAATGATGACAGAATGTTTATATATTGGGTGAACTATCCCTTTAAGACATTGCCAAACAAAGGGAAAATGTCTTTTTATGGTTCATTCTTCGAGTCCTACAGGCAGATTAGGCCCTAAAGCTAGTGTCCTCTCACTATACTGATGAGCATTCGACAGGGATTGAAGATTAGCCTGAGCTACGTGATCTTTAGCTGCAGGGGGTGTGGAGAAAATTCTGTTTGAGTTTGCAGCACAATGCTTGCTTTAGGCTTGAACCGGATGGCTGCAATGCATTTTAGCCAGGCTTTTTCCCCAAGTCAGACTGCCTGTGAAGTCCCAGTTGCCCCATTAAGCTGTCTGCTGCACACTCATTGTTTTTGAGCTTCTGTATGCAGACTAATCCCTGCCTTAAAGCTTCGGTTTCAGCAGGCCTGACAGTCGAGGGTGTGTGCTGGGGGAATGGAGGGTGTGGATGCATGCGCCTGGCTTCACTCGACTCGACTGTGAGTTTATGAGAAGCTGTCAGAGTCTATGGATGCCAATGAGATTCTGTCAGGCTCCAGAGACTCTATTGGATGCTATAGGATTTTAGCTCTTCTCACTCTCGAAGAGGATAGTGTTTGTGATACCACCCGCTATGTGCGATGAGACTGAGAGACTGAGAGCGATAGCTTAACGCCCACAAAGCCAAAATCGAAAATATAATTTAGTTCCCACAGTCTCAGATATTTATAATTTTAGAAAAGATTTCTGTTTCAAATGAATGTGAAAATATTGTGATTTCCACAAAAATGTTAAGCAGTAAAACCGTTTTCAACCGTTTCTTGAGCATCAAATCAGCATATGAGAGTGATTTCTGAAGGATCATGTGACACTGAACACTGGAGTAATGATGCTGAAAATACAGGAAAAATTATTTTATAATTTTATAATCTATTAAAATAGAAAACAGTTATAGTTAATTTTTGACTATAAATGCAGACTTGGTGAGCATAAGAGCCTTTATTCAAAAACAAAACCATCTTACTGACCTGAAAAACTTTTGAATGTTTTCTTTTTTCTTTTGATCCACCTGACTCTGAAGTTGAGGAACCTGGGTCATTTTGAATTGGTATGATGTTTCTGACTGAGCTTACCGCTTTTTTCTTTCCTCCAGTCGGACAGAACATATGACCTGAAAATTGGGCAGCCCACTGTGTCTTACTTCTTGAAACAGGCCGCCGGCATTGAAAAAGGAGCCGGAAAGACCGGTAAGCGAACCCTATTACAAGCAGAGCAGCTGTGGCCATATATTCTTCTTTCCATCTCTCAGCAGTCTGTTTGTATATCCCATTTGTATATCTTGCCACTGCCTTATGTTTCAGTAATGGACAGATATTCCCCTGCGGGGTGTTTTGGTTCAGATTGAATTTTTTTGACTGATGATATATTGATGATGAGCTGCACTGGTAGAGAGCCGTACAATTATAAGGGGAACGCTGTGGTGAAGGTGGCATTTAAAAAAAAAAGGAGAATTATGGATTTGCTTCATTTTCATACATTCCACTCCACCTCAATTATTCTTTCTTATGTGCCCACTCTTTCCCACCCCCTCTCTTTCTGTTACTTCTCGCCTTCACTCCATCTCCACTTCCGATTTGCTCAATCATGACCAACCACACCTCCTGCTGGTTTCTCTTTCTGTGCTGCTGTTTCATCACCTCTCTCTTTCTCCTCCCGCCTTGTCCCTCGGCTTTCATGTATCTATCAGGGCACGAGATCGCAGGTATGGTGACTGTGAGGGCCGTATATGAGATTGCACAGGTCAAATCGCAGGATGACAGCTTTAAGCTGCAGGACACCTCCATGCAGAACGTTGTCAAGAGCATCATCGGTTCTGCCAGATCCCTCGGCATCAAAATCGTCAATGAGTGAGAGTCCTTCAAACTTCATTCTACCACATTATTCACAACATACAATACCTGTGAAATGTTTGAGTACACTAACTCATTCTTGCCATTTTCCACATTTTATAACAATAGTAATGTCTTCAAAGCTATAGAATAACAGAAGTGGGGGTTGTAATGACAAAAAAAGTAAAAAAAATAAATAAAAAAAACGAATGAAAACAAATATAAACTACTGTTTAAATGTTTGGGGTCAGTAACATGTTTTTTTTATTCATCAAGGATGCATTAAATTGATCAAAAGTGACAGATTAATAATAGTTCTATTATTGTGGTTTCCACAAAAATATTAAGCATAACAACCATTTTTTTTTTACTTTTTTTTTTCGAGCAGCAAATCAGCATATTATAATGTTTTCTGTAATGATGCTGAAAATTCAGCTTTGACATCAGGAATAAATTAATAATATAATTAATAAATTAATAATTAATAAATAATACTGTCTTTACTGTATTTTGATCACATAATTGCAGCCTTGGTCAGCATAAGAGACTTTCAGAAACTCAAAAAAATCTCACCAATCCTAAACTCTTGAATGGTAGTGTATCTCTTAAAAATATAATTCTAATTTTAGTTTTATGAAGAAATGCATATGTAGGCATGATTTATATACAAAGCCTTTTCCAAGCATTTGTTTTTCTGCATGTCTGGTCTCGACTGTGAGTTTTAAACATTCATCTTTTCCTTGTATAAATATTTCAGACATCCCACCACCTAGTAAAGACCTTAATAAGAGATGTGAATAAATAATGGCTGAATAAATCAAGTGTTACTTCACACTCTCGCCAGTGACTTCAGTTATTGTGCTCATTTGGAATTTTATGCCATTTCTCACTGTTGAGAATTGAGCTTGATTTGCAGACTTTTAAAATTGAATCATAAAATTCATGTTTTGTATAATTAATGTTTTAATAACGCTGAGATATTGTAAGGGATGCTGCTAGCTTAATTATTGACACTATTCATTTGAGAAGTGTTATCTTGACACCTACCAGAGCTTTCCCCATCCTGAGTCTCTGCAACGTCAAATGTCATTGCAACATTTTGACAAGCAAAAAAAAAAAAGCTTAGTCTTTTTCTTTAACGAAAGCTCTTTAATAAATAAACCATGTCACCTAGGTGCAAATGCTCAGACCCATCATTTGTACTAGAAGGAAGAGCAAAGCTCACCTTGCGTTTCAATTCATCGCTAGAAATGTTTGAAATTCTAATGTAATGTATCTGTTGATACGCCTCTAATCTCCGTATTCTCTGTCGGTTCCCCCCTCTGTCACTCTCACAATGCTCCCCCCTCTCCTCTCCTGTCATCCCTCTGTCAGCCTGTCACCAGCGGAGTACGGGGAGTTTCTCAGAGAGCGTGAGGAGAGACTGAAGGCAGAAGCGGAGGCAGCTGCTGCTGAGGCTGCAGTAGTAAAGAAGAAATGAAGAGCTGCTGTGTGCTAGTTATTTATCAATACAAACCCCCCCCACTCACACGGATTTGTCCCACTATTCCGGATGTGTTTTTCTAATAAAATGCTGCTGTTTTGCATACAAATATATTGAAGTGGTTTTTTTTTTTTTTTTGCTCAGTATGTCTCATTGTTGCCTATCTTCTCTCTACCTCTCCCACTCCTTTCTTTTCTCTGCCTCCTACAGCCTTTTTTTAGGCCTCTGTGCCACTTTCACCTATTCTTTCTCTCGCATCCATTGACTTACCCATCTCTCTTAGCCATCGCTGGGTAATAATAATCCAGGGTTTTTTATAACTGCTGTGTCTTTGACATCTGTGCTGAAGTAGATTGCCCTTTGGCAAAACGGTGGCAAAAAAAAAAAAATAATAATAATAATAAAAAAAAAAATAATATATATATATATATATATATATATATATATATATATATATATATATATATATATATATATATATATATATATATATATATATATATATATACACTCACCTAAAGGATTATTAGGAACACCTGTTCAATTTCTCATTAATGCAATTATCTAATCAACCAATCACATGGCAGTTGCTTCAATGCATTTAGGGGTGTGGTCCTGGTCAAGACAATCTCCTGAACTCCAAACTGAATGTCAGAATGGGAAAGAAAGGTGATTTAAGCAATTTTGAGCATGGCATGGTTGTTGGTACCAGACGGGCCGGTCTGAGTATTTCACAATCTGCTCAGTTACTGGGATTTTCACGCACAACCATTTCTAGAGTTTACAAAGAATGGTGTGAAAAGGGAAAAACATCCAGTATGCGGCAGTCCTGTGGGCGAAAATGCCTTGTTGATGCTAGAGGTCAGAGGAGAATGGGCCGACTGATTCAAGCTGATAGAAGAGCAACTTTATCTGAAATAACCACTCGTTACAACCGAGGTATGCAGCAAAGCATTTGTGAAGCCACAACACGCACAACCTTGAGGCGGATGGGCTACAACAGCAGAAGACCCCACCGGGTACCACTCATCTCCACTACAAATAGGAAAAAGAGGCTACAATTTGCACGAGCTCACCAAAATTGGACAGTTGAAGACTGGAAAAATGTTGCCTGGTCTGATGAGTCTCGATTTCTGTTGAGACATTCAGATGGTAGAGTCAGAATTTGGCGTAAACAGAATGAGAACATGGATCCATCATGCCTTTTTACCACTGTGCAGGCTGGTGGTGGTGGTGTAATGGTGTGGGGGATGTTTTTTTGGCACACTTTAGGCCCCTTAGTGCCAATTGGGCATCGTTTAAATGCCACGGCCTACCTGAGCATTGTTTCTGACCATGTCCATCCCTTTATGACCACCATGTACCCATCCTCTGATGGCTACTTCCAGCAGGATAATGCACCATGTCAAAAAGCTCGAATCATTTCAAATTGGTTTCTTGAACATGACAGTGAGTTCACTGTACTAAAATGGCCCCCACAGTCACCAGATCTCAACCCAATAGAGCATCTTTGGGATGTGGTGGAACGGGAGCTTCGTGCCCTGGATGTGCATCCCACAAATCTCCATCAACTGCAAGATGCTATCCTATCAATATGGGCCAACATTTCTAAAGAATGCTTTCAGCACCTTGTTGAATCAATGCCACGTAGAATGAAGGCAGTTCTGAAGGCGAAAGGGGGTCAAACACAGTATTAGTATGGTGTTCCTAATAATCCTTTAGGTGAGTGTATATATATATATATATATGGTTGATATGCAATGACAAAGCATGATATGTTTAATACTTATTTTAAGCAATTGGATGCACCCAAACTGGTAGAAAAGTTTGTCGCAATGCCTTTGCTACAGTTTCTAATGTTTTTCTTGCATCTGGGTTATGTAATCAGATTCCAAAAATTTAATACTTGTAATTATAATATATTAAGTTTTAAAACACTCAGTTACAATTACTTTTTACTAAAATTCCCAAAATGGCAGCAAATAATTCATACTTAATTGATTCTCTCGTATTCTTTTTTCATTCGATTTCATTCAAGCCTATTGTTTATACAGTACCTGTCAATAGTTTGGAAACATTGCAACTTTTAGTTTTTTAAAGAATTCTCTTATGCTCTTCAGTGTCACACGATCCTTCAGAAATCATTCTTATATGCTGATTTGCTGTTCAAATGATGAAAATTCTTTCTGCATTTTGAAATGTTCTTTCTCTTTATATTTGTATCTCAAATGTATCACATTGATTCAAATAGGATACTCTTGTACTATACAAGAGTATCCTATTTGAATCACTGTGATAAAGGAAGCACTGTCTCAGGCGTCTTACATTACAGACATTGCAGTTTGTTCCTCAGGACACATCTGCCGTCTCATGCCTCCTGCTGCTGGACTATGGCATGTTCACGAAGGTGATCAAAGACCCAGGACATCTTTCTCCTGGTGTTTTCAGGAGTCAGTAAAAAGGTCTCTTTAGTGCATTAAGTTATTATAACTGTGAACTTCACTGTCTATACTGCCTGTAAACTATTAGTACCTTAAGGACTTTTGCAATATTTGTTTGATTAAATGAACAAGCATGACAAACATAGTTTTAACCCTTTACAATAAAGGCCTGTAAAGCTTATATGGAAAATCATCTTTAAAATACAGTGTCCTCTATGTATGAGACTAAAGTTGGATATAATATACATACATATACTATATAAAGATATATAGACCGATTAGGCATAACGTTATGACCACTGACAGGCGAAGTGATGAACACTGATTATCTCTTCATCACGGCACCTGTTAGTTGGTGGGATATATTAGGCAGAAAGTGAACATTTTGTACTCAAAGTTGATGTGTTAAAAACAGGAAAAATGGGCAAGCGTAAGGATTTGAGCAAGCTTGACAAGGGCCAATAGCCATATGGGGCTGCATAGCCACAGACCAGTCAGGGTGCCCATGCTGACCCCTGTCCACCGCTGAAAGCGCCAACAGTGGGCATGTGAACATCAGAACTGGACCACGGAGCAATGGAAGGAGGAGGCCTGGTCTGATGAATCATGTTTTCTTTTACATCACGTGGATGGCCGGGTGCATGTGCATCACTTACCTGGTGAACACATGGCACCAGGATGCACCATGGGAAGAAGGCAAGACGGCGGAGGCAGTGTGATGCTTTGGGCAATGTTCTGTTGGGAAACCTTGGGTCCTGCCATCCATGTGGATGTTACTTTGACACGTACCACCTACCTAAGCATTATTGCAGACCATGCACACCCTTTCATGGAAACGGTATTCCCTGGTGGCTGTGGCTGTGGAAATGGTTCAAGAATGGTTTGAGGAGCACAACGAGTTTGAGGTGTTGACTTGGCCTCCAAATTCCCCAGATCTCAATCCAATTCGAGCATCTGTGGGATGTGCTGAACAAACAAGTCTGATCCATGGAGGCCCCACCTCGCAAATTACAGGACTTAAAGGATCTGCTGCTAACATCTTGGTGCCAGATACCACAGCACACCTTCAGGGGTCTAGTGGAGTCAATGCCTCGACAGGTCAGGGCTGTTTTGGCAGCCAAAGGGGGACCAACACAATATTAGGACATAATGTTATACCTGATTGGTGTATATATCCAAATTAATTCACATACATACAGTACATTCATGTAAAGGGGTAGCATATCTCAACCGCTTGATTGCTTGTCATCACAAAATGTAAACTATATTAGCTTTAATCTGCTAAATGCAACTGTAAGGCATTAAAATATTAAGATCATGATTTTCTGTAAGTTGCTTGTGTTGTGTTTTGTGAAAAGCACTATATAAATAAATTTGATTTGTTTGACTTGGGATACAGCTTGGGGAAGAAACCTTGGAAGTGCCAGACTGTGCAGGCAAATAGAAAATGTGTAATGGATGGTAATATGGTCTGTAATGGAGTAGCCTGGCACTGACCCATTGAACAGTGAGAGACTTCACAAGCACTGTCAAATCACTTTCCTAAAAGTCAAGCGCATTTGTGATTGTTTTTCCAAACGCTTGTTGAAAGTGAATGAAGGGCAGAGATTTTTTTCCCCTTTGTGAATACCACAGTGGACCATCTCTCTCTTTGATTTGAACGAGATTGCGGTGTCTGCCCTCTATCTAGGCTTCAGTGACAGTGTTCTCCCTGTCGCTGACTGCAATTTCACAAGAACGGAAGGACGAGAGACGATAACATGAAGAGGATGTGATTTTACATGCGGCCTCTTGGCTTTTTCCTCCCTTTTGAGACTCATATAGCGTGATGGCTGTTATATTTTGTGTTTGTAAAGGGCAAAGGGGATCAGAATCGTTATCTTATGCATTAGATGAAGCTTGTCAAAGTGCAGAATTTTACAAGAGCCCTGAAGGGATTTAGAGGCAAGAGTCTTTCGCAGACACGGTCATGTGGTCATATGAGATCCGCAGTGCGTTTTTGCTATACAAATGAGATTTGCTGTTACGTAATCCAACCCTTCATTATTATAGCCTACACCTGTAGTGAACTCCATACTACACTACCTCCAGAATATTTCAGAAAGTAGACCGAAGAACCCCACTTAGTAGGAATCAAAAATGTAGTATTTGTCCTCATCTTCTAGTCCAGAATGGCCTTAGGCATAAACAAAAAAAAAGATCAACTCTTGTTCATATTAACAGTAGCTGTGTCCATGCAAAAGTAACATTGAATGCCACAGCAAATACAAAAGTGTAAGTACATGCCTACAGAATCTGAATTCAGCAATTTTCTTAGAAAAACCAAACATTAAAAAAACTTTCTCTACATCAGAAGAATGTATGCTGAGATGCCATTTGAGCTGAAAGATAATGTCTGCTCTCCTTCAAAGAACCATTGAAAAAACGGAGAATTTGGAACAAGTATCTTGGGATTTTTCTGAATGCATAATGCATATATCATAATGGTTAGAGAGTCAGACTGGTAACCCGAAGGTCGCCGGTTCGATTCTCAATACCGGCAGGAAATGACAGTGCCCTTGAGCAAGGCACCTAACCCCCAAACGCTCCACGGGCGCCACTGTTCCTAATGTGTGTGCACTAACTTGGATGGGTTAAATGCAGAGGACAAATTACAAGCATGGGTTACCATACTTGGCCTTCACGTCATGAAATGTATAATTCTTTATTGCTTTTCTATCTATCTATCTATCTATCTATCTATCTATCTATCTATCTATCTGTATGTCTGTCTGTCTGTCTGTCTGTGGAAAATAATCTAAAAAGACAAACAAGAAAGGCCAAGAATTGGTTAATATGGCCATAGGTGTATATCAGTAACATAATACAGTTGTGGTCAGAATTATTGGCACCCCTGGTAAATATGATCAAAGATGGCTGTAAAAATAAATCTGCATTGTTAATCCTTCTGATCTATATCTAGGATAATGATCCAAAACAAGCATCAAAATCAACACAAAAATGTGTCACTGAGCACAAAATGAAGCTTCTGCCATGACCATCCTAGTCCTCTGACCTGAACCCTATAGAAAATGAGTGGGCTGAACTGAAGAGATGAAGCACCAACATAGATCTGGAAATCTGAAGGATCTAGAGAGATGAAGGAATGGTCTCTGATCTCCTGTCAGGTGTTCTCCAAACTCTTCAGGCATTATAGAAGAAGACTCAGAGCTGTTATCTTGGCAAAAGCATTTATTTCATAATGTGATTTAGCCCCCGCCCCCTTGTATCCAAAATATACAAGACAAACTAAAATATTTTGTCAATAAAATACAAACTAACTTTTTCATATAAAATAATGGTGTTTTTAATAATTAAAACTAATCTTAATAACAAAAGTATTTTTGCTATGGTTAAATGTTCAGCGATATCTTATTTTCTTTTTCTTTTTTTTCTTTTTTTCTTTTTGGTGCATTTTTTTCCTCTATGGTGTTTATATGGCAGTTAATAGTCATGTGGAAACGTTAAAACCATGTGTGTTACCTCACCCCTACTGTACCTATTACATTTCTCTCAGCGTTTTTCATTGGTCCCCTTTTGTAATCTCAGCATGAATATGAATCTTTACTTGGAAACGGTTTCCATTCCTGCATTTCCATTTTGTTTCTAATTTCAGCTACACTTTGTTTTCACGGATTTCTCACTGGAGAATGAATGATGCTTTCTGGTAAAACTTTACAAGAAGGTTCCATTAGTTAGTTAATTCATTAACTAAGATTAACTAACAATGTGCAATATGATACAATTGTTACAGCGTTAGTTAATAAAAAATAAAGTTGTCCGTTATTGGTTCATGTTAGCTCAGGTCCATTAAATTATTTACAGATGTAATATTTGATTTTAATGATGTTTTAGTAAATGTTGAAATGAAGAAGATTTAGAAGGCTATGCTATTTTTCACTGTTAGTTAATGCAGTGTATTAATAAATGGATCCTTATTGTAAAATGTTCTTCTGCGTGCCAATTTTATTGTAAAGCCTACATTTAACTTTTTCTAAAATTGCGATTTAATTCACAGGGCTCTTTGAATGTCCACATGGTGGCACTGCATCTTTAAAGGCTGCTGCAGGTTGCTCACAGACTCAGAGATGATCATCCTTTGGTGAGTCACTCCCAACATCCTGGGGAGTACTATTACTGCGAGCTAAATGTAGGCTAAGTCTGAAGCCTGAGAGACCAGTCAGATCTGTGTCCCTTTGTGCATATAATTTATAATCACGAGTAACTAGATGCTTTTGTCTAAAGTCTGAGACAAATTTCTCAGACGCTTCTCTTCTGATCTTGGTTTCTGACTGATCGTCTTCGAGCCCTAGTGAGTTTACTTTGATGTGAACTAACCTTTGTCGGCCGCCTCTACCAACTTCAAAAGTCTCTTTATGCATAATAATTCTTTTGCTTTTAAAGAGACCAAATGAAGTGTCAAGGTTACATATGTGTTTAATAAATGAAAATCATGCCACCCCGTGTCTGGAGTGCTCTAATTCATGTTTTCACGTCACAGTCCAAATAGACATGTGAAGCAAAGTCTCTCACCTTTACGTTTAGAATGGGCTAATTTTTAAAGAAAGTAGGTAGAATAGGCTACTAATCTGTCTGGTCTGTAAATAAAGTTCAAAGGTCTGTACCATGAGGTAGTTGAACAAACTCGTTTCGAGTTGACAAAACCAAACCAATTCAATCAGACTTTGTTAGTACCATGGCGCCGTTGAACATTTAGAATTGTGCATGTGTAATGCATTAAGAGTATAATAATGACATTAATAATATCCAAATCACACAAAATAATTATCATCATCGCTAAAGCCAGATGAATTGTCTTTATTTTTTATTTTTTTTTATGTAGTAACCTTTCATTTGGAGTAGAAACTGGGAGAGTGATTAATTGAATCAGAAATCTGTCACTTTTCTCATACCTGGTCCAGTTTTAGTGTGAGATCTCTTACCTAGAAGCTAGAACATAACCTGCCTTGGAGCAGGTTAACCGTAGAGTGTTACCAGTGTTGGGGAGTAACTAGTTATATGTAACTAGATTACGTAATCTAATGACAAAATAAATGTAACTGTAATCAGTTACAGTTACTGGAAATAAATGTGTAATTGAATTACAGTCACTTATGAAAATGTTAACAATTACAAAGGGGGTTACATCTGAATATTTTCTGTAAAAAGCTAGGATATGTTGAATAATATTCATTTGTTGCTTTGCCTGTTTTTGATGCATGATGCCTGCCATTTAAAGGTCATTCAGTAAAGCAATGCTATTCTGACACTTTTGATCGGTTCTCTTGTTTGAATTTATAGCGCACCACATCTGCCAATTACATCAGTCACACACATTGCCGCTGAAAGCTTTAGGCTACAATCTGTCTGAGAGTTGCCACCATGGCGACGTGCATTCCATGCATTCCAGTGCTGGAAATTTAGAAAAGTAATCAAAAAAGTAATCAGATGT
The DNA here is from genome assembly GCA_039654625.1 of Rhinogobio ventralis. Classification (NCBI taxonomy): domain Eukaryota; kingdom Metazoa; phylum Chordata; class Actinopteri; order Cypriniformes; family Gobionidae; genus Rhinogobio; species Rhinogobio ventralis. The sequence goes on from CM077198.1 coordinate 16,377,035, forward strand.
AATCAGTTACATTACTTTAATAAATTATTACTTATTACATTTTAAATAGGGTAACTTGTAATCTGTAACCTATTACATTTCCAAGGTAACCTTCCCAACACTGAGTGTTACTATGGCGATGAAAAGCCAAGCCACTTTAAAAAAAAAAAAAAAAAAAAAACACAAGCTAAACTGAAACATACCTGGTACCACTTCCTAATGTGGAACCAGGTATTAGGCTTCCACTTCCTAATGTGTGTATTTGTTTGTTTCCACAAGGGGGCATCAGTTTTCATTTATTTTATATAATATTTTATATCTTTTATAATTTATTAAATGTAATCTCTTAACAGCACTGATAACAATATATGTATAAAATGTTTTTTTTCTCTGTGTGATATGTATAAACACAGACTCCTGAATGCTTTCTCTTCCATCATTTTTCTACAGGAGTGCTACAGAGTCAGGTGCCGCCAACCCAGAAAGCCCAGTAATATTTTCTAGGTAACATGTTCAATCATTTTTATTAATAAAATTCCTTGCTGTTTATTAGCTGGTGCAAGCTGGTAAACCATATTGGACCACCAACAAACTATGTACCAGTCATACCAGCTTGGTCAAGCTCTATCCATCCATCCAGTGGCTCTTTAATATTGTAGTTTTTAATGTTACATTTTTAGGATTACTACAGAGATGCATGATATTTGACACCAGATGGTGTAAGAGAGCCAATCTGGGTTTCTGTGACACTGTTTAGTCTCAATAAGCTGCAATGGAGGAAAAATGAGAGGCTGGAACAAAATGTTCCCATGCTGACGCACAGCTTGGTTCTACTCTTTTATGGCAGATGGTTACTATACTTATGATGCTTGATTATTTCTAAGCTCCCCAAGGTGCATTGGGTCTAAAAATAGAAGGTAAGAGCGAGAGAAAGAAGAGAGTTAGAGGAGATTGTGCTTTACATAAAAGAGATAGAATTGGGAGGAGGCTTTGAATCACAGTTTTTGGTGACTTAACATCGGTTGCTGTAATTGGCTGACTAGCTCTTGTACGTTAAATTCATTAGCATAGCAACACAACTCTCTCTCTCTCTCCTTATTGGGAAGGATGCTGTGAGGAAAGGGAGGAGGGGACTAAAATTGGTGCCCCCTGAGCAGGAAAGCCCATATATGGAGTATGATAATGCTGTCATGCGACATCAAAATAGCAGGTACATTGAGTGTGGGCTGAGAGAAAAAGAGAGAGAGAGAGAGAGAGAGAGAGAGAGACAGGGGGGGCGGCTACGTGCGTGTGGCATTCAGTACGTGAGTGCGTCAAAGCGAGAAGCTGGCGGTCTGTGCGAGAGCCTCTGTGTCAAGTGTGTACGTCAGTCTGAGTCAGATAGCGTCTCATCGAGAGCGTGCGTCAGTGGTGTTGCTGAGCAGTCCGCACTCCGGGGAAAGAGTGAAGAGAATGCTCTTAAAAGAAGGGATACGACGATGATGGAGGAATAGAGGAATGGGAACAAGGAAAGGACAGTGGATAGCAAAAGGGAAGGAAAGGAGGAACTAGAAACTTACACATGAGTACTTTTAAGTGCACTTTAATATAAATGCCTCTGTTTTGACAACCAAATACACTTATCAGCGACACAAAAGAACACTGATCCACAATGTCCATTCTTCATAAATAGCATGTCAAGTATGTTTTCATCTCATATGATAGAAATGTATCTGATATGTACAGACTGTTGTTTGTACAAATGTACAAATGATTACAATCTTTAACCGTTCTGCATCATGCCTAGCTAGAGGCACGTGCACCAAGCACCCTGTAACTCAGCATACATACAATAAAGTACTTTTTTATTTTTTAAACTTAGCATGTAAATAGCTAGAACATAGGAATCAATCCTTTACTTGACCGTAGACAACTCTACGTTAGCATGTCGACACCATGGGAATAGAACCATTCTCAACCCGTGTCGATTAGTAACTGAATAGAAATAGAACTTCATCCCTATTTTCCTGCTCATTTTTTAAAACAAAACTTTGCTTCGTTTTTATAACCCCTCTCAAAAAAGAAGAATCAATCATTCACACAGTCATTGTCACCACTCCACACCGCAGACAGCAAAGTTACGATGTCACTGTGGTATTCACTAAATAAAGGTGCTGTTTCTCTTAGGTCTGCAACCTCTTGATGTGCCAGGCACACAAGAGCTTCTGCAGATTGCAAGCATTACAAATATTGATGCTGCAAATGTCCAGTGCAATTCCTTCTAGCCATGCCCATCAGAGTAGCCGGCCAAATGGATTCGTTACTCCGTCACTCAGTAGTAGCTAGAAATAAGTCCAGTAATGTCCGTGCATGCAAAGCCATGCACAATAATTTGTCCCTCTCCCTGGCGGCTTCCGCTGCAGCTTTTATCCACCGGCCAGTAGGAGAACAATGTGAAAACTTGACTTGTCTTGCACACAAAGTGGAATTTGTTCACATTTGTACATCACATTGAAACACATTTGAAATGATATGTCCAAGAATTGCATTCACAAACTCAAAGCCCAATGTAGTCTGAATTCTGTCATTGATATGATCATTTCTGACATTAGTTACTGAACTCAGGAAAGTCAATCAGCTGTGGTAAACGTGCTGATGTTGACACTTTTAAAAACTGTTAACTGTTGACCAAATATTGAACTATTATGTAAAATATTTCCACACATTGGGCTTTGTGTATGTGTGATGCTGGATGACAAGCATTGAGCCATATGAGCTATCTGTTGTTTCTTAATGAAATGTCTTTTTTCATGTCCTTAAAGTTCACAACTGAGTTTTCACTACAAGTGAATACAAATGCAAGTCTGTAAGTTGGTTTACACTTACAAAGTCAGAGCTGTAACTCTCACTCATATAAGCTCATGTTACATTATAGCAGAAAGACATAAATTGATCTCTTAGTCCTCTTAGGACTTGTTAAAGAATAGTATATTGCATTGCTACTGAAAGGTTGCACTATTATTAACATAAATGAATGGATAATTAGATGAACAATTGTGAACATGATGGTTTACTCTCATTAGATTTGAGGAAGTTCAAGTCTTTTTTGGCATTATATACATTATGTATATATTTATACAATTAATTAATATTCACTTTTCAGCAAAAGTAGCTCCATGAAATATGACAATATGCCATACTTAATGAAGTAAGTCACAGACTTATTTTAGAACGGAGGATCACTTCCACTCCCATCTGTAAGACAAAAAGAAGGAACAGGGGACGTAATGTTATTAACAATAATAATAACGTCGGTGTGGCAAAAATGGCTACACAGCAAAGTGATCAGCAAAAAGACCAACTCTCACCTTTGCGGAAGCACTGTTGCGGTGCATGACATTGGAGTTGATACAACTCAGGTTGTTGCCCCAGGCCGGGGGTGATCGAGGCACCTGCCCCAAACATGGGTTCCAGGGCGGCCAGCTCCTCGAGGAGGGACTGGGCGCAGAGCAGGCCGGGCGACGCAGGGCTGACAGGCGACGAGACAGGCACCGAAGCGGGGGAGGCGGTCAGCTGCAGTGGTGGAGATGTTGGTATGCCCATGAACAGAGGCGATGATGCTACCTCTGTCTCCATCGCAACTTCGCCTGCCGCCTTCCCATCTGTCATGTTGCCTGCGTTTACTGGCGACATCATAGCCCCTCGCCCGGCCTCATTGTTACGGTGCGCCGATTGGGCGCTACAGAAGTGACCGGCACTCACAGCAGAGACCCCGTCAAAGTGCAAGGGTGGGCACCAGCACTCAGGAGTGGAGGGAGAGGAGGGGGGGCTGGATTGAGAGGAGGAAGAGTGAGTCGGTGAGAGGGGAGGGGAGGATGTGAGGTTCTGGAGAAGGGTCTCTAATATACTCTCTTCAAACAGAGACTCATCATCAGAGAAGATGGGCAGGTCCAGGCCTTTCCAGGGCTTGAGTGTGTAGAATTCACCCAACAGTGGGATTGAATCAAGTCCTGCAGAATTCAGAGATGGAGACTGAGAGCGTTCAGAAATGGTGGAAGGAACCAGCTTGGCCAGGAATGGATCTAAGTAGAAGCCCTCTGCTAGTGTGCTGATGTGCTGGGCTAAAAGCGAGATCTCCGTTCTCTCTTTTTCTCTTTCACGCAGTGAGGAGAAGAAGGACAGACTGGGCTGTTTTCCAGGTGAGGCTTCAGGTGTGAGGAGACCTTCTGGTGGGTAAGGGAGTGGCCCGTGGGGGACGTCAACATATAGCGGACCACGGACTTCTGGTAAAGTCATGACCGTGCAGTCGCCATCACCTGGACTGTCAGGAGTAGGAGGGAGTTTTTCATAGAGTGACCCACTGCAAGGCTCCACTGGGAAGAGGATCTCTGTGGTTGGAGATGTTATAGTGAGTGGCAAAAGAGTTGAGAGTGTTGTCGTTGGAGGTGGTGGGCTGCTTTGTGGGTTTGATGGTGCAGATGGAGAAAGAGATGGAGCCGTCGTTGTTGTTACTGTTGCAGTTGAAGCAAGAGGAGGTGGTGAGGTGGCCCCGGTAGGATCAAAGCTGAAATGAGGTTCCCCGAAGGGAAAATTGCTTCCCCCTAGTTGCGGTGTGTATGGGGGTGTGCACACAAACTCCTTGGTCTGTTGGGCCTGGGAGGTAGGCACAGGTGGAAGAGGAAGGGGCAAGGCTGGTAGAGGGGGATCTATCTGGAATGCCGGTGGCAGCAGAATATTCTGAGTGAGGAAGTCCAAGTCAGACACTGTTGCAACTGTGACTGGAATGGGAGATGATGCAGAAGATGGACTGGCCACAGGTTCACTGGGCTCGTGCTGGAAGAAGCTCTCCTCTTCCATAGAGGAGAGACTGGAACGTGGGCCACTCTCCAGTTGTGCAGGCTCCATTGAGGAGCTGCCACCTTGTTCCTCAGTAGATCCTGCGCTGCATGCGGCCGTGCTAAAGTCAAATGACTGCCCAGAGAGGCCACTACTTCCTGGCGTGAACACTTGGTCAGGGCTTGAGAGTGTTTCTGGACTCTGTAAGCTTAGGCTTTCTTGTTGGGAAGTGCTTGAACCAAGCACCAAGGAGAGCTGGGTCTGTTCAGAGCTCAACTGCTGCCTGACTGACCAAGCCTCTGTCTCACTGTGGCAAAGAAAAATAGTGATATTAGTGATATTACTACTTCAGCTTATAGGTTATAGACTTGACTTGGTAAATGTAGGCTGAGCCTTACCTGATGATGTAATTATTACTGACAATGGGGTTTTCCCCTGTTTCCAGCTGCAAGACCATGTAAAGCCAGACCCATGAGTGATCTGCAGTCTCTACACGAACCACCATCTCAGCCCTGCCTTCTCCTCCCTCTCTCACTGTGTGGTGAAAAGAAAAGATGGGTAAGTCAAAACATATTCAAGATTTGATGTAATGTCTTGGTGGGTGGTCAGAAGTTCTTTTTCACTGCAGATGCGTATTACTCTGTATTGCTCGCTGTGAGTGTCAAATGTTGATAGGCAAGTGTGAGGTAGGAGAGTGCTCATGCTGGCCCTAACCAAGCAAATGAAGCTGAGGATGTTTGTGTGTTTATTCATTCAGGAGTGAGACTCACATAGGCTGCAGTGCTGAGCTGAGGCATGTGAAAGATCCTGAGGATGCAGGAAGCTGTACCAAGATTGGGACCGTAGAATCTCCACATTTAGTCCCAAATGAACATTCACACTGAAAGTTGGAAAAAGGTAAATGGTAAGAAAACATTTTATCTTTTAAAAACACATTATTAGTAGTACTTCAACGTTTTATAAAATTACTTTAGTCATTTAACCTCACCTGTCTTGTACTCCCTGAAGTCTCATGTCACGGCTATGCTCAGAACGGAAACTTGGCAGGAAGAAGCTGCTCTCTAGTGTTGGAGCTGAAGATTGTTCTCTGTCCGGGGCAGTTCCCCCTTGGGAAGTGTGAGGCTCCAGAGGGGTACAGAAACATACCCACACTGGGTTGGAAGTCCAATAGGATCCTGGGGAAGACTCATCGGGAGTTTCTGACAGGCAGTGGGCTCGGATTAAAACATGCTTATTGCCTGCACTCTGCCTACGCACTGATTTGGAGGTGTTGAATCTGCATCGGAACAGACGATCTAAAGGGGAAAGGCACAAAATGATGAGCACTTACACATCTGATATGTATCTGTGTGTCAAATTTCAAAGGTCTTACCTGTGTCAGGTGAAGTTAGAGGCACCAGGTTACTCCTCATAATAAAGTGGTCTGCAGTGTCTATTATGTCGTACACACTGTCCCCTTGAGCGACCAAATCTACCTAAATATTCAAAAGAGAATATACTGTAGGTGAATGTCTTCTTTAATTAATTTTGCTTATTAATAGACTGAAAAAACATGAGATGAAAGGAAGAGGAAGGATATAAAGATTTAATTAGAATAACTGTTATGTCTGCTTTACTCACCATTGAGTGTCCGAGGTGCTCTGAGACGCTGTCAGACAGGTACAGTAACTTTCCTTCTCCAGTCAACAGCATGAGAAAACCTGGTATACCTTGAACCAGCTCATTCAGTTCATGAAATGAGAGGAATCCCGTGGTTTCTTCAGCACTGCTAGCTGTAGCTGTTTCTGAAAGAAGCAATTTAAAGTCTGAAAAAAACTATTAAACTTCGTCCATATATAAAACGTCTAGTACGAAAGAAAATCCACAAATGAGGTAGCGCTATTTGCATTTCAGCACCATGGACAGCGTTTGTATTTCAGCACCATGGAGAAAAATTGCAACGCGCTGTTTCATTACACGTTCTTTTGTATATTTAAAGATATTTCTTAATTCGTATTACTAAACAGATAAGCAGCTCAGATATTGCTAAACAAAATTAAAGATGCACCTGTTGCATCAACTCGCGGCAGTAAAAGAGTAATATACAGCACTGCCTTAACACAAACTCAAATCTAAGAAGGTTTTTCTAATTTCATGCTTTGAGAACTACATAAATGTATGAAGGCTTTTTTATATTTGCAAAACAAATATTTACCTTGGCTGAAGAAGACAGACTTTCTCGTGTACATGCAAGCCAGCGACATGATGTGAAGATAGGACAGCCGAGACTTGTCCGCATCGGAGATGGGCAACAAGTCCTTCAGGTTCCTAATCTCCGCGTTTATTTGGTCTCTTCGGGCTTTCGAAGCTCCTTTAGTGGACCGATACATTGTGGTTACTAACGGGAGGACTGTTTCTGAGGTTCGCTGAAAGTGTTGACTACGGTGCAAGTTGAAAAAAAGTGTGAGGCTCTTTCCCAAAAGAGTTCAGGCGTGTTCACAGGTGTGTCATCTCAGCACATGTCCAGAGTACGGCTGCTCTTCTCCTTTCGCCTGCCTCTCCCGGGTTTCCCCCTGCGGTTCCGCCACAGCGCCTGGCTCAGGTTGCGGACCGGAGGATGGATGGATCTTTCCTCCGGGTCGGAGATTGAGTCAGTCGGCTGCTTCTGAAGCCGTCTCTCGCCCAGATATCAGGAGTCCGTAAATCTGGTGGAGTAACATTGCAAGCCGGTAACTTATATAGGCTGGGACTCCACCAGTGTAGGGGGGCTCCCAACGCGCCAACACCGACGTAAAAAGTGCGCGAGGGGAGGGGGGGTGGAGTAAAAGGGGGGCCGGGGGGGATTTATACGTCTCATATCAGTGTAAGCAATGCTGAAATTCACTCATCTCACCCCTCCCAACCCTTGCGCTCTGACTCTGCTCCGACGTCAGCATCCCCTCTCTCCGTTGATGACGTTGGCTTGAAATCGGGAGCTCCGGCGACGCAAAAAGCCCGATTTGGACAAAACCGAGCAATGGGCGGGAACAGAGAGTGAAACGTAGACGGAGTCACCGCACTCCAGTGTAAAGAGAATGGGGGGGGGGGGGGGGTCTGTTTCTGAGCTGCATACGAACGAGATAGAGGAACACTCTCCCCGAATCCTCTTGTGTGGCAGTGCTGATTGCCTCCAACCGACCGAGTTCAGATATGATTCAGAAAATTATTCCTAGATATTGTATTACAATGTCTTGCATTGCATGGATGCAGAAATGATTTGCATGGAAGCACAGATGCAGTCCCTGACGTTGTCGCTGTTATCTCATGCCTCGCTGCGTTATTTGCATCAGTTTCAACATTTTACAAGCTGTGTGACCACAGAATGAACCCTTAAACACATTTCCATTCAAAAATGGCAGATTGTAGTAGCTCTGGCAGCATGCGGGACAATGCACTGCAGTGCTTGTGATGGCTTTAAATTCAGCAGTGCATTTGCCCCAGTGAACCAGACGTTCGTGTGTAATCGAGAAAACTGAAATCTCTGCTTTATTATTACATATATGCTTTCTCTGTGTCCTTATAAGGGAAACATGGGGCGAGCATAGACGAGGACAGCAGCTGTATTGAGTTATGTTTTATGAGTTTGTGTGCGTAAGGCGACATTGTTGGCTCACTCAATCTATCAGCGCAATATGTAGTCACAGTAATAGGGGACACATTATGAACTTGTGATGCTCCTGACGAGCGCAGTCTGAGTGAGACAGAAGTTTAAGAATTAAATGGACCTCAGGTAGGTTTATCCATCAACTGACTAAATGGATTATTTCTCAGAAAATGAAGGGAAGTGTTATACAGTTTGTTTTGTGCACTGTATCAAACTTCGGTATGATATAGGCTATTTAAGCAGCCATTGTTGTAATCAAATTTACTTGTTAAAAATAAATAGTTATATAACAGTTTTATTTTAATTTAACATGGTAAGCATGTGATTATTTAATATAATTAAAAATAAAACTGGAAGCAAACAGAAATGCATAAAATGTCAAAGACTCTTAATATACACTATCATATTTTCTGTCATCTAATATCCATTATAATCACAAATCAAATTGTAAACCACATTTTATATTTTACTTTCAATTTTTACTGCACCAATGATTTCACATATGTAGTTACTTTTAACTGGTTAATCTGGGGTTGCAACTCGCTCTGTATTGCACCACTCCCGAGTCTCCATTAATAAACTTAAAACACCTGTCAAACGACTGCTCGTTTATATCACAAGCTCTACTGACGCCTCTTTGCATCCTCTTTGGACAGTTTGTTCTATTCATAATGTCGACGAGACGAGTCTCATAGACAAAAGTCCCGTGCAAAGGGATCCCAGCCCTCGCTGCGGTTCTGCCATTTGAGTCGATTCGTTTTCAGAAGAGGAAGCGAGGCAGCCTGTTCAGTGAAGGTGAGCTATTTTTAGCAACATGCAGAAACTCCAGTGCTTTTGGGAAAGTTGTCACAGTGTTATCCGTGTGGCTTGCCGAGGTTCAATGATGCAATAAATTATACGTTTCATTTTCATTCATGATAAATGACCAGGCGCAAACATTAAAAATATACACCTGTATAGAATTATCTATTCAGTTATCAACATAATGCTGTTTTAGGCCGAATTTAGAAGTGTTAGTGAATCTTTCAACAGTCCTTCTCAGAGGCACTCGCACGTCTCTGAAACCTGTTGCGCGCGTGAGCTGACCGTTTCGCTTTTTCTAAAAATAGCTCTGGCTAGAGTCTGACAAACGCACTCAGAGATTCACCGTCCTCGGCGACACATTTAGTCTTTTTAATAACACATTTGTGTTTCGTGGTCAAAAATAGATAGTTGTGTAGGAGTATTGAGGGTCGAATAAGATGGATATATACGTGAATCTGATTTGCTGATTTCGGCTACAATATCTTTTCTCAGCCCAAATTCCATTTTAAACAGATCAGTTTGAGCAGCATGGGAGACCAGCTAACCTGTTTACATTGGTTTAAGATGTTCTTTTCAGCAGACTTTGCATACGAGAAGTTTTTAGCAAGCACTGATCACATTTACAGAAATTGTACACAGGATGAAAAACAACCACTTGTGAAAATGTGTTTATAGTGGGATTATCAGGAGGATGCATGGAAAGCAAAAGAATCCAGAGAGTGTTGGACCCTTAATTTGCCTTCAGCGTCTCATTATCAAAGTTAATGTCTTGTTTGGTAGGCCCTAGACTATTGACTATTGACTAAGTTTTGATTTAGTTCCTTTTGTCATGATAGAAAATGCATTGCTAAGACTTATTAAGATTCAGTGATAGAATCATGCATTAGCTAATGCTGAATATAGATCAAGCCAATCCCTAATGATCTTTCTTAAGCGCAGTGCACCATTCGTGATTAAACCCTAACAGTGGTCACCCGTTAACAAATTTCAGCTCTTAAAGTAGTTGGTAGGTTTTTCTATTCAGCAGGCCCACAGAGTGATTCAGAAACACTGAAGCGTGCAAGGCTTTCTCATGGTATATCTTGTATGAATAGCCTCTCTTTGGCATCTTCAAAAGAGGGACAGTACAATATGGAACACCAGATCGCCCTTTTCTGATAAGCTGAATGCAGTCCAAGAGCACCGTTGAGTGCAAATTCTGATAAGGAAAATGGGTGGTCACCTATTGTTAGGATCCAGTGCACACAGTTTAATAATCCGTCTGCTTTCTTTACAGACCTTACTAAGAAGAATTGCACAGAAGACTACCAAAAGAATTGCAGGAAATTTCATGCGCTAAATTACATTTTAGTTTTAGGACCATAGTCTATTAATGTTTTTTTAACTGCATTTCCTTCATAGTTCAGAATCATAAACAAAAACTCGAGGAAAGCTATGTTAAAGGTGAGGATATAACGCATATTAGGCCTTTTCAAAATGTAGTGGTGGGTTTTGTGAACATTTGAAGGCAGAAGGTAAACATTCAGTGTTTGACTGCCGGAAGTGAGTAAATGGATAATTCCCAGCATGATATCCCACTGTTAGCAGTATGTCCCCGGGAACAGGAACAAGTCATTTTGCCTGTGCCTAGAGTGCATGAGTTGACTGTGCCTACTTAAAGCCTCCTATGATTTTACACACAGTGGACAAAAATAACCATGCAGGAAGAGGAGAAGCTTCAAGATTTGTTTTAGTCTTTTCAACCCAATTTAAGTGTTTACTTTTTAATTAATTTTGAGACTTTAAAAAAACGGTAAAAATGATGCAATTTAATGTAAATGATATTACCCATCTTGCCATGCATTAAAATACATATGTATTATGTTTGGACCCAGCTGAGGTAATTCTAAAGCCACCTGTGCAAGTTTAATTTTGCTTTTCCACCAAAGAGTTCTGTAAGTGCAATCAAACTGCGCTGAAAGTAAGAGAGTTGCAACTTTAATGAGAAACAAAATGTCATTGGCCTCTTGTGCAGTTGAAGTACGCTTGTCCTCTATCTCAAGATTCTTTCTCTCTGCACTGCTGTTTATTTTTACACATAGAGAATCAAGGTCTTCACTCTGCCTCTTGAAAGAAAGGAGCTAACCTGTCGCCTAGCAACACCTCCCACTCCTGCTGAAGCCAGAGTAAGAAAAGAGAAGAGAGGAAGAGGAAGGATTGAAGCTGTCTATGAAACTGATGAGAGAGACGAAGGTAAAGAGTAGGGTGTGGGGTTGACTTTAAAGGCAAGCAAGTCCAGCACATCATGTGCCGGTATGTTTGCGATATCTGTAGCTTACTGAGAGGCCAATGAAGTTGCACCTGTCGTGGGATTTAAATCATCTAGATATAAGTATGATAAATTATCTAATGCATTGTTCAGCTGTGTGCACTGGTTGATTCATATAAACTACTGTGAGTGAGCAGATGTAACACTCAGACACCCACACACTCTCTCCCTCCCTCCCTCCCTTCCCCATCCCTGTCAGAGATACTTCCCCAGCCTGCAGCCTAGTGCTTTTTTTTTCTTGTGCAATGTATTTTTAGACCCAGAGCTCAGAACAGTGGGAAAATGTGGACTTTTGTTGAAGTATTTCTATCACTCTTGTGCTTTTTAATGAATGGTGACTACTAATTCATGACTCTTCATTGACAAACGTCAGTGCATGCTTTAGTTTGGCATATATCCTTCCCTTTAAAACACTTTCTCTGTTTTTTTATTTTAAGAATCATTTCCACCAGCCTATAAATAGTCCAGAAAACGCATTCTATAATTCAATAAGGCCTTTTCCCCCCATCTTACTGTTTAAGCTTGCTGCTCAATTCTAGCGCTACATGCCAGCACATTGTGCTCTCACCCTCCTTTTTCACTCCCTCTCTCTCTCCGTTCGTAAGTTGTTGCTGATGCAAGGTTGCCATGGTGACGTGATGTAGATGTGTGACATCAAAACAGACCTCAAGCAGCAGATTTTTTCCCCCTTTCAGTCTGTCGCTCGCTCTCTCTTCTCCCATCTCATTTCATATTAAGCCAAAAGCATTGCATTACAAAACACCTCCATGAGCTTCTGATTTAAACCAACCTCACATAAGTAAGAAAGATGTCTTTTTATCTGCACATTCCGCAATAATGCAGCTCTTAGTGACCATAAGAGATCCATTATTCTTCGCCATTCAGGTCCGCCTTTGATAGTAGCAAGAAAATGATCAATGATTCAGTGTGTGCTTCTTGCCCATCTCTGTGCATTTCGATCTGACTGCAATGTTCTCAATGTGTAAAGCAGTCTTTATAACAATATTTGTAGTATCCAGGGAGTAGTGTGGTTGTCATTGAAACACATTGAAAATCTAGGATTTAAAAATCCTTTTAAGTCAAAGAAAAATAAATGACTAAAATTCATAAGTTAATTATTAAATAAGAATAATATCTTGTGGACTATTTCTAGGTCTCTAATCAGGATGTTTGTGTTAATTTGTCAGTTCAACTAATCACTCAAATTGTTGTAGGCTGATTAAAATACCACTTGTTATATGGAATATAGAAAAATGCAAATGCAAAGTCGACAAATCAATGGAAAAAAGAGAGAACATAAAGTTTGATAAAGCATTGCATAACTATTAGAAGAGAAGAGAGTGGGCAGAGATGGTTAGAAAGAGGAAGAGAATGAGGCGCAAGCAGAGAGGGAGGGAGATAGAAAGGTACTTCAGTGCCTTTTTTTAGCTCCAGGCTAAAGTTACGATTATTGCTTTTATCCATCCTCAATTTCCTCTTGCCTCCCTCTCTTTGCAAGCAAATATGTTTTCCCCCATAGGAACCGATATTTTCCCCATCATTAGTGATCATCTCAGCAGCGTGAAGCCGTGAACACTTCCGCACAGTTGGCAGTAGAAAAGCAGAATGACCTGTGTCATTCACCATTGCTGGATTTGAACAATAGCAAGTTTTTTGGCTCATTGAATCATTGGTATGAATTTATGAATGGGGAGTCCATTACCTGACACTTTTCCTCAACTCACGCTCTGAGTCACTTGTGCCGAATGAACACCATATACAGGTGACTGCTACTTAAAAGGGTCATATGATAAGGAATCATAATTTTCCTTCATCTTTTGAAATAAGCGAGTTCATTGTACTACTGTATGAAACACAGTGATTTTCAGAACTCAAAACAGAACTAGTAAAAAAAAACTATCTATTGATAGTAAGCTGCAAAAAATGGTTTGTTCCAAACTTCTTAAATGAAACTCAGAAATTGCTAGTAAGTTTCACAAATAATTACAAAGAACAGGCGAGAAACTCACTGAATTAAATGTGAAATTTGGAAGTAGAAAGACTGAAATACAAAGTTCTGTCATGAAACTCTAGATGGCCCAGGCTGATGGGTCAATCTGCTTGCAATCACACCATTCTCTATAGGGCACAGCTGATCGGTTCCTGCTGTATCAGTAGCCAATGAGCTCGCTGCTCAGCCTTCAAATATTGGTCAGCATTTGCTGTAGCAGTTGCAGCACGCTTTCAGAAACCCTCCACCTTCCCCAGCTCCACCTGTATTGATCTGCTACGGGTAATTCATGTACGCTATATTGTACAGCAGCAGCATGTCTTACAGCAGTGTGTCGGGTATGCATTGGCAGTAGCAAATCCAGCAGCAGCAATAATAGCAGCAGCGTAGACCAAACATATCAACATTACCATGTCAAACATTCCGAGAGTTGTGACAGAAATTTTATTTTTTATTAATTAAATGTTTAAAATCATCTTTTTACACCGCTGGACAAACCAAGGATGTTTAATATACTGAGAGAGAGTTATCCTTGAGAGAGTTATGTTGTTATTACCATTACCATTCATTTCAAAGCCAGTTTATTCACTGTGGTCGTCATTAGCCAATCAATTTGGATCAGAGAGGGAGTGAAAAATGGTCATGAAAATATACACTCACCTAAAGGATTATTAGGAACACCTGTTCAATTTCTCATTAATGCAATTATCTAATCAACCAATCACATGGCAGTTGCTTCAATGCATTTAGGGGTGTGGTCCTGGTCAAGACAATCTCCTGAACTCCAAACTGAATGTCAGAATGGGAAAGAAAGGTGATTTAAGCAATTTTGAGCGTGGCATGGTTGTTGGTGCCAGACGGGCCGGTCTGAGTATTTCACAATCTGCTCAGTTACTGGGATTTTCACGCACAACCATTTCTAGAGTTTACAAAGAATGGTGTGAAAAGGGAAAAACATCCAGTATGCGGCAGTCCTGTGGGCGAAAATGCCTTGTTGATGCTAGAGGTCAGAGGAGAATGGGCCGACTGATTCAAGCTGATAGAAGAGCAACTTTGACTGAAATAACCACTCGTTACAACCGAGGTATGCAGCAAAGCATTTGTGAAGCCACAACACGCACAACCTTGAGGCGGATGGGCTACAACAACAGAAGACCCCACCGGGTACCACTCATCTCCACTACAAATAGGAAAAAGAGGCTACAATTTGCACAAGCTCACCAAAATTAGACAGTTGAAGACTGGAAAAATGTTGCCTGGTCTGATGAGTCTCGATTTCTGTTGAGACATTCAGATGGTAGAGTCAGAATTTGGCGTAAACAGAATGAGAACATGGATCCATCATGCCTTGTTACCACTGTGCAGGCTGGTGGTGGTGGTGTAATGGTGTGGGGGATGTTTTCTTGGCACACTTTAGGCCCCTTAGTGCCAGTTGGGCATCGTTTAAATGCCACAGCCTACCTGAGCATTGTTTCTGACCATGTCCATCCCTTTATGACCACCATGTACCCATCCTCTGATGGCTACTTCCAGCAGGATAATGCACCATGTCATAAAGCTCGAATCATTTCAAATTGGTTTCTTGAACATGACAATGAGTTCACTGTACTAAAATGGCCCCCACAGTCACCAGATCTCAACCCAATAGAGCATCTTTGGGATGTGGTGGAACGGGAGCTTCGTGCCCTGGATGTGCATCCCACAAATCTCCATCAACTGCAAGATGCTATCCTATCAATATGGGCCAACATTTCTAAAGAATGCTTTCAGCACCTTGTTGAATAAATGCCACGTAGAATTAAGGCAGTTCTGAAGGCGAAAGGGGGTCAAACACAGTATTAGTATGGTGTTCCTAATAATCCTTTAGGTGAGTGTAGATTATGACTGTTTAGTTTGGTGCAAAAAAACTTTACAGTACACTCAAAGGTACAGATTTTGTCGAGTTAGACACGTTCCTGGATCAACATATTTTGCTGTTTTAAATTACATTAAAATGTTACTTTTACATTTTCACCGACAGCCGATCAATGACCATTGAGATAAAATTTTGAAATTCTGGCAGTGTCAGAAGATTTGATGCACAGTCCTGTAGTGTGGATTCTCCTACGACAACCATCAAATCAAAAACCAATAGAAGTGTGGAGCCTGATGGCGCAATTAGTGGGACAACAACAAACCACCACTTGCTCCAAACACATAGTCTTAATTTTTTTCGGTTTTCTAGAGATTGTTTCTGTTCGCTAGCCACCATTTCTATCCTGCATGTAAATGCAATTCACGTCACTGAACGTGTCACGGATTGATGATTTAAAACTCCGGTCTTCTACCATGCGTCCATTTTTAATGCGTATTGACTGCCGTATGGTCTGATATTAATGACAACTTCCTCCCAAAATTTTGCCGTAACTCTATCTCTACCCTTAAACCTAACCCTACCCATAAGTTATCCCTAAAATCGGAGGGAGGGAAATGATAGGTGAATAACACTGATGTAGAAGCTTGGTTGTAAGCTTGATATAAACAGTAACCTTGTCCCTCAAATCTGATTGGTTGCACTTGGTGAAATCAGGCTCTGCAAAGGGGCAAATTAGTGCCTTAAGGTACTAATATGTGCCCTTTGTGGGTAGATAAGGTACAAAGGTGTGCTACTAAGGGTACTTCCCCAATGACAGTATGTAATTTTTGCATATTTTTTTCTGACGGGGTTTGAAAAGAGTTTGCCTTTATGCTTGATGAACAGAATTAAGTCATCTGGTAGAGCAGTGGAATGTGAGTGTGATTTGCATTTTTGCAATATGGTGTTAAATCTGCCTGAAGCGTCATTTAGTTTTGCCACAGAAGCTGTTTTTTAACACCCTATGTTAACACTCAGCAGTCAGACTCTCACCCGCAGGCTCATTCATGGTGACAGTCTCTCACACATTACTCATTCACAGAGACAGAGATGAGCAGCATTAGTAAGTCCGAAAAGCCGTTGTTCACCTCTTTTGACATTCAATTTGAAGCATTAGGCCTCAAATCAAGATATGTGCATCCTTAGGCCATATATGCATGAAATACATTAAGCAATAAAGGGTTTTGCTCATTATGAGAGTGCAGTGGATGCTCAGTATTTCATATATTTGTACTGATTTAAAAATATGCTTGCTTCTTTGAAGGAATTGTCTCTTTATTGCCATCCCCTCTGCTCGCGCGCCCACGCGCCCATAGCAACACGTTGTCGTATCATAGTAACCACATTTACGCAGGGAGAAAAAATAAAGGGTGGGTTGTAGAGGTATCTTTCACTGACCACAATGAGCATGTAGCTTGATGATGGCTCTTTGTATTCAACACATGACAAGGGTGAAATTGTAAAAGCATATAACGAAATGTAGCACACTAAACCAGATATTTGCTATAATAACTTCTTATTTGAAATTACCTGTCGATCCTGATTCTAGTTCCCAGGTTGTGAGCCATATAATGTAATTAGCCCTCCTCGTTAGGCTCATCTGAATAGCCAATCAGTGGCAGATGAGGTAGATGACTCTTGTTATCAAAGTCACTCCAGCTCAGACGAGGCCCTAATCAAGGCGTGTTGGTAATATTCAGAGGTCAATTTAATTCCCTTAAAACAAATGGCCCAATTATCAGTGACCAACATGTGTCCCTTTTTACTCTCCATCTGTGAAATAGCCCCTGTCTGCTCTTCTATGGAGATTCTTCTTTAATCAGGATGCAGTGGACTGAAGCTAATGAGACATGCTAATAGAGCTACTGTGTAAACCCCAATCACCAATTTGAGCATGTTATTCTCTACGCCAACCCTGCTAACTGTCCATCGAGGGTCACAAAACATCACAAATGACACCTTTTTTAGAAATGCTATTTCTAATCTTATACCAGCTTTATTAGAACTAAACTAAAAAATCCAGTTCAATCTGTGTTGATGTGCTTTAGGACATTACAGTTGCATGTTTTTTAGTTGGTAGACCATCGATGAACCAGATATTACCTGGTTATGCCACTTTAAAGGGATACACTCTTTAAAAAATAAAGGTTCCAAAAGGGGGGTTTTGCAGCAATGCAATAGAAGAACCATTTTTGTTTCCCCAAAGATCCTTTGAGAGCAGTTCTTTTTTTTCTTAGTGTGAAGAATATTTTAATAATCTTAGGACATTTTGTACAATGTAAATGTTCCATGAAATTTAAAGGTGCCAGTTGATGCCAATAAAGAACCTTAATTTTCAAGGGTGTAGTTCAGCCAAAAATGAAAATTCTGTCATCCAAACCTGTATGAAACAAAATATGAATATTCCTGAATATGCCTGTGTTTTTTTGACCATACAATGAAAGTCAAAGAAATCCATTGTTCGGTTTGGACAAAAATATCAAAATATCTTCTTTTGTGTTCCAAAACCAGCTATAAACCACTTCAAACTAGTTCAAACTGGATTGTTATCTGGGAGATTTGGCATGTTTATTAGCTGTTTATATTTAGGACTAAATGTAAAATTCCTGTTTGCTTTGCCCACTGCCTCCCCACACATGCTTAGTAAATATAGATAGCATGAATACTGATCTGTTGTTTGTAATGCAATTAATGCAGCGGATGTCACGGACGGTGAGTGCTTGTTTTGTAATAGCCTAATGTGTTTGAAAAAGCAGGTGGAGGGCAATAGTGTTTCCTCTTTTCATTCAAAAATAATCATGGATATCCAGGTAAATATAGTGGTTCTGTCCCGATGACTGACAGCAGCCGTGTTTGTGGGGAATTTCCTGAGGGGTCATGTGTCTTAAATAATGTGCGCACTCAAGCGCGAAGGAAAAACTTTCTCGTTTCTGGCTATAAAAATGTATTTGGTCCTGGCTGTGCAAGAAATAATCTTATCAGCAGTTTTTGTTTTTTGTTTTTTGGAGTTGCCTACACTTTTTGCCACACAGTTTCACTATGGTGAGGATAAAAAATTAGAGATTGCAAACACAGCATTACGAATCACCTTCACAGCATCACCTTCAAATGACAAACACATTTGGCCTTCATTCATAGCCAGCAATCTGTTCAAAAAAGAGCAAAAAAGAATCAAATTCACATGATTCAATGTGATCAGAAATATGTTGTTATGTTATGTTATGTTATGTTAATGTTATATGTTATATGTTATATGTTATATGTTATATGTTATATGTTATATGTTATATGTTATGTTAATGTTATGTTATGTTATGTTATGTTGTTATGTTACGTTAATGTTATGTTATGTTATGTTATGTTATGTTATGTTATGTTATGTTATGTTATGTTAATGTTATGTTATGTTATGTTATGTTATGTTAATGTTAATGTTATGTTATGTTATGTTATGTTATGTTAATGTTATGTTATGTTATGTTATGTTAATGTTAATGTTAATGTTAATGTTAATGTTAATGTTAATGTTAATGTTAAGTTATGTTATGTTAATGTTAATGTTAATGTTAATGTTATATGTTATGTTATGTTATGTTATGTTATGTTATGTTATGTTATGTTATGTTATATGTTATATGTTATGTTATGTTATGTTATGCTATGTTATGTTATGTTATGTTATGTTAATGTTATATGTTGTTATGTTATGTTGTTTTGAAAAGCCTGTTTTTGGTTGAATGACAAACACATTTGGCCGTCATATCCAGCAGTCGGTTCAAAAGAGAGTGGAAAAGAATCACATGATTCAAGATAGATGATCATAAATATTTTAATTTATGATATGTTATGTTATATGTTATGTTGTATGTTATGGTATATATTATGGTATATGTTATGTTAAGTTGTTTTGAAAAGCCTGTTTATGTAGAATTACAACTACATTTGGCCTACGTTCATAACCAGCAGTTGGTTTACATGATTCAAGATAGATGATCAGAAAGGGCATTTGAGCAAAAGGACAGTTCAAACTCAGGACATCCGGCCCATTCCCACTCCACCCACTCACCTGCTCCTGACCCATAAATGAGGTCACATTTGGCATGAACTTTGGAGTGTCCCTCCACTCCATAGGACACCATGAAACATTTTCACACACTCATGCCAACACACACACACACCTTTTCTGAAGGACACCTCCACATGCGGAGGCATATTGGCAGAGCTCACCAGCCCTCCTCTCTCTCTGTGCCTGCTGGGTGGGTACAGCACATCTAGCTCCTGCGTTTGGCTCACAGTTGGGTTTACCACTTGTTTGCCATCCAGCAGGAAACGGCGTGAGAATGCCACGTTCTCACCCACATACATCCCCGTCACCCACTTCCTAAAGAACACGTCTCTATCATGATCTCTGCTATGAGGTAATGGTCGAAGCAACCTGCTGGTGCCATCTGTGTCCGTCTGCGTTTATGAATAAATGTGCCCGTTGTATTATTCACCTAGATTCTCAGGTGTGACCGACAACATGCTTGTATGAGATGCCATTCACAGTTGTACAGTCTAGCTCGAGAACATGTAGCCAGTCAGTTCACAGGAAGGAGGTAAAGAATCTGGTTCACTGGACAATTAGGTTACAAAACCAGCTGCAAGATGCCATCACTTCAAGTTATGTCTATTTTGGGCC
Source organism: Rhinogobio ventralis (assembly GCA_039654625.1). Lineage (NCBI taxonomy): Eukaryota > Metazoa > Chordata > Actinopteri > Cypriniformes > Gobionidae > Rhinogobio > Rhinogobio ventralis. Next base: position 16,397,128 of record CM077198.1, read on the forward strand.
TTAGACTCTGTGTGCTGCACTGCCCCCATGTGGCAGACCAGAGCCAGTTTTTCAGACCTGTGATTATGTAAGACTTTGCAGGGAATGAGTCATCATTAGGTTGTTTCAGAGAGAGTAGAACTCTGTGTATGTGTGTGTTTGTTGGCACAGAGCACTTAAAGACAGCAGTGGGATGGGCGAGCAGGAGCTGATGAAACGCAAAAGTGGGTATTTTCCCATTGCTTTTTTCGACTGTGATTGATCAGTGCAAGTGGTCACTCCTGGAAAGCTGCTAAAGAAAAAACAGAAGCAGTGATGCTGTTGATGGCAGGTGGAAGTTTCTAGAACTGCATTCATGACGGCGAATAATCCGAATGTATCTTTGATTCTGGAATGATCTTGATTGTGCAGTCTATAGGCCTACTTATGTAATGCAGCATAAATGTAACATTATGCATATTTCAACTAAATAAAAAAAAATAAAGGCATAGTTTTAATCCAAAGAAAACAAATTTGTAGAATATTATTGACATATGACAATATAATATAATATAAAACATAATATAATATAACAATATATATATATATTAATTACAGTTGTCTACTTTTGAAATAGAATGGCAATGTCAGTCAAAGTAAGACCATTTTAAATGATGTTTTATTAACAAAGTTCAGGAGGAACATGTTGATATAATGAACCTAATTAACACAGGAGGAGCACATTTAGTTAATCAACTCAATTAACGAGATAAGAGGTATTTATACAGCAGACTTACCTCTGTTCCATGAGAGTTTTCCAGCATCCCTCCACCATCACATTTCCTCACTTCTAACTATTCCTATCCCAACCTGGGATGGGGGGAGTACTCTGGGTTCGCCAAATTCCAAGCTCGGAGCCCTCGCCTCGGACAGCATTTAATTACATGTAAGTGTGAACTTGTGAAATGTATATATACTATAATATATAATACTACTATACTAATAATAATTATTATTATTAACATAATACAACATAATGTTGATTATTAACATAATACAATATAGTATACCCAAAGACTGAGGAAAAGAGGTTTGGAAAATGTTTGGATGGATGTTCTTGCTTGTATTAGGTTGTGCACAATATTTAAACTGATACATTAAATTAACGAGTTACTTTTTGGAATTAATGTTAAGTACAATATTGTAATATACATTATATCAATATATAATTATTAATATTATAATATATAATACCAATTGTCTACATTTAAAATAAATGGCCAATTTCAGTCAGAGTACAATTTCTATATTATATTATATTATATTATATTCCGCAAACTCCTCAAGGGAGCATAAGGCCTCAGCAACAGTCTTCCAGCGGACTCGGTTTTGGGCCCACGACCATACCGTGTTAGGTTGTGCAAAAATATTTAAATAGCAAAAAAATTAATTAACGAGCTAAAATACTTTTTGGAATAAATGTCAAGTACTATAATTAATATATTATAATTACATTATATTAATTACATTATATTATATTAATTATAGTACTTGACATTTATTCCAAAAAGTAAGTATTTTAACTCGTTAATTTAGTTTTTTGCAATTACATTTTTTTGCACAACCTAACACGAACAAGAACACCTCTTACGCAAAATCATGTACTCTAAGTCTTGTGACATCATTACCCCATTAGCCTCAAGTACAATAACTCCATTATGATTCAAGCCACTGTAATTCCACTCATTGCCATTCTGAGAAAGGGCCCTTGCTGCTGGTTTTGGATTCGGATCAGATCCAGAAAGCTCTATTAACCTGCATCTGTGACTGGAAACAACATAGTATTGATTATAAAAGATTGAGTTTTGGAATAGTCCACCTTAAATGTTTTCCATATATAATTTAGGCAAGATGCTGTAGATTATAATGAATATATATATATATATATATATATATATACATTTTATCACCTCTAAATAAGTTCTCTTTCTTGTCAGGCTTATGCTAATAAGGCTGCAGAGAGGCGGACAGCTCCTCAATGGGGTTCCAGTCTATCCCGTGGTTAGATGACTCAAGAGATCGGAAGGGTGGGTGGAAGGGTTAAAGCAGGGCACGTGAGCGAGACTTTCCATTAGGCAGAATAAGAAGCGTATCTGAAAAATGCCAAGAAAACATCCCTGTGGGAATGCAAAAATATGTGGGTCTGGAGACAGATTTTTATGGTCTTATCAAATTTATTACAGTAATAAATCCAGAATCGAAAATACAACAATGGCACCGTGGTATAAAAAAAACAACACAAAGTAATGTGATTATTATTGATGGTGGTGGTGGGGTAGAGGTTTGGAATGACTGAGTGGTTACTAAATAACAACAATGAATAACAACAATACTGAACTCTGAATGGATTATACATAGTGGAACATTAATATAGGCTTTTGACACTAAGAACATACAGAGATACTTCTTTTTTACAGCCTTGATATTGTTATTGCTACATCTATTTGAATAGGCGGGATTAATTATTAGTGCTGACTTCTAAACTGGAAGAGCAAACCAGAGGAATGAGTCTGCAGAGCTGCACCCCTCATCCTGAGAATGAGGCATTTAGAAATGACAAAAGACAGTTTACAGAGTTTGTACAGCAGGTTTGGAGTCATAGTGCAGCTGGTTACTTTGCCATTTTCCATATGACACAATATAGTGAGTTGTTATCTTGTAGACATTTTGTCCTTAAAATATATTGTCTGTCTCTAATAGCCTTTTTTATTATTTGTGATGTAGAAGTTAAATAGGTTGGTGCATCTCTCATGAGAATGATTTCTGTACAATCTTGGAAATTATGTCTGTCGTTTGGCAGACATATCCAGCTCATAAGCCCTCCTTGTTGGATGAAACAATCAGTGCTTCCACTCTTCCACCCCTTTTCCCTCTCTAGGCATCTCTACAGCTCTTTCAGTTAAAAAGCATAAGGCCCAACATAAATGGTTAAGCGCAGGGCAGAACTGGTGTGGTAGCTCATGAGTGGGTTGACAGAAACCATCTCCAAATCCAGCACATACTCTCTGGGGCCGTTCACGGTGCGGGCGAGAACAAGCATGGCACTGATGTTGTTGATTTGCTGAGGAAAGGCACACGACAGTCACATGATTATTCCAAAACTTGGCTGTGTAGAAATGTATAAGTCTTGATGGCACTATTCAAATGGGTCGTCTTGATTTCATGGACAAAATTGTTTCATTTTGTTTATAATTTTTTTCCCCCCTTTTATTCAGCAAGGACGCATTAAACTTTTTTTTTATTGCTATACAACTGTTGTTATTGTTAAACACTGTTCTTTTAAACTTTCTATTCAACAAATAATGTATAAAAATGTATCACGGTTCCCACAAAAATATTAAGTTATTAATGTTGTTTCTTGAGCAGCAAATCAGAATAGTACAATAATTTCTAATGGATCATGTGACACTGAATACTATGTTTTAACTGTATTTTTGATTAAATAAATGCCGCCTTGTTGAGCATAAGAGAATTCTAAAACATTAACAAAAAAAGACACCAAACCTATGAATGGTACTGTGTGTCCAAGAATGTATTTTCCAATGTGGTACGAAAAATTTAACTTTATTTAATATAGAAATTTTGCTGTTTTGAGGGTGTTTAGATCATTGCACTGGAAAACAAGATCAATTATTGCAAAAACCAAACTAAGTTTTCAGTATAATAATATTATACAGTACACCAATTTAAGGTATTCTTTCAGAATAGGCAGTAATTCAAATTTGAACATACCCTAATGTAAAAATCTCCATTGTCATCTCCAGAGCGGATGCGGAAGGTGTTATAAGCTCCAGGATAGACGCTGGTGGCCTGGATCTGAAAAATATCCGAGGGGACGGTGCGCTCGGATGTGATGCTCATGTAGCGATGCACAATGGAGTAGGGCATGTCTCGACAGCTGGGCTTTGTGACAGGACACATACAGCGACTGCAAGAGAGACAATTATATCAGTCAGGAAAGATTTACTGTAAAAGGTTTCAGCATTAAACGAAAGTGAATTGAATAGATTTGAACTTATCTGCACTGAAATAAATCAACATTTTACTGGACTGGACTGATTTAGACTGAATTGAACTTATCTGAACATACTAAATAGTATTGTTTTCACCCACTAGGTCAGGTTTTTGTGCATGACTAATGACCGTATTAGCCACAACTGTACCAAATTATAGAAGAATGTGTACCCTATGTCCAGCAAATTGGCTTAAAAATTTGGATGCCATCCATCTAAGCCAGATTTTTCTTCAGAAATGCCTGACCACCTGTTATTCATTAAAAGCTTGTGGAACTTTGCAGATTATGTTGAGAAATGTTCAGAGGCACAGACTCAAGAAAACTGGCCTGAGATATGGAAAAATACACCAGGCGATTTGAGAAACCATGTCAGGTATGTCTCAAATAGGCAGTAATGATGAACAATAGACAATTAATGAAGAGGAAAATCTCTCTGTAACTGTGTGTAAACTGAACAGCCTGCAAGTGCTTATGGTACTACCGAATTGTTAACTTACTTTTCGGACACTTGCACATAGGGTTCCTCACAGCTTTTGGTGTCAACACATTTGTGACCTCCATGAATGTTCACACAAGTCTGTCCGTCAGAGCACTGATGAGCTCCTGTCTCACATTCGTTTATGTCTAGATTGAAAGAAAAATAAAGGAATATGTCTCTTTTCTCCTATGAGTGAATTGGTAAGCAGAGTGTTCTGTGAGAGAGTGTTAAGTTGAGGCGAACCTTGGCAGAGGCGCGTGCCCAGAAGCTGATAGCCATCAGGACAGACACAGGAGAATTTGCCGTGCTCATTAACACACTGATACTGGCACAGGTAACTGGAGTAGCTGCACTCGTCTATGTCTGAAGACAGAGAATGAATATGATTAGTTGCTCCAGCTATAAGTTGCATAAATATGTTTCACAAATATGTGTATTTATTTTAGTTTTTCACATTGGTTTGTATTTGCTCCCAGCTTACCATTGCAGGCAAAGCCATCTGGCCCCAGCTCATAACCCTGCTCACATCGACACAGGAACGTCCCGTATGTGTTGTAACACCTCTGACTGCAGGGGGCCCCCATGCCACACTCATCAACATCTGAGTGCAACAGAATAACAAAGCAGACAGGATCATATATGAAAACATTCAGCGCAAGGCAAGCAGGATTGCAGTCACTAAAAAAATACTTTCTGAGCTGGACTGGCCATTTTTGTTGTCATTAATGTCTAATAATTTTAAGTGGCTAAGCAAATCAAAACAAAATTTATAATCTTTTGTTTTAGGGGTATCCTAAACGAAGGAAATTGTTCTGATGCACCCAATGAGTGTGCTTAACGCACACTGTAACACGTCTTGTGTTGATAATGGGAGAATAGCTTGCCAACGTGAGTTACAGAAGAAGAAAGTAGTAGAAACTTAGCATTTCACAGTTCGTATTTTATTCACCACTTCACCGTCTTCTATAAGCGTTCCGCTGTCAACCGCGTTACTTAATAAACAAAACAACTTCAGAAATAACAGAAATAAAATACATTAACCGATTTCCTGCACACATGTGAGGCTCGAGGCACATGCTATTAGCGAACTGTACATTCCCATCTACCGGGGGGAGAAAAAAGATGAAGGGCGCTCTGTTCCACATCCTATTCTCCTTGTTGCAACATTATTCTACAGAAATGTAGATGCAAATGTAGGGCATGTTATTCTACAGACAAAAAATATTAATAATAATATTACCCTAATACTTTGAAATGAAAAGACTTATTAATTAGCGTGAGAGCGCAATTCCAAAAAAGTGCAGATGGGAGTGGAAAGTTCAGCGTGTGATGTACTGACAACGCGCAAATTAAAGCACACAGATGCAGCTGGATCATTTCCATAAAGACCAATGCAATCTACCAGTTAGCATCTGGTTTAAGACATGCTCTTTTTGGGTGGTAAATAATGACGCAAACACCAGTAACCTGACGAGCGCAAACCTTAGTAAATCACCTTGCGTGATTCATTTAAATACTCTCCTCCCATAAATTGTATCTGAAAGGGAAATTCCTACAAATGCAATAAGGTCAGCCGCAAAAATAACCCTGTCCACGCCTTTTCCACGCCTTTTCACTGCGTGTCTTTAGTAAATCCTGACGGTAGTTTTTTAACGCCAAAAGTGGGCCAATCAATTTAAATCAAATGGATAAAATTTGCATTCTACTTTTTTCATGTTAATTATCACATTTCACTTACATCCAATTATAAAAGTAAAATGTGCTGCAAACAGCTGTTCACATTAACTTTAATGTCTCAATTCCTCGTTTTCCTCCATGCATAAAGTGCTCTTTTACTGGTTTTTATTTTGGCTCTTACTCAAAGAAAATGAGGTGTAGGATGGAGTTGTGTAAGTACGTGGGTTTGGATTCTGAGTGCTTGTGTGTGTGTGTGTGTGTGTGTGTCGGGTGGGTTGGCCTATGACTCAGGGTATGGCAAAATGGGGCGTAGGAGTAAGCATGTGGGTTGGCTTACCAATACAGGAGCGATTGTTGCCTGCCAGCTGGAAACCAGGCTCACACTGGCAGGAGAATGAGCCAGGGACATTAACACAGCGATGTTGACAGTAGCGATACCGGCACTCGTCAATGTCTGAAAAGTATGAAAACATAAAATTAGATTACAAATAATTTTTTTTAATTTCCTCATTGGTATGATTGGACAGACAATGACAGATCATCTGACAGACCATTTTATGTGATTTAAGGCACACTACGCTCACAGTGGTATCCACTCTGGGACTTAACCATGGGAACAACTGAATTGATTATTTTAATAGGTGTGGATACAAAATTCCTAAGGTTCAAAAGAATTTACAGATAAGTATTTCTAAAGTTAAAATTTATAGATATTTTTAAATATTAAATATCAAGATAATATTTAGCTAATAATAGATACCAAATTAGGATGATATATAAATTAATGAGATAAAATATCATATTTTGTCAATCTAGTAATATCTTTTGAGGTACTGCAACTAACCTAAAGTTAGACATTTTTATGGTTTACATTTTGGTCTGTTCCTCACATGAATCTTTTATATGGCTTCAGAAGGCTTGCAATATACACAAGTCACATGTAATACTCTTATAATACTTCTATGGTGATTTGTGTCATTTCTGAAGCATTTCTGAAACAAAGAAACCCTTTTGGAAAAAGTACATCTTAGCATACTTTTCAAAAGAGAACTTATTATGCAAATAATACACTTTAAAATAATATGCATAAGTGTACAGCATTTATGGTAAACTAAAATATATTTGTATAAAATATAACGTAATTTTTACCGAAACTTGTTACATATGTTTATTTATATATGTTTATAATAACACATGTGGAATGAGGAAGTTGCAATTTAGTATATTTAAAGTATATCAACTATAATTTTAACTATAGGCACATTTCACGTGTGCTTTAATGCATACTATAATACAAACTTCTTTTTCACAATGGAAGGCTTGGAACGATATGATATTATGAATAAATAAAGACAGATCTTTGTGATTGATTTTTTTGGGAGAAGTGAACTCTGTTGTTGTATTGCTACAGAATTAGACAGGCGTTTCATTTCTCACCGATGCATTCTGTGCCCACTTTGCGATACCCATCTGGACACTGGCAGGAGAAGGAGCCTTCTGTATTGAAACACTGCTGACTGGGCTGGCAGTCGTGGCTGTCCCGTTCACACTCATTCACATCTGTTTTTGTGAGACAATCATGGAAATTTATAGTGGATGCATCATTGTTTCTTTGTCTTCTCAGTTTATGGCATTGGAGCTAGCATAACTCTGGAATGTAGTTATTGCAGCATTTATTGGTTCACTGCTCATGGGAAGTGAAAACTACATAGCGGTCTTGAGTAACATTATCTGTATTCACTTCCTCTTGACGGTAGACAACAGCTGGGATGCTTCAGACTTAGTAAATTCTTCGGCTCCCTGCAGACCCCCCTGCCAAGACTTCAGCATGACTCGCACAGTTGTTTGAGTGCAAAAACTAGCTGACCACCTGTTTTTTAGCCTGAGTCATTCAAGCGCTAACAGTCAAAACTAAAACATTGCATGCAATAACCCCCACCACCATCCTGTTCACATAACTGATTTTAATTTTCATTTTGATCTGGACACACATGACTCTCTCCATAGGCATGCTACTGAATACAATAGCTGACTCCCGCACACTCACAGGCCGTCTGACACCTGTTCTGCAAACACACACTCGTTTTCACACACTCACCCACGCAGCTGTCTCCCTGGGGCTCAAAACCTGGAGGGCACAGGTTGAAAGACTCGCTGGCCGTATTCTCTAGGCTGGGGTGGACCTGGTTGGGTGGATCAGGGGCGGGGATGACCGAGGCAGAGCGAGGGAGGCACAGGTACCCGCCATAGTGGTTGAAGCACTTCATCTCTCCCTTACAGGCCTCTGAGATTGTCTCACATTCATTTATATCTGCAGACAGGATAAGCAGGATACACAGGTGTTTGTGGGTAAAAAGCATGTTCGATGACTCAGTTAAGAAGACATAAACTACCATTGGAACAGTCATTTACCACTAAATTTAAGAGTTTTCAGAATGTGAAATTGTATTAATTTAAATGTATAACAATATACACTACAGTTTAAAAGTCTCTTATGATCATCAACTTTTTGCATTTATTTGATGCTGTAAAAACAGTAATATTGAGAAATATATTTATTTTCTTCTGTTTTTAGGAAACTTAATATGACCTAATTCTATTTGATTAATAGAAAGTTAAAAATAAATCTTTTGCAACATTATAAATGTCTTTACTGTCACTTTTGATTAATTTAATGTGTTCTTGCTGAACAAAAATATTAATTTCTTTTAAAAAAATATTACTGACCCAAACTTTTGAACGGTATATTTTATACCAATACACATTATATGTGTATTTACTATATTTTTTATTATATGTTTTTACATATATTTTATATTATAGCCTATCTGTAATTAAGTTTATTATTTTTTTTAATTATATTATATATGCTATTTAAGTAGGCGTATATATGATGTATATTACAAATACTTTTTATATCAAAACTCTTAATCTGTGTGATTTAACTGTTGTCTGTGTTTTACTAGGGTTGTACTGTGTTTTTGCACTGTTCTGCTGACAAGAAACTGCAACAAATATATTTCCAAGAAATTTCAGTAGACAAAAAACTCCAGATAACATGAGCTGTGAAAAATTCTAAGTAATTTAGGAGCTTTATACAACTTTTTACAGTGGATGCCATTGAAAACACAGCCTGTCCCTCACAGCCTCGCTTTCATACCTGTCATGGCGCTGCTCTGAATAAGGTCTATAAGGACCCTTTGAATTTTAAAATGTTTTACCTTTGCAGTGCTGAGTCTGTGGATCCCAGTGGTATCCATCTGTGCATTCCTACAGAACAACACATGAATTCGTTCATATAACTTTATATAGACATGTATATCTATAAATCGAATCGTTACACAGTGCATTTGCCTGTGTGTAATATATGATATGAAGATGATATTGAAGGATGTAACATAGGTTATGATATGAAGATTTATTTAGAGAGAGAGAGAAAGTAGCGAGAGAGACAGGGGAAGGTTTCCTCCTTACCGTGTAGGTGTCAGTTTCTGTGGGTGGCTGTGAAATAGCGCGACGGAGAAACACAGAGATGCACATACAAAAGACCAAAACACACCCGGGCCGCATCCTCACACACACCTTCAACAGGCTCTGATGAGCAAAAACACCTCCAAGAGTGTTGGGATCAGACAGACGTGCACGCGCACGCACGCTGGTACAGTGATGATGCTGCGATAAAGTTCACTGAGGAACCTGTAGATGAGAAGCAGACAGCTTGAGAAAACTTCAGAAACAAGCGTTAAGCATCACTGTTTGAACACACATAAGTGATAACGATGTATTAATCATAACTAAACGCCAGAACGGATGTCTGTGATTTATTTCGGATTGATTTAGCATATTAGACTCTAATGTAATGTCAGGACCTCTCATTTATCCAAGTGGTGCTCACTCACTCAATGAATATGACCGCTGAAATTGCTTGATTGCTAGACTCCCCCTAGTGGTTGTATTAAAAATGCAACAATTTTGGTAACATTGTGATGGAAAATCAAAAAGACTTGATCCTAGTTTGTTATGCAGTGGGCACTGTGGGATTAAGACCTAGGCTCTTTACCTGTGCACAAAAGTAGTGATTGTATTAGGTGATTTATACCATGGCACTGAATGTTGATCATGTTCATGTACCATGATATTACTCCAAGGTACTTCACAGAGTTCCAATAGCAATGGTACATATGCCAAACATAAAATAAAATAACTTATTATTCATTTTTAATTCATTTTTGTTTTTAATACATTAATTAATATTAATTTAGACCATTCAAAATTATCAATTATTGCATTGTTAGCCTATCAATCATTAAATTCTAAATTACTAAATTAAATATTCCTAATTATTATGAATTTTTAAATTTGTGAATATGTGAGCAATGCATTAGCATATGTAATGTTACCCTAGGGCTTATTGTAAAGTTTTACCAAATATATTAAATATTTACTTTAAATAAAAACTTTCTTCATTCACACAGCACAAGAAAAAAACTAAATATTAACTGTATTTCCTATAAAACATTTCTGTCTTGGAGGGGAGTGAAAAGTGGTTCAGTTTACACTGAGCAAAATATCACACAGACATAGGCTATTAAATGCAGCACTATTTTCCTAACGTTCATTTCTGTAAATACATGCATACAGTGACATTTACATAGAGCGTGCATACAAAAGGTGTTTGCAGAGCAGACACAGTATGGAAACGCAAAAGCTGTTTCAACCTGACACAGAGCCCAACAGTAGCTCTTTAAATTGTTGTTGTGTTGTTGTTTTTTTCAGAGTCCAGTCTAAAAGTATTGTCATGTTGACTCAGTGCGATAAACCGCAAACCACAGGATGACGTGCAAATCTGCACATTTTCTCTCAGCTGCATCAGCCTCCAGACAGAATTGTTGTGCTTTTCCTCGCAAACCGCAAAAAATGATTCAAGCGACTTACAGTAGCCACTGTACAAGAAACACTTGCGACTTCACATGCAAACACACTGAAATCCAAACACACGCACAGATCTCTCATCTGTCTGAATTACTCGCTCTTACTGACTGACCTACATGCTACTTATAGTTAAGTAGCGCCCTGCAAAATCTGGAAGCAGGCTGTCCCTGTGGTGTTGCATCGGACTGGGAAAAGCCTGAAATCAACCATCATAAACAAACTTGAGGCCAGCGAGAGCATGGTTCAGTCGCTTGGCCGGAGTGTGGGCAATGTGGAGGCGTAACATCGTCTGCCATGTTGTCTGAGTGGCACTTGACCTCCTGGAATGCCAGTGGAGAGGATGTGGGCACCACTCTGAATAACGGTCTGCCGGACACTCGCTGTGTTTCCCACAGTATCACATTCCCGGGAAACCCCCACCTCACCCCCCCCCAAGGTTCACTGGAAAGATCAAGTGGTTACCCAGAATGCCCTTGTATAAGTCCTACTTTCTGTTCTACTACTTTTAGATTTATTTAATCATTTTCTTTGGCAGATATGTCAGTAGGTCATTGTATGGCTACTTTTTAAATGTGGAGCACTTTAGATGCTCCATGTGCTTTTAGAAGGGAAACAGCACATTTATTTGCTTAGCATTTGGTTGGCTGGTAGTATTGTGACTTTTGTGAAGTCTGCAGTGATTATATACGACCGCCAATAACACAAGTAATAAAGAGCAGATTTCATGGGCAGACCACTGCAGAGACCACACACATGTAATGACAAACGCTCTCCTCCTACCTCTCTCTCAACCTTATAAACACGCTCACACTAGTCCAGTGTCATGTCTACGGTTAACTCAGTGTGCTTAGCTGGGCATTAAACTCGAAATCTGACATGGTGGCCAAAGCACTCATGCAGGGTCTAGAGTTTGAAACCTTGCTGGTTGGTGCACTTATAATTTTATGAATACTACCTCCTTACCTCCCACCTGTGCAAACCTAAGTGGGTTCTTTTTATGCCAGGACCCCCATGGCCTCAAAAACATGCAGACTATCTACAAAGGCATCATAGAGACATGTATAATTAGCTAAGAAACAATTAATACATCATGTATTAATTGTTTCTTAGCTAATTTTCTAAATAGTCTCAAGGTGATTTTTTTAGAGTCAGTTCTCACAGGTGTCATACTGGTCTTCTATCAGAGGAGCTATCTCATTAATTTACATCACTAAGCAGCAAGTTGAAGTGACTCAATAGTTTGTATATTGCTACATTGTTACTGCACAAAGGGACCAAAGATTGTCTGTTTTACGACAACTTGAAACCATCCAAGTACACTACTGTTGTTTTTAAAAAGTCTCTTATGCTCACCAAAGCTGCATTTATTTGGGGGGGGTTGAGCTAGCCTAACTCTGGAATGTATTTTACAAATACAGTAAAAATTTTAATATTGTGAAATATTATTACAATTTAAAATAACTGTTTTCTAATTAAAATTTTATATATTCCTGTGATGGCAAAGCTGTGTCACATGATCCTTCAGAATTCATCAATGCTGATTTAATGTGCTGATATGCTGAAGAAACATTTCTTATTATCAGTGTTGAAAACAGTTGTGCTGCTTGTTGAATATAAAGCCTTTTTTTTATTAGTAAGACTTTTGTAACATTATACATTTCTTTACTGTCACTTTTGATCAATTTAATGCATTCATTTATAAGTATTAATTTCTTTAAAAATCTTAATGACCCCAAACTTTTGAATGGTAGTGTGTACATTATACAACTTCTAGACTCATTCTGGCCATCAGTGATGCTCACTACTTTCATGTAGCTTATTTTAGCAGTTCTGCCCTGAGATGACAAATGAATATTTCCAAATACCAAAAATATAGAACTAATGTGACTATAACAGGGGCCCCCAGTCTGATATATCCTGGCTCTCTGTCACACTCTCTGCTTTTAAATGAATGCTCAAGTCAGCATCCAGCCATATAAAATAAAACATCTAACATAAGTAATTAGCAGAACACATAAACAAAAATTATGTAACAGCAGTGGCCTATGTAAGTACAGTAAAGCAGTGTTCCCTGTTCTGATGTCACATAGGCATTTTATTTAGCCTACATTCTTATAACAACACCTGTGCTTCCAAAGGAGGTTAAAACGCTTTCGGATAAACACAAGTGTTACCACAAATTCCCCAACCTTTGTGTGTCCTCAGAAACCATTGAGAGTCTGTGCGTAATGTTCCCATTCTGCTGTCTTTCACATCAAACCAGCTTATATAAACAGGCGGCAGTTAGTATGAATCAGCTTTTTGTCTTTAAAAATAGAAACATTATCTAAACAAAGTCACCCATTTTACGTTTGCAGGGCTCAAATAACAACATACAGTCAATGGCATTACTCTGGTTGTGAAACAGTGGTTGGAAAACAGATTGGAAAGTTTTGCAACACTTCAGACATGTAGAGATGTGTAAAACCATCATGATGGTTGAGTAATAAATGCTGAGGGTAAAAAACAACAGCGCTGAGCATGGAAAGTTATAAGATATGAAATGATATGATATGGTAGGTGATATGTGGAATCTGCTGAATAATGTGATTGATTGTTCTTTCTATAGACCGCAGTGTGGTGTCTGTAGTCGTGGAGAGTGAGCGTGACGTGTGCAGCCCTTCAAACAGCCTGGAGCAAACCGGCCAGTTGAAATTTTCCTTAGTCTGCCCTTTATCGCTTCCTCCCTCTGCCCCACTGTCTGTGACATAACTTCAATTCAGCCTGACATTTCTGCTTTTAGATGAGAAGATCCACAATGCCCAAAGACCCCATGCAAACAGCTATTGGAGTACAAGATGACATTATATTACAGTGCAATATTCTTTCGTAAACATGCTATACTCACAGGCCAGGCTTTCTTCCTGCTATGTTCTTGAATTCAGTGGTTTTTCTTCTTTTCTTCCGGTGGATCCCTCTCTTGCTTGTTTCTGTGCAGTGGTGGCACGTCTTCTCTTCTATCCTTACTCCTCAGCCTGATAGAGTGAATGTGGAGACGGACAGCTGGACTGTGAATGTATGCAAGGGAGGGAAAGACGGAAGAGAGGAAAGAGGGACAGCCCATTCCGACCCCCATACAGCCCCCCTGCACGGCCATCCTCCGCCCCCTGACCCCCCCTCGTCTGACCCCCCAGGATGAAAATTCCTGGTCTGCGGCCCAAATTCCAAAATTCCAAATGTGTCCAGCTCAACGATAGAAAAAACGGCATACAGATTCACACACACATGCAGCCAACCCCCCTCCATACACACATATGAACCAGCCCCTACGCACATACACACACCAAGGCAAAGACCCCACCTGGTTTCATTTAAACTCGCCCCCCACAGCCTACAACTTTGTTTCTCTCTGTTCCCCTCCACCTCAAGTCACCCCTTCAACTCTCCCATCTTTTTCGGTCTCTCGCTCTCTCTATTCCTTTCATTCGGCTGGATATTTATAGCTTGGGAGAAGCTAGTGGAATGTAGAAAAAAATTGGAGAGCAAACTAGAAAGAGAGAGAGAGAGACAGAGGAGGCGAGGGTAGAGTGAAAGAAGGGAGGATAGGACGCACGTCTACTTGGAAAAGTTGTTTCGCTTTTTTAGCAGTGTCTAAATATTGAAACTGGAGGTGCTCTTGGGCTGATATTACTAGAAATGAGAGGCAATGGAAAGACTTGCATTCTTACTGCTCACACACTTTTACTTCACATACTCAAACAACATAGCATGAATTAAAAATTGGAGTTTGTGGCTTGAAGACCAGGTCTATCTATTAAGTTAATGCACTCTTCAGTATTGACAAAATTCACTTTTGGCATACTGTATATACACATTTCAAATTGAAAGTGCTTCTCTTATGGGAAAACCAAAAACTATATTGATGACTCATCCTGCACTACACAGATTTTTGTCTAATCAAATGCTCACTGCAAAAAAAAAAAAAAAAAAAAAAGAGAGTAACAAATACCAAAGAGTCACTTGTATCTACATAAACAGAATTCCCCAAAATGTATTCAAACACAGTTGTCTGAACAAAGAATTGTAATGTGTTTTTCTTTTAAATATTACTGCTGCTGATGAAGGATTATTTATTTGCTGTTTGCTGAGTTTATTTTTTTGTTGTTTTGTCATTATTGTTCATTATGACTTGTGTTGTGATGTTAAGAGCTCCTCTTTTTACATTTATTAATTGTCACCGTTCTTTAGGTTTGTGTGTTAAGTGTTGAGGTCTATGTATATAGTATACAACCTTTTAAAACTTAGATATCTTTGGTTTATATGGTGATTATTCCTTCAGAGTCAAACACATAAACCTGTTGTTGCCTTCACAAATGTATTGGCAGAATGTGGCATTTTAACAAACAAATTAAAATCGGACAAAAAGAATCATTGAGAGAATTTGGAAAAAAATATAAGTACATTGATTCCTTTTCTCAAGAGTTAATTTTTTACAGTCTTGAATGAGAATGTACTGCCCACTAATACTAAAACTTGCCATTTCGATAAGAATAAATATGGCTTCAGAATAGCATACTATATTTATATGTTAGTATAGTATTTGTATTTATACAAGCATGTAGCATTACATTATTTGGTTTAGTTGAGGCTTTAAGTACATGTAATTAAAGAAATGGTTATACATTGTACACAACTCAGTAGTGTCAAGTCACAAAATCAGTTGCGCATTCCTGATGTTGGAGGCATTACATTCAAGCTTCATCAAATTATACAAAGAAATAAACATTGTTTTGCTCCGCAAATGACAAAAGGGCAAACAAATCTGTTTGCCATTACTCTTGTACCAAAAAAACCTCTAGAGTAATGTGGTAGGGCTGACAGCTGTCATTACATCCCATTATTGCAAAAACACACACGTACACTGTGCCACCAAGACCTGACAAATTGTGGCCCCCTACTGCTTTCCCAGCCCCCAATGGGCCCACACACAGACCTCACACCCATTGGTGCGCCACACGCCCACTTATTCTGGTTGAGCCAGAGGGGTTAGTTTATGGAACATAAGGGCTCAAACCACAACATCCTTTGGACTGTTTGCATGTTAATTATCATTAGGTCCCCGAATTATGTCAGTCAAATCATGTATGATCAGTCCATAATTTTGTTCTGAACCTCCATCATTATCAAATATACCAGTTTTCTAAAAGGGAAACCCACAAGCAGAGTTAATGAAAACACAATGCAGACAGTGTCTGTGGAAATCATGCTGTGTTTATTTACAAGTCATACAGTTCTGGAGGCCAAGGGGTGAAATAATGAAGGAGGGACAGAGGGAGAGGGAGGTGAAGATATGGACAGATGGTGGGGGGGGTAACTTTATTTAAAAAGTTAAATATCAGGCCACAAATTCATCAGATACCAGACTGCATGCAGATGAGTTATCATGAAGAGAGAGAAAATGTGTAAATGGAGATTCTTTACTCATGGTACATTCTAAGGATGCAACTTTTGATAACTCCCATGTACCTGGTCCAGACAGCATGATGCCTGAGAAAAAAAATCAGGGAGAGAGATTTAAAAATGTGTCACAAAATACACTTTTATTCTACTTGGTCTTATAATTTAAAGCTTGTTTTTGTGAACACATTTGAAATGTTCACTTTGATGTTCACTCTTCATATAAACTACCAATCAAAGGTTTAGTCAGTATGATTTTTTTTTAAAGAAATATATATATATATATATTTTTTAGCAAGGATGCATTAAAATTATCAAAAGTAAAGATTTTTACACTGTTACAAGAAAAAAATCTGTTTAAAATAAATGCTCTTCCTTTGACCTTTCTATTTATCATAGACTCTTTACATCAATACATTGATAATAATAATAATAATAAATATTTCTTGAGCAGCAAATCAGCATATTAGAATGATTTCTGAAGGATCATGTGACACTGAAGACTGGAGTAATGATGCTGACAGCATTGACATCACAGGAATAAATTACATTAAAATATATATAAGCAGGTATATAAGGAACATAAGAAAACTGTTATTTTAAATTGTATTAATATTACTGTTTTACTGTACATTTTATCAAATAACTGCAGCCTTGGTGAGCAGAAGAGACTTTTTTTCAAAAACATTAAAAAACGTACTGACCCCAAACATTTGAACGTAGTGTAGTTCAAGATAAATACATATTTTCCAAGTGATTCGGGGTGTCGTGATTTGGTTTGAATAAACAGAAAACCACATTCCACAGTGGTTAAACCACATAAATGACTGGACAGGAAACAAAGGTGACTACAGATAAAGCAATGTGCCTATGATACAGTGACCCCCACTGGTTGCAAAGAGAATTTCCCCTGAACTAAGACCTCCATATGAAGCAACTGTCCAGAAAATCACCATACACACTATACACACAACAGCCATAGTGACACTTACTTGAAGGTGTCAAGGATATGTGCCGAGTTAGTATAATGAGTAAGGTAGAGGTTCATGTCTACTGATGTCCATTTGTCTGATCGACAAGGTTCAATAAACTGTGAAGAGATCAAAGAATTAATGCTTTGTCAAAAATGTAAGTACTTCAGATCTGATAGATGCTTCTATTAAATTAAAAAGGTACCTTTTCAACAAGGTCAATGAAGAAATCACGGACATCTTTTGCATTGATTAATTTGGCAGCGATATTTACAAGGCCTCTTGAGAGATTCTGCAGCAGAAGATATTTTGAAATCAAAAATCATGTAGAAAAGCATTTATTTCACAAGAAACACATGACAAACCCACTTACCTTAAAATTGGCTTCCATCTCGTTGAAGACATTCGTTTTACCCCGCAGAGCAGTGCACACTAAACTGAGTGGATGAAAGGTTTCATTATTCAGATGGCTGAGACAGAGGGAGTAACCATGCAACATTTGGACATTTACAGCAGCCCTCCTCAGACCCACATCTTTCTTCTGCCCATCCAAATCATTCACTCACACACACACAGTGCTGAACACACACCTTTTGTGTTGATCTAAGAGATCCTTGTCTGTGATTAGAATTTTGAGGTCTTTGAGGTCTTGAAGGAATTCCTTATCCAAATCTACATCCATGTCCTCCATCATGTTATCTAAAGGAGAGAGATGGTAGATTTTGAAAGTACAGACAAAGACAAAAAAGGAGATTTCATCTACAGTGCATCCAGAAAGTATTCACAGCGCTTCACTTTTCCACATTTTGTTATGTTACAGCCTTATTCCAAAATGGATTAAATTAATTATTTTCCTCAATTTTATAAACAATACCCCACAATGACAACGTGAAAGAAGTTTGTATGAAATCTTTGCAAATCTATTAATAAGTATTCACAGCCTTTGCCATGACACTCAAAACTGAGCTCAGGTGCATCCTGTTTCTACTGATCATCCTTGAGATGTTTCTACAACTTGATTGGAGTTCACCTGTGGTAAATTTAGTTGATTGGACATGATTTGGAAAGGCACACACCTGTCTATATAAGGTCCCACAGTTAACAGTGCATGTCAGAGCACAAACCAAGCCATGAAGTCCAAGGAATTGTCTGTAGACCTCCGAGACAGGATTGTATCGAGGCACAGATCTGGGGAAGGGTACAGAAAAATTTCTGCAGCATTGAAGGCCCCAATGAGCACAGTGGCCTCTATCATCCGTAAATGTAAGAAGTTTGAAACAACCAGGACTCTTCCTAGAGTTGGCCACCTGGCCAAACTGAGTGATCGGGGGCGAAGGGCCTTGGTCAGGGAGGTGACCAAGAACCAGATGGTCACTCTGACAGAGCTCCAGCGTTTCTCTGTAGAGAGAGGAGAACCTTCCAGAAGAACAACCATCTCTGCAGCACTCCACCAATCAGGCCTGTATGGTAAAGTGGCCAAACGGAAGCCACTCCTCAGTAAAAGACACATGACAGCCCGCCTGGAGTTTGCCAAAAGGCACCTGAAGTACTCTCAGACCATGAGAAACAAAATTATCTGGTTCGAAGGTTCATCTTCCAACAGAACAATGACCCTAAGCACACAGCCAAGATAACATAGGAGTGGCTACGGAATAACTCTGTGAATGTCCTTGAGTGGCCCAGCTAGAGCTCAGACTTGAACTCGATTGAACATCTCTGGAGAGATCTGAAAATGGCTGTGCACCGACGCTCCCCATCCAACCTGATGGAGCTTGAGAGGTCCTGCAAAGAAGAATGGGAGAAACTGCCCAAAAATAGGTGTGCCAAGCTTGTAGCATCATACTGTAATTGGTGCCAAAGGTGCTTCAACAAAGTATTGAGCAAAGGCTATGAAAACTTATGTACATGTGATTTTTTTTTTTTTTTTTTTTTTTTTTTTTTTAAATACATTTGCAAAGATTTCAAACAAACTTCTTTCACGTTGTCATTATGGGGTATTGTTTGTAGAATTTTGAGGAAAATAATGAATATAATCCATTTTGGAATAAGGCTGTAACATAAATATTTGTTTTTCTAAACTACACAAGTGGTCAGACTGAAGATGTCTAGAGAACCTCAGACTAGATGCATAAAATACATACAGATGTCAAATGAAACAGTAGGACATTTATGTAAGGCTTAAATGTGCAGTCAGCCTGTCTTGATCGCAAAAAAAAATCCTGTCAGGGTGAGCAGAACCTTGATGTGTGACGGGAAGGGTTTATTTTACAACACTGACCAGCGTGAAAGTTGTGAAAGATGCTTGGGACAGTTGATGGAATTGTCAATGGATCGATCAGGCCAGTGCTGTGTTGTCACAAATGTTTATCATTTGCAAGTGTTTTTAAATCTTGCCAATTTAAACTTTCAAGTGATTTAAAAACATTCTAGCAGAAGATGTTAAAGAGAACTGTGTCCTTGTAAGTAAATGTAAACAGTTGAGAAAGAAATCTGATGTGTATCATTATATTGGATCCGTGCATTAGTCTTAAAAGTGACAGCAGCCTTATGAACCTGCTGTTGTCTGTGTCATTAATGTTAATCAAAAAACAAAATACAAAAAGAAAATCCCTCACTGCTCTTGACACAATAACTTTTGTAGCTTTAACAGAGATCTATATTCAAGACTATGCAGTGTAATTTTGCATTTGATTATTAAATGTCTGTACCAGAGCACCTTTGTTAAACCTACTTGAAAAACTTAAAGCACTGTTTATTTCATTAGTGTCTTTGTTCTATTGTTTATTTTTGCCTATAGTTTATTTGTTCTTATTGTATTATACTTTATACTAGTTATACTATACTTTTTGCTGTGGTATCAAAATTGGAAATGAAAATTAATAAAATGAAAATAAATAAATCTAATATTCTGATGTCATATTAAGCTTATTTAGTAGAATTTAGTAGAAAGGTTGCATGGGTTGAAAACAAACTAACTTATTTATTTATTCATTCATTTTATTTTATATATTATTATTATAATACAGAAATAGTATAAATATTGTTTTAAAAGTATTTTATTTTGTGATAATAAAATGCATTAAAATAACCTGAGTGGTACAAAAGACATAATCTAGCACACTGTAGGAAATCGGCTGCCTAGGATAATGGTCAGCCATTTAGTTTAGTAGCCATTATACAAGAATATTGACCACTGAATGCCATGACTGACCAATTTCAAGTATTGAAGTTGGCTGTGTAAGAGCTGTGTAACTGGTCTTACCCACAGCTCCTAGAGTCCAGTTGTTGATGAGCTGCCCTGCACAGAAGGCAAAGTCCTGGAAGGTTAGATACTGCAACTTTTTCTTCCCCGTCTCAAAGCGATTATTGGCAAAGAACACTATTGCAGCATAGTCTCTGGAGGAGGAATTGGCAAGATCGTTTAGCAAGAGAAGGTGAAAAACCACCAAATCAGCAGTGAAGCAACTGTTCACGGGAACTTGCATCCGCACATTTTCAATGAATATATCACTGAAAGAATGCTTGTTTAACTACTCTCCATTCTTTTATTCTTTTTGAATAAAAAAGTTTAGAAAGAAACTTTGATAACACTTTACAATGTTTTTATTTGTTAACATTAGCTAATGTGAACTAACAATGCACAATACTTCTACAGCATGTATTAATCTTAGTTAATGTTAATCTCAACATTTACCAATATATTTTTAAGATCAAAAGTGTCTCTGTTAACATTAGTTAATGCACTGTAAACTAACATTCACAAAGGTTAATAAATGCTCTAAGAATATATTGCGCATTGTTAGTTCATGTTTGTTAATACATTAACTAAGGCTGTGTTTGGCACTTGGCATTAACATGCAACCTGTATCCGATTCTGACGTTTTCTGCATGTTACATACACTCACCTAAAGGATTATTAGGAACACCATACTAATACTGTGTTTGACCCCCTTTCACCTTCAGAACTGCCTTAATTCTACGTGGCATTGATTCAACAAGGTGGTGAAAGCATTCTTTAGAAATGTTGGCCCATATTGATAGGATAGCATCTTGCAGTTGATGGAGATTTGTGGGATGCACATCCAGGGCACGAAGCTCCCGTTCCACCACATCCCAAAGATGCTCTATTGGGTTGAGATCTGGTGACTGTGGGGGCCATTTTAGTACAGTGAACTCATTGTCATGTTCAAGAAACCAATTTGAAATGATTCAAGCTTTGTGACATGGTGCATTATCCTGCTGGAAGTAGCCATCAGAGGATGGGTACATGGTGGTCATAAAGGGATGGACATGCTCAGGTAGGCCGTGGCATTTAAACGATGCCCAATTGGCACTAAGGGGCCTAACATGTGCCAAGAAAACATCCCCCACACCATTACACCACCACCAGCCTCTTTTTCCTATTTGTAGTGGAGATGAGTGGTACCCGGTGGGGTCTTCTGCTGTTGTAGCCCATCCGCCTCAAGGTTGTGCGTGTTGTGGCTTCACAAATGCTTTGCTGCATACCTCGGTTGTAACGAGTGGTTATTTCAGTCAAAGTTGCTCTTCTATCAGCTTGAATCAGTCGGCCCATTCTCCTCTGACCTCTAGCATCAACAAGGCATTTTCGCCCACAGGACTGCCGCATACTGGATGTTTTTCCCTTTTCACACCATTCTTTGTAAACTCTAGAAATGGTTGTGCGTGAAAATCCCAGTAACTGAGCAGATTGTGAAATACTCAGACCGGCCCGTCTGGCACCAACAACCATGCCACGCTCAAAATTGCTTAAATCACCTTTCTTTCCCATTCTGACATTCAGTTTGGAGTTCAGGAGATTGTCTTGACCAGGACCACACCCCTAAATGCACTGAAGCAACTGCCATGTGATTGGTTGATTAGATAATTGCATTAATGAGAAATTGAACAGGTGTTCCTAATAATCCTTTAGGTGAGTGTATATCCTCCACTATATAAATGCTTGTGCGCTCTCGCATCGAAATAACATTTTTCTTTGTTTCATCATACAAGACTAATTGTTGGAAAACTTAAACTGGTAGATTAAGTACCCTATACACTCCGTAATAAAGACCTATTACAGATCTAATTTAAATATTTTACGGGAAACAGAAATCCGATCAGTTATCCAGATACAGTGACTTGATGTGAACAAATGTAAATGCGCCGTGTCCTGATTGACTGATGATCACGGTGATCGCACGTTAATGCCAAGTGTAAACGCAGCCTAATGTTAACATATGAAACCTTGTTGTAATGTGTAACCGAACCTTCAAGAGTAATTTAAGCAAATGTTCATTTTTTTCTGACCTCGCTAATTGATCAGGTAGCAGAAAGTTTTGCCGTATGTTTTCCACAAGGGGGCCCTTGAGTTCTTCCACCACTTTGAACACTCGCTTGAAGTTGTCAAACTATATTCGAGGAGATAAATATAATCATTGTATTTCCAAAAGGGTCTTGGAAAAGCATCCAAGCATAAATCTTAGTTAGCAGCCATGAGAAATATATAGTTTCAAATGGAGTCATTGAGCCCACCTGTCTTCTGCAGCTCTTCAGCGTAATGCCTGTTTTTGTGCTAACATCATCAAGGTCTTTTTTTGTTCCTTTGGAGAGTTTTTTTCCCAGGACCTCTCGAACAAACAAATCATCAAAAGCATAATACCTAGAAGAAAATGTGAATACATGTACTAGTTTTAAATGGAATATTGGTATAAATAAAACAATTTAAACTGGCAAGACACAAATCAGCGCATACCGTTCAATGAGCATGGCTTGTCGGTCTGGAGGTATCTGAAACAGAAGCTGATTGGCTAGTTTAGCTGGGTGGTGTAAAAGTCTCTCACACATCTGGAAAGTTCTGTACTGGTCCATGGTGTCACTGAGCAGCACTTCTGCACTCGCCTCACACTCCTCCATTACACCTCCTTCTATCCGTACCGTCACTGCATCATTCACTATAAAGGCAACCACAATGTTAGAAATAGAACATAAAATATATAAGTATGTATTACAGTAGTTCATAGTCTCATGAACTATACTTTACCTGTATATCCATTCAACCACAGTTGATACACCTCTTTGTCCATAATGGTGGTGTTTCCAACAAATACATCCAGCTCCACAGACATCTTGACAGCGGCAATGTAAGTTTAAGCTGTACAGAGGCACATGATCATGGTAAGTTACTAACAAACAGATGCTTTTAACATCAAAAGTTACTAAGTGAGTTGCAAAGATAAACTGGTATTAGATAGTCTCACTGTTTTGCACTTTTTGCAAGTCAAGAACAAGACTGACAGTAACTGTTCCTTAGTCCGAACTGAAGCCACGACCGTTAACTAATCATTAATCGTTTAACTAACTTAATCCCTTACACAATTTAACAAACCACACATCTCAGACATGCAACATTATGACGTATTTTCCAAATATCCGAGGTGGACTTACCAGACACACACGCGTTTTAACGCGACAGCGGGATTTTAATCACACCAAGATGACACAACATTAGCTCTTGTTTTTGTATGTCTAGTTTCTTTCAACATTCACTTGCTCGAAAACATGAGCTTTTCGGATACGTACGTAAAGATAATTACCACGAGTCGATTATACAGTGGTAACCATCACATTTATGTTTACCAAAAACAAACTGTCAAATCGAGCGACTACGCTTCATCCATAGCAACAGCACATCGTTATGACTACTTCCGGGTGTGCGCCGCATTCATTTTACGTCACATTCACGTGACTGTAGTTTCGGGTAGTGTGTTGTCGGGTATCACAACAACAACAACAACTGTATATTTATTAATGTGAGCCCACCATCAACTAAACATGTCTTACAGTCAAATAGTGCTATTTGTGACTTTGATGGGTTTAAATAATAGATAGGTTTTAAATAGAATTTGAAATTAAAATATGTCAGGAGTAATAAAGATACTATGCGTCATTGAACAGATCCTATTATTATAAGGACTCATAATAAAATTTGATTGTTAAAATTAAATGCATGGTTTAAAAAAAAAAAGAATCTATCATGGTGACATCGGTAGTCTTCTAATCACCAGTCAGCTCATCACCGGTTTAATTTCAGGTAGAGGTAGGCCTAGAAACTGAAAAGTTACTGACATCACAATTCTCGTCTATCATCACTATGATGCCTTTGAGCTAATTATAAGGGGAAACGTCCCTGTCCTAGGCTAACATTACTGTAGGCTATCAATTTAGGATGCAAAGCATCTATGTGGAAAAAGTAATCAAATTAAAACGTTTTCATATTACCTTCATCAAAATCCCTCAACACTTTTTGTATTTTTAGAATTGTACATTAACATGGTGCAGGGAAATAACATTTATACAATGATTTTATATGATGATATGACTTTTAATATTATAATGGAATAAATACCAGACTCAGAGACAGGATTATCATCATACCCAAACAGGTGTTTATTGAACAGATGGAATGTACAGATGGAACAGGTGAGTAATAGCGAAGCCAGAGTTATTGATGACTGATAATAGTGAACAACAGAGTCATTTCCTTTTACCAGGTAGCTTGGGATGAGACAATGACCAGTAAGTGGAGGAGACTGGAGAGCACACACTTCTTGGATGGTTGGAAAAGGTGAGTAGCAGAGCAGGGAACCAGTGAGGAAACACAGGTATAGGTAATTGGAGGGTCTTACTAGGAGATTCAGAAGAATAACTGGGAATCCATAAAAGACATTCAGATAGTTCAGAGTCAGTAATCCACATTGAAGACCAGACAGTGACTGAGAAGTGACTGAGATGTGTGCTTTTATACTGTGGTTGAAGAGTGAGCAGATGAGGGACAGGTGCAGGTGCAGATTAGAATTCTGGTGAGAGTGAGCGCTAGGTGTGTGTGTGTGATGGAGGAGCCTGGTGACACTGTGACAAATATAATACATTTTTTATTTATTACTGTTTACTATATATTTATATATAGTTGTTTTAATTTAACTGTCATTACATTACCTAATAAATAGTAAACAGTATCAGTTATGTGCTTTCTCTGATTACTCCAATTCTTGTAATAAAGCATTTATTCATTTAGCAGACGCTTTTATCCAAAGTAATTTACAAATGAGGAATAAAGCAATTCATCTTAAGGAGACAATAACACAAGTGTGACAAATACACATTGAATAGTAGCTTGAACAAAGTGGGATTAAAATAAATACTAGTAAAAGCAAACATTTTACAATGGATATCAGGAGTCAAATAGTTTCTTACATTTCCAAGAAGAAGATTAGACTACAAAGACATATTCTTTGCTTTCAAGCTGTTTTATTTATATCCATAACCATACCATCATTACCAGTTTATTATCGGATATTTCATGTTAAATGTGTACACGCTTTAATCTCTGCAAAGCAGTTTAGACAACATATTTCTAAATCTAAACAACATAAATCTAAACATTCATCAACTCACACATAAGTTGTGGTAAACGGAAGCTCAAGCATGTACGCTTGACGTGCGAGAACCAATGAGGTTATTCTCATGTGTTACGCAGCACATTTGAGCTTTAGCAAGAACCAATGAGGTTTGTTCTTGCGTATCAAGCATGTTCGCTGATCAATGTTTATATGTGAATAAAAGCCTAAATTAAATCTGTTCATCATATAAAGCGATTGTGTCTCTCAGAAAATGTGGACTAAACTGATCAATTCATATGGATTCGTTTTATAATATATTTAATTTAGGACTTTTTGAAGCGTCAAAGTGGTAGTTGCGTAGCTGTCAGTGGAGGGACAGAAAAATTATGACAGAATTTCCCTTTAACTGATTTCACCAAATGAGCACAAGTGTATTTTTGACATGGCCTTATTATTCTGCTCCTCTCCCCCATTGTCTTGCATGCCTTTGTTCACCCCTCCCGCGCGTATATCCGAAACTGTGGCCTGTTTCCATTCTCACTCCAGCAACCCCCCTCTCACCCCTGGCCCTGGTTAACACCCACATTGTTATGTCCTCGTGCTAGCAATTGTGCTGGAGAGCAGGGAGGAAGGATGTGGCTAAATACCATGGCTTAAAGTAGAGAAAAAAGCTTTTGTCACCCTTTCCGTTAGTTTTGTGTGTTTTGTGTGTATGCAGTCTCATCGCAGCAGTGGAAAGACCTCATCCAGAGATATTTCAACATAAACTTGTATTAATAGCCTTTAAAATAACATATCTTCAGTGTGTACCATGAAGCTTTAGACATTAGAAACAGCTGTGAGAGGGAAACTCACTCACTGCAGGATACAGTGCAGATATTTACGGTAAGGGAAGAGGGGAGGGGGTGAAGAGGAGAGGGGGAGGAGATGGGGGAAGACATCACTGCTTCCCCAACCACCACCGCCAAAGGAAACACTGTAATCTCAAGGAACATCTCAGCGAATTCCTCAGGAATCACCACGAAGTAAACCCGCAGGCTGCATACATTTCAACCTCGTTGATTCGGATTATTTTTTGTAAAAATCGCATGCAGCACTAGTGTAACCAGCCTGTCCTACATTTCGACTCTTATTTATATATTTATTTATTTTTCATAATTACAACGCGTTTTAGGAACGCTAGCGGTTGGAAGTATTGCCTATTTAGACAGTAAATAATAACGTGGTTATTCTGTGGATTGCACTGCACTGGAATGAGTGGAAGATTTAGGGCGGAGAGAGACGGATGCGGACGGACATTGTGATCCCTGATAATACAGAAGAGAAGAGATGCTCCACGGGGATTATTTTAAACCTCTGTGTTGACCTATCATCCCATACCGAGGAGCAGGAACAAACGCGATTGTGCTTCCCAGAAGCAAAACAAATGTATGCTGCCAATTACGGTTTAAAACACCGAGGAGAGAGGTAGGCCTGTTCAGTGTGTTACAGTCGGGATGAGTTTGTCGCTTTAATCGTTAAACATGGCCAAAAAAACCCTGTTTGCATATAAGAACTGTGATTTTTCCTTATTATAGGTTATAAATAGCGGACCGAAGAGGAAATGGCCGTTTTCTTCGTGCCTGGGTGAGGAATGTTGCGATCCGTTAACAGTGACAGACATCTCATGTGCCTCGTAAGACTTATCTTATGGTTTAACCGCTGTAATATCAATTGATGGTGATTTTGTGAACAATATGGGGAGCGACAGTGAAATATTGAACCGGGAGCTGTCAAAGATGTCCGATGAAGATTTGCTGACTTGCTCTAAGGAAGAGCTGGTGAATCGACTCCGCAAAGAAGAATCGGATAAGATGTCCGCTCTCATACAGCGCGGTCGATTAATCAAGGAGGTCAATAAACAACTGCAGGGACATCTGCTTGAAATCAGGGAACTCAAAGTCATCAACCAGCGGCTGCAAGAGGAGAACCAGGAACTACGGGATTTATGCTGTTTTCTGGACGACGACCGTCTGAAAGTGAAGAAGCTCGCCCGTGAGTGGCAACTATTCGGCCATCACGCGGCTAAAGTGATGCGCGAGGACCTCGGCGGATATCTCAAGAAGCTCGCCGACCTGGAGCGGATGCAGGACGGTCTGGTGAAGGAGAATCTGGATCTGAAGGAACTTTGTTTGGTGCTCGAGGAAGAGTGCGTGAGCAGAAGTGATTCCAGCCCGGGTGGATCCACGGATCTCAACATACCGTGTATGGTGGCCCGGGACGTGGGTGACGGGAGCTCCAGCACCGGGAGTGTTGGCAGTCCAGACCAGCTGCACTTGGTGTGTTCACCAGATGACTGAAGGAGAGGAGCAGAGCCATATTACTTTAACCTTCTCTCTTGATGCTGAGACAGACCTTTTGTCTACAAAAGTAGTTTACATTTTATGACAATGACATCTCAGATTTGGGTGGAAATAGACCAAGATTTAAGTAGGCTAGTTTATTCATGGCCTTTTGATGCCATAAGTACAGTTTCTCTATATTTCATCGATTAACATTTTATAGTTGGCAGACCTTTACAACTTGAGGGAAATGATTGGGTGCCAGACAAAATATAATTATTTTTAAGCTTTAAAGTGACAGCCTTTCTTTCAAAACCTGTCCTCCTGCTGGAAAATCCAGCTTAAAGGAATAGTTTACACAAAAATGTAAAATCTGTCTTCATTTACTCACCCTCATGTCGTTCCAAACCTGTATGACTTTCTTTCTTCTGCAGAACACAAATGAAGATATTTTGAAGAACTGTTTTTATCCATAAAATAAAAGTCAAAGGTGTCCAAAACGGAATTCATTTCATCTTACACAGGCTTTGCAAACTGGGGGTTTGTGAAGAAACTGCGAGTGGATGAAAAGATGATTAAATCATAAAAATGTGAAATTAAAATAAATAATTTTAAATTTAACAAATATTTTAGGACGTTTTCGGCTAACAAATAATTGTATGTACAAAAACACAGGCATTTTTCAGAATATCTTATTTTGTGTTGTGCAGAAGAAAGAAAGTCATACATGTATGGAATGAATGAGAATAATTCATCACTTTCCCCTTAAGCTGGTAGCTGTGTTTTTGGAACATGGTGGCCGGGGTCTAGCTGGTCTAAGCTAGTCGAAAAGCATCTGGCAACTGGTCTAATCTTGGTCTAAGATGGCCTACCAGACTGAACTTTCTAAAAACTATCCACCATGTTTCAAAAGCTTCAGATTTTTCTGCAGACCTATTTATGTATTAGTAGCATTATTTGAATGTATGTTTTACCAAGTGTTTTTGGAATGTTTCATCTCTTACAGGGGTTGTAGATAGGGGCAAATTCGGGTTTAGTTTTGGGGTTCACATTTTAAACAACATTGGGAGAAACTGCTAACTTTTACCAGGTTTTAGTGTGCACTGATCTGTTCACGGGCTGATGTTTCTCCTATGATGCACTATGACAGGGCTGCAATGAATCTTCAATCTTTAGAGATTCACATTTTTACTGATTAGAGCCATATACTATAATGATCTGTTTGAGATCATTTACAAAAAGCACTGAATCATTTTCAACAATGGAGAGGAACTGGTAGTATCAAATGATTGTGCAAAGCAAAGCCTCCATTGTAAGCAGATAAAAAAAATTGTGACATAATATGGCTGTATCGTGGAGGCCCAAGAATGATTCACTGGAAATGCACATGTTACTAGACCACTTTTCTACAGTATGAGATTGTTATTTCTTGTTTATTTTGAACTGGACAGTATAATTCACTAGATGTAGTGACGTGTGCTCCACTAAACGGTGTTGCTGTGCTCTGCACTGAATCCAAAATGAACTTTCTTTTGCATTAACCCCACTTTAACTACACAGCTGTACTGTACAAAGCTTTTTGTGTTGCTTTGACGAGACTTTAATACATGCTGAATTGACACTGTTTGGAGGGAAAAACATTGACAGACATGTAGTAAATGAAAATTATTGTGCTATATTGTTATTATTATAGTCATTTTTGTTGTATTTGCTGCATACTACAAGACCCTCCTACATAGGATTGTTCTGTTGTACATGTTTGTTTTAATTCTGAATATATGATCAGTATTATTTCAATAACTTCAGTTTTATAGCTACAGGACCCAGCTCTCTGATTGATTAGCATTTGCTTTGTTTCAGGCTATGCTCATAGTGAGTGAGATAGCGTTAAATACACTTGACTGACACACCATGATCTGTTCTAGTCTTTTTTCCTCATACTTTCACTTGCCATGAACTATATATATACTCTGAATAGCATAGAAGAAATTTTCACAGTCATGTCTTAATGAGGCCTTAGTCATGCTGTAGCTCAGGACTTAATTTATTGATGTTTCACTGGTTTATTTTTGGCATGCTGTTTGCACAGCAGCACCGGAGCCAGAAATAATTTCACTGTGACTGGCAAACAGAGGTCCTTTCAGCAGAACATGTGCTCGCTGGTTCATTCAGTACAAACTCTTCATTATCTCAATCATATGTTCTCATGTTCCCTCTGAGTGACTCACTTGAAATCAGAGCGATAACAGAGGCCGCAGTGTGGAGGAAATAGGGTCACCATGTTTATTTAATATGCTCTCTGTATATTTATGATGTCTTGGCCTCTTTTACTGTACACTCTCTTTCACTTTGTCACCAGGTTGTTCATCTTTAATTGTTTTTAATGTATTTTCCATATATTTTGTCACCACAGGCTATCAATTGCACACTTAAAAATATTGATTTTTAATTGCCATTGATTACTCAAAACCTTTAAAATCCATTGAATTAGAAAAGAGAACCAAAAATGGATGTTATGTTATTCTATGGATATGTAAACACCCTATTTAAAAGTGTGATAAGGATTGCTTTATATTTATTTAAATCATGCATATCCTTGCACATCTTGTCATGCAGAGCACATGATTTTTTCCCACAACCACAGACATGCAGATGACAAAAAAGAAAACACAGAAAGTTTGTCCTGAGTAGAAATGTAATTCTTGTTTAATCTTTCAGACATCACATTACGGGCAACACTGTTAGAGGAGCAACAACTGGTTCCAATTCAGAGGCAAATGTGACAAAATTTGTGACTCATTGAACTTTTCTGACATCCTAGGAGGAAACGGTGCGCTTAACCCCTCCTTTGTGTGCTGAGAGACTCACTTTCCATTATGTAACTTACTAAACATTCATTTACTTCATTGCTTATATATCTGTGTGCCCCCTGAAATAACATTACAGCTACACATAGTATTTTAGAAGGGACCATATATAAACTTCAACTGATTTATTTCATACAGAATAGAAATAAATGGAATTCCTAAATTCAAGGCACTATATTATTTTACAGCTCAGAAGTCATAATATTGTTTAGTATTCCCAATAGCAGCACATATTTTCAGTAATTGTTTATTAGATGTTAAACAGCATGCAACATTGTTTCCAGTAAAAAGCATTTAAAAAAATAGCTTGTTTTCAAAAATAAATACAAAATTATATGTAGTCAAGCTATAGTAGAATCTAACATAGTGTATTCAATACAATATACAGAGTCTATCTTAATAATTTACTTCTGGCCTGTGAATCACACACCTTTGTACTTGTATGAAAAACCACCACAGAGTAACCACGGAAGTGTTCGGTGAAGTTAAAATATAATTTAACCAGTGTAACAGTGAACCGGTCATTGAAGTGTAGTCTTGAGATGTGGTGTTGCAGACATTGTATGTAAAGAACCAGGTAGGCTAGGCTGCATCCCTTCAGTTTCTTTAAAACTAGCTTATTCAGCACACACTGTTATTATAACATTATGTTTTTTAAAATCAAGGTTAAAAACAAAATGACATGACAAAGAAATAGCATTACGCTGTGCAAATCCACAAACGTGCATAGCAAGACAGTATAACCGATACAAATTCAGATCCGTCAATTGAAACCATACATTTCTAAAATTGGTAACATAATAATAAATAACTTAATAGACATTTAAAAATTGCTTTAAACATCCCTTCCTGAAAGGCATAATGGTGAGCGATCTACATTGTTCTCACTAACTCTCTGAAGCCCACAGCAACTTGCTAGATATTTAACTGCGACAGTACCGTCACCGATATATTAAATGTGTAGTTTAAATAAATGAATATATATCAATAATACTACTATTAATGCCACCACAGTCAAAAGTTATGGGCTTAAATGTCAGTCAGTTTTCTTTTCAGTGTCATATATAAATGTGCTGTGATGATTTCAGTCTACTTTATATGAAAGATGCTGTTACCTTTAATTTTGCACTATACGTGCATAAAGGTGAAGTGTGCAATTTCTGCGCCACTAGCGTCACCAAATGAAATGGCAAAAATAAAGACTGTCGTCAAACCGTTTTCAGAAACAATCACACTGTCATTGGTTGGACAAACAGATAGTTCGTGCCAACTCATGCCCCTGGTTTAGCCAGTATTACTAATCACCCAACGAATGGCATAGTTGTCTCCTACAAGCATTTCAACATGAAAAATGTTACACTTCACCTTTAACTTGTGCTTCTGTATTCTTATAATGCATTCAAGCGACTTGATAATTGCCATTAATAAAGGTAAACAGAATACACAGGTAAAAGCATAACACATGCAGTACTTGCTTATGTGTGTAGTAGTAAGGAGACTTGGAAGTCATAAACACTTTTCCCTCACAGCAGGTGAGAAATCAAAGGGTGAGGATGGTTGGTGAATTGAGAGAATGATCTGACTGATCCCCGCTGCTGCTGCTGCGGCGATGAGCGACACCACACGGCTGAGGGTTACGAGAAGACTGGCTGGTACCGTGTTGAGAGGCGGCGAGACTGAGGGCTTGGGATGAAGTCGCTGAGCTGGTATCCATTGAAGAAGAGGGGTAGCTGAAGACCAGGCTGGCAGAAAAGGGAGTCAGAGACGGAGTGGAGATGAGGACAGGAGTATGAAGAGACTCTGATTCTAGAGTTACGCTGGTAACAGAGGAGGCTGAAGCTGGAGGTGGGATGATAATTTTGGGCTTGGGTTTATTAGGCTTGGTGTGAATCTTTGATTCTCCAGAGGGTCCAGGAAGATCAGGGTCCGCAGGCTCAATCTTGATTCCACTTAGTGTCGGGAAGTCATTGTTCGAGTCAGAGTCCGAGTCAGAGTCCTGAACTTTGCAGATGGGTCTATGGGCCTCAAGGACCAGCTCAAGCTTTTCTTTTTGCTTCTGGAGCTCTGCAATCTCCTTCTGCAGATGTGATTTTTCATCCTCTAACTGGTCAGTTTGCTGTGGAAAAGGTTTAAACATTCAGTTTGGGTCCATGTAATACAAAGAAATTTCAATTCAAAGGAAACGTAAAATAAAGCAAAACACGTACATTTTGCAATGTGTCAGTCAGTTCGCGTCGACGATTCCTGCACTTAGCCGCAGCCATTTTGTTACGTTCCCTTCTAATTCTACGGCGCTCAAGTTCCTCAGGGGATAGCTGGAGTGAGAAAGTAAAGCAAATGTAAGAAACATGTATCGAATTCATATTCATGAGGTAGTTTGACATTGGACACAGATAAGAAATATAAAAAAAGGAACACAAAAATGATAATTGATAATAGTAATATATAAAATATATAAATTATAAAAAAAATATATATATATATATAAAAATGTATGTCTAATTGGAACCCTGGTCAACTTAATTTTTATAGTTGTTAAACTTGTGGAAATACTGCCATCTAGGGGATGAGATTTTTTATTTAAAAAATCATCGACTACCTTACATTCTGAGGCAATATGGCAATTTTCATCTCTGTAAATACTCTATTATGAATCCATTTATATTCCGTTAATTAATTTATCGCTCTCTTTCTTTTGTGAGCATCATATGCAGTTTCCTGTCCTTGTATTGATGAATCACCTGCAAACACCCTAGTGACTCAGGAATGAGTCATTATTTTACTCCAGTGAATCACATGATATCCCATTTCCTGTCTCATTATTTCAGTCTCACCCTGCCATACTCAAGACTTGGATGCATGAGTCAAGAAGGATTTCATGAGTTAATATTGAACGAGCATCTCTGCAATTCATCCGGGGTAGGTGCTGTCCTCTATATAGCATATTATACAATTATAATATGTGTAGAGTCTTATTTGAACATACAGAATTAACGTTTACAGCTGAATACATAGTTCACACTCTTCAATAAGCCCAAGTGAGATTTACACCCTGTATGTATCAGCAAACAAGTTCACAGGCCACACGTTCACTAGACTCACAACAGGATATTACACATTCTGTCTTCCACGCTTGGATTTCGGCCTGTCTCATCTTTAGAATTACATGCATGGCTGGTTTTGATTTTGGCCAAGACCACCGACAAAAATGGAGAGGATGACAGGTGAACATGGTGACAAACCATGCTGTCACAGTCTCCCATCATGACTCATAACGTGGACTGACTGAAAGCTGTTAAAGTCAACTTACATGTTCATCATGTCTGCTTCTTGTTGAGCTGCCAACAGCTGTAGCTGCTCTAATAACACCTGGCCGGGATAGATGTGGTAGAGTATGTTGAGGATTCATAGATGGGATTCTTGGTGGAAGTGAGTAAGATGGTCGAAGTGCCCTGGATGGCCCCGGGGTGCCCAGAAGGGAGGGTTGAAGCATCCATTGAAGGTCCTGGTTTGAAGTTATAGCATTGAGACTGGGCACAAACTGACCGGATCCTGCCACAGTATACTTCTGTTTTAAAGTACAGGAGACACAGACAATATATTATCAGTTACCAAGGCATTGGCATCAAAGATTTAGGGAGGAGACTTATTATATCTCATTATGACTCGAAAACCCATTGTTGTTGTATTTGCAGAAACACCCAGATATAAACACCAACCTGAATAGGCAATCGCACTCATAAAGATCATAACATTTTTAACTAACATTACTTCACCACACTGCCTGCCCTTATTTGGTCAATACAATTTAAACCAGTGGTCCCTAAATGTAATCCAGGGGGTCGACGACAGAGAAGAAAGATATTTAAAACGTATGGAATTAAATTTAATTAATTAAAATGTTCATGACATTTCTAACATGTCAGACTACTTCATAGATATGAATTACAATTTACATTTCTAATTAAAATAAATAACGACATGTTAAGCATTTTAAGATGTGTTAGTTTTAAAATATCACTGAGGTAATCTGACAATGAAAAGGTACTGTACTGTCAATTTTTATATATACCTGGTGAAATGTCAGTTGAAACTGTTTTGAAAAGAGTATAACATGATCTTGATAGATATGATATAAAAGGCGCTTACCTGTTGTTGTTGTTGTTGAGTTGTGACAGTGGTCGTAGCGAGAGATGCAGAGTTCGAGCCTGATCCAGAGCTGCTATCTGGGAAGGTCCGATCGATTCCTCTGCCTAGGTTTCCGTAGTTGAACATGTATGCCGTTGACCTGTAGTAATCCAAAGGAAACTGTTGACTATAACTCTTTCTTTTCTGGGACTGCTTCCCAAAAAGGTTTCTCCTACTTATATCACTGACAGTTCACGCGAAATTCAAATGCAAGTTAAAAATCCACCTTATTGCGGGAAAGCGGTAGAATCCACCCCGATACACCTGGGGGAGTTTAGAAGTTTCTGTCTACGGTCAAAATGTTCATATTGCTGACAGCGATAGGATACAATGTAAAAATAAAGTTTTAGAATATATAAAATACAGTTCTCTTTTTCCAACAGACTGGTGGTTCCAAGTGTTCACGAGAATATAAATAAGTGATCAAGAGCCGTATAGTTTTCGCCCCTCCCAATTTACGGGAAATGGTGCTGCCGGTCTTTTGAATGACGTATGGTCACATGGAAGATTACGTATATGTCCATATATGGATTTTTCCGGGAACTCCTTCTGTTTGAGCTAGTGATAGGCGCTCTGAACTCCTAAATCGAAACTTGAGCTTTTTACAGCGTTTTTGGTCATGTATATTATTTAGTTTTTAGTTGAGACATCTATTCAGATAATTTTCCTGCGTGCGGGTTTATGTTAACACTCAGTAAGAATTATGTGGTCTGCATTTAATTGGTCACACCAAGCAGTTCACGTAGTCTTCCGATGAGTAAATATTCAGAGAGTGGCTGTTCTTCCACAAGTGAAGTCGTGTGTGTACATTGAGGTTTCAGCACGTTCCTGTGGAGAGACCACATTAAAGCATCATACAGTGAATGAATGCTATGAATGAATGAAGGGTCATGAAACAATTTTCACTGCTTTTCACTATTTAGTTGAATCACCCATACATCAATAAAAGGGAAAATGATTCATGCGTCAGGCAGTGAAATCTTGATTCATGACCTTTCCTTCTCTCTTTTGGAAACCACAAATGGTTAGGCAGTTCACCATAGACCTGCAATCTGGTGTATTTTGAGCGCAAACATTTTTTTTTTTTTTTTTTTTACAATCATAGAGAAGATACTTGAAACAATTCTGTGCTTTTTAGGTAAGCTGCTCTCAGCCCAATTCCTGTTACAGTGTTCACATCAGTGTCAGAAAAATATTTTGACATGCTTATGAGAGTAATTTTTTCCTAACCATATAAAAACACACAGTACGCGACATGTATGTCAAATGCTTCTGAGCCAATCATCTGAAATAATTCTAAATCTAAACAATTATGACCTATAAAACAACATCATCACCATGAGCAAACCAAAAATTATTACAAAGGGCATTTTAATATCTGCATGGGTCACTTTTATTACATTTGGTGGCATTTTTGACCTAGTTAAGTTCTTTTCCTGGTCCCTCTGACATCATACTTACGTTCTGAATTTACAGTGCCAATTTCTACATACTGTAGCCTAATACGGTTTAAAAAATAAAATAAAAAATCATAACATGAAAACACAACAAATAAAAATATATTTTTAATTTTAATTTCCATTCAAATCCAGTCATTGTTGTTTATTGCCACTTTTCCATGTATATGAGCATCATTTTCAGCATCATTATGACTCATTTATGGACTGTTCAGTATTACAATGCACTCAGTACACTGATCTGTTTGTGCCGATCTGTTTTACATTGCTCATGTAAAAATGAAACCACAAGGCTGAAAGAAATATCTTATCTAAATTTGCTGTCTCCGTGTTTGAGGAATAATTGACTTCCTTTGGGATGACGTCACTGTTTCTTTTGTGGTATTTAAGGTACTGTATTTCAGATTTCTTCTGGCAAAATCTGGTTGTAACCAGAGTGTTAGTGCCTCATTAAGTGAATTATGACCTAAGCAGAATGGAATGCTGTGATGACACACCCCTTTTGCAACTCTCTGACTGCAACATGCCTTGACATGCAGGCAAGGTGCTTCTTGCCATGAGATAGGATGTGCTATTACCCAAGGCTTGGTAATGATGCAAACAATTTACGCATGTTGAAGTTCTGGACACTAAGAAATTAATGGCACTCCCTGGTGCAGTTATTACACATATCCAACCAAATATGTTGCTATTCTTTCATTTATCACAAAAATGTTACTACTCCAGAATTATACCAGATAATAAGCTTATTATTTCTCACACACTTCGGTGTAATTGCATATGAATGTTTGTATTTAAATTATTTCCATTCGCATAGTAATTGACTTGAATTGTGACATGATAGACATGAATTTAATAAATTATGCATCAACTCAACATAAGAGAAAGGCCATAAAAGATTCTAAATTATATATTTTTTTAGCCTATTACAACAAATATATTAGGGTGTTTCAACTTCATGACTGCACCTGTGCATCATGAAAAAGAAAAACACTGTGGTTATATCTTTAAAATAATCTCTCTCTTTTTGTCCAAATCAGTCAAATATCCATCTAATTTGAAGAGTTAAATTGTTCCCTCAGGATTACAAAAAAAAAAACTTTCATGTATATTCTCATGATATTCATGGACCTAAGTTTTGAGGACCATTTTCCTGCATAAAAGTTGAAGCTGGGTTTATATGAAGCTGTAATTTGACAAAAGCAATCAAAAAGGTACCCAGATAGCAAGCCACCATCGAAGCAATGTTATGTTAATGTGTTAACATTAACTGCATTGAATCAACATTACATTTGCACCCACAATTAACGTTGAAATTTCATCCAAAAATGAATGGTAATGGCATTGAATCAATGTTACTATGTGATGTTGGTTCAACATCATGCTTGCACTCAGAAAATGAAACCACAACTGACTTAAAGCCACACAACCTGAAATCAACTGCAAATAAAAGACGACAATAAATCTCTCAAGATCTCAGCAGAAAAGTGTTTGGTCACCATTATGGTGATCAGGGTTTCCTTTAGTTGGGCAGTTTGTTTATTAGAGTTTGTGGTCATTGTAACAGTGTTTAACAAAACATGTAATTTGTTGCAAATAAAGCCAGAAACAAAGATGCTCAAGTGAATTATTTTTCAGCATCATAAATTAGAATAATTCACCTGATAATCTTATGCCAGACCAAACATGGCTTTTAAAGATTGTTACGTACTGCTCCGAAACATGAAGGTTGAGGATCCAAATGCAGTACTTATTGAAGGGTAATCCACAATCGTAGTCAAAAGTACAGGCAAGGTCAAAACACAGGTAGGCAGTCCAAACAAGGCAGGACACAGGCAAGAAATCCAATAAACCAAGAGACATGAAACCAGGGAAAACGCTCAGAAATGCAATGTAACACTAAACAAGACGTAGCAAAGAATGACAGGGTGAACAGGCTAGATATAGGCAGAGGTAATGAGGTAAATGAGACACAGGTGTAAACAGTGAGTGCTGATGAGTCCGGGCAAAGGATTATGGGTGATGTAGTCTATAATGGAATGACAGTCCGGGTTGGAGTGCCCTCTGGTGGTGATCAGGGGCACTCACACTGGTGAATCGTTACAATTATATTCACCAATAATACTTTCTTGCCACAGATCAGACATTCTCAATTTAGATTTTTTTTTTTTTTTTAGACACACACAGACATCAAGAATCAGGGCAACCGGAAGGAAAATACATTTTAGCACAGTAAAACAGTGGCATATATTAGGTTCATCTGTAATTTATTAAGCGTTACATTTTACTTGCTTCATTCATTTTTATTTCTTATTATTTTCTTATACTTTTCATTAAATGTGTAAAAGGACAATGGCTCATTGAATATTTAAATATTCGATGAGTCATACTTTAAAAATAATAAATAAATAAATAAGTTAATTGATTAATAAAAAAAGGGTAACGGTTGCACGTTTGGGCTAAATTAAACTCACTCAGTAGGGGTTAGCTAGTAAGCTAGGGCCAAATGTTGGTCTGTAGTTATTGATAAAATAGTACAAACATAGCATAACAAACTAGTACAAACAAAACATATCTAAAAGTTCTAATAACAAGTAGGCTACATTTGTGCTTCTAATGCTTAAAAAAAGTGATTTGATTTGTAGAGCCACATTGATATATCACAAAGAAATTTCCATGCTATTTAATTGTTAGTATTCTCATAAAAGGGTCAAATTACATAACAATACTAACAATTAAATGTCACCAATTTCACGGAAAATACAATCTTTGTGGTAGCTATATCAACGTAGCTCTACAAATCAAATGACCTATGATTCTTTTTTTTAAACATTAGAAGCACAAATCTCATGTAGGCTGAAAGATATGTTGTGTTTGTACTATTTTGTTAGGCTATGTTATGTTTGTAGCCTACCATTTTATCAATAACTACAAACCAACATTTGGCCCTAGCTTACTAGCTAACCCCTACTGATTGAGTTTAATTTAGCCCAAATGTGCAACCCTTTTAATTTAATTTATTTATTTGTTTGTTTGTTTGTTAATTATTTTAAAGGTATGGCTCATCGACTATTTAAATATTCAATAAGCCCTGGTCCTTTCACACATTTAATGAAAAGGGATGACGCAAGTGAAATGTGACGCTTAGAAAATTACCGGTGAACCTGTTTTACTGTGTTATGTATTTTCCTTTCGGTTGCCTAGTACTAGGCTACGCGTCTCTGCCATAGATATGTGGTTACTGCTACCTTTTTTGATTGCTTTGTTTACAGCCAATCAAAATGTAAGAACTTCAGCGTACCCAACCGTCATTCTAACCAATGAAATTGTGATGTTTTTCTTCTCTGCCACGCAGGCACATTTCTCATTAGCCAATGAGAAGCAAAGCGAGGCGGGTGTAAGGGTGAAGGCGTATCTGTGAGTATAAGCTAACAGGAGAACTTGTTTAGAAAACAACATTTCAAACTTCTATAATCGTGACTACCAATCATTGTATCCGCATTAAGATAAATGTATTTGTAATCATTTTGGTAACACTTTCAAGATTAATCCGACATGTTTTTTAGCCATCTTTCAGATTAGCAACATAGCAAGCTAGTATTTTATTACTAGTCTGATGCTGACATCAGATGCAACATATTAGTGGGGAGACTTTAATCGCTTGGATTGCAGATTTTTCTGGTGGTGAAACTAATCAATTTATTTTTGGAATTCAAAGCAGGAGAGAAGATGGATTTTCAACATCATGGATACCGGGCAAGTACGTATGAAAGAACGTGGCAGAAGATTGTTGTTCTTCTTTGACATACGTGGACAACAACATACTGTACTTTAAAATCAGCAAAGCCTGAAATGATTACATTACGTGCAGTTTAGCACCAAAGTACAATGCAGATTGTAAAGTAACTGATTAGTTATCTTAAACTAATTTGATTTCTTAGTTTGATGACGTGCAGGGTGAACTCTTTGCCACATCACATGAAACTAATATGGATCTGTTATATACAACAGCCAGGTCATAGTAAAAAATGAAATGGAAAAAATTATTCTAGTATTTGAGAAGCATAAACAGTCAGCCATACATTTTATTTGAGGTTTCTTCAAAGGGGTTGTTGCTTTATCAGTGATGTCTCATAGTACCAAAAAAAAAAATGTTTTTCCCCATGCAGCAAAACCCAGAGCCAGAGCATCTCCACCCAGTGCCGGGCCAGTTCTTTTTGATGACACCAGTTCTGGGCCTCCACCCATGAACAACCAGAACTTCTACAGTTCAGGTTATAATATGGCTGAAGTGCCAGCAGGTGGTCAGGAGCCTGGAGTGGGCAGCCTCTTTGCAGATCCGATGGCCAATGCTGCCATGATGTATGGCTCATCACTTGCCAGTCAAGGCAAGGATATTGTGAACAAAGAGGTGAGATGCCATGTTTGACTTAGGAGGTATACAGTGACATGTTATGTTAATCCAACTATAGATCTCAATCATGCATTGCATCTAGCTTCTGAAAAATGTTTATTAATTTTAAAGGAACATGGCGACTTTTTGTGACTTTAGCTTATTCACCGAATCCCCCAGAGTTAGATAAGTCCATACATACCTTTTTTTTATCTCCGTGTGTGCCATAACTCTTGTCTGAAGCACCCACCGCTAGCCTAGCTTAGCACAAAGACTTGAGGTAAACGGCTCCAGCTAGCCTACTGCTCAATAAGTGACAAAATAACGGCAACATTTTCCTATATATATGTTGTGATGTGTATAGTTACATTGTGTACTAAGACAGACGGAAAATTCATTTTGCAATTTTCTAGAGCGATATGGCTAGGGACTATACTCTCATTCCTTTCGTCAACATAACCAACGTGACAACCTGCTTGCACAGAGAGCGTGCTGGGGACTATTTTCAGGCTGCTGAAACCATGGTACGGCAGCAAAGTTCCTGGATTATTACGCAGGAATGAGAGTATAGTTCCTAGCCATATCGTTCTAGAAAATTGCAACTTTTAATTAGTACACTAATTAGTCTTAGTACACGATGTAACTATACACATCACAACATGTAAATAGAAAAATGTTGGCATTATTTTGCCACTTATTGAGCAGTAGGCTAGATGGAGCCGTTTACCTCCAGTCTTTGTGCTAAACTAGGCTAGCGGTGGGTGCGTCAGACAGAGTTATGGCACGCATGGAGATAAAAATGGTATGTATGGATTTATCTAACTCTGGGGGATACAGTGAATAAGCTAAAGTCCCAAAAAGTCGGCGTATTCCATTAATTGTGTAACTGATTTTTTTTCCACCCTGTAATCTCTTCTGCAGATTAACCGATTCATGCCAGTGAACAAGCTGAAGTATTTATTTGCAGTTGATACCAAATATGTTATGAAGAAACTGTTGATTCTCATTTTCCCATACACACATCAGGTAAAATTCCTCAATCAAAGAGATAATTAAAGTTGATTAACATTATTTTCTCATTTGAATCAGAATTACTACTTTGCTAATTTTTTTGACTCTAAATATTCTTAACTAAAATTTATTAAATGGAGCTCATAAAGTTTATTTAATCAGTTTTAATATCTTGTCACTTTATCATGAATGAATTTCAAACTTGTCTTGCATCACCCAAATGCGTTCAGAAAATCGAATGTATTGTTTAAAAAAATAAAAAATAAAAAAAATAATGTGTATATATATATATATATATATATATATATATATATATATATATATATATATATATATATATATATATATATATATATATATATATATATATAATACATATATATATATATATATACATACATAAGTTTTATCTTTTCTTTCTTTAAACAGATTTAATATAATCTTTTGCTTTTTTTTGTATGTTTTGTGATATCATCAGGACTGGGAAGTACGTTACCACAGAGACACTCCTCTCACACCGCGCCATGATGTCAATGCTCCAGATCTCTACATACCTAGTAATTGACGTTTATTATTTATTTTGAGCAACCTGAAAAATCATTGATCTATATATACAACATTTAAAGGGTTAGTTCACCCAAAAAAGAAAATTCTGTCATTAATTACTCACCCTCATGTCATTCCAAATTTGAGAGCTTTCTGACCCCTCCATAGACAGCTATTTAATTAACACTTTCAAGGTCCAAAAAGGTAGTAAAAACATTAAAATACTTTATGAGCGCAAAAAACAAACAAAAATAAAAACTTTATTCAACAATTTCAATGCACTACGTAAACTGCGTAGGAGACTGGCACAGGCTAGAACAAAATTGTTGAATAAAGTCGCTAAAGTTGTTGTAGATAAGCCCCTGTGGTGGACATTTCCATAAACTGTCTCCTCCTACGGCAAGATTTCTCTTTCAGGTCAGCCAGGTCACTTTTTTCAGGTGATGGCAGAGCAGCAGTTGAAGAGAATCTTTGTGAGCAAGTTAGATCTTATAAACATGTTTATAACTAGCTAGTCACCTGAATAATTACACGTCCTGATGGCACAGACATTTGAAGGGAACTCTACTGCTCCCTTGAGTACTAGGCTTTGTTAATGCTGCAAGGCATTAAGTATGCACAACAAAACTATGCTTGTGTTGTATTTGCGTCTGTTGTCACATATTTGCAATAGTATGCATCATAGATCAGAAGCGGTGTATTGGTGAATTTCTAAATTTATAGTCTTATTACATTTATTAGTTGAGTTATCTGCTCAGTCTAGATTTACTCATCAAATGTTCTTTTGTTTTAATTTAGCGATGGCTTTTATCACCTACATTTTGCTGGCAGGAATGGCTTTAGGAATCCAGAAACGGTGAGTAATAGTGATTATTATAGGAGAAGCACACTGATGTTTTATTTTATAGACATCCTGTGGGATTTGTATAAACATAATTAGTCAACTAGTCTATAACATTCAGTAACCCTGATGTGACCCTATTAAATAGGATTCAACTCAACAATACATTCAACACTGACACATTCTTAAGTAATGATTTTGCCATCATGTTT
This sequence comes from Rhinogobio ventralis, assembly GCA_039654625.1. Lineage (NCBI taxonomy): Eukaryota > Metazoa > Chordata > Actinopteri > Cypriniformes > Gobionidae > Rhinogobio > Rhinogobio ventralis. The sequence goes on from CM077198.1 coordinate 16,440,890, forward strand.
AATGGTGTTTCATTTGACATGTATATGATTTATAATTTGTATGTTTTCTCTACATGTTCAGGTTCAGTCCAGAGGTTCTGGGTTTGTGTGCAAGCACAGCTCTGGTGTGGATCATTATTGAAGTTCTAGTCATGTTGCTCAGTCTTTACTTGCTCACCGTTCACACAGACCTCTCAACGTTTGACCTTGTTGCCTACAGTGGATACAAATATGTGGGGTATGTTTCTGTTGGATATTATATTGAATTAGAGTTGGGTCATGTGTTTTATTTAGCATTAAAAACTCCTGTCTCTTCATGTCTTTGTCTTTCAGGATGATTTTCACTGTGTTGTGTGGACTGCTCTTTGGCAGTGATGGCTACTTCGTTGCTCTTGCTTGGTCTTCTTGTGCCCTCATGTTTTTTATTGTGAGTTTTGTTTAGGAATTTGTTTAAAAAGTGGTGTTTACACATTTAAGTTTTTAATTCTTTAATTTTTTTTTTTTTTTCAGGTTCGTTCTTTAAAAATGAAGATTCTGTCTTCAATCTCAGCTGACTCCATAGGTGCAGGAGCGAGTGTTAAGCCCCGCTTTCGCTTGTACATAACTGTGGCATCTGCTGCCTTTCAGCCAATCATCATTTACTGGCTCACCGCTCATTTGGTCAGATGACCTACAGTATTTATACTATGAAGGAACTTTTAAATGACAATGCTGGACTGTGATGGCTTCAAACTTTGGCATTGTTACAGAAAATTGACTTACCATGATTGTGTTTTTCACAGAGGATTTGTGTGGTCTGATTTTCAATATTGGCCCTGTCTGTATTGTCATCTGCAGATCAATTGTTGAAAATATAATTTACAATTTTTGCAGGATTGTGTTTTTCTGCCATTGTTTTCACATGGAGAAAATGGGAAAATTACAATTTGACTGCTCTAGTGACTGCCATGCTGCTTTAATGTCACAAAATCCAGACTTCTTTTTAAGAGGCATGCTAATTTATCTGCCCAGTGCTGTAATTCTTGTGTGATGTGTAATTGGTGAACACATGGTCAACTCAAGTGTCCTTCTTTTCTGGTTATCTGTGCATGAATAGCAGTGTTTTCAATAAAGTCCATAATTTAGGCTTTTAAGGTGTGTAGAAATGTTTTCATCTTGTCAATTAAAATACTTGATTTTGGCATACTACGGATGCAAACAATATTCTGTGACAGGTCAGGCGCAATATGCGTGTTATGACGTTTGCATTTAGCTGCTGTACTCTGGAGCAAAATACTACAAGCATGTTAGTATTTCAAAAGATAAACTTGAGACGCTTTTTCACCACATATATCAGTACCAACATCAAGGCTTTCCCCCAAATAAATCCAAATTCGTTTTATTTCATCCAGCCAGCGGTGGTTGTCTCTTTAAGGAGGGGTCGCAGGAGGCGCGCCGGCTGCAAAGCGTCCTTCTGGTTTCCAAGGAAACGTGGGAAAGGACAGCGCAGGCAGAACGGGATAGTGCGAGACATAACAGCTTCTTTTGCAGATATTTTGACAGAAACTTTAAACTTACAAGAGAACAAAATTGGAGTTTGAATGCTGTAAATTCATACCCAGTTGTTTAGGTAAGTTTTCGCCCTTCTTTTGTCTTGACATAAAGCGTTCACGCGAGCATGAATGCTTGGGTAATTATTCTAAATGTAACTTAATATTCTTGCGCCATTTTCTCAGGTGTATAGACCATGTGGCTTGACTTTCTGTGTTTGTTATGTAGTAGAATAGTCGAACTATTTTCATTTCTCTTTTATAAAGCCTGTTCATATTTCGCATTAATTAACAGCACGCTGTCCGTCATACCTGTTTGTTAAGCAGTAGTTGAATGGTATGTTATTTGTCGGTTGACTAACTTGCTCAATGATTTACTCGCTTGTGTACTTAGCATCGAAAAAGAAATGATACTTCTGTGGAAGGGCAGTGACTTTTATAGTGTCCTTCCTGGGTTTAATACCTTCAGTTTGTTTACTTATTTATTTAACAATTTCTAAATCGGTGTTTTGCGAAAGAAAAATAATTTTAACATGCTTGTATGTGTGTACACGTGTACAGTGCATTAATATTTAGCTGTTTGTGTGTTTCTACAGTTCAACAGGTGAATGTGTGGACCTGTTTATTGCAGCTGGGAGACAGATGGAGAAAGACACACAAGCACTGCCACCCCATTCACCTCTACATTCCCCCCAAAATAATTCAGAAGCTCTTTCTCTATCCCCCTCTCTTCCACAGCCTGCCGCTGTTCTGTCTGCGTCTCTCCCTTCCTCCCCAACCACTCCAGCATCCTATCTTAACTTTTCATCAACCCCTCATCAATATGGAGGATCACACTGCCCCAGTCCCACCACAGTATCTGACCAGGATGACCTAACCTGCCTCAGCTGGTTGCATCAAAGAGGGAACTTGTTGCCCTTGCAGCCACTGCCCAGAATCACTATACTGCCTCAGACGTTAGAGCCCATTCCTGCCCAACAGCTGCCTCCTTCCCCTGCCAAACCCCCGTACTCTTTTAGTAGTCTCATCTTCATGGCAATAGAAGACTCACCTGAGAAGAGACTCCCTGTGAAAGGTATTTATGAGTGGATTGTCGACAACTTTCCCTACTATAGAGAGGCTCCGGGTGGATGGAGGAACTCTGTCCGACACAACTTGTCCTTGAGCAAGAGCTTCCAACGAATACATCGAGACAAGAGTCAGGTGCGTCACTTCCAAAACACATTAATCAGAATTTTCTGATCTTTTCTCGTATAGATTGCTTAATTTGTTGAATGAAATATTCCTGTATTGTTTTATAGTCTGTTGGAAAGGGCTCATTATGGCGTGTTTGTCCAGAATATCGATCAGCTCTTCTGGAAGTTCTTAAGAAAACACATTATTGCCATCGTACCAACAGCAACTTATTGAACAAGCCTGTTTTGTGAGTTTGATTTGCTTTTCTTTTAATACACCACCTGTATGATGCATAATATTGAATTATCTGATTTAATATGCATGTCGTCAGATTAACAAATTACTCTTTCATTGTGATATATGATACTGATACAAGCATATCTGACCTCCATTCTGAACAGGTTGGAGGCGACTGATAATGGGCAGAACATTTTGAATCAGACTATGGAAATGTCGGGTCAGTCAACTCAACACAACTTTTGAATTTAACTCTAATGAAAGTTTACTAACCACTTCTTTTAATTTACAATTATTATTGTTTAGTTTAGTTTAGTTTAGTGTCCAGCCATGGCTAAAAATTGGTCTTTGGTCTCATCTCGTCATACCAACAAACAATCAATTGCAACACAACAGACCAAAACTCCTAGAATGTCATACATAGAGCTTAATTATAAAAAATATATTATAGCAGCATAAAACAGACATGTAAAATAGTTCTAAAAAGAATATACTTCTGTTTACAAGTATATACACTACTGTTCAAAAGCTGTATAAATGTAATAAAAATAAAGTAAAAACCGTAATATTGTGAAATATTATTACAATTTAAAATAACTGTTTTCTATTTGAATATTTTTTTAAATGTAATTTATTCCTGGGATGGTATCAACATCATTACTCCAGTCTTCAGTGTCACATGATCCTTCAGAAATCATTCTAATATGATGATTTGATGCTCAAGAAACATTTCTTATTATTATCAATGTTAAAAACAGTTGTGTTGGCATGTTCAACAGCATTTATATGAAAAATAAATCTTTTGTAACATAAATGCCTTTACTGTCACTTTTGATCAATTTAATTTGAAATAGCAGTGTATGATATGGTGCTAGCTTCTTTTTTGTTAGCTAGCCTTTATCCACTTTTCCGAGACACAGTATGTTTGTGGGCTGTTGCCTTGGTAACAGCCGGACATTACCCTAGCAACTTATAGCCACCCTGACATAATGGCCGTCCTCTCTGTGTCAGGCTGTTTTACTTCAGGGTCACTTAAGTAAAGAAGTCTCACATAACGAACGGTTTGCTCTCTCTTTATTTGCACACATCTTATACCATATACTACTAATTAAATAATAATGCAACAGTACAGTGTTTTGTTTTTTTGTGAATGAAAGAAAATGTATTTACAAATGATGCAACTGAGTTTTATATAGAATAGTCACATAGAGTGAACCTGTTCTGTATGGTACAATTCTCTTAATTCCATCACTTTTTCTTACTGTTTATCAGATCTAGAATCTCTGTCCTCAAACCCGCCATGCTCTTTAATACCAGATCATGAGGAGCTGGTCCCTATGGAGCCTGTGGAACTTACAGAGGTTGCTGGCGAGGATTCAGAGAAAGATCCATTGGCAGACAGCGGTTACATTGAGTTACACTATTATCAGTATCAGCAATATCAGTACCTGGTTCTTCCAGGAGACGCAGAGCTGGACCTGGAGACGGTTGAGATACTGCAGCTTGATGCAGAGGCTCAGGAGGCTGCAGGGTCACTGCTTGATCTCGCGGGAGGAAACCACTGAGAGGTTGCCTGTGTGCTATGTACAAGCAAGGAGGGTTAATGGGGAGATGTGACCACTGTGAAAACTCTAGGCTTGATGTACTATTGGCACTTTATAACTGCCTGAACATTTACTTACTGTCATAAAAGGTGCAACATAAGCGATCCCAAATAATGTAGTGATTTGAAAAGACATTTGTACCGACTGACAGCACTGTGAGGGTATCCTTGGTATTAGTATATTGCAGGTAACTTTGGTTGAAAAAAAGCATCTGGAAAACGATGAGCTGTCATTAAGAACAAAATATTTATTGTTTATTGCCATGGTTGACAAGTAATATTTAATGCACTTCCATGCCATTGTTCATTAAGTCCCTTTCATTAAAATTAAGACTTGTTGTATTCTAGGTTCAAATCAGAGGGATAAAGTTCTGATGTACTTTTTATTTTATTTTAAGAAAATTAGGTTTCTACAGTATGAAATTGTTCAAAATTATGAACATATTCAAGTATTATACAAACTGCCAGATGTTAGTTTGGGTAGATGGAAAGATGAATATCTAACCCTGATTTCTTGTTGATTATTGTCATGCTACAGCATTCTGTGTTGACTAGTTTTCTGTGTAGTATGATGCATGTCATGTTTTTCTTTATTCACATGTTTATTTCATTTTTTTGTTTTGTCTTGTATGTTAAACAGGTTGACACCAAATGATACCCTGAAACGATCCTCTTCATGTTAAACTCATTTAGCAATAAAGTACTAAATATTATGATGAAATATTTGCCTGATTTAACCCATGAATTATATTTAGTTTTAATTAGCAAGCTCTTAGTGGATCACATATATAACTAGAATACATTGGGGAGTGAGACATTGAAGTTAATAACTTCTCGCATGGCTTCATTTATGAAAATGACACATCTTAACCTTTATATAATGGTTGGTCGGCAGTGGTCTCCTCCGTTAATGTGGGTAATTGAGAGAAAAAGAACAGTGTACTGAAAATCGTCCTACTTAAGATGACCTACCAGTTTAAAGCATAATTTAGGCTACACCATGAATAGCATGAGCCAGAAAAACCCACTATCCAGGGATAACTACGTATACTGTCAGGCAGGACTAACCCACAACTACAACTCAAACCTTAACTATCATTAAAAGGATATGTATGCAGTCTGGGTAATCATCCTGAGAGGCTGGTTGGATTTTCAGTACACCTTGTATGTGTTCCTTTTAGTAATGTAATCCTGGATTGATATACTGCCAAATGTAAGGCAGCAAAATAAATAATTCTAAATGTTTTATAATTATAAATAATTATAAAAACATTCCCTGTACAAATGTTTAATCATGAACATACAGATTTAGGTTAAGCTCTGCATACCAGCTGTTGTGTAATGCAGTGAACGAGATGTATTCATGGGTGGTTCTCTTGGTCCTGGATACACTATGATGAAGGCTGCCATACTAGTATGACTCATTATGGAAAACCTAGAAGACACTCCCTAGATGTCTGGCAAAACTTTTTTTGAAAGAAGAAAAAAAGAAGGAAGAATTGCTTGTACATTTTCATGTTGGCAATGGCATGAGCTAACGATTTTAAGTGCATTGACATACCGAGTAAAACAGGTCTGAATGTGCGTACAATGATGTAACCGTAGAGATAATATTCAATTAATTTGTAAATAAAACGGAGGATTAAATATTGATTTACGCACATAATTCCCTAGGCTTAATAATGTTATGTCTTCTGATTGGACCATAAAAACAAACCCTACTTGTCAAGCGAGTTTGCTCTGGGTCCTCTTGGATGTTGTAGTTCTTGTGTGGCCTGTTTACAGTTGGAGTATGCAAACATATTACCGTACAAACTACATTTCCCATCAACTCGCGCGGTGGGATGTTCTTTGACGGACAAAGTTGTGTTTATTAAAACTGAAACGTTCATACTGGAACAGAAACCGTGGAAGATCTGCAGTGAAAAGCGAAGGATAAGGTAATGGAATTAATTGGCTGTTTTTAAAGGCGGTAATATGTAAGCTAGTTCAAGATACTTTTAAGATGGCTTACCGAGGCTGTTTTTTTCCGTTTCTCAAATAGGTTGTCGGTTTGATTGAGAAACTCCTCAATGTTGGGGCGAGACGACAGTAACTAACTAGTTTAATATCAGCAAGTTTGATTTTATATTCCAATAATATTCATGCATCTTTTAAGAACTAACCAAGTAAACAACTCCTGGTTCATATGTGGAAAATATTACATAAAGAATCTGGAATTCAGCCAGTCCGAACAAGGAGAGGAGGTGCCTACGCTGTTTCACATTTACTCATGAATATTTACTATTGTTTGATAAGACCCCGAACACATTTTGAAGCAACACTGGTTGCTTTTAATGGTTGACATTGACATTTATCATATTTGACAGAATTTGGTTAGTGGCTACTGCCACGTTTCTAATTACTACATGCAAGTTAAGCAGTACTGCAATTGTCTGTACTTATTACATATTCTTTTAAGAGACAGTCAGGAATTCCTGACATTTTTCAGCAGGTTTGTCTGTTCCACACCTCGTTTGATTGGTTCCACCAGTGTATTTTATTCCAGTGTATATTATTGTGCACAAACTCTTACACCATATGCAAATCTCATTGGCTTTGTGTGAATTAGTCTATTTCTTAAGATGTTTACACAGCAGTGTTGCTTGTACTCATTTGCCCACGAGTGAAAGCAGTCATAGAAGATTGAAACAATAAGTCACATTCAAGCTGGGGAATCTGTCAGTGGAGAAGAGCATGCTTGAACCTTTTATCTGGCTTGCCACATCGCAATTTCCTAACAAATCCTGCCTTGCTGGCCAACAGGGCCTGTACTGTCTCAATAATGCCTCCCAGAAATGGATTTAATACACTCTTTTTGATAAGTTCGAACAGATATTAACAGCAAGCTTTAAAGGTCAAAACAAATTGTCATGCATTCAAATATGAATGTGTGCTTATATTATTGCTGGCATTAAGCTGAAACTGTTTTATTGTCACCCACAGAAAGCCTGTGATATAGGACCAAGGATGCGGGGTGAACCTGGGCCAGTTCAAATTGTGACAGTCAACAAGCAGGATCACTCCTTTGACCTGGATACAGATGCGCTCGGTCGAATTCTGTTGGCGCCTGAGGTTCGAGATAAAGATGTGGTGGTGGTGTCTGTTGCTGGAGCCTTCCGAAAAGGGAAAAGTTTCCTATTGGATTTCATGCTCCGGTACATGTATAAGAAGGTCAGAAGGAAAACCAAAGCATTCAATATTCAGATCATGTGATTCAGCACATAATTTAAAGGGATAGTTCACCCAAAAATTATCCCATAATTTACACACCTTCAAGCCATCCTAGGTGTATATGACATTCTTCTTTTAAAAAGAATACAATCTGAGTTATATTAAAAAATGTAATGGCTAATCCAAGCTCCAAGCCCAAAATTTGAAGCCCGAAAAAGTGATACACACGGCTCTGTGGGGTTAATAAAGGCCTTCTGAAGTGAATCGGTCGGTTTGTGTAAGAAAAATATCCATAGTTAAAACTTTATGAAGTAAAATATCTAGCTCCTGCCAGACCGCATTCCGTATTCAACTTCCGAAAAAAGTGTAACGCCTCTCGCAGTTCAAAACACTTGCGCTATGTCTGACGTCATCGTTGCGCCAGTTATTCTTTTTCTGTTATGCTGAGCTCAGACTAGAGGAGTTTTTAAATCCTGATTATTATTAAATCTGGTGGCATCACTCACATAAGGAGAATTTTCACAGATTTTTTTCTCTCAAATCTCAAATATGCACACACTACAAGATTTTAACATTTTTAACATCGATTTGCTTCATAAGGCCTTTATTAACACCCTGGTGCTGTGTGGAGTACGTTTATAATGGATGGATACACTTTTTAGGGGTTCAAATTTTGGGCTGCCCTTTACTGCAATTATAAAGCTTGGATTTTTTTATATAACTCTGATTGTATTCGTCTGAAAGAAGAAATCATATACAACTAGGATTGCTTGAGGGTGAGTAAATCATGGGGTAATTTTCATTTTTGGGTGAACTATCCCGTTCATATTAAGGCAAAATTTGCCCAGATAGGATGTTAGATTTCAAAGATCATTGGCTCCCTCTTGGTTTGCTGCTCTTGAGCAGGTTCCTACTATATATTCACCTCTCATTATTTTATCCCCTTCAGCCTGGTCAGGACTGGCTTGGGCAGGAAAATGAGCCCCTGACAGGTTTCTCCTGGAGAGGAGGCTCCGAGCCAGAGACCACCGGCATCCATCTATGGAGTGAAGTTTTCATTGTGAGGAAGAAGAATGGAAGTGAGGTAACAAGCACCCAACAGCAGCCAGCGCACTGTGGCCATGTGGTCTTAACTTAAGTACTAAATACAAGAAACTAATGATTTTCATGATTTTGTTAATCATTTTTGAATCTGCGTTCGCAGAGGGAACACTGAAGTCAATTATAGTTGCGAACGTGCAGTCAGTGAGAGAGAAATAATGCATTCAAATGTTGTTTCAATTTGTATCTGTATATTTAATAGTATCTGCTTCTACTTTGTTGTCCATTGCTGGTTGCACAAAACAAACTTATAGCATGACCAGTGTAGTCCGATTTGCATTTGAATGATTCCAAGCTGGTTCTTTTTTATTAATTGGTCAAAACCGATTCACTCACTCACAGAGTAAATCAGCTGGAGCAGTTACTGATTTAATATCTGAATGAATTATTGAACTGCAAGTCATTACTTTTGATCATACCTGCCTCAAAATAAATCGAAATCGTTCTGGTGTTATGTAATAGTTAGGGCTTGTGAGATCAGTGTTTATAACTGGTTCTTTATATGACAATGTGTAGTTAAATAGGTTCATTAGGAACTTTAGGATTTTGTTGTAATACATGTAACTTTTATAAATATTACTAAAAGTAGTTGAATCAATTATTCAGAGATACTGAAAATCAGTAAGTGGAATTCCTCACTAGTGGTCGTGCTTGTTTGAGATGCACCGATCAGGCATAACATTTTGATCATTGACAGGTGAAGTGAATAACACTGATTATCTCTTCATCACCGCACCTGTTAGTGGGTGGGATATATTAGTCAGCAAGTGAACATTTTGTCCTCAGAGTTGATGTGTTAGAAGCAGGAAAAATGGGCAAGGGTAAGGATTTTAGCGAGTTTGACAATGGCCAAATTGTGATGGCTAGACGACTGGGTCAGAGCATCTCCAAAACTGCAGCTCTTGTGGGGTGTTCCCAGTCTGCAGTGGTCAGTATCTATCAAAAGTGGTCCAAGGAAGGAACAGAGGTGAACCGGCGACAGGGTCATAGGCGGCCAAGGCTCATTGATGCACGTGGGGAGCAAAGGCTGGCCCGTGTGGTCCGATCAAACAGACGAGCTACTGTAGCTCAAATTATCAAGAAGTTAATGCTGGTTCTGATAGAAAGGTGTCAGGATACACAGTGCATCGCAGTTTGTTGCGTACAGGGCTGCACAGCCGCAGACCAGTCAGGGTGCCCATGCTGACCCCTGTCCACTGCCGAAACTGCCTACAGTGGGGGCACGTGAGCATCAGAACTGGGCCACGGAACAATGGAAGAAGGTGGCCCAACACAGTATTAGGAAGGTGGTCCTAATGTTATGCCTGATCCTTGTATATGGTGTGAATAAAGAACTGCGATTAAATGAAGTACTCCATGACTAGTATTACTCAGTTTCAGTTCCCTAGAAATTCATTATAACTGTTGCATTATGAACGTTATTACTGTCTGAAGTCTTATCTAGTGGTTTTTGTTCAGTATGCAATCTGCACTTGCACAAGCTCTGATATCAGATTCATAGTAAGTTTGTGGTCATTTCTTGTTTAGATTTTATCGCTAGTGATTCTGGCTTAATGCGTAATGTGTTTAAAATTGCTTTAATTACTTGTCACTTCTGGTCACTTGCTCTCTTGGAGAACCGTAGTGCTAAAATGTAGCATTTTGTTCTTTTCTGTAGGTTGCAGTGCTTTTAATGGACACACAAGGAGCGTTTGATTCTCAGTCCACAGTCAAAGATTGTGCCACTATCTTTGCCCTCAGCACCATGACTAGTTCTATCCAGGTTTTCACAATGCATCCTAACAATTTTGCCACAAATAAGTTGAAAAAGGACTGGAAATGTGTCATAATTATAATTAATTATAATTTTTTTCTAGATTTATAACCTGTCACAGAATATTCAGGAAGATGATCTACAGCAACTTCAGGTTAGTCAAGTTACAACTAGCCAAGAATACAGAATTCTCAAGCTAAACAGTCTTTATTACACCACAGAGAAATGTTTGGGTTAAAAGCAGGGTTTCTGCGGGTTTTAAAAAGTCTTAATTCACCCATACACAAATGAAGGCCTTAAAAGGTCTTAAATCAGAGCAGAAAGTCTTAAATTCATAAAGTCATGGCATTAAATGTTACATGCACTGCAAAAAATGAATATCTTACTAAGTATTTTTGTCCTGTTTTCCAATACAAATATCAAAACATCTTTAAATCAAGATACATGAAAAATTTTACAAATTAAGTATTCATAATCCTATTTGTCAATTTGCATCTTCAGTAAATGCCTGTTGATTTAAGAATCTTTAGACATTTTCACTTGAAAACGAGACAAATACTGAGAATGAACATCACTTTTTTGCAGTGTGATCAGAAGGTACAGTAAAAGTTATTTTTATATTCTAGTGCAGCTGCCGGCAACCTTATGGCATGCGCACCTCTGGTCGCTTGAATGTTTTGTCAGATTTGCGTGCTAGTGCAGGATAAAATCTCACACTTTAATAGTATTTATAGGTCCTAACTAATAAAACAGGCTGTGACCATGAGGAATGAATACCTCGAAATGTACGTCCATATTCAAGTTTGAGGGACTTTGCTGCATGTACTTAATCAAAATGACAGTAAAAACAGTGAAATTGTGAAATATTACAATTTAAAATAAATGTTTCCTATTTGAATATATTTTCAGATTTAATTTATTCCTGTGATGGCAAAGCTGAATTTTCAGCATCCGTTACTTCAGTCTTCAATGTCACACGAAACATTTCTTATGTCGATGTTGAAAACAGCTGTGCTGCTTATTTTTATGTAAACCGTAATACATTTATTTCAGGATTCTGTAATGAATAGAATGTTCAGAACAAGAATAGATTTTTTTTTGTAAAATTAAAAAAAAAATTCTGTCATTTAATGCATGTGCATTTAATTACATGTGATGCAATGGCCAGTAACTAATATTCAACAAATAAATATATCTATAGTTTTTTATTGTCCAAAGCTGTCAGAAAACATTGCGCACAGCAGGGAGTTTCAAGTTCAACTGTAATTGTTTTGAAATGTATTTCTTGATGTATTTTAGATGTTGTGGAACAAGCTCTCAGCATGCTAAAACCTTGTGAGAGAAGTAGTGCTTCTAAATTCATCCGTTTTAATGCATTGCTGTTATAAATGTAGCTAAAGCATAAATTAGGAGAAAATAATCACATCAACTTGCTGGCGGGAGCATGGATGCATCTCTTCTTAATCTTGCTGTACAGACCATACAGTATACCACAGTCATAAGTGTTTTTTTCTTGTTTTATATTGTGGTGTTTTGTTGTTTTCCTAACTTTTTTGTGTTTGTGTAGCTGTTTACAGAGTATGGCCGACTTGCAATGGATGAAATCTTTCTGAAGCCTTTCCAGGTATGAACGCACCCTGCTGATACTAGCATTGTAGTCATCTCTGTTAGTTTAAATGTGTTTGTATCTGTGTGTACCCGTAGTGACACGTGGCTTGATGCTCACATTTGTATTTCAAATTTGTGGTTTTTTAGCTTGGCACTCATTTACCTTTATGAGCAGAATAACCTCAGGACCTAAAAAGACCTATGGTGACACCATGTTACAATGATGGTGTCAGATGGCAATAACATTGTATTCGAAATATTATATTGAATGTCTATCATATTTATATCCCATTGTATTTATATCCCTAACAAGATTCTTTAAAGAATACAGTGATCCAATATTACTGCATTAATATGAAACCATGGACAACATTGTCTTGAGAGCTCAGGACAGATGTATAACTTGAAAGTTGTGATAACTTAGAGTGCATCTAGACAGACATGCCTGTGCGTGTGTGTATTTTGTTGTGTTTCCTTCATGTCGGCATAACTCTTGCCCACAGTCGCTTATGTTCCTGGTCAGAGACTGGAGTTTCCCGTATGAGTACAAATTTGGGTTTAAGGGAGGAAGCGATTTCTTGGACAAACGTCTTCAAGTATGTAACTAAGAATGACTTAAGGTACTCTATATGTTCAGTTGTGTGTTTGTCTGAAGTGATATCTCTCTTGTGTGTGGTGGTATTCAGGTGAAACAGACTCAGCATGAGGAGCTTCAGACAGTGAGAGAGCACATTCACTCCTGTTTCACCTCCATTTCCTGTTTTCTCTTACCACACCCTGGCCTGAAGGTGGCAACAAGCCCTGCATTCACGGGACAGCTGTGTGGTATTAGACTTCATTTATGTTTTACTACTCGCACGACACACTCTACCTAGAGATGGGCGCAAGTACCAGAGCATTTGATACTGCCAGCAAAGATTAAATTGAAAGCACAAAAATAGTTTTGTGATAACCAATTTTGTGATCGACTCCAGTACTTTGTGGTCAGATTTCTTTGACATTATTAGAGATGCTTAAAAAAATACAGTGTGGTAGGATGCTACACAATTGAAAAGTTGGGTGACTGACCCCCAACTTGGTTGATTTATCTGTTTGGACAAAATGACCAAAGTGCCAATCCCCATTTCTGCTGTTACATATCCACACAAAAATAACATGCACTACCATTTGGTGGTCAATAAGATATTTTTTATGCTTCGATGTTTTATCGAAGGCTGCATTTATTTGATCAAAATACAATAAAAACGTAATATTGTGAAATATTATTAAAATTTTAAATAACCCTTTTCTATTGTAATATATATTCTAAAATATCATTTTTTCCTGTGATGTCACAACTGAATTTTCAGCATAATTTCTCCGGTCTTCAGTGTCACGTGATCATTCAGAAATCATTCTAATATTTGCTGCACAAGAAACATTTCTTATTATTACTGTAGATCGTTGAAAACAGTTGCACTGATTAATATTTTTGTGAAACCCGTGATCATTTTTTTTTTCAGAATTCTGTGATGAATAAAAAAGTTCAGAAGAACTGCTTTATTTGAAATATAAAGACTTTGTAGCATTATAAATGTCTGTAATGCAATTCAAGATAGAGAAGGAAGAAGTCAGGGTCAGCTTTACTTATGCTCGTGGGTTTTATTGATCGTTTCAGAAATCCAAAAACAAAGACACATTTGCGGTGCGTAAACAAACTCAGTCTCAAAATAAATAAATCCACGTGCAGCTCTCTAGAGCATTCGCCGCACACGCGAGGCCTCAGTCAGTCTCTCTCCTCCTGCTTCCTGTTTCCCGGTGGCTTTTAACCGGTCTCTCCACGCCAGTTACTGCAATGAGACACAGGTGATTTGTCATTTTGCACTTGACCTACTTACTCACCGCTCGTCTCCCGACTCTCTCTCCAGCTGCAGACCTTGCTGAACCACGCCCCCTTGTCACAATGTCTTTACTGTCACTTCTGATCAACTTAAAGCATCCTTTCCGAATTAAAATATCAGTCAGAAAAAATCTTACTGACCCCAAACTGTAGTAAAGTAGTGTATATTTGTCAACATTCCATTCACTGATATCTGCATATCTCATTGTGTGGGTTTCAGCTGCATTTTCAGTCCATCATTTTATAATGGCATTTTTATGCTATTTGTTGTGTTTACATGTTCTAACTCTCTCTAACAATCACTCCATCCTCGATTCTCAGATGTGGCTCCAGAGTTTAAGGAACAAATGCGTGAACTCATTCCCAACCTGCTCAAGACTGACGAGCTGGCTGTGAAAGAGATCAATGGGAATAAGGTGACCTGCAGAGGCCTGCTGGAGTACTTTAAGGTGAGCACACAACTGGCTTATAAATGTATTGGTCCTTATATGGTTGAACAGCATTTTTTATGAGTTTAGTTTCTAATTTTTCAGGCATATATTAAGATATATCAGGGAGAAGACCTTCCACACCCTAAATCCATGCTGGAGGTAACATAATACAGTTTTACTAATATTTGGTATTGATTTATCACAAGATTTCATGGCTTTGATGTAATGTTTTGATTCAGGCTACAGCAGAGGCCAATAACCTTGCAGCGGTGGCGTCAGCTAAAGACCAGTACTACAAGAATATGGAGAAGGTATGTTACCTGTAATGTGTTAAACACTTGTTATGTGTACAAGAAGTACAGTCCCTCCCAAAAGGTTAATACATAATACAACTGCTGAATATGTTTTGTCCCCTGAAAATCACAAATCATTCATGTTCATTAACTTTCACATTAGTATAAGATCTATGTAGTGATCTATATTAGTGTCATTCACTACTATGTGCTAACATTCAAATTACTGATACAATGCGTTTGTGTACATACATGTTTTTACATTGTACTTATATTTTTAAAATTACCTGCATGTAATTACTGCTAACTTCTAAAAATTTCTGTAATTACATATATAATTACACTGTTGAGCCTTCCCTCACACCTAACCCTACCCTTAAACTTACCCATACCACCACACCTGTCCCTAGCCTTACCCGTATCCCACCTCAATATCAGCAAAAGTGTTTTCCAATATAGTATGAAGACAAGTGCATTGTATTGTATTTGCAATTGCATTTTCAATTTGTGCACGCATATGTTGTGACATAATGGAAAAACAAATGCGTGATTTGCAGTTGCGTTTGGATTTTCTTTTCCATGTATGTAACATGTCTGCCGAATGTCAAATGGAAACGCAAAGTCTGTTTGCAATTGCATTTCCAATGTCTTACGAGTTATGACCCTGCTGTTTTGGAATAGAAAATCACCCATTTGCTACATCACTTTCTCCGCATCCTGCTCCAACCCTCATAAAATTCAAATGGAATCGCAATCCCCTTTGCACTTGCATTTCTGATGCCTGATGGTTTATTGATAAAGTCAGAAAGTATGCCACGCCCTACATTAGAAATGCAATTACAAATGGACTGCGCAGTTCCATTTGAAATTTGGCAGACATGTTACATACATGAAAAAGAAAACCCAAACTCAATTGCAAATCAGGCATTTATGTTTCAAATATGTCACAACATATGCGTGCACAAATTGAAAATGTGGTTAATACCCATTTAACCTTTTATACATTGTCCTCTCTATTTCTTTTTCATAAATTTCCTCTCACTGTTAGGTATGTGGTGGAGATCTTCCTTATGTGGCGCCTGACTCACTGGAGGAAAAGCACCGCTTCTTCCTGGAGGAGGCCCTTCATCTCTTCTCCAGCACTAAGAAGATGGGTGGGCGGGATTTTTGTTACCGTTACCAGGAACAGTTGGAAACAGAGCTGATGGAGCAGTGGGAGTCCTTAAGAAAGCACAATGAGGTAACAGCGTTGTATAAAAGCATTAAAAGGATTAATGTGAGAGAAATATTTTATTAAATTATTTTTGTACACTTGTGTTCTTTTCAGTCCAAGAATGTTTTCAGTGCTTTCCGGACACCTGCAGTGCTGTTTGTCCTGGTCTGCCTCCTATATGTGCTGTCAGGAATTTTGCTCTTCGTTGGCCTGGAAACTATTTCCTTTGCATGTGACTGTGTAGTTGGTCTAGCCATGATTGCTATGCTGACCTGGGCCTTTATCCGGTACTCTGGCCAGTACAGAGGAGTAGGCACAGCCATAGACCAAGCTGCTGGAGTAATACTAGAGCAGGTAAATGTATTCCTTTAATAAATATTTTAATTTAAAGATGAAGTATGTATTTGGGGGGGTAAACCCATGAATGGCATACTAATAGTCAATGAGCAATAATCTTGGTTAGGAGAATGTATTTTAACATAAAAATCTTCATACTTCACCTTAAAAATGTCCTTAAGGGTTAGAAATTTTAAATTCTACATTTTTTCCCCCCAGGCCACTGATGTGCTAAACAAGACAAGGGCCCAGGGTCAGGTCGCTGCACAACATAAGAAGACAAGATAGCTTCTCAGTCAAACCAAAGATGTCAGAACAAGATGTAAACTGCACACATGCGACCAATAATATGATACCAAATATTGCACATCTCCAAACACAGCACTTAAATCTCTACTTCTAATGCAGGTTGACTGATTTTTTCTAGATGTCTTAAACCATATTTTTAAATGTCAACACAAATATGAATATAAACCAAATATCACAAACCAGCAGTTTTTCAGGGACAGGTATGGATTTAGCACAAGGGCTAAACTCTCCACAAAGCTGCATTGATACGTTTACAGTACAGCCAAAGACATCCTCCATAGCAGGTCAGGGTCGTGTAACTTTTGGATTGCACTTGCATTGCACTCTGTAGACATGTTATTGGTTTGTTCAGCCAGGAATACCTTTGCACATGAACTGCCATTACTTCATTAAGGCTTGAGCTTGATATGATGTTTAGTATTAAAAGTGTAAGTACACTATATTATGTTACCTTTGCAAGAGCTTTGTTTTTTAATGATCTCCACCAAATAGTGGCCTTTTTGTGCATTCCATCTTGTATACATCCATGTATGATTTCTATGGGAAATCCTGTCAATATGTTGTTTCACTTGTAATGGGTTTCATCGGGGTAACAAACATATATTTTATTCCATTAAAATGGTCTTGAGTGCAGGATTGGTCCTGTACACCCCCTTTTTAAAATGCTGGCATGTTATTGGGTGTTCAAAACCATCCTGACACTTAAGTTGGACTGAAAGTATTAATAGAAAAGCCAATATCAACTATTTAAAAGTGTCTTGAGAAAAGCTCAGTCATTGTGCACTATTCTGTAATCAGGTTCATATTTGCATATCATTTTAGTAAACACCTGATTTGATTCTGTTTTTGTAGTGGTCTGAGCACTACTGCATCTTATTACTTTCTGTTTTCATTTTTGTCATATGACATTCCTCTTATTTCATGTATAATGTGGTAGTGAAAGAGTATACCTGGAAAATTCAGTTTCCAGGCATATGATAGTACGTGAAAGCATTTTGGGTTTTTATTTTCTTCCAGATTTTTACAGACAATGACAATATGTGTATGCCCCCCCAAGGCATATCTGTAATGTCTTTGTGGCGTTGTTCTTTGTTGCATTCCAGCCTCGGTTGTTTTGTTTTTTGAATGTGTCCTCTGCTCTCTTCACATTTTCAATCAAGTGGACCTGTCTAAACTGACCTACCAGGGATCATTCTTTGTCCCTGCATATCGTTTTTACTGTTACATACACTTTACATATATAAACCCCTAAAATAAAGATTTAAGCATGCAATGCACTCATGGGTCTTTTTTGTATACAGATGGAGGCAGCAGTGTCAAGAATAGTTAACTTTTGTAGGTGTCTGCATTGATGAGGACCGTAAGCATTCACAGACACATTTTGAACAGCCGTTCATTTGAAAGAGTCTACGAATGAACAAAGGGGAGTAAATGGAATTATTCATTTAGATGTCATTGATTCATTGCAAATTGTAGATAATAAGGCTATTCTGTGGTCAGCGGGATATGCTCTTCCCTCTTTGCAGTTTCATTATTTTCTGCTGTACACCGCTCCCTCTGCATGCTGTGTGAATTTTTTTCTATAGAAATTAAATGTCCTTGTTCCCTTCCATAGGTTCACTTCAATGCTGCATAGCCATCGCTTTGGGAACACCTTCGGAGTGATAAATGTCTGAAGCCCTTATACCATCACGCCATTTTATTGGCCAGTAGTGATTAGCACCGCTCAGAGGAATACATACGTATGCTTCATATGAGCGGCGTATCCTGCTACGCACTGTTTAATCAGATTAAATCTTTTTCAGAAAGTGAATTTTCTGTTGCCCGTAGGAAAGTGCGTTTTTCATGTTCATTGCTACTTTTTAGAGTGGTTTTCACTCCTCTCAACCGAACACGATAAGTTTTAGGAGATGCATCGATCCGTGTGAGCGGTTCATTGCAGGAGGAGACACATGACAGGTGCGTGCGATGGGCCTTCAGCATGCTCAGGCGGCACGTAACGGCCTATCTGACTGTCAACACTGCAATAGTCTGCGATTGAATGTTTTACGGTCAATGGCCGTGCTCTAAGCTTAAGGACGAGGGAGAGGGCTTGACTTCAGAGGCTGTTAAGGAGCTCAGACGAGCTACTGACTTGGTGCTAGGACTCGTCCACCGGTTTGCTTGCGGCAACGCAAACGGATAGACCTGTGTTCGACAGTCAAGGCCTCTCGTTCTCAGGCCCCCAGGAGCAGTTCTTGATTCCTTCGCTCATCCTCCGTTAGAGATTTTAGACGAACTGTGCAAGCGTATTCGCCTGTCTCATTGTGGCATCCCGGTTCCGGGCTTAATTGTCCCGCCACAGATTGCGCTCTAGGCGGTTTTAGGCCAAGCCCTCTCGACAAGCAACGCCTTAGACACTCCATGCTTTCCAGCCTTCGAAGTTCGGGGGAAAAGCCTTAGGGTCATGTGCGCATGGCCCGTTTATGACGGCAATTAAAGCCCCCATTGTTGATGTGGTGGGCCTGTTTTAGAGGTCCCTGCCACTCATGTGCTTCAGGGCCCTATGCAGGGAGATCAGTCTATAACAATAAGTTCATTAAACGTGGTCACTCTACATAAGTTTTCGCAGACGCCAGAGGCTGTCATCAGGATGTATTGGCACCTGCTGTTTAGCAGGTTCCAAAAATAGAATGGTTAAGGCCCCTGGCAGATTACTTAGCCGCGTGGCAACACCTGCCCGAGATCTCTCAGTGTGTTACATACCGTTCGACACTGTTTCACCATCTAATTCCAGAAAGACCGCCTACTTTCAGTGGGATTTTTCCCACAACGGTGCATCCTGGGGAGGTCTCAGCTTTGGGTCAGGAGATTGTGTCGCTCTTATATCCCTTTTCCACCAAGCCTAGTTTCAAGTCGGTTCTTTGTCTTTCCACACCCAAAGCACCAGCTCCGAACCAGGAAAAGTGGTTCTTAAGTAGCACCAAATCATTGCTGGTCTAGAAGTAAGAACCGCTTGCGTAAGCGGCTGGGGCAGGGTTTCCGTGACCAACAAGACGAACAGAAACTTGTGACTGGCATTTTTGAATTAGCAGCTAATCGAGCTAATAGCTGCTCGATTGTAATCTCCGTCTATACAAATTAGGGCGAGCTGCACGAATGCGTTGGATTTGCTGTGTTTTGATGCCGATGTAGGATCGTAAAGCCATGTGCATCAATAGTAACGCAATGTTTGCCATTGTTGATGGAAAGCTTGTTCTGTATACGACTCCTTATGCTTTTGAATCGCTCATGCGGTATTTTGATATCATACGCTGATCGGTCTGCGCAGCGCCGATGCATCTCGAACGAGCCTGGTGTGTTTGTGTTTCTCGCTGCCTCGCTAGAGTTGCTGAGAAAGATGAGACGTATACAGTTACGTAAGACCTGGCTCTGTGGTGGCTCTCTACACAGGAAGTTCCTCAGGTTTGCTTTTGAGGGCAAAGCTTATCAATACTGCATTATTCCATTTGGACTGACTCTGACTCCTTGAATATTCACAAAGTGTATGGATGTGGCTCTGGCCCTGTTGCAGTTCAGGACGTCTGGATTTTAAAAGACCTGAACGATTGGCTGATAGTAGCTCAATCACAGGGTTTGGCAGTAGCTCATTGAGACTTGGTACTCGATCATTTGAGGAGCCTTGAATTACATGTGAACCTTCAAAAGAGTGTGTTGCTGCCACGTCAGCAAACTTTTCTGGGCGTGGAATTGGATTCTTGTACAATGCGGGCACATCTGTCTCCCGTACATGTTCAGTCATTACAAAGCTGTCTGAATCAGTTCAGAACAGGACGTCTTGTCCACATAGGTTTATGCCATTTGGAGATGCTGGCAGTGTTTCTGGCACTCAAATGGTTCTTACCCGATCTGAGGGGCTGTCACATACTGGTCAGGACAGACAACATGACTGTGGTCTCATACCTGAATCGCCAAGGAGGACTACGTTCCCGCCCCCTGAGCAGGCTGGCGAAGTGTGTCCTCCTTTGGGTGCAGACCAAGTTTCTGTCAGAGTGGTTCACATTCCAGGTCTCCTAAACCTGGGAGCGGACCTACTTGGAGCCCTCAAGTGGTGAGCCTCATATGGCACAGGTTCGGCTGAGTGGAAGTGGATTTTTTGCACGTTTGCTTTGAGCATGACTACACATTGCCTGCTCTGGTTCTCCCTGTCTCCTCTGTTGCCTCTGGGAGTGGATACTCTGGCTCAGGAGTGGCCCAGGACCCAGCTCTATGTCTTCCCGCCGATTTGACTGTTCTCAGTGGTTCTGCTCCGAGTATGTGTAGACGAAGTGAGACACCTGTTGCTAGTAGCCCCGTTCTGCCCACTCAGATATGGTTCTCAGACCTGGTCAGTTTGCCAGTCAGCCCTCCTTGGGAGGTTTTCAAAGTTCTCTTGGGAGGTGTTCTGGTCTCTCGGCTGAGATTATTGACACTATTCTGAACTCTAGGCCCCCCTCTACAAGGTGCCTGTATGCTCTTTGCCTCTTGGTGCAGGCAGTGCGACCTGGACTCCGTTCATTGCCCTGTAAGTCCAATACGGGTTCGTACAAGTCGTTTTTTTGGCGGGAAACTCTTGAAGTTTATGTGGCAGCTATCTCTGCTGAGCATGTGCCCATTAGAGGTTTTTCCGTTGGACGTCACCCTCTGGTTTCCCGTTTTCTGCAAGGGTCGAGGCGGCTTAGACCTTTCCGCCCTGCAAAAAACTCCTTCATAGGACTTCTCTTTCATCCTAGAGGGTCTAGCAGGCCATCCATTTGCGCCATTGGAGTCAGTGTCAAAAAAAGCTTCTGACCCTTAAGACAGTCCTTTTGGTGGCTCTATCCTCTCTTAAGAGAATAGGGGACCTGCAGGCTCTTTCAATCAGCCCTTCTTGTATGGATTTTGCCCCGGGGCTAGTTAAAGTCTTGCTGCGACCTAGGCCGGGGTATATTCCTAAGGTTGCGTCGACCCCATTTCGCTTCAAGCAGGTGGTCTTGGAGGTTTTTCCCCCTCCTGACTCGGGGACTGTGATGTGCAACATCTTGGTCTCTGCCTGGTGAGGGCTTTGAAGATCTATGTTGACCGCACAGCCCAGTGGCATAGATCTGACCAACTGTTTGTGTGTTTTGTTGGTAAAAACAAAGGAGCTGCTGTCAACAAACAGAGAATGTCTCATTTGGTGATCGAGGCTATCTCTGCGGCCTATGAAACACGTGGCATGTCTTGGCTGCCTGGTATTGTGGATTTCAATGGACTGTGTGCTTCTAAGCGCTGAGGAAGGGAGAGCTGTCTATGCACCGTGTTTATAGATTGTTCCAAACACTGTGACTTCCTCTGAGCCAGTTGTCGGAGATGCTATATAATGAGAACTGGACCAACTAAGTTGATTTTACTCGGGGACTTAAACGGGGACTGGTCCTCAAAAATGTTGAATGAACCATTCAAGGATACTGAATCTGGCAAAGGAACTGATACACTCTCCAACCCGGTTAAATAAAAAAGACACAAATAAATCCTCGCTAATTGATGTCACCTTAATTAATGCTCCTCAGATTTTCTGCAACTGGGGTTTTGAGTTTGAAGGGGTTTTTTTTGCAACCACTGTGCAATAGTATTTGTGAGAATTTGTAGGATTTTCACCACGTATTATTATGAAATGTCAATTTAAATATTTTAATGAGCAAGCCTTTCTGCAGGATATTTATGATAGTGATTTTATATACTGCCTACCCTTTTTGAGTATATGCGACAAACATGCTCCTTTTAAAAGATTTAGGGTAAGAGGCAGAGATAACCCCTGGTTCAATGAGTTAATCTCTTCTTGTATTAAAGAGCGTAATGCTGCATGGGCCAAAGCACCAATTTTATTTTCAATTTATATAAATGACCTAGGTCATGAGATAACTACAGCTAAAATACATTTATATACACTGATGATACAATTATCTACACAGTAACACAGTGCCACAGTCCACTAATCGAGCCATAGAGCTATTACAAGACTTTTTGGTCATTTCAATATATGTTGTATATGATATATACCAAAAAAAACTAAATATGCTCTTTGCCTGCTGTGGTACTAAACGTACTCGGTTGCTGACGTAACCTTGGTTCCCTGAGATAAGGGAATGAGTATTGCGTCTATTGTTAGACGCTAGGGGAAAACTCCTTTTCTCCAAAATACTGACAGCCATAACAGTGCTGAGGCTTACTCGCACGCTATTGGCTGGTCAGTGGGAACTGCACGAACCAATGGCAGAGCTGTGTAACTGCACGAACCAATTGGTGTGAAGCCCGCCGAGCTGAGCGCAGAGCTCGCCAGAATGGGCGGGGCATCTGCCTATAAAAGATGCTCGAATTGTCATGGATTCAGGTTTTATTGACTGAAGCGATGATCGCTAGTCGTTTGCGCCATAGCACGGCCGTCCACGCAATACTTGTTCCCTTATCTCAGGGAACTGAGGTTACGCCAGTAACCGAGGATGTTCCTTTCTAACATTCAGTCGTATTGCATCTATTGCTAAATGCTAGAAGGAACCTATTCAGTCACACCATGCTATGATAAGCGCAACAACATGTACCACTACCCAAGTTGGGTGCTAGTATAAGGGTCCCCCAAACTAGAGTTTATTGACATATCGTAATAAGGGGCAAAGACCTTAACAATCATGATGAAGGGACTTATGTGCTTGCAGCGCAGGGACGTTTGAGTTATAGGCCCCAAAGTGCTAACTGTGAAGGGCCGGGCTCGTCGAGGCTCATCTTCTTTAATCATACAGATAGGATACGTGCCTGCAGAGCAGGGACTTCCAAATTGTAAAATGTGGCAAAGGTAGATGGCAAAGACCAGCCGGCCACTCTACAGATATCACCAATAGATACTCTGCTGGACCATGCCCAGGAGAAGGCCATGCCTCTCGTGGAGTGAGCCCTGACGCCTATGGGGCACTGCAGGCCCATATAAGCATAGGCTAAAGCGATAGCATCCACCAACCATCTAGATAGTCTTTGCTTTGTGACCGGAAGCCCTTTGGTGTGGCCACCGAAGCTTACAAAAAGCTGCTCTGACTGCCTGTACTGGGCGGAGCGCTCAATCTATGCTCTCAGAGCTCTGACTGGGCAGAGCAGGTGCAACTGCTACTCGTCCTTCGTGGAGGGGAGAGCAGAGAGCGTGATCACTTATGCTTTGAATGGGGTCGAAAGTCTTGGTTTGAGAATGACTTTAGAATCACCTGGGCCAAACTCCAGACAGGAAGCGTTCACAGAGAGCGCTTGTAGGTCACCAACTCGCTTAACTGATGCTAAGGCTAGCAGCAGTATTGTTTTTAGCGAGAGTGGCTTTAATTCAGCCGTTTGCAACGGTTCGAATGGTGGCCCCTTCAGAGCTCGAAGGACCAGTGATGGGTCCCAGGAAGGCACCGTAGGGGGCCGTGGGGGTTAAGCCTTCTGGCTCCCTTAAGGAAACGGACAATCATGTTGTTCCTGCCCACTGACTGGCCAGCCACCGGCGTGTGAGAAAGGGCGATGACTGCCACATAGACCTTAAGCGTGGAAGAAGTACGGCCTGCATCCAACAGCTTTTGTAGAAATGAAAGTATCTGTGATACTTAACAGACTGGGTCCTGGTTTCTGGCTGAGCACCAGCTAGAGAACACAGACCACTTAAGAGCATAGAGGTGTCTGGTAGATGGAGCTCTAGCCTTGCTGATAGTGCTCAGGACGCTCGCTGGGAGGTCCCAGAGTTCCTGTTGAGGGGCCACACATGTAGCGCCCATAGTTTGGGATGGGGGTGCCAAATTGTCCTGTACGCCTGGGAAAGGAGGTCTTTCCTCAGGGGAATTGGCCAAGGGGCTGCTGAGAGCAGCTGAAATATCTTGGGGAACCAAGGCTGGGTCCGCCAGATTGGGGCCGCTAGTAGGACTGTATGTCCACTCTCCCTGATTCTTTTTATGACTTGGGGGAGGAGAGAGACCAGAGGAAAAGCGTAAAGTAGACAGCTGGGCCAGTCGTGGGCCAGCGCATCCTTGCTCTTTGAGAAAAATATTGGCCAATGACAGTTATCTTCGGAGGCAAAGAGGTTGACCTCTGCCCTCCCGAAAACATTCCATATCATTTGAACCGTTTGGGGATGGAGGGTCCATTCCCCTGGGGACACTTGGCCCCCGGACAGTATGTCTGCTCCCTGATTGGTCGGCACCGATTGGTTCGTGCAGTTGTGCCGCTCTGCCATTGGTTCGTGCAGTTCCCACTGACCAGCCAATAGTGTGCGAGTAAGCCTCACCACTGTTAAGACTGTGCAGTAAAAATGAGTTTTCCCCTAGCGTCTACAATGTCATTAACCCTGTCCATCATGGCCTCCTAATCATCCCCATATATATATATATATATATATATATATATATATATATATATATATATATATATATATATACACGATTGGCTTCATCACTCTGTCTCCTCTCCACCAATCAGCTGGTGTGTGTTGGGCGTTCTGGTGCAATATGGCTGCCGTCGCATCATCCAGGTGGATGCTGCACATTGGTGGTGGTTGAGGAGATTCCCCCCTTCCATGTAAAGTATATAAATGTATACTATATAAATGTAACAAATTATTATTAATTATTATTATTATTATTATTATTATTATTAAATTACAGTTAAGTAAGGAAAATGTTAACATCTGCATTTTCTGTAAAAAGCTAGTATATATGTTGAATAATATTAATTTGCTGCTTTGCCTGTTTTTGATGTGCACGATGTCTCCTGCCATTTAAAGGCCGTTTAGTAAAGCGATGCTGTTCTGATGCTTTTGATTGGTTCTCTTGTTTGAATTTGCAGCGCACCATATCTTAAAATTACATCAATCCACATTGCCGCTGAAAGCTTTAGACTACAATCTGCCTAAGAGTTGCCACCACTGGCAAGTGATAAAAATGCATTCTGGTGCTGGAAATTAGAAAAGTAATCAATGAATAATAAAATGTAATCAGTTACTTTAATAAAGTAATTTAATTAGTTACACTACTTATTAAATTTTAAATAGGGTAACTTGTAATCTGTAACCTATTACATTTCCAAAGTAACCTTCTCAACACTGCGATCAGGCATAACATTATGACCATTATTCAGGTGTGTATAACACAGATTATCTCTTCATCACGGCATCCATTAGTGGGTAGGATATATTAGGCAGCAAGTGAACATTTTGTCCTCAAAGTTGATGTGTTAGAAGCAGGAAAAATGGGCAAGTTTAAGGATTTGAGTGAGTTTGAGCTACTGTAGCTCAAATTGCTCAAGAAGTTAAAGCTTCTGATAGAAAGGTGTCAGAATACAGTGCATCACAGTTTGTGGCATATGGGGCTGCAGGGTGCCCATGCTGACCCCTGTCCACCGTGGAAAGTGTGGACGGGGGTCTAATGAATCACGTTTTCTTTTACATCACGTGGATGGCCGGGTGCATGTGCGTCACTTACCTGGGGAACACATGGCACCAGGATGCACTATGGAAAGAAGGCAAGCCGGCGGAGACAGTGTGATGCTTTGGGCAATGTTCTGCTGGGAAACCTTGGGTCCTGCCATCCATGTGGATGTTACTTTGACACATACCACCTACCTAAGCATTGTTGCAGACTGTGTACACCCTTTCATGGAAACGGTATTCCCTGGAGGCTGTGACCTCTTTCAGCAGGATAATGCGCCCTGCCACAAAGTCAAAATGGTTCAGGAATGGTTTGTGGAGCATGAGTTTGAGGTGTTGACTTGGCCTCCAAATTACCCAGATCTCATTCCAATCGAGCATCTGTAGGATGTGCTGAACAAACAAGTCTGATCCATGAAGGGCCCTCGCAACATAAAGCATCTGCTACTAACATCTTGGTGCCAGATACCACAGCACACCTTTACGGGTCTAGTGGAGTCCATCCCTCGATGGGTAAGGGCTGTTTTGGCAGCAAAAGGGGGACCAACACAATATGAGGAAGGTGGTCATAATGCTATGCCTGATCAGTGTATATCATGCTGCAATACGATTTGTGACAAATGCATCTTCACGTACATACCCATCATTGTACTTGGTTAAGTTTTACAAATTAGTTGGTTGGTCCTCCTTTTACCAAAGGAGAAAAATGCATATACTCCTATTTATTGCCAAGGCATTAATAGGTAAATTGCCAACTTATATTTGTAATCTCTTATCATATTATATTTGTAATTATAGGGCTAGATCTTCTTCTAAATTACTTTGAATTGTTCCTAGAGCATATTCTGAGTTTGGCAAATCTGGCTTTTCTATGCCCCGTTATGGAATGAAATGCAGAGTTTGATGATGTTAGAAGCACTCCCATCTTTAAATATTTTTAGAAAACCTTTTGGATTCATTTTATTAATTGATTAATATATATTTAAAATACTGTCAAAATTGACATTATAAAGTATTATTTATATTGTAAAATATACCTGACATTTTTAATAACAAATGCTTAGTAAAAGAATGCACATAACCTTCTATAAACTCGCCCATAAGTTTTGGATTCATACCTGAAGGAAACGTATGTTTTACGTAATTTTTCTTATGGTTGCTGGATAAGACTTTTTTTTTCTTATATTTCTGGTTTTATGTGTTTGTAATCTGTTTATGTGAATATTTTTGTTGCCAGGACTCCATGGTAGAAGAGATTTGTATCTCAATGGGTTCATTTTTGGTAAAATAAAGGATAAATTAAAAATATATTTTTTAAAAATGTATATATGTTTTAATAAATAATTAAATACATAAGTGCATAATGCATAAATGCATAATTGATTTAAATTATGTATAATATAAACTATTTAAACCACATGCACTATATTTTTTTTATTTTGTTTTAAATGTATTACAGTATTTTATACAAATAATGTTACATTTATATTATAAATAATTTCATGTTTAAATAAAAAAGTTATTCATGCAGTGTTGTTTGTTATAATTTATATATATATATATAAATTCTTTGTTTTATTATTTTTTTTTTTTATGTAAATGTGAGATGTGTAGCATTTTTGTTCTGTCTTGTTTCACAAGTATCAAGCATGAGTGGCAAGTGACCGGTCTAGAAGATATCAAGGACCGAAGGACTTGCTGAGAAGCTTGGAGGCTCATCTGTGATCACTCTTGAGGGTCCGACTGATGCTTAAGTGTCTTGAGAAAAGCTCAGTCATTGTGCACTATTCTGTAGTCAGGTTCATATTTGCATATCATTTTAGTAAACACCTGATTTGATTCTGTTTTTGTAGTGGTTTTTTAATGATCTCCACCAAATAGTGGCCTTTCTGTGCATTCCATCTTGTATACATCCATGTATGATTTCTATGGGAAATCCTGTCAATATGTTGTTTCACTTGTAATGGGTTTCATCGGGGTAACAAACATATATTTTATTCCATTAAAATGGTCTTGAGTGCAGGATTGGTCCTGTACACCCCCTTTTTAAAATGCTGGCATGTTTTTGGGTGTTCAAAACCATCCTGGCACTTAAGTTGGACTGAAAGTATTAATAGAAAAGCCAATATCAACTATTTAAAAGTGTCTTGAGAAAAGCTCAGTCATTGTGCACTATTCTGTAATCAGGTTCATATTTGCATATCATTTTAGTAAACACCTGATTTGATTCTGTTTTTGTAGTGGTCTGAGCACTACTGCATCTTATTACTTTCTGTTTTCATTTTTGCCATATGACATTCCTCTTATTTCATGTATAATGTGGTGGTGAAAGAGTATACCTGGAAAATTCAGTTTCCAGGCATATGATAGTACGTGAAAGCATTTTGTTTTTGCTTTTCTCCAGATTTTTACAGACAATGAAAATATGTGTAAGCCCTCCCCAAGGCATATCTGTAATGTGTCTTTGTGGCGTTGTTCTTTCTTGCATTCCACCAGAGCCTTGGTTTTCTTTTGTTTGTTTTTTGAATGTGTCCTCTGACCTCTTCAAATTTTTTATCAAGTGGACCTGTCTAAACTGACCTGCCAGGGATCATTCTTTGTCCTTGCATATCGTTTTTACTGTCACATACACTTTAAATATAAACCCCTAAAATAAAGATTTAAGTGCAACGCATTCATTGGTTTTGTTTGTATACAGATGGAGGCAAAAATGTCAAAAAGAGTCAACTTTTGTACGCTAGGTGTCAGCAAAACATTTCCGTAAGGATCATATGCATTCATTCACAGACACATTTTGAACAGCCGTTCATTTGAAAGAGTCTACGAATGAACAAAGGGGAGAAAAGGGAACTATTAATTCGGACGTCATTGGTTCATTGCAAATTGTAGATAATAAGGCTATTCTGTGGTCAGCGGGACATGCTCTTCCCTCTTTGCAGTTTCATTATTTTCTGCTGTACACCGCTCCCTCTAGCGCGTGGTGTGTGAATTTTTTCTATAGAAATGAAATGTCCTTGTTTCCTTATATGGTGATCGGAGTCGCGAGCCGCCTGATGTGCGCGGCTTTGGCTGAAGCGCGCTCACGACTGTCACCATTTGCTTCCTTATTTGGAAGCGAGTTAAGCGAACCTTAAAAAGGGGCAGAGACGAACACAAAGGGTTAGGCTCAGACAGCAGCGTGCCCTACGAGCCACCAGCGAATATTACAATTGGTGTAGTATATGTTTTCAGTGCAGCATTAGAAGTATAACAGCGCTTTCCATGTCACGTTATCATATGGTAGAAAGCTCCATCACAAGAACTATTAATATTTAAATATTAAATATGTTGATTTTGGTATTTAAATAGTCTTGTTAAATATTGATATCTCATATTATTATTAATTGATTAATATATATTTAAAAAACTGTCAAAATTGACATTATAAAGTATTATTTATATTGTAAAATATAACTGACATTTTTAATAACAAATGCTTAGTAAAAAAATGCACATAACCTTCTATAAACTCGCCCATAAGTTTGTGCCAATGTACTACTGACTGACAACAGTGAATATTTTTAATGCGTTCACGACCGTTTGTGTGGAGCTTGAAACTACAGTTCCCATAACACCTCAATAAGCGCGTGACATGGACGCTCGCTCCCATCTGCCGCGCGGCCACGCGCAAAAGGGCGCGCCCGAGTGTTGTATCAAGTGTGCGAGACCGAAGGACTGCATCACAGCTCATTCAATTCCTATCCAGACGCCGACTAGCACAGAGACACAACCATGGTATGTCTACAGCTAAATAATAATTATACGATTTACGGCTATTTCCAACGTGTTTGAAGAGTTTAATGACTAGGCGGTGGGTTTTTTTTGTGTGGATGCATAATCTGTGAATCAAATCTGTCAATTAACGCCTCCGCCGACTATAGCTGCAGGCTATGTTAAGTGCCGTAAATTGTTAGAAAAACGCAAACTGGGTTTCGTTGACTCTTGTGGCAGTGTTCTTTGAGCATTTTTATTTATATATACAGTTAATTTCACGGCTCTCGATGCTTAGGTTGTGCGTGGCCTTCAGCTATTCGGATGCGATGAGATTGCCAAAAAAATAGACCCAAAAAACTACTGGCGCCATTTCCCCACTCCGCTTCCTTTATTTCCTTGAGTCGAGGCCCAGTGAAGGCCTCACTGCTTTTCATCACACACTACCTACAGGCCCCATCGCTCCGCACGCTATTAGATCGCACGGCGAAATTAGGATTGGATGTGAATAAACCAATGTCCGCTGACAGCGTGTGTGTTTAACTGCGTTTTTCGTTTGCCAGATGAATCGCTTTCTTGAGTCTGTCCTTTGTCTGAACACGGCCAGAAAACACCATCGCTCACATTTGCCGCACCGGAGAGGCTGCGGGCTTGTGTAAAAACGCAGAGTATTCCCTTTTAAGGTCGAATCCTCGCGTGTTTATACTACGCTTTTCGTCTTTAGGACGCGTTAATTTTGCGGATATTTGGAATACTTGCACGAGCACCGCAATCTTGGCCCCACCCTAATTCTTGATGCGCAGATGGTGTTGGTTTATTTCTTTGACCAAAAAAATGATACATCGACTAGGAACGTGTTTTAGGTCGATTGCAGCACGGTTTTATGTGAAATATTATAACATATATGCGCTGGGAAGAGGGAAGCCAGGTTTAAAAACCGTTAGTTGTGCATTTGCGTATCGTCAGCCAACGTGTGCACGACTACACTCTTCCTGGTTGGACGTAACTCGTAGCGTATCTGACGTTTTATCTTTGCTCGACGAGTTTGTTTTTTTTCATATTCTATATCCTGTACATCGTTTTATCGGCGTTTTGTCTTTAAGCACATACCGTTTCTTGTGTATGACGTACAGTGCTTGTGGATATTTGGTGGAAGACGCTTTGCTTCCTCCTTTCAATATTTAAGCCGCTGCTGCTTCCGTCGACTTGTTTCTGTAGACACAAAAACACTTGTGAAATTGAGGGGAAATTGCGTTCGTGCCGCGTGTAGGCTGAAGGAAATGCCGGTTCCGGTGCGACCAGACTCGGTATCCTCGTCTCCAGGACAATATACGACGTCATAGGCCACACAAAAAATCAATCTCTTTCTGTGAGAGGCATGTGATGACGCGATATATCGTGTGTTTTTTATATATATTTTTTTTAAACGTACAACCGTCTTTTCATTTGAGGGCCACGACGTCACATTTCCTGTATATCACAGTGCTAACTCTGGGTTTCACTTCTCAGTGAACGTGGATGATTTACCCTCAGCATTATTGTCCCTGTATTTAAACTTTGGACTTTTGCTCTCTTTTTTTATGACCCTAGATGACAGATGAGGTAGCGAATGCCTTGTTTTCTCTTAAGGTGCTTCTAAATAAAAGCTAAAAAGCTTTTGTCTTAGATTTATCTTAGAACTATCTACAAATGTTTATCAATTTGTCTAAAAGGTCTTTTCACAAACAAGGATCCCACAATCATGGAAAATATTTATACAGTAATCATAAAAGACTGAAAATCATGATTCATTGGTCTTAAGGTGTGGGAATCCTGATTCTCCTTTGGGCCTTTAATGCCCCCCTTTTTTTTCTTCTCTCTATTATTTGTGATCTTGTTAGGTAATGAGGCGTCTTAATGCGGTCCTGTCATTCACACCTTAAGCAAACCCGGTTCCACCCTTTAGACGTGTTTCCTGTAAGTGGGCCACTCAAACCTCTACCCCACAAGGCTGCTTGTGTCCACCTTTTCACATGTCCTAATATGAAGACAGAGAACTAAAGGTTTAGGTTACCTAATTTTTTTTTTTTTATTTTTTTTAAAAAGATTTTCTCATTGCTTTTGAGTTTATGCCCTGAAATGTTGAATATTTGGTTATGGCAATGCAGCATTAGTCACTGATCCCTGTTTCTAATGGAAATCAGAGGACTTGAGTAGGTTCATGGGACTAGTGAATGAGGCCTTTTTTTTTTTTTTTTTTTTACAGAAGAATCATTGTTTTGCAGTCTAAAGCTTTACACCAGATTTGTATGTCATGGCTCTCATAATATCTAAGGCCAATTTTATACATTTAATTGTTGCTTTAAATCAGATGCTCAGTCTAAATTTGATCAGCTCTTATGAGGAAGTGCCCAACCTTCCCTCTGTTCAAATGTGTTGGAGGATGTCTGAAAAGTCGTGTGACCAGAAGAGAATGGTGCCTTGTTCAAACTGCCCTTTTTCTTTGACTTGCTATTTAGTTGTTTTTTTTGTTTTTGTGGGAGCATAAACCAAATCTGGCTACAATGTTTAATTTTCACCCAGAATGTTATACAAGTTCTTTTGCTATAACTCATTCCACTGCCCTTGAAGTGTGCAGTCCTTGTTTCTCCCATGTCAGGGTTTTTTTGTTTTGCACCGCAAAACCTGCTGGCCCAGTAGTTTGGATTCAGCCAAATGAGGTCCAAGTATTCGGTTTTGTTAAAAGGACAGCCTGTCTAACTAGATCAGACAAGACTGTTTGTTGCAAAATCCCATTCATTCACTTCTCACATTGCACCCACACATTCATGCGTCCTTGCTCATCAACTCACTCACTTCCCTCTATTCAAACGGACCCCCCATGTGACCTTATCCTGTGTATTTTGTGTGCCCACAGGCCTCCGGTGTTACAGTGGAAGAGAATGTGTTGACGGTCTTCAATGATATGAAGGTCCGCAAGGCTAGTTCCAACGAGGAGGAGAAGCGCAAGAGGAAGAAGGCCGTTCTTTTCTGCCTGAGTGAGGACAAGAAGAAAATCATTATGGAGGAGGGCCAGGAGATCCTGCAGGGAGATGAAGGAGATCCCTACCTTAAGTTTGTCAAGATGCTTCCTCCCAATGACTGTCGCTATGCTCTCTATGATGCCACATATGAGACTAAAGAGACCAAGAAAGAGGACCTGGTTTTCATTTTCTGGCAAGTCTACGAGTGTACTTTATTGAAACCAGGGTTTCCCTGTCCTGTTTCTGCAGATCTGCCTACCTGCAGAGTTCAGTTCCAGGCCTGTCTGTAACTATCATTAGCTGGTTCAGGTGTTTGATTATGGTTGAAGCTGAACTTTGCTGAAGGGTAGATCTCCAGTAACAGGATTGGATGCTGATGTCAAATGCTTGTGTGAAACAGATGATCTGATCTCTTGTTGTGTTGTTCAGGGCCCCAGATGGTGCCCCACTTAAAAGCAAGATGATCTACGCCAGCTCCAAGGATGCCATCAAGAAGAAGTTCACAGGTAATGCGGTTTATATCAAAACAAGGAAAAAATAGAAATGTACATTTAAAAAATATATTTAATACACACACACATATATATATATATATATATATATATATATATATCTCGTTTATTATAATTTAAATGTAATTGTGAGATGTGTACATTTTTGTTGTCTTGTTTCACAGGTATCAAGCACGAGTGGCAAGTGAACGGTCTAGAAGATATCAAGGACCGAAAGACCCTTGCTGAGAAGCTTGGGGGCTCATCGGTGATCACTCTTGAGGGGAATCCTCTGTCTGACTGAGGCTGACGCATTTCAGGGGTTAGCCTTTCATTCCAACATGGGTGGGGCAGGTGGGCCAGCACGACTGTTTGTGGGGCCACGGGGTGGGTTAATGTGGGTGGGGAGGGGGCAAAAGTGACAGTTTCCAAACTCCACACATGATGAAAGCTGTAGGCTGTCATTCCAGTTCTCACATACAATGAACAAAAACATAAAAGAGAAAAAAAAGATCTTAAAATACAAAAATGAAGGATGATGATTATAAAAACAAAGTAATATAACTGTAAATGTGTACTGGCAGGTTTTCGTTCTTTCTGAGTTCCATTGGATTGTTGAAAGGAAAGACTGAGACAGCAGCCGTTGCAATTCAGCTATACAACATACTGTTTGTTCTTAAGATTTAGGATTTTTTGTTTTGCCAAACGTCTAGTTAAGTTTTTCTAAGTATGTGTGTTGAGACTAGGTATAGTACAAAATTTACTCCAGAATCACACAATGTTATTGGACCATTCTGGGAACACCGTTTACTCTCCCCTTTCCCCCATTTGTTTTATTTTGAGCTCACAAGTTGTTTTGATTCCATCTGATTTAAATATTTCCAAATGTAATTCTAAACCATGGCACTGGTGTCAAGAAATTGTACACATTCCTTCTACCTGTAAAATCTGGGACCTAGTGGGTGAGCGGTCTGTTGATGAATTGGATTGAGTGGATTGATGGACATGTATGACATTTAGATGGGGAGCGATATATTTGGGCAGCCTGTGTACAGAGCTTTGATTGATATTGGTCAGTGGATGTTTTGTATCGTCTCCTTATCTCTAATAAAAAAAGCACTAAACAACTCTGCTGTTACAGCTGGTTTGTTTCTTCATTTTTGGCAAATCGTCTGTGTAAAGGCTGTAGCCTTTGTTTTTTCTTGCACCCCAAGGTGGATCTAATTTTTCTCTAAATCTGAATCTTGAGTTGCTCTTTTTATATTGGTTTTGCTTACATCTGTGTGTTGATTTATTCTGCTTTTGTTGCTGTTTCATCAGTGTTCAGCATGATTTATGCACTGATATGTGATGGCTGCAAAATTCATAGTTTCAAATGGATCCAAACAAAGATTGCTTTGTCATCCTCCTTATGGATTTGATGGGTGCCCTTCTAATGTAGTTCAGTAGACAAGTTAATACTAAAAATGACTGTTTATATTGAAACCACTATGATTGCAAATCCATCTTGTACAAACAAGTATTTTAGTATTTGAAGATGATGGCATGTCAATTCCGTTGGACACAATTAATAAAAGTGCAATTCCATTCAATCAAATCAATTCCTTAACAGGCTAATTTGTTAAATCTTTATTTTTGAGAAATGGCAGCAGTATTGTTTCACTGACGTTGATATTTGTGGTATTCTTCTAATGCTCAAATATCTTACTCCTGCCTTTTTTTTGGACACTTAAAATATTAGATGCCTTAATAGAAGAGAGCTTAAATGTGCAATTGCAGGTTGGGTCAATACACTGAATGACGACAACCTTGCCATGTACTGCATGTCACACATCTAGTACGTTGAATGTAAATGTGGATTAAGTTATTGCTAATAAATAGCCTGAGGATGGGTATCAGTAATTGAGAACCTAATGATAAACCGATATTAACACTAATTTCACTAAAAATACCAGGGATTTCTGTGAAATATTGACTTCAGTGAATTAATGTTAATGCAGCATGTTCCTTTTAATTATACCTTACTGTACAATCTGCTATATTATCGCTGAGCTGCAATACTGTTGAATAATGTATTCACGTCAGTATAATCGCTTCTGACTGACCGAACCGCGAGGACTTACTGTTCAGCCATGTTGTGAAAGACTCAACGAAAGATGTACACATGGCAACCATTGGAGGGCAGTCGAGATTCATTTCAAAACCCTACTGGGGGGGAAAAAACAACCTTCCAACTCCCTGTGCTGAACTATCGTCTGCACCTTTCCTAGCGTATTCCAGTATTTGAAATTATGAATTAAACCATAAGCTGTTAGTAGCTGCTACTACTGTTCTCTATAAACTGAACTACTATCCAACAATACAAGCTAAAGTGTAATTGCAATGACCGGCAAAGTCTGGCAGTGTTTTTTTTACGTCTTCCTCTTCTTACCACCAGAGGGTATCAGTGTCACATTTTACATTCAGTAATAATTATCAGATTATATATACAGCTCTGGAAAAAATTAGGAGACCACTTAACATAAAAAAAAAAGTTAAGTGGTCTCTTAATTTTTTCCAGAGCTGTATATATATATATATATATATATATATATATATAAATTGTTCTTTTTAATACTTGAAATATACAACAATATAAGTCCTCATTGAGAAATTGCCTCTAAATTTGCAGTGAAAAGAAAAGCAAAAACAAGAGACACAATTTAGTTTATTAAAATAAAAAGCTTTTTAAAAATAGAATTCTAATCAGTTACCCCACAACCTTTCTCTTAGTTTGTGTTCAGTCTTTATATTAATCCAACATAAAATTATTTACAAACAGATACTGTTACCAATATGAGGTCTTCATCTATCTTGGAAAAGAGTATGTAACTGTAGAAGAGTGAATTGTATTTGTGGCTTACAGATCCAGATGCTGTGCATTAAAATAAACTAAGGATTTTTAATCTATGCTGTAAATTACTATTAACAACACCCATACTACATCTCCAGTCATCGATTTTGTTATTTTGCTAATCATAGTTCAGAAAAAATAATAGTATGCTCAACAGACAAAACTGATATTCAGGGATGGAAATGAAGGAAGCTTGACCCATATTCCTCTACTTTTAGTTGGATCAGAATAAAACCTCCATCCCAATTCTATTTTCTAAAAGTGCAAACAACAGTTTAAAGCTTCTTGTAATGTGGAATCTGAACACAGCAATGTTGTGGATAGAATCGCACAAGTAAGATCAAAGACTTGACAAGATAAATCTGCTGGTATTGTCGACCTCAGAGTCTAAAGCTAAGTGTAACATTGGCAGTATAGCGAGCAAAAACTTAAGGTAGTGGTTAAATAAAGTTCCAGCTCAACCCATGTAAGTGATCAAAGCCTGTGGGTAGTGATCTACCAGCCATGGACCTTCAAAAGTCTCAGATTCAGTAGCCACACCCGTAAAGACTGTAAAGTGCAGGTTCCAAAATCAGGCATTTTGTCCATGATTTTATATTGTCCCATTCCTCTGTGTCATGTCTTCAGTCCTGGTTGCAGTCCACCTTATTTCCATGAACCCAGTAACAGATCTGAGCAAACTTCAGTGGAGTGAAGCGAACAGCCACATTGTAGTCACGATTCTCTCCATTGATTTCCAGCCACTGGTGGCCCGAGAAGATCCCGATGACCTTGCGCTCCCAACGCTCCAAAGTATCGTCCCACACACGTCCGTAAACACCAGAGCCACTCGCACCTGGGCGGGCGTCACAGTGCTGGTAGATCAAATCATTGGACTCATCCTCCACCGGGCAAAAGCGGTACACCAGCTCCCCGGGCCGGTCACTGTCAAATCCAGAGAAGTGGATGCGTTTACCAGCCAAATGGTCTGAGGTGGGTGCCACAGCCAGCCGCATGAAGGGACGCCGGTGAGGCCAACGCAACTCTAGAAGTGCATAGTCAAAGTCCATGCTGACCTCTTGAGGACCTTGAATCCAACCTTTAGGAACTCGGGTCCGTTTAACTCTCACCCAGCGCACCATGGGTTTCTTCACGGGAGCCTGACCCGGCCTTGTGCCGTTAACAGATGGAGGGATCAGAAATCCAACCCTGAGTTTCCTCGCTCCTTTGACATAATCCTTCCCATCATGCACGCAGTGGGCTGCGGTCAGGACGTGCTGCTGGGACACCAGAACTCCAGTGCAGCCGGTAGAGATACGGACAGCTGTGGAGAATGGGTAGTCCAGAAGGAAGTGGTCACCGCGGATGTTAAAGCGTCCATCTGAACCATAAATCTGCCGTTTTAGCCGCTTATGTCTGAGAGTGGTTACTTTGGGCTGCCTGGAAGGAAGTTCAGTGTCATTTTCATCCAGGTCAACAGTGGTTAATGTGCGGGAGCCATCTGCATAAAGTGTTTCAAAAGCTAGGTGTTCTTTATCCATGTCTTCTCCTTTGTGGTAGCAGCTCTCGTTGCAGTGAGTGGTGAG
Organism: Rhinogobio ventralis; assembly: GCA_039654625.1. Taxonomy (NCBI): domain Eukaryota; kingdom Metazoa; phylum Chordata; class Actinopteri; order Cypriniformes; family Gobionidae; genus Rhinogobio; species Rhinogobio ventralis. Next base: position 16,478,666 of record CM077198.1, read on the forward strand.
GTCCAGCTGCGCTTTGGCACTGAAGCGGGAGCGGGACAGCGGTAGGGTGGCATGAGGTATAAGCGAGGGGAGGTGGACGTGAGACTGATGGTGAGGTTCTCTCACTGAAACTGAGCTGGGCAGGAGGAGTAAGAACAGCAGGCCAATACAGCAAGGATGGGCCAGACCCAGTGTGCAGTTAGGAACCATGGCTAAGATGTATGCAACCTAAAAGCAAACATAAACATATATGCAAGCATTAAAATAAAACTCAAGATGTTCTTAATTTTGCATATATAAGGTCATAGAAATGTAATGTCTTCACTCTTTTAAAAAAAGAGTTCTGAGTGTACATCACTTTAATATTGTAAAAATGTAGCAAAAGAAAAAACTGACTTCACCTTTAAGATTATATAGGGAAAACCCTGAGCTACGTATTATACCTTATAGTTTTATGTTAACCGTTTTGATTTTTTGGATTGTCAAAAATTGATAAAAAAATCAATGCGCGACGCAGATAATAGACTATAAACATAGGCATAATACAAATGGCGTGAGAAGTCCTAGTATATAAAGTGACATTATCATCTGCTTCTGCTCTATTCATCATGGACACCCATGTGTGACTCTTGAGGAATTCCCTGGACACAACCTGTTTCCTATTCCCTTTGTCCCGAAAACCCCCAATCTCGTCTTTTTTGTTGTTGTTGTTGTCTCACATCATGAATGAATGTCCAAACAACCCCATCCACGCCTTGCGTTGTTGTTAAACTCAAGGAAAACAAACTGTGTTTACCTACCCTCACTTTCCCATCGCGCAGTACAAACCAACAACTGCAATGCACTTGCAGACAACCAGGAGATAGCATTCAAAGACCTACACAAACGGACCATTATATCATGGAAAAGTACGTTAAATCAAATAGATTTTTTATTGTTTTACTTTTTTGACAATTGTAATGTTTAGAGGCATCCCGATTAAAACGGTAATTTACTTATACGTACAGTCAACAAGAGCATCAGTGTTCGACCCGTGCGCCACAGCTTTACGCGCGATGCCTGGCCAAGGAAATGACACAAAAACAGTTTCAGATAAAAGGATAGATACTTAACTTCAAGCTGTGTTAATAATGATCAAGGCTTGTTTAAATCCAAATCACAGATTCGTCTCCAGGAAGATCACCGGGTATCCCATTCTCCAGGTTTACTCCCATCTCCACTGTGAAGTACTGGAACGCGTGACAGGTCCGCCAAAAACATACACAGTCCTTTTAACCGCCAGCTTTTCTTGAAAAACTGCTTCTTATCAAGGTCCTTATTTAAACATATCAGACAGCACACTTACTCTCCGTTGAATGGTGATTGCTGTAGTGCAAAACTGAGGTCGTCCAATCCCAATAACTAAGGCGCATCCCTGCGGGGTCCTAGTGCCGACGTCACAGGGATAAAGGGAAAGATGGTGCGTCCAAAACCAACATCTATGAGTGAAGAGTCTGATACGTGTTCAGTACAACACGTCTATCTACTTGCCATCTTAATTCTTTAAATGTAATAACAAATCTATCTGCTAACAGAGCATTTATTCTGGGCATGTCTTGGCACACATTAAAATATTCCTACAGATGCTATTAAGCTGTATATCAAACATAGGTGACAGCCAAGGCAGGCATGTCTTGAGGATATGCATTCCTTCTCAGTTCACTTAAATTGCAAGTACAAACACATGTACACGTGTTTAGGTAATTCTTTTAGCATGTATTGTTTATTATGATTCCTAAATCTATATGTGTAACTAATCTTACCTGTTACGGTGTAAAGGGGTTAAAATGACCGATTATTGTAGGGTGGGTCTTATGGCAGGACACATTCCAGAAATACTTGGGTGTGTTGCAGTCGTGATGGCGTCTTGAGCCATAGTGCAAGATTGAATATAACCTTCTGACCTTGATCTTCCTCAAGTACTCACAACACGTGCCCTAACCTGCACAAAACACGTTCTTTCTTTCTTTCTTTGGTCAAAAGATTTCCATTTCTCAGATTCATTGCACAAAACTAGAGGCTTTTAATGGCTGAAATACATAGCTTTCCAACAGTCTCCTGTGCGTGTTTGTGTTGATTAAAGCACACAGGAAAATGCATTTCGATTGCTTTTGTTGCTCAAGTGCATAACAAACAGCGTATCAAATCATATCACATTTGCTCAACTAAAAAGCCACACATAGTGCCAAAGTATGCAAGCCTGCAGCTTCAGAATAAAAAAAATTAAAAGGGCAATTGTTACAATTGTGAGATTCAAATTCAAAGTCACATTGCAAGAAATAAAGGCACATTGTGATATATAGTCACAGCTGCAATCCCTTACTTTTTACTTTGAGACTTCAGTACTAAAGTTAATGTTACATCTGCTTAATTTCCAATACAAAGGTTTTTTTTTTCACAATACCCCAGGGCTGTTCTCTCAACCTGCGGTTTTGCACTAGGTTAAGGAATGTTTGAAGTCTTGTAGGGGTTCTGGAAGTCTGTAAATGTCTAATACCATAGCAAAACACTGTTCAGTGATGGTATCATGTAGGTTACTACATTGAGTGTCACGGTGGGTGAGCAAGATTTGGTTGATGTGTGCTGGCACTGACACGCTGTTCTCATTGTCTGTTTCCTGCTCCCCTTTCTCCTGGTTTTCTTTCAGACACTTCCAGACATATATCTTATTTAACATCACAAGCCACCAGACACTGAAGTGGATATCATTCTAGCTGACAAGCCACTGATATTTGCTATGCTCTTTCACAGTTAGCGATAAGGGGTTAGGACATTGGAAATGTAGCCTAAAGCTCATTCACTCCACAGGAATCTGCTACCTTGGACAATCCCCAGATCTCTTTACAGTGGGACTCTTGTTCTTGACCTGTCCTGGCTTCATGCCTTATGGAGGGAGGTGGAGCGGGGGGTTTGCCGTGAGGAGGGGCCTTTGAAAGTGTGTCCATTCCTCCAAAGCTGATCTTTTATCACCTCCAGCTCCAGTCCTGTGCCTCAGTGGCCTTTTCTCTATTCACCAGGCTGTCTATTTTAAGAACAACTGATTCTTGTCTTCTCTTCTCTAGGTTTTTTAGGCAAACTGAAAAGCCTTTTCTCCAGCAACACTGGATAATTTTCAGAGTCTTTGAAGCTTCTTGTTAACGGAAAAGGGGAAATTCTTCCACCAAAGGAAGCAAAATAAGTCAATGAAGAGGACACTAGGTTTCCTTCACAGACACTACTTTTACCACACAATGCTTCAGTTTAAAGCTGAAGCACAGATCTTGAAGCAGGATATTGTGGCATATGTTGGTGCCACTGTGGACTGACATATCTCAAAGGTCACTAAGCACAAAAGTGAAGCTGAGAAAAAAAAAAAAACACTTTTCCAGCTAAATACATTTTAACCCTTAAACATATACCTCAGGTCTTTAGTGACCCAGGACGTCGTTCACTACCCTCCACCTCATTCCTTTTTAAAGTTAGACATCAACCTTCTTAGTATTCCTCAATCAATTCATTACAAACAATATAACAAGAAAAAAAAACTATTATAAAAGAATGATGTTTTCCCATTCATTTTTTGTAAAAAAAAAATTTTTATAGGGTTACTAACGACCTGAGGTGTGTAACAGTGTAAGTATATTTTTTCTGCACATTAATAATTGAATCTTTGATGACTGAATAAGTGCAATTCACCTTTATTCCACAAGGTGGCAATGTCTGATACACAATGATGACGTGACATTTCACTCATAGTTACCGCAGGCAGAAAACAAAAGAATAGGAAGTATCATCAGCAAAACTTGAAATGGCTCAGAGATTTACTGCAGAGCAAGTACTGAACACAATCCAATCTGATCACCAACTTGATGGTTGATCTGGTGAAGAAGCTTTCAGGGATCAAAATATTGATTTTGAAGGTGTTGAAAATGATACTTTTGAGAATATGTTTGAGATGGCGAATATGAGCCAGATGCTGAATGAACTGGGAAATGAACTCTGACGAGGACAGTGATGATGGTATAAAACATCTGCTCAAACTGAATCCATGCAAACTTTAAAAGGTAACAAAATATGCTTTATTTTATTCTTCTGTAATTCTTACTCTAATATCAGGAGAGTTTATATTACCGCGACAGAGTTCCATCTGTGTTAGATATAGGTTTGGGTCGCTAAAGACCCGAATATGTAATAACGATTGGCGAAACATTCATGCATTTAAGGGTTAAGTAGGGTTGGGAACCAAGATTACATATAAAAAAAAATACCATAACTGAATGATTTATATAATGGAATCAGTTGTAGCTGGTGAAAGACTGCATTAAAATAGTCTGAAATTGTTCCATTAAATACTATTCAGCGCAATACATACAACACGAACAGTGAAGTCTGATTTTCAAGCGACTAACTCTTACTCTTTTTTTAGTAAATCCAAAACCTACAGCATGTAACTGTCCAGTGAAGGTAATTTTCGAGCTATGGATGCTTATGAGCAGGTTATTTTTATTCAAAAACTTCAGATTCACAAGCAAGAAACTCTTATATGTTAGACCTTTTTAGTGAATGAAAAACACAGAATGACCAGCAAAGTCTGATTTCCAAGCAACAACTCTTTTTAGTGAATCACAAACACTTGAATCAGCTGGAGTACAATCTGAATCGTAATATGCTACTCCATGAAACAAGAACTGATATTGTTGTACTTACTTATGGCCAATGAGTCAAGTCAAGTCAACTTTATTTATATAGCGCTTTTTACAATACCGATGGTTTCAAAGCAGCTTCACAGTGTTAAACAGGAAAATAATGCAACAGAATTTGATTCGGCTGTACAGCCGCTCTGGAGAAAACTGGTCAGTCATCCAGCTCATTTTAATTGTCATATAGCGACAATATGGGCAGATCAGTAATTTAGTTGATATAGTTAATTTAGTTTAGTAATTAAATTTATTTGGATATTTATTTGAAAATGTAGTGTCCCCAACTGAGCAAGCCAAGCCAAAGGAACCAAACCAAGAAACCAAAACTCCATCAGGTGGCATAATGGAGAAAAATAAACCTTGGGAGAAACCAGGCTCAGTCAGGGTGCCAGTTCTCCTCTGGCCAATTAACAAACAGTGTATGATTATTATTTTGGCAACCTTACAGGTCAGAAGTCATATTAGATCGGAATATTCGAAAGATCAGAGGCATCACGCCGGAGACGGGTTTATTGATGACGTGTCGATTAAACAATTATTAAATAGGAATATTCGAAAGATCAGAGTCATCACGCCAGAGACGGATCCATTGAGGATGCCATGTCAATGAGGCAATTTCAGAGGGTAGACTAATTGGCATGGTCTCTGCAGACACTTCAGGGATGCGTTGGTCCTGTCTGGGTGCAGGTCCACCATCTGATCTGGATACGGCCCGGATCCGGCTGACTGCAGTAAACCTCGGGATAAAGAGACTAACATTAGCGTAGATGCCATTCTTTTTATGATGTAACGAGTACATCAGGTGTTATGGGAAGTGTTCCCGGTTCCGGCTGACCTAGTTAATGCAGCCTAACAATCATTTAATTGATTTGAATAATATAAATTAAAAATATTTTATGTGTATGCCATAGTAATTTGGTCAATGAGACCAAATCAGTGTAATTACTGACATGTTGTTTTTAAAGATACACTTTGTCAGTGGTTTTACATTGATCACTGAAATGGTTCCAGCAATTTGCAACAAAATTGCGTTTTGTTTCTATCATATTTCTTTCTCAAATAAAAATAAATAAATAATGGAAATGTTAAGGAACCAGAATCATTCACTTTCCTATCCCTAAATATAAGTGATTTACAGATAATGTGTATGGGGGACAGATGAGAGCAGACTTTTTGTCTTGGACTGTAAGCTGAGAAGCCACAATAGCTTGAAGAGTATTCAATAGCAGTCCCTTTTAGGGGGCCATGCTTTCTTCTCTGGAATACAGGAATAAAGATCCAGACCTATTCAGTGGCACTCCTGTTGGTTGCACTTTGAATGTATGTATGAACTCTGTCTTACATACACAGGTGTGGTTAGTGCACAGCTTTTATAGGGTGCAGTACAGAAGTCCCATTCTTTCCCAACTCTTAATTCCCATCACAGTGAGGCTCAGTGTACAGTAGCCATCCAAGCAAATAAGTATTGTTAATAAGATCAGAGACTCCCTCTGTACTCTTTAATCCATTAATTGACTTCTGGTTCAAACCAGTGATTTGGACTTACAACAGTGGAAAAGCTTTTCATAACAATAGTCATTGTGCTTGACTTGTTTCCACAGCATACTGCCAATCAGAGTCATGACACATAATGTGTGCATGGACTACTTCATCAACAAGATCTCTGCATGTGAAATGTATGTGAATGTTTTCACCGTGTTTGGACAATAGGACTATTTATAACCAACTGTAGTGAAAGGTTACACTTATTAGAGTTAAATGGTCCATAAGTGGGAAAAATTAATTAAAAAAAATAATCAAAAAAGATCATAAAATTGTAGGCATAATAATTATAATATGGCAAAAATCAAGGCATCATGCCTTTTTTGACACAGTTTTTTTTATTTGGACCTCATCAATATGTCAAACACCAGCTCCTTGACTGTCCTTTGTGTCTTCAGCTGTTCTGTCGTTCTCCTTCAATGGGTCTGACATCTCCTCTCCCACAACACAGCTGTCCACCTTTACTCTGACCACTACTGTGCTGCACAGTTTCTTCTTTCTTTTTCTCTAACCTCTTCCGACAAACTCTATCTATCCCTCTCTTGTTCTGTTCTCCCCCTCCTCATCTCACAGGCTTGTTCTCCCCAGGAGCTCCAGAGGAGTATAAATGCAGCTCTGCTTCCCCACAGTATGAGCTCATTCCCAACTTGGCAGCTCGGAGGAGTGAGCGGAAAATCGACACAAAAACACAGTTTGCAAAAACAAGTCGAGGAATGCAGAGCAAAATATTCTTATCGCAAAAACATTTATTAAGAGCTTGTAACTGGCTCCAAGCATCGGGTTGCTCTGTTTTGTTGAAATAAAAGGATATAATGACTTTTCCTAATCTTTGAACAACTTTGTTATAATGTTTAAGTGATAACCTGGAATTTATTTTTGGCCATTAAAAATCTTTTGAAAAATAATTCAAGATAATAAGCATCTTAGGAAGTGTCCTAAAATGAGTTCCAGACTTATAAATGCAGAAAACCGAGAATGATGTTTCTGAATTTGATTGATTTGTCCATTTAGGAACAAAAACAAGGAAAGAGCAGCAATGTGACATCCACTGTGCTGACATGTTGGAAATGAACACATTATTACCATGCTGGAAAATCATTCTCATGGTGAAATATGAAGCCAAGAAAACCAACCTGCTGTCTGCAGAAGAAATGAAATGTCTTGCTTCTTGCAGTCTCACATAAATGTTTATTTTTCCCATTACAGTAGCTGTGGAACAGAAAACACATTTCATGCAGCACTTCAAACAATAGTTTGAAAAAATGAACATTTTGTCATCATTTAAGTTAAATCTGCATTTAAGTTCAATCTTTAAGTTCAATTTAAGTTCAATCTGCCCTTTCCTATAAAAGCAAAAGTGGGTGGTTGCTTCAAACATAACAAAAACGCACCTGAAAATATTGTAGATATTTTGAAATTTACTTCTTTCTTCTACTCCTAGCAAGCAATAGCTGGCATTTCACTGTTTTGGTTAACTATGGACCCAATATAGTCCGGCTATGAGTAACCCACTTTTAGCCAAAATAACCTTGAATTTGGTTACATGTTGTTTTTTCCAAAATAACTTACGAGATGTATGATATTCCATCATGTAAGCAAAGTCAACAGTGATTACAAGGTGTTTGGTTTCATTACTTTGACCTGTTCTATACGTATCCTGTGCATAGCCACGATTGACGACTCATCTATTCTTGGGCTATGGTCTAATACATTTTCACTGACAGCCCAGATTTTGACTTGTTTTAGCCTAGACGTCAGGGCTGTATTTGGACGGCTATTAGACCTCTTTTAAACACAGAATTGCTTGCTGGGCTCTAACCTCTCCTGACAAACAAAGTAAAAAAAAAAAAAAAATGCATAAAGGTTTGAAATGCCCACATTATCATATTTTGTGTTAAACATTAAACCAAACTGAAAGACATGAGAGTAAGTAAATTATGACATTTTCATGTTTGTTCACTCTTCCCGTCCTCTGTACTTCTCAAATTTCATTTTCAGTCGAGGATATTGAAACTTGCAGAATATTCAATAGGAAACTAGTGTACACTAATGCATTCATACATAAAGACAAACAAATGATTATTGTAAACTGGTATAAAAGCGGTTTCTGGTGAACTTCAAGCTTGATCCACATCTGAGAGGAGTTGAGTAAATGACTTGGCCATTTTGGAGATTCCCAGCAGTGTTTTGAGTGTGAGTAGTCATAATGTCAGGACTGGCAGACAGAGACAGCTGTAGAGAGTCTGATGTGACTGCTGTGCAGATGTTACCACAGACACACTCCAACACTCATCTGGACGCCTGACCTCTTGAAAGGACTCCCAAAGTAATGGCCACTTTAAAGAGCTCCACGTCAGCCCTGCACGAATGGGTGCTGTTTTTCAAGCTACTCTGAGCAAGAACATTTATAATGCCATAAATATTGCACTGAAACACAGAGAGGTTTTATATAAGCACATTGAGATGATTGGGAAAAGGGCTTTCCAAACAGCTGAACAAATAGAAAATTCTGCCGTAATTATGGCAGATTAATGCACATATTCGGGATAATAGTTCTCCACTTTGGGTTCATTTATGGTTCAGACTATGAGAAGGAGAGGGAAGGAGAGGATTATGAGAGGAAAAAGAAAGCGTATAAATGAATTTAAGTTTGTCAGTTCTCTGAGACAATTTCAATTCACTCAGATGCCAGAGCAATATCTGAAGACATCACAGTCACACAGAACATAAATGAAACAATGAAATTACACTCTTTCCCTTGTTGAATGAAATACCTTGCATTAAATATCATCTCCTTTTTCATCTTCAATGTTAAACCAAATAAAAAGTCTTTAGATTCTTCTGCCTTCTTGACCACATACCTTCAACAGAAACTGACAACACACTGAAAAGCAATCAATTGAGCTTATTGCTTTAACATTGCAGTATTATGGCCACGTGGGGGAAGAGAGCAGAAATCAGGATGTCTAAACCTGTGTTCAGTTGTGACAGACAAATGGACGCAGAAAAACACAAGTTAAAAAACAGAGAGAAAAATATGCTCTGAGGCTCTCTATAAACAATCCAAAATATTTGTGGTGGATCTCATGGTGAACTGCTTTGCACTGCTTCTTTGGCCGTCACACATGTATTTGCTCTGTAAGCACAGGTGATTATCAGACACTGACTGCCAGGATCACCCAGTCTCCAGCAGCGGCAAGGCCAGAAATGTTAAAGTGAGTGGACCTTGGTGAAATAGGGTGGATCTCAGTGCCTACTCTCAAATTACATGTTACAAAACATGGGATAAAAATATTTTGACAATTAAGATTAGTTAAATGCGATTTATTGTCAGCCAAAAGTTTCATGAAAACAACTAAATCCATTTATAAATAAAATAACAAATGAACAGAATAAGAACAATAAACAAAGGTAAATAATCATAGACAAACTATGTGTAAGGCTGGGCAAGGCTTGAGATAGCATGTCAAAACACTTGCTACATTGCTTTTAGAGGGAAAAGCTGTCCATAACTGCTGGTCTAGAATCAGTTTTTCAGTTACAATAGCATATTGGCAAACTATCCAGTATCTGTGGTTGGGCTCTGGAGGGTTTCTATTTAGATTGTGTTTTTGCAGTGTTGAGCAATGTAGCCAATCACAGACATGTCTATTGATCTCTTGAATGCAATGGCCAATCAGAGGTGTTTATGTTAGAATCCAAGTTTTTGTTCAGTTCTCAGTTCTGCATGCTCGCAAATCATCTCATTATAACAAAATAGACATTATGTAAATAAGAGATTCATTGTGCAATGTAGACAGCTTCATTGATTATAATCGAAAACGTTGTGAGATTGTGTCTTCATGGTGAACTAAGGTGAGTGACAGCTTTTTAGTAATTATAAAGGGAGCCTAACCAGTCCAGAATTTGACTAAATCTTTTATTTTTCATGCTTGAACAGCGGCCACGTACAGGCAGCAAAGTTTCGGCATCAGCTAAATTCATTTTGAGTGATTATTATTGTCATGTATGCATGCACGATTTTTCTTTTTCCAACAAAACAAAAAAGTGTCTCATTTGATTGGGTGGACCAGCCATCAATCTGAGTGGCACTTCTACTACTCTTACCTGGTAGGATATATTTTAAAGGGACAGTTCACCCAAAAATTAACATTTTATCATTATTCAATCATCCTCTTGTTCTAAACTTGTATGTTGTTATAATATTTCTTATTTATAATAATTTTTTAATGAGTGGATAATGCCTTACAAGTCTGTTTATTCACATGGCTTCAGAAAACATAAAATATAGTTAACACTTTGATGGTGAATTTTTGGTGGGGATTTGTTTGTTTTTGCTTGATAGCCATGGTCACTATGAGCTGTCTATGTATGGCAAGCCCTTTTTACATTTTTTTTATTAGGCTATTATTATTAGTTCACAGAAAAACAGCATACAGTTTACAACAACATGAGGGTGATTAAATAATGACAGAATATTCATTTTTAAGTCAATGCTGAATTCTCTTTCCCTCCGCATTTTGAGGAAAAAACTAAGCTGAATAGCAAACTGGGTTGTGTAGGGAATAGATAAGAATGACAATAGCAATTTACACGCCAACCATGACAACCGGGAGTGACCGGAGGAGCAGGCTGAAAACCTCTTGAGGGAGCAAGACTCACGTGGATCTCTGTCTTCGCAACCGGATTGTTCTGGAATGACTGATGCCACATCCTAATGCATAAAAGAAAACTACAATATAAACCACTGCTCATGATTAGAGCAGTCTGCCTGAAATATGAAACAGAGTTGAAGGCCAAAATTTCAGTTTTCAAAAATATATTCCTTTCTCAACCTCGGATTTATTTTCTAAGCAGTCAGAATTAACAAAAGATTAACAAAGAGACACACATGAGACTTTTTCTTCTGTGTTTCAGATGTGATTTCTAATCCAACACAGAGACACGTTTGAGCCTCCCAGTGCATTGCATTTGTCTACACGACTGCAGTTTTCCTTCACCACAGCTCAAACTAATTACCAGATGTACTTCACAAGCCAAACAAACTGCAGCCTGCGTTTCGTCTCTGATACTGCGTAATGAGACATTTCCCCTTTGACACTTCACTTCACAACAAAACAAACACAACTGCTTACCCTTGTACTTTCCCTATAGTTCTAATAGGTGTTGTAGACACCACACATCAGTATAAAAATAAAAGAAAACATTTGACCATACTGAGTAGATTTAGATAGACTTCGTTAAAAAAATGATGCAAAACTATTCAGTTCTGCTACAATGTTTTCTTCCAGCCTGAAGCATTTGGAGCACTTATTCCTGCCAACATTGTGAAACAGGGAAAAAAAGACAATATTGGAGAATGGATAGGACAGTTTTAAACAGTGAGTCAAGATGGAGGGAAGAAAATGTGGCTTCTTTTCCTGCTGCATTCTTTCCTTCATCAGGAATTCTCTGAGGTTTTGGCAGGCAGCTTTTATGGTGTCTATCTCCTTTACTTGGGGAAGGACAGACTGTATGGAGAGTGCTGGGATAATGGTGCAGGACACTAAACTGTAATTCAACATACAACTTCTCTACTCCATCTATTCATAAATAACAGCCATAAAACTGGGTCAAAGCAACCTCACACTCCTGGTGATAAAAACAGCTCATAAATAATATTCTCGGATTACATGTGACCTCTTGGAGATTTTGTTGTAATCTTCTTTACTAATCTCACCTTTGGTATTTCAATATATTTCAAAAAGCCCTGCCCTGACATGGTTTTTTTATCCACTTCTTTCCCTCTGATGTGGATTCCAGTGCTGTATCGCGAGCATCACTCCTCTGGGGCATTATAGCACCAGCAAGACCAGGCTCATCACATCAGCACTGTTAATGCATGTCAGTGTAGCAGAAGATCCATGAGCAATCTCAAACATTTAGTGTCTGGCCAAAGCAAACATGAGGGGAAAACATCATCCCTGTCCATGACAGCAGGAATCTATCTGAGAGAAGCTTATAAAAACAGAGCGATGGTGCTATAAAAGAGTGGGTTGTGACAGCGGGTTTGTACCAGCAACAAAACCAACATCCCATCCTCGCATGAATCTGCTCAGAACAGTCGCATTTGACACCAGCTCTGAGCTCTATTCAGGACATAAAGTACAGAGGGAATGAGCTTGTTACAAGACAGTTACACTTGCATAAAGAGACTATGGGAATGAAGCTCTCTAGGGCCTTCCCATACTTCACAGCTGAAGTGAGTAAGCACTTTTCTACACTGCAGAAATGTTTTGTCAGGTTGACAAAAATGCACTTAATGTGGTAAAATAATTGGTTTATTCTAATATTTCATATAGCCTAACCAAATCAACCTGACTGCATTATAGCTTGAATGTAATTTTTTTTAATGTTTTTATTTTTAATGGTTATGCTCAGTTGAAAAAGCTCTTTATAGATATACTTCATCTAAAAGTTACTTTATTTACTGACCCTCATGTCATTGTGACTTTTTTTTATGAAACAGAAGGATAATTTGCAGAATCTACACTGCCCTGCCACAAAAAAGTCACTGTTTGTATTTAATTAGGCAAATGCTTAAGAGTCTATGATTGGATCATTATAACAGTGATTATGTTTGCATTCTAGCACAGTGGTGGCCAAAATTATTAGAACACATGGCATCTGAGAGTCGTCTTATTGGGCCTGGATTTATTTTCCAAGAGGACAATGACCCGAAACATTCTTCTAACTATTGCCGGAACTACCTGCGATGGAAGGAATCTGCTGGAACATTGAAAATGATGGACTGGCCCCCTCAACCCCATCGAGCACATTTGGGGCGAGTTGGAAAATAAACTGGACAGATCTATTGTACATTCAAAGAAAAGCCTTTGGCTACAGTTGCAGAAGGCATGGGATAACATTAGTGTTGAAGTTCTCAGAGGAAATATATTGACACTATGCCAGAGAAATGTGCTGCTGCAATTGCTGCAAAAGGTGGACATACCAAATATTAAAGTTAAAAGTGGATAAAAACAGTACAACTCACTTCATCTGATATTTTATGGTCAGAGCAACCATCTGCATGTTTCATTAACATTATGAAATGAAATCATGTTTTGGAGGCAAAAAAGGGTCAATATTTTCAGATCTGTCAGGTATTCTAATAATTTTGGCCACCACTGTAAGTTTGGCAACAGTTCTTCTAAGCCAAATTGATGGAGTGTGTAGCTTTTCATTTCTTAAACAACCATGTAGGAAGACACATCATTTCCATATTCCACCTTAAATGGACTCAGAGGTGCCATTGTCATTCTGGAATATGGTCATGATGTGTTTAAGAAATAAAAAGCTACACACTCCATCAGTTAGGGCTAGAAGAACTGTTGCCAAACATATAACATTCTAGAAACATAATAATCACAGCAATAATGATCCAATGGTAGACTCTTAAACATTAGCCTACACTGAAAAACCGAATAAGTAGGCAAAACTCAAAAAAAAAAATTGAGGCAATCAGTTACATCAGTTAAGTTAAGAAATTCAAAGTTTAAGTAAGCACAACTAGCAGATTGTTTTGCACTCATGCAATTTAACTGCTCTTAACTTGAAATATTTAAGTAAGCTAACTCAAAACTCATACGTTTCACTTAAAATGATCATGTAACATCAACTTAGTAGTGGAAACTTGGATAGCTTTAACTAGCTAATTCAATAAATGCTAACTTATGAATTGACAACAATGTGCTCTAATGCTATTTCATGCATTCTGACTTATTTACACTGTTAAAGAGTTGGATTCTTATGCTAAACATGGCCAAAATGTAAAAAAAAGAGTTGGATGTATGACAAAGTATTTCTGTTCCAAATACACTTGTATACATTTCGGAATTTTTAGTATGGCCCTGTATTACGTCATAAAGGGCGGAATTCCTTGTGTGGGCACTTATCCCGGATGAGCGTGTGCGCACATCAACCAGAGCGAGATCAAGAGCACACCCATCAACAAGCTGGATGCCAGCCGAACTTAGCCTCGCCCACAACATTTGAGGAAGTTCGGTCTAGACTTGATCCGTTGTCGAGCAACTATGCTCGAACCAGAGCTGTTCGGACCAATCAAATTGTCAGGGCGACTTTATACGATAATTGACAGATGATCAACAGTATTGTAATCATCCACGTCACCAAAGAGCGCTTGGGTTGAGTTCTTGCTAATCCTAAACAGAGAACTTCTTCATATATGCATTCACCTTTACTATTTCTCTCAAAAATTATGATCGTGTTGGTAAGTACTCCGTGTATCCTTAAATTCTTTTCACAACACCAGCAAAGATTGTTTACACTCATCTTCTTCTTCTTCTTCTTCTTCTTCCAGCATGCGTGCAGTTGAGTTCTGTTGACAACTATGCTTCGCTCAACATACGTCATTACTCCGTTGCTCTGATTGGTTGTAGGTCTATCCAATTGAGTGCAGAGGCATTTTCTTTCCTGGTTCGGTTGAAACACGCCCATAATCACAGCCCAATGAAGCAGTATCAGACTATACTATATTCTGACTAGAATCTGAGTATGATGACGTCAGGCTAAACAATTTCACTAAAGAAGTGTGTTTCTGGTTGTGAGGAAAAGATAACCTTGTTCAGCTTCCCAAATAACCCAGCGTTAAGGAAAAAGTGGATGCAGTTTGTTTTTCCGGAGCAGCAACGGAGTTCTGCAAGTGTGTTTGTTTGTCACCGGTCATGAGTCGAAACCACAGGCAGTGAGTGAAACTGCATCAAATGTCTGTGTTTTGTTGGCAATAGTAAGTGCATATAATGTAAACAACACTAACGTATAGTAAATAAAAAAGTTATAGGGATAATGTCATGATATATTGTGTGTGTGTGTGTGTGTGCGCTTGTGACTCTTTAGCTCTGCCCACTGCACGCCTCCACGAGGTTGGCTGTTTTTCCGGAAAGAATCGATACAACGTATCTGTCTTTTATAAATATGATAAAACTAAAGACTCTTCTGAGATATGAAGGATGCAATGCTACTCTATAGGTACTCAAGATTAACATGAGATTGGCAGAAACTGTGTGTGTTATGTACCCTTTAAGTTTGTCTAAATTAAAAGAAATAAGTTAACTCAAAACATTGAAACAATTTAGATTACTTAAAATGTGTCAGTTTTGTGAACTCAAAAGAAAAAGAAAGTTCTATATACTCATAAAACTTAAGTTAATTGAACTAATATGTTTAATTTAAGTTTACCCTACTCAAACCAATTAGCTTTGAGCATTAGGGTTTACAGTGTATTCAAATCCAAACAGCGACATTTTAGTGTATGCAGCTCTTACTATGGCAGTTCATAGTGACCCTATATGTTAGATTAAAAAAGGCACTATAAAAGAAAATTCTGGCCAGACATCAAACCACATGCTTGCTGCCATATTTAATTTGACAGCTACACAGAACAGAAGATTTTATAAATAATAGAAAAATAAATCATCCATACATTCAATATTATGCAAGAAAAATCTTTTGAGAGCTGTTATAGCTTTCAACATCTTGTCTTCAGTCTTGTGTTATTCCATACAGTGATATTTTCATGTTACAGCTCTGATGTATTATGCTTTGATCTGGAAACAGTCCCATGACTTAGTATTTTAACGGTGATCTGGGCCTGTGGTACATGAGGTGTTGGGTTTTTAAACTCCCCATATGTCATTAACAGCAGACTCACAGGAGCACAAATGAGCCACTCATAAGAAATACAGTTTCTGTTGTTCAACATTAAAGATATATGATACAAAGATGTGCAATAAATGTCCCACACTGACTTTCTGTTATCCTCTTGTATATCAAACTTCAGCTCCGAGCATGCAGGCACAGCTGTAAACAGCGTTCAGACTCAAAGACCTGCTCTTAATAGCATGAGAGACTGAGATGATGCAGAGACTGGGCTGCAGCTGCGTGTCCTCTTGTTCAACCTCTATCTCTCTGTTTTGTCCGATTGAGTGCAAAATCCAGTATCCCAAGAGAAAGCCTATTCCCCCTAATACTCTGCCAAGCACAGGCTAATACATCCTCCTTCACAATTTTCCCCGGCACATCCCCCAACATCGAATTCCCAGAGCCAACTGTCTCCAGCATGCTGGAGAACAAGAGCTCCAACATCTTTAAAGACGAAATCCAGCTCATCCTTCTACACCTATATAAGAAATTATGAAGATAAATGAATCATCTCCAGGAGTTTCGATATTATGTACTGCTGCCAGTGTCGTGTCTGGATTTATGATGAAGATCCGGAGCCACAGAGCCAGTCCAGTTCTAAAGCCAATAACTGTCAGTGAGGACCAAATGTGAAGCAGCTGTTATTATGCAATACTTCCTAAATGACCCACAGCAATCGCCTCAGGGTGGCTGGCACAACCTGGGCAGATTGTAAACTACTGACCTCACAGGTACAATCCCATCTGAATACTTCCTAAGCCAATCTGCAGCGAAGGTGTTGCAGATTTATGTGCATAGTTTTCCAGGGTGTTAAGTGAAGAGGACGCTGAAAGCTTTCGAACTAAACTTCTTCCTCCAGTGCTGAAGCATAGAAGGAATCGTTTGCCAGAATAAAGGAATATTCTGGATTCAGTATAAATTAAGAAAGCATGTGTGGATTAATGTTTCTGATTACCACAAAAAAATTATTTTCTTTAAAAAATAAAAAGCTAAAAATCTGGGTTTCAGAGAGACATTTATAATAAAGAAAGGGGCCATATGTAAACCAAAAGACAAATAATGTAGCTTTGTAAACATTTTTTTTATTATAAAACTTTACATTTAAAAGCCTAAAACAAATGTAAAATGATTATTTAAACTGCTTTAACCCTCAAATAAAACTTTATAAAAAAAATGTGTTCACTCACATTTCTGCTTTTAAATGCTTTTAAATAAAAACAGTACATTGTACATTTCTTATCATAACATGTTTTTGCCTTTATTTTTAACAAAGGGAGGAAATGTAAAAAAATGTATTATTTATTTATTTATTTATTGTGGTAATCACCATTATGCTGACAACTGAGTTAAACCTGTTCAATTTGTATTAACCCTGGAATATTCCGTTGCTTCCACTGGTCTTCTTACATCTGTGACTTGTCCCTGTGTAAATGTTAAGCCAAAAATACACCCTTGTTTAAAATAATCAAATACAAGCTATCTATATAGTTGAATCTGACAAAAAATGCAAGCACAGCAAGATGTAGATTTTGTAAAGTTACAACAGAATAAACATCAGAAGGTAGAAAATTGCAGAGTAGAGCCTGAAGCAGAGTTTGGGAGATCTGACAGCGGAGTTGATTTATAGCAGGGCGTCTCTGCTCTAAATGTGACATAATACAAGGGCTTCCTCTGCGTTTTTTAACAGGCAACCGTAATGGAAGCCAACACATAGCAGAACAACTGAACACCTGTCTGGGGTTGCATGCATCTCTATGGGAATCTTTGTGAAGGTGTGTGCATTGTATACAAAGGGATAAAGGTAAGGATGAATTCTATATCCTTGACCTTCACTTTACTTCAAGCTCATAATTCCCCCAAAAAGCTTCCCTGAAACATTAGATTGAACCATGGACTTTCCTTATCTTCTTGGATGCAGATGAACATGAACTTCTGACATGCTCTTTCAGTTGAGGAGTCATGAATGTTCTGCCAGTAAATGATAAAGTGAGCTCAATTTTCCACATCAGTCAGGAGACTGGTCTGGACACGTTTCACAGCACCGAACAGAATCCCCAGATGTAGAATAAACCGTCCCTGTGAGCTCATATCTCTATAACACCCAATATCACACTAACAAGTGTGTTGATATTCAGACAAATGGCACAATTGCAAGTTTGATATTGCTTTTATAAGACAGTTCAATAAACAAACCGTTTATATGAAGTGACTTACAATATTGTCAGTTAGGCCTAAAGCCAAAGCAGATCCGACCTGCACGCGTCTCAGAGGAAAAGACAGTAGTGTGTTTTGCTCCTATGTAAATTAATAAATGTTTTATAATGAGGCAAATAATTCAACAACTCACCCATGTCACCTGGCGCAAAGTGTGCGTAAGAATGTAACCTACAGAGTTGGAGGAAAAACCCCACCATTAATAATACACAGTCTGTCTGGAATCCACAAACACAGACAAGCGGAGTGATACAAACAGTGAAAATCTGAACTCTTGGAATGTGGCCAATCAATTTCAAGGACCTGAACAAATTGTTTTGTTATCTGTTATAAAACCATATAGGCAATTTGTGTATTTGTGTAGTTTTGAGAATAGATGGTTAATTGTATTCTAAATTATTTTTTATAAACAGCAAACTACAACAGGCTATTATGAAATTAATTTACACATAGATTTTTATATGGTGGGAAAACTGTAGAGATTCCATTACATACCAAGGCAAATATGCTTTGAACTTGAACTTGGACTTGAAACATTAAAGAGCATGAAAGGTTGACAGAAAATTGCAAAGCTGTTTTGTACACATCTTCAATATATAAATCAAACACAATAGGAACCAGTTAAGGCTTTGATGAGCACATAGAAACGGCAAATAACAGGAACAAAAAAACAAGAAGACTAGCTGAAAGCACTGATGTTGTTGTGACAGAAATTGGTGGGAGAGGTTAAATTAATATCGTCTGTTGAGTCCATATAGTGAATTTTGTACAAAATTGCCTATTGGGCATATGAAACACAGATGAGTCTAGTTTCAAACCTGAGACCCACCGTGAACTGAATACAAAATGTTTATTCTTTATAGGTCAATGAATGGCAGTGTATGGATGTAAATACATCTCTAGCTGTGTTTATTTGACCTTTAATAAAACATATTGGACTGTGAGATAAATTAACTGAATTTGTTGCTGTTTTCTTCCTTCTTGATCCAACCTATGTTTTTCTCATTTTGGCTGGAGCTGCAGGTACAGAACATCAGTGGAGCGGCAGAATGCATAAGTGAGTCCAGAAAGCTCTCAGCACTTTGTAATCCTTCAGCTCTTTTCCTAATGACTGACCTTAAATCCTCAGTGTTGTGAGAGATATTGTGCTGTTAAAACAGCAGGACATCATGGAAACATTAATCCTTGTTAAAAAAAAAAGAAAAAAAAGTGATTTCAGACATCATTGATTATAATAATTTTGAATTTGCAGAAAGACTTGAAAAAAACTTTAAATAAATCTCACACATAAGCTGTGAAATAAAATGTTTTTGGATTGTTTGTCCTGCAGAAATCAATGGACATTAGACTTCTATGACCTGTAGCAGTCTTGTGACCTTGCAGTCGTCTTAGTTCACACTTGCTTTGGCCAGCAGATCCTTGGTGAAATCATACAGAACATTCAGAAACAAAATCCTTCACACGCCTTTTGAATAGTCACATACAGGCACTTATGGACTTTTAGTACTGGATGACAAAATGGAATGAGACTCCAGTGACCTGAGGGTTGGCAGGCCACTTGGTTCCCGAAAAACATCCCATGGTTATACAATGTGAGAAATAATTCAGCAAGCTCTCTCAAGTCAGAATGTACTGCTGCAAACAGGCAGCCATAAATCATTCTGCGCACATATGGAATTAGTCCTCACGTACCACATCAAAAAACAAGATGTTATTAAGTCATATGTATGCATTTGTGTGTGGCAAGCTGCCACAGATTGGATGGATCCACTTTAAATGCTTGCGAAAGATTAGGATAGAGGAATGCAAACAATCACACAACACAAAAACTTTATGACAAACATAGCAACTGAGCTGATGTTTGGTTTAGACATGTGTCTGTATATTTTGTTTAGAAGAAACCTAATGAATGATTGATAATGATCCTAATGAGTTATGGATAATGAGGGATGTTTTTGTTTGCAACTCAGAGATTATAAATGCAAAGGATCCCCCGACATGTGCAGTTACAATGAAGTATAAAGCCATAAAGAACAGCTCACATTGATTTTAACAGCTTGGTTTTAATAATTTCTAAACATGTAGGCCACTAGGAAAAGAACAAGTGACCGACTGCGTCCAAATATTCATGCTTCCCTTCTACACTCACCTAAAGGATTATTAGGAACACCATACTAATACTGTGTTTGACCCCCCTTTCGCCTTCAGAACTGCCTTAATTCTACGTGGCATTGATTCAACAAGGTGCTGAAAGCATTCTTTAGAAATGTTGGCCCATATTGATAGGATAGCATCTTGCAGTTGATGGAGATTTGTGGGATGCACATCCAGGGCACGAAGCTCCCGTTCCACCACATCCCAAAGATGCTCTATTGGGTTGAGATCTGGTGACTGTGGGGGCCATTTTAGTACAGTGAACTCATTGTCATGTTCAAGAAACCAATTTGAAATGATTCAAGCTTTGTGACATGGTGCATTATCCTGCTGGAAGTAGCCATCAGAGGATGGGTACATGGTGGTCATAAAGAGATGGACATGGTCAGAAACAATGCTCAGGTAGGCCGTGGCATTTAAACGATGCCCAACTGGCACTAAGGGGCCTAAAGTGTGCCAAGAAAACATCCCCCACACCATTACACCACCAGCCTGCACAGTGGTAACAAGGCATGATGGATCCATGTTCTCATTCTGTTTACGCCAAATTCTGACTCTACCATCTGAATGTCTCAACAGAAATCGAGACTCATCAGACCAGGCAACATTTTTCCAGTCTTCAACTGTCTAATTTTGGTGAGCTCGTGCAAATTGTAGCCTCTTTTTCCTATTTGTAGTGGAGATGAGTGGTACCCGGTGGGGTCTTCTGCTGTTGTAGCCCATCCGCCTCAAGGTTGTGCGTGTTGTGGCTTCACAAATGCTTTGCTGCATACCTCGGTTGTAACGAGTGGTTATTTCAGTCAAAGTTGCTCTTCTATCAGCTTGAATCAGTCGGCCCATTCTCCTCTGACCTCTAGCATCAAGGCATTTTCGCCCACAGGACTGCCGCATACTGGATGTTTTTCCCTTTTCACACCATTCTTTGTAAACTCTAGAAATGGTTGTGCGTGAAAATCCCAGTAACTGAGCAGATTGTGAAATACTCAGACCGGCCCGTCTGGCACCAACAACCATGCCACACTCAAAATTGCTTAAATCACCTTTCTTTCCCATTCTGACATTCAGTTTGGAGTTCAGGAGATTGTCTTGACCAGGACCACACCCCTAAATGCATTGAAGCAACTGCCATGTAATTGGTTGATTAGATAATTGCATTAATGAGAAATTGAACAGGTGTTCCTAATAATCCTTTAGGTGAGTGTATATAGTAATTCATAATATTCATGAAACAGTAGGCGAAAAGTACCCGG
Organism: Rhinogobio ventralis; assembly: GCA_039654625.1. Taxonomy (NCBI): domain Eukaryota; kingdom Metazoa; phylum Chordata; class Actinopteri; order Cypriniformes; family Gobionidae; genus Rhinogobio; species Rhinogobio ventralis. The sequence continues at coordinate 16,500,222 of CM077198.1, forward strand.
ATGACCTACTACTTCCAGCAAGATTCTGAACTGTGCATCCAATGGACACTTTACTATCCCATGAGGCCACGGAAGAGAGTTTGTGAATGGCTTTGAAGTGACGCAACTGCCGCTGGTAGATCACATACAATGACATCATGGCAAATGTTGTACGCTTGGATTACATTCATACTATATATAGAACATACTTTTTAATGGTTGCAAAAAAAAAGTACTTATTCAAAGGAAGTACTTATAGATTTCACATGCAGCCACTGTCTTAAAAAGGTGCAGTGTGTAAATTTTAGCGACATCTAGCGGTGAGGTTGCGAATTGCAACCGCCCACTGCACACAGCTCACCCCTCCCTTTCGAAGCACATAGAGAAGCTATGGTGGCCGACACAGTAGAGAGTAGCTAGCGCTCTGTAGACCAGTTTGTCCATTTAGGGCTACTGTAGAAACATGGCAGCGCAAAAAGGTGACTTCACTGTAAGGAGACCCACGGAGTATGTAGATGGCTTATTCTAAGGTAATAAAAACATAACGGTTCATTATGTAAGGTCTTTATACACCACTGAAAACATAGTTATGTATATTATATTGCATTTCTGTCAATAGATCCTCAAATATTACACACTGCACTTTTAATGAGTGAGTCATGAATTATTCACTCAAAAGATTCAATAACACGGATTCATTCAGGAACGAAACACCAGTAGTGCGATTGATATTGTGGTATTTTGTGTCTAAAATATAAGTTAGACAATATTGACTTCTTGTTTATTGAGCTGTCATATAAAAGAAAAAATAATTAACAATCGTGCTATTGGTCTAAATATCAGCATACTGTGATGGCCAGCAGTCTTGTGATATTGCTTAATTGTTTAATTATTAAAACTTTTGCAATGCAGTGTCAGAATTTTGGTCCCTATTGTATATGAATTAATGGCTTTCAAATGCGGCCACTAAACTTAGCAGTATGTGAATAAACTATAAATTAGCCAAATGCAGAAACATCTCAAGACAGTCAACAGATTTTCTGTGGTGAGCTTCTCCTTGTTTGTGACTGACCCCATAGATGGAAATCTCCATAGTGATCTCAAAGGCAATTCACTGAGCATTTGGCTCTCTCTCATCAGCTTTATACTGAGGGTCATACATCTTTAGCACCACTTTCTCAAAGAAAAAGAAACTAGGGAAGCCAGTGCTCCTAATGCTTACTCACTACACAAAGAAATACAATTTGCAAGAAAATGTTTCAAAACCTCAATAAAAATGACTTGCCTAATGTTCACGCATCATCTGTGAGTAATTTGCGTGGCAGCAAAACGAGAGCACGTGTGCTCTGATCTTCTCTCGTTAAGACTTATAGTTCTCATTATATTCTTCACCACTTTTTAACAAGGAGAAAATAATGTTGGTTTGGTTTTGTAAACCCATAGCAGTGAGCACAAAAATGCATTATTTAAATTGTAATTGTGCCATTCCTGTGATGGAGAGCCCCTGAATGCCTGGCATAAAGAAAACCAGGCGATGGGGTTCTTGAAGGGCTCCAAACCCAATCTGACAATTTAGATACAACAACTTGACACTTATTTTATGTTTTCCAGCTTTTAAAACAAGTGTCTTTGAGTCTAATACAAAAAAGTGGTATAATTTCACACTCACGTAACGTCTGTTTCAAATTATAGCTAAGACAATTATATATTCGTAATTTGTTCTAAATGAGTGCTAAGGTCACTGAAACATTCAGCCATTTATTATTTATTGATAATAAATCAAACAGAAATTGCAGCACATGAGGACACTGTTTAAAGAGGATAAGCGATAATACTGAAATGGCTGCACGACAGCTAACAGAATGAACAACAACAGCTGATGTTTATCACACTGCTGTACTAAAACAGTGTGAGAAATTCTCCAGCCAGAATGCTTTGAGGCACATGTCTGCAAATCCTCTTTAGCTGGCCTTGCTCTATACCCCTCATTCTCTCTCCTTCCATCGCCACAAAGTACAGAGCCCACATTGTTATTAAACGGCCCTCCCTCTTGCTCCTACTTTTTTACAGTGGCATGTTATTGAACTCAAGGGACCACCTGGTAAAATAAACAGGCAAATAAAAGGGGAGATGTAACAAAGCCCTGGTACCTCCTCCAGCCCTGCCATGAAAATAAAGAAGCGTGTCCGGTTCCCCTACCACTCCAGTCAGGCAGCTCCAGCTCACGTGTCTTATTTTACAGATTTTCCTATAACAAACCACAGTTGTATGCGCTCGTGTCATTCCTATAATTGAGAAAGTGGCTTCTGGAGAAGCTGGAGTCTTACTCCTAGGTCCTGAGGGGGGTGAAGGGGGTGAGGGGCGTGACCTTTAGTGCAGTCACGAAAGTGTTTTGCACATTCAAGACATGTATCCGCCAGCTACAGATTCTCTCATGCCTCAGGCAGCAACTTGACAGAGGATGCAAGCATGCGTGCAGAATGACGCCGTTGACACACGCTCATGCCCTCTTTGTGGCAGAGAAATCGGCTTGACACACAATACTCTCCCAGGCGCACTACTACTAGCTTCTCTAAGCAGCGACAGAATACCACAGAGCAAATTATCAGGATGGACGGTCAGAGAGTCCAGGCTAGCGGTAGCCTGCTTGCTTTGTTCACAGCTGGTTTCAATATCAGCCATTATGACAGTCTGGGAATAAGACTGACAGAACTGGAAGCTGAAGAAAAAGCAAAAACAGACCCCTACTGGTGCTGAACGTGACATCCATCATTCTGTGTGTTTATTATATATTTTCCACTCATATAACATGAAAGACATATAGAGCTTGTTGGATAAAGGTCTCAAGGGGTTAAATAGATCACACCACTTTCCCTGACCACTTACATATTTGTGTTTGACCTCAGGGAATCCCTAAAACCAAACAGAAGGATAAAAAAGGGGTTTAAATTGAGGCAGCTGCTCCGTCACTCTCGCCGTTTCTTTCCAATCTCCCACGAGACTTCCTGCTAAACCATTAGTGGTGCTTTCTGTTTAGGTTAACCCTGGATCTGATCCATCCCTTCACACATAACAAGCAACAGAGACCTGAACTCACACAGGTTAAGTTATTACAGCTAAGGTTCAGAAGATTGACAGGATTCAGACTGGCTAAAGCAGAGCAAGGTACAATTAGGCCTGCACAAATATATTTCAATAAACATAACTAAAAAAAAGCTTTAATACATTAACTCTTGGCTGTGTTCCATACAATTTTGGAAGTTAAAGTGACAGTATGTAGACCTACAGTACCATTCAAAAATGTGGGCTAGCACTTTACATTAATCAAAAATCGTGTATCAAAAACTCATTTCATCAAAAATATTAAGCAGCACAACTGGTTTCAACATTGATAAGAAATGTTTCTTGAATGCCAAATTCAGCATAGACTATTAGAATAATTTCTGAAGGATCATGTGACACTGATTCAGCTTTGCCATCACAGGAATAAATTACATTTAAAAAAATATTAAAATTTAAAGCAGTTCTATTAAATTGAAATAGCCTAATAGTTCACGATCTTACTGTTTTAACAGTAATTTTAATCAAATGCAGCTTTGGTGAGCATAAGAGACTTCTTTCAAAAGCGTTAAAATCTTATCGACCCCAAACTTTTGAACGGTAAAATTATTACATTGTGTATAGGTATTGTTTATTTTAGAGGTTTAATATTAGATATTTAGCTTATATAAATGTAGTTCATTCTGTCTTTCGCAACTCTTTAGCTTTATTGTAATAGTGTGGCCCTGTGTAAAAACAAACAGACGCATACCATGAGAAGTTCACTGTAAAGCGATCAAAAGTTTGTGTGCTGGAGTCAGTGCACGATCTGGACAATTCTTCTTCCTCCAGTTCTCTGCCAAAGTCAACTGGAAACCTGGACATGTCTCAACAATAAGTCATGAAAGGACTTTTCAAAAACAGAAGGGAGATTTTATTAAACGAGAAAAGGTCTACAATAAATTAAGGCTCATTGCAATCATTAAAACAGGAAATAAATCTTATGGGTCACGCTACTGAGCCTGCTGTCGAACGGTCAGTGGAAATTGGTCAAAGCGACTGTTGACTTTCCAGAGTAAATACTAGCATGGATACAATGGTAAGTAATAAGTGTTTGTGCTGGCTCGTTTATTTAATCAATGTTTAATAAAATGCTAATTGCTTCAACACAAGAGCTAGCGAATATTAATTCAGCTACGATCAGCCATGCCAATTTTGCCAAATAATGAGACCTGCATACAGTGAAGAATGACGTCACAGAACCAACCAGAGAACCGGAACCACATCGCCATCTAGAGGCTGAACCACAGCACAACACAAACATACCGTGCTGCCGATTCATTTATAAAGGGCGTGAGAATGACTTTCGTTTTGACATAATAGCTTATTTATCATTGAATGCAACGCAAAGTGTATATTATAATGTATAAAATACTGTGCTAGAAGATTTAGTTCCTGAAATACAAAGTAATGTTAATAGCGGTTACATACACATTGCGATTTACATCATTGGTTATTCTAGTATAGTGATGTCTGTGTGACTGGAACATTGTTGACCAGTAAGCAAAGCTGGGGGATATATCCTTTTTAGTTGATGAATAAATTGAAATGGTTTTAATGTTGTTGTTTTTTTAATAACCACAGCAATATTTTAAAATCCACAGAGGGAAAGAGTATTATTTGAAAGATTTTATTAATTTATAATACAAGATTTAGGGATTTTTTTTTACATGTAATAATTTGTAGCTAATTTTCATAGCAGTAACAATGATAAACACTCTTGCAGTAAATGGCCAATCAAAAGAAAATTGGAGACCATTTCTGTGGACACTTTCCACAACAAACTCACTATCTTTCAAAAAAAAAAAAGCCACACACACACACACACGCACGCACACACGCGCACGCGCACACACACACACACACACGTCAGCCATCTGATGTGTACTAATAAAAATTCATACTCAGACAAGATAAAAAGGTCTCAATTATTACTCCATTATTAATAATATTAATTTCCCCACAATCAAAAGGCAAACAAAACAGACGGCTTACAAACATTAGGAAATAAAACACTCAATGCTTTCTTTCTTCTGGCCCAGTGGGAGGCCATTAGGGCCGGCCATCCCGAGCGCACATTTTTACCTCTAATGCAATAGCGTAGCAGGGGGTCCATGAATCCATAGCGCTTGTAATGGGGGCTTTTACCAGCCCAGCCCTTCACTCCAGACAGAGGCTTTCGGATGATTTCCTTATTCTTTGCACCTGGGCTGTGTCCCTCAGGACGCATTTTAGACAAGCATGGGACAGGATACAGATGATATATCCTGACTGGGCAAGAAGAAGAGTTTGTGTCACTTCACATCAAACACAAAATCACCAAGCTTCCCTCATGCTTCTTCACTGGAGACGAGAAAAAAACAAACAAAAAAACACTATTCAAGTAGACACAGGGTGAATGGTTTTCAAAGGCGGCTGGTACACACCCAGGGTGAGGAAACACTAGACTAGGGTCATGCACAGATGTTGACGTAACTAGGTAGTAAGAGGAGTCTGGCAACTTTGAGATCCATTCTCGATTGGTCCTAGGACAAAGGCAAAAAACGCAGGTGGCCATGGCACAGTCAAATCCACCAGCGCTATAGCAGACTCCCTCGGTCCACAGCAACAGACTGGTGCTTGTGTCATCACACCTCTCTCTCCGTAAGCTCCTTCTGTTTGAGGCAGGCGGGAGGATTAAGACTATAACACACACATAGTGACTTCAGATAAGGATCCGTGTTAAGTGCAATCAAAAGTCTGTGATTATGACGCATATTAAGCTTCATCTGAGTCAGGCGTGTGATGCCAAGTGAAAACTGACACTTGGGTGTTGGGAGAGCAGAAGGTCTCTCAAGTACAGGACATCCCCCTGAAAACCTGTTCACACATCCAATTACATAATTTCCTTTCAATGATTCAGGTATTTCATATTTGCAATTTTAATATTTTCAGAGGAGGCCTATAAACAAGCGGCCACTTTACTAAGCAAAAAGTAATTTTGGCAACCAAATGAAACAGAAACGAGAAAACCTAACGAAGGCAAACTTATGAGATTTGATAAACTTGGCACAAGAGAGTCTCCAGCTACTATAAGGAGCAAAAACACTGAACGAAAACATAGTAGCACTCTCCCTGGAGCTGTTCTGTAATCATCCAGAATGCACCACGGGTTGGTGAGCAGAGACAGGAGCGGGGAGCAGAAGGAGAGAAGGAGGTGGGGGAAGCTTTGTCTGGGTTTTACAGCAGTAGACAGCAGCTGCTCTCTGTAGTCTTCTCCCTGTTCCGCTGACCTACGAGAACAGAACAAATATTGAGTGACACCTAATAAATCAAAGGCAAAAATGTGAATCACAGGTCCTCCTCTGAAACACTCTTCAGAATGGGAGGGAAAAGCAGGACACTATGATGACTTGGAGAAAATAGCCCGTTTTCTTCCTCGAATGATATGCTATGTGTAACTAGTATATAATTAATGAGGGGTGGTATTAAAATCAACATGAAACCACATTCAGAGCACAGTTGCTTCAGTAATGTGATGCATTTCAGAGTAAAAGAGAATATTCAATGAGAAATGCAAATACAGGACTTGATTTTATACATCAGGAATGGATTTGATCAAAGTGGGCGTTCAATACGAACCAGGCCCAGTTTATAATCAGACTCAAATTCTATTTCAAATAAAAGCTGTTCTTTTCAACTTTTGATCAAGGAATCCTGTCAAAAATTGTATCACAGTTTCCAAAAATGATAAAACACTGATAATAATAATTAGAAAAGTTTCTTGGGCATCAAATCTGAATGATTACTGAAGGATCATGTGACACTGAAGACTGGGGTAATGATGCTGAAAATTCAGCTTTGCCATCACAGGAATAAATTACATTTTAAAAAAGCAAAGTTATTTAACATTTTTGCTGTATTTTTGATCAAATAAACATAGCCTTGGTAAGTATGAGACATCATAAAAAAAATAAAATAAAATAAAATAATATTAATAATTTATACATATATAAAAAAAAATCTTGCCAACTCCAAACTTTTGAATGATTGTGTATATTAAAGGATTAGTTTAAATGAAAATTACCCAATGATTTACTCACCCTCAAGCCATCCTAGGTGTATATGACATTCTTCTTTCTGATGAACACAAGCGGAGTTATATTAATAAATATCCTGACGCTTCCACGCTTTATAATAGCAGTGACGGGGGTCCATTGAGTTTGAAGCTCAAAAAAATTGCATCCATCCTTCATAAATGTACTCCACACGGCTCTGGTTAATAAAGACCTTTTGAAGCGAAGTGATGCATTTGTGTAAGAAAAATATCCATATTTAAAACTTAAAGTAAAATATCTAGCTTCCAGCAGACCACCTTCCGTATTCAAATTACGCAGGAAGTGTAACACCTCGCGCGGTTCAAAACGCTATGTCCAACGCCATACATCACGTCAGTTACACTTTTTGCTTAAGTTGAATACGGAAGGTGGTCTGGCGCATCACTTTAGGCCTTTACTAACCCCCCGGAGCCATGTGGAGTACGTTTATGATGGATGGATGCACTTTTTTGAGCTTCAAACAAAATGGACCATGTCACTGCAATTATAAAGCTTCATCAGAAAGAAGAAATTCATTTACACCTAGGATGGCTTGAGGGTGAGTAAATCATGGGGTAATTTTCCTTTTAAAGTGAACTAAATAACTATGTAAATATGGTCAATCCTGTTTTCATGTTGACTTTGCATGAAAATCAAGGGAACCTAAAATCACAAATGACTGTGGGCTACAAATTGGGCCATTTGTTCATGTTAACTTTATCTATTGTAAAACAACAGTGTGAATGTTGGCTAAAATAAGCCTCTGCTCTGAAGCCAGAGAACGTTTCTATTATATATTTTCAATACATCAAAGCATGTAACCTGCTTCCTCCTTCCAAATGTAATAATGACAAGTCATAGTGAACATAAAGCTTGCTTCAATAAAGCCAGCACAACTCGTTAAACAGGAAGTACCAAGGAAAAGTTACAGACTTTACAGATCTCACATTACAGTTCTGACTCAGTATTGTGTGATGGGATAAAGTTCAGTGTTAGGCCTCTAATATGACTGTATGCATCTTAATTATTATAATGTGTCTGGAAGATTTAAGCCAGTTGCTACCTGGCAGCAGTCCTCAAATAACTGCTATACCATGATTGTCCTTAAAACAAAAAATGGATGTGGACAGGCAAGCCAAGGACATTCAGCCGTTTAGAGTAGGAGCTTGCCAGAGGAATATATCAGCACTTACCATGGGAGTTCGGCTCTGGCAGCGTCTCTCTGGCAACCAAGTGCATGACAGTTGTTCGGCCAGGGGGCAACTTCAGAGCTATTCAACAGAGAAGTGGCATTCTGAATATCTGCAAACAACTTGGACACTTTGCCTAGTAAAAACAGATTCTGACCTACAGCATATTTTAACATCCACTTTCACTGTCCTGTTTTGCTTACAGTGTCTAGAGCAAAGCAGATTTACAGAGACAGACAAAAAGAGAGAAACAAAAGGACTGTCAAAGTGTTTTGACCGTGACAGACATGCAGACAAGGTCTAGTGCTCACCTCCTAGTGTGACATTGCCATGCAGGAAGCGGCCCTGGAAGATCAGCCTCAGGATGCTGGGGCTGCTCACACTCTCCTCCTCCCAGCCTGCAACACAAATAATTACATTCACTACTGATAGAGGCTTGCATTAAGCTTCACTACGGAAAAAATGGCCAAGATCATATTCTGACTGCATGTGGTCACAGATGAAATCCAGTGAAAGAAAATTAGCAATAAGAAAAGCATCTAATCCATATATTTCTTCCATATCTATGACAGACACTACTATTCAAAAGTTAAGGTTTTTCATGTTTATTATGCTTTCTTATCTGATCAAAATACAGTAAATACAGTAATACTGTGAAATATTACTACAACTTAAAAACAACTTTTTTTTAATCTTACTGAACCCAGACTTTTGAACGATAGTGTAGCTATTTTAAAGTGACTGCACACAAAAAAAAAGTATGTTAAACAAAAATACAATACTTCAACTACAAATACAACTTCACCAAAAGCCTAAATTAAAATATACTCAAAACATACCCACTGGCCAGTTTTCAAAAACATGGCGGGCAATGTCTGTGGCAGAGTCATTCGGAGAGAAAGTGAAATCCTGTGTCTTCCCACTTACAAGGATCAGTCGTAGATTTACCTGTAACCGAGTGAAAGGAGAGAGGAAACAAATTCAATCATTAAACTGTGAAGCAGTGCACTATAACCCATACGCAGTGACATTTCCACCAAATAGACCTTAATGACCTTTCAATCTCTGCTCACCCCACATAACATGAGACGACCTGCAGAGTCCTTTGCAGAAATGGGCATTCCTTCCTAATTAGATTTATGTTCAGCTTTAAGGGTGAAACTAGCTGCTACCCTCTTTAAAGGTTCCTGTGAAATGGTCTGGTGAGGGGGGAAACGCAGGGTAGGGCAGAGAGGAAGTGCTAATGCCTTTCGTTTTCATGTAGTGATACCAGCTCCCCCTTTCCTAGACACCCATTCACCCTAAAGCGATAACCCCAGGTGTCCCAGACAACCCAGGGTTGAGTTATTAAATTTACATGGCCCATGCATAACCCCTTGCAGGAAGAGGGGAGCAGCATGGTGGATTAGCACAATAAATTTGCCCCATGCAGGAGTCCTATTAAAAAGCAACAGGGAGACACAATGCCACTACAAGCAGTATTAATAACACAAAGCTTTCCTCCGCAGGACAACACACGCTTCATACATCACAAGAGATACATCATGCATTTACTGCCTCAAAAATAAAAATTATTGCATTTTTACTGCCAACATGTTCAACAGCTCTGCCATTAAAAATAATTTAAAACATTTGTCAGAATTTTTTTTTTAAATAGTAAAGGAATAATAATAATAATAATAATAATTATTATTATTTTTATACTATTGTTTACTATTTTTATAATAATTATATTATTTTAAAAATTCCAGCAATAATAGATACTACACAAATATACCCGTGCGACTTATGACTGGTTTTGTGGTCCAGGGTCACATATGTTTATTGGAAAACAATAACATACAGTTCTAAACTTTACTGATTTGTTTATCTTTGACTCATTCTAACTGATGCTTTATTATTATATAATTCAGACAATTTTGACAATCTAATCTATGTAAACCAGCTAAATTTTTTTACAGTGGTTTAAAAAAAAAAAAAAAAAATTGCTTTGCAATGATGACATAAATTTGACCAACAAGCGCAATATATTGTGATATCGCCACACAGGCCAATTAAGGAAACGGAATAATTTGGCAGCAACTTCTTTAAAAATAAACAGCACCTTAATGTCTGCACAGAAAAGTTAGGGTGCCACTATACCAACCCATAAATAAAAAATCAGACCACAAACTTTGAGAGTAACTTAGAGATTCCAAAGAGTCTCTTGTTCAGTTTATTTCTTCCAGAGTTTAAACGTCCCTTTCCCCCCCTTTCATGGTTTTCAATGACTGCAATTTAAACATTACATCACCCACACTCAGTGTGCAGAGCTTGGCCGGGCCTTAATGGTTTCGTTCAGAATCAGATGGAGAAAGAGGAGGGGGGCGTAAGAAGGTGAGCCAGTTGGTCCTGGCACTGCTGTGTGTAAAGCCACATACAACACAAAGCACAAAAAACGAAGGAAAACAAGCTTCATGGAGACACTGCAACCAGTCAGCGGACTAGAACAACTTTTAACATGTTTCTGAGAAAGTGGAAGTGAAAGACAACACTCAGTTCCTCTCAGTTTCCCCTGAAAATGTGCGAGTACAGTTCAATAAATCTCCTTATATTCAAACAAATGAAATTGTAACATAAATGCCAGCTCATCAGCTCACAATAGGGGACACAGAGTTTTCCTTCCACCCTACAGTGACAGCAGCTCAGGTCAAGCGTCATGATCCAAATAGTGGAAGCAATCAAACAACATGACAAGAAAAGGATGACCTCTTCCCACCACAAGAGTGTGTTCATCCTCTCACACCACGTGCCACCTAAATTCTCCTTACTAAGGGCCCCCCAATGCCCTGCCCTAACCTACTGTGAAATCAGGCTCCTGTGCCGAGGGCATTTGCAATGTAGGGCACCCCACCCCCATTCAGACACTCTTGAAAATATTCGGCTTTCACCTATGGGGACCCGCAGCGAGAACAAAAGAGGTCAAACCATGATGCATGACGTCATGATAACAGACTGTTTACAAACACCAAGCCCCCGATAGAGGCATGGAAAGCTCTCCTCGGGCCTGCTCAGGTGGATTTAGAGTGTTATCAGCAAATCTGTGATGGATAATATAGATGAGAGCATAAACAAATAAGCACTCCCTGTTGCCCCAGTTCTTAAAGCCTTAAACACAAAACACCAAATCTGCTTAAATTGCCCCAGAACCAGTACGCAAACACCTCGATAATCTTACGGCTTATATATTTGTCTGCAATATCTTCAATCATGTTGCTTTCATCCCCAAAACAAGAGCCTAAAGGCATCACCATTTGTCCCGCACTAAATAATGGCAGTAAAACCCAAGGCGGAAACAAACAGAAAACAACAACAAATCTCAAAACAACAGTAGGACTGAGAGTGTATCTTTAAGTAGCTTTTATTTTTGAATATTGTTTTAATTTTAGTTATTAATTTATGTGCTTGTTATTTTCATTATTTTTTGTTTTTTAATTTAGCTTTGAGTTGTTTTAAGTTTTAGTCTTTTTTTATATTTCAATTAAAAAAAAACTCTAAACTAATTTAAATAAATTATTATAAATTATTTCACAGACAGAAATGCAATGACGAAATGCTGATTAAAGGAACAGTTTACAATGAAAACTGTCATCATCTGTTTACCCATAGTTTGCACAAGACATGCAGGATGTATGTTTTGACAAGGGCAGAAAGTTTTTTTGTGAATAATGATGCAAAATTCAGTCAATTCATCAGATAAAGCAATCAAAGGCTTCAGAAGGTTTGGAAAAAAGTTCACTTTTTTTTTTATCTTTTCAGAGCTTGACAGCCGTGTTCATCATATACCTTCATAACATGGAAAGGAGCTGCATGGACATCTGTTCTGTGCAGCAACAAGGTAAAAGTAGATGACGACAATGTACATATTTTAGTGAACTGTAACTTTAAGATCTGAATGCCTTCTAAAAATGACACCTGATGCTTTATCATTCTGATATTGTGTAATGGTGCATGATGTAAAGAGAGAACTGGACTGATATACTCACTGTGTCAGGGTCTCTCTGAGAGGTCATGGCTGTGATCAGAGGTGGAGGGCAGCCAGGAATCGATGGTTGACCAGCAGTAAGAGGGCAGCACAACCCCTGGCACAAAGACTCAGTATGTCTTCTCCCTCCGGCCTTTCTCTGCCTCGCACAGCCTAACACCAAGTCAATTATTCACAACATGCCACAGATTTGTTTACCATACACAGTGCAGTGGTCAAAAACACTGCATTAACACGAGATAATCAATTACTTATCTTAAGTGACATACTTTACTAAGAAAAACTTAAGTATTACAACACACAGGTGAGATGACAAGACATTACAAACACTAATATCCTGATGAATGTTTAGCAAATAAGTTAGTACACTAAGTTATCCGATAAATAGATTAATAAACCACCTAAATAATATGCAGCCATATAAACAAAACAGTGTATATGGCTAATAAACAGACTGACGTGTAACAGCGTATATGTGTAGGGAAATGCAACAAAAACAAACGTCACATACCTTTGCTCTACTTGACTTAAAGCCAAACTGTTGTTTGTATTACTGGATCAGCATTATATATCAGCTTGAGTGCTTGAATCCGTGTTAGGAATCCAGATCTGCCTGCGCATCAGACAGCAAACCAGGATTAGCTCGACTGCTGATCAGGAACAAATATAGTCCAAAATCAAAGACGCATTAAAGCAATGATAAACAAACCATGAATAAGAGAGGTGTCTATCTTATGAGGCGAGAGCTGAGAGGTTGTATGAGCAGAGACAGTGCGCGCGACCGCTGGCCTTGAGCTGGAATAATTTTGACTGCGGCAAAATAAAGAGGAACTAAAACGACAGTTTTGATCGAGTAACAGACGCCTATCAGATCCAGCGCGGTCGTTTGATGGTCCAGTGCTTTCCTGATATATTAACTGACGGGTATATCCATCGTTCTAATCAGATAAGATGTAGCCAAAATCACTCGCAGCGTTCGATCAGATTAATGGCTGAGAATTTAAAGACACCGGAAGTCAGCTGGCCATATATGCAGGAAACGGAGCGCAAGGCTTTCTGGGACTTGTAGTTATGAGGTAGCTCTCCATTTTGATCGCACCTTGCAGAATGGCAGTCATTTCACATGCTGTGTGTTGGAATGTGGGGTTTGCTCTCTCTCTCTTAAATTCTAAATGAGCTTTTTATCTTTTGCTTGTCTTTGATTTTAAATATGTTTAAACGTTATCTTATGCCATTATGTTAAACATATTATGTAAGCAAACTCAACATTTAGGATAAATACTGACTTTATTGGAATACTTTTTCTATATGAAATCCTTATAGAATTTAATTCTGTTTTAACAGATAGACTCTCAATTCTGTAATCTTAATTTTTCCTTTCATTTTTAAAAGAAAGCTACTGAATGACAATACTTCATATATTTATTTGATGACAGCATTGCACGTATAATAAAGGCACATTGAATAGGCTATTTACATATGAATCATTAAAGCTGAAGTGTACTTAAAATACTTTTTCATCCTAAGAGATACCTCTGGCATTTGTACCTAAACGTACAAATACTGCAGATCTATAGCCATCAAAACATTCCTCCGTTTAAGCAACCCAACCTGGGGTGCGTTTGCTGAAAGCTCCATTAGCCCACTATGGTCGAAAGTTCAGTTGAATTGTGTTGGTAATGACTAAACTTGCGACTACAGTTGACTTCGGGAAACACGCCCAGCCCGGCACAGTAACACTAGCTCACCCAATGGTGTGAGTTTGGACTGTGACTGATTTTTTTTCAAGGCAGATGGGGGAGCATTCTGGAAACATGTTTGAAAACAGTAACTATTTTTGGAATTTCATTTGGGTGATATCAGTGGCACAGAAACTTCACACTTCAGCTTTAAAGAGAAAATATGTACATGGATATGAAACAATAAGTCTTACAATACAGTAAACAGTGATGTCTGTTCAATTCCAGTATATCGATACAATACAGTTATTCAGTCATGATGTACATTTGTAAGCCAACCAGGAAGATTATTTAGCAAGCTATTTCACTCATAAATCAAAAATATTTCCCATAGGAAATTCCAGAGTAAATAAACTGAACAGCTCTAAAGAGTGAGAAACATCTAGTCACAACACTGAGCAATGTAAATCACTAGTTTTGAGGAAATGTTGCCTACAATAATCCCTGTAAGGGTCTGTATTAAAAGAAAAGGCAGTGTCTGTTCAAAGTTGACTGACTCAAAATTCAACTTTGTAAATTATATGGTTTTTAATAAACGGGAAGAAACAGTTCCAGCTCAACTACACAGCAGCATTGTGTAAACATTAACTGTAAAACAGGCTTTAAAGTCACAAAATTGTAATTTTTGAAAAAATATACTGTACAAACAACTGTGTAGTGTAAAGAGCCATACATTGTTCTGTTCCTGTCAAATTATAAAATATCTCAGCAATAAATGAAAAAGCCACCAAATTCACAAAGCTCCATAATCTCCACTTTCAGATCAAGTTTTCCTTACATTGCTGTTTTTACAAAAAACAAGAAAAAAAGCATAAACAATGTTATCTTAAGATAACTACAATGGCAAAAACTGCATGACAAATAAGAGCACTTAGATGCTGACAAAAAAAAAAAACTAATTTTGTCACGCAAGTAAAAAACATTCAGAAAATAAGAATTATGTAATTTGCTTTCTGATTTTGCTATTAAGCACATTTAAGACAATGAGGTTTTCCTATTTTACATCCCAAATATGTACAGCTCAATAGAGAAAACTATGAAAAATGAATTGTTGTTACTGAAAAAATACAATACAATCAACAATAAATATATTTTCCTCCTACTGTTACATAAATACACCCATACATTTACAAAAATGTACAAGAATATACTTTTACAAATAAAAATCTATTGATAAAATCCAAGGTTGTTGTTTAAATATTTTCATGTATCACTTTTTCAATCATATCAAGTTTATAAAATTAAGTACTACAAGGATATTTTGAGTTCAAAACAATAAAGCACATTATTTTACTAAATATATTACACTCTCCCAATTCTTTCTGGTCCAATTAAAATATTTTGGTTCTGTTCACACGGTACAAAAGTCAGATTCGGTGAACTGTGAACTGTGCTCACTGTCATTTTGCAAGGGATGAATTCTGATATGTTTACTTTCAGTAGAAAGTTGATATATTAATGATGTAAACACCAGCATAATGCAAAGAGACTCATACAACACCTGTTGGGGTGGAAAGACAGAAAAGTATAAATTTTGCCTTTGTTCAGGTCCTTGCCACAGTGCTGAACTCATGAGGCACATTAGAGAAATTCATTGTGCAATTAGTCACATTCACTAATGAATGTCAGTGTGCTATAAGAGAAAATGAGTGAATTTGGACATGAAGGATGATTAAATACACGTTACATTATGAATTACAAAAAAAAAAAAACTTGACTTGGATACGCCCAATGAGATATTTGCTACCTGTCTGAACAAAGACTTTGAATAACATATTCCCATTAATTATGAAAGAGAGGAGTCACCCTAAATGACCAGAGAACACCCACAGGCACAGAACATCAACAGACTCAGTTCTGTCCCATGTCTGAAATGGTAATAGAAATAAACATGTGCATACAAAGTACATGTAGGGCGAGACCATATTCCTATCACAATGAAGCCCAGACATAAATAAGTAACACTGTTACAGTACCATTGTGCACTGACACAAGGTAAACTATTAGTAGGAAATACATAGTTTACCTACTGAATAAAACTGGTTGAGTGAAACCATTTTTTTGTCTCTTTTCGATACATACTTTAGAAAAAATTATAAGATGCAAAAATGAAAGTGACTGCATTTGACAAAACCAGTTGTATCGTAGCTGCCATACCAATCCAGTTGCTCTTCTTAAGGTGTGGCCCTCTCATGTTCACTGTCATCTTCGGCCAGATAGATTGGCTTCTTTCCTTGAAAAATGGGCTCAAATTTTTGAGGGGAATTGTTTTTGCCCTCAGAGCTGTTCCTTATTCCATACGCAAAATAAATGAGGAAGCCTAAAAGAGACACCGGTATGAAGTCAAACTTAAAACATAGTGCTAAGAAAAACTGACAAAATATCCATGTTAGTGTAGAATTACAATTACACTCAAAAGTTTGGGGTCAGTAAGATTTTTTAAGTTTTTGAGAGAAGTCTCTAATGCTCAACAAGACTGAATTTAAGTATTGAAAAACAGTAAAAACAGTAATATTGTTTTCTATTTTAATATATTTTAAAATGTAATCAATTGCTGTGATGGCAAAGCTGAATTTTCAAATTTCTCATTATTATCAATATTGAAAACAGTATATATGCCTAATATTTTTGTGGAAACCTTAATACTTTTTTTGTAGGTTTCTTTGATGAATAAAAGTTCTAAAGAATCACATTCATTTGAAATATACATCTTTTGTTACATTATAAATGTCTTCACTGTCACTTTTGATTCATTTAATGCACCCATCCTGAATAAAAGTATTAATTTCTTTCTTACTGACTCCACACTTTTGAATGGTAGTGTACATTTAATACACAATTACAATGATTTGATATGATATAACTCACCAAAAGCCATCCATACTGCGAAACGAAACCATGTAGGTCCATCCAATTGCATCATGAGGTAAATATTTACAAAGATACTGACCAATGGCAGAATGGGGAGCAAAGGCACCTACAAAATGTAGACAGATGAGTATTATAAAGCATAAAGATCTGACGTTCTCAATTTTTCAAGCGTAAGGATTTGGTAATGTAATTGTACCTTGAAATTGAGAACCTCTTTACTCTGGGGCTGTCGCCAGATGATGACGATGCAGACAGAAGACAGGACGGACAGGAGAACAACCAAAGTGATATAAAGAGGGTTGCCCATCCCCAGCTGCTCAATGTACACTGACAGCACCACACACAGCATAGTGAACAACACAGCTGAAGAGCAAAGGAGAAGGTGGTTATCCGCCTGTTCACTTTATAAACAACAAAATTATTATTTTACATTTTCCTGAGCTTAACTTTACAGTGACATGTTGCATAAGTGGGACCAATGGAAATGCTTACAAATGGTGCCAGTGGCAGAGTAAACAATGATGCCCGAAATCTTGGTAGGTACGTCACAGATGGGTTGCACCAACATCCTGATGGAAAACCTCTCCTTAAGGGGCATTGTCTCCAGCTCCTGGCCGTACTCATCCCCACTATCCACATCTGCCATGGCTCCTTTAGCCTCCAGCCTCTGTAGTTCCATTTTGTTCTCATCCGCACCACTGGAGCCAAGGCTGCCTGGCTGGTACCTGCAGATTCAAAAAAATACAAAGAAAATAATTTAAAAAGAAAAGTATCTTATTCCAGATTTTTTAAAAATGTTTTTAAATTAATTATCTTATGCTCATCTTTGATTAAAAATAGTGATATTGGGAAATATTATTACAACTTAAAATAACTGTTTTCTATTTGAATATATTTTTAAATGTAATTTATTTCTGTGATGGCAAAAGCTGAATTTTCAGCATCATTACTCCAGTCTTCAGTGTCACATGATCCTTCAGAAATCATTCTAATATGATGATTTTTTGGTGCTCAAGAAATATTTATTATTATCAACAATGTTGAAAACAGTTGCGCTGCTTAATATTTTTGTGGAAACCATTTTTTTCAGGAATATCTATTGAATTGAAAGTTATTTACATCATATTTCTTTCACTTTTAAATGGCAATTCACGTATATCTATACACTCACCGGAGAATGAGTACACACACAGCGACCAGAGTGTATGCCAGCAGGGTCCCAATTGACATCAAGTCAACCAAGGCAGCGAGATCAAACAGGAAGGCCATCAGGGCTACAGGGAGGAAATAAAGGAGATTCTATGATTTAGTCCTAATTATTAAAAGAGCCATATATATTGACAGACATTATATGAATAAGAATGCAGTCTTACCTGCTACAATGCCAGACACAATGGTGGCCAGCATGGGTGTCTTGGTTTTCTTGTGCATGCGGGAGAGGGAGCGAAAGAGCAGACCGTCCTCAGCCATGGCATAAATCACACGAGGCATAGGGAACATGGACCCCAACAAGCTAAAGAACATAAAAATAAAATAAAAAAACAATCAGAAAAGCATTAGTTGTTTCATGTTGACTTTATGTCAATGTCAGTAATTTAATAACAGCTTCATAAATGTACCTGGTGGAAAGGGCACACAGAGACCCTACAGCCACAATATAGCGAGCAGGCTTCCAGTGCACATAATCGAAGGCCTCAGGAAGTGGACTCTGAACGTCCAGCTTGTAATAGGGCATCATGAGTGTGAGTGCTGCAGACACTCCGAAGTAGGCAAAAAAGCAGATGAGCAGAGAGGCCACTATGCCGATTGGGATGGAACGCATGGGGTTTTTAGCCTCCTCACCTACGACAAAAACATCAACAGAGCTAGGGTGAGTTTGGTTTTAAAAGTAGGACATACTGGTTTTACATGAGAAGTTTCACTGAACTTACTTGTGGTTGCAATGCAGTCAAAGCCCACAAATGCATAGAAGCATGTAGCAGCGCCAGAAAGGATTCCGGTAAAGCCAAATGGTGCAAAACCACCTGAGCCGAATTCTTTTTCAATGTTGCTAAGATGTGAAAGAGATTTCAACTTTAAATTTACAGACAACATATTACATATACATTTGTATATATTTTTATTATTATTATTTTTTTTTTTACATAGATTTATACATATAAAATGTTTTTTAATCAAACCATTTATTTCTTATGTTTTCGTATGTGAACTACTCTTTCATTTTCATTAATTGAATTGTCATTTTTATCTGATTTAATCATTACATTTTTCTTGTAATTTAGTTGTGTATCTGCAAATATGATAATGACCTCACAGACCAAGTTTCAAATATTCATATATATTTATTTATCATTTTATGTAATTTATTTGCTGTTTTTTTTGCTTACTAATATTGTTAACTTTTAGAATATTATGTAATTTTTTTTTTTATATTCTTTTTTATTTTTAATACCCTTAATTTCATTTATACCCTTACCTTTCTTATAATTTCGTTGTATATCTGAGACCAAACTGATCAAGTTTGAATTATGCTCAAAATGTATTTCTACTATTGCTATGCCTACATATAAAAGTCGAGGAAGTGTGACTTACTGTGCTGCAGACTTGTTGGTGCCGTTAAGGTAGTCCTCCACAGTGAGGTTCCAGTTGGCAGTGTCGCCTTTCACAAAGCCCGATATGATGACAAATGTCAGAACCACCAGGTTGATTCCTGTGAAGATCTTGTTGACAAGTGCAGATTCACTCACTCCAAATGCCAATAATCCTATAGAGTGGGAGGTGAGAGGCAGCAAATTCACACCATTATGGTCTTTTGCATGGCAATGGTGAAAAGAAAGTGTGAGTAACAGTCCTATGACTAACATATATTGGTGAAGCGGATCATTTAAAATGATTTAAGTTCTTCCGTGTAGCTTGTGTGGTAGAATACACTAAAAAAACAGATGTTGGATAATAAGTTAAGTCAAGAAGAATAATTCTGTAACAAAGATCCACCGGCTTAATGGAATAATGGAAGATCTTGACTTTGAAAACACTCTGTGCCAAGAATTAACTAGGCACCATCATCATCATGGAGTTGAGTGATTCTTAGACAGAAAAAAGGTTCTCACCAGTGAGCAACATGACCAGGATGAGGGCAAATAGATCTGGATACTCCGCTAACACGTTTCCAGTGTCTGGAAATGACATGGAGCCATTGAAGAAAACAGAGATCTTTTTCTCCACTAGATTGTCAAAAGTTGAGCTCCAAGCTCGTGCCACACTAGCTGTGCCTGTGAAAAAGAACATTCAGACTTTAGAACGTCCACTTGTTATTTTAATCTTAAGCACATGCTCAAGAGTCCTTCAGTTCAGGGAAGTAAATACTTCATACAGTTTCAAAACCACTTCATCTCATTCGTAATCACATATAATTGGTCAAACTCTTGGGCGTGCATTCAGAATAAACTCTTGGGAGCTGACAATTAATTATTATATTTGAATTTAAAAAGGGAAAGTCATTTTAGTCACATATTATAAAATATATTATAAAACTAGATAATATCTAGGTGCTCACCAATCACATACGATAGAATGAGGTTCCATCCCGTGATGAAGGCCCATATTTCACCGACTGTCACATAGCTGTACAGGTAAGCGGATCCCGTCTTGGGAACACGTGCACCAAATTCAGCATAGCACAAGCCAGCGAGGACAGAAGACAAGGCAGCAATGAGGAAAGACAGCACGATTGCAGGTCCAGCCTTCTCTCGGGCCACTTGCCCAGCCAGGACGTACACACCTGCACCCAGTGTCGCCCCCACACCAAGGGCTATGAGGTCCAGAGTAGTGAGACAGCGAGCGAAGCGGGTTTCGTCCTGAGAGGTGTCCAGCATGCGACGCCTGAGCAGCATCTTCCCGAAGGAGGCCAGTTTATTCTCAATCATGATGGATAACGTTGAGGAGACTGGAACAAAGCTGAAGGCACTAAAGGAGGAGATATATATATATATATATATATATATATACACATTACAAAAAAGTCTTTATGTCAGAAAATACCATCCAAAAAAAAGAAAAAAGAAAAAATGTGTGCCAATTTAGATGTTCACTTTCAGGAAAAATAATGACTATTAAGGCCTATTCACACCAAGAACAATAATTATAATTATAATGATAACTTTATTAGCCCCCACACTAACGCAGTATAATGTTCAAACTATATGGTTATCATTATAGGTGTGGTTTGGAATTCTCTATTTTAATAGAATTAGAATGATTATTCAAACTTTATAGTTTTTGTCCTGGGTGTGAACACCCTTTACCCAAGCCATTACATGTAAATGGCATAAATATAAGGGTGTATTTCCACCACACCCGTAGACAGAAAGAGCACTTTATGAAAAACTCATTTCACCACAGGGCAGTTCAATCCAGCAGGAGAATTAATAAGATTAATATCTTAAGAGGTTTATATTGCCTTTTCATTATTGAGTCATAATTCATAAGGTACAACAGCTTTAGAGCATTGACATTGGTGTGGCCGGAAACAATTTTCAGGCAAGTCCAAACTGATTAATTACAATTTACTGGTTGGATGAAAAGAACAGACTGGGTGAAATGGGAAAAGCTGAGGTCAAAGAAAAAAAAAATTATAGCAAATATTTAACCAAAAAGAAAGTATACAGAGGTAACTCACCCTCTGAATGCAGATTGGTGAATGTTACAAAAATGCTTTTTGAATACACTGTTCACATAAGACAGATATTAGCGACTGATGATAACAGTTGCGGCCCGAAGCGTTGCACTTTTCAGAAGGAAATGGAGCACATTCAGGGAAGGTTTTCTTGTGTGGTTTCTGACCAGCAGCTTGAGTAGTCATACATGTTTGATCAGGTCCTGTCTATGGAACTAACTAGACCACACTAGAAGTAAACCTGCACCTGCTTACATGGCTAAAACTAACACTTAAGTATTTTACCACATTCTTTGTGGTCAAAGCATTTATTACTCACACATAAAAACAGAACAAGGATGAATTTATTTTTATTTTTTATGATCTACTAAGGACACCTCTTTTTATATAACTCCACGACGTCACTACACGGAAAACATTTACTTCCTTCCAGGTTTACACTGACAGTAAAAATAAACTCACTAACTCACTAAACAAAGCAAACTATAAATCTAGCCCAAGAAAATGGTTGTTAAATCACTATGATTGTTAAATTGTGATGATTTTTAGTAACCTCACATAAAGCACTGACTCAGATACTGATATGACTGAATAAACATTAGAGGATATATTATTCATTTTCTTCCAGCACATCATATTACCACATTCTACAGTGAAAAACACTTCCTGTTAAAGGAAAGAGCAGCAGTCATGAAGTAGATGTGTAGACATTCCTCTGCCCTGAGCAATTAAACAAAGAAATAATTTCAAGTAATAAGCAGGCAATATAAACAGGTTTGCTGGTCTGAGAATCAGATTAATATATTTCAAGATGATGCCTGAAAGCAGCCTATGTTTTTGAACCAAAGTGGCCATTTCATGAGCATGAACTTGGCAAACATTTATTTATTTGAGTATTAAAAATGAAAACACTTCTTTAAAGATCTTCTTTAAATATTGATTTATATTTATCAGTGATTTAACAATACTGCAAGTTTCCTGGTGTATCATTTATTATTCAAATGGAATGGACCCGCAGCACCTGTATGACACCTATATTTACAGTAGTGGAATTTCATTATGACTTAATGAAACTAAACTACAGCTGCTCATTCCATTAATTATGCTATTGTTTTTGAGATACGTTATAGACCCACAGGACATGAGTTACATATAACTTACATGCATTGATGCATCCAGTTTGGGATGATTTATTAAAACTCATCGAATATCTAACTCGGTTTTATTTAAACCATGTTTAAATGAAGCAAAATTGTACCTGGAAATCATAGTGTTGCAAGGCAGCATGATTTGTATGTCATTTGCAAAAATATAGACATGAGAACGTATACATTTCATATTATTTTACAATTATAATACGTTTTGGTAAGACGATAATTACATTTCAAACAATCCGGGAAATTATATATGCTGGTATAAATAAATAACCACATTTAACATCAATTAAACATCTACAGGAACGCGCGCCATTTCAACCACGAGGAAAAAATGCAATAATGATAAACATATGGGATTTCCGCTTTACTGTTACAGAGGCTCTCAACACTTATGACAGAAAACATAAGATCTTTTATTTAACTAATACTCCCTACGTAACATATGTGAAGATTAAGAATGACATATTATAGTAATAAAGGTTAAAAAGGTAGTTACCCCCTCGAGACGATGAACTGAAAATCCAGCTACTCAGAGTCCCAGACAGACGATGCGCGGTTTGTAATCTAGAAGAATGAGCGGCTGAAGCTAGACATGCAATACTAAACTCAGCCGGAAATTCAAGCCTTTTAAGGAAAAGTCGTTTTGCCCCAGGCAGGGTTGGTTTTGTCTGACGTCAGTAACAAAGCCAATCGTAGTAGGACGTGTTGCCATCGACGACAAGCATTGTTTTGAGACATGTTTTTTCCAGCATTTCTGAAAGTCCTGCTCTGCTTATTGCTTCATTTTAATTGTAATATCACAAGATGACATAACAACAAAAAAAAAACAATGTGTTGCAGTGGAAAATGTAAAATAAAGGCTAGACAATATATTTAATTGGGTTACATTTTATTAAGTGTCATATTTTAGAAACATAAACATGCATAGAACTGCATAGAAATTCCAAAACTGTTAAAAGTTAAAACTTTCTTTGTCATCACTTCTTTTCTCACCTAAGTGTGGGAGAGAGAAAAGACAGAATCAGACAGACAATTTTGCTCAGCATAATACAACGGCTTGATATTTATCTGTAAAAATAACAAAACGCCAGGAATAAATTGTGAAGACACAGAATACATACTTAAATTCTCTTCATTTCCTTTACACACATCTCAAGTTTTTCATGCAATGGTCCCCAGTTTTTACATTCTATAAAAGACAAAGGTATGCAAAATATAACAACAAAACCAAAACATTATCCCATAATGAATAAAGAGGGTAAACTTATGAAAATTAATAATACAGATACCTGAACGCAAGCCCATTAGTTCTTGAAGGACCCTCTCAAGTTTTTCTTGATGTTGCAAACAATTAACACAGCCTAGATAGAGCGAGTTAAAAAGATTAGGTAGGTTTGAAAATATTAGACACTATTTGTGAACTCGAAAAATTTACTGCATGAGCTCTAAGATGATAACCACCAAAACTCACCTGATTCATGTGCTCCTTCAGCCGGATGCACAGCACCACTCTCTACTGTGGACAGAGCAGCATGTGCTATGGATACAAACACACATGAAAATACATTAGAATGGAGATTTACAAGAAGATTTACAAGAAGAAAAAATAGTGTTATAATATTTCACAAACATTTACTACAAAGTTTTTGTCTATTCAAGATTTTATTTGAAAATGGGATGGTGAACTATACCAACCAATATCTAATTGTCTTAATAGTGCTCACCACTCACACTTGCTCATTCATATGTACATGAACACAACTGTTAAAAGGTTGGGAATGACCAAGACATTTTGTTTTTAATATTAACATGTAATTTATCAATCAAAACATTTCTAATGCTGCAAATTATTATTAGTATTTTCGAAAAAAAAAAAAAAAAAAAATTATCTTAACCAGCGATGACAAAGCTGTTTTCAACTGCTAGTCTACTAAGAAAAACCTAATCTTTTGCTAATTTGGTACAAGAGGAAACTTTCTTCGCATACAAGTACAGATGAAAGTGGTTCTTAATTGGTTATTAGGAGAAAACAAACTTGACCAAATCAGGACAGAGAGAAGTGGACAACAGAGGACAAGTACATCAAAAGGGTCTAGTTTGAGAAACAGTCTCCTCTGAGGTCCTCATTTAGCAGCTTCATTATCCGGTGAATAAATCCATGTTTGAGATGGTCAAAATGGTTTGATCCTAACATCCATATGAAGTGTCCAGTGTGATCCTTTAATGAACACTTTGAAGGACACAGAACTTATTTGAAACAGAAATAGTCATTTGCAACATTTTATAAAACCTTAACTGTAATGTTTGATCAATTCAAATGCAACCCAACTAGTAGTGTATATATTATAAAAGCAATTTCTGTGCTATATATTTTCTTTTTCTATTTTACATCCATAATTATTGCAGTGCATTATAGTGGCATGGATGCCAATGTACCATCCTATAATTGAGTTTGAACAGACCCATAAATCTCCATTTCAAAAAGAATGATAATGCTCAAAGGGGAGGCATGCACACACAACTCCTTCACATGCATGAAATAAACAGGCTTCAACAACTAGCTCCCAAATGCACTAGTCTATTCAGCAAAGCTATTACTGGGCACTTCACAAGGATATCAATCCATCTGGATTTCATCTGTTCAGGCAGGGAAAATATCTTGCAAATAAGAATTGTAAATAAGACAACTCAATTTAATGACTCAGTTTTCTGGTGGCTTTAGGAAAGAATATTTTGCAAAGATAAATTAAGAGCTGTCCTGTTGAGATTTGTCTGTGTGGCTTAAGGCAAAGGGTGGCTATCTTCCAAATTTTAGAGACTATAATGTTCTTGAATATTGCTTTGATACACCCAATGCTTTTTGTACATAATGGACCAGATTTACTAAACAGGGTAAATTAGCGTGAGCCCAATTCCATAGAACTGCAGATGGGAGTGAAAAGTTCAGTGCGTGATCTACTGACAATGCACAAATTAAGGAACACAGACGCAGCCGGATCATTTCCATAATGATCAACGCAATCTACCAAGAACACCGCAAATTAGCGTCTGGTTTAAGACATGCTTTTTTGGGTGGTAAATGGCGCAAATACCAGTAAATTTACTAGCGAAAACCTTCGTAAATCACCTTGCGTGATTCATTTAAATACTCTCCTCCCATAAATTTTGCATCTGAAAGGGAAACTCTAACAAATGCATATGCAATAGGGTCAGCCGCAAAATAACCCTGTCCATGCCTTTTCAGCATGATTTTTCACCTTTTCACTATTCAGAGTGTCTTTAGTAAATTCTGACGGTTTGCATTGCTGTTACAAGCTGTTAATAAATCTGGTCCAATGTATTTTAATTTTTAAATATCACAAAATATTGTCAGTAGCTATGTCACCATCCAAAAATATGCATAAAATGGAATAAATTGCATAAAATATCTGCAAATAAAGCAGCGTTCAATTCAATGGGTTGTATACAATAAACGCTGTCATATCTTCCATGACGGGGGTGTGCGGGTGGGGTGGGGTTAGGTAATAAAGGCCTTATGAAGAGAATCTGAGTTTTGTAAGAAAAAAAAAAATCCATATTTAAAACTTTATAATATGGATATAATTTATAATTTATTGTAAAATATCTAGCTTCCGCCAGAGCCCCTTCCATATTCAACTTATGCAGAAATTGTAACGCCTCTCGCAGTTCAAAACGCTTACGCTATGTCCGACGTCATATGTCGTGCCAGTTACACTTTTTTCGTAAGTAACGGATTACGGAATACGGAGGGCGGTCTGGTGGAAGCTAGATATTTTACTTTATAAAGTTTTAAATATGGATATTTTTCTTACACAAACACATTGATTTGCTTCAGAAGGCCAGAAAGCCGTGTGGAGTACATATTTGAAGGATGGATGCACTTTTTTGAGCTTCAGACTCAAATGGACCCCCTCAATGCCATTATAAAGCGTGGAAGCGTGAGGATATTTATTAATATAACTTGGTGTTCATCAGAAAGAAGAAATTCATATAGACCTAGGATGGCTTGAGGGGGTAATTTTCATTTTAAAGT
The DNA here is from genome assembly GCA_039654625.1 of Rhinogobio ventralis. NCBI lineage: Eukaryota > Metazoa > Chordata > Actinopteri > Cypriniformes > Gobionidae > Rhinogobio > Rhinogobio ventralis. The sequence continues at coordinate 16,527,086 of CM077198.1, forward strand.
GAACTAATCCTTTAAAATGTTATGAAACAATGAGAATACTTTTTGTGTGCAAAAAAACAAAACAAAAAAAGGCCAATGTGTGATGCTGAAACAGCAGCAGGCCAATAAAGACAGCGTTCTGACATAGAACCAGGACGCACTGCACTGTCTTTACTATGTGAATAGCGTAGGAGAATGACGTTAAAGAGAAGAGATTGTTGAATAAAGTCGTTATTTTTGTTTGTTTTTTGCGCACAAAAATTATCGTCGCTTCATAACATTAAGGTTGAATCACTGTAGTCACATGGACTATTTTAACAATGTCTTTGCAACTTTCAAGGCCAACAAAGATAATAATGACGTTGCTGCCTATGGCTGGTTCAGAAACATTTTTGTTCCAAAGATGAACATAGGTCTTATGGGTTTGTAACAATATGAGGGTGATTAATTAATGACAGAATTTAAATTTTTGGGTGAACTAACCCTTTAAATTATTACTTTAATTGACTTTCCTTGTGAAACTTCATTGGTTTAAAAGATCTTGTGTTTTAAATGTGTTGAAGACCTTCTGAAAGTATTAGAGATATACCTGTTTTTTATCCAGTTTCACTAATTCCTTTAGTTGACAAAAGTAAATAAATAAAAAATAAGGACAAATGATCGCACCAATTCTTTTTCTCTTTGCCGAAGGCAAACCATCATTGTTCAAGTGCGTTTGGCCCACACTGGGAAGCAGTGAATTCCTCGTCCTCATACCTTTCATAAATAGAATTAGAGGAAACATGATTGGAATGACAAAGCAAGCATTAAATAAAATCAGAGCCCTTCATTTACATAATAATTTTGTCTAGGTATTTACCATGTTATCCATGTTGCATAAAAGTATGAAATCAGCAAACCTGATCCTAAAACTTAAGATACACATAAAGGAAAAACTATCACTGAGAAAAGTACCTGGTAATCCTGTTGTTGGTTTATTACTAGGCTGAGTCTGAATGGTTTCTACAGAGGACCGTGTAGTCTGAGGTGTCTTAAGAGCCAGCCTTTTACGGGTTGGGGGCTGTAGTCCTGTTGGCTTGATTTGCGGTATACCAGAGCTTGAAGGCTTTGCAACTGCAACCACATTACAGCTTACAGAAAGCACAATTACTATACTATACAACATAGTTGTATAGACATTTTTGAAAGAAGTCTTATGCTCACAGAGGCTGCATTTATTTGGTCAAAAAATACAGTAAAAACAGTAATATTGTGAAATATTATTATAATTTAACTTTCTATTTGAATATATTTTAAAATGTAATTTATTCCTGAGATGCAACGCTGAATTTTCAGCAGCCATTACTCCAATTGTCAGTCCCATGATCCTTCAGAAATTATTCTAATATGCTGATTTGATGCTCAATTGGTGCTTAGCTGCGCCTTTATCATCAATGTTAAAAACAGTTGCGTTGCTTAACATTTTTGTGGGACTTATTATTTTAGAATTCTTTGATGAATAGAAAATTCAAAAGAACAGCATTTATTTGAAATAGAAATTGTTTGTAACAAATGCCTTTACCGTCAATTTTGTTTGATTTAATGCATTCTTGCTGAATAAAAGTATTTTAAATAAAAAACATTGAACAGTACTATAATTATGTGCAAAAATAAAATGTGTAAAAAAAAAAAAAAGATAAAATAAAAAAAACTGTATAAGCCACTTACCAGCAGTGAAGTTATATCCAGTGACAGAAGAAACCATAGAGGTCTGTTTGCATTCCCCCCCAAAAAAAAATTCACATTAACACATTTAAACCCAATAAGAACAACGTCTTTATGTATCCAAGTGACTGACTCATACCGACATAAAGCATTAAGTTTCCTACCTTAACAGTGCTAGCTGATGCGGTGTTCTTGACAGGTGCAATGTTCTTCCCCTTGTTCTTCTGTGCTGACTTCCTGTTGCCAAGCAGGGTGGTGGATGAAGTCTCGGGATAATGCGGGGCCTGTGGACCTTGGATAGTCTTTGGTTGGACTGCTACTGAGGAGTTTATGGACGACTGTGGCCTTGGTGGAAGACTGGATTTGGGATAACTGAGCTTAGAGGAAAGTTGAGGAAGCTGTCTTTTGATTGGAGGTTTTGTGGGAGGCTTGTTCTCATTTGCTGGTTCTGATGTACTGTGACTTGAAATGCAGTTCGCTGAGACCTTCTGACTTGAGCTCTCAGTTGCCTGTACAACATCAGTTCCATTGTGATTACTCACACCAACAAGCTCATCATTGGATTGGACCTCAATACTGTTGATCACAGAGAGTCTTTTTCTCATAGGTGTGGGCTTCGCATCTCTCAGTATCTCAAATCTGGGTTCTCTGCCAAAAACAATAGGTGTGGATGTAACCATGAAGCTTGTCTTCATGTCCAATGTATCATCCAAACAAAAAATACTGTTTCTGCTGATATTTCCCATATCAGAGGAGGGAACAAACTCAACATCAGCCAATCCAGGTCTCTCTGTTTGTGTGTGATGCTCCTCTGCTTTGAGCTCAGGAGCATCATTGGGAGCATCTACAGAGCAAACAAAAGCTGAGGTGCTTATCTCAACGTCTGTTTCTTTGAGGTTAGAGACTTGTTTAGTGATTTCCAACAAGTTAGAAACACCATTAACCTGGTCAGCTAATTCTGTGCTTGAGGGCTTTATTTCAACAGTGGTGTCCTTCAAAACTGGAACTTCTGACGGAGCAAGATCAGTGGTTGTATTATGTTTTGTAAACTTCATCTTAGCTGGGTTTAAAATATCTGAGCTTGATTGTTCAATCTCACTAGAGGGTTGATGAGGAGCACTGGCCATTTGCTCCACAATATCAACTGTTACATTGACTTCCTCTGTGTTTTTTATTTTATCATCCTCAGCAGAGTTAAGACTACCATTTGGTTTTTCTTGTGGCTGAATGTGTATAGTCCCTTCCAGCTTTTCATTGAGCTGTTCTGTAGTAGTGTTTAAGGGTGCGCTGGTATCAACAGATGAATTTGTTTTAGAATGTGCGCTGTCTATATTAGGAATATCCACGGTTGTATTAACCCCTGTGCCAGGACTCTCTTTAGGGTCGTGTGACTGGACCAGGTCAACAGTGGTATTTCCTGACTTAGTCTTTATATTGGGGACATCAATATCCACTGTTGAATTAAGTCTAGGGTCAGACCTCTCCTTTGACTCTTGAGACTCAAAAGTGCTGTTCTTCCCCCTGATGTTGTTTAAATCAACAGTCGCATTAACACCAGTGTCTGACTGTTTTTTCGAGTCTTGATTCACATCAAAAGTGCTGTTCTTTAACTCTGCACTCATGAAATCAGATTTCTCTAAAGATGAAGTGGATACCGTGGGATCATTGCAGTGTCCATCTGCTTTATCTGCTGTTGCACTAACGTCTTTCTCATTCTGTAGTGATCTAGTAGGCATGTTTCCATCTGCCAACTGACAGCGTGCTTCAAGAGAGCAATTAAGACTAGAACCGATGGCAGCCTCTTTTCTTGGTGCTAAATTTCCTTCGTCGTTATTTTTTGTTCGACTTTCTAATGGTGTGCAAGCAGGGGAATTCAACACAGTTCCTGCTTCATTTGAAAGAAACGATGGGCCGACAGTGTCATCAAGAAATCCAGACACTTGGGGAAAAGGTTCATCTGCAATTGAATAGAAACTAGAACACAGATCTGGCAATTTGATAGCCTGGTAAGAAGAAATGGGTTTCTGAAGAGATGCACCCGATATGTTGCCACCGGCTTGGGCAAGCTTTCGCCTTAGAAAGCTCTCCATTTCAAAAGCAGGCGGGTCTCTGAAAGAAATAAAAAGTCTGGGAATTCATTTGTGGCTTCCTGAAACCTACTTACTGACAATCACACATCTCACAAAGAATGACACATTAGTTACAAAAGGAAGCACCAGTTTTAATTCCTTGAATACTGATCTAAAATTAAACACTAAACTACCACACTGAAGAATCCAAATGTGTTATATAAACATCTGATAACAGATCAGGATGTATAACATTAAATAACAGACTAACAATACTCAGCTTGTAAATTTTGGGTGTGGGTGTGTGTGTGTGTGCGTGTGTGTGTGTGTGTGTGTGTGTGTGTGTGTGTGTGTGTGTGTGTGTATTTTAGAATGTTTAAATATATATATATATTCACAAAATATATCTCATAAAGTTTTTTTTGTTTTGTTTTTTTAATTACCAACTTGCATATACACAAGAACAATTTACATTTATTCCATTAACACACTGACATTTTTAACAATAAGAAGAATAATTTACTTTGTACACTGCTTGTAACTGACAATTGCAATTGTTTTGCTATGGTAACACAAATAACCCTTGACACGGAAAATTAGTAATAAGCCTAAGTACTAACTAACAAACTCAATACTGTTTCGGAACAAATAAACGGATCATAATCTTTAGGAAGTGTTATAATCTTACCAGGTCTCTAAACAGGCCGAGTGTTGAATATTTCCGTGTCGATTTGAAAACGGGGACATTCTAGACATTGGACAAGACGCTCAGTCCTTGACCAATCAGAGCGACGATCTGTGAGGCGTCAGAAATATCACAGCGCCCCCTAGCGCTGGCAGTTATATACAACAGAACGAACACCTCATTTGGCTTTTTTCTTAGTTAATATAAATTTACCATATTTAATAACTAGATATATATGCACACATATTTTTGTTTCGTGGTGCTCTAAAACAATTACCGACACAAGACTTAAAAGGATAAAAATATATCTATAACACATTTTATAACACTTTCTTTTGAAAAGTGAGATGCTTGTCAATCGTCGACATATTAAGTGAAATATTTATTTATAATAAATCGCTGTCGCAGATAACGGTAGTCAGTGAAATAGTGATATAGACAAAGCAAATGTATAAACTTTGTTATGAAAAAAAAGAGAGAAATAGGTCTACTTTTCAGTTTTAACATCATAGAAAAGTTTGACTCTTCTCTTGTTAGCTTTCATATCCGTAAAATATGTTTAAGAGTACAATTCCAATATTACATTGTAGCATAGGCTACATGTACTTTTACTGATGTGCTTACATGAATAGTTGAGCTTATATGATATTTTTATTAAATAAAATATTTTTATGTCAAAACAAGTCTAGAAAAACGTCATATCCACAAACATTCAACACAAAAAGTATGATATTTCATTTTTTTTTATTAAATACCAGACATCAAAAAGGTAGGGGGGGCGAATTGTAACACTTTTTGTTTCCGCATCTACTAGAGCGCTCAAACTTTTATACAAAGTACCCAGATTTACTACAAAAGCCACCAATTCAAACCTCTGCAAGAATATCACAGTTGATGTCAAATACATACTGGGCCTTTGTTACAATCGACCTGCTGGGGTAAGTTGTAAGAAAAAGATGCAAAAACAGAGGCCACATATGCAGTAAGCTTCAAAAACAGGTTTATTGAAAAGATCTAAAAGAACAATACAAAACAGTGTCTCTCTTTCTGTGACTGACCATATCTCAAATCCACTTACTGTTTGACAGGTGTGTCTACATGTGTAAATTAGTCTTGAACAAACTTTTTTTTAAATAAAAAATTTATAAATTTAAAATGTATACATTTATTTTTTTTAAATGTGTGTTAATGTGTAAATGAATCTCAATCAGAGTAACAACGTTGAAAAATCAATGCTTTTAACCGTAGAGTATAGGCTTGGTCCATGCTACGGGCACAATTTACACTCCCTTTGGCTTTGAGTTGCCAAATGGCTCTATACAGACAACATAATAGTTTTTGTTATCTGAGGTCTCCTCACCACTGGCTGTCCACATTTTCTTCGCAACTGATCTGGCTGATCAAAAAAAAGTCTGTCTTTTCCACTGTCCAAGATTCTTTTTTATAAAGGTTCCAAAAAAGTTAAATATTTGAACAATTCTGAGACCAAAACTTACAATTGCACATGTCATGGGCTTCACAGGGGGCTTCAGTAACATGACCTTGAATGGGGTCCTTCAACTAACTAAACCTGTCAGTGGAATTGCCCGATTTTTAAATCAGGTGAAATATCGTCAAATATGGTGTCACTGGGATAAATATGGGATGAAGTGGCTAAATCTCCCCCTATAGGCCAAATTCATTAAAGCAATACAGATTTTTTGTACAATGAATAGAAACAGAAGGGACTGTTGTAAAAAGTCTAAATTTCTGTATTAAATCACTTCACTTTGACTAATGAATGTTTATGTGACATCAAAAGGCAAGTTAGGATATAGATAGTAACAGAGATTGTCTTATTATAGGTAGTGTCGGTGTAATGATTTACGCTCCACCCTAACTACAAAGTAAAATTATATTTTTTTTTACTACCACAAAACGATCTGCTATTATTTAACACTTATTTTAACAATAATTTCACTTTTCTTTGTCAATCTTCAGTACTGGTTTTGAGTATGAGTATGAGTATAGATGAATTATGAAATAATGTTTATTTTCAATTTAAAAGGGTTAACATAACTTTTTATTGAATACATATCTAATTGATAATGAGTACTGGTAGTGTGGTGTCAACTACTGATTTGCATTTTTTGCTGATTTTTTAAATATATTTTTTATAAAAAAGTGGTGTTATAATGCGTTTCTGGTCAAAATTTAAAAAGTCATCAATTAAAATGTTATCTAAATAAATCAATTACTTAACCATGTTTCTAATACTGGTTTCCACTATGAAGAGTTGCATCATGCTCTGTGTCCATACCGCGCACCGCAATTCTGGGAAAAGGGGTAATGCCTTGGAAGGTCCTGTGGGTATTGTAGTTCTCATGGCAGAACCGAGTCCAGTCACTAACACATGCATTTAAAAACGAGCAACAGCTGATCTAGAAAGAACAACAAAACAGTGACAAATTAATGTCCGTTTTTTCTCTCTCAAATGAGTACATTCAGGGAGAGAGGGGGCTCTTCAAAATGTAAATTTACTGTATGAACTTGAATTTAATTAAAAAAACTACGCAAGTAACCTAGCCACGCGGCGATTTCAAATAATGGCGCGTCTTAACGATAACGACATTGTGGCGTAAACATCTAACATAAAAATAGCTTCCATCCACTTGATCTTAATTAAAAAATAAGATTGCCATTTCAACAGGAACCATGTGGACAGCATGAGGTCAGGGGACCTCGCGCGCAGCATTCCATTGAAGATCTGTAGGGGATTAAGGATCTTCACCCGTTTCATAACAACATAAGAGATCCTAAACTGACAAAACCTTTTAGCCCCAGTCAGGACTCACTCTCGCAAGCACACACATATATTTAGAAACTATTACATAACATTTAGTGTGCTTTTTTCGGGATACCCGTTCCCTCTGGTTGTGTTTACGGTGCACAACTCATCACATGACTGACTGCAATTCCCATCAATCCCTTTGACGCATGCGCACGACGCGTTGTCTGGCAGTGGTAAACAGACGTCAGAAGGGAGTCTTCGCCTCGAGTCAAAACAAAACAAAACAAGAAAGATCTACGAGGAATAGCTGTTTGTCTATCTCCATTAACAGCACAAAGGAAACGATTTCGCATTAATTTCAAGAGACGACCAAGTTTTTGAAAACAAGCCGGTTTCTTCGACTTTTACCGGAGGGATTTTAACTCATAAAAACTAGAGTTGGCTAACTAGGTGTTCATCTAGTTGCTCTCTATAGTGAAACTACGCTTTCGAGTTTTGTCCCAGAGGCCGAGGGGCCGGTGATTGACAAGAAGAGGACGAGCTACAACTTTGTCTCTTTGAAGAACACATCGACTGTAGTGGGATTTGGGAAGGCTTCAACGGGACGGACACGTTCGGCTTCGATGTGCCCGCGCGAGCATCGTGTGTAGCTGCGTCTCGAGGAACATGGCAGATGGTGACACGCGCCAGCACACAGCGTGGAGGACCGTGCAAACTTGAACGACAGTAACATAGATTTTTATTGTATGGTAAAAACCCATAAAACAACCCGTTATGATCGAGCACTCCTGTAAGATATTATTTTGGTATTTTTTTAATATAAAAATTTGATCGTTTTTTTCTCTCCGTACGGCTTCTTTTGGCGATTTAACATTCTTGCTCAACGCATTTGAATTGGGATGCACTTAGTTTGTTTTAAGCCTTGTATTTGTTTGTTTTAACTTAATAATGCATCCCGATTAAAATAATATGGCTTTGTTGACTTTGACATGCAGCTCTAACAAGTAATTTTCATTCACTTGAATTCGTTTACAAGTACAGTATTCCTACATTGTATAGAAATACACTCAGTTTACAAGAGGTGTACGACGCGTATTATAGTGGTTTGTCGCTTTTTGTAGCGTTCATCAGTTGGTCTGCTCTGTTTTGTTCTTGTTCTAAAGTCTAATTGCGAAAACCAATCAGCCATTCGCTGCTATTATAGGAACCAGTTGGAGGTGGATATTTTAGCATGTTATGATTGGTTCTGCGATTTCACTTATTTAACTGCCTCCGCGATCATTTGTATCTGTAAAAAGGTGTTTAATTTTCTATGATAATTCGTAGATTATCCCGTCACTCCAGCGCGTCCTCTTTCCTGTGGTTTTAGTAGTTGCTCTTGACAATCCAGCTGTTTTGATGTGTAGTGAATTTCCTTTGTTCTTTCTACATAAACAAAGAGACCCCCATTCTATCCTCGTTTGCTCTATGTAAATCAGAAGGTTTATGTTAGTTACTATTAAGGAGATTATTTGTCCCCTTTAATCTCCAATCTGAGGATTAACTGACGCTATATTGGTGTGTTCAGATTATTACGAATGTGCTCTGTTACCACAGACAGTCACGGTTAAATTTAGTCTGGATACTGTAGTGTAATATATCAAGAAAAAAAATCGCACATTTCTAAACAAGATTATTTTCCTTATTTAGTTATAAATAGTCATACTCTTACTTTCATCGCCCAGTTGTTGTATTGAACCGTGTTTTTAAAAGCATCGCCTCAAAACTATTTCACTGAAATCCAGCCTTCGTCTGAAATTATCTGGATTGCATCGCACAATGGAGGAAGAAAACGTACCCCCGATTGACCCAGATTTTGAGCCGCAGAGCAGACCGCGGTCATGTACATGGCCGTTGCCTAGACCCGACATCTCAGCTGTCAAAGCAGGGGGGGCAGACGGCTCAGAGTCTGCTGCTGGAACTCCGCCCGCCGAGGATGATAAACACGAGCCCCAGCCAATCATATCCGAGCCTGAGAAAGTTGCTGCTTCGGAGGGCGGGATCGTCGCTGGCTTGGGAGGGGCCACGCCTCGAAAAGGCACTTCCCGGCGTAATGCCTGGGGTAATCAGTCCTACGCAGACCTGATCAGCCAGGCGATTGAAAACTCGCCAGAAAAACGACTTACTCTAGCGCAGATCTACGATTGGATGGTAAAAACGGTGCCGTATTTTAAGGACAAAGGAGACAGTAACAGTTCTGCCGGGTGGAAGGTACGTAGAAGAAAGTATTGATTCATAATTTTCAGAACTTCTACTAACCAAAACAAAAATATCAGAAATAAGCCACATTTTCATAAAAAAAAAATGAATTGAAATCTATTTATTACAGCGTACTGAAACATTTGTTAACAGACATCTGTTGAAATCCATTAAAAAAGACAACTACAATTTTTAATAATAGTAATCAGGGTTTGAAATGAACTTTTTCACTCACTAGCCAATTTAACTACTAAAATTTTAAATTACTGGCCATTCAGAACTTCTACTATCCAAAAAAAAAAAAAATGATATAAGCCACATCTTAATAATTTTTTATTTAATTTAAATATCGTATTGAAATCTATTTATTACAGCGTATTGAAACCTCTCCTCCACTGACATCCATTAAAAAAGACAACCACAATTTTTTATAATAGTAATCAGGCTTTGAAATTAACTTTTTCACTCACCAGCTACTTAAATTTTAAGTTTCTGGCCATTCAGAACTTCTACTATCCAGAACAAAAATATCAGAAGATGGTGGAGAACCTGGGAAAGGAAGCGAGGAAAGGAAACAAGGATGCACAAATAAGAAATGAGAAGCACCCTTTGAATGTGATAGAATCAAAACCCACTGAATTGGCTAGTGAATTCATTGCATTTCCTGCCACGGTTGATTTGCGGGGTTTCATTTCAAACCCTGATGATAATATTTTCATAATATTGTTATGCAGTAACATTGTTTCTATTTCATGTTGTTTAAATTTTAGATTTTATTTATTTTTGTTGTATTTAGAACTCCATTCGGCACAATTTATCACTCCACAACAAGTTCCTGCGAGTGCACAATGAGTCCACGGGAAAGAGCTCTTGGTGGATGCTCAACCCTGAGGGTGGCAAGACTGGCAAAGCCCCTCGCCGCCGCGCCGCCTCCATGGACAACAGCAGCAAACTGCTTAAAAGTCGTATGCGAGCTAAGCAGACTAAAAAGCAAGCTGGACCAACTGGGATTGGAGGCTCTGGAGGTGCCCTGCAGGGTGAGGGTGCTTCCGGCGCCAGCGGTGCGGACAGTCCTGGGACTCCGGGTCAGTTTGGAAAGTGGGGAGTGAACAGTAGCAGCCCTTCCTCTCGTGGTAACCTGGATGACCCTGACATGTGGACGAGTTTCAGGCCACGCACAAGCTCCAATGCCAGCACGCTGAGCGGTAGGCTTTCTCCCATTGCCACGGGGCAGGAGGACGAGGATGACCTACCTGAGGACGGCCTTCTTGGTGGCTATTCTACAGGGAATCTTCCCCCAACACTAACTGAGACCCTCATGGAAGAACTGGATTTGATTGACGGGCTCACTCTAATGACGGGTCCGCAGGGGGGTGCGAGCCCAAGCACGGCTCCCCCTGCCCCGCCTCAACCTCTGCCTTCTGCATCCACTTTACTGCCTCGAGGGTCCAGCTTTCCCTCATTTAGGCAGCTGCAGCCAACGAAGGCTTCGCAGGGATCCACTCCACCGGGTCCGCAGAGCTCAGTTCAACCCAGTGCCGGATCCAGCACAAGCCTTTCTAGCTTCGGAAATTCCCTCTTCAGCCCTCTGCCCGGTCCTGGTCACAGTGGTTTCAGTACTCGCGTACCCTCCAGCCTTGAAGCTCTCCTGACCTCCGATTCACCTCCACCCAGCGATGTCATGATGACCCAGATGGATCCTCTCATGCCGAGCCAAGGAGGTGGCGTCCTTTTGGGGCTTGCGGGAACTATGTCCAACAACCAAGCTAAAGCAGGTCAGATGATGTTAAGCAAAGGCATTGACACAAGCACGGTGGGGCAGATGAGCCTCCAAACTCAAGCCCAACTCCAACACTCACAGATGGGCTTTGGAATGATGCACTCATCCATGAACCAGGAACAGCCTCAGCTCGCAACTATAAAGACCCAGCATCAGGTGCCAGGCGCTGGGCTTCAGCAGCATAGTGCTGTCCCATCACCTGGTGGGAATGGAGGCCTGCAAGGTCTAGGCCAGTTTGCGACAGCGCCCTGCTTCTTGCCCTCCCAGGACCGTCTACCCACAGACTTGGATATTGAGATGTTCACTGAAAACCTGGACTGTGATGTGGAATATATTATCAACAGTGATCTTATGGATGGAGACATGGTTGACTTCAACTTTGACCCCATCATACAGGGTGGACAGGGCTATACTGGGTCAGCGACCACACAGAGCTCCTCCCATCACTGGGTACCCAGCTAACTCCATTATTAAAGATGAGAACAGGTAACATATTAGAATTTTGGTTTTCTTTAAAGGGATAGTTCACCCAAAAAATGACATTTACTCACCCTCATGTTCCAAACCTGTATGACTTACATTTTTCTTCGAACACAAAATACATTATGAAAATGTCTTGCAATGAACGTTCTTGTTTTGGACCCCATTAACTTTAATTTAACAAAAATGGTTGAACCATCCTTCAAATATCTTCTTTTGATTTTTTTTTGAGTAAACTATTCCTTTAGATTCAACTATGGTTTTACATGATTTATATAAAGCTGTTCCTCTTTGTCTCCTAATATGTTAATGTATTTTCTCTCTCTCTCTCTCTCTCTCTCTCTCTCTCTCTCTCTCTCTCTCTCTCTATATATATATATATATATATATATATATATATATATATATAATATAATATAATATAATTATACTTTTTTTCTTCTACAGGATTGTCCCTCATCCTTAAAACAACTTCAAAAACAGATGTGGCACATTGCCAGAACACATTCTCATTTTTGCCTCTGCATTTGCCATTGTACCTCAAATACATAAATCGCTTTGGCTAAGGACAACACACACTTGGCCAAGAAGTCTTGTGTCAGAATTTTCAATTAGATGACAAAATCAAACCTCATACATGTTAAGTGCCAATGTCAACTGAAGAGTGTGCTGTTGGACACAGAGAACATGGTCTTGAAACATATTATTTTTTTCTCTTTTTGTCTTATATGTGCAACTTTTTTTTATATTTGAAAGGTGCAGTTTTTTGGCCAATCTTGGACTAAAGAAGCACAACTAATAAACAGCTATCATGTTTATTGCATTAATGCCTATGATGCATAGTGTAAGATGGAGATGGTACTCCTCCTTGATCTTCTTCACTCTGATAATGGAAGTCATTCAGCCAGGAGGATCAAACTCTGCAGCTTTTATAAATGTGAACCTTTGTTCGTTGAACAGCAGCAGAGAAGTCTGAGCAGCCGTGATTCTGCATTGATGGAGTGACTTCCATAGCTGGCCTAACGTTGCCCCCCTCTGAGGACGAAAACAACATGGCACCACAGGAATGTCAAGTTGAGAACAACATTAAGTGGCGATGGTTTCACCAACCCCAGAACACAGAGCAGCTGAACTGTTATGCTGTGCTTTTAAAAGCGCTCTCTCAGCGATATGATGCATACTTGTGCATCAAAGGGGCGAAACGTTGCTGAAAGGTGTTTGGTGACGCGGTGGTGTTCAATGTGCAATTAGTTTGGCTTTTATGACCTCTGCTCTCAAGAAGGTCTTTTTTCTGTGATGTGCTGAAGAGGCTGATAACTGAATGATGATTTAACTGTCTGCTCTTAAGTGTTTGTTAGTGATAACAACAGTATGAAGAAATGTGATTTTTCACAGGGCATTTTGATGCATTTTTAATCCTGCCAACAGGTTAAATGGTATAGTGTTATTGTTGGAAACTTGGTGCCCTTTCGCAGGATGCAATATCTGAAGATTTTGTGTGTGTGTGTATGTGCAGGAGGGTGTGTGTGTACATTTGTGTGCGTGCAAATATGTTTAATACTCCCGAAACTTGATTCCAACACACTGACAACAGAATTCAAGGTTATGCTGAATCATTTCATTAAGGCACAAAAGAAAGTTTGTTTTCTGAGTTCTATGCGAGTTTAAAGCGAATCTTGAAGAAACATGGCTACAATAATGAGATGTTATGGTTTCTCTGGCGTGTTTGACTGTGTCCACAGAGGCACAGAAGAAAAAAAAACTATTTTCTCATTGATCAGTTTTTCATAAACAGCACTACTCATATTTTGTATTTAAAAAAAAATGTTATTAAAGAACAAAAACAGTTGGATATAACGACTATAATTCTAATTTAGATCGGAGCGTTATTGTTAACAGATACTAATAAGAAAACATGCTGTTAATTAGCTTTTTTTAACGGTCATTTTCTATGTAATCTTTTATTTTTGTAAAAGATGAGATGCATATAGATTTTATACAATAACCAAAGGAACACTAAGGACTGCATGTTGGATGGATGGATGAATTGCAGTGCAAATAATCTTTACAAAACCTTTCCGAAAAATCAACATGTAACCTAAATCTTGATTTGATTTATTGCATGATTACATTTATCAGAATACAATGCTCCAAAAGTTTAAATATGCTATAATTGTTTGTGCTAAAAAGAAAAGAAAAAAAGATCTGTTTTGCTTGGTTGCATCATGAGCTTTCTAGGCAATGATTTCATCTCAAAACGCAAGACTGGTCTGACCGAAAAGGATTAATCCAATGTTTCACTCTCAGGGTTATGAAAAATAATAACTAAAACAACTTCTGTAAGGAAGTTATGAGATAATCATGTTATGACTTAAATGCTCACGGCCTTGTCTAAATTATGAAAGTCATTTATGCAAGCCAACGTCATAGATATTTTAACATTGCAGAAATATATCTAATGTTGCAGTTTATTATGAGAGATTTAATGTATGCATTTGTAGAGTTCCTACAAAAAACTTGTAAACTGCCAATGAACACTATAGCATGTTGCTCCAGAGCAAACCATACAGTTTTAATGCCCTTTTCAACTTGTACCTTTTCTGTAATAGAAGGGTTGACTTTTATTTAATAATAATTTGTTCAATGGTTTTTACCCTATTCGTTTAAAACCAGCAGTCTGAAGATTTTTAGGGGTGTATAAATTGGCTTCAGTTTGAGAGCTTGACATTAGATCAATGTAATGGTCTGAGTGCATTAGATTGACTGTTAAAGCGCTCTCTCCTTACAGAGGAATCATTTTTATCCTATTCATCGGTGCTAGATTTTAAATATGACAATTAAAGTGGGCCATATTTGATTGGTGCATATGTAGATATCAGGGCCTTTAATAATTTTATGCAACATATTGAGTTCTTAATGTAGAACATAGTATGAGAAATTGAATCCCAAACTCTCAATTTTTCTATATTATAAAAGAAGCTGTGAATGGGGAGGGAGGGGCTTTGCCATCTCACCACATATTGTGTAACAGTGCACCTCATGAATGGTGTCAGCGTGGTGTAACGTTTGATACAGCAATTGATGATTTTCAATCAACCGTTTACATCGATGTTCTTGTCTTTTGGGGCATCTTTTCTCATGTTTGTACATGTAATGCAGCTCCTTGATGTGGTTGTTATACCTGCATGGTACATCTTCCAGAAAGCTATAAGCTGACAGTCAGCTTTGAGATTTTCTTTTGTCATTGAGTGTTGATAGAAGTTGAATTTTTGTCATTTACACCCTGGCTTAGTTTTATTTCTCAAAGTAGAGATATTGAATATTGTATTTGCCCCATCAGACAGACGTCACAAGGGCTGCTGCATAAAATGCAGGAATTTCTACACCTTCCCTCTTTCCAAATCACAATCTCTCTCTCCTTGTTTGATATTAACCTTTGTTTCCTTTAGTATTCATTCTTTTAGTTCCTTTAATTTTTCCAAGAGAGTTTGCTAAGTATCCCAGTTGATAACACAGGACATTAGCTTATGATATGGGTTGGGTTTTTTCCTCTCTTGTTTTGGGTTATGGCGGGATGTAAGACTGACGAGTTGTGCATAGCCAATATACTGTACATGTACTTGATTGCTTTTTTTGTTGCTCAATTTATTTTGTCCCCCCCATATTTTGTTAGTCAGAGGTCATTGAAAGCAGTTCAGCATAATAGAAATAAACCTAATCTGTTTAACGCAGACTGTTTTGTTATGTTCATTCTGTCATTGGTCCGTTTATTTGACTAGTACAGATGTAGGGCATTCATTAAATCCAGACTAATTGAGCAGTAGTAAACATGATTCACATAACAGCAGAATGATAAACTGAATCTCAGATTAACCACGCATACAAAATGTGAAATGAAACAAAGTAAATCTGAATGACCTGGCATGAGGTCACA
Organism: Rhinogobio ventralis; assembly: GCA_039654625.1. Lineage (NCBI taxonomy): Eukaryota > Metazoa > Chordata > Actinopteri > Cypriniformes > Gobionidae > Rhinogobio > Rhinogobio ventralis. The sequence goes on from CM077198.1 coordinate 16,542,725, forward strand.
CAGAGACTTGAGCTGATAATGCAACTCACCTTGTAGCATATTCCATGTGGATTAATTCGTTACAAAAAAAAATTCTACTTGTTCCTCCATTAGCTAAAATCTTGGTTACCATGACCCACCAAAAACGTTAGCTATAACGTTTTAATAATCGTTCTAATTCTATGAATAGCTTGTTCAGGTGAGTTTGATCAGGGTTGGAGATTAACATTAATGTTAGTGCTTTTATAACATTACAAGTATCACATTTCTACTTTCAAACCTGTAATATTTTAATGTGTTTGAATTTTTCTCAAAGGGATCGTAATTGGAGCTCTACCACTAGATGGCAGAATTGCACTAGTAGTCTCCAAATAATTTGGATGCCAAGGGGCCGCTGAAGACATTTCCTGTAATTCCTATAATTTAATTATTTGTAACCATAATGTTCATTTACTGAATCTAGACTGATAAAACCGATACATATTCAAACTTAACTAAATAAAAACAAGACACATCAATGATATTGCATATCTTTATAGAAAAAAATAATCTATCACATTTCAAAACATTTTTTTGCTTGGTTTTTCAATGTTTCTTTGTTTTTTGTTTTTTTGGTCAGTTTAAATTTTTATAGTTCCTACATTTACGTGGTAAATAAACATTTTGGCAATAGCCATGCTCGTTCAGTCTCCACCGCTGAGACACCATCCTTAATGTCTTCCAGCTGAGGTGGTGGAGACAATCTAGAAGTCTCCACGTTTCAGGGATTCGGCGGACTGCCATTCAAGAACAAGCATTTAAGACAGTCCTGCTTAAGGTAGAATGGCCGTGCTGCAATTGTATTCTGCTCCTCCTGACAAATGTCTCCGGTCAGCCCGGATGATAAATGCTCCTGGCTCATCTTCCATTCTCAGCTCGATTTAATGCAGAAGAATGAGACTTCAGTCCAGTTTAGCCATACTGATGAGCCATGACTCATCAGTAGTCCAAAGGCACTGAGTGTCCAACACAGACATTTCTTCTGATTTACATATCTTAGCATCTTAAACTAAACAGTTCAGACAAGAGCAAAACTTACATCAACAACATCACCCTCCCTCAAAAACAAGGACAAAGGTAATGCAAATGTTAAATATTAAACACACACAAAACCAACCATAGGTGTTGCCCAAGTCATTCTGCCAACTGTAATTAGATAACCAGAGCGATGAGAGTTTAACACAGTACAGGTATTTGGCCTTGTCAACAAAACACCTCTCCAAGCAGTTTGTAACAATGACAGCTGCAACCACACTTGGGTTTCGTGCAAAAGGTTCAGTGCAAAATAATAATAATAATAATAATAATTTTGTGCAGGTCAGTTGTGGGAAAGATACTAACAGGCTGACCGCAAACCTTTCCACATCTTATAGTCCTGTCAGAAGCCTTCATTTGATCTATACCAACATGCCGACATTAAAATGACAAATTATAAGCTTATTCTGAGCTCCTTCTCACATATATCACAAGGTGACTTTTAATTTTTACATGGTAAAATATTTTAAAACAAGTCCTAATTCTTGCAGATTCATTTTTCATGAATAAATGTCTACACTGGACAAGCCAGCATTACATTAACCAGAGCTTCTCACTGATCGCTGGTCCTTTCAGAATCCATTCAGTGGGTGAATTACTTAGGGCCTATCAAAATTAGACATACTTTAAAATAGTTTTTTTTTTTCAAAATTACGTAAAACGTAATGGTTTTCAAATAAATACTGAGTTAATTTGGCCAGTCTGTATAGAGCAGGTGAAACATACTTTCTGCCCTAAGAAACTGATAAAGGCTGAGAACACTACCACAAAGCAAACATGCAATTTAAAGTAGTTTAGAAAATGCAATTCCTTTTGACTGCTTTGAACCGGTCAAATGTAGATCTTCACATTGTAAAGCAGTTTAGATGCCTACTGAGATGAAGCGGATGAATTATCATGGATACTACAAAAGTACCCATAATCAATCTTTATAGCACCCATGCAGAGAGGAAAGCATGTGTAAGATTTTTTGGGAAAAAAACAAACATAAATGCTAATCGAGCTGAATAAGTGAAACCAGTACTCAGACGACCTGCTGTGTGCTGAACGAAGCCACAGCTCAAAGCTTACTGAGATCATCTTTAGATAGATACTGCCTTAAAAGTGCTCATTTAAAAAGAAAGTTACAGTCGTTGAACCTTCTCCTACCCTTTGTTAAATTTTGCTCTGGTCTCACTATTCCACATTCAAATTAAATATCTGGAAGCCATGTTAAAGCAAGCGCCTTTGTCCAATCACTCATTTCCTGTAAACAGTGACTCAAATTGGCTTTTTTATAGAATTTGATACCTTGAAAGCGGACAGTTGGACACTTCTCTCAATTGAATAGCAACAGCAAAAAACAAACAAAACAAATGGGGAAATATTAATAACAACAACTCAATACAAATAATTGCACATTAACCATCAGGGATAAAAAAAAAAAAAAGAAAGAAAAGAAATGAGTACACACACTAACAAAATTACGTAGAAGAAACATGCAAAATGACAGTAGGGGTGAGCGATTGCTTTTTTTTCTTTCTTAAGTTTCACCCTTGGCAAAGAAACTTTTCACAGCAGTACCTTATGTCACACCAGTCAACTCAGAGACAACAAATACAGAGACGGAGAGACAGATCTCTGCTTGTATGTCGTTCCCTAGATTTCCGTTGTACCATATGTTTGTGTCCTATGCGATCATGTATTGTGTGATGGCTCGGAGTGCGTACAGCAGCTCGGCCTGCAGACGGGCCTCCATCACTAACAAATTTACATGAACCTAAAACACAAAAGGACAGAAAGATTTGTATCAAAACAGTATTATAAAGTATCATACAGTTATTTAAAAGTAGATCTGGAAAAAAATAGAGACCACTTAACATTGAGAAATCAATGTTAAGTGGTCTCTTAATTTTTTCCAGAGCTATATGATGATACTTTTTTAAATACATCAGTTAAACATCTGAGTAAAAACGTTGTCCATTTACAATACAAACTGTGCAGTCCAGTAAAGTATGTCTAATAGTCACAGGAGTTTGGCATCAGTAAGAAGGGGAAAAAAGTATTTAGAGGCCCAAACAGAACAAAATATGCAATTTGGTACAGTTGCTGATATTTATATGGTCAAAAAGTGATGAAATTCTGATAGCTTCTAATGTAAATCAATGAGATTGTTATAACAGTATAGCAGACTACTTGCATAAAATGCATATAGCAGTTGTCACTCTATATACCAATAATATGTCTTGCTAAGATAATATTTAAATGCTTAGTTTTATCAAAGCTCTGTAGTTTTTATTGTGGGGGCAAAACCTATGATGCGATGCAATACAATAAAAAGTACAAATAGCCTTTCCTCAAAAGGATCATATTTGACACTCATGATAAAAACAAAATTATGTGTGTATAGAGAGCGAGAGAGAGAGAGAGAAAGAGAGAATAAAATAATAAGGATAAACTATCAATCAGAGGGCAGAAGGCATTTAGAAGATTGTGTACAACAGTTGTTTTCAGCAAAGCTTCAAAGCAAAGATCATACAGATAATTTAGAGGCCTTAGAGATTTCCATATTAAATATGATACAGTAGGCTTTATAGGGTTAAGCAGATGGTACGCAGTGTACACAGCACAAATTTTGATAGGAAATCACCTTCTCTGAAGCTTTGACAGGGGCCCAGGACAGTGGGCATAGAGGGGTCTTGCTGGAGTCGGGGTAGCAGGCCACAGCTTTAATGTAAAGTTTCAGTCCACGCTCTAGTAACCGATTAACTTCCCCATAATCGTAATCATCATACCTGAAGGAAAACATGTCAATGTTAAGTGATTTGCATTTTTTTTTTTTTTTTGCATTTTCAAATATAGTTGATGAGTCAGAAGAAAACATAATGTAGGAGTGTGTAGTTGAAAGCTTGGATTGAAATAAATTCATTTCATTTCATGTTTTTTTTTTGCATTCAAAAAGTGCAAACTAAAACCAAAATGCAAAAGTGTAATAAATACCTTATCCCATAATTACAATGAATGTAGTTCCAGATAGCTCGTTTGAGATCGGGGCTGTGAGGGAAAGGGAGAGAGGCCACATTGCGGAATCGCTCGTCTAACAAATGCCCTATATCAGAGTAGAGCCTGTTTACCAACGAAAAACCATGATCCTCCCATGAATAGTCCTGCACAGAAAGACAAATAAATAGTTCATAACATCAACTTTACCACAGAATTTTAAAGATCGCTAAAGGTAATTTCTTAATCCTTGCTGAATAAATTTTTTCCTTAAAAAAAGAAAAAAAGAAATGCTGATTTGGTGCTCAAGAAACATTCCTTATTATCTTTGTTGAAAACAGTTGTGCTGCTGAATATTTTTGTGGAAACTGTCATACAACGTTCTTTACTTTTTTATTAATTGAAAGGTCAAAAGGACAGCATTTATATTAAACAGAAATCTTTTGTAACAATGTACTTTTGATCAGTTTTATGCATCCTTCCTAATTAAAATGATTTCTTTCTTTCTTACCCCTAACTTTTCAATGGTAGTGTTGGGATAAAAGCAACTAAGCAAGTAGTAAGTTGGGATAAAACAAACTATATTAACATTCAAAAAAATTTAACTACAGCAGTTGCATCCAATTCCCATTCAAATCAATAGGATCAAATATCAAGAATCAAATAGGAAGCCTACTTGAATGAAACAGGCATTTGAGAGGACTAGTCAGTGGCACAAAGCTTCCTTTTAAAGATTTGAGAGTAATGTTAAGTTCTAACAGTCTTAAGAAGGGCGGGCATGAGCTGTAATTCTGACCCTTTAGTACCCTTTTATGCTACTACTTTTGGTAGGTGACACCCAATGCGAACTCTGTCCCCACCTGCACCCGGAATACTTGGAAATGGTCCTCCTCCCGTCTGGCAAATTCCTGGTAGCCGAATTCTGGATCTGTGACGAAGCGGGAGGGGTCTGCGGAAAACATGGCCTCCTCCTCCTCCTCGACATCTAATATGGAGTTGCATTTGAGAAAGAGAAAAGCAGGTTACGAAATAGGGTCCATGAGAGAGAGAGATATACACACAAGAAAATGCACTTGTGTAAAAATAACTCTAAACATTTGTCCCAATCCAAAATTACGCTTCCTGTTTACAGCAGCATTGGGAAACATGGTTACATGACACACTTGTCTTTAAACTGGTGAACAACATCTTACCAGAATGTAGGAGTGTCTGTGAATGGAGTCGGTCTCCTTTTCTTTCCTTAATCTCCTCCTGTGATTTTTGAATTTGTTCTAGAAGGCAAGCAACTTCGCAGCTGGAGTCTAGGGACTACAAAAAAGGCCACTGTTAAAAGACATGCTGGTTTTGCCTATAATACAAATGACTTTACAATGCTTGCACACCGCTGTAGAGTTGTCAAAAATACTGTTGCTTAAAGGAACACGCCGACTTTTTGGGACTTAAGCTTATTCACTGTATCCCCCAGAGTTAGATAAGTCCATACATACCATTTTTATCTCCGTGCGTGCCATAACTCTGTCTGACGCACCCACCGCTAGCCTAGTTTAGCACAAAGACTGGAGGTAAACGGCTCCAGCTAGCCTACTGCTCAAAAAATGACAAAATAACGCCAACATGTGATGTGTATAGTTACATCGTGTACTAATTAAAAAAATTTAAAGTTGCAATTTTCTAGACCGATATGGCTAGGGACTATAATCTCATCCCTGCGTAATAATCCAGGAACTTTGCTGCCGTACCATGGGTTACCATGAGTTATGGCACGCACGAAGATAAAAATGGTATGTATGGACTTATCTAACTCTGGGGGATACGGTGAATAAGCTAAAGTCCCAAAAAGTCGCTGTGTTCCTTCAAGAACCATGCTGATAGGTAAAAAATAAGTAAGGATAGCAGTCTTTCTACAGTGTCGATAGTGCCAACTCAAAGTATCCAAATGGTGTCACCATTATCAAGCCAGCCATGATCAAAATATTTGTGTGCCTATTATGAAAATCACAAAAGGAGTAGAAAGACTTGTGATGTATGAATGTCTGTAGAATTCAGTTTTTGTAGGGGTTTTTTATATAACTGAAGTCGTTTTTTACACTACCATTCAATTTATTTGATCAAAAATACAGTAAAAACTGTAATATTGTAAAATATTATTACAATTAAACACTTTCTTCACTGTAATACATTTTAAAATGTAATTTATTCCTGCTGAATTTTCAGCATCTTCAGTGTCACATGATCCTTCAGAAACCATTCTAATATGCTGATTTGCAGCTCAACATTTCTTATTATTAACAATGTTAAACAGTAATTAAGTTGTTTAATATTTTTGAGAAAAGATTCTTTGATGAATAGAAGGTTAAAAAAAGAAAAATATTTACTGTCACTTTTGATCAATATAAATGCACCCTTTCTATATTTTTTTTAATCAGTTGCTGCTTAATATTTTTGTGGACACAATGATTATTTGATAAAAAAATGTTCAAAAGAACAGCTATTATTTGGAATAGAAATCTTTTGTAATATTAAAAATGTGTTTGCTGGCACTTTAGATAAAACTATTTAAAAAAAATGTACTTGAATACTGATACTGCAGTTAAATACTTACAAAAATGTTCCACTGTTTACTTTATCTGCATCAGTAATGTATTGCTTCTAATAAGTTTATTTGCTCTTGCTCTAAAGACCACATTATTTATTTTTAAGGGCATTGTTTTATTTCTAGTTAATACATTTTAAATTAACGTTTAAATTGAATAATAACTAATATTAAGAAATTAAAAGTGCTCAGTAGTGTATTAATAGTGGAAAACTTTGAAATCTTCCTACTATGGAGTAGTGAGTCATGACTACTAAAATTTTGGAATTGCGACGACTCTATGCTGTATATTTATATATATTTTATCTGATTTTTGTTAATTACCAGCTGCTTAATCTAAACCTGAACAAATCTAATTCAGAGTCAAAACATCTTTTAACAACTGAAACTGTAGTGAATAATCATCCGTACCCTTCGCCGTGGAGCCTTCTCTGTGGGACCAGGGGGCGGCGATAAGGCTGTGTTGCCGTTGGCAGCATCACACAGACAGTAGCCGGGGGGCGTGCCGTGATGCACTCTGGGAGTGGGAGTGGCATCCGAGTCAGAACCAGAACCAAAAACAAAACTGCAAAGGGAGTGACAGTGAGCCAGAAGAACAACCGCCTGAACGAGCTCAGCCAGAGACCAGCACTGCTCTCCCGTCTTTAGCAGAGCCTGTATGTGTGAGCGTGCCGTGAGCCAAGGCTGATGGGCCAGGACCTTGTTGATGTGGTCAAGGTGCTGTAGACGTGGGGGTGCAGCCTCCAGCCCCTGAAGCCATAACGGGTCTCCCCCCACACGCAGAAACTGAGCGGAGTGCAGAGACACCAGGTACCTACAGTGATGCCGTGCTGCAGCCTGAAACACAAATCAAATAGTCATCAAATCTGTCATCAAATAGAAGCAATATTTCTAGTTAGAAATTTCGCTATATAGTTAATATTCGCAATATGCAAATATATCCGTTTAGCACAGTACTACTTAAAGTTCTTGAGACTTTAAAGAAATGTATGAATGTATGAAGAATAGCACGTACAAGAAGTTACAAAGAGTTATTAACTCTTTCCCCACCATTGACGGAAATGTCTGGCTTTCCGTGTTTTCCCTGTTAAACGATGGGGGGCATGCTATTACACATCTTTTGAAAGAGTACTGAATCTCCGGATCAAAACACAGGCGAAAAAGAAGCAGAAACAAGCGATAGCATATGTAATCGTATGCATATGTAAGATAACGTGATCATCAACATTAAACAGCATCACACACCCAAAACGCGCGCATAGAAAGACACCTCTCTCAGACAGCATGCATTCCCGAATTCAGTTCTCTTTCGCAGCTTATTGTGCTTGAATGGTCAAATACACACAATTTTTAAAATGCCCATTGTGTGGAGTATTCATGCAAGTAAATTAGCCACGTTTATAAAAGCTACTTAAATGTCCTATTTGAACTAAGACCTGATCCTGGCTTAATCTAAGCCCTGTCTGTGAAACCAGGCCTAGAAGTTAGGTCTATGTCTTAAGTGAACATAACAGTTAGATGTAACCGTATGTATGTCAGTAAATTATATCTGTATATTAGGTCTTAAAAGTGACACCAGCCTAATATTCCTGCTGCCATCTGTGTCATTAATGTTGATGTTAATCAAATAACAATTTTTACATTTGATTATTCAGTTCCTGTAGTATTTCTTACTACATTAAATAAACCTACTGTATCAGAATTAATTGTATTTATAATTGTATTTATCCATTTGTTCCTTTGTACTTATTTCTAATAACAAAAATTATATTATATTGTTATATATATCGTTATCATGAAATAAAAGTTCTCATAATGTGAAATAAGACTTTGGCCATAATGTCTGGTCATTCTGTTCTTACCATGATGGCAATGTAGTGGCGGTAGGGCAGGGGCAATGGGCCATCCATATAGAGGATGTAGTGCTGTGTGCGCAGGAAACTCTCCAGGTATTGTGGGTGAGAGGCCATCTGCTGTGACACTGTGTCCAGACGCCCCCTGTTGGCCAGAGCCTTCATACACAAGAGAGAAGCACGGTCTTTCTCAGAGTTCACCATCACCTGCCAGAAGAATAAAAAAAAAAACAACACTGAGAAATTTACATACAAAAGGAAGATAAAAACAAAAAAACCTATTCAATGCAGTTTTTGTATCTCAGTTTGTTCATCTCAAAAGAACCACTTTAAAATAAAATTCACTAGTGCTTAAAGCATTCCTCAAACGGTTTCCCAACAAACAAACTCGGCTTCTGCCACAGGTCCTGTGGGTATCAAGGGACAGCAATAGACATTCCACACTAAGTGCGACCCACTGCCGTTTTGGCCTCCTTTAGTATACAGACTAGACAGACGTCTGTCGACCTCAATCTCCCACTTTCACACCCCAAGATGCTTAAAATACATCCAGATGATAAAAACAGCAACTGGATACCATACCCATGTATAATCACAGGCACAACTTGGGAGCTGTGGCTCAATCATCCGTATTTAGCATATGGAGTCTATTTTAGACAATTAAAACACCTTGTGGAATAGAAATCGATGTGAATATAGCAAATATAATGTCCTGATGCCCTTGTTTAATCGGTGTTGAGGAGATCTGCTGACTCATGTCTTCATGCTCATAAATGCTTACTGTGAAGGCCAACCGAGGCCTTGTTCCTGTGCCTTTGCCCTGCTTTGTGTCTGACTGTGGGATTATGGAAATCCTGCCCACACCCCTCCTGTTTCAGCGACTCACAAAGACAGAGAGACAGACAGAGAGAAGAAACAGGAGACTGGAGAGTAGTGAGAGAATAACTGAATTGTAATCGTTCACCAAAATTAAGTTACATTCTGCAACTACTTAATTTTTCTGGTGGTGGAGAATACTATGAACCAATTAATATAAATTTCACAATTCCACACAGACATACGTCACATTAGAGAAGTTCAACGCATTTTGAATGCCACTTCAAAGTTTCGAAAGTCCATTTTGACACAATAACAGCTGTGTGGAAATGGTTTTAGATTTAGATTAACTAAGCACTGAAACTACAATGGGTCTAGGCTAAGGCTGCACAACATGGGCAAAAAAAATATATAATTTTTTTTCCATATTCAATATTATTATAAATCACAATATCCATTTCATACGATTAATGGGAAAGGAAATGCATGTGTGTTAGACCTCAAGAATTAATATAAACATAACTTTTTTTATACAAGTAAACTCCACAGGGTAATTACCTTTTAATTTAGGGACCCACAAAATCAGTTTTATTTTTCCCCTAAATTCTGTTTCCATTCTAGTTTTTCTATTACTTTTATTTTATATGATTATTATTATAACTTTGAGAAGTACATTTGACTATAAAACAGTAATATACTTCTCAATATCTTCAAGTTAAACTGAACTTTTATTTTGGCAGTTTGTCCTGACCTTTTAGTTTCAATGTGTACTTGACAACAGCTTTTCTCAAATGAAATGGTGAAATGTTCATGAGGTGAATTCTCAGAGCAGCTCTGGAGATTAAGTTAATGTGTACGGTCCTCATATAGTGAGACAGCAGACCCTGAAAACAAAACATGACAAAACTGAGCCGCTCCTTTACACAGAGACAGACAGAACATGCAGACTTTTTAGTCCCATGCACCTAATTGTCTAGATGTGGGCTAATTATCATTGCTGGTACGTGATCAATTCTAGTGTTCGACTGTCTGTACAGGCTGCAGTTATTTCTTCGAGTAAACCGCTGCTCTGTGGGTCTGGCTGGAGTTTGGTTACACTTTCTTCTGTCAGAGCTCATCTTCTTCTCTCCCCAGAATGGAAACATGAACGTGGTCACGCATTGAATGAAATCTTGTTACATAGTTACGGGGGACAACTGAGGGCCGTGGCCAAAACAGCTCTGGGCCATCATAACTCTTCCTGACACTACTGAAGATTCACACTGATAGCACAGCGTGCACTACGCCTAAAAAATATTTTATCTCCAAATACCACTTAAAATCACATTAAAGAACTTCTGGGCCTCAAATATAAGAACCATACTTCCCTGGATTCTTCAAATGGACAGATACCTTTTCCTAAATCAGTGTCTAAGTGCTCTTCAAATTTAGAGGTGAAGCAATCTCTTAAAATTTGGTCACAATTTTGTAGATAATGAATATCAATATGTTCATGCACTCACAAACCGATGGGACCTTTAAAATCTGGATTGTCAAAGTGCTTAATTTACTACAGGAACTGTATGACAATGAGGGTTTTCTTTCTTTTGAGCAACATCCCTCATTCACATTTCTTTAGATATTTACAGTTACATAGTTTTTTGTCATCATGCTCAAAAACACCACCTAAATCTACTTTATAAACCATATGCAGAGAAGATTATTGGAACAGTGCATTCAATACTGAATTCAGATAATCAAGATTTCTTTGACCGTATTGAAAAAACATTGGGAAGATGAGCTTGAAGTGCAAATGCCAGAGAAGTCTTGGCAAGATGATTTAGATAGGATATATTCTTCATACACCATCATTTAGTTCAAATTTGTTTATAGATTGCACTGGTCTATGGTGAAGCTGGCCAAATGTACATCAAAAGCAGATGTGATATGTGATAGTTGCAGAACAAGACAGTCTTTCACATGTGTTTTGGTCATGCACAAAACTTACAGGCTTTTAGAAAGAAATTCTTTTTTGCTTTTTCACAGAAGTACCGGTACATTAGACACCAACTGAACCCTTTCCTTTTACTTCTATATTTGGAGTGCCAGAATATGGTACTAGTCTAAATAACAGTGCTAAAAGTGTGATAGCCTTTGCCACCTTTTTAGAAAGAAGACTTATACTAATAAAATGAAAAGATAGGCATCTACCTACTTTTGCACATTGGATTAGAGACCTCATGCAGTATCTGACACAGAAAACATTTTTCAGTAAAAAGTAATAGCTGTAAACTCTATGTTGCTTGGCAGCTGGTCTTGACCTGGATATGTAACATGGATCCCAAGTTATTGATACCTTGACAAACTTCTGTTATGTTAACACACACTATTTTTGCCATTACCATTATTAATATATATATATATATATATATATATATAAAATTTTATTTTATTTTTTTATTTTTTTATTATTATTATGTGCATGTATATGAAAATGTATGTGTATTTTATTTATTTTTTACTTTTTTGTTTTCTTTTTCCAAAATGATAATAAAAAGTCTTTGACAAGAAAAAAAATAATTCACATTAAAGAATTTATATCATTGAAAGTCTGCTCACTTTCTTCAGTGTTAATTGGGAAGGAAAGTATGTGGGTAATAAATTACGCTCAGGCCTCCAGTTTGGCCTTCCCTTCCCAGCTCTTCATACAGTGGCTGACATAAAGGAGAGGGTTATAAATAGTTCTGGACGACAGCTGTGATAGCACTTGCATAGATAAGATAGAAATGCCATTCCTGCGCAAGGGACACCACCAAGAAACAAAGATCCCAGCGTTTGTGCGAGATATAGTAAACATCTCTCTAGACAGGTTCTTCGAGTAAACATTCATGTAAGAGTATGAACTTAAACCTTCAGGTCAATATTTGCGTCTTAACCCAATTTAACAGGCATTTTTATCAAAGTAAGGTTCTGCATTAAGGTGCAAACTGTGGTTTGTTCTCTATTTGGAAAAAGTGTCAGCCTAACCCGTTTACTGAGGTATTTGAATGACTGAAACTCAACATTTAATATTAAGACCATTTAAAAAAAGACACTAAAGCTGGTTGATGAAACAAGAACAAAGACACTTTCTTCTATCAAGAAAAATATCCGTGTCAAGTCGGTGCTGAAAGTACGAGATAGTATCTGTCTGAGATAGTATCTTGTCATTCAACAGAGTCAAGGCTTGCAAAACGAAAGCACCATGGACTAACATTACAGTTACCTAGAAAGTCAGGCATTTTGATACACGCTCCAGATCAAGTGCCTATCAAAGCATATTTTTATATAACTTCCATACATTTGTTGTGTCCGAAATGACACACTATACACTATGTACTCTACCTTCTAGTGTATGAACTTTAAAAGGTTATTCTGTCAAACAAAGAGTGTGATAGCCCCTTCACCTCTGGTATGTAAGGAAAGCTGAGGCAGTTGCGTGTATTCGTTTTTTCAGGTAATTAAGTGCATGATCATCTGGGTATTTGAAGTTGAATTTTCAGTATGAACGCACTATTTATATTACAAAATGACAGAATAGTCCACAATATTGGGATGCACCTATTGTTCAGACACCATATGTATTTTGCATGTTTTAAGACTATAGAAGTGAAAATACAGTTAACTAAGGACCATATTGGCAATAGGGCACAAGTCATTTAGATGGAATTAAGATGTTGAAGTCAGTTTCAAACATCAGATCAAACACTAGTCTCCATTGGGACACTAGTACAATTGCACTTTCCCTGGTAAACATATCACATGTCTCAGAGTCTGTTCGCAATGCCCAAAACTCCTCAGCGGTGACCCAGAAAAACAGGCAACTGCAAATACAGTTATATTCAACATGCTATCGTGGTTCAATACAGAGTGTTAATTTCATAGCCTGTATCAGCAGCTGCACAAAAATCACAAGGGGAGCCTGTATACCTGGAACGAGACAAAACAACTTGCAATTAACTACTAATGAAACTTCAGAGGGAAATTAGAGACTAATGCAAGTCAGATGAGAGGCTGAGAGAGATGCTCACACACCCACACAGATGTGGCTCAACAAAACGCTTTATATATCTATACCAAAACTGTGATCAACAAAAGTTAAAGGTTAAACTTGATATTTAGAGTATACCGTTCATAAATAACACCAGCCCAGATCATGGTCAAACGTGTAAGGATATTTTTAAGTTTAGGGCAATATTTGTCAATACAGGATGCCTCATCAGCACCAGTAACATGCACCGACATGTCTTTACCAACAGTCAACACGAAACAGGAAGTCAGTCTCATGTCCTCTTGGAGAGCCCCTTTAAAATTCAGCTGAAATATTATTTAATGGGTAAAGGTGCCGCTTTAAGCAATCATAATTCCTGTTTCTGTGAATAATGACGGCATGCTTGACCTAATAATTTCGTTATTTGTTAGATAAAAACATGTTAATGTGCTAAGGAAAGCAGAATCTGTGGGATATTACAGATACAAAAAAATTGCATGATCACTCCATGAACCAAAAAAACAGCATTTAGATTTGAATACATTTGCATGTTCCCTTGCATTGAGATTTGAATAAGTTTATGTGTTTATTCTAGCTGATCAAAAGGTCCAAATCCCAAAATAAAATGTAATTTTTTTTTTAAAAAGCTTAAAGCTTAAAGCTTAAAGCTTAAAGGGACAGTCCACTCAAAAATGAAAGTTTACTCCAAGATGAAATCGTTAACTCACTGTTCCAAACTTGTATGATCTTTTTCTTCTATGGAACATAAAAGATGTTTTGATAAATTGCTTTTATTTTTTGCAAACAATGGTCACCAAAACAGTTTCTAATTCTTATTCTTTAAAATATCTTATTTTATGTTCCACAGAAGAAAAAGTCATACAGGTTTGGAACAATCTCTTTAAGTGTGCAACATATTGTCATTCACTAAACCAAAATAACCAAGACAGCAGACATAGTGAAAACAGACAAATATAAGCCTACTGCTCGTCTTTTGTCATTTGAGGACAGTCTAAACATGAGGCTCTAAATGGCGGGGGGCTTCAGTTCAGGGCCTGAGTCCAGAATAAGAGCAAGATGCGATATTCAATCTGCATTCTCAGAAAGCCTGGAGGGCTCCATCCTTGACATGCGCAAATGTCCCAACTGCAGTTGCACAAACCCAATCTCTCTGCTGCCTCTCTACAAAGAAAACACTATTTAGGCCTGCCAACCTGGAAGGCAGGAAGAACAAAACAGCCAGCTGCACCTCACTGGGGGTTGGACTGAAACAAGCCCTGCAGCAAACACACACAATTACAGACAAACATGACAAGCCACATATGGATGCAGTCAGACAACCAGGAAGACTGACATTTACATAAGCAGACAGTATGACATATATTCAGCAGCTTGCATATGACGGACAGTGAAACAAAGGCAGATTATTGATGAATCACATTTATGTTTGGAAAGTCCAAGCTTTGGTCTGCTGGTGAAATCGGTTAATTACGTTATTTTGCGTTGTGCTCTTCATATCCAGAAGTGAATCATGGTGTCAGTTATTCCTCATATATATATACATTATCTGCTTCCTCCCTCTAAGTACGCTTAACAGATTGCTATTGCATTACAATGTTCTTCAACTAATTTCACCATAATGTTCTGACAAGGTCATAATAGCAGGATAGTCAGGATATAAATAAATAAATATGCATGCATGTATGTATATTTAAAATATACTCTCTATGTGAAAAACATCGGGGGTGCTTTGAAACGCATTCTGTTTGTGCCATTTTAACACTTCTCACCTAGAGACATTTTTCCTAACGAGTGTCTCTTACAAAGGACTAGTGGTTAGTTGAAGGGAAAAGGGAACGGGTTTATGATGTTAACAATCCAAGTGCAAGCCTAGGGGATTTTTTTATGGCCTGGCAAATGAGAGCATATTTCTGAGAAATGATTAAATGACACATTCCTCTATTGTTCTCCTGTATGCGGAGCAACGCCGTCACAACAGCGGCCCTCTCAGGTTGCAGGAGGTACTGCAGGCGAATGAGGAGAAAAACAACTTTGATTGGCAGTACATCAGCATCACATCACACAAATGGAGAAAGAAAACACTCACACTTCCCACCACCAAAAAGTCAAGCATGAAGAAATGTTAATAAACGTTACATCTTCCATTAGAGTCGTGCAGACCGCCGTGTCACGTCTTATGGATGCAACTACAAAGGGCTTTGTGTCCGCGCAAAAAAAAAACACTACGACAGCGCCACAGACAAATGACAGATTTTCATTTTCACAAATGCTTATACACAAGCTTTGACAGGATGATAAAGCATTTTAGAAATTAAAATGAAATACCAGAGGAGAAAAATAACTCACAGGGAGTTAAATGAATGTTCCTATGCCGATACGACCAGAAAATACATTCATGTATGAAACAACAAAAGATTACCTTTTAAACAACTTAACAAAGGGCTCAGACGTGACGGAGAGCGTCAAACCCTCAAAACTTCAACATGAAAGCTTATTGTCATGTAGGTTTACATCATTTGACCATTAATCTGCACCAAAGGTTTTCAAGATTGTCCCAGACTGCAGTCTTAATTCCCCATGAAGCTTAAATGTGGAATATCTCCAGAATTAACAGCAAATGCACACCATCATGAGTAGTCCAAATAATAATTGCAATATGAAACAAAGGCCATCTAAACTGAGCATATGCGCGACAAAGGGGATTTATAAAGCTGATTTTACTCTTTGCTATAAATGCAATGGATTTGCACAGCTTTTCATTACATGAAACATTGACAAAAATGACAAAATATGTCACTATTGTTATGCAAGTTTAAAGCTGACTTGTGTTACAGATGAATAGCAGCACAAACGTCTGTCAAGTCAAATGAACTGTAAGACTGCAGCTTTACACCGTGTAAGCACTTTTGTCTTGTCATAAATGAACTTTATTTCAGGAACATTGAATTGTTAACGCAATAAATTAGCGTTTAAAACTCGAAGTGAAGTCACTGTTGAAAAGTAGCGATTAGAATAACAACACCGACAAATGAGCGAAAGACACAAGATTCTGCGACTATATGTGAAAATAACGGATAGCATATATATTGCGATGAGTCTTTTATTTCAAAGATAATGACACATGTAACTTAACTTATGCGTTTGAGGAGCGTTTTAACATGAATGAATGAACGCCATTAAAGAGTCTGGCTTTTGCTAAGTACATGAACTGTCAACTTTGAAACTTCCCAGCAAGAGTCTAGATACGGTTACGATTTAACGTACAGTTAATATCTTCACTTCAGTGGTATATGTTACCTGATTTTGAACAAACTGACACTGGGTTCCAAGGCGATAATCCATGTTTTTCGTGCAGATGATCATTTTCCTCCCTGTAAGTGCATGAATGCGACTCCTCTGGCTTTCTTGATTCTTCTTACCGACTCGCTAACAAAGGCCAAGCCGCTATGAGATCTACATGTCCGGACATACAGCTGCAGTGTCAATGGGTGAAAAAACAGTTGACTGACACTTCCACAGTGATGGTGTCCAATCAGAGAGATGGAAAGGCGGGTCTAAGAGTGGAGCGATGGCCAATCAACTTTCAGTACTGGCATTTTTTGTTGTTGTGACGACTGTGTTTGTCCGACATCTGAGCCAATGAGCGCTATCATGTGGTGGAAAAGTACCTGTCTGTTAAGCACGTTAAGCCCGCCTACTTTCATGACGCAATGCAGCCTGACAACTGATTACATTATCGCACTGTCTGTGAGAATATCTTATAGCTTGTTTTGAATGAATCATTTGGCCGTTATTTCAATGGACCAAAACTGTAATAGACATTCAATTGGACAACATACATAGTCTCACTGCTGAAGAGAAAGTGTTTAATTTAAATTTTAAGCACTACTTTCTGTATTGTTGTAATCTAATATTTATAAGAACATTGGAGTCGGTATGAAATTGAAGTTGAGAGTCTTTTCTTACCTATTGTGGCGTATATCCAAGTGAAATGGCTTCTCGAACAAACAAAACGTTTTTTATTGGAATTATTTATTTAAAAATTTAAATTGGAAAAAGATTTGGTCCTTGCAACAAAAATATTTTCTCATTATTGCTAATACATTTTGTATATTGTATACAAAGTTGTATATCATAAACATGTCATCTCTGTATTTTTGCAATTAAATTGATTTGTCCTTTGGGAATCGATTGGATCATTGGATCTATGGCTGTGATCTTAGGTGAATGACAGGTTGTCCCGCCCTTGCGCCAGTTTGTTGTTTTTATTAAAGATTATGAGGGCACATGTATTTAAAAAATATAATTCATTTATAATAAATAGGCTACTGCAATGTTTCATAAAAAACAAGAATTGTTGGTTTTGATTTTATGTTGAATTTAAGAAGAGTTTTATTTTAGTGATTGGGGAAAAAATCCAATGTAATTTTTAAAATAGAAATTATTCTTGGTTCCCATTTCCCTCCAGTTGAGACTCTCATATAAAGGCCTTTTATTTATTTATTTTTACTTTGTAACAACTGAAATATGCTAAGTCATGCATTTGGAAAAGCTCTGAATATGACTGGAAATTGCACCATAATGCACAAGGAGACTGTACAATTCTGGGAGCTGGTGAATACAACATGCCCGTCGCTTATTCATGAGGTCTAGGACAAACTTCTATGGGTGTGACCATTTTAATATACTCTGTAACATTTAATTTAGAGATAATTTAGGGCAAACACTATACAGTGGAGACAAAACTATATATGTAATATGACAAAAGTGCTTATTCAACATGTGATGTCCTCCAGTTCTATTCTCTTCAAGTCAGAGTGATCTTAACAAAAAAGCCTTTGGGCTCTCATTGTCTGGACTCATTCCATCATCTCTCCAACTAAATGAATGAATAGGGCTCTTGTTTTGGTAAAGGTCTTATTTGGAATACAGTCAAATTTGTGCTTTTAAACTAAGATGATTTATTTTACTTTGGATGTAGAAACATGGGATACCTGCAGATTAGATCCTTCAATGAAAGTGCATCGGACCTGACCCCAGACACTGAAAATGTCATCGCATTCTTTTTTATTATTAATGTTTGTAAAATGAGCATTGCAATCTTGCAATGGAATATTTTTATACCATGTTTTTCTTAAGGGAGGGTGGAAGGGTGAAATAACAACAAATATTTTATTCTTATCACTGTTCGATTATCTTAGCAAAATGTAACAAACAGGACAGAAAATTAAGGTTTCTGTTGTAAATGAGAGTGTTTGCTGACATGCCCTGTTTACTCAAGAATGTGTCTATGGTAATTAGGATAGAATTTGCATGGTAATAGATAGAATTTATTAAATCTCTTAAAAATTTAGGGCCACAGAGAACCACAGAGCAGTAAAACATTTGCGTAATATTAAATGCATTACTTCTTTGCGTTGTGTGTGTGTGTTAAAGCACACTGCACAAATCACATTCTGTTTTGTTATTCAAAGTACATTCTCCTAAATGGAGGGTGCACTGTAAACTAATACAAGCCTCTTTTAATCTCAAGCAGAACAACCAGTCGATTCAGCTGCCTTACTCTTCTGGATCCCTCAAAAGTGCCAGTTACTGCATCATAAGTACTGAGGGTGACCCAGAGTGCAGTGAATGCTTAAAAAACAAGACCCTCTGTCCCACAAGGAGAAGGGTTTTGTGTTCCTGTGTTAACAGTGAATAACAGATTTGTTAAAAGACAGAAACTCACAATGGCACAAATTGATGCATGAAACAATGTATAAAACAGTATTTACAAAATGTACTTTACAATGAATTAAAATGCAAATGCTTATTGAAAAAAAGGCATGTTAAGACTATACAATGTATAAAAAAAAAAAGTTTTTTCTAAACAAAGAACAATAAATAAAATAAAAAAACAGACCAATGGCATCTAAAACAGCATGTTTTAATTTATTATGATTTGCTTTTATTTTATTTCACACTGCAGTTTCTTCAAAGTACAACCACAAGGGGGCAACTTTTCAAACTTTACTTTCAAACTAAACTCATTGCTGTCTTTTAACATTCATTAAAAAAAAATATTGTAGTTTTTATTACAATATACTTATCTTTGAAGAGACTTCAAGAGAGCTAAATACAAAAACAACATTAAATTGAACTTGGAAATGACACTTCCCTTTTATACCAGCACCGTCAACAAACATCTCATAAAAACCATTTACCCTACACACATACACACACACACACACACACACACACACACAATATCTAATTATGGGGATGAGAAATTAGAACTTAAATGTACAATAGAAGCCCTATGAAACTACACATAGGTTGTTCACACAGGAGGAAATAAGGCATTACGTATTGACCACAGGCAAGACAGCTGCAACCTTCAGTTTGTAATAGTGGCTAGTAAGGCAGTTTGAGTTCAGTACTGTCAATCACATTCAATATTCTCACACATTATGACTATCCTTTCTATGCACCTTCCAAAATAACTGAAATTTGACATTTCCAAATTTCACAACCAGGGCTTTAAAGGGAAAAAACAGTAAGGAGGTATGTGTGCTGTACAACATCAGGGAAGGATGTCACGAAAGATTATAATGGCCATAGACGGTAAAACCGCTAACTGGCATTTCACCCACTCGTTCCTGTCTAATGGCTGCATTCCGCCCACATTGTGCTCTGGTGAAATGCTGAAAAGGAAAAATCTATGTGCTGAGTAACACATCATAAAGTTCCTTGCACCTGCAGGGCCTACGTACGTTTTGCTGAAAGTCTGCAGCTGCATGGATGAGAGAGACAAACAAGATACTGATCTTGAATTATATTTCAAGATATCATCATGCCTCAGACATAAAACTTATTGCAAAAATACAGTTTACACCCACTTCGACACCATTCAGACAGGTTGATCAAAGATTCCAAGCATTAAAGTTTGTCCAGTAACAACACACACAAATCTATAAATATTCCCTCTTAGATTCTCTCTGCTGGGAAAAGCTTGGTAACAAACAGGTATTCATACTAACCAATCACAGGCAAGATGATGACCTCATCTGTTGCTTAATTGCAAGGGACCAGTGGAAAATTCCAACATATTAAAAAAACAGAAATAAGGAAATACAGACAGACAGACAGACAGACAGACAGATAGATAGATAGATAGATAGATAGATAGACAGACAGACAGACAGATGATAGATAGATAGATAGATAGATAGATAGATAGATAGACAGACAGACAGACAGACAGACAGACAGACAGATAGATAGATAGATAGATAGATGATGGATGGACGGATGGATGGATGGACAGGCAAGATGATGACCTCATCTGTTGCTTAATTGCAAGAGACCAGTGGAAAATTCCAACATATTAAAAACACAGAAATAAGGAAATACAGACAGACAGACAGACAGACAGACAGATAGATAGATAGACAGACAGACAGACAGCCAGATAGATAGATAGATAGATAGACAGACAGACAGACAGATGATAGATAGATAGATAGATAGATAGATAGATAGATAGATAAATAGATAGATAGATAGATAGATAGATAGATAGATAGATAGATAGATAGATAGATAGATAGATGGACGGATGGATGGATGGACAGGCAAGATGATGACCTCATCTGTTGCTTAATTGCAAGGGACCAGTGGAAAATTCCAACATATTAAAAACACAGAAATAAGGAAATACAGACAGACATTTGTTTTAAGGAAATTCCTTCCTTTTTGGGCATCTTCAATATATTCATATAGTACCTGAGTTTTATTAAATGTAGGCAACTTTCCTGAATAACCTAATGAAAAGATAAATAGTTAAATATCTAATAAAAAATAAAAAGTCATGCATCATTTCTGATGAAAATGTCTGTAATTTGGATGAATTAAACTGGAACTTAACATTAAAAATGAGCATGAACACTGATATGATGGCGTTTGCTCAGTTCCTGCTCTTCCTGTTCCCTGTGTGGCGCTGGCCTTCATCAGGGGCATTTACATGGGTAACTTTCTTGCGCTTTTTAGTCTGCAAAGCCACATAAAACAACACACAAGATTATTGTTCACATACAGTTATATTAACATTTGTTTTACAGGTATGTCTGTGTAATACAGTGGAATGTCTAGCCACAGTTATAACTGTATACAGTAAATACAACAAAAAAAAAAAATTCAACAGTGCAGCTGAATACTGAATTTAAAGCTGAAAAATATAAAATCAAGGTGAGAGCAGGTGAACAAATATGAGAGAACTGTAAAGTTCAGATGTGGCTCTAAGATACTCACGATTTTAAGCAGGGATTGAGGGGATACATTCTTTGATGTAGCCATAAGAGCCTCCACAACATGAAGCTGCTTCAGACGAGTTTTCTCAAGATTATCAATCTGATTCTGCAGAGTCTCTGGAAGCCATAGACATTACACACACACACACACACACACACACACACACACACATATTAACAAACAACAATGTAATGGCAATATAAAATACAATGCAACTGCATACATAAGTTAATTTAATCTATATTTTCTGAAAGCAATGTAGGATATTAGTTATCTTTCAAAAATGTTCTTCTTAGCTAAATTATGTTTAAATTATGTATAAAACTGATTAATACAATAATTTTTGCAGTGTACATGCAATGGCACCTATCAGAGCAGAGTGAACACTGGATAGTAGAGATGTGACAGAAGTATAAGCCCCATCAGACGTACCTGTAAATACACACACACACACACACACACACAC
The DNA here is from genome assembly GCA_039654625.1 of Rhinogobio ventralis. Taxonomy (NCBI): domain Eukaryota; kingdom Metazoa; phylum Chordata; class Actinopteri; order Cypriniformes; family Gobionidae; genus Rhinogobio; species Rhinogobio ventralis. The sequence goes on from CM077198.1 coordinate 16,564,804, forward strand.
ACACACACACACACACACACACACACACACACACACACACACACACACACACACATTTCCTTAGCTATCTAAATGGGGAGAATGCATAGACTTCTATTGTTTTTATATACAGATAATTGTACATTTTATAACCTAACCCTAACCCACACCCTAAAACTACCCATCATAGAAAACATTCTGCATTTTTACATTTAAAAAAAACTTTTTAAACTTAACTAAACTTACTTTATTTTTATACCAGTTTTACAAATGAGGACGTACCCAAAGAGAGAGGGGGGGGGGGGGGCGGGGGTTGTCAGGTTTTGCTCACTTCTAGGTACAAATTTGTTCCCAAAATATGGTTAAGTGGGTACACAGACAGAGAAAAACCCCTGAACAAAAAAACAGGTTATCAAATAATATCAAGCAAAAAACTCAAACTCACACTTTATAATGCAAACAATGAATGACTCTCTAGCCTTTAGCAGTCCACAAGCAGACTCCTGTGAATTCTCGGGGAGAAAGAGGAATTTCAACCCTCCTCGTTCATCACACAGGTCTATGAGCTCTGAAACAAAGACACACACACACACACACACACAGATTTGGATGGATAACCTTAAGGTATATTGTTTCAAACACGTGTAATAACTGTCATATAATACGTGTTTACTGTCTCTGTACAACATTTTAGCCCGCACAGAATCGCAGAGACGCATTAGGGAGGAGGACAGTGTTAATGACAGTGGTAATGAACACTCCATTAGTGATGGGCTGATCCCAGGTAATGTCCCTTATTACATGCCACAGATGTAATTGTACACTGTTGTAGGAGTATGTGCTAAGAGAGAGTGTGAAATATTAACGCCTGAGATCCGTGACCTCCTGCACAGAGGTCACGCCGGGTTTGAAGGAGCATGCTGGTTCAACTAACCTCCTCTGACCTGGGATCTCTAGAGCATGTCAAGTACAGCCAGTTTGACCTATTCTCAGATACGCTTACAGGGACAAAAGACATTTCGTGGACGTGGCATGTTCACTCAGAATTTGAACAGCAAAAGCACAGCTCTGCAATGACTGAAAGTATCTCGAAAGGACAATCATATTTAAGATTCCATTCAATGAATTATGAAATATAATTTGACTGACTTTGCTTATCCACATATCTTGATGTATGAGGAAAAAGCTTAGAGAGAGAGCTGTACATACCTGACTCAGCAAGTCCCAACCTGGTTTTTATGTACTGCATAAGGACAACAACTGGACAATTGGTGTTGACCAGGAACTGGTCATTATCTAAAAACACAAACATGACATTGATCAGCTCACACAATTTATTTGTGTACACAGAAATCCAATTTTGTAAAATACTAAGCAATATAGGCCTAGGCCTAAAACAAATATCAATGTATTTATTGCATTGATATTTAAACAAGTTGATTAATAATTGTGATCCTTACCTCCATGTTTAATGTAAATAATCATTGCGGCAGAAAAGAACTTGACACCTCACTGGCTGCTGTTCAGTTTTTAAGATGCTGCCTGCTGTAGTTGTGCTAACAAATTAGTGACACAGCAGACAGAGAGTAACATAATCATCAAGACTGTGATGTCACAATGACACGGAATCAGAGTAAGATGAGGAAAAATCTAGCTAGACCAAGAAAAATAACAATAGCATAATATGCATAATCAAAAGGTTTTATTGCATATCGGTTCAACATGTTACCAAATTTAAAAGGCAATTTTATTAAATATTATGTGCATACCCAACAAATTAAAGCTGTCACACAAGTGGATTTTTACAGTTTTTCTAAATCGCTTTGGCACATTTTTCAAAACAGTCTTAACATTCTCTAAAGTGTAAGCTCAGTTGTCACAACTGTTTGCTGGAACATCATAGGAACTCTATTGCACGTCTGCAAAATGTAGTTACTCACCCAAAACATTTAATTCATTTAATTGCTTCAAAACCTAGTTATTGTGTCAGTAAATTGGCCAATGCCACCAAAATAAAGTGTTTTTGTCATAGTGTGAGCCACACTGGTCAAAATGTTTAGATGTTTTTTCACCATGGAAATATTTGTTATATACAAATTTTGTGTTTTTTTTCTTTTCTGTTGACACTGCTTTCTATTTCTATACAATAATGTCAGTTTTGTCTAGCTGAATGCTCTTCACACTGAGCTTTTTACTGTAAATACAGATTCAGACAGTAGGTAAAAATTGACTGAGAAAAGTCAATAATGTAGCACACGAAAAGAAAATTAACATTTGTATTTATACAGTACATTTATTTTTTGGAATAAATGTGTTACATGTAAGCCAGTTTCACAGTTTGTTCATTTTTACACACACTATTATGTCTTTCTCTAACACATACATATCTTCCTATTGCTCTTCCATGACAAGAATTTTCAGCTTACATCCAACAAAATTTTACAAAAATAAATAAAAAGCCTACTGTATAAAAACAAATGAGTAAGTACAAATATGTTACATAACACTTACATATTGTACTTACAAGTACATATTATATACATACATAAATGTGTCTGTGTGTGTATTGAGGTATGTGGGCATGCAGACACGAGACCACCGATCTCACATTCCCTCGGCCCTGCTGCTTGCCACAGCGTGTTTGTTGCAATTTAACAAACATTCCATGTCATAAATATTTATAGAATATTAACATGTCAGACAAATTTTGATCACTGAACGGATCATTTTGCATGTGATGGCTTACACAATGAAAGAATGTTTATAAGTTTGACAGTTTCACTGAGAATAACAATCAGTTTTGATCAACAAGCCATGTGCATTTAGTCATTGTGCAAATTGTGGACAATTGTACTAACTCTTTTGCACACATGTGCCAAAACAAATGCAATTTGCTTAAATCAGTAAGAAATTCTAATCTGATGTGAACAAGAAACTAATTGTTCAGAGAACAATGAATTTATTGTTTTGAGAGAGAAAAAAAAGTCTACTTCGAGACCGAGCCAAAACAATTGAGAAAAACTGTAATGGATTTTGTAATATATTTTTGTAATTGTTTTTCTCAGAACTAACATTTTCTTGTGATTATTTTTACGCACAAATCACAAGGTGATTCTTAGTGGATTTATGTTTGCTACAAGTTCACCATCAGAAAGTGTACAAATACCTGTAGTCTTAACTTGAAACTTGTTTTAGAATGAAAAACCTAAACCTAAAAAGTAACATGCTTGTGAAAGTGTGCTATATTTTTTTTTTTATTAAATGCCATTGGTTTGATATTTTTTAAATACTGTAATGCAAAGACATTCATGTATTTCTAAGTTTGACTTACACTATTATTCAAAAGTTTGGGTACAGTAACAATTTTTTTAAAGAAATTAATCTTTCAGTTCAACAAGGGTGCATTCAATTGATTGAAAGTAACAGTAAAGGCATTTATAATATTACAAAAGTTTCTATTTCAAAAGAACAACATTTATTTGAACTTTCTATTCACCAAATAATCTTGAAAAAAAAAAAAGGATCACAGTTTCCGCAAAAATATTACATGCAATTGTTTCAACACTAAATCAGCATGATTTCAGAATGATTTCTGAAGGATCATGTGACACTGAAGACTGGAGTAATGATGCAGAAAATTCATCTTTGCCATCACAAGAATAAATTAGATTTTAAAATACATTAAAATACAGAACAGTTATTTTAAATTGTAATAATATTTCACAATATTACTGTATTTTCAATCAAATAAATTCAGCCTTGGTGAGCGTAATGACCCCAGAGTTTTGGGGCCACTGTAGTATTGATTAAAAATTTTTAGCAATTTAATTTTCCATGATTCTATCTTTACACTTCAACTCTACATAAAGGTAAAAAAAGAAATGTGCAAAAGTAAACAGACATTAAAATGTAGTTCGTACAGCAATGAGATGACAGTACAGGTGAATGGTTAACACCTCTTTGGCTTATGAGCTCTGCTCTTCTGCAGTGTTTGGCTCATCACACTTGTCAGTTTGAGAAGCAGGACTGGTCACAGGTGTGGGACCGGCGTCACAAGAGGGCGTAACCTCACACACGTCGCAGGACGGCTCTGTGTAGTCTGGCTCAAAGGCTTCCTTCAGCTCTCTGGAGATGTGAACCCAGCTCTGAGAATAAATTGAGAGGGTTTCAAAGCATCCAAATCTGAAGAGCACATTTACTCATGATGACCTCACAGAAATACAGCGTAAAAAGAGTGGATACCTCAACATTTCCATCATGTTTATAGAACAAATCCTGTAGGTTCTTGCTAGGGTCAGGCACAACTGGAAGAAAGATGATCCTTTTCCTATATAATATGGATTGTATTTCTGTATTATTACATTATATTAATTAATACAATAAAAATAAATAATAAATTCACTTACATTTACTAATATATAAATAGAATATAAAGTCTTATTAAATTATTAAAAGAAAATAATAACATACTGACTGAAAGACATACATAATGTCTTAACCATCTCTCACCTCTCACAATAGCACAAAACCAACCCTAGCATGAACAGCAGAAAGACTGACAGAATACCATACAACCACTGCCACCAGCCTTGTCTGCTCTCTAGATAACAGAGAAGCATGATTGGAAAAGGTAAGAAGACAAAAAGGCAGCAAATCTCTCCATGTCCCACACTGTCACAGTAGTAGCCCACCTGCACTGCCCCACTCCACTGGAGCACTCCAGTCACTCCACAAATCTGAAGGACCACAGTTTTCAGCAACAGAGCTCCGGACTTGGAAAACATAGTGCTTGTTCTGTGAGACCTGAGACAGACTGTATGATGTTTCTGTCACGTTTAACGACTGGCAGCAAAAGAGAGATGAAGATGAGACATTTGGTATGAATGGAAAATGGTCATAATATTGTATCGATTTTCTCACCTGGCTTGGGTCTTTCTGGTTGCGCACCATATAGACTACACATTTTTTTATGCTGCTGTTCCACTGTAGTAAAAGAGTGCTTTTATGCTCATTCCACATCACTGAGAGGTTATTGGGTGGATTTAGCTGCACTAAACAAATATATGCACAATAACAAACTAATTAATGTCAGATAATTTACAACAGACTCATTAAATATATCTAATATAATACATAAAGGGATATATAGTCATTATAACAAAATAAATCCTACCGGGGTGATGAGGATCTTGATATATTCAATTATTACATGGTTATTAACCAATTAATTAAAAAGTGGACATGAAATATTGATTTGCGTTGAATTAATGTATTAAGTGAGAAGTAAGAGACTGTGAAGTGATATGAGAGATATAGAACTAGCACAGAAATCTTTTCTCTAGCACAATGACCATTTATAGCCTACAGTTTGTTGGTCATAATGGGAAAAAATGGCAAAAGAATGCTATGACTGCCCAATCAGAAGCAAGAAATACAGAGAGAAATAAAATGATTTTCAGAGGACTAGAGGGTGAAGAAATTTTGTATATTAATAATATACATTAACGTTCAAAAGTTTGGGGTTGATACATTTTTTTGTCTTTGAAAGAAGTCGCTTATGCTCACCAAAGTTGTTTTTATTTTACTTAAAAAAAATAGTAATATTGTGAAATTTAAAAGAACTGTTTTCTATTTTAATATATTTGTAATTGTAATTTATTCAAGTATCTTTTAACACACCATTGAAACATTACAAATCAGTTTGTTTTCTTACCATTTCTCTGGAGAGAATCAAAAACTGTAATAGTGTGGTTTCCTTCTGCGAATACAGCCGTTTCAAATTTTGTAAACCTGTGATCAGCGCTTTTGAGAGGAATTCTGCAGCCTACGGTGTAATTGTGCTCCAAGACATATTCTGGACAGTCATGGGAGGATTCGTTTGCAAATCTGACAAAGTAAATAGAAAATCTAATATTATTTCTCACTTCAATTATTTACACACACTATTATCAATTATTCACCATTATCAATTATATAAAATATTACCACAAAACAATTTTCAATCAAAATAATACACTTACATACATAGATGTATTGAGGAATGTGAGACTTACGCACTGCTGAATGTGCAGTTCATTTTTGATGTGTTTGGGTGCCAGATGCACTCCACATACTCGTAGTTGATGATTTTACACTGCACACCTACACAGACCAACATGTTAACAAAAAATATTCATGTAACAACTCCCAAATAAATAAAATGTGTCTACAAGGTATTACAGGTGCTGGTCATATAATTAGAATATCATCAAAAAGTTGATTTATTTCACTACTTCCATTCAAAAAGTGAAACTTGTATATTATATTCATTCATTACACACAGACTGATATATTTCAAATGTTTATTTCTTTTAATTTTGATTATTATAACTGACAACTAAGGAAAATCCCAAAACCCAGAAAATTAGAATATTACTTAAGACCAATTTTTACTTAGTTACTTAGTGGCCTTCAGCTCTTCTGCATTGTTGGGTCTGGCATATCGCATCTTCCTCTTCACAATACCCCATAGATTTTCTATGGGGTTAAGGTCAGGCGAGTTTGCTGGCCAATTAAGAACAGGGATACCATGGTCCTTAAACCAGGTACTGATTGCTTTGGCACTGTGTGCAGGTGCCAAGTCCTGTTGGAAAATGAAATCTGCATCTCCATAAAGTTGGTCAGCAGCAGGAAGCATGAAGTGCTCTAAAATTTCCTGGTATATGGCTGTGTTGACCTTGGACCTCAGAAAACACAGTGGACCAACACCAGCAGATGACATGGCACCCCAAACCATCACTGACTGTGGAAACTTTACACTGGACCTCAAGCAACGTGGATTGTGTGCCTCTCCTCTCTTCCTCCAGACTCTGGGACCCTGATTTTACTTTCATCAGAGAACATAACTTTGGACCACTCAGCAGCAGTCCAGTCCTTTTTGTCTTTAGCCCAGGCGAGACGCTTCTGACGCTGTCTGTTGTTCAAGAGTGGCTTGACACAAGGAATGCGACAGCTGAAACCCATGTCTTGCATACGCCTGTGCGTAGTGGTTCTTAAAGCACTGACTCCAGCTGCAGTCCACTCTTTGTGAATCACCCCCACATTTTTGAATGGGTTTTGTTTCACAATACTCTCCAGGGTGCGGTTATCCCTATTGCTTGTACACTTTTTTCTACCACATCTTTTCCTTCCCTTCGCCTCTCTATTAATGTGCTTGGACACAAAGCTCTGTGAACAGCCAGCCTCTTTTGTGTCTTGCCCTCCTTGTGCAAGGTGTCAGTGGTCGTCTTTTGGACAACTGTCAAGTCAGCAGTCTTCCCCATGATAATGTAGCCTACAGAACTAGACTGAGAGACCATTTAAAGGCCTTTGCAGGTGTTTTGAGTTAATTAGCTGATTAGAGTGTGGCACCAGGTGTCTTCAACATTGAACCTTTTCACAATATTCTAATTTTCTGAGATACTGAATTTGGGATTTTCCTTAGTTGTCAGTTATAATCATCAAAATTAAAAGAAATAGACATTTGAAATATATCAGTCTGTGTGTAATGAATGAATATAATATACAAGTTTCACTTTTTGAATGGAATTAGTGAAATTAACTTTTTGATGATATTCAAATTATATGACCAGCACCTGTACTTTTTTTATTGTTGAACTTCAGTTTCCTGCAACCCACTCAGAAAGAATCACAAACCTCATGTGCATCATCATAACCATCATACACACACAAATGACTGTGGAAATCCCCACTAAAACCATCCGAACTTATCTCTCAAACTTTTTGTCTTTTAAAAGACAAAAACTAAATGCAAACATACAATCAGAATCCTCTTTTAACAACAGTATTTTTCATTGAGGATTATAATCCCAATCTTGTGAGAACTCAGAAAGGTTTGCGTACCTTTATAACACCACTAACCACAAAAACGCTATGCAGTACAATGTTGTGTGTAATTATATACTCACTCAGACCAGCTGCTGAACAGCATCGTTGAAAGGACAGAATTAAGAACAGAAGCCCAAAATATAGTCTCGGTGTGTGAATGTAAGTCATGCTCTCCTCTGAGCGTCTGAGCAACAAATGAGTGTGGTCTAATACTACACAGGATGTTTATTACAGTGTGTATCCTTGACAACTTCCGGTTTTTCAAGTATAAATCTTAATAAACAACCTGACAGTTTCATTGTCACTTAAAAGACGTCATGAGGAAAAAAAATAGATATAATAAAATATATAAATATTTGGTTACACTTTATTTTAAGGTGTCATTGTTGCAGTGTAATTATATATTTAAGTACTCAGTAATATTAATTAAAAACATGTATTTACTATAAGGTTAGGGTAGGATTAGGGTTTGGTTGAGGGTTAGTTGCATGTAATTATGCATAATTTACTGTTATAACTATGGTAAGTACATGTAACAATGACACTGTAAAATAAAGTGTTACCAAATATTTTATTAGTAATTACTGTGATCTGAAGTTTTTAAATAATAATAATATTAATATATAATGTTATCTGTTCTTTTATCACAATAATACCCTTTTCAGTTTTAACAATTGACTTTTCATATTTTAACACAAATAATTTGCCAAAAAAGACAGAACTGCTTAATACAACTGCATATGACTCTCACCACTATGATGTCTGTACCATTGTTATACAACCCTTCAATGCACATCATCAAAGGTCAGTTATTAGTTTGGTAAAAACCAGGTCTTCTCAACCATTAGATTCCTGAGGGTCCGGCGCAGGTATTTCCATTAAAACAGGTTTATCCCAAATTGTCACGGTTCAAAAGGCAGCACTTAAACAAGTCCGACGGCTTTATCTAAAAAGTTGGCGAAGTTCTGCGGTTGACCAGGCACATAGGTTGACAAAGCAGACAGATCCATATCCCTCAAGGTCTGAGGCAGGGTACTGTGATAATGGGTTAAAAACACATGAAGATGGACAGTTGCCGTCAGAACATCAAATGTAACCATAACAATACTTGGGCACTAAAATGGTTGAAAAAGTGAATGACTTCTCATATAAAACAAACCTGCAAGTGCAGTAGATAAGATGTGAATCTGCCTGCAGCTGCTTTGCAAGCTCCAGCTGATGATTGTCCATTAATTTATCATTGACCACCACGAGGAGAGCTTTATTTGCTCCGAGTGCTTCCAAACAGCTTCCTGCTCCTAATGGGGATAGAGCCAAGAACTCACTTCTAATCTTATTTCCTGATCACTTCTAAACTTTTTGTTATATAGGTTATTATTAAGTCTACAAAAAAACTATATTACATTAGACGAGGGGTTTGTAATCTTTAAGATGCCATGGACCCCCAAATATGATCATCCTTGTGTGAGGGACCCCCATCATAAAATGTATTCAAGACCCAATTTATACTGAAAAAAATATTACAAAATATGTGTAAAATATTGTTTGGAGATTTTACATTATTAAGTTTTCTCCACCCATTAAATTTATACATTTACTTTTATTTATTTGAATAAATTAATTTAGTCCACTTCATTTATTTTTTATTTTAATCAAGTTATTGATTTACCATAATCAATGTTTTATAATCAATTCATTGATTTAGTTTTCATCATTATTTATATTTACACTAATTGTCTCTAAACTTTTCCACTGACCCCCTTGCACTACCTTGTAGATAAAAATTAACAAACACAATTAATGCAGAAACATGACATTCTGATGATTTGACCTACAGATCTAAAGTGTTTTCTTAATGTGCCTGCCTCAAAAAGAATAAACCTCATTTATGTTTTAACAGAACTATATTTTAGAGTAGTGTTTGGGGCAAAGGGAGCTTTAACCCACCAGCGTGACTGATGACCAGATCTGAGTGTCTCACGTCCTCGGCGATTGAGCCTTTGAAGCGAAACACTTGAAGTGTCAGTCCTGGACAGCTGTCTGGATCAGGCACGACTGAACCTCTGCCAACCTGAAGCACCATGTCTGTGCAGCCGCGGTGAATTAATGCCTTCATTCACAAACATAAGTCACCATAGTGAGTCAGGATATACGTGTGTTTAATTTAAAACCTCACGAGTTACTGCTTATAATCCTTTGCAGCTCACTATTTATAAATTGTATTATTACCTGCACAGATTCATCTGAAGTCACAGTGCCAATCAGATCATCAAAACTTGTTGTCCCGACGGTTACAAATACAGTTTTCATTGTATTTCTGTGACAGGCTTTACTAAACGCATCCGAAAACAGGCTTAGCAATAATGAAAACGGAAATTGTGAAGAAAACATGAGCATGAAGAGTCTCTCCACCCTTCAAAATAAAAGTCCTACTGGCTCATAATCAGTGCTGGGCAGTAACTGATTACATGTAATCTGGATTACGTTCATAATTAATAAATCATTCATAATTCATTTATTCTACTTCTTTGTTATCCTTTAAATTTTCTTTTCTGTAAAAGTCTACCCCTTATATACGTCCAGAAGCGGGGCCGGTTCTAGGCATGGGCAGGGGTGGGCTGAGCCCACCCAATCAGAATTTAGGAACAGATACTGTTTATCTGTGTTTACGATTTGTGCATTGATTAAAAACAATCTGAAGTGGGCTCTGTGTTGAAAGGTTTGATGAAGGGCTGTATAATGCTCCAAACAATCAAACAAAAATTTACAGTAGGCTATTTTTTCCTTTATTAACTGAAAGTAACGGCGCAGCGCGTTGCATACTCATGCGAAGTATGTAGCCTATATGTTGCCTATAATAATGGCCCTATCCCCATTAGGAGCAGGAAGCTGTTTGGAAGCACTTCAGAAAAGCAGATGCTGACAATCACACGAGCGAAAACGGACAGAAATATTTGCTATAACGTGTGAATTAAGATGAATTGTATTTGTGAATATGTATCTTGTAAATATTAGCTGGTTGTATTTTTGATTCATACCAAGTTGAAATTAGCTATAAAAAATAGGCTACTCGCTCATGCATTTATTGCATGGAAAGACTCAGAGGAGCTAGAACATAATGTATGTGTTTAAATGCATATGCATATTTCAGTTGAAACCTTGCCCTCTTTGGCTTGCTGTTAATGCTGTTAAACTGAATATACGATGTAAGCTGATTGCTTAAATAACAGCACTGAAATAAGAATGCGCTGTTTATATCTTTTATAGAAGTTTAAGGTCCTCCACACAGGACGCATTTTTCGGGTAAAACGCGAGACGCAGGTCAGTGCAGGTCTAAAGGCGCGCTTTTTAAAGGTTATTTAATTTTTTCCCGCGTTATAAATCCGCGCCATGCACGATACTCTGCAAAAGTATGGAAACGAGATGCGAGCCCAACAGTCAAACACTAGGGTGATGTTTACATTAAAAACGATAGAAAAGTAGCGCAGTGGAATGAAAAAAGCATTTAATTGTCCCTTTTTAAAGTTGCATTCATTGCTATAGTAACATATAGGCTTCAGTTATGTTTTCTTTCCAAATTATCACTGGACAGTAGAAAAGTGAAAATATTAGCATTTTATTCAAAGTAAAGATTAAAAAAAAAAGTCATGTAGGTGTGTTATAAAATGTTATAAATAATTATATTTAATAATATAAGAAAAATATAAGAAAAATAATATAACATAAATAATAATAATAATAATAATAATACAATTAAGTTCACAGTTCTCTGTTAATGGTCACATGACATGCAGGTAAACTTTTTTTTACATTTTTATTAATTAAATACTTAATTAACTTTTAATTAAACACACAACCCCTGCAGTCTGGGAAATCCTGACTTAATGTAATATTAATGCACTTCATGTTGTCAATAACAAAGATTGGAATATATTTTCTTTCTCTTTGTAAATGTATATGAATATGGTACAAAATTATCATATTCAAGTCAATGTGATAAACAAGTTAGGTCAAAGGTAATCACCACGTCTTGGTGAAGGTGAAGTCACAGATGGTTGTTGAAATAAAGTCAAAATAGCAAGATATAAACTCACAAACACGTGAGTGAGCTGACTTTTTTTCTCAGAATTGGACTTCATAAATCACAATTGCAAGTTTATACACTATATTGACAAAAGTTTTGGGATGCCTGCCTTTACATGCACATGAACTTTAATGACATCCCATTCTTAATCCGTAGGGTTTAATATGGAATTGGCCCACCCTTTGCAGCTAAAACAGCTTCAACTCTTCTGGGAAGGATTTCCACAAGGGTTAGGAGTGTGTTTATGGGAATTTTTGACCATTCTTCTAGAAGCGCATTTGTGAGGTCAGGCACTGATGTTGGACAAGAAGGCTTGGCTCACAGTCTCCGCTCTAATTCACCCCAAAGGTGTTCTATCGGGTTGAGGTCAGAACTCTGTGCAGGCCAGTCAAGTTCCTCCACACCAAACTCGCTCATCCATTTCTTTATGGACCTTGATTTGTGCACTGGTGCGCAGTCATGTTGGAACAGGAAGGGGCCATCCCCAAACTGTTCCCACAAAGTTGGGAGCATGAAATTGTCCAAAAGGACGGGGTGATGACTCCCTTCAACCTCTTCCTCGATTCGGGCTCGTCCTTCGTGGCAGGTCTCTGGCGGATATTGGAGTGGGGCTGGTGACGACGTCATCCTCCGCGAGGCCGATGGTGAACGGTAAGTCGTTGTTCACCAGCACCCACTCCACGAAAGCGGCAAAATCCCCTTTTGGACCATCCACTGGAAGGCGTGACTTCGATCGCTCGCTCAGGCTGGCATAAAGTTATGCACTTTTTTTTAAATAACATGTCTTACAGCCATCAAAGATGTTTATCCATCAAGCTGAGCACTTCCTTGCAGGGCGGTGGTGGGCAATAATGGAGGTAGAGGATCGTTTTCACTCGTCATTTGAGAAGAATGAGTGTGGGCTCACTTCAGGTCAGTGGGGAATAGTGGAGGCCCCACAAGGAGCCCCAGTTCCTGCTAGGTACCAGCAGGGAGAGAATGTGCCTGCCCAGTCCCCTGCGGGAGCACCTGTACCTAAAGCACTAGTGTCCAATGTATCCCCTGAGGAAGCACCAGTGCCCACCATGTACTCTGACGAAGCACCTGTATGCACATTGCTCCAAAAGGAAGCACCCATGCCAACTGCCTCCCCAGGGAAGGAACCTGTGTCTGCCTTGTCCTCTGAAGAATCACGCATACATGCAGGAAGCAGCTTCCCTGAGGAAGCAGCAGTGCCCACCATGTCCCCACCGGAAGCACCTGTACCTGCCAGGCCCCCATTCAAGAGAAAATTGAAGATCCCTAAAAATATGAGAGCATCTGACAAAGGATGTCATCTTGACACCCTTGCCCTTAAGGCCCCTCAAGGGACCATCTTCGCCTGCCAGGACACCAAAAGGAGCACCAATGCCCACCACATCCCCAGAAGAAGCATCTGTGTCTGCCTCATCCTCAGAGGAAGCATCAGTGCCCACTGTGTCCCCTAAGGAAGCACCTGTGCCCACCTTTACCCAAGAGGATGCACCCGTGCCCACTGCCTCCCCAGAGGAAGCACCAGTGCCCACCACATCCTCTGAGGAAGGACCCGTGCCCACCTCGACCCAAGAGGAAGCACCCATGCTCACTGCTTCTCCAGAAGACACATTTGCCTGCCCACCACATCCTCTGAGGAAGCACCTGTGACCACCTCATCCCAAGAAGAAGCACCCATGCCCACTGCCTCCCCAGGAAGCACCTGTGTCTGCCTTGTGATACCTAAAGAGCCCACAAGCAAAGGCTAGTTGCTCCTGTCTCTTATTTTTATTTTCAGATTTATTAAAAAATTAAACTGTCTTCAACTAAGCTACTTTGTTTGTTATCCTCTATTTAGAATACTTTCAGTAAAATTCATAGACCCCTCATGGTAAAACATGTTAAGTGATATGTCTTTTTCCCTCCTTCCAGCTCGTTAAACCTGATTATGTCTATTTCCTCAACAGGAAAATATAGGTGCATGTCAGCGAAGTCCATGTAAAAAGCAGAGCATGCCTTAAGATACTAGCGAATCAGTGAGGGAATGAAGCATCACCAACATTTGTACTTTGTATCTATATTTTGTATTGCATACAAAATGTACTAAATAAAAAAATGAAACTATTTATTTAGTTATTTATTAGGACGATGCACATTAATTTATGTTATTTATATCATATTTTGTTTATTTATAAATATGCATACAGTGAAGATAATCATAGTTTGCACGTGCCTGAACAATATATTAAATTCACCATGAAATAGACAATTGGATAATTCTTGTTTTTTTATTGAATATTGCAATAAAAATGTATAATTTACTATAAATAATTCATCCATGCACATCATATATATTTATATAATAAAACTACTAGAGTCATGTGTATGATTTTTGGTGGTATCTCAAAGTATTTATTGATAGCCTTGTTGTGTGATTTGGTTTTTTAAATGATTTTGTTATATATCATAAGGTATATACTGTATACAGTATGATAGACAAAAACAAACAAACCAACAATAAAAAATAAGCATTTAATTTGCATGGCCCATTCCTGTTATGTAGTACATTACAGCACATCTCCCTATCATATATCTTTATAAATTAGATAATATATTAGATTATATATAACATTTTTTAAAATATAAAAATAATTTTGTTATCAAAGTACACTCACCTAAAGGATTATTAGGAACACCTGTTCAATTTCTCATTAATGCAATTATCTAATCAACCAATCACATGGCAGTTGCTTCAATGCATTTAGGGGTGTGGTCCCCTAAATCTCCTGAACTCCAAACTGAATGTCAGAATGGGAAAGAAAGGTGATTTAAGCAATTTTGAGCATGGCATGGTTGTTGGTGCCAGACGGGCCGGTCTGAGTATTTCACAATCTGCTCAGTTACTGGGATTTTCACGCACAACCATTTCTAGAGTTTACAAAGAATGGTGTGAAAAGGGAAAAACATCCAGTATGCGGCAGTCCTGTGGGCGAAAATGCCTTGATGCTAGAGGTCAGAGGAGAATGGGCCGACTGATTCAAGCTGATAGAAGAGCAACTTTGACTGAAATAACCACTCGTTACAACCGAGGTATGCAGCAAAGCATTTGTGAAGCCACAAAACGCACAACCTTGAGGCGGATGGGCTACAACAGCAGAAGACCCCACCGGGTACCACTCATCTCCACTACAAATAGGAAAAAGAGGCTACAATTTGCACGAGCTCACCAAAATTGGACAGTTGAAGACTGGAAAAATGTTGCCTGGTCTGATGAGTCTCGATTTCTGTTGAGACATTCAGATGGTAGAGTCAGAATTTGGCGTAAACAGAATGAGAACATGGATCCATCATGCCTTGTTACCACTGTGCAGGCTGGTGGTGGTGGTGTAATGGTGTGGGGGATGTTTTCTTGGCACACTTTAGGCCCCTTAGTGCCAATTGGGCATCGTTTAAATGCCACGGCCTACCTGAGCATTGTTTCTGACCATGTCCATCCCTTTATGACCACCATGTACCCATCCTCTGATGGCTACTTCCAGCAGGATAATGCACCATGTCACAAAGCTCGAATCATTTCAAATTGGTTTCTTGAACATGACAATGAGTTCACTGTACTAAAATGGCCCCCACAGTCACCAGATCTCAACCCAATAGAGCATCTTTGGGATGTGGTGGAACGGGAGCTTCGTGCCCTGGATGTGCATCCCACAAATCTCCATCAACTGCAAGATGCTATCCTATCAATATGGGCCAACATTTCTAAAGAATGCTTTCAGCACCTTGTTGAATCAATGCCACGTAGAATTAAGGCAGTTCTGAAGGCGAAAGGGGGTCAAACACAGTATTAGTATGGTGTTCCTAATAATCCTTTAGGTGAGTGTATAAGGACTAGGTGAACATAGGGGAGAACATTTTAAATAATTTCACTATTTTATGGTAATTTTTATAGAAATATGTCTGTAACACTTTACAATAAGGTTGTATTAGTTAACATTAGTTAACATGAACTAACCATGAACAACACCTCTGTTCAGCATTAGTTCATCTTAACTCACACATATATGAATGCATCTATTCAAGTTAACAGTGCAATTAGTTAACATTAGTTAATGCATTAGTTAAGATGAACTAACCATGAACAATGCCTGTAGCTTTACTGTTTTTGTAAGGTTATCTTACTGTACATATTTACATTAGTTTACGTAGCAGTTGACACACACTAAGGATGAACATTTCTAACTCTAATTTCTCACTCTAAAGGTAAAAATGCTGTTGTGTACCTTATCAACATTATTTAATAAGCCATTGATTTTGGGCTGTTGGTAAACATAATTCTAAAGTGGAAACCATCCGAACATCAACGGATAGCTTGTTCATGTTTATACGCACTTTACTATCATTACTTACATTTAACAAAGCATTTATTTATGGATTGTGTGACCCTTATTGTAAAGTGTACACAATTTCAACATTACCTGATGTGTTACTAACATTTGTAGACTCTTTATTAACATGACTTACCATTAACAAAGCATTTATTAGTATTTACTGCTTTGTAATGAACCTACAAATGTTAACACATCAGTTAATGTTGAAATAGTGTACACTTGATAAGGTTCTCAAAAAACATTAATGCATGCTATGTTTAATAATGTTGATAAGGTACACAACAGCATTTTTACCTTTAGAGTAAGATGTGTGTTAGAAATGTTCATCCTTAGAGTGTCAACTGCTACGTAAACTAATGTAAATATGTACAGTAAGATAACCTTACAAAAACAGTAAAGCTACAGGCATTGTTCATGGTTAGTTCATCTTAACTAATGCATTAACTAATGTTAACTAATTGCACTGTTAACATGTATAGATGCATTAATATGTGTGTGAGTTAAGATGAACTAATGCTGAACAGAGGTGTTGTTCATGGTTAGTTCATGTTAACTAATGCATAAACTAACTGCACTGTTAATGTGAATAGCTGCATTAATATGTGTGCGTTAAGGTTAACAAATATTAACTAATGCTGAACAGAGGTGTGGTTCATGTTAACTAATGCATTAACTAATGTTAACTAATACAACCTTATTGTAAAGTGTTACCAATATGTCTTTAAATCAAAGGCATAAAAAACGTACAAAGCTCAAAAGGTACGATGGTGGACAAGGAGGAAGAGGATGAGGATGAGAAAGAGCCAGGTGTGGACAGTGTTGTCAAGGCTGGATCCACACCAGAGGGTTTTTCCCTTTTCCTGGCAAGAGACGGCATTGCCTGTAATGTGGACAATCTCCTCAGGCCAGACCCAGCACAAAGACGTGATGATGAGGCAGAATGAGTATTTCACTGACTTTGATTGTGCAGTCGCACACGTCTTTTGAGTGCACTGTAACATACTTTTTTCATTTAGAGTTAAAAAAAAACAAAAAAAAACTTTTTTTAGCTTTTGCATTGTATTTGTACCTGTTGAATATACAGACATTTAGTACAACACTTGCAGTGCATACAGTATACAATTTATTCACCTTACTACTGTAAGTTGCGATTATTATACTTATTTTATGTAATTGCAAAATTTGTTTAATGTGTGACAATATAGGCTATTTTTTTTTCTGCAACTGCATGCTTCAGATGTTCTCTGAATGTAGTTTGAAGATTTGGTTTTGTGTTTAAAGTTTTGAGAAAGTGGGTGTTGGTTTCGAGAAATGTGTTTAAGCAATTCAGAAAAAACGTAAAAACCTATTTAGCACCCTTTGGAGAAGTGGTTCTCAATAAGCCCTGGATTTCTTTTTCCTTCTCTAAATCTGGATAGTGAACTCTGGTTGGGTGAGTCAAGGACATTCAGAGATGACTCCTGAAGCCACTCCCATGATAGTCACAAGCCTTTGACTCGGATGTGCCTTTTGTCAAGTCACACTGCCACGGATATCTAATCAAGTGCTGCAGATGGTCACCACTCCACAGAGAATGTTGCAGCTATTACAGTAGCCATTACGTTCTTGCACAGACCGCTAAAGGATGAAGGCTTTCTCTTTTTTTGTATTTAATGCTGCATTTAAAATACTTTCAAGAATACAGTTTTAATTCCTTCTCGCCCCACTATTATTAAGTCCTGAATTTCAGTCAGATGTGCATGACAAAACATTATTTATGGCATCAGCCCTAAATATTTTGTCCATGAAAAAAAATCTAAATCTTTTTTAAAAACAGGTTTTAGTTAAGAAAGAACCACATAATCAGCAAGCAAACAGTGTCCTTCTTCAAGCTCATCACGAGATTCTCAGATTTTAGACATTGGGTTTCTGCCACAATAAGACAGATTGTTGGAAACTGATAATGGCTGATGTCCAAGCAACTAAAAGGTAATCATCAAAAGCCTATTGTGAAGCATTGCATGCGTCAATTTCGAGTTCCTAATTTAGTTGTTTTGTTTTAAATGTCTCAAATGTCACTAATTAACAACTTTTGGCATTTGTACATTTTATGTGCTTACAATTTTAGGAGCTAAGAGTTATATTCACATTATGGTGATGAATGACTATTTACACAAGTTTCTATAGAAGCAGTGGTGGAAATGTGTGTCAAAAACAAAGATTACAAGAAAAGACTGACAACACAGGTTTCAGACTGTAATCATTTAAGGCATCATCAATGCTGTACTTCAGAAACAATGCATACTGTAATCACAAAAAGCCAAAACAGCCAACAGAATATAAAAACGCAATATTCAGCTATCTCGGTAATTAAAGACTTTAATAAATAGAGTATTAGGAGAGAAAGCATACATACCAGTAGTTTAAAAAAAATCAAGAGGGGGGAAAAAAGAAAAAAAGAAATGTTACATACTGAGGTCTCAAACCTGCATAATGGCTGTTACAGTTTAATAATTAGATATCAAACTTAATATGTTAAAAGAAAAAACAGGGATCATTTACAACAGAGCTTCTCCAGGGATATTATAGCCCTGAGATGACCTGCTCGTCATAACTCTTTTCCCTATATATACGAAAAATAGCTATTAATAGCCCAAAAAGTTTTCTGTGCTCCAATTCGCAGATTTGACTTATTTCCAGGTAACCAAAACATAACTTGAAGATTTTGTATATGTGCTCTACAATCCAGACCCCGGAGGATTTGAGTTTTGAAGACCCTGCGATGATTTATTTCCGGGCAGTAAAGTCAAGCCTCGGCCAGATGTCTTAAGTGTCAGAGTTCAAGGGGCTCAGTGGCACAGGTGTGGCTCAGAGGGTCAAACGATCAGAGACTGGTTCAAAAGAGCGTCCGTCTGGATCATGTATCTAAGGAACACAGAAATGTGCTGTGGTTACAAAAAATAAAAAACATTATACATTATATGTACATACGATACAATGGATTTTCTTTGGAATTTAACTTCCAAATAAATGTTATCTCTGCAAGATCATCTTCAATCAGAAAAAATCAGCTTCAATCTGACGGAGACCGTAAAAATCTGTTTACATAAAGACACCACTGAAATGCTGCATCTGAGTCATCCTAAAAATCTCAGGAACACCATTTCCTGTTTTGCGACATTACTTTCCATTCAGGATGTTTGGATTTCCTCTTTCTTCTCAAGGATTGTCCAGACAGCACAGTCTCTTCATGCTTCATCTCACTGGTATTGGGATTAAGCAGTTTTGTTCTTTAGGCCACATTCTTGTTGTGATCCAGTGAGATATATATATTTATATTTATATATTATTGGTCAGAATTATCAGAACACAATTTTATGTAAAGATATTTTAATGTATTTGCGTACATTTTGGAGAAAAACACGAGCATCACGGACTCAATGAGATGTGTGAGTGCACTAGAAAGCCTGAATGTTGGTTTGTTTTACTCAAGGTTTTACTCTCTCATACCTGGAGTGAAAGTAAGGCTGGGACGCTCACTGCACAACGCAGGCGGTGCAGCACTGCTCTTGCTTCTCGGGCAAAGTGGTGTAGTTCATCTGCCTTACAATCTCAGCGAACAGCTCATCAACCATGCTTTTGCTCTTGGCCGAGGTCTCTATGAAGGGACAGCCCCACTCTTGTGCAAGGGCACGGCCGTCAGAACCCGCAACCTCCCGCTCTGACTCCAGGTCCACCTTATTCCCCACCAAGATTAGAGGCACCTTCTCAAAGCGCTTCACACGGACGATCTGGTCCCGCATTGGTCTGATGTCCTGCGGAGCATGAAGAGTGTGTTCATAGGAATGATACATCAAAACAAAAGTATAAATAAGATAACAGTTTAAGCAACAGATCTTTTCTTCTGTATTGTGATGTACATTTGAGTGCAACAGATCAATAAAAAGGAAAAATGTAGGGCGAGGACTTGATTCTGTCCATAGGTTGTTGACTGGATTTTGAGATGTGGGAATTGCACTCAAACAGATGGAAACAGATGAATGCAAGCTTGAAGGGCGTGGTTTAAATGGACAAAATAATTGAATACTTGAGAAGTCCTGCATACATAACCAGAGAAAAGTGTTGTTTCACCAGAATATCCAGTTATGACACTGATTAATCGTTACTAGTTTTTTTTTATTTTTTATTTTTAAACGAAACATGCACAGATTAACTGCTCGCAGTAAGATCTAAAACATGAATTTAAATATAGACAGGGTGAATATTAAATTCATGTCAACTTTAATGGACGGACTGGTTAAGGTGTGGGTAATTTTAGTAATAAAATATACAAGTCATTTTAGAATTTACATTATATTTGACTGAACATTTTATAGTATTACTTTTGTCTCCTTTTGTTTATTAGGATCCCATCCAATGTTGTTGTTCATATTTTTTTTTTCTTATAAAACAAAATGTTATGTACTTCATGTGAACAATGTACATGTTTGAGATGGACAATAAATAAAAAAAAAAGTTATGAAACAAATAGTGGGTGTGTAAGGGGTTCAAGTCAAGTTTCAACCTGTTGCATGAGACACAAAACTACTTGATTTTATGTCTTCTACAGTCGGACTGAAGGGGTTTAGGTTTGGTAAACTGAATCACAGAGGTTCCCTTGCTAGAGTGATTTTCTGACCTCAATTGTGTTATTACGCAAGTAACAGTAGTAATGTCCTAATCTAAACCTCTAGTGCCTATGTGCTGAACTAGTATAGCCAGATATGAGGTGCAGCACTCACCTGAAATGACTGCTGATTGACAAGGCTGTAGACTAAAATGAAGCCTTGCCCATTTTTAATGTACAGATCTCGCATGGACGCAAACTGCTCGGTCCCCGCGGTGTCCAGGATCTCCAGCACCGAGGGAGACGAATCCACCTCGATCTCCTTCCTATAGAAGTCCTCGATGGTCGGGTCATATTTTTCTATGAATGTCCCGGTCACAAACTGGACCGTGAGTGCGGACTTGCCCACGCCGCCGCTGCCCAGCACAACCACCTTATACTCCTTCATTTGGTCTGATCCAGGCTTAAGCTACAGCTAACTTTATCTGCTCAGCACCGGCCATAAAAACATAAAAATACCACAGCACGTCTTATGATCAAAACAACACCAGGGGAGCACTTTTCTCGGGTTCGAAGAAATCAAAGCCACAGATTCAACAGAGGAGTATTTTCTCTGAGTCAATGTCTAGCTAAATCCACAACGCACCTCCATCTGCACACTATCTCCATCGATATCCGATCATCCGAGAGTTTGTCAGCCACAGAGGCGATATAAAACACAAGTATTGTGTGTAGTCGTGTCCATGTTTGGCGTCCGTGTGAATGGAGCGCTACATGACTAGCGTTAGCTGGCTAGTGCTTCTCAAAGAGAGCGAGGCTGCACTCAAACACAAACGGCCCTTCGCTGCTGTAATACCGCTTCTGTGCGACGAATAATCACTGGCTTCAGGTCTCTTGCTCTGAGATCTTCAACTCATAGACGCCGTCTTGGAGTCCTGCATTGCCTTCCCTTCTTGTGTCTCTTTCCCCCGGCCCGCCTCTGCATATCGGCCCAGACAGCAGCGGCCTCGCAGCGGAGCTCCTCTCACACAGTACCGTGAATGAACTGTTCTTCCGATTCGGATCTTTTCAGTGAACCGGTTGAATTGGTTCACGGACTGAGCGAATCGTGAGTCGTCTGGTAAGGGCATTTGGAACCCAGGATTCGACTGACAGACCGAAAGAGTTAATAGCCGAATAGCAGAAATGTTACAAAACGTACAGGATATGTTAACTTGATTGTATGGTAATTTTATCAACACATAGTTGGTTTAACGTGCAAAAAGTTTTCCCAACAGATATAAGCTATATTCATTTTAGTATTAATTACTAGCATCAAGTAACTTATTCTGAATTACTTTGTTTTATACACCGAATAATAACTGCAACAAACTGAAATGAGTCTGACACGCATGAAATAAACACTACAGAACATACTGTATGTACCGGATGCGACGTTGTCACGCAATTACGGTATGACGCAAGGGGATCGCAAAGTCGTTACTCTGAACCGGTTCTATAAAACGAACTGTTCAAAAGAACCGATTCGCTGAATTGAGGCGGGCCCCGAAGAGAAGCATTTTTCTCGCACACGCCTCACACTGACCAATAAACATCCGCCGGAAATCACATCACTCTCACAATAATGAAAAAAAAAGTACATTATAGTATATGTATATATATATATATATATATATATATATATATATATATATATATATATATATATATATATATATATAAAATATATATTAAATAATTATTGTATTAATCATTTTATTGGTATATAATAATAAACCTCCAATACAGTCTATGTATTCAGATATTGAGATAATATTTACATATTATATAATTTAGTTAGTTTTGTAGTTAAGCAAATTAACTTATCTGGTTTCACACACTAAGCCAGGATTAGGCCTTAGTTTAATTAGGACATTTAAGTAGCTTTTATAAACATGCCTTAGAAAAAAAAAAAACATTACTGGAGTGCATCTTGAGACAAAACAATGCCAGTGACATATTTTAAGATATGCCAGTGCAAGTTACTTTCAGTTAAAACAGCTCAAACATGTATTTTAGTCTGAGACTAAGCTTAAGCCTCATCTGTGAAACCGGCAGTCTAATTCTTAAATCCAATTATTTGTTTTGTTGACGTCTCTTTAGAGCAGTTTGTATTTGAATACAACCAGGAAAAAAACAAAACACCAAACACAGCCCAAAATTGCCTTTTAAGTGCTTTATTAAAATGTCAAACAAAAAGAACATAAGTCTTAAGTATGTATATATTCCATACATTTATATATTGCAAAGGGATTGACAAGAAGCACAGTTCTTGAAGCACATACAAGCACAATAAGCTAAATAGAAAGAGAAGCATTTCATATAAAGAGTCAAAGCATTCAGTTTTATCTTGTCCTACAGTGGGAGAGAGAGGAATCCATTACAATATGGCTTTGAAACAATGTAGACATTCTTTGAACGGTTCCACACACACAATAGCATTTACACAGGCATCAGCAGATGCCTTTAAAGGGACATAACCTCTGCATCAATGAGTGATTTCATTTGAAACTATACAGCTTTGTACAACATTAATGTGATGCTCCGGTCTCAGTGACTTCTACACTTTAACACGAACCAAAGACGTTAGTGTTCCAGTCACAGATATGACGATGACGTGACTGAATGTAGGGCACAGTTAGGTGGAAGTCTAACCTCAATGGCTTTCTTTACAGACCAGTCCTTTCACATCACACTGAATGTTTAGGCACAGGATAATGGACAGCAGAAGAGTGTTTGATTTTTTCTCTGTCAAGCACAGTGGTAAAAGGAGTGTCCCGTGTGTTCGCATTCAGCTTCTGGATGCAATTCGGGACCCTTAGTCTATGCTAAGTCCTAAGTGCTACCTCAGCTTTACAGTCAAAAGGCTGAGGACCATATTCAATTGGTCCAAAGGTGCGTTTATATGCAAGAACCTACAAAAGACTCGGTCTCTCCCTCACTATTAGGGCAAGTGCCATGGCAACAAAATTATTGGCTTCCAAAGCAACTGTAGAGCACAGAATGTACAAGTTTTCTTCAACAGAGGGTTTTGTCTGGCGATTTCACGTGGGATTTTGAAGCAATTTGATTGAGGAAATCCTGTGAGATTTTCAGGTTTATTTGTTGTTCTTGGTGAATGCACAAGAATGGAAAATGTCCGTCAACAACCAAACCAAACGGAAAACTGAAATTCTGCATTTTGTATAACCTGCAGCAATTCTTTTCAGCTGCAGTCTGATCCTGAGGTGCTCTTTATGTGCTAAACTTCCCCATGCTGCCCTATTACACCCCCTTTTCCATTGTATCTCATGGGACTACACAGAAAACAAAACTGTGAGCCTGAAACGCACAGCACGATGTAGAGGTAAAAGAGAATCAAGTTGGCCATTCTTTGGTTTCTGGACAACTGCACCTCGGGATCAGACGCAAGCGGACACAGTGCTCAACCTGACGCGCTTTTGTAAGCTATGCAAAACTACAAAGCCTTTTTTGACATCATTTTCTCTGCAAAATGCAATATCATGCTTAACGACGAGAACGAGGGCATTAGCAAACAGAACAAACAACAAATTTCTCCTCGACACCCCGGCAAAACAGCATCTATCTCTTTAACTGTTTACCTGTATTCCTAACAATACAGACATTTGATTTGAATCTGTTCTTCTACATATATATATTTATTCATCTATGTATATTCAAAATAAATTCTGAATATTTTGACTCAGTTATGTACATAAGTGCAAACAAGGTGAATAACACACATTCGTACACCAATGGGGTGACGTGAGTCACCAGGTCCCAGCACAGCTGGGGTGCAGTCTGGGCGGGCCAGAGGGGGACAGAGACTGAAATCAGGGGCTCGCTGTGGCTGATACTGTCCCATTTCTGACATCACAGGGCTGCGTTATTTATAAAAACCGGAACGCACCATTGCGAATGCATCGCCAGCCCTTTTTGAACCAAATGAGACTAGAAAGTCTCCCCCCCCCACCCCCACCAAATTGATCCATCAGATTGGTTCAAAAGCTCAGATGCTGTTGAAGTAAAGATCTGGTTCTTATCGAAAAGTGATCAGCAACCCCTTAATAGAAAAATAATAATCATTAAAACAGAAATAACGTATGATGTCTCCAAAGGGCCTTTGGACATAAAATGTATATATATATATGTATATATATATATATATATATATATATATATATATATATGTATATATATATATATATATGTATATATATATATATGTATATATATATATATATGTATATATATATATATATATATATATATATTTTTTTTTTTACAAAATAGTCAATCATCTCTTCTTCCAAGACAACTTAAGAACACATTCCCTTTCTGAATAAGTTAACGTTGTACATTATTTCACTTGAAGTGTGAAAAAATTCACAATTAAGATATACAAAGGTAGCCATGTTGTAGTTTTGTTGCCATAGCAACAAGAACTTACTATCATAGGTAACAATGAATCTATCATTGTAATACATACAAATGTGTATATTGATATATAGATATATATAGATTAAGTAATTTTTTTTTAATCTTAAACCACAACTGCACAAACTATGATGTAGATTATTTAGATTATTTTAATTTCATGCGATGACAGACTTTACGATGTAAGGTAAGGAACCAAGTAACGCTAATGATCAAACTCAAACTACCATTGACAGCTTTGTCAAAACACACCGTAACATGACTGAAGTCGTGAGGATATAGTTAAAACAGGTACCTTTACGAAGGTCATTAATGTGTGTCGATAAAAACTAGAATGATGATGATGCATTTGTAATACGTACACAGATTATTCTAGCTAACTACTTTATGCAGGTATGCACACTTCTTAAAAAGTGAGATCTTAAAATCCTAAAGCCCCTGATGAGGCACATTGTTTTTTCTTTATCAAGTATTTAGTTGATTCCAGCTGGATCGCAGTTGGAGAAGGCATAATTCTTTATATTAGAGAGAGAGAGAGAGAGAGAGAGAGATAGAGCGAGAGAGAGAGAGAGAGAGAGAGAGAGAGATAGAGAGAGAGAGAGAGAGAGAGAGAGAGAGAGAGAGAGGAGCATCTACACCTTGGCTGGGCAATGGAACTCAGTTACAAAACATAATCCAACACATCAATAAACAGTACAGATCCTTCCTAAAGAAATCCACTCGTATTTGCCCCAGTATCTCTTAAAACGATCTTAAAACACATGAACATTATACAGAGATGTTTACAATACAGATATTTTAGTTATAACACAGTATAGCATCATCTTGCTCTGATTTTGGGTTGTTTTAGACCACCATTGTATGATATTTCATTTTTGTTTGGCCTAGATAGTGTGTGCTGATCAGCAAAAAAGGTGCAATGATGTTTTTAAGGTCTGGATATCACAAAAAAAACAGCTTTATGGCTCTCTCTTGGGGTTATGCTGTTGAAACAACATGGCTGTCCCAAAGGAGACAACAGTTTAGAGAAGGGTCTTTGAGATAAGTGATGATAAACACTTTTTTTTTTTTCGCGGTTTTCTGTCTTTTTGTACATCAACAGTGGATGGCATTGGGAGGCTTTCACTTCCTTGATATGTTGAGAAAGGTTGTAGTTTCGTTCGAGAGAAATGGTGAGACAGGCATCCAAAACCTCTCGTGACATTCTCTCTGTCTTAAATGTCACATTCATTTATGCATGTAAAGGTCCGTGAGGGGCGGTAATGTCTTGTAAATGAAGCTTTGGCTGATGAGGGCCTTTACTAAGTACCCAGTCTGAAAATAATCAATTTTCATTCTTTTTTTCCTTTAAATGGTAACATGTCTAACATGAGAGCCGCAGCTTTCAGCACACAGTCCAAACAAGTATAATATTCAGATGTCACACGGTCATCTACGCCCTTGCATTTTAGAGTCTGCCGACTTTTGAAAGTAAGGACACAGTCAGTGATATAAACCTGTTCACACTCTAAACATGAACACAACAAACACAAACACAAACTTAAATAGTCAGAATTCAACCAGCTGTCTCTCTCAAAAAAGTCAAAATGGGCAAAGAAACTCCAGTACGACCCTAATGGATTGCAGGCCTCTGTGTATCGTCTGTCGGACACAGTTTCCATGTTCCATCCATGGACAAACTATCAATAATATATTACGGCAATAATCTAATAAAGCTCTTGGTTGGCAAGGACTGGAACTCTATTAGTGGGTGCGCACAGGCATCCACTGATGCAGTAATAAAAACAGCTGCTGAAAACCGCACTACTGTCAGTTTCCCAACTGTAGGACTCGCCTAATGAATGGTAGCAATAACTGAGATGTTTCAAAACAAAGCACAAGATAATAGCTTGCTCAAGTGGGTTTACATTTGTTGTTTGGGTGGGCACATTTGCGATATTGCAATTGAAATCCATCTGGCTCATGACCTTGGCATGACAAAGCCTAATTGCGCAGTCTGAGTTCTCCAGTGATTGGCACAGGGTGACCTGTCTGAGAGTCATTGGCATAACAAGCAGTGCGCTTGACATGTCTGTGCAGGGGGGCGCACATGGTGCTGAATACAGCAAACCAATGGGAGAGACGCAGAATAATCAAATCAGGTAACAGTCTGTAACTTCTAGAAAGGCTTTTGCATATCTCCAATGATCGAGAATTTAACATATGTGTGCCAATCTGTTTTGAATGAATGTGTAAACAGCTAAACATGCAGTTAGAATTGATTAAGTGACATTCATTTTGGCAACTAACAACCACTGAAAACAGATCTTATAGTACTCTGGGATGCACCAAACATGGCTGAACAAAACGTGGAGACGAACAGACTGTCACACAGCAGGTGGGACAGAGCATAGATTTTGGCAGAGACAGTCCAGCCATCAGAAGGTGTTTGTCTAAAAAAGATAGACATGGTAATAAGGTGAATCTCATAAAAATATGTCACATTTCATACCAAAATCAGAACAATAAAAACTAGATTTTGCATAAATGAAGCCTCATTTTTTGACCTTTTTGAATCGCAACATCATTCTCATGACAATTAAACCACATTTCCATAGTGCATGTTTTACTTAACAAGAAAAATTTTTTGCAATATAATTGTTTGTATTGTTATATTTTTGTTAAAATTAGCATTAAACAAATGAATAAATACTCGACACATTATTTATATATAGTTATTTATTGCGTATTACAGTGATGATTTTTTTTTTTTGCATTATAGTAATGGCGATAGGAGGCAATGTGCTTAATTGTCATATTTTTGTCATTTAATTGTCTTTTCTTCTTCTGCTTTTTGGGCGACATGGACTTATTTTCGCAAAATTCACCCAATAGCCATAGAAATGTACTAATAATCTAATAAATGTGACTAATTTTACAGTATATCCAGGACATCAGGCGACAGGTAAGGAGTATTTGCAAGAAACTTTGACTAATGAAGTCCAGCTGGAATAAAAAAAAAAGTCCAGTTAAAATCTTCTCAATGAGAAGTCTTATACATCCAGAAGGCCTGCAATCAGACCTTACATTGCGCACTGTGCAACAAGAAGTGCTCATATTTAGTTTGCTATTTTTAAAACGGAGGTACGAGTATGCGAACCAATCTTGTGTTTGACCGTCTCGATGTGGAGCTTTGAAATGCGAGGTGAGATACTTCAGGCATGAATATTAACACTTATCTCAGTAGACCAGTTTTAGCCTGTTGGACAGTGGTTAAATAAATAATACTCTTTCATGAGACCAAGAAAAACCAAGTCACTCAAAACAACACACATCTCTAAGTTGACGGAAGAATGACACATTGATTCTGAAAGGCTACACAGGTATACTTTCTTAGTCTATGATAAAATGTAAGTCAGTTGTAGTACAGAAGTATTAGGGAAAAAAGATGTACACACACACTTGTAACTCAAAGGCACGAACAACGACATTTTGAAAACCTTTCAACGAAAATCCTAGTATCATGAACAGATTATCTTACAAAAGCATCAGTCATTTTCAAATAATCTTTTTTTTCTACATTTTGAAATGTAAACATGAAATAAAACGTGCCACGTTCATTAATTATAATTAAATGCGAAAGAAATTACCACCACCACAACTATGTAAAATATCATTTGCAAGTGTCGCTCTCACACACTCTGTTGTCACATTCTACAACGGAGAAACATTCTGTCTGCTGATGATCTGTATCGGCTCCATCTCTTACCATACATCGGCTCTGAAATCTAATGTTCACCTCCAGAGAATTCATTTTCTCAGCGAATTGGTTTGCATGTTTTCGTATGGCTGTGAGTTACGAGAGCGTTCCGTCTCCTGATTCAGCATCTGCACGCTCCTTACGTCTCCTTGCTTTGAGATGGCATGCTTCCTTATACAGTTGTAGGTCCAAATTTAAGTATTGCCTGTTTCAATATCAACAAACCTCTGTTGACGTCAAATGAAGTGGGCATCTCTGATATGAGGATGAATGTTTTGCCCATTAAGGACTTACTGATTAGGCACACGTTTGTTGCATTCATTTTTCTGTTGTGGTTGGGCACATGTTGCATGAGTGATGGGCCTGATTATGTTGTAGGATTTCGGGAGAGGCTTACTGGATTCAGCGTCATAGGTGCGGCCACCAGGAGTTTAGGAACGGGGCAGAAATGGGCCTCCATGGGAACACACTGGAGGTCGATGGGGTCGGTGCTCAGTACCTCGGTGGCGTCTACTGGAAGGCAGGTACAAATACAGCCCACAGGTAAGGTAGTGAACCTCTTACGGTCAAACAAGCAATATGCAAAGAGAATATAGTCAATTCTTATCTTATCTACTCGAACATCAAACCCGCAGTTCATTTCCAAAATGAGAAATGAATAAATATTGTGCCATATCATCACATAATGCATCAGTTATCTTAAGACAGTGGGCGCAGACCTGCAATTCCACATTTGTAATTTTGCAAGACATATTTCAGCATAAAAGCAAGTGAAGCAGGAAATGAGCGCTGACACCTCAGGTCTGCGCAGCATTAATGGCATATACTTGTACTTTAAAATTACCATTCGATTCTAAACTAAAGCTGAAAACCCCACTGAACATCTTGGCAGACTACATAATGCTAAAACAATCCGCATTGTAGCTATTTAGCAAATAAAGAGGCAAGCAAAACGTGTCCCTTCTGCAAACTACAGGTTGGCCTTGTCCAGCTCGTGGCTCATCTATGATTCTGCAGGACACATTAACTAAACAGACTAAATGGTGAACTGTATGTTTCCTCACATTACATACTTTAAAGCTAACTGCAAGATTTAAACAATGAAGAAGGAAGGACAAACAAAAATTCAGAGAACGGTCATCTGAAAACAGACACCCACATCCTATTTACAGAAAAACGCAGAGGACATGTATACCATCTCACTCTAATGTGAGCCACAGAAACAACTTGCTCCAGTGCAAAATTATAAAAACATGGTAAAGGGGGTAGAAAAGACAATGAACTTTTGAGCTTTGGCATTTAAAGGAACAGTTTGTTCAAAAATGAAACTTCTGGCATCATTTACTCACCCTTATGTTGTTTCATTGTGAAGTTGTTTTCTTTGTGAAGAATAACTGCACTTCTTGCTCCATACAACAACAGTTCATAGTGACTAAATCTGTTAATCTCCAAAAACCCCAAACACTCAAATTGAACTTGAACAGATCAGTCCTTGATGATCAGATCAAATATTTTACTGAAAAGAACTGGCTTTTAAAGGAAACATTATTAATTCAAGAATTATTCAAGTAATTTTGGAATCTAATCAAACAGTTCATTGAAACGAACTGGCTATCTTATCATATAAGCTATCATATAACTTCAGACGACTTGAATACAATCGTACAGGCTACTTTTACGGTGCCTTTTTGTGGTTTTTTCCTTTATATGTTCACTATGAACTCTCAATGTATGGAAAGTAAATAATTTACCATTGATGTCTATTATTATGTTCCATGGAGAAAAATAACAGCATACAGGTTTGGAATGACATGAAGGTGAGTAATTAGGGACAGATTTTTCATTTTTGGTGAGCTATCTCTTTAAATGCAGTTGTTTGCTCTAACACACGGAAACAGACAGACAGAGATGTGAACACACACAGACATGGTGGAACTGGGACATTGTGCTAAAGAGGTAAAGAGGCTCCTCACTGGTCCACAGAAAACTCAATGACTCAAGGTCTTCATGTTCTACCATTTTGGACCAGAAAACAAAGGAATAAACACCATCTTTACTCAGATCTCACCTTCAGACATTACATTTTGATTTGAAAGTGTTTTTATATATGTATATATTAACACAAGCATTATTGTCTATGGACCAGAGTCGGATACCTTACAGCTGTAAAAAGGAGAGGCCAAAATGAAGGGGCAAACCTGGTTGGAGGCGGCTGATTCAGCAAAAGGAACATTGGTGACTGGGGTCGTAGCCGACGAAACAGTGGAAGTGGTGGCACCGTGCATCATGGGAACTTTTTTCAGGCGAGTCAGACAAGAAACAAGGGAAGGGGGAAGGTGGAGGGGAGGAGGAATGTTATGAGTACCATGACATAATATGCCAGAGGAATAGGCTGAGTCATGGCAACTACGTCTTTATGTACTGCAAAGATGACGTATTCACTCAAGAACAAACATGCAAACAGAACTTAAAAACACTTTCGATTCATTACGTTTTAGCTTAGAAAGTTTTATCCGGTCACAATTACTTTTAGATAAAACTATTGAGAAACCTCTAATGGGCAAAATAAAAACATGGCCATAATCAAAATCACACACATTTGGAACAGACAGGAACGTCTGATTGTCATATTTTGATGGAGGCCGGAGAATGGATAAATATACAGTAGGGGAAAAGCAGGGAATGTAAATATGCAATTCATTCCCGTCCAAATATTGCCTTAAAATAATATGACCCTTTATGTCTTTGGTTTTATTTTGAGTTAACCTGACATTTGACATAATCATTCTAAAACACCTGTAAATATGAATTAAGAATTTAGGACTAGCTAATAAAACCAGCTATTAGTAATAAAGATAAAGGTCATATTATATGAAAAACTGCAAATTAACACAGCATGATATGTATACAGCAAGTGCATTACAGATGTCAAATAATGACATAAAAATGAAAAAAATACAGACATGCGCACAGGCACACACTGGCACACTCACTGGTTCAACGCAGATCTAGTGTTTTGACAGGACTGGTGAAGTTGTTACCCAGCTAAATGACTGCTAAGGACAAATTTAACTTGGCCAGCTAAAAAAAAGACCATTGTACGTCTATGGGGATGGATACGTGTGTACAATTGGGTTTCTATTAGATTTTGTTTGGGAATTTACACACCGATAGTGGCCAGAAATGGGAGGGGGCGATTTCTACCTTTCTAAACAGGTAAATGGTAAGGTTGTGTGTGTGTTTGTAAGGGGAGGGGACCTAGACTCTACCCTCACCAGTATGTCCAGGCCCTGACAGGTAACGGCTTTGGGGGGCCCTGCAGGTGGTCCAGTCCCGCCTCTCCCAACGGCCCTCTGTCATTAGGCCTTGGGGTTTGAAAAGGCCTATAATAGATTTAAGGGGTGAGGGAGAGGAGAGGATGAGGAGGAAAGGGCACAAAGAAAAAGGAACCAGTCTTAATGAGTCACGCTGAAGGCTTTGGCCTTATTTGTGCCCGCACTGTGCCGTCAGCTGCCCCCAAAATCACACGCACACATGCAAGAACAAACGCAAACGTCATACATTGAGCCAAAATAATGAGCACACGATAAGAAGCAGTGAAAGCACACAGGTTGGGTGTAAACACAGTGACAGACAGGACAGGGTTAGGCCTCTAGTTTGAGGCATCATGAGGAAAATGACAGTGTAAGGAGCACGTGTAAAGCTGTCCTTGTCTTTTTTTTCCATTACATACATCTTGTATAGATGTTTTTAGGCGTTTCTTCGACTATGAGCACTTTTTTTTGTCTTTTTCTCCTGAAAGTCATGAGCATTTCCACCACATCCCAAACAATGTACAGTGTTTAATAGAATTCTTTGATGGAAATGAAGGTGATGTAAACGAAATTTGAATCATTTTCTAAATAAAATGGCAAACTGTATAACATGTGTGACTTATTTCTAGACTAAAAATAGTAAAAAAAGTGATATTTTATTAGCAGCTTTGAAAGACTGTCCCAAATGATGTATTGTTTATTAGAATTCTTTGGTAGAAATGAAACTTTAAACAAGTCTTTAAATAAAACGGCTTTAAATAAACAGCAGCAGTGAAAATGCCACACAATAAAAATATTCTGTTTTTTTAATGGCAGCTGTAAACAACGCAGTCATACTGTGTAAATATTTATCTAAAATGATTGATTTGAATTAATGATTTAAAATGATTATTTACAATTAAAATGGAAATGGTGTATGATTAAAAAAAATAAAATAAAAAAAAGGGACAAAAAAGTGCCCACAGCTGGAGAAAAACCCTATGATATATTGCTGGGCCTTTGGACTTAATCGTGGACCACCTTCCTGTCTGCCACAGATCTGAGATGCTGCTGTAAGGTAACTGTTGATCCAGATAGACTGGGAAGTGACCTACCAATGCCTCCAGATGGAGCCATGCAGAATACCGAGCCTGCAACACCATGCACAAAGAGCCCAGGAGAAGAAAGACAGAGGAGGATGGAGGGGGTGGAAGAGATGGAGAGAAGGGGGAGTGAAAGCAGCGTGAGAACAAGACAAAACAACTTTAGAGTTAGTGACACACAGCGAAAGAGCGATGACCGTCATTATGGGCAACATGGTGGCGAGATGGAGACATGGAAACAAAGCAACGAGAAACCAAGAGGAAATGAATCACGCTGGCAGAAAGGTCCTCATCAGGAGGTGGATGCCAATCCGTTGTTGTGTCAATAATCTTTTATGTCTGGTCAGCTGAGTAATCCAGTGCTAACAAGTTCAGCTTGATTGTTGTTTAATATTAAAAACAACATGGTTAAAATGTGCTGTATATTGGAGTTAAACAGAATATTCAGCGGGATAAAATCTAGATTGGGGCTTCATTTCATCCATAAGGATTTGATTAGATCAGGAAGGTGTATAAAGTATATTAGGCTATGATACATATGAAAATAAAAGCCATTTTCAGGTAGATAAACCTTTTAAAACCTTTAAAATAACATGCACTGTATAATCTAGCATGAAACAATTTAAAATGGCTTATTTTGATTTCATGTTGTCTATAAAGACCTCATGAAATGGTATCATCAGCAATACCACCTTTGATGCGTTTAAAGCTTTTATTTGTCTTGAAAAAGGAGGTTGCTAACAAGTGGCTATATGGAACTACAGAGGATGGGGACATTAAACGTCATCAGCTGAAGAGGTAAACTCATCTACGCACTAGTCAGCTTTTATAGCCACATTGTGTTCGCTCTTGCAAACTATTCTATTTAAGTAAAGAGTTGTCAGAAGCTTAAGTAGTTTGTAGTTTGTTTATTACCTACCTTTTTACTTATGGCAATTGCATTTAGGCTTCAAAATTCATAATGGGATGTGTTCATTTTTAAGAAATTTTCATGATGAACAAAGAGTTTTTTTCTTGCAATAATCTAAAAGCCATAGGAAAAATCCTATTGGGTTTTTATTGAGGGAACCAGGGTGATACTAACTTCTGGGTCGGCCTTTAAAAATACGTAATCGCTGCAGTGCTTTATAGACTTGGATTAAAAGCCACAAAATTCTAATTTTGATATTACTGGGTCATTAAAACTCTCTGCTGGGTAACCAACCTAGTGTAACTATCCTCTCAGAGCCTTTTTAAAAGGCTGAAGGGTTGCTGCCACAGTCATTTAGGCAAAATACAATCAAGTAAATATTGTGCATTGGAGAATCAGAACAAGAGTGGCTAATGCTTAGGTGCATGAGGAGACAATGCAGGACTGTATGCATCATGGAACTAGCATGACATGTCCATGGGGTGGACTACTACGAGATAAAGAGAGCAAGTGGACTTACAGGGAGAGAGATGGCAAGCAGAAAAAGTGCTCAAGTCCTCGTCTAGCCGGGCACTTTGTCTTTAAAGTGCTGTATGTATGCAAGCCAAACTATTACAGGAATACGGTGATATTAAAGCGCAGCTCAGGGGG
Source organism: Rhinogobio ventralis (assembly GCA_039654625.1). NCBI lineage: Eukaryota > Metazoa > Chordata > Actinopteri > Cypriniformes > Gobionidae > Rhinogobio > Rhinogobio ventralis. The sequence continues at coordinate 16,599,869 of CM077198.1, forward strand.
GAGTCATTTGTCTGCGTAGGCTCACCTGTGGGAATGAACGCTGGCTGCTGCAGCTGCATGCTGGCCAAAGCCTGCTGGTAGTGGAACATGCTGGGGTTGAAGATGGCAGTCGCGCCGTTAGTCTTCTCCAAGGTCGGTCTCTTTGGTAGCTGTTGCATGGCTCCAGGTGGCAGAGCCTGAAGTGATCAGGATGACAAAGAAGAAAGAGGAGACAAACAAAAAAATAAGAAAAAGAAAAATAGGGGGCAGAGGGAGAGGTCAGTGACACCCATGATATTGAGCCACAGAAAACTTTCTACTGTGTGTGTTCATGTCCATGCATGACAGTGATATCTGACATATTCTGCATTTGACATTCTAAGGGTGTACTCACACTAGGCATGTTTGCCTTGTACCATGCCCTGGCGCGATTGTCCCCCCTTCCCACTCCCACTTGCACTTAACATTCCAGGCCAGAGCACGCTTACGTCATTTACAATGCAACTTTTTTTTTGAAGAAAACAGGAAGAAAAGCACTTTTACTATTAGACTGCCTAATAGATTTATCATTTATGCCACGCATCGATTTTCACTTGATTGGGCTGAACGTATCAGAAGATTATTACGGAGGCAGCTGACTTTGATGGAGGAATTTGCAGCTTTACTTGCAAACTACTTCCTGTTAATCAATAAGGTGAGAACCAGACCCGTTATAATCCAAATACAATTGAATTAATTGAAAAGTGTACTATCCAAGTAGTGATAGAAGATGATGACTATAGTGACAATAGTGCACACAAAAGTAGTAGTTGTTCCATGCTCCGGCACAGTTAGCGATCACACTACATGAGTACCGTGCCCAAGCCCACCTCTTGAAGCGGGCAGGGACGGTTCAGCGAACCGGGCACGGTACGGAGCGATTACACTAGTCAAAGAACCAGACTTTGGGGGTCAAACGTGCTCGGGGCACGGTTCAGATCAACTAGTGTAGTACACCCTAAATGTTGCAAATCATGCGTCATGAATAAAATATAGAAATATTATCAAAACTTTAATTTTAAAATATGTTGTTATTATTGTATTATACACTCACCTAAAGGATTATTAGGAACACCATACTAATACTGTGTTTGACCCCCTTTCGCCTTCAGAACTGCCTTAATTCTACGTGGCATTGATTCAACAAGGTGCTAAAAGCATTCTTTAGAAATGTTGGCCCATATTGATAGGATAGCATCTTGCAGTTGATGGAGATTTGTGGGATGCACATCTAGGGCACGAAGCTCCCGTTCCACCACATCCCAAAGATGCTCTATTGGGTTGAGATCTGGTGACTGTGGGGGCCATTTTAGTACAGTGAACTCATTGTCATGTTCAAGAAACCAATTTGAAATGATTCAAGCTTTTTGACATTATCCTGCTGGAAGTAGCCATCAGAGGATGGGTACATGGTGGTCATAAAGGGATGGACATGGTCAGAAACAATGCTCAGGTAGGACGTGGCATTTAAACAATGCCCAATTGGCACTAAGGGGCCTAAAGTGTGCCAAGAAAACGTCTCGGTTACGTATGGTAACCCTCGTTCCCTGAAGGAGGGAACGGAGACGTACGTCGGACGTCACCGACGAATTGGGATCACTTCAGGGAGCCCCTATCAGCTTCGAGATATAGAGAACCGGCCAATGACTATTGGCGTGCGAGATTAGCACCTCGCGCTCCGCCCCGCAGCGCGGGTATAAAGCGGAAGCGAATGCAGCGCACTGTTGTTTTTCACTGAGGAGCCGAACTAGTGACTCGGCCATGCAGTGATGGTACAGCAACTGTGGCGACGGGACGTACGTCTCCGTTCCCTCCTTCAGGGAACGAGGGTTACCATACGTAACCGAGACGTTTCCTTTCAGTCGGTCACGTTCGACGTACGTCGGACGTCACCGACGAATTGGGATCCCTTTGGAAAACGCCACAGTTACTACCACTTCCAGCGCCCAGCGAGAGCCCCTCAGACCCCGTCTGTTCCGGGCGGGGAATTCACGCAGGGAAGTCACACTGCTGTTCCGCAAGACCCACTTCAGTAGACTATTGGATAACGCTGGGAAAGCGTGCCCAGAGGGACGTTGCGGAAGCCACATCATGCCCGAAGGGAGTTACCATGTGGAGAATACACGTATGGACTGGCCGTGGGCAGTGCAACATACGGAAGTCCCAGGGGTGGCCCCGGCCAAACAGGCGGGGGAACAACACCTAACTGAGACGGCAGAGAGCTCTGCCGAGGGAAAGACACGGGCTCGCCGTAGGGAGCCGTACCGTGGAAGAATACACATATGGGACCGCCGTGGGGGTCACAACATATGGAACCCAGCCTAACACAAGTTCCACCAATGCATACGAGTGTTAGACCTGGCGTCGGATGCTCCGCCACATCCGACTGCCGCGGGTTGCGGAGGACTCAACAGGGTTCGCTGTTCTGGGGAACTCGACTGGAGCATATAAGCGCACGTATCCGTTCCAAAGGGAAGCCGACACTTAGAACGGGCACTTCGGTGTTACTGACTATGGGAAGCGAGCACACAGGAAGATACCGGCTCTACACGGAGGCTATAAAATCTAGCGAACGTGTTAGGTGTCGCCCAGCCCGCAGCTCTACAAATATCTGTCAGCGAGGCGCCACGAGCCAACGCCCAGGAAGAAGCTACACCCCTAGTGGAGTGGGCTCTTAACCCGAGCGGGCAGGGCACGTCTTGGGTTAGATACGCCAAGACGATGGCATCCACTATCCAGTGGGCCATCCTCTGCTTGGAAACAGCCTTTCCCTTCTGCTGGCCTCCATAACAGACGAAGAGCTGCTCTGAGGTCCTGAAGCTTTGCGTTCTGTCCACGTAAGTCCGCAGAGCGCGGACTGGACAGAGAAAAGCTAGGGCTGGGTCTGCCTCCTCCGAAGGCAGCGCTTGCAGGCTCACCACCCCGGTGCCTTTCTTCCCGGAGGTGCATGAGGAGCTCACCAGGTCGTGGACGACACCATTTAGTGCCAGAAACAGACCTGGTGGCTCCTCCCTCCTCACTACCCTTGACGGCGGGCAAGCCAGGGGGTACGTGGGAATCCCGCCAGTGGAGCGGGCCGTCGCGATGCAACTGTGTCCGGCTACCGACTCGGCCGTTGCCACTCTCCCAGAGGGAGGCAGTACAGCCGAATCTTCATCCTCAGAGGACCGGAACTCCCCCTCCGATGCAGCGATCGACATCTGTTCGTCTACTGGAGCCCCGAAGGTCACCACTGGACGCCCATGGGAGGGGCCAGCGATTTCCTCCGGAAGCCCTACCGGCTGCGGCGCTTGTGAGGGATCAGGGGCCTGCGGAGGCTGGCTCGGCGGGTTTGCCCTGAACGTAATCCTCAGGTCACCCCGGCCATCCGTCGAAGTAGGTCTATTCTGCTGGGCAGGAATAGCACTAGATCGAGGTATGGGTAGGGGGACTCCACCTTCCCGAAGGTAGGCGAGTCTCGACCTAAGCGCCGCGATAGTCATGTTCCCGCAGTGGGAACATGAACTATCCACAAAAGCTGCCTCAGCGTGCTGAATGCCCAGGCACGTGATACAGCGATTGTGACCGTCAACAGGCGACAGGGAACGACCGCATCCAGAAACGCACGGGTGGAATGACATCTTGAAAAAGACGCAGTGTCACACCCGTGTTGCTCTTTTTGTGAGGAAACGCTCTTTTAGTGCTGAAGCACCCAGGGAAGACCGCGGCAGAATACAGGAGATAGTGCAGCCTGTATCTGCTCTCAAGTGAAACGCTTCACGAACCAGCAGTTTTTTTTTTTTTTTTTAAACTGTTGCTGTGAAAACAGCAGTTGGTTTCTGCTTCCAGCAGCGGTGAGCCTGCGGTTGCGCTGTTTTGTGCCGTCTGACCAGCACAAGAACGATCCTCAGCCAATTCTCTCTCTCTCTCTCGCTGAATACAGGCAGTCTGTGCTTCATCAACGGCGTTCGGCTCCGAAGTGAATGACAACAGTGCGCTGCATTCGCTTCCGCTTTATACCCGCGCTGCGGGGCGGAGCGCGAGATGTAAATCTCGCACGCCAATAGTCATTGGCCGGTTCTCTATATCTCGAAGCTGATAGGGGCTCCCTGAAGTGATCCCAATTCGTCGGTGACGTCCGACGTACGTTGAACGTGACCGACTGAAAGGGAACATCCCCCACACCATTACACCACCACCACCAGCCTGCACAGTGGTAACAAGGCATGATGGATCCATGTTCTCATTCTGTTTACGCCAAATTCTGACTCTACCATCTGAATGTCTCAACAGAAATCGAGACTCATCAGACCAGGCAACATTTTTCCAGTCTTCAACTGTCCAATTTTGGTGAGCTCGTGCAAATTGTAGCCTCTTTTTCCTATTTGTAGTGGAGATGAGTGGTACCCGGTGGGGTCTTCTGCTGTTGTAGCCCATCCGCCTCAAGGTTGTGCGTGTTGTGGCTTCACAAATGCTTTGCTGCATACCTCGGTTGTAACGAGTGGTTATTTCAGTCAAAGTTGCTCTTCTATCAGCTTGAATCAGTCGGCCCATTCTCCTCTGACCTCTAGCATCAACAAGGCATTTTCGCCCACAGGACTGCCGCATACTGGATGTTTTTCCCTTTTCACACCATTCTTTGTAAACTCTAGAAATGGTTGTGCGTGAAAATCCCAGTAACTGAGCAGATTGTGAAATACTCAGACTGGCCCGTCTGGCACCAACAACCATGCTACGCTCAAAATTGCTTAAATCACCTTTCTTTCCCATTCTGACATTCAGTTTGGAGTTCAGGAGATTGTCTTGACCAGGACCACACCCCTAAATGCATTGAAGCAACTGCCATGTGATTGGTTGATTAGATAATTGCATTAATGAGAAATTGAACAGGTGTTCCTAATAATCCTTTAGGTGAGTGTATTTTATCATGCATATATACTGCCGTTTAAAAGTTTGGGGTCAATACAATATTTTTTAAAATAAATGAATACTGAAAAATATTAAGTTTTATACAAAGCATTTCAACATTGATGATATATGTTTCTTAAAGCAAATCATCATATTAGAATGATTTCTGAAGGATCATGTGACACTGCGACTTGAGTAATGATGCTGAAAATTCAGCTTTGACATCACAGGAATAAATTACATTTTAAAATATATTAAAATAGAAAACAGTTATATAAAATGTAATAGTATTTCACAATATTAGTGTTTTTTTTGTTTTTTTCAAATAAATCAAATAAATGCAGCCTTGGTGAACATATTTTCATATTTCAACATATTTCAATAATGTAATAATTATGTTACTAGGATTATTTAAAAGTATTATATGTAATGTATTTTAAATAATTAAATTCAGAATCTAAAACTTTAGATTCTGAATCTAAAGTATTTCTATGTAGACATTTCCACGGCTTGTTTGTGATAGCTTGTATACTCATCAACTATTCTATTAAAATAAATGAAACTGACCAAATTTGACTATAGTCTTGTTGACTGTAGTTTTGACACAAAAATATTTTTTATTCATGTTATGCAGTGCCTCCATCTCTGGGTAACTGTCTGGGTCTGCTTCTCTATTTCTCTATAAGGGGCGTCAGGAGCATGCGGCCTTGCATGAGGAAGAGTGATATCAGAAACAGTAACTGAGGTGAGGCATCCTTATCTGCCTCTGATAATTAAACAGAGAATGCTCAACCCAGATGAAGGCATAATGAGGAGGATGTATGGCTGTCTTCCACTGTGTAATTATGTCTGAAGACTGATATGCAAGGTGATAAGAGCAAGGTCAACAGGAAAGAGGATATCTGTGATTCACTAACAGAGGGGTGATGGGAGAGCAGTCTGACCTCATGATTTACATGTGAACTCAATCCCAAGTAACTCAATAATAATGTGCTGTACTGTATAGCAATCAACAGTCAGGTTCAAATCAACAGTCAAAGTAAAAATATCAATCCAAATCTCCATAGTGATACTGATTTTCAACACTAATATACAAACTTTTCAAGAAAGACTATGATAACCTAAGGTTATTAAGATGATGGTACAGTATATGTTTTTATAGTAGCAATAAGCCAGTGATTTAAACAGAAAACATGGGCACCCTGACTGGTCTGTGGCTATGCAGCCCCATACGCAACAAACTGCGATGCACTGTGTATTCTGACACCTTTCTATCAGAACCAGCATTAACTTCTTGAGCAATTTGAGCAACAGTAGCTTATTTGTTTGATCAGGCCACACGGGCCAGCCTTCGCTCCCCACGTGCATCAATAGGCCTTGGCCACCCATGACCCTGTCACCGGTTCACCACTGTTCCTTCCTTGGACCACTTTTGATAGATACTGACCACTGCAGACTGGGAACACCCCACAAGATCTGCAGTTTTGGAGATGCTCTGACCCATTTGTCTAGCCAGTTGTCTAGACAATTTGGCCTTTGTCAAACTCGCTCAAATCCTTACGCTTGCCCATTTTTCCTGCTTCTAACACATCAACTTTGAGGACAAAATGTTCACTTGCTGCCTAATATATCCCACCCACTAATAGATGCTGTGATGATGAAGAGATAATCAGTGTTATTCATTTCACATATAGGTCATAATGTTATGCCTGATCAGTGTATATTAAAAAGTTCATCAATCATTCTTTCTTCTGTGGAACATAAAAGAGGATATTGTGAAAATATTGTGTGTTTTTTTGGCTATACAATGGATGTCAGTGGTCAACAAAACTGTTTTGTCACCAACATTCTGTTGCAAAGAAGAAAGTCATAGAGGTTTAGAATGAGGGTAAGTAAATTGCAGATTTTTTATTTTATTTTGGGGTGAACTATACCCTTAAAAGAAAAAATATTTCCTTAGTGCATTATGGTGATGAGTAGTTAATTAATTACCTCATAAAAGACTACAGATTTGTAATGTTATGGAAATGGCATATATAACCACTAAGTCTGATATTAAAATTCTGTCTAATTAACTTTAAAAAAAACATTAAAAACTAAAACCAACAATTTTAAATGATGCCATTTGAATTTGTATCACACGACTATAATGTACAGTACGAAATATGGATATTTATTTTATGATTTGCTAAAGATTACATTTAACAGTGTTAATAAATTAGTAGTGTTTTTAAAGATTAACTTTAACCATAATACAGGTAATGTGCACTACAGGATACACACTCTTTACTCTAGGAGGCATGAGGAAGATTTTTTCATCCAATTCTGTTATCATTATCATAGTTGTGTCTGTTTGGAGTATGTGGGTCACATGACATTTTTTGTGCTCGTTTTGTCAGTTTGACCTAAAGCCAACATGTCCAACCATGGAACTGGTCATTCTGTAGACATATAGAAAGTAGACATATATTAATCTTACTTTTTATCAGCAAAAAATGCAAAACAACTGCTAATATTAATTGTGAACATTGTCTTAAGATTTTGAAAAAGAAAATTAAGTCATGATGTTATTTACCGCATTTTAAAAAGTCTGTATCCTGTGAGATACATTGCCAGATTAGGGTAAGAAAAAAGGATTACCCAAATAACCCATTAGTAATCAGATTGGCAGCCTTCATGTACACACCTTAATCGATCTGACTGATGAGTCAGATTGAAAGGGGTGGTTTTATTAGTTTTCTAATCCGATCGTGAGAACATGTAAATGCTTAATCGGATTGAAAATCAAAACTGTAAAGGACTGCACATGTGCAATGGTGTAATGACGTGCCGAACGAGCTGCAATTATTGTTAAATATAATGTCATAAATGTCTCGTGTTATTCAAAAATTCTCCTACCACTCATCGTCTGTGAAATGGAGCAGAACAACATCCCATCAGTCCTCAAACTCTCCTCCACAGACACTTGAAATAGATAAATATTAAATCTGCTCTTTAAAACAAAGAAAAGAAGCAATGTAGGAGAATAGTATGCACAAACAGCAGGAAACTCTATTCGTGCACTATGCGCATGGCAATAAAAATCAATTCTGATTAGAAGCTTGTGACATATGAACACGCACATACAACCCGATCACTTCATTTAGCGTTCATGTAAACACTACATTTGGATTCATCAATCGGAATGAATTAATTCCAATTGAAACAGGTGGGGGGTGGGTTGTGGGGCCAGTTCCTTAGGGAAGATCCTTAAAGCCCCCTGTACACAATCCCCTAATATGTATTTTGTGTAGAGGTGTAACAATATATCGTGTCACAATATATTGCAATACAAAAATGCAACAATATGTTTTGTGGATAGTTACAATCTGTATTGTGTATAGTTTAGGGAGCATGCTGGGGCGCCTGCTGCACCCATGGGACGGCAGCAAAGTTCCTGGATTATTACGCAGGAATGAGAGTATAGTTCCTAGCCATATCGGTCTAGAAAATCGCAACTTTTAATTTTCTTAGTACACAACGTAACTACAGAAGGGTCAAGTTTTAAAGAGGAAAAATATCGAAAGTCTTTGGTCATTTTTGAGCAATATGCAAATGGTCTAATCAGATTCAATGAATTATGTTAAGCTATGCTAAAAGTGCTACCGCCAGATCCGGAGATCGGTTGAATGGATTCGAAAACGGTAAAACTCAACTGTTTGACTCTAGGGGAGGTGGAAAATGAGCCTATTTTAAAAAAAAAGTGGATTGTTCCTTTAAACTACTATAGTTAATGTTGAATATAATGAATAATAATGCAATAGGGGAATATTCGTGGGTCCTGATAATGCCAAATGTCTTATGTTACCAGTAAAAAGTGGCCTACATTATTTTAAATATATCTAGTCAGTGACAGAGTGCAAGCATATTTGTCTAAAATAATGAATATTTTTATTCTGGTGTTACCATTGTCCTGTGCGTTGTATTACCAGCACCAAGTCAAAACCTATTAATTTCTACCCCCAATGTAACACCAAATTGAGCATTTAATCAACAGTAATTTTTTTGTTAACCTTCTACCATATGTCTTGGTAAATCGCAATAATATCGTATCGTGAGTTCAGCATCTTGATATGTATCGAATCGTGACACGAGAATTTTTTTTTGCAAATGTTAATATTCACATGTAAAACTGATATTATTATGCTTAGTTAACTACATCTTTGCATTTTTAAATAGATATTTTTGTGCAGGGTTTCACACAGCTCATTTTATGGTAGAACAGGGGTGTCCAATCCTGCTCCTGGAAGGCTACCATCCTGCAGAGTTTAGCTCCAACCCTGTTCAAGCACACCTGAAAAATCTAACCAAAGTTTTCAGGATTACTTAGAAAATGATATGTTGTATCATAAATTACATTATATGATTGATTAGGAATGGAACTAAACCATGCAGGACACTGGACCTCTAAGGCTAGAGTTGCCCACCCCTGAGGTTGCAGACGAGACAGTTCAGCAGTGTAAAAATACAAGAAATGTGTATGCCTCAATTTTAGGAAACTTAGGACCAGATTTACTAAACAGGACAAATTAGCGTGAGAGTGCAATTGGAAAGTGGAAAGTTCTGCGGGTGATGATGCGCAAATTGAAGAACATAGATGCAGCCAGGTCATTTCCATAATGACCTACACAATCTTTTTAAAAATTAGTGTTTAAGACATGCTTTTTTTGGGCAGTAAATAATGGTGCAATACCAGTAAATTGGAATATGTAATATTGACAGCTAGTGGTTGAAATAGTACTGCAGACCAAATTCAAAATATTGGAGAGAGTTGTTTCTCCCACCCCCTCAGACTCCACGCTCACGCAGGTTGCCAGATTGAGGAAGCAATAGGAATAAGGGCAATTCACAAAGGAAAACGTCGAGCATTACACTGCAAGTTGATTTATCCTCGTTTTAATATGCCTCTGGTCATTAGATGGATGCCAAGGTTTTTTAGGTCGGGTATAATCTGAAATCTCTGACCCAGTTTGTCTTCCATGGCTGCAATACACTATGTGCAACTGGCAACCCGGGGTGTTGAAATACTATTGGGAAAACTGGCAGTGTGCGGTATCAAAAATGTATCACACAGATAAAACAAAAACAGTCCGACACGGAAAGCACATTTTCAAGTAAAATGGCTGTAGCATTGTTTTTCAGAGAAACAGGTATGTAAACTTAGCATGTTTTCTAAATATCTGAAACATGTTATGCTATTTTTAAGCTTTAGTACTATTGTCAAAAAAATGACATACAGCACCTTTAATAAGGCAACGTATTCTGGGAGATACAACTCATAAAATCCAAACTATATCTAATATTTCAAAAATTCCTTTGGATAAAGTCCAGATGATATAAAAAGTGACACAAAATTATGTTTTGCTGCTAATTTTCCACTCTTGCCTGTTTAAGGGTTAAAGGGTTAATTCACCCAAAAATGAAATTTCTGTCATTAATTACTCACCCTCATGTCGTTCCAAACCCGTAAGACCTTTGTTCATTTTCGGAACACAAATGAAGATATCTTTGATGAAATCCGAGAGCTTTCTGACCCCACATAGACATATTAAAATAGTCCATGTGAATACAGTGGTTCAACCTTAATGTTATGAAGCGACGAGAACATGCGCAAACAAACTAACAAAAAATAACTTTATTTAACAATGTCTTCTCTTCCCTGTCAATCTCTTAGCTATTCAAGTTGTTGGGCTATTTACACAGTGCAGCGCTTCCAGGTTTTACGGCAGAACGCCAGCTCACTATTGGCTGAGCACCACATGCAGGTGTTATGGTGCTTACGTGAATCACGTAGGAGAGTGACACGAAAGAGAAGAAATGGTTGAATAAAGTCATAATTTTTGTGTGTTTTTTGCGCACAAAAAGTATTCATGTCGCTTCTTAACATTAAGGTTGAACCACTGTATTCACATGGACTATTTTAACAATGTCTTTACTACCTTTCGGGGCCTTGAAAGTGGTTGTTGTGTTGCTGTCTATGTAGGGTCAGAAAGCTCTTGGATTTCATCAAAAATATCTTAATTTGTGTTCCAAAAATGAACGAAGGACTTACGGGTTTGGAACGACATAAGGGTGAGTAATTGACAGAATTTTCATTTTTGGGTGAATTAGTTTAGTTTTTGCAGCATTAACACGTTCATCAAAAACACAGACTATATGTGAATGAGCAATTAGAAATGAACAAATTAGCAAAGAAAAGATACAAAAATTGGTGAAAGATTAAAGTACCAGGTTGAAAGCTGGCTGCAGGCTGCGCTTCAGAGGACGCGCTGGGGGCTGGGTATGAGAGCAGTGACCACATGGCGATGGCAAACCAATCAACGACAGTGGACATAAACACAAGACAAGAGAATGAGCCATGAAGGAACAGATACAGCTGAGGTTAGAGAGAGAGAGAGAGCTGGGTAATAAGCTTGGCGGACAACAAAGAGAGCTGTGAGGATGTAAAGACAATCAAGCAGTGTTCAAAAAGAATGACAGCATGAACCGAGAGGGAGTCAAATAAAGCCAACATATGATAAAGCCTAAGGCAAACCAGGTGACTGCAAGAAACAGGGGAGGATATCTGGATAAGGTTCCTACGTCTGTGCACTGTAAATAAACCTGTAAAAATGTTACATGATAAGACTTGGGAGGACTGGGATAAAGATGACACATTAAAGGGAAATTGGCTGCAGTACGCTGTCGGGTGAGAGGCTGCTAAGTAGTGGAGGTTTCTGTGGGAATGAATTGCTTGTTTTCTCCTTTCTTATCATTTTTCTGTCCTGCACCTGCACTGCAGACACTGTTTGCAAGCGATCACAGAGCCCTGGTCTTCACACACACACACACACACACACACCCTCCTGTGGGGGATCTGAATTATTTAATACACTCCTGAAACTCACATTGAAGGTGTGTGGAAAGTGAGTTATAAATACACACACCTTCATCTGACACTAGTAGAGATTATTGAAAATGGCATACTGGCCAAAACTAAGGTTGCTGGTCACTTCAGGTTACTCCAGTGAGACTGTCCTTTAATATGTGTACTGAAAGTTGCCATGGATAAAACCGGATGCTAAAATTTGCTTAGATGTTTCAGTCCAGTTATGATATGAGATGTGATAAATTACTAGCCTTGTATTACAAAAAGAATGCACTGAAACCTCCTTTTCCACAAAAACGGTACTGAATGATGACGTAACTTGCTAAATTACAACATAAAATGCCCACAAAGTGGTGCAGTGCATTGTGGTCTTTGTATGCAAGACTTATAAGTTTGAAAACAAACAAAAAGTATATGATATAATGTTATTGAATAATAAATGATAATCATGAATGTTAATAATAATGAATATGTTATTCATTATAATTTTTTTATATTAAAATAAAGTGGTTTGAGTTTTTATGTATTTTGATTTATGACATAAGCTGCTTATGATTAAATGGTCAGAATTTATTTAAATATTTAACAAATTTAATAAATAACAATGACTTTGCACAATTTTATTAGATTAGATTAACTTTATTTATTTCCCAAGGAGAAAATTCACAGTTTATTCACAAATTATTTTAAAATGGATGCTTTATTTTTCATTTTTAAATTTATTTTATTCATTTTAAAATAAATTCAGATGAATGGATATAATAATGCACTTTATTAATGGTTCTAGATATATTCATTAAGGTCTTCATTTTCTTAACTAGTTTCATTCAATGGTGCATTAAATCATGTTTAGCCTAATTATCAATATGACTACTACTTCATACACAGAACATCATCTTCTGTACAGTATAAATGATGTGTGATTGTCATAATTATGAGAATTAGTGCTTGTGATGTCATTGTAATGGGATCATCTCAGTAACTCACCATAGCAGCAGCATTCTGGCTGGCCTGATGCTGCGCCGCCTTTATCCGGGCCTGTAAGTGAGCCGGAGGGTGAAAGTACTTGCATTTGTCACGGGTGCAGCGGCCCTTGATGTAATCCATGCAAACAATGACGGAGTTCTCACTGCCGTCCACCATGGCGGCTTCCATTGGGTGGGCGTAGCGACAGTCGTTCTCTCCACGTGTGCAGTTTCCCCGCTGGAATTCTCGACACACCTGGGAGCAGGACAGCAAAGATTTACTATCACCCATTATTCACACTGAAAATTTTCCTTAGTGACAGTTATTTTAATGTGAGTGGCCCTTGTCCAATTGGATCCGGAAGTATTTTTTCCATTCATTTTTCCCATAGGGATTTAAAAAGAAAAGTCTTTGATAGTTATAAACCATTAACCAAACCAATCAGCAACGAGGTGAATATAATATATATATATATATATATATATATATATATATATATATATAAACTTTTGACATTTTGACAGCATAACGAGACAAGATGAGTTTGCGGTGCTTCATGCTTGATTTTCCTGTACAGTTAGTTCATGATTATTTAAAAAGTTAAAATAATGCAAAAGGACACCATTTGCCATTGATTAACAATCTCGGAACCCACAGTAGGTCTGTTTACACGTTTTTATTGTTAAAAAACAATAGACCCTTGAATTTCCCTATAGACCGTATGTAGCCATCAGTGCTGCACTCGTTGTGTTCTGTCTTTGGGTTTGTATTTCTACAGCATGAAGGTAAGATCGGAATGAACCACTCGTTTTAAAACCTTCCTGGTCTACTGACATTTGTTGTGACATCTGCTTCAAACATAAAATGTTAATGATAACTTCCAATATCTCTACAATAAGGAAATCCACTTCACGCTAATTACTCTTCGACAGCGATGCCATAGAAATATACAGAGCTACCGCAAAAACAGGAGTTCACAGACAAAATTAAAAAAAAAAGATGGCTGCATGCTTGTTTCTCTGGTGCATAAGGTCTACGATGAATGGAGTTTTACTTCCGGAACAAGACTGTAGCACTCTATTAGGTTGATAGATTATTTTAACATGTTGCCAAACAGTTGAAGACTACAAGTGTGATGGCTTTGGAAAAGTGACAGCACGCAATTTGAAATATTTAATCTCTGTAGCACAAATGATGTGCAATGAGTTACATGCCAAATATGTTTGTTTAAGCAACAGTTATAGTGATATTATTAGAGACTACTAACAACAACATCAAGTTTAACACCTCAAGTTTGTCTGTGCGAACATGTTTCTGCGTTGAATTTCCGTTGCCCATGGCCATGCCGGTGGGGCTCCCCGGGACCAGCACGGGGGCGCTGGGCAGAAGCTCGGGCATGAGACTGATGCCCGGGCTCATGTGGCTCAGGTATGGGCTGAAAGCCATGCTCGGACTGTTGGCCAAGGAAGGTGTAACTGGGAAAGAGGTCTGGATAGGAGATACAAAGACAACAAGGGATAATAAAGCAATGTTTTCAAGCCGACAGAAATGATCGTGATGTTATTGGTTATGAAAATCTGATCTCACGATGGGCTGCAGCTGAGCTCCAGGCAGCATGAACTGCATCTGCTGGGCCAGCATGGCGGCTGCGGTCTTCTGCTGGATCAGGTTGTTCCTGCCGTTTATCTCCAGCTGGGTCTTGAGATGAGGCGGAGGATGCAGGTACTTACAGTTATCACGTGTACAGCGTCCCTTAGAGGGGTTGAAGAGAGAGACAGAGAGAGAGAGAGAGAGAGAGAGAGAGACAGAGAGATGAATTGCACTGAATCTCAGCTACTAAAAGATCCAAGACTGCGTGACAGGAAGATAAGGGCTCCATGATTGAGAGGATAAATTAAACGAGAATCCCTAGATATTTGACAGTACCGATTCCAACTTTCCACTACAATAGAAACATCCAAAACCCCATCAAATGAAAAGAAAACAGCATAATCTCAGGAGTGCTGGAAGGTCTGAATATCAAACGATCAGAGGAAACAGCAAAATGACAGCATTGGGACTACTTCCAAATGAATTGACAGTGACATCCTTCCCTTTCTGTCTGTCTGTTCGCATCAACAAGCTGACAGATTATATAGCCCTTGTGTCTGTTGTAAACACTCATACTACATATGGATCAGACGTATAGCATGATGCTTATCACCCAGCTGTCCAAGCAACAAGTTGATGGGCGGGCAGCAGACACGCTTAAATACACACACCAAACGTTCACGAGCGGGGTCGATTAACTGCGAGACGAACTCGATGAACCCATGGAGCAATGCCATTTGTTCTGCACTGCGTAAGGTACTGTAATAACCCAGCAGGGAAAGTCGTTTCATCAGTTCGACAGTTTTACACTCCGGCTGATGGTCTATGGATAAAACTTCTCTATTTCCCTTCACATACATTTCTTTTGTTTAATTTTCTACCCTTTTCAGGTTATGAAATCTTGGGGGATAGAGAAATGGAGCAGGGACACCCTGTTATGTATGGTACAAAATTGAGAATTGCATGTAAAACCTGGCATATAACAACTAGGGATTGGTAACAATGGTCGACTAATCAAGCCGTTAAACTTAAAACGAATGAAGTAATAGTTCACCTAAAAATTACGATTCTGTCATCATTTACTCCCCCTAATGTCATTCCAAACCCATTAAACTTTGGTAAATCTTCAAAACACAATTTAAAATATTTTTAATGAAGCCTTTTGGAGGTTTCTGTCCCATCCATTGAAAGTTCAGGTAACCAAAACTTATAATATCCAAAAAGTTCATAAAGAAATAATTAATCCATATGATTAAAGTGGTTTAAACAAAGTCTGTTGAAGAGATAAGATTGCTTTATATGATGAACAGATTCAATTTAGGTTTTTATTCTAATAAAAAACCCACGTACATAAAGTGTGTCACATAAGGTAAACACAGAGGCCAATGAGAACCAATGAGGCTTGTTCTAGCACGTGATGCACGCACAATCATCTGCATTTACCATAAGTGATATCTTAATTTGTGTTTCAAAGATACACCAAAGTCTTATGGGTTAGAACGTCATTAGAGTGAGACATTTTTGGGTGAGCCACCACTTTTAGGGCCAGATTTACTAAACAGGGCAAATTAGCATGAGAGGGCAATTCCAAAAAAGCGCTAATGGAAGTGGAAAGTTCTGTGTGTGATCTACTGACAACACGCAAATCAAAGAACACAATGATCAACACAATCTACCAAGAGCAGTGCAAATTAGCGTCAGGTTACAGTAAATTGACGAGCGCAAACCTTAGTAAATCACCTTGCATGATTCATTTAAATACTCTCCTCCCATAAATTTTGTGTCTGAAAGGAAAACTCCTACAAATGGATATGCAATAAGGTCAGCCGCAAAAATAACCCTGTCCACGTCTTTTCAGTGCTTATTTTTCACTGCATGTCTTTAAATCCTGAAAGAAGTTTTGTAACGCCAAAATAAGGTTTGTGCTGGTAGTAAAAATCTGTTAATAAATCGGGCACATAATGTTAATCTAGTTTTTTTATTTATTAAATAAATAGCTTAAGGGGAGAGGTTAAGTAAAAAGGGCTGGTGACATCAGCTGAAAAAGAAAGTTGTTGCAGAGGTGGAGCGAGATATACAATTTGATGAAATATTACAAACACAAATGTTTTTGACAGAAATAATCACTTTCTTAAAGGGATAGTTTATCCAAAAATGAAAATTCTGTCATTTTTTATTCACCATTACGTTGCTCATAAGGATTTTCTTTCTTCTGTAGACACAAAAGACCTGATATAAAAGAATGTGTCTCTCTTTTACACACAATGAGAGTGAATGATGACAATGGTATCAGCAATATTTAGACTTAGGCCTAACTTTTTTCATATGTTGCACACAAAGCTTCATTTGGGTTCAAAAGACTTTGAATAATAAGTTATGTACACTACTTATATAGCAATTAATTTTAGGAGTTTGACAGACCAAGTCTTACACTGTAATTGCATGGAAAAAAACAGATTGGACTGTCAAACATCTACTTTTGTGTTTACGAAAGAAAGAAAAGCAACCATGCCCTTGTCTTGTTTGGTGAATAAATGATGGCAAAATGTTCATTTCATTTAACATGTGAAATAAAATGTGTA
Source organism: Rhinogobio ventralis (assembly GCA_039654625.1). NCBI lineage: Eukaryota > Metazoa > Chordata > Actinopteri > Cypriniformes > Gobionidae > Rhinogobio > Rhinogobio ventralis. Next base: position 16,616,819 of record CM077198.1, read on the forward strand.
TTAAAGAGAGCAAAGAGGCTATGAAAAAAATACTCTAATGTCATGTAGACGTTTTATTCTAAAAGAAGATTTGTATTGCTTATGCAAATCTTCAGTGCTCAAAAAAAGCATGGTTTGGTGCACTGAATGTCTTCATCTAATGCATTCAGATCTGTGAGGGAGCAAGTGTTAAAACAGATCTTAATGCTAATGTCATCTGCAAGAATGCCTGAAGAGTTACAACTATCTTTATCAACAGGCATACAAAAGCAACAATGTGAACACTTGATTTGCTGTTAAAACTTTTCATTCTTTTCTTTCTTTGGTTATATAAGAGACTTTATTTTTACTGACTTAAGTCACCACAGCTTTTAATGGGTTGTTGGGCTCACAAACCGAATTGAGCTGCTTAGCATTGAACAAGCGGTTCCAATGGAATCTGAATGGAATCCTGATACAACCCTGATGGAATCCAAATGGAATTTGCGGAAACAATGAATGCAAATGGTGTCTGTGCAACGCTAACAGTTCAGACGAAATGTCAAAGTTCACTCCATATGAATGAGATGTATAGCTATCCACCACTTACAGCACTTTAAGCACTTGTCTGTGTCTTTGCTAGCCTCTGGGCAGCTTTTAACAGTGATGAAGTCCTAACAAAATTTGAAGTGAGTGAGTGTGGGGGGTGTCTCTTTGCTGGCCAGTGTGATCTGGTGCACTTAATGGAGATGAAAGTGGGTGTCTGGAGTGTCAGTGTGCAGGGACAGCGTGAAACAGAGTTTCTGCAGGTTTCAAGTCAAATTTAAGACTTTTTAAGACCTTTTTAAGACCATTATGAATTTAATTTAAGACCTATATCACGCAATAAAAAACATACAAAGGAAATGCAGAATCACAAAATTATTGCAAAGCAAATTAATGTATTCAAATTGAACAAAGTATCAGTAAACCTGCACTTCCTCATATCACAATTCCACCAGGATTTCGCAATATATAAAAATGACTGATTTTGTGATGGTAAATTTTCCTGCTTAGAGTGGGAAATATGACCAAAAACAGTAAACCACAGCAATAAGCAATTACTTAATATAAGTTCTCAAGTAATTAAGTAATCAAGTAAACAGTCAGTAATAAAATAAGAACTTATAAACAAATGACAATAGGACAAGTAAATACAACAAAGATACAGATACAAACAGTGCTTTAAGCGCTGCGTAATATCATTGCGCCTGCTGAACCCATGGTACGGCAGCAAAGGTCCTTGATTATTACGCAGGAATGAGAGTATAGTTCTTAGCCATATTGGCCTAGAAAATCGCAACTTTTCATTTTCCGTCGGTCTTAGTACACAACGTAACTACAGAAGAGTCAAGTTTAAAATATCGAAACTCTTTGGTCATTTTTTTTTGCGAGATGCTAACGGTCTAATCCTATATAATGATCTATGCTAAGCTATGCTAAAAGTGCTACCTGAATGGATTCGAAAACGGTAAAACTCAACTGTTTAACTCAATGGGAGTTGGAAAATGAGCCTATTTTCAAAAATAGTGGCGTGTTCCTTTAAGACTAGGGATGAGCATTTGTCAAAAATATTGTTTTCGAATATTTGGGCTTATAAAAAAATTTCTATTCGAATATTTGTTTATTTAAATAACGTTATTTCACGAAAATGAGAAAGACTTTTTTATTCATCAAGCTGTTGTCACCATTTCTGAACAAGCTTACGATTAGGCAATATACAAAACAAGCTTACGTTATATCTTAAGGTTTTCTTTCAGTTCAAAACATTAAACAATACATGTAAAACAAAAAAATATATGCCTAAAGAACAAAAGCATTATAAGCTCAAGCAGCGCGAGTAGGAAAAAAACGCCAGTTATCGTGCAGAACGTACATACATTCGAGTCAGTATGGTTATCTTGTTTATATGTTTTTATGTAATTCCAAACATCGCAAGGCAGATGACAACATTATGTGATCAAATACAATCAACATAACACGCTCCACAGCGCCACCCAGTGGATTTAGTTATTATAACTGCAAGTTTTAGTGGGATTTATCATGGATTCACTGCATTTACGGCCAGCAAAGCAACGTAGTATAATTCGAATAGTATTTTTATTTTTCGAATATTAATTACAGTTAAGATCTGTTTAAAATTATTAAAGACCTAGAACTCAATACAATTTAACACTTTTTAAGGTCGATTTTGATTTTGAAATTTGACCCCGCGGAAACCCTGGTGATCAATGTGTGCTGCCATCGAGGACTTGGAGATGTTCCACCATCCAACTGCTGCATCATTCAATGCAACTCCCGCACACGCAGCTCCGTACAACACCTAGTCGCACGTAGTCAGATGGCATAAAGTCATGTTCACATCACAGCCTGTTCTGGCCAGAAGCTGTGCCCTTGGCTAGCTTGTAAATGAAGCAGGCTCAATATAATCAGACTTGGAGCGTTTCTCTATAAATAAAGATTGCATTCACTGCAAACCCTGTGATAGTGTGTTAAAGTACATGAACACAAGCAATGCCTCCCTGCATCATCCCATCTGAGAATCACATCAGTACCCACTGGAAGAGTATGCAGGTACACCCATCTAAAATCTCACCGTGACCAGTGTGGTGGTAGCCAATGCGCTGGATTCACACTGTTCGTTTTTTTTCAAGGTCAAAAGTAATGCCTAAACATTTCAATATTTTAAATACACAAACATTGTTATTAAATTCTTAAACAACTAAACACAGTATGAATTTGTATTAAAATACATTACTGTTGAAAAGTTTGGGGCCAGTATGATTTTTTTTATGTTTTTGAAATGCTCACAAGGCTGCATTTATTTGATTAAAAATACAGTAAAAACAGTAATGTGAAATGTTTTCTATTTTAAATGTAATTTATTCCTGTGATGTCAAAGCTGAATTTTCAGCATCATTACTCCAGTCTTCAGTGTCACATGATCCTTCAGAAATCTTTCTAATATGCTGATTTGCTGCAAGAAACATTTCTTATTATTCTCAATATTAAAAAGAGTTATGCTGCTTCATATTTTTGTGGAAACCGTGATTCCCATTTTTTCAAGATTCTTTGATAAAGAGAAAGTTCTGAAGAGCAGCATTTATTTGAAACTGACATCTTTTGAAAATATTTTCATTCCAAATGCCTTTACTGTCACTTTTGGAGAAATAAAAATCTTACTGACACCAAACTTTTAAACGGTAGTGCGATTAATATACATTATTATTAAATTACCAATAGAAACATGTCAGTGTATTTAAATTACACATTGTATTAAATTAATATAGTTTAAAAAATCATTACATTAAATATATCATATTTTTCCACATGCATTTGGCTGTGTTAACGTTAGAGATTAATTCTGATAGCATTAATTAAAATGACAACTATGCAAATTCCTGAAAATTTACATTCCTATTTTTTACTTGGTGCTCTACAAACGTTTGAACAGAAAATAAAAAGGAAAATGTGTATAAATTCTGTGATCACAATCTCTTTCAGAGCAAATGTAATATGTACTATATTAGAGCTTGCCAAATCAAGAAAGTACTTTTGTGCAGAGGTGTAAAGAGTACCTGAAGACCATACTTGAGTAAAAGTACAGATATCTTGCAGGGGAAACGACTCCATTACAAGTTCAAGTCACCAATTCCAATACAACTTGAGTAAAAGTCTTAGAGTAAGAAACAGTTGATTTATGAGGAGAGCAATCACGTTTATTTTTTAAAATCACAACAAAATTGAACACCTCAAAATTGCAATAAATCAAGGTCGACACAACAGCCTCTTAAACGTCTACAAAAACTCAAGTCTCAAGTTAAGCTCAAGTGCTCAAAAAGAGTAGAAGTAAACCAATATCCTTCAAAAAGATCTCTTCGATATAATGGATAAATAAAATAAAGTTGACTAAAATTAAATACTGAATGCCTACTTGCACTGGACGTGCTGGTTACTTTCAGCCTCATCACCGGCTGCAGTCATGAACTCATACATGATCTCATAAATCAAATACCTGCGATTCAACAACTACCTGCTAATGCACTCACATTCGCGTAAAGTAGCCTTATTGACAATTTTGAGTGGGTAAGGGCAAAACGCACAAGATATAGTACGTTCAATGCACTGTAGATGGCGATATCACTTCTTTTGCAGCAGAAATAAACTGTTAGGTGCCATGCAAAATGTAACGAGAAATTGCATTACTATCATAGATGTATCGGAGTAAAGAGTACATATACTTATTAAAAAATTTTGTCAAGCAGAGAGTAAAAGTTGCTAATATCTTTGATACTCAGTCAACTACAAAGTTGGCAAAAAGATACTTAAGTACAGGAACTAATTACATTTACTCAAATTTGCGTGCCATATGCATCAGACAGTCTGGTTTAGTGGTTAATGGGACGGTCGGTGGGCGTGCCTTCTGAGCCTGATAAGATGCCTAACGACACCCCGCTTCAATTCTTCTCCATAAAACCATCATAGGCAAGACATTCACATGCAAGAATGTACACAGTCACAGATCTGTGTAACATTGTTAATGGCGTTCCCTGACACTTGTATGTCGCTTTCACACAATGACATTGAGAGCAATTGCATCAGCAGTGTGTGTTGTGGGAGTGTGTGGGTAATGAGCAGACTGTCTCGAAGGAGCAGACAGGTGATCCTGCCAAAGCACACATGAGAACCAGCCTCACAGCCAAGCTTTAACATTCTGGAAGACAATGAGAACACGCCGCTCATTTCAATAGTACACAGTGATACAGAAAACACAGGTCGTCACCACAGAGAGATGCAGGAAATGTGCGGAGGGCTCTGACAGTGTCCCCATGAGAAGATAAATGGCAGAGATGAAAAGCTGTAAGTCATGTCATGTAGGATGGACTAGGTCAGGGATCTCCTCTGCGTCGTCATGGTAACACACCCGGCAACCGAGAGTAAGTTTTGCCTCATGCTGTCTCCTAACTACTGATTGGCCAGAGAGGAATAAAGGGAGAGGGAGGAAGAAAAAGAGAGAATGTACAAATGGAGAAAGCAGACTGATTAAACCACAATAAACTTCAATTAAAATCTGAGCGCTGAACCTTTTCATAATGGCGATTTTCCAAAAAGCATATTCTTAAAGAGATTGTACTCCCCAACAATCTTAGACAATACATGTTGTGCCAAAAACATAATCATTTCCTTCTTATAATTAAACAGGCTACTGTATCTTTAAAGGTGAATTCTTTATGTTATGATGGACAATATGGCATTTGTCTAGGGCCCTGTAGATGAGGAAGACACATTCCTGTTTACACCTGGTATTTTAATCCATCTCTTTTGTCCACTTTCAACCACTTCTGTCCTGATAAGCTCTTTTCATATGAATGCGACCGGAGACGATGGAAAAACATACAGAGAGCAGCCAACAGATTTTTCAGCCGCCAAAGTTTAAATCCCGTCTGGCTAGTACGCTTTTCCCGTAATATTTATGCATTAGGTCAGTAGGCGGAGAGTAGGTGGTCTTTTGTGGCTGTTTGAATGCTTCTGGACACAATCCAGTCGAATGCGTTTTCGACTACCTCTGGAAGTGGTCAAGCTCAAAGCGTGTTAGACCCTGTTTACACCTGTATTTAGCATCATCTACTCGGGATCAGATCGACCAAAACACATCTTAATACCAGGTGGAAACAAGGGTGAGGACTTGTGGTTAAGCAAAGCAAGAGTAGCCACTAAGTGAGTAGTATTTAACTGATCATATGATTTCAACATGGTGGCCCCATAAGGCGACCCACTCCATGTATAATACTTGCTTTTATTAGACTATCAACACCACTGGTGTCTGACTCACGTGTATTAAACCTTTTCTAATCTGTTCGTTGGGACATGTAAACACTTGATCGGATTGAAAAAAAAAAAAAACTGGAAAGTTCTGCGCATGTGCAATGACGTAGAAATGGCCTAATGGCGTATGATGTACGGAACAAGCTGTTGTTGTAAATGACTGCCATGTCATTCTAATAGGGATGGGCACATCAATACTACAGTATCAATACTCACAAGCTACTTATTTGGTATCAATACCTTTTAAAAAATCTTTGATATTAAATATGTTAAAATTGTTTTAAGTGCCAAATTTTTGTGCTAAAACACCCCTGACATATTTAGCTGGCCTGTGTCACATGACTGTGAGAAGCGAGCGTCCAGCCATGCACAGTCACATAGAGACACTCACTTCTGCATTAAACAGAAAGAGATGGAGAGAATGGCAGAAAGGAAACGTAGTTTGGTGTGCTGCTACTTTTCACCTGTAGACAAATATACAGCAAAATGCAATGCATAGCATTTATAGTTTATTTTATTTATATTTGGAATAATGAATTACTTTATTATTATTTAAATCACAATATTTCTGTAAAATACAAGATTATATTTACACCTATATTAGCACACACATTTTTATTTAATTGTGCTCATATTTTCTTTTGTGATAAATTTGTTATAAATGGCCAGTATGTGTCATTGTATGTAATGAGTGTAATTTAATAAACATTATTTTGAAAAATCACATACCCATTTAAGAAATAATCAGTATCGGTATTGTTAAAATTTTAACAAAAAGTATCAGTATCAGTATCAGTATCAGTATCAGTATCAGTATCGTATCGAATTAGAAAAGTTTGGTATCACCCATTCCTACATTCTAAAATTTTCTGTTCACTTATCGTTTGAAGTAGTGTAGGACAATATTGTCCCAGAAATCCTTGCTTCAGACTCTCATCTACACACCGTTCGTTTTGGTTGTGGGAAGGGGCATTTTTACTTTTAATGTGCTCATTGTCTCCTAATTAGGACACAAAATAGATAAATATTAAGAAAAGGAGGATGCCTAGTATGTGCAAACAACGGGAAACGTGATGTATATTCATCAAGTGTGCAAATGTCAAAAGAACAAATCCTATTTAAAGCTTGTGACATATAAACATGCACATATACCCGATCACATATTTAGCATTCATGTAAACACATAGCATTGATGTCATTCCATGTAAATGTAGCTATAGTTGCAAAAGATTTGTATTTTTAATTAAATGTAACTTTCTATTCTACAAAGAATCCTGAAAAAAAGTGCCACAGTTTCCACAAAAATATTAAGCATAACAACTGTTTTCAACATTGATAATAATAAGAAATGTTTCTTGAGCAGTAAATCATCATATTAGAATGATTTCTGAAGCATCACGTAACACTGAAGATTGGAGTAATGATGCTTAAAATTCAGCTTTGCATCACAGGAATAAATTACATTTTTAAATATATTAAATCAAATATATATGCGGCCTTGGTGAGCATTAGAAACGTTCAAAAACATTAAAAACTGCCACCACACTTTTGATTGATACTTTAATATTCACATAGTACTAAGTAAGTCAACTCTTTTATTGCAAAAGAGCAAGGAAAATCCTGTTTTCCAAATGTCCCCATTAAACGTACTTCCTGGAACAGTGTCTCTCAGTGTCCATTTAGTTGTCCTATTTTCTAAAAATAGCTTTTCAACTCATGTTCATGTGAATAAGACACAGTCAATGACAGTACCTGCTGATTTAGTTTTTCAGACAGAAGCCTGTGCTACATCAATAACTGAATCAAATTTACATAGAGTAGCTGACTGCCTAATTCATGCATCCCTGATACGTTTTAAATCCAAACCAGATTAATGGTCAACGAAAAGCAAAAAAGCAAGACATTGTGCATAAGGGGCTAGTGGAAAAAAGGACAGAACAGCAGCCATTAGGGGATGTCGATAAATTAGAAGAGATGTGGAGGTGTGGAGGGGCGCGGAGGAGAGAGTGGCCTGTGGGGATGAGATTGGGTCTGGAGATAAAAGCTGGAATTATTTTAACAAAAAAATGCAATGATTGTGACTGAAGGGGGCTGCACTCAACACCTGAGATCTTGCACAAGAATTTTTTTACCTTTTTTGAACTGCAGAACACCTTAGCAACTACATAGCAACACCCTGGCAACCATCCACAACACTAGTGTTCGGCATACTAGTGCTGTAGGTGGTTGCCAGGGCGTTGCTATGTAGATGCTAATGTGTTCTGCATGTTTTTTTAGCATGTTGCTACGCTGTTGCTAGGGTGTTCTGGGTGGTTACTGAGTGGTTGCTGATGATTTGCTCTCTTATTCTCCTCAACTAAAAAAATTGCTTGGTCAGATCACCTAGAAAACTGTGATGCACCTAAAATAAGCATGTGAGCACGTTTCTCTGCAAGTTTTTTTTATCATAGAGGTTTCGCATACAAAGGCTTGTCTTGTGCGTGGAAAAGTCTCAAAGATTTTTTTTTTGCAAATGCCACATAAAGTTACTATGAAATTAAAATCAATAATTCAAGAGATTCAAGAAGCATTACTAAACACTGCAACATACAGTACACTGATTACATACAGTACCAAACCTGAAACAGAAAACATTTAAATAATATTCCCTCAAAATGAAAGGTGAATGACGCAGACATAACGCATATGAAATACATATGTAATAGTTTTATAGATGAAGTACATTGATTGTTTATGTTGCTAAGTGTGGTTGGTTACTAAGGGTGTTGTGAAGTGATAGACAGATCTGTTCAGTGAAGCGTTCATCGTAAATAAAACACGGTTACTGACCAATCAGCATCAAGGACCAGAACTATATGTTTTATAATATAAATGATTTATCCGTACACCTCTTTTTTTTTTTTTTCATGCGTCCTTGTAATTTTTCATCAAAAAAACATTAACGTCCCCTCCCCTTAAAACAAGATCTCTTTTCTGATGACGTGTGCACCAGCATGAAGGCGGGACAACCTGTCACTCACATGAGATCGCAGCAATTAGCAAATGACAACGATCCGATCAATGTCCACCTAACAAAATCAAGTCCCGGCCTACATTTTTCTTATTCAAGAAGCCGTTTCACTCTGATATATGTCCATTAGAGAAGAAAAGACTATTGCGATTTCCGTGTCATGCCAACTTTAAGTGCACATCTTCAGCACTTCAGCAGGCACCACACACACACACACACACACACACACACACACACACACACAAGATCATGAAGAATAAACAGCAAACAGTTTCTCTCTTTTATTTCCTCTAGCTTTTGTCTCTCTCAGTCATAACAGCAATCTAACCCTGAGTATTTAGATAGTGACGGCTGGCTGCTTTTACTGTACTGATTAAAACAATCAAACAATTGGATGAGCAATTAATCTACACAGGTCACTGGCACCCAGTGCTAACAACTGTAACACAGTTCATAGGGATTATTACTGTATCCAGTCAGCTGGCGCTGTTGCTAGGCCTCATGTAGCTTTCTCTCTCTCTCACTCCTCCTCATCCTGAGCTCCCCCACACATGCTGCCCACAGCCAAAAAATGGCCAAATAATACATTCTAGCTCAATAAAAGAGGAGACAGCTGCTGCACTCAGACAGAGAGGGCCTTGTCTAGCTCTTTCACTGCACATAAACACATAAGCAGAGACATAAACACACAAACACATTTGTTGTGCTCATAGCTCAATGCTCAGCGCCACAGTTAATGTGAGTCCTGATTGGCCCACAGGTCCAGAGAGTTGCTTCCTGAGATTAACATGGACAATCAGAAGATAAAAGGTATAATATTTCAGCTTATAAATCAACAAATCACCTAAAGCTAAACAATAATAAAAAAATCTGTTTATGGAAATTTTGAAGTAGAGATGCACCGATACCATTTTTTCAGAACCGTTCCGATGCCAAAAATTCGGAGTATCGGCCAATACCGATACCAATCCGATACCAGTGCAGTTTTGTTTAAAAATTCAATGTACAATTTATATACCAGTGTGTTGAACTGATAATCACTCTTTTGTGTGTTAAACACAATCTACTAAATACAGACAACTTCATTATAAAGAAAAACAACAAATTAAAAAAATATATAATCACAATCTATGACCAAAATACTACCATAAATTAGATGGTGGATAAACTAGATTAGTGGATAATTCAGCAGCAAAAGTTACTCTAGAAAAATCATGAGTGCACAATAATTGTATAAAATCTAAACATTTAGTAGGGAACAAATAAAAGTGAATAAGTGTAGCACTAAAACTGGTAAAATGTTACACATTGTTGTAAAATACATTCAGGAACAACATGTAAATATATTTATAGAAATAGGGACTATATACTAAGAAATTAAGACATTTATTTTAAATGTATAGCACAGCTTTGGTAATGAGGCAGCAACAATTATATATAGGGCAGAACAAAAAAAGGCTATTAATAATCTTTCATTGCACAAAAGTATTATAATACGAAGGCTCCAATTAGTGCTGGGAGGTATGGCCAAAAATTTATATCACGGTATTTTTCAAAATTATACTGGTATTCCCCATGTATGACAGGGTGTTAACCACATTTTCTACTAATTGAGAGAGGAAATACTGCAGTACATTGACTTATATATATTGAATAGCATATCTTACTGTCATGATGAGTGAATATTGTAGAAAAATTCCACACTAGAATTAATACAGGTTTGCAAAGCCCCACAAAATGATGCTGTGGGGAGACAACAACCAATAATATCACTAGTCTCTGAACAAATGACACACGTCAGTTTAACACTAAAGAATAAAGTTACTTTTTTGCCCAATCTTCATAGAATTTTCGGTCTACATCATTGTCTTCTGTGTATCAGAATATTCCATTGTGTCATCGCGTTCATGATCAGACGTACGGCTGTATCAGTGTCCTTATCTGCACATACATTTCATTTGAAGAAGACGTGATTAAATATGTGCGCATATGTAACCCCTCCTGTTCAACCCGCCCGCTCCAAGCAGGACTCAAACTTGGGTCCGCCGGCGTGAGAGTCGGACGCTCTAACAAGCAGGCTAAAGGCTGCAACCTCTAGTGTCAGTCGCTAGAACATCTCTTGAGATCAGAGGAGTGAGGTTTACTCGCACAGATCAAGCATAATAATAGGAACATTGAATCATCTTGGAGAGAGTTTCATCGTGTTGACTGTTGTAACCGAACGCGACACACAGTTTGAAAGCTGAATGGAGAATGACAGACAGCCGCAGTGGAGGGAAGCGTTCACGTGAACTTGAATTTAATGACTTAAATATTCATCTGTACCTCAAATTAAACTATGGAATGGCTTCAGAACACTTAATATAGTGCGTTGATAATGCTTTATAATGTTTTTGTGCCTTTTGTGGGGCACTGGGGCTTGACAATTACACAGAATATTATACGCACAGTATTGGATTTGGATCGGTCCTGTCTGACCGATACCCGATCCGGCAAATAATGGCGGTATCAGAGCCGATACCGATACTGAGTATCAGATCAGCGCATCCCTATTTTAAAGGGACAGTTCACCCCAATTTTTTGTCAGCATTTACTCATTGATGTTCAAAATCTCTATTAGTATATTCACAAAAGCAGATATTATTTAATGTGCTGGTTATCTTTCATGCAATTACAATGAATGGGGACAGAGGATTGCACTAAAACAATACTCAAAAGCTCCAAGAATGCATCATAAAAGTAATTATTATGACTGTATTTCAAGTTTTCTAATGGCATATAACGGATTTGTGAAAGAATAACATTAAATTGTTATTCACTAAAAAAATTTACATCCACCAATGATGTCCTATTCATGAATGAATCATTATTTTTTAATGAATCAGTTGATCTGATTCACATCAGTCTGAATTATACATAAATCTGATCTAGCTCCTACTTTTTGGACAGATTTTGGCAAATAATAACTTAAACTACTGTGATGGCAAAGCTGAATTTTTAGTATCATTACTCCAGTCTTCAGTGTCACATGATACTTTAGAAATAATTAGCATATGCTGATTTGCTGCTCAAGAAACATTTCTAAATATTATCAATATTGAAAACAGTTGTGAGTTAATGATGGCGGAATTGACGGAACTGTTCCTTTAAATGTTGTGCATTATTTAAACACAAAAAGTAACAAAAATCACCATGGATTATTTTGGAAATAATCCAACAGTATTAGTTTTTTTTTTGGATATACCATGGTATTCTTAGCACTTTGGAGTACCATGTAAATACTCAGGGACGTAAAACATTTCCAGCATTCATTGGTAGTTAATCAATATGCCATAATGACATATTGAAAAAAGAATGTCACATAACTAACCAATCCCAGACCAGAGGTTGCAGGGTTTTAGGATGACACAAACATACACTCAAAGGCTGATTTCAAGACATCAGCAGGAGAGAGACCACTACTCAGCAAAAGAGCCTGAGGTGTTGACAACATGACCAAATATTGTGTGAGTCTAATCTGCACTAAAACACCAAATAATGCTCCTTATAGTTAATATAATCACAGTGCAATAATAATGTGTGCACGTGTATTTACCTTGAGTGAGTCGAAACAGGCGATGACACGGCCGTTCTCCACGTGGCATGTGCGAGAGGGGTGAGCAAACTTGCATTCTGTGTCCGAGCGTGAGCAGGTTCCTCGCTGGAACTCTCTGCACACCTCCAGCGTCAGCCACTTGGTGTCGCGGCCCATGGTCACATTGACGGCCATGGCGGTCCCTCGGTGAGTGGCGGGTGATTGGAGGGCTTGGGTGGGGTAGCCAGGCGTGATAAAGCAATGAGCACAGTGGCGAGGAGATCCTCAGACTACCAGCCTAGAGATGAAAACCAAACTCTCTTATTGACAGGTAGGGGGCATAGTCTGGTGGTTAACCAAAGGGTAAGTATGACGAGAATATGAGATTAGTTTAAAGTCAGGTAGGGAGAGCGACGAATCAAGAGTGCTGAAGTGGGGTAGGTCACTGTGACATGCTGCGGTGCATCTTCGGCTGCCGTCCAGGAAAACGAGGCATTAAAAGTAAAGTAGAGCGGCACTTTCTATTTGTCTGCAGTGGTCGTCCCACTGTCTAGACTCACCCTCTGGAGCGCTGGGTTTAAAATAGCTCACTTGCATTGATGTAAAGCGGACTCTCTCCAATTTTAGGCTTCCGAAACCCCCTGCCCTGTTGCCATAGCCGCAGAAGTCCCTAAAGATGCTTGCATGTCTGGGTCACAAGGGATGGAGAGACTGCAGAAGTGAGGGGAGAAACACTTTGAGAACCCAAAAGGGAAACTAATCGACTGATGTCCTTGTATTATAAGGTGAAATGGCGAGCAGGCAAAGTTGGAATCGAGGAACAGGCAAATGGGTTGATTGACTGTCAGGGTGAAATATAGCCCAAGCCAAGGCCAAGCGCATACGCTCGCTCAAATCAGCGGGGAAAAGAGCGTTCCGAAGCAGAGACCAGCCAGGATGGGAGCGCAGACACAGAGGAGGGCTTCCGCAGCATCCAGATGAGGCACTTTATGGTGATGCAAGTCTTCTTTTACTTGAATCGCTTTCTCATCCCTCCTGCTTTCCCTGCATTCCTTTTATCGCACTGTGACGTGTCCTCACGCACTTCTAAGAGTCCTCTTGCAGCAGGAGAACCTATCTTTGCGAAAAGACACAAAAAACAAAGTCAACAAAACTCAGTTAAAACAGCTTGTCCTGCTCAGAACTGCAAATACACTTTGCAAAATGAATATTTAGCTAAATACAAGCAATAAAAGTACAAAAAAACAAGGCAAATGCCTGAAGCCGCAGCTGTGTATGTTGCAAACCTGTAACTGGGGAATACAGAGGTGAGCGACAAACAGAGGCTGAAAGCGCATGGCAGAAAGCACAAGTGAGAGAGTGCACAAGAGGTAGAGGAGGAGTGCAGACAGGAGGCAGGCAGCAATGCAAAGGCTGTGTCTTGATTAAGAGATAGAGGGAGGGAAAAGAGGGAGGAGGCAAAGAAAGGGACAGAGAGAGATAAAGACAGAGAGAGAGAGAGAGAGAGAGAGAGAGAGAGAGAAAGAGAGAGAGAGAGAGAGAGAGAGAGAGAGGAGAGAGGAGAGAGAGAGAGAGAGAGAGAGAGAGAGAGAGAGAGAGAGAGAGAGAGAGAGAGAGAGAGAAGCACATGAGAGACAGCAACGTCACTTTATGACTCTGGGGAAGATCGAAGTTACAGAAAGTTAGCGCAAAACAAAACGCCGCTCATTGCGGAGGCCATAAACTATGTGGCGATTGCCACTCTTAGCATTCAGGATCTGAACGAGAGAAAAAGGAAGTAGAGCAGCTGAGAGGAAGGGCAAATCCCCATAGCTGCAGCTGCTGAGCACGGAACACTGCAACGGCCAATCAGCAGCTGCGATGCAACCGAGCAAGGTAGATCGGCCAATCGGGAGGAGCCTAATATATCAATCGTTAGTCTCCCCACCCTCTTTGTCATTGCATTGCTCCTTGGCTGAATCCGAAGGAGAGTGGCTCTCTTGCTTCCCTGGAGCGCTAACGGATAAGGTTTTAACGTATAGGCAATCGCTGTGCCGTCTCGTTGGAGTCACAGGTGGGAGGATGAAGGGAATAGAAAGGAGAAGTGAATAGATCGTTATCGCATTCAACGCGCGTGGCAAGGGTGGAGAAGTGAAATACAGGGGGCGGTGCCACAGGGGGATATGAGTGGGTGTCTTGGGTGGGTCTGACAGCTGATATGTGGTCCCTTGAGAGAGAGAAAGAGACAGTACAGTGAAGAATAATCAATGCTGTGATGACCAAGCACACTCGAACTGATGCAAGAGGGAGGGAGGGATGGCTAAACAAATAAAAGGACAGGAAAATGAAAACAAATAAAGCAGAGGTGAACGAGCAGACAGTGAAGGGATTAGAGGAGAGGTTAAGGCAGATATTATCTGTCCCTGTGTCTCACAGCGACAGACACAGACGGAGAGGAGGGGGGGGGGGTGGACGCAGAAAAAAAACGGTCCAGAAGGAGAGCAATGCGGTGAGGGGAAGAGGGAGATCGGGAGAGAAAATGAGGGAGAGAGGATAGAAATTGAATTAATGACACCCACCTCCAAATACAAGAACAAAGGCACTAAATGCAGCGCAACGTAACACCAGGCAAAGCAGAAAGTAGGTTTTACAGCAGGCTGATGTGCGCACCCTCCCCCAATATCAGCCCTACAGTAAGATCGATGAAGACGCCCCCCCAGGGAACGCAGACCTGCATTGAGCTGTTTGTCAGCACTGAAGTTAGCACATCTCTGTCTCAGAGCAGCATGGTACCTCAGCCACACCTGCTTCCTGCATGCACAGTGAAAGGCCAATTATCTCATTTCTATGCAAGCAGGTGAACTGAGAGGTGATCCGTGAAGAGAACATGTGGCCATGACGTCAGCTGCCGTGTCTGATTCTCTCCACAAACGGTGCTATTACCTTAATATGTAGTACAAGCGTCGCCCTCCCAACGATTGCTAATCCCCCTCGCAATGATAATCATCGTTATTTCCCAAATTGGATGATTTTTATCTTCACGGCTTGCAAAGCTAAAGATCACACGCACCCCGAAACAATGGGACCTGTTATAAATAGATGTGTCAAACTGATTTTACATCGTGATGAAGTTAATTATTAATGCAAAGTAGACCGGCAAAACACAATCTGACTAGTTGGTGTAGGTCTGGCCTAGTTATTACAACCTGTATTTACTGTACAGGCATAAAAGCAGATAACACTAGATTAGAAGAAAGGTATATTGTTATCTAGAAG
This sequence comes from Rhinogobio ventralis, assembly GCA_039654625.1. NCBI lineage: Eukaryota > Metazoa > Chordata > Actinopteri > Cypriniformes > Gobionidae > Rhinogobio > Rhinogobio ventralis. The sequence goes on from CM077198.1 coordinate 16,632,481, forward strand.
GACGAGTGGAAAAAAAACGTGAAAAAGCAAGACAATTTGTGTTGGCAAAGCTACTTTGACAGTAGCTTGCCGAGGTTACTTATAAGTTAAACTAGTTAAAGAGGTACTAGTTATTAACTAGTTAATATTCTATTGAAAAGGTCATTTTTTTTTACAAAAAAAATATGAATCGTTCACAATAAGATCAATAACATGCATTTGGAAAATAGATATCAATTCTTGATACTCATTTCCATTTAAATTTTAAGTGAGCGCTAGATTATGGCAAAGGTAATCTAAATGTAAAAATATGGGAAATAAGCATTTACAGTTAAAAATTTAGTATCAGCTGGTACCAATATTTAAAAAAAAAAAAATACTTATCTCTATTGACGGCGGATAACTAATATTGTACTGATATATCATGAATCCCCAATATTTCACTCGAACTAAGAACTAAAATGATACCAGGATCAGGGACTGTAATTAGTTAATTTATGGTTTCATAAACCATCTGAACGATGCAAAAATTAATCAGAATATGAGGTGCCTCCGCTTGCTTGAGCTGAGCATGCAATACAATGTGACATTAAAAACAGCAATGCAGCGTTTTTAATGCACATTGAAAAAACTAGCTTGTTAAATTGAAAAGCTACACTATTTTGAAAAAAGCTAGTAACACACTACTACTAAAATATATAGGCTAGATTAGATGCATCTTAACTTGCATTGAACTGTAATGTGATTTAAAAAATAACGGTAGAAAAGTCTTAAAAACCCTGATGCACTTCAGACAGAACAATCTCTAATGCACACTTACACAGACAAGACGACAAATAACCTTGTGCTCGATACTAATAACGTCAACTATATGTAGTACAATTGTTATACAGGCTATAGTGTAAGTGCTGGCTGATTGTAGTCGGTTTACTTTGATGTTCTACAGGCTGGGCGGAGGATATACAGCACGCTATACGTGTGTGAGAGTTTCTGGCGCAGATCTACAAAGGAGGCAGTAAATATCAGAAGTGTGGAGGTGGCGAGTGTGTATTGTTTCTACAAGGTCACTGAGCTGTATTCACATCGCACTTGTAGCAGTGTCCTTCAGCCACCGCATGTGCACAAGAATCAAGTCAATAACTAGAATGTATAGCAGAAGAATGGGCGTTTGAGAAACAAATATCTTTCAACAAAACCTGGCTGTGGTTTGTAGACACTAATGTACTGTTCGAAGCAGTCTCAGGCTGAGAAGTCAACAAAATCACACCTACTGTCTGTCTGTGAGAAATAACATTAGTCCTGCTAAATGCTATATGCTTTAAATTTGCATGAATTGAAAATTCACCTTATTTATTATTTTGTAAATTCATGGCATTGATCTTATTCGCGCTCAGAAAAAAAAAGCTACAAAAGCTGCCATCGGGACGGTCACGGTACCCTTTCAAAAGGCACACCAAAAGGTTGTACCTAAAGAGTTAATATTAGTACCTTAAAGGTACATATTGGTACCAAAACTGTACATATTAGAATTTTTTAAAAGGGTATCATCCCAGTGACAGGTTTTGTATCATTTTTTCAACAATTTTTTTTTAACTGTGACTGTATGCTGGACGACTTCATCATTTAGTGTGTTTAAAGCCCGCCTCTCCACAAATCAATCAATAACCAATAGATAAAACCAAGTTATTGCCCTACATTTTTTATTTTTCGCTAATTAATTTTACTCAGATGTACGTCACAATACGAAAGAAAACACATATCAATACATTGGTTTCATTGCGACCTTAAAAAAACAGTTCATCCAATAATAAAAACAATTCTGTCAATTTATTAACCCTCATAACCCCCATTTTGTTCCAAGCCTGTGTGACTTTCTTTCTTCTGTGGAAGTCAATGATAGTCAATGGGGTCCAAAACAACAATCAGATCCTATTGACTTTCATTTAATGGACCAAGAGACACTGAAACATTTCTCAAAATATCTGCTTTTTGTGTTCCACGGAAGAAAAAGTCATACAGGTTTGGACTGACATGAAAATAATTTACTCGCCCTCGTTTTTGGGTAAACTTACTATGCTTTAAAAAACAGAAAACCTCCAGAATTTGATGTCTATTTGAGACACACTTGCTGAATGAGCTTATCTTAGATCTTGGAATTATCGATTATACAGATCAATATGACAACAGCTGCCCTAGGTGAAATAATTACAGTGATCACTAGAGTAAACATCGTTCAGTGTTCATTTGAGGTCTATTTTAACCGTTTTCAAAAAGCCTTTCACTGTAACTCATGTACCAAATTGACAGAATCAAGCATTAACGTGTAGGCCTACTAGGAAGAATTATAATTAAATTGAGGTAAACAAACAGACTACAATGTGGAAAAAAAACTGCAGTACATTCTGCAGACGTGTCTTTTTTCAGGTCCCACCGGAGTGCAACATTTTGCTTATGTAAATAAACCAAAGGCCACAGGGCCTTTCGAACGTTTTACTTTTCATGGAAGCTCAGTATTTGGAACATGACTCATGTGTGAATAGGGAAAATAGAGCAATGCGGCACTTCCATGCTCATATTCATATCTAAAGCTGACCTTGAAATGCTGGGAAGGTGACAACAGGCAAACAGTCGCAGCATTCAAATGACAAGCATTTTCAATACAGGTTGCCGCCACTGCCACTCTGACAGCCTGTGGCACAGAGTTCCAAAATAAGCCCAGAAAAGCAAGTGAACGAACTACTTCGGAATGATATGCAGAACCAACGCATGATTGAATCTGGTTCTCCGCCTCTGCCATACTCGTCCGCAGAGACGGCAGTGGGAGTGTGAGGGTCAGTTGGCAGAGGTCAGGGCAGGAAAGAGAGGAGTCTGCTGTTCCAACGCACTGCAGCGCTCAGCAGCACTGGAGCGCCACAACATAACCTTCATACCACAGAGCTGACGCATACAAGGCGAGCCCAGCATGACCAGCACATACTGCAGCTCCACCAGCACAGCACATGCTCCCCACATGCATTCTGCTTGCTGCAGCTTGTACTGCAGCATTTCTCACGGTGAAGTGAGAGTTCAGTAGCTCAAAGTTAACCTTTGTATTGCTTCTTAGTGACACTAATCATTTACATCATTTACTCACCATCATGTTGTTGCAAAATTGTACGACTTTCTTTCTTCAGTGGAAGATATTTTGAGTAAGATCTTTTGTCCATACAATAAAAGTCAATGGTGACCAAAACTGTTTGATTACCAACATTTTTCAAAATATCTTCTCTTGTGTTTCGCAGAAGAAAGAAAATCCTACAATTTTGGAACAACATGAGGGTGAGTAAATGAAGACATCTTTGGGTGAACTTTGCCTTTAAATGTCTCTTTTGCACTGCTTATCTCGCTGAGGTGAAATCACAGGCAAATAGATCTAAAGTAAAAGGAGAAATGAAACTGAATCCACACATATTCTCAGAAATAGAGTCATGCTTTGGGGAATTTGAGATTTTAACAAGGTTTGCTGTTTTAATATGATTTCAAATAGCTGTCTATTCATAATGTATTTTTCTTAAAGTGGTAGTTCATCCGAAAATGGAAAGTATGCTATTATTTTCTCACCTTCATGTTGTTCAATCCTGATTCTCCAAGCTTCTAAATGACAAAAAGCACCATAAAGTAACATTTAGCCAACATTTTGGAGCTTGATGGCTTCATGAGGGTGAGTAAATGATGGCAGAATTTAAATTTTTTAGTGGACTGTTTCTTTAAGAAGAGTTTTAAAGAGAAGAATCTTTTGTTTGAATCTTTTACTTTTCTTAAAGGGATAGTTCACCCAAAAATGATTTGTTCATGAATCAGACTGATCCGGTTTAGAAAAGACTAAATTATCTGGCCAAAGGAGTAAAATAATATGATTAATAACAACTTAAATTTTGCTCTTTCACATGTAGTTATCATACATACAGAATGATCCCATGCGAGGTATATGATATGAAATTTATTTAATGAGAATCCTGACCTCTCACCCAGAAAAAGCACTTAAGTTGTGAGAAATCAAGTTTAACAAAAACACGACATGAAATACAATCCATGTACCTTCTTCACTGAGGTGAATATATCCGTTGTGTTCGTCGCAACAAGTTATTGGCATAAGTTCCAGTCCGGAGTTCTAGTCCGGAGATGTTTAACTTGTGTAAGAAAGTACACTACTTTTTTGGGATTTCTAGGCGTTGTATTTCATCTCACGTTTTTGTTAATATACCCCCAGAACACTTAGAATATATGAGACGTGTCGCATGGGATCATTATGTGATACTTTTGCGTATTTTTAAAAAAGCTTAATGCTGGTCGCTATTCACTGCCATTATATGGACGAGTATGAGCAGGACAATTTTTCTCAAAATACTCCTTTTGTGTCCAAAAGAAAAAAGGTCACATGGTATTAGAACAACACCAGGGTGAGTATTGTTGGCTTAATTTTCATTCAAAGGAGTTTTAATCAGTATAAGACGGCTGCATACTTATTTAAATGTTTGAATCGTATGAATAGACACACTGTCCTGGCCACTACAGGGAACAAACTGTCTGAATGACATTTAAAGGACAGGACTGATCAGTGCAGAGAATCTGATGCAGAAGTATGACCCAAATGTAACCGATATTAAGCCATGTGCGTACTTCCCTTAATGAAAGGAAGCAATGCAAAATAGTTCTCTATTCCTCAGAGCTAGAACTGCAGCATTCACTAAAGAAAACCTCACAGAAATGGACACTTCTGACAGCTTAGGTGGAGACATGCAGGGTCTAACATGGTGGAGACAGGTCTTGAGACTCAAGAGCTTGTGAGAAGGGACTGGTAGAGGAGAAAAGCCCCCAGCCACAGGGAAAAATAATTAGGTTAAGTATATATAATCCTTTCAGCCTATTACAGCCCCACTGCCTCCATTCATAAAAACATGCAGCTGCCTGAGCTCGCTCAAAAACTCACAGAAAGGACAGAGACACGTACGGCGCTCTGGAGAGCACAAACAAACTCTAAAATCATAGGCTTAGAGCTACATGACACATTACAACAGGCTGAGCCTCTTCCCCTCTGCCCAGCTCAGTGTAATGTTGCAACAACAAACTGGAGAATCAAGACGACTGTAAGGAGCAAGTGCAAGATCAAAGAAGACAAATACATAACTTTATGAATTTATAAACATCCCAAGATGTTCAAAAGCAGGTCAACTATTTTAAATGAAGAGCAGACTTTGCCAAATCCTCATTTGCGTATGTGCAAATGCACCCAATTGATATTTATTTGGATAAATGGTGCATTGCACTTTACAGAATAGTGGTTAAAAGCTCATTTGTGAGTAATACAATCTGAGCATGTCATAACCTACTTGCGAAAAAAGAGGGCAGTGGCCATATTTATAGAGCGCAATAGTCTAGTTCTTATAGATTCAGTAAAGAACCGATATTTACAGCAAGCCAGCTAAATATGACAGCTCAATCAATATTATAGTCGCTCGCTGTTTGATCATTTGTTGCTTTATCAGCCCAGCACTCCGTTTTATTGCCATTTTTAAAGCATATGGCATAACCTACTATATTTGGTCCAGCAAAGCGGGAGAGGGGAAATGAGGACATGTGTGTACAGTAACCTTAATGTCTGTTCTTATCATTAATTTTATAGGGTGAATGAAAGTGAGAGCGAAGTCCACGGAGTCAGTGGCAAACGTGCCTGAACCTGTGGTGCAGTTTCAACACATGCGGCAATATGCGGATGTGAGGTGCTAACATGGACTGTGTTTAAAAGACGTTTAAACGTGTGCACGTGGGACCATCAGGTAGGGGTGGGCGATATGGCAAAAATATATCACTTTTTTTTTCAGGAAGATTCACGATTTTATCAATTCTTTTTCATATTGGTTTTATTATAAGTCACTGAGCAGTACAGCAAAACAAATTTGCCTATTTTTATTTCATTATTTTATCTTTGTTATTAAAAATAAGTACATATAAGCAAATTACAAATAATAGGACAAATACAATAGGTAACACTTCAGTATGGGGAACACATATTCACTATTAACTACGACTTTTGCCTCAATAAATTCCTAATTTACTGTGCTTAATTAACAGTTAGTAAAAAGTTAGGTAGTTTGTTTTAGCGTTGGGTAGGATTAAGGGATGTAGAATAAGGTCATGCAGATTCAGAATAAGGCATTAATATGTGCTTTATAAGAACTAATAAACAGCCAGTATCCTAGTAATATGCATGCTAATAAGCAACTAGTTAATAGCGAGAATTGAACCTTAAAATAATGTTACCATACAATATAATATACAAATTAAACAAACATGGCTTTAATTTTTTCAGCTATAATATTTAACAGTAACATTCAAGGAAGAAATTGAATGAACAAATGTAAAAATAAAACACTACATAGACTTCACTGTATAAATTATACATTGAATCTTAAAGCTACTGAAGTTATTCAATGAAGAGCAGTAAGTGGTTTTCTCTGTCTTTTTTTAATTAACATTAATGATAAACAGAGAATAATGAGATGGCAATAATAAATAATAATAATAAATAAAACAAAATATTTTTGTTATTTTATTATTGTAGTTATTCAGTGGTAACCACAAATTAACCATGGTTTTACTTCAAATCCATAGTTTAACTATATGGTATTTGTGTGGTATATACCATTATATATACCATTGTGTGGTATATACCATTTTATACAAATGGTAATCAATACACCAAAAAACATGTTTTTACTATAATAAAACCATGGTTAATTTTCATAAGGGTATGTTTATGCTATCCCTACACTAAAATGACAGTGTTACTACTCTCATAAAATACTTGAATTACATGTTTACTTTTAAAACAAAATTTAGCGTCCTAAAGCAGATATTGCAGCTAAATTTATGTCGCTGAATATTAGGCCACATCCACACGAAGCCAGAGCTTTCCCTATCTGATCTTTTTTTTCCCTCGTCTCAAGAAATATCTGCGTACACAGGAAACCACTGAAACCGTCTCAAAACAATGTAGTATACATGCCAGACCAGTATGTGGCGCTGTAATTCTGCCACAGAAATACACTAAAAACGGAGAAGAGTTGTGGCTAGAACAAGCCTGCAGCACACTCGTGTTAAAAACTGAAGCCTACGCGCCTGGATTGCCCCCAGGTGGTTGGTCCCAGTATAGCTCATAAGCCCCGCCCCTCCTTGTATTCTAATGGACGCGAGACAAACTAAACAATCAAATTACACTTCAAATAATTTGAGATGCTTTCATTTTAGGCAGTTTTTATCACGATGATTTCATTTCAAGTGTTCGTTTTTTAAATAAGTTTAGTTTTAGTTAGTTATTTGATGCCATAAAAACGGGGGTCGGCCGTCATGATTGACAGTTGAGATTGACAGATTCTCTGAGTGAAGTTGTCACTGAGGCAATAACAGACATTTTTTTTTCTGGGATTTTCGGGAGGAGATTGGAGCTTTAGCTTTAATTTCTACATTTCCATTACTGTTTATTTCACACTGACATAATGAATTGTTCTGCATCTGAGTGTGGGCGGGCTTTTGATATCTGGCTCTCTACTGCGCAGACTCCGGTCCCGAGGCCACTACTGCGCAGACTCTGTCCCAAATCTGCGCAAGATGTCAGCGCCATATTCGGACCTACGGAGGCTTTACTTTTCTTCAGCGGAAGCAAATGAAGTCGCGTCATCCATATTTTTTACGGTCTATGGGCTAGAAGGGGTACAGCAACGGTCGGAAGTGAGGCAAAATCTCACCATAAAATAACAATAAATAAATTTGCTACTTACCAGATTGTGTTTTATTAACGCCTTCACCTACCCCAACCCTAAACCTACCCTTACAATAATGCAAATACAGTAATTAAATTAAGCAATATTGATGTGCGCATGCCCAGTGCCTGTAGCTGTATCCCTTCTAGTCTTTACCGTGCTGGACGTAGTGTGATGACATCACTGTTTCACAAAATATACGGATTGGCTGTACACACGAAAACGCAAGGGTGTCAGTTTCAGATTTATCCACTCTGGGACCCGGTTTAAAAAAATACCGGTTTCAGGCTCCTAAAACGCCGGATCCGTGTGGACGAAACGCTGATACGATAAAAAAGATTTACGTATACGCTCTCCGTGTGGACAGTACCTTAATTGTCTCCCTTTCGACTGCGTTCTGTCTATTCTGTTTGACACACATGCGCGCGTCCGTCGCTCTTTCAGTGAAGTTTGAAGCTTTAACACAGACAGCATCAGTAGCATTTACAGATATAACTACTGTTCTCTATATAGATTAGTCAGTGGATATAACCTGTAAAATGAATGTTTTGCGCTGATATTTCTTCAAAAGCAGATTGTGGAGACATTTTAATTGTTCACACACACTCCTACCATCAGGGTGCTTCCTAATATATTATTCCCTATCTGCTCCCTATGAGGTAAAAACTGTAAGGAGGGTTACTGCCATCTCAGCAGCTCACCTGATTTAACCCCACACCTCTGAGAAGGACTTAGCTCTTGTTTTCTCACATCTATGGCTATACCAGTTGTGATCATTGGGAACTAATGGAGCTTGTTGTCGGACAGCATTCTGTCTCTGTGTATGTGGGTCTAGTTCTAGTTTAAATCAGGACGTGCAGGATAAACAGATCCCTTGGGGAGAAGGAGAGTACGTTCTATGTATTGGCCTGGTATTACCACCAAGATATAGGACTAGTCAGCCATGTGAAAACCTTTAAAATCGCAGACATAACTAAAGGGCAGCGATGCCACTGAAGTCTGACAGCCACCTGCCCTCTAAAGCAGCAGGACTCCTCTGACCTGACCTTTGACAGTGCACATCACAAGGTGTGAAATCAAACAGAATGTCAACTGCCACTCACACGACTGCAGGTGCTCTCGCACCATGACTGTATGGTGTAGGCTAACTCACCCACTTCAATGTCGTGCATTATTTGATATTCTTTGCACAAAACCTGTGGCCTATAACCAAATGAGATAAAAAAGAAAGCCAAGCTAGATTTTTAAATGTTTAACATGAAGCAAGTGGCAATTTCAGGGACACGACTGTCCAGACCTCCATAGCCCTACAGTTTTAATTTTGTTTACAGGTAAATAAAACACTCAATTTTCAATGTCAGATAGTAATCCATGGAATATATCAATTTAAACTGTAATACTTCTTAGTGTACAAATGTCTTGTCCCGAAAAAGCATGTTAAAACGTGTATACGGCACAACTGTGAAATGTACAAAGAACAGTGAAATGTTTTATAAATGATAATATTTTACAATAACATTCAATAGGTTAGCATTTATTAATGCATTAGATATAATGAACTAACAATTTACATTTTTGCAGCATCTGTTCATGTTCATATGCTAATTCATATTTGTTTACAATACATTAATGTTAACCAATACAACTTAAAAAATAAATTAGTTTATGTAAAACATTAACATATTAATAATGTAACATTTCTAACATTTCTAATAACAGCATACAGAACCTTGTTGTAAAGTGTTATCCATCTATCTATATATACACACACACGCATATTGTAACGGTCCATAATAACTTATTAATGTCCATGACTGTGGGAACCCTACTAAACCGTCACTATAAACAGGCTTGACAGCACAAAATAAAGGTCATCTGACTCAACAATATTTTGTAGAAGGAATGCTTACAAAACTATCCACTCAAGCATGGACGACAAAATACACTAAAGCATTTGGCGTTGGGCAGTTGTCTGTGCTGGCAAATGTCCGATGATGTTAAGGGTAAGCGGGACAAAGGACATTTAACTTCAACCACACCAAGATACACAACCACCCTCACAAATATCCCAATACCACCTTTCACATGTTCCAGGAAATCAAGGACAAATTCAGGTCCTTCCGTGGGTGAAACACCTTATGGTTGGGACTGCATCCAGCTCTGGCCATGAAAATTGAAATGTCAGCATGACAGCATTGCTTGTTTTAGATGCCAGACACAAATACAGCATCAGAAAAGACATACAGCCCACTGCGCCTGACTATCACAGGGGCACACATAACATGTGAGCAGAGTTTGAGCTCCATCCAACCAGTTTACAAACTAGGTGCTGTTCAGGGCACCACAGCACTGATGGAAAGCTCAACAGCTGTCAGCAAGTGTATGATCAATGCTTGACACCGAACTGCATTACGGACGTTTTTTTTTATAAGTGACAGCTTGTGCGGTAAGGTCAAATGATAGACTTGGCTATTAAGAATATGAAGAAATTCAAATTCTAGTTTTATGCGTCACTGTGCGAAGAGGCCATGTGCGCAAAAGCAAGGTTAGAGATGGAGAACCAAAAACGAGCGAGCGTCAGTCGTGACAGCGAGCAATGCATTACACCAATCATATTTGCAATAACGTGTGCGGCAAGGCTGGATAAAGAATGTTAAATATTGGTCTTTATGAAAGTAGATGACTCACCTGTGCAGACGGCGCACGACTAGAGCTCTGGTGACATCAAATGCAGCGCAAAGCGAAATAAAGATTTGTCAATAACTACGTCACGATCACTGGCTGATGTGAGGCGCGCGCTTTGGTTGCAAAAGTTCCCGCGTTTAACCGAGAGCTTTCGATCGCGCAGTTTGCAGCTTAAAGCCTCGTACAATGACCTGCGGCTGCGGGGTGTTTCGTGTTGAACGACGAAGCTAGCGATGGGGAAGCGTGAAGCGAACTTGCTAGCTGCTGCTAGGCAGAAGACGAGACGAGGGAGGGCAGAAGGGAGGAGTAGAGCGAAAGTGTGCGCGGCACTACGTGCATTCCCATGTATTGCCTCCATTTTAGGGGGATTCCCACTCGACATCAGTGCAAACTGCGCCTCATGGATGAGGACACCTAATGAGAAATATTTTACGCGAAGCTCTAAGGAAAGGTGGGTGTAAATGCATTTAATATTGTACAGTACCGCAGCTATATGTAAATATTCAGACTGTTACGTCGCTAAGCTGTGTTTTAAAGGTGCACTCAACATTACATTACCATTTTAAACTAAGAAACTTTACATAAAGAAATGAATAGTACTTTTATGAAATATTATTCTCTATAATATAGAATTCTCGGCCCCATATTAGTCTTCTATAAAAGACCGATTTATTGTACATAAAGCGGGTCGCCCCCTCGTGGACGCAGCCATAATGACATCACATGACCTGACATATACAGTTGACCAATTAGGCTATTAATAATAAATGTTATTTTATATACTGGATAACAAACATTCATGGGCCTGGGTCGATAGAATAGTGTGGAAAGATGCTATGTGTATGATCGAACCAAAATAAGTATAACTGGAAATATAAGTGGGCAATACTCACGGAAGAGAGAATTAGGGAATTGCAGCAGTCAGCATGTCCAGCAACATGCAAAAACAAATTTGGAGATTAATAAAATTAAAGCTTAATAGCCTAAATACAGGCAGAACGATGTCCGTATAAACTTCAAAACCAAAATGTGCATTTTGATATGACCTTATGTTCTACAGATCAAATGTGTTTGCTTCCATTCGCAAGCAATTTGTGTTACTTTGGCTCCATCTGCTGTAGAGGGAAAAAAGGCAAAAGGGAAGACTCGCCCTTCCAGATCAAGTGCAACTAGCCTCAAGCAATTTGGATTACTATAAAAAATGTATTTATTAGTACTCACAAATATTTTTCATTTTCCAGCAGAGCAATCTGCCCTCCTTAGTACAACCTATGGTGTGGTATAAAGATGAAGTGATTCACAATGGCTTTTTATTTTCAAGTAGCAAAAAATCATGAGCCAACTATTAGCAAACATATAAATAAAAGGAATGAGAAAGAAATTCATTTCATATAAAACATCTTAAATCAAAACACAATCGTTGGACTTAAACAAAAGGCTGACTTGTGATGTGCATGGGATTGTGACTGTTGAGGACAAAAAAAAGGCAATGTTTTACATCTTACATTACAGGAATGTAAATAAAAATGTGCTGCCAACAGCTTCTTCCTCAGAACAGCAAGGTCAGAAAATTGTGTTTCTGAAATATCCCATTCTTTGGCTTTAATGAGAAGTATTTAGCATTTGCTTTTCCTCTATAGTGATTTTCAGTACATTAATTGCAGAGATGATCTCCCTGCAACCTGGAGTCATAATGCCCTCTCTCAAGGGCAGAGTGGGGATCATGGGATGGTGGATTTTAGCATCTCTTCTGTTCACAAGTCACAAGACAGGTCAGGCTGCAAGACAATAATTCAAACTATGATATTTGACAGTGAACTGGTGCTATGAATCAATATTTATGGGAATTATGATGTGCATTCCACAAAATTCATTTGTCACAAAAAGATCAACCCGCAATTAACAACCCGTACATGCTAATATTTAGCAGTGATTTGGGCTTAAAGGATTATAGGTACCCCACAGTAATAAAAATGGAATCACCATTTTAGTCCATTATTGAGTTCAACCCTCTTCCCAAATAGCTATTGGCTACCGCCACTGCTCCACATTTTCTAAATAGTCCAATATGGTTTCATTGTCATCTTCCTCTAACCAGTTGTCCTCTACCTGTCCTTCTGTCTCACTCTCCAGCTTTTGTCCAGCATCTGCTTGTTTTTCTTCTGAGAAAGCAGGATATTGTTCTGTCATTGGTGGCTCCTTGGTAGGTTTAATAGCAGCTTTTGCAGTCACCCCCCACCAAGGCTTCACCTTAGCACGTAGCTTGCGTCTCTCCTGCAGGCGTCGCTGACGTGCCTCCCTGCGCTCTTGCTGTCTGGCGTACTGGAATCGCTGCAGGAAAAGGTCCCGTGCATACTCATACAGCTCCACGTCCCAGTGGTTCAGCTCTCGAATCCTTCGTTGGGTCTCTGGTTCCACCTCTACGCTCGCAGCGCGGGTGCCGTTGAGCTGTGTGAATGGCGCTATGAAGGACAGGCGGAATGTGTGCTCAAAGAGGTACTGCGTCTTACGCTGATATTCCGTCAGACCAAAAAAGGCCATGTTTCGCAAGTTGCGCTTGGCACTTTCTAGTAGCACAGCCCACCTCTGGCTCTCACTCATGATGGAGAGGTTATAGCAGCCCACTAGGCTGAGGTCGGCCAGCATACGGGTCTGTCTGTTGTTGGCCAGGTTGTAAGGACACGCCATGAATTCCTCCAACGAACAGCCCGACCAGTCGTCACCAGTGTAACAGCTGGGCAGCTCAGTCAGGGTGGGTAAACGGCCATCACAGATGTGTTTAGAGGCCTTCCAGGTGGCACCGCGCTGAACGTGCCTCCATTCGCTCAGGTACCGCCACACGGGATCCCTCAAGATTGTGATGTAGTAGTAGTTCCTACTACATTTAACAGGAAAGAGAAGAATTTAATCAAATGAAGTTATCAAAAAATGGCAGAATGAGTTTAAACTAAAGCAATCACACTGTTGACTATAAAAAGCGAAACTAAATGAAATGTAATATTGCATATGAATCATTAAGTGGAGTAAAGCTGTCATATTTTGTGCATGTTCACAGTGACAGAATTATTCATGGCATAGTTTCTGTTAGAGTGTGTCAGGGGAGCGATCTTGATGGAAAACGGAATGAATTATTGCTGGTTGACTGTAATTATGGGCATTTTAGAATAATGAACGAATGAGAAGAATCATCTTTCAGCTCACATCTGGAACACTTTCCATATGAATATCAATTAAGACTGTCTGGACAAATCTATTCAACACAGAGAACATCTCTGGAGAGCCTCAACTTTTTCTTTACTTGCAAGCCAACAATGAGCCCATGGGATTATGGTTTGATTTAATCGTGTCCATTTGAAAAACAGGCCTTTCATGCATTTATCTGTATACATCAGTCAATATTGTTGTATATTTAATTGTTCATTACCCCTATTTTTCATTTAGCTTACCTTTGCAGTCATCTAACGCTCCAGGCTATTATTTCAACAAGGCTTGATTATTGTAATTTCTTTTATATGGGTATTAACCAAGCATCTTTTGCTCGTCGGCAAATGGTACAGAATGAGAGCACATTAATTGTTAATTGGTGCTATATAAGTAAAGTTGACATTAACTTAAAGTTAATATTTTTTCAAACACCAATCATCATGTAATCTTTAGCAGATCTCAAAATTAAAATCCACAATGTACATTTTTAAATTGTGATGCTCAAATTCATTTTCTAAAAAAATTTTTTTTTTCATTTAATTAGATAAATAGTATAGATTTTTAATATCTATCACTCATCGGTTATCAACCAAAACAACAATCGGTACCAGTCAGACTCAGAATATTAATGTGCATCCCAACATTCCCTAGTACTTTTCACTGCTATCTGAATATTAACCAACCAGGTTTAAATCATTCTACAGTGTTGGTTTCTCCTTTTACAATAAAGCATTTGCCCTATGAATGCACAAAAACAAATACAGCACACACATCTTAGAGAATGAACTAACATCACCTGGAGAACTTGCCAAATCAAAATAACCAACTCATTCCAAGGCAAGCCTCGCCATTCAAAACCACACTAACTTACTTTAGTGTAAACTAAACAGTGATTCGCATAAGTTTATACTTCAATGAGGACTAAAAAAATCGTACCAGCCCTAAACTGTTGACCATTAATGTATGATTTTTTTAATTACTGCTCCTCAGTTTTAATGTTTTTGAAAGTCTCCTATGCTCACAAAGGCAGCATTTATTTGATTTAAAAATAGGGTAAAAACAGTAATATTGTAAAATATTATTACAATTTAAAATAACTGGTTTCTATATATTTTAAAATGTAATGTATTCCTGTGATGTCAAAGCTATCAGTATCATTACTCCAGGCTTCGGTGTCACATGATCCTTCAGAAATCATTCTAATATGATGATTGGTGCTCAAGAAACATTTGTTCTGCTTAACATTTTTGTGGAAACCGTGATACATTTTTCAGCATTCTTTGGTGAATAGAAAGTTTAAAAGAACACCATTTATTTGAAATAGAAATTAGGTAATATCATAACATGAAGTGTCTTTACTGACACTTTTGATCAACTGAATTTGTCCTGGCTGAATAAAGTATTAATTTCTTATTTTTTTAACAGTACCAATCAACTACGCTCAAGGAACTCAGCACTTTATCAAAAGCAATGCCTCCCGGCTCCCAGCGCAAACATTATCAAACACTGTTTATCCCATGCTAAGAGGAGTTTATTTAAAGGACAAGCCTGAGAGAATGGCAGATGTTCTGGTGCCAGCAGGCTGTCTGCCCTCCAGGGTGTCTGAAAGGGTGAATGATTATGATGATGGGTCCCCTGTTGCAGGAATGCGCTGAATGAAAGCACTCTGGGGTTGAGCCTGACCTGTTGGAGGCCTTTTGTCTCCACATAATTGACTTGCTAAGAGGCTTCAACACTGAACTGAACGAGAACAATATGAGGGGAAGGAGTGGAGAAGCACACCGTGACACCATACAACACACAATACCATAACAAAAGAAATAAGTTTGTTTGTGAAGACACGTTTCAGTCCATTATAGACACCAAAATCAGTTTATTACACTGATAAAAACCAATTAAACTCACCTGGGAATCCCGTGCCTCTCCTGAGACTCACGGTTACTCATGTAAGAAGGCACGCAATTCGTGAGCTCCGTCCAGTCCGCGTGCAGACCGCAGGTCCAGCCGGTGGAGAAGCGGGAGAACAGCCAGGTGTCCCGTTTGCCCGGCCGGTAGCAGGTACACTTCTTTTGGCCCGCATGGCACTCGCACGGCCTCTCCAGCTGGATGTTGCGGACCAGGTGACGCCCGAACGTGGTCCCCCCGGTTTTCTGAATGTGAAGAAACACTATAACATCGTCCCCCTTGATGTTGAAATCTACAGCGCGATTAAGGTCTTTGGTGGTGAAATTAAAGCGAGGCACAAAGCGAACCAAAGCACCGTCTTCTGAGCTGTACGGATCTCCCGCACCGGCTCCGTTCATGCGATCCCCGGGCGCGCGACTCCCTAGTCTCGAGGACAATGATGCCAGGTGTAACAACTGGCAGTCGGACGTAGGACAGACGTACTGTAATACAATTACGCCGAAACACAGGACCATCAGCAGTGCGATGAGGAGCCGGCTATAGTAGGATTTTTCATCCATCTTCTCGCTGGAAAAGTGAAAGCATTACTCAGTTGTGCGGTTCCCCACCGCGTCGCGTCGGCCGGGAGGAATGTTGAACAAAACCTGTGACTCGAGCCTCAACACATCAAAACATGAACACGCCCAGCGCGTTTTGTGGATGTTTATCTCCTGGTATCGAACGTAATTAATGTCTACATGTTTCCACGAGGCTTTCCCGTCCGTAGTCAAAACGTATCGCATAGATCTTCAGATAACTTCTGCTGTTTACCTCTGCCACAAATTCGTACTCGCTCTTCCCCGTTCCCACCGCCCGCACCCGCATTTCTCTCTTCACAATAAAAGTCCCCATAAGGACATTAAGGAGATTTTACAAATATTTTTTTCTGTTTTGCAAGACAGGTGCTTGTCTAGACATTTAATTTGCTAAAACGTCTCCTCTATTTAACAAAAACAAATCAACAATAAAACAACAGTTTTATATTTCATTCACATCTATTATCGTTGTGAACAATCAAAATACTATAAAAAACACAACAAATAGCCTACCTAAATAAATGTTACATATTGTTACAATTGTCTTTGTTTAAAATGTTTTAATTTATTTATATATATCCAAATATATTACATATAATAATTCATAGTAGTATAATTTGTATTATATATATATATATATATATATATACACTCACCTAAAGGATTATTAGGAACACCATACTAATACTGTGTTTGACCCCCTTTCGCCTTCAGAACTGCCTTAATTCTACGTGGCATTGATTCAACAAGGTGCTGAAAGCATTCTTTAGAAATGTTGGCCCATATTGATAGGATAGCATCTTGCAGTTGATGGAGATTTGTGGGATGCACATCCAGGGCACGAAGCTCCCGTTCCACCACATCCCAAAGATGCTCTATTGGGTTGAGATCTGGTGACTGTGGGGGCCATTTTAGTACAGTGAACTCATTGTCATGTTCAAGAAACCAATTTGAAATGATTCGAGCTTTGTGACATGGTGCATTATCCTGCTGGAAGTAGCCATCAGAGGATGGGTACATGGTGGTCATAAAGGGATGGACATGGTCAGAAACAATGCTCAGGTAGGCCGTGGCATTTAAACGATGCCCAATTGGCACTAAGGGGCCTAAAGTGTGCCAAGAAAACATCCCCCACACCATTACACCACCACCACCAGCCTGCACAGTGGTAACAAGGCATGATGGATCCATGTTCTCATTCTGTTTACGCCAAATTCTGACTCTACCATCTGAATGTCTCAACAGAAATCGAGACTCATCAGACCAGGCAATATTTTTCCAGTCTTCAACTGTCCAATTTTGGTGAGTGGTACCCGGTGGGGTCTTCTGCTGTTGTAGCCCATCCGCCTCAAGGTTGTGCGTGTTGTGGCTTCACAAATGCTTTGCTGCATACCTTGGTTGTAACGAGTGGTTATTTCAGTCAAAGTTGCTCTTCTATCAGCTTGAATCAGTCGGCCCATTCTCCTCTGACCTCTAGCATCAACAAGGCATTTTCGCCCACAGGACTGCCGCATACTGGATGTTTTCCCCTTTTCACACCATTCTTTGTAAACTCTAGAAATGGTTGTGCGTGAAAATCCCAGTAACTGAGCAGATTGTGAAATACTCAGACCGGCCCGTTTGGCACCAACAACCATGCCACGCTCAAAATTGCTTAAATCACCTTTCTTTCCCATTCTGACATTCAGTTTGGAGTTCAGGAGATTGTCTTGACCAGGACCACACCCCTAAATGCATTGAAGCAACTGCTATGTGATTGGTTGATTAGATAATTGCATTAATGAGAAATTGAACAGGTGTTCCTAATAATCCTTTAGGTGAGTGTATATACACACCGATCAGGCATACCATTATGACCAGTAAAGTGAATAACACTGATTATCTCTTCATCACAGCACCTGTTAGTGGGTGGGATATATTAGGCAGCAAGTGAACATTTTGTCCTCAGAGTTGATGTGTTAGAAGGAGGAAAAATGGGCAAGTGTAAGGATTACAACGAGTTTGACAAAGGCCAAACTGTGATGGCTAGATGACTGGGTCAGAGCATCTGCAAAACTGCAGATCTTGTGGGGTGTTCCTGGTCTGCAGTGGTCAGTATCTATCAAAAGTGGTCCAAGGAAGGAACAGTGGTGAACCGGCGACAGGGTCATGGGCTGCCAAGGCTCATTGATGCATGTGGGGAGCGAAGGCTGGCCTGTGTGGTCGATCTCACAGAGTCGAACTACTGTAGCTCAAATTGCTCAATAAGTTAATGCTGGTTCTGATAGAAAGGTGTCAGAATACACAGTGCATCGCAGTTTGTTGCGTATGGGGCTGCATAGCCACAGACCAGTCAGGGTGCCCATGTTGACCCCTGTCCACCACCAAAAGCACCAACAGTGGGCACGTGAGCATCAGAACTGGACAACGGAGCAATGGAAGAAGGTGGTCTGGTCTAATGAATCACGTTTTCCTTTACATCACGTAGATGGCCGGGTGCGTGTGCGTCGCTTACCTGGGGAACACATGGCACCAGGATGCACTATGGGAAGAAGGCAAGCCGTTAGAGGCAGTGTGATGCTTTGGGCAATGTTCTGCTGGGAAACCTTGGGTCCTGCCATCCATGTGGATGTTACTTTGACACGTACCACCTACCTCAGCGTTATTGCAGACCATGTACTCCCTTTCATGGAAACGGTATTCCCTGGTGGCTGTGGCTCTTTCAGCAGGATAATGCGCCCTGCCACACAGCAAAAATGGTTCAGGAATGGTTTGAGGAGGACAACAACGAGTTTGAGGTGTTGACTTGGCCTCCAAATTCCCCAGATCTCAATCCAATCGAGCATCTGTGGGATGTGCTGAACAAACAAGTGTGATCCATGGAGGCCCCACCTCACAACTTACAAGACTTAAAGGATCTGATGCTAACATCTTGGTGCCAGATACCACAGCACACCTTCAGGGGTCTAGTGGAGTCAATGCCTCGATGGGTCAGGGCTGTTTTGGCAGCAAAAGTGGGACCAAGACAATTAGTGTTATGCCTGATCGGTGTGTGTGTGTGTGTGTATATATATATATATATATATATAGCTTATTAATTATACTAATATATACTAATTTTTTATATATGCAATATAGTTGGATATATATAAATAAATTAAAACATTTTAAGCAGCTACATCCCAAAGATTTATCAGTGCTGTCAATTGATTAAAACAATTGAATTACTAATTAATAATGAATTAATCACACACTTTTTCTGCAATTAATTGCGATTAAAAACATCTGAGTTCTTAATATTTTTATATTGTAACAATTTCACAGTTACTCTCCAAATTAATGTAGAAACAACTTAAAGACATTTAAAATATTTGTTGTAATGGCATCTTTTTTTTATGAATGAAGGCCAGTATCACTGATACTAATACAGCTACTGACGTCTCTATGACATAGATTTTTTTAAACATTATTCAACATTACAGTACACACATATAAACATAATACATTTAAGGTTATTCATGTACCATATCTGTATAAGGTTCCCCTCCAATAGAACAGAAAATAAACACGATTAAGACCATGTGGAGAATTGAACATTTGAAAGGAATTATAGCTAACATTTATTAAGATTTGAGAATTTACCATTTCGGTTGTGTAATAAATGAGTCTCTGAAGGTGTAGCTTTCTTCATATGGTCTCTATCCCATTTTCTGTACAATTGGAAGAAAACCTCATATTTTTGATATGCTAATGCAGAAAAGGATATGAATAGCCTTATATTTATATCTAGCAGTCTTCATCTTATCTTAGCAGTTTAATTTAATTAAACATTTCAATTTAAACACATGAAGACTAAAGGGAGATTTAACACTTCAGCTTAATTAATGGCTTTTATTAATCAATGTTCATGATTGTTTTAAGTCACCCTTTGTTTCATTAATGGGTCCCTCAAAGAGATTTTCAAAGCAATCATGCAATTCAGTATACTGGCAACAGAGCAGAAATGACACATGACACATTTAAATATCTGCAGTCTTTATTTCAACAAGACTAAGAAATGTTTAATAACTTTTCTCTTACATTTTTAGCATCTATCTCTTTGTTTTGCCCATATTAAGCACATACTCTGAATGGGTAAAATCTGATGAACATCTCTCAGAGACCACTAAAACGACTGCTCATTATTTACATTGTTTCCTTTTCTTTCTTCAGTCTCTCTCACTCCTCGACACAGATGACTCCATTGATATTCAGGGCTGCAAGCCCAGCAATCTGTCCACCTGAAGTTCAGCATTCAAACTAAAGATGACATTGCAGAGGTTCATTCAAGAGTTCATGTCATCTTCACACTGACTCGGAGTAGCTCGTCATACTAAGCACTTCCTTTCCTGGTCTTTACATCAGAGCCATCTTAACATATGACAGTGGGAAGCTTTGGGTCATAAGGAAGGATAGAAAGCACATATCGCTTCCTATTCGTGGCAGGACATCAGCCTAGAAAAAAAATACATATCCAATCTGTGGTGCGGCGCATTACTGTTGTAGAGTTATTTGCTCATTTCAGGCTCCTGAAACCCTGACAAGATTCTTTTCATGTCTGAGGACTGGCCATTCATCCATACATACTGAATGAATCTCCAAATGAATGAATAAAAACAAACTTAAAAAGTTGAGAATCAAATATGCATGCTGCAGATATGATTAAAAGCATCATTTAAAACTCTCTTGCTGTGAGGTATCTGAATGCCAATTAAAAGTGCATGTGACATCAGGAACGATCAAGGACCGATGGCCAGCCCTGTCCTTGCATCAGCTTGTACAATTTTCACAATCCCCGCCCTTACATAAAACTACAACGACAAAACAAATGCTTACGGTAGCTCGGTTTACAAAATCTAAATATTATGTATTATGAAATTTGAAGCCAATATAAAACCATCAAAGTGTGAAATCATTAGAATGCATTCATCTACAGATATAAATATTTCAAATACTGAAATTAAGATACCTAGAAAAGCTATGCTTGTGAATGCCTTTCAAAGAGACACATGGTTAAATAACTTACTGTACAAGAGCGAGGGAAGATAGTTTTTTTTCCTGAAAAAAAAACTTTTCTTTTAAACCAACCAACAAGCACTTGTCAAGACATCTGAATGGGAACTCGCGAAAAAAACAAACAAAAAAAGAAACAACTGGTGTTGGATCGTACCACACACATACAATCTATTGCTCTATATGAGGAATGGTTTTAAAATACCGTACCGACTGCTATGGATATCAATCAGGAATAATAACCAAGAGAGGCCACCCAACCTCTCAAATCAGCACCGGCTGTCACTGTGTAGTGAAATCTGCAGTGCCTATATTATAGTTTTATACCTTACAATACACTTTTAGCCAGATAAGCACCTCTACATAAAACCCTGTGTAAAATTCATCCAGACAGCTCAGTCTTAAGCCATCTTCAGCATACGCTTGTGTCCAACTAGTCCTCCTGTAAGTTCATAACTAAACATCCAGTAAAAACAACTTTTCTCAGGCCACACAGTCTGCATCATGTCTCTGCATGATCATCTTTGATGGAACCATCAAGGACTATTTATCAATTAATCAACTTTCACACAGACCTTACCCAACCAAAGCTCCTTCTTCATATCACACTATTAAGTTATTACTGAAGACTATATTCTCAAGTTATATATTATACCGCTGAAAATATTTGGGATGATGAGATCGGGGTGGGGGGTGGGGGGGCTGTGACAGTTGTTTGTAAACAAATACAGAAAAAAGGAGAATTTTTTTTTTCAGAATAACTGCATCTTGTCTGGGATCCTGCAGTTTTGATTTCATTTATAAGGCAGCGTTGTATATATTATTGTCGATCACAGCCCTAATAAAGGGCCCATTTATGAACTATTTAAGGCATCATTAAGTTTTTATCAACCTCAATAACATTCAGGGAACATGTATGATCTGCAGCTAACCGAAGCCTCCATGCACACCAACACACACTCAAAATGGATTAAATGTCAGTCTAATGAGTACTTCATACAGATTTGCTTAAATCATACGTGTGTTATATGGGTTGATTAATTGTTTACCTTTAGAAAAAGCACTTGGATGAAATATACAGCCAATCATACACACCATCCACCCAAACACACTACTTTCAAACAAACACCAGCACTTATTTAAACAATAATATCACTATGAGGAGTTGATGATTCTGGACTCATGACATGGAGGAATAAAACCCAGCTGACGTGAAATGCTGAGTGGAAACGTATAACTGTACATAAATGAAGTCCGTTCTTATAAACAAAACAAAAATACACTGAAGGGAAGTTATTTGAATATTAATAACTTGAGTGTCTTCCCTCGATGGCAGGCAGACGGAGATCCTGAAGGCAGTGCCTTTAATGTCCTATGGCAGTTTTCTGCTCTCTTGTTCAAATTCGTACAAACACACATCCTCTTCCTTTCTTGGCCGGTCTTATCTTGTGTGAAGGGTGAGCAGGGCGAGCAGGGTGAGCAGGAGCGCTACCACTGCCAGACTGCAGGGTGCCAACCGTGTACCACTAGAGGGCTGGTTTCCAGCTTTAGGCTTGATGATGCGCTTAAGGGGCGGTGGGGTGGAAAAGTAGATGTCGCCGTCACTGTCACAAGAGGGCGAGTCGCAGCCACTTCCGCTTTCCTCTCCGCTGCCGTCATCCTCTGAAGCACCAGGAAAGACAGATAAACATTAAAAACAGGGCATACTGAAGTTCAAATAAATTTAACCACAACCATTGTTACTCAAACGAAGTGTGCAGAAGCAGATGCCTCATACCATTGACAAATGAGATGTCCGTGCCAGTGTAAGCAGCCTTAAGCCAGCTGGTCATTTCCTTTAACACTGCTATTTGCCGCCGAATCACCATGTCTGGTTTTGTGATGTCAACTTCCACATCAGGATTAGACACCTGATTGGCTAAGCCGTTGCCCATGACGACAGATTCGTACCTGCACGTGAGGAAAAGAAGGAAAAGTTGAGTGGGCCGTCAAATGTTGCAGTTTGAGTGAGGAAAGGAATGAAGGAATCTGGATCAATGACCATTTAGTGTCTTTAAAAAAAATCTAGTTTAAAACACATGCTAAGGTCTCAGAAATGTTCTCTTTGCATTCATGTTAGTTTCATATGGTTTAAAAAAAAACACGGTCAAACTTTATATTAGGTGTCTTTTACTACCACTTACATAAAAAAAATGTTAGGTACAATGTATTATTGTGTTTATATAGTATTGCAAAACACGTTTGTTGCCATCGAGGTGGGGCCAGTTTTGGTGGTATGGTTAGGTTTAAGGGTTAAGGTGTGAGGGAAAGGTCAACAGTCTAATTATAGAAATTAATTACAGCTGTAATTACATACAGGTATTTTCAAATGTACAAGTAAAATGTAAAAACATTTATGTGCACAATAAGGGCATTTTACTTACTAGTATCTAGTAGTTTTAGGCCCAGTATCACAGACAGGGCTTAGCCAGGATTAGGCCTTAGTTCAATTAGGGCATTTAAGTAGCTTTTATAAATGTGCCTTAGAAAAGACAACTGGTGTGCATCTTAAGACAAAATGGCACTGACATATTTTAAGACATGTCAGTGCAAGCTGATTTCAGTTAACAGCTCAAACATGCATTTAGTCGGGGACTAGCTTAAGCCTTGTCTCTGAAACCGGGGAAAGACACTTAATATACACTCAATTTTTTTTTAACTATTTTTAAGAAATGCTTCAGTTTAATGACCTCATGTGGTTTAACAAGTGAAAATTAATACCATATTTTCCTTGCACCATAAGTGTTATTTAAAAAAAATGTTTAAGTAGATTTTTCATTGCAATTTTTAGTTAAGTAAAGTAACATTTAATCAAACACTAACCCTTGCATTTTAAAGTGTTTTTTTTAATTAATAGATATGGAAAAAAACAAAAAAAAACAAAAGAGCATCTCATTGACCCACCTGCTTTTGGCTGTACCATTCCAGCAATCATCACCATTAGCAATCCGGTCTCCAACACACACCGTGTCCGGCAGGGTGGACCAGAACTTCTTGGCGTGCTTCAGTTTCTTTTTGACATCCGTCAACTAGGAAACAAAACGTTTGATGTGGTAGAATTAATCCACATGTTTTTAAAGAAAGTGTCTATATGGGTGGTAATAAAGGAGACCTTTATCCTTACCAGTCGGTCCAGGCTGGTGCCAGCGGCAGTGGTGGGTCTGGCATCAGGGCTGTAGGGTCGGAAACGACCAGGGAAGCCTGAGTCTTTAGGAGAGCGTCGGGTGCGGAAAGCCATGTTGGGTTTGGGCTGCCCACAACCTTGAAACACCTGAAACAAACAAATAACCAGAAATATAAATAAATAAATATGAGAGAGCGAGAGAGAGAGAATAGCAGTTATCAAGTAAAATTACGATTTACATGTCAAAATGTCATTTTGAAAATAAATTAAAAACCACACCTTCTGTGAGACCTGTATGCTGTTCTCCTGCATGTTCATGATGGCATCTGAAATCTTGACGTCTATGGGGTCCATGACAGACTCAAAGTTAAAGGGTCCCTCTAGCCTCTCAGCGAGACCCAACATGGCATCTAAAAGGGAAAATAAATGCATTCATGAAAGGAACACTCACAAAACAAATCAGTTACACTTTATTTTTAGGTGACATAGATACATTGTACTTGCTCAAATAAGTAATGAGTAATATTAATTAATTAACTACATGTACTTACTATAGAGTTATAGTTAGGGTTAGTTATTTGTATTTACGCATAATTTACTGTTATTACTATAGTAAGTACATATACTTGCATGTAAGTAACTATGTCACCTTAAAAATAAAGTATTACCAATTTCCATACCACATTTTCAACTACCCATGGCCAAACAATTACGCTGCAAGTTATTTCCACCACTAGAGGGCAGCATACACTCATCAGTCCAGGCTAAGCTCATAAGGAACTGAAGTCTGTTGCATGAACAGCTTGTTAAACAGACAGAGGTCTGAACAAGGCGCCCCACTTATGGTTCCCCCAAAAGCTGACAGGCAAAGTGAGCAAAGCCAGTCCCGCAAGCCAGGAACAGTTTGCGAGAGCGCATGAGAATGTGTGACAGGACCTGGGACCACACGGCCTTCAGAGCCACAAGAGGCCCAAAACACTTCATGAAACACATGCAAGGATAAAAACAGAGCAGCTCCCCAGCGTTCACTCCTAATTCAAGTCAGTTTCAATCCTGGTTTCAAGCTGAAGCTTCACGTAAAATTGTTTTGGCCTTAGAGCAAGTGAACAAGAGGAAACCATTTCAATGTGACCTGTTCATTTATTCTGTGCTTATTACACTCCTGTGCTTAGTGTGGAAATCTGGTTCCATTACACCTAGTAATGGTTCAGTAATAAATCAATGACTTGAGTAATTTAACACTCTCTTACCCAGGAAGTTATTCCACTCTGTGTCTAGATCGGCCTGATTGGCCAGGCAGCCTCGCATGACATTGAGACAGTAGTTCATGCAGGGCTTCAGCGCCACCTGGCCGGTACAGTACGGGCAGTATAACATCTTCATAGCTGCACGCACACAGCTCGGAGACGCGCTTACCTGAGAGAGAGAGGGCGAACAAGAAGATAGTTATTGAGCGAAGTCAGCAAAACAGACACCAGAGGAAAAGGTTAATGAGTCTATAACCCAATTCATATGCCTGATGCTGCTGATAAAACACTGAACAGAGAGCATTAGTGACCCCTCCACCTTTTATAAGGTCACTGCTGAACTTGTGTTTGCTCAATTTGTCATTGGAGTTTCAATTGCTTCTGTTAACTCACTACACACGCTGTGAAGCCTTGGCCTCTGATCTTTTAATGCTGGGCGATATGCCCTGATTGGTCCATCCAGGTGTCCACCTTCACATACTGATAAACCCTATAGAAAACCTGTACTTTCGATCTCCGTTGTCCCTGAGCTCTGACTCACTTAATAAACAAGTCGCGACTCGCCATGTTTCAATTTGATTCTGATACAGTTTGATTTGATTTTAAATTCACTGAGGTGTCAGTTTTGCATACATCATTTTGGTTATATAAAACGTTCTCTTTTTTCTAATGCTGTAACTTAATCAGGCCAGTGTTTAAGACTAAAAAGATTATTATTATAATTTTTTTAAATTTAAAATTTTAAAAAAATGTTCATAAGCAGGGTTATCATCATTAACTACTACTAAAAGTAAATTTAAAAAACATTTAAAAAAAAAGATGAGTTAATTGAAATAAAGCTAAAATAAAATGATGATGAAATCGATTCATTAGATGATTAATAGATGAAAAACATCTTATTTCAGTTTGATGCCAGGGCAACATTTTAAAACTGTAGTACTAGAATTACTAACTGGAAATAATTTACCGCTGTCAATACATTTAAATTAAATTGGAAAATTGAAATAAAATATTAAACCTAAATAGTAATATGAAAAACTAATAACAATGACAAAGCACATACAATTATTCAAAAAATTAAAAAGAAAACAGAAAATATAAAAATAAAAGCTAATTCAAGATATATAGAATATAAATATTACTAAAATAACACATCATAAAAGTCATAAGAGTCATGAAGAGTCACGCTGCATGTTTTTAATTCACTAAAATAACTGACTCGGTCATTTCATTATGAATCAAAACAAACTTGTCATGTTGTATGTTTTTAATTCACTACAAGAACTCAGAGTCACTTGTTTATAAATTAGACCACAAACTCTGGTGAAATATCACTACTTTTGCTATGGTGCCAAAGCATTTATCAACAGCAGCATAGATTCAGTAGTGGGGGCAACCCAAACAACCCAAATGCATGCTTCTCACCGTGGAGACTTTGCCCACCACCTCGGGCATGAGCGCCAGGCCGCGGGTGAACGTGCGGACTGCAATGAAGGAACGGGTCAACTGAAGCCGGAGCTTGCGTGGAACGTCACCAAAGGGTTTGAGCTGCTCCATGTGCCTGCTGACGCACTCCATGTACGAGTCGCTGAACTCATACTGCACATTGACCAGTCGGAACATGCGCTCCAGAAGCTCCGTCCAAAAGTCTGCTAGCATGTCGTCCAGGTTGACAGCGCTGCTCCCGTGGCTGTAGTAACGGCGTAAATCACGGAAGAATTGCTCGAAGAGCTCGGCGTTCTTCACGTACATCAAGCCGTAGGTCCGCACGAACATGTCATTGAGAGATTTCTCTGCATTGTTCAACAGCTCTCTGAAGAACTCTGAGAAGAAAGAACAACATCAAGAGGTGGTTAGTTTTAAATGCATCAAACTTGATGAAGGTTGTGCAAGCAGATCCTCTATTATGCAATACCTACTGTGGTGAATGTTCTGATGAGATCTGTGGGACAAGAAAATTGAATGCATTCCCAAAAATCTCTTCATAATATGTGCTTAATTGTATTGAATGTGCAATTGTACTGTATACAGCATATTTGTACTTGAAAATAATATAATATAATGTGTAATAATGAAATAAAAGATTACATAAGTGTACTTTTAGTTTACTATAAACCCATGCCAATACATTTGACAGTACACTAGAAGTGATTATGACATTACATGTACAAGATGTACATATATGAACTTGTACTTATGAAAGATCAACTAATTGTATATAATATAAACTTGTGTGAAAACAATAACATTTTCTTTTAATTGTAAATAACAGCAACATCAAGTATCTGAAAATATTCCTATATAAATGTATTTCTCTCTTTTTTTAAAAGTACGCTAAAGTGTACTTCATCACAAGGGTTAGTTACTATCGTGTTGTTCCAAACTCATATGCTGTTATTTTGTTCCAAGAAACAATTTCTTTTTTCCAAGAACCATCACATTAACACAGGCTGTCAAACTCCAAAAAGAACAAATAAAAACACTAAAAAGCACCAAAAAGTAGGCCATACAACATGTGCACTACATTCATAGTTTTCTGAAGCCATTTGATAGCTTTATAGAAGGAATAGATTGACAGTCATTTTTCACTGTTAATCTCCACTGCAACTCAAATAACATATGGTGCAGGATTGACATTATGATGTTTGGTTATGAGATGCTCAAAAACTATTGATAAAGTCCAACCTGTCAGTTTATCACAAGTTATTGTATATCTTCAGAAGATCTGGAATACTGGCAAAGTCATTCAGACTACATTTACAGTGCTTTCATCATGCTTTTTTTGGCCTTTTTTAAACTTGACAGATGTGGCCACTATAAATTGTCAGAAAAGATCTCAAAGATTCATTAAGAATTCCATTTGGAACAACATGGCAGGGTGTAAATGATGGCAATTTTCATTTTTGAGAGACCTACTGCTTTTAACATTCATTAGTTGTACATCAAGAAACTTTTGAAAATGAGTACTTTTGGCAAGCCCTCATCTTTAAAGTATTCTTGCATAGGAAATGGGATCCAAAATAAAAAATCTGATCTCTACATCACATCTTTAAAGGAATGTGCACTTACTGGCCCTGAACATGAATATAACGGATAACATGGTAACATGGAACAGAGTGTATAAGCAGAAAGACTTCATTTTAGAAAAAGCACACAGACTGTCAACTTCAACACGTATAAAATGAATTGTTATTAACTTTGGAACTTCAGCTGGCAAGCTGTCCATGACTTTGTCATTACAATGACACTCGCGAGACAGCGATTTAGTGCTCCGCAGAGCCCTCGGCCTAACTCGCTCTCACTGACTGGAAAACCTACCAGAACTGCCAGGGAGGCCAGAAAAGCATATGCTTATTATCTAAACAGATTAATGCATATTCCATTTGACCCAATGCAAGGTTTTCACTCACTACGTTCCAGGAAAATAACTTTTTTTGTTTAAGTAGAAAGAGCTGAGAGCGCAGAAAGGATGAAGGGCAGCTCGTGGTTCCAATAGGTAACGTCTCGCCCATCAAACCGGCTGAGGCTGACTGCTATCAATGGCATTTTCCTGTTGTCACATTCCATTCGCTTTTCTTTCTCTCCGCACCGCTCCAGCTCTGTCCTTCAGAAGGGTTTTCAATAGGATTACTGAATAATGCCGACCCCCCTCCCCGAAAACAGACCTGTACCCCCCTGAAACCCCTCACTCTCGCTGACTCTCTCCTGCTTTCAGTTCATCAGTGGCTTCAGAAGGCTC
Source organism: Rhinogobio ventralis (assembly GCA_039654625.1). Lineage (NCBI taxonomy): Eukaryota > Metazoa > Chordata > Actinopteri > Cypriniformes > Gobionidae > Rhinogobio > Rhinogobio ventralis. The sequence goes on from CM077198.1 coordinate 16,661,808, forward strand.
TCTTCATTGGAGACAGGGAACAATGCCCTACTTCATCCTGTGGAATGTCAGGCCCCCCTTCCCTCCCAGCCTCCCCAAATAATCCAGCCCCTCTCTCCCATGAAACTCTCTCTCCCGGCCGGTAAACCCTACTTTTTTTAATCTGAACAAAATGAGAATTCCAAAGAAATGCTTCACCTCTCTTCCCGCGCTCACACACGCTCGCCCCGCAAAGCGCTCCATTTGTTTTTACGCCTTTGTATCACCTTTCTCCTCTCGCTAAAAGCCTGCCGGCCCACAGCACAGATGCCCTGCGCATAATAGCGAGACTTTGAAGTGTTAAGTGGCCATGAATCTGAAAGCGTCATATGGGGTTCTCGTAAACCGTCTTTCACTACCCATGGGCTTCATCGACACAAACAAGACACCTCGGGTTTATAAACAAACAAAACGTACTGTGCTGCTGTCAATTCCACTTCGAGCTAACACAAAGTCAGCTGAATGATAAGAGGTGTGTGTTCATGTGAGAGACGGACAGGGGAATGCAAGTGTATTCAAGGGCTTTTCTAAATGCCCCCATCCTGCTGTGTAACCACGGATACCGGAAACACTGCAGCCCTCGCATTTAGCTCCCCTCCCACGAGTGGCCCTCGGCCCTCGGCCCCTGGCCCCACACAGGGAGAGAGATAGAAGGCACCCAGCTCCACGCTCCATTGACAGAGATTAAACCTTAAGGGCCACCGCACCCGCCTTCTTCCAGATCCAGAGGAATGCCAGAGCTGTCACAAGTTTAAAGTCGGGGGGGGAACGGATGAGAAAGAGGTGAGGATGAGGAGGAGAATATTTTCCAATGTACATGAACCACATGAACATAAACCACGTGTCAAAAAAACACTTCAAGGAAACGCATGTTAAATCACCGTCAAGTGGAATGAATTTTTGTAGTTCTTGGATAATTTTTGTGCATATGCATCAAAGCACAACTAGAGACAGTAATTATACATCAACTAAATGCAAGAAACTTAAATAATTGCTAAACTGCATATGGGTCAATGGGGATGCCAGAATCTCAAAAACACGTTAAAAATGCAATTCATCACTGCAATTTCCCGGGTGATCATTGCATTGTAAGCAGTTGTTAAAACATTACTATTCCAAAACCTTTTGTTAGCTAAAGTCGTGTGGTGTAACCAACTTGCATAAACAAAACCTCTGTAGAACCTCATGACTGTGTCAAGGTCAGTAGATCTCATAAAATATCAGATCATTTGACCTTTTTATGAGAGGGCAAGGTTAGTTTAGGTTGTAAAATTTCAAGAAAGAAAAAAAAAAGTCACATCTCCAAAAGAGTAAGGCAATTGATGAATTAACTTATATTTGGAAAAAAAAAAGTGTTATTAAAAAAATAGACGTATTCAAGGTGCATTGAAAATTACTTTTTAAATGTGATTACACCATATTCATTAAGAATCATTAAATAAAAACTTGCATACCATTTTTCAAGAAAAAAATAAATCCCACCAAAAATACAAGCTAATATGAATGGAAAGATTAGATTTTTAAAAGATATTTATTTTCCTTTATCGTGGACACTCTTATAAACTCGTCACTGACCCATCAACAGCTGAGCATAAAGCAAAGCAAGTCACTCAACATCCACCATCCCCCACCCCAATTCCTTTTTTACATCCTTCCCAACGTAACTGTTGAGATTGTGGGACCCAGTGTTGTAAGCGTTACAGTTGGAGGGGCGTTACTCAGGCGTCCTGCTTCGTCATTAAAAAAGACTTTATGATACATGGGAGTCTGCCAACAAGCGGGCTGTGGACCTCCCTTCTGATTTTTCCATTAAAACAACCTTTCTGCATTGGTGTAGAAATGTGTGTGAAAGGTTACGGGAGGATGCTTGCTGGGAGAGCTACAGAACCATGTTACAATATCTATGAGGAGGAATGGAAAAGGGGAGTTTAGAAAATAGGTCCCAAAACTCTTGAGTGCCCAAACAGGTTCCTCAGACATCCAGAGGAGGGAAAATTCCAGACTTATTCACTGTCCCACCCTCCACACTAGCTTACTCCTCTACTCATCCCCCTTTGATAACTCTTCTTTATCCCAGGCAGTAATTGTTCCCCATTTGTGCCAATTAGTTGCTCAGCTTCTTTCTTTCCTTGTGGGATTTCAAACCCCCCTGCAGAGGTGTCGAGGATGAGAATTTGGTAGGGGGTTAATCCTGAATCTTGCAGCACAGTTGCAGCTCCGCCAGACAGGGTCACCTAGACCCAGACCGGACACACAGGGAGGAACAAACACACCAAGCTCTAGAGGGAAAACTATTTCTGGTAGGGCACTTAATTGCCCGTGACTCCATCCTCGAGGCTTTCAAAGCAGAGGTTGCTTCCAGTGGTTACCCCCCTCCAACCCACCCAAACTCACTTAACGAGTGCGTGCATGTAAATTCATTTCATCTTAAATGACATCTAGCCCGTATGTTGATAGCGAACATGTTCTGCTGCATTTCCTACTGAACAAGTTGTGTGCAACCATTTAGTCTTCATTACCATCTCCAACTACTATAAATACATTCACCTCTGCACTGACTGGCCTGCCCAGCTCAGAGGAAACATCTGTTTGTGCGTAAACAAAAGTAAAATGCACATTTTCTGTGATGAATGCCTCTTTTAAACTCTCAAAGAGACTCAAGCATCTCATTTACACCTTAGACATTTCCATAGTGAAGAAAATTCTTACGTTTCAATGAAAGAACACATTGAGAGTGTCTTTGTTTGCAAGCATAAAAGCTACTGATATTTTAAGGCCGTTTAGCTCATTAAGTCACATGCCAGGGTCTAGTGCACGTTTAACGCAGACTGGCGATTCAGAGCGTATTCCCACGGTAAAAGTTCAAAAGACCTGAGAACCTGGAGATGGAGGAGAAATGAAAGGCATAACAGACTTATGGCAGAGAAAAAAGGGGGAGAACGGGGACAAAAGGCAGCAGAGAAAAAGAGCAGAGGAGGTGGGCGGGATCTGGCCACCGCCGCATTCCGACACGTCACATTCCTGCTCACATCTGGCTGCAATACACACGATCCCTGTTACCATTCACTCCCTGAAGTCTCACTTTCTTTTTACATTCACACAAACAGCCAATCTTGAGTCAACCAGGTCACCTTTCACTTCCATCAATGTTCCCTGCAACCATCACCTCTCTTCTATTCCCTTCCTCCGCAATAGGGATGTTAAAATGTTACTTCACTACCAAGATGCTATGAATAAATAAATGTAATGAATGTAAATATTAATAAATGCCCAATGAACCAGTATAATGTGCCTAAAAGTCTTGTCTATTTTTATTACTAATATTAAACATTAACAAGAACAAAAGAAAATAAAATAAAAACTTATACATAGCAAAAATACATATGCCATTGAATGCAATAATAATAATAATAAATAATAATAATAATAATAATAATAATAATAATATATAATCATACTATTATTTTATTATTAATAGTATTATTATTGATACAACAACTATTTTATTATATTAATTGTTTATTATTATTTTAAATAATCATTAACAATGCCACTTTTACTTTTAAAAACACTTTCAAATAAAATAAGTGTGTTCAATAGTATATTTGCTTTTGCTGTGGTGTCGTAATTAATAGAGAACCATGAAATTTCATTGACTATTGAAATTTTACTATTGTGACAACACTAGACTATACAAACACTAACATTATCATCAGATGTTGTCACACATCATTCAATAGTATGCTACAAACAACTATGAACATCATAACACACCCCTGTTCTTGCAGAACTTGCCAGAAAAGTGACTGTGTTGAGTCCATTAAAAACCGCTCAGCTGCTCTGCCAGAGTAACAGAGCTTTGGTAAAGCTGGATGGCCACATGTGAGTTAACATGGGTCTCATTTAGAAATAGCTGTGGCTCAGAGCGGATGGGTGACGAATCATGTATGAATGGAGGGAGATGTGCCATCAGCACTTCATTAATCCTTCTTTGACTATCCAGTTATTGACAATCAATGCAAACACCATCTCACCATTTTCTTCTCAGAGGCCACAGCCTATTATAGTCCTGGTGTATTTCACTCTTTCTTTTCCCTTAAAATGTACCCGATCCGGATGCAAAAGACCAGGCCTTGGGTTTGTCTCACTTTTCCCCATTTGACACACATTACGGCATGAAGAGAAGGGAACACATAAAACATGCTTTATAAAGCAGGCAAGAGCGTGTGTGTGTGATAGCCAGCACAGCGTCTGTGGGGTTTTCCCCTCCTCAATGAGTCAGCAATGTCGATGCATGTTCCCATGCACCCCTCTGCCCTGCACTGGGGAAACCTGATCCCTCTCTCTCAGCCTGATATGCACTGCCACATGCACTGCAGAGAGGAAGCCAGGCCTCTACATGTGCGTGTGGTCTGTCTGCAAGGCTGAGAGTGTGAGTGTGAGTGTGTGTGTGTGTGTGGCAGATGAGGGACAGGTGGAGAAATGAACATATAGACTGTGTGTCTGGCAGCCGGGGGTGTCTGTCAAACTAACTATAGCAGTGCATGGAAGGGGATCAACGACTGATGAACCAACAATATTGCAGAACTCATTTTAAAACAAATAAACTAAACATTCTGATTTGCGGTTAGATTTCCATGTGTGAATGTGTGTAAGAGCTGTACTGACGGTCAAAGTGACGGTGTCTCTGGGTGAAGGTGTTTTGTAGATTGGAGCTGAGCTGATGAACGGGGGCTTTCAGGTCCGTGCGGCTCTGCTGACTTAACTTCTCCTCCATCTCCAGAGTACAGCAGGAGAAACCTTGAGGACACACTTTCAGATGGTCCCCTGAAAAACACAGACAGAGAGAGAAGGAATGTAAAATTCTGCCATGACAAAAAGGCAACCAGAGATACAAGAACATGAGCCAGAAGTTAATAGTATAACAAACTATTGTTTTTATTTTCACATTTATATAAAAATAACAACAATTATTATTATTAATATAATAGAATTTAAGTGTAAACCATATAAAAACAAATTTTTGAAGTAATATTTTATTATTAATATTAAATTATTTAATTACATTTTTATTTGATTTTATTACATTTCAAACATTGAGATAATGTAATTTGTAAATGAAAAATAGAGGGATTTTCAGTAGTGGTCTCCGACTTTTGGACCCTAGTGTATAATGCAATATAATGCTTTGACAACATAAAGCTATTTTACAATGCAAATAAAACTCTTCAATCTCAAATGTTAGAGCAAGTCCTTTTATTGACTTATTCTTCATCAAATTAATTGTCTAGACATTTGGTGGCCCGAAATCTTAAAGCCAAATATCTAATACAAATCGAAACAAAGAACAGAATCGAAGGCAATGTGCATACAGTACAAAGTGAGCTGACAAGCCACAGGCATTCTAGATGAAAAGCAAAAACTGAATATTCAAGACCCTGCAGACACAAGTTTCTGTAGTTCTGAGGGAACCCAGGCTTTCTTCGTTATTCACCTCATCAGAAAAAAAGTCTGCACTGCAGTCGACAAGTGAACCGCACAGATGGACAGCGAGCGGCTGGATTAAACAAGGCGTCACATTAACATGGGGAGTGTGAGCAGGGCGAACTGCAAAGTCGCAGCTGCAATAATGTTTTGTTTTTCTTTCTTTTTTTAATGTGGTTGTTGGAATTCAGGAGAACACAAGGGTCCTTTCAGTGGACTGGACTCCGACCGGCAGTTTGGCTACCCCTGCTGCTGTTCAGCAAGACTGGCCACTCTGGATTGCATACTGCACACCGATGAGAGACCCCTGCTCTCAGGACATTCCTCAATGTGCACATACATTCATCTCTATGCATTTCATTTTTATTCAGCGAAATTCATACGATTTTGAAGGCCATCATGTTCCTGTGAGGGATGATCAGGGCACAAGAACAATCTGAAAAGATTATAAACCTTATCAGCATATCTCATAAATATTAATTAGCAACATAATGCTCACTCAACAGTCGTGAATGATTTAATGAAAACAGGTAAATGGGTGCAAGCCATATTAGGATTACCATTCAATTGATTGATGCAACCAATTTTAAAGCTGCAACATTATGTAGACAGTTTTAATATAATAATAGCAAAAATATTAGATTTTGCCAAAAAATAGGGGGAAATCAACTAAATTTCTAAAAGCAGACATACCCAAGTTATAATGACACCTCTAGTGTTGACAAACTTGCTGCACACTGCTCAGTGTCTGCGATGGGCCAAGTGCATTCTGTCATGTGCACAACAATATCTGTGCCACGACTCATATCATAGCATCTGCTGAACACATCGGTGTGTGTGAAAAGCGAGGAGCTGTTGAGAGCTTACAAATAATCACCATCTCGCAAAATATCCAAGAGGAATTGTCACCGGCCACTGCCAGGGCTTGTTTTACACAGACGGAGCAGGAACGAGCAACATTGTGTATTAATGTGCATGTCAATGGCCTGATTATAACAAATATCAGTGTTTATGATAAGCCTGGTATTGACTGGGGTGTCCGTACCAATTTATTAAATCAATCCTGCATTAAAGCAGCTTTGCGAAAAATATAAACATAAGTTACGGCTTCATACATACATATATAGAGTCTCAAACAACTAGTCTATAAATCTAAGAAAGAGCAGCACCTTCACCCTGCTGAGGCCCCAGACCAGCTGTACCCCTCAACTCCACTGGGACCCCATCCAAATCACTCACTCACTTTCACACACTTGGCATCAGGTACATACAAGACCTGTACATCATATCTCAGCTCAACAGACAGCTCTTTGTATACGGGCATTTGGAGAAAGAAAACCTAACCTGAAAAAGCAAAGCAAATATTCTAGTAAAAACATTGAAAATGGAACCAAATTTAAAAGGTCTTGCAAATTACTGAATAGGGAAAACAATTCTGAACCTTTGACCATTTCAATACAGCCCATTAACTAATCAAAACAAATCAACGTAGGGAAAAGGGTGATTTTAGTAAAGATTTTTAAGCTACTCTTACTCTAAAATAATAATTAATAATAATAATAATAATAATAATGAAAATACAGCACTTTTTAGTTTATATCTTTTAATAAAACATAAAATTTCTGTAATTTTTGCAACACTAAAAGACATATTGGCCCAATCAAACAAACAATTTAGAAAGTGGCACAGTATTTGCATGCTTTATTTAATAGGTTTATAATCAATACTTCTATCTTTTAAGAGGCCATGTCAATATGCTTGCAAAAGCTAATCAGGCCAGAAATCCATCACACATACATAAAGGGAGGCTTCTACGATTTCATGTTTCTTTACCACAAGGCCAAACTTTTTGACAGAAATAAGATCCATTTCCATTCATATGTGCTCCTTAAGAGTAATCCACCTGACTATAAATCTGAAAAGGGGATTTGTTATTGCTGTCTCCATTAAGTCACTTCCTGTTGCTGTTCTGGAGGCCCAAGAACATTCTGTTTTGCTGACGGATGAGGGGATGGAAATTGCCCTGTGGACAAAACCAAGATTAGTCCTCACACCCCTCATTCTGCTCTCTCCTTCTTCCTAGGCCATGATGGGCCTTCGGCCCCAGACAGACTTCTGCCTCCATAACCCCTCGCTGCTAGCCAGCAGGCTTAACCACCAGGGTTAAAGGTTAACAGCCACTCCTCTGAGAGAGGCCATGCACTGTGACCCAGCTAGGGGTTTGACCAGCAGACCCACCACCCACACATATTACGCACACACACACATATATACACACTCAATCACAGGCCGGACCCACTGAGTCAGAAGTCATAAATTCTCCGGGGGATTATTTCAGGCCGCCCGGCACTATAAATCGCTCTGGCCACCACATCAACATGCCATTGCCAAAAGAAACAGAGTAATGGGATTCCCTTGTCTGCCTAATAAGACGCATGCAGCAACTTCCATATGCCAGCACGAGTGTCATCAACACCATCACTTCTACGTACAACCATCATTTCAGGTGGATATGAGCCATGGAGAATCTACATTCAGCTTCTTATTTGAAAAATAAACTCATATTTCTTCAAAAGCCATTTCCTAGCTACCCGTTTCCTCAACAAAACAGATTGAAATACATTTAATCTATTCGAGGAAACAAATTCTACAAATTTCTACAAAAAAACATAGCTTTACAAATTGTTAATGTTTGCTACTTAAAATATAACTGACAGCAATGATGTGTTTGAATATTAGCATGCTTAACTGCATTTGGTCTTCTTTAATGCATTTATTTGCATACTGAATTGTCTTTGACAAATGGCCTTAGAATAGACACCATATTTAAATTTCCATGAATTAAAACAAGGCTGAGCGATGAAATAAAAAATGTTTAAAATGTTTTCACAACAAAGGAAAATCCTGGTAATTTTTTTGTTTTTGTTCACGTTTTTCAAATATTGGTTTATTAAATTACCAAATGTGATTTTTAATATTTTTAGTTTAATAACTAGGTCAGGTCAACTGTCAAGATAGATAAATAAATGCAAGTAAATGCAAGAAAAACAACCAATCACAATTAAATATGTAAACATTTTAAAGATATCATCACTGTCAGTAATATTTTGATTAGTTAACATGAACAATGCTAGTCAATGGAAGATTTTCACATTTCAATCTTGAAATTGTCCACAAAAAAAAAAAAAAACTTCACTCTCAATGATTAGAGAAATTCAAAATGGACGTGACAACATGATTCACACGCTACTGCGAGAGTTGACTACAAAGCAACATGGCCAACATCCAACACCAGAGCCATCTTTACACTAACACAAGCTGCAATTACCACGAAAGGAGGGGAACTACTATTTGACAAGAAGCTTTTTTCCTGTTGTGGCATGGGGTTCAAGATGGCCCGACCCAACTAAATCACATGTGTTGTTTTGGCTAGTTTTCAGGAGAGATAACCACAACTTAAAACATCAAACCTTGAGGGGAAATGCTCCAAATGAGTATTGCTTGAAACCTTTGTGGAATGAGCATTTAATGAGTACACTCCCTCCCTTTTGGCATAAGACGCTTGTGCATTGCTATTACCTTTGAGATGAGAGTGGTTTATTGAGATAAAAGGCAGAGCGAAATTAAGCGCAGGCATTTCAGACAGATAAAAGCTAAATATTTGATTTCTAAATCATAGCCTTTCTATTATATGGTTGTCTCCTCCAAAATGTGCCTTGCATGTTCAGACATGTCCCTGCTCATGCACTCTCCTGCCTTCACACCATCTGCATGAAGACAGATCTAAACCCTCCTCTCTCTGTGTGGCCCGAGGCTATCTTTGGACTGTCCATCCTTCATTTACAGACTCATGAATACAGGGTGGAGGAAGGAGAGCTCTCACAATGACTCCTGACAATCGACCTTCTCTCAGTTCTGTCTAATAGCCTGAATAGACAAGGGCCTTGATATCAACAAGACAGACATCATGCAACACTTCTGAAGCACACAAAACTTGGGAGTTAGAATGCTTTACAAGAAATCCAGAAAATAATATATATTTATATTTTTAAAGGCACTATTGTTAAATCACTATAGGGGCTGAGGGATATTGAATATTCACAATATATTTGCAATGATTTCACTGACAACATAAAATTAAAGCAACATTGTGGATTGCACTAGACTGCTGTAATGAAATGCTGTAATAACGACCCTTCCTTGTGTCAGAATCTACAAATAAAATGGTTTGATAGTGTCTTTGACTTAAATTTTAATAGCCAAAATGAGACCGTAAATTCAAACGACCCATTTCAATGTTTCAATACTCAACAACTTGTTAGCATCAAAGTGCCTGAGGCATTTTACATATAAAGTAAATATTAATCATATCATTTTTAAATACGCACACACGAAAAAAAAAAAATCTAAGCCATGTTTTCCAGTAATTTACTAAACCGAATTAAATATTTTGAATTTACTTGGTTGAAATGATGATTCCTTTGAAGACAAAACCCCCCCTAAAATTCATAAATATAAAGCTTAAACCAGATCATTTTTTATATCGCCCAGACTTAGTCACCTTTAGCACAAAATTTGTATTTCATTCAAAAGTCTATACTTTAGTTCACTCCACGAGTATGAGAGACCACAACTGGCGTCTTGTCCATGAGGAAACAGCTGGCGCTCTCTATTAATAGAGTTGTACAGAAGGTAAAGATACAACTCCTCAGGTTTTCATTGTGCGGTTCCCACCGCAATGGGAACGCATTCAAACAGGAAAACTGTAACAGGAACCCATTATTAGAGAGCAACTGCTCATATGGCGGTAATAAAGAGAGGAATTACTTTCTCTTTCTCTCCAAATCCAATCCAGCATCTCTCAAACACTGCCATGACAAGTTTACAACACTATTGCCAACACAATGATGCCTTTCAGAGACTTGCAATAAATGTAGGATGGCTAAATGGAAATGACAGCAGAGCTGGCCAGTGCATAGGATCACTAAACAAAATGGTGGATGATGTCAAGTGGGTCATTTTATGGCACTTGGAGTGAAGCACTGAGAAAAACAGGCCTTGGTAAGGAGGCACTTAACGCTTACACGTAGGCTATATTGTCCTGTAACCGTCAGATTTAATGAGACAAGCTTTTACTTGCTCAGTGTCAGTCTATAGGACACATTCTTAATCTCACTTTTGCAGCATTTTATATTTGCATTTTAGTGCACTTATGTTAGTCAAGGATAATTATTATTATTATTATTATTATAATTATTATTATTATAATTATTATAATTATTATTATTAGTAGTAGTAGTAGTAGTAGTAGTAGTAGTAGTAGTAGTAGTAGCATGTTTTAACGTTTTAAAAATAAAGACAGAAATATATTATTGTAGTAAATTACATAAAATAATAATAATTAGAATTTGATAATTATAATAATGAAATGCACTGCATGATTCTCTCTGGAACAGTGTTTGTTTTTTTGTTTGTTTGTTTATTTATTTATAGTTTAATGCCATGCCAGCTACCCCAGCTATATTACATGGCAAGAAAGAGATTTGAAAAAAAAAGATTACATTTTATGTTAGATCTAGTCTTACTTCATTCAAAATATCTTCATCAACTGAAATTTTTTTTAACAGAGTTCAATCTATCACAGTCCATCAAAATCTGCTTCAGTGATAGTAGACTCTGGCACGAGGGGCATAAAGGAGGATCTTCACCTGTTAACAGAAACATATGTTATAGCGCTTTTCCACTGCATAGTATGGCTCAGTACAGCTCACTTTTGGGGGATTTTTCACTGTATACACCTAGTAACTGGTACTTTTTTTAGTACCACCTCGGTTCCAAGCGAGTCGTACCAATACTAAAATGTGATGCGTAAACACTGCAGATCACTGATTGGTCAGAGAGAATTGTCACTACCAGCGTCATTGGATTTGGAGACACGAGACACCAAACCCGCTAGATTTAAACAGACAGCAACAGCTACTGCAGTATCATTTGTTCGCACAACTTTTTTAAACGACTTGCTTTAAACGACCATCGCACGCAACTTGAAAAAAGAAATGGCTGTATCGTGGTCAGTAGACGAGGTGGCGGCGCAACTATAACGATCAGTCTATAATCCCACCCACTTTGATGCAGTACTAAACTGCAGTGGAAAAGCAAAGCGAGCCGAGTCATGCCGAGCCATGCCGAGCCACGCAGTGGAAAAGTGGCTTAAGTCTGGAGTGCCCTATTCGACAGCGTGTGTAGGTAATATGATCCAAGTGATTTTCAAAATGGACAACGTTTTACACCAACCACTGGACTGATTTTGTTATACACTGATCACTCTGGAACATGCAGCGTCTCAAACTATACAGTTATGCAGCCTTTGATTTGATAAATCGCACCAAGCTATACTATCCTGCAGCCCCATTTATTTATTTTAAATTTACACTCGATATAATTAATTATTTGATTTTCATTAATTTACAAACCTCTTTCTGTTCCCTAATGAAACCCTGAATTGGAGCATAGGATAAACAATGCATGAAGGCGAGCGGCCATATGTTAATACCCTGATAGTTCTGACATAAACATGACGCATTTAGAATGACCCACTTTTTCCACTAAGTTTTCATAAATGAGCTTGACAAACCTTAGAGTTTGTCTACATAGGAGATCAAATTCATTTCAAAAGAGCAAAGAAAATCCTATTTTCCACAAACAGGCTAATGTGCTCATGCGTGTTCTGTGGATGCTGTTAATGTGCTAACAGGCTTGATCGCAGAGGAAATGTAAAGTAGGGGTGGGAATCTCTAGGCACCTCACAATTCGATTCGATTACGATTCAGAGGGCTGCGATGCGATTATAAAACGATTATCGATGCATCTTTTTTTCTATACAGATTTTCTTTTTTCTCACTTGGTACTTTTAAAGCAAAGTATTTGTAATGACCCATAATGAATTTACTTCCAATATAATTTTATTAATAAAACAAATGGAATTGATTTTACAAGTCAACAGGAAGGTTACATTTAAAGTAATAACCAATCACTAACATAAGGTAATAACCTCCTGTTATGTGCAAAATAATCCTTCAGACAATAAAATAAACATTTTGCTGTACCAAAATCACAGCTTTAATACAAAAATATAGAATTCTGTACCAGCAGCGCTCATACAAAAATAGGGCTTGTGGACTTCAGAATTATGAATTAAAACTAAATCCTGAGCACAGACAAATTTTTGCTGTATACCACAATCGAAAACAGCTTTTATGAAAATATCAAATTTGCGATAGTTTGTTGTCCTCTGGTTGGCAGCAACTAACGTTACCGGTACAACCGAGCGTTGGAAACCTGTAATATGGTTTCTCATGTTTGTCGTGTTTCGAAAATATTTTTGTTTAGTTTGACACAACTTGCATATAGTGTGGCTCTTGTCCAGGCCATTTTCCCCTTCAACTTCATAGAAATGCTTCCATACGCTGCTTTTAATACAGAGGGTGCCGGTCGGATTTCTTGCTCAGCCATCATGTGTGTCTGTTATGTGCACGGCAATGACGGCCCGGGCGCTGCACTTCCCGCGCTTCAGAGTTGCGCCTTCTGCGTTCGGTCAACATTACGTTATCAACAATTAGAAAATCGATTTTTTGACATTTGTGAATCGATTCAGAATGGTCCACGTCCGCATTGCGATGCATCTAAGAATCAAACCCCCCCTAATGTAAAGGGGGTGCTTCAAAAAGCTCTGAGACTGTGCTCAAGGACACATTCCTCAGGTCTAACACTATAAAAACATTTGCAAAAAAAAAAATCTCACTTCACAGGTCTGTTGACCTACAATTAAAACAATGTTTTTCTAATCCAGCCCCCCTTTCCATTCCTGATATATCATCCTCCTGCTCTACAGAGAAAACCTACTATTCCCTGATCCTCTGAGGCCACATTCACAGGTTACACTGCTGATCCTGAGCTGAGCATTTTCCATAGTAGGTTGTTTACTTGCTCCATCTGGTTGATCCTTCAGCAGAGGTCACATATCATACCGTGTCTGGAATGAGCACTGCTAATCCCTTTCGCTATTTAATCTGAAGATATGAGCGATATCCTCTGAGAGACCCTGCAGCCCTGTGGGGCAGGTGTCATATTAATGAGGAACTGAGTTAACAAGCAGGATATCCCACGCCAACTGGCCCAAATGACACTCGCGCAGGGCAGGAAACCCTCTAACAATGCTGTACAGTCCAGCCAAGGGCTCATTCAGCAAACTACGGCCCTTGTGTCCAGTAAAGCCAAAATAAAAGGAAGAAACACACTGTGATTAGACAAAACATGACAACTGCCAGATCACTGTTTGCCCAAAATATTCCATTTAAATTCATAATAGGACAACAGGTTTAGTCTAGAGAGACTTTTCGTCACCTTGACATTGTTAATGGTTAATGATTTCACAGAGGTAACTGTATAGTCACGTACGTGGCAAAGATTCAACAAATGGTTAATGTGTTAATGCAAAACATGTCCATGAATTTTTTTGGTTCACATTTACGTATGTTTAAATGCATATTTTAAGTACTGTGATTAGTCCCTTTTCACCATTCTACCTTCCTTTAAAGTGGTCTTGCAGTATGACAAATACATTTTTTAAAGTCGGTATGAAATTACCATGGCTGCGTTTCATGTTTTCACATTTTTTGAATTCGTAACTTTGAATTCCAGTAATGTATGCCAGACTTCTCCAAAGTTGTAATTTGTTTTTTTTTTTACATTTTCTATAATCTTTCATTCGGCCGTGCTGACCTACTAAAAGTATTTAATGTCAACTACCTTTGTTTCAGCAGAAACATCTTAGAGCAAGAGTTACAGTCAGCGCTACATACATCTGGTTATACTCTGAACCCACATAAATCACAACCAAAAAAGATTTAGACCCAAAGAAATGTTTAAATCCAATTCTTGCTGAGCTCTTTATTCAAATCATATAAAATAAGCACTTAAGGTTTGCCTTGAAATGGTTCAGATATTAGGAATTTCAGCTGAGGAGATTTAGAGTTGAAGAGACATGGCAGTCTGCCACAAGGCATGACAAGAAAAGCATGTGTGCGAAATGATGCTTCCTTAAATTAATCAGGCATTAAAATCTCTCACACAGCTGTCAAAACACCAAACCACCAACATTTTCTTTTCAGATGGCATGTAAATGAAGAGGAAATAAATGTGCAAAAGACAAAGCAATATGGTTGTTTTCATCAAAAGTCAAGGTCCTGATCGTATACTACCAAGCCGTAACACTTGACTCTTAATAACAGGCTTATGAGTCTAGACGGTTGTGTGATCATTAACCAGGGTAAGAGCACAGCAGTTAAACCATCTCCTGCTCTTCTGTGGTGCACTGAGGCATAAAGCAACAAGTAAAACACAAAACAGATGTAAAGTATGATGCTGGGCAGGGAGCCTTAATACCACGTAAATCCTCAAACTCTGAATCAGTGCGGTGAGACACACATATGTTAGATTGATGCCTGTGTGTGTGTGTACACACTTGAGCGATCACCCACTAGCTCTCATCCTTTTGTACCAGTCAATCTCTGATTGCTAAACCAGAGCAGGGCCTCTGGCCAATTAAAACTCCCCACTGGTAAGCATTCCAAAAGGCTGCCATCCATGAACATTTACCCAGAAGTCCTTAGGGAGATTCCACAACATCGCTCCACAGTCTCTCACTCCATGTCGGTCTCCCTCTCCCGCCCCAGCGTGCAGTCTCTGGCTTTGTCTCCGCTCACAAAAGCTCCCTGCCTACACCACTTCCCAGGTCACCTCATTGTGAATCATTTAACTCGGACTGCCTCTTTCACAGACACATTAAAAGTCAGGACACTGCATGTTTGGAGTTTAACAGAGGAATCAACGGATCTCTGTTGTTCATTGCTTTCATGAAAGTTGGAGTGTGAAGCTTCTCAATCAAACTACATGGAAGTCAGTTAATGACTGAGCAGGGTCGGATCTCATGGGCGAAAGTTGACATGCACAACATGGCGGTGAATATTAAGTAGTGCTTTATTATCAATCCTAACAACAGACAGTATTATCCATAATTATTTACTCTCAAAAATTGTGTGTTAATTCTCATGTGTTTTTATTGCATACAAGTTGACACAAATGTAGGGTTGGGAGCTGTAAGAAACCGATTCCGGTTCCGAGACATTAATCATATATATATATAATTTTTTTTTAAATAAAGAATATTAAGAAAAGATAAATGTACAATATTAAAACAATACATTTTTGTGTTAATTACTGTCATATGATTTTAACAGAACCATAACATCAACCAAGACATTTATTTATTTTAAAAAAAAGACAAGACGAAATTATGCTGCTCATTCACAGACATGCAAAACATTCTCAGTTCCTGATTCCCGATTCCAAAATGTAAACTTTCAAAGTAAAGTAAAATTTTCAACATTTTCTGTGTTGAGAAATAACACATTGGTTAAATTAAAAATAACATAAAATATGTTAACTAGACACAAAGGTGTGTTACGAAGCAACACGGGTTGTGTTATTTTCAGCATCATTTTTAAGAGTGTATGTGCTTCAAATGACATGCAACATCTTTAGACTTAGTTACTTAGAATATAGTGGATTCATACACTTACAGAGCTGAGTAAGGGACGTGGTGAAGAAGTGGACACAGTGGCTCCATGAAATGGAGTTTAGTTGGAAGCAATTACACACCCCCAAACAATACCTCCAGCCAGAGATACAATAAAAGACAAATTATAAATGAGCCGGCATGTAAGCAGAGACACTGACAGCCTGGAATGCACCGTTTATTTACCCATGAGAAAAAAAGAGGGCAAAAGGTACAAACCAAGAAGAGGGGGGGGGGGGGGGGGGAGATAATAGAGGAGAAAAAAAAAACACATGAAAGCTGATGACTAGGGATGGAACGGTATGAAAATTTCATATCACGATTATAGTGACCCAAATTTTCACGATTATCAATATTATCACGGTTTTGTTCAAATGAGATGAAAGTGTTCAAAAAGAACAGATGCACACACTGAAAACAAGTTTTATATTTGAAAATCAACAAACAACAAATAAAGCAAGCAGCTCTATGCACTTTTTTAAGCAAGATTCTATTCGGTGGCATTTCCTTCCTTATAATGGCCGTCGTCATTAGCAACACATTATAACACAGCGCACATCCACGTATCACAACGGACCGCTCTCTCATTTCATTCAAATGCAACTTGCGTCTTGCGTCTCTGTTTTTGATTGTATTGAAAATGAAATCAGAGGACTTTACTATTAATACTACTATAATTATTACTATAACTTCTTGTGATCATCCTGTCTGGACGATTGTTTTGTACACTGTACAAAACAGATTTATAAACAGGTAACGTAGACTAACCATGTTTCGTACACAACAATGTTCTATACAGATGACCTTTTACCGCCGATCGCTGAGTAAATACTTCCTGGTCATACATAAACTATATATCTATGCCTTCTTCATTTCTCCCTCTTTCACACCCGATCAAGACAGAGATCCCACCGCCGTTTGTTCCAGTGAGATTTCAGTAAATTTGCTAGGTGCGCCCAGTGCGCTTGAAATTGGATGGTGGGCAAGCTGTACGTCAGACTGCAGCTTGTGTGGGGAGATAACTAGAGCAGTGAAAATGTACATTTTGATTTAATTTATGCTTCCCACAGTATTACAGTCTTTATGAAATGAATATTGTGTTATCACAAATTGTTAAATATATTACCTTTTGTTGAATAAATGCTTTGAAATGGGAATTTTTAAACGTCAATTGCGAGCGATGACCGCTTGGAGCCACTCTCAGGCTGAGACAGGCAGAGTTTTGAAGTTTACACATTGGTTTATAATTACATTTTTTAAATCAATGCAAATTGTTTGCCCTTCTTTGTCTTCAGAAAGATATGGTAATGTTATTCACCAATGTTTCACATGGTTCATGCTTAACTCACATGCCATAAATTAATATCACGACACAATCATGCCTTACTCGCATAGGTCCTCTTATTGAACCAGCAATTAACTTACATTTTAACCAAATAAAAAGGTATTCACCTTTCTTATTCATTTAAATGATGTTTTCTTCAGTTAAAATAAACAAACAGCTCACAATTGATCAGATAAATGTCCATTTTCGCAGTTGAAATCAAGTTATGCGCTCTGTACGGAACATCATTGTAAGCCTGTACGGAACACTGTTAACGCTTATCATCTTCCGTACACCAGCGGAGGAGGTACTTTTCCCCACTTTTCTCAAATACTATTGGTCAAAAAGACATCAGTCAAAGTTTGGACTGTCCAATGGGTATTCACCCAGGGAATGATCACACAAACATGCTTGTCTGGCTCTTAACAACGATGGAGTGGTCGCGGGCGTGCGGTGAATGGCGTAAAGTGTCTACGTTAAGATTTAAAACATTAATCTCAATTCAATATGTCCCCGTAATTATTTATGTGGTAAAGAAAATGTGTGTAATAAGTGTACAATGAATGTACATTATTATCTCTTAAATGTCACCGTTACTCTGTGGCTCAAAGCCACTTGCTGCAAACTTTTCTTCATGGAAGCTTCACGTTAATTTCAAGTGAGTGAGATAAAATATTTCAACTCAAAACTTTGTGTCCAATTATTTCCCAGACGTAGTTTTAATATTGAGGTCAAAGTCCAATTGCCTTGCGTTCGCTATACAACAGTGGGTGGTCACGAAAACGACTCGGCAGATTTTTAAGTGTTTCCCCCCATTGCTGCAACTTTTTTTTTTGCATGTTCTGCAGACAGGGTGACCATACTCAATTAAGTTTACCTCAGGACTTTTGTAAAAATCCAAAATATGACCACACCTCAGATTTGGCCCTTTAAGGCGGCTGAAAAATCTCCCAGCGCTGTCACTGCCTTTCGCCATTTCTTCTCATTTAAAAAACAACGTTGCGCGCTGCACCTGCGCCAGAATGATGCTGGCTGGACAGGATTTACCGCAAGTTTTCAAAATCGTGATAATCAAACACGGTTTTAATGATAATTACATTTTAAACAATATTACTAACATTTTACTGTGGTTTATCGTGAAACCGGTAATCGTTCCATCCCTACTGATGACACAGCTCACTCTTGATGCTACAATGAAGAAATTCTCAAACCCTGAACATCTGTGCGCATGTTTGCATGAAGACACACACAGATGGATGACAGTGGAGAGGTTAGCAGGGGGTGGGAAGATCCAACGTGAGAAACTGCAGGCCTGGCTGAGCAGTGACAATACATACATCACCTAAAATAATCAGTCAAATGGTAACAAACATTCTGGGGGAACCACACAAGACTTCCCTCAAACATCAACAAGCCCAAACCAAAGCTCTGCTTTAACACAAAGTAACACAGTTATGCTAAGAGGTAAACACACTATGATGCTAAATGTAAAATGACACCTACTGCTCCTCCCAAACTCATCTTTCCTTGTAATTCTTCATTACAAAATGGAATAAATTAAAGTTGAAGCTTCAGATTAGTTTCTATGTAACAAAAACAAAGCAATAGCGTGCTTTCACTTAAAAATTTGATCAAAACTCCATTGTGAGAGGATAAAGCTTAACTGAACATTTTAGCACAGGACAGAAATATTTCTGCTTGGATGGAGCGGTGACTGGTTGTTTATAAACAATTGATTATGACTGCTCTGAATATATATAAAAGAACATTTCCCACACATCTCAACGCTCTATATATCTTTCTATCTGTGTTAGAGTCTCCTACAGTACAGATCTGAGCTCTTTAACTTCAAACAGCCGTAGAAGATCCACACAAAAAACCTGAGGTTCAAAAGGGGGGTATTTCTAGGTCAAAGCATGTCCTGTTTGGAAATTTGCAAGCCCACCATAAGCCGCATATGACCGAAACCACAAACACGCTCACTGTACGGCTCTTCAAGTCTAGATCCCCTTTATTTTTACACTTGTATTCTTCCTGCCGCTCAAAATCCGCTTTTTAAAAACAAAACATCTCCTTAACCTTCAGCATATGAAAGGTTTTAACGCAGGAGCGCTATATTTTATCCCCTTGGTAAAGCAAACCAGCGGAAGACCGAGCCATTCTTTGACACTGTTTATAACCAACATCTAAGGGTGGCTGAAATCCACCAGATGTCGAAACTGACGGACAAGCATTGAGGTAATGTGTAAGCTGTGTGTTAGAAAGAGAGAAGAGGGGATGGGAAAAGAGAAAGAGAAAGAGAGGGGCCCACGGGCAGGATGAGGTCAGGACAAAGATCATATTTCCAAGTCCTCAAATCTACAACACTGCAACAATGATTCTGATATACCTGTTGGGCTTAGGAAACTGGATAGCCGTGAAGTTGGTGGGCAGAGCGGCAGCAATAAGTGACTGTAGCGGGAGTAAACCTACACCGGGATAAACTTACTATGCTTTTGACGGACATCTCATCCAGGTAGGATAATATATATGGACAGGTATGTCAATAAATCAATCTTCTGCGCTTAAAGACTGAAAGAAGATCAAATGTGGCCATTTTGGGTTTTCAGGCCGGTTCTCCATTTTGTTTTTCGGAGAAATCATTGCCCCACCTCAAAAACATTCATCCAGGGTCTGCATGAGTGACTTGTGGCAAGCCGAACAGTCATACTAGAGTAGAAAAAAATGTCGGAGCCAGAGGTGGGACCGGAGCCGAGGCATTTGGTTTTGATGACCGTTTTAAGAGTTCCCATCACCTCGTCAGTTAAATTGACGGAGGTCTGTGAGGGAGCTCTTTAACCGCCTCCACCCGTCTGCACGAACACACACCAGCTCAATCCTCCATTCTCTGCAAAGGCTTTTTACATGTGTATGAAGTGAAGAATTAGGTAATCGA
Source organism: Rhinogobio ventralis (assembly GCA_039654625.1). Classification (NCBI taxonomy): domain Eukaryota; kingdom Metazoa; phylum Chordata; class Actinopteri; order Cypriniformes; family Gobionidae; genus Rhinogobio; species Rhinogobio ventralis. The sequence continues at coordinate 16,682,205 of CM077198.1, forward strand.
ATGGGTCATATATAAGCGGGCTGAAACAAGTCTTGGTCTGAGGCTCATCAGGGGGAGTCTTGATGTTGGCTGTGGGAGTAATTAGCAGGGATTACAGGAAATCTGGAACATTCCCAGAGCAGAGGGCTTCTGCCCAAAACCCAGATGAGCCCCTGGCCTACATCTCTCAGCTCTCAAAACAGCCTCAAATGATTGTGAGAGGCGGGGGGGGGGGGGGAAAACCACAGACATAATACAATCATGATCATCGTTATTGCTTTACATTAAGGTTAGGATACAAATCATATCACGTTTTGATAACACTTTACAATGAGATTCAATTTGCTAACATTAGTTAATGCATTAGGTCTACTGTTAGTTATACCTTTACAATACTTTTAAAGCATTTATTAATCGTATTTTTGTTATTTCTACATATTCGAATACATTTTTAACATTAAGTATAAAAAATAAAAATCACATTAGTAAATTAATTATGAATGAACATGAAATGCACAAAATAATAAATGCTGTAAAAATTGTTCATGACTATAGTTCACAACACAATGCATTAACTAGTGTTAATGATTTGAACTTTATTCTAAAGTGCTATCGACTCAATGTTTATTTGTATGTGCTTTTATATTGTTTTGTGTGGAAACATTTGGGGTCGGTAAGTTTTTAAATGTTTTTGAAAGAAGTGTAATATGCTCACCACGGCTGCTTTTTTTTATATAAAAATGCAGTAAAACAGTAATATTAAATATTACTACAATTGAAAACAACTGCTTTCTATTTGAATATATTTTAAAATGTAATATATTCATGTGATGGCAAAGCTAGTCACCAGTGTTTACTGTCACATGATCCTTCATAAATCATTCTAATATGCGGATTTGCTGCTCAAGAAACATTTCATATCTTATTAATGGTTATGAAAATAGTTGTGCTGCTTAATATTTTTGTGGAAACCGTGATACAATTTTAAGATTCTTTGATAATTAGAAAGTTGAAAAGAACAGCATTTATTTAAAGTTAAAAAAAAGATCATTATAAATGTTTTGTACTGTCAATTTTGATCAAATTTAATGCATCCGTGCTGAAAAAAAGTAATTTCTTTTTTTTTTTTCAATCAAACTTTTGAACAGTAGTGTACATATAGTGATGGGCACCATTGCTGAACCTTTACATGTCATACAGTTGCACTACATTTTGTTAAACCTCCACTATATAACATTTGGTTGATTTTATGCAGCTTTTGGAGGTGTAAACAATTTATGATGTGAAGAGCCTTGGGATAAGATCTCAGAGCACTGCTCACAGCTGGAGGACCAACACCAACCTGACTGAAACCAGCTTAAAAAAAAAAAAAAAAAGACACCACCTCTCAAATAACACACAGGGAGCTTTTGCAGAAGAATGAGGGCAGGGGAATGTCCCTGTGGAGACCTGTATCCAAAGCTCCAGACTCTAGTCAGTCTTGAATACTCCACCACATAGCAGCCATGCTAATGCCTGATAAAACAACGGGAGGAATGGTTTGAGCAAACAGCAGCCGTCGCTGTAGCAGTCTGTTTTGGTATTAAAATCATCTGGAAAGCTTCCCACACACAGAGCAGATAGGAAGGTAAAAAGAGAGGGACAAATGAAAAGAACACTCAGACGAGAGAGAGAGAGAGAGAGAGAGAGAGAGAGAGAGAGAGAGAGAGAGAGAGAGAGAGAGAGAGAGAGAGAGAGAGAGAGAGAGAGAGAGAGAGAGAGAGAGAGAGAGAGAGAGAGAGAGAGAGAGAGAGAGAGAAACTCTTACTACAAAGCTGTCCCTATCCAGCGGGATGCGAGAGAACAGGAACAGACCCACCGGCCAAGTTTGGGGGCCCAGGGAGTGTCGATTTAACAGCATGCAAATGGGAAGTGTTAACAAGGAACTTCAGTGGCAGCCTGTATCTGCCATTATGTGTGGAAAGCCACAAACACAGGGCCAGATTTTACACAGCACCCATCCGACATCACTCTGTACTGTGCCAGATTTACTCAGGAAAACCACAAACTACACTAACAATGTCACAAGAGACACAAGTCTTGGGCAGAGGAAGTGTGGGGCTTTTTTCTTCATGTCTGTGCACATCTGAGCACACGGATGACTCAGGGTGAGTCAGAGCTCATGAATCTCGCCCCGGGCAATGTTTCGGAGCATTCCTCGCATTCCCTGTGATGGGTCACTTGCTCATATGTGGTGGCAGCTCCTCTTAGTAACATGTTAAGTTGCCTCTCATTGCCACCCTTCTTCTGTCAGTCAAAACTCCCTCCTCTTTTATTCAACAGTCAGTCAATCCTCTGTTGAAGATCCTCCAGCTGAGTCTTTGTTGCTGCTCCTGGCTCTGAGGTTCCAGTGAGGAGGTCTTGGTGGTCCCATGTGGAATGTGATATGGTGGGGGCAGACTTGGGCTAAAAGGGGTGCCCCATTGTTCCCACACTCTGCACTTACCCCCCACCAGGCCCTCACTTTTTTTGGGGGGTGGGGGGGTTTGCAGGGGGCATACAGAGGAAGCCAAGTAAGAGCTTAAATAAAAGAATCAAGACCCAAGTACCACATCTACATCAGGAATCAGCTGGTACAACCTGATCAAAAATCTAACTATTTGTACTGCAATTGTACAAATTAATATGCATTAGCCCCCAATTCACCAAAACAGAAAATAGTTACAAATTAGAGTGTGTGGCCCAGTTGCACTGCACTACCACTTCTCCTCATGCCTGCTTATTACCAAACATTCACAAGATCACTTCCTTCTGATATCCAAACACAATTACAAGCAGTTATCCACTGGGCTCAGGTCACTAGCTGCGTTTTCACTGTCGGGCCAAAAGCAGGCACGCTACTGCGTGCCAAGGCAAGTCGTGTTTCCACTGTCACTTCCGGGGCTTTATTGGGCCTCGTCGGGGCCAATGGCCAGGGTTTTTTGGCCCACCGAATACCTTGGTCCAAAGTGGGCCAGCTCGGGCTAGAGGAGTGGTTACGAACAAAGGCGGAGTTTACCTAATTTAGGAGACGGCAGCGCCGGTTGGATGATTTAATAAACCAGCTAACATCAGCATTAAAGACTTTTAAAATCATTTCAGCTAAAAACTTACTTACAGGCAGCAGCAAGTGTTTAAAATAACTTCTGTTTGTGATCCAATGTGGATTCTGATCACTGTATAAGGCAGAAATAGCGATGCAAAAGACTATTTGGGCTAACCATTACCATAGGTACCATGGAAAATATGACTGCTTGAAGAAATCAGACAAATCATACATGCTATCACAATCATGTATTTATTTTATAGGTCTCGTCTCTTTATACCAGACTGTGCGATATCCATATTTAGCGCCGTATAGGCTATGTCATAAAATAAAGCAAGTCCGTTTTTTTGGGAGCTTCCGAGCTTTTCTCTGACTGAAAATATAACTATTGGGACTGTCACTGGAGAGAGTGCTAAAGCTGCTCAGGTCATATTTTGTTAGAAAATGTGCAGAAATAATCATTATTTCTAAATGTGATGTAAACACTGTCCTGTGACTACAATAAACAGAAACGACTGAATAAGTATCCGTGTCATCTTTCTTTAGTACCACTTTATTGCTGTGTGACTAATGTGCATTCTCGACACAAATGAATTCATTATGATCAATGTATCACTTATTATTGTCAAACTGTGGTAAACTTGTGTGACGTTGCTCAAGAGAGGCATGTTATTATGGGCAGGTTTTAGTGAAGCGCTGCTGAGCTTCTGGTCTGACATGGTTTTGGATTGGTGCTACAGGTCTGAGGCTATTAGCCCAGCCCGTAGAAAGCCCTGGCTCGTACTGGCCCGACATTGGAAAAGCGGCTACTGAGAGCACAGCTCCGTTTCAGCCTCTCCCACAGCAGGAAAAAAAAACAGTTGCAAACCCATTTGACTATCTACAGACAATTCAATATTTCACATATGATATTTGACATGTCAAACAGCCAAAGTTTTTTTTGTGTGTGATGTGGGGGGAAAAAACTATATTAAAAAAATATTTTCTAATTCTTATAGAATTATTATACAAGCACTTTTAATGATCTCATTAATATTAGTACATTTAAAGTGAATTTGTAACTACAGGACTATTTAAGCAAACTGAGATTAAAAACGGTGAATGAAAATTGTGAAATTACACTAATAAAATGTAGTACAATAGAAAAGAGTTATTTAAATTGTAAATTCAAAATATTACAGTTTTACTGCATTTTTAACCAAATAAATACAGTCTTGTAAGCATGAGACACTTAAAAAAAAAAAAAATCTTACTAACCCAACATTTTTGAACGGTAGTGTACATTAACTTTAAAATCTGAACAGAATGTTTATGGACATGTTACTGTGTTGCATGTTAATGTGCATAATCACTGTAAACCTAATAATTCACAAAATACTGAAGTGTTTTTTACTTTAATATTACATTAAGCTCTAATTGAATGAGCGACATCTGCCCTGATAATAGTACACACGGCTGCCAACAGTGACAACTAATATGATTTGTTCTTTAATTATCGCACTTGCGTGATTTTCCTCTGATTAGCTGGAACAGAATGTGTGTGTGTGTGTGTGTGTGTGTGTGTGTGTGTGTGTGTGTGTGGTGGGGCGCTCTGATCTGACACAGTGGCAGGCAGACAGAGGTCTCATTAACTTTCTTACTGGCAAGATAAACTTCTTGTGACACTCAACCTATCTGACTCTCAATGGAAGAAAAAAGCTAGTTGTTTGCTTTTTACCCAATTAAACAGCTGAATTCAACCTACTTTATATCCTTATTCTGTAATGCACTGACTGCATGAATTCCCATTCATTAATATGTAACGTTCAAATAAGGAGGTGGAATAAATCTGCTGTTCTGCATTTTTAGGGGATGCAAAGCTATACAGCAAATGAGCTCATATCTTATTGCTATATCTAATTGCCATCTCTGGATTTAGACATTGTACAAAACACAAGATCTGAGAGTTCTGCAATCACATCAGTAGCTGATGGGGATGCTATGATCATGATTGGCCAAAACAGATACCGATCATTCAAGATTTATAAGTGATATGCAAGCTCTCTGTCATTTTTAACCCCTAACACCCTGAATGCATTTTTAATGATTTCACGTTTTCAAAAGGCATACTTAAAAGTAATGGTTTACTTTTAGTAACTCTACAAAAAAAACATCAAGTACATGGTCTCATTTGATAGAAAATAGATTTTGATCATGTTTGGAGGTGCTTATGTTACAACAGTAACAGTTGCTGAGTAAACCCCTCAAAAAAGTGATGCAATTTAATTGATTTATTTTGCTAATATTCATGCTTGACATGATGACTATTAGAAAGTATATGACAGGTCATAAAATAAAGTTTTGTTTAGTTTTTGATGATCTTCCAGCGCTGTTTCAGCTGTGCGTTCCTATTCTGTGGAGCATGGTAAATAAAGACCTGTCAATCTGAGCAATCAATCAAAAACAAGCTTGCTCCAGCTGTAAAACAATGTCCGATTGGTCTCAACACATCATCCCTACTCCCCATGCCCGAAATCCAGTTTCCATTGGTTAAACTTTCAAATGACAAACTAAGTATTTAATAAACACATAAGGGACAGGAAAAGGGTAGAACTTCTTGCAAAGTTTTGTGCTCACAGATTTAGTGTGGACCTGCTTATCTCAGATAATGTGACACAATGTGTCAATTATTTATCAAAGCAAAAAGGCAAAGCAAGCAATAATAATAAAAAAGACTATCTATATCTTGATGCATCTAAGCTACAGGCCAAAGTTTAAGTGTATCCAAATCAGATTTGATCTGTACAATATCAAGAGGCCAGTGAGAATCATCACCTCTCAGAGTCTCATAATGTACTGAAGTAATTAAGAGTATGATGAATCTTTCAGGAGAAAAGGGAGGAAACATGTCTGATCTTTGTCCATCATTGTCCATACCTGAGGCATGACATAAGAGCAAACTGCCAACCATAAAGCAAAGCAGATTTCTCCAGATCAGGGAAAAGAATACTGCTTGATCTCTATGAGGAGCTGCTGACAAGGCGTGATATCAATCTGGTCAGTATTAACCACCCCTCCTGTGAAACTTTTGAAGATGGGCCGCCTGCCACTGGGCGGGAGGCACTTGACACATGTGTTTTACGACATCTAGGTCAATCAAACTATCACAAGCAGTGAGGCTTTTTATTTCGGTTTAGCTGAGGATTGGAGGACACGGGCAGTTTAGTCCTCAGCAGGGATCTATGTACTTAAAGAACTATGAAGCTTCCTAAGGTGCAATAATCCACAGTCCTCTCAAACTGAGAGGATCTAGAGAGGCACTCTGACCATGAAGAAAGATCTCACCTCTGCTTAACCAAAAGCTCCCTGCTCTCAAAATCTCCTTACAAAAACCATGCTTATCAAGCAGAGAAACACACAAAAACTTTCTAACACCAATTTCACACCACAACCTTCACCTGGGTAACAGCTTAGTTGTAGTTGGTAGCATGAAGTGCTAAATGTAGGTCTCAGAAAACTTATTCGCCAGATGTCCTAAACATTATATGACCATAAAACTTCTGCTATATTTACATTTCTACCTTGCCTTAAAAAACAATTCGTCAACTTGGAATTATAAGATTCTATCTGACAGTTATTCACATATTCTTATTCTGTGACAACTTATATACATAATGTGTTTTTTTTATGTTGTATGTTTTTTATGTGTACATTTTGTGTCTTTATTTAGAAAACAACTGCTCAGAATGCAGACAGAACTTACGGTGATCTATGTGGTGAAATAGCTTTTAAAATATTTATGCTTCAAGGGTTGTGAAGTATTTAAGTAATTCATCTACATTAACCACATTTGTTAGAAAAATAGCTAGAGGTTAAAAGAGACTAAACTTAAAGGGGTAGTTCAGCCAAACAAGAATATGAATATACAGGCCTGGTTTCACAGACAGGTCTTAGATTAAGCCAGGATTAGGTCTTAGTTTAATAAGGACATTTAATCTGGAGTGCATCTTGAGACAAAACAATGAATCTGACATTTTAAGATATGCCACTCAAATATGCATTTTAGTTTGAGACGGTGTCTGTGAAACAGGGGGACAGTGTTTTAATGTCCTTAAAGGAAGGACATTGTGACTAATCATATATTGTCTCTTGCTATTTTTTAACAGATGTGTTGTAAACCACATTATTTCCTTATTTTTGGTTTACTTCCAAATCGTGAGCTCTATGGTTAAAAGGCATTTTGCACAAGAAGCAAAATTAAAATTTAATCTCATCCTTTCGCTGCAAATCAAAAGCGGCTCCAGTAAATCTGGCCGTGTTGGATGCAGTGCCTGCAAAAGCCATAACATTCTATACTTCTGATTTACAACTCTAACAAAAGCAAAACGACATTCAAAAGAACAGCGGTCTTCAATGAAACGACCAGTCTTTCTTGACTAGTGAGAGTCACATGAAAAACTATTCTGTGTATAAATAATACACTTGTTAATGAATTGCTGGAACACAGAATAATCGTCATGCATGGAGTGTAATTTTGACCATTTGCCTGATTAGTGCTCAGCTAGGACTGGCTCAAACCATGAGGATGGAACTGTGTTTCAGGACTACAGAAGAATAAAGAAGACATGTTTTGACTACAAGGTGAAGAGGGCCAGCTATGAAAGCCAGAACCAGGGGGCCACTGCCAGTTCAATTAGGTTCTCCTGTAGACCATTTTCTCCCTAGCAACAGGAGACATTGTTAAGCCAAAGCAGGGCTTTTTGTGCTTCCTCTTTTTTCTTTCTAAAAACCTCCATCTCTCAGCGAAAGCAGACCATGTCACTTTCTCTGTATCAATTATCTCAGTCTCTTATTGACAAAGGAATGCTAACTGAGGTTAGCCTTGCACAGGGTCCCAACACATATTGTGCACCGTTGTGAGACACACACGGCACCCTAACCTACCATCTAAACAAGCCTTTATAATTCATTCTCTAAAGCAATCACAACAAAACGATTTGACACAATAAAACATGACAAATGCAGACATGTTGGGGAACACTTAAAGTTTATATTACAATGATAGCCCAGGGAAGACAATGGACCTGTTGGACTGGTGTAAAGTACAGGGAAAATTAAGGCTCAATTGTTCCCCTTCACCTAGCTGCAGTCATGCATGCACTTGGTTCAATCTTCAAAAAAAAAAAAAAACATTAGATAAAACACATTAAACAAAAGCTCATTCAGGTCCTCAAATTTGACTGATTTCCAATGCTTTTAGCAGTGAGTAGGGTGTAACAATACATTGATATAGATCAATGCATCGATCAAATTACCAATGATGCAACAATGCAATGCAGAACAAATTTGATCATTTTAAGATTTACTTTTTATAATTATTTATTTTTCTCTTATTTTTTTTCACTGTGGATGTCCAAATTGGATACAAGATTTGAAATTTTCAGAAAGATCAAGTAAATGTTTATATCATATTTTGGCTGCATTTGTAAATTCATAAAAACTTAACTGTTTTTGTAAAACAGGCACATAAAATCGTAGTATTGGTATACCGATTGCAGGCTCTTGAAACTAATCAAATTGTAATTGTACTGCAGCATTTTTTTGCAAAGATTGTATTGCTGGCTAATAGAATCAATGTCAGGTGGTATTGTGATGAAATGTCCAATTTACACCTCTAGTGAGGAGAAAGCTGTCACTCTTTCCACACACTGATCAAAACCTGATTTGCTTAATGACACTCAAAGCACACTTTGGCTTCTTTGGGAATATTTTCACTGTCAGAGAAGAAATATACAAACAAATTGTTTAATTCTTTGTCTGAAGCACAAGTTAATAACTACTTGTATACTGTAAAAACTTGTAAACTACCTTGTATAATGGCAATATTATACTCCCAATCAGCATGGCTGTGAATACCTGCAGCCTCATGAAAAACAGCAGCACACTTGCTCTTGTGAAAGTGCTTAAAACTTCATAATGCATACTTCGAGTGTGTCAAGCCAATTTCAGATTTCAGACGAGAGTTATCTAGTGAGTTTCATTCATGTCTTTGAACTGGCTTATGATTCGTTGCCCTAACGCAGAGTACATGAGGAGGCCTCCTTGGACGAAGCAAAGTTAGGAATACTTTCTCTTTTACTTAAGGGTAAATAAGTCAGTGATTATATCCAAACTGTGTCCCGGGGCTAGCTTCTCCACCTCATTCAAACCTGAAGAGGAGCTAAAAACTGCAACTTGTTACACCCCCTGCCCCCATTCCCGCTCCAGATAAAATCAGTGCATTTACATGAGCATTAGCGCTTCTGAATGACAATCACCGTCCGATGACTGACTCTCGCTTACAATGACAAAGTACACCATTTTGAAACAAAGACAGCAGCTGGGGGTGCGGAGGGGAAGAACGACGGAACACTTGTAACTATAGAAATGTAATCACGAGCTGCATCCCGTTTAAAAGATGCAGTAACTGCCTACTTACAATCCGAAGTGCGGTTACGTACATGTTAGATGGAGAAAGCTACTTAAAGGGACAGTTCACCGTAAATAAAAAATTCGGTCATGTACTCAAAACTCACGTTTTTTTTCCCAAAACCCTTTGGCTTTCTACTTCTGTGTAACACAAAATATGATGTTAGGTAGAATGACAGTCTCACCATTCACTTCGCTTTCATCCCTTTTTTCATATAATGCAAGTGAATGGTGACTGGGGCTGTCATTCTGCCTAACATCATAAAATAAGGCATGGAACAAAATGAGAACGTTTAGACAGTATTTATTTTGGTGAACTATCCCATACGGTGCTAAGTCATAAAAGTACTGTGTTAGTCACCTTAATGATGAAATTTAAGGTCGATATGAGTGAACAATAAAGTAAAAAAAAAAAAAACTACAGAAAATCAATGAGGACAGGAAAAACCTGGGCCGTGTTGTACAATTCAGCTATACACTTCCTTAGAACAGACATTTGCAAGCTTTCTTGTCGCTATGTCCTTTATGGATGTCCGTTTGTGTATAACTTACTGCGATGAGTAGCTACCTAAAGCCTTGATAATCAATTTCTTGAAAAAAAAAAATGTCACAATTTTAGGTAAATAAAATCAGTGTAACTCACCATGCACTCCTTTGTTGGGAACATCGTTGACGTTGAAACCTTTGGAACTGTAGGCAGTTCTGACTTCATTGCAGTTCTTTAACTTCTGATCAGCCTGAGCCGACGCCAAAACCACAACCGACATGCATACAGTAAAAACAACGAACATCTTCATCGCTGACTGCTTGAGCAATGGAGCCGCAACACCAAAAAGTAATATAAAAAAAGTTCAGTCACGAAATCTTTTCGATTCGCACTTCAGCTTTCCTCATGAGGATGCGGCGCCTGGGTTTAACTTTTAGCCGCTCGGATCTCGCGAACTGGATTTTCTTGAGCAATAAAAAACCGGGCCTCGGAACAGAACAACGAGCGAAACAATCCCGCAGTGTGTAAAGAATAAATCACGAACAAAAGTAACAACCAACAGTAAAGTAGTCAAGACTTTGCGTTCTTCGTTGTGACTTTTTTTTTGGGTAAGAAAAACAAAAGCCAATCTGCACTGTCCAGCGCTAGGCACGCGCACACATGTTCAATGCTGTAAAGGAAAGGTACTTCTTAACCAGTTTCTTCTGTTGAAAAGGTCCGCAAAGCAGTCGAAGAAGAGGCGAGACAATTGAGATAAAAAGTTTTAGGAAAGTTTCCCCCCTCTCGCGCTGGTGTGCAGTCGGGACGCAGAGTGGGAATCGAGAAGTTGCTTGTGCGCGCGGCGAGATCTCAGCACAGAGTCAGGACTGCGCGAGCACGCAACTGAGTTCCGGACAAAGAAAGCTGGCCACGCGAAACACACGGGGTGGAGCATGGCGCGCGCAGGAGGTTACATTGACTTAGAATATTAACATTTACAGTCTGCCACTAGCCTACTCATGCACATATTGTTTAAATCATTCCTGTACTGAGTAGCTAAATTGTTGACATTGTACAAGAGTTTTTGCCACTTAAATTGATGGTTAGAAGCAGAGAGAGAGAGACAGACAGACAGACAGGTAGGTAGGGATAGATAGATAGTCTTTTTTACCACAGTTATAAATCAGGTCTTAAGAAAGGCAGTAAACATTGTTGAGAGTGTAACCTTCTGATATGTCTGCATGTCATGAAATGTGACACAGATCTGCAAAGGTTGTGGTGTGGCTAGCGGCCCAATGACAGCCAGGAAGAATGGGAGAGAGAGGCTGAAAGAAACAGAGAGAGAGAGAGAGAGAGACACTCTGTGAAAACTCAGCCCATGATGAGCAACCTAAGTGAAACATCTCACTTAGATTATGACAGTCCTCATGGACAGCAGTCCGTCTACAACGACAACGACTCTAATCCATAATTAGAGCGGTTTTGAACTATGCATAAGTGTGGTTGTTATGAAAGACCTGAGCTTTTTTGGAAAGTATGTTAAACCACAGATTTTGCTGCATAGATATAGTGCATAAAATAATCTGTTTAAGCAAAAAATGTAATCTGCGATAATCATTATTCCTTTATATGGATTATTTTAGATAGATGAGAAAGTCATAGATGGTCCAGATTGTTCCATATCATCGCTATAAGTATCTATAAGAAATGACGCCTGCATGTTCTCGCAAATGGTTTTCATGTGACCTTTATTATATGTAGTGATTTTTCCTTAATCTCATTCACATTGCACCATTCATTCTTAACCTTGAAGTGCATCAGCAGAGAGGGCACACTTTGACATGCCTGGATATGCTGGAGCATGTGTATGTTTCATGTGTTGTTGTGGCTGTGTGTGTGTGTGTGTTTATGCATGGTCTAGGGGGGAGCTCTTAGCAAACTGACATTCCAACTATTGTGTCCCCGCATTCCTCAGCCTACCCCATTCATGCTGTGTGACCAAAGCTGGGAAAGCCAGTGGCCAATGAGATCCTGCGGAGGGGTTCTGGGGTACGTTGATTGTGGATATGAGAGAGTGACTGGTGTTATAGCTACTCAACTCAATAGAAAACAAAAGGTGAACACTCTCTTTCCCAGAATTAGTAATGGACAAATCCACAGCTCTGCGATTGCTACTGCACCAAAAGATGTGCAGTTAAGGTTATACAAATCTGTTTTATATCATGTTCATTGGTTCCTGACTGATTACACTTAAATATGTTGATATTAAACATTTTGCCTGTCTAATTTTTTATTTTTTTTTGCAAATATATATATTTTTTAAATATACATTTAAATCAGTGTTTAACATTCTAAATAAACCAGAATCACACTTAAAAAAGAATAGTAGTAGCGTAGTTAAACATGATGAAAAAAGTAAAAATAATTAAAATGCAGTAATTTATGTCATGAAGTTACTAAATTAGAATTTTAATAATTGTTAAAATAATAATGATTAATAATTGTATAGAATTAATACATTTTGTATTTTAATTAATAATAATTTATAAAGTAATAATCACTACATTATAGTTCTGAAAAAATATAGGCTATTAATTTTAATGTATTTAAATGACTAAATGTACTGAAATATACTATATTTGTATTATTATTATTATTATTATTATTATTTACTTTTAAATTATTACAACATTATATTTCTGCATTACATTTTTACAATTTTTGGCTTTTGCTAAACATTGTCTGTTGGTTGTAGATTATCCTACAAATAGAAGTAAGGAAATAACCATATTTTTATTTAGTAGAGTAGGCCTAGTAGATTAAATAAATAACGCAAATAATTACTTATTAATTCGTAGGTTATGGCCAACATTACACATGAAGTAAATTTCCATTTTACAAAACTAAATTGATTGCACACAATGAAATTTTGATAAATTGTTAAAGAATTGTGTTGCTCTAGCTTGTTTTAATTAGTGAAACACCAAAAATCAATTTTCCTAGTGGCCCATTATTATGGAGATGGTTTTCACCCACAGAATCACAAAAACGGCAATAAACTAGTAACAATTTCTGTAGAACACAATTAGCCTGACTAACTGTGCCACCCTAAACAAAGAAGACCAGTTGGTCCTAAAAATGGGGGATCCCTGTATAGCTACTTTATTACCCTAAGAAAACATTCAACCTGCGCATTTCAATGGGCCTGTTTGCCCATTCTCACTCGTCCATTAACATTCAGAGAGTAACCAACAGCCCCGCTCAGTCCCTCTGCTGCTCTCTCGCCTGATAACCGGCCTCTCTTAACTGCTTTACAGGAGAAAAGACCAGAGGAACACAACAGGGTCTGAATCTACGAAAAACGTGAGTGCGAAAATAAGAGCATATCGCCCTCGCAGTCAGATTAGGTTAGTAACGAGATAAAGTCTGTTAAACACAGGGGGGGATTGTTTGTGTGTGTGTTTGTGGGTGGGTGGGGAGGGGTGACAGAATATAAACACAGACTAAATAAGGTTTAATTTGCAACTGTAAGTGTGAGGCACCACAGGTGTGTCTGACAGCTTTGGTCAGCTGAGAGGTGATCAAGACAAAATGGAGATGAGTGGAGTTGATAATATGCTATTCATTTGCCTTCACTTTATGTAATTAGGTCAACATGCATTTTTTGATACTATTGAAAGCCTGAAATGTCGAAAAGACACTCCTCAATGGTTGGAATGAGAATTGCACATAGACATACACATGTACACTAGTATGAAGCATAAAAAGCTCCACAAAGACTCTAGACAAACTATCAAAACAACATGCAACTGCAACTTTAACATTTTTATTTGATTATCATTTACATGGAAATTTTTAAATAATAACACATGTACTTCATTGTCACAAATAAACAGTATTTGTACTCTGAACTTTCAGTTTTGACCTTTAAAAAGCTGTATTGACCACCAAACATTCTGTACACTGGGTTTCCCAGAAGAGCAGGTAGAGGCAGGACAGTTTCTCCTCAAATATAAGGTCTGAGTAACTGTAACCTGGAGTGAATGAAGGGATCCATTTTACCCCCCTCCCCCGTCGCTCTGGTTATTGAACGGCTCAAGCCATGCTCAAGTACTCAAATGTGCCAAATGGCCCCTGAATGCACCCCCACTGTGCAATCAGTACCAGTATAAACAGTATTGCAGAATTCAGTGTTTAATTACGGCACTCAACACATTCCATTACTGGCAAAAGCACATCCTTCATTTAATACATACTGTATGACAACAAGCTATTAAGAGATTTTTGTATATCAATCCGTAGTTCAGGCCATAGTTTGCTTTTAAAGTTTGTATGCTTTTTCAAACTAAATGTATTATGTCTAGTATTGCAGCCTAGTGTTTAAATTACTTTTACAATTTTACATAAAGCATATCACTGTAAATATCCAGTGTCTTGCAAAAGACCCTTGACCGACTGTCTTTTTTGAAAACATAAAATTGTGGTATTTTAATTTGTAAGCACTTAAACTCCAATTTTATTTATTTCATATAATGTGAAATAAACACAAAGCTCAAATAAACAGAAGTTCTAAGTTTACACAGATGCAAAACAATTGCTGCAACCAGGAAATGATTACCTTACAAATGGCCTCTACCTGTGACTCATTAAAATAACCACTACATTTTCTGGATAAAACCCCACAGTTAAGCGATATCATTATCTAGGGCTGTGGATCAGCTGTGAAAATGAATACAAAAGAGCAAATTTGAGCTAAAGTAAAACAAATGTTTGAATTAGGAAATGGGCACAAAATATTATCCAAGTGTCTGGATGTCCCAGCTGGCACTGTTGGCACAATTATCAGTAGGTGATGGCTAAATCAAACCATGCCGCAAAAAGACTCTGTGCATGAACAAGGAGACCTGTGAGTGAAGCTACAGAGAGGCCAGTGAAGGTGCACCAGTCAACCATATCAAGAGCTCTGCGTATCACTGGCCTGTTGGGGAGGGGGGCACAAAAGGTCTCATTACTCCTAAAGAATCACATAAAAGCATAACTGCAGCCTGGCAAGAAGCATAATATTGACCAAGTTGCAATGTGTGAAAAGATTTCATGGTCAAATGCGACCAATGTTGTCAAGATGTGGCTTGTAAAACACTGTATTCACCTGAAAAAAACACCATTCTCACTGTAAAGATTGGTAGTGATGAGTAGTCTGGGGCATCTTATTAACCCAAAACAAAGAATTGATTTTAAAATACAGAAAAGTATTACAAGAAAACATGTTTTGTCTGCTACAAAAACTAAACTTGAGGAGAACGTTTCAGCAGGACAGGTTGAATTATGGAACATAATGATACATACTCAATCCTGCAAAAAACAAACAAAAAACTTTGCTTTATAAGCATTGAATTTCAGGTTTTTGATATTTAAAGGGGTAATTCACAACTAGCAATATTGGCTTTTAAAGGGATAGTTAACCCAAAAATGAAAATTCTGTCATCATTTACCCTCAAGTTGTTCCAAATCTGTATAAATTTAATTGTTCTGCTGTACACAAAGGAAGAATGTTTGTAACCAAACAGATCTCGGCCCCCATTGTCTACCATAGCAGGGAAATACTATGGTAGTCAATGGGGGCCAAGATCTGCTTGGTTAAAATCATTCTTCCAAATATCTTACATATTTGTGTAGAGCAGAGAAAAGAAATTTATACAGGTTTGGAACAACTTTTTCATTTTCATTTTTGAGTGAACTATCCCTTTAATAAAACTTGGCTGTGTATGCAGTAGAAAGGAGAAACATTTTCTGAAATCGGAGCTACATTAATAGGGGAAACATAGAAAAAGAGCTGTGGCGTTTTTCTTATGCCAAAAACTGTTCCACGGGAATACCAAAATGCAGAAGCTCAATCTGTAGTTTTAACAAAAAATGGAGCTGTCTAAAGTCCACCGGATGAGGCAAATGGTGCGCCTTTCAGCAAACTTTTGACGGGATTGGAAAATAATCATCTGCCTATTGGTATCAGCCAAAAGTGTAATATCACCAATAGTTATATGCATTAAACTGTCCAATTAAAGGTAAAATGTGACATTTTTGAATTGCCAAAAAAAAAAAAAACATGTTCCCAAAACACTTTGAGCAAACAGATAGTTCTGCCCCAAACTCAAATCGCTGGTTGAATCATAAGTTGAAGTGTTTAAGGAAAGTCAAACTACAAATGGATCTGGATAGTTGTCTGGGAAAATGGGAAAGGATACACACACAAACAATAAATAAATAAATACATAAATAAATAAATATACAAAAAAATAAAAAAATGAATGATTTAAACTCTTCACCTTTTAAATTATTTTGTTTAGGTGCTTTGAAATAATATAAAAAAGGACAAAAATTAATGTTCTAGTAAAATAAAAATGGATTAAGGTCTAAAATAATGTGTTTCATTCCAGTTTGTTTAAAACACTTCTTCACACTTAACAGATGATGACATGCCTTTGAGCACTGCACAGAGATCAGTAATGAATTATATCACAGGTTATGAAAGGAAAACAGTGTCCATAGGTTTCCCATTCTGATCTAAAATGACAGCTTTAGCCCTTTGTATATGAAGATGTCCAGATCCATCAAGCCATCAACATGCCGCATTTTTCCTAGAATGCAAATGCTGCGGTGACCTGCGAAAGGAGGGAGGAAAAGAAACAACAGGAAGTGTTGAGGGTGTCCATTTAAAAGAACGCTTTAATCACACGATTATAATGCAAGAATAGAGGAAATGGAAGAAAAAGGAAGAGAGATAATGAGAGACGAAATCAAAGAGAGATTATAAAATACCACAATTTCTGAAAAAGGAAAGTCAGCATTCTAATAAAACAGTTTAAAGCATTTTTTTGTAAATGAAGTACAGCTGTGTCACGCTGTAAGGAGAGGGTTTCACAACGACATGCCGATGCCTTGATGTCCTCCACTCCAAGGGTCATTTACTACACAGGAAATGAGTGGCAGAGGAGAAGCTCACTGCAATGTATGTATGAGAGACAGTCTGCGCCACTAGAACGGTTGTACGTGTTCTCAGACTCTGTCAGTCACGCTTCCTTCTCTTTAAGTGTGCCCATTCACTCACAAAAGCTGAGCCTCTTTGTCTTTTCAAAAGCGATTTAGCTCCTTTTCCTCCAGAAGGCTTTGGCCTTTGTGTAAACCTGCATGTGTATAGCAAAGGGGAGGCGATGCTCAATGTAAAACACATGACTGTTGTGTGTCATACGAGCATGGAGGGAAAGAACATGATTCTTGTATGTATAAGTAATGTTCTTCATGCTGTAGTGTAGAAGAATGAGTTCATAGGCCGAGTGTGGTAGATGATACTGAAATCCTCAGGTCCACACAAAATATATAAAAAAAGACTTGAGGCTGAGAAGAGGAAAGGTTCTTATCCTTGGCCAAAAACATTGAGCTTTATGTACACATGGGCATCAATATCATTTCTGATCAAATGGGTTTGAAGATGGATTCCTCACTGAAGACCCAATGTTATGAGGATGATGATGGTAAAGATGAAGGTTGCACTAGGAATATATGCCGCCCGTGCTGCTCCATGTACGGAAGCTCCGCCGTTTGCGTCTTTAGCCAGTCTGGGAGTCAGGAGTAACTCGTGAAGCGTCAAGTCATCAATTGCCAAGTTATCTGCCATATCTTAGAAAGAGAGAGAAAAAAAATCTTATGGATGGACATTCAGAACAGTTTCAACACCTGATTGAGTGCCATAATAATTACATTCATTAATATTTGTCAAATAAAGCTATTATATCATCAGAGTACTTGAAAATATCCCATATAGAATGAATGACTCTAATGAGTCAGTTTGTTTTAGCGAATCAAACACATTCTGAACAATCAGTGTTGTCCGGTTGCTGAATGAATGACTCTACTGAGTCTATATTCTATTAAGTTACGCAAACACATACAGTGCAACTACCCTTATGAAAATTAACCATGGTTTTATTATAGTAAAAGTGTAGTAACCATGTTTTTTTGGCTAATTGATTACCATTTATATAACCACAGTTTTACCACAAATACCATGGTTAAACTATGGTTAGAGTAGCAAAGCCATGGTTAATTTGTGGTTTTATTTGTAGTAAAACAGTTCATTTTCGTAAGGGTAGTGTAATCTGATTCCTGAACAAATACCTAGTTTGGTCTATTAAGTGAATCAAACACATTACGAACAATCGGTGTAGTCCAATTCCTGAACGAATGACCCCAATGAGTCTGTTCTTTTTAGTAAAGCAAACACATGCAGCACAAACCAAGTTTAGTCTGATTCCTGAACAAATGACAATTAATGACTTGGTTCTTTTTACTGAATCAAATATATTCTGAACAATCTGTTTAGTTCAAATCCTGAATGAATTACTCTGATGAGTGAATCAAACCAATGCAGCACAACCTGATTCCGTAACGAATGATTCTAATAAGTCAGTTCTTTTTAGAGAATCAAATAATTAAATTCTTTACAATTCACTTTCCTACTATTTTATGTGTGTGTTTTCTGGAAAAAGTCATTCTTACAGCAAAATGTCACCAAAATGTTCAGTAGATATTTTTGTGACATTTATGATAGAATGTATGTGAATTTGCTCTTTTTTTTCGTGTTTGTACCCCATGATTATAACATGAACCTCTCCAGTCATCTCAGTGATGTACGTGTGCTTACTCAGTCTGGAAAAATAGCTACTTCCATTCTCTAATAACCAGTCATTAGTTTTGTTATGTCGTCGTCTTACCGGAGTGAGAAATATGGCAGCATTCCATTTTAAAACCATTTAACAATCTTTTTCTTCACTAAAAGAAATTTAAACATATTTTTTTATTTATCTCAGCATCTACAGATGAGGTGTATTGTCTGGGAAGTCAGCCATGAGGGAGACAGAACTATGAGGTGAAAATTATGAAAAAGGAAAGAGGATATCAAGTATGGAGAGGCACGCCAGCTATGTGTCCCCTGTGAAGTGTCCCTCTAAGCTGAGGAGAATCTTATTCGTTTAACACACACACAGACGAGCTATGGCATATATATACACACATGCTCCCCTGCCTTATGTAGCACATATCTCAAA
The DNA here is from genome assembly GCA_039654625.1 of Rhinogobio ventralis. Lineage (NCBI taxonomy): Eukaryota > Metazoa > Chordata > Actinopteri > Cypriniformes > Gobionidae > Rhinogobio > Rhinogobio ventralis. The sequence goes on from CM077198.1 coordinate 16,701,262, forward strand.
TTCCTGCTCTCCATCTGACATAAATAAACCATATAGGCAATATACACAGAAAACTAGGTTTTAAACCTGCAAATAAACAATGTTTTCGAATTTTGTAAAAATATAAATGTAAAATAGACATAAACCGAATAAGAAAATACTTACAAGGTCACTAATCAAACAAGTACATTTGTGACACTGATCATGTGACTGGGTGCAAATGGTCAGATGTTATCAAGGAGTTCATGTTGCTCTTAGGATCATTTTCAAATCATGCTGGTGAACATGATTATCAGGTTTTCAACCTGTAGAGTTCAGGTCAACTTAAGTGCTGCTGCCATTAAAAAATAAAAGGGGTCAAACAAAAAATTGAGACATTCTCAAATTCACATTCATTTTTCAGTTAAACATTTCACTCAAATTGCCTGACGCTCAAAAACAGCCTGATGTTGCCCGACGGCCGACCGTCGGCTTGGTGTGTCCATGGTTTTAGTCACCAGCAGCTTACCAGCTTCTGACAAACAATAATACTCAAAACTTTCCTATTACTAAAGCTAACATTACAACAACAGCATATCTTTGTTGTATGAAATATAGCAAAACCAATGTTACTGACATATGGAGAAGAAACAACACAACCTCGGCATGCGTTTTCAGGCCTTCCCACTTAGGTCTCTCCAGCACTGGAAAGCTTTCTAAAATTAACATGGGTCCTAAAGCTCTTGCCTGATCATAACCCTTCTTTTTCCAGTGATATTGCTCTGACCTTTTCTCTTTTGTAATGTCTCTCAGCCATTTCTCTTTCAACGCCCCCTACTGCTGATTAGCTACAAGTGTGTTGTGGTGCTCGGTCCGATCCACTTTCAACAGCGTTTCTCAGAAATCGCTTACTGCACTTTTAATACACTTCTTTCAAATATTTTTATATGTTGAAGTTGTTCATATATATATATTTTTAATTTCTGTAATAGAATTGCCAATAATATGAACATATATAATTATCTGAACACCAAGATGAGAGAAGTGTTTTCTCCCCCTATATATATATATACAGATGTAAACACACAATATCCGAACATGACAAACGCAGTCTGTGTTTGTCATGTAGTGCTTACCTCAACATTGACCTATTCAATCTTATCTACTAAGATCAAATGCCATATTTAATACCCTCTACGCCAGCATCTTCACGTTGCCTCCTTCGTTTGGGGGGAATTTAACCCCATAGGGAGGAAGTCCACCATTTAGGCCAGCGGCTGCGTAGTGGTGGGATTGACAGGAAGGCATGCAGCTTAATTAATTCTAGACCCTGAACTCAGCATACCAGCCAGTGAGAACCAGGCCGAGAGCAGGAAAAAAGATGGAGGCCTTCTCTCAGGGGGTCCCCTGGATGCCCGGGGGCCCATTTCAGCACAGTCGACTTTAAAACAGAGGAAGGAGGCAAATAAATAAAGTCTCGGTGCTGAAACCTCCTCGAGATTTTTGTGCAATTACGACAGAGCTTGAATGCGCGCCAGAGAACAATTAACTTTTTCTTTCCCTCCGTCCACTGACAAGCCAGCGGTTAGACATTCCACGGACTCTGAAAGGCTGATTTTTCATTGTGACAGCGGCACACTGTACCACTAGTCCAATTAAAGCAGAAGTGTAATTCAATACAGCTTTTATATACACTACACCCTAAATCAGACGAGGTGTCGTGTGCATAGGCAGGAAAGTGAATAATGTGTGTGTGTTATTGTTTGCTGTATAAGTACGGAGAGGTGTGAGTCACTGAGTAAAACCCCAAATGTTCATAAAAAAATGGGGGGTGGGAGTATGGCTGCCGCAGCCAAAAGAAGTGACACAGAGTGCAAACCATGTATAACCCAACTCCACAATGTGACTAATAATATCCTGTTATAATGAGCCGTGAACGCTTGTGAATAATAATGTGAGTGATGGGATCCACAGAATGGTTGATGGTCCAGTTGACACTTGTTTTGGATCTGATATCCACACAATGGCAATTAGTTGGATGGATATGTGAAGGCTGGCATGCTAAATATAGAAAACAGAAAATCCTACCGACAACAAATGAGCATGAGATAGTCTGACCAATAGCACTAAGGCTTGCAAAGGCTATCAATTTTCAGCAGTATCAGTCTCCAGGGCTCTCCTCCACCATGCAGGCAGAGCTCTGACTGGCTTTATCACAGAGTTACGAGCTCCAGTTACGACACGGGTCAGAGGTCAACAGTCAGCCATTGATTGGTAATGGTGGGTTTGGACCAGCTCAATCCCCGCAGCGCAGTACATCACAGGCACAGCAAACAGAAACACAGAAACAAGTTTTTAATGTTTATTGCAGCCCTCCATAGTAAGAATAAACTGGCTGCTTTAGAGGACTAGTTTGTTTCAAGACCTGGTTAAAGAAGATTTATAAGCTCTTAGCGTTTAAAGAGAAGCGATGAGGGTGTTTAAGAGCCTCACACTATATGCTTTGCTCTCCTTAACTCAAGAGGACAATCTTTGACAATCAAACCGTGAGGAGGATTCTTATTAGGGCGCACACTACAGCTCATACTTGGAGATAGAGATTTCAACAACTTAATCTTACGTTTTTAGAGACCTTTTGACTTTAAAAGGGTTTTGTGAATTTTAGTTTACAGCATTGTGGTCATCTACACTACCAATCAAAATATAGTAAAAAAGTACTATTGTGAAATATTATTACAAATTTAAAATAACTTTTTTTATTATACATTTTAAAATGTAATTTACTCCTGTGATGGTAAAGCAATGGTAAAGTGGATTTTCAGCATAATTACTGCAGTCTTCAGTGTCACATGATCCTTCAGAAATCATTCTAATATGATGATTTCCCAGCAAACAATAGCTGTCATTTTAACTATAGACCCGATATAGTCTGGCTATGAGTAACCCACTTCTAGCCAAAATAACCTTGAATTTGGTTACATATTGTTTTTTCCAACATAACTTACGAGATGTATGATATTCCATCATGTAAGCAAAGTCAACAATGATTACAAGGTATTTGGTTTCATTACTTTGACCTGTTCTATGCGCAGCTATGCTTAGACGTCTATTAAATTTTTTTAGCCCAGATGTCAGGGCTGTGTTTGGACGGCTAATAGACATCTTTTAAAAGCAAAATTGCTTGCTGTGTTGCTGCTCAAGAAACATTTCGTATTATTATCAATGTTGAAAACAGTTGTGCTGCTTAAAGGAACACGCCAAATTTTTGGGACTTTAGCTTATTCACCGTATCCCCCAGAGTTAGATAAGTTTATACATACCATTTTTATCTCCATGCGTGCCATAACTCTGTCTGACGCACCCACCGCTAGCCTAGCCTTGCACAAAGACTGGAGGTAAATGGCTCCAGCTAGCCTACTGCTCAATAAGTGACAAAATAACGGCAACATTTTCCTATTTACATGTTGTGATGTGTATAGTTACATTGTGTATCATTGCGCCGCTGCACCCATGGTACGGCAGCAAAGTTGGATTATTACGCAGAAATAAGAGTATAGTCCCTAGCCATATCGTTTTAGAAAATTGCAACTTTTCATTTTCCGTCGGTCTTAGTACACGATGTAACTATACACATCACAACATGTAAATAGGAAAATGTTGGCATTATTTTGTCACTTTGTCATTGAGCAGTAGGCTAGATGGAGCCGTTTACCTCCAGTCTTTGTGCTAAGCTAGGCTAGCGGTGGGTGCGTCAGACAGAGTTATGGCACCCACGGAGATAAAAATGGTATGTATAAACTTATCTAACTCTGGGGGATACGTGAATAAGCTAAAGTCCCAAAAAGTTGGCGTATTCCTTTAATATTTTTGTGGAAACCATAATATTTGTTTTTCAGGATTCTATTGATGAATAGAAAGTTCAAAAGAATACAGAAAGAAAATCACATGTTAAGGAAAGATGTGTTTAATTATTTTTTATTTTTTATTTTTATTATGTCATTTTATGGTGATGATTAAATGGGAGGGGACAAAACACATTTAAGGAAGGACCTGAGTCTTACATTGGGGGTGGGCTCTTTTAACTTGGGCCTGTAAGCAACCTCCTTGCAACTAACCAAATTACCCTAGCAACCACCTATCAACTAAGTCCTTAGCAACCACCTAGCAACTTGCAGCACCTAGCAAACAACCACTCAGCAATAACATAGCAACATCCTGGCAACCATCCACAACACAACAGCATCATTACTCTGGCGAACACGGTCACATTTTCTTCATGAAATGTGGGACCCAGAAAAAAAAAAGTTTTTTGAATTTAGTATTTTTTCATGTCATTACATTGTTTAGAGCATATGAAACAAATGGGGGAAAAAACTTTTACATTTTATTAAAAAATTATATTTTGTTCATATGTTATGATATGTCCTCTGTAGTTGACACCAGAAATCAGTTTAAAAAATAAAATGACATGAAATGACATGTATAGGCAAAAACAATGGGATTTATTTTGAATTCACCAATCAATTTTTAGGTTTCAGGATTTTTTTTAAACAAACTTTGTTTAAAGATGATTCTGAACTAGGTCATGAAAGATATAATGGAATGAATTGATATACCATTTTACTTTATGCAATATGTGGGTAAAATGGCCATACTTGGATTTTCCCATTCAATGCAATGTATCTATACACTGCATCTAATTTGCATATTGATGTGGTCTTGGTGCAACATGTAATGAAAATAGAAGTGTAATAATGGGAGTAATAATTGCCAACATTTTCATAATAATATCTAATATTTCATAGGAATATTGATATGTCATTTCTTTCCCTATTCACTTGTTGTGTCTCCAAAATGCCTGATAAACATGCTGGCATCCACTACATTTATGAAATCAATGCCCTGTTCTGTAACAGAAAGTCATATTTTGATTAGAAACCCCATAACATTTTCCTAAAATGATGATTTATAACAAACTATTTGAAAATTAATCTGATTTAAATTATAATTACAAAATATTATCGTATTTCCATAAGAGTGCTAAACATTAATGTCAGCCATTTTTAAAGACCAAGAAGTTGTTGTTGTCCTGGTAAAAACCTCCAAACATTTGCCCCGTATGTGCCATGTATGATGTCAGAGAAATTCACTAAAATATAATGTCCACTACAGTGGACAAAAGTATATTCCTGGGTCCCAGGAGGATATATAACTACATTTTAAACTAAGAGATCATTTGGCACTAAAATGTACACATGCACTAAGCTCAGAGTTATGGTTCTGATGAATAAAAAAAGTGAAATACTCACAAAAAAAATATGCCTCTCATCAGTCTGGCCTACATAGTTAACAATGTATACAGTCTCCATGCAGAACATTCATCAAAATCTAATAGCTCTTTAGAGAGATTCAAAAAGTTTTGAAATGCAGTTTATCACAGAACATAGGATCTCTGCCAACTCCCAGACAGACCTCCACTCCACCTGGACATACATTTGCTATGTTTATTCTGGAGCTCCCATCCGCCTTACAGGTGTTCCTCAGGACTAGATAAGTACATGGAATGTCAGTCTCCAAACACAGGTGCTTCTTATGAAAGTGGGCAATACTGCTTTACATTGCTGCTACATTTGTGAAGCCGGGGTTATGAAAACACACAGAATGACAAAAATGTGATATAGCATTCCTTCAGCATAAATGTCCTTTAGATATCAGACAAGACGCAGCCATCTGATCACTAATCTTCCCAGATATCTTTTTATTTTTATAGCAGTTGAAGTATCATATATAAAGCCACTTTATTATAAATCACAAAATATCATTAGGCTGTGCAACTCACTTGGCTTTTATGAGTGATTATGGTGATTTAGATGCACTGCCTGGAACCAATAAAGCACATTTTGTGCTGTGCAGGTGTCAAATGAGACATTTTCATTTCCAAATGTTTCATATCAATATCCTTTCCAGACAGACATTAAGATACAAAGCAAACAGACAATTATTGCCCAACCCAAAATATTGCTCTAGGGTTACACTCAATGGGCATAAAACTGATTTTATTGCCAAAAGCAGAAATATACAGCACAGTTCAAAAGTGTGGGGTAAAATTTTTTTTTTTTTTTAAAAAGAAACTAATCCTTTTATTCAACATTTATAATGTTACAAAATATTTATATTTTAAGTAAATGCTGCTCTTTGCCATCACATTTTAACTGCATTTTGATCAAATAAATGCAGAATTTGTGAGCAAAAGAGACTTCTTCCAAAACATTTAAAAAACATACCAACTCAAATCTTTTGAAAGGTAGTGTATGTCATAAATAAAACATATTTCAGTACCTTCTACACCTCTATCTCAACAAATGCAAGACCCTCAGTGAACACACTCTATGCTCGTATGCAGCACAGTGTCTCTGGCTGATGCTGGTCTGGTGAGGACAGAGGGAGGAATGTGAGCATATGTCTCCACACCCATCACCCTGACCACAGGCCCACTCCAGCAGGCAGCCAGCAGCTAGCCAAGAAAAACTAGCCAGCCACGAGGAGGCCAAGACACAGTTACAGAACACTGATACGCAGCTAAAGCCATCCAGACACAACTACAATACACAGAGACGTCGCTACTGCACACTGAGCAATAGCAATGTTGTGTTATGTTGTTTACAGTAGCGGGAATGATTATTTTGTACCTGCTTCAGATATGCTTGGGATATTAATAGGAAGGGGTCCTCTGACTGACATGTAAGACAACCAATCAGAATTTGTATGTTTATATTTTCCCAGCAGTTTATTTGTTCAGTTATTTGTGTATTTTGGAACAATTAACTTTAAATAAAAAGATAATTCACCGAGAAATGAAAATTCTATTATCATTTATCTCATACCTCATGTTGTTTCAACCCTGTGTTGACTTTCTTTCTTATGGTAACACAAAAAAGATATTTTTTTGTGGGAACCAAACCATTTTGGTGACTAACTTTCATTGTATTAGGGACATAATACATTTTATAACAAATTTTTTTTTCAAAGACATTAACATATACTTTTATTCAGCAATGATTCAGTGACAATGAAGACATTTATAATGTTACCAAAATATTTCTATCTCAAATAAATGCTGTTTTTTTTTTCTATTCATCATGAACAAATGGTTTCCACAAAATATTTACTGATAATATCTAAATATAAATATAATTTAAATACTGATAATATAATATTTACTGAAGGCTGGAGTAATGATGCTGAAAATTCAAATTACATTTTAAAATATATTTAAATAGAAAACAGTTACTGTAAACTGTAATATTATTTCACAACATTACTGTTTTTACTGTATTTTTGAGCAAATAAATGCAGCCATAGTAAGCATAGGAGACTAATATTTAAAAACATAAAAAAACTTAGTCAAAAGGTGGAAAACAGTTTGTGGGAGGTAAAGCAGAGAAAGAGGGAAAACTCCTTTTGCAAGAACAGTCTAACACAGTATAAGATTGTTAGTTTGAAGATAACCGATTCTTTTCCTCTGTGAACCGTCCTAATGTCAGCATTCCCCATCAACTCCTTCAATGGGTGCCATTGTGGGGCAAATTCAAGTCAACACATATTAATTAGCACAGCCCAGTGTAAGTGAGGGCACTGGTGTCAGCTATATGGCTAGTCTCACTAACTCTGCTCATAATTAGATTTACTCAAATATATTTTTAGCTTCTAAAGTTCAGAAATGGACACAAAACAAAGAGGGATAAAACTGATTCAGACACAGATCTTACCACAGTGGGAATATAATTTCCTGTGGTATGGTGAAGGCCCAGTTGCTGTCTCACCATAAGAAATCACCATGCAAAGGTCATTTCAATGAGCTGAGTTTATGGCATAGGCTACATGAACTCACTGCTCAGAAATGCTTATAAATGCTCCAGCTACCATTAGTGCCAGAAAGGAGGCAAACATGCTGACTAAGATTAAAAAATGGACCAGAAGAACCTGATACACCACGGTAACCATATTATGCTGCCGTGTTGTGGGTGGTTTTCAGGGCGTAGCTATGTGGTTGCTAGGGATTTGCATTTGCTTTCTTCAGCAAGCCACATTAATTCAGGTATCATTCATGCCCGTACCACAAGTATGAGTGCAACAGTCACTGTCAGTGTTGGGGGTAACGCATTACAAGTAACTTGAGTTACGTAATCAGATTACTTTTTCAAGTAACTAGTAAAGTAACACGCAAAATATCTGAGTTACTTTTTCAAATAAGTAACGCAAGTTACTTTGTTTTCCCATTTATTGACTGACTGTTCTCTTGTCCAAATGTTGAGAAAAATCGTAAGTGCAGAGGCTTTGTGTGTAAACATGAAGGTTATTATAGTTTTAGAATAAAGTAAGCAGACATTTACTAATCTCACTTGCACAAAAAGATTCTGTATTCCTGAAAATGAATAAGATTAGTCAAATGAAAAGTCAGAATACTATGCAAACCTTCAATAATTAAATGTTAAATAAATAAAAAATGCTATGCACTTAATCTCACTTTATTGACCAATGTCTTGCTGCTGACCTTCGATAATTCAGTTAAACCATAAGCAAAAATTATTTTATATGTTTTTATTGGTTAAGTAAGTGTTAAACTTTTTCTCCTGCGTCCGTTATCCAGAATGGCAACACAGCTGAAAGGTTTGTTTGAGCACACGTGAATTTGCATTTCCTTCAATCTGAGGCTTTTTATTTAAATTTTGGTGTGAAAGGGTCTTTACATTTTCCCAAAAATATAACTTTTTTGTTATATAAAAAAAAACAAAAAAAACAAAACAAGCCCAGCCCACTTGAGAAAAAGTAGTGCAAAAGTAATGTAATGCATTACTTTTCTTAAAACGTAACAAAGAAAATCTGAGAAACTTTTTTATAAGGCAATAAACTACACCGCCCATGATGCATTGTGAAAAAAACAATAATACAATATAAAACTGTCAGCATCTGCCTCCTGTTGTTTGTCTCCGGGCCTCTAGAGGTCCCCTCTGTTCCCCTCTGCCTTAGTTCTTCCTCGTGTGTCCTTGTTCACGTTATCCAGGTCACCTGTGCCTTGTTTCCCCTAGAGTATTTAGCTGTGTTTTTTCACTTGTTCCTTGCTCAGTTTTTGAGTCTTGGCTAAGTGTCTCCTGCTGTTTCCTTCCAAGCTATCTCAAGTAAGGTGTTCTCTGGTTTTGTTTTCTCCCCATGTGTATTTTTTATTTTCTCTTATGATTCTTTGCAGTATCACTATTTTTATTAATACCTCAGTCTGAGAATAACTTTTGTTGGAATTTATTTGTGACTTGCTAAATACCTTTTTTTTTAATTTTTATTAATAAATCTCCCTTGCCTGAAGAGTTGCCTGGAGTGTTTTGTTTGGGTCCAACATTACTGCCTCTGTGGCTAAGTGGTAGATCTCTCAACTCACCACACCAGAGACCTGAGTTCGAGCCTGGCTTGTGACAGAAAAACGAAGTCATTGTTGGTACAGAGACACTCAGTACCAAGGATCTGTTGGCGGTGACCACTCAACATGAGTCATCCTTCCAGCGTCATGAGGCTGTTCTCAGCCAACAAGAAGAGCTGATGGCCAAACGTTCTCAACTCCTGGCCGATATGATGAGTTCCATCCGCCAGCTTTTTGAATGCCTTCCCGGTCCTGCACCTTCCTCTTTATCACCCCCCGAGTGGCAACAGGCCTTCTCCAGTGGTGGAGCCCCGACTACCACCTCCCAGGCCTTTCGCTGGAGATCCTAGTTCCTGCCAGGGTTTCCTCACCCAGTGCTCCCTCACCTTCGAGCTCCAACCCTCAAGTTTTCCCACAGACCGTTCCAATATTGCTTACATTATTACCCTTCTTTCAGACAAGGCGCTCTCATGGGCCTCCGTGGTGTGGCAGTCCCAGGAGGCCTGTTGTGATTCCTACGCGGCATTTGTGGAAGAGTTTAAGCGAGTATTTGATCATCCTGTCAGTGGTGGGGAAGCCTCCAGGCGCCTACTTACTCTCTGTCAGGGTTCCCGTAGCACGGCAGATTTTGCCATTGAGTTTCAGACCATAGCAGCAAGGAGTGGATGGAATGATGAAGCGCTGAGGGTCTGTTTCCAGGGTCTGTTTCCAAATATTCATTTAAAAAAAAAAAAAAATATCACATTGTTTCGCTAGATAAGACCATATTCCTCGTCTGGGATCGCGCAGAGCCTCTGAAGCCCTTTGAAACTGCATTGATTTGGACCATGGAAGTCAATGGTGTGGAGAGAAATCCTGGAATGTTTTCCTCAAACTTAATTTCTTTTCATCTGAAGAAAGAAAGACATGAACATCTTGGATGAGATTGGGGTGAGTAAAATATCAGGAAATTTTCATTTTGAGGAACTAATCCTTTAAGATCCCTACCCAACTACTTCCTCAACACCAGGCAGTAACAGCCTTGGATGGCAGACCTCTGGCAAAGTCACAGAGGCAACTCAGTCACTGCGGCTTACCATCTTTTAACACCAGCAGGAGGAGACCTTCTATCTCATTGACTCCCCCCGAGTATCCAATTATCCTGGGTCACCCTTGGCTGTGCAGACATAATACCCAGATTGACTGGCCCACTGGCACCATTCTGAACTGGGGTTCCACTTGCCAACTTACCTGCCTGCTACAGAGTCCTTCAGCCCCTAGTTCCAAGTTTCATGAGTCTGTCAACCTGTCCCGAGTCCCCAGTGTTTACCATCGGTTTAAGGCAGTATTCAGCAAGTCCCGGGCAACCTCCTTACCACCTCACTGCACTTACGACTGTGCAATTGATCTACTCCCTGGGTCCTGCACTCCCATGGGTTGGATCTTCTCCTTATCTTCCCCTGAGCGCTCCGCTATGGATGCCTACATTCCATTTTTACTAAACTAGATCTCCACAATGCTTCCAATCTTGGCGGATCCGGCAAGGGGACGAATGGAAGACAGCCTTCAACACCCCCACAGGCCACTACGAATATCTGGTGATGCCGTTCGGGCTCACCAACGCCCCAGCAGTATTCCAAACCCTTATTAATGACATTCTTCGGGATATGCTTAATCTTTTTGTCTTCGTATACCTGGAAGATATCCTCATCTTCTCGAGGTCACTGAAGGAGCATGAGGGGCATGTTAGCAGAGTTCTCCAGAGAGGTTCAAGGAGGGCTGTCTTGTCACAGAGGGGTGATGATGGAAAAATACACCCTTGTGCCTTCATGTCTCGCCGCCTGTCTGACGGCGAACGCAACTACCATGTGGGGGATCGAGAGTTGCTTGCGGGGGAGTAGCACCATTGGCTTGAGGGGGCTCAGCATCCTTTCCAGGTTCTCATGGACCACAAGAACCTGGAATACCTCCAGCAGGCTAAGCAGTTGAACCCACGGCTAGCACGATGTGTCCCTGTTTTTTAATCGATTCCAGTTTCTCTTGGTGGCCGTCCATCAGGGAGGACGTTCAGGTCTATGTGGAGGCCTGCCCTGTGTGCAACCAGGGGAAGTCTATACGTCAGCGACCCCAGGGACCGCTCCATCCCTTACCTGTTCCCCGCAGGCCATGGCTGCAGCTTTCTCTGGACTTTGTTACGGGACTTCCTCTGTCCCAGGGCAACACAGTCATCCTGGTGGTAGTAGACCGGTTCTCTAAGGCTGCCTGGTTTATTCCCCTGCCTAAGCTGCCTTCGGCCAAGGATACTGCTGAGCTCCTTATGAACCATGTCTTCCAGATTTTTGGAATTCCCCTGGACATTGTCTCTGACCGAGGTCCCCAGTTCTCGTCCCGGTTCTGGGGAGCATTCTGCATGCTTATTGGGGTCACAGCCAGCCTATCGCTTGGGTTCCATCCAGAATCTAATGGCCAGACGGAACGGATTCATCAGGATCTGGAGACCACCTTGCGACGTATGGCGGCCAGTAATCCCATGTCTTGGGCCACCTATATTGTTTGGGCTGAATATGCCCACAACACCCTCCAGTCCTCAGCCACTGGGTTATCCCCCTTCGAATGCCAGTTTGGATACATCTCCCCCCATTATTCCCAGAGGAAGAGGCGCAAGTTGGTGTTCCCTCGGCCCAGCGCTTTGTCCTATACTATAGGCGGACATAGGAGGGCCAGGCGTACCCTCCTTCGGACCTCCCAGAGATACCAAAGCCAGGCTAATCTCCGCCGCCGGACGGCCTCTAACTTCTGAGCCGGTCAAAAAGTTTGGTTAACTGTTAAGAACCTGCCCCTCCGGGTCGAATCCAAGAAGCTTTCCCAGAAATACATTGGCCCTTTTCGCATAGCAAGAAAAGGTAACCCTGTTTCTTATCGTTTGTTTCTCCCTCGCTCTCTTAGAATTAACCCCACGTTTCATGTCTCATTACTAAAACCTGTCTTGTCTTCTCCCTTAGCCCCCCACGCAGACCCCCTCCACCTCCCAGGATCATAGACAGCCAGCCAGCCTACACCGTGCGCCAGATACTGGACTCCTGGAGGGTCCAGAACTCCTTGCAGTATCTGGTGGACTGGGAGGGCTACGGGCCGGAGGAACACTCCTGGGTTCCAGCCAAGGACATCCTGGACCCAAGTTTGATCCGAGAGTTTCACACCCGGAGGCCAGGGTGTTCTGGAAGGAACGCCAGGAGCCGTTCCTAGAGGAGGGGGTCCTGTCAGTATCTGCCTCCTGTTGTTTGTCTCTGGGTCTCTAGAGGTCCCCTGTGTTCCCCTCTGCCTTAGTTCTTCCTTGTGTGTCCTTGTTAACGTTATCCAGGTCACCTGTGCCTTGTTTCCCCTAGAGTATTTAGCTGTGTTTTTTCATTTGTTCCTCACTCAGTTTTTGAGTCTTGGCTAAATGTCTCCTGCTGTTTCCAAGCTATCTCAAGGTGTTCCTAGTTATTTGCGTTCTCTGGTTTTGTTTTCTCCCCATGTGGAGTTTTTACTTTCTCCTGTGATGCTTCAAAGAATCACTATTTTTATTAATACCTCAGTCTGAGAAGAACTTTTGTTAGATTTATTTGTGACTTGCTAAATTTTTTTTTTTAATTTATTAATAAATCTCCCTTGCCTGAAAGAGTTGCCTGGAGTGTTTCGTTCGGGTCCAACATTACTGCCTCTGTGGCTAAGTGGTAGATCTCTCAACTCACCACACCAGAGACCTGAGTTTGAGCCCGGCTTGTGACTTAAAACTATTGATTTATGGACATTTATTATTAACAAATAAGTTTGGAGACTGATTTGATTTGTCATTCACAATACTACAGTGGAATGCAAGTTTGCTGCTGAGCTCCTGTGGTGTGGTTCGTTTCTACAGTAGTAAGTATTTCACTGTAAAAAATTATATGATCAATAAGTTATGACATGATTTTACATTGCTCTAACTCATCAAAATAAGTTAAGCAATTTTCAACTTATGTTATACAAGATTCAACTCATTTCCTTAAGTCAGTTTAATTTATTTAAGTTGAAATGACTTAAACATCCAAGTTGATTATACTTAAAGTAACTTTTTTTACAGTGTACATTTATTATTATTACACGTTTTCTCTTTGGAGTAAGTGAATGAGTTTATTTCCAGAACCTGAACGTTACACTTTACAGCGACGCTTGTCACTAACTATGGTATTTTTGTAGAAACTAGGTTTACTATGGTGATGTTTTGTAACTATTTTTCATGAACTGCTTATAAATGCACTGAACCGAAATGAATGTCACTAAATAAATCCCTAATAAACGTCAAATGCAACCTCACAGCCTTTTCTGTTCCTCCTGGCTTAAGGATGAACCACAGTAGGTGAGACACAGTTTGTGTTTCCAGTCTTTGGGGTGATGGACAGACATGACGCAGAAAGATGTCTGGAATCAATTCTGGACGTCCTGCTAATGTAAATAAAACCTTCACACAAACAAACACTTCTTTTGGAAACTCTCAGGCACAGAAATGAATTGGAAGGAGAAAAAAGATGTTCTCTGTGTGAAATATGATCCTAATTGGTCTATTATTTTTTTTGTCATAACACAACTGTTGAGCTTCCCTTACTATCCTTTTCCTTTAATGTGACATCACCTTTGTTAGTGTTTGAAACCAGCCTACCGCATACAACAATGTTTGGTGAGACGTCATAAACTCCCAGCCACCATGTTAAGCCTTCCACAATGGGAATGACTGTAGATGTAATCCATCTAGCTCCTGTGCATATTGAGTCAGGCACTGTTTACACAAATGCCGCTTAGGTATAATTATTTCTCTGTGTATGTGGTTATCTGTTAAGTGCATATGGTTGAGTGTGTGTGTGTGTGTGTGTGTGGGGGGGGGAGGGATTGTTGTTTATATACAGAGGAAGAAATAAGGACCCCTTGTAGAAGGAGCCAGATCCATTGGGCTGTTTCTCATGGCAAACTTCCTCTCTCTGTGATCAGGATTATTTGCAGATGCGATGGTGCCATTGCTCCTTTCTCAAAGAGGGAAAAAACACCATTTGCTCTTTTTCTGTTTACTGGTCTCACTTATGTCATCTTGTTTTACAAACAGCCTTGGATGAGCCTTAATCTAACTCTACAGGTCATAAGTGGTGAGATTTTACCATCTTCTGTTGTTAGGTGAGAATTCTTAAAGGAACACGCCGACTTTTTGGGACTTAAGCTTATTCACTGTATCCCCCAGAGTTAGATAAGTCCATACATACCATTTTTTTCTCCGTGCGTGCCATAACTCTGTCAGACGCACCCACCGCTAGCCTAGCTTAGCACAAAGACTGGAGGTAAACGGCTCCATCTAGCCTACTGCTCAATAAATGACAAAATAACGCCAACATTTTCCTATTTACATGTTGTGATGTGTATAGTTACATCGTGTACTAAGACCGACGGAAAATGAAAAGCTGCAATTTTCTAGGCCGATATGGCTAGGGACTATACTCTCATTCCTGTGTAATAATCCAGGAACTTTGCTGCCGTACCATGGGTGCAGCGACGCAATGATATTACGCAGCGCCTGAAAATAGTCCCCAGCACGCTCTCTGTGCAAGCAGGCTGTCACGATGGTTATGTTGACAGAAGTTAGCCTATTTTCAGGTGCTGCGTAATATCATTGCGCCGCTGCACCCATAGTACGGCAGCAAAGTTCCTGGATTATTACGCAGGAATGAGAGTATAGTCCCTAGCCATATCGGTCTAGAAAATTGCAACTTTTCATTTTCCGTCGGTCTTGGTACACGATGTAACTATACACATCACAACATATACACTCACCTAAAGGATTATTAGGAACACCTGTTCAATTTCTCATTAATGCAATTATCTAAACAACCAATCACATGGCAGTTGCTTCAATGCATTTAGGGGTGTGGTCCTGGTCAAGACAATCTCCTGAACTCCAAACTGAATGTCAGAATGGGAAAGAAAGGTGATTTAAGCAATTTTGAGCGTGGCATGGTTGTTGGTGCCAGACGGGCCGGTCTGAGTATTTCACAATCTGCTCAGTTACTGGGATTTTCACGCACAACCATTTCTAGAGTTTACAAAGAATGGTGTGAAAAGGGAAAAACATCCAGTATGCGGCAGTCCTGTGGGCGAAAATGCCTTGTTGATGCTAGAGGTCAGAGGAGAATGGGCCGACTGATTCAAGCTGATAGAAGAGCAACTTTGACTGAAATAACCACTCGTTACAACGAGGTATGCAGCAAAGCATTTGTGAAGCCACAACACGCACAACCTTGAGGCGGATGGGCTACAACAGCAGAAGACCCCACCGGGTACCACTCATCTCCACTACAAATAGGAAAAAGAGGCTACAATTTGCACGAGCTCACCAAAATTGGACAGTTGAAGACTGGAAAAATGTTGCCTGGTCTGATGAGTCTCGATTTCTGTTGAGACATTCAGATGGTAGAGTCAGAATTTGGCGTAAACAGAATGAGAACATGGATCCATCATGCCTTGTTACCACTGTGCAGGCTGGTGGTGGTGGCGTAATGGTGTGGGGGATGTTTTCTTGGCACACTTTAGGCCCCTTAGTGCCAATTGGGCATCGTTTAAATGCCACGGCCTACCTGAGCATTGTTTCTGACCATGTCCATCCCTTTATGACCACCATGTACCCATCCTCTGATGGCTACTTCCAGCAGGATAATGCACCATGTCACAAAGCTCGAATCATTTAAAATTGGTTTCTTGAACATGACAAAGAGTTCACTGTACTAAAATGGCCCCCACAGTCACCAGATCTCAACCCAATAGAGCATCTTTGGGATGTGGTGGAACGGGAGCTTCGTGCCCTGGATGTGCATCCCACAAATCTCCATCAACTGCAAGATGCTATCCTATCAATATGGGCCAACATTTCTAAAGAATGCTTTCAGCACCTTGTTGAATCAATGCCACGTAGAAGTAAGGCAGTTCTGAAGGCGAAAGGGGGTCAAACACAGTATTAGTATGGTGTTCCTAATAATCCTTTAGGTGAGTGTATATAGGAAAATGTTGCTGTTATCTTGTCACTTATTGAGCAGTAGGCTAGCTGGAGCCGTTTACCTCCAGTCTTTGTGCTAAGCTAGGCTAACGGTGGGTGCGTCAGACAGAGTTATGGCACGCACGGAGATAAAAAGGTATGTATGGACTTATCTAACTCTGGGGGATACGGTGAATAAGCTAAAGTCCCAAAAAGTCGGCGTGTTCCTTTAACATCCTTGAATCTATTTTGAAGCTTGATCACTCCATTGCCCATCCATTCCTACATACAAAATGAGCCATATGGGAAATGCCCTAAGGGTGAGTAAATTATGACAGATTTTTAATTTTTGGGTGTACTATCCCTTTAAGAATTGGGTGCTCAAAGAGCTAAATATATAAACAGTTTATAAAGATATACTTATTGCAAAACAATTAACATCAAAGAGAGAAAGGAAATAGAAGCAGGGAGTGGCACACCAGTACATCAGATGCTCCTTAAACTTCATTAGGATGTTAGAAAATGCTAGAAAACATATTATCCTTAAAAAACAAAGAAAACTATCATCTATTTAAAAGTTTGGGATCAGCAAGAACACATTAAATAATAAAATAAAAATGACAAAGATATTTATAATAAATAAAGACATTTATTAAGTTTCTATTTTAAATAAATGCTGTTTTGAACTTTCTAATCATCAAGGAATCCTTGAAAAATGCATCACAGTTTCCACAAAAATATTAAGCAGCACACCTGTTTTCAACATTGATATAATATGAAATGTTTCTTGAGCAGAAAATCAGAATCTTAGAATGATTTCTGAAAGATCATGTGACACCTGGAGTAATGATGCTGAAAATTCAGCTTTACCATCACAGGAATAAATGACATTTTAAAATATATTTAAATAGAAAACCGTTATTTTATATTGTAATAATATTTCACAATAGTACTGTTTTTCCTGTGTTTTTGAACAAAAAAATTATGAGCATAAGAGACTTCTTTCAAAAACTTTTGAACGGCCGTGTAAATAAATGCTTTTTCAGTCCATCCGTTTAACAAACAAATTATTTCAGGAAGTTAATAGCAAATTTCATGTCTTCAAACATTCTCAGTCTTATTGTCTGGGTTTTGGTCTTTCTGGGTTGACATTCACCATTTATTAAGGGAAGCTAAAGATAACAGAGAAATGACTTTACTCTTGCTCATTTCCTGAACATTTTGCCCTATTCATTTCCAGGTGTGTTTCAGGTTGATTTCCACATTACACTGAGCCGACATCTGTGTTGTCTATAGCTCCAAGCACCAGGGCCACTGCAGCCAAACATCTGCAGTCCAAACACCACTGAATATGCCCTTACATACACAAACATGCACATGCATTCTCATACCTGCACACAAACTCCCATACAACAAGAACACACTCACATTCACACTGTTCACTTATCTGAATGAGGATGTACCATAGACGTATGATATTCTTAGATAAACATAAATACTGCAGACTAACTCAAACCCACACTCCACCCCTAAAAACTTTTCTTTTTTTTCTTTTTTTTATTAGAATGAACTGAATTAGAAAGAATTTAATTGAATTAGAATCAGAAAGAAAGTGATAATGTTATAATTTAGTAAAGTAAAATAACAATTTAATAATGTAAATTAAATCATATTACTGTTTTTCGTTACACTTTACAATAAGGTCCCATTAGTTAAAGCAATTTTTTACAGTATTTATTAATCTTCATTAACGTTAATTAAAAACACTGTTCATTGTTAGTTCATTTAGCTCAGTTCCATTAAATAATATAAACAGATACAACTTTTGATTTTAATAATCTATTTGTAAACTGTCAGGGTTCTCTCACTTCGGTCTAGTTTGGTCGGGGTGTCGGGGTTCGGACATTAATGTTAACTAATGTATGTAAGTATGTAACTAAGTTGTATAAATTAGCGATAATATATTAGGAATAAATATGAATTAAAACTGAGGTATATTTATAAATTCTTATTAAGCCTAACTCACTGTAAAAAATTACCAAAAACCCCAAAGGGAGGCTTTGTCATATTAAACTAGCTCCTAGGGATAAATCTCTCCTCAAAGCAGAGCTAATTAAACCCACACACTCACACACACTCATATTAATGTATACTCCTCACATAAACACACACAATCCCTAACACACACACACACACATGGTTCACTATCTTTGTGAGGACTCTCATAGGCATAATGTTTTTTTATACTGTACAAACTGTATATTCTATCCCCTTACACAAACCCCCCTAAAACTACCCATCACACAAAACTTTCTGCATTTTACATTATCAAAATAACTCATTCTGTACGATTTATTAGCTTGAATTAGCTTTCCTCATTCCTTAATTTAGGTCCCCATGGTGACACAAGTCTCCATGAGTCAGTGTGCATTCATGTGAAGTCCCCACCAGGATAGAAAAACATAAATGTTTTATGGGGACTTTCCATATATATAATGATTTCTATACTGTACAAACTGTCCCTTAACCCTACCCCTAAACATAACCCTCACAGAAAACGTTCTGCATTTTTACATTTTCAAAAAACGTAATTTTGTATGATTTAAAAGCTGTTTTCCTCATGGGACCAAAAAAATTTACTGGTATTACTATCCTTGTGGGAAAATGTTGTCCCTATAATGTAGGGAATACCAGGTACATACACACACAGCGCATTCTACTAACACTTGGCAGGCCGGCCTCATATGCAGCTTGTTTACGGCTGTGGCACAGAGCGGCTGCAGAATGCATGTGCTGTAATGTTCCGTAATGGAAAACGTGTGCTTTGCTCCTCACCTATCAGGTGCTAGAGGTCAGAGGTGACACATGGAGCCTGTTAGCATTCCAGCCTCAAGATCAGAGGAAGGATGAAACTATTTATGCTGCAAGAGTAGTGTATGCTCCGTGTGCTTGTGTTTGAATGCTTGTGCCTGTCGTTTCGTCTCACAAATTCACACCATCCATCACAAAATTTCCTCTCCTCTCCATCCCTCTTACTCTCTCCATATCTTAAGTAAATCTGTAGCAGACCTGAGACTCGGGCCCTGCCCAGGCTCTCACAGCGAGCTGCATGTTTCACATTACAGGCATATTTCCACATTGTATTTTGCTAACCCTCGCCTGCTGATAAAGGGCCAAAGAGCTTCAAAGAAAAAATGCTCCTCAGCACTTACAGTGACCAAACGTCTGCTGAGCACTGGAAAATAACAAGAGCTCTTTTGACAGGACCCATGCTGTGCGGCGGAGTGGTCAAGGCTGCGGAGCCCAGCGCACTTCGAACGGCCCTCTCGAAAATCCCCCGACTCCAGGGGTTTGGCCTTTCGGTGATAGCTACATTCATCAACTCCTCCTGGTATCGTCCTTGATAAAACGAGATGGGAACCAAGGAGCGCAGAGAGGGTGGGAAATGTAAGGAAAGCAGCAAAGCACTTGCAACAGATGGGCTGAATGAGATACTTTGTTTAAAACTAACTGGAAACACAAAATAGGGTGATCGTTTAGGGTCTCAATGAAGAAAAAGATGAGAAAGTGTGATAGAATCAGGCGGAAGCTCATAAAGAATGAACGGCAGTGATGACAGCTGGGCATGAGGTTTATGGTTTGGCTTAGTGCAGGCGTGCTGTCCCAACTAAAAGTGATGAGACTGAGAGAGCAGGTCTATGTCTGGTTTATCTTTCACACACTCACCGCTACACACAACAGTTCTCCATTCTGCTCATCTAATACATTTTGTAAATTAAAAATGAAATCCATTCCTCTTATTTGATTAGCCAAGCACCATTACAAGAATACTGATATTTCTTTGAACATTAACACTTTACAATAAGGTTCCATTTGTATATTTAATTATTACATTCATTTTTAATGATAATTATTTTATAATAATTCAATTTATGTATTTATTTATTTTAATAATTTATGAACCTAGGTTAATGTTATTTATAAATATACTGTTTATATTTTGTTCACTGTTAATTCATGTTCGTGAATCCATTCGTGTAAATATACACAGTTTAAAAAGGTTAAAAATGTACTAGTATGTAAGTAGAAACGAACTAACACTGTTTATTGTTAGTTTATGATACCAACTGCATGAACTAATGTTAACAAATTGAACCATATTGTGAAGTATTGGGAGGTTTCAATTTGTATCACTCTGCTTGTTTGTGTTCTTGGCGCTTCAGTTTCTGTGTTGTTCTGTGACAACGCTTGACCCTGCTTTTGCTTTTTTTTTACTATTTATGTTGGCAGCGAAAAAATAAACTTAATAACTGGCCAGCTGTTCCTTATTAATGTCTTGTTTATAGAACTGTTGCATATACTGTATATCACACTTGAAACCAGAGTGTTAATTTTGTTAACAAAAACTATGGCGAAAAATGTTTGTCGACAAGCTTTTTTTCCCATGACTAAGACAAGACGGTGATGAGACAACAATAAGGTCATTAAACGAGAACTGTGACTATATCAACATGCAATATCGTTGACGAAAACCCAATGTTTTACTTAATCTTTGCACTCTGGCAAACACAGGCAATCTCTCTACACTGTGGAGTGCAGAAGCACTGCCGATTTTTGAGAGAAGTTTCCTGTTTTACCAGTTTTTATAATGTAGACAGAGAGTGTTAATTTAAGAGACAAATAGCCTATGTAATAAATCAGTAGGCCTACAATAGATAAGGTCAAAGAAAGCATGCATATGAGCTGACATTTTCTTATTTGTGCTTATAGGTGAGAATGCAATAATGCAAATTACATCAATCGTTGTGATTATCGTTTTCAGCAAAACAATCATTATTATCAGTTTAACCATTATGCAGCATGACGAAAATGTGTTGACTAAAACTAGACTAAAATGCCCAGACATACCCGGTTTCACAGACAGGGCTTAGATTAAGCCAGAATTAGGCCTTAGTTCAATTAGGACATGTACGTAACTTTTATAAACATGCATTAGAAAAAATCATTACTTGGGTCAAAAACAATGGCAAGATATGTCAGTGCAAGTTGCTTTCAGTTAAAACAGCTCAAACATGCAGTTTAGTCTGAGACTAGCTTAACCCTTAAATGCATAAATGTTTCGCCAATCGTTATTACCTATTCGGCTTTTTAGCGACCCGGATTTATATCTAACACGAATGGATCTCTACCTGTCACGATAATATAAACTCTCCTGATATTAGAGTAACAATTACAAAGAATAAAAGAAAGTATATTTTGTTACCTTTTGGAGTTTGGATGGATTCAGTTTGAGCAGATGTTTTATACCATCATCACTGTCCTCGTCAGAGCTCGTTTCCCAGTTCATTCAGCATCTGGCTCATATTCGCAATCTCAAGCATATTCTCAAAAATATCATTTTTAGCATATTCAAAATCAATATTTTGATCGCTGACAGCTTCTTCACCAGATCCACCATCAAATGACAGATGGTGATCAGATTGGATTGTGTTCAGTACTTGCTCTGCAGTAAATCTCTGAGCCATTTCAAGTTTTGCTGATGATACTTCCTATTCTTTTGTTTCCTGTCTGCGGTAACTATGAGTGAAATGACACTTCATCATTGTGTATCAGACATTGCCACCTTGTGGAATAAAGGTAAATTGCACTTATTCAGTCATCAAAGATTAAATTATTGTTGTGCAGAAAAAATATACTTACACTGTTACACACCTCGGGTCGTTAGCGACCCTATACAATTTGTACAAAAAATAAATGGGAAAACAGGCTTTCTTTTATAATTGTATTTTTTTTCTTGTTATATTGTTTGAATGAATGAGTTAGAGGGTAGTGAATTACGTCCTGGGCCTGAGGTATGCGTTTAAGGGTTAAGCCTTGCCTGTGAAACCGGGGGTTAGTTGACTAAAACTTGACAAATCAAAAACAGGACAAGGTTGACTAAATATGATAAACCAGTCTAGTACAAAAGCAAAAATCGTTCTATTGTTAAAAGTGCACAAACAAAGCTTTTAAACGAAGAAATTAATAGCACTTTTTAAAAATGTTTGAAAATCATGTATGCTCACATGAGATGATGTCATATCAGTAACCTAACCATGTCGAGATCACATAACCAGACAAACTACCACTAATTGCAGAGGAAGGGATGGATTCAAGTTTACAATGCATAATAATTATTTAGCCTGGTCTCATTGTTAATATGTAGGTATTAATACGTAACTTTCAAAGAGACAAAACGTACATTTTTGTACGTTTGGAGAAGTTCTAAAACGTGGAATATGGACGTATTGGCAACATTTAAACGTAGCATTATTACGTTTTTACAGCTAAAAAAAATATTTACAAATCCGTCATGAAATATTAAAAGATTCAAATCTTTTTTTATATCATAAAGATATCTGTATAATTTCCCTTTTACCATTTTATAAATTAATGTAAGATCCCTTAACACTACTCCCAAACCTAAACATACCCATTTTATACAGAATATAAAGAGAATAAAAAGTAATGGACAGAAATGTGTTAGAACATTTTAGTAACAATATAGCATTAAAAAGATATTTTGAACGGCTAATCCTACACCTACCCCATAACCTACCCATAACCATTTATTAAAACTACGTACCATTATAAATAAAAGCATAACAGACAGACAAGTGTATTCACAATAATTTATTTATTGCGAAAATGTCAAAAGCTGTACCAAAAGTAGTTCAAATGACTATGTGTTGCAGTCGCAGTCCTCTCTGGTGGTATATAATAGTTTTGTATGAGGTACAGAGCAGAATGTAAGTTATTAATCAATGAAAATATTAATCCGGTTTCACTCCGTGAAGGCACCTGTTTCCACATCGACTGAAACACAGCATGTCACAATCTGTGACGAAGCAGGTGAGAGTCAATGATCGTTCGATACCACTGCCGTGAATCATGTCGTAATGCTTTGAGGGGGCAATTTTTGAGTATGGGGTCTCTGCGGAACAAAAGTGGGCGTTTCTAAATTCGTGGGTGTTTTCAAACTGATGGGTGTCTATAAATCACGCAATGAAAATGATCCCGACCCCACCCCCTAAACCCTACCCACACTGTGACATGGGCAAATCAGCTAACGCAGTGGAAAACGCCCCTCTGTTTATGGCCTCGCCCACTGATCTGGTAACTCCTATTTCTATCCTGCAGAGACCTATACTTGGAATTTTTTAATATGAATTCACAACGAGCGCGGGAAGATCACTGGATAAAGGGCTGAATTTGGATCTGTTCCTCGCAAACATATGGATTCTAAAGATTTGGATTACAGCGAACGAATAAAATGTATGTGTTTTGTGAATCTATGTTGTGTTTTGGTGTATTTTATGATCGTCAGTTGCTGAATAGGAGAAAACACCTAAATACTACAAAATGGTTAAACGATTACAGAAATGTTATTCATCTTAAGGTTTTAAAATGCAGTCTTCTTTAACATTATCTAATCATCCGAAATGAGTTTGCAGCAGAAGTCACGAAATTAAGTATATTAGTAAAATGCATTTAATAAATGCGACTGAAAACATGCATTGATATGACAATTGAATCCAATAGAAACAAAACATTAATGCCACGATTTTACTATTCATGCATGGGAGCTGGTACACGTTCACACTTGGATACGTAAATAATTTACATTTTAGTGCTGTCAATACGTCAGTATTGTACGTTTTAGTGTGTATGAAAATGTAAGTAAATGTACGTGTGGTAGAACCACACTTTACGTAAAAATACACACGTATTCTCATGAGATCACGTTGCAGCATTTAATAGTTTAAGTAATATTGACATCAGTATTTCAGTTTTGAACAACTAATGTAACTTTATACAAACTCTTTCCCATAAAGTATCATTTAATATGTGACAACATCACATTTGATTAGCGCTTGACTGCTCTGTTGGTCACATTATCTTGTCTAACGGGGCGGCTGACATTAAAGTGAGTGTGGTGATGCAGATGACACGAGCTCAGCGCTGGCTGTGTGTATCTCAGGGTGTGTGCACATGACACACACAGTCCGTATCCTGGAATAGCTCTGCTGGCCTGGAATGCATGGGTCGGTATGGGGGTTGAGGGCAGTCCTGGGGGGTGAGGAGGCCTGGAATCTCTGCCCAGATGACGATTTATCAATCAATCCGGATCACTCAGAACATCCTCAAAATTACTGGCCAGCTGACAGCTTTGATTTACGGGGGGTCTGGGCCCAAGCTGCGGCCTGTCTGCACCTAGTTGTTGTTCTGCCCATCACGTTCCCCAGACCCCTGCGCAGTGCCGAAGCTGTGTCTCTTTCGCAGAGCTCTGAGAAACCAGATCTACATCGTCCATCTCAGCGCACCAGGCACAGACAGGACTTCCATTAGTGAACCTGCCTAACCCTAACCTTTGGCATTCTGACTTCCTGACCCCTCCCTAAACGACAAAAATGGGATGAAAAGACAGCAGAGCTGAAGCATGTTTTACTGGGTCATCAGCTTTCTGCCTATCTGCTGTTATCTATGTACCTGTTTCATCAGAGGCCTAAAGGTCTATACTAAAACAAACAGACATATTTAAACAACACTTGAGCAAGTATATTGGTCAAATATTGCACAAAAACATGAAATTATATAGGCACAACAAAATGTACAATTATGAACATAATTTTAACTGAATAGAAAATACTTTTGTAACAGCAGAGAAGCAGAATTAAGCTGTTTTTCTTTTTAAATAATCGGCCTGACTATAGCTTGCTATCTCCTCTGAATTTCATTTCATGTTTAAATGAATCTGAATGAATTTTAACTTGAGACGTCTTTAAAAATGCGGTGCTCATGCGCAAGATGCTGAAAAGCAACAAGATTTCCCCCCAAAAAACACATTCTGTGTGAACCAAGTAACATTTAAGTTTTTTGGCTAATTTTTGCTGGTGAAATCTAGTAAATTCAACAGGAATCCACTATTGACAAGAGACAATGGACCTTAACACTTGGAACAAACCTAGGACTAAAAATACTGTATTAGCTTTAGCCATATTGCCAAGTGATATATTAACTTGTGCCAAAACACCAGAAAGATTGCTGGCAAGCACAGCCTTTGACATCAACAATGATTTCTCCTCTCTTGTAAATGTCCTAACCTGCATGATTGTTAGTATGGTTGCATTTTATTATTAGCATTTAGCATTGCTTTGCCCTGCTGTCAGAACTATCAGAACTGTGATCCATTCTTATGTCGCAACCCACTGCCCTAACACACACACACAAACAGAGAATGAGAGAGGGCTGGAGAGAGGGATATAAAATTCCAAGAGAGGAAAGATATATCGCCAACTGTTCATCCCAGCGCCCAAAACACATTCTCTTCATTCTTAATAATTAAAGCAGTAAATCTTCTACGCGAGGGAGGGAGGACGCGCACACAAACACCACCGGCTCACAGTTCAGAGAGCATTCAAACCTCAGCGTTCGATGCTGGACGGTTTATCACTGGTTCGCTTCCTCTGTGTGAATTTGAGTGCTGATATGTGTTATCCTGTCCTTCCACATGTACTTTATATGTGGGATTCTTAGTCTAACCCTGGGCCCCTGGCGGCACTACCCAAAGAGCCCAAATCTCTGCCACAACAACACGACCAGGACGACAACTCCCTCTGTTGTGTTTGCTCAGCTGGTCCGGCTTTGTCAGTCAGTATCAAACTCCTTGTTCCTGCCCCTCTACTGTTATTCTTTTCCTCTGTTTAGTTTCTTTGCACTAACATGGTTTGTTGGTTCTTTTGTGCTTTGTTTTGCATCAAAGGGAACATCTCCCATGTACCCTGTTTGTTCCCTTGGACAATCATAGGGTCATGGGGTCACTGATAACAGACAGCTACCTGTAACCTGTGAAGTTGAAGCAACCAGGCCTCGACAGTAAGGACTGCCTGATGGCCTGGGGCCAGCGTGAAAATTGATTGATGTTGACGGAACTGTCATTGTCCCAATCCGGCCAGTTCTGCGTTGTCACAAAAGTTATCATTTGCATGTGTTTTTAAGTCTTGCCAATTTAAACATTCAACTACCTGCACACACCTAAAATGCTCACACAGAAAGCTGCCTCTCAGACAGCATGCAAATACCAAATTGTGTTCTCTTTCATGTCTTCTTCTTGTGCTTAAATGGAGCTCTTGGAGAGTATTCTAGTAAACATAGTCAACTTAAACATATGACAAGAAAACACGTGTATTAGAATACAGAATCCATGCTTTATGTGTTAAAGTGACAGCAGTCTAATAAACCTGCTACTGTCTGTGTTTTTAATGTTTATCAAACAACAAAGGACAAAGAAAAAAAGATAATTCACTGCTCGACTGAATAACTTTTGTAACTTTAATAAGGATTAATCTATATTTAATTTATACAGTGAAGACTATGCATTATTTTACATTTGATTGTAGGCTAGTATTTTTAGGTGAGAATTGTGAAATTTCACTAATATCTAAAATGTTGGTGTCATAACCTTATTTATTAGAATACATGATTAAATGGTTCAAAAACAATGAAAACAATAACAATAACTTTTATTATTTTTATTTTTTTATGGCGAGGCCAGTGAAAACTGAACCATTACCCCAACTGGCCAGTAGAAAAAATCCTTAGTGTTGAGCCCTGTCAACTTTAACAAACATTAGCCAATATAATTTACAGTAGCAGAGATTAAAAACTCATGCCATTGAGTTTGAGTGAGTGCTATATCACTGACCTGCAAAGATGCGCAGGCGTTTGCGTCTCGGGGGTGGCCCGAGTCCTGAAACACCAGTACACTCATCTTCATCATCGCAGTCCCCACTTTCTAGACCTTCCTCATCCTCGTCTGCCTGGCCTTGTCCGGCTGGGTCTCTTCTCGCAGTGCCCCCTCCTGGTCGAGCCCTCCATCGCTTCTCAGGCAATGTCACCATGCGTAAAAGCTACAGAGAAAAGACCATTAGCATTTAGAATGGTGGAAAAACAGAATAAAACACCTTGATGACTACAGCTGAACATTACAGCATTATATGCTATAAAAGCTGTCGACTGCTACTGCTCTAGGACAGGGCTTCTCAAACTGGAGTTTGCAAACCCCTGGGGGTTCGCAAGTTGAAAAGCTAATTAAAATGAAAAACTTGTTAGATCTTATTAGATATATTTAAAAATATTCCATATTTTCTTAGTTTACCTGCATGTCATGTGACCATTAACCAAATTAGAGAACCATCATCATGAAAATGTATGAAATTATTGCAATATTAACTTAAAATCTCAAGGGGTATTTCAAAGAAAATAGTTTATATTAAAGAGATTCGGTTGAGAAACCGAACATGTATCATACTAGAACATACTAGAACA
This sequence comes from Rhinogobio ventralis, assembly GCA_039654625.1. Taxonomy (NCBI): domain Eukaryota; kingdom Metazoa; phylum Chordata; class Actinopteri; order Cypriniformes; family Gobionidae; genus Rhinogobio; species Rhinogobio ventralis. The sequence goes on from CM077198.1 coordinate 16,729,011, forward strand.
TGTATCATATATCAGTATGAGATTATAGGTTTATGGATTTGTGCTCAGATCACAATCACACTGCGGATGAAAACTGCCAAACAAAGTCATGGTGAAATTACTAAAAAGCCAACTATTCCATTTCACTGTGATTTCAGCATACTGAATAAAATGGCTTACATCTGGAGGGAAGCTAGTTATTTACTGGATAGATTTGGAGTAATATATGAGAGATTACGGTAGAAGACAAAAGCCAAAATATCTTCATAGCAGAACAAATGACAAAAAAATATGATTTAGAATTTTAGTGGTAATTGACAATTCTTCTAGAGCACAGCATGTCCTAAGATAACTTCAACAACAATTATTTTAAACAGCATTTTGTGATTTATTTTATAATAATTATGCAAAAAAATCAAGCTGATATGATTTTACATTATTTGAAAAACTACAAAGGATATTTATAATATTACAAATCTTTTGTCACTCTGCAGGACCATTTAAAAAAAGTGAAGTTGCTTAAAAATGCAACAACAAAAAAATGTTTATGTTGATAAGTATGTATCTATGACCATATTCTTTTGATTTTATTATAGGTTAAACAGGTCAGCTGCTTCCTGACAAAAATGAAATTTCATAAATTGCTTCATAGTGGTCTACATAGTTATACATGGAATGTGTAAAACACATTGAGGATTGATTTTGAACTTGAAAAGGTTAAATATATAAAGTTAATGAAATCAAGCCATTCATTTCCAAAAGAAAGTCTTTCTTTTTAAAAAGTACTGCACTCAAATAGAGTCAGGCATAAAAGGATAAACGTTAAATGAGTCGATTCTTGCATCGACCGCTGTTGTTTAACTATAATTGCTAAAAATTCCATCATCCCCCTCTGTCTTCTGCTTTTCCTTTAATCTTTCTACTCTGTCTCCCTCTTTTATTGATTTCCTTCCGATGTGCGGACACAAGCATGTGCTTGTTGTTGTTGCTTTTTTTTCATTGCTGTTGTTGTTTTTGTCTACAGGAGAAAATTGAGATCAGATGGGTCTGGCTATGGATGGCTTCGCTCCGAAACGAATCAGAGGGCAATAGCTTCTGACCAGCACACAGATCTCTCTCTCACAGAAAAAATGGATAATTATTATATTATACCCCTCAGAAGATAAACAGGCCTTACTAAACATACAAACCCCTCCATCTGTGATTTAAAGTCAGCACATTCTCAGGAGGTCAGCAGGGAAAATCATACAACATGTTCCACCAGATCTCCACACAGCCCTCCATTCAGGCCCGAACACGGGAGGCACAGACCGCCTCTGTTTGAGCAAGTCCGCAGGGTCGGTTATAGCACTGACAGAGAAACTGATTCATTTATGCAGTTTGCCCACTGGCAATGACACCAAAAAGCATAAAACGGAGAAAATACGCCTGATAACGGTGTGAAAATGGATAGCGCCACCTAGTGAAACCACACTCCCTCAATGATTCTGCTGTTCATAAAATTGAAAGAACAACAAACGGGCCTGTTTTCCCTGAGCGGCATTACGGCGAGGAATGGGCCTTTAATGCACTCTTGTTTCAACAGCATGTTTTTGGAGAGCTGCATGAGTTTAAGCCCTAAGCACATTTACTGAGGGTTCTGAATTCCTTCCTGAAGACCGTTGCCCAGTAACGACGTGAGACGGGCCGTCCCCACAAACCATTTAAACTCTGAAAGCAAACAGTCGTAAAGAGGAAAAGAGAGAGAGAGAGAAAAGCGGTCAAGGGTATTTTAAAACAAACTCTAAAAAAGGTAGAAGGAGAAAAGAAAAGAGAAAAGCTTACGGACAACTGTTTGGCACTGGGTATATGGAGAGAAGGCCAAATCAATGGAGCACAGCCACTTGCCCCCTCACACAGACACATGCACATGTGCAGTGGCCAGCTGAGGTAGCACAGGATGCTTTGGTTTGGCTGGTTAGAGTACATTTCTAGCTGGTGCCACTGTGTGAAGGAAAAGGAGAACTTATTCATGCTCTAAATCAACAACAAATTCACATTGCATGCAAAAGCAGCATGCATTTACTTTGCCTACCATGTTAACAGGTTACACTGCTGTGTAACAGAAGAGTAGGTGCAAATAGTATTTCACTGGCGACAATGCCGAGTCTATTTTTGTCACACATGGCGCGCTGAACTCAGCAGAAAACAATGAAAATGCCCTGTAAAACTATTTTAAAAACTCAGTGTTTTGTAATATAGGCTTTTATTATGCAATATAAAATAATGGACTGAATTACTCACCCATTGTTTGAAAAAGACACACAAACAAACATGGCCTATTCAGTCAGACAATTTAAGCAGTATGTAATCTATGCTCTGAGCTATGGGCTTATTCCATGGTAAATGCGGCCCCCCTCCTCATGTAAATTAGATTTATTAAGATTTGTAATAACCACAGGTGCAGCTGTGGTCTGACAGTCTGACAGTCACTGAGCGTCGGGCGATGGTCGGTTATACACTACTGTTTAAAAGTTTGGGTTTGGTAAGATTTTTTAATGTTTTTGAAAGAATATCATGCTCACTAAGGGAATGTTTACACGACAACGATGTACTAAAAACAGTTTTTCTTTGTACACATGACAACGTTATCAAAACGATCCCCGTTCACACAGATCCGCAAAAACAATTACAAGGTTGTATTATGCATGCCGGACAAGTAGTTGGCGATGTCACTTTGTAAAGAAAGACTTTACATATATATATATATATATATATATATATATATATATATGCATTCAAATACACATGCCTATAGACACGTAATACACATGTGCATGCATGTGCACAGATTCACGTTTTTGTAGTTTACACTGAGATGATAATGGTATCTTGCACTTTTTCAAAAGTTTGCGTTGTCGTGTGAATGAACGGCCAAAACGCATGAAAAGTTTTCTGTTTTTAGTTGAAAACAGAGTTGTGTAAACGGCTTCTAAGGCTGCATTTATTTGATCAAAAATACAGTAAAAACTGTAATACTGTGAAATAATATTACAATTTAAAACAACCGTTTTCTATTTTAATATCTTTTGAAATTATATCTATTCCTCTGATGTCAAAGCTGAATTTCTTCAGTCACATGCTTCTTCAGAAACCAGTTTTATTCATGCATCATTGCTGAATAAAACTATGAATCTCTTTATTTCCAAAATAATCTAATATCTATTTAAAATGTTTTTAATAAGTGTAGAATATACAGAAATTTGTAAGTTAATGAAGTTTAAAATACCCACCAAATGAGAACAGCGCCGTTTGTAAACCTACATCTTGCAGTGTGTTTTTAAGCTGACTTGTTGCTGAATAAAGTCTGTGCCTTGTCAAACAAACATGGTTAAAAGGCAAAGGGAAAAACTTTGAAAATAGAGCAATGCCAAAATGTGCTCTGTTCCCGCAACCCCACTAATAACTCCCATTGACCAACTCCTGATAACCATTTTACAATTTACTGCAGTTTTTAAAAGAAATACTCAATATGGTTACCCAGATATGACTTTATTTTCTGTCTTAGATCAACACTGTCAGTGTGAAGACTGTGAATACTGGAGAGCCTTTAAGAAGCACAGAGGATACAACTAAAAGAAAATATGCTTGATAAATCAAGAACAAGCCTCATATTTGAGGACTCCCCTCCTCCTCTTTCTTTCTGCGGTTCAGAGGCTTTGGGAACACGGAGCTCATGGAATGTAGTGAAGCTCAATGCAAAAAATGCAATTAGTGTCTGTTCAGCCATGCGATCTCTTCTTTCCCTAACTGCACAGAATGCAAAGGAAACTCACAAACTCATACAAAAGGATAACATATGGCAAAGTGCTCAGGGCAGAGTAGTGGCGAGAGAGACGTGGTGACCACAGACCTGTTGCTGAGCCCTGCGCCAGGCCTGAACTCTGCTCAGGGTCAGCGCTCAGAGCAATATTGTAATGCCACATGGCAGTTTACTGTTTAATCAAGCAGACAAGCAATGGAGCGTATAAGAGGAGAAAACTCACAGACGGGTTTCTGGAAATTATAAGACCATGACTAAACAATGATTAGCCCAGTGCAGATCTCATGCAGAAAACCTGCTGGCACGATGATATGGTCTTGTGGGTGAGTGTTGCTTTGGGTTTGCTAAGGTGTTCACAGTGTTTTTTTTTGTGTGTTGCTATGCGGTTGCTATGTGTTTACTTTCTGACCTAAGACAACAAATCATAAAAGTCTCTGTGATAGTCTGGCTCAGTATCACTCTTTCAGTTTATGGGATTTTAGACCACCACATGAAAATCATACTATATAATCGCTATATATTCCCATGTGCATAATAGGATTGGGGTCAGTAAAAAAAGAAGTAAAAAACTGAGAAATTAATAATTTTATTCAGCATTAATCATGTTACAAAAGATTTTCAAATATATGAATGATGTTCTTATGAACTTTCAAAAAGTCCTGAAAAAACATTGATAATAATCATAAATGTTTCTTGAGCAGCAAATGATCATATTGGAATGATTTCTGAAGGATCATGTGACACTGAAGACTGCAGTAATGATGCTGAAAATTCAGCTTTGTCATCACAGGAATACATTACATTTTAAAATGTATAAAAAAACAGATATTTTAAATGCATTTAATATGTTACATGGAAAATATTTCTAAGCTGACACTGTATCTTTTTTAAATCAAGAGTGCTGTTAGATGTAGAAACCTGAAGAGAAACATAACTTCTGTCAAGTTTTTATAAAGCAGAATAAAACAATAACGATGTCAAATTCTAAAAATAATTATTTCCTTTTATACATACCCCTTTAAAACCCCCGATTTGAGATACATGTACAGTTGCAAGAAAAAGTATGTGAACCGCTTGCAGATTCTGTGAAAATGTGAACAATTTTAACTAAATAAGAGATCCATACAAAACGCATGTTATTTTTTATTTAGTTCAAACATTCACTGATGCTCCAGAAGGAAACGCGATGCATTAAGAGCCAGGGGGTGAAAACTTAAAGATCAAGGTAAGCTGTACTCAATTTGTCTTCCGGGAAACATGTAAGTATCTTTTGTAACTTCCGAAGGGCAGTACTAAATGAAAAAAAAATTATATTTAAACAAAATAAGAAAAATCTTATAGGATCTTCATCCTGTTCAAAAGTTTTCACACCCGACTCTTAATGCATCGTGTTTCCTCCTGGAGCATCAGTGAATGTTTGAACCTTTTTTAATAGTTGTGTTCGAGTCCCTCAATCGTCCTCAGTGTGAAAAGATGGATCTCAAAATCATAGTCACTGCTGGAGAGGGTTCAAATATGCAAAAGAAAACTGAAGAATTTGCAGGGCCTGGAGGATTTTTCTAAAGAACACTGGGCAGTTTAACTGCTCAGGACAAACAGTGGACTCAAGAACAACCATCACAAAACAAAAAAAACAGCCGTGGATCATCCAGGTAACGACACACAGTATTGAGAATCAATGGTTCATAAACCTTTGAACTGGTCATTTTAATAAATTCAGCCATTTTTGTTGTTATGTGGACTATATGTAAACATTTTTTTTATGTAAAATATCTTATTCAGGACAGCACTAAATAAAAAATAACGCATTTTGTATGATCTCTCTTATTTTGTTAAATTTATTCACATTTTCACAGATTCACACATACTTTTTTTTACAACTGTATCTGTAGCATCAACATAAAGGGAGTTTATACAAGAAAGTTTAAACTTAAAGTAAGGTGTTTGTTTAAATCCTTAAAACTTAGTTTGAGCAAATAGTTATTCTTGCATTAAAAGGCACCTTTAAATATTCCTAGATTAACTCCATTCCTTCTTATTTCCGTTCTAAAACAGGGCTTGTAGCTAAATGAATTTTTCTTTTGATCTCTTCCCTCAGTCAGTCTTGCAATACATCTCCAACTCTGACAAAATCCACCTACTGTGGAGAAAACATGAGAGGACAAGACTTTTTTTCTCCGTCTCTCTTTCTGGTAACCACAACACACGCTGTGGGGCGGCAGTGAGCAGCTGAGGGTTGTGTACGGCCTGGGTATAAAGACCCCAGAGGGGATGGAGATAAAGCCTGTGGTTTGGCCCTCACACTGCAGCACCATATCCAGCGTGTCACCGCTCAGAAGTGTAACCCAAACAGGGTCAGTACAGGGACAAGCTTTCCCTCTACGGCAGCCTACATGTTTATGTGTTTGCTAGAGAGAAACCGAGGAAACCGGATGAAATGTAGCAAAGGACAGATTTTTTTCCCCATTCTACCTCTGATTAGCATCATACCGTGTATTGTGCCTGCTCAACATGGAAAACGAGCATGTCTGGACATGCGCCATAGCTTGTGGTCTGTTCATATGGTGCTCTGCATGCTATACATGCAACAGCTACACTTACATTACCGTTCAGAAGTTTGCGGTCAGTAAGATTAAAAAAAAGGAAATAATAATTTATACAACAAGGATACATTAAATTGATCAAAAGTGACATTTATAATTTTACAAAAGATATCAATTTGAAATAAATGCAGTTGTTTTGAACTTTCTATTCATCAAAGAATTTGTATAGAAATATTAAGCAGCACAACTGTTTTCAACATTGATAATAAAAAGAAATGCTTTTTGAGCAGCAAATCATCATATTAGAATGATTTCTGAAGGATCATGTGACACTGAAGACTGGAGTAATGATACTGAAAATTCAGCTTTGCCATCACAGGAATAAATTAAAATTTAAAATATATTCAAATAAAAAACAGTTATTTTAAATTATAATATTATTTCACAATATTGCTGTTTTTACTGTATTTTTGATCAAATAAATGCGGCCTTGGTGAGAATAAGAGACTTCACTCAAAGAAGTCTTACCGATCCAAAACTTAGTGTACACCACTTCTGTGCTTTATTCCGGAGAAATACGAACACTCTCAAATGCTCGCAGCGCACATCGTTCTTTAGAAAAGAATCTGAATAATCGAATAAGCCTGGTGCTTAACCTCAGTGTAATTTCGTTTGAATTGTAATTTCCTGCATTCTTAAAATGATTACATTATGACCTCTGCCCTACATAGAGCGCTTTTGAATTTCCTCATTCATATGAAACCAACCAATGGTCACGCACACATAAACAGCCGCAAATGCTCCGGAAAGAGGGTTTTTTGTGGATAGGTTAGGACCTTACAACCACTTTAGTTGTTGTGGTTGATACTTGAAGAAAGAAGGGATAAAAAAAAGTAAATTTCCACTGTGTGAGTCATGGAAACTTCAATACAAACCCGCATGCGCGCACAGATTTCATGCATTACTCAACATTTATTGAATTTGAGGTGATAAAGAGGGGGTTTCGGTGGACATTTATTCCCTTTCTCTCTCTCGCCCTGTGTCCCCTCTCACCTGTCTGAAGCAGGGGCAGTCACGCAAGACATGGTGCATCTGAGACAGATGAAAGAGACAGATTCATTTCCTAGAACTAATACCTGTTGGGACAGGAGCACAAAGAGCAGGCCTCCTCTAGTGGCCTTGGGTGTGGGCTTCTCCAAAGATGATTTATGAGTGTTTTACCACATTTGTCTGAATCAGTTCCTTTGCAATCTAAACAAGTCTCTGTGGTAGCTTCCCCAGTGTTGTAACAAAGCCATTTATCAAAGAAAGCAAGCAAATTACAGATTTGTGTGCCTTTAAACAAAGATATCTGTTTCATTTGAAGAAGAAAATGAAGGCAAAGCTACACAATTTTAGAAAACTGGGCTTACCTGTTATGCTGCAAATGCTTTTCACTGTTTTTATAAAAAAAAAACACGGATGGAAGAGCTGTGACAAAATGAAATACACACACGTGCTTTGCACTTTTCCCAATAAAAAATTAAAGTCAAAGAATTCCATGTTCTTTTATCTAGCAGTGTAAATGTTGGTATGTTTGCAGTAAATGCAGAGGATTGTTTGACAGAGCAGTGGGAGCTAAAAGAGTTTCTGATACGAGGGCTAGTGGTTAAATCTAATTAGTGTCTGAGGACAGGCTTCGCTTGTCTTCTGCTCCAGGACTTGACATGTTATCGCCATCATTCCCAGAGTCATGTGGTTTAAAAACAGTTCATCTGATATCACCATCTGATTCCCAGCTCAGCATTCTCTCATGGACACACCATGTGCGCTTTAAAGAAGTTGTTCTCAAGCAGGGAGCCGGGACCCACTAGGGGGCCTCAGCAAATTTCCAAGACGACTTAAAAAGATTTAAAACAAGACAAAACAAGCATTAAAATAGCTTGATTTTTAGTTGTTTTAGCTTAAAGAAGAACCAGGTTTCCCATGGTCTCAAAAAAACTCAATATTTGAAGTAGCCTAATTTTAAAGGTGTGATATACAAATAATGTACATTTTCTAGTTATAACAAACTCTTCAATATTTTATAATGTAGAAATTAAGTAAAAAATATTTGTAAAAATCCTAATCCAGTAAATCACATAAAATCACAAAACATGGGAAAGGCTGAATACCACCCTTTTAAAGGGATAATTCACCCACAAAAAAAACTTCTGGCATCCTCGTGTGGCTCTAAATGGAACGCAAAAAAATATATATTTTGAAAAATGTGCTGGCTGCTCTTTTCTGTTACAATAAACAGGCACTGAAGCTTTCAAGCTTTAAAAAAGTCTTCTAATGCAACATAATAGATCCATTATTCAGTCAGCTAAATACAGTAATTAGAGGTTTAATCATTTTTGACACTGATTGATTATAATATAATATATTAATATTGATTTGATTATGCCTTTATTTAGGCCTAACGTTTTTCTTTAGGTCTAACTATGTGTTCATGTTTAATTTTAGACTACTGCCATTATCTAACCAAGAGAAGTTTGCAATTTTTAATAGACTAATGTCTATTACCTGAACCCATATGATCCCCATATATGTACAGAACAGGCCCCGTGTTCTCTAAACGCCTCTTGTGTATCGTGTAGTTCCTCAAGCTCCCTTTCGTTTTAAAATGAGTTTGACAACCCTGATCTATAACCTGAACTATTTTTCACATTTATGCAGACAGATGAAAAAGTATAATATGATCTATAAAAGCAGCTTGAAAAGATCCATACATGCAGTCTGGAAATGTGTGTGTGTTTATACAGTAACATCGCAGGTCTTATCTTATCTTAAGCACTGACACTGAGCAGTACGCCACATGTGTGAGCGTGTACTCCTTCCTCCCCAGTCTCTCGCATAATCTAGTTGCTACATTGCAGACACATTGATTTGAATTGTGAGGCCCCCGTAACAAAAGGAAAGAGAGACAGAGGAGACCCTATGATGACCCTGCACAGAGAGGAAACAGGAAGTGAGACCTCTGACCCACCGAGAGGCTCCTGTTGTGTTTTCCGGTGAGGTTGCTGATGGAGCGCCGCGTTTTTCTGAGGTTCCTCTCAGCTCATGCTGGGAGATACGGACGAGTCATGAGAAACAGCACATAGAGCCAAATCTCACAGGGAGCCCAAGGGAGGTTTGAGTTACACTACAGCCTGAGAAACAACATGGCCGTAACCCTTCCACCTGTAAGCTTCTCTCCATCTCACACAATCACATCTTAAAGTATTCAATCTACAGTATACAATCTACTTCTCAAGGCAACAAGAACCATGTTTGTCAGAAACACTGACCCCCAGATGCGAGGGACGGCTCCTGGTGGGGCGACAGAGCATATCAAGGGAGACCAGGGTTACTTTCCTAAACAAGACCTAAACTACTGATGTAAAACTAAGCTAAAATAAATGATAAAATACAGTAAACAAAGAACTAAAATAAAAACCTGTTGTTAGTAACATACATATAATCAGAATATCTGCAGGCTATTTGAATATATTTTAAAGTGTAATTTATTCCTGCGATGTCAAAGCTGAATTTTCAGCATCATTACTCCAGTCTTCAGTGTTACATGATCCTTCAGAAATCATTCTAATATGATGATTTGGTGCTCTTTTTTTCAAGATTCTTTGATAGAAAGATAAAAAAACAGCATTTATTTGAAACAGAAATCTTTTGTAATATTATAAATGTCTTTACTGTCAATTTGATCAATTTAATGCATCCTTGCTAAATAAAAGTATTAATTAAACTATCTGTGAAATGAGACACTAGTAACAGCTGGCTAAAAACGCTTTGGTGGACATGCAGCCTAACTTCTGGCTCAACCAATGGCATGGGTTTGGGGCAACACTTCCTGTCTGTCTGCACAACTGTAGACAAAGAACGAGGTGATACAGGACACTTTAGCCACCTTAATAGGCCATGCATGCAGTTTTGTTTATTTTGTATAGCTATTATAGTAAATACTATAGTTCTGGTCTGTCAGTGTCTCAGGAAGTGCCCTCTGTAACATTTCCATGTCACAGGAAGTCTTTCCAGCAGAACAGGATAACAAATATGTCCTGGTAGTAAACAGGTTTGCCGATGACCATGTAGGTGTAAGCCCATTTCCTTTAGGAGAATGAGCTCTACAACCAGAGCGCAGATGAGCTCTGGTTGTAGGGTTGTTGTTGGCTGGCTGTGTGGTAATTGTAGCCAGTGGGGTGGCTGAAGTGGGTGGGGGTAGATTGGTGGCAGTAGGGGGGCACCAAACTTCTGGCCTCCGGGAGGAGGGGGCTTTGCTGAGAGGACTGCTGGGAGGAGGGTCTGGGGGCTTCAGCCTCATTAGCAGCTAACTAATTGGAAGGAAAAGACCTCTCTTGTGCTCTGTCTGACCTCCTAGACAGCAGGGGAGAGAGGAACAGATAGATGAAAAAGAGAGGGGGATGGAGAAGAAGGAGGGAATGTGAGAACCTACTATAGAGGGAACGGCAGAGAAGAGATGTAAGAAAGTGCCCAGAGGTTGCCCGTTTCATAGCTCAGGAGACTTCATGGGGTTTCATTTAACTACCAATTTTGTCTCAGATGTTTCTTGTAAAATTCCTTAGTGAAAATAAAAATAGACACAAATGAGACAATGGGAAACTACTTTGAAACTAACTACTCTTTTGAAAATGTAGTTTAACTCTAGCTACACAAGCTAGTAATAAAAACTAGCTAACTACAGAGATGCTATTAGGCAGCAAAATCCTTTTAAAATACATCACTAAAATGAATCAAACTGTCATGACGAAATTTGAATCTACTTTACAGCTGCACTATATTTTTTTAGGTGTTTATGCACTGCTTTTCTGCGCGAATGAATCTGATGGTTTGAGGTATACAGATGGTTCCCTGTAATCACCATATTAGAACAGATCTATCATTCTACCACAAGACCCATTAAAAAGAAAGCGCTACAATGTATATATCCAAAAATATGTAATGGAAGCAAGCAAATAGCATATCTGCCACCACAGAACACGGACACGATGCAACCACGCAAGGATGAATGGCATATACCTAAATATTCGAGGAGGCCAAGATGGCGCTGTGATAGGTGGACGCGTTCTTAATGTTTCGTCAGGAAATTGTGAAATAGGTGAATATGATTATATAGCCATTATAATATAGACATTGCTATTTATGAAAGTGTAAGTGATTATGCTCTTCACATTACCCTCCTTGTGCCAACTTATTTATGGGTAGAAGGAAAAATAGACAAACTTTCAACATGACAGCACATGCGCCTATGTCAACTATGGAGCCTGTTCTAAATGCTGATGGAAATGATAACACCGTTTCCTCCGTGGAATTGATTTCATCGGATAATATTGAGGAACATAACTGGTTCGATTCACACCCAGATTTGAGTGATCTCCTTGCTACTCCCCTGCCTGAAACTCCCTTAAAATCCCTATCAAAGAAAACAAAACAGGAACATATGGAAAGCAACGACTCTTCAGTGGAAAACCTGAAGGCCATTCGCAAGCTTTCTGGCAAATACGATAAGATGTTTCAGAAAATTTCTGCAATTGATGCAATGACTGGATCTACCGCTAAGCAAATTGAAACTTTGTCGTCAACTGTTACTCAACTTGTTACCGAGGTAGCATCGCACAAGGAGTCTCTGAGAATTGTGACGACGGAGATTCAGGTGCTACAAAAGGTGAATAAAACCCTGAAGGAAGAGGTGGGTGAATGTAAGCGTTACACTTGGAGATGGACATTAAAGCTACATGGTGTGAGAGAGAAAGATGGCGAGGATGTCCGGAAAGCTGCAATCGAGGTCCTTAGCAACGTAGTTCCCGGTATCAGTGACAACCTTGAGGATGCAGTTGACATTGCACATCGCCTTGGCCAGAGAAGAAAGGATGGTTCCCACAGATCCATCATCATCCTTTTTGCTCTGCGTCGTTTTCGTGACATCGTTTGGCAAGCCGACAGAGGTTCTCCTCGAGAACAAGTTGCGACTCACGGAAGCTCTTTCACCAGAAGATAGGGCTGCCAGAGAAAAACTTTGGCCCCTTGTTAAGAAAGCCAGAGATGAGGGAAGGAAAGCCTCCTTTCGTGGTTCGTTTGCCTTAATCGACAGAAAAAGATTCAACTACTCTGATGTAAAGTTTCTGCGGTAGGCCTATGTTCCTTTAAGGGAATATACATAGTACTATGCTGTTTCCTTCTTTCTTCGTTTTACGTGTATGTGACTCACCTACACTCTGAGTTTATAGAATTGACTCTTAATGTTCGCTCCCCTGGGCAACGAATTTTGTAAAAAAAATTGTACAAGCTTTTATGGCAAACTTTACACTTCCGAATTTAATATGGATCATTAAGATTTTTGTCGAAACAATTAAAAACTATATTCCTATTGATAATGATTTTAAAGACCTTTGTGAGTCTACTTTAACAATTGGGGAAATTAAATCCGCACTCTTCTCTATGAAGAAAGGGAAATCCCCCGGTATTGACGGATTTTCTGTTGAATTTTACGTCCATTTTTGGGACTTAATAAAAGAGAAGGAAATGACTACATCAATAAAACAGAGTATAATTTCTCTTATTCCAAAACCTGAAAAAGATTCTCTCTTAATTGATAATTGGCGACCAATTACACTTTTAACAGGTGATTATAAGATCTTGGCCAATAGATTGAAAATTAAGCTTAATCAAATTATAGCAGAAACGCAGTCAGGTTTGGTCAAAGGTAGGCATATTAGCAATAATAAGACTTGTTTTAGATTTACTAGATTATGCTGATTTTGTGCACTCTAAAGCCATTATTCTTTTCTTAGATTTTTACAAGGCCTTTGACACCATTGAACATGGATTTCTCCTGCAATCTCTCAAACTGTTTGGTTTTGGGGATTCTTTTGTTAACATAATTTAAATGTTTTATAAAAGAATTAGTAGTTCCGTCATAGTCAATATGCACACTTCCCAAAGATTTGCTATAAGGCGTGGTGTCAGACAGGGTTGCCCGATTTCACCCTTTTTATTTATTTTGGTTACTAAGCTATTATCATTGAGTATTATGCACAATCAGAACTTAAAAGGGTATCTCCATCTTCAATAGGTAAATCAAAATCTTGCAGCTGGCTGATGACACCACCCTTTTTTAAAAAGATAAAAGTCAAATCTCTAGTGCCATTCAGACAGTTAAAAAGTTATTGTACGCTTCTGGGTTAAAGTTAAATATGTCCAAATGTGAGATAATGTCACTGCATAATTGCGATGACACGTTAATTGATACTAAGACACAATTAAGTATTTAGGTATTCATCTAACTAAAACTCTAGTAGCCAGACAACAACAATTAAAAAAAATTTTTTAGTCAGATTAAGAAAACCCAAAATATTTTTAATATTTGGTTACAAAGAGATCTATCTCTCTATGGTAGGGTTCTCCTCTCTAAAGCAGAAGGTCTTTCTCGCTTCGTGTATCCTTCTCTTTCTTTATATGTGACTGATTGTACTGCTAAAGGTGTAAACTAAATTTTCCTTGACTTTATATGGAAAAACAGGTCTCATAAACTTAAAAAAGCAGCAATTTCCAACAGTAGATGTGATGGGGGACTAGAAGTGTTAAATTATCATAACATCATTAATGTGTTTAAAATAAACTGGCTTAAAAGATGTCTAATAAATCCAAATGCTATATGTTTTTTTAATTCCTAACTATATCTTTAATAAAATTGGAGGCCTACCTTTTATTTATTTATTTTATTTATGTAATTATATGTATAATAAACTATCTAATTTCCATCAACAGGCTCTTCTTGAATGGAAATTGTGCTACATCCACAATTTTTCACCACACAAAAGTCTTCTGTGGAAGAATATGAATATAACTGTTAGGAACAAATCTCTCTTTTTCTCCAATTGGTTTAATAGAGGTTTAATTTATATACTTTCTTTATTTGACAATTCTGGTACTATATTATCCTATGAAAGCTTTATGACTATTCATGACTTCCCTATTCCTTTTAAAGAATACTGTGATTAAAGCTAGTCCCACAGGTCTAGTGCAACTGGTTAAGAGCCACATATTGTACAACCAGAAAGATACAAAAGAGTCGGCTATGTTATTGAATGGCATTAGCATTTACAACAAGAAATGTAACAATAAATATATCAGACAGATTTTTCAGAAAAGAGACCAAATTCGCCCTAGAGGCAGATCTCATTGGGCTGCCCTAATTGACAATATCAACTAGAGAAAAGCATGGTTGTTAGCCTATAAATATTTTATTCCTAATAAGACCAAAGTCCCCTTTAAAATACTACATAAGATATACCCGGTTAATTTAACAATATCCAAATATGTTGATATTATTAGTACTTGCTCATTTTGTGATCATGAAGATGAAACCTTGATACATTTATTCTATTCTTGTGAACTGGTTCAAAAGTTTTGGTCTAAGTTGTATTACCATTTAAATAAAAACCCCATTAATACACAATCTTTTAATTTGAAAGATATTATTTGTTATTACACTGACTCCAACAAATCTAAAGAATATATTTTCAATTTTTTTATTTTGTTTGCTAAATTTTTCATCCATAAACAGAAATTTATGAGCTCACTTCCTACTCTCTCACATTTTTTGATTGAGGTAGACTCGCTGCTTAAATCTTTTAGGTTAACTAGTAATACAAAATGTGATCAATTCCTAAAACAACATGAACAATTCTTTTGTAATGGATCTGGGGGGTATTCCAGAACCGGTTAACCTACCGTCACATATACCCTAAACTCTTGGTTGATTAACCCAAACCTTGCTTACTCGAGGTATGCTGGTTCCAAAAATGAGTCCGGGAGTAAGTTCAGACAACTCAGAGTGTGTTAACCGTGAACACATAAGACATTCTCAACAGAGAGACGAATCGATGATTCACCATGGAAACAGACGCTAAGAAAGAGCGCGCCGTTCTACTTCCTCTTCTTCTTTTGTTTAATGGCGAGTTACATAACCTACTTAGTGCACATCGCCAGCTATTTGGTGGTTGTGCAATGATTTTTTTCAATCTCTTCGTTTAATAAGTAATCTTCATTCACTGAGAATAAGGATTATATTGTTTGTTTGATGCTAATTAATTGAATGCAGATCCATGTGTGAGATGACAATAAAATAAATATATTTGAATTTAAATTAACATTTAAACATTACCTTGTTGTAATAGTGCTTTAGAATTAATATATAATATTGTATATTATAACTGTAACTATATAACACATTTAGATATATTATTTAACTATATTATATAAAACACATCTGAATACCTCTTAAGCAAACTAATCCTGGAACTTAACCTGCTCCGGAGCAGGTTATGTTCAGAGAGTGAGTTGCTATGGCTACTTACATACCCTGAAAGTTACCTCCGGGTATATCACATAACCTGCTTTCTGGAATACCCCCCTGAAGTTCAAGTTTAACCAGCTTTCTCATGTATTGACCCACCCCCTTTTTTCTTTTCTTATTTCTCTGCTTGTCCTTTTGTCTTTTATGTCCTCTTCATACACTCACCTAAAGGATTATTAGGAACACCATACTAATACTGTGTTTGACCCCCTTTCGCCTTCAGAACTGCCTTAATTCTACGTGGCATTGATTCAACAAGGTGCTGAAAGCATTCTTCAGAAATGTTGGCCCATATTGATAGGATAGCATCTTGCAGTTGATGGAGATTTGTGGGATGCACATCCAGGGCACGAAGCTCTCGTTCCACCACATCCCAAAGATGCTCTATTGGGTTGAGATCTGGTGACTGTGGGGGCCATTTTAGTACAGTGAACTCATTGTCATGTTCAAGAAACCAATTTGAAATGATTCGAGCTTTGTGACATGGTGCATTATCCTGCTGGAAGTAGCCATCAGAGGATGGGTGCATGGTGGTCATAAAGGGATGGACATGGTCAGAAACAATGCTCAGGTAGGCCGTGGCATTTAAACGATGCCCAATTGGCACTAAGGGGCCTAAAGTGTGCCAAGAAAACATCCCCCACACCATTACACCACCACCACCAGCCTGCACAGTGGTAACAAGGCATGATGGATCCATGTTCTCATTTTGTTTACGCCAAATTCTGACTCTACCATCTTAATATCTCAACAGAAATCGAGACTCATCAGACCAGGCAACATTTTTCCAGTCTTCAACTGTCCAATTTTGGTGAGCTCGTGCAAATTGTAGCCTCTTTTTCCTATTTGTAGTGGAGATGAGTGGTACCCGGTGGGGTCTTCTGCTGTTGTAGCCCACCCGCCTCAAGGTTGTGCGTGTTGTGGCTTCACAAATGCTTTGCTGCATACCTCGGTTGTAACGAGTGGTTATTTCAGTCAAAGTTGCTCTTCTATCAGCTTGAATCAGTCGGCCCATTCTCTTCTGACCTCTAGCATCAACAAGGCATTTTCGCCCACAGGACTGCCGCATACTGGATGTTTTTCCCTTTTCACACCATTCTTTGTAAACTCTAGAAATGGTTGTGCGTGAAAATCCCAGTAACTGAGCAGATTGTGAAATACTCAGACCGGCCCGTCTGGCACCAACAACCATGCCACGCTCAAAATTGCTTAAATTACCTTTCTTTCCCATTCTGACATTCAGTTTGGAGTTCAGGAGATTGTCTTGACCAGGACCACACCCCTAAATGCATTGAAGCAACTGCCATGTGATTGGTTGATTAGATAATTGCCTTAATGAGAAATTGAACAGGTGTTCCTAATAATCCTTTAGGTGAGTGTATGTATGTAAATGATTCTTAACACTTCCTTTAGATATGCGACTCTTCATACAAATGTCTTTTATTTCTTAATTCGAATGTTCTCCTGAAGATGTTTGTATATTTGTAAATATATATATATATATATATATATATATATATATATATATATATATATATATAAAAACAATACCTAAATATTCCTGAAATTGATTGTTGTGGGTCTCCATTTGCTTTCCATTTATTTTCATTGCTGTCTTGAAGAAACAATTGAGATATTAAAGGGGACCTATTATGTCCTTATTATGTTTTTGGGGTCTACTAGAATAGGTTTTCATGCTTGAATGTTCAAAATTGTACATTATTATACAGCACCTCTCTTCACAGTCTGTCAGTAATGCTCTGTTTAGCTCTGGTCTCAGTGAAGCCCCTCCCCTCCTGAAAAGTGCAATGTGTTCTGATTGGCCAGCATGGACCAATGTGCTGTGATTGTTCAACCACTTCGAGCATGTTTCCGAAATGTCATGCCCTTTACCATAACCGCGAGTTTCAACACACTACTAACGCAACTCAACCAGGCCTCGCCCCTTTTTTATGCATGGGAATTATTGTGACGTGTACTTTCCCAGAAAAAAACTAAAGACTACAATCAAGGCATTTCAGGGAGATTAGAAACAGTGCACACTGATATAGAGAATAACTGCCCTTGGAGTGACTTTGTGCTTTATAACTTTGCAGACTTTTTTCATGCTCAAACATTACAAACTAAAAAGCATTACAGGAGCTTTTTTCTCATTTGTAACTTTTCTTACCAATGAATGACAGTCAGAAAGGGAATAGGAAAACTAGAGAGAAGAATGAAGGAATGAAAATGTAAAAAGTCTTTGAAAGAGATAGTAAAAGAGAAAAAAGCTGGAGGAAAGAGACCACATGAGACACATCGAGGTTGTCAGAACAAGAAGACTGCATTAAAAGGGAAGATATCTTTATAGTTTTTTGGCGTGAGGGCCACAGCAGATCAAGCCGTTGAGAACAGAGACATGCAGAGGTCATCAGGAGCGGCGCTGGGATCAGGGTCAAGCCGAACCCCCATTCTACTCTGGATTTATGGAGGTCTTTCTAGACTGCTTTAATGTCAGGTGTCAGTTTATTTGAAACCCTCACTCTCAGTCGTGCACCTTCAAACGGACCAGCATCCACTGAAACACACATTAAGCAGCCGTGTGTGTGTGTGTGTGTGTGTGTGTGTGTGTGAAAGAGCATTTGTCTAAATATGTGTTTGTGTGTACTTAAACTCAAGCCATGGCAGGGATTTTTTAATAACCTTCGAACTACCAACCAATTAAATCTCATATACTTAATACCCCATCACAGAAGTTTTCGAATTAACTAGTAAATTTCATATTATAAAAATAGTACAATACAGATACATTTGGGGTCTCCAAAGTTACTCCAGTCTTCAGTGTCACATGATCCTTCAGAAATCATTCTAATATGATGATTTGGTGCTCAATAAACATTTCTTATTATTAATGTTAAAAACTATTTTAATGCCTAATATTTTTGTAAAAACTCATATTTTTTTTCAGGATTCTTTCATGAATAGAAAGTTCAAAAGAACAGCATTAATTTGTAATATAAATTTTTTGTAACATAATAAACATTATAAATTGTCCTTTTTGATTCATTTAATGTATCCTTGCTGAATAAAAATATGCATTTCCTTAAATAAAAAAATCTTATTGACCCCAAACTTTTAAACGATAGTGTAAAAAAATCACTTTATTTTGGTTTGTCCAAAAAGATTAGATTTGTGTTACCAAACACAAATTCTCATAAAACCCTCTTGTATTGAGTAAATTTGTCAATCACTGCCACCTTTTGTACTGAAGTAAACTTTTCATTCGGATAGATGACTATTTGTTCACATCTTGCATAGACACTCATCTGCAACTGTTCCCTTTTAAATTTGCTTCTGATGTGAAATTTGCTTCTTTAGAGTTTGTTACTTTTTGTTACTTTTTGTTACTTTTTATTAGTCGATGAGGTGTTGAATATAAAGATCCCGGTGGAGTCAATGGCAGCAGGACGTGAGGCTGCGTGCTGGAATGTGGAGCTCTGGTTTGTTTTGCAGTCTGCTCTCCTGCTTTACCTGTGGCCCTCCCTCTCCCTCTCCCTCTCCCTCTCCCTCTCCCTCCCCCTCCATTGCTCCCTCTCTGCCGCTGGATCTAATTAGAGTGAAGGAGGGCTGCGGGACTGGAGTGTGTCACATACAACTCAACACAGTCAGGAAGGAGAGCAGGAAAGAAAGTGGGATTAACATGGGAGAAAAAGCATAAGAAATGTAGGGTGGAGTTCAAAGAGAGAGAGAGAGAAAAAGAAAGTGAGGGCATAAACCAGAGAAAAGAAACGCAGAGAAAAGTTCCAGCCAGGAAATGAGAGAAAAAGTGAGTGTGCGTGAAATATATCTAGCCTAGAGTTGTTTCCCACAGTACATGAAAAAAGAAAAACAGAGCATCTAATTTTTCACAGAACATTCCACAAATCTAGGACAACATGAGAAGTGACATGTAATATATGCTCACCTCTCTGCCCTACACATGGTAGACACATCTCAGCGCTGGAGGGAACTTCTATAATCAAAGACCAATCAGATAATTGCAGTGTTTTACCACTATCCACTGAGCTCCGCTGGGAACAGGATTTTTTTGAACAGTAACTCAATACCCTGGAAAGTCCAGATGGTCCTGATGACGGCACCAGCGGAAAGACATATTTTCCTAAATATAAAAATCTAATTTGGCAATATGCATAAATTAAACTATGTGTGAGGGCAGCGGTTGACAGAGAATTTGTCGATTTTCTCTCACTCTGTTGCTAACTCTAACAATATAGGCTTAAAAGGTTAGTCCACCCAAAATTAAATTACTGTCATTAATTACTCACCCTCATGTTGTCCCAAACCCGTAAGACCTTCGTTCATCTTCGGAACACTAATTAAGATATTTTTGATGAAATCCGAGAGCTTTCTGACGCAGAAGCTTTATAGACAGCAACGTAATTACCACTTTCAAGGCCCAGAAAGGTAGTAAAGACATTGTTAAAATAGTCCATGTGAATACAGTGGTTCAACCTTAATTTTATGAAGCAACGAGAATACTTTTTGTGCGCAAAAAAAACAAAACAAAAAATAACGACTTTATTCAACAAATTTCTTCTCTTCCTTGTTAGTCACTGACGCTGTTCGCGCCAGTTCTGAGCTGGCGTTCTGATATAGAACCCAGAAGCACTGCACTGTGTTTACAATGTGAACACTGTCAAAATTGTTGAATAAAGTTGTTATTTACTTGCGGGTTTGGAACGACATAAGGGTGTAACCATCCACAGTTTGGTTACTGTTTTTTTGTGTGTAATGCCACTACTATGCACTAGGGGCTCTAGGTAGCATTCTCTCTTGTATATAGCCAGGTATAGTGGGAGAAGAAGTCAGGGGATGTTACACATTCCTGTACAGTAGGTGGCTGTATGCACCTTAAAGCTGTTTGCAGTCCGCCATTAAGAAGAAGAAGAAGAAGAAGAAGAAGAAGAAGAAGAAGAAGAAGAAGAAGAAGAAGAAGAAGAAGAAGAAGAAGAAGAAGAAGAAGAAGAAGAAGAAGAAGAAGAAGAAGAAGAAGAAGAAGAAGAAGAAGAAGAAGAAGAAGAAGAAGAAGAAGAAGAAGAAGAAGAAGAAGAAGAAGAAGAAGAAGAAGAAGAAGAAGAAGAAGAAGAAGAAGAAGAAGAAGAAGAAGAAGAAGAAGAAGAAGAAGAAGAAGAAGAAGAAGAAGAAGAAGAAGAAGAAGAAGAAGAAGAAGAAGTAGTCAGGATTGTTTAGTGAAGGGGAATCTTGGTTTTTCTCCCATGGTTCACACAATCTACTCAGAGTCCAGATTGAGAAACTTTGTTTTCAAGCTCATTAAAGTAAGTGTTTCTTTTTGTCTTGTTTATGTTAAGGGTAGTTATTTCTGGGTAAGCTGTATTTTGTTTTTCATTTATTGATGCTTACTGGTTTATAGTGCTAATTTGTATGTGTTGTTTGTAGAAGGACTCTTTATACATCATCTTTTTCCTCATGGTGATTCTATGCTGATGTTTTAATGAACAGGAGAGTTCTGTAGCCTGAGGACAGTGGTATCAAGGCCGGACTTCATTTCGGTGTTGGGACTCTATTTGGATTACCTGTTGCATTTTATCACCTCATTCACTGGACATTTCTTCAACTAATCTTCCTTGATGCCAATGGTACAACTGACTTTAAGCTTCAAATCATTGAGTTTGTTCTACGGACAAAAAGTCAATGATTGGCTAAGGTTTTTCATTGCCAAACAACCATGACAGAATGGCATTTGTGTGACTCTTTCTGGGGTGATTGTGATTTCAATATTTGAAGGATTTTGTTGATGTGGATATATTTTTGTGGGTCTTTTCATAAATATAAAAAAGAACATCTCTATTTGTGTTTTGGGGTTTGTTGAATTGTTTATTTGCTCTTTATCTTTGAATGTAAGATTGGTCAGTGGGTCCCTCCCTTAAATTTATCTTGTAGTTGTCTTCCCTAGGTTGTTCCTAGGGAGACTGTTACAAGGGTGAGTAATTAATGACAGAAATTTCATTGTTGGGTGAACTAACCCTTTAATGTATGACAACACAGCACAAAATCTGGTAAAAGTCCATTGTAAAAATGTAACATCCAAGTGGTCAAATTTCCTTATTGATCCCCATTGTCACCAAAAAGCACACTATTTCAGTCTGATTAGGTTTCAAATAACTCATAATAACATCCTTATTATAGAAATATCTAAACAAATAACAAACATTGATGTGCTTGACCACCACATCCTAACCTGGAACAACATGCTTTTTTGGTTGCTTGGTTCCTACTGCATGCTGACTAGCCCCACTCACTATGACATCGCACCGGTACAAAATTCCAATTCACATAAATGTACACACCTTAAACCTTTTTTTTTTTTTGTACAGCATGTTCACTTTCATTTTGGACAGTCAATTTACTTATGTCTGTCTCTAGAAATTTTGTTCCACTGTGTTAGTCCTTAAAAGTTTAATGCAGGGGGATTTTTCTTTGGCTATACACTGATCTCAGGAAGATTTTAAACATTTATTAAATTAAATCTTTAATAAACTGTTGATGAGGTTTTGTAGTTTAACAGCTTCCCTCAAAGGAAGTAAAACTGTCCACAAATGACGCACTATTCTTGTATAAACACGAAGAGACGCTGCAGACTTTACAGATCAGCATGAGTGAATGTTTGACAGTCATGGGAACAAACACAAACACACATGAAGACAGACTGGGTGTGTGCTATCATCTCTGAACATCTCTGCCATTTCCGTGAGACAGAAATAAATGGTTGCTAAACACTAGCATTATGTATGCCCTAGCACTATAATATATACTGATCAAGCATAACATTAAGACCACATTCCTAATATTGTGTTGGTCCCCCTTTTGCTGCCAAAACAGCCCTGACCCGTCGAGGCATGAACTCCATGAGACCCCTGAAGGTGTGCTGTGGTATCTGGTACCAAGATATTAGCAGCAGATCCTTTAAGTTCTGTAAGTTGCGAGGTGGGGTCTCCATGGATTGGATTTGTTTGTTCAGCACATCCCACAGATGCTCGATTGGCTTGAGATCTGGGGAATTTGAAGGCCAAGTCAACACCTCAAACTCAATGTTGTGCTCCTCAAACTATTCCTGAACCATTTTTGCTTTGTGGCAGGGCGCATTATCCTGCTGAAAGAGGCCACAGCCACCAGGGAATACCGTTTCCATGAAAGGGTGTACAGGGTTTGCAACAATGCTTAGGTAGGTGGTACGTGTCAAAATAATATCCACATGGATGGCAGGACCCAAAGTTTCAGCAGAACATTGCCCAAAGCATCACACTGCCTCCACCTTCTTCTTCTCTTCTCCACCTTAGTGCATCCTGGTGCCATGTGTTCCCCAGGTAAGCGACGCACATGCACCCGGCCATCCATGTGATGTAAAAGAAAATGTGATTCATCAGACCACCTTCTTCCATTGCTCTGTGGTCCAGTTCTGATGCTCACATGCTCACGGTTGGCGCTTTCGGCGGTGGACAGGGGTCAGCAAGGGCACCCTGACTGGTCTGCGGCTATGCAGCCCCATACACAACAAACTGCGATGCACTTTGTATTCTGACACCTTTCTATCAGAACCAGCATTAACTTCTCGAGCTATTTGAGTACAGTAGCTCGTCTGTTTGATCCGACCACTGGGGCCAGCCTTCCCTCCCCACGTGCATCAATGAGCCTTGGCAGCCCATGACTCTGTCGTCAGTTCACCACTGTTCCTTCCTTGGACCACTTTTGATAGATACTGACCACTGCAGACCAGGAACACCCCACAAAGAGCTGCAGTTTTGGAGATGCTCTGACCCAGTCGTCTAGCCATCACAATTTAGCCATAGTCAAACTCGCTCAAATCCTTACGCTTGCCCATTTTTCCTGCTTCTAACACATCAACTTTGAGGACAAAATGTTCACTTGCTGCCTAATATATCCCACCCACTAACAGGTGCCGTGATGAAGAGATAATCTGTGTTATTCACTTCACCTGTCATAATGTTATGCCTGATCAGTGTATACAGGATTTGAAATATGAAAAAAAACACCCAACTCACAAAATGTACGAGAAAATCAACCATGTCAGGTAACAATTAGCAACTCACAAGCCAATTTGGCATTGATTAATTAATTATGTCCTCCAACCAGGAGTCCCTAACATTAGCAAAACAAAGCATAAGGAGGGTCGTACACTAGGCAAAAAGTGTCAGATCTTTAAAATGAAAATATATTAATTGCATTGTATTATGAAACATTTTATAACATATTTACCATTTACTATTTTTCTCATTCTGTATAATTTTTTTTTTTTTTACATTACAATATGTCTTAATATTTAAAAAATGGGGTCTCTTGCAAATCATCATATTTGGGGGGCCTTGGAATAAAAAAAAAACTTGAAACCCCTGATCAAACAATGAAGCTTCAGCGCTGGCTAATGCGCTAACTTGCATACATTTAGGCCTGAGAGATCCGTCTCTGACTGAGTCATGTTTAGGCATGCAGATAAGAACACACAGACTCTTTGAGCACTTGCCCAGTTGGAATAGCTTAAGCACCAAGTCATTTTTTTCATTTATAGAGATGAGCTTACTCTAAACTTGGCCCCGTGCAGCCATTACATCAGCCACATTAGGCGTGAGAAATTGGGGTCTGCAGAGCTGAGGGAGGGTAAAGTTTTGTCTTTTGGTGTTCAGTCCAGTCTCCAGCGTCTCTCTTTCAGTAGAGGCCCAAATCTGAGCCAACAAGCCATCTCTAGTGCCTCTACACTAACACGCTTTGGGACAGGGGCTTGTCACGCTATATGCCCCGAGAAAAGAAAAATTTCAAACACTGTTAAGAGCTTCCACAAACCTTATTGCTCTATAAAATCAAATGGGTCCACACCCAGAATGTTTTATAGAACTATAGAACTGCTGGAGAACACTTAGAAAGTGAAGCACATGCTAAAAGTAACAAGCCTCCTAGGCTAGAAGATGAGATGTTGGCTTTCTGAAACACTAGGAAAAGTCTGATTTGAGCGTTCTGTCTGTCCGCTCTGGGAAATAACTCAAACCCCTGGCTATTGGAAACAAATGAGAACACACATTAGCACAGTGCCAGATAACACCAGATGTAAACTATTATCACAGGGTTAAGTTAAACTGAACATTTGATTAAAACATGTTTGAGTTTCTGCTGATGAAGTAAAGGAAACACTACCATTCTCACTAAAGCCCCATTCACATTGACAGCGGTTTAATCGAGGGAGGACAAAAGACAGACGTGTCATTGGTAGTTAGTAAATATTATGTAACTCTATTTTGACAAGGAATCAGTTTAATTGCTGTTAAATTAAAATTTTTTAGTGGAAAGAGTTTGTATTTAAATAGCAGCAGAATGAACACGATTATTAGGATTATCAACGCATGAAGCAAAAATCATGGTAGAAGCTGCATAAAGTTAACATTTTCTCCGAATTTTCCACCGCCGAAAGCGCCAACAGTGAGCATGTGAGCATCAGAACTGGACCACAGAGCAATGGAAGAAGGTGGTCTGATGAATCACATTTTCTTTTACATCACATGGATGGCCGGGTGCATGTGCGTCGCTTACCTGGGGAACACATGGCACCAGGATGCACTAAGGTGGAGAAGAGAAGAAGAAGGTGGAGTCACCAGAGCACATTGCATCTCCATCAGTTGCTTGTGTTCCTAGGCTAAATTTGGTTAGATTTTGATCTCTATGTGTTGCTTATGCTGTTGGACGTTGGAAACTATTCTCGTGTTTTTAGAGAACGCCACTGTAAAGACATCACGTTCACACAGTCCAATCAGCAATTCTGGGTTCCCTTTTCTCTCACACACAAACACCTTGTTCTACATGATTATACTAGTTGTGAGGTCTAAAATGTCTGTTGAACACTGACTAGTGAGCTGGTACTCACTAGTTAAAAAGGCTTATAAATCAGGTAATTCATGTTTAATTTAAATCTAGTGTTTTGCACAGGTTTCTGTGAGTGTTATGTTTAGGGGTTGGTCAGGTTAGGACATTAACCTGATATAAAAACAATGGCAGTATAGTGAAACAAACGTGTGTGTTTCTCTGCGTTTGTTTGTGTGTTTATAGGGGCAGCGGATGTGTTTATCTGTGGTTCACAGATGCCATAAAGGTCTTTTGAAATGCACTTGCCATTTGCCTACCAGACATGAGCAGCACTGACATCATAGATTCACCAGACCTACAGTATATCATGTGCATCTGTGTGATTATACAATATCACAACACAAACACTGTTATACTGAACATCAGCATGAGGTATTCACAGCCATGCTGACATTCAGATCAACCACAAAATTGTGTGACATTGTTGAATTTGTTTTCTTTTTCCCTTTCTAACACACATGACAACAGAAGTATATGGTACATCTTCATTTTGATCATGTGTATAGTTGTCATGAACATAAATGATGTGACACATCTCTTAACTAAAAAACAACAAGAGAAGAGAAGAGAAGAGGAGAAGAGAAGAGAGGTCTGTTTGTAGAGTAACTGAGAAAATGAGGGCCTGTCCCATGGAAGGCTTGACCTCACAGCCCTCCTTCACAGCTCGAGGGCAGACGAGACCCACGACTTATCTGAGCCGCTCTGATGTCTCTGTGGTCTGTTTAAACAAGAGCGCTGCGCTAATCCACTCAGATGGGGCCATTGAGTATGAGGCCGCAGTGGGTTTCTCTCTATCTAGAACACACACACATACACACACAAAAATATACGCAAAGCAACGCACTTGCATACATCTCATCCTGCTTTAACGCAAGATGTACACAGGACCCCACACACTCTCTGTAGTTTTTCATTTAAAGCAAAATTAAAGATTAAATTAAAAATTATTAAAATAACAATAATGCAAAGGGAGTAAACAAGCAGTATTAACAGACAAAAAGGCAGAACAACAAAATAAATAGTAAATAGAAAGTCTATATTAAAAAAGACAATACAGAACAAAATAGGACAAAGCAAAAATTAAATAAATAATAAAATATGTTTTTAAGAAATAAAAAGTTTCACAAGTTATATAAAAAAAATAAAGCAGAAAAACTAAACAAAAAAGCAGACCAAAAATAAAACAAAACAAGTATTAGTATTAGTATTAACAAGTAGTTAATAAAGCAGAACAAATACATCTAAAATTAAAAACAAAACAAAATCAACTGTCTACAGAAAACTAGAAATGAACAATAAATTACAAAGGTCTTATTTATGAAATGAGTTGTTAAAGAGATGAGTTTTCATCTCTTGAGTTGGGTTTTAGCTGTTTCTTGATAATATTCAAGAAACAGCTGACAACTCATCTCTTCCGTGAGCACTTGACTACGGAGCCCTGCACATCACGTGCAAGAAAAAAAAGTTAATTGTGCACGCATGTTTTCTGATATAAATGTATAAATCATGCGCACAATTTACTATTTCGTTCCCTCGATTTGCTAAATCGTGCGGGCGATTAACTACTTCATTCCCTCGACTTGCTAAACCGTCCACACGATTTACTAATTTGTTCCCTCGATTTATAAATCGTGCACATGTGTCCTGCTGACTTTTTAAACAAAAACAAAAAAAAAAGTCTATGTTTTCACTATTTTCACTAAATCCCTCCTTGTTCTTGCCTTTACAATTCTAGACTATCGTTCGCACATTTTGTTTGTTGTATTCCCTCTTTGGATAAAAGCATCTGTTAAATGAAAAGGCGTGAATGTAAAAGGGAAAAAATTTAAGGTGAAAAAAAATAAGACTAAATGTGCCAATAACACACACACTTGGACTGAGCTTTACTAACTGTAGCCTAGAGCTATTCACATTGAGGCTGCATTGCAACATAACTTTAAACCCAGCCAAAAACACACATCCTCCAGGTACAGAGGAAGCGTCCTTTAGATCGCCCAGTGAGCTTCCTGTGGATGAGCCAGATGCTGTTCTCTCAGGATTACCAGAGTATACACACAGAAAACCTTAAAGGGTCAAATATCACTGTGGGATCTCGTTCACAATAGGGAACGAACTGTACATGAAATATAAGCAGACACACCCTGACACACACACACAGTCAAGGTGATATGACACGCAGCTGTTGTTATTTAAAGGCAGGCAGGAAAAAAGTGAATGAAATTCTCTGCTTTGTCTGCATTAACGTACAGATACCAGCAGCCCCTATCGCACATCCTGATAATCTACAAGACTGCTTCATAAAACAGCGTGCAGACATGTGCATCTGTGTGTGTGATGACAGGCAGACTGTTGTGATGGAGTTAAAACAGAGGTGATGAGTTTATGCACAGCTGTATGTCTGTGTGCTGACTGACGGCATGGCAGTATATGATTATTCACAGATGTGCATTGTAAAGTTCACATGTAAAAAAAAAAGTGTGTGCATGTTTTCTGATAAACAGCGACTCACCTGATTGATGTGTTTGAGTTTGTCAATGATCTGACTGATGACGGGTTCAGGAGGTTTTTGTCTGGATTCTGAGCCGTGTGGATGGACTCTCTTCAGCCCTGGACCAGGAAACCTGCAAAATATAGACACACACATCCATTACTCATACTTAAACTAAAATACAGATTTTAATGCACAGCACGCTATCCATGAATTGATAGTGATATAGGGAGATTGAGACTAGTTAATATTTCTCAGGGTGGTTTAATTTCTGTAAAGGTACATATCTTAAGGTACTGGCTACAAAAAGCACTGAACATTTACACTATTACGGTCTAGAAATATAACCACAAGTTGAACTGCCACACTACAATATATGGGGTTACACAATACAATATAATATACAATAATTTAACAGAATTTCTGTTGAGAACACACAGTTCATTATATAGTTGAATATTGCATGATGCTAGTGTGGTTTTATCATGTTCACTTATTGGCCCAACAGCTAAAGCTAAGATATAATGGAATTGGAATTTTATAAAAACCGCTGTGATCTGCCACAAGTACAAGAGCTCTAAAATTGGCCTCTACTGCCACCTAGAGGCAAACATGTGACCATTGTTATTCTTGTTCCAAATAAATTCCTAAGTATTAGACCTTTACATTTCTTTAAATTCCCCTCTGCATGAGGACACAGATTTCAAAGGCACTTTACAACAAAACAATCTCTTATTTGTACGCCAAGGACATTTTGAATAAATAATGCCTTGTGTTGTCCATTGTTCAAATTTACTCAAAAACAGGAGCATAAATATGAATGGAATCTAACAGTGAATCTAAATCTGCATTCAGCTTTTTACCCCCAAATTCCTGTTATGTTGTAGCTCTTAACAGACACACACACACAAACACTTAACCGAACAGTAAAACAGCACAACTGGGTCAGACATGTGCTGGCATCTGAATGTTTCTGAGCAACTGGAGCATATGTTGGGCATCATCAACTGCTAAAAATGTGTGTGTGCGTCTGCGCCCAAGTGTTTCCCCCGATCCCCCCGGGCCCCTTGGACTCATGTTCCAGTTAATTACTCCCTATTAAAAGCTAATTAGTGTTGATGCACACAAGCACATTGGTGCAAGTACTGAGGCGACAGAGAGACAGTGAGTGACATATTCAATACTGCCTCGAAACTAATGTCAACTCATCTAGTGAACTCCATACACTGCAAATATATTTTTATTAATTAGTAGTACTTTAATATTGTGTTCAGTAAAAATTTTACAAAAATATATACAAATTGTTTATATGTATATGTGTGTTCCTGTATATGTTTTATGAGGACACAAATGTGTATAATGACAGAGGTATTACCAGTGTTGAGGTAACACATTACAAGTAACTTGAGTTATGTAATCAGATTACTTTTTCAAGTAACTAGTAAAGTAACACATTACTTTTAAAATTTACAACAAAATATCTGAGTTACTTTTTCAAATAAGTAACACAAGTTACTTTGTTTTCCCATGTATTGACTGACCGCTCTCGTCCCAATGTTGAGAAAAATGCTGAGGCGTTATGTGTAAACATGAGGGTTATTGCAGTTTTAGAATAATTGTGAGCAGGCATTTACTAATCTCACTTGCACAAAAAAGATTTAGTATTCCTCCAAATTAATTAAATCAGTCAAATGCAAAATCAGAATACTATGCAAACCTCTAATAATTGAATATGTTAAATAAAACAAATATTTGTATTCATTTAATCTCACTTTATTGAGTAATGTACTTGCTGCTACTAGATTTTTTTGTTTTTATTGGTGGTGTTAAACTTTTTTCTCCTGCATGCTGTTCTTCTGCAATCCAGAATGGCAGCAGAGCGAACGATTTGTTTAAGCCGCGCCCTCTACTGTACATGCATGAATTTGCATTTCCTTCAGCCTGAGGCTTATCATTTCAATTTTGGTGTGAAAGGGTCTTCACATTTGCCAAAAAAAAAACGTTTTTGTTATATAAAACAAGCCCAGCCCAAGTGAGAAAAAGTAAAAATAACGTAACACATTCTTAAAAAGTAACTAAGTAACGCAATTAGTTACTTTTTAAGGGAGTAACACAAAATTGTAATGCATTACTTTTCAAAGTAACTTTCCCCAACACTGGGTATTACAATGTAAACATGGTTTGTGTCCTCGTAAATCAAATGGCTTTAAAAACATACTAAAGATTTAATCATCGTTGGTAGCACGATTTATTGTAATGCTTTTTTTCTCAGTTGGTCAGAACAAAATTGGCAGACATGTTACTTACTTGTTCATATGACATTTCCCGGTAAAAAATCTTATTTTGGTCATACTCCAAGACGTAGAATCTGTGATTCTGAAGTACAGTATCCACACCAGTGCGGTGACTGACAGCCACACATACTCCTCAAAACATTAGATTTAGATGGCGACAAAGAAGCAAAACTAATGGACTGCAGCTTTAAAAAAATGCTGAACGTTTTCTGTGACGGGTAGGTTTAGGGGTAGGGTTAGTGTAAGTGTTTTATACTATCAAGTGTGTGTGTGTGTGTGTGTGTGTGTGTGTGTGTGTGAGTATGAACTTAATTCTTAAACTAAATAAAACTTAATTGACACTTCTAAAAACAAATCCTTTTATTTCACATTTTATATGTTTTAAGGATGCTTAGATAAAAAAAATACAGATTTTTGCAGTACCGTAAGCTTGTAGCTGAAAGAGCCAAAGATATGACCTCATGTTCCATTCTTAGCAATGACATAATCCTGAACAATTCCATCCAATCATCTCTCACGGCACCTTATTTTACATGCACTGCTTATTCATTAAGCCAAATTACATTTCCATACTTATTTATTCTCCTTATTACTCCCGATGGCAGCTCACCTCCCGCTTTTAATTATCACATTAATAATACAGACATGAGATCCATTAGAAGGAGGAGATCAGAAGACATGGGCAGCGTTTAATGGAGGATGAGATTAGCTGGAGCTTCACGCATGAGGCGCCCACCTGTGTGCTGACCAGGGTCGATCACCATCAGGTCAGCTCTGTACTGTCTGCCTGAAAAACTTTTAGCTTTGTTCTATTTAGGATGGTGGGCACATGATACAAAATTAATCAACTTCATCGCAGAAATGCTAAAGTGAAGAATTGAGCTGAAGTGAGAATTGTTTCAGCACAAAAAAGCCCTCCCTTATGAATTTTAATGAGGTGTGTTGCAAATTAGAGAAAGGAACTATAAAACATCAGAATCTGTTATAATTGGCCAATCACATTTCAGCACTGAAATAATACACAATATAAGAAACATTATTTGAACATTTCAATTGAATGTACAACAGTTATTTCTTTTATTAACACAAATGACTTCAAATCATTATTTTTAATGGATTCAAATGTCCTTGCATATTGAGTCTTTGTTTTATGCAATTTGGAAGGGAGTGAATAAGCGAGGACGGTTTAGTCTATTCTTGTGGATTTGACCAATAGTAGATTTTCATATTTTTATCTTGCAAGATGTTTGTGTTATAGGAAAGAACTGAAAACTTGACATGTTAATATGTAAGTGTTACAACAGTATAGCTTCTATCTGCTTCTAGCTGACATTTAACATAACTAGAGATGCACTCTGAATGAATGATGCCATACGGACGATTATAAGTCATTTTTGTTGGAGACTTTAAATGCACTACAGAAATACACTAACATTCAAAAGTTTGGGCCAATAAGATTTTAATGTTGTTGAAAGAAGTCTCTTAGGCTCATCAAAACTACAGTCAAAAACTGTAATATTGTGAAATATTATTACAATTAAAAAAAATAAATAAATCTATTTTAATATGATTTAAAATGTAATTTATTCCTGTGATGCAAAGCTGAATTTTCAGCATCTTTTACTCCAGTCTTCAGTGTCACATGATCCTTCAGAAATCATTCTATGCTGATTTGCAGCTCAAGAAATGTTTCTTATTATTATGTGGAAAACAGCTGCTTAATATTTTGTGGAAACCGTGATACATGTGTTTCTGGATTTTTTGATGAATTGAAGTTCAAAATAACAGCATTTGTTTGAAATAAAAAATATTTTGTAACATTGATGTTTTACTATCAATATTTCTTAATAAATGTATTAATTTCTTTAAAAAAAAATCTTAATGATCCCATATTTTTTAAAGGTAGTGCACATTAAAAAATAAATATATATATATATATATATATATATATATGTATATATATATATATATATATATATATATATATATATATATATATATATATATATATATATATATATATATATATATTTTTTTTTTTTTTTTTTTTTTTTTTTTTTTTTTTAAACACCAAATGCTTTGGAAAGCCCTTATACTTTGTACATTTTTGGACAAACATTCTGTAGAATCTTGAAATGATTTCATCAAATGAAATGCTAGTATGATTAATATGTTTGCATTAATGTTAAGTGTCATGTTAAATTTGTAAATATAAAAATTATTCAAAGTAGACAAAAGTTGGCATTTTTTTTCCGCATGTTCTAATGTAAAATATACTTAATTTAATCCGCCACGTTATGATTCCTAAAAAACAAAAACACCCACAACAGGCATTATTGTACAGCAGGAGCACAGGCAACCCAACTGTTACTACAGGAAATGACTAAACACCCTGTGGATGTACAGTCTGGACCAGCTACTCATGCTGAACCTGCTCAGACTCATGGTCCTACTGAGCACCCCTCAGAGATTCAACATGCCCCACTGCCCAAACCTGCTGGAGACCACGAGAATCAATCACAAGGATCTTCATGAGCTAACTGAGGAACAGCTGAAGGAGAGGGAGGTTATTGAGCGTGAGGAGGAGAAGTGCTCTAGGACTCTAGGAAGCTTTACAAAACACAATGAATACCCTCCAATCTTGACTGAAATTTACTGACTTCTCAGAGTTATAAATGAACAAGATTGTCTGCCACAAACTCCCTTCAAACCTAAAGATAGAGGGCCCTATTTTAACGATCGGAGCGCATGATCTATAACGCATGGCGCAGGTGCACTTAGGGCGTGTCCGAATCCACTTTTGCTAGTTTAACAACGGAAAAAAGGTTGGCGCGCCAGGCGCATGGTCTAAAAGTGTGGTTCCTAGTCTCTTTATGAGTCATGAGTGTGTTTTGGGCGTAACATGCAATAAACCAATCAGAGTCTCATCTCCCATTCCCTTTAAAAGCCAGTTGCGCTTGCACTATGGCAGATTCACTATTTACATGGTGGAATTTGCGAGCGGAAAGACGGAACGCTTCTCCAGAGAGGAATCCTTTTATTTTTAATATTTAAACATGTTTGTGTGCTGCTGCGCGGCCTTGTGTGTAATAAGCAGAGTATACTCGCGTTGTACACTCGCCTATAGGCAATTATTCCTTACGCGCCCTTTAAATAACACAAAAAATACTGCGCAGTCTTTTTCAGGCTCCTCAAAATAGCAACGTGCCGTTTAAACAATGTTGGATGTGAAAATGATAACTCCGTCAGGCTGAAACTAGCAAAAAATACTTGCGTTGTGATTGGTGTACCCCGAAGAGGTTGAGGTGGTGCAGGCAACAACAGTGATGTCGAGTACCGGGAGGAATATACCTTTAAACTTATATAAATTACGACTTTAAAATAATATTATCAGGACTGTCAAAACATTATTTGTGCTACTTTTTAAACAAAATAGTATACGTATGTTTTAGTCAATTTATGCAGTTCACACTTATAGCAGAACATCTGTGCAATATGTAAATACAGCGGAAGATTTCTGTGAGACTGTTGTTTATTCTCACTCATACGCCTCAGTACTACAACTCTCTATCCTATTGTCATCCCATAAAATATCTGTTAAACAAGCTAATACCAAACTAAATTTTTAAATAATAAATTCTGTATTTATAAAACTATGTAGCTACTTGGTGAGTCTGTTTTTCACCCACAGAATCGACTGTTTTTAGTTTAACAGTGAATTATTGTAATGGTAACCATTTTAATAACATTACTAATAATGCCAAATGGTATCTGGTATAATATGAGGAGAATGTTTCTGGTTTTGAGTCGATAAGGAGGTACTTGAGCCGAGCTTATGGGCCTGTGGGAGTACATAAGACAAAAACGGTTAGGAAACATTGGCTAAAATGAAGAAGGCAGATATTGAGAATGCTAAAATTGATTATAGAAGGCAGAAATCTGCGCCAGAGTTTTGGTGACTTGATCCTTGACATTGAAGGCTCCTCTGTCTCCAGCACAGGGAAAAATATAATTTCTAGCCAACACCAGGGATGCTAGAAATTAAATTTACAATTAAATAATATTTTTGCAATAATAATAAAATTTTGCACAGATTCAACCGTTTCGTTTGGCTTTATGCTTTGACATTTTTGAGTTGACTATTTAATATATCAGGGCCACATAAATGGTGACATTCTTTGGCACAATTAAGATGGCTTTCTTCCCAGTTCAGAATGTGAAAGAGCGCGTCGTCTTCAATACATTGCATAAAATGGGTCTGAACGCATTCCAGAATGAATTATATTTCACTAGAAGCCAAGGAATGACATTGAGATTCAGCAGACATTTCTGGCAAAGCATCGTTATTCTAGTTCTCTCTTCCCATATCTATTTCTCTCATGGGTCCTAATTAACTCCTGAGGGCCTGAGAGCCCTCTGACACAGCTGTCTGTCCCCTAAGGCCAACTGTTCACCATGCTGTTGTGACCAGGCCATTTCACCCCCACTTATTCCTCAACTGAACTTACTGGAGAGCAAACAACTGCAGCTTATAATGCATAATGCTGTAATGTTGACACTTACGCTCACAGACACACGTGGACACACGTGACAAGATGGATACAATGAACAGACAAGGCAAGAACGGACATTATGTGGATATGAATTCAAAAAGCGTGCACTCTCATAAACACGCTACCAACACTTAGGAGCTCACCTGTTCTTGGTTGTGTATGAAAACTGAAAAATACTTGTGAAATACTTCACTGTTTATGATATTAATAAATATTTGCATAGTTTTAGCTCATTACATGATGCTTTGGTGTTTTGTCTAAAACCAGTTTCTTTAGGAAGTTCATTCATGCACAAAGCGTTACCTATTGACTGGATATTGAACAGTGTTCCCTCTATCTAATTTTTGTTCTTGCTGAGCAAAACCTTTCTATATTGTGCAGAAATGTCAGCCATCTAAGCAAAAACTTACCTTATATTAGATCTGTATGGGTTACATAATGCAGTTGTAACTTGTAACTTTAAAGTGCTATTTCTATTTGATGTGACCCCTAAAAACAACTTTTATTGATGCAACTTATGATGAAAACAAGCATTTAATTCAGAATTCTATTATTACTAAATTTACAAATTTAAGAAAATCACACACTAAACAGTTAACTTATTTATTAGGCTAATATAATATATTATAATAACAATTGAATACATATAATATAGCCTAATATAATAATAATTTAATAAATATAATATTTGAAAAAATTTTAAGCATCTAAATAGAGTTCTATCAAATATTTTCAAGAAATGTGAACATGTGAATTATTTTATAGCCTTCTGATATTTATTAAAACAATCCTTAACAAAATGAACACAATCCTTTAAAGTCCACTTAAAAGTCAACCCATTTTAGTTCTATAATGTGATGTATTTTAGAGTAAAGAAGATATTTTATGTGAAAATGGACAGGAACCAATCAAGAATCACTTTAAACTAGAATGTAGCCAAACTATATAAGAGTTTGCTAAAACAACGCCTAAATAGCTATTTGGCAATTGTCCAACATTATCCGACAGAAAATTAGCAAAAAAAGGGAAAGTCATTTCAGAGGAAGTTATTAGTGATTAAAGATTTAATTTAAATAGGATTTCTTTGGAATAATGTGCACCGATGAATCGTTCACAATAAGACCCGGAACAAGCATTAAGACAGTAAATAGAACCCATTTTGATATCATGTTGACTTTAATGATCACTTCAGTTTTGAGCTAATATTTCCAAGTCGTTAGGATGAGATACCGCAGCTCTTAAAGCTTTTCTGTTTGGGTCAGGGATGCACAGATTTATTGTCATTTGCCAACA
This sequence comes from Rhinogobio ventralis, assembly GCA_039654625.1. Classification (NCBI taxonomy): domain Eukaryota; kingdom Metazoa; phylum Chordata; class Actinopteri; order Cypriniformes; family Gobionidae; genus Rhinogobio; species Rhinogobio ventralis. The sequence goes on from CM077198.1 coordinate 16,765,287, forward strand.
TTAACTTGATTTGGACTGTAAGAGAGTGCTAGAGTTATGGGCCACAAGCACAAGGGACATGGTGAACTAAAATATGACAATTTTTAAATTGGGTTCTAAAGGGCGTGTGGAGAGCCAGGCACATGCAGTCACAGAGCGAACGATGGAAAGGAGCAATTAGCCACCAAACCACCCGACATCAGTTACCCCACAATGACCACATCACATTCACACCCTGTTGCCTGTCAGATGGAACTGGAGTCAGCCCAACTCATTAGATATACACACACACACACACACACACAATCATCCGCTCAGCTACCAGCCACTTACACTGTCTCAGTTTTATTCAGAAAGCTTTTTAGACTTCAAGATTTGTGACAAGCTCAGGGGCAATATGTCTCTTCGAGGCCATTTTGAGATTGTAGTAATACTGGAAAGCATTTAGGAGGCTGATTCTATTGTAATATATGCTACTTTTACCCACTTAGTAAAAACTGTCAGAATAAAAACACTAATATAGAGTGTGTGCGTGGGTTATAAAGAGATAAAAGCCTCTTCCATTCTGAAATAACTTATATTATACAATAGTTTGAGCCTGAGTCTTGGATGCTGAGTGGTCAATATAGCATTCCAGCCATGCAAAAGTACACAAAATAATCCTTAGTGAAGCAAGACACCTGACACAAATTAAACAGGATAGGTGTACGTCTGTTCAATAGGTTGTACCATTGGTACCTTGGTGCCAATCTTTCAGCTGACGAAACACTGAAAAAAGGTTTCCAGCGGACAAACAGCCTGTGGGAAAACATGGGCTGTGAAAATGAAACATGATCCAGAACATTAAGACAACTTATTTATCAGGCTATACTCATTCCCTCATGCACTCATTTATTTGCATGAAATTAAATATGCTGTCTAGCCTGGCAAGGGTCCATTGTAACCGCAAGGATGTGAAACAATTGTTGTGCTGCACAGCACCCATTGAGAACAACTATTAATCTTAGTTTACATGTCAGGGACTATATCTGCAAGTGGAATGATGCCACTCAATGAATTTACTTAATTTTTAATGAATATTTATGCCTTAATTATAGGCTAAAAGACACTATATTGTGAGACTAAAATGAAAGAATGCAGTATTACTATGAAGCTATGTGGTCATCAGTGCTGCCACAAATGAAATACTCACTTGTCTGTCATCTCCTGTCCGTTCCAGCAGAGGGAGCCGTTAAGTGCCGTCGGCTCTTTGCTGCACAAAGCTTCTCCGAGACCACTGTAGAACTGACTGAAGCCCCTCAGACCAGAGATAAACTCCCTGCAGCAGACAGAGAGGAAATTGAGAAAGTATGAAAGCAGCAGAAAGAATAAGCCATGTGGACTCAAAGAAATTAGATCTGCACAAAGAGGCAAGATTAAAAAGAATCAACAGCACAGAGATACAGGGATTTATGGAAAAAATGAGGGGCATGGAGAAATAAGACTGAAGAATCAGAAAAATGAAAATGGGGTTGGGGTCAAACACAGTGTGAAACATGATCTACTCCATTACATGTCATTTACTGTCAGGCTAAGTTGATTTGAGACATTTTGACTGATAATTGACATTATGCTGGAGAAGAAACTGCCCACTGTGTTGGCTTGGCCTTTCTCATCTGCTCATCAGAGCGAGGGAGAGTGGAACAGCACAGGACAGAGCGGGCAGAAGGCGGCTCAATGTCACTCACACGGCAGGAGACAAAGCCTGTGTTAATGAGCCTCTCTCTGTCACCATCAGCCCGAACACTCACACACACCTCAACTAACAGCACAAATACACAAACACACACTGTATTTCACTCATATACCAGAATGACTCAGTCGCCCACCTAGTCTGATGTGCCACCTCAGATTTTTTAATCAGCAATTTTCATTAAAAAGTATATATATGATATATTTTGAATAAAATATGATAAAAATTATTCTAAATTAATTTACAATTTATATTCTATATAATTTATATTTTGTACACTATGATTCAAAAGGTTGGGGTCAGTAAAATAATTGAATACTTTTATTCAATATGCTGTTCTGTTTTAACTTTGATTCATCAAAGAATCCTGAAAAAAATGCATCATGGTTTCCACAAATATATTAGGCAGCACAACTATTTTCAACACTGATAATAATATTGATAATAAGAAATGTTTCTTGAGCACCAAATCAGCATATTAGATGCTATTAGAAAGATCATGTGACACCGAAGTCTTGGTACGTATACGCATGGGCGTCGGAACCATTGTATGTGGGTGGGACAAGACCCACCCACTTTTTAAGATCAATGATATTGGACACACTCACTTTTACCGTCTATAATTCTGTTCACCTACCCTAACCAATAAACACTTTATTATTAAACACACGTTAGACGCTTTATTTCCACTTTTCGAAAGTTTTCTTCATTTTTATTGAAAATAAATGCCTTTCCTATCTGATATGTGATAGGAAAAGGGATTAGAGCGAGTTCAGCGAAAGGTGGATTCGAACCTCGGATCGATTTGAGTCAAAATGTTCTGCCATACGTCTTACCCCTACACTATTGTCACTGTAAATTATTTGGTGACTTTTATAATTTTGTCTGGCCCAACCAGACGTTTAGTAAACGATGCGGACTATTTTAATGTAAATTGCATCTACTCCAGTAAAAAAAATTGTTTTGCTTCCGACTCCCATGAGTATACGTATGTACGTATTAATATGCATAAATTAAGGGAGGATTTGAACCAGAGTCTTTTCATGCACTGACATTTTACTCAAACCTGTCTTAGTTAGAATCAAGTAATACACTATTGTTAAAAAAAGGAATAGGAAAAGAAGTGGAAGAAAAGTACAGAAGTACAAAAAAAGGTGCATGATGCCCCTGCACACAGCATCACTCAAATACTCAAAAACATGGAATAGACTGTTTGAGTTGGTTGGGAGACCCTTAAAAAGGTCAGTGAATCTAAAGTATACAGAGAAAACTATAAAGAAAGAGATAGAGCCAGAGGAAGAGAGAGAGAGGGTTTTTCAGAGGCGCTCAAGTGGAGAATCTATTACAGCATTTCAATACATTCCACACAAACAGCCTCAGAAGATGTGAGCTATATGAGGAGATGCATGAGAACAACATTGTGGTTGGCTGCAATTCCTATTCCTCACATTTGTTAGTCACTCATTGTATTTTCACAGAATTGACTTATTGTCATTTCTATAGCAGCAATGCTTTACAGCTTTCTTGTAGTTGAGTGTTTAGAGCACTTGAGAGATTGAAATAAAACAAAGATGTGTGTGTTTTCAGCAGCTGATTTTCATTTTTAAGAGCTGAGGGTAAAGAGTAGTCAGGCCATACTCATGTTTCATTACCGCTAAATAATAAGATCAGCCATTAGAATCAGTGAAGCAGTTAAGCTCCAAAAGCAGGACCATAAAAGTGCAATTTATTTATTTATTATTCAAAATGGCTTTATTTGAGAAACAGACTGAAATTTAAGTCATTATATGTTTTCAGCTCAAAATATAGTCTGTCAAGACACAAGGCACAATATCTGAATATTTGGAAACGCAAATGAGTTTTGAAAGCTTCAGTGGATGTGAAGTGAATAAATCAAATTGAAGTCTGTTCCTCACACAGAGCTATCAAGGGCCCTACGATTTCTGTGATGCAGAAAACGCAGTCAGAATCTACTCATAAAAACAGAATTTACTGTATAACGCAGAATGTTCTAATAATATTGATAATAAGAAATGTTTCTTGAGCTCCAAATCAGCATATTAGATGCTATTAGAAGGATCATGTGACACAGAAGACTGGAGTAATAAAGCCGAAAATTCAGCTTTGCCATCACATAATATATTACTGTTTTTACTGCATCTTTGATCAAATAAATGAAGTCTTGGTACGTATACATATGTACGTATTAATATGCATAAATTAAAGGAGGATTTGAACCAGAGTCTTTTTATGAATGTGTGGGAATTTGGCAAAAGGAAGCACAGAAGCTCAAAGGATTTGCAGTACAACCCTTCAAAATTCTGTTTAATTTGAAGAAATTATGACATGAATATATTACTATTGTACAGTAGAATGTACCTATTACAATAAAGAATGGCAAGATCTTCTTGCCATTCTTCACGCTGTGACGTATCGATCTTCTGTTAGTTCATTTCATGCAAATCCTCTTGAACTTTGGAGCATTAGCTTGCGTTTCCGTCTCCAGCATTCGCAAGCATATGAATGGACCCCTCTTTTATCGAAAAAGAAAAAATGTAAGATGGGGACTTATTTCTATTTATCAGTTTCTGACTGGATAGAGACAGATCTGAAGGCAAGCTTGAGGTCAAATGTACGAAAGGGCAGGGGTTTAAGCGGACAAAATAATTGAAGAATCCTGTATCCTGATATGATCTTTTGATTAGCTCAAATAAAAAATAAAAATAAAAGAAATAATAATAATGGAAATGAAATATGTAATCATTCACAATAAGATCAATAAATAATATGCATTTAGAAAATAGACTTTACATTTCATGTTGACTGTTACTGTATGAGAAAACATTTTCAATTGTTAACTGACTGCTGTTTCTTTAAATCACTTCATAAATTTTAAATATTGAATCATGACGTTACCTGCGGCGTCCAAAGAGGGTCTCATCGGGGTCAAAGTTCACCTGAGGACGGTTGTGGGGCACCAGCGAGGCTGGCCCGTGTTCTTTCGACAGCGCCACAGCACGAGACACCCGCGCGGGAGCGTGCGCACATAACCCGCTCACCTGTGAACAGGAGAAGATTGGACGGCTAAATGTGATCACTCTTGGACACAGTCCTGGAAGACATCCATCTGAGAAAGCAATTAATGAGACAAACTGTCCCTGCAAAACTTTCTCCCCATTCAGCTAATTGTTTGGCTGATGCTGCCGCATTTGCCTCCTGTTTGTTTGTTTGTTTGTTTGGGTTTGATGACAGTAGGATTTACATAACAAAACGAGGCATTGTTGAGTCTGTCAGACACTCTGGCTGCGCTCTTTCAATAATCATAACCCTTTGCAGACGTAGCAAAAGTAAACAAGCCTCTCGGTCCCCTTCTCATGCGCGCTAAACGCTATTGTTTTTATACGGGACAATATAATAATACTAATACCCTGCTCCCATGCTGGTTGTGTGAGATAATGGAGTCTTGCTATTCTTTAAGGTGCAATAAAAATGCAAATGCCTCTTAATGTTTAGCTTGTGGTTTAATGATTTGCCGCTGGTTTAATTTCCCATGGGGGCTGGTCCAGGGCGTAATTTTGCCATGTAATGCTTGTGGCATATTGTGCCTGCTTGTTCATGAATGAATATGTGTGTGTCTGGGTAAACAGGCTCTGGAATTCTGATGGGATACAGGACAGGAGATCAATAGTACAAGGACATCTTCATGCAAACGGGGATGGCTGCGGGATTGGTCGCTGCGGCTAAACATAACAAAAAGATAGACTTTTTAGCATGTTCTGAAGCATCGGTGAGTGGGGTGATCGGATTCACCCCGCAGTCATTCATAAAATTTGCACACACCAACAAATATACCAACAAACTGCTGTTGAGCTAAACGACATGATTATCAGCGTAGATCAATAGAAGCTCTTTCTAGCAAACAGCCCAGGGGAGGGTAAATAGATACTGTTGATGTGTATGTGTTTGTGTGTAAAAGAGATTAAGAGAAAGAGCAAAAGACACAGAACTAGACAGAGGAAAACGCGGTACAGCAGAAGATCAGATCAGAGTCTTGACACAAATGCAATCCTGATGCAACACTTTCTACCACTGCTTTTCTCGGTGGTTCCTCAGGTCACAGGATATGGTGGGGGGGTATGTTTGCAATGCAAGGATAAATAAAGAACTGGTTCTTTGAATAAGTACAGCATTTTCTTTACTCAAGAAACACTATATATATATATATATATATATACACTCACCTAAAGGATTATTAGGAACACCAGTTCAATTTCTCATTGATGCAATTATCTAATCAACCAATCACATGGCAGTTGCTTCAATGCATTTAGGGGTGTGGTCCTGGTCAAGACAATCTCCTGAACTCCAAACTGAATGTCAGAATGGGAAAGAAAGGTGATTTAAGCAATTTTGAGCGTGGCATGGTTGTTGGTGCCAGACGGGCCGGTCTGAGTATTTCACAATCTGCTCAGTTACTGGGATTTTCACGCACAACCATTTCTAGAGTTTACAAAGAATGGTGTGAAAAGGGAAAAACATCCAGTATGCGGCAGTCCTGTGGGCAAAAATGCCTTGTTGATGCTAGAGGTCAGAGGAGAATGGGCCGACTGATTCAAGCTGATAGAAGAGCAACTTTGACTGAAATAACCACTCGTTACAACCGAGGTATGCAGCAAAGCATTTGTGAAGCCACAACACGCACAACCTTGAGGCGGATGGGCTACAACAGCAGAAGACCCCACCGGGTACCACTCATCTCCACTACAAATAGGAAAAAGAGGCTACAATTTGCACGAGCTCACCAAAATTGGACAGTTGAAGACTGGAAAAATGTTGCCTGGTCTGATGAGTCTCGATTTCTGTTGAGACATTCAGATGGTAGAGTCAGAATTTGGCGTAAACAGAATGAGAACATGGATCCATCATGCCTTCTTACCACTGTGCAGGCTGGTGGTGGTGGTGTAATGGTGTGGGGGATGTTTTCTTGGCACACTTTAGGCCCCTTAGTGCCAATTGGGCATCGTTTAAATGCCACGGCCTACCTGAGCATTGTTTCTGACCATGTCCATCCCTTTATGACCACCATGTACCCATCCTCTGATGGCTACTTCCAGCAGGATAATGCACCATGTCACAAAGCTCAAATCATTTCAAATTGGTTTCTTGAACATGACAATGAGTTCACTGTACTAAAATGGCCCCCACAGTAACCAGATCTCAACCCAATAGAGCATCTTTGGGATGTGGTGGAACGGGAGCTTCGTGCCCTGGATGTGCATCCCACAAATCTCCATCAACTGCAAGATGCTATCCTATCAATATGGGCCAACATTTCTAAAGAATGCTTTTAGGACCTTGTTGAATCAATGCCACGTAGAATTAAGGCAGTTCTGAAGGCGAAAGGGGGTCAAACACAGTATTAGTATGGTGTTCCTAATAATCCTTTAGGTGAGTGTACATCACAATAGGAAAGAAAAGACTATCGCAACTTACATTTCATGATGACTTTAAACTAACAGTGTCGCTTTTAGCAACGCTACTGCTCTGGACACTCCTGCGCTCATGTTAACACACTCAACACGAATTCTACACTATCAATGCCAAGCCTCCGTGTACACTATTCAATCTAATCCCAGACACCCACACATTCTTCCCCAATGCTCCCTAGCCTGTGGTGTGTGCTCATGGGAAATCATTAGTGGCCGGTCTGAAGCATGGCTTTTTTCCTGCTGTAATTTACTCTGTGTTGCGGGTCTGTGTCCCAACGGCCTTGATTAATGTGATTGGGTGTGTGTTTGTCTCTGTGTTAGTGTGTGTGTGTATCTGGGCCCTTGGGGAGCTGTGGCACAGGAGTATAGAGCTGGTTTGTGTATGTGAGTCTGTGCGTGATTGTTTCTCTCATTAGAGGGGTATTAATATCAGGCGGGCGACAGAGGATGTGCTGGCTAACAGTAACACTGAGATAAGCGGCGTCTCACAGAGAGGTTCTTTAAATATCCAATGCCTTTTATCTGTACCTCACACACCCCTGAGAGGAGCATTAGGACACACACACATATACACACACACACACACACAGATAAACAAAAAAAGGACACTGAATAAAATGTCCAAAAAGGGTGATTTTATTAAATTAGAAAAAGCTTATTTTTTTTAGGTACATCCATCTGCAAAAGGGAACATATTTCAATTACATGTTTGACTATAACTGTTACTAAAAACCTACAAACTCAAATCATATTTTTTGCCCTTCACTATTGTTTTTATTAAAGAACATACAATTTGAATATTGCATTGAGTGAGGTTTAGTAAAGAGAGGTGCCAAAAACCCAGTAAGATAGCTGTAATGAATGACCAATGTTTAATACTACTAATAATAATCACAGCCAGATTTTTTTCTGAAGAAAATGTGAGTGGTGCAAAAGTTACTACTAACTGGTGTTTCATCTCATCTCATCAGATGTCAGGAGTAAGATCCATAAGCAAGGATTTAGCTAGGGATGGTAAGGACATATTCCCAAACAGCTAAGGGTGTCTATAAAACAGAAATCATTCTGACAGAGCATTTGACGGACAGTAATGCGTAAGATCCATTTTGAGGGTATATAGAAAAAGCTGTGTCCGATTGAAATCAAGTAAGAATACAGCAATTTCCTGGACCTGTCTTTCGCAATTCTCTTTGTCGAGAGATTAGAATTACAATTATGTGTAATTACTTTAGGATTAGGGTTTGGTTTAGGGTTAGAGTTAGTTGCATGTAATTATACATAATTTACAGTTATTACTATGGTAAGTACATGTAACGTGTAACAAGGACACTGTAAAATAAATTGTTACGCAATGTTGTTTATACATACAACATAAAGGATGAGCAAGTAAGAATAGTTTAATCTCAGAACTGGCATTAGCAGATTTACTGCTCATAGAGAGCAACAACACACATCATGGTTGCCATGTAACTCTCCCAATTCAGTCCCATGCAAAGTATGCTGGGAACTAAATCCACTGTTAGTTATATCAACAAAAATGTAGACCCATGTAGTCATAGTCCCAACACAAATTTATTCAATTAACTTTCATTTTACAAATTTAAGTGGATTTGTCAGCATCCTGCTTCCTGTTGTTTGTCTCCGGGCCTCTAGAGGTCCCCTGTTGTTTCTCCAGTTAGTGTTCCTTCATCCAGAGCTTCCCCGGCCCCTGAACAGCTCCAGGATTCCCCGGAGGACATGCAGTTGGTCCGTTCCAGGCTTTCTCCTAACGAGAGGGAACGGCGCATGAGAGAGCGTCTGTGCCTCTACTGAGGTGCTTCCGGCCACTTCCGCTCCACTTGCCCCAAGCTTTAGGGAAACACCTGTCCCCACCCAGCTACAGGAGGGCTGTGATGGGGAAAATTAGAGCTCCTCCTTCTAACGCTGTCCTAGCTGTTCCAGCCACTCTGTCCTGGGAGGGCCAGGCTATGATCGATTCCGGAGCCGCAGGCGACTTCCTTGATCTAACCCCGAGTATCCAATTATCCTGGGTCACCCTTGGCTGTGAAGACATAATCCCCAGATCGACTGGCCCTCTGGCACCATTCTGAACTGGGGTTCCACTTGCCAACTTACCTGCCTGCTACAGAGTTCCTCAGCTCCTAGTTCCGAATTTCATGAGTCTGTCGACCTGTCCCGAGTCCCCAGTGTTTACCATCGGTTCAAGCCAGTATTCAGTAAGTCCTGGGCTACCTTCTTACCACCTCTCCGCACTTACATGCCATCGATCTACTCCCTGGGTCCTGCCTTCCCAGGGGTCGGATCTTCTCCTTATCTTCCCCCGAGCGCTCCACTATGGATACCTACATTAAGGTGTCCTTGGCAGCCGGCATCATCCGTGCCTCTACTTCCCCGGCTGGGGCGGGCTTCTTTTTTGTAGAGAAGAAAGACAGGGGTCTTAGGCCTTGTATTGATTACCGGGCCCTCAACAAGATCACGGTTCGGAATCGATACCCCCTTCCTCTCATGACCACTGCTTCTGAGCTGCTTCAAGGGGCTTCCACTTTTACTAAACTGGATCTCCACAATGCTTACCATCTTGTGCGGATCCGGCAAGGGGACGAATGGAAGACAGCCTTCAACACCCCCACGGGCCACTATGAATATCTGGTGATGCCGTTTGGGCTCACCAACGCCCTCGCAGTATTCCAAACCCTTATTAATGACGTTCTCCGGGACATGCTTAATCTATTCATCTTTGTATACCTGGACGATATCCTCATCTTCTCAAAGTCACTGAAGGAGCATGAGGGGCATGTTAGCAGAGTTCTCCAGAGACTCCTTGCTAATCATCTCTACATAAAACCAGAGAAGTATAAATTTCATGTTTCCCAGACTCAGTTTCTTGGGTTTATCGTCACTCCTGGCCACCTGGAGATGGACCCTAAGAAGGTCAAGGCAGTTCACAACTGGCCCACACCTGCCACAGTCAAGGAGGTTCAACGTTTCATTGGCTTTGCAAAATTCTATAGGAGGTTCATTAAGAATTTCAGCTCTGTGGTGGCTCCCTTGACGGCACTTACCAAGGGAGGAGGAACCCAGAGTCACTGGGGTCCGGAGACAGCGGGGGTCTTCGAAGATCTCAAGTGCCGCTTCACTTCCGCTCCTATTCTTTCGATCCCTGACCCAGAAAGACCTTTCGTGGTGGAGGCCTTAGAGGTGGGGGTGGGGGCTGTCCTGTCACAGAGGGGTGATGATGGAAAATTACACTCTTGTGCCTTCATGTCTCGCTGCCTGTCTGATGCCGAGCGCAACTACCACGTGGGGGATCGAGAGTTGCTCGCGGTAAAACTTGCCTTGGAGGAGTGATGCCATTGGCTTGAGGGGGTTCAGTATCCTTTCCAGGTTCTCACGGACCACAAGAACCTGGAATACCTCCAGCAGGCTAAACGGTTGAACCCACGGCAAGTGCAATGGTCCCTGTTTTTTAATCGATTCCAGTTTCTTCTATCTTACAGACCCGGCACCAAGAATGTTAAGCCGGATGCCCTGTCTCGAGCCTACTCTCCTGAAACACAAGAGGATCGTCGCACCTCTTCAGTGGGAACTAAAAAGAGTGGTACGAGAGGCCCTTGCCCATGAGCCCAATCCAGGAAGCAGTCCTGCTGGATGCCTGTATGTTCCTCTATCTGCCCGGGACCGGGTCTTGCAGTGGGGTCATGAGTCGCCCTTGACATGCCACCCAGGAAGTGCTCGCATTTTGGACTTCCTCCAGTGGCGGTGTTGGTGGCTATTCATAAAAAAGGACGTTCAGGTCTATGTGGAGGCCTGCTCCGTGTCCAACCAGGGGAAGTCTATACGTCAGCGACCCCAGGGACTGCTCCATACCTTACCTGTTCCCCGCAGGCCATGGTCGCACCTTTCTCTGTACTTTGTTACGGGACTTCTTCCGTCCCAGGGCAATCCTGGTGGTTGTAGACCGGTTCTCTAAGGCTGCCCGGTTTATTTCCCTGCCTAAGCTGCCTTCGGACAAGGAGACTGCTGAGCTCCTCATGAACCATGTCTTCCGGATTTTTTGGACATTTTCTCTGAATGAGGTCCCCAATTCTCGTCCCGGTTCTGGGGAGGATCATAGACGGCCAGCCAGCCTACACAGTGCGCCAGATACTGGACTCCCGGAGGGTCCAGAACTCCTTGCAGTATCTGGTGGACTGGGAGGGCTACGGGCCGGAGGAACGCTCCTGGGTTCCAGCCAAGGACATCCTGGACCCAAGTTTGATCCGAGAGTTTCGCACCCGGAGGCCGGGGTGTTCTGGAAGGAACGTAAGGAGCCGTTCCTAGAGGAGGGGGTTCTGTCAGCATCTTGCCTCCTGATGTTTGTCTCCGGGCCTCTAGAGGTCCCCTGTGCTCCCTTCTGCCTTAGTTCTTCCTTGTGGTCCTTGTTAACGTTATCCAGGTCACCTGTGCCTTGTTTTCCCTAGAGTATTTAGCTGTGTTTTTTCACTTGTTCCTCACTTAGTTTTTGAGTCTTGGCTAAGCGTCTCCTGCTGTCACTGAGTCCTTCCAAGCTGTCTCAAGTAAGGTGTTCTTAGTTATTTGTGTTCTCTGGTTTTGTTTTCTCCCCACGTGGAGTTTTTATTTTTCTCCTGTGATTCTTTGCAGTATCACTATTTTTATTTATACCTCAGTCTGAGAAGAACTTTTGTTGGATTATTTTTTGTAACTTGCTAAGTACCTTTTTTTATTATTAATAAATCTTCCTTGCCTGAAGTGTTGCCTGGAGTGTTTCGTTTGGGTCCAACGAAACACTGTGGCTAAGTGGTAGATCTCTCTACTCACCACACCAGAGACCCAAGTTCAAGCCCAGCCTGTGACAAGCTTCCATACATAAGAGACTTCTTTTACATTTAAAAAGAAATACCAACCCAAAACTTTTGAACGGTACTGTATGTTTTTGATAAGTTTAGATGTCTAGTTGACGTCAGATCTATTTGGAGCAGTCACAGTCCCTCACTCATGACTGGTAATGTACAAAGCTTTTCACTCAGGTGTTCTGTCTGAGAGTTTTGAGGTGCTATGAGTGAGTGTGAAACAGCACAGGTCTGTTCTGTTCTGCTCTCGTCCTCAGTGTCGGGTGAGATGTAACTACAGCAGAAGTCTGCATACGGCTCCTCATTTACAGCTGAGAGGTCAGAGGAGGAGGAGCTCCGGAAAACATATTTCTGCTCACTCCATCACTTTCATGCATCCTAAAAGTATGCTTTTCAATCTTGTTCTCTCTCTCTCTCTCTCTCTCTTTTGTCACCATTGCTCCCTCACGTCTGCTCAGTAACTGGTAAAAATAGTCCTTCATAAATCATGCATTCTTTTCCAGAGCAAAGAGAGAGGGGGCACACTTTAAAAGGAGAAATGAGAGAAAGAAAGATCACATTCAATGAGAGGTTTGATGAGTGAGATGTTACACTGCTAGATAGAACATGGCCACAGGGCTCTTCAGACTGAGGTGTAATATCATTGTTTTACAGCAGAATTAGATTCAGGTAAGAACAAGAATCATTCTGGAAACTTCTGAAGGTGCTGAAGCCAACAGGATGAAAAATGGTTATCAGCCACGAGGACAGACACTGTTGCAAGGATGTAGCTTTTGGTTTGACACTGGTAGGACAGTTTAAAGTCGATCAAATTATGCAGATGTAACATCTTTTATCCTACACAGTGAAATTGCTTGTTATCCTAAACAGTTGTTCTTATTTTGAAAGAATATTTATTTAATATAAATAAATAAATAAATAAATAGTCTTGAAAGTAAATTATTTACTTTTAAAAAGTCACATTTTTTTAGAAGTTATGTGATATTTGTTTAGGCAGTTTAAGGTCAGATCAAATTTTATCACCAATTTATGCAAAAATCATCCATGGTAAATAATAAATGTATCTGAGGGTTTCACATAATTTTTTCTTCAACTGTACATTCTGTCAGCTGTGATTGCTAGAAATATTGCTAGGGATTATAGTCTTTTTACTTTGGCAGAGAAATGTCCCTGTCATCCATACTCAAATCCATACACCCATGTACCTCTGGCTTAGCCGTGGCATTTTGACACAGATGTCAGTCTTCCTTAAGTTCATTCCTCCATAGACAATCCTAGAACACAGGTTACATCAAGGGAGGAAAATCGGTCACTGCGATTTTGGCAAGTAAGATATGATCCTGGATCAACAAAATATGAACAACATTCCTGTCCAAAAATTTTGTCCTAACCCTATCCCTACCCCTAAACCTAACCCTACACATAATCTGTCCCTAAAATCAGAGGGAAATGATAGGTGAATAACTGATGTAGAAGCACCTAACCCTGGTTGTAAGCCTAAACTTTACATAAACTGTAAACTTGTCCCTCAAATCTGATTGGTTGATTGGAATGTTGTCATTAAAGAAGTTGATCCACGACCATGTTGTACAGTACTTGGTGAAACCACGTTCATCAAAATCACTGTCACGAAAATCACGGCACTTTACAGCCAACTGACAGACAAACATGCTCAAACACCATCTTTGGCCTTATTGGCCATTCTCCCTTTTATCTGGGTCAACAGCTGTTGATCACCGAGAAGGGAGAAAAAAGACGATGAGTGAAGGAAAGAGCACAAAATCCATTTTCTTCAGCACTCTTCCCTTAAAAAGAAAAATGCAAGCAAAAGAGCGTAAACTCGTAGGTAATCACACACTGGAGTGAAGACTGCCATGAATGTCATGAAGTTTCTGATAGATTCTCAACAAAAGCTAAGCTCTATAGTTGTTGAACTCAACTTCACTGTTTGTGAAGCTTTAGCTTTCAAAATTCAAAAACGGTGTGTGGAAAGGTCACACACACCTACACATGTGCTCTAACCCTCAAGTGTTGGAGAGTAGATAAAAGCATCAATGCCACAAACGTAACTACATTTTCAGTAGTGTGACATTAGTTTGGCTGTTTAATATACTTTTGTAGTAAATAGAAATGTAACATTAAACATTTTTACAATTCTACAATGGATTTGCTACAATAATCAACATGATCTCTGTCCTGTTTCATACAAACTCATAAATCAGTTTGTTTGATTAAAAAAATTATTCATGCATGTAGTGTAGCGAAGTTTGGCTTATTTGGGCAGTGCAAAGGAATCTGTTCAAAATGATTCACCAAAATGATTATGAGTAAATAAATTATGTGTAAATAACAACTAAATATCAAAGCAGCTTCCTCAACACTAGCCATGTTTCCATCCAAACTGTGAATTGAATTAATACAAAAAATGTAAATGTCACAACTTGTTGACCTGACCTGTTGAGGCAAAGTCACAGGACTTTTTTGATGCACATTGAGGAATTTATTTGGTAAATGTATTATGTGTACAGAGCTCCACATATAACCCTTAAATGCATGAATGTTTCGCCAACTGTTATTACATATTCGGGTCTTTAGCGACCCAAATCTATATCTAACACAGATGGAACTCTATCTGTCACGATAATATAAACTCTCCTGATATTAGAGTAACAATTACAAAGAATAAAATAAAGCATATTTTGTTACCTTTTGGAGTTTGTATGGATTCAGTTTGAGCAGATGTTTTATACCATCATCACTGTCCTCGTCAGAGTTCATTTCCCTGTTCATTCAGCATCTGGCTCATAATCGCCATCTCAAACATATTCTCAAAAGTATCATTTTCAACACCTTCAAAATCAATATTTGATCGCTGACAGCTTCTTCACCAGATCCATGATAAAAATGACAGTGACACTAATATTTGATTGTGTTCAGCACTTTCTCTGTAGTAACTCGCTAAACCATTTAAAGTTTTACTGATGATACTTCCTATTAATTTGTTTTCTAACAGGTAACTGTGAAACGTCATTTCATAATTGTGTATCAGACATTGCCATCTTGTGGAATAAAGGTGAATTGCATTTATTTAGTCATCAAAGATTCAATTATTGTTGTGCAGAAAAAAATAAACTTACACTGTTAAACATCTCGGGTCGTTGGTGACCCTGTACAATTTTTTTTTTTTAAATGAATGGGAAAACAGGCATTCTTTTATAAAAAAAAAAAAAGTCTTGTTATATTGTTTATAATGAATTGATTGAGGAATACTAAGAATGTTGATGTCTAACTAAAAAAATGAATGAGGAGGAGGGTAGTGAATGACGCCCCGGGTCACTAAAGACCCGATGTATGCGTTTAAGGGATAACATGCAGAAAAAAATAGATATTGTTGGCATGAATTAAGAATTAGTTCATACGACTTATTAATTCAGGCCATGTTTTATTCATTTGCTTCCTATTTTAGTTAAATCGTGGCAAAATTTGAATATTTTTTCCTTTGTTTTAGCTAAATCATGGTCACATTGTTCTAATTTGTTGCCTCGTTTTAATTTAGATAAATTATTGCAACAAATCAAGCATTGCGTTAGTTCATGTTAGTCAAGCTCGCATCTACCTATAGGAATACGACACCTATCACCGCATTTTTATATATATGGTTCATTCAGTTGCTCAGGAGCTAATTACACTCCTCCATCCCCAGCTCCTCCTCTCGTCCAATCAGGACTGGGCTTTCTGATATTCCTCTTGAATCAGACTCATTTCTTCAATTATGTTGTAATTATTGTCATTAAGAAAATTAATGATATTGCACACTTTGGTTATGTTCTGTTTACCCTCAGGGGGGTTATCACTGCTCTCCCTGCTCTTATCCATGCTAGGCTGCATGGATGGGCAGGGAGTTCATGCCCAGATGAGAACCATACCGCCAATCCAAACTGTATGCTAACTGGCAGTCATCTTTGACGATAGTGATCCTGACAGAAATCTTTTTCATAAATCGATCTTGTTTATTTCCCTGAATTTCATGTGCGTGGCTCTGTATTTGTGCATGTCTTTTTAATAAATAATAAATCTAACCCACCTCAATTGATGTTTTTATAAGGACATTTTAGGACATTTTATTTGCATCCAGTATGTGTCTATGTGATGAATATGGAAACCCAGCTAGTGCTGATCTCAAACTTGAGACACACTCTCTCCGTCACACGCACTGGCCGGTTATTAAGCAATAAAGTACAGAACCAGCTTCACGAGCATCAGTGTCAATGTCACTTTACGCTGAAGGACACATTACCATATATATGCAGGTCTGGGTGAACATACAAACACCTGTACTGAGTAAACACAGACTTTAATATTGCATCTCTCCCAGATATCCAGAGAATGGATTGGCTGAACGTTTCTAGAGCACATATATTTAGTAACAGAGACATATGCAAGAGAGATTTGAACATTAGATATGAAAATATTATCATTCAGTGTGATGGCATATATTAACAGCCTATGGCAATGTGTAGTGAGGTTGCATGGCCAAAAAGTAAAAGATAGTTTCCTAATAGTTCCTCTAGGACCCCGCTGTTAAAACTTCACAGGAGCCCCATCATGCAGCTCGATTACCCCTTCAGGAATAAATAACATGTTCATATTCCTCTTATCAAAGGCCTCTCTGATCTCCACAAATACTGTGTAAACCAAACACAACCATAGTCATAAACACACTTACGCACACCCACGCTGGACCGGCGAACAGAAGGTGGAGTATTTTACACATCGCGGAGGAGGGGATAAGTGGAGATGTAGCTTTGTGAGTGCATTTCACTGCAGTAAGCAAGTGTGTGAGTGTCTTACGCCAACAGGAAGCTAAAGTGTTAAAGTGGAAAGTTTAGTACGTCGTCCCCATCATGCAAAAGAAGAACAAGCTCCACCATTGCTCACAGTCAATATTTCATGAGCACTTGCCCTCCTGATCTCGCTAACATATGCTAGCAACTGGAGTGTGTTATTGCTGTTTAAAATTCTCCAGCCCCCATGAAAGAGCCATCAGCGATAACGTTTTGTCGGTTCCTGGAGAGCGAGGGAATAAGTGTTCAGGTAAAAATGTTTTAGAGTGTTCTTATGCAAGCACAGATGAACACATCTGAAATTCTAAACGAAGGGAAACGAGGGGAGAATTGTACACTTTTCCACAAATAAACATCTATCCTGTGAAAAACGTACTCTGATTAATTTGTAATACCGCAACTTTTGTGGTTACTGAAATGTTTCTACGGAGCCCCAAAGGGCATGTGGTGATGGAAAAATATGTGAGATGGGAGGAAATATTATATCTCAGTGCTTTTCCACTCAAAACGTTTGCATTCTGTCGCAAAAGTATTGCGTTCCCCAAGAAACTGCATTCTCTCGCTGTCTCGCATTCTCTAGTTTTTCTATCCACATCATATGATTCCCATCACCAGTTTTGCAAGTGAACACAAAAACACTGAAATATAATTTTCACCTCCCTTCCCATTTTTTTCAACACCATGCCCCTTTAGGGCAGTGGTATTCAATCCGGACCAACAGGGAATCAGAAATTGTTCATTGTGAATTGTGCCATCTTGGAGAGACATTTGAACAATGCAGCTTGACTATGCAAAAAAGCGCTCGACTATAACTATAAATGTACTTGAAAAATCTTGATAGCCCTAGGCTCTGTTAAGAGCCAATCAGAAAAGTAGCCAATCAAAAATCCCTGTGAGTCATTTCACTCATTCACATCTGCTGACATTGGGTTTGCTGACATGTCTTTGGAGGTTAAGGTCTTGGAGTTTTAGCAAAATGGCTGAATTTAGCAAAATGTCTGGAATCGCCTACAGCGCTCAAATTTGCACCCTGTGTCTGAGACCATGTGTCACTCACCTGTGCGCTGACTTTGCTTTTGGCCACCACAGCTTGTTTGAAAGCCTGTCTGATAATGACGTGCAGTCTGAGCACCACGGCCTCAATGTCCTGCTCCCCCTTCATGGCAGTGGCGAGTGACCCCAGCTCCTCCACGTATGCTCTCCAGTGAGTCTGCACCTCCGCCGCTCCCCCTAGACACGCTCCCATGGTGCTGACGCACAGTGGGCGGCACGGCCGGGCCTCCAGCAGGCCTTGACAGTGAGGGCAGTACCAAAGCTTCAGCAGTGAGCGCCCGCAGTCCCTGCCCGCCCGAAGGTGCTGGGTGGTGTTGACCACTTCTATGCCCAGGTTCAGCGCTTGCAGGAACACCCGAGTGGCCAGGAGCGAGCGAGACAGCCGGGTCATCATCATCTTGGGAAACGACCCAAATGCAGAGGTTCCCCGCCAGGCCCCACGGAGGCATTCTTCCGAGATGCCTGTCACTGCCCCATTCCCAAGAAGACGCCGGTAGGTGAGAGGAAAAAGGCGGGAGAAGAAGGTGGAGACCATGTCGTTTACATTAGCGTCAGAGCCCAGGATGTAGAGAGACATATCCAGGAATAACTGTGTTACGGCTCCGCTGGCACCGGCCCCCAAACCGGGAAACTCCTCCCGTATCAGTGTCAGAGTGGAATTACGACCCAGACGGAGCACCATGTCAAAAGCCTCTGAAAAAAGACAGAAAGAAAGAGATGAATGAAAGGGTGATGACAGAATAAGCTTGCAGAGCAAACTTGTCAATCCATCTTGGCCATTAAGAGGAGAGTTTCACATGTGAATCACATTTTGGTATGCTTTGAAATGTTGCCTTGTGAAAGCGAACCGAACCAAGAAGAAAATGCAACACTGTAACAAATTATTTCGGAACAAAGCAAGCAATCTACAGGTCTGAAAATGTCTTTAGTGGTGAGGCTTCATGTCAGTAGAAAATCTGACATGACACCCACACAACGCCATACACGCTGTCTGTCATCTGCCCTGTACAGTGAAAACCGGGATTCATCCGTGAAGAGAAAACCTCTCCTAAGTGCAAGACGCCATCGAATGTGAGCCTTTGCCCACTCAAGTCGGTTACGACGACGAACTGCAGTCAGGTCGAGACCCCAATAAGAACGACGAGCATGCAGATGAGCTTCCCTGAGATGGTTTCTGACAGTTTGTGCAGTAATTCTTTGGTTATGCAAACTGATTGTTGCAGCAGCTGTCCGGGTGGCCGGTTGGATGTACTGCCAAATTCTCTGAAACGCCTTTGGGACGGCTTATGGTAGAGAAATGAACATTCAATTCACGGGCAACAGCTCTGGTGGACATTCCTGCAGTCAGCATGCCAATTGCACGCTCCCTCAAAACTTGCGACACCTGTGGCATAGTGCTGTGTGATAAAACTGCACATTTTAGAGTGGCCTTTTTTTGTGCAATAATCATGCTGTCTAATCAGCATCTTGATATGCCACACCTGTGAGGTGGATGGATTATCTCGGCAAAGGAGAAGTGCTCACTAACACAGATTTAGACAGATTTGTGAACAATATTAAGAGAGAAATAGGCCTTTTGTGTACATAGAAAAAGTCTTAGATCTTTGAGTTCAGCTCATGAAAATTGGGGCCAAAAACAAGTGTTGCGTTTATAATTTTGTTCAGTGTATATTATTTACATATTACATATACTATTTAGACTATAATATAATTTACTTGAGTCAACTACTGTTCAAATAAAAGTAACATTTGATTTTGATAGTTACTTATAGTTAGTAGAATGTCTAAAGTGGACCATGTCAACTACCAGCCAATAGAGTATTGGTAGACTGTCTGCTTACTATCAGCTAACACTTTATTTTTATGGTCCCCCAACAGATATTCTACTGACTATAAGTAACTTTGCAACTACATGTCAACTTATTCTACTGACATGAAGCCTAACCTAACAATCCACTAACAGTCTACTAATTCTCAAATAAAGTTAGTTGATATGTAATTGCAGTTACTTAGTAGAATGTCTAAAGTGGATCATCACTTGTCACAGCTATAAAACTGTTCTGTTTCTGCTTACAAATTTGAAGACAGCTTACAGGCGCAGTGAAGTTAAACTGCATATTATGCGTCTACACGTGATGAAGGCTTATGGCATACTAGTTAAGTTCTGCCAAAAGTGCAACTAGGTCTTCAGGATTACCAGAAATTTCCAACCAGGTTTGCTGGAGAAGGTTGGAGCTGAACTCTGCAGGAAGGTGGTTCTCCAGGAGCAAGACACCCCTAGACACCCCTGATCTAAGGCATCAAATCTATTCATTGATGCTCTTAAAATTTTACTGATGCAGAGAGGTCAATGAAAATGAAATGAAAAGATCTTGGATACGCAATAATCCACAGAATCTCTTCCTCACAGACACACACACACAATCCTAATCCCTGAAAGATGATAAACAGTGAGAATAAAGGAAGATAGAATTAAAGTTTCCTCTCCAGATGAAAACCACAATATCCTTTTAAAACAACAAGGGTGCTTTTCAAGAGCCTTATAGCTTTAAAAGGCGTTCATTCATCCATGTAGGATGCTGAGAGAGATGCTGAGATTTTCAGAAAATAGAGCACAAAGAGATGAGACATGATCAGTGCCATCTGAAAGCTCTCAGTGAAGCCTTATCAGCATGCAGGCAAAGAGGGATTGCTACCGAACCCACCCAGGAAACTGGGGAGACCAGAGTCGAGAGACTGAGAGGATTTAGGAGCATGTGGAGAGGAAAAATAAAGGCTATAGGGAGAGAGAAAGAATGACAGAGAAGAGAAATATGAGTGAAAGAGAGGAAAAAGGGCCTTGAGTTCGTCATCCAGATAGGGTGAAGGTGATTGAGAGGTGGGGAGTCTGTAATTAGACCTTTAGTCTGCAGCGTTGTGATATAAGCATGCTGCCGAGCAGACTGTTCACAGCCACATACGTAAAGAGCTCCATCCATCTCTCCCAGGGAGTCCGGCTCTCAGGGGCACAGGATATTACATCAGCACAACATGCTGGAGGAGTTTATGGATTGCACTGATTGAGATGAGATAGAAATCACTTAGCACTATATCACCGAGCAGTTAAAAGTCTCAAGGTGCTTTTAGACAACCGGTCCGGGCATTCATAGTGCCGTAATACTCATACTATACATGTAGTATACAGTACGCATAGTGTGCACAGCATAAAAAAATGCATGGAATAACCAGATGACCTACTATATACATTTTTTTTTTAAAAGTACACATGACACATGACAACATTTTGCATACTGTTTGCAACAATACAATGTGCTCCACTTGACCTTTCATTTACTGGGTGATGAACCTGGACATAATATCAAACACAATTATACTATATACTATTTTTACTATTTGAAATGTTTATTTTTGCATTATTCATTTAATTAAAACTATATACAGTACACTACCATTAAAAAATTTGGGGTCAGTAAGAATTTTTTTATGTTTTTGAAAAGACGTCTCTTATGCTCACCAATGCTGTATTTATTTGATCAAAAAGACAGTATATATTTTAAAATGTAATGTGTTCCTGTGAAGTTAAAGCTAAATTTTCATTGTCACATGATCCTTCAGAAATCATTCTAATATACTGATTCGATGTTATTTATTGAAAAATCTTACTGACCCCAGATTTTTGAACGGCCATGTATATAAAATATATTTAAGAAATAGTAGTATGCAGTATATAATGTGCAGTAAGCTATTATTCTACCCACACACACACCAAATAAATGAACAGAAATGGTTCTAAATCAAATCTACATTGTAAATGTAGTGTCAAGAGCTACTGTATGTTCAGACTGAATAGAGTACTGTATATTATGCACAATATATACTGTATATTTATAAATATTTTTCTTATAAATATACTATAGTATAAGCTGCATGCCTATTTTTTTAAAGTAGGTGAAACAGTATTTCAAACAATAGTTTGCTACATAGTTGTCATATGACCTCATTAGAGAGTAGGATCCATTTATATTAATTTCACTAAAATATACGTTTATTTTGCATGTTTAATCCCATTTTGTGTAAAGAATAGCCTTTTGTAAGTCAAGACGGAGGTTAAATATCTCAGTTAATATTGCCTTAGATTCATTTGTCACACTGAAAATGGAAGGTCAAGTGAAGCGCATTGCATTGTGGGATACAGCAATCTCACTCTGTGCGCTCTGCTTGCACACTGCACATTTTGGCAAATGCAGCAAGACACCCGGGTATTCAATAGCCTACAGACACACTTTTACATACTGTGCACACACAGTATACATACTGCAACACCAGGAGTAGTATGGCATTTTGAACATTCCCATTGAGGTATACAACAGCAAAGCGGCTTAGAAATCAGCTGGCATTCACATACACAGTCAATGAAAGATGCCGGGGTGTGTTTTGCTGAGATTTATCATACCAGGGTGAGTAATGTGGTGTTTACGGAGACAGTGTCTAGTGCTCAATGCTGATGTTAGCAGTAATGCAGCGTCGCGGCTGTGTGTGCTGCGCTGGGGAAAGAAGCGAGCGTTTCTGTGGCTCACTGTGAGTTTGGGCTGTGAGTTTACCCACTGAGCAGACACTACATACACACACTTCTCTCTGTGATCAACGAGCTCTCAGATGCACTGAATGCCAAACGGGACGCTCAGGGAGATACTCTCACGTGTTAAAGAATAACAACAGACACATACAGAATGTCACATGCACGTCAATTCATATGCAAACACATTCATCACAGCACACCAACTCATGCTGTTTTCATGTCTTTACACTCATCATGTCAGACAACAGTATTTATATTTATAAACAAACAGTTACACACACAAGATGAAATATAAAGAGAAATCATAGATAGAGATCCAGACCCAATACAAAATGCTTTTTTGAAACTTTTTTGAATTTTTAGATCCAGACCAAAACCTAGCCTTAAGACTTGTTTTTCAAGAACCAGGATGTTCATTTTACTTAACAGTGTTCATTTTAAACACTATGCCACTGCAAACTAGGGCTGCATGACTATGGCAAAAAAGTGGTAATTTCCTGTAATTATAACTTTTTAATTAATATAATTTCATTAAAATACCTTTTTTGTGTAGGGCAACAGCATGCCATATTCTTTATGTAGGCTACACATCTAAAACTGACTTGCTGTTTATACATGCAACCTGTGTCTGTGACCACAGGTTAAGACCCAAATCCAGATCAGATTAGAGAGTCAGACTAAGACCAAGGCCACCTTTAGTGTTCTTAAAAGGCCTCAAAACCAATAACACAAGACTAAGACTCCATCTCTAACTGATCTATATGGCTGCCACACTCAAACACCATAACGCAACCCATCAAATGCATACACAATGACTATATCCTGCTTTGTGTTACTAATGTCTTGAGGTGTCTGCTCCCAAGCCACCAAGAACAAAAGATGGAGAACGAGAGAAAGAGAGCTCTGCTTTTTTCCTCTCTACCTCATCAATCTCTCTGAAAGCATCATGTAAGGCAGACAAAAGCCGCTGTATCACTTACAAAGCCATAGTGAGCTTTAACAGTGGGAGAGAGCGTCTTGCTCTCTTAATGCAATGCTGTATTTGAGCAGAGGGGTCATACAGATCACTGTTGAATTCAGTCTGCTCTTGTTTCCTGTATCTGATCTTGGCTATGGGTCCACGGGCAGGTCTAGTATCAGGTGTCCTCTAATGGGTGAGCACAAATGTCTTACAAATCACAGAGCAATGGTGTATATGGTGGTTGCGTTTACTAAATCGGTCCAGTAGAAGCCTGACAGCAAATCACCACTGGATGAGGATGCAGTTTGACAAGGAGTTTCTTATCAAAGTTAGAAGCTCATTTATAAATCCAAATTCAAGTGGTTCCATCATTTGATCTGATACTTGAATCAGCTTGAACTACTATAGTAAAATATGCTTTGTATCTTAAAATGTGCTGATAACCATCATATAATATAATACACATGCAAGTAACACATTTAATGTCAAATTCTTAAGTAGAAAGACTGGAATAGTATTTTCTTGTAAAACATACTACAATAATATTTGTTTTATTTACAACTAAAAACAAAGTGTGGTAAAAAAAAAAGTTCTTCATAAGTGGCCTGTTTATAAATAGGGTGACCAGATATCTGATGGTAGAAAAAGGGATGGACAGGAATTGTGCTTGGATGGTAATTTTGTTCTCCACGAGATTGGCTACCTTTGATTAGGCTATTCTCGTGTGACAAGTCGCTTTAATGATCACCTAGAAAAGACAATTTACGAAAGAAATACGGGACAAAACATGATTTTTTTCATAATAAGTCGGACACTAAAATAGAGGTGAAATACGGGACTGTTCCGGGAAAAACTGCACGTCTGGTCACAGTATTCATAAACCATGACCAATATCATATACGGGTAGTGCAACAGGTCATACACAGAAAACACCATCAGGGTAACACTGAAATGATGCAAAAAAAATTAACTAAACAACAGAGTATTTAAACGGATAGTTTACCCAAACATTTAAATTCTTTAATCATTTACTCACCATCATGTTGTTTCAAATCTGTATTTACTGTTACTGAAGATGTTTTGAAGAATTGAAAAACTAAAACTACACTGGACCCTCTAAGCTTCATTGTATAGGAAGAATATCACTGAACATACATGACATTGACAAAGGATAAAGCTGTGTTTTAATTTTACATATGCATCATGTCTGTTCTCTGTTCTAAAGAGAAAAATGACATATCCTTTCAGCTCACAAACTAAGTACCTCTTCAATCATGGTTAAGAGTTTAGATAAGAGTTACTCTGCACTAGGATGTTTCACAGGTATCTGATTTCCAACCACTCAGGTGATTTATCATTAATGCCAATGGATGTGTAACCAAGGAGCTCTGATGGTGCTATATTTATGATCCAACAGATAGATGAACGCAAGCCAAATCCATTCAGTCATACTGTAAGGAGTATGCCTCAACAAGGGCAGTGAGTTATGACATCACAGGAGGCCAAAATGATAAGCGCAGAGTAATTAAGAAACTCATAAATATGTATGATATTACATGTAAGTCACTGTATATGATTTGTGAGCTGGCGAGTATCTTAAACAGTAGTAACTAAAAAACATTTGATAATACACAGATTAATCCAAAGTGTTGCAAATTCTGTAAATGCAAAGGTATCATAAGCTCGCTTACCTCCAATAATCGTTCTGGATTGTGTTTGTTGTGGTAGTTTTGTCATTTTGTGTGATGAGGAGCATTTGAAGTTAATAGCACCTCGTTGCCACTGACATAAAGTATTGTTCTTCTACAAGATCAAAAAACCATGGAAGCATGAATGTTCACAAGGTTCACGAGAGACAAGACACTGACCACATGACCCACACTTCAGGACCCTTTACACTATGGACTTCCTTTCTTTAAGCAAGGACCTTTTCTTGCTTACTCTTATACACTTAAGGAGGACTGTAAAGTGGATGTCACATTTTCCGTTTGTATGATTGAACAAAAAGTGCATTTATAGGAATGAATACAGTATAAAGTTCACAAAGGTCAATGTCACAAATATGCTTATTTGATTAGTGACCTAGAAGTAGTGTATAATCTTAAATTATTTCTTATTCATTTCATTATTCTGTTTATTTAATCTGCCTTGAATTATTTTGATTTTTTTTTTTTTTTTTTTCAAAAAGTGTAAGCTCAATTGTCACAACTGTTTGCTGGAACATCACAACTCTATTGCACGTCTGCAAAATGTAGTTACTCACCCAAAACATTTAATTCATGCTTCAAAACCTAGTTATTGCGTCTGTAAATTAGTCAATGCCACAAAAATAAAAAGTGTTTTTGTCATAGTGTGAGCCACACTGGTCAAAATGTTTAGATGTTTTTTCACCATGGAAATATTTGTTATATACAAATTTTCTACTTTTAGTTGACACTGACTGCTTTCTACACTATACATTTTACAAGAATGTCAGTTTTGTCTGTGTATCACATTGCTTTTTAGATACAGATTTCAACAGTCAGTCAATAATGTAGTACACAAAAAGAAAATAAAGATTTGTATTTATACAGTACAATTGTTTTTGTAGAAATGTGTTACATGTAAACTGAAACTTCACACTTCACAAACTTCAACTGTGAATTTTCAGTTTACATGTAACATTTCTACAATGTTAGCATTTCTAACATTTCTTTTTGTATTTATACCATACTGCTAAATCATGACTGCATGTCTGACAGATTTTGATAACTAAATGGATAATTTTGCATCCCTTACAAAAAATGAGTATACTTCAAGTTTATTTTATTAAGTATAGTTAAGTAAAGTACAGGATATTTTTAAGTATACTTTATGTAGTGAGTATACTAATATCAATGTACTAGAAGTATACTTGTAAATGTACTGTTTCAGTATTACTTGGAACTAAATTGGCCCACTTTTTAATGTATAAAATTATACTTTTAAGTATACTTTAAGTGTAACAGTAGTAAACTGGTACACAACTAGTTTTTCTTTTGTACTGCAACTATACTACAAGTAAACTTATAGGTACACTGATAGTTTACTAGTCATATACTTGTAGTAAATTTTTTGGTTTATGAAAGTACACTTTTGAATTATAGTCTGAATTATAGTAAACTACTATTTTAATAGTTTTATACTGCAAGTATAGCTTACTTGTAAGTTTTCTTTAAGTGAACATGACATCATACTTATAGTTTACTGTCTATATATTATTTTTGCACTTTAAGTATACTACTGTGTTTCTATTTGTTTTTTTTAATACTTGAAATATACCTTTAACTGTACATTAACTCTATCCATTTTAAAAACTTTTTTTAAATTTTTTTATCAACACTTAAAAAAGCAACATTTTAAACAAAAAGCTGAGAAAATCACATTTTTGTCAAAGACTACATCCGGATTGGATTCAGAATGATGATCCAAACACAGATGGAGTAGACCGAGTCCATCAACACCCCAAAGTTTCACAGTCATTATCTCTTTAAGGTTTCAACATTTCATTCGGTAACATTAGGCAGTTTTGATTTATATGCTGTTTAATGTTTGATGATCGCGTTATTTTACATCTTAGTAAGCGATCTTCTATCATTTGTTTCTGCTGTGTTTTGATCCGAAGAAGATGCGTAAGTGAAAACATGGATAACCGGAAAATTCAGTCAATGGCGGGAAAGAGTAAAGTAGATTTGAAGTGAATGTTTATGTACAAAACCAGTGGACTAGCCTACCGAAAAAAAAGATATTCAGACAGATATTCAGATAATTAGGAACATATCTGTTTTCTTTATAAATCAATATTTTAAAACAATGTAAGTTTATAAGACAGTATGTAAAACTATGTGGAAAAAAGTATTTAATAGGCTACTCAATCAAAATAGTAAACACAACTAAGTATACTTAGAATACTTAATTATACTTTTAAGTATATTTCGATCAAAAGATTGAGTATGAGTTTTGTGCAAACTTTTATTGTGCAAACTGTAGACAATTGTACTCACTCTTTTGCACACACATTTCGCCAAAACATGCAATTTGCCTAAATCAATAAGAAATTTAAATCTGACGTGAACAAGAAACGAATTGTTCAGAAATATGGACATATTGCTGTGGCGAGGGTGGCGAGCGAAAGACGTAGGAGGAGTGAGCGAATCCTCTCATGAGGGAGCTCGGAGGCATATAAGGACGAGCGACACCAGTAAAGGCCGAGAGAGGACCAGGCCTGGACTTTACGTTGTGTTTTATGTTTTATTATGTGTGCGTGGCAGTCGTCTGTGAGGGGCTGCCCGCGTTACTTTCGTTTTGTTTATTTATTTATTACGTTTTTGTTAAACGTTTGCCGGTTCCCGCCTCCTTCCCTGAACTAAGAACTCCGTTACAATTGCTTTGGGTGAAAAAAAATCTAACTTGAGAATTGAGCCAAAGCGACTGAGAAAAACAGTAAAAAAAAATGTAATCCTAAATTTCCAGGTTTAAATGGGAAAATTTAATTTCAATGTAGTGCCAGACTTTTGGACCCGACTATACATGCTAACATAATGGCTATAGTTGTCCTCTCTGATAAAATGTTCCCATTTTACTGTCACGTGTTTTTTTGCATCTAGGTTGTACCACGCTGACTTTAATTTGGAAGATTCAAATATTTTAAACATATATAATAATATTAACATTATTAATACAATATAACAAAAATATCAAAATTAATTTCAGTTTAGAAATGTAAAGCATGACAGACAGACAGACACGAAACATTCCTCTTTACTTTTTTATCTTCAGACAGGAAGTAAAAATGCACAGTTCCCGCTCCACTTTCTGCAGACCCTAGAGGTATCAAAGAAGTCAGTTTGAAAGGTGAACATTTATAGAAGAGTATTAATTTAGATTAGACTTTAATCAATACATCAATCCAGAGAGCGCCCGCTCTAAACCAGTTGCGTGTTCTGACATATGCAGGGCCGCTGCGGTAATTCAAGCTGCTCAGAAGCGCAGTTCGGACATCCATCAGAGGCCCATACACTCATTATCCCCGCCAGGCGCAGATCATCAATAAATTAGCCATGCAACGAGCCCAATCAATTTCCCTGATGGACTGTCACCTCTAGATGCCAGGGAGAGTGATGGGGGAGAAAGCAGTGCCACCTGGCCCCTCCCCCGCCGGACCGCCACGGAGCTTGGAAGCATCAACGCTAATAAAGTCTCTATCTGCCAGATGCAAGGTGCGCTTCATTCATCACCCATAAGTTATATGCATTCGGAATGGCTCCATTGATTAGGGCCGAGTTTGTTTGCCCAGACGAAGGATGAGGGAGCGTGCGATAACTCAGAGTGCCCGCGTAACTCGAGCGCCACACCTGCGGAGAGGTTTCAAATGGGTGGTCAGGGTCTAGATGCCAGGGGGTGATGAAGTAGTGTGCGGGAAGCTGTAAAAGTGCAATGGTGGAGTGGTAAGAGGAGGATAATATTTCCTGTAAGGGAGGAGAAGGATTTCTGGTAAGGTCCCGATAGTATCTCTCCAGCCACGGGCTGGACGGCATTGGGTTACCAACACACTCACTCTTCTCTGCCTCTCTCTCCACTTCTCAACCATCTCCATTGCCTGAGAGACCTCTCTCATTCATTGACAAATGGACTTCTGGGAAGACACAGATGACTAACCAAAGAACAGGAACTGCTTTCATTCCTAGATCTTATTATTACAGAATCAAAGCGGGCCATATAATGCAGCATGTGATAACTTCATTTCTCACTCATTAATCATTTTAAACCTTTTGTAAGCAAAAGTACTCATTGTTTATTAAATTCTCAATTTGAAGGGTCAGTGGATGCAGCAATTGGCGCCAGGAACACGGACAGAGTGACCACAGTGACTTTTTTGTATGGATCACATTGATTTCCTGTTCTGTGATTTTACAGGGGGCAAAGTTGAGTCCAGACTCCAGAGGAAAAAACCACAACCTCTGTGTCGGACTGCAGCTGCTAAGCTCCTTAACAATAGATGGCTGATCCCATAGATCCACACACACAATTTTCTGCTTTATACAACGACCTGGCGCCACTTAATCCAAATCTTGGTATGGACTATATTGATTTCTGAATCTCAGAATCTCACTATGAGCTGGTGAAGATAAGACAGCACAATTTGCCTTTATATATTTCCAGGTCATATTTCACCTCAGGTTACAATTATTTGTACTAAAATTTGTAAAATGTCACAATGCAACAAATCTCAATGCTCCTAAAAAAGCATCAGAAGCAAATCAATATGACGTGGCATTTTTATAACAAGAAATAATATTTGTTATTGTTTACTTATTTATATTATTGTTATATAATGTTATTAATATTTTAGCTCCTCATAAAATCCTCATATTTCTTTATAAAATATATATACACACACACACACACACACACATACACATACATACACATATATATATATATATATATATATATATATATATATATATATAAATATGAGATGTGAGGGGACATATATAGGTGGGTGGGGAAATGGGCAGCATGTGATCTGGAGGAGGAGAGGAGAGCAGGTGAATGGAGTGCTCAGAGAACCTGCCAGCACATGTGGAGAGAGACACTCACAGGCTAAGCTTTGAAGCCCCTATCAAAGAATGCTGGAGTCTTTGGCAGCATACCAGACACATGAAACATGTCCTCACAAAAATCCACCGGAGTCACCACTGTGACCAGACCTTGCAGCTAAAGCTCCTCAAGACCTTGGATTTAACACACAAACGCACACACACACATATCTCTCATTTTAACAACAGATGAGGGTCATTGGTAATGGTCTACACTCCCACACAAAACCATTTGCAAGCAGTATTATTCTTTCCACCATTCTGAATGAAACACACACACACCATACAAAAAACTCAAAGGCAGACGAATGAATGTGTGAATAACTGAAAGAGGAGGCAATAACATGCTGCATCTCAATTTGCATAATATCTGTCCTAAATAGTATTCGAAATTTGAATTAGTGTATCCCAAAAAGTATTACGTTGAAATGAGTATTCCAAAGATAATCGGATGGTCTATTTTTAACTCTAAAGGCTAATATTGCCCACATCCCATTGCGCGTTGGACAAGGTGTAGGAATTGTGGACGCATCAGACACAAATGAATCTTCCAGATGATTCGTTCAGGCATAATTACACACAAAACTCAACTCAACAAATCAACAATTTATGGCATTAATTGAAGTGGACGCCGGTCAGTCTGCCTTGACAGAAACTCAGCTAAGTGTTTTATTGCCTTGCAAACTTTGAGAACTCTGAGCTCTGAGCTATAACCAATACACGTGACCGTTATGCATATATATCACTCCCAATTCATGTAATTGTATAAGTATTGAACGAGTGGTCTTGAACAAGAACAAGACTTTCACCCAGCCGCCAACACGCCACGTGATTGGCTTCCCAAGACGTCGATCAAAAGACACGACAAGGCCGTCAGCGAATCACCGAACCTGGGAAACCCCTGCAGCCAGGACCTAAGAGGGAATCCCCAAGACGATACAAGACACAAACGCAAGTAACCTCCAGATTCTAAACTGAACTAGTGCAATTAATATCAAATTTAATAACCCCGCCTAAGAAACGATAGGAGGGTTAAATTAATGCTTGGTGGTTCATTCAGGTCATGTGTTATAAATGCATTTATTGCTAGAAACTTGGGACTTCATCATTTCTCTCTCTTAAAACTCATTCTTTCCTCACTTCCTTGCTGCAACGCCTGTGAATGTGTGTGTTTGTGTTAGATATTAGTTTAGTGTTAGTGTTAGAGTAATCGATAAAGTTTTGTTTGTATTTAAAGAAAAGTGTTCTTGTGTTATGTGCTTACGAATTTAATGTCTTAAACTGCTGATCTAAGTTACCTGGCTGGTAAATAGTGTTTCACTATTGTGTGGATATTAATATCCGCTGCAGAGTTGATAGTTACGGCCCGTTCAAATGAACGCTGGACGAGTCATTTGCTCGGTCGTAAAATCAGACTCTAAATTCCCTATGAATTAATTAATTCATTCATTTGAGCTAAATAGACCTGTTTCCTTATACAGAGTCCCTACAAAGGATTTGATTAGAACTACAAATACGAATAAAACATGTTTTTAAAAAAAAAATACAAACATGACGGATGTGCGAAACTGACGGTTAAGTAGAGAGGTTTAGTTAAAAGGATTTGAGTGATTCAGTATCTGACCTTATGAAAAAAATAATTATTCAATGTTATCCACATTATATTTCATCTGCAACAGCACTGTGAACTTTAAAAATAAAGACACATTTGGTCATTAACCTTTAAATGCATTATTATGCAAACATTGAAAGAGAGTCTCTGCATGAAAGACCCACAACGTGCTACAACATTTCTCTCCTATACGGTAGGAAATTAAATTAAATTGAATGTGGAGATTTTAATAATGGTGACAGGATGCACGTAACTAAGCTACCAAGCGGTCTGTTAAAGACGCAATTATGACAAAGTAGTATGTCCCAAAGCTTGCCTACGATTCTGCTACACACTCAAAAGTATGTACTTTTTCTTGTACATACTTTTAGGGCATAGTATAAGTATGCGAACTGGGAGGCAGCAACAGATGAGCTGGCACTGGTATCTACTCATAAACAAGACCTCTCCCAGGCCCTTTCCAATCCCTCTTCCTCCTAAACCCACTCCCTCTGTCCAGATATCCTCCCTGCCTGATTTCTACAGAGTCAGATTCAGAAATTTACACAAATATTGGCCGCTGAATGCATATAAATACCAAACTCTAATAAGAGTATGACACTGATAATGAAGGGGGAAAATCTTTCCTTTTTGAAGTGGGGTTTTAAAAGCAGACAAGCAAGGGGTTGAATTTTAAAATGGAGCAGCGAGGGGATAGAGATGTGGTTTGAAGTTCTCGTTCCAGATGCGAGTGTGAGCGAGGGAGTGATAGTAAGCCAGAGGAATGGAAGGTAAGAGAAGAGAGTGAATGGTGCACAGGGACAGGGAGAGACACTTTGGGGTCATCTGTTAAGTGTTAAAAGAGTATAAGAAGCTCTCAAATGAATCTCTCAGCCTGAACTCTTTACACAGGGATGAACTATAATCCATTAAACAGACTAACAGCTTATCAGTCTCATTCTGATGGACAGTAAATTGAATACTTGTAATCTCCATATTAAAGATGTTCAGCGTTGTATACTACACTCTTGAAAGATCAATGTGGCAAGCAGGGCGAGACCGAAAGTTGTGGGAACGGAGGGAGTATTAATGAGTGTCATCTGCGCGCTGCACCAGCCTCGAGTTTCTCACAGAGGAGCTCTGGGAGCCTAAAAAGGAGGAGTGACTACAGTGAAGGACGAGAGAGGACCAGGCCTGGGACATTTATGTTATGGTTTTATTATGTTTTTGTGTGGCAGTCGTATGTGAGGGGCTGCCGCTTTACTTTCGTTTTGTGTTTGTTTATTTTATAATTATAGCATTGTGTGTTTAAACATTCACCGGTTCCTGCCTCCTTCTTCCATGAACACAAACCTTGTTACATTGGTGCCGAAACCCGGGAGGAAGGAGGAACGCACTGTCATATGTCATATGACGCTATCCAGTGCCACCTCAAGGCATCGTGGAAGAGTTCACCCAGCTGGTGGAGGACCGGGTGCCAGTGCGTTTTGGGAACCGGAACCCTCTTTTGTCTCTGTCTCTCCTTATGCAGCCATCTCATTTTCTCTCGCCTTGTCTGTCCTTACCCCCATGTGCCGCCATGACTGGCCCCCCAAAGGGGGGTGGGGGGAGTAGAGCGCAGTCTCGTGGGTACCACGAGGGTGATGGGGGTATGTGGCAAGCAGCACGAGGCCGAGAGCTGTGGGATAAGGAGTTCCGGAAGCATAAAGGGAGGAGCAACGACAGTGACTACATTAACATGTGCACCAATAATGCGATTATTTCCATTAATCAGAGTAAGGACTTAATCGCAATAAGATGTTTACATGACATGAGCAAAGCTCATGCAATTTTTATTATTCTGATTATTCACTAAGAAGTGTGGTTATTTTTACCACAATTATACAAATGATGAACTCAGATACAGTATGCAGTTACTGGCCACTGTTTTAATCTACTTACAACAAATGCAATACACATTTGACGTATTGGAAAGTTATTCGGCACCGTGATGAACATCGCAATGCCTCTGTCACTGTCTGTTCTTTGCACTCTGTCTCTGGATGAAGATATAGAGCAGAGACTGCCCAGCAAATTTAGCAATTCGGAATGGAGGGAATACTTAAGAATAATGTCACAGAGTTCATTCATGAAGTTGTGTGAACAGCACACAGCATCCGTGTACATCAGTGCACATGCGCACTTTGGTCAGAGCGGTAATAATGCGATTAAGGTGTTTACATGCCTGCTTATTGCGATTAAAATTGCCGTACGCCACAGAGTTTAATGTGAGTATGGTTACTACAATTATGAGCTTAATCGCATTAGTTTTAACAAAGTATTGCCTTTATGTGAGGTAAAGTTTAATCGTAGTATTGCCAAAATTCTAGTATATTCGCATTATGAGGGTGCATGTAAACACACTGAGTGAAAGACAAGGGAGGACCAGGCCTGGACTTCACGTTGTATTTTGTTTATGTTTGTGCTGCAGTCGTTCGTGAGGGGCAGCCGCTTTATTTCGTTTTTGTGTTTGTTTATTTTTTATAATTGTTTATAAGTGTTTGAACATTCGACAGTTCCCACCTCATTACTATCAATTAGGGAGTGTTTGCACAGATTGTTTCATGGCAAGCAAGCAGTGACATACTACATATCCTGAGGCCCGTGAGCCCTGTCCACAAATGGGGATGTCATGCACAGGGATGTATTTGTATGAGGGTGCAATAATTAATGTTACGGATTATCAAAACTATCTACTAAGAATATACACCATCGTTCCAAAATTTAGGGTCTGTGCGATTTTTTTATGTTTTTGAGAGAAGTCTCTTTTGCTCATCATTTATTTGATAAAAAATACAGTAAAAACAGTAATGCATTTAAAATTACAGTAATTTAAAATAACCATTTCCTATTTTAATATATTTTAAAATGTATTTTAATCCTGTGATGGCAAAGCTGAATTTTTAGCAGCTCTAGTCTTCAGTGTCACATGATCCTTCAGAAATCATTTAAAGACACTATTTTGCGCAAGTGTAAATCTGATAAGCTACAGCAAGTGTACAGCTGAAGATCTAAAAATTTAACCAATCAATGAGTGACATAAATGAGGGAAATTATTATATTACTCTAGAACGGAGCTCAGAGCTAAAAAAAAATCTGTGCTTCATGTCAAAGTGAGGCGTCGGTACACCTCCACGTCGTCATGTCAGTCAGCATGTGTCGTGTTTTTGGTTCACTGCGCACATGAATCAATAATCAACATTCTAGCAGCTACGTTGTTTCTATTTATTGTGATTGAACGCCCTGAGGGGCTTCCTCGCAGCCATGCGCCAGTGCGAGTAAGTGGAAAAGCCACACAATAGTCTAAATGACTGCTTTCCAAACTTCCTCTGCTGTGTGTGCAGCTCACACCCCCACCGCTCAGCCTTGGCATGGTTTCAACAGACACCGCAAACACATGTGGCAATCAATTCCCACCACTTTCCACAATCTAATCAGATTTCTTTCTGAGGCATCCATTAATCTCTAAACTGCAGATAGATCAACTGAAATATGATCGCTTCAGCAAACTCTAAAACTGCCTTACGGTAAAGGTTAGATATAGGGAGCAGCTTTGCACGACTCCTCATTTTGTCTCAGGACACAGGAGAAGGCAGCTGTGCTGAGATCTATGGATCAGTGTTGCTACATCAGCTCTGATTCACTGCTCCTCCGGCTCGCCCAGCGCAGCGGGAGCCCGACCGTCAGCCAGGCCAAATGTTAGTTCCGCTCTGTGGAGCAGCACTGGTTAATGATGTCCAGACAGGTGAGATCCATATCAGTAAACGCGTCTTTGACAGACCTAAATGTGAAGCACACAGACTCGGCTGCAGGTATGGCACTAGATCAAGAAGCCCAATTTTTAATACTTCAGTTAACTTTACAGGAGCTCAGTGGCAGGGCTGGGATCAAACCCTGTCTTTTTTGGCTAGATAGCGGCGCTGGAAAAGGCTGCAGGCTGTGACTATCAGGATCTGATATAGGATGTCACGATGAGTTATAACTCACTGTTAAAGCGGTGAGGCATTTTAGTGTAGATGGGGGAACAACGTTAGACCTTCTTGGCCTCAATCATCACATCATCAGCATTGATTCTCTGTATTTGTGTCTCATAACCAGCATGTCTAATCCTACAGATTCAGTCAGTTGTTCACAATGTGTCGTTTATCTTCTCTAAAGGTCATTCCTCCACAATCTTTTTAGCAAAACAACATGGTACATTTTCAAGGTTTATGCTGATGGGCCTATAGAAGCACAGCACAATTTTCACCTCAAGGCAGAAATGTGTCAAATAAATGACACGTTCTCCCTGTGAGTATCGGCTATTTACAGGGGATGCTTAGGAAGAGTTATCCTGTCTGATGCCGTGAGGAGAATCTCATTTCTGTAACTCCCAAAAAATGTCAACGGTCACCTGCTGTGTGGGAATGGATATCCCTGTTGAAAAGACCCGTTGGCTGTTAATTGCCATGCTGGTTAAGAAAGGTGTAGACTGGTTAGAGCTGGTTGAGCTGATAACGGGAAGTGACTAATTTCCATCCTCATGTTGTCCCAGTCAATGCATGAGCTGACGTTTTATTCTCATCCATAACAAGGTGATGTAAATATTAAGGAGCACCAACACTCTAAAGCAGGGGTCTCAAACTCAACTTACCTGGGGGCCGTTGGAGGTACAGTCTTGGTCAGGCTGGGCCGCATCAAGTATTCCACAAAAAAAGTGTTTCAAGTATTCCAAAAAAAGGAGCAGAACTGATCCAATCTTCTCAATCTTTATTATTAACAGTTCTTCAACATGAATGTTTCTTCTGAACATGAACGGTTTTACGCTATTAGGTGAACATCGGGATCTGCTCGCATATCTAAAGAGCCGACTCTATTTTTTTAAAATATAGCCTATATAAATTAAATCATTATGTAATAATGAAATATGGGGGACCAATTTTTTTATTTTTATAAAGCATAAAGAAACAGAACAGTGAACGAAATTCTAGGTCTAATTCTAGTTGGGAAATAATCCTTTTGGGACTATTTGCAAACAATATTTGCATTAATTTGCGTCAAATATAGTTAGGCCCGAGATTCTTCGCATTAGTGAATAAATACATAGATTCGCTGATATTGCTCGAATTTTTTAATGGTCTTGTGGTGGAATTTTTGTAAACCGTGTCAAAGGTTCTGGGTTCTAATCCGCCTTCTAATCCGTTCTAATTTTCTTCTTCATTAAAATCAAAGATGTTCATCAATGATTGTATATTAAGAGCATGGACACGTTTGTGTGTATTTTGTTTTGTGATTTCACCGGAAAGTCTCTCTCTGCAACAGCATTAAGCGACAGACTGACGTGCTCGTCTGTGTGTGAAGACTGTGTACGAGCCAAAAGAGAACGTAAACCCCGCCTACTTTGATTTGATTGGTCATCTCAATCACTTTGACATTGACGAACGCTATTAGACCACATTCGTTTCGACTGTCTGATCAGTCCATGGATCAGCCTCACATTCTGTTCCTGTCAATCACGCGGACTCAACCAAGGGAGGGCCAAGACAACTCACACACACACACACACACACACAAAGTGAGGCAGCTTGCATTTTTGAAGCGTGGAAAGCGCGGCACACGCAACGACTCAGCAAAAATGTGCGTTTCAGAACAACGCGCGGGCCGCACTAACACTAAACTTTGATGTCAAGTAGGGGGCCACAAAATATCATCCGCGAGTTTGAGACCCATGCTCTAATGTAATATCTGTTTCATTCATACTGTAAGCCGTAGGGCGCTCTTGCACAGAAAGTCCATAAGTGAGACTCAGAAGTCATTACACTCATGACGTTCCAGGAAATCCCTTATATGGACAAAGACATCCAGCTAAAAAGCAGAAACGTTTTGACTGATGAAATGTAAAGACAATAAACACACGATGCAACAATATATGGTTTATGTGTGTTTTTCAAGACATTTCAGGTTATTTTCATAATAAAGTATATGAATAATGCAGTGCTAAGTAATACTGCCTTTATTATAGTATAGATACTATTAAATATATTTTCTGCCTTACTCTGTGAAAAATGTTTTACATTGTATAAAATCCATTATGACAATGCACATAGGTTTGTAGTACATAAACCAATCATTCAATTGATATAAGGAAAATATAGGAAAAAATATTATTGAATACAAATTAGTCATTGTTTAGCAGTGTATTTGATTTCTTAGAGATAAGAAGAAATTAAACCTGTCAATTAGAGGTCAGAAAAAAATGGTATTACACTTGACATTTCTGTCCCCCTCACTTCTGAAATGATGGCTACACCCCTGAGCACAACAGTTTTCAACATTGATAATAATAAGATATGTTTCTTGAGCACCAAATTAACATATTACAATGATTTCTGAAGGATTGTGAGACTGGAATAAATTAGGTTTAAAAAATATATTAAAATAGACAACAGTTATTTTAAATTATAATCATATTTTGCAATATTACTACATATTATACTATCAT
Organism: Rhinogobio ventralis; assembly: GCA_039654625.1. NCBI lineage: Eukaryota > Metazoa > Chordata > Actinopteri > Cypriniformes > Gobionidae > Rhinogobio > Rhinogobio ventralis. Next base: position 16,803,505 of record CM077198.1, read on the forward strand.
TTTTACTATATTTTTAATTTAAAAAATGCAAGGTTGGTGAGTGTAAATGACTTATTTCAAAATTATTAAAACAATTTTTACTTTTACTAAAAATTATTACTACTTATTAGAAAGTAGTAATAACGTCCAACTCGTTTTTTGAAATTTTGGCCATGGTTAGCATGAAAATCCAACTCTTTAACAGTGTAAATAAGTCAGAATGCTTGAAATAGAAATTGTATTATTTTAAATAATTTAATTCATATTATTTTACATTATTATTTTCTATTTAAATTATATTAAACTACAATAAAATGAAAACACGTTCAAAAGACATGGTTCTTGGCTCAATCATTTGGTGACTCGATGATGGCTTGAGAACCATTTCGTAAACAAACCAGTTTAACTAAATAATTGAAAAGATCCGACTCAGATAATGATTTGTTAATAAATCACTGTTCTCTCCAAACTAATGGACCAGTGAATCCACCAGGCCATCCAGCACAGTGGTTATGACGAAGATGTCTGATCGGGTTCATATGCAGGTTTTTTCAGCAGTGAAATCAGCAGGCCTGGGGAAACTTCTATGAAAAGTCTAAATGTAAACATTTCCTCTTTAAACTAAACTCAAAGCTTTTCAGAGCCCATCTTCTGCATGTCGCTGTCATGGCGAGTGTGTTTGTGCAGAAGAGATAGGAGAGGTGTGCCACCCACCGCTGCAGTCTCTGCTCGACGACAGACCTCTCTGTTAGTTGGTTTGTTTTTGTCTCTACTTTGTTAGCTCTGTCCTTGATGTGCTTTGCTCAGAAGCACCCCGGAGCCTTCGCTGCATCAGGTGCTGCCCTGATCAAAGGCTGACGCGAACGCCGCACTCCTCCCTCTCCTTCTCTTACGATTGCTTTTTATTCGTTTCTTCTTATGTCTGTTCATTTGCATCATCCTATTCTCAGACTCGAGCTACATCTCAGGCCTCATAACTCTTGGTTTTACCTTTTTTTTCTACCTTTGTTCACAGACCTATCCTTTTAAAGAGAAAATGTAGCCTTTGAACGGAAAAACAAATGCTTATAAGCAACAAAGCACATACTGATGGAGGTTAATAGGAGGAGGTTAATCTGCACGACTAAAGGCCCGTTCACACCAAGAATAATAACTAAACTATAAAGTTTTAATAATCGTTCTAGAGCAAAGATAAAGATATTGCTGGAATCATTTTCAATGATAAAAACGATAACGATAAAAACATTGCCAGACAATCAGAATCAACACAATTTAAGGTAATAGTTCACCCAAAAATTAAAATTCTATCATCATTTACTCACCCTCAAGTTGTTCCAAACTGTGAGTGTGAGTTTCGTTCTTCTGCTGAACACAAAAGAAGATATTTTGAAGAATGTCGGTAACCAAACAGTTGATGGACCCCATTGACTTCCATAGTGTGCTTTTCCCTACTATGGAAGTCAATGGGGTCAGTCAACTGTTTAGTTCCCCATATTCTTCAAAATATCTTCTTTTGTGTTCAGCAGAAGAAATAAATTCATACAAGTTTGGAACAACTTGAGGGTGAGTAAATGATGACAGAATTTTCATTTTTGGGTGAACTATCCCTTTATGGCCTGTCTACCCCAAGAACGATAACTATAATGATAATGTCCACACCAGCGGTCGGTAACATTCTGTTTATTATAAGTGTGCATTGCAGTTTAGTCGTTTGTCTTTAAATGCTCGAGCTCTTCAAAGTCAGGTAAATTAATTGTCTGTCAATGTTTTTATCACTAATCAGCTGGAAAAATTATTCTGAAAGTGATTCTAACAGTGATTGTCATAATATTTGTTTATTCTTTTAAATTTAAAACTATTTTTAAAACTTTATCATCATAGTTATCATCACTGGTGTGAACGAGCTGTTTGTTTCAACCCAGGCTCATTGGAAAAAATGCTTGTGCCTACATTTCAAAATGGTATTTGAGTTGCTTCTTGCACATTTTGCAACACTTTCAAAGTGAAATGGCGCTAAAAACACATTCAGTTTTATCAGAAACAGATGAACATGAATCTGGCTACATTTTATTACATTGTACAATTGTTGTATGTATCACAATGAATTGTACATTAGTGGCCAAACAGTAATGTCCGGAGGAGATATTTGTTTTTAATATCCTACAAATTTTGAATAAACCACCAAAATGTGAGGAAAATATTTTAAATTTTTTAAATATGATGGAAGAACAAAACACTAAACACTGTTAAGGTATTTATCTAATAAAATTGTTCGGCAAAAACTACAGCTACAGGTTTTCTTTTATGCAAAAACAAAATGCATAGAAAAAAAGGCTTACAAAAAAAACAATGACTACAACATAATCAGTTATTAATATTTTTTTATTGGTTCTCTTGTTTTTGCATACGTTCATAATTTCTTTGTATGACAGGCTAGCCATGTACGCACAATTTGGATATCACAAATAAAATAATTGACTAAAGGTGTGCTGTGGTATCTGCGTACACGCAGCCGGCCATCCTTGGATGTAAAAGAAAACGTGATTCATCAGACCAGACCACCTTCTTCCATTGCTCCATGGTCCAGTTCTGATGCTCACGTGCCCACTGTTGGTGCTTTCAGTGGTAGACAGGGGTAAGCATGGGCACCCTGACTGGTCTGTGGCTATGCAGCCCCATACGCAACAAACTGCAATGCACTGTATATTCTGACACCTTTCTATCAGAACCAGCATTAACTTGAGTAATTTGAGCTACAGTAGCTCGTCTGTTTGATCAGACCACACGGGCCAGCCTTCGCTCCCCACGTGCATCAATGAGCCTTGGCCGCCCATGACCCTGTCGCCGGTTCACCTCTGTTCCTTTCTTGGACCACTTTTGATAGATACTGACCACTGCAGACCGGGAACACCCCACAAGAGCTGCAGTTTTGGAGATGCTCTGACCCAGTCGTCTAGCCATCACAGTTTGGTGAAACTGTCAAATTGTCAAACCCGCTCAAATCTTACGCTTGCCCATTTTTCCTGCTTCTAACACATCAACTTTGAGGACATGTTCACTTGCTGCCTAATATATCCCACCCACTAACAGGTGCTGTGATAAAGAGATTCACTTCACCTGTCATAATGTTATGCCTGATTGGTAGGTATTTTTTATTTATTTTTGCTAACATAGGTAGAGGCATGTTTTCCAATGAGCCAGTTGGTTTGTCCCTGTATGTTTCAAATCCCCTCAGAGACAGAATACCCCAACATCCCTCATTATGTCCTTCCCATCGTCCCAGAGTGCTCACCTCAGCAATACATACATTATTATGAGGACTTCTGTCAGCTACACAATAGAAACATCCCTACTTTTAATCATAGCACCAGCCAGCTGGGAGAGAGCCTCCTTCACCCCTCCACCCTCTCCACCCTCTCCTCCCTTCTCATGTTTCTTCTTTTTTTCTTGTTCTATCCATTCATCTCTCTCTCTCTCTCTCTTTCTCTCTCCCCAGAAGTCATAGTGATGAATAGTTCAGTGCTGGCATCTGATGCCCACCAGCAAGAGGCAAGGCCCTTTTCAACAGCTCTCCTGGATCAGGAGGGGAAAAGAGATTAATTAATCCGGCAGACTGGGAGGCAGGACACTTTGGGTATAGAGTTTGTGTGTGTGCACAGAGGCTGATGAGCTCTTTAAATAAACGCCACAAGGGTACACACCAGAGCAGCCAGAGGCAGGGCATATGAGACCGTCCTTGACCTCCCAACACACACACATGCTCCCAAACTGTTCCCTCAGAGACTCTTGCCTCACAAATCCACAGTCCACTGCTGATTTTCAGTCCAGACTTTGGGGGGAGGGTAATGTGCCTGGGTTTGCTCTTAAATGCACACCGCACCTCTGCGCACCTACATTACCACGCCATATGATACTGTACGGAGGAGGTAAATTATGTCATCATTCTGACCGCTGCCACGTCCTTCAGACCAGCTGAGCGGACCTGTTTACCTGCCGCTGACTGGGTGGTAATATTAGGAGATTCAATTTTTTTTAAATCCTTAAATATTCTGCAGCAGCACCATGATACATTGATGTTGTCAGATGAAGGTAATATATTTACATCGTACCCCAAAAGGTGTAAAAGAATGTCATATCATGGTACACGACTATGAATGATGGTCAGGTAACAAAACATTTCATGTGGTATTATTTAACTCTGCTCCCTGGTCTGTTTTTTTTTTTTAAATAAAAAGACTTTGCTTAAAGGGATAGTTCACCCCAAAATGAAAATTCTGTCATCATTTACTCACCCTCAAGTTGTTCCAAACCTGTATAAATTTCTTTGAACATGAGGGTGAATAAATGATGACAGAATTTTAGATTTTTGGGTGAACTATCCCTTTAAGACTAACATAACTGAACCAACCTGATTACAAACCAACAGAAGTTATATTTTAAGAGTGAGAACAAACAGAAATGAAGATTATGTCATTTACTCAACCTCTTGTCATTATAAAACTTTCTTTCTTCTGTGAAACACAAAAGAAAATATTTTAAACAATGTTTCAGCTGTCCAGTATATTAGTGTATCATTTTGTACAATAATTTGTAAATATCTTATTTTTTGTTCCACAGGAGAAAGAAAGTCATTAATGTTTGGAATGACAAGTAGGTGAGTAAATAATGACAGTTTTTATTTTTGTGCGAATGAACGAACAAACAAGTGAATGAATATTGATAGAAGGATCAAAAGAATTGATGCAATATTAATATATATAGATAGATGTTGGCAATACCATGGTCCTTTGAAATGGGAAAAAAAATACTGATAGAAGGATCTAAAGTACTGAGACAATACCAATATACACTCACCTAAAGGATTATTAGGAACACCTGTTCAATTTCTCATTAATGCAATTATCTAATCAACCAATCACATGGCAGTTGCTTCAATGCATTTAGGGGTGTGGTCCTGGTCAAGACAATCTCCTGAACTCCAAACTGAATGTCAGAATGGGAAAGAAAGGTGATTTAAGCAATTTTGAGCGTGGCATGGTTGTTGGTGCCAGACGGGTTTTCTTGGCACACTTTAGGCCCCTTAGTGCCAATTGGGCATCGTTTAAATGCCACGGCCTACCTGAGCATTGTTTCTGACCATGTCCATCCCTTTATGACCACCATGTACCCATCCTCTGATGGCTACTTCCAGCAGGATAATGCACCATGTCACAAAGCTCGAATCATTTCAAATTGGTTTTTTGAACATGACAATGAGTTCACTGTACTAAAATGGCCCCCACAGTCACCAGATCTCAACCCAATAGAGCATCTTTGGGATGTGGTGGAACGGGAGCTTCGTGCCCTGGATGTGCATCCCACAAATCTCCATCAACTGCAAGATGCTATCCTATCAATATGGGCCAACATTTCTAAAGAATGCTTTTAGCACCTTGTTGAATCAATGCCACGTAGAATTAAGGCAGTTCTGAAGGAGAAAGGGGGTCAAACACAGTATTAGTATGGTGTTCCTAATAATCCTTTAGGTGAGTGTAGATTTACAATAGTAATACCATGGTACATTTTTCAAATAAATAAATATTGAGAGAAGGATCTGAAGTATTCATGCAATATCACAATAAATGGACATATGTTATACCATAATACGTTTTAAATTAAAAAATGTAAATAAATAAAAAAACTGATACTTTATCTAAAGTACTGATGCAATATCACAATGTATAAATTTGTACCATGGTACTTATTTTGTAGTAAGGAATCTAGAAGCTGAATATAGTAGCTCTTCAAATAATAAACTTAGTGGGTATAATTTTTCATCTAGATATCTAGATATGAAATCTAATTCAAATATGAGCCCACAACTTTATATTTGAAATATACTACACAGAATTTGGTGTTTTAACTCATCATTTAGCAGATGGCTTTCATCCAATGAGACATACTCTAGACTAATTTCACAGACGGTCTCTTTGGAGCACCTGTGGTTAAGTGCCTCGCTCAAGGGCACAATGTTGATAGAGCGGGACTGTGATCTAACAGGAACTATTGAGTTTCTGGGTCATGTTACATGAGACTGAACCAGCAACCAAGTAGCAGCTCAGATCATTAACTATTTGGGTACCAGCACCTCATTGGCAAACCACTAGTGCGTCTGCGGACCCGAAATGTCCTGCAACACTTAACAGGACAGGCCTTGTAAACTAGGCTATAATGTTCAACAGAGATAAATCTATAGTGACTCCTCGGGAGACACAGGAAGAGACACAAAGGAGAGAAGGAACTGGGGAAAACGGAAGGCAGGAGTGGAGGGAAATTCCCATCTGTCTCCCACCCTCATGGATGAGTGCAGTGACCCAAATAGAGGGGACGGGAATAGCAACAGGGTAGAGGAAAGAAAGGAGAGGAGGTGGAGTGCATCAGAAAGAAAAGGGCAGATAAGATGAGAGATGTTCTTCCTTCTTTGCATGTCTTCTCTTGGGCATATCATCAAACAAGATCTAGAGGGAGCTGAGGTACTGGAGGCAGGTAAGCATGAAGTCTTGTGATGGGAAATAAATAAAAATGTTTCACACAAGTTGGGTCAGTTCATAAATAAACAGGTTTTTAAATAGATTTTTAAAAAGTTAATAATATATAAATAATAAATAAATAAAATTCATGCAGTAAACAAGAACTGAGACTCTTCTGGACAGTGAAGGCAGTGAAGATGTCTCACTTCAAATATTCTGATTAAATCTGGAGACATAATGGCCTTGATAGAAAAAAATGAAATGAAATGAACCTGAAGTTTAAAAAAAAAAAAACAAGGACAAGCATACCGCACGGGATAGGTCACCTCAGGCCCCGACTGCTGGGTAATTGGATTTGCGATTCAAAGGCAAAGTCTTAAGTCACACCAAGGACGATAACTATAACAATAACCATAAATATATAGTTCTAAAAAATAACAGCTGAGTCCACACTATAGCTATAATGATAATGGCACACAGAAACAATATAGTTGGAATCACTTTCAAAACTATTTTTTTTTTCCAGCTGATGAACAATAAAAACATTGAAAGCCAATCAGAATCCATCCTGCTTTAAAGAGCTCAAGCATTTAAAGGGGCAGACAAAACTGCAGCATGTGCTTACAATAAACAGGTGTGGACGCTAATATAGTTATCATTATAGTTATCGTTCTTGTGTGAATGGGCCTTTATTCTCTTTATTGTACATTTTTTACTTTCCTCTCTTCCACTCTCCTATCGACTTTATTCTTTTGTGAGTCTGAGCTGAACTTTTCATCATGTAAAAGTAAATAAAAAGCAACACATAAAAAGAGAAAGCTGCTGTGTCCCCCTAAGAGAGCGGCAGAACAATATAGTAGATATTGCCAGTAAAATGAAGTAAGTGGACACAGATCCAAATATTCAGTATTGACCATCAAACTTTGGTGCTTGACAGAAACACACGAACCCTGCAGGATCATAGAGTGCTTTCTGCTATAAGAATAAGACATAGGGATTAGTTAGCAGGATGAAAAGCTCTAATCACAAAAAGGAAAAGCTCTCTGAATGACCAAGAGCTGCTGCATGATTGTCACTATCACAGGATGTGTCTCACAGTAATGGTCTTCCTAAATCAGAAACCACTCTGTATTCAAACAAATGCTGAAGTAGATATCCTCATTAAGTTGTGGGCACTGGAACCAGGGGGACTTATGAATAGTAGTATGAATAAACTGAACTTATTCAACTGTTATTATATACTTACTCTACCGTTCAGAAGTTTGGGGTCGGTCAAATTTTTTATGTTTTTGAAGTCTCTTATGTTGATCAAGGTATTTGTATTTTTTTGATCAGTAAAAACAGTTATATTGTTAAATACTATTACAATTTCAAATAACTTTTCTATTTTAATATATTTAGAAATTTATTCCTAATTTTATTCAGCATCATTACTCCAGTCTTCAGCATCACATGATCCTTTAGAAATCATTCTAACATGCTGATTTGCAGCTCAAGAAACATTTATTATTATCATCAGTCTCAAAAACAGTTGTGCTGCTTAAAGGGATAGTTCACCCAAAAATTAAAATTACCCCATGATTTACTCACCCTCAAGCCATCCTAGGTGTATATGACATTCTTCTTTCAGACGAATACAATTGGAGTGATATTAAAAAATGTCCTGGCTAATCCAAGCATTATAATGGGAGTGAATGGCAGAAAAAGTGCATCCATTATAAAAGTAATCCACATGACTCCGGGGGTTAAATAAAGGCCTTCTGAAGTGAACTGATGGGTTTGTGTAAGATTTTTAAAATATCCATATCTAACATGTTATAAATATCTAGCTTCCGGTGGACCGCCTTCCGTATTCAACTTGCGCAGAAAGTGTGGCGCCTTTTGCAGTTCTAGGGCACCTAGGATGGCTTAAAGGGTGTGTAAATCATGGGGTAATTTTCATTTTTGGGTGAACTATCCCTTTAATATTTTTTTGTGGAAACCGTGATACTTTTTTCAGGATTCTTTGATGAATAGAAAGTTCAAAAGAATATTATTTATTTGGAATATAGTCTTCAGTCACTGTTTTTAATTTAATGTGCCCATGCTTAATAAAATAATCTCTTTTTTTAAAAAATCTTACCAACCCTAAACTTTTAAACAATAGTTATATACGAAACGATAGATAATATTCTCATATTAGAAATGCATGGCAAGTATAAACTATGATTTTCTTAGTTTAAACATCTGATATTATTTCAAATACAGAAAGTAACCTGTTGTCCCCACACTAAGACAAAATGACAGAAATCTGATTTATTGATCTACAAAATATCATATATAATTAAAGAGACATGAATTGATGAATCCTATGTTTAATACATTTTAACAAGCAATTTTAATAATAGGGCATTTATTTGGCACCTAACAGAAACCCCCCAAAATGTTAAACAAAACAAAAAACACAAAACTAAAACTAAACAACAGCATTATGGGCAACTAAATAAAGAAAACATCATCCTCTGGTTTTACTGCTTTCAGCTGCACATAATATAGCCCCTGAACTCACATCCAGTCTGACCCATTTGTGCAGAGGACCACAGTCATCATGACCTAACGGCTCTGCCAAGGAGTGTCAGAAACTGCACACATATGACCCATGAGGCCAGCTGGGTATTGCCAAACAGGAAACACTCAACAGTTATGGCTAAATATACAGCGAGTGTCCACCCACAGGTCCAGTGGGTTATTGTAGAGCTCTCACATTGACTTAATGCTCCATCTATTGATTCTGTTCTCACCCAGAGCCACATTATCATTATCCTTCACTATTGTTACGACATTAACCTGTCTGGTGTATCATTACCAGAAGCCCTGATGATAATATTCCAGTTTTTATACCATAACACACAAAACATTACTATGAATGTAGCGTGTCTGATTCTAATTACAGTCTATTGCTAGAATCAGTCAGTCTTACCAATAAAATATGTGTCTATTAAAGTCGTTAATGGTGCGTTTATCTTTTACATGGGGCAATAGCTGATGAGGACGAGCATGAGGGCTTTAGCGCCCCTTACAGGAAGAGTCTGTCAGAAAAAATGATTAAAATAGGGAAGAAAGAAAAGAGGAAAAACCTTCACCTTCCCTTCCTCTTTATATTTCCCCTTTGAAAAAAGAGATGGCTAATAAAATATTTATCATGCCAGGCAACAGTTTGTGTCAAGATGAATACATCTCTGACATTAAAAGCTCAGGAGGTGGAGGAGAGAGATGAAACGAGAAAAGGGTGTGTGATATATATGAGTTCATTGATGGTGCAGAAGCAGTGGGGAGGAAAGGAAAACAGAAATCAGAGATATAAGAAATCAATTAAAGACAGAGAAAAGGGAAACGAGGGAGAGACAGAGGAAAGCATGAATTTTAATCATTTAAAGAGGTTAAGAGAGGGTTAAGAGACTGTGTTTAAAGATTAAATACATTAAATGTAGAGTCTGAACCACAGGAGAATGTGTAGGGAGCAGCCAGGGGCGTAGAAACACAAAATAAACAACCTACACTTGACTTTAAACCATAGCAAGTAAAAAGCAGTGTGATATAAAAGGATATACTTTAGCCAACCTAATAAAACAAACAGGCTCGACAGGCTTTTGATGACACTATTGATAATGCGACAAGTTATGTAGCTTGGTCACCACAAATTGTCTACATTTAGGAAAATGTATTATATAGTGGTGTCATGCTTAATAATACCCCCCTTTGGACCACAAAGGGTAACTTTTTAATAAACAAGTCAAAGGTAAGTCATAATAAACAAAATCAAAGGATTGCTGTGATTACATGTAAAACATGTAACCGGTTAGCTTGTTAGCCACAAAAGTAATGAAATCACAAAGAAAGATAAATAGTATGTGATCTACAGATAAAATGAAAATGTCAATAATACTACAAAAATACACATATTTATAGTATATTGGTATTAATTATTTAATCAAATTAATAAGCCAAGTATTTGTGTGAATTTTTGATTTGGTATACAGCACACTTTTCGGGAACAGTGCTATCATTGTATGTACAATGTATATAGTAGAACTTGAAACCTTTACAACCTGCCTGCAATCAACATAAAAAAAGTTATTTCACTTCAGAGAAATAACATTAGACTGTGCTAAGATATTTAGCAGCATTGCAATAGTATTCAATTTCTTTACAATGATACCAGTTATCGCATGAACTTTGGCAACCCTAAAAAAGTAAAATAACAATAAAATAAAAACAACAATGACAGAGTGAATATAAAATAAAAACAAAATTCAACTATAATAACTTGTTATGCTATTATTTTCAATGCTGATTTAAAAATATGCATGATGGTGGGGATGGGGGGGCACATACAACACTAAATCTCTGTTTCTGAGTGTAGAATCACTGGAGCTGTCCATGGTGCTGAATCATTTGACAAGTAAACCACCAGCACATAAAACACCCTCCTCACACAGAGATGTGTGTGTGTGATAGAGAGAGAGGGAAAGGCAGAGTAAACATCATTGCATGCTGACAATCAGCGCTGTCTCTTGCTGTCTTCATAACACCACCGACATGGCAGATATCAGTGAAGTGAAACTGAAGACCCCAAGGACACAGGGGTGGGTGACGCAGCTAAAGGCATCGAACCTCGTGAGTGACAGGCCCTCGCTATGAAAGCGTGCAACCTAAAAGCCCAACATCCGAGCCCTGAGCGACACACGATCGTTGCTGCGAGTGAGCAGAGAAACCAAAAGTTCAGTGCCCAGCGGGAGACCATCCCAGCTCTGTCTATGGATGCACTGTCTCTCATGCATGGCTTCAGAGCACCGTGCTATCTATGCCTACAGCCCCGACTGCACGTCTAGCACTGACACTAACACGCTCTAACACACTCAAGAATTGCAGCCTGTCACAATGGGCCATTAGCCTCCTATAGGGGAATCCCAAAGACAGAGCAAGGCCAGACAAGAAGCAGGCCATCACTAGGCTAAACTAACAGGCTTCCCTAACCAAATGCTGCCCCAGGGGGGATCTCTCCGTCACTGCATTTGGCAGGGAGAGATAGCGCTCCTGGACACAGGGGGCCGATACTGTTAAAGTATGTTTAAAGCGCCTGGAGCCTCTTTCCTGAAGAGCTGCAATGCTGACCCAATACAGTTGGCAAGTGACAAAGGGTCTGCGGAAATGTGGAAAATGGTCAAAAATGAAAAATGTCTTGCATATAACTGGCTTGACCAGTTGAGCTAAACACCAGCCCTAGATAAGATACATCTAAACCATTAGAATATGAAATCAATCATTGTTTTCAGATGGCAGGGAGTAGCAACTGTGAAGACTCCATTTAAAGTCAACAGTCTATTCATCCAGGAATCTTGTAAAAAGTATCAGATTCCAAAGAAATATTAAGGAACACAATTGTTTTCAAGATTGTTAATAAGAAATATTTCTAGAGCAGCAAATCAGCATAGAATGATTTCTGAAGGACCATGTGACACTGATAATGCTGAAAATTCAGCTTTGCCATGACAGGAATAAATTACATTTTAAAATATATTCAAATAGAAAACAGTAATAACATGTCACAATATTACAGTTTTTCTGTATTTTTTATCAATTTATAAATGCAGCCTTGGTGAGCATAAGAGATTTCTTTCAAAAACAATAACAAATCTAACCAATCTTACAAACTTTTGAATGGTAGTGTATGTCACAGCAAATGTCTTCAGTATATTTTATTAAAATGCTCCGTCTTTGAAATGACTTTTATTTTTTGGCTTGATGTTAAATAATAGCTAAATTAGGCATTATTGCTATTGTCTAAGGTAATTACACCTAAAATCTTCCCAATAGTTAACACATTCATTTAAAGGTGGCTAAAGTTTGAAAGGTTACAGAAATAATAGCAAATAAGCCTGGTTTCACAGACAGGGCTTAGAGTAAGCCAGGATTAGACCTTAGTTCAATTAGGACATTTAAGTAGCTTTTATAAATGTGCCTTAGAAAAAAAACATTACTGGTGTGCATCTTGAGCCAAAAACAATGGCACTGACATATTTTAAGATATGCAAGTTGCAGCTCAAACATGAATTTTAGTCTGGGACTAAGCTTAAGCCTTGTCTGTGAAACCAGGGGAAATGCTAAGAACTTGAAAAAAGAAATGCAACCATTGTAATATTTTGTGATGTTCTCAACTTTCCGCTTATACCTTGTAGTGTTTTTACCTGGAAGAAAATATTCCTCAACAATCTACTGTAAACTTGCATCCAGATCTGTCTATTTTTCTTTTTAAACATCCAGAAATGCAGGAGTACAATGGGTTGTGAATGCTGTTTAATGTTGACTTTAAGTTGAGAGGAGGAGAGGAACAGAAAGCTGAGGTTTTAGGAAAGTGAGGACCTGATATGGCGGTAATTGATGATATCTGAAATTCTGATGACAACCTCCAGTAGGGCCTGGCAGGACATTTGTCTCTGGATGAAAAGAGAAGTCAAGACCATCTCTGTATGATAGAACAGCTGACAGAACACATTACACCGCACTATTGTTACCGATGCACAATTTCAGCCAACACTGTGTTCTACACGTCTGCAAAACAGCCAAACATAAAAACTCCCAATAATGCATAAAAGAAGAAAAAATGCAATAGGAGCAGACAAAGCGATTCAGATTGTCCTGCAATGCCAAAAATAGTCTCTTATACTTAAAAAAAAAAAAATCTGTGTAAATTCTGAAGAAAATGCAACTGTTGCTTGCCTGTAAAAAATATGTTATCATCTGTCTTGCATAATAATAATAATAATAATTTTTCTTTTTGTATTTAATTGATTGATAATTAGTATTTTTTTACTAAATTATCATATCATTATTATTATTGTTGTTATTAATAATAATAATACTTAAGGCTACTAATAAACAATTATAATAATATAGTATTATACATAATATTATTATAATATAATAATGTATTAGCATATATTATATAAAAAAATATTATATTATTTTTCCTTTTTTGACCCCATAATTTTTAATCAAAGTGTCATTTGAATTTTTCGGTGAAACTACAGTTTACTTTCTGGTGATGCATGTCGTACTTCTCCAATCATTTAGTCTGCTTAAACCCTGAGAATAGTGTTATCTATCAAAGATTTAATCGCTCTCTAATGACATTCAAAGTTTTCACTGAGGCGGTCTTAGTAATATCTCCCGACAGAGATCCAAGAGGTCCGCTGCATTAGAGAGTTTTCTCCACCTGTCCAACTGAGCTCTAATGAGGCCAATGAAATATCAAACCCAGCATGGAACCAAACACATTCCTATGTTCGCTCTTTCAGTTTCACACATAGGAGAAAAACAGCAGATCAACAGATCAATACTGCCTTCAAACACACATCCATTTTGGTACCAATTATGTTTTGGAGGCACTTGGAGGGTGTTATTACGGTTGGCGCTTTGCTAAGGCTCCTGCTCGGTAATGTAGTTTGTGTGGTGTGAATAGATGCGAGTAATATAGTGTTGCGCAAGACACCGAGAGGATGGCAGAAAGGCTTTTGTAATTATGTTGGCTGGCTTTGATCCAGTCAGTCAGGCCTCCCTGATCTTGCCACCTGTTGGAGCACAGAGCTGTCTGAGGCAGGTTAATTAGACGGGCTGAAACGGCCTCTGCCGAAGCAGGCAGACAGAAAACAAACACACACGCACACAATCATACACATGAAGGCAAAAGTTACTGTCAGGTGCATCCACCCACAAAAACAAACACACAAATGTACCCACACACAGCAAACAGGCCCAGCAGCACCTGTTTGTTTGTTCTGGCACTGTGAGACTAATTTGAGATGCTCACTGTACTTGCATCTGTCTAACCAGCAGCAGCCGTCTGGCTCTATATCACAGTGTACAGCGGCAGAGTTGAATCATCCTCTAAATCCGAGGATGCATCAGAGGATACTTTTGCCCTTCTGCATAAGTTGTGTGTGACTGTCACTGAGCCCGATGTCCTTGGTCACAGCAGGACCTTGGCATCTTGGCACTCAGCTAGGAAACACTAATTCAAAGACATCAATAGGCTTTGTTTCCTTTCAAAATAATATAAACACAGTAATTCAAGGTCAAAATCTGAACACACAAATGCCTTCACATATATTCAAACGTGATGTGTATTTTATCAATTATACATAAAGATTCTCACATATCCAATGAGACCTTGATAGGAATGGGTGAGTATGTTGGCTGAGTAGAGAGAAGAAGAAGAAGAAGAAGAAGAAGTGAGCACATGACCCAGATAGCAAGATGTCAGTCATTTAATGTTGAATCAAAACATTTTGAAATAAAACATTCTTACTGAACTAAAACTGAGCTGAATTCTGTCCTCTGTGTGTACCGGGAGAGACCAATATCAAATGGGTCGTCCAATTGCTTTCTTAATCATGTAGTGTTTCTCCTTTCCCAATGGTCCCCTTATAATGTTAGTCTTATAAAGTTTTTGTGACAAAAACAGTCATAATTTAGACTTCCATTACCATTTTATACTCTATCTCTTAAGGCCTGTAAGACTGGACACTTTCTGGAAATTGACATCTGAACTGTCTCTTACGAAATTAGCATCACCATTCGAGACGCAAGTCTCACCTCAGTATCATCCTAATCTACATCTTTTTCTATTGACCCCCTCTCCCCCCACTCCTACTCTCTCTCATGTTAAGATCACCTGAAATTCACCCAAAATCTATATGGGTTAATGTGAACAAGTACTATACAGTATTATACATGTTTGGTATCATTTGAAATTTCTCAGTGCGACTGGTACAATGGTCTCATTCTCACAAAAGTAAAGCAAAAGGTAACAAAGGTTTTAAGAGTATTTTGCTTATTATGGTGGGTGTGTCTTCGGCCAATTGGTCTTTACCACCTGTCGTCAATACAGGCCTATAGGACTTGATTAATGCTAATTCCCATTGTGAACTCATGTTTACATTTCAAAGAGTTTTGTATCTTGGTCTGGTATTTAAGGAAATGTTGCAGAAGGGTCATGGCGCGATTGTGTAACCAGATCAGTCCGTAATGCTATGTATTATGTATCCTATTTCCTTGAAGTCAGGTGTGCATCTCTTACTCTTTACTTCAGAGCATTTGATGTTATGTATCTATTATCTTTGAATTGATTATGTAATTGGCATGATACATTTACCTGACTAATAATAAATTGTTACATTGATTCATTCTGACTTACTCTGAAATGATTGATTTTAGTGCATTACGATCTATCTATTGTTACCGCAAATCTGTGTCAGGTTAGTAACGGACTAAAGTCCAGTTTTGAGTGGAGCATAGGACACACCAACTGAGATTTTAGAGTTCCGGCTAACTCTTGGCATTAGTTCAAGTGAGACTGTGAAGGCTAAAAAGGGAATTTCCGTTTAGGACAACAATAATGTTGGTTTAAGGTAATGTTACTCTAACTAAGTGTACGTGGGAAACCATGGTATGACCAAACCAAAGCTACTATCAGAAGTGGGGCTGGTTCTAGGCATGGGCAGGGGTGGGCTGAGCCCACCCAAATGTCTGCCTTGCCCACCCAATCAGAATGCATTGATGCATTGTGCAATGTGCATTGATTAAAAACAAATCTAAAGGTGGGCTCTGTGTTGAAAGGTTTGATAGAGGGCTATAAAATGGCCCAAACAATCACAAAAATAAGACCAGAAATTTGCGGTAGGCAGCCTACTTTTTTTCCTTTATTAACTGAAAGTCTTACGCGCTTCAGTCTGTAGCAGAAAAGCAGAGGCTGACAATCACACGAGCGAAAACGGGCAGAAATATTTGCGTGCTATTAAAGTGTGAACGATGAGTTGTATTCATGAATTAGATCTTATAAATATTAATATACAGCTTTGTTTTGATTGGTGATTCATGCCAAGTTGAAATTAGCAAAAAAGAAAAAGAAAAAAACCTCGCTCATTTAAGAACGTGCATTTATTGCATGGAGAGAGCTAGAACATAGTGCAAGTGCTTAAAATGCACATGCATAGTTCAGTTGAAACCTCTCTTTGGCTTGCTGTTACTGCTGTTAAACTGAATGCACGAGGCAAACTGTCTGCTTAAATAACAGCACTGAAATAAGAATGCACTGTTTTATATATATATATATATATATATATATATATATATATATATTACAGTATTTATTATAAATGATTTATCCATGCAAATAATTTTTTTTTTTTTTATTTGTCTACCCATGTAATCTTTAATCAAAATCAAATCACAATAGGGAAGAAAAGACTATCGCAACTTTCGTTTCATTGATACACATTGAAAATAAAAAGAAATGTTTCTTCTTGAGCAGCAAATCATCATATTAGAATGATTTCTGAAGGATCATGTGACACTGAAGACTGGAGTAATGATGCTGAAAATTCAGCTTTGCCATCACAGGAATAAATTACATTTTAATAATAATATTTCACAATATCACAGTTTTTACTGTATTTTTGATCAAATAAATGTAGCCTTGGTGAGCATAAGAGACTAAAAAGTAAAAGTATAGTAGTATATTCATGAAGAATGCCGTACATCATCAACACGCTACATGTAAGTCTCCACTGAATGCAGTCTATATTCTGAAAGTATGTGATTTGGGACAATTGAGTAATTGCAAGCCATTTCTAGCTAATGTTCAGAAGATCGGTTCTTATAGCTATAGTACGCACAATAAAACTCATTTAATAAAACAAAAAAGAAACTTTGATTTCCCATGATATAAGCTAGACAGATCATGCAAATGAAACTCAGATGGGAAGTAGAAATGTATATTACTGCATGTAGAATGTAATTGAAAGAAAGTCAATATTGATCAAATCAATACTAATTTAACATTGAGAATGTGAAACTAAGCACTAAACTCAGAATGTACCCAAGGAATGTAACCATGTAACACAGAGATACAAACCTCTCAGAGAATTTGTGAGGAAGAGAATACACAAAAAGGAAACAGGTGCAGCTAATGGGAAACAATAAGAGACAGGGGAAGGATAGAAAAAAGAAAAAAAGAAAACCATGTCTCAAAGACAGCAGGAATCCAAAGCACAAGGAGGTTCAGAGACAAGTACAGTAAGATAATGTGTGTGCCAGTGCTGTGTTCAGTCAGAACTAAGTCTGAAGTCATAGGAACAGAGCAGAGGAAAACAGAAACCCTCGGACAGACAGAACTGAACATCACCGACATCACTCTCAAGCTCCATTCTTTTGATCTCTGCATCCAAAAGGAGACATCTCAATGCTGCAGAAATATCACGCTCAGCTGAGACTGAGACTAAACCCCAATAGATTCAGCTCAAATTTAGCTTAAAGTCCCTGTAAAGGCAATTCTGAGATTTGTTTCTAAACACATTTAATAAATGATAGAAATGTATTGCTGAAACACGTTACAAAGACTGTGAACTGTGTAGTACTGAATTGTGGAGTTAGACCGCTCAACAGTTTTTCACCATTGCTATGTTCAGGATTTTTAGGCGGGGCTAAAACGGTGGCTCGATGACGCACTGGAGCCACTGTGCATATGGCCCCTCCCCCAACACTATCATAAACTGTCGATGACGCACTGGAGCCTGGCTCCTCCCCTAACACGATCATAACTAGAGCACATTTGCAGACTTGTTCCTAATAAAATATGTCTTACATTTTCACATGAAGAAAATGTTATTCAGGCTCAATTAATGCAATGTGAGAGATAGTCTTATAAGGCATTTCTCATTAACACAGTGAGGAGCGCCGCACAGTGTGCTGTAACAACAAACACGCACTCTCTCTTAACACTGCATCAAACCCTGTCTGACACATCTTTAAGTTTTTTAAAAGTTGCAGACAGTCCCAGAGCCCCATACAGAGACACTGCTGAAGTTTAGAGCTATAAGTGCAGTATTTCTCCATTAGATGAGTGCTGGTGATCCATTGCATATTGTCATCGTGTACTCACGTTACATAAGTTACTTATCATTCCCTCATGTCATTCTAAACCTGTATGATTTTCTTTCCTCCGTGGAAAGAGACATTTTGCAGAATGTTGATGCTGCTTTTGCTCTAACAATGAAAATAAATGGTGACCAGGGGTTGTTGATCTCTACAAGTGCCAAAAAAGCACCATAAAAGTACTATAAAAGTTCATACAACTCTTCCACTTTGTTCCAAGCATATGCATATATATATATATATATATATATATACACTCACGTAAAGGATTATTAGGAACACCTGTTCAATTTCTCATTAATGCAATTATCTAATCAACCAATCACATGGCAGTTGCTTCAATGCATTTAGGGGTGTGGTCCTGGTCAAGACAATCTCCTGAACTCCAAACTGAATGTCAGAATGGGAAAGAAAGGTGATTTAAGCAATTTTGAGCGTGGCATGGTTGTTGGTGCCAGACGGGCCGGTCTGAGTATTTCACAATCTGCTCAGTTACTGGGATTTTCACGCACAACCATTTCTAGAGTTTACAAAGAATGGTGTGAAAAGGGAAAAACATTCAGTATGCGGCAGTCCTGTGGGTGAAAATGCCTTGTGGATGCTAGAGGTCAGAGGAGAATGGGCCGACTGATTCAAGCTGATAGAAGAGCAACTTTGACTGAAATAACCACTCGTTACAACCGAGGTATGCAGCAAAGCATTTGTGAAGCCACAACACGCACAACCTTGAGGCGGATGGGCTACAACAGCAGAAGACCCCACCAGGTACCACTCATCTCCACTACAAATAGGAAAAAGAGGCTACAATTTGCACGAGCTCACCAAAATTGGACAGTTGAAGACTGGAAAAATGTTGCCTGGTCTGATGAGTCTCGATTTCTGTTGAGACATTCAGATGGTAGAGTCAGAATTTGGCGTAAACAGAATGAGAACATGGATCCATCATGCCTTGTTACCACTGTGCAGGCTGGTGGTGGTGGTGTAATGGTGTGGGGGATGTTTTCTTGGCACACTTTAGGCCCCTTAGTTCCAATTGGGCATCGTTTAAATGCCACGGCCTACCTGAGCATTGTTTCTGACCATGTCCATCCCTTTATGACCACCATGTACCCATCCTCTGATAGCTACTTCCAGCAAGATAATGCACCATGTCACAAAGCTCGAATCATTTCAAATTGGTTTCTTGAACATGACAATGAGTTCACTGTACTAAAATGGCCCCCACAGTCAACCCAATAGAGCATCTTTGGGATGTAGTGGAACGGGAGCTTCGTGCCCTGGATGTGCATCCCACAAATCTCCATCAACTGCAAGATGCTATCCTATCAATATGGGCCAACATTTCTAAAGAATGCTTTCAGCACCTTGTTGAATCAATGCCACGTAGAATTAAGGCAGTTCTGAAGGCGAAAGGGGGTCAAACACAGTATTAGTATGGTGTTCCTAATAATCCTTTAGGTGAGTGTATATATAGTCTATAGATAATAGTCACTCGTGGTATGCTTGGAATGACATGAGAGTGAGTATATGATGACAGAATTTTCATCTATAGGTGAACTATCCCTTTAAGACTCGAGTGTGCAGTGGATACCTCATAATGACCTTTGATTATTTTGACTGTGGTGCTGCCTCTGCCCTTAATGAGGCTGACAAATACCAGCCAACTATTTACTTGACCACGGGTTTAACATCTCCTCCCAACACTCATCTCCACTCAGACACACAGCCCAGCAATCAGGTCATCAAAACACTCAGAAGACTCCTCCAAAGGACATAGACAGACACACAGAGGCTCTCGACTGCTGTTTTGCTGTACAATCAACGGCCAATTAGGCAAAGACAAAAATGAGTAGAGTGGATTGAAAGAAGAGGAAAAGAAATGAGCGAGGGAGATGAATCAGACATGACTGAGAAATGAAGCACACTGGGAATAGTGCAGTACTGGTCAAGTTTTCATTAGGACTTTTCACACTCTTGGTCATTCTAAACCCTGGTTAAAGGGTTATCTTGCGTCATGTTTCACACTACTCATAATTTACCCGGGGTTAATCCTGGGTATTTATAAGGTGATGTTTCACACGGTACATTCCTAAACCCTGGGTTAAAAAAAAGCTCAATGTGAAGAGCCCTAGTAACTATTAGTCTCAGGCAGCCTCAGATGACACGCTCATACCATTTACTACGTGTTTAATGTATACTGCACACAACAATAACAAAAGCTTGCTGGAAATGAACATCTCAAACTTTCAGGATGCATAGCAATATATCAGTCCACAGATTGAAATCTCACCAAGGCTAGAATTATTATTTGACCCAAAAATAGCAATATTGTGAAATACTATTACAACAGCAACTTTTCTATTTGAATATATTTTAAAATGTAATTTATTCTTGTGATGGCAAAGCTGTAATATCCAGCAGTAATTACTCCAATCTTTAGTGTCACATGATCCTTCAGAAATCATTATAATATGCTGATTTGGTGTTGAAGAAACATTTCATTTTATTATAATCAATGTTAAAGACAGCTGTGGTGCTCCTTATTTTATTTTTTCCCCAAAACTTGGAATATTTATTTTCAGGATTCTTTAAAGTGTAACTTCGCCTATTTTCAACCTGCTTTATACGGTTACAATGTTGGGAGTATATGTGACCCTGGGCCACAAAACCAGTCATAAGGGGCAATTTTTTAAAATTGAGATTTATACATGACAATATTTGGCTGAGATACAACTATTTGAAAATCTGAAATCGGAGGGTGCAAAAAACATTTAAAGTTTTTTAAAGTGTCAGTCTATTAAAGTCTTTAAAGTTCTCCAAATAAAGTCCTTAGCGATGCATATTACTACTAATAATAATTTTTTTATATATTTACGGTAGGACATTTACAAAATATCTTCATGGAACATGATCTTTATTTAATCATGATTTTTGGCCATACAAATAATTTTGACCCATACAATGTATTGTTGGCTACTGCAACAAATATACCAGTGCGACTTATGACTAGTTTTGTGGTCCAGGGTCAAATCTTGTTTCTGGAGTGCCCCTTTTCCACCAAGGCAGTTTGAGAGCTGGTTCAGAGCCAGAGCCTAGTTTCAAATCAGTTCTATGTCTTTCGACACCCAAAGCCTAAGAACCGCTTGCGTCACGGGCTGGGGGCATGACCAACAAGACAGACAGAAACTTGTGACCACCATTTTATAAATAGCAGCTACAAACGATGGACTATTCCCGTTATAAATCACAGGGAGCTGCACGAACACGTTGGATTCGCCGTGTTTGGATGCCGACATAGGTTCGCAAAGCCATGAGCATCAATAGTAATGCAACGTCCGCCATTGTTGATGGTGTGTTTGGCGCTGCCACGCTAGCGTTGCTGGGAAAGATGAGATGTATACAGTGACGTAAGACCTGGCTCTGTGGTGGCTCTCTAGCCACCACAGAGGGGTAGAGGGGTAGAGATCTACTTACCTGCAGAGTCCAGATCCAACCCTGATCCAACACATCTGTCTGCAACTATTAAATGCTTCTGAAGATCTTAAGCTGTTTTAGTTGTGTTTGATCAGGGTTGGAGCTAAACTTGTGTGTGATGTGTCGCTAAACACTTGATAGTCGTGTGTTTGGATTTTGGAGGTATCACACACCCCTAACATGCCAGGAGTGCAGTAACAGTGCTTACTCACTTAGCCCGGCTTCCAGAGATGAAATATGGATTTGTCTTTCATTTTATATTTTATTCATTTTATATTATTCCCTGTTACTGAAACACTAAAGAATTATGGTGAATATTGTCTGTACCTCTTACTGAAAGAAAGCACATGTTATCAGTATGTTCTGGGAAACTTTCTGGTCAGAACTGGAGCTCAACCAACTCCAACCTTGGAGAAACTGTGTATCTGTGTATGTGCGTAGTATTCTGTGTTACAGATCAGTATTGAAGGTGTACAACGGGCATCTTAGGGAGAGTGACAGTATGTTGTTCTAGACAAGCTGGCGCCTGCTCGAGTCCTGGAAGGTCACTACGTGCCTAATTCCAGGGTGAAAGCGTCAGCAAGTGATCTATGGCGATATGCATCTGATTAACTGACAATATGTGGAAATTTACTATGACTATCTATTTTCTCTCAGCCAATCAGAATCATTCAACCTGAAGTAATGATGTAGCTAAACCTTGAAAACAGCATAACTGTTGAGAAATTGTATGTATGAGAATCTGGTAGAGGGAGAGCGCGGCCTACAATCTCCTTGTGAGACTTGAAGCTGGCTTCTGCTGATGAAACTGCAAACTATTCTTCAGTACATTTTTCTTTAATTAATTGCACTCCTGACTCTTGGTCTTCATTCTTCACAACTGGTCTTGGGTCATAAACTGTTATCCCCTAACACTAGTGGAACAAACTCTTGAGTTTCAGAGTAGGTTTAGAGTTGACAAAACCATACAAATCCAACCTGGTTTAGATCAGGTTCAGCGGGCCCACAACACTCGATACAAACATTCTCTGTCAACTCAGGATTTGATCCAGAGTTTGTGATTAACTCTGAAGCATCTGCACCTGAAAGTGTGTCATGTGCAGCAAACAGCCAATCACACAGAACATGGAGAGCATCAGTTTGAATCACATCTTGCAAGAGAGTCAGTGCAGTTCACTTCTTTGTTGAAAATGAGATATGCATTTATATGCATTTTCAAGGCAGGAATAAACACTGCTGCTGCAGTGAGAGTTTGGGAATGCAGCTGAAAGAAAATATGAGACTATAATCAATGCATGTGTATCAAGTGAATTTAAATAATAATTTATATAGTTTCATAAAGAGCTAAAAAGAAAACATGTAAGCTTAATCTGTATAAAAGCTTTATATATTAAAGCTTGAATTAATATCTATATATAGTAATTTCAATATTAATTGTTAATTAATATAATATTTTTTTAATATATTAATTGATTTATACATAATTATAATTCATATAATATAATAAATAATTAGCAGCAAAAGACGGGCAATTTTTTCTCTAAAATGTTTTCATTATAAACAACTTTTAGTTTGGATCAAGAGATTCAGTGGGAGTGGCTTTATAGCATCAGATATGTCAATTTGCTAATTATATTGTATATAATTTGCGGGCATCAGGGAACCGCTATCAGTATTGAAATCAATTTTGAATGCACGCACGCTCGCATTCGCAATCACATGTAGGCTAATGTATGTATTGGGAGCAGCAGTACTATTTTTGCAAGATAAGATATTTATCAATGATGAAGGAAGATGATCAATGATGAAGGATCTGTTGTGCACCAAATCCTCCGATATCGTCCTGTCAGTCATTTCTCCTTACTATCTTCACATGATAAGTGAAATCTGATGTACTGTAATGTAACCAACTACCGCAGCAAGCCTAACCATGTCCCTTAGAGGCTCTGTAGAACGCGTTATTCATTTTCCGTGCCCTTCGGAATTATGCTTCAGGCACATCCCTAATAGGCAGCCAAGTTTTATTGAAAGCCTCTTTTGCCACACTGACACACTCAGACCCAGTCCAGCCCTCTGAGGGCACAGGTGTATATGTGTGTGTGAGGTGTGAGAGGTGTATACAGTGACAGATGGAGAGGGGCTGGTGGGGACAGACCACAGGAGCAGGATGGCCTGAGCAGCACGGCCGACTCAAACAGCAGAGACGCTGTGGGGCACAGAGCTTTTCCTCACACCTACAGGAGGCCCAAGTGCTCTTAGCCAATCAGAGAGCAGGTGAGAGGGGGGAGGGACAGGATACAGGGTGGAAATAAATTAGGGGCTACATGGCAACAGCCTCATAACAGATCCCCTCTCAACATGAGATAGAGTGAGAATGAGAGCCAGGCAAGAAAATAGAAATGAGAGAGGGAAAGAAAAAAGAAGTCAGGAGAAAAACAAAGAAAGAGGTCAGGAGAGAGAGAGAGAGAGAGAGAGAGAGAGAGAGAGAGAGAGAGAGAGAGAGAGAGAGAGAGAGAGAGAGAGAGTGAGGTGTAAGTCTGAGGAAGAGGACTAGGTCATGGCAGTGTTGAATGCTTGAGGGCGTCTCTGATCACATGTGGCTCTGAATAATTCACCTTGCAGGTTAAGAGAGCAAGCATCCATTAGTTGTGGACTAGTGCTCCATTTTCACATTTAGTGACAGCTGTAGTGTACCAAAGAGAGATAAATTGTGTATAAAATAGTGAGAAACACACACACACACACACAAAGAAAGGAAGCAGGAGGGAAAGTAGGTTCAACAATTAAAACTGCATGAACTCCTGACCTTCCTCTGACTTCTCTCACCATACAGCAATACATGAATGTTAGAGACCTGAGGGCCACTGGGGAACCAACCTAACACATTCAAACACATCCAGAGATGTGAAGGAATAGTTCACAATCATGTCATTCCATACAAAGAAAGCAAGCTGTCAAACTTTTAAAAAATCATAAAAGCAACGCATATGACTTGTGGACTGTATTTCAAGTCTTATGTAGCATTGTGTGGGGAACAGAACAGACCAAACTTAAAATTTTTATTCTCTGATAATCTTGCTTCTTTGTTAACTCTCAAATATTCTGCATATTCCATCATTCCTGGTCAAACCTGTAGCAGCGATTCTTGAATATGAATTTCAGTAAATAACTTCAATGTCTATCTGCTTTTTAAAGAAAAAAAACAGCAGTGACAACATTCTGCTAAATATCTCATTTTATTTACTGTTATTTGGGTTATGAACAAAATGAGGATGACAGAATATTTTTTTGGGTGAACTATCCTTTTAAACTGCTCTCAAGGATAAAATCTTTGTTTTGACAACACAACAAATACCATACCCACAGCATGTTTTTCTTCATTTAGGGGTGGAAAACTAAGATTTGATGCCTACACGTAAAGATGTGAGCTTAAGAAAAGTTTATCACACTCAAAATTCTTGTATATTCTTGATAGTTCTCATCACTTTAACTACAATCAATATATGTTAAAACAGCACTGAAGGAATGGATGAAAAATAAATTAATTAGTCAAAATGGTACAATGCCACACAGAACATGATTAAGCTGATCTACAGAGCAAACACATCAACTGGAAAGTAAAAATAGTGTGTGTGCATGTGTGTGTGTCAGTGTGTTCTGCTCTTTAGGGGATTCTAGCAGTGTGTTCAGCATGAGTAAACAGTTGATATGGCTGGAGTTACTTAATTATTAATACAGGACAATTTCCTCAGCAGTCCAGAGCAGAGGATCCGATGCACAGCAGCTCACCTTTAACCCTGACAGCATTCCTCTTAAAATGCCATTTGGAGCATGTAGACTGACAGCCTTGTGTTTCAGAGACTGCTACATGCTTACACAGTTCAGAGCCTTACTTCCTCATTAATGCCTGTCAACAAGATTATCCGTGACAGACTACAGCAGAAATGACCCAAAGGAGAACGCTGCCTCACTGCTATGTGCTGTAAATCTTTTTCTGAATTGATGCAGACCTATATTGCTGCAAAAACTGTGTGCTACATACAGTGGCGTATAAATTAATTTCAACTTTAATTTCAATTAATTTCTTGGAACAGGCTCAGACTACAGGAGTTTTTTTACCCTGACAAACTGAGAAAAGAATCTTGTCCAGGACCTTGTTCAGTTCCGATGTTCGGCACAGATTATCTGGTAATGTGAGGCATTTACAGATTAAATCTTGTGGAAGGATGGCAAAAACACGACTGCTTATATAACGTGTCAAAAAGAAATGTGTCTACAAAGAATATTTTTACAGTTTAGTTGTCACAATCTCCGCTTTCCCATGAGATCACATGAGACCATATGAGATCATGTGTGGGGCTCCCTCTGGCATGATAATTTTAATAATACTTGTAGTTTGTGATGTGCCACGATATTCCACGGTTTATTGTAGTATGTGCAATGCATGTTTGAGATTTCATAATCGGTTAGGATTTAAAAACTCCTCTAGTTTGAGCCAGGCTTTAGTATTAGGTTTCTCTCTCTTTTTCTTTAACGACAGCAGCACTCAAAGGCATGAACTCCACAAGTTTGCGTAAAACCTGATGATCATCTTCACAGCATGATCAAAGTCACTAACTTGACACAGTCACAAACATAACCTTGAATATTTCTTATTGTCATAATGTTTCTTTTAAATTTTTAAAACCCTAAACATTCTATTTATTTCCATGTTTAAACAAAACAAAACAGCAGAAGCAACATTCAATTTTCTCTTTGTGTGTTCTGTGGAGACAGAAAGTCATTTGAGATTTGAATAAAATTAGGATAGGTTAATGATGAATGACGAAAACCTGTCATGTTCTCTGGAATTAAATGAAGAATTCCAGACTGTCTGTACACAGTCACAAACTTGATCTAAAAATAGTACATAACCTTAAATATTTCTTATTTCTTATGTCATAATGTTGCTTTTATTTACATTTTTTAAAACCCTAAAACATTCTACTTGTTTCCATGTTAAAATTAGATTCTACATCCAAGACTTTCAGTATGGCCTCAGACTTTTAGAACCCACTGAATGCATTTCCTAATGCCCTTTATCCTTTTTATTAGAAAAAATGCCCTGTCTCACTCCTGCCTGTCTATCCATCATAACCCTCCCAGTCTGATTGTTTTGAGAGGCAAATAAATTATAAATGAATGGGTGCTCAATCTGGGGAAAATCAATACTAACAAGGTCCAAGTTAACGGTGCCGGCACGGTGCTTTCCCCCAGTCTGCCGTCCCACTACACCGCACACACACACCGATCCAGTCTTCAGAGTCATCTCACCCTCTTTGCATGCAAACTATCAGCGGGCCGGGCAGCAACCGAGACTTTTCAACAGATAATGAGGATTGCTTTTCAACCGTTGTGGCTTTTCTCTGCAATAACATTCACGCTCGTAAATGAATGGAGAGAGCATTAAATGCCTCCTCCTCCACTCCTCCAGCGATCCATCTATCAGCATGGGTGGCCGGCGCTGTCAGTCGGACAGAGGGGTGGGAGGGGAGAGTGATTGAGCGTGGCAGAACCTCCTTCATCATGCCACTTAGCCCCACAATTCCGCCCAGGGATCTACGCTGCCGAGACAGGGGGATTGATAAGAATCTCTCTTTTCCTACCCAAACATTTCTCCTCACATCAGCCCATCCAAGCAGAGAGACCCTCACTTACCCTTCTGTTTCAGCTGCCCCAATCTCCAGGGCATCCCGTCCCCACTTCACATGCTCCTGCTGGGCTGACATATCTGCGCAACATGTTCCCATCTTGAATTATTCACCTACAATGCTAGGGTTCACATACCCTGCCATAGACAAATAGGAACAACCATTATTTTAAAGCTGAAGGGATTATTTTCTGTGCCCTATGAAATGGTACTAAAAAAAGAATGTTTTCCGGGGGTCAGGGTTCACACCACGTTAACATGGCCATTTGTTTCTGCTGGTAGAAGCTATAACGACAGCAAAACACTACCTTCTCCATTGACGCCCATTCAAAATTAGCAGTCCATTTAATTTTTTTTTGGCAAGCAACATACACAGATCAGGCATAACATTATGACCACTGACAGGTGAAGTGAATAACACTGATTATCTCTTCATCACGGCACCTGTTAGTGGGTGGGATATATTAGGCAGCAAGTGAACATTTTGTCCTCAAAGTTGATGTGTTAGAAGCAGGAAAAATGGGCAAGCGTAAGGATTTGAGTTTGACTATGGCCAAATTGTGATGGCTAGACGACTGGGTCAGAGCATCTCCAAAACTGCAGATCTTGTGGGGTGTTCCCGGTCTGCAGGGGTCAGTATCTATCAAAAGTGGTCCAAAGAAGGAACAGAGGTGAACCGGGCGGCCAAGGCTCATTGATACACGTGGGGAGCGAAGGCTCCGTGTGTTCTGATCAAACAGACGAGCTACTGTAGCTCAAATTGCTCAATAAGTTAATGCTGGTTCTGATAGAAAAGTGTCAGAATACACAGTGCATTGTAGTTTGTTGCATATGGGGCTGCATAGCCGCAGGCCAGTCAGGGTGCCCATGCTGACCCCTGGCCTGGTCTGATGAATCACGTTTTCTTTTACATCAAGTGGATGGCCGGGTGCGTGTGCGTCGCTTACTTGGGGAACACATGGCACCAGGATGCACTATGGGAAGAAGGCAAGCCGGCAGAGGCAGTGTGATGCTTTGGGCAATGTTCTGCTGGGAAACCTTTGGTCCTGCCATCCATGTGGATGTTACTTTGACATGTACCACCTACCTAAGCATTGTTGCAGACCATGTACTCGCTTTCATGGAAACGGTATTCCCTGGTGCCTGTGACCTCTTTCAGCAGAATAATGTGCCCTGCCACACAGCAAAAATGGTTCAGGAATGGTTTGAGGAGGACAACAACGAGTTTGAGGTGTTGACTTGGCCTCCAAATTCCCCAGATCTCAATCCAATCGAGCATCTGTGGGATGTGCTGAACAAACAAGTCCGGTCCATGGAGGCCCCACCTCACAACTTACAGGACTTAACGGATCTGCTGCTAACATCTTGGTGCCAGATACCACAGCACACCTTCAGGGGTCTAGTGGAGTCCATGCATCGATGGGTCATGGCTGTTTTGGCAGCAAAAGGGGGACCAACACAATAATAGGAAGGTGGTCATAATGTTATGCCTGAATGGTGTATATTGTTAATATTTCATTATATTACGTTAGATGATTTATCAGTTCCTGATTTGGAGGTTTAGAGAATTGTGAAAAATGAAGGTACTGTGGCAAAAACTGCCTGTTTACATAATGGGTTGGAGAAAAAGTTGACAATTGACCTCAGATAACATTTTAAGTGAAATTCAGGGGGAAAAATATAATAAATATCTAGAAATATAAATATAAAATCAAACAAAATTAAGTATATAAAATACCTTTTTTTTAAAAACATAAATATTTGACTAAACATAATTTGTTTATATTAATAACAATTGACAAATATTATTACATAAACATGAATAAAATGAACATAACACAAACATACACAGCTGGCCGAATTCCAAAATGACAACGATGCATGTTTTATATTTATTCACCTTCCGCTCACAAATATCACAAAAAAACAGTAAAATGTCTTTTCATGTAATCTGAAAGTGTTATATTGTGAATAAAACTGAATAAATAAATATAGAAAATAAAAATGGCAAAATATAGACCCCAGTTTATTGGTATTTAAATCAAACTAGTTTATCTGTACATACAGGCACTGTAGGCAGCACATAAGCCTGCAATGAACAGTGATTGTGGTTACTACATGTAAAATTCAAAAGTCTGTTTATCTGAAAAATATTACATTTAAACCACCAAATGATATACACCATGTGAGCGTCACTACGAGAAGAAGAAAGTGTCCGACTTGACAGCAACATTTTAAAATCTCGTCAACTGCTTAAATCCAGACACTGCCGAAGTCGAACACACCTGTTGTAACATGGCATTGGCTCAAAACAATCTGGCAGGAGCACTAAGAGGATATGAATAAAGATGGAAGATTTTAAATCACATTCTTCTGGCATGTCCCAAACCAGCCAAGCATGTTCCAATCAGATGATTTTATATTAAAAAAAATTGAGAAATGTTCTTGCGCAGTTTTTACACATCTCAGCCTACAAATGTCTCAAATGTCTTTTACATAATACACGTGGACAGGAAAAAGTATTTTACCATCAGAAAAAAATGAAACTTTAGGCTTGAAAGACTGGCGGCTCTCTGCCAAGGTTAGCAGTCATGAAGTGTTGTTTCTGTGGCTTTTTGACCTTGCTGGATGGTTTGAAGCAATGGTACACTAAATTGTAATGTAAACACATCTAGAAGGATGGCCATTATAACTGCAGGTGATGTTTGGTATGACTGACCTGCCGATCTTGCACTCCCAAATGGGCCAAGCAAAAGAAGCAAAAAATGAAGATATGGAAAAGCAATGAATTAGAGAGTTAGATAAGTCAAGCTCTTCCACTCTACTCTCAGGTCTTTGACATGGCCGTGGCAAAATTGCACACGTTACGTGTTGCATAAGCTGCTCAATATTGCAGGGCACTGAATGAAAAATACATCAGCCTTGACTTTGAATGCACCGGCATTAGCGGGACGCCGAGAGCCTCAAGGGGGCAGGTTTAGGATGACAAACACAACCTCCTACATGCAAAAAGGACAAGAGGTTAAAGAGAGACAGCACAAAAAAGCAGCTGCAGAAAGAAACAATGATTTATGTATTTAACGGCTGGTTTTGTTTACGCCGCAATTTCAGATTTGCTTTCAACTCATCAAGTCTCTTATAAAGGTTGAGACTGTGACCAGACTTTGAACTAAAAGCTTCATTGACATTCAAGCCAATAGACATTTTTCAATCTCACACCCAACTTCTAGAATTTTTACCAATTTTGCAAGGACATCACACAAATGTTGCAGCACTGGAAAAGAAGACAGAAAGAGACAGTTCATAAGGGGTACAATTTTGATTTTTTTTTTGGACTTCGTTGCTAAAGTTTTTTGCTTTTTTTGGAATTGAAACTCTACATTTGAAACTGAATACTTGTACTTTTACTTAATTACATTTCTAATTTTAAAAAATTACACTTTTTACTTTTTTTTTATTTAGACACTGAAAGTAGAAAGCATATATATTTGTCTCGTCATTATGGCATAAATATATTTTCATATTTTAAAAGAAATAGGACAATATATATATATATATACAGGTGCTGGTCATATAATTAGAATATCATCAAAAAGTTGATTTATTTAACTAATTCCATTCAAAAAGTGAAACTTGTATATTATATTCATTCATTACACACAGACTGATATGTTTCAAATGTTTATTTCTTTTAATTTTGATGATTATAACTGAAAACTAAGGAAAATCCCAAATTCAGTATCTCAGAAAATTAGAATATTACTTATGACTAATACAAAGAAAGGATTTTTAGAAATCTTGGCCAACTGAAAAGTATGAACATGAAAAGTATGAGCATGTACAGCACTCAATACTTAGTTGGGGCTCCTTTTGCCTGAATTACTGCAGCAATGCGGCGTGGCATGGAGTCGATCAGTCTGTGGCACTGCTCAGGTGTTATGAGAGCCCAGGTTGCTCTGATAGTGGCCTTCAGCTGTTCTGCATTGTTGGGTCTGGCATATCGCATCTTCCTCTTCACAATACCCCATAGATTTTCTATGGGGTTAAGGTCAGGCGAGTTTGCTGGACAATTAAGAACAGGGATACCATGGTCCTTAAACCAGGTACTGGTTGCTTTGGCACTGTGTGCAGGTGCCAAGTCCTGTTGGAAAATGAAATCTGCATCTCCATAAAGTTGGTCAGCAGCAGGAAGCATGAAGTGCTCTAAAACTTCCTGGTATATGGCTGCGTTGACCTTGGACCTCAGAAAACACAGTGGACCAACACCAGCAGATGACATGGCACCCCAAACCATCACTGACTGTGAAAACTTTACACTGGACCTCAAGCAACGTGGATTGTGTGCCTCTCCTCTCTTCCTCCAGACTCTGGGACCCTGATTTCCAAAGGAAATGCAAAATTTACTTTCATCAGAGAACATAACTTTGGACCACTCAGCAGCAGTCCAGTCCTTTTTGTCTTTAGCCCAGGCGAGACGCTTCTGACACTGTCTGTTGTTCAAGAGTGGCTTGACACAAGGAATGCGACAGCTGAAACCCATGTCTTGCATACGTCTGTGCGTAGTGGTTCTTGAAGCACTGACTCCAGCTGCAGTCCACTCTTTGTGAATCTCCCCCACATTTTTGAATGGGTTTTGTTTCACAATCCTCTCCAGGGTGTGGTTATCCCTATTGCTTGTACACTTTTTTTCTACCACATCTTTTCCTTCCCTTCGCCTCTCTATTAATGTGCTTGGACACAGAGCTCTGTGAACAGCCAGCCTCTTTTGCAATGACCTTTTGTGTCTTGCCCTCCTTGTGCAAGGTGTCAATGGTCGTCTTTTGGACAACTGTCAAGTCAGCAGTCTTCCCCATGATTGTGTAGCCTACAGAACTAGACTGAGAGACCATTTAAAGGCCTTTGCAGGTGTTTTGAGTTAATTAGCTGATTAGAGTGTGGCACCAGGTGTCTTCAATATTGAACCTTTTCACAATATTCTAATTTTCTGAGATACTGAATTTGGGATTTTAGGGATTTTAGTCATCAAAATTAAAAGAAATAAACATTTGAAATATATCAGTCTGTGTGTAATGAATGAATATAATATACAAGTTTCACTTTTTGAATGGAATTAGTGAAATACATTTTTGATGATATTCTAATTATATGACCAGCACCTGTATATATTTTTAAATGTAACAAGTCTAATAACATTCTTATATTATACGATTAGTGATCATTCTGCAAACTTTAACAAAATTCATATTTCAAATTCATATTCATGTATTATTTTTTTATATATTATATAACTAAAGTATCAAAAAACTATAAAATCAGCTGTGTTAAATTGAACCAGACAATTTTAGGATACAGGTACTGTACATCTACATCTTACATAACATCTTGTTCCTTTCTAAAGCCTTACATTGTGAAGACATTTTAAAAAATAACATTTTACTTGTTGCTGTACACAATATGTGCATAAAAGTTTAGGTTGATGAGCAATAGTGAGTAGTGAGCAATTTCCAAAGATAAAAATGAGTTTTACTTATGATTTTAATTAGATATGTTTTTCCCAAACAATATTTTGCACTTCATTCCAATCAAAAAAAAGAAGGGGACAGCTTTTCAGAGACCTCCATTTTGTTCAACATCTTGGGTGTATTGTGAATGCTAAACCCAAGTGACTTTAATGTGTCTCGAGATGTTCCTTTGGTGAAAGAGTGAATGGTGTAAAGGAGCGCTGTTGTCTGGAAAGAGGGAGTTGAAAGTGGTGCTGAGTTGACAGGGTTTTGATGGTACTATGTCAGAAAGCTCTTTGATCCAAATGCAGCTCTTGTTTGTTTGTTTTCCATGATGAAATATCTCAGCACGGGAGTCATGCAAGAATTTGGATCATTAGCATAGCGTAAACAGCCACTGCACAGAACAGCACATGGCAGAAAATAGTGATGGATTACTCCTTAATATAATCCGCTGTTTCTTCACATCTACTAAACCGCATTCTCAAATAAGCGCCTCTCTAACCCGCCCGTCATGAAGTCTACTGAACTGTGACATTTATGGTGGCAGATTGTACATTTGTGAGAGATCATTAAGCATAATTACTAAATGTTCCTCGCTCTCAATATCACTGAGACAAACAGAGCACAATCTTACACCTTACGGTGCTGAAAATGACTTTGCGGTTTTGCATGATTAGAAAAGAATAGAGCTGAGTTGAGAATTTGTGAGCGAGATATAAACACCTTTATGCACACGCATTCATCATTCGGTGAGGTGTGCAGGGAAAACGCATTAGACCGGCCTGTATTAGCACGCGTTGGTGAGAGTACACAAACACTGCCCATGAGACTCAGCATTTAACAGAGGGAATACGAGGTGAGAGAAACAAATCCCATATAACCTACTGCCACATTGATGTAGTGTCATGAGGTCGGAGGAAGAAACCGGCGTTAATGCCCTCCGTAGTGCATTTCTATGAGTGGGTGGTGGAGTTTATGTGAAATTCAAATGGGAAACAAAGATAGAAAGAGAGAAATTGCAACATGTATAATTCATGTCCATTTAGCCCATTGTTTGTCCTGCGCTACTTTTCCTATTTCTTTTCTCCTGCTCCACAGCTACTCGACAGGCCTTCCTAGCGATAATAAGTCACAATAAAACATGTCTTCATCAAAGTAAAGAGATAAGCTTTTGTCTCTAACCCCGCAAGACACTGGAAAAAAATACCACACTTCTCACTAAATTGAACTCTCAGAGAGTGGTTCGCTTTTCTTTCTGGGGCGATAATGCAGCTGCTATTGAAGATTTCCCGAGCCACAGTCACAATGAAAATGCAAATACACCCCATGCAGAGCAGACTGGATGCCACACTATCAACAAAGAGACAGCCGCAGAATTGTGGTCCAAAAGTGTGGTTCAAATCGAACATCAGGAGGGTGATTAGAAACACAAAAACCCCAACTCTGTCAGGACAAAGCACATGCTTGAAACCAAAGCAGGGGAAAATACTCAAACCTCAGGGGATGCAACCGCAACGTTAAGCCATCGGAGCGGGTGACAGACAGGAATAAGCTGGTCAGGGAGGAGCCGAAGGTGTAAATGGGGGTTTTAAACATGTTGCAGAAGGATTTGTAATAGTACACTTGCTACATGTGCTCATGACAGAACTGGGGCACAAAGGAACTTGGGTGTAAGGTTGCAATGTTTGAGATTTCTGGGCCAGACGCACTCGTGTGGGCGGGTATTAGAAACAATCTGCATGAAGGAATATATGATGAGCTGTTGCCCTGTGATGCCCTTCCTCCTTGGTGCTGATTTCCCCCTCAGCTCGGTGTCTCTCCAGGGCACCCATTGACACTCAGGAGGTCTTTCTCCTCCTCACCATCTGCTAATTCAGGGCCAGACTCTAATCACCTGCTCCAATGCACCACTCTCATTCACAAACACTAGGCAAACCGTCTGCCACCTTGCAATGTAATTACTGTCATAATCAAGAGAGTACTGCTTCCTCATAGCTTTACTCATGTAGATGCATGCTAATGTATTAGCGACAATTAGACCTCAATACCGCGGTCATCATGGTTAATGTTTAGATGCCCATTTCTGCACGATGAGTCATTATGTTCAGTGAACTTGTGATTAAATGCTTTTATACTTGTTTGTTTAGATCCATTATGCATATTTGCTTTAATGGTAATATCATGTGAAACTGGATTTTACTTGTTCTTTTGAAAGGAAACTACCCTGGGTTGTTCAGAAATCATCATGGAATCGATGTCAACCGAGAGCACATTACATATGCCCATATTTACATATCAACACCCCCTAACTAGTTAGCAACTTGGTCACCCTGATGTACACCATAATGATCAACACCGATCAATCCTAATAGAGGTAATTTACATGTCTTAAAGGTACAGCAGCAAAAACAGTCAATGCAGTTTTAGGGCTAGAGAGAGAGTTGGAGCAAGAAACCTTGACCAACATTGTAAGTTGAATTCAAGGAATACAAAAAAAAAAAGAAAAGAAGAAAAGAAAAGAAAAGAAAAGAAAGGAAAAGAAAGGAAAGGGGAAAAAACTGAACTGACCAAATACTAAATATAATAAAAAAAATAAATCTATAAAATTAAATAAATATAAATAAAAACTGTAATAAAATAATAAAAACTTTATTATATTATATTATATTGCTTTTGAAACAAATCTGACCAAATAATTAATATATTACAAAATAAATACAACTATACCAATATTACAAAATAATAATAATAAATATATAATTGCAATTTATAATATGTGGCCCCTTTAGAAAATGAAATAACTGACTGAATAATCTATATTGTTGAATAGTCACTTGTAATACTTTCCATTTTTACAAAACTAAATTACAGAAAGAGTCTAAGCATACAAAGCTCTACATGAGAAAATAATGCCCTTTACTTTCAATTCACTATTCCTGCTTAAGGGAAACACTTTCTTTTAACACCTCAAAGTTCATGGGCAGGTCCAGAGCTGAGCTTAAGTTAGAAAGCAATAGCTAACTGATGGCATAAGGCACCTAAGAGCTTCACTAACTGCACTGTAGTTAAAACTCATCCTAAGCAAACTCTACTGAAGTGTGTTTCTCTCTGCTGGGCCTGCAGTCTGAGTCTCTACTGAATCTGTCTTCAGAGACAAAGTCACTCTCTAAGCTGTTCTTCACCCTCTGAGATTTTGGTCTCTTTACCACGGCACAGTCTGAAAAGAGAGATTACTTTGATGATTACACCAGGCTGGATCAGTCTCCACTAGACTCTGCATATTCAATCGAGCACCAAAGACCTCGATGAGCCTGTGTGCCCCTACGACACCAGCCCATAAATATCCACGGAGCCTGTGAGAGAAAACTAATTATAATTGTTAGAGAAAGATGCAGTGACGGCAAATATATTTTCACTCATCAGGCAAACGAGGCACAAAGGGCTTGTTTGCGAGATGGCACAGACGTTTCTAACCATCATTAAGTTATTAAATTCGCCCTAGGCAGAGAGTAAACAACTTCAGATGGCTTTCATGGCTGGTCCAGCTCTCCGTCAGCCAGGCCTTTATTGGGTTATGGTGAAACTTCGACAAAGAGCTAAATGACTCCGGAGAGAGAGCGGAGCGGGTAGCATTAGAGAGGAGTATGCCGGGAAAAAGCGGGATGAGGAAAAAAGATTGAAACTAAGACCAGACGCCTAAAGCACTTAAGATCGAGCAGCACTAACAAGGTTGGGATGACAACTGGACATGCAGTGTCGACTGAAATAACCTTTGATTACTTGCTGTCGCAGTGGATAAAGTGGCTCATTGAGGTATAGCAGAACTGAATTTTGGGAGACCAAACAAACACAATGTACAATGTACATAAACCAGACATCTAATTGAAGGATAATGAGGGATAATGTAATGCTTGACTAAATATGAATTGCTTAACTATAAGCCTGAACTTTAGGCATACGTTCTTTGTAGTTTGAGCTAAATGTGGTCTTAATGCATTTTCTACAGTGAAGTCTAAAGTACTTCTATTCCTCTAAAGATCTGATTGGGTTAAAACTAGAGAGCAAGTAATTGACTGTTTAGCATGTGAGACCAGGTGTATACTGTCTCTTCATTTCTATAATGTTGCTGTTAAAAGTAAAGTATGAGCAGAATAAAAAATAGAGCTGAATAGTGCCATATTAATGTATTTACACACTTTGTTGTGATGCTTACATTGCAAAGCCAATCAAAAAAACGTTTTAACCTCAAACTGAATGGTAAAGAAGTATCCTATGCTCACCAAGGCTGGATTTTTTTGATCAAAAATACAGTAAAAAGCACTAATATTGTGAAATATTTTTTTACAATTGAAAATAACTCTTATCTATTTAAGTATATTTTAAAGTGTAATTTATTCCTGTGATGGCAAAGCTAAATTTTCAGCATCATTAATCAAGTCTTCAGTGTCACATGATCCTTCAGAAATCATTTTAATATGCTGATTTGGTGCTCAATAAACATTTCTTAATGTTGAAAACAGTGTAATATTTTTGTGGAAACTGCAATACATTTTTAGAACAACATTTATCAGTAATAGGAATATTTTGTAACATTATAAGTGTCTGTCACTTTTGATCAATTCAATAATGCACTCTTCCTGAGAAAAAGTATAACGGTAGAGTACGGTAGTAATATATAATGTGGGAAGGGCAATGAAATATTTAGCTGAACTTTATCTGCTCAACTATCTGTATTTTTTTTTACACATTTTCTTTCTAATTTGCAGATCCCCTGCTGTACTGCCATGGACCCCCTGTTGAAGACCACAGATCCAAAGGTTTTTGAGGCTGATATTTCAAGCAGTAAACAAACATTTGCAAACAACATAGCCATGTCCTAAAGCAATATACACAGAATGCAAAAAAACGCATTTATTCTTCTATGTTCTTTGTAGATTCATGGTATGCTGTTATTGGTTTGAAAAGGCATTACAAATAAAGTTGACTTTTATCTTATTTTGGGAACAATTTGTTATGCAGCAGACACACTCACCCAGAACTCATTCTGGCTCTCTGTGTTCACACACATCAATATCTAAAGCATGTCTTTCAAGGGTGGATCTGAGGATGAGAAAAATGGATAAATTAAGCATGACTCTCTTTTTACATTACAGTCTTTGAAATGGGGATTACCTGTTAATTTGTTTCCAAAAAAAAAAAAAAGAGCTGGTGTCATTTAAATGCTGTGTACCTTCGGTAAAAAGCAGCTCTGTGTGGCACTGCAGATCTCGCTTCATCCCGCTAACAGGAATTAAAATTGTCTGTCAATCTGAATGACATGTGAGAACAAACCACCTGACTTGAGTTTCCACCAGGGTTTGGCATCCATCTTTAGCTCTAAATGATTCCCTCCAGCGTTTCATTAATCACCAGTTCAGATCAACAGCAGGAATATTGTGTATCCATCAAACGTGATCTAGATAAACTTTCTATACTTAACTTCATATAATGAACAATGTCTGCTATATCATTCAATGTCACTCATAATGTTAAATTCGGCATGAAACGGAAGTTGTGATAGTATTTTTTCCCTATATTATGACAAATATCAGAGTAAAATGGCTTGAGCAAGAAAAAATGTGTTTGTCCATTGGGAATTGATTGGATGGTTGTAGCTTGCTATTGCTGTGATGTCTTGTGAGTGACAGGTAGTCCCACCTTCGCGAAAAATACATCAGAGTAGAGATGTTGCTACAAGTGGGAGGGGAAGAAATTTCGATTCAAGATTACGAGGACACTTGAATAAAAAAAAAATAATGATGTACATGGATACCAAGAACTGTTTATTTTGATTTCATGGTTACTTTAAAACATTCACACAATGCGGTTCATTGCATCATCTGATGAAGGAAGGAATGTAACGTAAAGAACGTATCAATCTGCACTATTTTAGTAAAAAAAAATGTAACTTTAAAAGCATTGGCTAGATAAATGTCTTCGAGTGCTTTAGCATTTAAAAATGGAGACACATGTATTCTGTTCCAATGCACTTTGTTCTGTTTGAACACAAGAAAACTTTCTGTGTTAAACTAGCCTTAACTCATAAGAATATGGCTATCACCTCATTAAAAAGGTTATGAGTGACATCCTGTAAATCAAGTATCACCTTAAGTTAACAAATTCTCAATCATATAAGGACAATATAAAATTGTATTGTGCTATCATACTACACTGCCATCCTTATATTGTGTACACCCCATTTTTCCAGATCGTTTTTACACCCCTGGTTTGTAGGACAGACTGACTCACAAAGTGAAGTCTTAAAAAACTTTTTCACATGCCACGTTTCTCTTTTATCATTCATAGGCCTGATTACGTTTAAGATTTTAGAGGCATTTAACCGAGCCATTGACATGAATCAAAACAGACACACTGTGACTAACTGCGATATGAGACCGATCAAGGGGACCCAAAAAACTGGCGTACAGCGCTCATCACTGGATGCCATGAAAAAGTCCCTGTGACAGAGCCTCTTAACTTTTATGATTGTTTGGCAAAGTTGACTTCAAAGAGCTGATTCTTTGGCGCTGCTTGCGGTGTGTGAGAAAGCCAGGCTAGCGTGGGGAGGGGCAGCAGGGGCTGATGGGAGTCGAGTGAAGGGAAGGGATAGAGGATGCTGGAGTGGAGAGCACAGCCCTTTGATCTGTGTCAGCCTCAAAAAGTACAAAAGAATCAAAAGCAATGGGGAGAGCAGCACAGAAGATTGCAAACAAGGCCCGCTCGTAATTCCCTGTGGGAGTGTGCAGGGGAAAAACACAACGAGACAAGAGCACATTTCAGAAATTCAGCGAGCTGTTTGGGAATTTCTCTCAGGCCTAATGCTGAAGCAATTAGCATTGAACTACCTCCCTGAACAGACAGGAGCTAGCCAAATCCACCATGCTAACATAGTTAGTGCAACACAATTAGTGGAGGTGAACCACTCATGCCAAATTACATGATTCATTAAACTGACCAATCAGGAAGATCCATTTTCCATTTTGTAATTGGCTGTACATTTGAAGTCGGTGTTAGAGAAGCGACTTTAAAAATTAAAGAAAGGTTGGAAGGTACTTTTACACTAAACTAGAAACTAACTAATCTACTAGCTTTTAAAAGTTTGGTTTTTTTTCATGTTTTTTAAAGAAGTATAGACTCTTGCCCACGCTCACTAAGGCACAATAATTTGATTAAAAATACAGAAAAAAACTGTAGTATTGTTTAAGTTTATTGTTTAATTCATTCCTGTGATGCAAAGCTGAATTTTCAGCATCATTACTCCAGTCTTCAGTGTCACATGATCCTTGCAGAAAGCATTCTAATATGATGGTGCTGAAGAAACATTTCTTATTATCATCAATATTGAAAATGGTTGTGCAGCTTAATATTTTGTGGAAACTGATACATTTTTTCAGGATTATTTAATAAACAGAAAGTTCAAAAGAACATAATTTATTTGAAATCTTTTGTAACATTATAAATGTCTTTACTGTCACTTTTGATCAATTTAATGCATCCTTGCTGAATAAAAGTATGAATTTATTTTCTTTTTTTTTTACCTTTAAATGGTAATGTAGTAATGTATGTAACAGGAGTAAAAAATATAGTGAGAAATAACCGAATTTAACTGTTAAATAATTTTTTAACCAAATAAACATATTTATATTAGAGTTTGCAGACTGTGGCCCTGTTCCAAATGGCACACTTCATGCACTTTCGTTCTTGTGGACTTACAATGGCTGCCGCGTGCGCGTGTCCGTTAACACCATGCAACCGTAAAATGTCCCATTTGTCATTTTAGGTTTCAGAAGGGTGCTCAGGAGCGGTCGATATACGCCCTCAATGCGCACTTTTGCTGAGCCCGCACTGGTGCAAGCTCCACAGCAGACTTCTTCCCAACAGTCAAAGCAGCGTTACTACACAAAAGTGCTCAGAGGAAGACCGCGAGTGTTTAGCGTGCAATTTGGGATGGGGCCTGTGTGTATAAAATAGCAATGTAGCATTTTGTTAAGCTAAAATGCTACTTGTTGAGCAAAGTAGTTTGTTAGACTACTGGAAAAACAATATTACAGCTGAACTTCTGTCACACTACTGAAAATGCAATTACTAAGTTACTAACACTGAATATGATGCACAATGAAAGACTTTCATCAAGATTTTGCTTAAGACATAGACAAAATTGCAGATTGTAAAAGATTTCTATATAATAGTATGACGCCTGTTGCATGAAGCTAGTTTCAGTTGCTCTGGTTTTTCGGGCTCAAGAAGGTGGATATAAGGTGGATATACAGAGAAATCAATGTTAAGTGGTCTCTTAATTTTTTCCAGAGCTATATATATATACAAAAAAATCAAGCTTTACTATATAAAGCTTTTATACAGATTAAGTTTAGGTGTTTTCTTTTGAGCTCTTTGTGACACTTGATACACATGCATTTATAGTCTCATATTTTCTTTCAGCTGCATTCCCAAACTCTCGCTGCAGCAGCAGTGTTTATTCCTGCCTTGTAAATGTATTTAAATTCATGATATTTTTCATAATCTCATTTTCAACAAAGAAGTGAACTGCACCGGCTCTCTTGCGAGATGTGAATCAAACTGATGCTCTCCATGTTCCGTGTGATTGGCTGTTCGCTGCACATGACACACTTTCAGGTGCAGGTGCTTCAGAGTTAATCACAAACTCTGGATCAAGCCCGACAGAGAGTCGACAGAGAACGTTTATACAGAACGTTGTAAGCCTTTTGAACCTGATCTAAACCAGGTTGAATTTGTATGTTTTTGTCAACTCTAAACCTACTTTGAAACTCAGAATTTGTTCAACTACTCTCATGCAACAGGCCTCTGGTCTGCTTAGTATCACATGACCACAACAGTCGATCAGTTGCCTTTGCAATGAGCCTCCAATGGATTTCTGCAAGTGTCCGAATTGCTCCTATGATGCCTTTTTAACATGGAACCAAAACAGTGCAACTGATGATGCAATCAACAAACAATTTACTGTTACCTAAATGTCCTCTTATTATAAAACCAGTCATCTGATGCCACAAATGCCTTTTTTTAATCTCTTAATTTCTTTATCATTGCCAATCAGACATAAAAGACCAACCTCCCTTATACTCCAAGATCTCAGATCATACACTAATGTGTATCTGACCAGCAAAGCACTGCAAAACCACACAACCATCTTAAGGTGCAGTCACATTTGCCGCTGTTTAACATTTTTTTCGATACGTCATTTCAATATGAATACATGACATTGTGAATTTTGCGTGAGGGTGGCGAAAGATTTCCCCATGTAGATTTTGCAATGGGTTAAAGTTAGTCATGCGGATTTGCTACGTAGACCAACAGAAAGCTGCTTAGTTTGACAGTAGCTTGTGCATGAGAAGTGCTACATAAATCGTGACACTATTGACAACAGACAATGGACCTTTTTTGCTTATTTCACTAATGTGGCCACATCTTTACACACTCTAATTCATGAAACATGAGCATAACTAATTTGTTCACAACTCACTGTGACAACCTATGCAAACCTATTTCATGAATCAGTCCCAGAGTTCATTGTGTTGTTGTAGAAACTCACCTTGAAAGAGGGCAGCATTCTGAATGATGAGAACTTTGAGCTGAGCGCTGGTGGCCTGGAGACTTGACTCCATATTCTGTTTGGCAATGAGCAGGTAGCGCTCCTCCATTTTGCGAGAACAGCAGGTCAGGCCTTTCGGCTGGCACACTTGCAGATCTGAGCCTGAAGAAAAGGAGAGAGACACAATATTTGTTTGGTGATTGTCCTGCATCCTCAATAAACAAACTACAATTAGTCCAAAATGCAGCTGCTAGAGTTCTTACTAGGTCAAGAAAATATGATCATATAACACTCATTTTATCATCTCTACACAGGTTACCTATTAAGTTCCTGATCTTCTATCGCCCTACAATCCATCATTCATCTCTTTAAGGTCACAAAACTCTGGGCTTCTGGTAGTACCTAGAATATCGAAGTCTACTAAAGGAGGGAGAGTGTTTTCGCATTTGGCTCCTAAACTCTGGAATAGCCTTCCTGATAATGTTCAGGGCTCAGTTACACTCTCACAGTTTAAATTTAGATTAAAGACGGATCTCTTTAGCCAAGCATTCACATAATGCATCTCATAACCTTGTACTCCAGTTATATCAGATCGAATGCACGTTATTATCTTTGCAAAATGATATGACCAGCAACTACGCTAATTATTTTCCATTTGCTTTTCTGTTTATTCTGCCCATCCCGAGGTAACTAGATATTATGTCAGCTCCAGTTTGGATCCAGCCTCTTACGAAGACTTCAGATGCCCCAACACCTGTAAAGAAATGACTCAAAAGGACTCTTACTCCAGCGAGGACCTCAGATGAAGCAAACTCTGAATCAACATGCACCTATGCTAAATTCTCTATATATCCAAATCTTTTTTTAAACAACATGTATTCATTACTTCAATGAGCTCATTTCTGCCTTAAATGAATACATTGTTTAAATTAATACATTGTTAGTACATAGACACATGCATTTTCTGTAAAACTGCTTTGAAATTTTATGTATTGTGAAAGTGCTTTACAAATTAATGTGAATTTAAATGATTTGAAATAGAGAGCACATTGTTTACATTACCTATTAGAATCTCAAAGAATGCAACAAAATGAATACCTGCAACCTATTTGAAACGTTATTTGATTTCTGTGCATTGCATTTCATCTGGCCTTATGCCAAACTGATTAGCAGAGAACAAACACTCATTAAAGGAAAACAAGACTCAGGGAGAACATCATAGTAAAGACGGTCCTTAGGAGACTACTACTATGCAAAACTTGTCCATTTAACGTCTGAAGTAGTGAAACTACCCATGTGGATTGGATGAAAGAGACAACACAGTGACAGGAATGTTAGAGGGATGACAAGAATAAAGAGGTGATTTGTTGACATTGAATCAAGGTTTGAAGGTTATCTATCAAAGAGCCATAAAAAGCCATTGGATTTGCTGGGAGAGAAAAGCCTATTGAGAAATACATTCTCTGGTTCTTCAGTTCTGGCTCACATATGAATAATGATCTAAAAATATTAATGCCCTGTGGGAAAGGAAAGAGAGCAATGCTATCTGATCTCTGTTAAATCAAACATCAAGGATACAGAAAATAAAAATGACCAATGCCTGATTAAGTCCCCCGTGTGTTAAAGTCTAGGAGGATTTAATATATATTTTCTGTGAATTGGACATGACCTAAATATTACAGAAGTTCATTTTCATTCATTTATTTATTAGCTCTTTTCATAAATTAGCATAAAACATCAATTCTCCTCACATTTTAAATGTTGCTTTGTGAATTGCAAATGATTTCCCACTAAAGTAAAAAAAAACATACAATACTCACGTCTCCTCTTGCAGAACTTCCAAACATTGAATATCTAGTGAAAAACATAAGGATTGTTTTGGGGAGATTGCACTGTGAGATTCCATTGCATCCCGGTCAAACAGACCTCTCTGCATGTGAACCAGGACTAGGAAACAGCTACTGTGAAAACCAGTGAAATTATTGCAAATGTTTTTCCTGGGGCTTCGGATCCACATTTGGAAATGTGACCAATTATCTTGTGATTACACATGCAATGAGAGAACTTACAATCTGCAAAGCTTCAGCCCT
This sequence comes from Rhinogobio ventralis, assembly GCA_039654625.1. NCBI lineage: Eukaryota > Metazoa > Chordata > Actinopteri > Cypriniformes > Gobionidae > Rhinogobio > Rhinogobio ventralis. The sequence goes on from CM077198.1 coordinate 16,848,330, forward strand.
TTCAAATTTTCATTTCCATTATTATTTTGAAAGAGCATCCTACATGCAACTTTGTTCTCAGTCACTCTCTGTCATCCCATGCATCTTAGAGCAGTGCTTTTAAACCAGAGCTAAATGAAGTGTGTCTGCGTGTATGACGTGTGTGTGTGTGTGTGTGTGTGTGTGTATCAGCTACCTGAGGGGGTGGAGGTGGCACTAGGTTGATTGATAGTGCTGTAAACAAACTTCAGAGGAGTCCCAATGCTCCAGTTCACACAGACATAGAAGATGATGATGGGGTGGGAGAAAAGGAGGGCATAACACAATCTGGGCAGAGACAAAAGTGTCACTGCTCTGTTTAAGAGAGGCTTTTTGCTGCACTTTGGAACACTGTCTATTATTGTGGAGCATCAGACTAAAAGGGAATAAACAATATAAAACAGAATAAACATTCGCAGTCTAATGCTCTCAGATCCCACACTTCCTCATGGAGGGGACCTCAAGAACATGTTCTCCAGTGAACAACAACAGATAGAGTTGAAAATGGTGGTAAGGAACAACTTAATGTACCTGCATTCAGATTCTGTCAGGTTTAGTCATTATTAGGGTTTGGCACAGAGAACTGGTTCCGTTTTTACAAAAATACTGGAGCCAAATGATTTTTATGAAATTCAGTTCTGTTAACGGCTCTCACACTTACAATATTCTTCTGATAGAATGGAACATTGAACTGAAATACTCTTCAGTAATTATTATTCAGAGTTAAACATACAGCACAACCAGTCAAGTCCGATTCTGAAGCTAATCGCTGCGTCCAAAATCGCATATTGTAAAGTACTACATTTGGTTTGAAACTTACTTTGTAACCATTAAAAAGGTACGTTCTATATAGTATGAATGTGTATTATGAATGAAATTTGGACGTATTACATTCACCAAGTTGTCACTGTCTTGTGACCTACGGCCATTCACAAATCATCTCCCATGGTCTCATGGGATAGTAAAGTGTTCATTAGATGCGCATTTCAGAATCTCGCCAAATGTAGTAGGTAAATCAGGAACTTTTTCCCTACTGTTTTACAGATACTGCAAATTTGAACATACTACTTAGCTCACATACTGGTTTTCACCTACAATACATTATGGAAGTATGCATATTCAGATGAAGAAAATTACTCTTAAGAACCGGTGTTCTGACTATTTGAATTACCTGCTCAGAATGTGCAGTAATATTTCAAGTTGAAACATGGGTAGTGTGCTTTGTAAGACACAAAAGAAGCTGTCAGATGTAAAAAATAAATAAATAAAAAATGTAGGTAGCACATCTTGACAGGGAAATAATAACTCATCAAAATGTGGTTTGTGAGGCTGAAGCTTTACGTGTGAGGCTTTACTAAGCTCCAAACCATAACCCTACCTTTAAAACCATATAAATATGATCAAAAACATATTTAGGCCTGCATGCTGTATACTTAAAGGAATAGTTCCCTAAAAAATGAAAAATATGTTATCATTTATTGACCGTATTGTTGTTATAAACCTGTTTGACTTTCTGGTTACTCTTTATTTCGATGGTCCACTTTAGACATTCTACTAACTATAACTCTCATAAAAGAACATTACTTTACTACTACTATTACTACTTTCATTTTAGGAACAAAAAAAGGGGTTTGGAATGTCATGAGGGTGAGTAAGTAATAACTAAAAAACAATTGTGTAAACTATCCCTAAAATTAAGGCTTGTGAGACCTAAATCAGTGTTACAGAGTGGTTGTTATGAAAAAATACACATTATGAATTTTGTCAGTGGTATTTTATAAAAATAAAGGACTGAATGAAATATTTTACCAAATTTTTGTTCTTTGTTGTTGCACATTTGTTATGAAAATGATCCCAGCATTTGGCAACAGAACTGCATTTCTGCTTTCCAAATATTTCTTCCTCAAATTTAAAAGAATTAAGAGGAATCATTTTCCCACCTTACGATTCCCACCCCTAGTCAGTATTACTGAAATATTTCTGAAAGAACTATCACATATTAAATTGGCACTCTTTGCCAGTTCATCATCAAAAATGAGAATGCTAATTCAACAAGAAGTCTTAAAAATGTACTCTACAAGTTTGTTGATTGAAATAACTTAATAGACCATGGAAGAGATTAAAACGCAGGAGATTTAAGTGCTGCCAAAATTTAAATCCCATATGAAAATGTGAAGATAAAATGTCAAAGAAATCGCCTTAGGGGAAAGAAAAAAATGCTGATCTACTAAGAACACAGCGCATGTTAGGAATGGGTAAATAAACCCATTAACATCACATGATATCAAAAACCAACAACGGCATGAAAAAAACCCACACTTTCTGATCACACATCAGCAGTACACCAATACGGATATGAAACGAGAAATTATGGGCAAACCTGCCATATCGTGTAGACGACACCTTTCATATGCACAACGACAGGCTTAATATCCAAAATCAATACTTGCAAAGGACCGGCGACAGATACGATCAAGCTAATTTCAGATTCCAAGGCAAATTTATTAAGCTGTCAATAGCTTAGCGAGAAGAGGGGAGGGAGGAGAGCTGGCAGAGGAGACCAGGTATGAAAGGAGAAAGAACTCAGACAGATTTAGTAATTATCTTCAGCAAAACAGACAATTTCATCGGCACGTCTGCTGTTTGCAGATGATAAATGTACTTTATTAGAGAAGTTGCGAGCTGTCAGGGAAAAGTGAAGGACTTTACAGGAGGGAGATTGCTCCCAGCAGAAAAGCATAAACAAATATTACATCACAGTCTCTAACTAAAGACTGCTCATAAATACGGCTGATTAGATTGTTTGTCTTCTGAAAATGGAACAGAAAACATTTGTTTGAAAAGAAAAAATCTAGATGCCTCGGTCTGCAGAAGAAATATTCTGCGTTGAGAATGTGACCATATAGACCTAATTTGCTTGTCATGTGTTACAGCAGCAGTTTTCGAACATTACAGACCCTATAGGACCAGATTTACTCACTAATTCAATCAAGCTTAATAATAAATAAGAATGTGCAAGATAAAGAAAAAGAAAAATATTTTTAATCTTTTTACTCACTTCCTTCCTAACCAACTAAAATTTCTAGAAATTCCTGAGTCCACCCTCCCTCCTGCAGCTTTGCCCAAAGGCCTCTGGCGTGCAAGTATCCCTGTCGGAGCCCAGATGAAAAAGACGGCTCCGACAGAGGCTTGGTGAGTGCTGTGTACACATTTCAGCCTCATGCTCCTTCTTAACAAGCCTGAAGACACAGAGCGCAGCCAGATGCATGCATAAGAGCGATCTTAAGAACCATTTATAAAGCTATCAGCATGCAAGTTTAATGGGGGCTGTGGGGAAAACATGCTGTGTTAAAATACAGAAAAATGTTAAAAGGATGTTATTAGAAGCATGAATTATAGAGCAACGACAAGGATTATGACGTTTCTTTTTAGACTTGCTTCAAAGACATCAATATGTGTGCACAATTAAAAGAAGTGGAAAGTCAACGGGCTGATGAAAGTATACGAAGTATATGATTATGAATTGGGCTCCTCTGCCAGGGAGGCAGGAGAGTTAATGGACTAAAGCAAAGCCGTCTGTTGTCTTATAGTGCCATTGGAAATATTTAATGAAAGAAAGTACCTCAGACTTCCACAGCATTGAGCACACGAGGGTAAGATTTAGTTTGGGAAAGATAAAGTAAATAACAGTACACTAAAAGCCTTCAGCTCGCACAAACACATTGTGTTCCTCGGTTACAATCAGTTCAGGAAAATCCAAGAAATGTGGTTTAATGGAAAGTCTGACCATAGTCATTAGTAGAAACTTTCATGGCTTGTGGGCATGTGATCCCTCACCTTCAACTTCAAATGGACTGCCAGAGACATTGACCTAAGCCATTATCTCATAATTACAGAAACTGTGTGGGCATTTATCAAAATATGAAGGTACTTCACTGCCCCAGGCACTGTCTACTGCCCCTTGACACTATACTAAGCTCTCTTAAAGGGGTAGTTCACCCAAAAATGAATATGCTGTATTAATTATTCACCCTCATGTTGTTCCAAACCCCTAAGACTTTCGTTCATCTTCAGAACACAAACGAAGATCTTTTTGATGAAATCTGGGAGATGTCGGTCTGTCCATTGACAGCTACGCAACTGACACTTTGACGCTTCAAAACGTTCATAAAGAATGAACCTCATTGGTTCTTGTGGAAGCTCAAACATGCTGTGTAACACACGAGAATGAACCTCATTGGTTCTTGTGGAAGCTCAAACGTGCTGCGTAACACATAAGAATGAACCTCATTGGTTCTCGAACATCAAGAGAACATGCTTGAGCTTCTGTTTACCACAACGGATGTATGTTGATGAATGTTTATATGTGAATAAAAGCCTAAATTCAATCTGTTCATCATATAAAGCAATCAAGTCTCTTCAGAAAATTTTGACTAAACCACTCAATACATATGGATTTGTTTTATGATCTCTTTATGAACTTTTTGAAGCATCAAAAAGATAGTTGCGTAGCTGTCAATGGAGGGACAAAAAGCTTTCAGGTTTTATCAAAAAGATCTTCCTTTGTGTTCCGAAGATGAATGAAAGTCTTACGGGTTTGGAACGACATGAGGGTGAGTAATTAATGACAGAATTTTCATTTTTGGGTGAACAGTCCCTTTAAAAACTTCATACACTACTGCGTAAAATGTTAGATCTTTTTAGGCAATTCGTTTTTACAATACATAAAATTAAAATCTGCATAATCAATCAATCAGTGTATAAAGGTTTAATAATTATTCTACATAAAATATATATTAATATAATATAAAATAATATTTTAAATATACATTAAATAATTAAAAATAATATATTATTAATAATAATATATTAAAAACTATAAATGTTGCAATTAAATTAGAAATATTAAATAATATAAATATTTCTAAATAAATACAAGTAAATACAATAATAATTTATAACAATTTGATTGAATATTCAAAAGATATGTTGAGCAGTGTTGTTTCAAACAATAAAATGTGTAACTTAAAAATGGCCACTTAAAAATGTTTACAAATGAACTGAACACCTATTAAAGATGATGTGCACAGTATTTTCTATGATAAAATACCTCCTCATGTCCCTGAAAACTAAAAGTAATCAATTTCCCCCCCAAAAGTGCAAATACTGTGGCGATATCAAAACATTTGAGCATCCTAACACAGGCTCAACCAATGGCCTGAGTATGAGGCAGAATAATCTGTTTGACCGACCAATGGTAGAAGTAGCTTCTCTATTTTTGCTATTCCGTTTGCTGGCACAAGTTGCACAGACATAACCAAACATCAAACTGAAATAAGACAACCATGCTCAGCAGGGTAGTTTATCATTTCTATGAGGACTTGCTTCCTAATAATTGGAAAAACAATACATTCTGCACTGAGAGGATCTAGCCTTTGATGGGGGAACAAGTGTCTCTGTAATGCATTTTGCCATTACTAACATTAAAACAAGCGGCACAGAAGCCCCTTAACAGCCTATAACGCAAGCTCTTGAGGGAGGTCAGTGGCACTTCATTAGCGGGATCTCATCCGTTGAGTACCAGTGGACGGGAATACAGCTCCCTCTCATCTCATTTTGATCAGAGAGACTGCTGAGAGATGGACTCTGACTTCCCTTTGTACTCAACCCGCTGAACCTTTCATTACTCATACAGTTGGTTTCTTCAGTACGACAACACAAAACCATTAAATTCAACTCATGAATTTAACAACAGTCATCCTTATTTGAGCACTCATTGTCTTATAAAATATTTGCAGGGGATGGCACATCAAAACGTCAAGACTGACGTAACAAATGTACGAGCATCTAAGTGCGAAGTGTAAAGGTGCCTTTGAGACTATAAAAAGTCAGCTGTCTTTTGTGCTTTGACATTCAGTTCTTCCTCTTGGAGCGAGGTGGCTGGGACAAGGGAGAGAGATATCAAAAAAAAATGTAAAGATGTGCCAGTGGAGACGAGAAGGGTAGAACCTCCCGTTGGCTTTTTTGGTCTTGTGCCCCCCTGGCATTACATGCGGTATGATTACAATTCAGTTCAATCTTCCTGCAGGCTGTGTCTCGGCTTGGCATCCTTGTATTTATTCGTAGATACATCAGTCCTCAAATCCTCTCTTTCCTCTAATGTTAGTCCATCCGTCTCTTTCCCTCTCCTGCACATGCTAAAGATGCTCCTCTCTTCATCCCACTCACACATACCAACAGAGATCACACTTGGCAGCTGAACAGAAACACAACGGTTGCATCCATCAAAAATCAACCCAAATTTCACCACAAGCACCCAGTTTAAACCCGGGGTTTACTGCGGTCACAGTGCAGTGGATACAACTGCCTGTTGTGTGGTTCTGTTTCTGTAAAACAGTAAGTGAAGTGATCTGCAAACTTTTGGGACAAAACCTGACATGCAGGAACTCAGAACATGAGATGCAAAGCATTAAATCTGCAGGAAGACTGCAAGAGTGAATGAACCTTTCGGTGGAATAAATAAAATCACTAAGGTGACAGCTACACTATACGGCTTGCAGTCATTCTCATTTCCAATTAACATTAAGGTTGTCTACATTAATTTGCCACTTCAAGGCCAGCAAAGTGCATTAGGTTCGGAATAGGTGCTCCATTGAAGGAAATTGGATGGCTCTTTTTGCAAAATGCTCTTTGTGTATGAATGATGCTTAACAAAAACATCTCAAACCAACTTCAGATATTTAAATTATGCTGTTGTTAAATTTAATGACTGCACTCATATGAACACACCTCTTTCGAGGACATTAAGTCTTTAAAGGGAAAAGTTATTAAGTGCAGTTCCTTTGCTAACGCATCTTTTATGGCATTTTTCTAAGCAAGTATGTCTCTTAAGATGCATTTGGCTAACACATAAATCAATACCAAACAAGGGGGCAAACAATTAACCTCACATTCTTTCATAGTCTGACATAATACAAGGACACCCAATTAAGGTTTCTGGCTACATATGCTGGAGCCGTGTGGTATCGGTTCATATAATGAATCAAAATGAATAAAGCCAAAGGCTTCGCCGCACCACTAATTACTGCACCAGGCATAAAGTCCAGAGCCTGGTGCCGCTGGGATTATCAGGACTTTACACTGCCTGCGGCACACTTCCAAAAGAAAAAAAAACTCTCAGTTAGTCCTTCCTCTGACGAACAATGTTTAGGCTTCAAAAAACTAGGGCTTCAAAAAGGCTTTTATTGTAGGATTGTACCCATCAGGACATGAAGTCCCCTACCAGCTACTCATGAGGAGCACAACCAACCCAAAATGATTTCGAAGAAATAAATCTGAAAGCTGCAGGGCACTGCAAAAATATACACAACACATACATAAGTTTCTGTATTTTATGCATGCAAACCGGTAAGTTTTCATAACTTCAAGAGCCTATATAATTTAATGAATACCAGAGAGTGGATACAGGTTCTTGCAGTCCAATAAGATATGCAACACAATCACTCTGTTACTTTTCTTAAACTCTGATAAAGGTTAAAATGTGTTAAAATTCCTCTGAGAAGGCAAATGACTGAATATCACTCTATTCCTTGTCCTTAACCCAATTGCAATTCATTTAAATTGCTAATGCGAAGTCTGCAAAAACGAACAGAACCTCTGATTAAATGGAACTCTGGGAAGGTCACTTTATATCTCCTGAAAGCAGCTGAACCATAAGGGATCACTCAGGTTTACGCTCATTTACCTGCAAGTCGAATCACATGGCATTAGAAAGACTCCAGCATCCTGCATGGTTCAAATTATTCCAGTTAAGTAAAAAAAAAAAAGATTTTTAAATGGACTTGTTTGGAATTTATTTTAATTATGAAATGCAAATCTTTTTAATGTTGATTAACATTAAGTGAAACAGCGAATGACTGGAATAGTGATATAAATGTATAGTTCTTTTTGAGGCATTTGCTACCACTGGGAGGGAAAAATGAAGATACTTGCACACAAAGCAGCCCGACAACAAAATGCAGTCACTGGGGAAAAGCAAGATCCTTTTCAGCAGAATTTTTGTTGTGAGGGCCAAACAAACTCTTCGTGTTTCTACCCCCAACACCCCCCATCCCACCACCCCCTTCCCTCCAGCCTCCACCTGAGACAGAATAAGCTTCAAGCAGCTAAGGGGAGATGTCAAGTAGAAAGTCAGCCATCCATCCTGTCATTCATCTCAACTCATCTATCTCCTCAGCTCTCCTTTGGGAAATGTAGCAACCTCAATGAACACACTAACACAATTCGCCTTCTCCAGCATGACAGGTAATTCACACTAGTTATGGCTAAGAGAAATACATTTACAGCTCTCCTCGGGCTACTTCTGCAGCCACTGCTCAGAACTGAAGATGACAATCCAGTCAGGACACTTATTTCATCTTCAAACCTACTGATAGACCCTCTCACATGACACCGAGGGTGAAAATAATACCACATGAAATGGGCTAAAGTAGATGCAAACATTACATAAATAGAATTGTATGGCAAGTCATTTTAACATTTAGTCTGCATATGTATTTTTTGTTACTAGTATTTTTATTATACTTACTAATAGTAAGCCAGTAATGACTAATATCTTTTTTCAGTTTCACAGTAACAATTTAGTTAGTCACTACTTAAAGTAACTAATTATTGTTACTGATAAGAAATAATAAATGTCTTGCCAATTAATTCTATGGGAATCTGTGGTTCAGATATGAGTCTATCCCACTTTTCCTATAATATAAAATAAAGACACTAGTAGTTATTAGATACTGTTAACAACTGGGATATAAGTGTCTCTGGCTATTAGAAGCCTATCTAATAAATAAGTGCTAGTAAATCTGGAATAGTTATTAGCAAAAACTAGAATACATAAAGGGAATTATTGGCATTGAAATAAAGATCCCTATAGAATTCAATAGCAACAAAGAGAGAGAGAGAGAGAGAGGTAGGCTATGCCAATCACAGTTGGATTACATACTAATAATTAGATACACGCTAGTAACATAAAAAAATAGTAGGCTAGAACATCTTATTACGACAGCAGTTTTACTTAAAGATTTGGGTTTTCTAATATTGCAAACGTGTATAATTGGAATATGGCTCATTAATGTAGCCTAAATTATAAAGGGTTAAAGATTCTTAATCTACATCTAAACTATAAGAAATGCTGTTAGGTAGCTATAAAAATCTCAATAACAATAGGCTACTTCTCATTTAGAGTAGCTAAGTTACTTTAGCGTGCAGTTTAATATAGAACATACACATACAGCACCACAACATATAGCGTGTCATGTTTTTATGCTAAAAAATATGCTACAGGTCTTACTGAACGTCATGTAAAACTTTTGGACATTATGTTTTTCAACGCTTTTTTTTTTGGACAGGAGATTTTAAAATCACACAGAAGTTTAATCAACTTATGATGATGTCGATAGTTCGGTTTACCTGAGACTGGCGTTTCTGGGGTCCATTTCATCCCCGGGTACAAAAACTGAAAAGACGAGCGCACTTCGCGACAGTCCAGCATCTGACTGCTCGGCCGAGAGAACGGCAGCATCAGGACGCACAAAATCAGCGCACCGTTCAACTTCAGTCCAGGCATTATGAATCCAAATGCGCTGAAAGATAGAAATATATGGAGTAAAAGGTTTCCTGGAGACAGATCTGATTACACACGAGCAGGAACGATCTGCGTTGCTTTAAGTGAACAGAAAGCGCTGTTCTGGACTCAGCGGCAGCATCGCTGAAGTGCGTGTGCGGAGAGTCCTGTGGAGCTCTTCATCTCCCCCTCATTAACAGACACAAACTTCATGCTGACAAATCAAGGTCACATTTCCCTGCATAAGGCGCGATTTTCACGATGTTTGCATCATTCAAAGGACCGAATAAAGAAGATCATCGTTTGGTATTGAACTATTTCGTTGATATTAAAGTTACGGTTATGAAGACAGGAGGCGCGTTATGAATCCGGTGCGCTGCTGCGGTCATGCGCATACGGAGACCCAAGATCAAGTCTGGGCTACTACACAAGTCATATGGACTGTCATATGGACTCATTTCCAGACTGGGTCATCAATTGCGTCTTAAGCTAATTTAATTAGTAAAAAACTGTAATGTGATCATATCCACAGGGGATTGCATTTTCTGTTAATGTCTAGACCTACATTAAATGTCCAACAAATTTACATCTTCAAATTAATTTCAGTTTATGCAGAGCAAACAACGAACACATTTGTCACGTTTCCAGATATCTGCTGCCATCTGGTGTTGGTAAAGGATAGTGTTACGTACAGTCACAATCAAATCTGTGTAATCAAAATGCGAGCCGAGGCAGATTAAAATGGCATCATAATTTTATTGAGAATTTGCGTACAACAGTTACATATTCAAAGGGGGTGAAAGTGCAGGTAATGGAATCTAGCGGATTACAGATGGATACCGTGCAATTTTTTATTGAAGATTTCTGCCACTATTAAAATTGCAAAGTCATCCACCCGAAAACAGCAAGACAAATAATTGCATGCAAGTGCCACTGAAAGCATAAACAAACATACAAAATACATACTTTTGTAATCTAACATTATAGAATAAAGTGCTGTCGTTTATCTATATAGCAATCTTCCACACTTTATTTTAGTGTCCTTGTTACATGTAGTTACTGTAGTAATAACTATAAATGATGCCTAATTACATTCAACTAACCCTAAACCCAACCCCAAACCTAGCCATAACCCTATAGTAAGTACATGTAGTTTATTATTACACACACTGCAACACAGACACCTTACAATAAAGTGTAACCTAGAAATCTATGCATCTTATATTTTATTTTTTGCCATTATGATAGTGTCTTAGAATTATGGCAGCACTTGCAGCTCAGCATACATTTAAAATAAAGAAAATAGAGTTTTTGCTTATTAACTAGGACTACATGGCAACTGAATGGTTGTAAATATCTTGATTGTTGACGAGTCAGTAATAGAAAAAGTTTGTCCCTGGTGCAGCGAGTTTTGCATGGATTTGCACAGCATGTTGTAATAAGGCTGGATGCAATCCTGCAAAACTCACCCCACATAACAGGGCTTTTCCATAAGCAGCAGCAGCATCTAGCTCCAAAGTGACAGGCAGAAGACGACCGGCAATACTAGAAGTGCAAACACTGCAGTAGATTCACTGGCACTACCTGCACTGTGAGCACTTTGGAACTGCCAGGACAAACTCATACAGATCATAGAAAAATAATAATTAAAATATTATGCAGTGTGATTAATAGCATAGTAATATCCAAGTAAAGCAGGAACTGCACATGAACAGAACTTAATGAGTTGTTGGGATTTGCTTCCATGTGATGATTATACAGCTACTCCTGCCAAAAGGAGCATCTAGCGCAGTAGATACTAGACTACTTCACTAACTACACAAGATGCACCTTAACAGGAGGGCCATATTTATATAAAGTGAAGTTTGTTCTTGAAGGACCCTGAACTCCAGCATACCTTTATTGATGCTTCATTCACCTAGGAGGGGGGGGAAAGATCAAACTAATTATATTATGCTTGCATTGTTTAAGAATTAAAACATGTGACTGGACCAAGGAATCAACCAGCAAAATATTAAGGTTTACAACGATTATGCCACTTTACAAATTACTAAAAATGTTTCCATCTGTGTAACTAGTCACAATTTGTCGTTTCTACTTGATTTTAACTAGTTTTCTTCATAAGTAATTACATTCTAAATGGATAAGTTAAACGTCATTACTACAGGTTGTAACTTTGGATTCAGTTAATTAAGGTTTGCAGTTTTACTAAGTCGAAATTCTCCCCAGTCCGTTTGGAGTCAGTGATTCCCGTGCTTGGCGCGCTTTGCTCGTGTTTCATTTGGTCTCTCAAAATGGAGGATCTTCAACTGAAGACAAGTAGAACTTGTTGAAAGCTCTTCACTGCTGTTATATGAGCTAACCGACTAACCTAAATACAACGTCTACACCCAAAAGTGTCTAATCAAAACCTAAGTCACCTTTAAAATGTATTTTCCTTCAACCTTGTGTTGTCTGAGTTTTTAAGCCTATTATAGTCAGACCATAGATTACGCGATATTTCGAATCACGGACGACAGAAAAACGCTGAAGGATAAATATTCGCCTGTGAGGTCGAATCTGCAAACATTAACTAGGCCTGGAGAGGTCGGTGCCCGATCTTCTGCTTGTGTGGCCCACGAGCTCTCCCTTCAACGACACAGGCTGAAGTTTAATCGAAACCCTTCAATGATAGAACGGTTATTACGTTAAAATTTTAAATCAAAGCAGCTGAAAAGTTTGTGTTTACATAAGAGTATGTGTGTTTTCAACAGGAAACTAACTCCTAGCATCTATAGGACGACGACAACAACAAAACTGGGTTAAGTGAGAAATTGTTAAAGGGTTAAACGACGGGCGCCTAAAGCCGTTTTTCAGAACCTGTTTGCGTTAAAAGGAGGTTAAAGGCGCTTAAATCCAACAACTATAGTCTCTCACCCGAGTTTGGGTTTAGATAGACTGACCCTTGCTATGGAGAAGAGTTGCGGAGCCACGTGAAATGCACCAGTACTTTCCAAGTACGAGTTTGCGTGCATAAATAACACTACATTTAGATACTAAACTGAAAAGACACAGATAAAAAAAGGGTTTGAGCTTCAAACTCACGTTTTTGCAGTCTCTGAAATTATTAAACTCTAGAGACATTTAAAACAGGGTCCAGATTTACGTTACTCAGCTAGATAAGTGATATTAACTCGCCTATACAAAAACGGTTAGTAACACGAGTTAAATATTAATCAGCAAATCATGTTAAGGCAGACGTAATGGTTTAATTTCCTTTCCAAAAACAATTAGAAATTATTACTTTGAGAATCACACAGATTAAACATTATATTTCTTTGATAACGTCGCAAGAAAATGCTAGTCTGATTATTTTAAAAACGAATTTCACTTACATGTGCTTAGTTAAGACAAACAAACACCTCCAAATATAGCTAAGCGTTCAAGAGTCCATTAATTGATCCATCTCCTACATTGTCTGTTAGCTCCCCAGCTGCTCCACACACACAAAGCCTGCCCCACCGATAAACACTGTCACAATTTCAAAGTTTCCACAATCATATCTCGCCACAGCTCAGACCCACGCGTGAACTCTGGTCACGACGCCAATAAGTTGACGCTTTCGGACGTTTTTAAGGCCTCCGCATAAAGTTAAGCCAGCGAGTAACCTCCGAGTTGTTTGGGATCATCAGGTTGGGGAAGGTTTACGAAAGAGGCGCGAACCTCTCGTCATGTGATGATGGGCCTCGCGAGCCGCCTCCTCCTCCCCAACTCAACTCACTCAATCCCCCCACAACTCAACTCACATCCGCTCTCCATGTCCCACTTACCACTTTAAAAAAAAAAAACAGATGTCTTTTTATTGTCATTATTATAACATAAACCAATTATAGAATTATAAAGCAATTAAAGATTAGTGCGAATGCACTATTGATTAGGATAAAAAGGGTTTATGATTTGTTAAATGGATGTTGTTTCACGTGGGACTTGCTAAACCAGCAAATTGATATAGGCATGGTGGCAGCCCCCAAAACAACAGCCTGTAGGACACACTGGTGGGGGAAAAGCAGTTTTAAGAAATATGTAGCAATGTTTTGCTAGAAATTCAAACTAAACAAAAATCATGATGAATTAATATAAATTAACATATACAAAAACTATCATTCTGACAGTTAGGTAGAAGTTTTGTTGCAAAAACACTATTTAAAATAGACATTTGTGCATTAAACGGTCCACATAGCCTACCTGATTTTGGCCGAAGTGAAGAATGAGGTCTCAGCACCTTACAGCGCAGATGTTTCATGTTCAAACCATGTCGCCACTCAAGATAGACAACAAAATGTTATGTCATGCGTGTAATTGTAGAGCATCCCCTTTTTCTTGTTTGGGGTGGGGGTGAAGGAAAGTCCACACAAAATCCCTCTGAAAAACTGTTTTAGCTCCTGAAATAACAGGAGTACTGCTCATCAAAGCCAATGGGAATTCTGAAAATGCAATCCTCAGGACATAACATGTCATCAAAAAGTTTCCTAAATATAGTTAGAATGTGAGACACTCTGTTTGGCCTAATGGAAATAAATCCTATGGTCAGTGAGAGACAGAAGGCTTTGGTGACCTTTGACCCCGGTTCACTCAACCCCCACTACTCCACTCTGGGCTGTATGGTATGTGCCCCATTTGTATGTGCCCCATTGTATTAAGCTTCAAAGAGCATTTTGCTCAGCATTCCCACATCATTTTATCCACAAATTCATCTTGTGTTTATTGTTGAGTTTGCTTATTAACAAGTTAATGCAAACCAATTTTCAAACGTTTTTCCAAAGACTATTTAGAAACTAACATTTTTCTAAACTAATTTTAAGGTCTGCACCAGTCTCTTCTTTAAATAGGAGGAAATCTCTTGAGCATCCTTTTGAACTTTAACCTAGTTTTTCTCTCTCCAAGACACAAAGAAAATGTCCAGCGTGAAAAAAAATAATAGGTGTATGCATTTACTTATGCTAGTTGCTGACAAACATATTAAACTAAAAAATTGACTAAAGTGTTTCAAGAATACAATGTTACTTATTAGTGAACTGTAAACAACAGATAGTTCTTTGTTATGAATGCTTTAAACTAAATTATACTAAATGTAATTATACTTTAAGGAAAATTAGGATAAGTTCCTCTATGGATGAAGATCTTCTGAATTAATGCTGTGAATAAATTTAAACAATCACTGAAATATATGTCTAATATTAATCCAAGTTCCACAATTAGAAAAAAAACTGTTCCAAATCCCAGACAATATTCAAAACCTTTCAAACATCTACAAAATCACTCTGAGCTTAACAGATCATTTTAAGCAGGTGTTAGACACATTTCATATTTAAATTAAGAGTTTTTATTTTTGTTGGCTTTAAACTTCTCCAAATATCCTAAAAATAATGACTTTTTACACAGACCCATTATAATCAATGCAGGTGAATGAATATCTATGATTACACATTTAAAACAAAACTGATATAGATAAAACATTCTTTTTTATTAACATACACATAATGCTCAGAGTTTCACAAGTCATTTCAGACACATTGACATGAATTAAATCCTAATTCAAATGGAAGGAGTAAATACAGCAGAACATCTCAAATTAAGCACTCTTATGTTTCTCTGTATTTTATATACAAATCATTTTTCAAATAAATTCCAAAGCAGAATCGACAACACTGGGAGTTCATACCAGGTTCATACTGAGCTTAACGCAAATTAACAACTTCTACACTCAGAAGAAAGAAAGAAACAAACAAAAACAAAAAAAATGTACAAAAGCTGTCACTGGGACAGTACCCTTTAAAAAGTACCCAATTTTTGGTACAACTATGTACATTTGAGGTACTAATATGCACTCTTTAGGTACAAAGAGTATGAATATTAGAAAGAGTATGAATGAATAGGTACAAAGAGTATGGATGAATGAATGAATTAACCTTCTGAAAGGGTACTTCCACAGAGACAGCATTTGTACCTTTTTTCTGAGTGTATGGATAATTGCATGTAACATGAAGAATTTAAACTTAACCAGCAGAGGGCGCGAAGTGGTCGTTGTTCTCTTGAACAGTAAACAGGAAGTTGTGCTCACTGCTCACTCACTGGACAGAGACCGTACCTACGACGTTGAAGTTGTAAGCAGGAACCGCTAATATTTCTATAAAACTGACTTGATGGTTTGATAAAATACCTACAGTTTTGTAGGTTTCATCAATGCCCGACAGTAAAAAAAAAAAAAAGAGAAAAAAAATTCAACCCCGCTATAACTGGGTTGACGAGAGATTTTTTTAACGACCAAGCATCCAGCCATAATATTGATAACTGATGAAAGAAGAGGGCAATGAATACCCTTAGTATGCTGTGTTCCTTGTGAGTTTTTTTTTAGAGATCATTGTAATAACGCTCAAACTATTTAGTTATGAAGACCATGGAAATCACTGATCAAATCCCAGAACATGAGTCCAGCTCCAGAGATGACCATCACTGGGTGGAGAAGCTGTTCCCTCCTCGTTTCACTTTCCAAAACCTGCTTGAACACCAGACCAACGCGAATGAACAATGCAACAGCTCAACAAAATCACCATCAACCCACTCTACAGACATGGATGAACCCAAGAGGAACCACAGAAGGCAGATCTACCTGACAGCTCTGAAAGGGGTTCAGCACACTGAGAGACTGCGAAAGGAGGAGGCCCTGGCTAAGAGAATGATTAGGCATGAGCAGTCTGTAGATGGACCAAACTCTGACCAGAGTGAGACTGCGGGACATAAGTGCATTTGGAATGAGTGGGACATCCGCAAACTACGAACTGGGTTTGCAGAAGTGGAGAGGGACAGATGGCGACTAAGGCAAAAGCTCAGTTGTACAGAGGAGCAGCTTAAGGCAGAACATGAGCAAAGGATGAAGCTGCAAGGCCTGGTGGAAAAGCTTGAGGATCAGTTAAGCCTTTCCAAAAAATTGGCTACACGTCAGGCCCTCATGATAAATGATATTAAGTCTGAGAGCCAAAAAATGAACGTTCAGTTACATAAGCTGACTATACAGGTCATGGAAAAGGAAGAAGAGGCAGACAGGTGGAGAACAATGCTGAAAAAAGCAAAAGAGGACATGCAGCAGATCGTACAGGAGCGCTCCAACCTCATCTGGGAACTGGAAAGAGTGCAAGCGCAATGGAAGTCTGAAGGAGACAGGCTGGAAAAAGCAGCTCGGATAGAAAGTGAGGCTGTGCTCCTGAGGCTTCAGCGGGAGGTGGAGCAGACCCAAGCTGCCCTGCAAGCTGAGAGAGACAGTCATGCACGGAGCCGCGCGGCCCTCAGGCTCTTACGCAGACACTTCAGCAGCCAATAATTAGTTGCAGTAATATGTGAATTAAAATGTAGCCATTTAAATCCTTGAACTGTTTAAATAAAATAAAAAACACATACAATAAGTGCCATTGTTTCTTTTATTTTCAATATGCCTCCACACTTACTCTTTTTTAAAATAAAACTTTATGTACATACATAATCCTCTCCCACAGTGGAAAATACAACAACTCAAATGTGTGAAAAATGAGTGAAAACTGAAAAGCATAGCAAACTTTTATCAGTCAAACTGCAAATAATAAAGGTTTATATAATAACTTACCAAAAAATTAACATGTGAATCTCTTTGTCAGAGATCACCATCACTGCATGGAGAATCTGAAGGCTCGAAGCTTAAATGAGCAAAACCTCCTTTAAAACCCTGTTAGCGGAATAATCACATTTGGCCAAACACCCATTCTTGTACTTGTGGTATCAAGTGACATTTAATGAAATGGCATAAATATTTGGTTAATCGATAGCTGTAGGTCTTTTGGAAAAAAGGTGACTCAGTCTAGGTCACTGTTCAACAGAAAGGCTTTGCGATTTCACACATGGTGCAGTTTATAAAAGCAAGAAAGGCAGCTCAGAAGGTTTATTCCCTTCACCCCCTTAATACTTACAATAAAGCACAAATCCACATGCACAAGTCATACTTTCAAACAACATTTGCTTCCACTGAAGAGCTGACTGAAACGATGTCAAAGCATAAGAACACATTGACATTTGGATTGATCCATTAAAAACCTTTTAGAGTGTGGCTCATTTACACAAGCACAGCGAGTGCTCTCCTCACACTTGTAACAGTCCATGTACCCATTAGCAAACTGCAAAAA
This sequence comes from Rhinogobio ventralis, assembly GCA_039654625.1. Lineage (NCBI taxonomy): Eukaryota > Metazoa > Chordata > Actinopteri > Cypriniformes > Gobionidae > Rhinogobio > Rhinogobio ventralis. The sequence continues at coordinate 16,866,159 of CM077198.1, forward strand.
TTAAACTGTTTCCCTTGTAGGTCCTTTTCACCATTACAAGACCACAACTTTGGTGTGTTGTAAGGTCTTATTTTAGCTTGCATAATTCAAACTACCACCCCACATCCATAATAACAGAAACTTTACAATAAATTGAATATTAGGCATCATGAATAGTTTATTCATCTAGGTTCATGTTAATTATTAATATATATGCTATTGTTAATTATTTATATACTTTATATTAATTTATGCAACTGTATTACAATTAAAAGTTAACATTAACCAAGATTAATAAATGCTAGTTCATGACACCGAATGCATTTGCAAATGAACCGGATACCACAAATTCGATTGAAGCAAAGCAGGAAAAAAAACAGCACTTAGGAATTTAAAATCTGAGGTATATGAGAAAGGAACTTGTGCAAATAGAGTACATAAAATATATTCAACTTAAGGTATAAAGACTAATGGTGGAACCTTTCAGTAGAATCCTGTTCTGCATTTTATCTAAAACTTCCAAGAGATACTGAAAGGTGCAATCCAACGGAGAACCAAATTCTAGGTCTAGTCAGGCATCATAAAATATTCTGTGTTACCACAGCTTTGGCTCATTCAAGTTTGACAGTGCAAGACACGAAGAACTGTGTTAAATGGTCTTTCCTATTGCATCCATCTTTTAAAAGGCTTAATTGGCTTGTCTAAGTTGTCCATCAAAATGCAGTATGAGGAATGACATGACATGCCCGAGCTCTAGCGTTTCACATCCTTTCAATGTTACAGTGTGTGTGGAAGTTATCATGTCTTGCACTGTAATTGTGTACCATGTATTTCACCTTTACTGAAGTCTATGAACCCTGAATTCACTGCATTTATCATCTAAACTGAGAAAACTTCTATAAAAGAGTATTGTTTAATATTACAATTTTTTTGCAGTTTAAATGAAACTAGTTTTCCTAATGTGTTAACCCAAGCAAAAGCAGAATAATACTACAAATCCAATGTTATAGATAAATATAAATGTAATAGAAGACCCAGAATGACCAATATATTTAAATAAGGCACCCAGTTAAAATGGAAATTGAGTGCAGCATCCAACATGACCACTAAACTCCACGGGTTATTTTTTCAAAGATAAAGGTTTCACTTAACCACATGACATTTTCTGGCTTTTAAAATGCTTTAATGTCCCTTAACCAATTTAAACGTGAGAATGTCCTGTTGATGGTGTGTGTACTTAAAGAAGGCCCCATGATGTCATGTGATGTCCAACCGTTTTACATTTTTAATGCATTCATTAATATTTGGTTTTCTTGTGCTATGAGTATGAACTGGCACTAATGGCCAACCTGGAGCAAAGCTACCAGATTTAGTGCAAATATGCAGAGCCATACTTTGTACCAATATACTTGTTCTAACTTTTAAAAATGTTAAAAAGCCCTGAGCAGGCTTTAGATATACTTTTCATTCAGATGAATTTGTATAAACTTTTTAATCTAAGATTTACCATCTGAAGGTAAATCAATTGTACTTTCGTTGTAAGGGCAGTGCTAAAAATATAGGTTTATATGGAGTGCTTGGCTTCTACTTGCTACTCCCGCAGCAAAACCCTGCTCGCCCCAAGTAAAGGGAGAGACATGTTTGCACATTCTGACAGCATTTCTCCACCTGTTTCAGAAGTTGGATGTAAATATATATTTAGTTCAAGTGATGCCTTTCTTTCTTTGACTTATTTAGTTGTCCCTCCCATCCAATTCTCACCCACATAATCAAACCACATCACTAGGCAAGCGCTCCGGTTCTACACTCCACGTTTTCCATTAGGACTCCTCTGCAGGTGCAGGCCGTTTGATGTCCCGGATCTGCTTAATGAGATAGTTCTTCTCATCGCAGAACTGCTCGTCTTCAGACCGGTCCGTTTGAAAGTGGCTCAGGAACTCCACCAACTTGGACTGATTCTTGATGAGGATGTCCAGCACAGGCTGTGTCTTATTGGGGTTGGCCACAAACACCTGAGAGGACACAAGAAACCCGTAAAAGTCACTGAATCTACCTTCATGCGGTCTGAACTACAGCACACCCTAGTAACTGACCCTGACCTGTTTACATTAAAAAAGGGAGGGCAGAACTGGGACAGGAGACTGGTCAGCTGTTGAGTGTGGAAAGTAATTGGAGTAGACCGAGGGAAAAGCAGACAAGCAAAGTGCCAAATTCAAATATATTATGCGACATAAAATGCTGTGCATTTAAACATACCTTAAAGACATGGAAGGCTTCAAATTGGATGTTGCGGCTGTTATCTCTCAACATGTTCATCATCAGCTTTAGGTTCTCAGCTCGACTGATGTATTTGGTCATGACTGTGAAGTTGTGTCTGTCCAGTAGTAGTTCTCCCAAAAGCTGGATATCATTTGATAGTCAGCAATAACACACTTAAATGTATGTGATAAGAATAAAGAAAAACCACACAACATATTGCTGCTTAACCCAAGCAAGGTTTGTCATGAAGCATTCCTACAGGAGGACAAACTATGTGGCTATCCTATTAAAATATGTGGCTATTGAGGTTACAATGAAACTTCAATGTAAGCCAAGGGCTTCAACTAACTTTCTTTCATCCTAGCAGCTTAATCTCTGCCTCAAGTCTTTGAATACCATTACAGCCTTGAATTATTGAAAGCAACTCTGTGAAAATAGTGGTTGACTCTTACCTTCAGAGACTGGCGCTTGGTGACATAGTTTTCAGAATGCAGCAGCTTTTCATACTCCGTGAACACCTGAGAACAAATTATTTATAATATTTTATCCATGAAGTACAGCAGCCAAAATCAGTTATACACAAAAGCACTGGCACATAAAATATTGGGAAACAAGAATAACTCACTCTGTCGTAATTTGTCTCCAAGAAATCTGCACACATAATCTTGTGTCTTGTCAGGAGATCCTAAAAACAAAGTTCTATGGTAAACGTTTAAGGTAAGGTAAAAAAAAATAAAAATAAAAATAAAAAAAAAGTAACCCAAAAATGAACATTTTGTCAATACAAATTCAAGCATGCACTTAAGCTTCTTAAACTGCATGTTTATTATGGATCACTTTTACCATTTTTCAATTTACACTTCATAATAGTTTTACACACCTATCACTAACTTTTCAAGTGTTATGTGTTTTTTTTACGGTTTTATTTATTTTAATTGAGAAAAAAATATATATTTTTATGACATCACTGCATAAATATCTCAGGTTAAGCGATTAAATATACATTTTTGCTATATTTTTATTAGTGTATTGTGGCCTTTCAAGTTCTTAAGACAAAGTCAAAGACAAAATTTACAAGTGAAAAAACCCACAAAATGGATGATGCGTTGTGTACATGTCATACCTTAAAAGAGGCGAAAGCATCAGAAGCAATGTCAAAGGTAGACAGCTCCACATATCGAAAAAAGCAGAAGAAATCCTCAGAGAACAGAACGATTCGGGCCAGAGGTTCATGACGCAGACATTCCCTCAGCATCATGCCACAGTTAAGGGCCACTTCTGGGGTTTCATAGCTGCTTTCAAAAGGTATATTTAAAAAAAAAATTATTTCTCTAACATGCAAGACCCACACTAGTTTGTATGCATTTATATACAGTAGTGACCAAAAGTTATCTAGGAAAATTGGCACCTTTTATTCAAATATTCTTAAATTGTTAAAGATTTTGTAAGCATATTGCATAGACATCATTTTTGTCCATGCTGTCATACAAAGATTTTATATACATGAAAAAAACAGAACCAAAGAAATATTAATATAATAACTCATTATGTTGTAGTCATTGTATGTTTGTTTTGTGAAATTTTTGTTTCTATAAGCATTTTGTTTTTGCATAGTAAAATAAAACCGGTTGCTTTTTTTGCCCATTAATTTTGTTAGATAAATACCTCAAGTTGTGTTTTAATCTCTCAGGTTTAAATTTTTTTATTTTTTTTTATTTGATGGTTTAATCAAAATTGTAGAGTCATTAAAAACTAACATCCCTTTTGGCTACTACTGTATAAAACAAACTATTTAAAAGTCATCATTCAACTATAATTTGACACTAAAGTGTCAATAACTAGATGTGTTTGTGCTGTAAAAGCTAAACGCCATTGGCAGCTCAGCCACGTGGACAGGAAATGGGAAAATTATGGTCCTAAAATAACCATACACCCACAGACTCCCATAACATCAATTGGAAAAGCCAGTCTAATCAATGGCTTCTGAAAGTGTTGATCCATGGCTATGCCCTGGGGTCTGGAAACTCACCCTTTCAGCAGCATAAAGAGGATCTGTGAGTGGGAAGAGATGTACTCCACAGTCGGGGTGCGAGCTCCAATCTGCCGACGTACTATGTTGCTAAACAGATGCACCACATCCTTCTTTCCCTTTGGTGAACAACGTGTTATAAATCATAAAGAGCAAACAGCAAATGTGTGGTTAGTGCACAGAGCAATATATCTTCCAGCAGGATGGAAGTAGTTGTAATCCAAACATTTCAAACGGACTGATATGCACCTCAAAATCAATCCTCTGTAGATTTGCTATGAGTGAAATGAGGAGGTTGGTGTTGTAGAGCTCTTGAGCCAGTTGGGCGACTGCCTCAGTCTGAGGCTCCTTGTCTCCAGTGCCAGACAGCACCTCTTTCAATGATGCAAGATTTTTTGATACTTCCTCTGCAACCTACAGGAAAAACAGTGAGTTTTTCTGACTACAGTCCACAGTTTGCCGAAACATTTGCATCGAGACTGCAAAAAAGGACTGACCTTTTCACATTTCTTGCTTTCAGATGATTCCAGCTTCTCCAAGTATGCCACATTCTCCTTCAGACTCTTCACAATCTCTGCAGGGCTCTTCTGAGACTTCCCGAAGGGGAATGGCATGGTTTTAACTGGGATGCGTGTTGGACTTCAAAAGGACAAATGGAAATGCTTCACCTTTAAATGAAAAAAAAAAAAAAGGTGTACAAAATTAAAAATGAGTAAAGAATAAACAAAACAAAAAAAAAGTCATTATTATAAAAGGACAAACCTGAAAAGCCAAAATAATATTTATAATAATATTCAAATTCATAACATTTATACACTTCAGAGTTGAAACATACAAAGAAAACTGCTTATGTTATTATTGCTAACAATACAACAGTTGTACAACAGTGTGCTCTGACATAATGAAAACAACATGTATTACGGATTAATTTGCATTAGACTAATAATATTTACAGACTTAATTTATCATGACTATTTATTGATTTGTTTGTTGTTTCTAATTATTGCGCAAGTAATAAACCAAACATGTTGTGAAACGCCTTCTAAACTTGCTTAACACTGACAGGTACACGTAGAGATAGTTCACCACATTTTAAAGCATGACACAAACGAGGAAAATTTACTAAACGAGTCACTTCTATGAGCAACTAGGCATTAGTTCAACTTGAAAAACAGCTAATATCCCGATGAGCTAAGCTAACCGCCACCCAGCACTTATCGATCAACACTTCTCAGGAACTCAATATTACTCATCACAGTCACTTTACTGTGTAGTGTGCCACCCTATACAGTCTTATCAGGAACCCATAAAAACAAACAACTGAACACGGGGAGAAATAAAATTCACTTTTTGAATCTTTCAGCTGGCTGGACATGTAACGTTAGCCATGCAAGTTAGCTCGCTGGCTAACCGACTTCTGTCAAGCATGGCCAAATGAGCTCGAAGAATAACCCAAACCAGGAAACTAACCACTTGGATAACTCATTTAGTAATTTTTACATCGATGTAATTTGTCAGAGTGGATTTTAGTCATATGGCTCCTCCTAAACCCGTGTAAATGTACTATTAAACGCAGTTAGAGCTGAACATTTCAACTTTCAGACATTTTTGACAGTTGATCTAACGTAGTTGCGAACATTACAAGCTGATCCTTTATCCTGAACACAAAAAGATAATCGAGAAACTAATTTGAAAACAACAAATCAACATATAAATTAGCTAAACTGTATACTTAAAGTGCGATGTAGAGAGAAAAGAAAATGACAGACAACATGTCAGGCTAAGTGGATGTGTGTTAGCTAATACTGGAAGGAAGGCAGAGTCACTCACCGCGTTCACCACTCAAAACGTCCACTTTAAAATCCAAACAACGCGATGAGAAGAAACGTTAGATCGATCTATGAGCTGCTAAGTTATATATAAATCTATGAACCCAGTTCAAATTATAACTAACTTAACATTTATCTCCACAGATGGAGATAATTATTGGGTTGTAACTGCGATTAACTTACAAGTGGTTTGTTGCTCGTACACTTCAAGCGTCTGCCGCTTTACTTTATCAGGGAAGTTGAAGAGAGTTTTCGAACGCCCCCTTTTTTAATTGACTCTAAATCTGACCAATCAGAACACGAGACGGAGGCGCACACCCTGAACAGAAATCGAACTAAATGAAGATGAATTAAGGCAACAAAACCATTGAAAGCAGAGCTGGGTTATGGACCAGGGTACCCGAAAGCATATGTAGATCTCAGAAATATATTGCCACCAATGGTCTCTTCGATCAACTGAGCTCACGATGGTTTTGAGATACGCAGCCCAGGCTGTGATGGGAGAAACGAGGCTTTTCGAAACTTCGAATCAATTGAACCAATTGCTTTGCATAATGAATCACTGTTTCGAAACGCCACACGCTGGTGTCCCCTGCTGGTCAGAACAGTGTAAAAATTACATAAATTACATAAAAACTATTTTTAAAAACCTATTAAGGTGTAATCCATTAAATGCAAATAAAAATAAAATTATTAAATCAAGTATCTTTATATGTGATACTGTATTCATTTGTAGGGCTTGTTTTGTTCATTTTACAAAGAACTTGGTTAATCAGACCAATAAGATAATTTTAAATAGAAATCTTCCTCTTTAGTATACAAATATGTCATTACATGTGTACAAATGTATAAAAATGATCCGAGATCAGGTAAAAATCATATAGAGACTGGTTCATGGGTTCATGACATCCTCCCCTAGCGGCGAACCATTGAAATTTCGAATCATTTCTTGGAGCTCCGAATCACTGGTTCGAACAATATGATTCGCAAAGGTTTCGAAGCTTCATGAAGCGTGTTTAAAGCGCCCATCACTGTGACCAGGCCAGTGCTCAGAGGCCTCCGAAGCCGAATGCGAACAGACTACCTAAAGAGAGCTAAACACCAGTGCCCTTGTGACACACAGTACAAGCTGACCACTAGGGCCCCTGACTACTATTTTTAATTAATTAATTAATTATTATTATAGCATCCCAAAATACATGCTTCATAATTTTTCGGCAAGTCACTCTTGATTGTTTCCACTCGTTGCAATTCTGTTTGGACTGATGGATCACACACACTCAGTTTTATGTTGTGTCTGTTATAGTGTTTGGTTAGTTGAGCACTGTCTGAGAGTATGGGCGCTTGTTTCTGCCACTCATTAAAAAAATTAAAAGGTTAACTGCGACTTTTTATCCCACAATGCAGACTTTTTTTTCTCGCAATTAAGAATTTATATCTTACAATTCTGAGAAATTATGAGATATAAATTCGCAATTGTGAGGGGGAAAAGGCACAATTACCTTTTTTATTTTATTTTTATTCTGTGGCAGAAACAAGCTTCCATAAAAGTGCTTTAAAGCAAACATAGTAGGCTAGTAGTAGTAGTAGTACCTGTCAGTTGCATGACAAAGCTGGTCATGTGATCAACATGGCGGCACCCATGAGGGAGCAACCCGCTCCATGTATTCTAGAAAAAGCTGCTTTATGTTTATGTTAATTTTATATTTGTGTGTGTACATCATCATTTATTTATTTAAATAATCGTTATAATAGAGATGTCCTCACCACAACTATAATGATAACGACATGGAGGAACGATGTCGTTGGAATCGTTTCCAGAATGATTATGTCCAGCTCCAGAGTTACCCAACTTTAAAGAGCTTGAGCATTTAAGGTGTCTGACGTCATAGAACCCGCAGCACACGCTTATAACACAGCATGGTATAATGGACAATAACGTTATACAGTAATACATACAACCCCATTTCCAGAAAAGTTGGGACTTTTTAATTCAATTAAATAAAAAAAATTCCAATGTTTTCTCTAACCAACTTAATTGTATTTTGTCAATATAGACCAATTTTGATTTTGATGGCTGCAACACACTCCAAACAAAGTTGGAACAGAGGCAAAATAACATTGGAAAAATTGGAATAACTTTGGAAATCTTTTCTTTGTACTTTTGTCAGTTAAATAAAGGTTGAAGAGAATAACAGATTCTTGATTGTATTACACTTTACAAAATATCCCAACTTGAAATGGGGTTGTATATATGACTAGACAAATAATGTATGTACAGTACACAATAGACAAGATCTACTAAATATGTACACTAGATACAATTATGCAAGGGAATGTGGATAAGAAAGGAGCAGGATATGTTAAGTACAAGTATATAAATAGTGTGTTAGGTATTGCACTTTAATATGTGAAGAAAAAAATATTTACCAAAAGCATAAAGGTGTCTGAAAGTGTATGATTTACATTTATAGGCTACATTTGGCCCAACATTTGGCAAATATGCACATACATATTTAATTATATAGGGTGAATTCAGGTTAATGGGACACTTTTTCCCAGTCATCTTAATGGCAAAAAGTGTCCCAATCAACCCATGTAACTTACTGAAGGATTCTGAAATCCACTGCCACTTCAATGTATATCCTTTGAGTGATTTATAATCAAGTTATTAATCAATATTTATCCTTCTAAATATGAAATAATTTGAATTACTTCAAGCAATTCAATTCAAGCTTATGTTAAATCATTTATTTTACTTTTCATCTTCAATCACTAGAGAATAATGAATATTGTCTGAACCTCGTACTGAGAGAGTATCTTATCATGTTTTGGGGAAAGTTTCCTGATCAGAGCTAGTGCTCGACCAAATCCAACCTTGAAGAAGCTGCCTGTGTGTGTGTGTGTGTGTGTATTTCTGGTCCTCTTTTTGACACAGGACCAGACGTTTTGTGAACAACTGGCACGCAGGGGAGGTGTAATGATCAGATTTGTGACCTCAGTGGGTCACTTTGTGCCTAAATTGGGATTTTGGTCATCATCCTGATAATCAATGGAGATATGCTTATGGCTAACAGCTCATATGTGGAAATTTTCTAAGTTCATCTGTTCCTTAACCAATCAGAATCATTCAACAGTAACGTGAGTTAAGATGATAAATTGCTGCTGTTTTGAGAATAAACAGCAGAGCTGCCTACGAACTCCTTGCTGAGTGTTGACTTCTGCTGATGAAACGGCAAACTATTCTTCAATAAAATTTGCTTCAAGTGTTTGCATCTTTGACTCCTGGTCTTCATTCATCATATCTGGTCCGGGTCTTAACTGTAAATTCCCCTACGTTACAATTAAAATTGCGAAATTTAGCTTTGATGCAAAGCAATAATAATTTTACTTTTATTTAATTAATCTCATAACAAACTAAATATAATGCTTAATATTTATGTGTAACTATTTGCGTTTTATAAAATGTTTATCCATACACTATCCGCATTTTGTCAGTTCATTATGCAACTCATCTGTATATTTGCTCGTCTAGGCCTATTCCTCAAACTATCTTGACGGTGACCACAGGGGCGTGCGCGTATGCTTCAATGTCGAACAAACATGCTTTTTGCAGTGCGCGACGTCACTCGAACGCCTCGCAATGGTGAGAGGCAGAACTTACAAGCACTCAAAGCTCAGCGAGAGGAAGAGCGAGAACACGCGCTCACAGCCACTCTAAATCTATCCCCCATTCAACACAGCAGCGGTAAGAGATTCCAATATGTCTCACAGACACTGCAATGTACAGTTTAGAGTTAGGAAAGCAATGGGGTGAGTGGAACAATTGTCGGAATTAGCTTTGCCTTTTTGCTGCGATATGTAAATACCTTTCGTATGGCGGGTCTCCACATGTGAAGCGGGCAAAATAATCCCGCAGCAAACAATGTATTACAAAAACCAAATGATGGTTTACAATCACCCAGAAGTTCAGATTAAAATATTTGCGCACAGTTTTTCCTCATCGGTATTGTTGTAGCCACCATATGATGTGGGCCTTAATGGGCAACACTTATATAGCTATACACATCTTTATATCATATGAGGGGGACACCAGATTTGACATAGTGTTATAGTACTTAATATTCATTGGAAAGTGAAGGAGTTTTTGTTAAGAGCGAAACCAAGAGCTTTGTCGTGGGCCTGTATATCCTCCTCCTCCCTTATATATGAAAACAATGTGAGGGATGCGGTGTTTTTCATTGTGTGTTTTAGAGGGGTTCATTGAGACTTCTGGGCAGGTTGTATCAGCTGTTCCGTGGATACTGTGTGTCGCGGTGTGGCGTTGCTGTTTGTGTTGCAGCGCGAGAGCAGCTTCTCGACTATCATGGCAGCGGAGCTCCTCTGTTGTGCGAAGGCGGGTAAAGCCATCGCGACTCTAAACAACACGCTATCCATCTCAAAACACGACACGAATGATAGATAGATAATCATACAAGCGAAATCTAGATATTTTTCCAGATTTGGGTGAAACTAATGAGCTATCCGTCTCGCGCAGGGGGTGTTTTGTGAACTCGGTCAGGGCTGCCTATTGGCGTTGCAGTGTTTCGAATACGCCACCCATTTACTTTTCCTACATTATTGTAATGCCAATGAAATTGTGTAGTCACTACAAAGTATTAACATAGGTTTGTCTGTCTTATGTTCGCACGGTTCGACTAAACCTACGGTTTGTGTGTTTGTCCATCATTACTGTGATATACAATCTTAGAGAGAGATTTTTCCCCCCACCATTGATAAACTTGTTGAAATATGTACTTAAATCATATAGTTTCTTTACTACATCATGCTTATAGTAAGTAATCTCAGTGCATCGACTTTTAAGTTCAAACTTTTTGGACCCCCAAATACAATTATCCCCATTGCTAGGGAACCCCTTCCTAAAATATTAAGACAACTATGTCTTTGTGTATAAACACCTATTTATGTAACACAATTTTAAGCTTAGCATTATATAGACATCAATTTGTTTTATATTTACAATAATATTAATATGTATTAATGTGAGCTTTAATATTCACTTTTAAAACTATATGCAGATTTGCTTTTTATTTTGTTCTGTTTAGTAGTGATTTTTAGTAGTAATTTCTGGCCAATCTTTAGAAAGCAGAATGAAACCATTATCTACATTTAGCTAAATGTGCAAAACAAATACAATTTGACAGCTCTAAAAATGTTTTGTGTAAATATTTGTGCATAGGACCATAGGATTTTTTTTCTTCTTTTGTACCTTTCTGTTTAATGTATTAATTTGATTTGAAGTTCTAAATTGAAAAGATTTAGGAAAAGGGATTGTTTTATTTCTCCTGTAAGTGTTTTTTTTATGTAGATGTAGCATTTAAATGATTATTCCTGAGAAATATTAGCAACATAACTTTTTATATGATCCATCAAACATTTTCATACTAGACTGCAATAAAGACATTTGGAAGTTTAAGTCATGCTAATCATGTATTTGCTTTTTGGGGAAATTTCAAACCAAACTAAGTAGTTTAATAACTCCATGTAATGGAATTGTTTAAGCAAAATAACCACAACCATCTGTCTAATCTATATATTTTTTTTCTCATATAGCTTGATTCAATAATAGATGTAGGAGTTTCAGAAATCCCCCCCCCCCACACACACATCCCAAAAAAAATCCAAACAAACATGCATTTTAGCCGTTTAACTATCTCCCTCCCTGTTCACTGCAGTGCAATTGCAATGTTAATGTTGTTTTTTTGTCTTTAAAACAGGAGAGGTAGAGTGTGTGAAAACTGGTCATGTCAGGACAGAGAAAAGGAGCTTCAGCACGGCTTCGAAAATGTGCCTTCTGTAGAACCAACCGAGACCAGGAGTGTGGACAGTTACTGGTGTCGGAGAACCACAGGGTGGCAGCCCACCACAAGTGTATGGTATGTTAGCTGTCCACTAGCTTGCTTTCTTGTATATTTGTTAAAATGGATAGAACTGGCTCTAATTCATACATTTATTTATTTATTCGCCTAGTTTCACATAACCGATCTCAGAGAATATGAATATAGAACATCACATGATGTGTTGTAACAATATAATATATATATATATATATATTACAAAGTAGTATAAAAAAATATATCTAGACCTATTGCATGTCTAACATTTGATTTGTGATTGTTTTACCCAGCTTTTCTCATCAGCATTGGTCACATCTCACTCAGACAGTGAAAACATTGGAGGCTTTTCTATTGAAGATGTGAAGAAGGAGATAAAAAGAGGAAATAAACTAGTAAGCATCCAGCCCAGCAGTGCTCATTAAATTTCAGTTGTAGGCTCAAAATAGAGAATAAACATTCAGCTTTTCTCTCACCTGCTGATTTCCTGTTCAGATGTGCACTTCCTGTCACCGGCCCGGGGCGACCATCGGCTGTGATGTAAAGACATGTAGGCGGACGTACCACTATTATTGCGCTCTATGGGACAAGGCCCAGACTAAGGAGAATCCCTCTCAAGGCATCTACCTGTAAGCATATTGATGATGCTGCTCATCGCAAAACTGCTTCTGTTTCATAACTATGTGGCTCTAATTATTTTTTTTTTGGTGAAAATTAGTGTTTACTGTCGCAAACACAGAGATGCCTCTCAAGATGGCAGTGATGGTAACTAGCTGTCTTTGCTTCATTTAATGTTGGAGACTAACCTGCTTGTGAACCATTTGTTAGCGATTTGCTCTTATTCCAGATGAACAGGGAGTTGCAGCGAATGACTCGGATTCATCTCCACCGAGGAGCAGGGGAAGGGGGCGTTTCGAGAAAAGCAGAATCAGAGGTGTGTCGCGCGGACAGTCAGATGACACTCGATCCACCTCGTCGCAAGGCAATGATGATACAGAGAGCTCCTCACATGTAGGCCACTTTATCTACTTTTTTTGTGATATAACCCATATTTAATCCAAATAGATTACAGGAGACTTGATACAAGCTTCAGAATTTAAATGGTTGGCAATGGCATATGCTAATTTGTCTCGTGCTTGTGTGTGCCACAGCGGGACCGGTCCCCGCTGAGAGGCAGCCCCAGTGATTCAGGCCTTCGCTGTGGCTTCTGTCATGCCGGTGAAGAAGAGAATGAAACGCGGGGTGTGCTCCACTCAGACAATGCCAAGAAGGTTGCTGCCCACTACAAATGCATGGTGAGGATTCTTCAATCCTGAAAAACAATGGGTCATCTTTAAAGTGCCCCTATTACGCTTTTTCGAATATTACTTTTCATGCAGTGTGTAATATAGCTGTTTGTGAATGTAAAAGGTCTGTAAAGTTTTAAAGATCAAAGTGCACAACAAAGAAAGTTATTGTTAGGGTTGTGACGATAGTATCGTGTATTGGCAATAGAGATATTGCTGATGCCTTTGACTATATCAAGGCGATAATTGGCTTGTTTTCCCAATATTATTTTCTTCTTCTTCTAATAATTATTATAATAATAATTATTATTAGTAGTAGTAGTAGTAATGTTGTTGTTGTTGTTACTATTATATTATTATCAGGCTAGTATTATCAAATTAATATTAGGACATACAATTCATTTGCCTTCACTAATTTTATAACGACATCACCACAAAACCATACTTGCGACACCAGCACACACCTATGAGGATTGAGGACTCCTCAATTCATTTTTTTAAACTGAACTACAAAACTACATCCCACATCAAAATAGAATTTCAAGGTGATCTATTCACAAATTGTCAAGAGTGCCTGTTATAAATCTTTCTTCATCCTTAATACAGTTGTTGTTTGAGCCAAGGTGAAAACGGCATCATTGTTCGCCAGAATTTTTTGTTTGTTTCCATAGCACATTACCATTTTAATGACACTAATAACAATACAAATTATTGTTAATAACAAAGTCTTTAAGTCCAAACACAGCACAATAATCAGTATTTGATGAAAATCAAAAGCAGCTTCAAACACAGACTTAAATCAAAACTTGTTTAACAAGAAATATTGATTCTTTTCATTTTTTTCACTGATTAATGCATGGTTCACAAAAGAAATATTTAGCCAATAAATTAAGATAATTAATAAACCATTATCAGCACTGAGGTAGATTCAATAGATTCTCTTGTTTTGTGTCTGAGAGAATTAATGCTGCGTCAGATGCCAAAAGCTCTGTTTTGCTTTCACTCTTAGGGAGTAATTGACTAGTTAGAGACTCCTTCACTGGCATAACTCTCGTGCGGTGTTTGAAAAATGCATGTGATATCCACAGGCTCACCTTTTGGGTGAAATATTTCTATGCGACAAAATTATTATTCTTATTCCTTATAATATTCTTATTTCCTGCAATAATAAAACAGAGTAAGTAAATAATTAAATAACTGAGTGAATAAGAAAATGAATGATCAAATAAGTTAACTCCCGTGTCAAACGCACCGTTTTCAGACTCTTTGAGAAATGAGATGTGCCGTGTATATTATAAGAGAATTGTTTTGAGAAATGTTTTTTGACCTTTGATGCATGCAAATCTATTGTAGGGGACCTCCAAAACAAAATTAGGAACTTTTAAATAGCATAATAGGGGCACAACTTTTTTTTTTTTTATTAATTTAAACTTTGTAAACAAATATTATCTCAAATATTCAAGATATTTAGTCCTGAAAAAGTATATATTTTACTCCATGTTTTCTTTTTTATATTTATTCTAGGTTTGAAAAAGTTTGATTCAACCTGTTCCGTTAAAACGTCTTTTATTTTCTGTTTTTGTCACAGCTTTTTTCTTCGGGTACCGTCCAGCTAACTACCACCTCACGTGCTGAATTTGGGAACTTTGACATTAAAACGGTTATCCAGGAAATCAAAAGAGGAAAAAGAATGGTGAAATTTTTTTAATTCAATATAGAATTGCTAAACTATATTGCTGACATATAAGGAATTGAACTAAATATAGGTTTACACCATGGTCAGTAGAAAATATATTTATTATTATTATTTATTTATTTATTTATTTTTCTTGTATGATGTGGTTATTATATTAAGTCATAGTCACATTCACCCAGTTTCACAGACAAGGCTAAAGTTGGTCCCAGACTAAAATGCATGTTTGAGCCGTTTTAACTGAAATCAACTTGCACTAGCATATCTTAAAATATTATTGTCTTGTCTCAAGATGCACATCAGTAATGTTTTTTCCAAGGCACATTTATAAAAGCTACTTAGGGTGTGTTCACACTTGGCATGTTTGGTTTGATTAAAACGATCCCTGGTGTGATTGCTCGGTTAGTGCGGTTCATTTGAATAAGTGTGAACACTGCCATTTGAACCCTGGTGCGCACTAAACAAGTGGTCATGTGTTTGGTCCATGTTGCTCTCATATATCATTTGGACCGCACCAGAGATCGTTTGGAAGCGGACCGAGACCCAGCTTTTCAGTTTTCAGCGGTCCAAACGATCTCTGGTGTGGTCCAAATGATATATGAGAGCAACATGGACCAAACACATGTAAACGAACCAAAAACAGGAATACGAGACCCTAAAAACCTCACGCATACCTTTCTTTTCTCGTCATAGTTGTGATTGTTGCCATCACAGTATGGTACAGGCATCAAAACTGCGTCTCCTCGCAGTAGATCTTCATTTGTGTGTGTGACGGAGGGATTCCTCATGCTGTTTTGACTCCTTCACACATTTTTTTAAGCTCTTCACAAGTTCTCAGCTGGTCAAAATACCATCATATGTAGGCTACGCACAAATAACGAGAGCATTTAGCCCAGCACACAGCATTGTTTTGGATGTTCGTTAAGTTCTGTCTGAACTGAACATTTTTTGGTCTGGACCAAATGAACCAAATGAACCGAACTACAAGTATGAACACACCCTTAAATGCCCAAATTTAACTAATGTTTAATCCTGGCTTAATCTAATCCCTGTCTGTGAAACCGGCCCCTAATGTATTTTTGGTCATTTCAGAAATGCACGCTTTGTGCCCAGCTTGGAGCCACCATTGGATGTGAGATAAAAGCCTGTGTGAAAACCTACCATTATCACTGTGGCCTGCAAGACAAGGCCAAATACATAGAGAATATGGCTAGAGGCATTTACAAGTATGTTCTAACTGTTAACTGCTTGTTTTCATTATACAAATATGAATAGTCTGGTAAGATTATTTTGTCCAGAATAACATTTTTCCAAATGGCTCTTACATTCTGTATACACACTGAAACCATCAGCACAGTGAACTAGGGCTTGGCAATATGGACAAAAAAAGTTGAAATCAAATTTTTTTTTGCCGATATACAATGTATACACGATATACTTTTTTTCTTTTGGGGTTTAAAAAAAACCCTATTTATTTTAATAAATGTTAACTTATTTCACATCCTGCCCAATGTTGTCCTACAAACAATTTTGAAAACAATGTTGACATATTGAAGGCTATGAAAACAAATATAGTGAATGTAACCATGTAGACTATGCTATAATGTTCCAAAAAGCGTTTAAATCACATTACATTCTAACATTGTAACAACATGAGTCTAAAAACAAAAATAATGCTTTTTAAAGCAGAAGTTAAAATCACTAAATTAAAAATGAAAATAAAAACAAAAACAGTAAATGTTAACTGCTGAGAGAAACACACATTCATTAGCCTACATTTGATTACCCCATGACAGTAGTCACATTAGTTACTGCTGCTGTTATCATAAACAATACACTGAACTGTAGGTTTAAAATTCTACATATGGTACATTTAATGTACAACAACAAATATTTTAGCAAAATGTATATTTTAGTCAGAATTATTGTGCTCCATCTGTTTGGCCCATAATCGTGCGGTGGCGCTTTCACTGAAGTCTGTGAAGTTTAGCAGAGACTCGCTTGTATAACTCGTCCACTCCTGACAGCAAAAAGGAAATATTTGCTTGACTTTCTAACATTTACAAATGGAGAATATACCTGTGAAATGCAAGTTATGCACTGAGGAAAACACCACATCTCAGATGCAATAAACAGTATCTATCAGAGCCTTAAGCTATACACGTTAACTAGTTATTTTGAAGCCCTTAAAGGGATAGTTCACCCAAAAATGAAAATTAACCTATGATTTACTCACCCTCAAGTCATCCTATGTGTATATAACATTCTTTTTATTAAAGTTATATTATATTAAAAAAGTTCTTGCTCTTCCAAGCTTTATAATGGCAGTGATTGTTGGTTAGTTTTTGAAGTCCATAAAAGTGCATCTATCCATCATATAACTGCTCCACACGGCTCCAAGGGGTTAATAAAGACCTTCTGAGGACCTTGTGTAAGAAAAATATCCATATTTAAAACTTTATAGACTAAAATAACTAGCTTCCGGCGGTCAACGGTACGCAAGTTGACTTACGGCGAAAGAGCCTTGACGCGATGTATAGGAGCAAGCTTTGATGCCTTTCGCGGATAGGGCTGGGCAACAAACTCAAGTCCCTCTTCTCATATCGAAATCCTCCGCCATTTCTCTTTAAAAATTCTCATTTTAGACTTCTAATTCATGACCGGTGTTTTGTTTTGCTCTATCCTCTGCGCTTCTACTTTCGTCAATACGCATGCTTCAAGGGTCAAGGGTTACTCTTTCACCCTAAGTTGACTTGCGTATCGCTGACCGCCGGAAGCTAGTTATTTTAGTCTATAAAGTTTTATATATGGCACATTTTCATTTTTGGGTGAACTATCCCTTTAATATAAAGCATGTCTCGTGTTTAGGACAAATTAGATTATGCACTTTACCCACAGCAGCTCACTCTTTCCTCTGCTATTTTTCAGATGCACTTGTTATCTCATACTACTGTATGTCGATATAAACAGTATACCCTCAGTTTATATCATTTATAAAAATATATCGATATAACGTACAAACTTGATATACTACCCAGCCCTACAGTGATCACATGTGCGGTTGTATTGCAGTATAACAGGAACTTTTATGTTGTTTACACCAGGCTTTATTGTAAGAATCACAGTGGAAATGAGGAAAGGGATGAGGAAGATGAAGAGCGGGAGAGTCGCAGTAGAGAGAAAGCTGCTATTGACAACAGAGCAGATCCTCCATCGCAGGTCAATGGCAATTAGGTGAGATTCTGCATGTCTATCCTTGAAATGCAATTTCATGTTAATACTAATCATCGTACATGATGCATCATGATGCATTCTTGTTACAGTGTGATTTGTTCAGTCTGTTATGACAGAATTTGTGTTTGAAAACTATTCATGACCAGGCAATGTATTACCATATTGTGATATCAAGGAAAATGTGATCAGTGGACATGCCAAAGATTGAAGTACTGTCTTTTTTCAGAAGGTGAATGAAGATGGAAGACATGATACGATGGGGATAAAATAAATATTTTTGTATAATGCTCAATTAGAAACTAGGGGCCAGCTCACAATAGTTTTCGTCTCTTTGACAGTATTTCATGGACAGTGAGAATGTAAGTTCAATATCAAATGATATCGATATGTTACTGCAGTGTAAACCATAACTTAGCTGGGATAGGTTTTATTTAAACATATGGTATATTAATACTTAATACAATATGATTGGACAGCTGGAACAGTGTCATCTGTTTGTGCTTGCACCTCCAGTTTCCTCTTTGGCAAACTGCTCTTTGACTGGACCCACTCTGAA
This sequence comes from Rhinogobio ventralis, assembly GCA_039654625.1. Taxonomy (NCBI): domain Eukaryota; kingdom Metazoa; phylum Chordata; class Actinopteri; order Cypriniformes; family Gobionidae; genus Rhinogobio; species Rhinogobio ventralis. The sequence continues at coordinate 16,884,918 of CM077198.1, forward strand.
AAAGACTGCCCCGCCGACTGTTTATAGTGCATCTCCTTCAAACCATGATGTTTAATAAGCCTTTCAAAGTAATTCTCCTTCATGAAACTGTCTTTACCTCTTTTTTTTCTCTCTTGCAACATGTATTATATTTTATTACTGTATTATACTCATGAGTAATATTGGATATGTGGTTTTCTTTATAGTACAGGTCAGGATTAAAGAACATTGGCTAGCATGCACTTTTCTTTACTCCGTCTCACATGGTGGTCTTTTTTTCTGTATATGCACATGTTCCACATCTTTAATTAGGCATTATATGCTTTTTTTTTTTTTTTTATACATTATATGCTTTGTGTTTTCAGTTGTCCATTTGGTGGCAACAATTCAAAATAAGAGTCCTTCTGAAAAGGCAGACGCTTTCAAGCATACTTGAAGATATTGTTTGGAGGGAAAAAGTTTAAAAGTGAATCCTGAAAATTAATTGCTTATACTTTTTATTATTAAATACAAAATATATTACAGAATCTATTATAACAATTAGTTTTTTTGCGTTTCCACCGCCAACAGTACCCTTATGATAGTCTTATGATGATTCTCGTGCAAAGAAGAAAGCAACACCGTAAACAACAGTGTACAACATACAGCAGATCTTGTTCTTGCTTCTCGGCATGTGGCTGTTTTGTCACAAGAAGAAGACGATCGCTATGTTTGAGCCAAGGCTGCAGGCTGCAAGGAAAAACACAGCCGAAAAAGCACGCTCAAGTGACTATTCTCTGTCAACCATTCTGCACTGAGTCTACCTCCACCCTTTAGTACCACTGTTAAAAGTAGTACGGTACGTTTCAAAATGGGGGTACCATTCACAACCTATGACAATGGAAACGGCAAAAAAGGCATACTGTACTGAACCGTACCGCTCAATGTAAAAATGCAGAAAGCTTTCTGTGGTGGGTAGGTTTAGTGTAAGGGGATAGAATATGCAGTTTGTACAGTATAAAAACCATTACGTCTATGGTCCTCACAAGGATAGTAAACCAGATGTGTGTGTGAGAGAGTATTTTGTGATGTATATGTTCAAGTCTTGTGTCTACATTTGAGCTCCTGAGCATTTCCACTGTTACTGCTTAGAAAGAAAACATACAGTCCATTGAAGACGTTATGCCACAATATCTGTCATCAATCAGCCTATAGATATATTTTTTGGTTACACTCTATTTTGAGGTAGGTTATCCTTGTTACAGTGTAATTATACATTTAAGTACTGAGTAATGTTAATTAACATGTACTTACTATAGGGTTAGGATTAGGGTTTATTTTATGGTTAGTTGTAGCCAATTATACTTACTGTTTACTAGTAATTATATTTGCCTCTTGTTCATTACACTCAACGACATCACTGTTGTGCCATCTCCTGGAAATTAGTTTTTGCAGGATGGGATGTCTGCAACTGTTCATGTGTATTTTATTAATTTATTATGTCCGTACTAATTTGGACAAGCAGAAGTAATTTGGTAGGTCTATCACTTTAAGTGATCTGTGCGCCTTGTCAATGCTAGACGGTGATTGGTCGACAGGCTCCATTCCTCCTCTAATGCTAAAACACCCACAGTGTAATGTGCGGAAGATAGAAATTGGTCTCGTTCAGTCCTTTAAAGGCGAAATTGAGAATAGGAAGGACAACAATTACTCCCGGCGTTTCTCATCGGAATTGAGGACGTTTTCTAACTCAGTTGGAACGAACATGGCGTCTGCCAGCTCCTGTATCGTGGTAAGTGTTACTGTACACACTCATGCCTTCAATCATTTACACCCTAGCGCAACACTTGATTAGTCAGTGTAAAAGCAAAAAAAATCAGAAGTGTGTTTTGGGAATAAAACTATATAATTTCCCTTCCTATCCCTTTTATTCCTAGAAATTATCCTGACTGCATTATGTACAAATGTTTTTAGTGATTCGTAAATATTTCCGTCAAGTCTAGGGGCCTGGAAAATAAGCACGCGTTTCACGCATGGCACGTGATGCAGCCCATTAATTTCTGCACGTATGACCCGTGCGAAATGAGCAAGAATTTCGCGCGAGAAAGGCTGCACGTGCTCGGTTGTATCTATGTTTTACTGCGGGTTTATCATATGTTTATCAATTGTTCAGGTCGAAAAGCGCAATTAGTTTTGTTTGTAATAAAGTAATAACAAATGTAACTCTCTTTCAGCCCTCAACCATGCCCCCGAACCCCCCTAGCAAACTCAATTTTGCAACCTCTGTAATGATAACCCTCTGCGTACGGCCCTTCAGTCTTTGTGAGCAGTGTGCTGATAGGAGTGACACCGCTTTGCTCAAGGAGACTCGGGGGAATTAATCATCATCTTCCTCTGCCCTAAATTAAGATATTATCCTGAGGATATCATTTTAGACAGACCCATTCCGCGCTTTGTAATTTGTGATTGGGTTGTATTAATGAATCAAAGGTGTGGTAAACTCTTAAAGGGGCAGTTCACCGGAAGAAAATAAATATCTCTCGGTCAGTTTTGACCTCTCACTCATGTCATTCCAATCCCGTTCCCTTTCCTTTCCTGTGCAGAACACAATGACAATTTAAGACTGTCCTTGTCTGTCTTTTCCATGCAGGACAATGAATTGTGAGTGAAGATGTCAAAAAGTTTAAAATACTTGTTCTTTATTACAGGTCTTCTAAAACCATATGATAGCAATTTTATGATGAACACACCAAAGTCATTATTTGCTGAAAAGTTGTACCCGAAGGATAGCTGTTAACAACTGCAAACGAGTTGAACATGAGATCGAGACCAGTCATTCAGGGCTAGTTTTCTTAAAGCATTGTAAGCTTAAGGTTGTGGAAACCATTGGCACAAATGGTCTCTACCATTAGGCTTAAAATGCTTTTAGGAAACATAATTAGTTTTGTGAACTGGAGCAATGCTTTAGTGAACATATCCAACTATTTGTTTATGATAAGGGCGTTGCTTTTCTTGCATACTGTCATGAATGCTAAGGCGAGCTTGGGCGGATTTCAGGATTTTCAGTGAATAATGATTGAAATTTTGCTCTGTTTCTCATATAATCACTGTTGTATGACATCAGAAGGCATGTACTATACATGTTTATGATTCGTTTCATAGTCATTTTGCATCTTTAGTCACGCTTATAGATTTCAGTCTACAGTACTCCAAAAGTTAGATAAATATGGGGAATTGTGTCACCTGAAGAGCTAAAAAATAGCCTATTTTTTTCCTAATTATTTGCCTCAAGCATTTCTTGATGAAGAAAATTGGCTCAATATTCTGATGGAAGCTGAGGAAAGACATGTGACATGCATATGAGTCTAAACCAGGAATTTTACTGGTGTGAAATACAGCTCACTAGATCTGACAGCACACAGACTTGCGTAATGTGCACTCCGGCATCAGTATAGGAAACTATACTTTGGTGTGCAGCCATAGGCTTTAAAATCCATGTCTTATCGTAGCCATGTCTATTGATGTGGGTTGTGTTTTGGGGTTTGAATCTCAAGGTACTGGCACCAGCAGTAAGCAGAGAAGGGGAAGCTCCCAGAGGAGCCTCTGCTGACATTATTTGTCTGAATCTCCTTCAAGGACAGTGTGATAACACTTATTGGAAGAACAAACAAAGAACAGACTAGTCTACTTCCGTTTCCCTGGAATTTATCTGCTTCTACTTTGCCTCCACAGTGAGGAACAGTTAGATATGTCCTTTTTTTTTTTTAAATGTTGTTTGTTTTTTACACATTATACATGTACCATCTGCTGTTTTGAAAGGTTTCAAGTCAAGGTTCTTCTCAGGTCCACCAGCAGGGCAGGTTACAATTTTTCAGTAATTGGATTCTAAATACTATATTTACATTCTTCATTCAGAACAGTTGTTCTCAACAAGGGGGCATCGGCAAGTCTTAAAATAATGTAATTTTTATTTTTTATATTAACATAGTCTTAATTAAAATACTAAAAAAAAAATTTAACAGACATTATATTTTTGAGTTTATTTTTATTACAACAGATACCAGAGATGCATATCAGCCTAGACAGGAGGGCTGAGTCAAAAAGGCTGAGAATCACCTATTTAAAAGATACTATTATTTATGATTATAGTATAATTTGAAGGGGACTTCATTGTATTTATGAACGCAAGGCTGTCTTCTTTTACATAAGCGTATGCACAAAAAACAAGAGATTAAACATGATCTTAGCTTGTCTGTCAGCATGAAATGGGATTCTATGCACATATAGCACTGGCATAATGAGTAAAACCAGCTGGTTTCACAGACAAGGCTTAAGCCTAGTCCCAGACTAAAATGCATGTTTGAGCTGTTTTAACTGAAGGCAACTTGCCACATATCTTAAAATGTGTCACTGACATTGTTTTGTCTCAGCCCAGTTATTAACACATTTTAAACTGTTTCATCACGTTCCAGGATTACAATTATACATCCCTTATACAACACTGATAGGAATACTGAGATAAAAGACAAAAAATATGTATTTCAAAATTGTTACTTTATTGTAACATACATCACATTATAATATTAGTGCAACCAGTATTAAAACGTCTATATATTTTAACTTATTTGTAACATTTGAATTTTTAATTTAGTGCATTTTTCACTGTAATTTTGTCAACCTTCTCTAACAACTGCAATTGGATGGTTCATTGTAAGTATATGTATACCTAAATGCACTGCATTATCCCACCGGTCACTATTGTTGCCATCAACTTTACTCATTCTATGACCACACTCAACAAAACGGAATAATTGTGAATTCATATGAATTCATTAATACTAGACACCTTAAAGATATGTACCAAATATCTTTAACCAAATATACTTTATTAACCTTTTGTTTTGGAGCTTTGATGCAGCCATAATCTTCTCATGGTGCAAACAAGTAACATCTCAAGTAGACAAGTAAATTGCTCTGGTCATGTGACAATTTGCACTAACCATATGACAGTGCACATACAGGGAGTGCAGAATTATTAGGCAAGTTGTATTTTTGAGGATTAATTTTATTATTGAACAACAACCATGTTCTCAATGAACACAAACTCAATATCAAAGCTGAATATTTTTGTATCAATATTTTAAGTAGTTTTTAGTTTTAGCTATTTTAGGGGGATATCTGTGTGTGCAGGTGACTATTACTGTGCATAATTATTAGGCAACTTAACAAAAAACAAATTTATACCCATTTCAATTATTTATTTTTACCAGTGAAACCAATATAACATCTCAACATTCACAAATATACATTTCTGACATTCAAAAACCAAACAAAAACAAATCAGTGACTAATATAGCCACCTTTCTTTGCAAGGACACTCAAAAGCCTGCCATCCATGGATTCTGTCAGTGTTTTGATCTGTTCACCATCAACATTGCGTGCAGCAGCAACCACAGCCTCCCAGACACTGTTCAGAGAGGTGTACTGTTTTCCCTCCTTGTAAATCGCACATTTGATGATGGACCACAGGTTCTCAATGGGGTTCAGATCAGGTGAACAAGGAGGCCATATCATTAGATTTTCTTCTTTTATACCCTTTCTTGCCAGCCACGCTGTGGAGTACTTGGACGCGTGTGATGGAGCATTGTCCTGCATGAAAATCATGTTTTTCTTGAAGGATGCAGACTTCTTCCTGTACCACTGCCTGAAGAAGGTGTCTTCCAGAAACTGGCAGTAGGACTGGGAGTTGAGCTTGACTCCATCCTCAACCCGAAAAGGCCCCACAAGCTCATCTTTGATGATACCAGCCCAAACCAGTACTCCACCTCCACCTTGCTGGCGTCTGAGTCGGACTGGAGCTCTCTGCCCTTTACCAATCCAGCCACGGGCCCATCCATCTGGCCCATCAAGACTCACTCTCATTTCATCAGTCCATAAAACCTTAGAAAAATCAGTCTTGAGATATTTCTTGGCCCAGTCTTGACGTTTCAGCTTGTGTGTCTTGTTCAGTGGTGGTCGACTTTCTGCCTTTCTTACCTTGGCCATGTCTCTGAGTATTGCACACCTTGTGCTTTTGGGCACTCCAGTGATGTTGCAGCTCTGAAATATGGCCAAACTGGTGGCAAGTGGCATCTTGGCAGTTGCACGCTTGACTTTTCTCAGTTCACGGGCAGTTATTTTGCGCCTTGGTTTTTCCACACGCTTCTTGCGACCCTGTTGACTATTTTGAATGAAACGCTTGATTGTTCGATGATCACGCTTCAGAAGCTTGGCTATTTTAAGACTGCTGCATCCCTCTGCAATATATCTCACTATTTTTGACTTTTCTGAGCCTGTCAAGTCCTTCTTTTGACCCATTTTGCCAAAGGAAAGGAAGTTGCCTAATAATTATGCACACCTGATATAGGGTGTTGATGTCATTAGACCACACCCCTTCTCATTACAGAGATGCACATCACCTAATATGCTTAATTGGTAGTAGGCTTTCCAGCCTATACAGCTTGGAGTAAGACAACATGCATAACGAGGATGATGTGGTCAAAATACTCATTTGCCTAATAATTCTGCACTCCCTGTATTTAATTGAGACAATTTATTTTTTCCATTTGACCGGTGGGATTAAATGGGTTAAGTTTAGCCTAAGAATGTCACTTCGTGGGTATCTGCTTAAAAAACTATCAGTTAGATATGTGCTTTTTTAAAGTCAGTTTGATGAGAACATAATCTCAAATGTTACAGACAAATGTCATGTTATTGTCAGATGTCTTGAGAGCAGGAGAGTTAGGCAGTGAGATATAAGGTTGAAGATGACCTTTCACCTAGTACCCTATTTAAGGTTTGTCCTGCTGTCTGCCAGATAAAATATTATCTATCAAACAGACTGCTCACTGTTCTTTGCCCTATCAGGTATTATATAATCGAATGATGTCATTTGTGTATTTTAGATCAGTGATGAAGAGCAAGGTTATGACCTGGACCTTTTCTGTATACCAAAACATTATGCATCTGACCTGGAGCGTGTGTATATTCCACATGGACTCATCATGGACAGGTACGAGGCACCTCAAATAAAGTTACTTCTTAGCCAAGATGTCTTGCTTTATGAACCTGCAAATTACAAATAATATGCAACCTGAAGACTGTAGACATTGCATGTTGGCAGCGCTGACTAGTCACTCTGGACTCCTACAGAACTGAACGTCTGGCCAGAGATATCTTGAAGGACATGGGTGGCCACCATATTGTGGCTCTGTGTGTGCTCAAAGGGGGCTACAAGTTTTTTGCTGACCTGCTAGATTACATCAAAGCCCTCAATCGCAACAGCGATCGCTCCATTCCGATGACAGTGGACTTCATCCGCCTCAAGAGTTACCAAGTATGGCTATTAATCATTCATCCTTCTTAATGAATGTAAATTCAGTCAGGCCTGTTACTCTTTCCCTTTTGTTTATTGACAACATGTTAATTTATTACCATGACAACACGAATGAAAATTGACCCTTTGCAATACAAACTTGTTTCAAAGTTGAGTAGAGTAATGTTACTTTAGTAACTAGAACATGTAATGTCTTGTCTGAACTCTGCCTTCCCTTTTAAATATTACAGAACGACCAATCTACAGGTGACATCAAAGTGATTGGTGGCGATGACCTGTCCACACTCACAGGAAAGGTAAGCATCTTCTTGCAAATAAAAATAATCCTCACTACATCAATATAATCTTTGATAATGTCTAAAATCACATCCTGTGACTTTCTGGTGACATTTCTCAATACCAGGAAAACATTTTGACCTCTGTTTGTAAAAACGAACAAAAAAATTTAAGTGCACCACTGTCAATGTTTTATTTGTTACATTTCAAATGTAATTTCTGTGGTAACCGGCAGCATGCCATATATGTTGTCCATAAAAGATATAAATGCCTTTATTCAGCAAGGACGCATTAAATTGATCAAAAGTGACATTTATAATATTACAAAAGATGTTTCCTCAAAAATATTAAGGGGTGAGTTCACCCAAAAAGGAAAATTCTGTAATTAATTACTCACCCTTGTGTCATTACACATCCACATCTTCGGAACACAAATGAAGATATTTTTAATGAAATCCGAGAGCTTTGTGTCTTTCCATAGAGATCCAACACAACTACCACTTTCAAACCCCAGAACGACAGCCTTGGTGATCATAAGACTTCTTTAAAAATAAAAAAATTCTTACCAACCCCAAACTTTTGAACTCTGGTGTATGATCAATAAACAAAAAATGCATGTCTTAGTCAGAGGCTGATGAAATATTGTTTTTGCAGTCTTTTAAACATATCAAAATGTGTTAACTGTTTCTCCTTTTCTCTTGACATCCTTTTGGACACCAAAGAACGTCTTGATTGTTGAGGTATTTGTGAATGTATTTTTACATATTTAATTATATATTTAAAATAGCTTGCATTATCCAGCAAATTCAGTGTAATCTTTACTCTTGTTCATCAGGACATCATTGATACTGGGAAGACGATGAAGACCCTGCTAGAACTTCTCAAGCAATATAATCCAAAAATGGTCAAAGTGGCCAGGTACATATGAATAAAAATGCAGCGAGTCTCAGATTGTTCAACTTGTAGGCAGTGCCGTCTTGATATTTAACAGGAATGAAAGCGAGGCTGTGAAGGATAGACATACATCTCTTCAGTGGGTTGTACTTTTATTTAATGTGTTTTTGGATTGTTCTACTGACGAAACAATGCAAAAATGTCAGTAGACAAAAAACTCCAGACAACGTGAGCTGTGGAAAATAAGTGATCTAGGAATTGTTTTTTTTTTTTTTTTTTAACAGCGGATAACATTGAAAACACGGTATGTCTGCCCCTCACAGCCTCGCTTTCATATCTGTCGTGGTGCTGCTCTAAATAAGGTCTATTGCATAAGTCTTTGTTAGCTGTATGTAAATATTGCTAAGCTTTGTGTAGTAATAACTCCCTTATCTATTATAGATCACGAGTCCAACAAATGCCAGAAACGACTACCTATTTTTTAAGCTGTATATCCCATATACTTCCCATATTCTTATCATTCGTTTTCTTTGCAGTTTGCTGGTGAAGAGGACACCAAGGAGTGTTGGCTACAGACCAGACTGTGAGTGGATTACTGAAAAAGCTTTACAGACTTTTATGGCATGCAATTCTAAATGGCTTTGATATAGTTAGGATTCAATTCACTACTCACAAGGCATGCTTATATATGGATGCATTGTTGATTTCTTAGGGTTGCACAAACAGACTCAAAAGACTAAAATTCGCTGATATTTTTTAAGGGAATCAAGTCTAATTTCTCCTTTTGATCTGGTGCAATGCTGTCTTGTGACTAGAAGGTTGCACACTTCTGCATTGAAGTACCATTTCAACAAACTTTTTCATTAACCTCCAGTTTTTTCCCCCTTTCTAGTTGTAGGATTTGAAGTTCCTGACAAATTTGTGGTTGGATATGCACTTGACTACAATGAGTACTTTAGGGATTTAAATGTAAGTACACTCAAAATGTAGCTGTAAAAAACTAAAACAGATTATTGGAGTATGTTTTACAAGAAAATACTATTTCAGTTTTTCTACATTAAAATGTTGTGCTTGATTCAATGTGTTACTTGCTGTTTCTTTGTAATTATTTGTTGTAATTGTTACCAGCAATTTCTAAGTGAAAATGTATTCTACACCATTTGTTTTCCCATTTAGAATATCTTCATAATTTAAATTGCAAATAGTTGGCCATTTATAACACACTTATTTGATTGTGCTGCAGTTTCTGCTAACAGCTTCTCTTATTTTGACTTGCAGCACATCTGTGTCATCAGTGAAACAGGAAAGGAGAAGTACAAAGCATGAGAAGCCCTGAACTTCCCCCTTTAGCTGTGTATCTTTTTTTTTTTTTTTTTTTTTTAAATAGATGTTTTTCATTTTATATCCATTTTGTATATTTTCAGTAGCATAGCTCACCGCAGGTTAGCAGGTCCTGCACTCAGGGTCTCTGGTGAGGTGTGTGTGCTGTCAATGCACCTTACATTTATATTAGCTTATACCTCCACAGGCTCCCCTACACACATTAGCAACCACAAACACTTGCAGTTCAGTCTCTGAGAATAGAGGTCCTTTAGACTGCTGCTCTTAGTTACAGTGGGGGTTTTAAACAACCATTTGTGTAAGGGCCAGACTTGTGCAAGTCATTATAGGTAGGTGTTTGTGTAAAGACTAGATAAACAGAATATTGATTTGCTATCCCAATAATGAACATACAATTTGTGAATTTGATTTGCTCAGATGGCAAAAGGAGAACATTCATGTTTCCCAAAGACTCTTTGCAGTGTAAAACTGTAATATGAACCCTGTTATTAATTATTAAAATCAGTGAGTATTGAGACTGTATAAAATGAATGCTTTTACATGTGAATGTACTTTAGAATCAGGGGAACCTGATTTTCCAATCACATTTTAAATTTATTTACATTTTAAAGCCAAATATCACCTTGTTTTTATTTGTAATTGTTTAATTTTGCCTGTCAAGATATGTATTTGTCTACTTACTGTAGTCTTGCTTCATAATTATAATAATGGCATTGAAATTAAATGAAGGGGGGGGGGGGGGGGGGGGGAGGGTCTTATGGTGCCTTAGGTGATACATTTGTATGACCAGTTATGCTACCATATAAATACAGTATGGAAATGAAATGAAACTGAAGGGAAAAAAGTTAGTGACCTCACCATTGTTCAGCAAACTTTCTGATTAAATTATTCAAAGAGTTTTGATTGTTCTCCTAACATTACTTATTTTGTCAAAGTCGTGACCAACATTGTTGAACTAAACAGGTCACATTATCATGTAGTACACTGCTGTTTTAGGAATAAATAGTAGCATAAATTTGTTCTACCTTTAATGAATGTCATAAAATAATATTAAAACACTGTTACACAGTGTTATAGTTAATACAATTGCAAGTCTATTCCCTACTTTCTCGTTTACATTTATGCCTTTACCAGATCCTTTTATCCAAAACAACTTTCCATGGAGGAACATAAGCAGTTTGTCAGAGCCAACAGTATTCATAGTATACAATGCAAGGTTTATTAGACAACTAGGTTAAGAAACGAGTCAACATAAACCTTCCACTTAAATTATTTTCAGAAATAATATGAATAACCAGGTACACATAATGAAATTATATTTTATTTAACAGCATTGTTCATCTACAGTACAGACAGGTAGTGTTTTTCCGTCACAAAAATACACGGGTATGTTGAGCTCTTGGGCAAGGATCTGCTGTGGCTCTTTGGAGTCTGTAAGTGCTGACAGGTCTTACTAAAGCAGAACAGTAATACTGGATAACACCACATTCACCTCCAGTATTTATGTGCTGCTATAGTACATTCCCTTCAGATCTGCTGGTCTCTTGCGCTGGGTTACTGAAATGTTGCTGGTGGAACACCGAGAAACTGTCCTCTAGCAGCTCCTGACGACCACCAAAAAACCATGATGTGCTGCTGGTTTTGTGACAGAGCATTTGACATGTTCATTCTCTTTATCTCAGTGTGGCTTCAACTTGCTATTCTGGTAATTAACCAGTGTGATCTTGCATTACATGAAACACTAATATTAAGATATATTTTAGGAATTTTTATATTTACATATCAGTAATCACATTACATGTCTAAATAATTGTGGAAATATTTGTTGGTCTTATCGATTGTTCCAAATGTCATTGAGGACGAGCGCCCCCTGGTGGGTCTGAGAGGAACAACGGTGGTAAAATAGGCCTCAAGATTATAGCCAATGTTCTTTAACTGAAAATAAATTCAAAACAGTATTTTTACGATGGGTAATTACAACAACAACAACAAAAAAAGCTCTATACACCACGCTAAATATAAAAATGCAAATGCATACCAGATAATGACAAAGTATTTTAAAGTTTCAGTCAGTTGCGTATTAATAAGGATAAATCTGTATTTAAATGATAGGGAATTATAATTGTTAAGAGCTGGTATGATGTTTGTATACCTAGTTGTTGATTAGCAACTAATAAAGTACAAAAATAAGAGCCCTCGCCAGGCAGACATGACCAGACATATCCTCAACACTGCATGTCACGGTCTGGTGTGCAGAGGGCCTGGTTCTTAAATTAAAAAAGTACATTAAAAAAAGTTTATTTTTATTTTTATTCAATTACAAAAATATAAAGGAATTTATAGAAAACTTACGTCAACTGTTGCCTATATTGAAGAAAAAAACAAGTTGAATACACTTACATGCTTGTTAAACTGAATCATCAGCATATTTAAGTCAACTAATAATAATAATATTATTATTATTATAAAATTTAAATATTATTATCGACAATTTTATTTAATATTTTGTACAGGTCATGCTGAGGTGGTAAGAAAAGCTCCAGACACGCACATTCAGCTGGATGCCACATACAGGGTGTAGTTAACTACTGCCTACTCAGCATTTTTACAATCGTATAACAACAGAAATAGCCTCGGGTTGAAGTAAGCGGAATCAAAAAAGAAAAAAGAAAAAGAAAAGGTACAAATATATTCCCACCGTAAATGTTAGGTGCCAGCCTCCTTCGAAAACTGTGTACACACCGTGGGGTGTTTCCTCAGTTGCGATTACACAGGTTCCCTAAATAGGCAACTTCGTACTAATAATAAAAGAGGATGTTGGTTATAAGCTATATTGAGACATGCGAGTCAAATACAAATGACCGATAAAAACGCGAACTTTTCATTGACACGCGTCAAAATGAAACAACTTTCAGATTATGATCATGCACTAGACAAAGTTACATTAAAGTGTGATACTTTTCTCCGCGCGCACAACTACGGCACCGTTTTCAAACAAAGGCTCAAAAGTAGTGAGGGCGACTCAACGCCAATAGGCGCCTCCGTCTCTTTAAGAAGGTCAGACGCTTGAGAAATTAATGAACAGCACACAACTTGACAGCGTGAGAACAAGGAAGGGGAAAATCCTGAAAAAGAATTCCTTAAAAAATCCAAACTTACCTCGGGTCCAATCGAAAATGGCGCCGAAATGTAAAAAAACGCACCAAATTTCATTGTATGGTCTCCTGCAAAGCTTTGTGGGAGCGTGAGCTGTACAACATCCCCCATAGAGTAACGGAGGAGGAGTGCAACTGCAGTGTCGTGGCACGTTTACTACTTAGGCACACTATGTCCCCTCAGGACGTTTTCGTGCCTTTTGAAGCAGCCAACTTCTCTCAACAAACAAAGTTTCTGCTTTTAATGGAGTATATTCTAATAAAAACCATATAATCTTATAATTCAACCTCATAATTGTTTTCATAAACGTTTGGTACAGGCTTAATTAACCAGTGTTGTCTCCTTCCTGCTTATTTGCTCTTTAAGCTCTTCACTATCTAAACCTTTAAACAAACAACTCTCTTCCTAATAGTTTTATTATTATTATTATTTTAATAGAGGTGATTTACTTCTACAAAAGTCAGCCAAAGTTACCATCACCTGACCTGCGTAATGACCTTGCAGTCGCCTGGCTGAAAATCTTGTGTCTCTCATTAGAAGAAGAGAAAAGAAACATTGTCTGCTGCCAGACAGAGGCCTTGCAGTGAGCTGTAAAGAAACATGTGACTCTAGTGTTGCTCATTCCTGGTGTGTTCTGTGTAAAGCTATTTTATGCAAAATTGGGTTTAGGGTGGAGAGTGTCATCACACAGTGAAGTGTAATATGTAGGACATGTTTTGACGGAAGTCATGTAGAAACGTAATGTAGTAAAACTTAATGTCCTTTGTCTTTACCTTTAGCTTAAATGAAAGGACATTATTTTTTAGATTTTTTTTTTTTTTGACAACTTCATGTTATCATTCCATCTCTGTTATATTTGTGGGTAAATTTAAATTCACTAACCCCCGGTTTCACAGACAAGGCTTAAGCCTAGTCCCAGACTAAATTGCATGTTTGAGATGTCTTAACTCAAAGCATATTGCACTGACATATCTTAAAATATGTCAGTGCAATTTTGTCTCAAGATGCACACCAGTCATGTTTTTTCTCCCTAAGGCACATTTGCAAAAGCTACTTAAATGTCCTAATTCTACTAAGGCCTAATCCTGGCTTAATGAAACCAGCCCTAAAAATGTATTCTCTTGTTTGGCTTCAAGTATAAGTAACTTTATTTTCTCAGATGCATCACATCTCTGAGAAATCTAATGTAAACCTCTACAAAGGAGATACAATATTGGTAGTAGGCAATTATTTTGGTTGTAGTGGTACATAAAAAACCCAGGCCAACAGTGATGCACTGGTGTAAATCATACTGAGGCAAGTATGGTCAGGGGTCAGGTCACTGCAATTTATTATTTTAAAAACCAACGGCTATTTTGAAGCATTCTATCTATTTAGTAAACAGAATTTGGACGACAAGCTGAAAGTAGTAGACAAATTTTATACACTGCCATTAATGCCATATTTACTATATAATTGTACATTTCAAATATCCAATACGTTACATATTCATAATGTTAAACTGTGATGTAAGTATTAAAAAAAATCTAACATATCTCTCTTAATTAATTAAAAAATAATAATTAAAATTTAGTTTTTCAAAGCAACAAAGAGACTGCGCATGCGTTAAACGTCGTGCGCAGGGGCGCAAGACGTACTAAGGAAACGTCTCCAGGAAATGTGATTTCATTGGCTTTTTCCCTGAACGGTTGCCATTCAAAAAGGCACGCCGGTGTCCATCAGGTTTCTGATTGGATCACGATGCCGTCGGTCAGTACGGTAGGAACAGAAGGGGCGGGACTCTTATCTGAACTGTGGGTATTCTGCGGCGTCCAGAAAATAGATCAACAGCATGCTAACCTATGATTGACGCAACTAAGTTACAAACTCATCCAACTAGACACTGACACTCCAAATTGGCAAACAGAAGATGTCAGAGAGGAGCCGCGCGCTTGTCTAGTGATTTATATGCGTTTGCCCAGCAACCCATCACGGGCAGCAAGCTAGTTAGCAACATGATGATGGCCAGCTGAACATTGTTGTGCCTTTTAGCTTTTGGTATTTTTGCGCGCACGGTTTAATGATTTAATACTCATGCGTTCTTGCTTTGAATGGTTTTTCTTTTTATGCATCCTTTCCACATGCACTCTTAAACTTGACTGGAGTTGCTTGGATTTGTGCCGCTTGTCCGCCATCAAGCTAAGCTAGCAGCACTGAAATGGTGTGCATGGGCCAAACCCCTTTCAAATATTAGCTCGCAGCTAACCAGCCGCTGGATCTACAAGTTTGGACCAGGGAGTGGAGAGTTTTCTAGGAAAATACTCGGTGCAGGTCGAACAAGCAGAATGTTGGTTTGCAGAAACCCGCGGATCATTTCTTTAGACATTGATCGAGACCTACATTGACTCTTAACAACGACACGAACATCAGTCTTTCGATATAGGCTGCACATAAACTGAGACCTTGCTCTGCCTTTTCCGTTTCAACGATGTAGCTTTGCAACCAACGTGCTTTTTTGTGGCATACGTACAAAGACAATAACGATGAACAATCAAGGAATCATGTCGCAAGAGAAGATGGAGCTGGATCTGGACATCCCATCGACACTTGTTCAAAAAGATGGGCACTTGAGACGATCTAACAGCGAACCCATGATAAACGGCCTAAGGTGAGGATTTATTGTGGGTTGTTTTTGTTGTTTAGAGCAGTTACTGTCGTATGTTATGTTCATCTGGACCGTATGAACAGTGTGTCTCTCAAGCTGGTGATCTGCCTACTTGACCATGCTGAAAGATCCAGCTTAAGATGGCAGCAGACTGGTTTTTAATTGGTCCAAACTGGCCATACCAGTTTAAAGTGGTCAAGCTGGTTTTTGGAACCTGGTAGCTGGAAAACCACATGTTTGCGAACAGGGATGCACGTTTTTTGGGGCATTATGGGTGTGTTCCCAGTCTTAATGGGGAGTTCCTACATACTTGCTTAGTTAGTTTGAACTTTATTGTCCACCAATGTGGACATTCTCCTTTTGGCTTCTCATAAAAACACAACTATACACAAAGTAAAAGTTATTCTCACAGAGTTGCTTACCCTTGGTTTATTCTGCCACTGGTATTAATGTTTATGCACGTTAAGAACTGTTGGGACCTTATACCCTCCAGATGGAAGCGTAATAACAAATACTTAAAATGCCAAAATGTGCTTTTGAGAAATGCCATGCATGACTGTTGTGGATGCTCTCTCACTGGTAGGGAGTAAAGACATGCAGTCGTGCTAGATTAACATGCTTTGAGTTGTCAGGACCACCAGTCTCTCGAGATTAGACTGTTGGTAGTATAAAACTCTCACATTAGTTTTGCAATAGTGTTAAAGTTGTCTACATAAATGTATGTTTTAGATCTTAACAATTCATCTGTGCATGACATGAAGTCACCATGAAATTTTTAATAGAATATTGCAGTATTTATTAAACATTAATTTGTGCATATATTTCTATTAATGTGCCCTCGTAATCTTAAAATCAATAACATCTCACTATTTCCTCGTCTCTTCTTTTCCACGTTTACTGGCACAAGGATAACCTGTCACTCACATGACCTCACAGCAATAACAAACCACAACAATCCAATGATCCAATCAATTTCTGATGGACAAAAGCAAATCCCACCCTACAATTTTTTTTTTCTTGTTTGATAAGCTTTTCCCCTCAGCTATGTCTTAATAGGGAAGAAAAGATGCAGTTTCCTTTACATGCTTGTTTTAACCTTGTAAAAAATCAAAATTGCATAACTAGACCTTCCAGTGAAACAAGACTTCTTCCTGGTGACGTATGCGGGACTTCTCCAATCATTTAGTGCGCCTAAACTCCGCCCCTCACGTTCATCTGTTTTTGAGTGCAGTGCTCGCATCTCAATCCAGTCAACAATGATCAAGTCCCTGCCCTACATTTTCTTAATATTACACTCAGAAGTATGTCCCAATATGAAAGAAAAGCTCTGTCTTTTTCTTTGTGACTTCAATGTTCAAATGAATAGTTTAGTACATGTTGTTGAAAATGTGTTCTCTTTCTCCAGTGATGCTTCACAGGTGTTCCAGAGAGATGTTCTCCGCAGCAGAAGAAACAGTACTACTGTTGTTCGACCTAATGTGGTATGTAGAAAGTTAAAGAATGTGTGAACATACTTTTATTTAATAAAATTTGCTTATTGGATGTTTTATGCCTCTTAGGTTCCATCTTCGCCAGTACGTGTTCCTAGCACAAGACTACAGAGAATCAAACAGGTACAACTTGCTGTGAAATATGACTTGAACATTTCATAGTCTATGAAATAATAGCATGTCAGACTCACCACTTTTTAAATGTGCATATATGGGAGTGTGTGTCTAAAAGTACATGCTAAAATTATATTTTGGAGTTTTTGAAAACCATCAGTCTTTCAGAATTAGACTGGTTGGTAGTACCACACTCAAACATAGATTTATAGATATGTAGAAAGTAGTGTGGTAGTACTCAAGTACTCTTGGTCTCGAGACCGGTCTTAAGACCGTTTTTGAAGGTCTTGTCTCAGTCTCGACTGCATTTCTCCTCGGTCTTGTCTTGGTCTCAAGACCACAACTGCAAGGATATCACTAAATTGCTGGTGCATTGTCTGATTTAACATCATTATTTGATTTGATGTAAAAGTTACTGCTTAAAATGCAATCAATAACTTTGTAATGTGATTGTTCTTTTGTTACTGTGCTGCCGGGTTCAAAATCAATGCAGTATTGTTTCAAACATGGGCAAAAATTCTATATATATATATATATATATATATGTATGTATGTATGTATGTATGTATGTATGTATGTATGTATGTATGTATGTATGTGTGTATGTGTGTATGTGTGTATGTGTGTATGTGTGTATGTGTGTGTGTGTGTGTGTGTGTATATGTATGTGTATAAATATATATAAATATATATAAATATATATAAATATATATAAATATATATAAATATATATAAATATATATAAATAAATAATGTGAATGAATTTTTTGGCCATTTATATTAATTTTGGGCAGATAATTATATCATAGAATATAATTAAGCAATATCACGTGCAAGAGCGGTTTTCATAAATATAAGCGTGATTGCAAATGATATTGATTTATACAAACGTTCAATAAACAAGAAGGTAATATTAAATGACATTTTGAACTGTCTTTGCAAATTTGGCAACGTTTCGTTATTAAATTAATCGGCTGCTTTGAACAAATCTGTTGAATAAATTATTTCATGACTGTTAAATAATGTTAATGTTAAATTAATCTGAACATTATATATGCAGGTGTAATTGTACCAGTTCAGATGCAACTTCTGTGCCATGAATTTTATTGTTAGTGATTTGACTGGTAACCGCGCTATAGGGTCTTACTTTTCTAATTGTATTTATTCATTAAATATAAGTCATTTCTCAGACAGTAGATGTGTATCTTTTAGATGAATTTAAGGAGGTCTTGACTCGTTCTCGCCCTGTCTTGGTCTCAACCCCACAAAGTCTTAGTCTTGTCTTGGTCTCGGCACACGCTGGTCTTTCGCCTCGACTTGGTCTCGGTTTAGGTGGTCTTGATTACAACACTAGTAGAAAGTCACAGTGTTGGTGATATTTCCTCATGGGGTTTCTTATATGCTTGCTTGTAGGAAGAGGGTGTTGATGTGATGAACCGTGAAACTGCTCATGAACGGTAAGAGCTCACATCTGCTGAACCCCCAAGGCATTGGTTTCTCATTTATCAGTTGTTGACAGCAGGTTTTGTCTTTTTCCGGTCTTCATAACATTCATTTTCCTGTGTGTACTTAAATAATACCTTTTATTAAACCGCTCCGCTCTGGTCATTGGTTGGAGGGAAAAATGTCAGTGTTTGGTGACATTCCTCTCTGTATATATAACCCCATAATTTCCCATAATTTTGATCGATCTAGAGAGGTGCAGGCAGCCATGCAGATGAGCCAGTCTTGGGAGGAGAGTCTTAGTCTGGTAAGGTTTTTTTTTTTTTTTTTTTTTTTTTTTTAAAAAACACCACCCTTCAAAAGTTTGGGGTGGGTTATTTTATTTTGTTTTTAAAAATTCTCTATGAGAGAGATTAATGAAATATAGTTTTGAGAATCGCAATTATGAGAGATCGTTTCTCCTACAATAACATACAATTCTGACTAAGTCACATTTGCAAGATATGCAGTCGGAAGTTATTACATGCACTCCATGATAGTTCCTGTGTAGTACCAAATTTGATCTTAATTTACTGTTTTGCAGCAGACAAGGTTAAAGCCAAATGTATAAACCTACAAGATGCATACATGAGGAAAAATGTATTCTCTGTCAGCGCCACCTATCGTGCAGATGTAAATTAGCTGAAGGCAGTCAGTGGTTTCTTTCAGTGTGAAAGCTCCGTTTGCTGACCTTCTCTTTATTGTAAAAGGGCCTTTAGGCTCACCAAGGCTGCATTTATTTGATTAATAAATATTAAAAAATATATTTTTAACAGTCACTAATCTTAAGGACTTCAAACTTTTAAACAGTAGTGCGTATAACAATACTATTATTGCAAAGAACATAATTTAGGTTAAACTTCAATCTTCGCAAACAGTTATAACAATTTTGCTGACGATATTGAAACTTATGCAGATATGCATGTAGTAGCAATGTTGCTACACTTCCTCTTTCCCTTTTTGATGGGACTGTGGAAGAGAAAATGGAAGCATGCTAGAGAAAAGCTCATGGAGTCAACAGGGCCACCAGTCTCTTAAGGACAGACTGGATTGGTAGTATAAAACTCCAACACTGCATTCGTAACAAAGTGGTTGAGCAGTAATACTGATGTGTAAGTGCTTTTATATTGTGTTTTGATTCTATTCTAGAGTGATAATGATCTTGAGAAATCTTCATCGTCATCTCCAAAGCGGATTGATTTTGTTCCTGTGTCTCCTGCTCCTTCACCCACCAGAGGGATCGGAAAGAAGGTATCATTTTATTATCTAAAAATCTTTTTTTTTTTTCCTTAAAGATGCTATAGTGTTTTTATTTAAGGCTTTATGCTTTGGTGTTCTCTTTCTCTCCCCCCCCCCAAAATGAGCAGCAGTGTTTCTCTCCATCTCTTCAAATCCTGGTGAGCAGTAATGGTCTGACGCCCAGCCCTGTTCCTAGCCCAACACGCCGCTTCAGGTGAGTTCTGTTCTGTCATCCTGCTGATATTCGGTATAATAGTATAGAACACTTTAGGGCAAGTAGCTGATATCACTCAGCAAAAGTTTGCCCAGCAGGAGGAGTCAGAGCCCGATCAACTGCATCAGGCCCAGCATTATGGGCAACCTCAAACGCAAAGGTAAGGGAGCGCTCGTAACACTTTTGCTTTTGTAATGTTGGTAAACTTCGTGGGACACCTATAAACTTGTTTTCTGTGAATGCTCAGGTGAAATGGAGACAGAAAGCCAACCTAAGAGACTCTTTCAGGGAACCACCAACATGCTGTCCACAGAGGTGTCCCATTTGCCTGAACTTAACACTTGGTGAGTTATTGCAGGAGGCTTTTATTACTTTAATTGAGTACATTTATGCGTATTTGGATATTGTCCAAATAGATGTTGTTGGTTCTAAACCAGGGTTTTTTCTGCATTGAAAGTATTTTGGCATCCACCAAAATTAATCTTTGTCCTGCTAAAGAATTATTTGATAATTTAATGTGACCTGCCGTTCTGCAGTTCCAGTACCCGTTGATAGTTTGCTGCTTAAACTCTTATGAGTGTTTAAGTGCTCTAAAGAGCGTCAAAGGTTTCTATTTACAAGGGTTTTTTGCAGCATTGAGCTTTGTAGCCAATCACAGACGTATCTGTTGAGCGTGTGAACACAATGGCCAATCAGATGTGTAAGTTGGTCAGAACTTGCTCGAAATGGTGAAGTGCAGCACACTCGTGCTCGGTTTCATTTTGGCTTGTTTCACTTTGAGCAGTTGGTTAGAAAGTCGGACTGGTAACCCGTGTGCGTGCTATTCACAATAAGGGTACCCGCGGGATCTTAAAAAGTCTTAAATGTCTTAAATTTCAAAATCAAAATTTTAGGCCTTAAAGTCTTAAATTCGCTGCAGTATTGAGTTCTATGTTTTAATTTTAAACAGGTCTTGTCCTACATCCATGTAACACTTCCTCTATTGCTCATTGAAATGGTCCCGCAGCACTTTAGTGTGTGTTTATTCCTAGTCTAAATATAATTCGCTGTATTACAACTACAAATGAGACCATCATGCATCTTATATTGCAGCAATCAGCTTTCGTGTTATTGGCGCGAGTCTCTTTCAGATTGTACCACAGACACATAAAACGGATTTTATTCTTCTGCTAACAGTTCTCCAGTTCTTCCAGTTCCGGGATCGATAGCGAATCGTTCTCACCTGCCATCTCGCATAATGACCAAATAAAAGTATGATATGCCTGATAGCACAAAAAAAAGTTAATAAAAGCGATATAAACCCCAAACTCAATTCTGTACTGACACACGGGCCGATGTCAGACTGGCTGCGGATTCTGTGCACGCGTTTGCTGCCTGTCAGCGCTCGTGAGTATATAAATGTCTATTTCTAGGCTTATTGCCCTTGAACGATCAAATACACATTATGCCTCTGTACACATTGGCGGTTATGTGGTGTGTAAAAAAGTTTGGGACATGCGTCAGTATTGGATCTGCGCATTACTGTAGGTCTTAAAGTGAAAGCAACGTAATGTAGCATATACCCACTCCCGTCTGTCGTTAATGTTAAACAAACAGCAACAACGGGGAAAACCAACAGTAGCCTACCTAAACTTAAAGCACTGTTTGTATCTGTATCTTTGTTGTATTATTTGTCCTATTGTCATTTTGTTTATAAGGTCTTATTTTATTACTGACCATTTACTTGATTACTTAATTACTTGCGAACTTTTTACCTATATTAAGCAATTGCTTATTGCTGTGGTTTACTTTTTGGTCATATTTTCCACCCTAATGTTATTAAAGCTAGATAGCATAGCACACCACTGGACCAGCCTTTTTTTGCAATGCCAAACAAGATTCATGCATTTTGTTTGTTTTATTGCCATGTGTGACTATTGTGCATCTAACATAATGATATGGTAAATGTGGCATCCTAATTATAAAAAAAAAAAAATGCACATTTCTGGAAATGACCACCACAAAATCAGTCATTTTTATTGTATTAATTTATTTGGATGGGACAATGCATATTGATAAACGTACAATACAATTTGACATAAATACGCTGGATTTAGCACAGAGCTAATTTCCATCCGTAGTCCCAGACATGGATAAACAGACAAAAAAATAAATAAACAAAGCAAACATAATACCAAACAGATGTATAAAGATATAAAAAGTGTCCATGTTTGGATAAAATACTTATCATTTAATATGCATATTTAAAAATTCCTATGCATAGACATCCTAAAGTGCTTCTTATAAATGTACCTATTTTATAGTATATAATCTAAAGTGCCAATGCATTGTTCTTACCTAATGTTCACAGTTTTGGTTGCTATTCAGCCATCTTTTAAGCTGTTTATTAAACGAAACAAAAGTGGGGCTTCCTCTAATTACTGTTGGTAAAGTGTTCCAACTTCTGCACCCTTTAATAGAAAGGACATTTTGTGCAAAAGTAGACTTTCTAAATTGTACTTCACAATCTCCGTGAATAATTGACCTAGTACTAGTCTCGCTATTTCTCTTTTTGATGAAATCCCCCAGGAGCGGTGGGGCCATTCCATTCATTTTTATATATATGACATACATACACATTTATATTTGACATACATGTACATATTTATATTTGACATACATGTACATATTTATATTTGACATGCATATACATATTTATATTTGACAACTAGTTTTAAATACTTTAAAATTTTCAAAACTTAGAAGTTGATACTTCTCTAAAATTGAACAATGTTGAAATGACTGTGGTTTCCTATCAAAAACCTTAACTGCTTTTTTTGTAGAGTTGATCAATGGTTTTTAGTGCAGTGACACCAGCAAATGACCAAACTGTGAAACAGTATTTGATGCGCGAAAAAAAATCATACAATGGAGGTAGGGTTTAGCAGCCTCTGTTGTAATGAAAGGCCTGATTTGTTTGTAATTTTGTAGATTAAATTTTATAGTTTTGGCTACCTTTTTGTGTTTTTTGAAAGTGAGGTTTGAGTCTAGTATAACCCCAAGGTACTTAAACTGAGTTACTAAATCCAATTCCTCTCCTCCCAGAAACACAGATGATTTACTTTTTGTTGGTAGTTGTTTGGTGGGGGTCTTAGTCAAATTTTACAGTATTTGACTTCACTTTTTTTTTTTTTTGTGAACATCATAACGATGGTCTTTTCGGTGTTAAGAATAAGACCGGTTTGACTTAACCAGTTTTGAATTTTGGTCCATGCAGTTGAGGTTTGTAGCTATTGTCTTAGCATCTCTACCATGTATGAAGATCACAGCATCATCCGCATACATCTGTACATGAAGTTCAGGACAGACATCTGGGAGATCGTTAATGTACATTGAGAATAATAAGGGCCCGAGAATTGAGCCCTGCGGAACTCCAAGATGATAGCTGATGGAATACAAAGTGTTACTATAGATAGATAGATAGATGGTGTAAAATCTCAGCAAAGTATGATTTAAAACCATAATATAGCATCTGTGGAGAAGTTAAAGTGTGTGAGCTTAGTCAGAAGTACTTGATTCTTAATATCTAAAAATACAGCTCCTACACAGGAATTCCTATCCAGGAAACACTTGATCTTGATCTTTTGATCTCACACAAATCAAAAAAAAAAAAATTTTTTTTTTACAGAGTTGAAAGCTGTTAACAGTGACGCATTTGGCAGTTTATAGTGTGTGTGTGTGCGCTCACCTAAAGGATTATTAGGAACACCATACTAATACTGTGTTTGACCCCCTTTCGCCTTCAGAACTGCCTTAATTCTACGTGGCATTGATTCAACAAGGTGCTGAAAGCATTCTTTAGAAATGTTGGCCCATATTGATAGGATAGCATCTTGCAGTTGATGGAGATTTGTGGGATGCACATCCAGGGCACAAAGCTCCCGTTCCACCACATCCTAAAGATGCTCTATTGGGTTGAGATCTGGTGACTGTGGGGGCCATTTTAGTACAGTGAACTCATTGTCATGTTCAAGAAACCAATTTGAAATGATTCGAGCTTTGTGACATGGTGCATTATCCTGCTGGAAGTAGCCATCAGAGGATGGGTACATGGTGGTCATAAAGGGATGGACATGGTCAGAAACAATGCTCAGGTAGGCCGTGGCATTTAAACGATGCCCAATTGGCACTAAGGGGCCTAAAGTGTGCCAAGAAAACATCCCCCACACCATTACACCACCACCACCCTGCACAGTGGTAACGAGGCATGATGGATCCATGTTCTCATTCTGTTTACGCCAAATTCTGACTCTACCATCTGAATGTCTCAACAGAAAATCGAGACTCATCAGACCAGGCAACATTTTTCCAGTCTTCAACTGTCCAATTTTGGTGAGCTCGTGCAAATTGTAGCCTCTTTTTCCTATTTGTAGTGGAGATGAGTGGTACCCGGTGGGGTCTTCTGCTGTTGTAGCCCATCCGCCTCAAGGTTGTGCGTGTTGTGGCTTCACAAATGCTTTGCTGCATACCTCGGTTGTAACGAGTGGTTATTTCAAAGTTGCTCTTCTATCAGCTTGAATCAGTCGGCCCATTCTCCTCTGACCTCTAGCATCAACAAGGCATTTTTGCCCACAGGACTGCCGCATACTGGATGTTTTTCCCTTTTCACACCATTCTTTGTAAACTCTAGAAATGGTTGTGCGTGAAAATCCCAGTAACTGAGCAGATTATGAAATACTCAGACCGGCCCGTCTGGCACCAACAACCATGCCACACTCAAAATGGCTTAAATCACCTTTCTTTCCCATTCTGACATTCAGTTTGGAGTTCAGGAGATTGTCTTGACCAGGACCACACCCCTAAATGCATTAATTGCATTAATGAGAAATTGAACAGGTGTTCCTAATAATCCGTGTGTGTGTAACATTTATTAGAAATCCTGGTGGGATTGAGCTATGAGGAAGTGCGAGTTTACTAATTCTTTGTTCATTTTGATTTAAATTCATTTTGTGCTGTTGCATTTCCTTTTGTCCTTTTTTTTTATTTTTTATTTTTTTTATTGCGTGATAGGTCTTAAATTTAATTCATAATGGTCTTAAAGGTCTTAAGTCTTGCATTTGATTTGGTGAAACCTGCAGATACCCTGACAATGCGTTAAATGCAAAGGGCAAATTCCGAGTATGGGTTGAGTTGCTATACCACTCACTCACAGTTTAATACACAATTGTCATTATGACTTTTAAAGTTAAATTTATTTACAGAAACATTACTATTGTAATACAGGTTTAATAGCAATAATAGTAAGTTGAAGAGCAAGTGACTAATTTTAGGTACTGTTAAATAAATCTTTTATACCCTTTGTTGTGGCAATTTTTCCCAATTGTATTGAACATTCTTATTTTTCAAGGTTTTGGACTTTGTTGTGACAGGACTAGTGTTTACTATGTTAATATTAAATGACAAGAAAAAGAGATGCTCTATCACCATTTTCATGGTTTAATTTCTTTAATACTGTCGGTTTTTGGAAACTTGAAGAGTTTACTTCAAAGATTGTAAAATGGTAGGCTGTGTGGTATTGATTCAATGAAATATATTTAAATTACTATCAAGTGTCAAATACTGTTCTCAACCTTATCAGTGCTAAAATCAATGTTATTTAACATTCTCAGATTACATTTAGTCCATTTATTTTTCTGCTCAGTCCATTCAAAAATATTATTGTGGTTTAAATGGGAAAACTTTGCATAGAAATGTCTGGTCTACAATTAATAGTAAACGTTTTTTTGTGCCGCTTGATTTTCTAAATGTTGTGAATGGATTCCAGCTCTGAATAATGGCTTGTCTGTAAAACGCTCTATATCTGTGTCTCCACCAGTCTGTCTCCAGATGTTCTGGATGGGAGTCTCAGTAGCGTCGGCTCCTCCTCAGATTCGCCTGCCAAGATGGAAGGAGTGTCGCCCTCCTCCAGTAACTCTCCCCTCACACCTCTTCAGGACCTTTCCCCTAAGTGATCTGCCGAGCATCACGGACATCAGAGGAGGATTTGGGCCTTCTCAGGCCCTCTTCCACTCATTCAACATGGCTTCTGTTCTTTTCCTGAATTGTCCTGTTACATTTGAAGGAAAGTGGCCCAGGAGTGTATTTGGTGTTGACAGGCCCTAAGGGCATGGAGAAACTGTGGATGCTTTTTGCATCAGCTGCTATAAATCGACAAGACATGGTGTATAGATCTGTATCGACGCAAACAACGTCACAGAGGACGATCTTGGATGCTTGTTTTGGGTATGTTTTTGCTCCCCCAATATGGCAAATATCTTTTTGATAACGCTTTGAAAAGAAAACCGCTGTAAACAGAAGAACAACTACAGGCGTGTTTGATTTACATTTCTCCGCTTGCCAACCGGCATTGTGTGTGTGAGAATTTAACTTATTTTTGATTTTTGTTTTATTTGTATGTAAGTATGTACATAAGATTTGTGGCAAAACATGCAGAGGCAAAAAGCTTGACCGGCAAACTGACAGCCGCCTCTTCTGGAGTTTTAATAGCGGTGCAACTGCACTTTAAAGGGGCTGAATATCATTTTGGGCTTTATTCTGAATCTGAATATTTAATTTCAGGAATTTTTTGATTTAAGTAGGTGGAGGAAGCATTTTTTTTTTTTTTCTTTTTTTTTTTTCACAGAGCTTGGCACTTTGTTCTCTGTAAAAATGTTTATGGTTGCTGTACACAACTAATGCAGATGGGATTTAATATTGCAGCTGTTGGTAACCACTAAATCCTTTATTTGAACACTATGGAGAAACTAAACTGCCTGTGTTTGTCAACCTAAAAGCGTGCATAAAACTGTTATCAGAGAATGGCGCAAAACATCCTGGCAGGGTTGAGGAATTGTAATCCAAGTAAAATGGAAGCATTTGGAGGAGAATGTGCTCCTACAGGTGCAGAGTTGAAAGCTGTTAAGAGTGACACATTTGGCAGTTTATAGTTAAACAGAAGTGCAAAAAGAATGAACCTCCCATCGAGAGTCATTTGTGGAGTTAAAGTTTTAAATGTAATCTACTGATACTGAAATGGTGTACCATTTAAATGTGTATATAAGAGAAATGTACAACTGTAATTGTAGAAGTTATTCATTTGGGGTTGTAGTTACTTTAGGAAATAGTTTTTTCTTTTGTAAATGGGTTTTCTAAATTTCATTAAAAGAAATTGCTTTATTTCCTCAAGCATGGTATAATGTATCATAAGTTCATTGTGCAAGAAAGTGATTGTAAAATTCTTTTTTTTTTTTATTTCTTTTCCTCCCATTTAAGTGAATTGAAAGTGAGTTTTTCGTATAAGAGAAGTGATGGATGAAACGGCAGTGTAAATCTTTTTCTGAATGTCTTTGCAAACAAAAATATTGGGTCATGTAGATCCAGATTGTAGTAGTAATGGGTGAAGTGTATTTGTAGTTTGCTTTGCTGGTTTGTTTTTGTCCTGTGGACGTGTCATTCTTTATTTAATGATTTTACCCTGTCCTGTCGACTCATACAGTACTTTTAAAGCCGGAGCATGTGAACTCTGAGGAGGACTTGAGAGCTATTGTGAGTGTAGTTATTCTCTACTCTTCCTAACTATCATATCAGAGACTTTCAGATCCCGGAAATAAATTATTTGTCCAGCTATTTTATTGCCTTGTCTCGTGATATCTAACTTGTTCAGTGTTTTCTGTGTAGTTCTCTTGTCTTCAAAAACAATTGTCATAACGGAGGTGTTAACAGGTATGGTTTTTTTTTTTTTTTTTTTTTTTTTTTCCAGGATTGTTTGAATGGTGAGTTCAAAATAACATTTATTATTTGAAATGGGAATCTTTTGCAACATTGTGAATGTTTTCACTGTCACTTGATCATCTTTTGATGCTTCCTTGCTGAATAAAATAACTAAATTCTAAAAGCAAATTCTAAACTTCTGAACCGTAGTATACATTTACCATGTCTTGCATTATAGTACCTTGGGATTAAATTTATATAAACGAGTTAAAACTATTGTAAAGGGGTCTCTTATTATGGTTTCTGACAAGTGTCCAAAGAGGAATTAATGCGCAATCTAGTTCTTCAAACTGTTGATTTGTAGTAACTGCCCAAAGTAAAAAAAAAATTTCACTACTACCTGCCTACTGGGCGTCTAATCTTATTGGCATCCCTGGTAAATATGATCAATGATGGCTGTAAAAAATAAATTTGCATGGTTTATTCTTTTGGCACTTTTTGCCAAGATAACCGCTCTGAGTCTTCTATACTGCCGGATGAGTTTGGAGAACGCCTGACAAGAGATCAGAGAACTTTCTTTCATAATCTCTCTAGATCCTTCAGATTCATGATGGTGCTTCTCTTCAGTTCACCCCACTCACTTTCTATAGGGTTCGGGTCAGGGGACTGGGACTGCCATAACAGAAGCTTCATTTTGTTCTCCGTTACACATTTGTGTTGATTTTGATGTTTGTTTTGGATCATTGTCTTGCTGGAAGATTATGGAAGTAAAATAATGCCAAATATTTTTGAAACAAAAAAGCTTGTTGAATTGCACTACTTGAAAAAAATATGCATTGCATTAACCGTGCTTGCATTTTTATGGCCTGAAATTCAACATGGTTGTATATTTAAGATGTGAATTTCAATTCAAAACTTTTCACACACATTTTCATTATTAAAAATTCAATAATCCCTATTCGCCTCTCAGATTTCACTTCCAAAATATTAATTGTGTTTAAAAATACAACCTATAATATTCGACAGGCAATTGCCGGTCCATTTTATTTCGCTTTACAAATCCGCTTCCACAAATTCAGTGGTTCAAATTCTACAGAAAATTCCATGTATAGGTCTCTGCAGGATAGTAATAGGAGTTACCAGATCAGTGGGCGAGGCCATAAACAGAGGGGCGTTTTCCACTGCGTTAGCTGATTTGCCCACGTCACAGTGTGGGTAGGGTTCAGGGGGTGGGGTCGGGATCATTTTCATTGCGTGATTTATAAACGCCCATCAGTTTGAAAACACCAACAAATTTAGAAACGCCCACTTTTGTTCCGCAGAGACCTCATAGTCGAAAATTCAACAGTTCACATCCGGGAACTGCAGGAATAGCAGTAGATTACCGAGCATAATCTCCATCTGCTGTTAGTCAACCTCACCAGCAGGTGGTGCAAGCGCCTGTTGACGAAGACCAGAGTCATTCATTAAATGGATTTACAGAAATGGAGCAAGCCATAGGTATCTGTGATGATTATCAGGGCCAGTATATATATATATATATATATATATAAAAGCTAATAAAGACACAAAAGCTGTGTTTACATTTAAGTCTTCATGGTTACTTTTGTACATGTAAGCAGCTTTCTCTACCATGAACAAGATTATGTTATTCCCCGATGCTGACGTACAGATCAAACGTTACATCTGAGGTAGACATATATTTCTCTCAGTTGTTTAGTTTCCTTAACTTTATATCACATATTGGGGTATTGGGTTGTTTGGATGTTGAGGGGAGTTTCTTGTGTTGGTAAAAAGTGCGGGCGGGGTCCCCCTCGGTAGATTATGCTCGGTAATCTACTGCTATTCCTGCAGTTCCCGGATGTGAACTGTTGAATTTTCTGTCGAATTTGAACCACTGAATTTGTGGAAGTGAATTTGTAAAGCGAAATAAAATGGACCGACGATTGCCTGTCGAATATTATAGGTTGTATTTTTAAACACAATTAATATTTTGGAAGTGAAATTTGAGAGGTGAATATGGATTATTTAATTTTTAATAATGAAAATGTGTGTGAAATGTTTTGAATTGAAATATTCACATCTTAAATATACAACCATGTTGAATTTCAGCCCATAAAAATGCAAGCCCTAAAAATACAATGCATTAAAATGCAAGCATGGTTAATGCAATGCATATTTTTTCAAGTCAACAATTCAACAAGCTTTTTTGTTTAAAAAATACTTGACATTATTTTACTTCCATAGTAGATCCAACCATGGCCCATAATAAGATTACTAGCAGAGGCCGTCAGGTTTTTATTTTTTATCTGTTAGTATTTGCTAGAATCCATGATGCCGTGTATCTGAACAAGATGTGCCAGACCTCCAGCAAAAAAAATAGGCCCACAACATTAAAGATCAAGCAGTTTTTAACCGTGGGCATGGGGTACATTTATCCGTTTGCACCAAATCCATCTGGTGGGTTTGCTGCATAGACCGTTTGCTGCCAAAAAGAGGCAGTTTCAATTTTTTTTGTTTCACTTTGACCACAGAACCAGGTCCCTTTTGAAGTTCCAGTCGTGTCTGATAACTGAATATGCTGGAGTTTGTTTTTGGATGAGCGAGGATTTTTCTTGAAGCCCTCCCAAACAACATGTGATGTAGAGGCTGTTTGTTTTTTAAGCTTTCTGACCCCAAAACTCAATTAATCTCTGCAATTTATCTGTGATCCTTGGAGAGTCTTTGGCCACTCAAACTCTCCTCCTCGCCGTGCATTAAGACAATATAGACACACGTCCTCTTCCAGGCAGATTCGTAACATCTTTAGTTGATTGGAACTTTGTACTTATTTCCCTGATGGTGGAAATGGGAATTTTCAATGCTTTAGCTATTTTCCTACAGCCACTTTCTATTTTGTGAAGCTCAACAATCATTTGCTGCACACCAGAACTATATTCTTTGGTTTTACTCATTGTGATCAATGATTAAGGGAATTTGGCCTTTGCGTTTCTTCACATTTATCCTCCTGTGTAACAAGAAGTCACAGCTAGACAATTTCATGTTCCTAGTCACCCTGGTGTGCTAAATTTTTTTTTATATTAATGGGAATAATATACTTCAGGGATATTTTACTCATAAAAAAAATTCAAGGGGTGCCAATAATTGTGGCCAACATGCATTGGAAAATAAAAAAATTCATAATGTGATATCCCCCCACTTTCAATTATTTTACTTCAATGAAAGGTTAGATTTTTGCAATTTTTTTGAATGAAAGATCAAAAGGATAAACAATGCAGATTTATTTTTACAGCCATCTTTTATCAAATTTACCAGGGGTGCCAATAATTCTGACCACAACTGTAAATGCTCCATTTCCCCCATGTGATTAATCAGCTTATTTCTAAACAAACAAACACTGCATAGTGCTTCTTAAGCTACAAGAACTATGATTCAGAAACTAGTGAATAATAATGCCTTTAAAAATCAATTTACTTTATTTTATGTGGTATAAGGTTTAAGCAGTGGACAAACACCATAACATTTTCAGTCTTGAAATAAGCAACAGAAATCCACAGACACTGAATATGACGTATAACAACATTTAATTTCATGTATTCATGTTTCTCTACACCCCCTCCCACTTAACATAATAGTCAGCTGGACCTAATGCCAGCTCAGTCAGCTTTGGGTCTGTAAACACAGAACGCTCCCCTCCCCTTGCCCATGGATCTTTGCGTCTTCATTGTGTTTGTGATGATCATTTAAGAAGTTAGTTCGTGTTTATAGGGAGTTTCTCAGACGTACTCCCAGCATCCTCACAACCCTCCTGGCTGTTTATGTCCATATCTTCTCTCTTCATCATCTCAGTTCCTTTCGGCAAGATTGTTTCCAAGAGTACTTCAAGTGCGCAGAATAACCATTGTAAGAAGACCTGTACGACATGGAAAAGTACCATGAAAATGTGTAGAATACAATAAAACTAGGAAAATGATGCATTTTTGCGACTCACCTAAAACATAAGCAGCTACAAGTTTCTTGTTAACACTTAAGTGGAGGTAGACAGGCACTGTGGATTCCTGTTCTCCCAGAGTTGGGAGCATAAGGGCTGCCATACACACCAGGCCTAAAAGGACAGTAAGGAGGCTGGGACCCCCAGATGCTGTACGGCTCTCTGTGCCAATACAAAAAGGAAGAATCAGATGGTTATAAAATGAAAGAAAACCACCAAACAATAAAATATAATAGTTCTCTGACGCCACCCAGTGGGAAAAGTAGTTAACAGCAAGAGCTTTACATTAAAACTGACTAGTAAGGCCCACTGGCCCAGTAGGGAAACACTACAAACCAATCAGTGTTTTGCATTGTATGCCATTGTTTTCAAGCAAAAGCGTGTTTATGAGTTTGCAATTTTTTTATAAGTTTCGAAAACAGTAAAAAAAAGACGTAAACAATTCCTATTTAATGAAAAAAGTTTAGCAAATATTATAAATAGAACAATTTGTAAAGCAAAATCCACTGCTCAAAAAAATTTAATAAATAAATAATTTTGTGAGAAAAAAAAAATCATCACCCACTACAACTAACACGGCGATAGGCCTATGTGTGAACTGATATTAGGCTAATATTCTTCCCGCCAGTTCGGTTTTCTTTTGGAATCCATGATGGCTGATTATATTATAAAATCTAGGCTATATATAGGCAGGACAGTTAACAGCACACCGGTTTAAAATTTGCAATTAAGACATGGTGGAAAACATGTTTATCTTTCATTTCCAATATGTATAATGCATTCTCTTGAAAATTCTTTATTAATTCTTTATCAAATGTGTGTTGAATGTAAACTCCTCTTAGGAATTTCAAAATTCAATGTGAAAATATTCTTAAATAAGGAAATCTATTCAGTGATTGGTCCATGCCTATGTCGTCATCCAAAATCCTGTTTGTGGCACAGCACAAAAGTGTTGTAAATCATCTCTAAGATGGACACTTAAGATTTAGTCCTACACTTCACTTAAATTACGACTGAGATGCTTTATAACTAACTTTTAAGCGCAGCTTCGAGACAATTTTTTTTACTCTCAAGTCAATTCTTAGCAGTGTTCTTGTGAGTAATTCTCAGAGGCTTAATAAATAAAGGGCCCAGAATTTCAACAACCCATTTTACTTTCATAATATGATGCATCTCTTACTGAAACGTGATACACAATGAAAAAAAGCAAGGGCAATTCATTCTAAGTGAATTGCTTGGATTGTGAAAAATGGTTACTGAAAGGGTAAGGTTTTAAAATAACTGAGAGAACTGAAAAGATGGAGAAAGTCATACCATTTTGATGAAAGATTACAAGCCTTTGTCTTTGGAAATACAAGCACCTCATTCACAGTAAGAACCAGGGAATTCATGTCGACTGTAAAATGCACCTGTCTGGAATGCAGTCTGCTCAAAGAACACTCTGTCGGCAAGCTGCTCCTTCATCCTGCGCTCCTCTTCCTGGGGCCGGACCTGGGGCTGCTCTTGAGCGGCGGAGGGCAGCAGAGTGGCCATTACTTCCTTCCTACCCAGTGCCTTCCTCTGACTCTGCTCGGACACCTGCAGCCGGAACTTATCAATCACCCCGTAATGACAGGCCCGCACATCCCTATGGCGGATCACACTGGTGAAAATCACAAGAAATTAATGGTTGTGAAAGGCTCAATGAAATATATTGACATATTTCTGTTTCTGACATGTTTCAGGACCCGGAAACTTACATATCCACGCAACATTGCGGTTTAACAGCACCAGTGGCATCCACCACGGCATACTTGTTTGGAGCTGTGCACAGAACTAATGAAACAACAAGCAGTAAGAAAGGAAGGATGACTACAGCACACTAAGGAAAGTTCTTGTGGGTACTAACGCACATGTATTAATTTAGCTTTTAATTCACCTTTTATGACTCACCTTTGAATTTAAGAGCAAACTCATAAGGGTTGTAGAGGGTGAGCACCTGCTTATGTGAAGCCTGCTCATCTGCGTAGAACACCAGCTCAGTGGGGAACACAAACACTGGAAGGCTTCCCTCCACTAGGTCAGGCTGCCGACTCTGCTTCTGCATTGGCTCAAGCTGAGCTCACTTCCTCCTCCCTTTATCGTATTCCCACTCCCTCTCCGGGCTGTAACGGTGCAGAGATCCAGTTCTAAATGCAGCCAGTTCAGCTCTTTGGCAGCATGACGTTCACCTCTGAAATTACAGAAACGAGGCCATTTCATCATTAGCGACAGTAGAAGACAGGAATACAATACATTTGAATATAAATAACGCTTGTCATAATAATAAAAAAAGAATATGAAAAATACACAAACTTAATTCACTCTGTACAGCCGTGGCGAAAAGTTGTTGACAAATGTTACGTTTTGCATAGTTTGCTGTTTTTTTTTCCATGTTCATTTCATAAGTTTTAAAGGCTTTTATCTGGCAAAAACATTCAGCATCTGCAAAGAGCCAATATTAACAATGTTGATCCTTCTTCAAAACTTCTGCAATTCACTCTGGAATGCTGGATATCAACTTCTAGGCCAAATCCTGACTGATGGCGATCCATCCTTGCCTAAAGGCCTGTTCACACCAAGAACGATAACTATATTAGCATCCACAACAGGGGTGTCAAATCTCGGCCCTGGAGGGCCACTGTCCTGCAGAGGTTAGCTCCAACTTGGCTAAACGTTGCAGGACAGTGGCCCCCCAGGAGCAGGATTGGTCACCCCAGGTCTACACCAACACACAATATTGTTGTGTTTATTCTAAGCATGCGCTGCAGTTTTGTCATCTGCCGTTTTAAATGCTCGAGCTGTGGATTCTGATTGGCTTCTGTGCTGTTATCCTTATAGTTGTGGTGTGAACTCTGCTATTTTTTTATATTTAGAACTATATAATTATAGTTATAGTCCTTGGTGTGAACGGGACTCGGAGTTGATCACAATTTATGGGCTTCTGCTTGTCCACTCGCCTTTTGAGGACTGAAAACATGTTTTCTATGGGATTAATATCCGAGGACTTGCCTGGCCAAGGATCCAAAATTTCAATGTAAAGATCTATGAGGCACTTCATTATCACTCTTGCCTTGTGACATGGTGCTCTATCATGCTGGAAAATGCAGGGATCATCACCAAATTGCTCCTGGATTGTTGGGAGAAGTTGCTCTTGCAGGACGTTTTGACACTTCATTCTTTATGGCAGTGCTTTTGGCCAGAATTGTGAGAGAGCCTACTTTGGATGAAAAGCAACCCCACACGTTAGTCATTACAGATGGTCTCAGGATGCTTCATTATTGGCACGACACAGAACTGATGGTAGCATTCACCTTTTCATCTTCAGACAATCGATTTTTCCCAAACAGTCGGAAGGGGGCTTCATCAGACAAAATAACCTTGCACCAGTCTTCTGCTGTTCAATCCTTGTACTTCCTGCAGAATTTTAGCCTGTCGTTGATGTTTTTCCTCGAGCGAAGTGGCTTCTTTGCTGCTCTTCTTGACACCAGGCCATTGTCCAAAAGTCTTGGCCTCACTGTGTGTGCAGATGCATCACACCCACCTGCTGCAAATATTGAGCAAGTTCTGCACTGGTGGTGACACAATTTTGTAGTCGACTCCTCAGGAGGAGATGGTCCTGGCGCTTGCTGGACACTCCGGGATGTCCTAAAGCCTTCTTCACTGCAGTTGAACCTCTCTCCTTGAAGTTCTTGATGATCTGTTAAATGTTCTTTCAGGTGCAATATTCTTTGCAACATTTGAGGCCATTTTGATACAAAGCGATGATGGCTGCACGTGTTTCTTTGGGGTTAACTATTGCTAACAATAAACACAATGATTGGAAGCACTTCTTCCCTCCTTTTATGGCAATCAGTCTGCTCTTATAATCCTAACAGAATGATAAAGTGATTTTACCTGAATAGTACTTATTCACAGTTTCTCATGTGCTGATAATATGATTAGTGAAATGATGTTGGGGTCAGTTTGAAAGAAAAAGTAATAGATTTATACAGAAAATATGCTTTAAATTGATCAAAAGTGACAGTAAAGACATTTATAATGTTACAAAAGATTTCTTTTGAACTTTCTATTCATCAAAGAATTCCCAATTATTTAATGATTTCTAGTATTTGTACAGGCTTTACATTTTTATTTCAATGTTGTAATTAGCAATTTGTTTAATTTTACCGGTGAAGCAGATTTGTTATGTAACAGCATTAATTAGTTTCTTAAACGTCAAGAACATTTTTCTAATGGCACAGCACACAGCATTTTTTTTTTTTTACAAAGTTATCTGCATCAAGCCACTCCCATAAAAGCTGCAAATTAATGCACAACTTAGACTAACAAACTGTAACTGTGTGTAATACTCTAATAAAATTATTAGGTAATTATTCAGTCCCGAATAAATCTCTCAGTGAGTACTGGTGAGAACTGGCTGTGTCTATATCATGATAGACTACACAACATTATAATATTATTTTCACATTTATTTTTAAATCATTATTACAGCCTTGACGTCAAAAGCTGCACATTCTAACAAACTATAAAGGTATTTTGGCACAGATTAATGTCACTCATGTCCGAACAAAAGAAACAAAACCAAGACGACAGGGTGCAATCGCAAAAGGATACACATTTTTTTACAGTGAATTATCAGCTGCTATTTTAATGACCAGAATTCATACGCAATTAGAAACCAAAATGATAAATTTTCCTATTCAATGTGTCATATGTTCATATTTAACATAATGCTAGGCCTTTGCAGTTAATGGTAATATTAGTAAATGTCAATATTTGATTTGAAGGACATTTTTGTACAATAAAACAAGACAAGCTGAGAACTACTAGGTTTAAAAAAATAACAAATTACCTGAATAGTGGTAAGTAACAACTTTTTTTCTCAGACTTAATTGTGGCATGAGAATAATCAAGGCATGATTCAGAAAAGTTAAGTAAACAGGCATGACTTTGAAAAGCTGCTGTTTATAAATAAGTACTTCAATTTCTAATATTAACGTGCTGTTAAAAAAATGAAAGCCAAACGAAACGGCAAGACACGTGTCAATATAATCTGATAATAGTAATAAAAGTCTAAAGGATGATTGCCAAGATCGCTGTACAAAAACAAGCTCCTGCCTCCACGTGGCTAGTCATCATGTGACCATGTTTACTGAATTCGTCTGAAACTCAAGGATTTCGCAATACGATCTAAAAGCAATAAATAAATAACGTCAAACATCATACCAAAGAGGTCAATGACACAACATGACAGCTGGCAGATACAAGAATGTCTGCTCTCATATATCAGTCAGAGATTAATTTAACAGGGTTTTACCAGACTATAGACTTTGTTTTTTACAAATAACGAAATAAATACACCCCATCAGACACGTAAGACTGAATGCCCTTTTAAAATGTATTCTTTATAACAATAAAATCCCCATCAAGTGACTGATGTCTTACTACAGAATGTCTCCAGGAGATCGGATAACGACGTGACAGACCTTTTGTCCTCTTTAAGGCTATTGTGTTTTGCTGACTATTAGCAGAGATAGCTATATGTAGCAGGACATTCATATTTTATTAAACTTGTACATCAAAGCGTCAATTTCTTTTCTACAATACACTTCTTAACTACAATACATTTGCATGTCTAATGTTAATCTAAATGCAAGAAAGATGTAGAGTATCTGACAAAAATGATTAGCACACTCTGCCATTTCAATTCTTCCATAGTAAGCACTTAATAAGAGGTTCGGTTCGCAAATATTGTTACTGGCTAAAGTTATTTAACATATTGTAAGCATAATATTCAGTATTGTTTACTGGATTTTGACGTATTGCTGGTATGGTAAACCAACAATCATGCTAGCATAACAATATTGCAACATCGAGATGACAGTGTTTAATATTAAGTTATTTAATATCGCTATTGAAAGAGTAAATATATCGAAAACAATTTAAAAAAACATATATGTTTACCTCACTCCTGTTTACCGTTTAACGACATTTATTTCATATCCCACCCCGTTTCCTTTTTCTTTGTCAACAATACGCTGCAAGGGCGCATTGAACGCTGGGATACTGGAGGGCTTCAGGAATTCCGCCAAAGTCTTCTATGACGTAATTTTGAGTTTCACAAATTGTACTTTCTGTTATTTCAGGCGTTTTTCTTCAGTAAATGCATTCGGGAGATGACGTTTATCGGTCGTTTTATACCTATTAAGCTACCACTCTCTGGATTACCATTTACCCGTTACGAAAAGTCTTAAAGGGACAGTTCACCCTAAAATACAAATTCTATCATTAGCTCACGTACTCACGTTGTTCTGTGTGTCTTCCGATCTCCAGCAGAACACTAAAGGAGATGTTGAGCAGAATGTTAGAGACTGAACGACCCAGTCACACTTTCCATTCCATTGCATCTTTTTTCAGTAACTGAATGGTGACTAAAGCTGCCATTCTAACATCTAATTTTGTGTGACATATTTTTTTTTATTTTTGGGTGAACTGTACATTTAAGGTTCGTCAAAGAAATGAAGCCTTTTGTTAACACAAAACCATTTTCCTATGTTAGCAAATGAAATTTGGAAACTGCCAAATAATACCCCCAGATTGAATCGAACTTGGCATTTGAAACACATCATACAGCTTTTATGTCGCCTCTTTAGTTTATTAAAGTAAAAAAAGTAATTCTAAAGAAACCCACACGCCCTTAAAAATGAATGCTCATTCAGACTACAACTACCCACCACCACCGCCTTCTTAGGGCACAACCCATAATCAAAACATTTTGACCGCTTGCACACAGCAAATTTAAAGATTTTTTTTTTGGCATTAACAGAATATCAGACTACAGAGAAACAAAAACAGGAAGAATAGGACGACCTTTATAAAGCCTCTCTGTGGGGACATAGGCTACAGTGAATGGATGAACGACACTGACAGTTTCACATTAAAAATGTGTTCTTTGTTGTGAATCAGGAATACGACTATAACAAACAGAAACCGTATGGTTCACAATACAGCAGAATATGCTGTACAATAGGTGATATATTAGGCTAGGGGTAGATTTCCAATGGCACGTTTCTCACACTGAGCAATTGCTACTGAATTGTAGTTATGTAAAAATATGCTCGTTCAGCCGCATATGTACTGTAACTGTATAATCGATATCACAGATTATTCCCTGCAGAGATTAAAACACACTGTAGTATAATTGATTTGTGCTAGCGTTCGTGCAAATGCCTGTACATTTATGAGGTATCGCCGCACGTTCAGTATCTGCGTGATTACGGAGAACAGAATTGCCAAGCAGGTACGTCCTTTTCTCGCATTCACAAAATCAAAGGGCATGTGCAGCGAAGGGTCCACGGAAACGAGGAGCACGATTTAGGAGGAGCCAGTGCCTGACAACGCTGCTTTTCCTCTCGCCGTTGCCACGGTCTAGGGCGGTTTGGTGTATTAACATGGCGCTTGCCTCTTTCAAATGAGATAAACAAGAGGAGGGGAAAGCGGGCGAGGATGGATTTCTCGATGGTCAGGGGGAGGCACAATTATTATAAAAATCACACGGAACCCAAGCTACTCCCCACCCCCACTAAGACAGCTAGACGAGATCAGGCGAGGAGGGGGTTGCCCTTTCTAGGAGACAAAAATTACACTATCGGTTTTAAGTTAACTTTGATAGCTTGCTAAATCTGTCAGACACATAATAGAATATCAATAGTGCCCTTTAAAGACAACAACAAGGTGTGCCGATTACACATAAGATCCCCGTCCTGCCTCTCGATCTCCGTCCGCTCAAACGAGCGCGGAGAACTGACTGAGGGTATAAGAGGCATTCCACGACCTCATTGCATATTTATACTGGGGCGGGCGTGGCTTCGCGGCTCGGCTCAGCCAATGGCGTAGCAGCGGCGGGGCGAAGGCGTTTCGGTCTGTTCGGAAGAGAAGTTCTCTAACAGCGCGAGCCCAGCACTGCTCAGAAAAGACAGATAGAGAATCAGGCGGCTGCAAAGGGTGGCAGTACGACCCTCTTTTGGGGGGGTCTGATTATAACAAAATATATACACACATATATGCATGCCCAG
Organism: Rhinogobio ventralis; assembly: GCA_039654625.1. Classification (NCBI taxonomy): domain Eukaryota; kingdom Metazoa; phylum Chordata; class Actinopteri; order Cypriniformes; family Gobionidae; genus Rhinogobio; species Rhinogobio ventralis. The sequence continues at coordinate 16,924,916 of CM077198.1, forward strand.
GGCCGCAAGATAGGTCATATGCCGACTATAGATATTTTAGCAAACATCTAGACGTATATCTATACATTTTAAAATGCCTATTTTACTTTTCTTGATAGACACGTCCGCTTCTATGAATCAGCGCACTTATTTGGGTACGACGTATCTGGACATTGCTAAAGGCGCGGTTGAGATCTTTATGAAGGTAAAGCATAATTTTACCCCGACTTTTTGAGCTTACTGTTGTGCCTTGTTAAAGTTAAGGATCCCTATGACAGGATCAGTTTAAATGAATGTTTATTGTTTCGTTTTCTTTAACAGCTGCGTGCCCGAGACCCGGCTAGTAGAGGCGACAGGTACATGCTAGTTACATTCGATGATCCACCATACGGCGTAAAGGTAAATAAATACTACTAAATTGTGCTTATATGTGGCTAAAGCGGATATATTTTTCTGACAGTGAGACTCTACTGTCCCTCTGGTTCGTAGCATCGGGTCGGGCGGCCTCCCGGTGACGAAAACGGCACATTTTTGTTAAAATATCCGCAGACCCGGAGCAGCGCAGCCTCTGAACATGGCGGACATTTTGCTTTTGTGTTGGGAATGCTCTCGAGCGCTGAGATGGAGGCGGAGAGATTTATTATCCACTGTGACGTAGTGCATGACGCGTGCACGGGCCAACTCGGTCCGGATTGGACAAGCATCCTGCCCTCTAGCTCGTGCCCTCCTCTTGCATTCTGATTGGCCACTGTAGCCTGAACAAATCAACACGATTTGATTTGTGCAACAGCCATCAATAAGCAAATGAGGAGATGCTTTGCAGTTTACATTGCTCTTGACGAGAGAGAGAGAGACGCTTGTGAGTTGCCCTTGAAAACAAGTATAAACTTCCTTCCCTCTCCACTCGCAAGTACATTCACCTCCTTCCCTTTCATATTTCAAATTCCCAAACAAGTGAAAGGTGTATGCTGTGTGCCACATGCCTGTTACATTTGGTCACTTTACAGTTTACTCAAACATCAGATATTCCTATACAAGCAGCATGATTACTTTTAAACCAACATTTTCATATAAGGCTTATACATGCATCACATATGAGACCATTTTGCACAACAGATGGCAAGCATGTAATCTGGAATACTAACAACTAGGAAATAAGTGCTTCCTGTGCAAATTCAAGCAAGTGTTGCTAGTACAATAAACCTAGTACAGATAACAACCTAGTGCAGAGATTAGGATGCATTTTGCTGTTTCCATATGTAACAGCTAAACTAATGGAGGGTTTACAAATTGTTGGTGTGGTGGACAGTCAGGCATCTGCATGATTTGTATGCAAACACATCTCTTTATTCAGAATACTAACTAAATGTCATGGTTGTCATGAACATGATATGTTGTAGTCGTACTTAGTGGATTACTAAATCATTTTAAGATACAAGGGGCACGACTAGACTTGCATGTATTACATTCAGGGGCGTCATGTACCTACATTTTTGAGAGGGGGCAACAGTGACAGTTCTGGCACTTCTTCCTAGGCTAAGACTGTGAGTCATGATGATAGTCTAGTGGTGTAAGTTTGTAGTATACATAGGGGTCAGCCAGGTTCAAATCCTTATATAATATAATTTTTCATAATGAACTAAGCGAATTTGTAACTGAACTCAACTGCCAGTAATCACCCTTCCTGGGTGACCTTTTGATAACACTGTTTGTTTTGGTTTCAGAGTGATTATTGAGGGTTCCTACGCAGTTTGGAAAAGTATGACATTTGATTTTAGTGTTTTCTAGGGGTCTGTACTCCGGACGTCGCTAACTCAGTTAGCTGGATTTGATTTTTGACGATTTGGCATGATCTTGGATTGTTTGGTCCTTCGAAGCTTATCCTGGACTTACTGTCATAGCAACAGGTCCGTAAGCTTAAACCTGCCCGGGAGCAGGGTTATTTCATGTAAACAGGATTAGATTGCATCTTGAGGTGATACTTAAAATCTGTCCCAGCCACTGCTACTTTATTACAAAAGTTCATTACTGAACCAGGGGCAATAATAATTTAAAATAATAATAATATAAAAATGTATTTGAAAATAATATTGTAATGTTGTGTATAATACTATAGACACAGCCACTTGATTGAGAGATTTATTTGTGATGGAATAATTACTTTATCATTTTATTTGAGGTTTACACACATGCTGTAACGTTAACCTGAGCCATGCATTCATTTGAGTGATATTATGGGAGTGGCTTGATGCGGCACAGGAGAAGCAGATAACTTAATCTTGACCCTTAAGAAACTTTAATTAATGCTATCACATAACAAATCTGCTTCAAATTGCATTAAAAATAAATTAATTGCTAATTACAACATTGAAATAAAAATAATACTATAAAATTGTCAATATAAATAATTGGGAATCATGTTTAAAAAAACAGTGCACATTTCATTTATCTATTATAACTTTTATGTTGGTTTGGTCTCTCGGCTGTTTCCTTATAAAGGTCCAGAAATTCGTGGTTTTCTTTTTTTAATTTGTCAAGTTTTTTTAATTATATGATGTCATTACGTTGCTGTCTTGCCACCAGCCAATTGCTGGGTTACTGATCGTAGTTTCGAGTATCGATACATCTACCCTCTTCAGGGAACACAGAAACGCGCAATAATCTTAGACAACTTAATCCAGATATTTTAATCCAATCCACAAATTCGTTTGAAGAACCAAATTAGCCAAAGATCACGTTATCATGTTTATAAGGTCTGGGATCTGTCAAATCATCTCAGATGTATTAAGTGAGGTACGAAGAACGGACCCCAGGTCTGGAAAAGTATGGAAAAAAGAAAACAGAGTATGGAAAAATATTTCCTATTCTGTTTTCTAAAATTTTAAATTGAGAATTTCTAAAAATAAATGTATCATACAAGCTGAGTGTTTTTCATGAAAAGTGTGAAAGCGTTATCAAACATAATCCTATACTTTTCTTCATTCAGGCTTGTTTGTTTGCAGTGTTGTCAAAAGTGCCAGTATATCAGTACCAAGTCAGTACTGAAACTTTAAATATGTAACGATACCAGTCATTCTTCAGGAGTGGCGGCTGTTTTCAACTGGTCCTGTGTGTATTTGTGTGAGCTCTCTAAGAAGAGTGTCAAAGGTTTCTATTTACAATGAAGACTGTCCTCCTCTAAAAAACGACCCTATAGGTCAAGCACCTTATTACGACCTATATTTACGTTTTAAAGAAATTACCTATGACCATCGTTACCAATCAAAATACGTGTTCATTTAAATGCAATGTACACTGTCCCTTACACGCCATTTGTCACGCCTGTTTCCATTTAGCAAAACTAATTTCCATTTATGCATTTGGCAGACGCATTGGAAAGTAATTTATAGTGCATATACACTTAATGAGCACATGCGTTCCTGGGATCGAACCCACGAGCGCATGATCACATGATTGCATATTGTTGTATAACACAATGCTCTAGAGTCCATAGTGTTTACTATCGTGCTTAAAACCTCCATCCCCGTCAAAACCAGTCAAAAGCAAAAATAAATAAATAAAAACACTTCTTAATCCGTCTTTAGACCTTTCTCACCCTCCATATTCAGCCATCCTCATCTGTTTATAGACTGCTGTGCCAGTTCTCTTATATTGGATATGGGAATTGTGGTTATAGTCACATTGCCCAGCCTAATTTCAAAGCATCGTCCAATTTCTCCCAGCCTGCACTTGAATCGAGGTCTTCACTTACTGACATGTATACATGTGACGTGGTGCTGTCTGGGTTCCTGTCTTCTTTGTGAAAGTAGCTTTGTGCTTTAGCAGTTCATTAGTATGGACTATCTGGCAAGTAGCCAGTCACTCTCTTGGGGGGTTTTCTTACTCCACTGCTTGTCATGCAGTTTTCCCACCCTGTTTAAGTTTATCCAAGATAATCTGAGGCTGACTTCCAAGTGACACTTAACTCTTTAACTAAAGTACTACATTTCCTGCTTTTAGCTGGATACTATGGACTAATGATTCGTAGCAGATGATATGGCATGTTTTAGCCACTTTGTTGATGAGATTTTGAATATGCAAGTGGCAAATACTTGGCATTGTTATCTTACTATGTCATTGTTTGAGATGTTAAAGTGTTATGAGATGTTATAACCATCCTCTTACATAAGCTGTTAGCCCTCTCTGAGCTATTCGTAGCCAGCTTGTTCCTCCTGTTTAAAAAAATTCTTCTCAGCCTAGCAGTGCCTCTTCAGAATTAGTGGCTAGGCTTACCCAGTTCTCGACAAGAATACACTGGGCAAATACCAGCCTAGCAAGAATCTGGCCTCTGTGTCTGACAGAGTGCCTTTTTTATTTCCTGTCAATTATTCATGAGATTTTCAGCGGCTAAACAGTGAAGAGCTCCAGTGAGCCTCCAGTTTTCACAAAGCTCTCTTTTCCTGTTTGTGTGCCTCTCTTGTTGTCTGAGCCCTGGCCAAGCAGAACATTATTCTTAGCCTTGCCTATTTTCTGAAGTTGACACAGTTTTTGCCCATTGCAATTTTCTTAATCAGTTGCTCCTCAGATTGCTTATCATTAAAGCAAAAGGTTAAAGAAGGAAATTAATTTGTTTTGTTGTAAACTTTTTGTTGTTTCTGTCTTTGGTTAATGGAGGAAAACTACATTTGTGGTTTACTCCATGAGGTCCTGGAAAACATTTTATGTCGTTCCAATCACGTAAGACATTAGTTCATCTTCTGAACACAAATGAAGATCTTTTTTAATGACATCTGTGTAACGATTCACCAGTGTGAGTGCCCCTGATCACCACCAGAGGGCACTCCAACCCGGACACATCATTCCATCATAGACTACATCACCCATAATCCTTTGCCCGGACTCATCAGCACTCACTGTTTACACATGTGTCTCATTTACCTCATTACCTCTGCCTATATCTAGCCTGTTCACCCTGTCATTCTTTGCTAAGTCTTGTTTAGTGTTACACTGCAATTCTGAGCGTTTTCCCTGGTTTCATGTCTCTTGGTTTGTTGGGTTTCTTGCCTGTGTCCCGGATTACCCTTTTGCTTCTGTCTCCTGCCTTGTTTGCCTGTTTGGACTGCCTACCTGTGTTTTGACCTTGCCTGTACTTTTGACTACGATTGTGGATTACCCTTCATTAAAGCTGTGTTTGGATCCTCTACCTTCGTGTCTCGGAGCAGTTCGTAACAGAAGACTTAGCCACAATGAATCTAGCAGCAAGACTCCTGTGTCTCCGTCAAGGAGATCGTCCTATCGAGGACTATGTAGAAAACTTTATTGAGCTGGCACATTTGACTTTAATGGACGAGGTATGCCTAATAATATTTTTCCGGGGAGGACCATCTGAGCCGCTCAGTTTGATCATGCCTTTGCATGATCCTAATTGGTCTCTGAAAAATTACATTGACATTGCATTGCAACTGGGCGGCTCTGATTTACAGTGGGTATCATGGAGGAGGATAGTGACATTCCCATTGCATCTGCTAAGTATGTGTCTTCGGACAACATGGCCGCCATTCCAGAGTCTCGTTCCAACATGGCCACCAGTCCAGAGTCTCGTCCCGTCATGGCCGCCAGTCCAGAGTCTCGTCCCGTCATGGCCGCCAGTCCAGAGTCTCGTCCCGTCATGGCCGCCAGTCCAGAGTCTCGTCCCGTCATGGCCGCCAGTCCAGAGTCTCGTCCCGTCATGGCCGCCAGTCCAGAGTCTCGTCCCGTCATGGCCGCCAGTCCAGAGTCTCGTCCCGTCATGGCCGCCAGTCCAGAGTCTCGTCCCGTCATGGCCGCCAGTCCAGAGTCTCGTCCCGTCATGGCCGCCAGTCCAGAGTCTCGTCCCGTCATGGCCGCCAGTCCAGAGTCTCGTCCCGTCATGGCCGCCAGTCCAGAGTCTCGTCCCGTCATGGCCGCCAGTCCAGAGTCTCGTCCCGTCATGGCCGCCAGTCCAGAGTCTCGTCCCGTCATGGCCGCCAGTCCAGAGTCTCGTCCCGTCATGGCCGCCAGTCCAGAGTCTCGTCCCGTCATGGCCGCCAGTCCAGAGTCTCGTCCCGTCATGGCCGCCAGTCCAGAGTCTCGTCCCGTCATGGCCGCCAGTCCAGAGTCTCGTCCCGTCATGGCCGCCAGTCCAGAGTCTCGTCCCGTCATGGCCGCCAGTCCAGAGTCTCGTCCCGTCATGGCCGCCAGTCCAGAGTCTCGTCCCGTCATGGCCGCCAGTCCAGAGTCTCGTCCCGTCATGGCCGCCAGTCCAGAGTCTCGTCCCGTCATGGCCGCCAGTCCAGAGTCTCGTCCCGTCATGGCCGCCAGTCCAGAGTCTCGTCCCGTCATGGCCGCCAGTCCAGAGTCTCGTCCCGTCATGGCCGCCAGTCCAGAGTCTCGTCCCGTCATGGCCGCCAGTCCAGAGTCTCGTCCCGTCATGGCCGCCAGTCCAGAGTCTCGTCCCGTCATGGCCGCCAGTCCAGAGTCTCGTCCCGTCATGGCCGCCAGTCCAGAGTCTCGTCCCGTCATGGCCGCCAGTCCAGAGTCTCGTCCCGTCATGGCCGCCAGTCCAGAGTCTCGTCCCGTCATGGCCGCCAGTCCAGAGTCTCGTCCCGTCATGGCCGCCAGTCCAGAGTCTCGTCCCGTCATGGCCGCCAGTCCAGAGTCTCGTCCCGTCATGGCCGCCAGTCCAGAGTCTCGTCCCGTCATGGCCGCCAGTCCAGAGTCTCGTCCCGTCATGGCCGCCAGTCCAGAGTCTCGTCCCGTCATGGCCGCCAGGCCAGAGTCTCGTCCCGTCATGGCCGCCAGTCCAGAGACACGTCCCGTCATGGTCACCTTCCAGGGTTCAGTGACGTCCCCTGTCTCCTTCCAGAGCCCAGTGACGTCCCCTGTCTCCTTCCAGAGCCCAGTGACGTCCCCTGTCTCCTTCCAGAGCCCAGTGACGTCCCCTGTCTCCTTCCAGAGCCCAGTGACGTCCCCTGTCTCCTTCCAGAGCCCAGTGACGTCCCCTGTCTCCTTCCAGAGCCTCCGCCTCCCGTCACGAGTCCAGAGAGGACTCCGCTCCCTGAACTGTGTGGGCCGCCCTGGCCTCCTGAACTGTCTGAGCCGCCCTGATCATCTGTCCGGCCTGTTCCGCCCTGGCTGCCTGCTCTGCCTGAGTCTCCAGGCCCTCTTCCGCTCCATGGGCCTGGCCCTCCATCCCGCCCCTGGGTCCGCCTCCGCTCCACCTCCCTCCTAGACAATTTCAGGAGTGTCTGGAAGCCGCTCCTTTGAGGGGGGGCTATGTAACGATTCACCAGTGTGAGTGCCCCTGACCACCACCAGAGGGCACTCCAACCCAGACACATCATTCCATCATAGACCACATCACCCATAATCCTTTGCCCGGACTCATCAGCACTCACTGTTTACACCTGTGTCTCATTTACCTCATTACCTCTGCCTATATCTAGCCTGTTCACCCTGTCATTCTTTGCTAAGTTTTGTTTAGTGTTACACTGCAATTCTGAGCGTTTTCCCTGGTTTCATGTCTCTTGGTTTGTTGGATTTCTTGCCTGTGTCCCGGATTACCCTTTTGCTTCTGTCTCCTGCCTTGTTTGCCTGTTTGGACTGCCTACCTGTGCTTTGACCTTGCCTGTACTTTTGACTACGATTGTGGATTACCCTTCATTAAAGCTGTGTTTGGATCCTCTACCTTTGTGTCTCGGAGCAGTTCATAACAATCTGAGAGCTTTCTGTCTCTCCACTGAAAGCCTACCACTTTCAAGCCTCAGAAAGGTAGTAAAGACATCATTAAAGTAATCTGTATGACTCCAGTGTATTAACTTTAATTGTATGAAATGACGCAAGTGATTTGTTTGTGCCAAAAAAACATGATTTACCACTTTATTTACAAATTATTAATTTCCAACTTCTCAAACGACTCGTCCAAAGGTTCAGTCTCTCTAAATCCCTCCTTTCCACAAGCTACTCTGCTCGGCCAAATGGCCCAGTCTGTTGTGATTGGTCTACCGCTTGCAGCGTGTGTCCGAAACGAAACCGCCATTACCATAACTGAATTTCAGCTTCGGAGGCTTCCTAAAGCCCAGTGACTGCACACACTGTTTTTTCGATTTTACCATATTAATTTTAGCGCCAGTCCGATGATAAAACATTGGAAGATTATCAATTTTTTTTAGGCAGGGATGACTTGAGCAGGATGTTTCTCAGTGATGCACTACTCAGTTGGATGAGATGTTGCAACTGTAGTTTCTCTACATCAGCATTAACAAGTGTATGTCCATCAACAATCCGATGTGCATTTTTCTAATTTATTGTGGTGCACATGTGGGAACTGTATCATTAACTGTATCAATAACAGTGCATACATTAGCCAAGCTTTAACATGAATGACTGATGTAACATTAAAGTTTGTAAAACAAATCTTGCTCTATTTTTTATCTTTACTCAAAGTAGTAAGAACAACAGACAAAGACAATCTGCATTAATGGACATAATTGAAGGTAATATTGGGCCCACAGCTGATTAGTAGTTAACCACAGACCTGGACAATATAAAACACAAAACTACGTATTTTGAACACCTGGTAGAAAATATATACATTAATAATTAATCATACTTACAGGATGTGATTCTGAGGAGCTAAATAAAGGGGGTACTGTCCCATCTTTAATGAATAAGCGAATTGTAAATCACAAAGATTTGAGAAGCAATCGTCAAAAGGTTACTGCTGGTGTATTGCTGTGGTAATTTAACCTCTGATTCCTCACATCCTCATCTTTGGAATTGATTACAAAGAGATTTTGTTTTTGCAGAGCAGAAAACAGCATTTTCTCGAAATGTACACAACACGAACCAGCTACAGTGTTTGAAGGCGGGTCAAAGTAGACGTTGTTCTCGGGCAGCCAATGAAGACCGTAGGCGGGCATTATGCAAATGTGTTGCCGTGTAAAGCATAAAGCATAATAGGGGCACTTTAAAAGTAAATGCAAAAATGAGTACGAAAAATGTTAGTTCAAAGAAAATCTTTAGCATCATTTGTTTGCAGATCCTACTTGATGTTTAAAATGTTGCAATGAAATTCATACAATTGCAATAAATTTCCAAATAGCTTAAACAGTCATTATACATTTACATACATCAAATATTTTGGTGTAGCCCAGAAATATATAGTCTGTGAGTCCAGTGGCCCTATCATTCTGCCATGTTTATCATGTAGACTGTCTCGTGCTTTATCTTGCTTTGAATCTTGCGAAGTGGGAGTGGTTGTAGTCCTTTCTTCATGACAGATAGACTAGATAGACAGATAGATTTTCTTCAGAAATCCACAATGTTGCTCCTCTTTCTTAAAGTTCATTCACAACAGATACTGTAACTTAACATATAATTAAGCATTTCTTTGCTTTGGTTCACTACATGTCGCTAATAAAGGATGGAGATCATCAAGAAAAATCGGCCAGGTTAGGATGTTGTTCACTTATACTTAAATTCAAAATGGAGATCTCTTTGAGCTTGTCATGAGCATGATGGTCTCTCTGATCAGTGCTTTGGCTGGTTAACCAGCTCTCATTCCATTAGAGTGACAATTTTAGTTCCTGCCTGGCCTTTATCATCACACATGACAAGCACCACCCTTCAGAACGCAGACGTGTCTCTCCTGCAAAACTGGGTGGATGTGTAACCAAGCTCAATGGTTATCCACGATCAGTTCAACCTTTAGGCAGTAGTAGAGATTAAAACCTGGGACAAGGCAACCTGATCCTGGAATAATACTCAGGCCATAAGGGCAGTTGCTTAACCCGTGTGAATCCATCCCGGGTCGTAACATTCCCTTTCTGTTGTGATGATTTCTCCTCAGATCACAAGAGCTGTATTCATATGACTACCGGTTTCCTCAGAACATGAGCTTAACAGGGAATAAGTCCTTATCTGTCAGTTTATGTAAAACTGCTCATTTGTCTTGCCACCTGTCGTGCGTTTGGAGAGGAAATACAGTGCCAGGTCTTATGGTGCGCTAATTCTGAAAGAAGAAAAAAGAAAACGCATTGTATGCACTCTGTAACTAAAAGACAGCATTATGTTTATCTAATATTATCACTTTCACCATTCTGCTCTGGAGGGACATGTATCTCACGGAACTTTTCAAGATGATACTGATTCATATTTCACCTCAAAAATCAAATTTTCCTCCTAAAAGTATTTAAACATCATGAAAGTATTTGTTGTACTGCCTTCATTTGTGCATATGTAGGTACAGTTATTACAGTAAGAAAAAACCTAATGAGAATCACAATTGAGAATAAAGTAAAATTTCAAAAGCAAAAAAATAAAACATACATCATTTTATTATATTTTTCCCCTATATGTTTTGGTTTGAAATATGATCTGTATAATATGTAATAATATATTATTTAAATTGTAAAGTATTTATACATCATAGACATGGTAGTATTTGATGCACTGCCTTCAATTTAGTCCTATTTAAAAATAAAAAAAAATACACACTGTATTACAGTAATGAAAATGACAATCACCACTGAAAATAAAGGGAAATCCTAAATATAAATTTTTTTCCTTTTAATTGTGGAGTGAAATATGGTCTAGCTCTCGTGATATTTACTCGTATGTGGATTACATTGTTTGTTCTTCCCTCTGTTGGATCGTCGTCAGGTTTTCATTCTTTAAAGAAGGGTTTGAGTTTACATTTCCTCTGTTAAAGCTACAGTTAGGGTATTATCCTTTTTCCTGGCTTATTCAGTGTTCACATTCCTTATTCTCTCCCATCTTCTTCTGCCTTGCGGGACAAGCGTGTGATTAAAGGAGAGTCTGATTGCAGTCACACTTCTTCAGAGCCAATAAATTGTTAATGTGGAAGGAAAGAAAGACGGATGGGGAAAAAAAATAGAATTACTCTGTTGCTTGAATTATTGAGTGCCAGTTAGAAGAGCTACTGCTTGAACGGTTTCTTTTTTTGTTCCATACATGGATAGAGACGTACAATGTCCAGCCCCTACTGTCAAATCTCTGCCTGCTTTGTTCTTTAATGCTTCCCAATGCACATAAATCTACACACACACACACACACACACACACATACACGCATACATCTGAAGCTCAACCACCTCGGGATCTGACCTGTTAAGTCTTCTCTCCCTTGTGGGGATTTACAATGTATACAGGTGGTTTATGTAATGTGTTGATTTATTCACACTGAGTACATTTATGTGGAGCAGGAATCATTTTGTAAAAGCAGATTTTGTGAACTATTCACCTTGGTTCTTTTCTCAGCATCTGAACTCATTATATTGTTGTTGTTTTTTTTCTGTTTTGGGTGAGCAGTAAAGTAATGACTATTCTTCTGCTGGGAGGGGTAATGTGGGTCAGGGACAGACACTATGTCTTTTAAAGATAGTAAAACAAGTCAAGCCTTATGTAGCAGATCTGTGTGGCTTCTTACCAGGCTGCCTACATGCACACTTGTACAAGTACAAGAGGACACAAACATACTTGCTCATTCAGATAATCTGCAAAGCTTGTCATGTTGACTTTTTGGGTTTTGACTGTCTGACTGTATTTCCACCCTTCTTTGCTGTCTCTCTCAGCTGACGTTTAGGTAGTGTAGTTGTGCTTGACATGTGCTTAAGCTAGCTGATATAGTATGGTGCTTAATTTCGCTAGGCAAAAGAGTGTTTACTGTGTAATAGTTTGCATAAGATTTGATTATGTTTTTAATAATACATACAGAGGCCTAAAAGATATTTGGACACTTAAGGACAATAAAAAAAAATGTAACTTAGTGGCATTTGCAAATAAATGATGCTAGAGCTTTTCACACATGTACTACTATGTATACTATAAACGATTTCTATTTCAAATAAATGCTGTTCTGTACAACAGCTTGTCACTGGGGTACCTTTTTTTACCACAAAAAGGTTCATAGTAGTAAATTAAGGTACGTATTTGTACTCTAAGGTACTAATGTGCAACTTTTAGGAGTAAAAAAAAAGGTACAAAGATGTCCTTTTAAAAATATAGCACCAGTGACAAGCTGTTATACCCCTAAAGGTAAAATTTTTACACTTTTTTTCTGTGTGTGTGTTTTCAACATTGATAATAATAAGAAATGTTTCTTGAGCATGCGAATGATTTCTGAAGGATCATGTGAGACTGAAGACTGGAGTAATGATGCTGAAAATTCAGCTTTGCCATCACAGGAATAAATTACATTTTTATATATTTATATTTATATAATATATTCAAATAGAAAACAGCTATTTTCAATTGTAATAATACGGTATTTTACAGTGTTACTGTTTTACTGTATTATTCATTAAATAAATGCAGCCTTGATGAGCAGAAGAAACTTCTTTCAGAAACATTATAAAATCTCACTGACCCCTAACTTTTGAACGGTAGTGTACATTTTGGGTTCATTGTATAATGTCACTGTATGAATGTTTAATATTCCCAAGGTTATATGGAACTACTAGTATGTGTGTTTCTGTATATGGTAGGCGGGTTGGAAAGAGAATCATGCCACATTCATGAGTGAGCTGAAGAATCTGCAGGCATCTGGACTGTCTACATTGGGTCACGCTCTCCGCGCTGCCTTCGACCTGCTCAATCTCAACAGACTAGTCTCTGGCATCGACAACTACGGTCAGGTAAAAATTATATCTCCCTTCAGTATTCAGAAGGCCAAAACAATCTTTATTCAATGAAGAACAAATTACTCCTGGGTATTCTGCATGCAGCATAATAATGTCTCCTCACATAACAAGAATACTAACCAGCACAGACATTGAGAAGAACACATCCTCACAATATTCAGATCAATCAATATTTTAAGAAAATTTACCTTTAGTCCCATCCAGCTTAGAATGTTGTGTTAGTTCTTTGAAGAGAACAAATACTGTAATGTAATGTAATGTGCAGAAAATCATTCAGTGTGTATCAACATGGAAAGTAACTGGAAAGAAGCCATTATACAAAAATAACCATTTCACAGCACATCTAACGTGTTCCAGAAGGCATGAGAGTGACCCAGCTAACATATGGGAACATGTTCTGTAGTCCAAAGCTTTAAACCTGATGCTGCCCACTGCTTCAAGCAGCACCATCCATTCAGCGAGGCTTTGTAGTGGAGATACTTTCATCAGCAGTAACGGGGGGGCTCTTTACTCGAGAGGAGGAATGGATGTAGCAGCATGCAGAGATTACAGAGACAATTATCACCTTCATTTAACTTGATTAATGTGTTTTTTTAATACAACATCAAACATTTAATTGGATTATTTGCAATTCAGAATATTCAGATACTTTATAGGCACACATTAAGACCATGCTGGATTAGCTAAAATAGGAGACATGCATTTTGAGATATAACCCTCAGGCAGTGTGTTAATCTACATGCTGAGTTTGTACTGCAAGGGTGAGTTACTGAGTGCTGACCCCTGCAGTATGGACAGAGAGAATGCATCTTGTATTCACTCACTGTTTACTGTATAAACTACAATTAGCAACATCTGTCAAGTTAAATGTTATTACCTCATTTCATTGAACTGTGTAGGAATTAAGTTAAATCTGGACAAGATAAATTCTGACATAAACTTTCCATTGAAATGCCATTAATTGTTTCACTTACACCACTGTTCAAAAGCTTGAGGTTAGTAAGATTTTAAAAAAAGTAAGAAATTAAAGTCTTTTATTCATCATGGATGCATTAAATTGAGCAAAAGTGACAGTAAAGACATTTATATGCCTGGTTTCACAGACAGGGCTTAGATTAAAGGTGGGGTAAGTGCTTTCTGGTAACAGAACAAATCACCAAAACAAACACAACCCTATTTTGATAGCTCCGCCCCACACATACGTAACCCAGGCGGCAACTATGGCGGAATCTTTGTGTTCCTATGGTAATCCAGGTCGAATGTTCAGTGAAAAAGTCATCCCTTCCATGCCAAAAACACAAACAGTTCTCATGAAGAACTCGATAGCACGAGCACGACAGTGCAACTAACGAACATATTACATATAGACATTTTGACAGTGAGGAGGTTTAGACGCTCCAGGCTTATACAGTGTGGAAATGAACGGGTAATTGTCATAGCTGAAGTGAACGACAATACGATCGCAAATGGACAAACAAGCGAACATGACACACGTACATATTCAAGCAAAAGCCAGCATATATTAGTTCTGTGAAACAAAACAAAATCAATGTTACTCGCCTATCGAGAAGAAATAAAGCAACCTCTGCCTTCACTCCTTGAGTTCTTTCCAGCGTTGGAAAGCTGTTCCATAGACATCTTCCACATTTGTTTTTTATCTGCCATCTCTCTCTTTCTGTCATCGCTCGGCTAATGTCCGTCCTGTATTGTGTCTTTTGAATAATGACGTGCACTGAGCACTCTCTTCTTCCCATCATTAGTAGACACACCCCTTACTGCTGATTGGCAATCAGTTTGTTATGGTACTCGGCCTGAGTCACATTTCTAAAGCAGTTTTGAAATAACACTTACCCCACCTTTAAGACAGGATTAGGTCTTAGTTCAATTAGGACATTTAAGTAACATTTATAAACATGCTTTAGAAAAAAACATACTTCTGTGCATCTTAAGACAAAACAATGGCACTGACTTAATTTAAGATATGTCAGTACAAGTTTCTGTCAGTTAAAACATCTCAAACATGCATTTTAGTCTGGGACTAGCTTAAGCCTTGTCTGTGAAACCCGGGGAAAATGTTACAAAAGATTTTGGTAACACTTTACAATGATTTCTCATTTGTTAATAATAGTTAATGCATGAACTAACAATGAAAAATATATTTTTTACATTTTTATTTTGTATTTTATTAACCTTTGTCAATGTTAGTTAATAAAAATGTTCCTGTTCATGTTAGTTCAGTGCATTAACTAATGTTAACAGATACAACTTTTGATCATAAAAAAGTTTTAGTAAATGTTGAGATTAACGTGATCTAAGATTAACAAATGCTGTAGAAGTATTGTGCATTGTGCAACTGATGTAGTTAACTAATGTTTACAAATTAAACCTTATTGTAAAGTGTTACCAAGATGATGTTCTTTTGAACTTTTTATTCATCAAAGAAAGTAGCTATGTTTTCTACACTGATAATAATAAGAACTGTTTATTGAGCATCATATCATCATATTAGAATGATTTCTGAAGGATCATGTGACACTGAAGACTGGAGTAGTGATGCTGAAACTTCAGCTTTACCATCACAGGAATACACTTTAAAATAAATTAAAATGAAAAACAGTTATTTTAAACTGTAATAATATTTCACAATAATACTGATGATACCCACAGCCATACATGGAAGTATAGAGGTTTTAAATCAGAATACAAGCATTTTCAGATTTTTGGACCTTACTGCTTATTATGAGATTTTAGCATTTTATAGAAAATCACAGAAATAAGAACCCCCCAAAAATCTCTTTTTCTTTGCGTTTTGGATTTTTTATGAAATAATTTCCTCTCTTTTAGGGTCGGAATCCGTTCTTTCTGGAGCCATCGGTCATTATTACGATTACAGATGGTAACAAACTGACGCACAGCTCTGGGGTGGCAGAGGAGGTGAGGGACCAATACTCTTAACCCTTTTTTGACTTGCTTGTCCTTTTATATCATGTGTAATGTTAAGTATTGCATGCAGTGTGTCTTTCTCATAAACTCCAATGTCATCTCACTTCTTGATTTCTCTTCCTCTCTCAGCTACATCTGCCGCTGAATTCCCCATTGCCGGGTAGTGAGCTGACAAAGGAGCCGTTCCGCTGGGACCAGCGACTCTTCGCCCTGGTCCTGCGGCTGCCAGGAGTGTCCGTGCCCGACAGCGAGCAGCTGGGCAGTGTGCCCACTGATGAGTCTGCTATCACCCAGATGTGTGAGGTCACTGGAGGTACATCCATCAGCTTAACAATCTTACGTTTCCGTGCCAATCAGTTGCAGATTTTAAACCGTTAAGTTCGGGGCCTTATTTATGAGGCCTGGATTCTGCGAAAGTGCTTTAATTGGTCCTTTAGACATATACCCTATTTAAGGGGGCTTCAGCCCTGGTTTTTATCTCAGCCCCTGTAAAACTCTGCAATGAATCTGTCAGCCCCCCCTTACAGATCTGTTATTATGCGATCTCTCTTTAATGCAGCACTCAGATACAAGCATCAGATACAAGCATCTCACATGCGAACACTCTGCTCTAGTAAAGTCACGAAATAAAGTGCAATTTTGATTGCTTTATTTAAAATAAACTGTCAGTTTCTTTTCGGAAAATGTAGCAACTTGTGATGATTTCCTACCTATGCACTTAAGTTACATAAGCACAGGGTTATTTCAGTTGATTATGCATATTTTGCTTGCTTGTCTCATAGCTTCGCTGACTCTTTTTCTCACCCTCTCTCTATAAGGCCGCTCTTACTGTGTGAAGACGCAAAGGATGCTGAACCAGTGTCTTGAGTCTCTCGTCCAAAAGGTTTTGAGTGGAGTTGTAATACACTTTGAGAAGAGTGGTCCAGATCCGCCTGCAATAATGGAAGGTCAGTGCTGATAATGTGATTCCATGTTAGTTTTGTGCTTACTGGGAAAATAATTAATGGGTTAGTTCACCCAAAAATGAAAATCCTGTCATCATTTACTTACCATCATGTTGTTCCAAACCCATTAGACTTTCGTTCATCTTTGGAACACAAATGAAGGTATTTTAATGAAATCTGGGATTTCTGTCCCTCCACTGACTGCTACGCAACTACCACTATGTCACTTCAAAAAGTTCATAAAGAGATCATAAAACTAATCCATATGAACTGAGCAGTTTAGTCCAAATTTTCTGAAGAGACTTGATCACTTTATATATGAACAGATTGAATTAAGGCTTTTATTCACATTAACATTCATCAATGCACACATCAGATATGGGAAAGGGAAACTCAAGCATGTTTGCTTGACGTGCGAGAACCAATGAGGTTCATTCACCTGTTCACCTGTCTTTTTGAACTTTATGAAGTAACAAAGTGGTAGTTGCATGGACTGTCAATGGAGGGACAGAAATCTCAGATTTCATAAAAAAAATCTTAATTTTTGTTTCAAAGAACGAAATGATCTTTTCATTTTTGGGTGAACTGACCCTTTAATAGACAATGATTGTCTTCTCTTTGTGCAGATGGTCTTGTGGATCCAGCTCGTCCTTCGTCGTCCTTCAGTCCGCAGCCCTGGCACAGCTGCCACAAGCTCATTTACGTCCGGCCCAACCCCAAGACAGGCGTACCTGTGGGTCACTGGCCAATCCCAGAATCCTTCTGGCCTGACCAGAACTCCCCCACTTTGGTAAGTAGAGTTTATAAGTGTAGAGTCAAGGAATGACTTCTTTTGTTTTTAATCTCTGACATATGCACATTTATTTCCATATTAGTTAGTACAGAGACCAGTATTTTTATTGTCAACTAAACCTTGTTAACTGAAATAAAGCTGAAATAAAATGAAATATATTAGATAAAAATTAATAGATACGTTTGTCGATTTTCAACCAGCTTTGTATTGTTACAATGTCGGGACTCTGTATTATACGTAAATTAACAATGTGTAAACTTTCTCTATGTTACCTGCATCCAGATATCCCCATTCACTTGTCAGCAAATTGAGCCGGATTGACAGCTCCA
Organism: Rhinogobio ventralis; assembly: GCA_039654625.1. Lineage (NCBI taxonomy): Eukaryota > Metazoa > Chordata > Actinopteri > Cypriniformes > Gobionidae > Rhinogobio > Rhinogobio ventralis. The sequence continues at coordinate 16,942,563 of CM077198.1, forward strand.
AGGCTTTTGTGAAAACTACAGATCATACTTTTGCATTTTTGCATCCCCTCTCATGGACAGTCAGCTTAATCCCAGTGCATTATTGGTGTTGAATTTTCCCTACCTTTGGGCATAAGGGAAACTTTTTGGCTACAGTGCTTTTTCTCCATTTTCTCTAGTCATGAAGCACTGATTTAAAAAAAAAAAATGTCCCTTTCTACTGCATAGACAGCGACGTTTTATTAAAAGCAAAGAATCGCCCCTTTAAACTAAATGAGAACTAACCATGTTGCCTAGGCTATTAACTGAAACTGAAAACTAAAACTAAAATAAAAATAAATTAAATATATTCAAAAATATAAATAAATGAATAAAAATGGCTAAACAAAATCACATAAAAAAAAAACTGAAAATGTAAAAATAAAAGCTATGTATATAATAGTATGTAAATAGCACTAGCAGTCTAAATTTTCTCGCATTTTCTCCACTGATATGAGGGAAACAGTAAAATGGAAAAACATGTAAACATAAAATGTTTTAAATCTAGCTGAAAACACTATAAATCTGGCTAAAATATTTAATAAGCGAGCACAGAAGGGCTTTCTGCTGAGGACTTTGGGACCTGGCAGACAGTCAGCCATTTCTTTAGTTTCTTTTTGCTTGCTGAAATTACACTGAATCCTTATTAAAATGGAAAAGTACTAGGCTTGCAAAAGGAGTTTGGATGGGTGAATTAGCATTGGCTCATCCAAGCTGAGTGGATGAAGCAATTTATTAGCCAAAGGTAATGACCTCTGCAAACTAAAGGTTAGCTTTCATCTTGCTCAAACAGTGCTAATGAATGCGGATGAAGATAAGGGAGCTGAAAGAAGTGGTAACATGAGGAAAGGCTTCACTGTCCTGAGGTTTCCCACCCCCTCACTGTCTATTCTCTCTTAGACAGTACACTGTAGAAACAGCAGCTGGTACTGTGCCAAAGTGCCACAGCTCAGCTCAGCCTGTGGGCACTGTGAGAGAGACATTGCCAACAGAATAAGACTGCTGTAGCTCATCAGAGCTTTAGCACTTACTGCTAGCTTAGTTAACATAAGGTAATTTCCTTCCTGACATCTCTACTGTCATGTCTGCAATATTGTAAATCAGTAGCACAATGGGTTTGGGTCCAATTACTAACACAGGAGCCTCAAAAGATGTTAAATTAAGAAATTAAAAGGCTCTTTTTCATATTTCTAAAATAAAGTTCAAATTTTATTTTACCAAAATGCTTCCTTTGGTTTATTAAGTGTTCAGTCAGGGTGTTGTGAGCATATCTGCTCAGGGAATGAACAGCTTGTGATGTCATGTGCCTGTAACACATGGGTCATTATCCACTGTTGCTGTAATTACAGGATGAATTGGCCATCTAACAGATATATCTTCTAAAAAAACATTGTGGAGAATGTTACAGAGGATTTCTGTTTAACAGCTGTTTTTTTCTCTCTCTTTAGCCTCCTCGATCTGCCCATCCTGTGGTGAGGTTTTCCTGTGTCGACTGTGAGCCGATGGTTATTGACAAGCTGCCTTTTGACAAATATGAGCTGGAGCCATCCCCGCTCACCCAGTACATCTTGGAGAGGAAATCTCCGCACATGTGCTGGCAGGTGGGACATTTTTTCACACAACTTTTTAATCTGAACTATATTTTGCACACAGCCCCAGAATGCGTTCTGGGTAGTGCTGAGTTTCATGGTGATAGATATTATGGTGTTAAAAGAGCAGAAAGAAACAGTGGTTGTTTAGTTTTTCCATATTTACTGGAATGTATAAACCACAACACAAATTACATGTCAAGTCCTGCATTTAGTAATGAGGTTTAAATTAGATATTGTTGTTTAGTTTTCAGTTCAGTGTTGTACACTACCATTCAAAAGTTTGGGGTCAGTAAGATTTTTTTGGTAAAGATATTAATACTTTTATTCAGCAAGGATGCATTAAATTAATCATACATTGATAATAATAATAAATGTTTCTTGAGCATCAAATCAGCATATTAGAATAATTTCTGAAGGATCATGTGACACTGAAGACTGGAGTAATGATGCTGAAAATTCAGCTTTGACATCACAGGAATAAATTATATTTTAAAATATATTAAAACAGAAAACAGTTATTTTAAATTGTAATACTGTTTCACAATATTACTGTTTCTACTGTTTTTTTTTGTTTTGTTTTTGTAATAAATGCAGCCTTGGTGAGCAAAAGAGACTTTAAAAATCATTAAATGGTCTATGGAATAATTTCTTCCCTGATGCCCGTCCATTAATACAGATTGTGCAGGGTTTCTTACAGTATTTCAGTCAGCAGATGCTTATCTAAAGTGACTTACTCTAGAGGAAACTTGATCATAGAGCAGCAAACAATATCAATGCCACAATATGAGAGTAGTCCAAAATGCAGTGCAGTAGAGTAGAATTAAACCCTAATATAGATAGTTATGAGTTTGAAAGTGCTCACAGAAAGATTGTGAACATATTAGTAGGAGGGTGCTGATTCAGAGGTAAACATCAGATGAGCGAGGAAAATCCCATAGATCTGCATTCATGAGGGACTCGAGTCATGTCAAGGGACTAAAATATCATAGAAATTTAGAGGTGGGCTCTTTTGGCTTGCACCAGTTCTCAACCACCATTCAATGCTATAGCAACTGCTCTAAAAACACTCAGAACACCTTAGCAACTGCATAACAACAGATTTTGTTCAGAAAATCTAAAACCATGTTAATTTGTTTTTATTCAAAAGAATCAGATTGAATTTATGTATGTAATTAATTCAGAAATCTTTGTGTTGTAACTATCTGCAGTTAAATTATGAACAGTTGAATGGTTGTAATAAAAAATAATTGCGATTTTTATTATCTATCAAAATGTTCTTACAGATGCACAAAGACTGAGACTGGGCAATGAGAAAAGCATGATTACTTTTGGAGATGGAATAATGTTATACATAGAATGTTTTGCTAGAGTTCATTTTGGTCTTCTATGAAATAATGATAAATGGTCTCTCAAGATCTATTACCTAGACCATTTGGTTTCTTGAAAGAACTTACGCAAAGGGAGGTGACTGTACTGCAGTCAAATTGAAGTGTTTTTCCATGCTGTATTTTGTTGTTGTCATTGGAGTTATATAAATACAACACATTCTATAAATACCTTAGTCAATACCTGGAAATGTTTTTTGCAAGTCCATTCTTTGGATATGTCATACATTCATTCAACCCATCTAAAAATACCAATATAATTGAACATTCGTGTTTGTTCTTTTGCCATGGTTACAATGTTACATTATTACTTGCCTCACTAGAGACCATATAAAGAAAACAAGGTAAATGGTAGATAAATTAGAAAGATCATGTATAAGCATATTTAGAGGCATTTATAGCACACTAGTCTCTAAGGAACCCTTTTACCTAATGAGCCGCTGATGAATGGGTTTTGTCTCTGAGAAACAGCTTCATGTGAGAGCTGAGCTCTCAGGAGACACCAGACTAACTCCTCTCCCCCATCGCCCAGGTGTTTGTGAACTGCAGTGGCAAACACAGCGATCTAGCCCACCCGTTCGGCTACCTAAAGGCCAGCACTACGCTCACCTGTGTCAACCTCTTTGTTATGCCCTACAACTATCCCGTCCTGTTGCCACTCCTCGGTATGTTTAATTTAAAAATAAATTCATGAATAAAATAACTATAAAGTGTTTAAAAATGTAATTTAACAAGCAGATTAAAATGAAAATTAATGAAAGAAAAAGAAACACACACACACACATATATGTACATATTTCTTTTTATACATTTTACAAATTGTACACAAGTTTGTTTGTTTTTGTATATGTTGCTGCATAAATGTGACCCTGAACCACAAAACCAGTCATAAGGGTACATTTTTTTAAATCAAATGAAAGCTGATGTATGGTTTCCATCCATTGATGTATGGTTTGTTAGAATAGGACAATATTTGGCCGAGATAAACTATTAAAACTATTCCAAACTATTTGAAAATCTGGAATCTGAGGGTGCAAAAAAATCTAAATATTGAGAAAATTTTAATTTGTCCAAATGAAGTCCTTAGCAAGGCATATTACTAATAATAATAATACATTTTTTATATATTTACAGTAGGAAATGTACAAAATATCTTAATGGAACATGATCTTTACTTAATATCCTAATGATTTTTGGCATAAAAGAAAAATGTATCATTTTGACCCATACAATGTATTGTTGGCTATTGCCACAAATATACCCCGACGACGGTTTTGTGGTCCAGGGTGACAAATCGTGTACAATTTCTGTGCCTCTTTCATTTCCTCCTGAGAGTGACATAAAGGAAGCATTTCAGTTCTGTAATGTAATGTGTGTGGCTTTCTTCAGCAAACTTACCATCTCTAATTCCCCTTACAGATGATTTGTTTAAAGTGCACAAGCTTAAGCCAAACCTCAAGTGGCGTCAGGCATTTGAAATGTACCTGAAGTCCATGCCTCCTTACTTTCTCTTGGTAAGACGCTCTTCTTTCCTACTTTAAAAAAAATCCCATCCCAATAGAGCACAGAAGTGTCCTGCTTAAAAAAGAAACCTTCTTTGTGCATACAAAATCTATGCAATGTACATTTCATGGGCTGTTAGATGTACTCAAGGGTCACATGTAATCTGACCTCTTTTTTGAGTTGTATTTGTTCTATAGTCTGTTAACAGCTGTAATGAGGTCAAGGATATGTGCTCTGAGTGCAGATTCATGCTGAGTGTGTTCTAATTTTCACTTCCTTTGTCTCTGCTTCTCCACTTTTTCTCTTTTTTTTTACTGAGGGTAGCCTCTCAAGAAGGCGCTGAGAATGATGGGAGCCCCAAATCTCATTTCTGACAACATGGATTGTGGCTTGAGCTACAGTGTCATTTCCTATCTAAAAAAACTCAGTCAGCAGGTGAGCATGGTTTAGCTGCTCTGTTTCCTGACAGTTAAAACCACATTTTGTGTTGAAATTATGTTTAATAGTATTCAAACTCATAACATTCCTTGAAATATTCTATATTGCATATTGTATTCATTTAGTAATACATCCTGTGTGTATGAGGTCTGTGTGATTTTCAGCTTTTTAAATCAAGTTGTACTTGATTTTGTAGGCAAAGATTGAGTCAGACCGTCTGATAGTGTCTGTCGGGAAGAAGCCTCCTCAAGAGACGGGCATCAAGGTGAAGAACCACTCAAGCGCCCTGTCTCTGGCGCACCGCCGTGATTTCAAGCAGCTCCTGCAGGGCATCATGGGCGAGGTACCCCTCCGACTCATCGACATGAACTTCAAAGAGTTTGCTGGATTCCAGATTGCACTTCTCAACAAGGTACAGACGGTTTGAGTGGGGCTGAATTACATTACAGGGTCTATTTGAAATTAATCATGTCTCAGTTCACGTTTGGTGCTTAGAATGTAGTTATGCTAAGATAGATATGGACAGACATTTGTATCACAGAAGCATTTCTGCTGAACCCTAAAATCGTATTTCCTTTCTCATGCTGGTTAATTCTGATGAATTCTTATGACTGGACATCTTAGTATAAGTCTGAGTGACTTGAAAACATATGCAATTTTCTTTGAGTTAGACAAAAATTTTACTTTTATCATCATTTACTAACCTTCTCTTCAAGGATTTAAAGCCCCAGGCCTATAGGAACGCTTATGATATTCCGCGACGGAACCTTCTAGATCAAGTGACTCGGATGCGTTCCAATCTTTTGAGGACAACACAGAAGCTGATCAGGGGCCAGGATGATGGTAATTGTACCAAAGAGACTAAATATATTTTGCAAATTTTAGTGTACCTTCATAACTGCTAAAAACATCAACACCAAACATGATTTGACTAAATTTCTGTGGATTTTCACAGTCAAAAAAGGTCCATTGACTGTTATCAGTAGTGTAGCAATGCATGAAGCACAGCTCACTTTCAAAACAAGTAGCATTCTGAAACAGAAAGTAAGCCATAGTTTTTTTTTGTTTTTTTGCTGTGGTGGACATTAAGTGGCCATCCACATAGAACGCGTTTTTGTATTCCACTTTGCTGCTTTTCCATTGCTTTTCTATGTAAACACGCGCTTGACGAATGGTCGCATTTAAAGGAACACGCCGACTTTTTGGGACTTTAGCTTATTCACCGTATCCCCCAGAGTTAGATAAGTCCATACATACCTTTTTTATCTCCGTGCGTGCCATAACTCTGTCTGAAGCACCCACCGCTAGCCTAGCTTAGCACAAAGACTGGAGGTAAACGTCTTCAGCTAGCCTACTGCTCAATAAGTGACAAAATAACAGCAACATTTTCCTATATATATATGTTGTGATGTGTATAGTTACATCGTAGACCGACGGAAAATGAAAAGTTGCAATTTTCTAGACCGATATGGCTAGGGACTATACTCTCATTCCTGCGTAATAATCCAGGAACTTTGCTGCCGTACTATGGGTGCAGTGGCACAATGATATTATGCAGCGCCTGAAAATAGCAGGTTGTCACGTTGGTTATGTTGACGGAAGTTAGCCTATTTTCAGGCGCTGCGTAATATCATTATCAATATCATATATAGAAAATTGCAACTTTTCATTTTCCGTCGGTCTTAGTACACAATGTAATTATACACATCACAACATGTAAATAGGAAAATGTTGGCGTTATTTTGTCACTTATTGAGCAGTCGGCTAGCTGGAGCCGTTTACCTCCAGTCTTTGTGCTAAGCTAGGCTAGCGGTGGGTGCGTCAGACAGAGTTATGGCATGCACGGAGATAAAAATGGTATGTATGGACTTATCTAACTCTGGGGGATACAGTGAATAAGCTAAACTCCCAAAAAGTCGGCGTGTTCCTTTAACATCTTTTGCAGCATCTCCCGCATGACACAGCATTCTAAAAACGTGGTGCTCAAGTTAAAAGAAATTCAACTTTTAAAAAATGTGTATCAAGAGATTACTTTATTTTTCCATTACACTGACCTGTGTCTCGCACTTTCTCGCAAAAACACGCTCTGTGTGACGGCCCTAACAATGACCATATGCATTTAGCATAACAACAAGAGACGCTGTTTCTTTTCACTACAAGAATTACATTTCTAATGCTGACATTTCATCACAAATGTTCATGAATGGATAGTTTGTTTGATATTGATTCCCCCCCCCCCCCCATGATTCTGTAGACTCCTTGCACAGTATTCCAGTGGGGCAGATGGGAAATTATCAGGAGTATCTTAAGATGATGCCATCACCTCTGCGTGAGATTGATCCAGACCAGCCTAAACGACTGCACACATTCGGCAACCCATTTAAACAGGACAAGAAGGTTCTTGCATGTTAAATGTATTGCTAAAAAATTACAGGTCAAACTGAAGTGTCTTACATACTAAGTTGTTTTGTTTTCCCTCTTCCTCCTCTTCCAACAACAGGGAATGATGATAGATGAAGCAGATGAGTTTGTAACAGGGCCACAAAATAAGAAGCGAAGTAACACGGGCGATCTAAACTCGAGCACTGCCCTGAAAAGGCGGAGGAGTATGTCACCACTGTTACGCCGGCCTCAAACCCCTCCAATAATAACCAATCATGTACTGGGTAAGGGCCCTACAGGGACTCAAGGACAGCAAGGAATCATTAAACCCATCCCACTACACAAAGGTAAAGTTCTCTGAGCCACATCTGACTCAATCTTAGCTTACTGAGTACTATATACTGTGTACTGCTTTTTTTTATTGCAAGTGAAACAGTAGACATTATTCCACATTTTCAAACAGTAGTAAGCTACATTTCGTCACAGGACCTCATCAAATTGCATGCTTGTAACATCCAGGTGCCGTCTTGCAAATAGAATGTTATTTTCCATTTTTACTTAAAGTGTGCTTTGTTTGAATACTTAATTTTTTTGTTTGGGGTCAGTCAAATGTTTTGAAAGCCTTTTCTTTTACTCATCAAGGCTGCATTCATTTGACCAATAAAGTACAGTAAAAACAGTAATATTTTGAAATATTATTACAGTTTATAATAACAGTTTTCTATTGTAATATATTTTAAAATGCAATTTATTTCTCTGATAGCAAAGGTGAATTTTCAACATCATTACTCCCGCCTTCAGTGTCACATGATCCATCAGAAATCATTCTAATATGCTGATTTTCTGCTCAAGAAACATTTATTATTATTATCAGTGTTGAAAAGTTCTTCAGGATTCTTTGATGAATAGAAAGTTCAAAAGAACACCATTTATTTGAAATAGAAACCTAGAAAATTATAAATGTCTTTACTGTAATTTAGATATATTTAAAGCATCCTTGCTGATTAATAATTAATTAAGTATTAATTTCTTCCCACTGAAAAAGTGACCATGAATTTAAGTAATAATATGTACATTTGTTTACCTCTACAGGAACCGAAGGGAACAGTGTAGGGGGCACAGAAAGCAATGGGGAGCGGGTGCCAGGCAGGGATGCTGGAGACGGGTGGCCTGGAGGAGTGGATGGAGTGGATGGAGTGGATGGAGTGGGAGGAGGACCTGCACCTGTGGAGGACAGAGGAGAGGTGGGGGTATCAGACGGCGAGGAGGAGAGAATAGGACTGGAGAACTGTCTGGATGAGAGACCCTCTGATCTCACACAGAACTGTGAGGACCTGAGTCCTCCAGGCCAGGAGGGGTCGATAGAGGACAATGAAGGAGACACTCCAGCACAGGGCACAATTGTTATGATTCCCTTGGAGGGGAGTAACGCGGAGCTGCGCACTCGAGTCATGAAAGAGGTCCGCAAGCCTGGCCGTAGTGAGTATCTAATTATAATACCAAATTAATTCTTTACGCACATTCATTTCTGTATTCGCTATGAATTATTGTCTAGGTTTAATCAAGTGCACTTGCACTATGAAAGAGGGTATATATTTTAGGAATGAATGAAGCTAAACTCTATTGCTCATTCTTTTGTGCAGATTATGAGGCAATATTCAGGTTACTGGAGGAGGTGAAGGGGCCAGTGTCAGTGCAGAGGTACTTTATTCATCATGCCATCAAAGAGGCAGCCAGGTAAGAGCTCTTTTCAAACGTTTACATGCCTTTCATGGTCCTCTCACCTATGACACCATAGAGGATGTTGTACTTAGTAATTTTGTTTTGTGCTTTTGTCATTTTTATTAATACAAATTTCTGTCATGAAACTCTAGATGGCTCAGGCTAATAGGTCCTTAACTCAGTCTGCTTGCAATCACATCATTCTCTATAGGGCACAGCTGATTCCTGCTGCATCAGTACTCAACTAGTAGCCTACACTTTGTCTAGAGCGAACGTGCCACCCAGCATACTGCTATATTGTTCAGCAGCAGCATGTCTTACTTGCTCACAGCAGCGTGTCGTGTATGTATTGGCAGTAGTAAGTCCCGTATTTGCTCTACAGCAGCAATAACCTACAGTAGCAGCAGTGTAGCAAATCTATACCGCCAAGACCAAACATATCAACACTGTCATATCCATTACCATTCCAAACACTCAGAGAGTTGTCATGACAGAAATATATTCAATATATTTTTTAAATATTTCTATTTAGCTTTCATTTATTATTATTTTAGTTTTAGTAATCATAGTAATTACTAGATTTTATCAATAAATAAATAGTAATGTTTAGCACATTCTTCACATTTTTTAAATGTAAATTCAAAATAACTCAATTTCATGCATAACCCTTTTAATTCAGCTCAAAATATCTTACATTGGGTGCCTTTGCCAACTTCTTGTGGTAAAATAATAATATAGCATGATGTTTCATGACTCTTGCCACTAGATGGCCTTATAGCTCTATGTGGAGCTGTTCCGCTGGGTCCTAAAGTCATTTATCTTCCATATGCATTCAGATACATATGTAGACATTTATAAAAGCACTTTTTGGTAAAAAAAAAAAAGCATTTTTAGTTTGAATTTTGAGAATTTTTCTGTGTGTACTATAGCATTCCTCGCATTTCATTCATTCCTATGGGGGTCAAATTGACCAGCAAGGGAAGGATTTGTTACTCTTTTAAATTTCAACCACAAATCCAGTCAATTCTGTTTTTGTGTATTCGTGGTTCAAGTGCGACAAAAGTCCTAGTGGTCTTGGACCACTCCGATGAACACAACATTTTTTTACAATTTTTTTAATTAGTTTCAGGTCAAAATGATGAGGGTTAAGCGTAACCTCCACTAAATTTTATTATATTCATGTGTCAAACCAACAAATAATTGTATCAATGGAGTAAGAAAAAATATTTATTCTTGAACTCTTTCAGGTTTAAGAAGCGTGTGCTGATCCAGCAGCTGGAGAACGCTCTGGAGGAGATTGAAGACAAACAGATGCTGCCCGCACAACTCAACAATGTCCACAGCAGATAATGGGACATCACATCTCACCGCTGAGAGACACACGAGACGATGGAAAAGTGGCAGAGCATGCCGACTGAGCACACAGGTTTGAGCCCGACCCATCAGCCTCAGAACGTAGTGAGGGAGAGAGAACATTGGGGAGGATGGAGGCCTGTCTGGCTCACGCTCTGGTCCAGGCGCTTCCAGTAACTGAATTGTGTCATAACTCTGAAAGAGTGCTCACAATGGAGAGAGGCGTTCCAGGTTTGACAGGGGCTTTCTGTCCATTTGTAGGGTTTGCAGGACTGAACATGAAGGAATTTAACCGTAAAATAATGAATAATGAACAAGCACACTCCAGAAAAGCCAAGCCCCACCCACTGTGTGATATTACAGGGTCATCTGAGGCAGAGGTCAGCGTCTGTCACGTGATTACTGTGTGTCTATATATTATGTCTGTCCGCTGTTATTTGGCATCAATAGATTGTTCAAAGCAAATAATAGAATAATGGAAAATCTAAGATTGATTTGTGTTTGCATGAAATGCCCACAAGTCAAACAACTTTAAAGCAGTCTGGATCAGGAACTACACTATTGTAGACCTCTCAAGAGCAATAACCCTACAATCATCAGTACGCCAAGCTCAATTTTACTCCCTAACAGTGGAAAACAAATGCAGATCTTTTTCAGAAGAATGTCCTTGTGACTTCGGAGATTCTGTAGCTGGGCTATTGTTGTATTTGTGGTGAAATGTAATGTCACATAGATTAGCATCATTCAGTGTCCTATAAGCAATAGTGTCCAATGAAAATACAAACACCCTGTCCAAAAACGGGAAATGCCAACTATTGTGTGAAAGAACAGCAGAGTTTTGATTGTGTCCAGTATGTGGTCACCTGCCATGTTTGGTCATTCTACGCTTCTCATCAGGGGAGAAGTCGCAGACTCCTGAGTTTCAATTCACAGATGCAAGTTACATTAGTGACCCCATTCTTGTTGGTTTTGTTCATTTTTAAAAACAGGTGTACTGTTAAAAAGAGGTGTCCTACTTTTTAATGTTCATAAATAATATAGATTATTTTTGGATGGTATTCCTACAAGAACATAAAAAATATTTTAAGAATTGTATAAAACATTTTGTAAACTGATATTATATAGACAAAGTTTTATGATTTTTTTATAAAAACAATGAAAATGAAAAATAAAACAAACATTACAAAGGAAAATGTGTGCATTATTGTATATTCTATATATACACTACTGTTCAAAAGTTTGGGGTCAATTAAAAAAAAAGATATATATTTTTATTCAGCAAGGATGTATTAAATTGATCAAAAGTGATAGTAAAGACATCCACAATGTTACAAAAGATTTCTAATTTGAACTTTCTATTCTTTAAAGAATCCTGAAAAAAATGTTTTTAACTGATAATAAGAATAAATGTTTCTTGAGCAGCAAATCATCATATTAAAATTATTTCTGAAGGATCATGTGACACTGAAGACTGGAGTAATGATGCTGAAAATTCAGCTTTGCCATCACAGAAATAAATCACATTTTAATAATTTTACTGTATTTTTTATCAAATAAATGCAGCCTTAGTAAGCATAAAAGATTTTTCAAAAATATTAAACAATCATACTGACCCCAAACTTTTGAATAGTAATGTATGTATACACACACACACACACGCACACACAATTTATGCTTTGGTTGAAGTATAGATGATCTGCTTTAACAACAGATTTTTAAATATTTGTATACTGCTTTTGTTCTTTTATCTTTTAATAGGCCTCTTATCCATTTATTAAAAAAGTAAAAACTAAAATTAAGGAGTAAAGTGAAGAGAAGCCGTTGAATGAGTTGTATTAGCAGCACTTCAAAGTTTCAAAATACAACTTCCTGCTGATCTTCATTAGTTTTTAATTAATATTACAACAACAACAACAACAACAACAAAATAGCTTCAAGCTTAAATAACTCTACTACACTTGTTTTCAAGTCTTTTTTTCTGTTAAATTGATCTGAAATCCATTTATGTTTAAAACAAGAAAAAAATCTACCAATGGGCTCAGAAAAAAATCAACTTAATTTAAAGCACAAGCTTAATCCAAAACCCATTGACATTGACATATTTGTTTTTGTTTTATTTGTAAACTCTTTTTGTTTAAATTTCACAGAAAGCAAGACTTAATATCTTCATTTTGATTCTCCAGTAAATGTGTGTGTTTTTTAAAGATATTCGTACTGGGAAACAAGACAAAGTTTTTTTGCAGTGCAGTGCATGCAACATTGATGCCATGACTTCAAGACATTTTAAGACCAGCAGAAACCCTCTGTAAGTAGCTGTAGTCATTTTGAATGGTTTGATTTTCATCTCGCCATATTCTTATGCTACTTTACTGCATGTGGTTGTCTTGTCTCTTCTAACACCTGCACCTCTCATCATATTAATAGACCTGATTGTCCAATGATGTTTTGCGCCACATGTTGTTTGCTAGCTCCTTAGCTTGCTCGTTTCCCATCACAACAGATGGTGCATTCAGCCTCACAGTGATGCCCGGTCATAATGTTGTAACACTGAGCCTGCTATGAATCAGACATTGCTAATCAAAACTAACTAGCACTTATGATGCAAACAGTGACACCTTGCACCGTAAATACAGTTGTAGAAATGGTGAACATGTTCAAACCTTTGACCAATTGTAAATTACAGCTTAAAATTTCAGCCACTTTGAAATCATAATTCAAAGACCGAGCATCACGCCAAGAACGATCACTATAACGATAACTATTTTAGCGTTACAAAACGTGCGCTATGTCGCCTCCTGTCGTTTTAAATGCGCGAGCTCTTTAAAGCAGGAATGATTCTGATTGGTTGTCAATGTTTTTATCGTTAATCAGCTGGTGAAAAACCTAAGTTACCGTTGTGGTGTGGACTCCACTATTTTCTTTTTATAATTAGAACTATATCTTTATTGTTATAGTTATCGTCCTTGGTGTGAACGGGCATTGATTTATGATGTCAAAGTAAAACTACAACAGTACAATTGAAGTTGTACTGATAACGCACTGGTATTATCTCACAAAAGGTAATATGATCTCCATCAGTGTTTAAATCGATGTCACATAAGCTATTAATACCAGAAGACTAAACAGTGTTGGGATAAGTGGGTTGCCATTGCTAATACTTAGCAGGTCTCCTCTAACAAAAAAGGGGCTTAGTGAAGGATTAGTATAATTACAGGCTTAAACTGGACCATTTCAACTGCCCATTCTTTACTTGCATGGAAAACAATGGGTAACCAAGTTGATTTACTGCACACATATATGTCCTTGAATGCTTCAGATCCAGAAGCATAAAACTCAGCGTGACATAAAAACGTTTCGGCTGGTTAGCAGGTCTTGACATTGCATAACAATGGCTATAGCATAAAATTAACATGCTTAATCTTATTATATATATATTTTAGTTACACATTCAGTATAAACCAGACTTTTAAAATGAAGGGGCAAAAATAAGTGGTTTTAATCCAAGTTACAAATTCATCAATAAAATTTTAGAATTTATTAAGGTAAAAATAAGGAGCTGTCTCAACATGAAATAAATCAGAAAACAAAGCCCACCCCCCACAACCCACAAAAAAATGTACCATTCATTCCCACTGAGTGTTCACAGTATTGTTAGAATTGCTATTATTCTACATCTATTGTGGCCCTGCTCAGACATGTTTTAATAGTTTTAATCATTTTCATTATTTGAATAAGCTCAATTTTGAAGTTCAGCAATCAGAGCTACTGCTTCTGAACACAAATACAAATTATGGTCCACAATATTAACCTCAATTCAGAAGGGTACAGGGAAAAACCTGTTGCAGTTGGGGGTCAGTTCAGCCAAAAAACATGGCAAACCAACATTGTACGTGGTAGGATTCATGCCCTGTGCACGACAGCCAACCGGAGGGCTACAGATATAACCTACAGACTTAAGACTCCCAAGCAATAACCAGTATTTACAAACATATCAGCTGGAAAAGGAGTTGGCACAGTCCATTGACAAAATAGTAACCACAAGATATGCGTGTTTGTACAGCATGTTCACATATACATAAAGACAGGAAAATATGCTTATTTTCCCCTTCTAACCGAGGAGCTAACAAATAAATTTAAGAAAGAAAAACAAAAAATGAAACCGGGCAAGGCAGCCCACGGAAGGCCAGTCTCAATGAAAGTTTTCCAGCTTGCGTAACCGCAGGGGATTGGAAGGCAAGGCCTGGGGGCATGGAGTGGATGGCTCCTGCTCTGGAGCACGGAAGAGTACTCTGCCTCGGTGATTGAACAGGTAGAACGACGGGTGATTTCTCAATGTGTCAAATGTCCTGTTAGAGCAAACAATAAAGAGACACAAGTGAGTTTTATTCTGATACAGTCAGGTATTACTTTATGGTCGCATCAGCTTACTTGTTTTTGAGCTCTGAAGAAGCATCCATATCTTTGAACTCGCCTGAGATGTGTACTATGCCATAACATGTGATCACAAACGACAACAAAGTCTGTAACACTATCTGAAAACACAACACAAGAGAAGCTGAATTGAGGGAAACAAATGCATGTGATTCAATATAATCAGTGTCTGGTATTTTTGTTGCAACTTACATCTATAGGTAACGTTTCATTCTCTTTTTCTGTCAGTCGCATGTAGGATCGGTCTACAAAAAGAAAAAGAAAATCTTTTTAGGACGTATGAGAGGCATTATACCCTTCCCTCTAAACAAAGGGGTATTACTGATTTTTTGCAAGTGATAGTACATGCAAAAAGATGTCACTAGTGCTAACTGCTTGCATCTAGTCATGGGAAGCCCGAGTTGTTCCACAAATCGGTTATTTCGAACAGTTTCGAATTGGTTAAAAAAAAAATCATTATAAATTACAATCACATGGTCCCTGACATCCCAGTCACATTAAAGGTCCCTTATTATGCTTTTTCGAATATTACCTTTCATGCAGTGTGTAACATAGCTGTTTGTGAATGTAAAAAAAAAAACTGCAAAGTTTTAAAGATCAAAGTGCACAACAAATAAAGTTCTTGGGTCTCATTCACCAAGCATACGAACGATTTTAAGAACAAATCACGATTCATAAAAAAATGTGTAATTAAATTTACGAAAAATATATAGGAACATTGGAACAACTGAAACCACATGTACGCAAAAAGCACTTACTCTGTACGGCCTTATAATCATGTTAAGTTATATTTCATCCTAACACAACTATAATTATATTGAAGTTTGTTGCATTAATTCTATTATATAATCCATATATAAAATTTTATAATAAAATTAACTATTAATACAATTTTATTTCATCTTAAATACTACATTCCATCATATAGTTAAAGAGTAGGAAAAGCATACATTATAGCTTCAGCTGAAAGGTTTCTCTGAATAATGCAGATATACGTGTGTACAGCTGGCTAATGAGAGGTCTGTAATCTGGGTCTTTATAAAAGATGTTTATTGTGAGAACTGGTTAGAATGGCACACTTGGCATTGCTCGAGGATCGGGCAAGAGCGCATCTGCGGCAAGCTTGATGCGAGTGACGAAAGGCTGTAAGGAAAGCGAGTGCGGAAAGTCATTATATGGAGATGGCTTGGGCGGTGTTTTATGCAAATGACTAACCTTGTGTGCGCGGCTGCTCATTTAGAATACTCCAAATTCACTAACATCAGAACAAATTCATGTGCCTATGCACGTGTTGTGAATTAGGCAGAATTTTTTAATGAGAACTTCTCCTGTGCGTACAAATACGAAATAATCCACACAATTATTAGTGAATAAGACCCACTGTCTCCTAAAAGAAAGGATCAATTCTGAACTGCAAAAATTAGTCGTCAGCAATTCCAGTCTCACTTCCGTAACAGATCTACGTAAATTTGTATCAAATTTGCATAATGCCAACTTATGGTCTTCATTGGCTCCCTGCAAACAAGTTATACTTAGTACTTTTCCACCCTCAAACACTGTAGTTATTGAGAAGCAACACGTGTTGTCGATATGTCGAGAAGAAGCTGTTTTCAGCGCTGCAAATCCACTTTGCGTGCACTTTCAAAGGATGAGGACTCGCACTGGAATACATATTCTAAAACCAACGCCACTGTTACTGTTCGTATCACTGTGACCAATCACAACAGACTGGGCCATCTGACCAATCAGAGCAGAATAGAGTAGGCTCTCGGAAAGGAGGGATTTAGAGAGACTGAATCGTTTATCAAGCTGTTTTAAACACTGTGAGAAAAGAGCTGGTGTGCAATGTATATTATGAGAAACCTAGGATTGACCTTGGATGCATGTAAACATTGTAGGAGACCTCCAAAACAAAATTAGAAATCTTTAAGCACAGATTACTATTTAGTATTATTTTTATTGTTTTATTAATAAGGGTACAATTAGTCAAATCATCAGTTCATAACAAATACTCTTACCAGTTTATTTGCTGTGGCTAGTTACAAATACCACCTGCTTTAATCACAGTTTGGTGTTTTGCACAAAACAAAGAGGTTGGATTTGTGTAATATTTTCTCTTTACACAAATTAAGATTTGTTGCTTTCAATCCTTAAAGCTGAAAATAGGAATGCCTTAACTCATTATATATTATAATAAATGTTTAAAAAATAAATTAATATAAATACAAACAAACATAAATATTATATATATATATATATATATAGTGATTGGATTTGTTGTGTTTAATAATGACAATACCCGTTTGTTATTTGAAGAGGTTTAATTTTTTTGGTTTTATTCGTCGTTTCTCAGCTCATTACGAGTCGGACATGCTTGAAAGAGACGGTTCTCGGTTCAATGAGTCGAAAGCTACCGGATCGATTCAGTTGAACATGTTATAGAATCGCTCAATGTGAATCGTGAACGATTGTGTTCAATGAAAAGATCCGATTCAAACTAACGATTCGGACATCACTACGGCAGAAATAGCAGGTGAAATTGCATTTAAGTGGAAAGGAAACAAACGCTGATTGCGCTGATGGAACCTCATCTAAGGTTAAATAAACACATCGTCTTTAGGGAAGGTTTTAATAATATATGTTTCCATAGAAGAGAACTAATTCTAAAATACCAATTATACTGCGTTATATAAACGGCCAGATAAAACTCAACACGCACCGCACAAACACTGATCTTTCATAAGTCTTAGTCAGACTGACATGATCAGTGCTTTGTGGTAGAAAATAACTTCTTCCCGTGTATTGTGCTGTTATAAGGTTGTGTTTCGAAACCTAGTAAGCTGCCTACCAAGACAACATTTCTGGACATAATATACGCGTTCGCACACACTCCAAAATGCGGTCTACATAGGCAGCTCACTAGGGTTTGAGTCCTGCTGAAGCTGTCATGCACACTGAGCTCTGCAGAGAGGCCGCACTCACCGCCGGACCACAAACAGCTAACGTTAACTTACCGCTTACTGAACAACCACGTCTGTCCAACTAGCTCTCGGTTCTAGATGAACAATACTTACGTTGTGCCGCTGAAAAAGCTGCGTGTGCCAAGGCGAAAAGGCCTACACCGACAACACCTTTCCAAAAGGACGAAGCCATTTTCACTCGAGAACAAACCGATCAAGCTACTGCTGAAGCGCGTGAAGCACTCCTCAATGAGCGCTGCATCATCACCGCCGCACTAATCGCACTTCCGGTTGCCCACTGCCACTTTAAACGTGCATTTAAAGAGACATACACATAGAATGTGGGAGAACAGAAAAAAAATTATTACAGATTTTATGCTGCCTTCACGTGATATCGGAATTATCGTAAATACTAGTTTCAACATGAACTTCCTTTCAAGTCAAAATTTTAATGCGATTGTAATCACGACTTCAGAAGTGGGAAGTAGGAAATTTCCGAAAGCACGTGGAGGCAGCATAACTGTACAATGAGGTAGTAACACACAACTTCCAAGATGAATTTTAAATCAAAAGTCTCTAAAATAAAAAATGAAATAAAATTGAATAAACACAAAGCTCTACAGTGGCCCAGAATCTTCAGGTTTGCTTTGTACAGAATGTATTATCTTTTTTAATCTACATTTATGAATGTAATACTTACCTAAAATATTTGTTTAATGAACGAATACAAAATGTTTGTCTTCAAAAGTAATCTAATCACGTGTAATCCACATATTATTTATTTATTTCACTACACTGTTGTGCACACAATAAACTAGTGAATGTAATGATCAAAGTAACTAATATTATTATTTAAAATTCTAAACCATTTGAAATTTGTATAGTTATATATATATATATATATATACTGTTCGACAATGACGATGCAGAATAAAAGGAAACGACCCTTATGCGCAGCGTTTGCCCGATATGAACTTCTCGAACACAATGTTGGGTTGTCGTGTGACGTCACACGCAGTGGGCGGTACGTCGCTGGGAATCAGGAACAATCTACATCAGCCTATGATTGTCTCTGCTAAAGCTCCTGCCTGTGTTCAGCGATCCTGAGCATAGTGCATTCACCTTCTTATATATTTTGCACCTAAAGAAATGCCAACATGGGCTCCATATGTGAAATTAACGCCGCGATGAGTGTTTGGAGAAGACTGCCTCTGTTTGTTTTGGCGAGCTCCCTCTGCTTGTGCCTGAGCAGAGCTGAAGACAGTGCGATGGAGAACATCGTGACAGAGAAGAAAGCTGAAGAAAGCCACAGACAAGACAGTGCCGACCTGCTGATCTTTATCCTGCTTCTTACCCTGACAATCTTGACCATATGGTTGTTCAAACACCGCCGGTTCAGGTTTCTGCACGAGACTGGACTGGCTATGATATATGGTGAGAACAGGCGTGATAGCAGATCATTTGACTCTGTTCGCGCATATGAACTGTGTAGTCAGCAACATGCAACATAAAGTGCGATCTGTTCATTTAAGTACGCCATGCATGATTATGACTGTTCAAAGGGCAGAGTGTGAGTTTTAGCACAGGGCCTGTAAGGTGTAGCTGTCCAGCAGGAGCTAATCTTCCTCCCTGCGTTCCCTGCATATGCTGGGTGCTTTCAAAACCAATGCAGCCTATTTAAAGTGCAGTTGTAGTTTTTATTTAGTTCCAGTTCGCAGTTTTATTTGAATCAGTTTGCTGCAAAGACAATGTTTCTCTCTTTTATTTAAAGGTTTTTAATATTGAATATTATTGTTTTATTTTATAATATAAACATTTTATTTTAATTAAGTGATTTAATAGTTTACTTTTAGTATAAGTTAATAGCAATAATAGCCCTGGTACACAAACAGATTTGTGTTTTACCATAGTAATAACAGCAAATTATGCATAATTATATGCAACTAACCCTAATCCTACCATAACCTTATAATAAGTACATGTTGTTAATTAATATGACTCAATACTTAAATATATAATTACACTGTAACAATGACACTGTAAAACAAAGTGTAACCCACTTTATTTTACAGTGTCCTTGTTACACGTTACATGTATATACTGTAATAATAACTATAAATGATGCACAATTACATGCAACTAACATAAAACCAAAGCCCAATCCTAACCATAACCCTATAGTAAGTACATGTAGTTCATCAGTATTACACAGTACTTAAATGCATAATTACACTGTAACCAAAAAATCCAGTGAGTTGCCCACAGACAGTGTTTTTGGGCATCATGGGTGTCAATTCAGCTCCTGTTATGCTACATACTACGGTTTGACTTCAAATATTTGCTATAGAATTAGAAACTGAATACATAAAAACAGGGTTACACGTTATTTTAAGGTGTCATTGTTACAGTGTAATTATATATTTAAGTACTGTGTAATATTAATTAACAACGTGTACTTTTTATAGGGTTAGGGTTTGGTTGAGAGTTAGTTGCATGTAATTATGCATCATTTACTGTTATTACTATGGTAAGTACATGTAAAATATGTAACAAGGGCACCGTAAAATAAAGTGTTACCAAAAACAATCATTTTAATAAAATGCAATGTCTCCGTCTCTCATCAGGGTTGCTTGTGGGTGTCGTCCTGCGTTATGCTATTCATGTGCCCAGCAACATGAACAATGTTACATTGAGCTGTAATGTCAATGCCAGTCCAGCCACACTGCTGATGAATGTCAGTGGTAAGTTCTATGAGTACACACTGAAAGGAGAGATCGGTGCCAATGAAGTCAATGACATTCAGGACAACGAGATGCTCCGCAAGGTAAAATATCACATCACAACAATCATACAGCAGCTGTTTGACCTACAACACACATTCAGATGAGTTTGAATCAAAAGCTTGACATTAACCACAAATGCTGTGGGGAATTTATTTGAATATGACTCATACTTGTATCTGTATTTTTAGATGGATAGCCAGTCTGTTTTGCTGATCTCATTTGTGTTTTCCCAAATGCTTCAGGCAAATTTCTGATTTAACTTTGTACCAATAATTAAATTTTCTCACACATACTAATTCAGTGCCTGACAGAAGTAATCTGTGGTTGGTTCAGTCTCAAAACTATAATTCTCTGTTAGAACATGTCCCTCAGATGACAGATGCATGCTTTTATATCAGTAAAACATGGGGTTTAAGAGTTGCATAATTTATTTGTTGAAATGTATGATGATTACATTACGTTTGAATTTTATGTGCATAGAAAGTCACATTATATTGAATTATTGAACCCTTGGCTTCAGTCAAACCACTAATAAGAGGTAATAGCTCTTTTTGTTTATTTTTTTTATTTTACATTTAGAAAAGATGCTTAAAGAATATACACTAATGGTTTGGGGTTAATAAGATTTTTTTATTTATTTATTAGTTTTATTTAGCAAGGACACAAATAAATGCTGTTCTTCTGATAAAATAAATTTTTAAATATATTCAAATAGAAAAATAATATTTTAAATTGTAATAATATTTCACAATATTACTGTTTTACTGTATTTTTGATCAAATGAAGGAAGCCTTATTATTAAATGTTATTATTTATTCGGTGAATGAAATTCCTGTATCTGTATCTTTCTAATTCTATTTCAGGTGACCTTTGACCCAGAGGTCTTCTTCAATATTCTCTTACCCCCCATCATTTTTCACGCTGGATACAGTTTAAAACGAGTAAGGGCTGTTTTTTATTTATTAATGCAGACAGATGTTGTGTGCACAAGATGATGTAGTGTTCAACATAGACAAATCAAATCAATCTGTTTTTCAGAGACATTTCTTCAGGAACTTGGGCTCCATTCTTGTCTATGCATTTGTGGGAACCGTGGTGTCTTGTTTCATCATTGGGTCAGTCTTTCTTCAGTACTTTTTTTGAGTGGTTACGTCAGTGATGAGGGTGTGTACCAGCATTCAGAGGTGTTCGGTTTTGTTTTTCAGGTTGTTAATGTACGGCTGTGTGACGCTGATGAAGCAAATTGGCCAGCTGGGTGGTGACTTCTTCTTTACTGATTGCCTTTTCTTTGGCGCCATTGTCTCAGCCACTGACCCAGGTATTACAGTCAAGAGTCTCTGGAACAGTGCCTAAATGCAGTCATGGGTGTTTTGGTGTGTATTATCTAAAATTTGCAAGAGGAATGTGTTATGTCATTCGTAGAAACTAAGCCTTTCTGTAGCAGAATTCACCTGCACTATACTATTTTTTGTTGTGAAATGATTATAATTAAGTTACATATAACAGCAATTTGATCTCTAAAATTGACACTTTTCAAAGCTTGGTTACCCCCCTTGGTTACTGTTGCTCACTAAGACGAGCTGTACAGGACGTCCCATAGGAATGAATGTGAGAATGCTATTGAAAGTGCAGTTTTCAGTAAAATGTGTTCCTAAATTGAATGATTGTTATTCTTATTTTAAAAAAACGAAAACATTTTATAATAACAATTTACTATTCATACACACAGGATTTCCATCAGAAATTGCATTAAAATAGAGAAAAAGCATGTCTAAAGCAGGATTAGTCAGTAATGTTTGTAATGCAGGGCTTAGCGAAGACATTGATTTGTGCTTTGTTTTGTAGTGACAGTTCTGGCCATCTTCAATGAGCTGCACGTGGATGCTGACCTGTACGCTCTGCTGTTTGGAGAAAGTGTCCTGAATGATGCTGTCGCAGTCGTACTGTCCTCGTAAGTCCTCTACTGCCTATGATCATACACTGCTATGTATAAACAAACTGCTTTTGATGGTTCATTCATTAATATTATTGCTAATTTTGAGTTATAACTGTTTTGGGTTTTTATAAACTCAGTGCAGAATGAATAATTAACACTTTCCATTTAACACCTGATTTTTCCTCTGCTGGACCTTTCATCTGCTCCAGCATGCTGCTTTATTACGGGAGGCAAAGTGGGGCGGGGCGTCACAGCCCTGGAGGTGTGGCTTATGCAGAGGGCGGGAACCAGACACTGAGAACGCCCCTCAATGGGTGTGCCACACATGTAGAGCATTGAGCCTTCCGAGTGGATTTTTAATGTGTGCATTGGCTGGTCTTTACCAGAACATGCAGAGTGAATGACCCACAGATATGCTTCACACCAGCACCTGTAGTGAACTCATCCCTCAAGGAAGTAGAATTCCTCTTTACTTCTATTTTAACCGCCTGTAGAGGAATTATGTCAGTCGGTTATAGAGGGTGTATAGATGAGGCAGAGCTGTGGGTATTTGCTGATTTGATGATAGCCCTTTGCTTCTTAGTTTGAAGTGATGCTGTGTTTCCCTAGAAAGTTTTCTTTTGTTCCTACATATACTCTGTACTAAAAATGTAGCATGTTAGTACATCTCATTTCATGAGGATTCAAACCTTCCTTGTTCCAATGAATTAAAATAGCTTAACTGCTACTCTTAACTTCTACCCTAATCCAAAGAAAAGAGTGTATTTAAATTAAGACTCAAAACCACTCTTCCACAGCTATAAGAGAAAAATATGGAAAAGTTCACCAAAACGAATACTCTTCCAGATGGTGTGTATCACTTGCTGCTATGCATATACTAACTGTATTCTCAGTACGGTTCCCAATCCAGGGCTTGGCATTAACGCTTGTCTGCTTGTCTGGGACAAGTAAATTTTTTGAAGGAGCAAGTGAAAGAGAATTTTACTTGCCTGACCGGACAAATAGCCTGGGTAAAACATTAATAACAAAAAAACAAGGGAATCACCAAAACTTGAGAATGACTCTAATTTTATTACTTTTAGTGTAAGTGGCGATTGATAATTGATAATAATATACTGATGGTTACACACACAGGGATGCGCAGCAGCACACAAACATGCTAAATATTAAGAATAAAAAGATTACAATATAAAAGATTATTATTGTGTACATAAAGATGAAAATGCCTACATGTCATAATGTCGTTGCATGTATCAGAATTACCTATTTGCAGTAATGATGAATAAAATTGGCTACTTATTTAACCAATCGTGGCAATACACACATGTATTTTAACTGACTCCTCAGGTTGAGGGTGTCTATATTCCGCCATGTAAATAGTGAATCTGCCATGGTGCAAGCGCAACTGGCTTTTAAAGGGAATAGGAGATGAGACTCTGATTGGTTTATTGCACGTTACGGCCAAAACACACCCATGACTCATAAAGAGACTAGGTACAACCATTTTAGACCATGCGCCTGGTGCGCCGACCATTTTTTTCCAATCGTTAAACTAGTAAAAGTGTATTCGGACATGCCTTAAGTGCACCTGTGTTAAAATAGGGCCCTACGTGTTTCTTTACTGAATGATTCAGAGTTTTGAACAAATCTGTTGAGTCAAAGATTCAATGACCCATTTATAAACAACTGCCTCATTCTTGAATGAATTAGCCGTTTGAACAAATGGTTTGAATGAATGATTCAATGACACACTCATTAAGACAGTCACCTGCCGCCACCTACTGGCGGTTTAGTTTCATGTTTAAAAGTATAATTTTTACCCCAACATTTCTTATTTGTATTTTCAAATTTTTTTTTAAATAATAACGTTATTTAATGCATTTGAACATTTTCAGTGTAAATTATTTATTCATTGGTAACAGCCCTATTGTGTATTATTATTCTAATTTAATTTATTGATAAAATGTAAGAATTTCAAATGAAAGATGAAGCATGTAATTAATAAGATTAGGGGAAAGGTAAAAAAAATTGCCCTTGGGGTAAATATCACAAATATGCGGATTTAAATACAGTATGTCAAAGCTGAAAGAACACTGATGAAAATATTGCTTTAGAATAAACTATATATTTACACCTAAAAAAAAATCCTATTTTGTCCAGACAAGCAATTTTTTTACTTGGACAAGTGAATGGCTGATTTACTTGTCCAAAGGACAAGCACATGACAAGGCTTCATGTCGAGCCCTGCCCAATCATTTCAGTTTGGTCTTAACCTTTTATGTGGTATGTTTCAGCAGCGTTTGTTTTATGATCTGGTTATGATTCAGTTAAAAACTACATTGAGAAAAACAGAAGACTACCCTGTCTTAGTAAACAAACGTGCTCATTTTACATTTCTCATTCTAAGGATCAGAGATAAGTTGAAAAACTAAATTGCACAAAGACTGCGAAATAGAAAATAAATTGAATATCTCTGATAAGCACACTTCTTTGATACCTTGTTCAGATGTTGCCAAAACTTTAGCACACTTTTCCAGCCCTGCTCATAAGGCTAATATTTGTTATGATTTTATCCTTGTAGATTTTTACAGGTTTGACACTAGAATTACTTGAATGTGTCTGTGTTCTTTTTCCAGGTCAATTGTAGCATATCAGCCTGAGGGAGACAACACTCACACGTTTGAAGCCATGGCCATGCTGAAGTCCTTTGGCATCTTCCTGGGGGTCTTCAGTGGTTCTTTTGCTCTTGGAGTGGCAACTGGAGTCGTAACTGCATTGATATCCTTTGCTGGTTCAATATTGAATGTCACTGTTTCCCCCTTTTTTGGGGGGTATGAACCATGGTGCTTATGAAAAAGAAATGGGTTCAAATCTCATCTGCGTCATGTATTGATCTCAACTTCTCTCCATGTGATTGGGACTATTAACTTAAAATAATATATTTAGTGGTTTATACATCCTGAAGTTACTTTCATTGACTCCCTTCCACGTTACTAAGTTCACTAAGCTTAGGGATTTGCCCTTGCTGGAGACAGCACTGTTCTTCCTCATGTCCTGGAGCACATTCCTACTGGCTGAGGCCTGTGGATTTACAGGTGAGCTTGAGTTCCCCATGAAATCTTCTAGAAACTACCTAGAAACATATTGCTTACTTCTATATTTGAATGCTTGTTCCTGCTCATCCTGTTGTGTTCCTCAGGTGTGGTGGCGGTTTTGTTCTGTGGAATGACACAGGCCCATTACACCTTTAACAACCTGTCTCCTGAATCTCAGGACAGGACCAAACAAGTAAGATTATTGATAAAACGTCACTCAGTCCGCTCCATAGTGTGTATGATGTACACTCAAAAGTACATTCAAAATTTGAATGTGGAATGGTTTAGAAAAAAGTATCTTATGCTCACCAAGGCTGCATTTATTTGATCAAAATACAGTAATAATTTTAAAAATAATTTTCTATTATAATTTTAATTTAAAATGTAATTTATTGCTGTGGTGGTAAAGCTGAATTTTCAGCATCATTACTCCAGTCTTGACGATCCTTCAGAAATCATATGCTGATTTGGTGCTAAAGAAACAAGTATTATTATTATTATTATTATTATTATCATCAATATTGTAAATAGTTGTGCTGCTTTATTTTTTTGGAAACCATGATGCATCTTTTCAGGATCATTTGATGAATTGGAATTTCAAAAAAGCAACGTTTATATGAAATACAAATCTTTACATTATAAATGTCTTTACTGTCACTTTTGATCAATTTAATGTGTCCTTGCTGAAAAAAAGTATTAATAAAATAAAAAAAAGAATCTTATTGACCCCCAACTTTTGAAAGTTAGTGTATATCTTGAAAACAAATTTGGGCACTAGCAAGGGCCTTGATCTAGTGAACATTGGGACACTGATTACTCAGTTACATGTGACATGATTATGACATTGCACATTAAAACATAGCTGATATTTATCAGCAAGTTATCATTGTTGTGGAATGTCATTGTGCATCTTCATTATAGCAGTTAAAAAGCCATTATGAAATAGATGCTTGACCTGCATTGATTTTTCTTAAGCAAAATAATGGCATTAATAAATAATAAGATAATAATGACATCCAGACTTTAAACAAATATAATACAACAGGGCTCAAAGTTATTACAATATTAGCATTAGTACAAAGTTGCAGAAAATGAATAAATGTACAAATACGCAAAACTATGTAGCTATTTTTACAATGTAGCTACAAATCTCCTTTTTACCCTAGTAATGATTTTACTCCAGAATTTGCTGAGGCAGCTCTGTTGAACTTGTCAGAAGTTAATATTTCTCTTTGGCCTATGAAATATACATAATATAAACATCTCACTATGATTTCATGTCACTGTTTTCATTTTCTCTTTCAGTTATTCGAGCTACTGAATTTCCTAGCTGAGAACTTCATATTTTCCTACATGGGCTTGACATTGTTTACCTTCCAGAACCACGTCTTCAACCCAATCTTCATAGTGGGTGCATTCGTATCCTAAAACTTCAGCTTTGTGCATAAGGAATAAATGAGCAGACAAAGTGATGCAACAGTCAAAATACTCTCAGCAAATGCAAAACAAGTGGAAAATCTGATGGATCACTATTATTAAAAAGGCATGTGTGTGCTCATGTTGGACAGCAGTACTTTGCTTAATGTCATCAAGGAAGTGGCTGGCTGTCGTTGTTGAGTGATATGTCCAGGGTGGTACAGCTCATAGTGTTTCCCAGAAATCAATGGTCCAGAACCACCTTTTCATTAACAGAGCCCTCAGAAAGACTCAGGAAGGGCAAAATGTCATGATTTTGATTAGGGTGTAGATGCTGTCACTGCAGCATTAGCTCCATTTTTACAGTCACTCCTTGACACCTCTCCACCCAGCTGGCTGTGTTTCTGGGCAGAGCGGCGAACATCTATCCCCTCTCCTTCTTGCTGAACTTGGGCCGCAAAAACAAGATCAGCCCCAACCTCCAGCACATGATGATGTTTGCAGGTTGGTGCGTAGAACTGCAACTGGTTAGCCAAGATTTAAACTACGAAGAATAACATTCCAAAACCAAAAGTCTTATCCCCCCCCCCCCCCCCCCCCACATTGACAACCATAGTATGGTAAACATTCTTCCTTTGTGTACAGCAGAACAAAGAAATATATACTTGAGGGTGAGTAAATAATGACAGACTATTCATTTTTGGGTGAACTATCCCTTTAAATAGGTTAGTCTTTGGACTCTTGTTTTTTTATCCATTTAGTTAGTTTATAGTCTGAACAGCAACAACATAAAGAAAATTCCAAAACAATTCCGTATGAGGTTTAAAACAGTCATAATGGACAGATTGGATTGAAGTTTTTCATTCTTTCATGTATTTTTCCCATTTACACTCGCATGTGGCATTCACTGTGTACTGAGCAAACAAGTGAACAAATTTCGGATACGGCACATGCATGAATGTGTAAACGGTAAAGTAATGTTCAGCACAGTAGCAAGATGTCATGCTGGACACGAGCAAAGGCACTCTCTTACATCTCTTGGTGTTGTATACTGATGTTTAAGTAATTACTGATGTAGATTAACTGGGTATTGAGTTCACTGTCTAAACAAATAAATCTGATTTCATAACTTTCAAAATGATAGTCAGTCCTAATGATCAGATTTGAAAAACAAATCAGATTCATGGCCTGTGTGAACCAATTCTTGCCCCACTGCTCACCAGGTCTTCGTGGTGCCATGACTTTTGCCCTGTCAATCAGGGACACAGCCACATATGCACGGCAAATGATGTTCTCCACCACGCTGCTGGTGGTTTTCTTCACCGTTTGGATCTGTGGTGGAGGCACAACTCAGATGCTGTCCTGCCAGAAAATCCGGTCAGTTGTAACCTCACCTTTAGTCTGAATGACCTTTTCCTGTCAGACAAGTAGACTATGGGAATGGGTAACTCATTAGACATGGCTTTTGTTCTTATTTGTGACCCTTTCCATGTGTAATGTAATGCGGGAGTATTATGTAAACACCATGAGCCATATAAAACTCTTCCAAACTTATTTAGCAGCTAAAACTCACATTTGAGTGGATTGAAAATGTTTTTTGTTCTGTAAGTGTTTTATTACTTTTGCTGTAATACTGTTTTGTGTTTGACAGTGTTGGAGTGGATGCAGATCCAGAGAACTCTGTAAGTGTTTTTGGTCTGCTGTAGACAGATGTAGGGTTTCATATCAGAGCTGTTTAATGATGGTTTCCCTCTGTGTCCATCTGCAGATCGGTCCTGATGGAGTGGTGAGGAGGAGCACTAAACATGAGAGCGCCTGGCCCTTCAGGATTTGGTATAACTTTGATCACAAGTATCCTTTGCCGTGTAGCTCTTATTGGTTACCTGCATAAAGAACATAAAAGACTAGATTCACAGTGTACTGAGCGAATAATTGAACAAATTTCGGATACAGCACATGCATGAATGTGTAAGCGGTAAAGTAATGCATCTGACGATTACGTTGTGTGATGAGTTCAGCAAAGCAGTGTTTAAAAAATGCTGCTGTATCCCCTGTACCAAAAAAAAGCCTAACATGGACTTAGATAACCTTAACAATTTCCATCCCATTTCCAATCTACCCTTCCTTGCAAACATTTTAGAGCGAATTGTTGCACTCTCATCTTACTGTAAACAATCTCTTTGAGCCCCTTCAATCTGGCTTCTGTAAACTCCATAACACTGAAACAGTGTTAGTTAAGGTCACTACTGATTTGTTAATTTATTTGGAATCTAGCTGTCTTTCAAATTTGATTCTTCTTGATCTCAGCGTCTCTTTTGACACTGTAGATCTTTCTTTTTTTTACCCGTTAAGATGTGTTTCTGATACTGCACTAAACTGGGTTTCCTACCTCTCAGATTGTAAGCAATTTGTTACTACTATGATGCAGGTCTGAGATTTTGGTGTAATCTGGAGTAAATCTTGAGCCCTTTACTCTTTAGCATTTACATTTCCCCCCTTGTTCAACTCTTAAGATCACTTAAAGTCTTAAAGGGATAGTTCACCCACAAATGAAAATTACCCCATGATTTACTCACCCTCAAGCCATCCTAGGTGTATATGACATTCTTCTTTCAGACAAATACAATCTGAGTTATATAAAAAAATTTCCTGGCTAATCCAAGCATTATAATTCATTAATTTGGGCTTTATTTGAAGCCCAAAAAAGTGCATCCATCCATTATAAAAGTACTCCACACGGCTCCGGGGGTTAACAAAGGCCTTCTGAAGTGTATCGATGCATTTGTGTAAGAAAAATATCCATATTTAACATGTTATAAAGTCAAATATCTAGTTTCCGGCAGACCGCCTTCCGTATTCAATTTACGGCGCGATGCATGACATTGGATGTAGCGTAAGCGTTTTGAACTGCGAGAGGCCTGTAAATTGAATACAGAAAGCGGTCTGGCAGAAGCTAGATATTTTACTTTATAAAGTTTTAAATATGGATATTTTTCTTACACAAATCTATCGATTCGCTTCAGAAGGCCTTTATTAACCCCTCGGAGCCGTGTGGATTACTTTTATAATGGATGGATACTTTTTTTTTTTTTTTTTGGGCTTCAAATTTTCAACATATGTTTTATATAATAATATAAAGTATTGTGTTCGTCTGAAAGAAAAATGTCATGTACACCTAGGATGGCTTGAGGGTGAGTAAATCATAGGGTAATTTTCATTTTTGGGTGAACTATCCCTTTAAAAAAAAATGTATGCAGATGACACCCAGATTTGCATTAAAAACATTCAAAACCTGAATGAATCAAAACCTGATGATAATGTGGCTGTGACCTTTCTTTCTCTGTCTCTCAATTTTCTTTTTCTTAACAGTGATGAGGTTTTGCTCATTGGCTCACCCCATCAGCTACATAAAGCTGGGTCTTTAACCTCTATTCTGGAGTTTCAAACAAAATGAAAAAATTTCGGGATTATATTTGATGCTAATTTAACATTTGATCCTCATGTCCAGAATACTGTTAAAACATAATTTTTTTCATCTTAGAAACATTGCCAGACTATGTCCCATGTTCTTATTCGCTGTGGCTGGAAAGTTAATCAACGTTTTGTAATTTCCCGCATTGATTATTGCAGTGCTCTACTGGCCAGGCTTTCAAAAGCTACCCTAAATAAATTAGTTTGTGCAAAATTCAGCTGCTAAAAAGGGATCACATTACTCCTACCTTGTAGTCCTTGCACTGGCTCCCTGTCAGGTTTCATGTTGATTGCCTAAAAGGATTTGCATAGTTGGCTTCTCAATATTTTTCAGAGCTCTTAACCCCTTACGCATGATCTCTGCACCTCCGAAGCTGGTGTGTTAAACTGGTGCACCAAATCGTTTAAGATTTATGGCTTTCTCTTCATTTGCTCCTAATCTATGGAACTCTCTGTCCTCTGAGAATAGGAATCTTCCCTTAAAACTCACTTTTTTATTTGATTGCTTGTAATTGTTTTTATTCTATACTGTTTTCTTCTACTTCTCTACTGTTTTCTAATGTGTTCCTCTTACATGTATCTGCTTCTCTTTTATCTTTTTCTTGTAAAGCTCTGAGATGCATTTTTCTATTCTGAACATAGCCTGACTCTGCTAATGGTCAGCTGGGAGGTTCAATCATAGTCCTGTTTACAGTGAGTTGCTTTGGATAAAAGTGTCTGATATATGATTGTTCGTTTTTTTGTTCGAAATGCCTTCCTTAACTCTGTTAACTTACAGTTATCTGAAGCCCATTCTGACCCACAGTGGACCACCACTCACTGCCACACTTCCTACCTGCTGTGGCCCTCTGGCACGCTGCCTCACCAGCCCACAGGCGTATGAGGTTTGTACTTTACCCACATACTGTGTGGACTAATAATTATATGTAGTTCTGGATCTTGCTCTTCTTTTAGCTATAAAGAAGGTCTTGATTTGACAGAAACTAGTCATTTTGGAAGAAACTAGTCGTTTATGTCTGTGTACTACCAGATGGCGACAGACTGAATCTGTGTTTAAGGGATGGACCCCTCTTACTTACCATTTAATAGGCTGGAACAGCTGACACAAATGACCCCCTCCTAGAGCTGATTATCCAATGAGTTGTGAACAGACCGTGAATTTGGAATGATATAGTCATGATATAGCTATTATATAGCTATAGATATAATATTATTATTATTATTATTATTATTATTATTACATATACATTTTTAAATGTTTGTTGTTTAAAAAACCGAGTGCTAATGACGAGACACTAAAGCACAGAAGGCTAAAAGCCTCTTTGAATTCATCATACAAATTCATCCCCCTTATATTACTACCATGCTAAATCTAAATAAAAAATAGAAAATAAGTCTCCTACTCATCCTCTCTAATTAACTCTACTTTCCCGAGCTGCCTCTAAATAGTTGTAACTGGCAAGTGATCCTCATTCTAGAGTCCACTCTTCATGAACCATATTTTATTGGACTACGATGGTTTTAATTCCTAGTGCAAATTGTTTTATTTGGCTGACAAGATGTTACATTACATATAAAAGATTATACGGTAATAAAAAAGATATATGATTAAGTAACCTTTATGTACAGTACCATTCAAAGGTTTATAGGTAGGTAAGATTTTTTTTTTTTTTTTTAAGAAGTCTCTTATGCTCACCAATGCTGCATTTATTTAATCAAAAATACAGTAACCGTATTGTGAAATATTATTACAAAATAAAATAACTTTTCTTTTTTCTTGTATTTATTGCTTTATTTAAAGCTGGGTCATTCTGTGTCAAATCAACCAAGTTTCGGAAACTTCCCCAGCTCAATTTTTTTTATTTTGTTCATATTTTTTCTGTACAAAGACAGTCAGTGATGAAAGACAAAATATAAAATGTATATTTACTGTTTTGTAGAAGGAAGTCAAAATGACTTTTTTTCACCTGAGATTTTGAGCCAAATTACAAGGGAGTATAAATGACTTTAGAAAGATGGCAGCACCATTATTTTATTTTTACACAGAGATTGGTAGGTCTATTAGTTCAATCTGTTTACTTTAGCAATCTGTGTTGCATTATATGCCAACGGTGACGGTTCAAAAATGGGAAAAAGCACTTCTTGTGTTTTTTTTTGTTTTTTTCAAGTTTGCATGCCTGTAACTTAAGTATTAAATATATCTTAATATCCTTTTAGATTTTGGTTCTTAACAAACTTTCCTTTTGGTATCTTCATTTTAAAGGCCCTCGATGGTTCAGTCCTAGAGATATGGAGATCTTAATGCGGCTCCATGAGTAAATTGGTAAATTGTACACATTTTCAGTGGTCAAAAACCAAATGTGGGTCACTTTGCATACAGCTGATACTTTTTGTTTTCTGAAGAAGAAAATCTGAAGAACAAATAATGAGATACATTTCTAGTTTCAACATGTTTTTCTATCAGCTCAATT
Source organism: Rhinogobio ventralis (assembly GCA_039654625.1). NCBI lineage: Eukaryota > Metazoa > Chordata > Actinopteri > Cypriniformes > Gobionidae > Rhinogobio > Rhinogobio ventralis. Next base: position 16,975,519 of record CM077198.1, read on the forward strand.
GCATAGAATATATGTATACATCTGTGACATTTAATATTTTGGCTTTCATCACTATTTATGTTTGTCTTTGTGCAACAACAAAAAAATTAACAAAATCAAAAATTTGAGCCGGGGGACCTCTGGTTGAGTTGACACGGAATGACCCAGCTGATTTTTATATTGCTTCAGAAATCATTTTAATATGCTGATTTGCTGCTCAAGAAACATTTCTTATCATTATCAATGTTGAAAACAGTTATGCTGCTTAATATTTTTGTGGAAATTGTGATATATTTTCAGGATTAGAAAGTTCAAAAGAACAGCATTTATTTGAAAAAAACATTCTGCTAAAATTCAAACAATGAAATCACCGTTGTGCTTTCTTTAAGAATGAGGGGCAGCTGAAAGACGACGACTCCGACCTGATCCTGAATGACGGTGACATCACGCTGACGTACGGCGACATTACCGTGAGCACAGACGCTTCAGGAGCTCACACGAGCGGTACTGCCATTGGAGGAGTGGCTGTGAACTCTGACGAGGCTCTGGATCGAGAGCTGGCGTTCGGCGACCATGAGCTGGTGATCAGAGGCACCCGATTGGTCCTGCCCATGGATGATTCAGAGCCCCCGCTGCCTCTTGACTCCCACCGCAACCGGCACAAGTACGAAGCTATGAGTTGAACGGGGCAAGCGGTGACCGAACGAGTCTCTCTTCTCTCTATCATCTCTCATCCGGAGCGATCTCTCTCAGCACCTCTCCTGTCTCTGAAGTGGCTGGTTTGATGTCTCTAAGTTACCTCATTCATCACTCTTTCTTTTACATCATTACAGAAATGTAAATTATTTATTAATTTCTCTTCTGCAAAGCGTTATGGGCTTCTTTTTTCTGTTTCCGGCGATTTTTGCCGCTAACCAGACCACTTAGCATCTGACATCACGGATTGAAAGCATGCTCTGGTTTCTCGAAGTTTATCATGACAACAGAATAAGAATACTTGTATTGTCTGTATAGCAAGGCGTAAAATTGCCATGACCTGGCCTGCATGCTTATTTGTGTCCTCTCTTGTCGTGCGAGCGCTTGTTTAGGAGATGTGAAAAGAGTCTGAGGCACATTCCTGTGGGTCTGAAGCTTTTTACTGCCTTCTCTTGTTGTGACAGTCTGACAGAGGCGTGCTGGCCGGTGGCTCTGCGTTTGCTGTGCAGTTACAATCAAGTGCCTGTCGAATGTAGTTTTTCCCCCTTTGAGCAAAATGACACTCTTTGCCGTCCACTAGAGGGAGGTCTTGTATTTTCATACCGTTTTGTTTGTATGAGCTGTGCGGGTGGACACCATTCACTCAGAGTAACTTGTGATTGGCTGTAGAGACATGCTTGGATCTTATATTGTGACCTTTGACTGTGAATCTATGGAGGTTTTTACGCCTTGTTGTTCGTGTTATTGTTCCGCCGAGTCAGAAGATAGAGTTGTAACATTTTTCTAAGATAACTAATTGCATATAGATTTAAGATATCATTTTTTTTTCTTCTATTTTCCATGAAGTTAAAAAATGTATTAATGAATGTCATGATTAACTAAGAATGTTTTTGACATGCATTTGACATTATACATTGGTATTACAAACCAAAAGTATAATAATGATAAAAAAAATATTTTTGTAGTTGGGCCATCTAGCATAATGCATTCAGAATTGGGCGATCAGTTTAAGAAAGAAAATAGAAAACAAAATTGCAGTGGGACTTAAGCCTTTTTCTTTTTATTCTTATTTTTTGCATGACTATGTGGAGAAGCATAACACTCCACATTTCTTCCCAAAGTCCTTTTTGTGTGTTTTCTAACAAATTGAAAATGCGTTATCTATCTTGGTCAGTGTAGAGCATCACCCCGGCACCGTTGTGACTTTTACACAGGATGAAATAAGAGTAATTCTGTAGCTCTTCAGATTTTAGACTCATTTTAAAAGGGATGAATGAATAAAATAAGTTTTAATGTTCACACCTATAAAAAGAAAAAACATCAAGTTCTGTCTAGTAGTTTCAGGCTTGACAACATGACCAGTTGACAGGCATCTGAAAACATGGTTAGATTTGTATGCAGTTATGAACGCAGTCAAATCAACCTTTATTAATGGTATTATAGTTAAACCTTTACATTTAGACCTGCATCCCAATTTGCATACTTTCCATCCCAAATAGAATGTGAGTGAGGATTCGAATTAGTAAAAACTTTACATACTTCTTGCAGAATATGCAATATGTTTAGATTTTTTTTTTTGGATCTAAGGAGGAGCAGGAGCTGCAAAACTTGTTCAACTACACAAAATAATAACTGAAATTACACAATTATTCTGTTCAGAAGTTTACATTCCCTTGATTCGTCATATTGTTTGTAGCCTCAGATCAACTGTGATGGATATACTTAAATATGTTATGTTAGGAAAAATTAAAACTTAAAACTAAATTTTAAGAAAAATTTTATGTATACAGTGTGTATAGGTTATGAATTGAATACTTGAATGCAAAATCAAAGGATACGTTAATAAGGGGTAAATGATATTAACACACAAATTTCATGATGTCCAAAAACTGTTATACTGTTTTACTACATGTTATACATAATGTACTTTCCCATCATCAGTAAAGTATATACATTAAGTGTGCACAAGAAGTATGTAAACTGGGATGCTGCTTATGATTTCGAGTTCTATAATTGATTGCAAAATAATGCAAGAAGGCATGACCCAGCACGATCAGAAAATGAAGGAACGCAAGTAGAGGAGCAAACAGATCTTTTGTAAAATTCAGTCTGTGTGTTTGTAGTTTCTCTTTTGCTTTCTGGCAGTTAGTGGACTATGTAGAAACCGCCGTTGTTTGGATGAGGGCCAGGGTGGCATCATTAACTGTGGAGCAGGAAGTGTTGATAAGACACCACCCTGCCAACAGCGACTGTGTGACGTAAAGTTGTACAAGCTCTGGAACGAGAGGATGCCGGCTGGTCATAACAGTGGCACTACACAGATATCTCCTGCTGTGCAGGATCATGCGATGAGAGGCCACAGTATTATAATACACAGGAACGGTGTGTGTTTAAATAGTCGCATTATTAGCAGATTTGCACTTTTCATTTTTCATTTTTTTCTTTGCATTTAAAAGAGATATCTGAGAAATGCCTACATCTTTATATTGTTTGTCCAGAGCATCATAAGATGAGCAAATGAACTCCAATACAGATCATATCACTACTTTTTGTCCTTTAAATGAGTAATTCAGACTGGTAAATTCTTCTTTTGGGGAAAAATATTTGTCCAGAGAAAAAGTGTTTAGTATCTGTAAGCAGCAGCAGGATTTCCTAAATGTTTGTATTTGTAGTTCTGGAGAATGAAGCTTGTTCCTTTCAGACAGCAAATGAGTATGTAAATCTATGAAATTTGAGTTTTACTGAATGGTACAGATGAACCAGAAGTTTCTGTACATTTAAAGGTGTTGTTACAGTAAAGACTCCCATTTATTTAGGGGTGTGATTACTTTGATTACAACATTTCTCTTTTTTAAACACTCTCAGAGGCTACGTGCTCCTCCAAAAAATACTTAAAATCCGAACAATGAGAGCTTTAGTGTAAGAGTGGAGAGGCCTGTGCATCCCAGCTAGTCCAAAGTAGCAGAAGCAAGTTGAATGGGCTTTAATGGTGGTAAATGTGCTGTTTGTACTGGTACGTAGCTGTGTGTTAGTCACACTATGTGCAGATCTACTCTATTGTTTTACAGGTACTGACTGTTTACATCTGTGTAAATATTCTCATCTGTTCATGTGCGTGCAATGGTCAATAAACAGAAGCCTGTGCTTTCAATTAAATGATCACGTGTAATGTATGACTTATTTTTATTTACAACGACCATATTCCCAGACTATATTCACAAACTCAGACATTTCAAAAGTGAAGCACTGTTGAAACTCTCCTTAGGTGTTGACATCATTCCTAAAGCAGCTGTTTGGAAGCTGTGCAAATGAAATATGTCTGATACTACATGACTATGGCCCCTAGTTAAAAGGCCCTTTTTGATTTATTTTCTTCTAAAACGCTAAATAGCAACAAGCACCATCACAATCCTTTCCTAAACACATTTGTCCTCCATGATCCATGTGATCATTTTGTGCAATAACATAAGATTGAATATGACATAATTTGATCTAATGTTTAGCTAAAGTCTCCTCCTATTCTCTTTCTGTTTTCTATTCTTACCAAGGCTGCATTTATTTGATCAAAAATACAGTGTAACAATAATGTTAAATATTTTACAATTTAAAATAACTGTTCTACTTTAATATATTTTAAATATTTTCTTTAAAAAAAAAAAGTATGATTTGAATGGTAGTGTATTTAGAGAAAAAATGCTTGTTAATGATTTTCAGATTTGTTTTTACCCCATCTTGGCTTCACTAGCTGACCTTTATATATTTTTATACATCTATCAGGCATAACATTATTATGTTGGTCCCCCTTTTGCTGCCAAAACAGCCCTGACGCGTCGAGGCATGGACTCCACTAGACCCCTTAAGGTGTGCTGTGGTATCTGGCACCAAGATGTTAGCAGCAGATCCTTTAAGTCCTGTAAATTGCGAGGTGGGGCCTCCATGGATCACACTTGTTTGTTCAGCACATCCCACAGATGCTCGATTGGATTGATATCTGGGGAATTTGGAGGCCAAGTCAACACCTCAAACTCGTTGTTGTGCTCCTCAAACCATTCCTGAACCATTTTTGCTTTGTGGCAGGGCACATTATCCTGCTGAAAAAGGCCACAGCCACCAGGGAATACCGTTTCCATGAAAGGGTGTACATGGTCTGCAACAATGCTTAGGTAGGTGGTACGTGTCAAAGTAACATCCACATGGATGGCAGGACCCAAGGTTTCCCAAACAGAACATTGCCCAAAGCATCATACTGCCTCTAACGGCTTGCCTTCTTCCCATAGTGCATCCTGGTGCCATGTGTTCCCCAGGTAAGCGACGCACACGGCCATCCATGTGATGTAAAAGAAAACATGATTCATTAGACCAGGCCTCCTTCTTCCATTGCTCTGTGGTCCAGTTCTGATGCTCACATGCCCACTGTTGGCACTTTCGGCGGTGGACAGGGGTCATCATGGGCACCCTGACTAGTCTGCGGCTATGCAGCCCCATACGCAACAAACAATGCACTGTGTATGCTGACACCTTTCTATCAGAACCAGCATTAACTTTCTGAGCAATTTGCGCTACAGTAGCTCGTCTGTTTAATCAGACCACAAGGGCCAGCATTCGCTCCCCTCGTGCATCAATGAGTCTTGGCCACCTATGACCCTGTCGCAGGTTCACCACTGTTCCTTCCTTGGACCACTTTTGATAGATACTGACCACTGCAGGCCAGCAACACCCCACAAGAGCTGGAGATTTGGAGTTTTGGAGATGCTCTGATCCAGTCGTATAGTCATCACAATTTGTCCCTTGTCAAACTCACTCAAATCCTTACGCTTGCCCATTTTTCCTGCTTCTAACACATCAACTTTGAGGACAAAATGTCCCACCCACTAATATATCCCACCCACTAACAGGTGCCATGATGAAGAGATAATCAGTGTTATTCACTTGATCGGTATATACACTCACCTAAAGGATTATTGGGAACACCTGTTCAATTTCTCATTAATGCAATTATCTAATCAACCAATCACATGGCAGTTGCTTCAATGCATTTAGGGGTGTGGTCCTGGTCAAGACAATCTCCTGAACTCCAAACTGAATGTCAGAATGGGAAAGAAAGGTGATTTAAGCAATTTTGAGTGTGGCATGGTTGTTGGTGCCAGACGGGCTGGTCTGAGTATTTCACAATCTGCTCAGTTACTGGGATTTTCACGCACAACCATTTCTAGACTTTACAAAGAATGGTGTGAAAAGGGAAAAACATCCAGTATGCGGCAGTCCTGTGGGCGAAAATGCCTTGTTGATGCTAGAGGTCAGAGGAGAATGGGCCGACTGATTCAAGCTGATAGAAGAGCAACTTTGACTGAAATAACCACTCGTTACAACCGAGGTATGCAGCAAAGCATTTGTGAAGCCACAACACGCACAACCTTGAGGCGGATGGGCTACAACAGCAGAAGACCCCACCGGGTACCACTCATCTCCACTACAAATAGGAAAAAGAGGCTACAATTTGCACGAGCTCACCAAAATTGGACAGTTGAAGACTGGAAAAATGTTGCCTGGTCTGATGAGTCTCGATTTCTGTTGAGACATTCAGATGGTAGAGTCAGAATTTGGCGTAAACAGAATGAGAACATGGATCCATCATGCCTTGTTACCACTGTGCAGGCTGGTGGTGGTGGTGTAATGGCGTGGGGGATGTTTTCTTGGCACACTTTAGGCCCCTTAGTGCCAATTGGGCATCGTTTAAATGCCACGGCCTACCTGAGCATTGTTTCTGACCATGTCCATCCCTTTATGACCACCATGTACCCATCCTCTGATGGCTACTTCCAGCAGGATAATGCACCATGTCACAAAGCTCAAATTGAACATGACAATGAGTTCACTGTACTAAAATGGCCCCCACAGTCACCAGATCTCAACCCAATAGAGCATCTTTGGGATGTGGTGGAACGGGAGCTTCGTGCCCTGGATGTGCATCCCACAAATCTCCATCAACTGCAAGATGCTATCCTATCAATATGGGCCAACATTTCTAAAGAATGCTTTCAGCACCTTGTTGAATCAATGCCACGTAGAATTAAGGCAGTTCTGAAGGCGAAAGGGGGTCAAACACAGTATTAGTATGGTGTTCCTAATAATCCTTTAGGTGAGTGTGTGTATATATATATATATATATGTATATTAAATTAAACATATTATTTCAGTTGTCATATATTTTGGGACTAGGGGAAATAAAATCACATTTTCCTTAATGGTCTTTTGTATGTACCATTTACTTTAATGTCTGACGACTAATATATCACCATAGACCCAGAACAGCCAGCTCTCCCTTGTTCACTTGAGGAGCGAAGAGGAGAGGTCAGTTTGAAGAAGGATCAGGTAACATGTTCCTTATATGGTCAGAACTCTTAACAAGAGCACATCATCACTGGAATCAAATCCAGTCCAACATTTACATCATAGTCTGACAACAATGCAGAAAAAGGTGATTTGTGTCAGTTTATTGGGGAAAACACAGCAACACTTTCACCCTATCACATTGTTAACGAACCAGACATGCTTAGCAACGTCTCAGAACTAAAGAGTATATTTTTAGTAGATTCAACTAGTTTTTATTTCAGTAAATTACGTTATATTTGTCATTGAGTACAGAGTCTTTCTTTTCTGTTGTATGTGACAGATTTTGTCCATCACTGTTCTAAAGGAGACCTGTACAGGTGAAACGAATACATAATGGTGGAAAGATATTGGAAATTTGAGGCTAAATAAAGGATAAAAGCTTCTGTCTGCTTCACAAGCATTTCTTGTGACATCAACAGCAGATTCAAATATTATGACAACAGTAAAGTGAATGCTAATGGATGGAAAGAATCCACACTTGCTCCAAATTTAAACAACCGTTTCACTCTTTAAATAGAAGCATATCTGTTAATTATAGGGGCTAGGCATCACACTTTTTACTCCATGCAGTGAATGTTTCTCAGGTAGGTTTATTTTTCAAGTCAGTTTCTATTCTTTTTTTTTGCTGTACTTTGCTGTACTAAATTATTTATGTGTGCACGTCATTTTAAATTAATGTGTCCTCATAATCTCCATTATCAAGATAACCCTTCCTCTTGCAACGACTTCTCTAATGATAAGATCACCGGCGTGGAGGCGGGACAACCTGTCACTCACATGACATCACAGCAATAGCAAACCACAACCATCCAATCAATTCCTGATGGACAAAATCAAGTCCCGTCCTACAATTTTTTTAGTTTGATAAGCTGTTTCACTCTGATATTTGTCACAATATAGGGAAGAAAAGACTGGCAACTTCTGTTCCATGCCGACTTTAATGTCTTGGTTACAAAAATATATTGAACATTTACACTGTTATTGCACAGGAACAAAGATGCTGTTTTTTGTCCTGAGTACACAGTTCAGCCTTTAAAATTGTGTACCGGTAATTATGTAGTTGACTACATGCCTAAATGAAAAAAGACAGACCACTGAGATGATTTAATAGCTTTTAGAGATGATGCAGTTTTTACTGCTGCAAGGGCTTGACAACTGAAAACATTCTTGTATGACACTATAGTGACATATACAGTGTTGTGGAATTAACACAGTGCACAAATATCATCACCTTTAAACAACCTCGAGCCTGTCATCAGTCCCTGGAGAGCCTCCAAACAGTTAAAGACATCAGTGACATGGAGAACAGACGCTATGAAGGGCCTGGCAGCAGCAGGCACATTTATGCTTATTTATGTCCTGGCACCTGTGACGGAGCCAAGGAATTCACTTCTGCCACAAAATAATATTTTGTTTAGTAATTATTGATAGGAAGATTGGGGCTAGTTGTCACAAAGGTTGCACATTTTTGTGAATTCGATCCTCCAAACAAGCACATTTTTGTAACAACTTTTGAGTAAAGAAGCTGTTGAATAAAATAAAGAAATAAACCACAATAAAACCACACTGAGATACATTGTCATGTAGAGAATGTGTTCTAGCGTAAAGCACTTCAAATGACGCATTCTGAAATCTGAGCTATATCGTATGAAAGACTTCAAACATGTTCGTATTTCTTCTGAACAGATCACTAAACATACTGAACGATTATTTATCACTACTCACTTCAATATTTCTACTTTCTCTAGGTTTTTATACACAATTGGTTAAGCACAAAGAGTGAATTCCAGTCTGATGTCATTGTTGATATGAACTCAAAGTATTTGGATCATATCCTGATTTTTTTCCCACTCCCCCTCGTGGATCTTTTTAAAACCAGTGATCCTGCAGACGAGGAGGAGACCATCTCTCATCACTACTGCAGACAGCTGCGATCCACACTGCTCAGTGCTTACTGGTAAGTGTTATCTAGGGATTATAGGTAAATGCATATATCTCTTTTTGAGGGATTCTTTAATAGAAATATATAGTGATAAAGTAGGTGATCATATGAAAGACTAAATTCCCATGTAGAAATTTTCTCTTGAAACTATGTAACAGTTAGTCAAATCTAACTTTAAAATATGTAATTTCCTTTTTATAAATGATGCAAATGGTGGTGTTTTATAACACCTATTGTCTACTAAATCTATTAATCCTTTTGTTATGTAAATGGTTTTATGTGCAAGGGATGACTTGTGTGTCATTTGTATGTGCATTGTCCTTAATTAAACTTTTTCCCTGAGCCACATGTATAGAATTGTACTTTTATACTGTAAAGATATTATCCAATTTGGGCAACAATGAGACATTAATGCAGTCTGTCCCATGTGGAGTGTTTTGAGCGCCAGGAATGCTAATGGAATTCTTATTGGGACCAAATTCTTTTAGGAATTCCTAAAGAGACAGATAAGAATTTTAGTTTATCCAGTAGGAGATCATTTTATCCTTATTTTTATTATTAAGATATTTGCATTATAATATAAATAGGATATTTGAAATTAAATGACTTTAAGTTTTTTTTTAAAATGTTTATTTAGTTGTTTTTTTTTTCATGTGGAAACATATTTCTCATTTTCCATCTGACTCATATCTTGTGCAACTCATCCACTGCATGCACATCCTCTGTTTTGTTTTTAACCTGAAAGCATCAGAAGTACCATTGCAGAATGGTTAGTTTCAGTAGAAATCATCCTGCCATATCCTGCCTTTTTGGATCTCACACACCATATAATCAGTTACTGAAACACTTCAGTTTAACAGCCTCAACACATCTGCTGTAATCCACTAGGTGGCGTGTATATGTCTAAAACTCAACATTTGTAAGCACACAGCTTTGGAGGTCCTAATTAGGAAATGTGTTGCTCTGGAGACTGTGTGACCTCATTCTGTCCACTGAGGGCGCCGTTGAGCCGCGGCAGCTCTCCCTGATCTCTCCAGACTGTAAACGCATATTATTACCCCTATAAAGCCTACTGCATCATATTTGATACATTTTCAGATTTCTAAGGCCTAGGATCAACATGATCAAGACTTTGCTGAAAAACCTGTTGTACACTATCTACTAGCTACATGCCGTCTGTTGCTGATTAAGTTTATATATTTATGACAATCAGAATATGGGCATTTCTGCTGTTAATCAGAATTTACATGCTTAGTAAACATGGTTCAATTCTATGCAGGTTACAGGTCTGTGTTTCTCAACTCCTCACTACAGAGCCATAAATGTGGAAATTTCTGTCTAATCTCAACATTCTCAATAACAATGGTCTGTTACAGCCCTAACTTAACAGAGTGAAGTGGATGTTTTCTCCAGAACTGTAGGGTGAAGTGATCTGAAACAGGGTTTTGGCTTTAACTTGGCTGTCAAAATGTGTGTATTTACACATAAGAAGACTTCCAATGAGCTTTACTAAGTAGTGTACATGTTGTTGGTCAATGAGATGGAAAACACTGGTATGCTGACCTTCACATCGCTGACCGCACACGTTGTCATGTTCCCTAACTGTGTGCGCTTGCACGGTCATCAGATGAGTCACTAGTCTGTTAATAGTGTTTTGATAAATTAAGTGGATTTATCTTTGTAACTGAGAGGCTTTTAAGAAACATTCCTGGAAAATCTGAGAGCGGAGCTGCCAATTTTGGTTGCTTTTAATTCCTAATGGGATAGATTTGATAGATTACTGAATTCAAGTAACACTAGTAAACTGAATAGCACAAGATCTCTGATGGGAGATGAACTTAATTGCTTGCATGTTTAGGAGAACTGATCCATTCCCTTTTTATGAGCCATAATAGTGCTGTTGTTTTCCAGACCGCCCCAGACGTCCTATTATACCCTTGTTACCTCACATTCTTCAATGAATGCATCATAGTTGGTGCTTCAATCCAGATGACCAAAAGTCTACTGCAAATGTTTGTGCACTTATCTCTTTACATACACTGACCAATTCTTGGATCAATCACACTTACATTGACTACCTTAACTAGTACTATTTTTCAGATCATAGGTCCTGTCAACAGTCTGCAGATTCCTGTGGCAGCCCTTCAGCTGTGATCTGCTCTCTAGTAGAGTTTAGATAAGAGATGAGAAGGGGTTGTTTTAGCGTATGATGCCAGGTTGTTTAAGCAGGGCTATTTCAGGCCTCCCACAAGGCAGGATCTTAGTAAAGGACAGGTGGATCTGTTTCCATTGTCCACCATGGCTCAGCTCTGACCAATGAGTCATGACCAATGAGTCATTTTTTTCATCCAGACACACAAAAACACATTTTCTCTACATATCATATCATACATCATACATATCACGTCACATTTAGAAAATGTCTGGATGTATTATATAATATCAAACCAAGTGGGAAAAAACAATTATACTAGTCAATTTTTTCAACTTTTCTGAGATGAGAACAATGAAGTCTGTTCTGACTGGCAGTGGTAAAAATATGCTTTGCTTTGGTGTGGATAATGTGTCTAGAAGTTATGATGTTTGTGGATGAGTTACTGCTTCGGACTTCAGTCCTTTCATGGAAATAATTTGTTCTTGTACCCTTTGCTCAGCTCTGCAAAATGAAGTGTCTGTAATCATTAGTATGTTTTTGTATAATGTCATACATATTCACTAGTTACTACAGGAATGTTGGCTGAATCCAAATTAAGCATAGTTTTCTTCATACATCACAATTAGCAAACCTGAGAACTTTCAGAAATAAGTTAATAAATGAGAACAGAACTCCACGCTCAGTTTTATTACAAACATGGTCTAGCTGAGATGGTCAAAAGTCCAAGTTTACTTTTGAGGGTCAAGTTGAGAATCAAAGGCATCTGAGGACAGTGGCTCTTTTGTGTGACAGTGCCATCAAAAACGCCTGAAACGCAGCATTTGAGAAGCAACGAATCTCCACTTTCCCCAGTTTTATCGCAACTATTGTTTAAAAAGACAAGCCAAATGCAATATGAAGTTTACTTCACAATATAAGCACTAATAATCTAAATTGTTCTTGTAGAACTTATAAAGTTTAGCCCTCTGGTTACTGAACTAGCCTTTATCTAATTTATTTCAACACAAACACAGACTCTCCAATACACCAGATCCCAATGAAAAGCTGTGAAAATGCCTTTATTCTGCTCTCTGATGTCACAAGCAAGGAATTCAGATGAATTTGGTTCTCTCTCTCTGGCTCCCTCCCCTTCATTTATCTTTTGCAACATAACCTAACATGGAGAGGGCAGCTGATGCTTTGTCTGGGATTACTTGGTTTGTGATTTGGGAGGACATGCCATGGGTGTGGTGGGCAACAAGGGGGGCAGGGTGTAGTTTTTAAGGGGCAACTGGGGTTGTATATATGACAAATACCTAAAAGAGAAGAGAAGAGTTCCCCTGTAACTCTTTGGCTGTTTGGTTCTCTCCATCCATCCTTCCATCTCTTTCATTTCCTCAAGGCTTTCCTGTATATACCGAAAGCAGACATGACTTTCTACAGGCACTCAGGTAAAGATGCACTGCGTGATGTTCAGGCGGCCACGAAAAACTTCTGGTGAACCAGCCTGTGGATTCTCCTCATTGGAATTCTTATTGCTTTACTTATCAAGGGACCTTTTTTGCTGGATACGAGTTATAGCTGAGTTATACATTGAACATTGATTGAGCAGCATATTAGAATGATTTCTGAAGGATCATGTGACACTGAAGACTGGAGTAATGATGCTGAAAATTCAGCTTTGACATCACAGGAATAAATTACATTTTAAAATATTGTGAAATAGAAAACGGCTATTTTAAATCGTAATATAATTTCTCAATATTACAGCTTTACTGTTTTTGATTAAATGCAGCCTTGGTGAAATTAAGAATTAACTAACATATCAAAAACATAAAAAAATCTTACAGACTCTAAACTTTTGAACGTTGAACTTTTTAGTGTATGTTTTGTGATCTGGCCAATAGAACGTTTTGTGGTATGTCCATGAAAATTGTGGCATTTTGCATAGCTTTTGGAGGGTTTTCTGGGAAGTTTGCTTTATATTTCCAGTATAGATCAATATTAATCATAAGACCTGTGCAAATCAGATAATACTAGCTAGCCCAGTGTAACCCAATGTATCAAAGGCAAATATTTCTTTATCTTTGTAATTGTGATGGTGAGCTCAGGTAGCAGCTGTGTAGCCTACTTCTGTGTAACTGAATGTGTTCTTACTAGAGCTGTCAAACTTAACATGCCCACGCATGCGATTACCTTTTTTCAGTTGAACGTTAAAAATATCTAACGCAATTATCGCAAGCATCCGTGTTCAACAGGCTGTCTGTGAATGTCCTGTCTATGACACACACACGACTCATGTGCTCAAGAAAGACACGCGCTTGAACAAACAACACACAGAATTATGCAAAAATGGCGGTTTTGAAGAGCAGTCTTAAATTTGTAAAAAAAAGACCTTAAACTTAAAAGACCTTGAAGAGTTGTGAGAAAATTAGATACACACATCAGATCTGTGTCATGTTCGGCAGCGCCAGGTCTTAAAGTGACAGCAGCCTTATAAACCAGTTGCTGTGATGTCTGTCATTAATGTTAAAGAACAAAGGTAACAGAGAAAATTGTAGCTTTAATAAGGATTAATGTATATTTCATGTATTATTAATGTGGGGAAGACTGTTAAGTGTTTGATAACTTTATTCAATTTTTGTATATTTCCTACCTGTTAGACATAAGGCCACAGGTAAATATGATATTTATTATAATGGGTTTATGTGAAGATTGTTTTAAAGGTGCAGTGTGTGAATTTTAGCGGCATCTAGTGGTGAGGTTGTGAATTGCAATGACCCCTCCCTTTCGAAGCACATAGAGAAGCTACGAGGGCTGACACAGGACAAAAAGGTCGTCGTCGGAGAGAGCAGAGAGTGACTAGCGCTCTGTAGAGAAATTGGTCCGTTTAGGGCTACTGTAGAAACATGATGGCGCAAAATGGCGATTTCACTGTAAGGGGACCCACGGTGTATGTAGATAGAAATGGCTCATTCTGAGGTAATAAAAACATAACGGTTCATTATGTAAGGTCTTTATACACCACTGAAAACATAGTTATGTATATTATATTGCATGTCTGTCAATAGATCCTCATAAATACTACACACTGCACCTTTAAATTCACTTAGATTAAAAGTTGTTTTTTTAAAGTAAATAAAAGTTGAATTTTATAGCTTTCAGTTATGCTGTAATGTTGAATGTCGACCATTAATGTTTAAAAAAATACATTTCATAGAGACATCAGGGCATCAGTATCAGTGATACTGGCTTTCATTCATAAAAAAGATGCCATTAAACAAATATTTAAAATATATTGTCTTTCATTTGTTTCTACCTTAATTTGTAGAGTAACTGTGAAATTATTACAAAATATAAAAATGTTAAAAACTCCAAAGTTTTTTAATTGTGATTAATTCGAGAAAAGAATTTGTGATTAGTTTTTTTTTTTTTAATCGATTGACAGAGCTGGTTCTTACTCTAGACCACTTAAGTGTAAGTCAAGATAGTGCTCAAGCTAATTCACTGATTGAAGACTACACAGTGGTACAGACAGTCATTTCTTATTTTTGGACTACATTTGTAAGTGTCAAATGTAGGTGCCTTAATCAATGTTTGCTTTAATATGGACATGCTCTCTTTGGTTACTGTTCTCCACATGGCTGAATTTGATCTCATGTTGACCTTTGAAGAAGCATTTGCTCTTCGCTTTGGGACAAAGCAGTCCATTTAATAACACTGACAGAGCTAGCTAAAAATGAACAGCTGATGGACGGTATCCCAAAAGGCTTAGGGATTGAGCATACTGCTCAGGTCAGAAGGATGTTTCAGTTCACAGAAAGCCACAACACTACTACTCTATACGTCTGAAGTCAGAGGAGAGAATTCAGGAAAAGGACACTACAAATAAACCTAGATATATTTGGTTCTGGATTTTTCACAAATCTGGTCAAGTTTGTTGGAAGCTTCATCCAAATTATCTTATCTCTGGTACTTTCATTTAATGAATGTAACCATGGAGACAGCTATTTGCATAAGTGCTAACAATAGGATGTTGACAGAGACAAACTCCACTGGGAAGAATGAGTCAGTACTTCTAAAAATACAGTTTTACTTGTCAACAGCCAGAAAATACAGCTCTGGCACCATCAGGGATGAAGTGTTAGTAGCCACATCTGTAGGGTGATTTGGCATCTGTCTTATCAAGCAGACTTTCCTAAGTTGTTTGGTATGCGGTTGCTAGGCTGTGATTACAACAGATGCTGAGGTGCAGACAAAACATTTATCCCAGCAATATTTTACAGCCCAAGGGACAAAGCAAATATCAATACGAGGCAGAAGAATATACGTGCTGAATATGATGCTGAGTGCAACACTTTTTATGGCCTGTTATTGAATATTCCAAGAGTATTTAGATACTTAAAACATAATAATCTGTAATCGAAACAGGAAATGCTCGAGACTCAATCCATTTAGAAGCCTAGAGTGTCCTATTACGTTATACTTGTCCCTTGTGGTGACTTGTTGTATTGCATTGATCAAGATACATGTAGCTGCTGTATGTTCACAGCACAGTATTAAAATTATGAATGTTTAAGTGTTATATAAAAAATATAAAACCCTGTTTCAACATGGGTTAATTCTCACCATAAGTTGGATTTAAAAAACGCGTCTCTCATTAACCAATCAACATCGGGATAGAGAGAGACCTATATTTTTGAATATTAAATGAGGAGATTTAGACGCGTTCTTTTAATAAAGAACAGACACTTGAAAAATGTATTTAAGCAGAGTAAAAATACTGTCTGTCTTTGAAAATAATATAACAATTATATATATATATATATATATATATATATATATATATATATATATATATATATATATATATATATAGAGCGAGAGAGAGAAATAATAAAAGTATGAATTTAAAATAATATTAGAGTACTATATTAATAATAACAGAACATATAATAATATATAATATAAATAACTAAGATAATATCATTAATAATAATAAAATAATATATAAAACATACAATAATATAATTGTAATATAAAATAAATGAATATATACCAATAATAAAATTGAAAATAATAATAATAAATTATATATAGTTAAGATCAATAAAATAACAATAATATAAAGTAACGAATAATAATAATGAATATAATAATATAGAATGCAAAAATAAAATAATATAATAATAAAAACATATAAGAATATAAAAATAATAAAATATAAATGTAATAAAATAACAAAATAGATGAAAATATTATGTATAATTAAATGATAATAAAATAAAAAAATGTAAATAATAAAATAGGTAATAATAATGATAATAATAATATAGAATATGTAATAATCTAACATAATACAATATAGTATATAAATATTAATAGCAATAAATAACAAATAATAATAAAATATGTAATAATCTAAAATAATAAGGATTTGAAGCAAAAAGACCTTTGCAAATAAGCAGTGAAGTGATGCAGCGACTGCCAATGTGGGTAAACAAAGTGACCCCCTGATACTGCGGCTGAGCAGAAGCCAACAACTCAGAGACTTGGTAGTCCTCGCATTGCAGAGCTCGACTCATCAAAGAGCTTGATGAAGCAGCTCAGTGGGTGATGGATGGGCTATTGTGTTCAGCTTCTCACGGGATTGCTGTCTTGGATGGCGTTGGGTGATGTTGTGTAGTGTTCACTTACTCACTTGCTCACCTGAAGCACTCTTACCATAGCAAGACACTGCTTTATATCTCTCACAAGTTACAACAGTGAAGGCTTCGCTCAGTGGGTGTCGAGATGGGGTCCAATTCAGCTTCCTGTGGAATTGCTGACTACAGTAATAATAATAATAATAATAATAGCAACAACAATAATAATCTTGCAAATAAGCAGCTAATCGATGCGGCGACTACCAGTCGGAGTATAGAAAGTGATCTGTCCTTGATACAGTGGAAGAAAGAAGGAGAAAAAAAAAAGAATAGGGAGAAGGAGATGAATATAAAATAATTTAAAATAATAACAACAATTAAAAAAAATTATGTTTTTGTTTTGTTAATGTTTTTATTTTGAGTGTGTGGCTGTTTAGCATCTCATACTAAATGTTCACCAGTAGTAACACCCTCTCTGCTAATAACACCACAGATTATTCTGTTCTCTTAAAGCTGTTTTTTTTTTTTACAACATGCATATATTAGATTGATATACTCAGACTCTGGAGTTTATCTGGTTTTCTCAATATATTGTGTACTGTAACACTGTTACACTGACTGGGAGAAAAGGAGCTCAAGTTGCCTGTTGAAAACACTAATCATGATAATGCAGTTTTTACTGAAATAAGTTACTGTACAATTCTGTAAAATCCTGGCAATATTTTAAAGTGCACCTTTTAGAAAATAAACTTTTTTTCATGTTTATTTAATTTGTCTACTAACAATGTCCAACACTGCACAATTGTCAAACTTGTAATACACATTTTCTTTGGTGGAAATGACAAATTTCAAGCAATATTAGTAGTGGTGCACTACCCAATTTAAGGAGTTGAACACAGAACAGTATGATGGACTGTCTGGTAAACTGACAGTGAGGTCAGTTTTTACAATGATAAACTAGAGGTCATGTCATAGTTTAAAATCCACATAGCACATTAAAATAACAGTTTGGCAGTCATTTTTATACTTTGTTTTGTGTCTGCAGGCCCCCGCAGCTATCTGAGCTCCACAATGACTGAGCGTTTTGACTGCTTCTACTGCAGAGACAACCTGCAGGGCAAGAAGTACGTCAAGAAGGATGACAAGCACGTGTGCGTGCGCTGCTTCGACAAGCTCTGCGCCAACACTTGCGCTGAGTGTCGCAAACCTATAAGCGCTGATGCAAAGGTGGGGGTGAATTAAATTCATTTAAAGAGCATTTTACAATGTGCAGTACTCACAGTTCTCTCTATCCAGGAGCTGAACCATAAGAACCGCCACTGGCATGAGGGCTGCTTCCGCTGCGCCAAGTGCTACAAGCCATTGGCCAATGAGCCCTTTGCTGCCAAGGACGATGGCAAGATCATGTGTGGAAAGTGTGGAGACCGTGATGGATCGCCTCGCTGCCAGGGCTGCTACAAAGTGATTACGCCAGGTGTGTGTACAGTTTTCACAGCACATAACACCCTTTGTCGACACAAAATATCTCGGCCACAAATAGGGTGTTGTAAATGATAGACAAGTTTTTGTGCTTCTCTTTTAGGATCTAAGAATGTGGAGTACAAGCATAAAGTCTGGCATGAAGAGTGTTTCACCTGCTTTGAGTGCAAGCAGCCCATCTGCAACCAGAGCTTCCTGACCAAGGGTGACGATATGTACTGCACTTCCTGCCATGAGAAGAAGTTTGCCAAGCACTGTGCCCGCTGCAAAGAGGTCAGTTAGGAAATAAGAAGAATTGTAGTCAAAAAGCTTCATAGATGGTCAGAAACATAACCTAAACTCAATGTTTGTGGTTATTAAAGTGCAGTACAAAGTCCAGTCATAATGTACAGACAGTCGAAAATTAACATCTAAGCAAATTATAGAATACCAACCCAGAAAGCAATAGCCGTCATTTCACCATCCCGGGTTAACTACATCTGATATAGTCCGGCTATGAGTAACCCACTTCTAACCAAAATAACCTTGAATTTGGTTACAAGTCGTTTTTGCCAAAATACCTTGCGAGATGTATGATATTCCATCATGCAAGCATGTTTAATTTCTTTGACCTGTTCTATGCGTATGACTAATATTGGGCTATGGTTAGACGTCTATTAAATTTTCACTGACAGCCCAAATTTGGCCTTGTTTTAGCCAAGACGTCAGGGCTGTGTTTGGACAGCTATTATTGCTGGGAAATAAATGAATGAACATACACTAACGTTTGGAGTCAATACGATTATGCTCACAAAGGCTGCATTGATTTAATCAAACAATACAGTAAAGCCATATATTGTGAAATAGTATTACAATATAAAATAACAGTTTTCTATTTAATGTTTTAAAATGTATTTATTCCTGAATTTTCAGCATAATTTCTCCAGTCTTCAATCACATGATCCTTCAGAAAACATTCTAATATAATTTCAGGATTCTTTGATGAATATAACCGCATTTATTTTAAATATAAACCTTTTTTTTTTATATAAATTACTTTGACACTTTTGATCAACTTTCCTTTCTGAATATAAGTTTTTTTTTAACAAATAAAAAAACAACTGGCTAAACTTTTAAAAGGTAGTGTACATTGAACTATATGCGACTTTGTAGTAACTAAAGTCAAAATTAACCATTGTTTTTGAAGGAATTGGTTGAAAGCGTCATTAACTCAAAGACAGTCAATTGTCGCCACCTGGTGTAATGATGCAACTGCAGTCACTGAAAAATCTCCAACACTACGGCCCTGTCCCAAATGGCACGCTTCATGTGCACTTGCAGACTTTACAAGGCCACTAGACCGCAGGGTGTCCCATTTGTCATTTTAGGTTTAAGAAGGGTGCTTAGAACGCCTCCTTTGTGGGCGATATGCGCCCTCGATGCGCACCGAGCCTGAAGCTCCACAGCAAATTTCTACCCGACAGTCATGGCGGCGTTACGTCACGGAAGTGTGAACTCGGAGGAATATCGCGAAGGCTTAGGGTTCCATTTGGGACAGGGCCTAATTGGATAATATGTGACCGTGGACCACAAAACTAGTCATAAGTCGCACTGGTATATTTGTGGCAATAGCCAACAATACGTTGTATGGGTCAAAATGATCGACTTTTCTTTTATGCCAAAAATCATTAGGGTATTAAGCAAAGATCATGTTCCATTAAGATATTTTGTAAACATCCTACCGTATATATATAAAAAATGTATTATTATTAGTAATATGCATTGCTAAGGACTTGCACCCTCAGATTCCAGATTTTCAAATAGTTTTATCTCAGCCAAATAGTGTCCTATCCTAACAAACCATACATCAATGGAAAGCTTATTTACTCAGATGATGTATCAATCAAAAATTGACCCGTATGACTGGTTTTGTGGTCACATATATCATTACTTAACCAATTCAATTAGAAGACCAGAAATAACAGTTCCTATCAGGCATTTTCTGAATCCTGTTCTTTTCTCTAAACTCATTAATCAGGCCATTACCAGTGGTGGGATCACCTATCAGGACCAGCCGTGGCACTCTGAGTGCTTTGTGTGTAACACATGCAAGAAGCCACTGGCTGGAGCCCGTTTCACGGCCCATGAAGATCAGTTCTACTGTGTGGACTGCTATAAGACTGATGTGGCCAAAAAGTGCTCTGGATGTCAAAATCCCATTACAGGTATAAATGTGCAAATACACACATCTGTACCAATATTAAATATCATTATTTTTTCCCCCACAATTGCAGAAAATGTACACACTTTTAAATTTACTCAGAACAATAAAAAGCACCACTAATAATAGCAATTTTAAACGGACAAAACGTCCATATTTACACCTGTTGTCTTTCTGCGTCCCAGGATTTGGCAGAGGGACCAATGTGGTGAACTACGAGGACAAGTCCTGGCATGAATATTGCTTTAACTGCAAAAAATGCTCACTCTCTATGGCCCACAAGCGCTTTGTCATCAAAGGAGAGGACATCTACTGCTCTGACTGTGCTAAAAAGCTGTAAGGGCCTGATGGGATGTGATGAGGCTGATTAACAAAAGCAATTAGGATGATGCGTCAAACTAGCGAAGCTTTGAGTGCTCAACTAAAGAGAAACCAGTGAGGGTGTTTGTGCTGATAAATCACTGGAAGTTTAAGATTCATTTTTATAAAGTTCTTGGAACAAATAGCGAGTGCTATGTGAAGGGCTTTTCTTATGCAAAACATGTAACTGCAATCATAAATGTAATCGCTGGATTTGTAAACCTAACAATGCATTTTAAGCTTCAGTTATTGCAAAGCTATGTTAAAACTGTGTGATGTCACAATAGGAATACAACATACATTGCTGTAAGATTTAATCTGTTAAAATAATTCAGTAAATTCATTTTGCTTTGTGGAAAAAAAAACGTTTTGTTTGATGCATTTTCCCCCCCGAATAATTTCATTTTAAAAGTCATTTTATTAACACAATTGTAAGAATGAAAAAAAAAAAAAAAAGAAACTGTTGTGAACAAATTCAAGCAATTGAGCATGAAACAATAAATGACTTCAAAGAACATTATTTTATCTTCCAAAACTTTATTTTAACAATTTATACTTTCCCAGTACACTTTAGATATATTTACAAATATAATTTGTGGTCAGGGCTATTTCAAGACAAGAAACTGCTCTAACAAAAGCAGATCCTATTCGTGACCCTGGTCGAGTAGAATGATTGTCATGGCCGAGGTAAGCTCACGTGACACGTTAAGATATTAATATATGAAAATAAAATACAGCCCATTCTGCATCTAAGGCACCGTCCTATTCTACCCCTGTATTGAGTACAATTGACATTAAAGAACAGTTTCAGTTCTGATGTTTACATCACAAAGGGCTCAAAAGGTCCTGTTAGTGGAAACAATATTTGCATTGGAACGAACTCGTCTAAAAATGGCTGTGCCAGCGTATTACAAAAGCAAATGCGACAAACATGTACACGCATGCCTCGATGATCGGGGCTTCAGCAGCTACACCACAACATGAAGCAATTTTGGAAATTTAAAGTGTTGAGTACATATTAAAAGGCCAAACCACAATGATCTCAAACCCATTTCTGAATTGCACTGAACATGTACACAAGTCTCATGCCAAGCATGCATCACTTAGAACCTCTGCAAACACTTTTCCACTGAAGAGTCAAAAAGCAATCTGGAAAGTGACTATTATACAACAAAAGATAAAAACAACAGAAAGCGGATGCATATAAAATAACAGAAGAAACAGTAAACACACATTGAGGGATCTACAATATTCCTAAACACAAATGGAATGATAGAAATAAGGAAATGTACTTATCGATTGACCAAGCTGTGGCCATTGAACGGTAAAAATAGTCTGAATAATATTTTAATGGAAACTCCTTAACAATTTACACAACTACAGTACACAAAGCCAACTGAACTCTTCAAGCATACAGAGACCAATCATTACAACCGTGTGGATGTTTAAATCAACAGTCAAATGCTCAATGGTCACATGTCAAATCCTTACAGATAAAGTCTAGTGCATACATCTCTTAAACTTCCCTGAATCCTCTAGCTGCAAATGTAAATCACAATTCCAAACGAGAGGCGACATGCTCATCGGTTGCTCTGCAAACATCTCTGTTCAACTGCACAGCAGCTTCATAACCAAAAAGCCTGACTTTGCTTGTGCCCTCAAGTCTACATTCTTTTTCCCTACTCGTGTCACTTTACACTCTGTTCAAAACAGATATACGTGCACTGCTGCTGTAACTTGCCGTATACAGGTAGTTACACCTGGCCTGTGTGTGTGGAACAGCATTTCATCTTTTAGCACAGAGTACACCAACCTGCTGCCTAGTTATTCCCAACCACAAGTATGGCTAGACAGCCTAATACTGATTTACATAATACTTAGAAGAGTTTTAAATATATATTATGCATTTTTAAAGAGAGAACCAAATTTAGTGTGGTTATTTAACCCATTAATGGATGGTGAGAAGTGAACTAACAATAACTGTATACAAAGAAAACATCAGGACTTGATAGTACAGTACAACCCTGAGGGGACTTTGGGAATTTGAGAACATTAAATCATTCAAGTTTAGTTAATGAAACACGTTTCTTCAAACTCCAGGGAACAGACACCAGAAACATGCAAAAGTGTGCAAGTTAGAGTTACAGTAATTCTCTGTTATATTATGCAATATCATAGCGCATAGATTCATGCAGACATCCAAAGTTATTGAGAATGCACTTAAATTAGATATTTGATAACTAGTCATACTTATGTACATGTTTATTTACTACAAAACAGGAACGTACAACATAAAAACCTCATTAAACAGAAGCCACAAGTGTTATGCCAGTCCGCAACATCCTTCAACCTCTGAGCTCAGGACAGTATAAACGTTTGCACTCAATTTGAATTATAAACAGTCTGGTAAACGGTTTTAATGAAACATCTTGAGAATGATTTGCTATCTACAAGTGTTACACAGTAGGAATGCTTCTCGAGTTCTTGCACAGGGAATATAGTGTTAAACACTATACAGTGGTGATGTTTATTCCTTTGGAGCGGAGAAACAGAAGCTTATAGATAAATATCCTGAGGTCACATTAAAAGCACTCAAGAGTTGCTGCACTAGCAGCCCGTCTTAGGTCACATTTCTGAGCTCCGCTCACAGTTCAGACACAGGGTTTTAATTAGTACGTCTGTGACTGGAGCCGCCATGTCAGCTGAAGATATGTGAGATGTTTCCTCTCTCAAAACGCTCTGACTCAATAACTAATCAGATCCTTCTACAAAATGCTTACGTTGAAATTATAATGAATTTGTATGTGCCACGTGAACACCTGAACTGGAATTTAGCAAAAAAGTGCACGTGGTAACCGTCATGAGACAGCAGCCGTTTAAATGTGGAGAAGCCACATGAATAAATAAAGTTGTCTCCACGTTTAAAAGACAAACAAAAAAAGAAACCCCAAAACATTTGTAATGAAAAAAAAAATTCCTGGTGAAGAGTGAAGAGCTGCTAAACAAAGAAGCAAGCACACTGAAGGAATCTATCAATTCCCTTCAAGCATTTCTTTAGCTCATTTCTTCCAACTTGTGTTTATTTTCTCTTGCTTTATCCGTCTATTATCTGCAGAGGCTGTGCAGCACTGTGCGCTCTTTGTGCGACGAGTCTGAGCGCGGACACTCTGAGGCTCAGCTGGACGTGACTCGTGGAGTGCAATAATCAGCAGGCCTTAAACAGACCTGCGTATTCACATCTCTGAAAGAACGAGAAACAAGGTCAAATTGATATAAACTAATACAATAAAATTTAACAGACTTAAAGACAAAAGCTCTCACCGGACAGGGTTTCAATAGACTGGGCTGGATGAACTGAGCTGGTTTTCTCTTCAAAGGCCACTCTAGGCCCTTCAGGGCCCCCATCGTCCATCAGGGGTTTGCTCTTTGCATGAACACCCAGATCGATCAGCTCCTCAAAGCTCCAGGGTCCTCCTTTACCATTCAACCCAGGCACCAGGCTCACTTTAGAGTCCTCGTTCACAAACTCAGAGCCCTCCATCAGACAGGACTTTGGCGGGGGGCTGCTGGAGATTAATGAAGTTGTTAAGCACCACAAACCCAGATAAAACTAGAGTGGAAGATGTTTATTTTTTTACCTGTCCACTGAGGGATCCTCTGTGCTAGGTCCATTGCTGTTCTTCATATTATCCACATCTTTTTGTCTGTTCAAACTAACATCTGGCTCCACCCGTTCGGCAATGGGCTCCTCCACAGGCAAGTAATGCTCCTGAGAGTCTGATGGCTCTGTCTCATTGGCACTCTGCTCTGACTCAGCCTGATTCTCTGAAATTAATGAGTTATTCCATCCTACATTAGTGCTACACAATATTTTAAAATAAAATCAAAAGCACAATAAGGCCTAGTGCGATTATCAAAATGCGAATGTTGCGATTAAAATAATGAAATAAATGCATTGCATGTTTAGAGCACATTTACAAGCATTAAGCTCATGAACTTTAGTTTGCATTAAATGCTGCTTCACATGAACTTCATCTCTTCATCTGTTTGGATCGATTATAACCTGCATTTGGGAGCGCACAATTCGCCACCCCTTTCCCCAAATTTGTAATGAGAAGTGTTCATAAAGGTGTTGAAAACAAAAGTTTTTTTTTTGTTGCGTTTTCCCCCCCCCCAACAATATAGATTGCAGAAAAAACTCATTAAACAATGTCAGTTTTTTCCCCTATATCATTCAGCTCTATCGTACAAATTGTAATGGATTAACCTGGCCAATATTTAGAGATTTTTAACAATGGCTGCCTTTTTGAATTTGATTAAGTAAATATTGTGTAAAATAAGTGTTCAGTTTCATTGCAGCAATTCGCCTGTCACTTCTCACTTGCTTGTTTGTGAAACATCATTAATTCGCTACAAATAAACTCACTGCTGTTGCCAACAAAGCAATATTCTGCCAATTCTGGCATAAAGATACTGACCCTTATTTTCACAGTTTATTTGGTCCTCAGCCTCCTCTCCATTTTCATCAGAAATGTCTCTCTCATCATTACTCTGAGAACCAACACAGACACAACATAAGTAACTTTTTGGGAATGGAAATGGTGCACAACAGACATCATGCCTCAACACTATATAATAATGAGCTGTGTGCTATACAATTAAAATTGTTAACCTTACCTTAAAATCGATTTGGTCTGTTTTTCTGGTTCTCTTCATAATTTCTTCAATTCTCTGCAGATGGAGACAAAATATTCAAGCAACTTGTTTGATTCTTTAATCTACAGCTGCTACCTGAAATGCAAAATGTGTACATGTCAGTGTCATATGATAGTGTCCACCTTCTTTCTCTCCATGCGCTCCTGTTGGTTCTGTTGCATAATGCGTGCTCTCTCCTGACGCTGCTTCTCCGCCTCCTCTTGGGCTTTTGCTTCAGCCTCCTCGCGCTGCCATTGGATGAGCAGGAAGTCAATTATTCAAACAGAAAAATCAACATCTCTATCATGATCTCAATGCAATGGGAGAGTCAACTAACCTCTTTCTGTTCCTCAACCTGTCTTTGCTGCTCCTCTAGCTCTGTCTGCTGCCTCTCCTCCTCTGCTATACGAGCCTGCTCCTCCTCTTCTCGCTTCCTCTCCTCCACAAGCCTCTTCTCCTCCTCTGCGTGCCTCAAGCGCTCCTCCTCCGCTAGCCGTTTCTCCTCCTCTTTCCTCAGCCTGTTGAGACACGATACCTCAGGGCCTTTCGCACTTCAAAGGTAAATAGTTTTAACACAGATGCAGGGTTCGCTTCAGCTTAATGACTGTATGCATCACAACCCTGCTCTTAGAAACAAGAAAAACAAGAATATGACTACAGACATATGCCAGAGTGTTTGTTCTGATTTTTCTGATTAAATGGGGGTTAAAGATAATAATGCTAAAACACGCCACTGAAGCTAATCAATTAAACACACTGCTCCTCTTCTTCTTTCTGTATGCGGAGTTGCTCTTCTTTCTCCTTCTGTTCGCGTGCCAGACGACGGTTCTCTGCCAGGATCTTGGAAGCCTCTGCGGCTGAGTTGGTTCCTGCGTTGGCTTTGGAATTGGATTCTGAAAACACACACATACATTATGCATATTAACATCTAAAGTGCAACATTACCTCAGTTGTTACAGTAATACACAATAAAATGGACTGAAAGAGAGGTGAAGGCATGATTAGTGATATAATTCCAGCAGAGGGCACTGTGTCTCAAGGAAAAAAACAGCTCGGCACTGTATACAAACTCAGTAACCCCAGACGTACTTGACCTTGATAGTACATATCTAAGAAGAAGTTTGAAGCTGAAGCTTTTTCGAATCTTAAAATAATGAAATAAATCTGCTTTAAAATCATTACTACAACACTGGGCAGAGGATCTTAAACGTATTTAAAGTAACACTAATTACAGAGCTGGAAAAGTAGTACTGTACCAAAATCCTTCACTTCATACTCAATTATTTTTTACAATTAATTCAACTCTAAATGCTTAATTCAAACTTTGTTTAGCAGATATTTCAGCCTTACATGCGTTACATATTTCACACTGTTGATAAACTTTACATGTTTTAAATTTATCATTTGTTTGAAAATCTCCCATTAATCCTGAAAGAAATGTC
Source organism: Rhinogobio ventralis (assembly GCA_039654625.1). NCBI lineage: Eukaryota > Metazoa > Chordata > Actinopteri > Cypriniformes > Gobionidae > Rhinogobio > Rhinogobio ventralis. The sequence goes on from CM077198.1 coordinate 17,002,484, forward strand.
AATTAAATTCCACAAATGTTAGAATTTAAAATCTGCCAGAGAAGACATTTAACATTTCTTTCGAGTTCTAAAAGTAAATATCCCATTCATTTTTTCCATAGGGGAAATAATTTTTAATGATAACTTAAGCTGTTAAAGACAGACATACTGTGAGCTACATGGTTTAACAGCAGAATTCATGAAAAAACAACATTACCCATGATCCACCAATCAGAGAATTGAAACAAGAATGTCGTACTAAAAGAACTATGTAGAGCCGGCCCACTATCAAATTTTTAGATTTAATTTAACATTTCAATTAAATTTCCTGACATGGAAAAATCACAATTTTAAAATTCCCTTACATTTTCATGTCTCTGTTTCTCTATACTTGGGTTTTTGAGTTCACTCACCCTCTTTGGTCTTGGGTGTGGGTGTCGTGCTGGTTTCTGGAGACTGTGGGGCGACAGGCAATATGGGAGACATATCTTTTGGCTTGGAATCCCTCCTGCGAAGGGTGGGTGGGCCGGTGGGCGTTAGAGCAGGTTTCTGGATGGGTGGAGGTTTGGATGTGGCAGAGGGCTGAGGGGATGGTGGACGCTGTTTCAAGCCGCTGGGGGAAGGAGGGCGGAAACGTGGACTCTGCCTGAAGGAGTCAAACGTAAAAGACAGAGGAGTTAAAAATATGGGCTTCTACTACAATGGGAGATGCAATTAAAGCAGCAGATTGTAAAGGTTTGAAATCAAACTGTCAGTTTAGAGTGAAACCACTGCAGGCTAAAACTGATCTAAGGGGTCTTACTTGGCTGCTCCAGGTGAGGGCGCTCTTGAGGAGGTGTTAGCAGCGGGAGCAGGAGACGGGGATCGGTGTCGACTGGAGGGTGAGGCAGGGCGTTTTCCTACTGGTGACGTGAAACGCTTCTCCTTCTCACCTTTCTGCTTTTACAAATGCAAAAAACAAAAACAAATTTGAGAGATCACACCTCATCCACCCTATGGAATAACGAGCAAAACCCTTAAACTAATTTAAAAAATTTTGCCTCACATTTGCTTACTATGTAGTGATCATCAATCAATGTTCACATATGTATTTCTATTACTCCATTGCAGTTAGGATTTTACTGTTATCATCAATATGAATCAGACTGGAGTAAACATGTCCTTTCAATCTATTTTTAATCTTCTGTCCACATGCTCAGGATGTCAATGGGACAAATGAGCTAAGTGTGAGACAGGCTCATAAATGTGAAGATATCTTTTACTGGAAAACACATGAACACAGTAAAGCAGATAGCAGTGAGTACACCATGTTTTCAGCTGACTCTAGTGACAAATTCTTCAAATGATTATCGAGCAGATCAGACATACTGAGCTATAATATTATATCGACATGATGGCGGCGCGAGTACATCGCGAGGCTCGGGGTCTCTCCAGATTCTGCAATGTTGCGGTATATTTCTTGCTCATTTCGGGTCTGTTCGTGCAGAACAGTTGTGCCTTTACATCGTACACCCGATGTGAGCTTTTGGATATTGGTTTGCAAATTTCCGACAGTTTTATGGACAACCTTCGACTCCTTCCTGAGATCACCAGAACACCCGATGCTATGCACTCTACCCGTCCAGGCGGAAGTGCTCGCAGGCGGCGTCGAGATTGTTAACAAAGGCAGGGGAAGCGCGGAGGACTAAGAGCTAAGCTAAAGCTAACACCACACCGGCTTTCTTTACCCAGCATTTTCCTTGCCAATGTACGGATGCTGGTGAACAAAATGGAGGAGATTCGACTCAGTATCACACACAGCAAGAGATTTTTGAATGGTAACGTTTTAATATTCACGGAAACATGGTTAAACAGCGGAATACCGGACAACGCTATTGAGCTAGCGGGACGCCACACACTCCGAGCGGATAGAACATTAGATGGCTCCGGTAAGACCAGAGGTGGTGGATTGTGTATTTACATTAACAAAGCTTGGTGCACAAACTCTGCTATTGTTGGAAGACATTGTTCAGCTAACCTTGAGTTTCTCATGGTTAAATGTAGACCGTTTTAACTACCGCGGGAGTTCACTTCCACCATTATAACTGCAGCCTATATTCCCCCGGATGCTGATGCTAAGCTTGCTATGAAAGAACTTCACGCAGCCATCAGTAAACAACAGACTGTTCACCCGGAAGCTGCGTTTATTTTTGCTGGTGATTTTAATCATTCAAACTTAAAGTCAGTGCTACCGAAATTTCACCAGCATGTTTCCTGTCACACCAGAGGAAACAAAACTTTAGACCATGTTTACACAAACAAATATGCACCCCTCATCAACCGTGTGAAGCCATCAGTGAAGACAATCAAGGTGTGGCCTGAGGGGGCAGATTTCATACTCCAGGAAAGGTTTCTACACACAGACTGGAGTATGTTCCCAAGCCACCAGTGGCTCTCACACAGACATTGACTGCTACACCTCCTCTGTACTGGATTATATCAATACCACCACTGACAGTGTTACAACCCAGAAGCAGATCACCACATACCCTAATCAGAAGCCATGGATGAACAGGGAAGTGCGACTCCTGTTGAAGACACGCAATGCTGCCTTCAGATCAGGAGATGCACAAGCCTACAGCACATCCAGAGCAAACCTGAAGAGGGGCATCAAAGAGGCCAAGCACTGCTACAAGCTAAAGATAGAGGGACACTTTTCCAACTTTGACCCTCGACGCATGTGGCAGGGCATTCAGGCCATCAGTGACTACAAACCCACCCACTCCACCTCCGCAGCCACTGATATCAACTTCCTGAACAAGTTAAATTACTTTTATGCTCGCTTTGAAAGGGACAACAGAGAAACTGCCACCAAGGCCAAACCCTCAGCTGACCACTCGCCAATCACACTCTCCTCCACAGATGTCTGCAATGCACTGTGCCAAATCAGCCCGCACAAGGCTGCTGGACCAGACAACATCCCTGGACGTGTACTCAGGGCATGTGCAGAGCAGCTCGCTGGGGTTTTTACAGACATTTTCAACTTGTCTCTTGCCCAAGCAACTGTACCAACATGCTTTAAATGCACTTCCATTGTGCCAGTGCCAAAACACTCTAGCCCGATGTGCCTTAACGACTACCGCCCTGTAGCACTCACACCCATCGTTATGAAGTGCTTTGAGCGGCTGGTCTTGGCACATCTAAAAGACTCTCTACCATCCACATTGGACTCACACCAGTTTGCCTACCGTAGCAATAGGAGCACAGAGGATGCAGTTTCCTTGGCACTGCACTCTGTGCTCACACATCTGGACAATAAGAACACGTATGCACGTATGCTGTTTGTTGACTTCAGCTCAGCATTCAACACTGTTATCCCAACCAAGTTAATAGCCAAACTTGGAGACCTGGGCATCAACACCTCAATGTGCAACTGGATATTGGACTTCCTGACCAACAGACCCCAGAATGTTCGATCAGGCTCCACCTGCTCCACCTCCATCACACTTAATACTGGTGTACCACAGGGCTGTGTGCTAAGCCCATTTCTCTACTCCCTCTTCACCTCCGATTGCAAGCCTGTGTATGGATCTAATTCCATCGTCAAGTTTGCGGACGACACTACGGTGATTGGACTCATCAGCAACAACGATGAGACTGCCTATAGGGAGGAGATCCAGCACCTGGCCACATGGTGCACTGAAAATAATCTGCTCAACACCACCAAAACGAAGGAACTCATCGTGGACTTCAGGAAAGAGTCAAGAGGCACACGACACCATCCACATCAATGGAATGGCTGTTGAGCGTGTCTCCAGTTTCAAGTTCCTGGGGATCCACATCTCGGCGGACATGTCCTGGACAACCAACACCTCCAGCCTGGTCAAGAAGGCTCACCACCGTCTTTTCTTCCTGAGGACACTGAGGAAGAATCAGCTATCCTCGGCTATACTGGTGAACTTCTATCGCTGCGCAATAGAAAGCATCCTGACCAACTGTGTTACAGTATGGTATGAGAGCTGCTCTGTTGCAGAGTGCAAGGCACTGCAGCGGGTGGTGAAAACCGCCCAGCGCATCACAGGGACTCCACTACCTGCCATCGACCACATCCAGAGGAAACGCTGTCTGCATCGAGCTCGCAGCATCCTTAAGGACTCCTCTCACCCAGCCCACAAACTGTTTTCTCTCCTGCCCTCCGGTAAATTCTGTTTATAGTAATAGCCATCTGTATATTATATTCAGTACATATCTATCTGTAAATTCTGTTTATAGTAATATCCATCTGTATATTATATTCAGTACATATCTATCTGTAAATTCTGTTTATAGTAATAGCCATCTGTATATTATATTCAGTACATATCTATCTGTAAATTCTGTTTATAGTAATAGCCATCTGTATATTATATTCATAGTACATATTAACCTGTAAAATTCTATTTATAGTAATAGCCATCTTTATATATATTTAGTACATATTCATGTCCTGCACTTATGAAACCACTGTATATCCTGCACTTGCTGCTATTGCACTTCTGGTTAGACCTAAACTGCATTTCGTTGCCTTGTACCTGTACTTGTGTAATGACAATAAAGTTGAATCTAATCTAATCTAATAATGCCAAGCCCCTGGAGAAGCTACAGTACGAACATCAGAGGAAAACATGTCAGTTTCAATTTAAATTTCTCCAGTAAATATACCATTGCAAAACCCTCCTTTCTCTCTAGGACACACACACTCAAGCTCGCTTAGCGTTCATTTTAAGTAGGGCAGTGCTACAAATTAACTGTGTCTGAATGAATCACTGAAGTGGGCATTTCTAAACCTCTACGAGGGATCAGACTGTCACATATAGTTTATATTTGATTGTAAGATATCCGCCAGTCTCGGGAGACCATGGATCACATCGGATGAGGGTCATGATGCAGCGTAGATTTTGACTTGAAAGTCAGAATTGGGAGTTGCAGTCTCTGCTGCCGAACATGCAAGTGAACTCCGAGGCGGGTTGGATAGTTTGGCTCCTGGCCTTCCTCCTTAGTCGCTGATTACTTTTAAGTAAAAAAACAATGCAGAAGCTCTGTGCAAGTTAAGAGCCTAAATATTTCTAAAAAACTCAAAACTTAATCACGGTTGTTTGGAACCTAACAAGCACACTGTTGGGATTGGGACTTTTTTCATCAATGTTCAGGAGTGACAGAAAAATCAGAATCAAGTGTTACATTGTGATTTTAACATACACAACCGTTCAAAGGTTTTTGGGACTATTTTTTTAGAACTGAATGAAAAATTCTACACAAGTGTGTGTAAGCAAGCGTTTCTAGCAACACACTCGATTTCCTTCGTTGAAATATATCTGCACACTTGCACAGAATACGGGTTGCAGTGTGTGTGTGTGTTCACTACTCACTGCCCCTAATGTGTACACTAACTTGGATGGGTTAAATGCAGAGAACAAATTCCTACAGTAGTATGGGTTAATATACTTGGCCTTCACGTCATGTACCTAATAATGTTTTACTATCCCATCATTTCTCAAGCGAGTAGGGCTTAAAGTGACTGATGTAACCCAGTTCCCTGTCTCTTTAATACACGCTGCTGCTGGAACGGTCTTAAGCCGGGATCAGATAGTGTTATTCAGAACGAACAGCTCACTGATTAACGTCAGGGATAAATCCAAGCTGTTTTGCAAAGCAAACCATAATATACGGACATATAAATGTATGAATGAGTACATATTGTTTTAAGGCAATACAACTAACGAAGACTAAGATAACTGTTGTTCCGTTAAGCTTATCCTAGTAATGAGATTATTAAGGACACTCTTGAGATCAAATTATATACGTACACCATGCAGCTCATCTAAAATGTTTTTTCTTTAATTGTTTTTGTGGGGAAATATCTGAAACACTAGTGAAAATGCATCAATTTTGCATTTTTCTAATTTAATAAAATTTTTAATTACAAAGTACAGTACTGTTCAAAAGTTTGGAGTCAGTAAATTAATTATTTTACTCAGTACGGATGCATTAAATTGATCAAAAGTGTTAGCAACACATTTACAAAGTTACAATAGATTTACATTGCATTTTAAATAATTGCTGTTTTTTTTTTTTTTTTTACTTTATTTCAAAGAATCCTGAACAAAAATATTAAGCAGCACAACTATTTTCAACATTGATAATAATAATAATAATAATAATAAATGTTTCTTGAACAGCAAATCATCATATTAGAATGATTTCTGAAGGGTCATGTGACACTGAAGACTGGAGTAATGGCTGCTGAAAATTCAGCTTTGCCAACAGAGGAATAAATATATTTTAAAATATATTCACACAGAAAACTGTTATTTTAAATTGTAATAATATTTCACAATAATCAATGTTTTTACTGTAATTTTTTTATTAAACAAATGCAGCCTTGGTGAGCATAATAAACTTTTCAAAAACCTAAAATCTTTAAATGAAAATTTAACCATTTCTGGAAAAGAAAAAAGAAAAACGTAATCCATTTCAAAGTAGAAGTTGTATCATCTGCTCACCTGTGTCATACTGGAGATGGCATCCGCAGACACAGAAGTAGGCGGGCCTTTTTTTCGGTCGCTGCTGCGACTGCGTAGTGGTCCACGGGCCGGGGGCTGCATGGGGCTGGCAGATGCTGAACGAGGACACAGGTGAGACTCTGGTAAAGGACACAGTCAGTGGTGCACAGCCAGGGACAGCAGGGAAGGGACGTCACAAGCAGCCGAGTGGGTGAGCAAAGCAGGTAGAGGTAGGGACAGAAAGAAGAAGAGAGAAGGGGAAAGGGATGATAAAAGCACAAAACATTGGTGTAGTTAGATCAGTCATACTGGTTGATTGGGAACTGTTGCTGATAAGCACTGATGGCCTCAGGAAGACTGGGTTTGATGGGTGGGTTGGTAGTTGTGAGACAGAGAGAAACATGGCAGGGGACAGACAGCATCCTGGACAGCCAACACACCGGTCACCAATACATTAAAGCACACCTTTGTCTGCACCAAGCAAGCACTTTAGGCTGCAGTTTTTTAGTCAGCTCAACAATACAGCAAATATAACAACATTCACTCACTCATTCTCCCCTTATAGCCACATCTAGGACATCACACAGCATAACATCCACATCATGCCAAATCTCATGTTAAAACGCCTTTTCACTATCTACAACATTCACAAACTGTTGCAATTCACCCCCCCAGTAACAGTCCTAGGAGCATTTTTCAAAGTAAAAATCCAATTCATTTCTCCATAGAGAAATTGTCAATAACATCTCTCTCAACAGACCTATGATGAGTTTCTGCAGAAAACAAATGATTTTGAAACATTTTTACATTTAAAAAAAAAAAAAAGTTTAATAGCTAAATTCTCAATGAACTACACTACTCATGAATTTTAAACAGACAACCAGAGAAGTCACTGTTACTATAGAAATGTAAATTGTACTAAATACACTAAAGCGTTATACTTATAAATTACTGACAACAAGTAAATGGTTTCATAATAGACCCTTCATTCTGGCATATAATTGTGCTTGAACCTTTGTTTTGTTTTTTCAGTTTTCAAATACTTTCTCCTTCAAATCAAAGTTTGTAAGGTTAGGCTTCATCTTGAAGCTGGTTGGTTTAGTTAATGGCTTAGATTTTTTTTTTAAATCCCTAGGAAGAAAACAAATGGGAAAAATACTTTTTAAATCAAAGACACGAAAATGCGGTTGGCCATTGTTATGCTCTATAGAGATGGTAACTGATCAAGGGATGCCCAGTATCTGTTGGTGAAGCTGAGGTGAAGTGAGGTGAGCAGTAAGGGCTGACCTGGCGAATGGGTCTGCTGTGACAGTGGGATTTCTGGGATAATCTCAACCCACTATAATTAACTCTGACTGTTAGCATCATGGAAAGCCTATAAATGTAATTGATCCATAAGCTGCTGATTCATAATCATCTCTCCATCTATATTAAGAAACCAATAATGCAGTTCAGACTCAGCAATGCTGATAGCATCTTGTCAACATCAAACCGTCAAACACGTTATACATATGACACATATGAACTTCAGCCTTTACAGGTTACTGGGAATTTAAAAAGTACGGTAGCACTGGAAACTGAAGATGATATGTTTAGGGTGATGCTGCTGGTCTGCAGGGGCTGTGAGCTGCCCTCTGTGGATCAGCTGGGGATTGAAGTAGCAACAGCAGGGCGCAGATTCACTCCACTCATTCCCTCTCACACACAGAACCGCTCGGCTAATCAGCTTACACAAGATTCCTTAGCAATAGCCCTGGAATATCTTGCAAATGTTTATGTGTGTGTGTGTTTTAGAGATTGAGAAAAGGGTCAAAACTAGTGATGCACCGAAATTAAAACTTTTGAGTGACTTCAGACATCTAATGCTTGAACTGATATATAATGGAGTAATTTGTACATCTGTATACATTATGGCATTACATTGACGCTTATCTATCTGGATGTGAATCATGCAGAGAAGGTATACGTGCCTCGTCAACTATAAATGCTATCTTATTTCCGATATCATCATCAGATGGTAGCTACATTCCAGTTAAACCTAGATCAATTCTCGTGCATGCAGCTTTGGATAACAAAACAGTTTCTGTTACATGTTCCAGGACATTTTTCCTTTCGACAGCAAATGAAAAATTAAATGCCATTTTGGTAAAACAGTTCAATGATAAAACATTTCTGTGCATCTCTAGAAGACTGCTAAGCTTGTAAATCTATGCGTGTAAAACGTGATGCATGTGATTCAAGCCACATAAAAAAAAACCTCCAGCACGCCCACTATAACACGCCAACCAAGCACCCCTGCAGAGCGCCTTATATCTACACACAAGTGGAGGGTACTGGTACGAGCTGGACCTCCCTTTCTCTCTAGTGTTACCTTGGGCGTCGCCTCCTTCGGCAGACAGGGCCGCGGCACTCTTGCTTCTAGCTAGCGAGGCCTGGGTGGGTGTGAGCAGCCGACTGAGGACATCGCTGTCCACGGGGGTGGCCAATGAGCGGCGAGCTATAGACACGGTGTGCCCAAACAGACACGAAAAACAGAGCAGACAAAAGGGAAAAGAAAAAAGAGGTTAAGGAACAAACACAAAGGAGGAAGGAGAGAGGAATGACACCAATGTGAATTAAAATGCAAGAATCAACACAAAAACCAAAGAGAAAAGTGATTGTGGTTCAAATGTAAACAGTGGGCGGCTGATGCATTCAAGGTGAGACTCAATGCTGGAGAAAAAAAGAACATTAGTGAGATATGGGAGAGGTGACTGGGAGCAGGGCTGTGGACTTGGAGGTGAAAACAAAAGGAAAACATAAAGCCAGGACTAAAGAGTAACTTGAAGAGCTTTTTGAGATCCATCAGATGAGTCAAATACTTGCAGTTAGGTGTTTTAAATTTGAGGTATACATCAGTATACCTAATTTAGTATTAAGAAACAGATTAAAGGTCAGCATTTGATTTTTAGTCTGGTCTCTACTGCAGTTTTACAGAATGTAGGGAAAACTAAAATTCTGGCCAAACTGCACTAATTTGATCAAGTTTGTACACCACAAAACTGTAGCAGAACATGCTAACAGGTGCAAAAAGCTCTTGCTGTCATGAAATCTATGTTTGTAACCTGAGTTACAAATTCACAGTTGGGAAAAAGAGAAATATGGAGGAGTAAAAACTTAATGTCTCTTTTGAATGATCCATTAATTTTATTTTCCCCCTTGGCACTGTATAGATTCACTCGAATTTGTGAAGAGAGGGTGAGGCTGTGAAGCTTTTGTGAGCTCAGTAATGAGGAAGTGCTCTCAGAATAGAGAAAAATGGTGTCTACCTAAACAAGTATGTACTGATAGGCAAACTCTAAAATAGTCCATCACAACACAATTCAGTAGGTAATTTAGTTTCCAAGAGTGACTATATAACCAGGAGTATTAAGATGTCCTGCAAACATGACATCTAGAAATAAATACAGCACAAGAAAAAGCCTTCCTGTTAAAACCAGTCAACATTCTGCAACAGACACACTCACAAACGCACTGAAAACAGCCATGGCATCAGGGGCCAAACTTGTTGGTTAATGTCATATGGGGAGAAAAACAACACAATGTTCACATAAACAAAAACACATTGTATTAACATACACAAAGAGCTCATTCCTGGTGAGTAGGTCAGTTAGTGAGTACTCCCTGAGAGAACAAAGCAACAAGGAAAGGTTAAGACGAACTGGAAGCTCAAGGGAGCAGAAAAAAACAACCGATTTGTGGACAAAAGAGCATTAACATTAGCGGATTGTTATGTTTCTGGATGCATTTGATGCACGAGCAGAAGGGCGAGGCAAGCAAAGAACGTAGAGAGAGAGACGCAGCACGTTTATAACCACAAACCAATCCTTTAAACCCCATGCTCTCCCCAATAACCTTATTAACCCTATTTCATGTTCGGTTGGTTGCAGATAAAACAAGAGCAGGGCGGACCCTAGAAAGCGAAAAAAGTTTGCGCTTATTTATTAGTAAACGGCGAACAGGCACATGTGAAATATCCCGGCTGGGACTTAAGCACCTGATTCATCTGCTGTGGATTTCTCTGGTTTGGCGGCGGGCTGAGTTTTAGCCCCCACTCGAGAGAGGGAGGAGCTTCGCTTCTTCGGAATTGGGCCTACAGACAGAGTGGACAGGGCAGCGTTAGAATCAATCAGGAAGCAGGGCCTCTTCTGTTTTAGCTTACACGTGCCATTTGCAGTGAATGAGGAAATGGGTATTTTGATGAGGACAATCCAGCTAGACTCTGCTTTATAATTGTGGTTCTATTTACAGTAGGTTTCAGTGGATTTGGAGAATAGTAATTGTAAATGTTTAAGAGGCGCATGCTTGCGAATGCCTGTGCAAGCTCCTTGTCTATGCTTGCTTAAATGTATATTTGCATAGAAACTAGATTTTCAGAATGACAATGGGCAAACTGCTGAGCTAAAGTCAGCAAATAAAGGCTCACACCCATTATTTCATTAAAAATGATGTAGGAGATCCTATGATTGTTCATTGTTCTTTATCTCTGTGCTATGTGCAGAAATATGTTAAATGGATAGTGCACCCATCATATTACTATCATAATATTGTCATCATATTACTCACCACTTCAAACCCATAGGGTAGTAAATTCTTCCTTTTGTATTTCACAGAAGAAAATAATTAAGGTTGGGCACGACATGAGGGTGAGTAAATAAAGACAATTTTAATTTCTGTCTAATTCTTTACAAGAGGAGCAGCACGGGTAGTTTGGCACCTGTCTTTTCCACCTGAGGCTGCTTATGAGCTTCTTTATAGGCCTGAGGAGCATTGCTAGGCAACCGGTTCAAAGACGAACTTCTCCGCTTCGCACCTGAGGGACAAAAGAGAACTTAGCTCCTGAATCGAGAACATGGGTTTTACTCATGAGGGACTAAAGACATACTTCAAAGATGAAACACACACACAAAATCTAAAATCGACACAAAAGTAAAATCTAAAATAATAATCTTTTTTGGCACCACACTAAAATGTGCCTGCACAGAAGGAAATGAAGAGGTGATTCCAACACAAACAGTGTCTGTTGTGAAACTGCCTGAGTCATGGCTGGCTGCTCCTGTTAGAGGAAAAGGAAACTGTGGGGAGAAACAGAATGTCTGCAAGAATCATAAGCTGCCGAGATGGCAAAAACACTTATGGCCCATTCACACAAACACAATGGTGTATTTGCATTCAAATAACTTTATAAAATGAAGCACAGGGAGAGGCACCTGTGTGAGACATGACTTGTCATTAAGTTCTGCTTAGAACACATGACCAGCATTAAAGAGTATGTACTAGGGATGGAACGATTACCGGTTTCACGATAAAAAGTATTGACAGGTTAGTAATATCGTTTAAAATTGAATTATCATTAAAAGCGTTTGATTATCATGATTTTGAAAACTCGCGGTAATTCCTGTCCAGCCAGCATCATTCTGGCACAGACGCAGCGCGCAACGTTGTTTTTTGAATGAAAAGAAATGGCGGAAGGCATTGACAGCGCTGGGAGATTTTTCAGCCTTTTAAAAGGACCAAATCTGAGGTGTGGTCATATTTTGGCTTGTACAAAAGTCCTGAGGGAACTTAATCGTGTATGGTCACCCTGTCTGCAAAACATGCAAGAAGAAAGTCGCTGCAATAGGGGGAAACACTTCAAATCTGCGAACCTTGCAAGGCAAGTGGACTTTGACCTCAATACTAAAACTATGTCTGGGAAATAATAACGTGAAGCTTCCATGAAGAAAAGTTTGCAGCAAGTGGCTTTGAGCCAAAGACAAACGAACAAATTCAGGCAAGACTAGGGTGACATTTAAGGGATAATGATGTATATTCATTGTACACTTATTACACAGATTTTCTTTACCACTTAAATAATTACGGGGACATACTGAGTTGAGATTAATCTTTTAAATCTTACCTGTTTATAATCCATTTTGTACAGTGTACAAAACAATCGTGCTGACAGGATGATCACAAGAAGTTGTAGTAATAATTATAGTAGTATTAATAGTAAAGTCCTCTGATTTAATTTTCAATACAATCAAAAACAAAGATGCAAGTTGCATTGGAATGAAATGAGAGCAGTCCGTTGTGATACGTGGATGTGCGCTGTGTTATAATGCGTTGCTATTGACGACGGTCATTATAAGAAAAAAGGAAATGCCACAGAATAGAATCTTCCTTAAAAGTGCATAGAGCTGCTTGTTTTATTTGTTGTTTGTTGATTCAAATATAAAACATGTTGAAATGTTTTCAGTGTGTGCATCTGTTCTTTTTGAACACTTTCATCTCATTTGAACAAAACCGTGATAATATTGATAATCGTGATTATTCGGGTCACTATAATCATGATATGAAATTTTCATACCGTTTCATCCCTAGTATGTACTCATGCACATGTATCAAAAAAATAAGGAAAAGGCAGGAGAGGGCAGGGAGGACACTTACTTTTATCAGGAGAATTAATGAGGGTGGCAGAGGATGAGGAGAGACGCTTGCTGATGACTGAGTCAGTCTGTTTCAGGTTCGTAGTAGAGGATGAGCGCTTATCTACAGGGGAGGGTAAATACGCACACAAACAGAGACAGACAGGGAGTGGAATTAGAGTTACAGGGGTTTGCACGTGCTAAGCTATTGTTAATTACAATAATACAAGCTGGTTCATCTACATTTTAAGGATGGGGTAACACCTGGACATACAAAATTAGAGTATGCTCAATAGATAAACCTGAAGTCATGTGGTTGCCTTACATGTATGTAACATGCAATTTTGTTTAAAAAAAAAAAAAAAAAAGTCAAAAGTTTGAAAGCAGTCTCTTATGTTATTAAGTCTGCATTTATTTGACCAAAAATACAGAAAAAAATTATATTGTTAAATATTATTACAATTTAAAATAACGGTTTTCTATTTTCATATACTTTAAAATTTTATTTATTTCTGTGATGCAAAGCTGAATTTTTGCAGCATCATTACACCAGTCTTCAGTGTCACGTGATCCTTCAGAAATCATTCTAATATGCTGATTTATTATCAATGCTGGAAACGGTTGTGCTGCTTAATATTTTTTTTTTTATAACCTTTGATGAATAAAAAGTTTAAAAAAAGAACAGCATTTATTTAAAATAGAAGTCTTGTGTAATATACACTACCATTCAAAAGTCCGCAATTTTTTTCTTTCTTTCTTTGAAAGAAATTAATACTTTTATTCAGCAAGTATGTGTTAAATTGATAAAAAGTGATAGACATATTTTCTAACAATATAAATCTTTACTATTTTGAATAAATGCTGTTCTTTTTAACTTTTTATTCATCAATGAATCCTGAAAAAAGTATCACAGGTGACCAAAAAAATATTAAGCAACACAACTGTTTCCAACATTGATAATTACTATCAAATATGATCAAATCAGCATATAATGATTTCTGAAGGATCATGTGACACTGAAGACTGGAGTAATGGCTGATGAAAATTCAGCTTTGCTTTACAGAAATAAATTAAATTTTAATGTATATTAAAATAGAGAACCATTATTTTATATTATATTGTAATATTTCATAATATTACAGTTTTTCTTTCTGTATTTTAGATCAAATAAATGCAGGCTTGATGAGAGACTTCTTTCAAAAACATTAAAAATAGTAATGTTTCCAAACTTTCGACCTGTACTGTATGTATGTATGTATATATGTATGTATATATGTGTGTGTGTGTGTGTGTGTGTGTGTGTGTGTGTGTGTGTGTGTGTGTGTGTGTGTGTGTGTGTGTGTGTGTGTGTGTGTGTGTGTGTGTGTGTGTGTGTGTGTGTGTGTGTGTGTCAGTGGCGTGTGGTCCATATAAGCTGCAAATGCTCTGCATACCCAAGCCATTTGTGGACTCGCGGATTAGTATTAACACTATAAATTACTAAAAATTCCCTTGTTTTAGGTGTACCATAAAGCTTACATGATATTATAAATGTTAGTAATACGTATGTAACTCTCTGTCATTTATTTATTTGCCAAATGACTGTAATTTTCTTCAAATCTGTAGTTCCGGGTATGCGGATCCACAGCAGCTTTGGCGCCGATGCGCTGTACCGTTTAAAGGTAAAGCATTACGTTTCTGCAACATTAGCGCCACCTAGCGGAATTACAAAAATACAGCATATTTTGCAAACGCACCTTCCGCACGTCGCGCCTGCAAGTCTCAACTCAAACAACTCAACAGCTTTTACGGGTGCTTGTGAAGGCATCAACAGGTAAATGTAGACTACTTTCAATAAATGGTCAAATATATTAAGAAACTTTTAGCTGTGTTTCTATGTGTAATGGAAGTAAGCAACTGAGCTAACACTGTATAACGCAAACGTGCTTATTATAAACCCATCCAACGTGCAGGTGCATTTTTGACATAACGCGTCACCCAGCATTCCCGGGTAAAAATAAAAAATAAAAAATCAATGCTCGCCACTGATGTATGTATGTATGTATGTATGTATGTATGTATGTATGTATGTATATATATATATATATATATATATATATATATATATATATATATATATATATATATATATATATAATTAATAATGGGATAAATCATAAGTATTGTGCACTACAGCGAACCCAGTCTAAAAAGGCAGGCACAACACAATGTTAGTAAACATTGAAACGGTCGTTACATCTGGATAAAAAGGGGGGAGAAAAATCACAAACTTAAAGCGACATGCATCCCCGGAACCAAGGTAGGTGCTTTGGAGAGAGCACTTTTTGTTACAATCCCTGGCAAGTGAATAAAATATATTGTTATAAAAAATTGAGTGAGTGAATGAGAAACAGCAAGTACAGCCCCAGTCAGATTAGTGCACGTATGAGCAAAGAGGAGGAGTGGGCATTTTGTGTCAAGTCACGCCATGGGCAGGCAAACAGTATAAACCACCTTGTGACGTCTGATTCCTGGGTGGCTTGGAGGCTGGAGAAGCAGGAGAGATTACTATAGCAATCGGGGAGGAGGTGGAGCCACTGTCACTCTGTCCTGTGGGAGGGGCAGGGACAGACAGGTCGCTATTGGAAACGGACTCTCTCTCCCCATGGAGAGGGTGAGAGAGTGAGAGAGGTGGAAAACCATAGCTGACAACATGAGATTTCCATCCCTAAGTAGTGTTGCGCTCAACCACAGCACACAGATAAACATACATACATATATATACATATATATACATATATATACACACATATATATATATATATATATACACACATATATATATATACACACATATATATATATATATATATACACACATATATATATATATATATATACACACACATATATATATACACACACATATATATATACACACACATATATACATATATATATATATATATATATATATATACATACATATATATATATATATATATATATACATATATATACATATAAATCAATCAACGATATGAGTGGGAGGATCTGTCTTGACCAATGGCATATATGTGTGTTTGAGGCATTATTTTTGCAAATCAGTTTAATGTAGCTAGCAGACCAAAAAATCAACACTTTACCTTTAACATCAAATCAGAGCAATGAAGATTGTCAAAAGATGATTATTCATAGATTTATAAGTCAGAACAAACTTGGGCGGACTGTGAGACAATCAGTCAACGAAGGCTGTTGAATTTATTATCAGGTGCTTCTGATGTTTTTGCATTTAGGAAAATCACTCATACCATTTTTGTTGTCAGAGTCTGAAAGTCCACCCCAGGACCATCTCTTCTGTCTCTGTTCTACTCGCTGGCTACGCTCCAGGGTACGTCTCATCACAGCCTCATAGTGTTCCTACACACACACACACTTTGTTAGACAAATAGAGCTATGATACATCCTCTGAGCTGTGCAGCAGTGGACCGTGGAAAAGGTGTGGGTGTCAATGCTAAAACAAAGTCCATGATTCCAGGCTCTTTTGCATGTCAGGTACTGAACAGAGCAAACGATTGCTGCTGTGAAACTGCAATACTAATTTTATTTCACGCTAACGATATATATCACAATATAGATAAAATATGAACAAAGATACTAAATTACAAGCAAAAGGACAATTACAACAGAACAAAGACACAAATGAAATAGACCTACCTGAAAAACTTACTTTATAAATTCTATAAAGTAATCAAATGTACAAAAACACTGCATAGTCTTGACAGTGCAAATTAAATATACATTTATTCTTATTAAAGTCACAAGTGTCATTCAGTCAAGAGCAGTGAGTGATTTTGTCTTTGTCTTTTGATGTTTGATTAACATTAACAGCAGCAGGTTTATTAGGCCGCTGTCACTTTAAGACCAAAGGCACTGATCTAATATACTGATACATTGGCCTGGGTGATAAAACGGTATCTGTATTTATTGGCGGTATACCTTTAATCAATAACGAAAGAAAACATTTTCAATATAGACCTTATGTAGCCTTTTTTGAGCTTCAAACTTGTGAGTGCCGTTCACTGCCATTATAAAGCTTGGAAACATCAGGAACATCATTTATTAATATAACTCTGATTGTGTTTATCAGAAAGAAGAGACAGTGCATGCATATACTGAAATTAGTTCTCTTTTGTTACTTATTGCACTTCAATGGTTTAAAATCACTTGATTTGCTTACCACGATAGAGACAATAGTCCAAAATCTCTACCGGTTGTCGATAGTCTACCAGTTAATCTTGTCTACCGGTATAATCACACACACCTACTCAATAAAATGATTAGTTTCTTTCAAAACATATGACACTGACATTAACCTTGACTCTGTAAAAACACAAAACATATGTAGACAGTTTACCTTTTCTTCCTCTAATTTCTGTTTTCTTTTTTCCTCCACTGCAACTCTCCTCTGTTCCTCCTTCCTGCGCTGCTCTTCAAGTTTCTTTTGTCTCTCTTCCATCTGACGCTCCACCTGCAGCCGGGCCTTGCGCTCTCGCTCCAGGAGCTGAGTCTCACGGGTCGCTGAACGGGCCAAACAGGGTGTGTTAACCCAGGTGTGTTTGTGTGATTTGTTAAAATGTAGTTAATTGTGTTAATTAAAGTTAATTATGACTAACTGTGTGCAGAGTTTGGCAACATTTTTGACATGAAGGGCCTTTTTTATTTTTAATCACTGTGCATCACCATGCAAAATTAATGCAGTATATACTGTGTTTTTCTTTGAATGCTTCCACCTCAGCATGAATAAATTATGCAAATGTTTGTAAACACAGTGTTTCTTCTGGTCTTTGAGTTATGTGTGCCAATGGTACGCCTAAGGTTGCTAACACCTGTTGTATGAAATAGTTTGTTTTGTCACCATGTTGTTTTTCCTGCTCTTCTCTCCTCTCTTTGGCCACTCGAAGTTTGTCGTCTATCCTTAGGGCTGCCCCATCAATGACTGAAAACACATAACAGAACACAACGTACATCAAGTGAAATCTGAACACTTCCTGGGCCATGAAAAGCTCTCGGCAGATTGCTAGTATCCGATGCGCAGATAATCCACTGGCATGGTCTTACATGAGGCTCAGGTTACAGATTCAGCTATGAGCTCACCACACCTGATATAGTATTGACACTGAGTCATGGGCGTGTGTGAGGACATGCTACAGTGTTGTAATGGCCTTAATAAGTGTAGAGTCATGTGACTACACATGAAACAAAACAAAAGCTCTTACACAAATATGTGTTTGATATCCCAAATATGGGACTGTTTAAGTACAAACCTAGTGTGTTTTTTCCCCAAATTTCTTTTTTGCTACAAAACGTACCTTTTGAATCTAGGTATGTAAGAAAAAAAAAAGATAAAAATAATATGCTGTAAAGTCTGAGTAGTCCATTTTTTATTAATCTGAATTTTTTTTTTTTTTTTATGTTTCATTTTGTTTCAAAGTCATCAGGAGAATATACTAGGTACTCATTCAACTGGGTCTGCAGGGGGAAAAAATCCTTGGGGATCCCTGCAGTGACAGACAGAGATCTGAGATCATGTTTGCTACCTGGCTTGGTCTGGCTCTTGGTTGTGACGGCTGGAGCAGTTGGCGTTGGGCTGTTCCCTGCCTGGCTGCGCCGTTCCTCTGCTTGCGCCTGCGCAGCTGCAGCTGGAAATGTAATGAGACAAAATGCATTTAAAATCTACTAGGTAGCACTACTATGGCTGCACAATTTGCATTTTTAATAATATAAAATTAATATATTTTTTCCTATATAATAACAATAAATATTACTATTGTAATACTTTGCAGTAAATAATAAAATAGAGTATTTCAGAAAAATAAAAAGCCCTTAAAGAATCTCTTTTGTTAATAAGCACTTCTCATTACAAATATGTGAAGATGGCTGCCTCATCCCTAAGCACTACTAAACAAGAAAATAGAGGAAAGAAGAAAGAAGCAAAGTCTATAGCAATATGGTTTCATTTCAAAGAGACTTGCCAAAGGCAAAATTTTTGATTCTGTGAAACTGATTTAAAATTCCAGCACAAATAACCCCTGTGCTTCTAACTGCCCATCAGGATGGCTTGAGTTAATATTTGTGTACAATTAATGTACAATAGAGTCAGGTATACAATGTTTGAGTCAAAGTAACAGAAAATACTACCATCTCTGCTCAACACAAAACACCTTTCAAATGCTCTTCAGCAGTCTTGCAGCAGGCAGGAGAGGAGGAAGGATAGGATTGGATAACGGGAGGATATAGAAAAATGATCAAGTCTGTGTGCCTTTGTAACAGTTCTCTCCCTTCACAGAGAGTGTCAGAGAGGAAAAGAGAGGGTGTTTGTTAAGCTGGCGATGAAGGAGCATGTGATGTCTGTATGGTAAAAAAGCTGCTGATAAGACTGTCAGCTGAAAAGAGAGCACCATTGGGAAAATTTCACTGGCTGAGAATAAGCCATCTCTTTAGTTCTAAATTCTGCTTAAGCCCACTGGTTTATGCTCATTATTAGGAATGTGTTTTGATTTGTTTTTGATCTTGATATCCGCTGTGAGGCTGGCATGTGCTGCAGTGTGAGTACCCATAAAAACCAAACAGCAGAAAAGCATGATGGAAATGGGGCTCCACTGGAAGATTGACAACAATAATACAGAGAGGGTTATCAACGGCTGGAAATTTATATCACTAACATAAAAAGCTCAACAGTTTTTTTTAAAACTTAACTATAGTCAGCACTAGACTGAGTACAAAACATTTTAAAAATCAGCAAAGTAGAAGTGGGAACACGGAAGATATGAAGCAATAATGTTTATTAGGGACTAACTGGTTGAATAGAAACAAGCTGCAAACTAGTGAGCGAGCCATATATCAGCCAATATTTGGTCATTTTGAGATTATCAGCATGATATTAACAAGACTGACAGCAGCTATATACAATAACAATGTTTGCTTGGCTGATGGAAGTGTGTTTGCTTTCCCTTGCGTCACTTCCAAAATATAATCAATCGCATTAACAGATAAAGTAGATTTTTCATTAAATATTTTAATTGAATTTTGATTAAGTATTATTACTAGGGCTGGGTATTGAAACAAATTTCACAATTTGATTCGATTTCGATTCACAAGCTTGCCATTCAATTTGATTCCGATTCGATTTAATATCGATTATTTTGGATATATCAGGTACAACACATGGCAAATACATGGGAAAACCAATCTCTTTGCTAATGCTGTAAACTGTGGGAGTCAGTTGTAGCCTACTAGGCTACATTAGCCTACTATAATATTGAAGGTAAAAATTAACTGATTTCTGTACAAAGACTTAAATTACACATTTTTTTTTTTAATAATAATAAAGTTATAATATTAACTTTACAATTACATAATAATTTCTACTCCAATTCGTTTTTGAAATATAAACATTTAAATGGTGGCTGTCATAAAAAACTTTATTTATTTAAACATGCATTAAATATTTGAAAAACATTCAAAATGATAATGAATATGTAATATGGTGCATATATTTAGCAAAATGCTCCTCTCTAGAGTAAATTTTTCTAGTTGACTAACGAGTTTATGGACACTGGATATGGTTTTTCTGAGGTAAATGTGCCGTTACCCGACATTGGCTTTACTGACGTCTTTCCACGGTTGAAACACTGATTGAGCGATTCCATGTGACTTGATACGGATTTCGGTAAGTTGTACTAATCTTTCAACACACTTTCAGATGCTCATTCATGTTTATTTTGTGCTGTAACTGGTATTAAGGCAGAAGAGAAGATCAGTTCATGTGTGCTCCACGCTGCCGCTTCTCTTGAGCTGAGCCAGAGCGATCTCACGCCACGCCACAGCGTATTTATTTTTTTGTGTTTTTGAATTTCGTAATAAAATGGACGTAATTTGAAATCTGTTCATATCAATAGTAATTAAGCACAAAGATGATTGCGATTTATTGGATGGGAGGCTCGCTACAATGTTCCGTTCATTCATCAACTGAAAACAGGATGACTTGGGATTTAAGAATTGATATTGGTTCATAAAAATGAGAATCGATTAAAATCGAGAAATCTATATTTTTTACCCAGCCCATTATTATTACTGTTTAAAGGGGTCATATGATGCGTTTTCATGTTTTCCTTTTTCTTTAGTGTGTTATGTAGCTGTTTGTGCATGTATAAGATCTGCAACGTTACAAAGCTTAAAGTCTCCCACAAAAATATTTATTCTATCTAAAAGTGAAGGCAGATCCAGACCTAAAACGCCTTGATCAAATTGTCCCTCACATACCTACATAACTGTGGAATAATGTGGAAATATTTGCATAATGGTGCCTAAATTCATATGCAAAGAAAGATGGCGTGGCTTCAGTTATCGTAGAATTCTTGTCACCACCATGTCATGGAGACACAGCGTGTTTCTATGCAAACGCAAAGGAAGCACTTTATTTGGCCTTCTGAAAGTGGACAATTAGGAATCAGTGGTTAAGATTTATTTACAACACTGTTCCAGAACAGTACAGCCCAAATGTTTGTGTATGTGCAGCGCATTTTATGGAGGACAGTTTCCTGAACCTGGGACAGTACAAGGCCGGCTGTGCCTAAAAAAATAGGGTAATTCCAACTTTGTTAGGGCAATCTGGTGCTTCTGAATCAGAGCCTGTAAGTATGTTTTATTATTTGTTTTATTATTAAAGTATTTGCTATTGACTGTTCAAATGCGGAGTTCTGTGCAGTGTAAAGTAACGTATATTGTTTGCCGTTCTTACCATCAAAAGTGCAGAGATGGATTTTTGTTTAAAAACATGGTTTCCACATTTTGTTACGTTACAGCCTTATTCAAAAATTGATTAAATTCATATTTTTTTCCCTCAATTCTACAAACAATACCCCATAATGACAATGTGAAAGAAGTTTGTTTGAAATCTTTGCAAATTTCTTAAATAAAACACGAAATAAATAATGTACATAAGTATTCACAGCCTTTGCTCAATACTTTGCTGAAGCACCTTTGGCACTAATTACAGACTCAAGTCTTTTTGAGTATGATGCTACAAGCTTGGCACAACTATTTTTGGGCAGTTTCTCCCATTCTTCTTTGCAGGACCTCTCAAGCTCCATCAGGTTGGATGGGGAGCGTCGGTGCAGAGCCATTTTCAGATCTCTCCAGAGATGTTCAATCGGGTTCAAGTCTAGGCTCTGGCTGGGCCACTCAAGGACATTCACAGAGTTGTCCCGTAGCCACTCCTTTGTTATCTTGGCTGTGTGCTTAGGGTCGTTGTCCTGTTGGAAGATGAACCTTCGCCCCAGTCTGAGGTCCAGAGCGCTCTGGAACAGGTTTTCATCAAGGATGTCTCTGTACATTGCTGCATTCATCTTTCCCTCGATCCTGACTAGTCTCCCAGTTAATTCTGCTGAAAAACATCCCCACAGCATGATGCTGCCACCACCATGCTTCACTGTAGGGATGGTATTGGCCAGGTGATGAGCTCTGGTTGGATTCCTCCAGACATGATGCTTGCCATTCAGGCCAAAGAGTTCAATCTTTGTTTCATCAGACCAGAGAATTTTGTTTCTCATGATCTGAGAGTCCTTCAGGAGCTTTTTGGCAAACTCCAGGCGGGCTGTCATGTGCCATCTGGCCACTCTACCATACAGGCCTGATTAGTAGAGTGCTGCAGAGATGGTTGTTCTTCTGGAAGGTTCTCCTCTCTCCACAGAGAAACACTGGAGCTCTGTCAGAGTGACCATCGGGTTCTTGGTCACCTCCCAGACTAAGGCCCTTCTCCCCCGATCGCTCAGTTTGGGCACGCGGCCAGCTGTAGGAAGAGCCCTAGTGGTTCCAAACTTCTTCCATTTACGGATGATGGAGGCTAGAGATCGACCGATATTTTTCCTGATATTTAAGCATTTTCCCATAATTGGTTATCGGTTTTGTAATATCAGATTCACTGATAAACATTCTGAGAATCGCGTACAAACCCGCCATTAAAGCAGTCTGAGGGGAACTGAGTCAACAACGGTGTTCGAAGGTAAAATAACTTCGATCCCTTATTTAATAAACTTTATTTAACATAACAGCCAGTAATGCACAAATGAGATATGCACAAATAAGCTATGTTATACGTAGTTTAAACTTGGCGGTAAAAATAGAGACGAACTCACAGACACGTAATCCGTCATGTCCCAATAAAGACGTAACTTTACATGAATGAAATAAAACAGCCATGAATGAGTGCATGTTGGAAATAAAAGCGCTGAATTGATTTCTCTCTCTCTCTCTCTGCTCATCTCGTGAAGTTGCATTCATAGCCGTTCACTCACCGGGTTGATGCTCCAGCATAGTCACCGTATGTAACTTTTAACAAGACCCACTCGTTTAAAACTCCTTAAATTATATTAACGTCTGCTATATAACATTTATATAATAAACATCTAAATAATTACAGCTTTGTGGAAATGAATTATCAGGTCTATCTCCACGAGAGACGTTCTGTGTAAACGCATAGATTTCATAATCTAGACCGACAAAAACATTATTAATAATTCTGATGAGATGCCAGATGAGATGGACTAGTGATGTAGCCTAATAGTGATGATGTATTCACTCTGTTTTGTTTATTTTTCTGACAATGTTTGCTATTCCAGAGAATATTCAAGCACGTTCCATTCTCTTCCCTCGTTAATCTATTAAACACATAAACCTTTTAAAACTGTAGTTTAAAACAAATGCTTATATTTATTGGAAGCTGATAGACTCACCTGTCATTTATTTATGTTCTCCATTTGAAAACAGACTTTGTAAATGTATTTTGCCTGTTGTTAATATGCTGTTGTTATAAATAAAAAGATGCAACAGCAGTAATGTTAAAAAGACTTCACTTGCACTGTATTTTTTTTGCACTCTTTCAGACTCTATTTATTGATGTAGAAGTGTGTTTTGTTTTGTATGTAAAAAGGGAGTGAAATTGCAAAAATTACAGTGTTTAAAAAGTGTTAAATAAAACAGTTTGTTTAGTTCAGTCCAGTGGCTAAAATTGTTACAGAAATAACAATAAATAAATATCGGTTCTCTATATCGATTATCGGGCACATAAACATGCAAATAATCGGCATCGGTTATAAAAAAAAAAAAAAAATCTATATCAGTCGATCTCTAATGGAGGACATTGTGCTCATTGGGACCTTTAATGCTGCAGAAATTAGTGTACCCTTCCCCAGATCTGTGCCTCGATACAATCCTGTCTCGGAGGTCTACAGACAATTCCTTGGACTTCATGGCTTGGTTTGTGCTCTGACATGCACTGTTAACTGTGGGACCTTATATAGACAGGTGTAGGGCTGCACGATTAATCGAAATCGAACCGCAATCGTGATTTGGCTTATGTGCGATTATGAAAGAGTAAAAGCTGCTATTTTAATTAAATAGATATATGCCCAGCGTGTCAGTGAAGAGCGGCTCTGTGATCAGTAAAGCACTGCGAGCTTGAGTCGCTTATAACGTGCGTTTAAAAAAAAAAAAAAAAAAAAAAAGAAAACATTTAATAACATGTTTTAACTCACTTCATACCATCAGTCAAGTGTTTGATATTTCCTTTTTGTGAGCTGATGTGGCTTCTTATCACAGAATGAGGCAGACAATGAATTATTTTATAGTATTCTATACAGTGATGAAGTCTATGTCGATTTGCACTGCTTTATAATATACTTTATTATTATAAAAATACCCGAGAAGGCTTGAAGAACTCAAATACACCATATATTGTCTCAGTCGTGTGTTTACGGTCTTCATGTTTAATCAAAGCGTTTCTATCTTCTTTTTATTCAGCTCAGCTACACAGCACTAGCTTCACATGAGGGATTTCCTGAAAACGTCATTATTACTTTTCTCTGAGGCAAATGTGGCGTTAATGCTCGAGGAGGCCCTCTGGCCTCCAGTATGATTGTGCCCAGCAGTGCTCACTCCATCCTATTTTGGGTAAAAAAAATAGGAAAAATAATACTTCTCTAAATAAATGTACATGACAATCCATGCTTTTCTCCAGTGTACAGGAGTTTTTTTTCCCCACAGTGAATGCCTAAGAGGCTCATATTTCATATTAAAGACATAGACACGTTCTTGATTTTGCAAACCTCCTGACAAAAATTAAGAAATTGATATCACAGATTTTTATAATAATATAATATTTTATAATACATTTCTAGTGATTTTAGTCATATGCTGCCTGCATGTTAACAGGTAACCCTACAGTTTTTTGTAAAATAAGTTCTGTAAAATATAAATATTATTATTATTATTATATTGTTATATTTATTCTTGAATACTCTATTTTTTAAATAATAAAAATGTTATTGTAATAGTAATATTTCTTATTTTGTTAAATATATATATTATTAGCAATAATAATAATCATAATATTATTATTAGTCATAATATATAAGCACAAAATATATACACATATATACATATATATACATATATATATATATATACACACACACATACACACACACACACACACACACACACACACACACACACACACACACACACACACATATGCATACATATGCATACATCAAAAAAAAATTTAACCAGATTATTTGCAATTAGATATTTTCCCCAAACCGTGCAGCCCTAGACAGGTGTGTGCCTTTCCAAATAATGTCCAATCACCTGAAAACACGAGCGACACGTGTGCGAGTTTGCTTATCAAACGAAACCGTACTGTTCATTCACACAGAGTCATGAAGAAATATTTTATTACGACATGCACTGACTGGCTGTTGTCACGTTTATTTTGGTTGTGTGATAGGCTGTTAGATTAATCCATATAGAGTAAAAATGTCCAGAGCTTATCATCGTTATTGACATTTTTTTTTTTATATGATATTGTTTATCGCCCACCCCTACTTTACCTTGAAAACTTTGCAGAGGAATTATGGGTGCATGGGCAACCTTGCATGGGTGGATATTTTTCAGAGGTCCATTGATTCACATATTATCCCAGATATTTGGGAAAAAAATCCAATATTATACCAATTTCCTAAAAACCACAGTCCTGAAGAGTACAAAATACTATCACCCAGTTGCCTTAACTAGGACCCTATGATTTCTGTGATACAGAAAACATGGACAGAATCACGGAATCCAGTCATAAAAACGGAATTTATTGTATAACGCAGAATTGAACGGAATTTGTCAAATCTTAGATGAATAAATCAAAAGTAGGTCAGTACACTTAAATCAAATCACGATTTAGACTAGTGTCTGTGAATATTAAACTGAAAAAAGACTAGGCTATTTAAATATGAATCCTACATTTTCTGCATGTCTCTGTGTGAATGAATGGTTTCAATTACCACAGACAAACACACACACACACACACACACACACACACACACAAAAGCATGCGTGACGCTTGCAGTGTTTTCACCTCTCCAGCCTCACTATATGAGGACATGAATGAATGAACTTCATCTCTAGAGCCACTCTGAGAGACACTTCATGAGCATTTCATTTTAAGAAAATTTAACCTGTTTAACCTGAAGAAATTATGACAGAAATATATTAAAGTTGTACAGTAGTCTCAATGTAATAATAATACTAACACTAATAATAATAATAATTATTATTATTAAAACTTTAAGGAATAATCACAATTTTTCTTCCATGTTTTAATTTTAACAGTAAAGCTCTGTTGTGCAGCATTTTGCTTGACAAAAAAGTTAGTTTGATTTCATATGATTAAATGATAAATTAAATTAATGTTTTATGCTTTCATTTGATGGCCAGAAAAAATAAAACAAAATAATTTCTGGGGGGGAAAAAACAAACAATGATTGTCAAAATTTTTGATTATTAAAATTGTATAAATTATTGTAAAACTGTATAAGTTTCATGATTTTTTAATTAACTAGACATGCTTTTTGTGCAGGTGTCTCATGTAACAATTTCACAAAGCTAAAGTCAAGCTCTTCTGTATTTGTAAAACATTTTTAAAAGAAAACTGCTTGTAAATCTAAATCTGCCATGAAAAATCATGATCGGTGGATCACATCCATTTTAATTTCTCAAAAAAAAAATATTATTATTATTTTTTTAATTAAATACATCTTTTAATATACATAAATTGTAGTTGTGGTGCACCTTAATTTTCGGTGGGTGCTCCTAAATTTTTGCTGGTGCTCCTAACTTTGTTCCAAGTAAAAACTACCAAGTAAAAAAGATAATTTCGAGCCCTGAATAATAATAATAATAATAATAATAATAATAATAATACTGCTAATAATAATAAAAATGCGATATTGAGCCACTCAGATTCCCCGCAAGGGAAATTCCTTTGCTGTGACATCCCTAAATGTAAGTTCCTGCCTGAGATTGTTTGAATCCTCCTCTGCATGAATCACATAGCAACTGTTGCTATGTGACACTCACGCCAAGTTGGGAGCAGACGGTGCAATCATCAGATGTAGGACAAAAAGAGCATCTCTAGGCCGTATTGCTACAAAACATTTGCACAGGCAATGAATGAAAATAACTGACATGAATTTTTTTTAAATATTTAATCGTATTTATTATATTGTTATATTTAATGATGACTGTTATTTTACAAATATCATGAACTCAGATTGGATGCATGGATTAGTAAGATTGACTAGTTCTTTACGGTTTACTTTAGCTTTAATATTTTGGACAAATGTGTTAACAATATTATAATAAAAATCATCTTATCATCGTTTTTTTTTCAATTATTATTATGACAATTGGCTACTTGTTCAGACAGCCAACCATCAAGCCAATATAAAAAAGTGCAGTTTTGCACATCCCTAGATTAAAATGGATTGAGCTATAATGCTGCATATAGTGACATCCAAAATAGCAGCAGTAAGTGCAGGCTGGGTAATTCCTGCTGAAGTGAAAGTATCATTTACACCTGCACTAAATGCTTTATTAAAGTACTTGCATTTTAAGCAAGCAGCTCTGAAATGAATTTAGTGGTTCTTTTTTGTTCTTTTCACGGTCTTAATGTCTCATCTGAAGCTCAGGACGACCAACGAGGAGGAGAGATGTATCAGTAGAGTACTCAGGCCATAGTCCGTCAGACTCATTGAATATGCAAACGCCATCTGAGTCATGCTCTCTGAGCCTCACACTGTGGGCTTTGCGACACGCGGCATGCAAATGAACACCGGCCCTACAATGGACAAACACAATGAAGACATTATCTAGGCCTTGCACATACATTCATGATGTAAAGACAATGAAGGCAAGCCCAAGCTGACCTCAAATGGTTCCTTAGTGCAACTCCAATTAGTCTGCATGTACTTTATGGGCCACTAAACAATAATACATATGTGGACTGCTAACAGCTGCTGCTAAGATTTTATTGTTACCTTACAGAGGAAATTAGACAGGTATCAATGAGCAAACAGCAAACACTTGCCATATGTTTTTGTTTGCAAATCCTGAAAATACACAGCATGGTCAAAAGGAAAAGTTTTTTTTGAGCAGACAGTCTCATAAGTAAAATATGTTCTTTAGCCATGCAAATAAAACAAGCATTTGGTCTTAAACTGTACCAGAAAGAAACAATACATTGTGCCACAATGCATTGATGCGGTTAAGATACTCAATTACCAGTGTCAAACATAGACTATAAAAAAAGGATGACACCTTCACCCTCTTCCATTGTAGTAAAGTGAAGCCGCCAATGTCCGAATATGGCGTTGACATCTTGTGCTGATTTGGGACCTGTGTCTGCGCAGTAGTGACCTTGGGACCCGAGTCTGTGCAGTAGAGAGCAGGAAGTAGAGCTGCGATATCAAAACCCCGCCCACACTCCCGCAGTATATGTTAGTAAAATAAACAGTTATGGAAATGTAGAAATTAAAGCTAAAGCTCCAATCTCCTCCCGAAATTCCCGAAAAAAGTCCATTGGTGCCTCAGTGACAACTTCGCTCAAAGAAGCTGTCAAACTCAGCTGCCAATCATGATGTCACACCCCCGTTTTTATAGTTTCAAATAACAAACTAAAACCAAACGTATTAAAAAAAATAAAAAATAAAAAAAACGAACATCAGCGTGATAGAAACGACCTAAAATGAAAGACCAGCATCTGACAGTTTTAAACTTTACTGAACGAGCGCCAGCGCGGCCACAGTGCGCATGCACATCAAACAGACAGAACGCAGTAGAGAGGGTGACTGTTAATATTCAGCGCAAAAACATTAATTTAGCTGAAATATCTGCTGTTGGACACTTAATTCAGGTTTAAAAGTCAACATGTAATTCAAGTATTTTATGAGAGTAGTAACTGTAAAGGGATAATAGCATGTCATTGAATATAAATGCAAGACGTTTCTTCAAGATAAAGAAATGACAGTAATGGGTTACTGTGTCCATAGTGAATGTGTGTGTGTGTGTGTGTGTGTTCCTGCAGAACATTCCTCTTATCTGGAAACACTGAGTTTGTGTTTTTGTTTTTCTTTAATATTGTTTTAATGTAGGGATTTAAACTGTCCTTTTGCTTAGTAACTTAATTTAGTAACTGGCTTCACTTTTCCGGATGTGTGCAGCATACTTGGTGTCAAAACACAGTTATCACATCAGCTATCAGATCCTGCACTATTGCCTTATATCACTGCCACACACAATCAAAAGCCAGTCGGCATTGTTCTTAATATTTAAACAACTGTGATTGCTGATCATTTAGCTTTATATTTTGAGCGAAAACACACTAAAAACAGACATGGATTGCATCATCCCTTCTGACAACAGCTGCACCGTTTAAACTGTCAGATGACAAGATGGGCTGTTCAACAAACCTACATTCACTCCATCTGACAGAACACAAAGAACGGTTATACAAATAGCAACACTATGCTCTCTATGTCCTGCCATGCACATCCAAGGAGATCTAGCAGTCAGGGCGAGTCAGCGCTCAGTGGGTCAGTGGGGTCCTGTTACCACTCACTGTTTGCCTCACTCTTTTTTCTTTTTGCTGAAGTAGCAGCCTGTTATTGGGACAACAGGAAGTGCTCTAGGGCAGATGCCTGGGGAGAAACGTGCCTGCACTTTTCAATTATTCAGGCCTGAACAGAAGGCACAGCTGTGATTTTACATACACACACATTTTTAAATACAAACACATGCAGTGTTGTGTAAAGATACCAAAATTAACTAGTTGGTGAGTTGCCTGAAAGTAGGGCTGGGTGATACGGCAAAAAAATTAAAGCTCGATTTTTTTCAGAATGATTGACCGATTCACAATTTCAAAAAAAAATTTTATGCTTAAACAGTCAACTTAAAAATGTAACTACAACATGATTCAGGTAACATTCTCTTTATTTACCCTTAAAAAGTTCTATTCAGCAGCCATATCACCCTGCAGCCTAAGACTGGTTTCCCACTGAAGCTAAGCAGGGCTGAGCCTGGTCAGTACCTGGATGGGAGACCTCCTGGGAAAACTAGGTTGCTGCTGGTAGAGGTGTTAGTGAGGCCAGCAGGGGGTGCTCACCCTGTGGTCTGTGTGGGTCCTAACACCCCAGTATAGTGATGGGGACACTATACTGTAACAAGGACAGTCCTTCGGATGAGACGTTAAAGCGAAGTCCTGACTCTCTGTGGTCATTAAAAAAAATCCCAGGATGTCCTTCGATAAAGAGTAGGGGTGTAACCCCGGCATCGTGGCCAAATCTGCCCATTGTCCCCCGTCCATCATGGCCTCTTAATCATCCCCATATATATATATATATATATATATATATATATATATATATATATATATATATATATATATATATATATATATATATATATATATATATATATATATATATATATACGATTGGCTTCATCACTCTGTCTCCTCTCCACCAATCAGCTGGTGTGTAGTGGGCGTTCTGGCGCAATATGGCTGCCGTCGCATCACCCAGGTGGATGCTGCACATTGGTGGTGGTTGAGGAGATTCCCCCCTTCCATGTAAAGCGCTTTGAGTGCCTAGAAAAGCGCTATATAAATGTAACAAATTATTATTATTATTCCAAGTGCACTACACCTGAAGTGATCATCATGGTGTAAATGTAAAACAAATGAATTGTTATTTGTGAAATACCTTTGTAGAAAATATATGGGGTGTAACGATATTTAAACCGAACAGAAAAACCACGATACACCTCCCATAGTACGAACCACGATACTCTCATGTCGAACCGAATGCCTCGCCCCCTGCTGCCCTGGCCCAGCTCTCACTTCACCTTATGTCACAAAACTTTTTTTTCCTTCCTTGACATTTGATTAAATAGTAATTAGTACACTTTTAACAACTAATAAGTATTTTTACTAAATATTATTATAATAATATTGTTTACTAAATATACACTAACTTTTGTCTTCCAAGTGCATGTCATGTGACTTGGGTGATCGCTCAAGTTGCATGGTGGAAGGACAGAGAGAGCCCATGCCTAAATGCTACCTTGGAGTCCCAGTAACATCGGTCCCCAGTGAGAGGGAGTTCAGCACAGCGGTGTTTGTCAACTAGTTGTGCACATCAATAACACGCGCAAATGCGGCGGCACGTGCTGTATATCAGTTCATAAAGTGCAAGAGAAACTATGAGCATTCAACGTTACGTTGTCAAACTATTTATTAGCTTTACCTTACAGGCCTATTTATTTATCAGTATTAGTCATATTCATACAATTTATGTGTTTAAGTAGGCTAAAGTGGGACATTACTTGTGTGTGTGTCATACATTTTGTGAAATAAATTTGCTTGTTTTAAAATAACACAGAACCCTGCCCCCACAGCAAACAGAACCGAACTGAGGCTCCAAAACCGTGATATGAACCGAACCGTGGCATTGGTGTATCGTTACACCCCTAGAAAATATGCATGAAATATGAAGGCAAATATTGTACAAACGTATCTTTAACATCCTATATAATATATCCTATATATATATATATATATATATATATATATATATATATATATATATATATATATATATATATATATATATATATATATATATATATATATATATATATATATATATATATAAATATATAAAAAAGCAAAATATTTCTTAGCCAAAAAGTAATAGCAATAAATAACACCAGTAATAAGCTATTATTAACAGCAAATGCTTTGTTAAAACAGAAAATAACAGCAGCTTTCAACCTGTCACCATCATGCAAACATTAAATATATCAAACATACAATAGTAGTTATTTACAGGTTTTTGCATTCCATTGAGCTATTTTTCATATTTTGGCTGTTGCACTTGTGTCTTGAGCAGCATTTCACCCATGAAACGGCATTTTAAAAACGCGGCGCTCAAGTTAGAACAAAGTTATTATCTAATATCCCCCATTCCACTGCCCGTGTCTTTTTCTCAATGCAATAATCGCAGGCTGCGTCTCAATCAGCTCCCTAGTTCAATAGTCAGGGCACTAATTTTAATCGATTCTCATTTTTACGAACCAATATCGATTCTTAAATCCCAAAAATAGATTAGTCATCCTGTTTTCAGTTGATGAATGAAAGGAACATTGTAGCACGCCTCCCATCCAAATAAATCTTTGTTACTATTTATATAAAACAAAGTCTCAAATTAAATAAATTCTTTATTTTAAGCTTCAAGCGAATGCATTAGCGTTTAACATACCTTGTTATATTCACTGATCTATATAGAGAACAGTAGTTATATCCTCATCTGTATATGCTACTAATTCACACGAGTGTTAAACTTCACTGTATGAGCGCCGGTGCGGCGGGCGCGCGCATGCGCGTCAAACAGACAGAACGCAGTAGAGAGAGAGAGAGAGAGAGACGATTTATATTCAGCGCAAAAACATTCATTTAGATGAAATATCTGCTGTTGGATGCTAAATTTAGTTTTAAAAGTCTACATGTTATTCAAGTATTTTATGAGAGTAGTACCTGTAAAGGGATAACAGTATGTAATTTGAATGTAAATGTAAGACGTTTCTACATGATAAAAAAATGACAGTAAGAAGTACTGTGTCAATAGTGAATGTGTGTGTGTTCCTGCAGAACATTCCTCTAATCTGCTAACACTGATTTGTGCTTTTTGTGTTTTTGTTTTGTTTAATGTAGGGATTTAAACTCCTTTTGCTTAGTAAATTAACAATGTATAGCACAAACATACCCTTACGAAAATTAACCATGGTTCTATTAGATAGTAAAACCATGTTTTTATTATAATAAAACCATGTTTTTGCCATATTGATTACCATTTGTATAACCACACAAATACCATAGTTAAACTACGGATTTTAAGCAAAACTATGGTTAATTTGTGGTTACCATGGAATAAATACCCTGTATTTTTTATAGCACTCAGCTGAGACGTTTGTTTGAAGGACAGCATTGAGCAGGATGTGGAATAGTGGTTTGTCAATAAAAAAAATAAAAAAAAGGGTTTTTTATCCAATCGAAAAAATAATCGGCCAACTAATTGATTATTAAAATAATCTTTGTTGCAGAACTATTTACCACCACTTTTTGGGTGCATTTACATGACAATAATGTACTAAAAAGGTTTTTTGAATAAAGACGACAATGTTGTCAAAATGATCCCCGTCCACGCGGATCGGTGAAAACGATTAAAAACTCTGTATTATTCATGCCAGGCCAGTAGTTGGCAATGTCACTTTAGATTGAACACGTAATGACGTCAGTGTTTTCACAAAGATGTTTTTGTACTTTACTGGGAGACGATAACAGTATCGTTTAAAAAAAAAATTGCACTTTGAATCCAGTTTTCAAGTTTGCATTTACAGAAAGAAATCATTACTTTTTAGGAGATGGTATTTAAATAACATCTATATTGTTAATCAGCTGATGAATGACAATGGTCAATTTGATTCCTTTTCAGATTTTTCCAGAAAATTTTATTTTGGGACTTGTATTCAACGCCATTCCTAGTGGTGTAAAAACTCTCTTGAAAGGACAGCAAACCTTTAGTTGGATCAAAGACAAAATGGGGGTTTCAAGCATCAAAAAAAATAAATATGTAATACAGCTTTAAAAAATGTTCTGTACATTAGAATGTGGTCTGTTTAATTTGATATTTTTCTGAGCAAAAATGAAAGACAGTGCAGCCCTCAAATACTAATTAATTGTAATTTTTTTAATCTTTATACTTTGCCACTATCCTTCAAACCACTAGGTTTTACCAATTTGTCAGCAAGTCTTTGTAAGGAAGTAAAAATTTTAAATATAATATATAATATAATAATTACAGGTAAGAATAAGTATATTGTTTCAATTTTACATAAATATATCAGTTACGCTGAATGACCATGGTTTGTTACTCTGAATGAATTTTTTTCCCATAATTGCAATGTTTTAGTACTAGTCTGTATCATTAAATTAGTTTATAATTTAATAATAATGATAATAATAATATTCCTGAGTAAAAGACAGCAGAAGCAGATGTTGAAAAAAATAGCATTTTATTCTACTGTTCTGATGCTCTCTGCTATGCTTGCTTAGCTTGTCACTTTGTTTTCAACTTGCTCGGCTCCAAAAATTACTCCATGCAGCTATATTTATGAATACTTTTTTGTTTGCCAACATAAATGACGTTATCAGGATGTGTATTTTTGGGTGGAGAATCCCCTCAATGGTCTGTTTTGAACTTGTATCACAGTAGTGAGGGGGAACTCTGTGTTCAGAAATATTGGTAAGCTATTATTCTGACAATCACAATCCTGAATACTTTTCTCTTTTCCTTGCTAAAGGCCTGTTCACACCAAGTATGATAACAATAATGATTGAGAACAATAATGATAATGATAAAGATATAGTTTAAAAAAATAATTCCAAAATATAGTTAAAAACAAATTCTAAATATAAAAGAATAGTAGAGTCCACACCACAACTATAACGGCACAGAGAAGCGATGCCGTGGAATCACTTTCAGAATGATTTTCAGCTGATGAACGGTAAAAACATTGACAGCCAATCAGAATCAATTCTGCTTTAAAGAGCTCCAGCATTTAAAGCATCAGACAACAAAACTACAGTACATGCTTAGAATGAACAGTGATATCGTGTGGACGCTGATATAGTTACCATTATAATTATCATAATAGTTACTGTTCTTGGTGTGAATGGGCTTTAAGAGTGCCTCCCAAGCTACTGGGTCCGCATTTACTTTTTGGCTTTTTGGCATTTTACTGTGCCTTTTAACTCTCTCTGTTCATGGGCATCTAAAATGTATCAATAACACAAATTAAACAATACAAAAATGCATTAAAATATTACGATTTATTAAGTTGAACACATTTGTCCGTGCTAAACATTCCTCATTTATCTGTAGTCTACCGAACATTCTAACGGTTTCATTTCTAAATGTTTCTCCACTTTCTTGCCGTATACATAGTTTCCAGAATTGTATATGTTTGCTTTGTATCTTTCTAGTGAGTTTCTCACTATAGTACCCTTTATCTTGCTCACTGGGGTTGTAAGGCAGTATTCTTAATGCAGTATGTAAGCTGCTTACATTTATTGTGAAAGTTGCTTCAACCCTCTACAATGCGAGTAAATCACTCGCATTTGCGAGTAAATCTTCACTCTGGGCGACTAAATATCTATCATTAGCCATTGGCTAATAAATGCTTAGATTTTACTCGCCAGTGTGTCTAACTGTGCGTTCACATTGCCGGCATTGATATATTTTCACTCGCTGAACACTCACAGAAACAGAGCTTCGCTCTCCGTCAAGCGATCTGTCCATTTCAGTTCAGCTCAACGGATGCGCAGCGTACCTGTATCTGACGTACCATAAACTCTAGTGTGTAGGTGCACAACTCGCCGTCGCTTTGAGAGAGCACTGTGTTTCTCTCTCACACACACGCGCACACACACACACATGCAAAGAGAGAGTCTTACATATCACGCAGAATTGACGCGCTACATGTAAACCATATTCTTTGTTGTATTTTCCTGTCAAAACAATTGAGTTCATTTGGAATTATTCAGCTTTTAAGAAGCAGAAGATATGCGGTAGTGGGCGGGACTTATGCGCAATCGGCAGTCTCATTGGCAATCTCTATTACCTTCACTGTTTTGATTTCAGCAAATCAGTTTGAGCAACGCTGCAACGTGATTAATATTCATGAACCCAGTAGTTCATCAGTCTTTAGTGTGTTGTATATTGTTATTAATAGTAGAATTAGTAGTAGTAGTATTATCTTATTAATAATTAATATGATCTATTACTATTATATTTTTTTACAGAAACACTGAATGATCAACAATATCTTAAGCACCACCACCAGTCCCAAGTTCAGTTAAAATATCAAACATGCATTCATACATGCGTGTATATGTATATATAAATACACACACATTAATATATATATTTAAGAAATATTTGCATGCATGTATATATGTATGTATGTATATATATATATATATATATATATATATATATATATATATATATATATATATATATATGTATATATATATATATATATATATATATATATATATATATGTATTATATAAATAAATAAATAAATAAATAAATAATTTATATTATATATAAATATAAAAACATTTCTTAAATATATACATGTGCGTGTATTTATATACACAATAATTATACACAGTACACACACATATGTAAACAGAAACTTTTATTTTGGATGCGGTTAATCACGATTAATTGATTTGACAGCACTAATATAAATAAAACAGTATATCAGTGTGGCGAGTAAACTAAAAAATTTACTAGCCAATGGCGATTATATTGCCAAGGTGTGCTTATACAAATAATTTTTTATTAAAAATGTTCTTCTTTAGGCTTAATAAAATATTGCATAGATAGATACACTACGCATCGATGTTTGTGTTCAAGAGCATCATTGAGCGCATGGGATGCGCATAAGCGCTTTGTGCCGCTCTGAATTGGAGCCTTTCGTATTATACTACTTTTGCGCAATGAAAGATTATTAATAGCCTTTCTTGTTCTGCCCTATCAATAATATGTTGCCGCCTCATTAAAAAGTTGCGCTATACATTTAAAATAAATGTATTTTAATTTCTTAGTATATAGGCCCTATTTCTATAAATATGTTTACTTGTTTTTCATGAATGTATTTTACAACTAGGGTTGGGTACCAATATAACCGGTATGTAACCGGAACAAATCAGAACGCAGATTTTGGTGGCACTTATATTCAAACGTGCTTTCGATCTTTGGCTGGCGCTGAGACAGAGACAGACGCGCTCAGCACTCGTCACATATCACAACTATTCAGTGTTTTCAACCACATCGTGTTTATTTTAGGTTTCAGACATTTAAATGCACATAAGTACTAGGGAAAAAAACACACCCTGATGTCTATGGAAGCAGCAATAACAATCCTTTCAGACAGTTATAATTTGACTACGTGTTTTATTCATATCAGATACACATTATATAGTAACTATATAGTTGACTCTATTCTTCTCCCAGTTCACCGGTCACTTACTTTCATGTATTTCGGGAGACGAGGAAGAATTTATGTGATGTAAATCCGACAGATCCGATTCTCTGACGTGCATGATCATTATAAAGGGTTTTAAATGACAAAACACATTCACTTACACATATTTGAAAATCAGAATATCAGATAGTTCATGACATAGTTAACAAGTTTGTGAATATTTTGAATAAAAAAGAAAACGAAATAAAAGCGATACATCTGTCATACAGCACTATTGCGGCTGCTGTGTCAGCTGTGGCGTCGCCATGGAAAAAGTGATGCGTTCTAAAATATTTAGCCAGAGAATTGAAGCTGGTTTGTAGCATACCATGAATACCGACTACTTTGCTATTAGTACTGTTATTTAGTGTTAAATTAGGCCTATTGTAATTGGGTTAGGTGGCTTAGGTTTTACTGTGAATTTGTTAAGTAAATTGTGTTTTGTATCTGTTTATATTTATATATTTAAGTATACTTTAAACTTTTAATAAATTGTTCAATTTAAATAATTTTTTTATTTGTTTTCAATAAAAACTCACTCAAAAATCACTTTTATTTGTTCCCCACTAAATATTTAGATTTTATACAATTATTGTGCACTCATGATTTTTCTAGAGTAACTTTTGCTGCTGAATTATCCACTAATCTAGTTTATCCACCATCTAATTTATAGTAGTATTTTTGTCTTAGAGTGTGATTATATTTTTTATATTTGTTGTGTTTCTTTATAATGAAGTGGTCTGTATTTAGTAGATTGTGTTTAACACACAAAAGAGTGATTAGTCACACACTGGTATAGAAATTTTACATTGAATTTTTAAACAAAACTGCGCTGGTATCGGATTGGTATCAGTATCAGCTGATACTCAGAATTTTTGGGTATCGGATCGGATCAGTGCAGCCCTAACAATAACGCTCACACACTTGCACACTGTACAGTGGTGGTCAGAATTATTGGCACCCCTGGTAAATATGATCAAATATGGCTGTAAAAAATAAATCTGCATTGTTTATCCTTTCGATCTTTTATTTAAAAAATTCACAAAAATCTAACCTTTCATTGAAGTAAAAGAATTGAAAGTGGGGGGTAAATCACATTATGAAATAAATGCTTTCTTCAAAACACGTTGTCCTCAATTATTGGCACCTTTTTATTAAATACTTTTTGTAACCTCCTTTTGCCAAGATAACAGCTCTGAATCTTCTTCTATAATGCCTGATGAGTTTGGAGAACATCTGACAAGAGATCAGAGCACATTCCTCAATACAGAATCTCTCCAGATCCTTCAGATTCCCAGATCCATGTTGGTGCTTCTCTTCAGTTCACCCCACTCAATTACTATAGGGTTCAGGTCAGGGGACTGGGATGGTCATGGCAGAAGCTTCATTTTGTGTTCAGTGACACATTTGTGTGTTGATTTTGATGTTTGTTTTGGATCATTGTCCTGATGGAAGATCCAATCACGGCCAATTATAAGATTTCTAGCAGAGGCCGTCAGGTTTTGATTTTTTATCTGTTGGTATTTGCTAGAATCCATTATACCATGTATCTGAACAAGATGTCCAGGACCTCCAGCAAAAAAATAGGCCCACGTAGGGCTGGACAATAATTCAATATCAATATATATCGCAATCTAATTTTTTTCAATAACGGTGATATGATTTTTAAACACATTTCCGATATTTCGATATACATTACAGCATTTCTCACTGACTGACGTTCAGGGGGCGCAGCCGTCAGAAAGAGCAGAACACGATTGGCTACTTGCATGATGACAAACACCACAGACAGGCAGACAGTGCTCTGCAGCAGTAACGTTACGCTAATAAGATCCAACGAGGCAAGTTTTAGCTACAAAATGAGTACCCCTGATTGCAATACAAATGTGACTGAACGAGCTTCCACAAGTAGGGAGAAACAACCGAGTTAATCTTCACTCTGGGCGACCAAATAATATCTATAATCTCTCGCCAGTGTGTGTGTTAGAGGCTAAGAATAAGTTTAGCATAGATATATTTTCACTCACTCCTTCAAGTGATCTGTCTATTTCAGTTTAACTCAACGGATGAGCAGCGTGCCTGTATTTGACGTACCGTGAACTCTAGTGTGAAGGCGCTAGTGATGGGTCGTTCGCGAATGAGCCAGCTCTAAGAGCCGACTCTTGTAGGTGAACTGGGAGCTGGCTCGCATATCTGAAGAGCCGACTCTATTTTTTAAAAATATAGCCTATAGAAATTAAATTATGTAATTATGAAATAATGAGTGATTTTATTTAAAATAATAGACTAATTTAAAGAACAACAATAAAATAATTATATAGGCCTAAAGGCGCACACACATATATATATAGGGCTGTATGTGTGTGTACTGTGTATAATTATGTATATATAAATACACGCACATGCATGTATATATTTAAGAAATATCTGCATGCATATTATATACAAATATGAATATTTTATATATAAATATAAAAAACATTTCTTAAATATATACATGCATGTGACCAGAAATTTCTGAGATTCGTAACATCTTTAGTTAATTGGAACTTCTTAATTATTTCCCTGATGGTGGAAATGGGAATTTTCAATGCTTTAGCTATTTTCCTACAGCCACTTTCTATTTTGTGAAGCTCAACAATCTTTTGCTGCACATCAGAACTATATTCTTTGGTTTTGCTCATTGTGATCAATGATTAAGGGAATTTGGCCTTTGTGTTTCCTCATATTGATACTCCTGTGGAACAAGACATCATAGCTGGACAATTTCATGTTCCTAGTCACCCTGGTGTGCTAAAAAATGTAAATATTAATGGGAATAAACTCCTCGTTTAGTTAATTAACCTTCTAAGCGCTTCAGTTTACGGTTGTTCATTCTCTTCAGCTTCAGCGTGCACTCTCAAACAGCAACGTTATTTGATAGACTAATAGACTAATATTAAAGAAGTTTACCATTACTGTAAAACATTTTTTTTTTCAAAAACACAGAAGCTTTATTATTAATAACTAGCACTTTTATTGTTCTCGTATTTTTTCATCATAATTGTTTGCATTATTTAAGTATTTTATTTTTTGTTATAATTGTTGGTAACATTTTACAAATAAGGTATCATTTGTTAGTGCATGCTAACACAAACAAACAGAGAGCAATGCTATTAATGTTAGTAATAAAATGTTTGTTTATTAACAGTCCATTCACAGTGCATTACCTAATGTTAACACACACAACTTTGGATCTGAAAATTTTGAGATTAACATGAACTAAGATGAATAAATCCTGTAGAAGTATTGTTCATTCATTGTTGGTTAACTAATGCTGACAAAAATTAAACCTTATTGTGAAGTGTTACCATTTTTTTAATAAAGTAAGTTGGAGTGTAAAATAAATTTGAAAAGTTAAGGAATCTTACACTGGGTCAGATAGGCTACTGTACTGTATAGGTTTGATACATGTTTAAGTGTTTGGGACATGGCTTTTAATTGTGAGCCTTTTGTTTTTTTTGTAATCAAGCTCTAAAAGTTTATAAAAAAATTTGTATTTAGATTTATCGGCCAATATATCGGTTATCGGCTTTCAAATATAAAGAATTATCGGTTAACATATCGGACAAAATGTTCATATCGGTGCATCCCTCATTGATGCCTAGTGTAATATATCTAGGCAATAGTTTATTGAGCCTTTTCTTTTAACAGTTTTGAATTTCAGTTACTGTGCACGTGAAGAACAATTATAGTGCTCTCTACTCCAGAGTTGTGACCTAACAGACACCCGGGAGAAAGTAATATGTGAAACAGCAATAACTCAGATAAAGTAATTTTATGCGAAACCATAGGCCTTTATCTACAGATCAAGTATAATAATTGAACATTGAATCATCTCGGAGAGTTTTTCATTGTGTTGATTGTCATAGCCGAACGCGATACACAGTTTGAAAGCTGAATGGAGAATGACTGACAGCCACAGTGGAGGGAAGCATTCACGTGAACTTGAATTTAACGACTTAAATATTCATCTGTACCTCACATTAAACTATGGCTTCAGAAAACTTGGAATATAGTGCATGAAAACTTTATGGTGCTTTATAATGTTTTGTGTTTTTGTGCCTTTTGTGTGGTAGGCTTTAACAATAACAGAATATACGCACAATATCAGATTTGGATCGGCCTCGTCTGGCCGATACCCGATCCGGCAAAAAATGGCAGTATTGGAGCAATACTGATACTCTATATCCGATCGCCGCACCCCTAGTTAAGTGCTAGTCTAATTTCAACATGCAGTTTATAGGAGACGTTTACTAGCCTTGGTCTTTAATTAACGTTAACATTAATTTGTGTGCAGCCTACATTACAATAACTGTCCTGGTTGAAGTGTAGCCTTAATGCAATTGAAAATGAATGACTTCCGGCCACTTTGACGCTCTTGCCTGCGACGGTGTGCACACACTGTAAAATTATGCACAATATTTCTGAGCTGCC
The DNA here is from genome assembly GCA_039654625.1 of Rhinogobio ventralis. Classification (NCBI taxonomy): domain Eukaryota; kingdom Metazoa; phylum Chordata; class Actinopteri; order Cypriniformes; family Gobionidae; genus Rhinogobio; species Rhinogobio ventralis. The sequence continues at coordinate 17,044,432 of CM077198.1, forward strand.
AGGATATGTACAACAACCAATGCATTAAAACTTAGCCAGATTCACATTCATCTATTTTGGTTAAAAGTGAATGACATTTGCCATGACACTCACTGGACATTTAACTTAAATGCAATGTGAATATAATTTTGCAGAAATGTTGCCACAGGCAGGAATTTCCAATGAGGCTGGGTTGCAGATTTGAATGCTGCAGCACTTAAACAAATGTCAAAAAGCTCAGCATGTCATGTACAGCACCTGTAGGACTGAAATACAAATATATGTAATTCTGCTTCACAAATGTTTCATATACTGGTTTCACTAAAAACTACTGATTTCAAAAAAATAACAGAGAGGAAAGGCGCTATTTATTAACAATGAGAATTACAGCCCTCATTCTGACAGCCAAGAATGATGAGTACGCCCGATAAACAAAGGTGCTACTTGTTTAATATTGACTTATAACCAGCCGGGTGGATTATGATTTCAAAGCAGCTCAAGATCACATGGCTCTCTCAATAATAGCTTAAAAAATGCAAGAGACAAATTAATCAAAATAAATAAATACAAAAATAATGTGTGCATTTTTTATACCACTGGACTAGACCATGGAGGGTCTAGTGCTTTCAGTCAGGCCAGGGTTAACACTGGCAGGATGCAGATCTTGATGTGAACCCACTGTGACCCACTTCTAACAATCAAATGAATTGAATTCAAGCTCTACTACAGTAAAAAAGAAGCTAAAATGACATACAAAAGCAGAAGCCTTTCAGGACGGTCATGTACCTTACACAACAGGCCCCAAGATCTTTTACAACTCCATGAGATTAACCACAGGCTACAGTGAAAGCTAAATCTACTAGTCTATTAGTGGCATAGGCTAAACACAATACATCAAAAGTGCAAATCATTCCTCATTAGCAAGGCAGAAGAGCATGCAAAACAAGCATACGTGTTTCCGTTTGAGGCACTTTAAGTAAAGTAAACAGAATTTGATGGTTTGCAGCTAAATGCATCTGCAATAACGTTGATAGTGAGAAAAATGTCAGTTTATAGTAATCCTAAAAGATCATATGGTAAACGACCTAGTAAGGGTCTATCTCCAAGTGTAATGAGAGTCATACGTGTAGACATCCTGTTTAGCAATTACTGACAAAAATGGCCAACAGCATCTGCAAGACAGAAACTCGCACACTCAACATAAGATATCAAGCCAAAGATACTGCTAAACATCCAACGACCAGTAAACACTAGTTTAGTGCTGCCTGCATCAATTTTTACGTGCAATAATAAACTAAAACTTGATGATTTCACTTATATGGCTCAACTCAATACATACCGGTCACTTTCATCAAACATGCAGTTCTCCAATTGATTCTGGAGTTTATACGTGAACTCTTTCGACATCAATTTCAGTCTCTTTTTGCTAGTCAGATGGGGAGCCCATATAGAAACCAACGTAGAAGACGTTATACACGTTTAAAATCACCTTGTTAAGAGAATATTTAGTATAATGCGAAAATAACAACTTCAAAATAATAAACGAATAGGTTAAGTCCGTACAGATGAGAGCGCCATACAAAGATGCGATGATGTATCCCTGTCAAACAAGACATCACTTTTCAAACCTCCCAACAGATCCGGCGAACACAACATTAAATACGCGTAGGACTTCGTAAATTCATCCCATCTAAACATTAAACTCCACAAGAACATAGCAGTGAACAAACACAAACTTGTTGCCTGGTGCTGGAGTAAGTTTAGCAGTTAGCTGGCCGTTATCCGTCCATCTGAGCCCGCTAACTCTCCCCTCTCAAAACCGCCTCAATGAAAGTAATGGATTTAAATCCTCAGCCGTCCAAACAGCCTCCAAACAAAGCCATAGTACTGAAGATATGGCATATGACTGATTTACGCAACGAGAACTTGTCAAAAGAGCTTGTAAATCAGTAAATTCTTACCCATTTGCGCCCGCAACCCTTTGAGAGACGTTGCACCCTCCGCCATTTTTGCCGAAGTTTTTTTTCCTGCTGTTTGGCGCTGACACATTAGAGGCGCGCGAGGACGCCGACAGCTCAACGGTGACAGCGACATCTAGCGTTCGACAGCACACACTGCATGACAGAGCATGAGTGGTCGCACTCCAGTCGGTTATTTTCAAACTGGTGTCCGTGACCACAAGAGGGAGCCACGGGGTCCGTGGAAAACTTAAGAGAAAGGAAAAGATTTACATTTAAATGTATTTTAGGGCTGTCAAAGTTACATTACTCTAACCTCCTGGGTGCCACTTCCTGTCCACATACGAGGACATTATATTTTAGTGAATTTCTCTAACACAATACAATTTTAAGTCTAGATTTCCTGTAAGGAGCACATTCAGGGCTTTTCAGAGATACAATTTGTTTTGAGGTTTCACCAGGACAACAGCTTCTCCTTGGTCTTTAAAAATGACTGGGGGAAGAATAGGGAAAGAAATTACATATCAATGTTCCTATAAAATATTAGACATTATTATGAAAATGCTGCCAATTATTACTCCCATTATTACACTTCTTTTTTCATTATATGTTGCTCCAAGAACACATTCATATGCATATTAGATGCAGTGTATAGATACATTGCATTTAATTGGAAAACCCATGTATGGCCATTTTACCCACATATTGCATAAAGTAAAATGGTACATCAATTCATTCCGTTATATCTTTCATAACATAGTTGAGAATCATCTTTAAACAAATTTCATGTCATTTTATTTTTTAAACAACTGAGTGTATACTTTCGAGGACATAGCATAACATATGAATAAAATATCATTTTTCAACAACAACAAAAAAAAAAGTAAATATTTTCCAGATAGATATGTTAATACTTTGCTTTGACCTGACAATATAAAATCCAATTATTTGATTTATAATATCACACTTCTTACACAGTATAAGGATTATACATGAAAATATATACTGTCATTATATTTTTGGTAGGAAGTCCTTTGCAAAATGATTATCATTTTTGAGAGTGTACATTGTGGGCATTAAAATAAAAAAAAAATCCTTGAAAAAACTCACTGTCATCACCCCTTTATTATATCATTATAAAATGTAAATAATGTGCATATAACACAGTTATATAATCGGAGATTTTGAGATATTAATGGATATTTGTTTTATGTTTAAATCAACAAAAACATTAAACTATGGGTTTGGTGTACAGGCTTTATTTTCCTTTTACCACTGTATAAGCTTTGACAGTATGTTGAATGAGAAACTGACAGGATCAGCAAAGCAGTGGTCAACCCCTCCCTTTAAGAAAACACCATATTCCCTTTGGTAGTACTGCTTTCATGCATCTCAGACCGCTTGCTTTCATTTTAGCCATAGCTTGCAGGCCCCTCATTCATTTTTTATAGCAGGCTGAGCTTTGTATCAGTTACACGCATTAAATAATGCACCAGCACTTGTGTCATTTAACACTTACTGTACGCAACCATGTGCCTGTTTTTGAATGTCATGGGTTCAGATAAGGAGAACAGAGTATATGAAGCACTAGCCCATATATCCCATTGAGAGACAACAGAGATACAACCTTATAACAATAGCTGCTATAACTAATTCAGTGACCAGTGCAGGGCAAAACGAAACTGGTTTTACAAACTTGTGTGACCTGATTTAACTGATACAGTTGAAGAATATGATATAATGTTGCAAATGTCTTTTGTATATTAGAATTTTGCAAAAGGTGTGAGATTATCTGAAGTCATTAACCAATACTTATTTGAACAATAATTTTGCTTGGACCACTATTGTTTTTTATTGGATTTTGATTATTTTAATTGATCATTGATGATATCCAAAGATTAATTAAAGCATTGATCAAAGATATCTGTCACACCTTATAATCAAAACTATGAAATTTCTTTCTATAAGTGTAAAGTCATAATATTGGTTGGAAGAAAGAGGTGTAGGCCTATAAAGTATGTGTGAAACCTCATACACGGGAACACTGTTGTATAATTTTTCACAGTCTTGTGGTAAATTCTTTCAAGCTTTTTGTAATACCCTGAATGGGAAATTGTGAGGTGGAGGCTGAAACCTTCCTTTGCCTTTCGGTTAAAATGATCTCTCATATGAACAGACATAAATCCAGAAGATCATTAATACTTTCATTGAAAAAACTCCCTCTGTTTGGGAACAAGACACATTTAAAACATTGGAACTAATAAAGGTATTATCTTATCTTTCTGTATAATTCTGTAATTTTGCAAAATAGAGCACTGTATTTCTCTTCACTGATTCTTGAAAAATGGAACACACAACTTTACCTGCCATTACTTTTAAAATAACAGCAATTCCACTTTCTCCAAATTAATCAGAGATAGTGGCTAGAAAGTTCTTATCATTTTTTTTTTTTTTTTACATGACCAGTCCAGTATATATAGATAAAAGTAACACTATTACTAAGAGTAAAAAATCATCTTATCTTTCACAGCTTTGTCATTATATTGTCAGTATATTTCATAAAATAAAATAAAAAACAAGGAAGGAAAAAGCCATTTGAATATATACATTGCGTGCAGAATTATTAGGCACGTTGATTTTCTGATCTTTTTTTTTTTTTTTTCAGGCACATTTTACCAATTCCAAACCACATTAATCTTAATAACTACTTATAATTTTGTATTTAATCATTTATAAGTGATATATAATTGTTTATGAAGGCTTGAAATGAAAACACCTTATATTCAGGTGTGCAGAATTATTAGGCATGTTTTCTTTTACAGATAAAATGAGCCAAAAAAGAGATTGAACTCAGATTGAAAAGTCAAAAATGATTATATGCCCATGAGAAGGATACAATACTAATGCAATACTAGACATTGCAGTTAAGGCATGACCAGTGGACCGTGAAATGCTCATTGGGTCAGACAAAAACAGGTGGCGAAGAAAAGATACATGATAACTGCAAAGGAATTAAGAATTAAGTGTGAAACAATTGCTGACCCTGCTGACCCAACGAGCATTTCACAGTCTGCAATGCAATGTCTAGTCTGAGTTAAATCTCTTTTTTTGGCTCATTTTATCTGTAAAAGAAAACGTGCCTAATAATTCTGCACACCAGAATATGGGTGTTTATACGTTTTTTTTTTTATTTCCAGCCTTCATGAACAATTATATAACACTTAAAAATGATTAAATACAAAATGAATAGTTATTAAGATTAATGTGGTTTGGAACTGGTAAAATGTGCCTGGAAAAAAATATGATCAGAAAATCAACGTGCCTAAATAATATAGATATTATTACTAGGCTATTAGGATATTAGAATTATACTTTGACATACTGTATTAATAATTTGCAGTTGAAAAAAAAAAAACATTTTGCAAGTTGTCTAATATATTGGTTTGACATTTTATCTTCTAAGAAACACCCTCATGTGGTATTTCGGAATAAAGACCTGGATGTTCTATAACAAAATGTAATTACCCACACATAAAATCAGCCACTGTTTGGGCCAATGGTCAGTAACAATAAAAATATATATATATATCTAAACTGTTTAGAAAGTAATACAAAGGTAAAATATGCTAGGTTGTTTTAAACCATGTTTGGGTTTAATATGGAGAAACTATTGGGTTTCAAAATTTAATTTAAAATTAAAACCAACGGTTGGGTTTTTCCATATTTGACCCAAACATGGGTTGAAACAACCCAGCATTTATGTATATTACAATAGCAGACACATTTTATTTTGAACTAATAAAAGGATGAATATAGAATATTCACAAAATATGTATACAAATGAATGCAAATATCTGTCCAAATGAGAATTATGTAATTGAGCTCAGAGAAAGCTATAGGATAGAAAGCCACTATAAAATCTAATTAAATTTGTATGATGAAAGTATGGAAGAACTGATTCTGATCTGAACACCTGAGGAAGAACATTAACTGAACGGTTTGCTTATAATCTAAAACAACTTCCTGTTAAGATGAGAGACACATTCTGCCCACACAAATATATGTAATTAAAACTTGAACAGTTCCTCATGCACTGTCATGCGCTGTCTTTTATGGCATTATCATTATTGCATTTCCAAAAAGAAAGCATAAATCTATTGTTTTTAAAAAATATTTTATGGATCTTTTTTTAGTTACAGCTTCAATCACATTCCCATGTGAGCCAATCAGAAACATTCTTCACGCCTTTTCTGCAGTATTTCATCACACAACTTGCACTATTAATCTTTAACTATAAATGAGGTGTGTTTTCTCCCACATTCATGAGTGATAATCATAAACAGGGTCTCAAAACAAGCAAACATCACAATCAAAATAAGCATGCTGGGTCTCAGTTATGTGAAAGTGTAACATTCACACATTTATAAAACGGAAGGGTTAAACTAACTGGTTTCATCATAGGATTAACTGGTTCCGGATACTGTTCCTTATTGACCCATGTACGGATCTTTTATGTTTATTACTGTCTTTATGATTAATAAATAACTTATCAACAAGAGATTGGGCGTGGATTTTGTCTCCTGAGGAGAGGTCCTGCGCTGGATATATTTAGAGGAAACATACCCTCATTATATCATATGGTTTTCTAGGTTGAAGTTGTTTCCCATCGTTTACTTTTTTTGTTAATACTGAAGTGTTTTTCCATTCTAGAGACATGTCATAACACAGTAAGTATCTAACTCATGATGAAAAGATAAAAGATGTGTATCTCTTTAACGTTTTTTAAACATAGAGATTTTTTTGAAAGTTTTTTAAGTGAGGACACTGTAGAAATTAATATTTTTTTTCTCTCTCTCTCTCTCTCTTATTTATAGAGATATCATGCATATGTTTAAGAAATACCTGCCTGTGACTATTTACATATGGATTGTGGGCTCCTCTCTCATATGTTCAGGTATGATATTTCACATTATCAAAAATCTTCCTTGCATTTCTATGTAAATATATTTTCTCCTCTATTCCTTAAAAAATGTGATGAAGGTTTTTATATTGCTAAAGAGCATATTATTTGTTGGTTATTAATGTTCAAAGTTAGGATATAGTTTACTCGAGATCCAAAGCCAAACCTATAACTGAAAATAGATGCCTAATCTGTATTATAACTTTCAGGCTCAAGCCTATGGGGGAAGAAGATTGTCTTTACAAACCGATGTGTTTGGCAACTGAATAAAAAGGTTATCATCCCACCTTTAGAGGAACTGAGTGTTTGTGTCAACATCATGAAAAAGATGATTACTTCTGAATGGACTGCTTTCGACTACAAAAGTCCAGGGCAACAGCATGTGGAGCTTGGCTTGGTTGGAAATAGGGGGAATTTAAAAGCCTCCCTTTTTGGAAAAGAATGGATAGTTGCATATGACCTTCCCATTAAGAAATGGCACACAGTTTGTCTGACATGGTCGAGTCACACTAGGCTTTTCCAGATAATCGTTAATACAGACATTTTCGAATTTAATTTGAATGAAACGTCACCCAGGTTCCTTGCCGCAAATGGTACCCTTACTTTGGGAGTGTCGCACAGTTTTGTTGGAGGTGCTATTGATTATGAGACTGGGAAAGAGTTCCTTGGAGATATGTCCTTGTTCCGAATGTGGGGAGTGCAGTTGAGTCCACTGCAGCTGGATGCATGCAAATGTGTAGATGGGAACATTATGACTTGGAGAACACAGGACTGGGATTATCAGAAGTGCCCACCAATACAGGACGGCAGCTTGAAGTGTGGTGAGAGAAACTGCTCTGTCTTTCTCTGTGAAGGAGAGGAAATATAGAATTAATGTTAAGAACCTGTGTTATATAATGTTATGTGTTTCTGAAATTGCACTCTAATGAACTGTATCTTTAAAACATTTCAGAATCCTCAAAATATAAAATTCAAATGAACACATCTATTACGCAAAATACCAATAATGGCAACACTGAGAATGAAATCCAGGAGATTGTTCTACACTGGGTAAGATTATATTTGCATGTATGTGTATATATAATGTTATAATAATAATTAACATTTTCACTTACATATTAGCATTTATATACTGAATTTATTTACACACATAGAAAATAAGGGATAGAAACACACACACACACACACACACACACATATTTCTTATTGTGTGTAATATGAACATAAAATGTTCATACAACTGAGACATAAACTGAAAAAAGTTTCACAAACATTTGATGAACAGAAATAGTATAATGAGTCCCTAAACAAAAGGGCTCAATATCAAAAGTAGCCGTCAGCATCTCAAGTGGCCAGCAGCTGCTTTAAGTACTTCAGAGCATCTCATTCTCATGAACTGCACCAGATTTGCCAGTTCTTGCATATGGTAACACATGGTTTGGCACTGCAAGGACGATCAGCTGTCCTTGTTCTTTTTAGTGTCTTTAAGTTGTGACCTTAACTGTCTACCGCCTGTAAACTGTTGGTGTTTATATATGTTTTTTTCAGCTTGAGCACATTTTCCCTCAGGAAATATCAGTGCATTCTGTGTTCCTGTCAAATTTAAGGTAATTGTTTAATTTTTTTTAAACAAACTAAATCAGAGATTTTCAACTCTGCTCCTGTGGCCTGTTACATTAGTTGAACAAACTCTGAGTTTCACAGTAGGTTTAACGTCGACAAAACCACACAAAGTGAACCTGGTTTAGATCAGGAGCCTGTACCATGATGTAGTTGCAGGGTTACAGGATTAGTTTTGAGTTGACAAATCCAAACCAATCCAATCAGGCTTTGTATGTTGTTCCAGCCACAACGCCACAGAAATAAAAACGTTGTAAAAGAGAATCGCCGTGAATTGCTGTTGCGGCTGGTTAGTACAAAAAACTCTGATTAACATGCAAAGATAATTTTTTTTTTGCGTTAGGACACAGTGAAGGCTTATAGGGCTGTTTCAGTATTTGCATTGATTTTGTATTGTTGTTAAGTCTGTTGTTAATTTCTTTTAGTGGATTTTTGTCCACATTTTGTTTAGATATATAGGCTGATGTGATTTTTTGGGAATGTCGTTGTTGTATAGCCAGAAGGACTCATGCCATACCCTAGATTTTTGTGAAACGCCGCCATTGCTTTGTTGGTACCATGACGCTGATGATCAGCTTTCTCTGTAAACTCAGGCTTTGATCATGAGTTTAGGAGTTCTGGTGTGAGATCAGTAGCAAACAGCCAAGAAGCTTCTCTCTTTTGTAGAATATATGAGATTGAAAATTTAAACAAATTTACACAACAAGAAGAAAAGAGTTGTCTATAAGAGGACAACTAGCTAAAAGAAAAAAAATCTTGCTATATCAGTGCAAGTAAAACTTGTGAAGTTAGATTATATAGCCTAGTTGAAATAGATATAGAGAAATTTGAGCATTTAAGTGCTTAATAATAATTGATCAACTAAAATTGTACACATGTAATGGATTAAGGGTACAATAACTACATAAATAATCTAAATCAAACATTATTATTATGAATAAACATAAAAGCCAAACAATGTTGTCGTTAAAAATAATTTGCTATGTAGTGACCTTTAATTTGGAGTACAAACAGAGGGCGTGACTTGCAGCAGACGTGCCATTTTGCTCACAGCTGATTGGTCCAATTTCGGTTTAAGAGATCTCTTACCCAGAACATAACCTGCCTCGGAGCAGGATAGCCGTGGAGCGCAAGTTACTATGGTGATGAACACTGCTGCTAAAAGCCAAACCACTTTCATGGTGCCTAAACCCAGAGTTGGTACAAACTAAACTAAAATATAGCCATAACTAGCCACCTAAACTGGCTTCATGGTAGGCTATAGGCCCCAGGTTCAGCAGGCTCACAACACTCGATATACTAAACGACTTTACGTGATAGAGCAATTCACTTCTTTATTGAAAATTAAGAGATTGTTATGAAAGATATCATGAATGTATTTACAAAGCAAAAATAAACACTGCTGCAGCAAAAGTTTGAGAAGGCAGTTGAAAGAAAATATCTGACTATATCAATGTAAGCAAATCAACTGAACTTAAATTATGATTTATATAGGTTCACAAAGAAAACACGTAAGCTTAGTAATTTTAAAAGCTTGTTTTATATAATTCATTTAAATGCAAAGTTTAATATTTGTGTATAAGTTTAATATTAACAATTCACATAATATGAATAGGCTATAGGGTATATTATACGAATTATAAATAATTATAATTCATTTAATATAAATATAAGAAATAATCAGCAGCAAAAGACGGACATTTCACTGTTACACAATGTTTTCACTGTTCACAATTATTTCACTGTAAACTGCTTTCATTTGGAGCAATTGGATAAAGGTGTTTTGTATTGCATCAGATATGTCACTTTTCCCACAGCTGATTGGTCCAGTTTTAGTTTGTGATCTCAAACCCAGAATAAAACCTGCTCCAGAATAGGTTAGTGAATGGGTATAGGGGGCAATTTAGAACACAGCGAGGGGTTACAGGACCAGGAGCAGGGTTGAAGACCTCTGAACTAACTAACTAAATAAATATGTGTTCTACTTGCATTAATTTGTTAAAGCAAGCATATGATATTATAGAATGTCCATGTCCATTTTTATTTCAAGTGGCAAATTTGATGGACAGACGTGTGTATATATCTATAGATATATACAGGTCTAAGAAAGGTGCTAAATTTTTCTCATCTGTGCTCTAATTTAGCCCTCAAACAGGAGCTGGTTTAACTGAACAAAATAAGGGGAAAATTCAGGTACAATATTATTATATACCATATCTAACTGATTATTAAGTGGACATATATAATTTATATCCTAATGTTATAACATTACAAAACACTGTGTTTTGCTCAAATGTGTTATAAATGTTATGGTATGCTTTTTTGCAGGGTAGTGGAAAGCCATCAATCAAGACACAATGGTAAAAAATCCTCAATAGCTACATACATGTATGTCATGGAAATTCAGTATAATAGGAAGTTTATGCTTTGCATTTGAATCAAATCATTTAAACGAGTATTTGTCATTATTCTATTGTTGTCTTAGGTTTGATTGTGTGGTGTTTGTGAAAGTAATACCTGGAGCTGTGAGTGAAACAGTGTCTAAGATACAGAGGCTGTTAATACCCATCTATAACTACAGCGAAAACATCTTCCTGATAACAAACCCAGATTCTATAAACATCCTCTCAGTTGGTATGTAGTTACAGTATGTGTGAAGGGTGAGAAGGGGAAAATTCAGTCGATCAAAACTCTGTTTCGAATTTTACAGCTGTCTTACCAAATGTGACTTTGAATCCTGCTGTGACCACTGCTACACCAGCCACAAAGAGTCTGGACGGAGGAAGTACAAATATTACAACATTAGGTCTGTGCCATCCAGAGCTTCATAACTCCACTGAAGTAAATGCTTTTATCAATGCAGAAGCACAATGCACCTAAATTTTATCAAAAGGTACTTTCAAAAGGATCACATTCCCTTTCAAGAACTCACATGTAAAACATTCTGTTCTTCAGTAACTCGCACATCATTACAAACACTCGCCATGGAAAATATCTGTTCAGGCTTAACTTCACACAGAGGTGAGTTAAACAATAACATAACATATTTTTCATATGGTTTGTACATTGTGGATATTACCCTCACAAAACCTGCATTGAAAAATGTTTGACATAGTGGTCACTTCAGGGCTTTCTGGATGAGTTTCTAATTCTACCTGAGCAAATTAGCTTGTGTCTCATACTTCATACTCATACTTATTTTAAATTATTGATATATATTATTGCCACTTATCATTTAAGTATTTTTAAATGTGACCAAACTGTTAAAAACAGTTAATCTATGTATACATTAAATTGAACAGAGGGTATAACTAACTAATGTTTCACCAGATTTTGGAGACATTTTTTATAGAGTCTATCTCAACCTAACAATGACTGGCAGTATCACAGACCCTAAACACACTATACAGAAATGGGTGAGTAAAGACACAAATGATAAAAAGTCCATTTAGAGCAGACCTTTGTATTTGATGTACTTCTTTTCTTCAGCTTCAGGAAACACTGGGAAAATGCCAAATGGAAGTTTTGAATCTTGTGCTAAAAAGAGCTCCTAAGTAAGTGTTCCAACACTGAACAAATGGAAGATTCAAATGCAGATGAAATAGATGCTGTATCATTAATCAAATGAAATCTTTTTCAGGTACATCACTACTTTTCAGGTACAGGCATTGGCAGCTGTGAATGTTACAGCGACAGAGAGGCTGATTTTTGAACTCCTAACAAAAGGATACGCCAATGCTTCCATCAGTATCAGTGTCCCAACTGGAGAAGTCAAGGTCAACCATATAGGTCTGATTTTTTTTAACGGGTGACCAAGCATAAAATAAAGGAGATAAATGTTAAATATTACAAGAAAAAAAATACAAATCACTGTTGTAAATGTCTAATGGAGTTAAAATGTGTGTTGTTTCTCAATGCAAGCCGTTTATTGTTGCAGATCCAGGCCTTTGTCCAGACGAGATCATGCTCACAGTGTATGGTATATACATGTGGCCCGCCACAGCGGCTCAAAGCCAATATGAGATGGGGTGTGAGCAAGGGGATGAAAGTGCTGCAAGGTTTTGGTAAGTATTACACATTGTGCAGCATTTGATACTGATGTAAACAGCACAGGTTGATTTTAGTTTTTTCAGAAATTATTTTTTTTCTTAATCAATTCAACTATTGATATATTTAAAAAATTAGATTACGAATTCATTTTATGGAAGTTATATTATCCGTTATTAAATCTCCATTGCATATACTTGAGTGAAATGTTTTGTTTCTATAGAAACAGTTCAATGGCCCTGGAAAAACATTCAGATAACATTAATTTGCCATGTGTTTATCTTTGCATCATTTAGCACACAACCTATACACACTACCCTGTGCTGCTCTACTGATTAATATATCTTATCTTTTTCTTGTGGAAAGCAATATCCTTTAATTTAATAATTAGTTTCAGGATACTGCTCAGACTCCTGACAATGCAAATATTAACTCTTAAACTGACCAGGATAGCAATAACTCCATTACACCATTACATAAACTTTTGTTTTTGCAGAGTTTTAGAAAAAGACTCTTACTTCTGTTTATAAGTCGAGTACAAGAAAATCTAAAATCCTGCTGTACATAATATTTCCCTCATTTCCACAAATGTCAGGAAAATGCATTTTTTAAATGGCTGAATGAGAATTACATCTCTTCCCATTCTATTCAGTAAATTAAACGAGGCAACTGATAGAGCAGTTTGGGATCCCCCAGACATGAGCAAGTGTATAATGACAGTGGATTTTGATGATTTGGAAAATATCACAGTTACAGCTGGTAAGTTATCAATATGTTTTTTTTCAAACAATATGTTTGCCTTTATTTGTCAGAAAAGACAAAAGCACAGTTAAGTTGACCAATTTAATGGCATCTGTCCCCAGACAACTCAGCATACATTGTGGACATGATTGAGGATCTGTTAAGGGAACAAACCAGTCTGAGTGATGCTCAGCTGGACATTGTGCTTGAAAAGCTGTCTGCGGTCACTGAGGTTGGAACCTTGACCACAGACCTGTCCAGCAGCATTACTAACATTGTTTCAGATATCTGTTATATCACAACTAATCCCACCCAAGTCACCAACAAGTAAGTATGCAAGCAGGCAGTTTGTGCATGCTTGTATTTTGATACGTATGGTTAGTTTTGATCGGGGATAGTTCACTCAAAATTGAATTTTTCTGTCATTATTTACACAACCTTATGTGTTTCCAAATTTGTATAGGCCTACATTTCTTTCATCTGTGGATACAAAATTAGAAAATTTAAATATAATGCCCAAGTTGCTATAATATGTCTTCAGAAGACACCGGAATATTTAGCGAAAGAGTTGTATGGACTATTTTAAATGGATAATGCCTGTTTCACCATGATGGTAACCCTACAAAAAAAAAACATAACAGAAAGTCTTCTAAACTAGCATAACAAAACATTAAACACTACTAAATATCCCACTTAACGTTAATCTTGCACACAAAAACATATACTTAATTTTGGCGTTTACTGTCCCTTTTGAGTGTCATGGCAAAGCATGCTGGGAAATAGAAATCCCAGCCCAGTTTTGGTTATATTTAAGTTTGTCTAAATAAAAAAATAAAAAAAACAACTCAAAAGAAAAAGAAAGTTCTAAATACAAATTTGTTTAATCTGAGTTGGCCTACTCAAACCAATTAATTATTTTGAGTGTTAGTGTTTACAGTGTATGCAATATGACATCATAAATATATCTCTGAAATATGTCCCAGTTTCTTATTTTCCTTCTGTCCACTCCATTGTGGCTTTCTGTCTTTGTGTGTGGTAGAGTTCTTTCTATTACAGACCTTATGGGAGACAGGACGGTGTTCACGGGAGATGCTCATAACATGACAGCACCTTCATTAGCACTGCAGCTGATCAACCCTGACACCTCTCAGTTCCACGGTCTCACATTTGAGGTGTCCTCCTTACATAATGATAGCACCCCTGAGGTGAGAGACAAAGAGATTGTATATCTAACACTGCATGAGACCAAGATCATCATGGAAACTTTAGACTCTTAGTGAAAATAGAAGTGTGATATTAAAATATCACAGTACCTTTGCAAACGTGTTTTCACACTATTGTGACCACAAGGTTTCTGTGTCCTTGTGTGCGTTAGTGGATCGTATGATTCAAGTGGTTAATTTAGGTCCATTTACATGTCAGGTGTGATATTAAGCCTGACTACTGAATGACTCTGAAGTGAGATGTAAATGTATTCCGCCACAATTGTTGCATTAAAGCTGAAGTGTGTTTTTTCAGTGTGTTAAAATACTTTCATATCCCAATTTAATATGCAGAGACACCTATAAATAAGCCTTTCATATATCCATTTTCTCAAAAAGTTGTCATTTTGTCAAACCTCCGTTGACCACAATCAAAGCATAGCAGAAGACTATCACATTCATTCCCAATTCCCAAAACATCCCAAAGCGGACTGATCACAGCTCGTTCTTGTGGTCTGCACACATGATGTGTAGTTTTTTTTTAGTCTTTAGAGCTTGCTGGACATGACATGGTTTTACAATGGTTTAAGAAGAACTAAAACACACAATAATAAATAAATAATTAAGGAATATCACACCAGTAAGACTGCAATATTTTTCAAATATCAGCTGATATTTGGACCAACAGCATTATTGTCGTACTGCTTTTATACAACAGTTAAATGCACAAGCAGTTAATATTAAATAACTATACATTAGTTACTTTGTCCATTCTTGATTTATTAAAGAAAAAAGTCACAAAATCAAAGCAGAATCAACCACGCACATCCCCTATCACCAAACTAGTATTTTCAACTAATCGGCTGAGTGAATAATTCAATGACTCATTAATAAAGAGTCACTTGTTGCCACCTACAATCCAGGGGTAAAAATGTAACCTGTAGAAAAAAGGCAGGTATTTTCAGCCATCAATATTTATAAAAAAGTGTGAAATTAAATGGTTTATTGTTCTTGCAGTAATGTTTTCTTCCTATCCTTTTTGTAGATATTTTATGACGATAACTTTACAGAACATCCAGATGCAGGAACTGTAGCTTTCATATCCTTACCTCCGGCAATTGAAAGCTTTTTCCCAAACAATCAAGCCAGACCTCGTGTTCAGTTCCAGTTTTATGCCAAAGAAAATTTCTTTGAGGTAACATACACTCCTTGAACTGGTGGTCAGATTGTGTATTTTCCCCACTTTTAGAAGAAGAATAAAGCACTTGAAGAAAGTTTAAAGGGCACCTGTTATGCCCCTTTTTACAAGATGTAATGTAAGTCTCAGGTGTCCCCAGAGTGTGTCTGTGAAGTTTCAGATCAAAATTCCTAACAGATCATTTAATATACCATTTTGAAAATGCCAATTTTGGGGTTCTGCATTGCAGTTCAACATTGCAATTCTTTATCATCATGAAATAGTATCATCTGCATGCGTTTTAAATTTGCATATTACTCTCAACCTTATGCTCTCAACTTGAGACACAAACCCTACGCATGCGCACAGAGAGCTGGATGTCGGTGCGTCCGTGAGTAGGCTATTAAACTAGACTAGTTCTCTTTCATGTATTATTGTGATTAAACTGTCAAATACACACAAAGTTATGTCAGAAACACACAAAGTTCACATGAAAACAGTTGGTTATGTCTGTGCACATATGTAGCAAGTACAGAAATCCCCTGTGTATATTAGATCTGTGTAACGTTACTAAAGTGAAAGCAGTGTAATATACGGTACCTATTGCTATATCTGCTGTTAATATGAATCAAACAACAAAATATAAATTTATGAAAAATATAAGCTTATGATTTATGGCGATTAAAAAAAGGAGTAGATGGATTTTTACCATTATAGGGTGGTTGTGTACACACATTTATATTCAAACCCCATGTAAAAGTGAATTTTGCATAATAGTTGCCCTTTAATGTAAATAACAGCAAAACTATATACTTGCTGTTTATAACTATTTATATGAAGCAGTTTTGTGAGAATCAGTACTTCACATTTTTTACATCTAGGACCCTGCAATCAACATGACGCTGAACTCTTATGTGGTGTCTGCCAGTGTCACCAATGCCACAGTGAGCAACCTTGAGATCCCAGTGATAGTCACTCTCCGCCATCTCCAAAACAAAGAGGTCTGTGTGGATACAATCAACCAGCCACCACCAAAACAAATCACAAAATCAACTTTATTGCCCCATTATGCAACTGTTTGAACAAACTTTAGTAAACAGTTAAAATAATATGCTACCACTAAATGCATGGTATCTTATGTCAACAAATATCTTGCCAAGTATAGCCTCTAAGGCAGCTGTATTTCACCCACTATGATAACCCCTGACATTATCACAAATTCATAGTCTGATCATTAAAGTAATATTTCACCACACTCTCTTTTTCCTCTATAGGACTGGGACACTGTCAAGTGTGTCTTCTGGGACTTCAAGAAAAACAGTGAGTTTTGTGATACACATTTAGGATTATCTATAGTAAGAGAGCTCTTCATTTTGGTCGATATCCACATGAACGTTCAATGGTTGTTTGAATGTCTCATAGATGAGAAAGGTGGATGGAACGATACAGGATGCGAGACAATGAAGTCTAATGCCACTCATACGTCCTGTTCCTGTGATCACCTCACACATTTTGGAGTTCTTCTTGTGAGTTCAGTTTTGTGTGCTCACAACATAGACAGTCAGTTAAAGTATTTTTATAAAGTAGACAAAAGTTTTATTTTTGGTTGTGTGAAAATAAATTTGCACAAAAAACAGCACAAGGTCAGTGAATTAAAACTGTCAATTTATGCAGCAAATGCAATATAATAATTAACAGTATAGCTTTTATGAAAACATTTAAAAACTAAAGGTCAGTGTTAATTTATGGATGACAAACGATGGAGATGTGCGCAACATTTGCATAATTCATGCCTAGATTTTGATTATTGTAACCATTTTGTGTGTTTCCCTGAACCTACCTGTCTTCCAGGATATCTCTAAAACTCCAATAAACATGAAAGATGAAAGGATTCTGACTGTCATCTCATACATTGGCAGTGGCATATCCTCCATCTTTCTTGGAGTCACACTGTTGACCTATTTGGCCTTTGAGTGAGTTCACAGACTCTTTTGCATTGTGTTCAGCATCCTATGTCTTTCCTTACATGTGTCTTCTTACCACAGGAAACTAAGGCGAGACTACCCTTCAAAGATCCTTATTAACCTCTCCGTGGCCTTGCTAGGGTTGAACATGTTGTTCCTGGTGAACTCCTGGTTTGCCTCTTTTAACAGCAATGCCCTCTGCATTACTGTAGCTGCCTTTCTACATTACTTCTTCCTGGCTTCCTTTACTTGGATGGGACTGGGTGCAATCAACATGTATCTGGCCTTGGTCAAGGTCTTTAATTCATATGTGCCATCTTACATCCTCAAATTCTGTGCTCTCGGATGGGGTAAGACAGGCAGTTTTGCAGAGTCATTCTCTTCATGTAAATGTTATACTGTGGAGTATATAACAAAAGAAACAAGAAGCAGTGTTTCTGTTTGTTAATTTTTAAAATGTTGTTTGCAGGTTTACCTCTGCTGGTTGTAAGTTTAGTGCTTGCCATTGATAAAAATTCATATGGTGCCGGCCTCTCTAGAGCACTTCTCCCAGAAGAATCCACTGCATTGTAGGTGCCAAACAACACAATTTAAAATGCACAATTTTAAATGCGTAGTTTATATTGGTGCCAAGAACAATAATCATAAATCAAAAAAAAAAAAAAAAAAAAAAGTATGCATATCCCAAAACACACCCATGACTCATTAAGAGACTAGGTACAACCCTTTTGGACCATGCGCCTGGCGTGCCGACCGTTTTTTTTCCCGTCATTAAACTAGCAAAAGTGGATTCGGACACGCCCTAAGTGCACCTTCGCCATGCGCTCAGATCGTTAAAATAGGGTCCTGTGTTGGAGGAACGATGATGTGAAGGCTGTGATGTTTGTCCAGCTGATGAACGAACAATAACAATATTGAAAGCCAATGTGACAGCCTTCCTATATTCACAGAACATTACTGAATGGTGCTCTTATAAATATATATGCACACTAACATAGTTATCATTGGTTATTTTCATAGTGTGCATTCTTGGTGCAAAGAGGACTTTATGGTCATATTATCTCTCTTCATCCTTTTCAGCTGCTGGTTAAAGAATGACGTGACCTTTTATGTGACGGTGGTTTCGTTTGTGACCCTAATCATGGTCTGTAATATCTGCGTGTTTGCCGTGGTGCTGGTACAGATCCGTAAAATGCGGGTCAATAAGCCTGCCAGCAACAGTAAAGGGTTCCTGCATGATCTGCGAGTGGTGGCCAGCCTCACCTTCCTGCTGGGACTTACCTGGACGCTAGCCTTTGTCGCCTGGGGCCCAGCCAAAACACCCCTGCTGTACCTGTTCTCCCTCCTCAACAGTCTTCAAGGTAACAGCAAGGGCTGCTTATGCCTATGGAGAGAAAGTTAAAGCTTATGCATTCAAAGTTTGTCTAATGTTGTGCACATAGATGCAGTGGTACTTGTGATTTATAGGTAGATAAGCACAAATGCATTATTCCAGTGAGAAAAGATGATATGTTGTTTTTGGGTTGTATGCTGAAATACAAAAGATCTTTGGACAAGCGTTTTGTTTTTTGCTGTATTTCAGGTTTCTTTATCTTCCTGTTTTATTGTCTGATGAAAGACAACGTAAGGAAGCAGTGGAGGATACATCTGTGCTGTGGGAGATTTGGACAGACTGAATCAGGTTTGGCTCACATAAACAATAGTTAAACTCATACTTAACATATAGTATACTATACCCAAGAGAAAATATTCTATATTATAATAATATTGTATAATTATTCTGTATTATACAAAACTATAAAACACACACAAAAAAACTTAATAAAGAAGTAATGTTCTAGATTAAAATTTACTTACAAAATAAACAATGTCCAGCAACATTAACATACACAACCATTTTCAATTAGAATTCCTTGGAAAAATGAAAAAGAATAATATAATTTGAATTTTAACCAGACTGGAGTCGTTCTGTGACACTGGGGGCCAAAGCAAAAGGTGGTGAACACGTCTTCTCAACATCCATGAATTCCGAGACTACCAGTGAAAGGAAGATCTCTGATACTTCAAACTCAGGGTCCAGCCATGATGGTGTCTTCCTGACACAGGACAGAAAACAATAAAAAATAAACGGAGCAATTCCAATAGGGTCCTCACATCATCGGTGCTCGGGCCTTAAAAAAAAAGGGACGATTTTTAAAAAAAAAATGTTGATTGATGATTTTGGATATTTCCAGCAGAAATTCATGAAAAGTTTTAAAAACTTAATTCACTGTCATCATTTTATTGATATTAAAATGGTTTGTTTGAATTATTTTTTTATTTCTTCCAGAGAGATGAATTAATGAGGTCATGTGTTTAAACTGTTATGAGTGGTGTCATTCCAGTGAATAATATACATTAGAAATATGTCAAATGATAGCACTTTTTTTCTTTTTTTTTTTCAATTACTTGGTTAGTAATTACTTCAGACTACCAGTATTAAAAAAGCCTAGCGTTTTTTTTCTGCCAGTTCTAAAACGTTTTAGTAAGAAATAATTTACAATTTTAACTGGGCTTTGGTAAACATATAGGTCTAAACTATGTTGCGTTACAATATATTTAGTAAGATAAATTGTGACATTAATAATGAAATGAGAAATAAAACGATTATTTGATCAATGTTATCTGATCCACAATGTCTAAAGTGAAGTAAAACAACGTGTTCTAAAAAACCTTATTTCTGTCAGTGTCTTTTTTCCAGAGATGACAGTTAAATGGTCTGACTTGTTCAGTCACATTCTACTCATACTGGTTAAAGTTCACAGATTGACGCCCCACATTTTTAAGGGCAAAACTGAAGTAGTTTCTTTTAGTCGAACCTTTCCTCAGAGAGAGACGATTTAACTGATTCAACTGCAGCATGTGTAAATCTCGTGCAATGACTGATATCACCTTTACTTTATCAATGTAATTGTTTCGGCTGCAGCGTCTGATTAAAAGCACTCGATATTTCACGACTGTTGCACGGTGAGTAAAAACTCTATGGCTATTTCCATGACACTAGTATTTTATCTTTTTAAAATGACTGTAACATTAGCGTAACATTAATTTAGAAAACTTTCTTAATTCTATAAATCTGGAGACGATCAAGGGCTGTAAGAGATTGGATGTAGTGATTTTACGTCAGCATACAGTCTGCAGTATTGAGAGGGCACATATATAGAAAGAGGGCATTGTAAAGCTTATTGTAAAATGTTACTATATATATATAGAGTACCTGTCAAAAGTTTGGAAACATTACACAAGAAGTCTCCTCACCAACCAAGGCTGCATTTATTTAATCAAAAATACAGTAAAAACAGTAATATTGTGAAATATTATTACCATTTAAAATAATTGTTTTCCTGTGTGTAATTGCTGTGACAGCTGAATTTTCAGAATCATTACTCCAGTCTTCAGTGTCAGTAGATCCTTCAGAAATCCTTCTAATATGATGATTTGCTGCTCAAGAAACATTTATTTTTATATAAAAAAATATTGCTACTTAACATTTTTGTGGAAACAATGATACCATTCAAATTTTTGTGATAAGATTAAAAAAAGAGAAATTAATACTTTTATTCATCAAGGATGCATTAAATTGATCAAAAGTGCAACATGTATAATGTTACAAAAGATTTCTATTTAATAAATGCTTTGATAAATGTAATAAAAAAGCAATAAATACAGATAAAGTTCATTAAAATTTTCTATTCAGCAAAGAATCCTGAAAAAAGAATATCACCATTTCCACAAAAATGTTAAGCAGTACTGTTTTCAACATCGATAATAATAATGAAATATTTTACTTGAGCAGCAAATCAGCATATTAAAGTGATTTCTGAATGACCATATGACACTGAAGACTGGAGTAATAAAGCTTTGCCATGGCAGGAATAAATTGCATTTTAAAATGTATCCAAATAGAAAACTGTTCTTTTAATTTGTAATAATATTTTGTATTTTTGATTAAATAAAATGTAAGAAAATAACATTTTTAAATGAGTTTTGAAGCCCTGTTACCAAAGAGATTTAATAGACAACATATAAAATATCTTATATATAGTTATATTTATTGATGACATATAATGTGTTCAATACAACCTACTTTAAATTTTTAGTTCTCATAGCCAAAACATTGAATTTAAGGCTCAGCTGACAAAAATAAATACATAAATACAATTTCTGTGGAAACTGCATTAATGGTCAGGTTTTGTTGTTTAGCAGAACAGTGCTCATCAAAAAATTTTTTAATAAAAAATAAAGAATTATTCTATCTCATGCATCGTATCTTATTGCCACCTTATAACACCTAAATACTTGAATAATTGATGAATTCAGCTAAAATAGCCTACAATTTGCAAATTTGGGCTTTGATATCCTTATATCCTTTCATTCATCAAAACCATACAAAGAACATCAAAAAGTGATGGGATATTATTGTAATTTCACATTAGAATGAGAAGACATGACACCATGAGCAATGTATACAATAATCTAGGTTGATAAATGATGCACACCATATCTGCAGTACCTAGATCAGTGATGGAGGAGGCTCTAGGAAGCCCAGTGGCTAAGATTAAGGAGGAGTCCGGTAGTGTCCTTCTCACCTACTTCCAAGGAGACATCAATAGCATGGTGGATGAACATTTCTCCCGTGCTCTAAGTAAAGCAACTAAACCGAAGGGAGAGTGCTCCAAAATCAAAAGAAACTGCAGATCTGCTCAAACAAGTAAACAAGTCCCCTCAAATTTCTTTTTACATGAAATATTTGACTTGTTGAACATTTAAACATTGAATTCCTTTTTTAGATGGACTTGGTTCAAGTCAATGGGAAGCACAGTCACAAACCAGGTTTCAGCCCATGTTTCTTCCAGAACATCTCCGGCTAGGAACAAGCAGCGAGTCTCAATCAAATCATCATATGTCACCAAATTTCCCTGCAAACAGTGCTGTTCTGTGGTCAGGGGATTCTAGGCAGGGTATGAGTCTCGCTCTGCCCCCCATGATGTACCCCTCGGCTGATGGTTTGATGTTAGCAGAACAACAGTACTCTAATTCTCTGTTAAACTTGCTCCGCAACGATCGCCCTGACACGAGCACGGTGATGGTACCCGCCTCCAAACAAGAACTCATGTCTGGATGGACAAATTATCCTGGATTTGGCGACCAGAAGACTTGTGATATCAATCTTAACTCTGGTAAATGCCCTTATTTTCTATTCTATTCTATTTTAATCACACCCAATACCGTTTGAAAGATTTTTTAATGTTTTTGAAAGAAATCTTTTACACTTACCAAAGCTGTATTTATTTGATCAAAATACAGTAAAAACATTGTCAAAAATACTGTCCTGTTTTAAAATGTAATTTATTCCTGTGATGGAATTTTCAGCAGCCATTACTTCAGTTTTCGATGACTTTGACCATGTTAATGCTTCCTTACTGAATAAATGTATTAATTTCTTTCAAAACAACAACAAACACATACTGACCTCAAGCATTTTTACATTTTAGTCATATAATATACATTATCAGCATTTTAATCAAGTCACTTGTGATTGCCTTCTAGGTGTACAGGTGATTGAGAAAAAAGATCTTTATTGGTATTAACTGAAAAGGGATTTGAGATTTAAAAGCAAGAACAAAGAAGTCTTTCACTGCTCTTTCGTTTAACTGAACAAGTGACTAATGGACCTAGCAATGCTTCACCTGGAGGCTTCTGCACATCCAACCTGTTCAGAAACAAGCTCTTCATGTACCACAGCGCAGAAGATTGTACACAAGATTGCCCTCGGGCTATATGGTTAAAGACGATCACACACACTCAGAAAGAAACAGACACAAAATGAGTAATTGTGTTTTTACAGATATTTTTTTACTTGCATTTGTAGAGTCTCAGAGTTCATTTGTTGCAACTGAATTTTTGTATTTTTCAAACATCTGTTGTTTTTGTTGCATTGAATTTGTCAGATTGGCTGCTCTGGGTATAAAAAACTTCGATTTTAAAAGTATAAGGTTTTATATGGGCTTGAGTATACAGTCATTTAGAACAAATTCAGATGTTTCAATTTGTACAAATTTATTCCAGTTTCATTCATGGTTTTCGAGGATGAGATCATGTTACACAACTTGTCTATACTGGCATTTGTCTAATTAGGCTGTTTTAAGTTGCAGATATTACTTTAGTTTGATTGGATGCAAAAGAGTTGTTTTCCCTTTCAAAAATGTAAAAGCATATTTATTTTGCTATCCTAACACATGCACAATTATACATTTATTCACATTTTATTATTAGCATCTATGATTGTTTTTTTTTTTTTAATGCTATTTGTGATGCTGTCAGAACAGACCTTTGAGAGATTTTTAGGTCACAAACCACCAGTTGAAACCACTTTGGTTTTGTATTTTATTTGCTTTAAATTAAATAAATGACACATTACAACATTTCGTCGGTGCTACTGAAATATATTTTATTTAAGACAGACTTGGTTTAAGTTATTACATTGTTCTCTTTGACAGGCATACTAATGAAAACACAGACACTGCACCCTAGTGGATGAGAACAATATTGCACCGCATCTCACTGTAAAAATACATTAATTAAAGCAGCATGATGTGAAGTCTGTATGTCTTGAAACCAATCTTAATCTCACACTATGATGTAAATTAGCTATCAAACTCAATTTTCCGACCATGAAACCAATTCATGGACGCAGATGGAGGAACGTACAGCCACCTCCACACCCCTGCTTGAGGATTATTGATGGCCGTGCACTATATTTAGCAGTTACCCATCCGGTGGCACACCTGTCCCTTTCCAAATAAAATGGACCAAAGCCAAGGCTAAGCTCAGATCTGTGCTCAGACTCACCTCTGGCTAGGATCACACAATGATGGATCACTTTACATTTTTACTGCAATGGGAGTAAAGGACATTTACAGGGCAGAAAACTTTAGAGCGAC
Organism: Rhinogobio ventralis; assembly: GCA_039654625.1. NCBI lineage: Eukaryota > Metazoa > Chordata > Actinopteri > Cypriniformes > Gobionidae > Rhinogobio > Rhinogobio ventralis. The sequence goes on from CM077198.1 coordinate 17,069,063, forward strand.
TGTTTTATTAAGCAATACTTGAAATATGTGAGAATTCCAAGTATTTATAAAACGGTAGGTGAACGGGACTTTGGCTTAGGCCTATATCACGGGGCCACAGGGGGAGTCGTGAATGACAGATCACCGCAGGAACTGACTCCATAAGTCACATGACAGTAGCAACATCGTGGACGATGTAATAGGCCTATTGTCTTCACACTACACAAATAAATATGCCCACTTAAGTTTAGACATACTTTTTAAAGTTCTTCATCAAAGTAGCAGGCCTACCTACTGTGACAGTATACGTGATTTAGGACGCAGCTTCTCTCATTAACAAAAACTCAACTGCCGCCATCTTGTACCTCAGCGAAACATCAGAAGACTTCGGCATTAGGTAACACTATCTAAACATTCCACTTTAGACATTCTACCAACTATAAGTAACTTTGCAAATACATGTCAACTAAGTAGACTCTCTGCACTTTATTGTGATGGTCCTCCAACAGACATTGTACTGACTATAACTTAGCCTACAATTAGACCTATAGCCTACTTGTCAACTTATTCTACTAACCCTAACGCAACAGTCTGATAAATGAGTGTTAGTGGACTTGAAATGTAGTTGCAAATTAATGCATGTTAGTTCACATGTAGTTGCAAAGTTACTTATAGTTGGTAGAATGTCTAAAGAGGACTATCGAAATAAAGTGTAACCCATTTTACTTTAATGTTGTTGCAGTGTTCATTTTGTTGCTAGGCTGATTGTACTATTGTGCATTGCAATCGACTATTTTTATATTCGATTTTTTTATAAGATAATATACAGGCACGATTATAAAATATTTTCAACTGAAATCAATATTTTGTGCCCAAGTGTTAATTAATTTGTTGTGTTTAGTCAGCCATTAATATAGGCTACAGTCAGGCCGATTGTAAATTATCCCTTGCCAGATGCCTTCAATAGACTTTTGGGTGAAAAAATTCTCATATTTTGTCTTGCTTAGCTCAAAAAGTCATGGCTTTGACCCACATGATCTCATTTTAACAAGAAACGTTTTGACATTGTTAAAAAAAAAAAACCTGTTATTGTGCTACGTGATATTGTACTGCACAAGGCAAATTGGAAGTATTTCATGACAACTCTGGCATTTCGGTTTGCCTTTGTTATTGACACTCTTTCCAGTCAAGCCTCTGCTCTCCTCTTTACTCACACTTAATCTGTGATTCTAATACACCTTAGAGAATCCACAGCACACAACTTAATTAGTGTGCTGACCTACAGAGGAGTCACCTTTAAACAGGACATATTTCAGTTCTGGCACAATTTTATTATTATCTCACCTCTGTTGTCAGTGTTGCTTAGCCAATTTCCATGATAATGTGTAATTTCTAAAACAATACGGTCTGACAGTGGAGACTAAATAGCTTAACTGTGAGCTAGCTGATAACACTGATCTATACGAGTATCCGAGTTCTGGCAGCAGCCATTATGTTACTGCTGATATGTCTGTGTTATTAACCTTTTTGTAACTGCAGTGTCTCTCTGACAACACTTATAATCATAGAGCATCGTTTGATAAGATACTGCTGTTTTATGAATGCGTTTTTAATGAGAATCACAATACTGTCAATTATATGGTAGCAATCAAACACAAATTACTTAGGAATTCAATATAAACAGTCTTTAAATTCACAATTAGCAATAGTCTACTCAAAGAATTTCAGGACAATACACACAAACAACTCTTATTAATGACAATAACTGACAACTAACAGAAAGGAACAGGGAGTTAATCGGTAACTATAGGTAAAAAAACAGAGGAATTAACTAAGGGGCCATTTACACAACACCATTTTTAACTAAACATGTAAAACTTTTTATGCGTTTTGGCCATTCATTTACACCACAACAGCGCTTTGGTGACCCGAAAACACAAACATTTAAAACAGTTTTCAGAGTGCAAGTTTTTGAAAACTATACCTTATTGCCTCGGTGTAAACTACAAAAATGTGAATCTGTGAAAACGGTGACAGCATGCACATGCATATTACATGTTTAGTCTATATGCGCGTTTGAATGCGTATGTGCACAGGCGCGTAGTCTTTCTTTACAAAGTGACTTTGCCTACTACTTGTCTGGCATGCATAATACAATGCTTTAGTCGTTTTCGCAGGTTCGTGTGATATCATTTTGATAACGTTATATCGGTACAAAAAGCACATACCCTAAGGAGATAGAAAGGAAACACAGGAACATGAACAAAAACACAAAGAAACATAACATAAACCCTTATAATTACAGAGACAAAACCAATTATAAAACAGTTACTTTGGATTTCATAACATCATAACTGTGAAAAATGACGTGCTGATTGGCACAGTGGAGATTGCAGCTATTGACCAAAGTGTGAATGGAGTAAAGTTAAAGTGAAAAGTAAGCTTTTACACTACACAGTTCTCTAGTCTAAAACTTATACCAGACTAAAGCTTTGTCGTTTTGCTTTCGTTTCTCAGGATTCGGCACTAATGTTAGCTCTTTTAATGATGCATAATATTTAAAGCATGTGTTTACTTTATGGTCTGACATTCTGAACCACTTCAAACAACAAACCTTCTCTTCAGAGTCTCATAAAAAAACCCCTGTAAAGATCCATAACCATAATAGCAATAATTTTCACCAGCGAATTAAACACTAATTTTTATGACTTTTATGCACAACATATGTAGGTGAGAAATGTCATAACACAGGGTGGGTTTATAACAGTAATAAAGTATATAGTCTTTGATCGGTTTTCGAATTTAACTACAGGAGTTAAGTCATTAATATTATTTTACATTAATTTTCAAGTAAACTGCCATTTGTCCAACTAGCACAGTTAGCTAAACATCAAGGTTACACTTTATTTTGATGGTCCACTTTAGACATTCTACTACTAACTATAAGTTCACGAGTTCACACGTACCAATAAGTCAGATAGAGTAAAGTATGCATATTTCGAACCCAGAGTAGCCTGCTTGCCCCGTATCTCTGGTTAGAAAAGTAACCAGGTGAGTGTGAGGAAGACGAGGTGGAGGGATACTGAAAAACTGTCGAGGAACATTGGTGAGTTGACTGGGTATTTATATAATCCTCCACTTGTGCTGATTGGGTATACATGTTGATTACTAATTGCTGACAGCTGGTTGGAATGACATTAGGGGCGTAACTACAGGCAGTGTCCACATCGCAAGCAGGCCCCTGGCAACGAAGTAACTCCGCAGGATATTGTGACACTCACATTTCAAATGAAATGCACTTCAAATGAAATTTGAGATTCGAAAATCACGTCATTCGCACTCTACCGGCGTGCTTACTGACGACCATTTCATAGTATACACTCACCTAAAGGATTATTAGGAACACCTGTTCAATTTCTCATTAATGCAATTATCTAATCAAAGACCCCACCGGGTACCACTCATCTCCACTACAAATAGGAAAAAGAGGCTACAATTTGCACAAGCTCACCAAAATTGGACAGTTGAAGACTGGAAAAATGTTGCCTGGTCTGATGAGTCTCGATTTCTGTTGAGACATTCAGATGGTAGATCCATCATGCCTTGTTACCACTGTGCAGGCTGGTGGTGGTGGTGTAATGGTGTGGGGGATGTTTTCTTGGCACACTTTAGGCCCCTTAGTGCCAATTGGGCATCGTTTAAATGCCACGGCCTACCTGAGCATTGTTTCTGACCATGTCCATCCCTTTATGACCACCATGTACCCATCCTCTGATGGCTACTTCCAGCAGGATAATGCACCATGTCACAAAGCTCGAATCATTTCAAATTGGTTTCTTGAACATGACAATGAGTTCACTGTACTAAAATGGCCCCCACAGTCACCAGATCTCAACCCAATAGAGCATCTTTGGGATGTGGTGGAACGGGAGCTTCGTGCCCTGGATGTGCATCCCACAAATATACATCAACTGCAAGATGCTATCCTACCAATATGGGCCAACATTTCTAAAGAATGCTTTCAGCACCTTGTTGAATCAATGCCACGTAGAATTAAGGCAGTTCTGAAGGCGAAAGGGGGTCAAACACAGTATTAGTATGGTGTTCCTAATAATCCTTTAGGTGAGTGTATATCAGAGCATGTGAGCGAAGCAGAGTGGTGTGACACTCCGCTCAATATTCCGCTCTATGTCAGCGTGCACCACAATTCACTCTAAAATGTGAATTGTTTTATTTAAAAGTAGCGATTTCAAGCTTTCTTTAGACGTATGTTTCATGTTTGTGTGATAAGTATTCGCTAAGTTCATCTTTGAGACATGTTTCAGAAAGATTCTCGCACCCTGTTTTTATTTATTTTACAAAAGCACAAAGTTTTGTTGTTATTGTGAGTGTACACAAATAAAAGTAGACAATTTATAGTTTATAATTATGTCTCACATTTATCTGTAGGCTATGAGGAAAAAAACCATCAGAATGCGCCGGCGCGTTCGTCGGCCAGAGGGTTAAAGAAAACGTAGCCTATTTAGTTTCATATTTATGTTTAAAAAGTAGCCTATAATATTATTATTTTTTTAATTTCATTTATGTTGATTATGAAAAGTGAACAGGATGAGTAAGATACACACTATACTACATCATAAGATGCGACATGAATTTGACCATTTCATTAAGTTTTGTAGAAAGCCTTTCTTTAAAGTGAATCAATGTTTCATTAACCAATTGCCTGTATATGCTATTTAATAAATAAGAAGCAAACCAAGAACGTCAGGAATGGATTGAAGGTCGCAACGAACCCACTTGCCTGTTTCCTCGGTCTTTGAGTAAGGCTGAAACAATAGGCTATACGTCTTTCCGTTTTTTATAAATTTCTTGAATATATGTCTTAATTACAGTAGGCCTGATAGTTATTATATTTGTGGCTTTAAAGCAATAGTCTATGCTATATTGTATAAAGTGGTATAAATAAACGTGACTTGACGGCAGTGCTGAATCGCAGAGCTGTTACAAATGTATCCACATTGATATGATCAGATCAGATGCTTTCTCTTTAAAATGTCATGTTTGTTGTGTGTTTTTTTTAACACGTGCGCAGCTTATTCACATAGGCTAGGCTATTCATCTAAACGGCGTTTGGATGTTCATCAATAATATAACGCTGCGAAGGTATTTCAAAGTTATTTTTTACCCCAAAGCAAAGTACGATCAATAACACGAACGCGTGTGTGTTGGAGAGAGATGCACGCAAAGAGAACTAAAAGAAACTGATAAGATACTGATTTTAGTTGGTCTAAATTAAGTAGCCTAGGTTAGGCACACACATTCACTTATGTAGGGTTCCCTAGACATGCAGCTCGATCTCAAGAAAGTGTGTATCTATAGAACGAATTGTATTTATCATTCAATTTAGATCAATATATCATTCAATAGATAAGCATTTCATGATATCGTACACGAGAGTAGTGTGTGTGTTTGTAAGGGCTTTCATAACTGTGCAGCCCAGGGGGCCCATCGAAATAGCCTGCACTGGGCCCATCATTACTAAGTTAAGCCACTGAATGACATGATGATTGGATAGATCATTTGAACGTGTTCCTCCCGAACTTTGTTAATAAAACATCATTAACTTGTCAACTACATGTCAACTTACTCTAATTAGAGTATTAGCAGACTGTAGTAGACTGTTAGTGTTAGGGTTTAGGTTAGTAGAATAAGTTGACATGTAGTGTCAAAGTTACTAATAGTCAAAATGTCTGTTGGGGAACCAATTTAATAAAGTGTTAGCTGATATTAAGCAGACAGTCTACTCTAATGAGAGTTAGTTGACATATAGGCTAGTTGCAAAGTTAGGCTACTTATATTTAGTAGAATGTCTAAAGTGGACCATCAAAATAAATTGTAACCAACACCAATTATCTAAAATAGGCCTACTAATAAAACACTTGTATTTGTGATGTGTCAGTCTGTCTACCCACCAAGCAATTTTGCATTTAAAAAACATCTAATAGCCGCCCAAACAAAGCCCGGACGTCTAGGCAAAAACAAGGCAGCATTTGGGCTGTCAGTGAAAATTTAATAGACGCCTAACATTAGCTAAAGAATAGACTCATACGCATAGAACAGGTCAAAGAAATGAAACCAAACACCTTGTAATCACTGTTGACTTTGCTTAGTAAGTTACATAGGGCAGGCTATAGAGTGTATGAGTGGCTATAAGTCATAGCCGGACTCAGGTCTAGTTAACCAAGACCGGGAAATGATGGTTGCTTGCTGGGCAATATAACAGTTTTTAATATTTATTTGTAATATTTCAAGAAGGTTAACGTTAACATTCAACAAGTAGGCAACATCATAAGGATGTTCCAAAAATACTTTTCTTTTAATGATTTTCTCTCAACTTTATGAGAATGTTAATCAAGTAAAAATAACATAAAAACGGCATAAGAACATTTCTCCCAACATTTGAAAAAGGCGATTTTGACATTTTTTTTGAGTTAGCATCCCCCCCCCTGGTCACCCTGAGATCATACAGTGGGTCTCAGACACACGGAGGTCAGGAGTAGTAGCAGCAGCAGCACAAGAGGTAGACTGGTAATAGTGTAATAGTGGGCTGCGCGTCAGTGAGGGGAGAGATGTGAACAGTGAATCCATCCGAAAGGAAAGTCACTATTTACCCGTGCATTGAGGCTGCTATGGTCGTCTACATCTGGAGTTTGAACATTAGCAACAAAGACGTTTTTGCGCTCAACCAAAGTGCAAATGTCAGTTCAGGAGAGCCACACGACATCCCACCTGGCCTGAGCCGGACTGGCCACACGGTGACAGCCGTCTGCCTCGGAATCATTCTGGTGTTAGGATGCCTGAACAACCTCTTTGTCCTGCTCATCTTTGCGAGGTTTCGCTCACTGTGGACACCTATAAACCTCATTCTGCTGAACATCAGCCTGAGTGACATACTGGTTTGTTTATTTGGGACTCCCTTCAGTTTTGCTTCCAGTCTCTATGGGAAATGGCTGTTGGGACGTCACGGCTGCAATTGGTACGGTTTTGCCAATTCGCTTTTTGGTAAGTTTTGCTAACGTTCGTTCAACAGGAAAGTTATATGTGTAACGTTAACAGGTTCCCAGAGTTTTCGGTGGTGAAGTGGATATCTTACAGAGTCCAGCCGAACTTTCTTTGTAGGCCTATAGTGTGTTTTTGCGCGTGCATTAATTTCTGGCGTAGTAGCCTATGCGTGTCTGGATTGCTGATGTATCAATTCCGTTTTTAACACAATATAACACGGTAAGTATATTTAATAACTTCATATTAATAGCGTCTTCAAGTGCTTGATTATCCTAATATTTTTTTTAGCGTTATTGGCTTTTTAGCATGACAGAGAAAATTATATAAGTGATTGAAATTTTACATTTCTATACTTCAGAATGTATTTTTCTGAAGGAAGTATATTGTTGACTTATTTCCAATTCTATTCAAGTATTTGATTAAATGTTTGTGTGTGTGTGTGTGTGTGTGTGTGTGTGTGTCTCTCCGCAGCACAAAAAAAAAAAACTGAAAAATTGTCTTGGGCTTTTCCTCCGAGATGGCAAGGGAGTGAGTACCGAGATAATCCTTAGAAAAACTATAACAACGCAAATATAAAATGTGACATTAAAAATGTTATAAACTGCTCGTTTTTCTAAAGTAACACTGTCTAACAGCGACACCCGCAGGTAAAGTTACAGCGGGAGTCCGCGTCTCTTGTGCCTCCCCTGAGCCCATTGAGTTTTAACCATAGACTGTAAAAAAATATGGACGTAGTGTCCGTGACGTCACCCATAGGATTCTAAAGAGCAGTTTTGAAGCGTAAAGTAGGGATGAGCTGGCCGTTGCCATCTTGGCAGTGCATCATCGCGCAACAGAAAATGGGCAAAGAGGCGGATAAATGGCTTTAAGGCTTTATATAATGTAAACGAATGAGTTTCACCCCCCTCACAGTTGTCATGAAGGGCAAAATTAGCTATATAGACCAAAACCACAATTTGTACCAGTCTGTAAATATGTTTTTTTCTGCTGTAAAGTTGAGCATTTTAATATGGGGCTCAATGAGATTCTGCTCCCTTCTGGACTGTGGCCAGTCGATGAATTGCAGTTTAAGTCACTTTTGTATTGGCTTCAAGAGAAACTGCGGGAGGTTGCCGCTTGGTTTTAACAGACCCTCACGTGTGGTGGGTTTAGTGGGGAGCCATAGGTGGAGCGTAAAAGTCCAGCTCTCCCTCTCTAGGGCGCTGTCCCAAATGGCACACTTCAATTATGCACTTTCATAAGTCTTGTGTTTGTATAGGCGATCTGATTGGCTAACGCCTACATTGGCACTTGAAAAGTTGAATTTTTTTTAACTTCTGCTGCAAGCAACACCAGTGACGCAACGCAACGCGCCCAAAATTCAGTTCAGCAACGCATGACGTCACCCATTCAAAGTAAATGAGAAGCGTAACACAATGCACCATCATTTGAATTAGTAATTTTAGGTTTCAAAATGGTGCTCACAAGCATCCCCCTTTGCGGTCAATATGCGCAATTGATGCACACTTTTGCTGAGCCCTCTCTGAAGCGAGCTCCACAGCAGACTTCTTCCCAGCAGTCAAAGCGGCATTACGTCACGAAAGTGCGGACTCGTAGGAAGACCGCGAGTGCTTAGGTGCAATTTGGGACAGGGCCTAGATGTAATTTGGGCATAATGGGTTGGTCTAGAAGGTCCAAACACACCCTTAACCCTATCCCTCCACCCATTAATACATAAGGGTATAATGTGACATTATACCTCTTGACGCTGTCTGAAAACCACGCATCTTGAGTCTGTGGCTGCCACATTATGCCATTATGTCACATGTTATATGTCATTATTCTACATTTCATTTTAGTTATAGTTGGTTTCAGCTGTGATTCTTACAGTACAGTTTTTAACCTTTTTTACTTTCTGTTTTAGTAGTAATTATAAATAAGGAATGAGTTGAGGCATCTAATTTAAGCAATTACTTTGAGGAAAGAATCTGTGTCTGTATTTACACAATTAAGGGTAACAATATGTTTGCTCAATGTATCAGTGTGTTTTGTTTCTCATGCAGAGGTGCATCAAAGTCAGAATTTTTAAATGATAAAAAAGTACCAGTTTAATGTCCACTAAATTTACTTTACAATTGTTACGTGTAATCTGTTTTGGTTTAGTTTTCTCTGTGTTCCTGTTCCCGTCCTGAATTGCTAGTTAGTTTCCTTGTGAGTCCTGGTTTTTGGTGTTCTGTCCCCGACTGGAACTGTCCCCGGAAATGTCCCTGTTTTACACAACAACCCGCAAATACATTGCACAATTTTAAACGTCCCCAAAAGTTCTGCAGTCACAACACAGTAATTTCCACACATCTTAACTATATATATATATACAGCTCTGGAAAAAAAACACTTAACACAATAGGGAATGTTTCCATTTCAGAAATCTGGTCACCTTATCTTACACACCTGTTCTGTTTCAGTCAGTCATTCCCTGTGTATTTAAGCCCTCGGTTTCCTGTGGTTCATTGTACGGTTTCGTCTATGTTATTAGTAGTTGTGTTACGTTATTCTCTAGCGCACTCCTGGATTTTAGTTGATGGATATAAAGACTATTTTGCTCTCTATCTCCTATCTCAAGCAATCTATACAACCTATGCCTGACAGCATTAAGTGCGGAATTTTTGAGTATTATTATTTTTATGTTATTTCAATTCGTTTTTAACCACTTTAATGTTTTTTTTTTTTTTTTACTCTGCACTGATTATTTTAGAGTTTATGGAAATATTTTTAATCCTTTTTTTTCTAGTTTTAGCATCCAACAACAGCAGTCTCATTAAAACACTTACCCCAATTCTGCAGTTTATTTTGGTAGTCTGAAATGTTACTGTTATAAGAGTTTCTGATTACTAGCCTGACCCAGGAAAAGAGTGCAAGATCACTGAGAGCATAAATTCAGTTTATGTCTTTATGTCAGTTTAAAACTTTTGTCAAACTAGGGTTATTGTCATTTTTCCCTTGTGTGACTGCAAGTTATCAAAATGGCTGTAATTGTTACAGCACCTAGTGTACATAGTACAAATATTAACATATTTTACAATAAAAAGACATTTAAAACAGTTAGTTGTTTTGTGACCACTATTTCTTTTCCATAGCAGCTTTCTTTATCCCAAACAGGAATTGTGTCTCTGATGTCTCTGTCCATACTGTCATACAAGCGTTATGCCGCCCTGCTGCGCGCCACCAAGGCAGATGTGTCTGACTTCCGCAGGGCCTGGCTCTGTGTGGCTGGATCTTGGCTCTATTCGCTGGTATGGACTCTCCCACCATTCCTGGGCTGGAGTAGCTATGGACCTGAAGGACCCGGGACTACATGCTCAGTACAGTGGCACCTACGCTCAACCAACAGAATGTCATACGTGATGTGCCTGTTCATCTTCTGTCTGCTTTTACCCCTAATGCTCATGATCTTTTGCTATGGCAAAATCCTGTTCATTATCAAAGGGGTGAGTGAAAGAGGCTTTATGAGGAAACTCAATTTGACACTTTCTCCTCTGAATAGGCATTATGTTATTATATATGTTATTATCTATTAAACCTACTGTATATTTTTACACGCGCCTTGTCGCATACTAGCATATTTGTCTTACTATTCGCATACTTGCATACTACCCTTACTAATTTTATCATATCTTTCTATGGCAGAAATAGTAAGGCTGCATCTGGAATCGTATACTCTCCCAGCGCTTTGTGACTATGAATGAGTGTAGTATGAATGTCATCCAGACATAGCTACAATATTTATCATGTTGTTCTAGTGATGTAACCTACCGTCATCAGTTTTGGTTCACTGCCCTTCACTAATCCTCTCCCGTGGCCTCATGGGAGTGTCCATCGGATGAGGACTTCAAAATCTCACTGGAAGTAGTAGGTCATCCATGTACTTTTCACCAACTGTTTTACAGTTAATGTGCATTTCAACATACTACTCTTTTCATTTTTCATATTGGAATGCAGCCAAAGAGTAGTATGCTAGTATGCAGTTCCGAATTCAGCAAGTCACTTGTTTCTTTTGGTATGAGATTGATTGATTGAATGAATGATTCAATGGCTCATCACTTGCCACCACCTACTGGCGCATTAATGTAACCTGCAGAAAGAGTCACTGTAAAATCTCCATCACTAATGCACAGACTGTCAGTCTCAGTGTTTTTGTATAACACCAATTGCTGACAATTAGCACGCACAGTCTCCTCTTACCGTATTCATTTAAGAAAAACAGTTGTACCCAGAAATCTGCAGTAATGTGTCATAGTCAGTGTCTAATTAACATTTAAACTCCGACGAGCTACAGATCTCTTGGATTCTTTATTTATCCATTTGATATTGTTTTGTCCAGCTAGAAAATAAGAACAAAGCACTTTAGGGCATCAGGTTAGACTGTGTTCAGGGAGAAGCAGTCTTTAGGTTTTTATGACTCATCTGTGCCTGAGGCGGATTTCATAAACACATCACAGTGTGAAGGAATATGTAATGAGCGTTTTCAGCGGGTATTAGGGCAGCGAGCCTCTAGTCGCTGATTCTATGAATGAATAACCATTGTAGGTATTTTTAGAACACTGAGCCTGTTACTACTGGTGACGAGCTGTTATGTAACAAAAACTTATTTCCTCCAGGATTTGCTCTGTTCAGTAGCTATATTTGTCAGATACCACATTGTGTATCTGACAAATAGAGAGATATTTATCCATTATGAGTGGGCCAGTCACTATAGAAACACAAAATGGAATTCTGATGGGATTCAAAAGGGGAAATTACAAGAAGAGAACACAATAAAAATCAGAGGATGACATGTCTGAGAAAGTAATTGCATTCCTAAAATAGTCACTCCAGACATGCGGTATTAAATTGATTTCCATTATTCAATGGAAATTCTAATGGGAATGCACTCAGATACAATCATTTTTTTGTTCGTTTTTGAATGGATGACTCTTGTGGGTATGAAATAGTTTGCAGTAACAAAGATGCCTAGACAATGGAAAGAATTGTCACTTCAAAATAATATTTTTTGTCACTATCACATTGATCCTACAAATTGCTGAAGGACACTTCCAGAGGCAATGGGATTACAGAAGTGAGAAAACACTTAGCCAAACTGGAGCTGTCAATACAATCACAATCATCTTGTTTAGGACAAATGGAGCATGTAAAAAGTGTGAATGACGACATGAGCTGGTGCAGGGAGTTCAGCTCCACTGATCAGCTCTCATTTGCCAGCAGTGCTGACTGGAAGTTCCTATTCTGTGCCCCGACCAGCAGGAGATTAGCCTGACAAGCCAGACCCACATCAAGATGTTGGGTCTGGGAACACACCATTGGCAGGGCTCAATCCGAGGGGCGGGATAAACGGTTGTCTTTCAGATTCCCTCTGCACACAATAGGATAGCGCTACAACCAACCAGAGCAACGAAGAAGGTGAAGCAGAGCTAGTTGATATATTAAACTTTTGCCGTATCTGGTCGGCAAAACTCTGAACACATCTTCCTTTTATTAAGAATGACTTCAGTGCCGTTCTTTGTTCTTTTCTTTCTTCCAGAGTCGCGGCCAAAGCCGATTCGAAAGGCCGCTGTTCGCCAGCTTCTTTGTTTTCAAGTAGTATGCGGAACCGTTGCAACTCTGCCGTCATTATGTTAAGCCCGCCCACCGACTCTATAGATGATGTGATTGGCCTGACTAGAGTTTGGTTTTCAAGCTCGCAAGCCAACAAAGATTTGCTAAACGACCCTGGCTGCAAATTACATTTGCTGCCGCTAGGGTGCGTCTAGATTTCTAGGCTAGCAGGAGATCTTTATACAGAGAGATTATTTTACGATGGGAAGGGGATAGGGAAGGTTAACAGACTCCAGAGGACAGAAGTCATGACACACAGATTTGACACATGAAGGAGCCGAAGTACGTTCACATCACAAACTGTTTGCTGTAGGATAGCCCATGTTCTCTGCAACAAGATATTTAGATGGTTAAAAAGGCCTACTTCTGCATCAAAATGTAACTTTTAGATAGAAGTGGATACCAGAGATGAGATGTTGCATGTTCATACACTAATCAAGAAACACATGCCTTAAAGTCACAATGAAATCACAATTAACAGTTCTTTTTTATGGAGTATTGCAGTATTTATTATTAATGATTTATCCATGCACATAATTTGTTTTAATTCATGTGCCCTCGCAATCCTTAATCTAAATAACTTCCCTTCCCTCTTGCAATGACATTTCTCTGAATACATGTTTACTGGCATGAGGGCGGGACAACCTGAAACTCATATGACATAACAACAAAAAACAACAATCCAATTAATTCCCAGTGGACAAAATCAAGTCCTGCCCTACATATTTTCTTGTTGGAGAGTCTGTTTCACTCTGATATATGTCACAGTAGGGAATAAAAGACTATTGCAACTGTAACTTTAAGTGTTTCTTTTTCGGCTCAGGTAACTAAAATAAACCTGCTGACTGCACAGAGGAGAGAGAACCACATTCTTCTAATGGTTGTCACCATGGTATCCTGCTATCTGCTGTGCTGGATGCCTTATGGGGTGGTAGCCCTGCTAGCCGCGTTTGGCAGGAGGGGACTGATCACTCCCGTAACCAGTGTGGTGCCCTCAGTCCTGGCCAAGAGCAGCACTGTGGTCAACCCGGTAATCTATGTGCTTTTCAACAACCAGGTGAGGGATTGCATCAAAGCCAATTGAAGGAAAGCCTGCAATCTTAGCCAAAAAAAGCGTAGGCTAATGCTAGCTAACGCTGAGGTATGCAGGGAAGAAGGCGAGGCTGTTTTTTTAATGGATGTCAATGGAGGAGAGGCTTCACTACTAAATAAACCGCTTTTGTGAGGAAATAGCGACAGCCCATTGGCTAATCTTCAACATGTTTGCCTTTAAACATTTGTTTTGGACTGATCTACTGTATTTTTAGAGTTTACACCAAAAAAATTTGTTTTTTTAAGAGAAGTCACAGACAATTGGCACTTCTCATTTATTTCTATGGTATCCTCAAACAGTGACCGACTGTCACACAACTCTGCTGTAATGTAAATGGTTATCAAGGCACACATGATCCAAATTAGCTGCTGCGCTTTTTCCAATGGTAGAACCACGGACCCGCGTATCTCCCAAAAATAAGATCATCTCTGATTGCATTCTGAATTTTTAGTAGGGTATCAAAGAATACCAGTGAGAAATCACACTGAGAAATTCAGAGTGCCTTAATTTGACAATACAATTTGAATGCATTATGCAATTTAATACTTGTATATAAAACTACAATAACATAAATGCATTCATTTACTATCTAAAATACATACATCAACATATTTTCCAAATACCACAATGACAATCTATTTCAAGTGTGGATATTTTTAATGGAATAATAGGGGATGATGTTGGAGATGCATATTTTTAAAAATAAATACTAAAATCAAATCTAGCCAAAATCTTTTCAGTGTCACATAATTAATAAAGCATTACAATGCATCACATAATATCAGCATTCATATTTAGGTATATATATTTTTATATTTTATATATTTTTTTAATTGTACCTTTAAGGCCCAGGTATATGGTTGCGCACACTGTCCGTGAGCCGGAGTGGAACTTTACTTTCAGCTTTAGGGGTACAACAGCTTGTCACATAGGGCAGTACACCTAAAAGGACAACTTTGTGCTTTATCTACCCCTAAATTGTGCATATTAGTGAAATGAAAGGCATACTAATGCATACTGTTTTATTCATTTCCCCTTCAGTTCTACAGGTGTTTCTTAGCATTTCTGAAGTGTCAAGGAGAACCATCTATTCACGGTCAGAACCCACACCACAGCAGCAAAGAAGATCCTCATGCTCTCAGGCTCTGTGATGGGCACTCATTGCATCGCAACATCAAGGGCCCCCAGAATAAAGAGCAGCACACTCGGTCCTTAGTGGTTCACTACACACCCTGACAGTCTCAAAGACTTATCATGCTCTGTACAGGTCAGCGTTTATAATGTGCCGGGATGGAAAACTGACAGTGTGATGATTGTGATGTTAGTTCCATAGGACCAGTATCAGAATATCTAAGTAGGAACCAAACCAGAATCTCATTTATTTATTTGTTTATTTATTTAATGAGTGTTACGTCCCTATTAGTCTAGAGGTATCGAAGGGACATCAACGTAAACTAGAACCGAACAATGAGCTCCATGCATTGAAAGTACTCTATGCTTGAAATGAACATACTCTAGAACATACAAATATGTTGAATTATATAAGGAACTTCTGAATGCAGACGATAGTGTAGCTAGTGTAAGTGTCTGTGCTGTATGTAGTGTAGTGACACTTGTTGCCAACAGTTGGAGCCACTGCCCATGTCATACCGAAGTCTGTTCCCATGAACACTCTCATACTTATGCAATTAGAACTGTGGAAAGTTCATTCAATATCCATGTGCAGACAGATTTACCTTTAATGCAGATACTATTAGTCTTTGTTTCCTTATTTAATCTCTTGATAGTTTCTGTGTATGTAGCACAATATATTATTATAGACTATGTATTGTATCTGTAAATTTCCTCAGCTTCATTTATATCTCCATTATCATATCAAGTAATCTACTTTCATAAAACTGGATAAAATGTATATAACTGTGAGTTATGTCACTGCGACCCAGTATTTTAGGACTTCAGTCATGCATCATGCACATTTTTCAGAAAGTGTTTTTGAATATGTGCCATATGCATAGTTAGTTCCATAGGCCCACAGTCTCTCTCCTTTTCACCAACACACATAGAACACACACTGAGTCATATGTCACAAAGTCATTATTCCCATCCCTGGAAAAAGATACAAAGTCTGCAATATATGTGTTGAATTATTTCTCCCTGGAATGTTTTTTGAGCTTTTAATGTGTTTTTGCATATTAATGTTCACTGCATCATGAACACATTAATACTAATGCAACACACAAAGTTTTTTTAGGCTGTTTACTTAATTTATACGATTCATTTTGATTTAGCGCCAATGTAGATTTCTTGTTCAAACATGATGTTAATGTTAAATTGGTTACTCATTGGTTTAACTCAATGTTTTCATTTTGAAAGAGCATGGTGTAATCAAGTAGCTCGATGAAAAAGGGCAAATAAATTTTGTTCAGTTAATCTTACAAATTAATTGTTCATCCCGGTTACTTAATCCATTTAAATTAGGATTACAGCGTTATAGAAACTAGGGACAGGATTTCTACTTCCCATCATGCTTTACACAGGTTGAAATAAATTGTTTAATTATGCTTTTTTTAAGCAAGATGAAAAAATGGAGGGACTTGTTAATGTTTAATGTTCTATTATGTTAGTATTTAAGAGTTTCCAATTGTGGGAATGTTAGCCTATATGTTAGGGTTTGCACGACTACTGATTTCTGCTAGTCGATTTCTTATCAAAACAATACTCGAGTTACTTGACTACTCGTGGTTCATGCTGCTGTAAATGAAAAGACATGAAATAGTTCGTATCAATAACTGTTTATTAATTCATAGCCTAATGCAATTTAACAATTACATAAGTTAACTCTCAAAACATTATAATTATGACATTACATATTTTAATTTTCATGTAACAGAGTAAAGCCAAATAAATAGCTGCAGGCAACATATCCTAACATTCCCTATATGCAAACTATTTGTGCATGGCTTTCCAGAGTGTAGCATTCGATGGACGGTATAACTTGGTTCAAAGAAGTTGATAATTCCCCTGAATCCCTCTCCTGAAACTGCGGAGAGTGGTCTTATATCCTTACCTATAAAATCCACAAGTAAATCTGTTATTACCTGTCTTCTCTCTGTAATCGGGCGTTTACAGAATTCACCAATGCTCGTTTGCTTCGTGGTGTGCATCTCACTAACATTTCCCTTTGTTGTTGGATGTTTCAATCGTAGGTGGTTGAGCTATCGTACTGCTGTTGTATTTTAAAGTAGTCTTACAGAGTTGGCAAATTACGTCATCCTTGATGAATTACTTCCACACATCTGATGTGTGGTGTCTGTTGGTGACGTTCGCTATTTTGAATTCATTTATGGTTAATGCACGTTCGACTTGTGGTTTAAGTTGTCGATATCTCGACTACTGGACTAGTCTATGCAAG
Organism: Rhinogobio ventralis; assembly: GCA_039654625.1. Taxonomy (NCBI): domain Eukaryota; kingdom Metazoa; phylum Chordata; class Actinopteri; order Cypriniformes; family Gobionidae; genus Rhinogobio; species Rhinogobio ventralis. The sequence goes on from CM077198.1 coordinate 17,086,240, forward strand.
CCCTGCTATATGGACAGTGTTGGGGATAGTTACTTTGAAAAGTAATGCATTACAATATTGTGTTACTCCCTTAAAAAGTAACTAATTACGTTACGTAATTACGTTTTTAAGGAAAGTAATGTTACGTTACTTTTGCGTTACTTTTTTCTCACCTGGACTGGGCTTGTTTTTTGTGTTCAAGATTTACAAAATGTATATAATAAGAATGTACAACATGAATCCATTTTCCAAACCGTGTTTTTGTCTTACCCTGAATCATTATAGTACACTTGTAATAAGTGTTTATACTGGGACTATTTCAGTCCGGTCTGGTAGGAACTGCTGCGGAGGAGCACACTCCCTGTGTGACTCGCCATAGATATGAACAGAGAGAAGTAGCTCCGGCTACAATGTTCTTCCGCAAGACGCATTCAGTTCTGTTTATTAACCGCTAGAGCGCAAAAAGTTATGGACTGCAGCTTTAAATAACAAATAAGTTCTATATTTTGGGCAAATGTAAAGGCCCTTTCACACCAAAATTGAATTAATATGGCTGAAGGAAATGCAAATTCTTCACCATTAAAAACTATTTGTTTTCGCACAGGTCAGCAAAAAGTAAATTGGTAAGGAAATTAAATGTATAAAAATATTTGTTTTATTTAACACATTTAATTATTGGAAGTTTGTGTAGTATTTAGCATTTCACTGTTTTTATTCATTTTGAGGAATACTGCATCTGTTTTTGTGCAAGTGATATGAGTAAATGCATGCTCACATTTAGTCTAGAACTACAATAACCATCATGTTCACACAGCACACACAACACCCACATTTACATCTACATTTACTCTTGATTTCTCTCAACATGAGGACAGGAGAGCTATCAGTCAATAAATGCGAAAACAAAGTAACATGCATTACTTTGCATGAAAAAGTAACTCAGATATTTTGTTGTAAATTTAAAAGTAATGCGTTACTTTACTAGTTACTTTAAAAAAATAGTAATCTGATTGCATAACTCAAGTTACTTGTAATGCAATATATAGAATATTGAATAGTGTCTAAAGTTGATTCAAGTAAGTTACTTGGATATGTAAGTTTAGTTGAGTTTACTCTATTCAGTTCCAATTTAAGTAGAGAAGACTTGTTACCATTGTGTGGAGCCACTTTCCATGATTGAATCAAACAGTTAAAATAGTAAACAATTTCACAGTAATCAAATAGTAAATATTATGCTCCTAAAATACTCCTAAATACATTTTTCCAGACATCCTATAAAATCACATAATGTAACAGTAATCATGAATATATATAATATAGTTGTACTACTTGCAATACTTTCAACTCATTTCTCAGGTTATTAACTATACCATACTATAAATCATGCAGCCTTGCAGAAAATACGTTGTATAAGTTTCTGTTAATAAAGGTCAAAGATCTGATTACTGGGCTCCATTGTACCCTTTCATGCCTTTTGTGGGTGGAGATCATTTCCTAATTTATAAACCACACGTTTCAAATTATACTGATGACTTTGGAAAATGTGAGCCCTGACAGAGGGACTGAAGAAAAGTCGGTGGGAGTTGAACTGAGGTTAGATGCTGCAGTTCATGTGAAACCTTTTTTTTTTTTGCTTGGTAAAAAGTTTAGCAATACTAAATAATCAGCAGTTTCGGCTGTAGACAGGCCACAACAATATTTAAATGAAGCTGTTTTGTTTTGATGTAAAGGATGGCTTATGACAAGCCTCGAAACACAGTGACATTGATGGTCCAACAATTAAAAAAGAAAATGTTTAACTGAAAGTCTTTAACATATCTATAGCTGCTCACTCATTTACAGCTAAAGCAATTTATTCTTTAAACAGACGTCAAGGAAGACAAAATGCAGTTACGAGAATATGTAGCAGAGACCACCACTTAGTGGTTAAAATGAGGTCAGAAGTTGGTAGCTTCTAAAAGAAAAAACAAACATGCCTTTCATGTATTTTCGAGGATCTTTTATAGATGTGGTAAACTAGTATTTTATCGAACTTGATAATCAGTGAACAAAACGATGGCTCACAAATAACAGGTTTTATATGCGTTTCTCCTGTGCTTGTATTCACAGCTGTGCAGACTCTCTATTTTCTGTTATTTACCGCATCTGTTCTTCACTGTGGTCAGATTTTTTAAAATAGGTGTTGTGTCGTGTAGATATACACATACATCATGTGACTTTATTTCCTATGTAGTTTTGACAAACAGAAGAAAATAAAAACACAGAGGCCCCCAAAATATCATTACATTTGACTTTAAAGACAAGAAGTATTTGGACACTTTCTGGTTGTCAAAATGTTCACAGTTATTGTGTCGCACTACACCTACACTCTTAAAAATAAAGGTTTCAAAAGGTGTTACTGTTTTTGTGTGTGTGCAGAGATGCCATAGAAGAACCATTTTTGGTTTCCCACAGAACTTTTCAGTGAACAGTTCTTAAAATAAAATTTTTAAGTGCAATTGAAAAGGTTCCATGGATGTTAAAGGTTCTTCATGGAACCATTGATGCCAATAAATAACCTTTATGTTTAAGAGTGAATAGAGTTACTTCATACATGCACTAAACCTCTGTTGGTTCAAATCAGTTAGTTAAAAGTAAATGCAAACTGGTTCAGAAAGGTGAAGTTGTTCTGAGAAAAACTCCTATCATTTGTTTACAAGATGTCACTTGGTTTTATAATTGTATATAATGCAATGACCTCAATTGATTTAAAACCATTTCTTTAGAACCATTTACTGACAAAAAATCAGTTAGGCCAAAGACAGAATGTTGAATCTGCAAATGACCTTTGAGCAAAAAATCTGTGGCCTCGTGGAATCCGGCCTTTTTACGCCAAATTGCATACTAACATCCACCGTTTGTCTCAGCCCATCTGAAAAGGTGACATCTATCAGGAAGTCGCATTCAAATGAGCTCAGTTGCATTCAGAGCATCTCTTCAGAACTGCATGGGTGCCACTGGAGTACACGTCTCTTCTCTTGTCAACTCGTCCACTCTTCATCATGATAAACACCTTTCACACTAGCTACAATCCCCCACCGGTGCCTCCACGGGCAGGATACAGCAAACCCCTGCCAGTGGGAAATACACCTTTGGTCAAGTTTTTGTCAGTGATGCTACTGCTGTTAATGATACTGACCTTCGGAGGCTTCCTCTACCTGTTCCAGAAACTCAACATGGTATGAACTGCACTACTTTTGGCTCTCACATTTGTATTAACATTTAAAATGTTTTGCAACATTCAATTAATAGAAGTTAACAGACTTTATTTAGCAAGAAAATACTGTTTCAGTCTTTTTACTTAAAACGTTCACATTTACTTCAATGTGATGCTTGCAATTTCTTTGTAATTATTTATACATTTACTAGCAATTTCTCAGTGGAAAATGTTTTAAAGTAAATTGTACACCAATTTTTTTTTCAGTGTAGAACATATTATAGTCAATATACCTGATGGATTAATAGTCTTTTTTTCAGGATGTGTGATAATGCATTTTGTGTTAGAAGAGATGTAAAAGTGGCCCCACATCAGATTTATTACTTTAAATTTAGGGATTTAAGCTCATTAATTTTTTTAGAGACAATTACCAAGGTGTCTCTGCATCAAGTTCACAAATGCATTTTGAAATGTTAGCTCATTCACTCGAGAAAAATGTATAAGAATATTGTCAGAATGGCACTAAACTAATTTACAAAAATATATTATGTATTATGTTATATATGTACGACCATGAGAGAAACACGGAGGTGAAATCTTGATTATTTTTTCTCAGAATAAACAGAAACAGACTGAAAAGACTAAAAGGCCTGTTCTCAATGGTGTATTTCCTGGGTTGTGTGGTTTTATGAGCAAGGCAGCATGCTGTGCATCAAAGAAAAAAAGGCAACAAAACCCAGCATTTCTGTGTCAAGAGGAAGCTAAAACCAAATTACTCAACAAATTCGACACATTATGCAATCTCATTCTATGAGTTATATGCCAAAGGAGTGACTCAATAACAATTCACATGATTATCACCACATAGTAAGCATCATCAATAAACATCAACTGAATTCAACTGAATAGAAACTCCAAACATAAGGGTCAAACAAGAAATTGTTAGATCTGTCCATCAGAAAAAAGATCTTGAAATCTATAAATACAGAAGATAGTCAAAACAAAAGGTGTAGGAAAAAAAATAGTTTTTCCTTTCAATCGCTGATAATTGATGTTTATCTAACTGCTTGTGGCATTAAATTATAATTTGTTCTGCGCAAAACTACATTTAATAATGATCTGGATAATAGTGGATCATTTAGGCAATTTAACAGATAATTTAGCTGACGTCTAAATTCAGTTAACATTCTCAACCCCCTAAAAATCATTGTATTATTCACACAGTGGCTTTAATGTGCTTTATAACACTGTGATAAGATGTTTCTTTTGGTGCTGTTCATATTTACCAAAAATTATTTAAGGATTAAGGGAAACAAATGATTTGTCTTTAAAGCAGTCAACGTTGGAATATATGTCTTGTGTAATTTATAAACGGCTTTTCTTTCATTAGCAGGAGCTCCATGGGAGTTATCATGAAGACATGACAAACCTGCTGAGACTAGAGGACTGTGTGAATGACAAATTGGGAGCAGACTCAGTGGCAGAATGTGGCAAGCTGATAGAAAATTATAAAGCGGTCATAGCAAAGGTATACATTTATTTCACACTTTTAAGTCATTTTAAGTTTAAGTCATGCTTTGATAATCCAAGATCTAGATGTGAATTGTAAACCATAAAAGTAATAACATGAAAATATTGTGTACAATTAAAGTATCATTACTTTTTATGTATAAATAATACACTTTTTCTTCATCTCAAAGGTTTTACAAGCAAATGAAAAAGGTAAGTATTATCTATAAAATACTAAAAGACTTGTTTTTCTGTTGCTATTTGTGTTAGTATGGGTTTCTGTACTATGTTGGTGCCTGCATGCACACACACACACACACACATACACACAATGTGGTTTACTAGCTTTGTGAGGACTCTCCATAGACGTAATGGTTTTTATTCTGTACAAACTGTATATTATATCCTCTTACTAACCCTACCCATCACAGAAAACTTTCAGCATTTTTTATATTTTCATTCATATTTTCAACTCATTCTTTATGATGTATAAGCTTGCTTCCTCATGTGGATCTCAATTTAGGTTATGAACACACACACACAGATAAAAATATTATTTTTCACTAAATAAAAAGGTTTGTGTCTAATATTTAGCAAGCAATTTGGTGTCTTTCTAATTTTGATATGCTATTTTTTATATATTTCTTGAGACCTTACTGTTTTTGTGTAATTATTCTGCAGTCTCTAGATTAACTGCCGGATCGTCTTTCAATGGACCGGCTGCACACATGGTTGTTCTGAGCCAACATAAAGGTGAATATAAGAAGACACATTACCTTTTCAGCCTATTATACAATATATTTAAGACTCATTCTGTTGCTATTAAATCAAAACTAGGGTAACTAATAAGAAATTAGGGTTTAAGACAAGCCAATGTGTGACGATAATGGAATTTTCCGTGTTTTACCACCAACAGATCTGAATTCAGATTTCCTAAGGTCAAACTATCTTCTCTGGGATCGAGAGGATTCACTGCTACAGGACGTCGGGCTTAGCAGCAAAAGGAACATGTTGACCATTCAAAATCCTGGAATCTATTTAATCTATTCCCAAACCACCTTCTCCAAACATTCTAAAAATGCATTAATGCAAGCCGTGAGGACCCCAGAACCCAAGAAAGAGAAAGACAAGGACCTACTCAAGTCTTTTTGCAGCTTGAATCCAAGCAAACCAAATTTGTGTACAGCCTCCATGGTGGGGGTGTTCCAACTACAGAAAGACCAACAGATCTATGTTACAGTGACAAACACATCCTTGGTGAACAGGGACTCCTGCAGTTTTGGATTATTCAAATTACGGTAAAGAATCGGTCAAGGGGGGCGATGGATGATGTGAGACAGTCAGGGGATTGACTGGATCGAGGCTCTATAATTAAACGGATAATTATACAGCGATGTACGTGGCTTCTGAAAGACTCCAACTCCAGGGAAAGTCATTGCATGCACCACCTCTTCTCCATGACGTCATACCACAGTCCAAGTTCAGGACAAACAAGGAAATCACGTAATTCTTTCTGAATATAGGAACATCCTGGAATGTTGTTCATTGCAAATAGAATTCGATAATACCATGGATGTTTTTTTTAAACCACTAGTGGCAGTGTTTGTATGAAATTATTTATTGCTTATTTCGTTTCCTTTTTTTTCTATTTGCTCTTCTTTTTTTATAACAATAATAATAAACTATTGAATTAAATAAGATATTTATTTAGGTATACGCTTGACAAAATTATACTTGATGTTCGATTCTTACCTAAAGTAATCTGTTCCTGCTGACACTACATATTATAAAACATAGCTGTAGTGAACAATTTTATACCATTTTTTTTTTCTTTTGAAAAATTGGGATTAGGAACATAAATTATATATATATGGGTTTCATTCAAATTATATATGTTGTAACTCTGAATAACAAGAAATCCAGAGGCTTGTTTGTTTTTTTATATTTTATCTCCACTACCAAACAATTCCCCTCAGCTTTTTAATATTATCATTGTTTCATCATTGTTACCTAATATAGTAGGTATCTATGTCTTCAGGTTGAGAGAAGTCCTAATCTTAGAGTTTGGAAACTAATGTGTAGGAAGAGGTTGAAGAGAAAGGAGAGCAAGCCTACCAGTTCTGTTTTTAACTTTAATTTGATAACATGACCATGAACTGACTACTGCTGTGCCTATTTTATAGCATTCCATCCTCCTCAATGGAAACTGTGAGTTTTAGGTGACAAACGTGTGCTCATTTCAGAGCCACGCTGAAGCCTCTGCTTGCAGGAAGTTGTCAGCCTACTACACTCACTCCAGCTTGTACATTTACCCTGTTGCTATAGCAAAACTGACATGTAGTCATCCACATTTTACAACAAGGTGGAATTTTATGTTTAAAAAGGATTAAAAATAAATAAATCAAATATATAGCTTATTGACGATGTTATTTTTATTAAAACAATTCCTTATTGAAATGATGACAAAATAAAAACATAAGCACAAACAAATTATAGATATATAAGCATTTATATTGCATAGATCAGCTCCGCAAAAAAATAAAACTTGTGTTCTGCAGACATGGGCACTTTTAAGAGAGGAAACTGACATTCTTCAACCCTCATTTATGATCTCCTGAAAGTGCTATTCTTTTTTCCTGACACATTCTTGACATCACAAGGACAAAGTGAAGTTCTATTCATTGATATCAGTAGGCATCTCTAGCAAATAGCATGTTTCCACATTGTATTATGCATACTCACATAACCTACTGACCACTTCAATCTCTTCCACATAATACACATGAATATCACATTTACCACTGCAGATGTCATAATTTTAGACAGATATTTTAAAACTTCAGGAGTTTCCATAACAACAACAACAATACAATCCGGGTTAACACTTTAAAATAATATTTAAGGCTATGTAAGACATGGCATGCAAGGTTAATTGCTGGAAAACAATCACACACACAAACATGAAACAGATTTACACAGTACCACAGTAACAGAATTATATTTGTGCACCTCAGAGCACATCTTATTGCCTAAGTGGAAGAATATATTATACAGAATACTCCTTCCAAGAGAAAAACTGGCTCTTGAATGAATGCACAGCAATTGTAACCAGTCGCATATTGCATTGAATTGCCACAGCAATGTTCCGGAGGTGACCGCTGGTGGGTTTAAAAAAAAAAAAAAAAAAAACTCCCCACCCAAGTTTTGCTCATCTTTACAGCTCTTTGCATACATTTCTTCACTGCTTAAGATGGAGATCGTCCCTCCGATCCACAGCGATAGAAAGCATTAGTTACGGTTATGATTCGTTGAAAGGTTTAGCACACCAGACAGTGTCATTTGTGTTACCGGCCATGTAATTACTCATTCATTCGATGTTCAACTTGTTACAGTTAACCTGGCAAGAGTTCAAGAAAAAAAGAAAAGATGCTGTACCATGAATGCCATGCATGAGTATGGCAGAGTAGGAATGAGTAAGAAAATGTATTGCACTGCACCTCCAGTGCATTTGCTGACAGAGAGCAGTTTGCTGGGGGAAGGGAGAAATCTAATAAATTGGGTTCCAACCGCATTTGTTTCTCATTTAAATATGAGCCTCCAAGATATGGTGAGCGAGGAACAAATATCAGTGCCTAAAGTACCATATGTTTCTACGTACACTCGGTTTAAAGGGCTCCTAGTATCAAATCTGCAAACATACTGGATTTTGTTTTTTTGGTTTAAGATGCATATGAAATAGTTTTCGGCCTCTGAAAAAAAGAGATTAAAATTTCTAGTAACACTTTACAATAAGGTCTTAATTTGTTAACATCAGTTAATGTATTAGCTAACATTAAATCATTCGCAATACATTTCTTACAGTATTTATTAATAATTTTTAAGATAATAAATACAACTGTTCATTGTTTGTTCATGTTAGTATTAACTAATGTTAACAGATACAACTTTTGATTTTAATAATGTATTAGTAAATGTTAAAATAAACATTAACTAAGATATTCGATTAATAAATGCTGTAGAAATATTGTTCATTCTTAGTCCATGTTAACTAATGTAATTAATATGTAAACAAATGAAACCTTATTGCAAAGTGAAACCAAATTTCCTACTGTATTTATCATCATAAAAAAAGTTTAAATGGTTCTTTTTGCCATAGTATCTATGATATATACATATTTATACTGTTTACAAGTATATATGATATACATACATTATATGATGTATTGTATTAGTAAGTATAGTATTATGAACCTGACTATTTCTGACAATTATATCCCTGATAGCTTTACACTAGTGATGATTATCAGAAGCATGATTATATATATATATATATATATATATATATATATATAATGCCTGTTTTAGAAATACTGTGCACCCATGCTGATGTGAGTGACTGTCTGGGGAACACGTTTGGAATACACTGAATCTAAACCTACAGTCCAATGACATATTACAGGAGGAAATTAATTCAAAACCATCAAACTAAAAGGAAAACCCAAACTTATTTCAAGATGGCAAGTAGGGCATCTCATGTCTATCAGGTGCAAACCACAAATCTCAATCTTGTTCATTTGTGACCTAAAAACTACCTCAAGCAACACAACCATTTTCACATTATAAAAGCAGAAATAGGGCTGAAAAAAAACAATACTTGTGGATACGGTGGATTACTGTAATGTTCAACCACCAAATATCTTTTCCAACGCCATTAAAAGAATATATTCACTTGTGCAATAGCGGCTTGAGTTGGAATGCTGTTAATGGGCTGGACGTCATTGGATTTCTCTTTTCCATGACCAGTAACAGTCAAAGTGAGGCAGATTTTTGTTCAGTTAAAAAACAACAGATTCCACCATCTTTTCTGTGATGTTTCTTCTTGGAGTGCTTGAGTGAACCGGAAGTAAAGAAATTTAACAGTTGAGGACTGGACTCCGACAGTTATCTGAAGTTTTCCAAATACTTCCTAAATAAGCAGTTCACATGGTTTTCTAGAACAGTTGCCATTTTGTTCTTAGAATGTCACATCACAGGAGCGTGACGCAAACCACAGTGATATTCTTCCATATGGTGAGAAAAACAGTCGATATTCTCATCAGATCTTGTCCTTTTGATGAGAAATGGCTAAAAATCCCCAACAAAGTGACTTTCCAAAAGCAATGTTCAGTGTAATGTGATGGAAAAAAACATTTAAAAAAAATATTTGTGGGGACAAACACAAACACAGACACAGAAAAACATACATGCACATGGCGAGGGGAAACAGGCGAGCATCCAGAGTGTTCTTTAGTGACCTCCTTCATCCCAGGAACAGTCATTCTTTTGCTTGGCCAACTTCTTGACTACACGCTCCAGCTCCTTACGGGACTTCTGTTCCTCTTCCAGACACTGCTTCATCCATTTATTCTCCTACATACACAATCACAGCATCAGAATATCACAGCATCAGCCTCTTATAGTTCAGGCCAAAAAAAGGTTACAATAACTCAAAATCTCACCTTTTTTAATTCATGGACTTCATCTTTCAAAGCATAAACAGCATCAACAAGACTTCTGCAAAACAATACATTAAAACATATTCAAAGGAAAACAAAGCATTTCTCAGAGGAAATAAAGTACATATACAGTAGGAATCAAAAGTCAAGACCTGAGTCAAGATTGAAAAATTTAGGGTTAAAAGTTTATTCTTTTAACGCTCAATTCTGCATCTGTTATCAGACGGCTGAACATACTTCTCCTCAATGATCGTCTGGCCATTGCTCTTGATCTCCTCAACAATGATCTTCTCTTCTTCAGGAAGCAGAACCTGGGGGACGCACTCCTTACGCACAGCTGTGCAAACAAATCAAAGCTTTTAATCTAACTATTAGACTATATTAATATTATTAAAATATCAGTATCTTAATTATCTAGCACATATGACAGACATGTCTCACCTGTGGTGGATTGGTGGAGACTGGCTCCGGTGCAATAGGCCTCAATCACTTTGAGGATCTGGGCATCCTCCTCTAGAGCTGCTGTGCCTGTCAGTCACAGAAACAACAATTTCAGAAGGACGAACCACCAATATATTATCTATTTCTATTTGTTTGTGTATGCAAAAAAGATAAGTTGGCAAAAAGCTGTTTGTTTGATTTCAAAACCCTTAATTCTACCACTATGGGGACCATTTTTGTGTCATATTAGTTTGTGGAATTAAAGGATTTTTAATTATTATTTTAATATACCTACTTTTTCTAATCAGGAACTCATCATCTGATGGTTTTCTCTCAGTTTTTCTCTTTGGGAGGAACTTCTTGATTGGTCTGGGGCTTTTACTAGAGTCCTGAGGAGACAGTCTGGTGTTAATGAAGAAACAGCATCTGCTGAGCTCTAAGTAAAACCACAAAACTGCAACTAGCAGACCTTCATTTGTGTGCAAATCCCAAGCAAAGATGCTAAGAAATTAGAACAATAAATGGTAGCTTACATAAGTTATGATGCCATTCAGGATAATTTAACAGCAAATTATCAGGGACTCACGAATAAAAACAATTTGCAGTTGAGATACCCTTGTCTGTTTGTGAACTAATTATTTTAGTCTGTTAGAGCAATGTCACAGGGCTGCCGCCACATATTTCTCAAATGCTAACACCGCGGAGTGAGTCATCTAAATTGGACTCCTCCAGAATTTGTTTTAACTAACTAACTTAATTAAATTGTTTAAAGGATCATTTATTTAAAGACTAAGCTTTTTTTGTCTGCCATGGTTATGATGACAGCTTTAATAAATATGATGAAATGGACATCTTGATGAATGGGTTTAAAAACATTTTTCATTTGTCACTAACAACAACTCAATGAGTCACAGCTTTAGCAAGAAGCCGTCAAGCAGCAGAAGTATAAAAAATTATAAAAGTTTTTGAAGTTTGATGGACCAAGACTGTATTACTTTTCTATTATGAAATATGCACATACAGTATACACTTGGCATGCTTCCTGCTGAATGGCGTTTTCAGTTTGTATGTTTTACTCATTTCATCAAAGTGAAAGTAAATGGTGGAAAAAAACCAAAAGGCAAGCATGGACATGTTCACAGTTTGCAGTACTGTTCATTACTGATGAATCAATACCAACAGAAGTGAAAGTGGAAAATATTAGCAAACTTGTACACAATTGCTTATTCAATATATTACGGCCCTGAGATATAGAGAAAGGTGAATGAAGTGCTCGGCCTCTTGAGTGATTTTCGAAGGATGTTAACCCTAACCTAGATAAAATATTAAGAAAAATATTTAGTCTGGAAAATGACATGACAACTAGCAGCAAGACCTGGTTTAGGAAAAGTCCACTACACCCAACAAAATGCCATTATGCAATGCGGTACTTGTTACTCAGAGTACCGGGACATAAAAAAGAATCATGCAGCATGACTGAAAAATAATATTCCTTCTTATGGTGACAAGAGCAGTGCCCTTAAACCTCACCGTAACTAGGCATTATGAGTCATTTTACCATTTCTATGAACAACTAAATGGCATACACTGATTCTTTTGAACATCTAAATTCAGCTTGCCATCAACATAAATTCTCTTGGGGCTTTGATCACTCAAGAAATTACACCAGTCACTTATCAAACTGCATTTCACAGGTACACAGGTTACTTTTTTATTCTTCCATTATACTCCTGGATCTTCAGATGTATTATAATCGCTGAGAAAGCTTTTCATCAACTTGAATTGTCATATTTGTGGGAAGCAATAAAATGTATGGGCTTAGGTCAATATTTTATTGACATGGTTAAAGTGATGTTTTTCAACCCTTCAGTAACCGTGGCAACAGCTAATCCCCCCAGAATCACTCCAGATAGTCTGCAAGACAATTCACTATCCTGATTGTTTATTTTTTCCCTGGAACATTGCCACAGCTTCACAGACAAGGTCTAAACCTAGTCCCAGACTAAAATGCATGTTTAAGCTGTTTTAACTGAACGCAACTTGTATTGGCATATCTTAAAATATGTCACTGCCACTGTTTTGTCTCAAGATGCACATCAGTAATGTTTTTTTCTAAGGCACTTTTATAAAAGCTAATTAAATGCTCTAAATGAACTAATCCTGAACTACAATTACAATTATAACACATTATAATAAGCAACGGTCAAATACATATATACACTATATTGCCAAAAGTATTGGGACACCCCTCCAAATCATTGAATTCAGGTGTTCTAATCACTTCCATGGCCACAGATGTATAAAATCAAGCACCTAAGCATACAGACTGCTTCTACAAACGTTTGTGAAAGAATGGGTCGCTCTCAGGAGCTCAGTGAATTCAAGCGTGATACCGTGATAGGTTGCCACCTGTGCAGTAAGTCCATTTGTGAAATTTCCTCACTACTAAATATTCCATGTTCAACTGCTAGTAGTATTATAACAAAGTGGAAGCAATTCGGAACAACAGCAACTCAACCACGAGGTGGTAGGCCACAGAGCGGGGTCAGCGCATGCTGAGCCGCACAGTGCACAGAAGTCGGTACTTGCGTGACTGCATTGTGCCAAGTATAAAGTTTGGTGGAGGGGGGATTATGGTGTGGGGTTGTTTTTCAGGGGTTGGGCTTGGCCCCTTCCTGTTCCAACATGACTGCGGACCAGTGCACAAAACAAGGTCCATAAAGACATGGATGAGCGAGTTTGGTGTGGAGGAACTTGACTGGCCTGCACAGAGTCCTGACCTCAACCCGATAGAACACCTTTGGGATGAATTAGAGTGGAGACTGTGAGCTCGGCCTTCTCGTCCAACATCAGTGCCTGACCTCACAAATACGCTTCTAGAAGAATGGTCAAAAATTCCCATAAACGCACTTCTAAACCTTGCGGAAAGGCTTCCCAGAAAAGAGTTGAAGCTGTTATAGCTGCAAAAGGTGGGCCAACTCCATATTAAACCCTATGGATTAAGAATGGGATGTCATTAAAGTTCATGTGCATGTAAAGGCAGGCGTCCCAAAACTTTTGGCAATATAGTGTATCTGGTGAATGTTTACATAGATCAACAATAAAAAAGAAAAAAGAAGCATAGCATGGAATGGAAATGAAACAAGCAATCTACTGACTTCTAAAGGCAATTTTGCCTATTCAGTACTTTACTTCTTTGCCGCCATAAAGTAATTTCTTTGAGTGTCTTTATATTAATTTGATTAATTACATTTTAGGCAATTAATGTGTTTAAATGTGATTTTTTTTTAAATTGACAGCCCTATTTTCCTATACACCGTATCAACTTTTTTTTTGTGATAAGTATCACAACATAAGCAGTTTATTCATGCAGGAAAAGGGTTGGTTGGGTTTGTGGGTATATTGATTAAAGAAGATAAAGAAGATAAGCTTTGATAGTTGAAAGGCAGGATGTCTTTCAATAAACAGTGTTTACTGCCTGCTAACATTTTGCCGTTGTATCTGAACTTCCTTCCAACTAATAATTAAATACAACATAGCAAAGACCATAAATGATAAATAAATGCAACTTGAGCAAAGATCATTGCAGAGGGAGGAGAAGATACAAGGCAAACAAAAAGACACCGGAAATGAGTGGCTCGCCACAGAACGAAAGAGAGTAAAACAGAAAAGCATGGATACAGCGTGCAACACCAGTGCTAGCCAAGCACACAGACACGACCACACGTGTACACACACACACACACACACACAAAACGCACAGACTCACATCTACTCTTACCTTCAGGATATAAGACATCCTCTAAAGAAGCAGAAAATGGAGAGAGAATGAAGATGTGTATGAGAATAAAAGAACAGCCTGATAGGAATATGATGGAAAGATCAGTGAGAGGTGAACATTAATCATTGCAGAGAAACAGAAGATTTCACATGCATTTCACGGGTCAGAGAGCACCTTCATGAGTCGCTAACACCCTTGGCACAATCTTGTAGAGATGCAGTGCACATTAGAGAGAAGTTTGAGTGGGCTTTGGGTAGTGTTAGCTAATATGCAGCTCCAAGACCACTAAACATTCCAATTAAATCTGAGATAACACCTCCACCGCAACTTGTGGTAAAGAGAATGGAGGTGGCTTGCAAACTTACAGTCAAAGTAGCTTTGTATGCATCGGTTTCCTGTTAGGACCACCAAGAATGCACAGAGGTAAATTACGCTCCCACTCAAGATTTCTTATGACTATATTCCAGACAGCATACCTCTTTGTAGCCTAGTGCAGCAGAGGGCTTGAGGGGTGGTGCTGGTCTCAGGCAGCTTAAAGACCAGGGCTTGGTGACCTTGGGGGGTTCGAGAGGGCCTCGGTTAGCCACAGGAGTACCGAAACCGTGCAAGTGGTGGGACGATGTACCAGTCAAGGTTATAGGCTTACCCTCAACACCCTGCAAAACACACAAGATTCACGATTCACCTGTAGGAGTGCATCATTGGGACTAATGCAATAAAATGTTGACAATGGGCTCTTTATTACCTTTGATGTTGTTCCGACTGGACTTCCTTCCTTGGTGTAAGCATGAAGATGTTCTAACCACTCAAGCTGCTCCTGTGAATTACTGCAGAAGACCATGGTGCGATCTATTGTTCCCCCTAAAAACACAACCAAAACATCATCTGCCAAAGGGAAGATACAATGAGAACAAGATAAACTGTATAAGTTTTGTTTGGAAAGTTCCAATTATAAAAATGGTCTAAATTTTAATGTTTTTAGTGAAGTCTCTTATGTCGGCTAAATTCATTTAATCATAAATACAGTAAAACAGTACTATTGTGAAATATATTTACAAATAAAACAAAATGTATTCCTCTGACAGCAAAGCTGAATTTTCAGCAACCATTACTCCAGTTTTAGTCACATGATTCTTCAGAAATCATTCTATTTTGCTGATTTGGTGCTCAAGAAACATTTATTATTTTTATCATAGTTGAAAACAGTTGTGCTTCCCAATATTATTGTGGAAACTGTGATACATTTTTTCAATAGTCTTTTATGAACAAAGCACTTATTTTAAATAGAAATTCAATCATTTGTAACATTATATGGCTACGTTCTCACTGTCAGAATTTGGGATTAGCATTTACTTACAGGTGTGAGTCAAACCCATATTCAGTAACCATAGCGACAATGACCAAAATAATATCAAAGATGAAAAAGTCTTATCACTTTTGACGACAACAGTCCAATGGAGCCGCAAAGCTCATCTGTAAAATCTTCATTAACCAACAGCAGCTTTTATATCTGTGTGGAGAGCGGAGCATTTGAGTCGCCTGTAGAACACAAAACTAACGGGAGCCGCACCGGTGAAAGAAAAATGAGTGGATCTAAAACCTTCAGACGACACACAGCTCATTGCTCTGTCGCTATAAGTTACTGAAACCACACATGAAAACCTGCAACACACGGTAGACACGCGTTTGTGCAGCGAATCAAATACAGGATTGATAACGGTATTCTGCTGCTGTGTAAACGTGGCTTATATGCATTTACTTTTGATCAATTGAATGCATCCTTGTTGTATTCATTTCATTAAAATATTATTTTTTAAAAATTCTTCCAAATTCCTTTCCTTTTCGAATTTCATGTTCCACCAGGGAACATTTGAAAAGACGACAATATTTTTTTGGGATGAACTATTCCAATAATAAAATCACCTGCACATGCTCTCTACTTGTTAGACTAAACTATATTGATGCCTGTTGTTATAAAAACAGGTCAAAAGACTAGCAGCAATGAAAAAAGCAGCTATAATGACAGTTGAGTGTATATTGCTCTGTGACCTCTCAAAAAGACACCCCACTAAAACTATGTTTAGATGGACTGAAACAAACCTGTGATCTCAAAGGCATAATGGCCTGTGTCTACATCTTCTGCCTGTTTGGTTACAGTGGTTCCTGTCAGTGGCAGACGTCCCTATGAGACGAGAGTGTGACAAATGAGAGCACTGCATTTGACTTTTTCATTAATAACAGATGATGATTATGTACCTGGATGAACAACAGAAAAAAAGAGAAAAAAAACTCACCTGGTAAATGAAACCACTCATTCTTGGGCTGGCAGACAGTATGACTACCACATTGGGAAACAGCATGAAGTATCGCTCTTCTTTCTCCTAGAAAAAAATATAAATGCACATTAGATTTCCTTCAGTACTTCTGCACAATTGACATGAATCACCACTACTTTAAACAATCACATTGTTCATGGCACAGATGCAGGTGTATGGCATTACAGCACCTTTACAGCAAACAAACACAAACATCAAATGTCTCTATGTTACACATGTTTTTGGATTGGTGAACGGCTTAAACTTTTGCTACATTGATTATTCACGAATCACGTTCAACAAATGTCATACCTTATTTCTAGCAAACCAAGATAAATTTCAGCTAAGCAAAAGAGAGAAAGAGAAAGGAAATACATTGAACAAAATTGGAGGGAAATTATTTCTAATGACTTTAGTAAGTAAAATACTTTCATCATCCTACTATTTTTCCTTCAGCGAAGCCCTCCTGATGTTATCAGGGGCCTCTATCAGACCCCTCACACACCACAGTTTCTATTAACCAAATTCGGAGGGGGTTGAGGTTCACGTTAATAATGGCTTTAGTGACCACAGATGCAAAACTTTGTAAGGGGGTTTGAGCTGTTGACACTCAAACATTTTCCATTCATTAGCAAAAACAAGTCACATAAACCAAAAAACGTACATGGCTCTGGCCATTATGTTTAAAATGCCCTGATCAGCACTTCTATGCAAAATATCCATGTTTTGCACATTTCAGTTAATCTTGACAAAATAATCACTCCAGCACCTGCATAGTTTATTTCAACATTGTGCCAACATGACCAAAACACCTAACGTGCATTTCGCACAAAATAAACAGTGATAAAACCACACTGCTGTGAAAACAACATGTCAACATGCCACACTGTTACTTCCTAGTTCTCACCCTCTTCCTCACCTCATTTGAGCTGCTCTGCATGTGGACCTGTGACATGTAGACCACCTGACCCAGTGACTTCATGCTGTCCCCCTCCCAGCCCCGCACTGGCTCTGACAAGATCTGCAACTCCAAGTTCTTTCTTTTTCGCAGATCTTGACACTGAGTCTAAAATACACAAACAGATGAATTCAGTGAAACAAGAATTAATGGGAAACACACACTGAAAATGTAACCGATTCGAAAAAGCATTGTGTAATAGTCAAGTATTAAGACTGATTCACAAGTCTAAAATGAGTTACCATCTGCAATTAAATATCACTAAAGTATAAAACACTTACAAAATGTTCATAATTCTCTAAAAAAAAAAAGTCTCAATTGAATGAATTGTTTGACATCTAGAACACACACACACACACCCGTTAAGATTTTTTTGTTTTTGAAAGAAATTTCTTATTTATCTGAACAATACAGTGATACAGAAAAACAGTAATATTGTGAAATATTTCAATTTAAAATAACCGTTTTAACCGTACACCTATTATGCAAAATTCACTTTTACATGGTGTTTGAACATAAATGTGTGTTGGCAGTGTGTGTACACAACCACCCTATAATGATAAAAATCCATCCACTCCTTTTTAATTCCCATAAATTATTAGCAGTGTCTCAGAACAAGCCATTTGCAGATTCCTGGCAAAGTGACATCACTTTTTACAGGCCCCACCCACGACTGTTAACGGACACTGCCTTATTAGCATAGACCCCGCCCTGAGCAGCTGTAGCGACAATAATGTCTCATAAGCGATTGAGGTGTTTTGTTGTTGGATGTAAGAGTAAACATAACAGTCTCCATGTACTCCTGACATCAGAACTGCTGAAGGATTAGTTTTATTTTTAATGTCTGCGCAAATCATTTTACACCAGACTGCTTTGTGAACGAGTTTCAATACAAAAGGGACAATAGAAAACACAGGTTTTGCTAAAAAGTTGTTACTTAAGGATGAATCACTATTAACTGTTGGGGATCCAGCTTACAGTCTCCAGAGTGAATGGATAGGGCAGTAATAATGGTGAGAGCATTATTATTACAGTTCATCGGAGTTGATTCACGGATATAAAGTTTACCAGTTTATTAAGCACCACCTGAAAAGGCATAAGGTCTGTATATATTTGTTTACTGTTAATTGTAACTAGTGTTTCTGTGTACTTCGCTATGTATGTTGATGATTATGCAAGGAGAGAGAGAGAGTTTATGGATAATATTTTAATGCTCACTTGCACTGTTTTATTAAGCTCTTAAAGTGATTTTCTGGAGTGAAAACTGACGGTTAATATTTTGTGTGAAGTACAATAAACGTCATAAAACTAATTGGTAAAGTTTTGGCCATCATTCGGACGGGGTCCGGTACAACAGGCTTGTACTAATATAGTGGATAAAAGCAAGAAGACAACATAAGTTATAACTGTAATTAAATTAAAATATACAAGTTCTATCTCCATGCAGCATATATTCACAGTTTCTGACATTATAGTGCGTCCTGACTCCTGAAATGAAAGAATGAGCTCTTGAAGCTCCGCCCTCTTAGGCAGAGTGCAGCAGATCATTTGCATTTAAAGGGGGACACACTAAATCGGCACGTTTCTGCTCACCTGCTGGCAATTTTAACATGCTATAAAAAATTATCTATGGGGTATTTTGAGCTAAACCTTCACATACACACTCTAGGGACATCAGAGACTTATTTTAAATCTAGTAAAAAGGGGTACCCTTTAATACAGTCTTCAGTGTCACATAATTCTTCAGAAATCATTCTAATATGCTGATTTGGTGCTCAAGAAAATTCGTATAATCAATGTTGAAAACATAAATGCAATGTATTTAATGTAATGTATAATGTAATTTAATGCATTCTTGCTGAAAACAAGTATTTAACAAGTATAAAAAAAAAAATCACTGACCCTAAACTTTTGAACGGTAGTGTATGTATAAAATATTGTGCATGTTTTAGTGCCGATAAGTGTCTCTGATAAGCATCAAATGACTTAAACGCTGATAAATAGTGGGTTACAATGATTTTAAATGTCAAAGTTTAATGCCAAATGAATTTTAATGTCTAATGTATAGGTATATTCAGAACCTGAAATTTTTTTAACACAATAACTAGAACATGAAAATATATGATCTTAAATGGTCATTTTGGAGTAGGCGGTCACTTTTCCACATTTCAAGGCGTTACATTACATTCTTGTTCCTAACTGATGCTTTATCATCCAAGCAGCTTACAATAAAATACGCAAATGAACACATCAGCAATTACAAACATAGGCAACTGAGAAAACATAGGTAAAGGGGGAAGACCAAATCTCCATGACACCTCCACTAGTGATACATAAACTATGAACATGGGACTCTCCCTTACCTGTCAGACAAAAAAAAAGAAACTGAGAAAACACATGAAACTGTTCCACAGAACTCAACGAGTAAAGAAATCACCTACTACTATAATTGTCTATGCCGAGACGTCTGCCATTACCTAAGGAATGACTCATCTTTTGTCTTTTTTTATCTTATGGAGACACTCTCATAAACCTTAACCTTTACATTTCATGTAACAGCAACTTCTCTTCCAACCTGTAAAGTGCAGTGAACCTGCTGTGCGGTTTAGAGATGAGGGTAAGAAGGAATTAGAGAGAAAAGACTCAAATGTTTTGCACCATGACAGGAAACACCTCACATTGGTCAAAACCATGAGAAGTCGAAAATCAAAATGGCTTTAATTGCCACACAAGCACCAAGATTAAATGGCAAATATGACAGAGAATTGACACATACCACAAGATTTTTAAAAGCAACTGTTGCTTTGAGAATGTCACTGTAATCTGGATGCGCTTCCTATAAGAGAGAAAAAAAAAAAAAAAAAAAAAAAGAGAATCTTTAAATATTATATTATAACTTATGAAAACACTCATGGCCATCCATGACCGTAGCAGCTTGTCGTTACCTCCACATGTCGCTCAAGTTCCTGCAGGAGGGTGGGATACTTGTCGAGCCTCATGAAGGGTTTGCTCAGGCTGGTGGTCAGGGTCAGAATACCAGGAGCACTGGCACCCTGACTCTCCATGAACTTGTCCAGCTCCTCACTGTTCATGGAAAACACAGCGTTTTTTTTATTTGAAACTGATTTATTTGTCTTTTCTAGACAATTATGATTGGCACATCTGTGGCATCAAAACAGTCTAAAGAAATAATTCATAATTTTAAAAATTGCTCTAAACTCATCACAACTTATTTCATATAAATATACACTACAGTTAAATCATTTAGGGTCAGTAAGATTTTTTTTTAAAGAAATTTATATTTTTATTCAGCAAGGATGCGTTCAATTGATAAAAAGTGACAGTAAAGATATTTATAATATTACAAAAGATTTCTATAGAAAATAAATGCTGATTTGTAAACTTCCTATTAATAAAATCCTGAAAAGATGTATCAGTCTCCACAAAAATATTAAGAAGCCCAACTGTTTTCAACATTGATAGTAAGAAATGTTTCTTGAGCAGTAAATCTGCATATTAAAATAATTTCTGAAGGATCACGTGACACTGAAGACTGGAGTAATGATGCTAAAAATATATACATCCACACAGTTGCAATCAAAATGATTTAACACCCTGGAGACTACAATACATATATGTATATGTGTATATATATACACTCACCTAAAGGATTATTAGGAACACCTGTTCAATTTCTCATTAATGCAATTATCTAATCAACAAATCACATGGCAATTGCTTCAATGCATTTAGGGGTGTGGTCCTGGTCAAGACAATCTCCTGAACTCCAAACTGAATGTCAGAATGGGAAAGAAAGGTGATTTAAGCAATTCTGAGCGTGGCATGGTTGTTGGTGCCAGACGGGCCGGTCTGAGTATTTCACAATCTGCTCAGTTACTGGGATTTTCACACACAACCATTTCTAGAGTTTACAAAGAATGGTGTGAAAAGGGAAAAACATCCAGTATGCGGCAGTCCTGTGGGCGAAAATGCCTTGTTGATGCTAGAGGTCAGAGGAGAATGGGCCGACTGATTCAAGCTGATAGAAGAGCAACTTTGACTGAAATAACCACTCGTTACAACCGAGGTATGCAGCAAAGCATTTGTGTAGCCACAACACGCACAACCTTGAGGCGGATGGGCTACAACAGCAGAAGACCCCACCGGGTACCACTCATCTCCACTACAAATAGGAAAAAGAGGTTACAATTTGCACGCGCTCACCAAAATTGGACAGTTGAAGACTGGAAAAATGTTGCCTGGTCTGATGAGTCTCGATTTCTGTTGAGACATTCAGATGGTAGAGTCAGAATTTGGCGTAAACAGAATGAGAACATGGATCCATCATGCCTTGTTACCACTGTGCAGGCTGGTGGTGGTGGTGTAATGGTGTGGGGGATGTTTTCTTGGCACACTTTAGGCCCCTTAGTGCCAATTGGGCATCGTTTAAATGCCACGGCCTACCTGAGCATTGTTTCTGACCATGTCCATCCCTTTATGACCACCATGTACCCATCCTCTGATGGCTACTTCCAGCAGGATAATGCACCATGTCACAAAGCTCGAATCATTTCAAATTGGTTTCTTGAACATGACAATGAGTTCACTGTACTAAAATGGCCCCCACAGTCACCAGATCTCAACCCAATAGAGCATCTTTGGGATGTTGTGGAACGTGAGCTTCGTGCCCTGGATGTGCATCCCACAAATCTCCATCAACTGCAAGATGCTATCCTATCAATATGGGCCAACATTTCTAAAGAATGCTTTCAGCACCTTGTTGAATCAATGCCACGTAGAATTAAGGCAGTTCTGAAGGCGAAAGGGGGTCAAACACAGTATTAGTATGGTGTTCCTAATAATCCTTTAGGTGAGTGTATGTATATATATATATATATATATATATATATATATATATATATATATATATATATATATATATATATATATATATATAAATATTTTGAAATAGGCTTTTCTAAAGATAGAGTTTTTTTTTTTTTTTGTATCTATAACAGTTTAGTGTCAAATTAAAAGTGACTTATTTGCATGGTATGGTACAAAATTGTGTTAAAACACAATTAAGCCTTTGGAAACTCTATAACAAAACTGAATTAGCTTGTGCTGTTCACATAAACACATTTAGCACATGCATGTGCTAAAGTGGAGTAGCAAATATGGCCAAGTCAAAAGAGCACTCACAAAGGCTATAGAGAAGAAATTGTTTTATTAAATTAGAATTGCTATGTCTACAAGAAGATTTCCAAAACACTAAAGGTCCTGACACAGCTGGCAGACGTATTCATATGTTAAAAATGTGTTGTACCAGAAAATTGAGGGTTTTGAAGAAAAAGCACAATATCATTAAGGGTAATAAAATGTATAAACCCTCAATTTACTGCCAAAGACTCGCAAGATAACCTGATGAAAGGAGGAAAAAAAACATTTCAATGCGGAGTATAAGAACAACACTAGACAAGCATGGCCTTCATGTTGGGACATCTTGCCGAATGCCACTCTTGACCAACAACAACATAAAAGGCAGACTTGAATATGCTAAAATTCATTTGGATAGACCTGTGGAGTTCTGGAAGAATGTTTTCTGGAGTGATATGACCAAACTGGGACTTTTTGGATCCATGGATCAACGGTATGTCTGGTGCAAAAAAGGCAAAGCTGGTAAAATATGAAGGCGGTCCAGTCTTGTTATGAGGGTGCTTTGCGGTTGCAGGAAGTGGAAATCTTGACTGTATGAAGGATATCATGAATTCTTTGAAGTATCAAGCCATTTTGGCAAAGATGGTGATGCCTTCTGTGCAGAGACTGAAGCTTGATAAACAATGGACTTTCCTGAAAGACAGCCATCCCAAAGTATACATCCAAATCTACTTAAGCTTGGTTCAGGGAACAGTCATAGAATGTTCTTGAGTGGCCTGTGCAGTCTTCGGATTTAAATCTCTGGTGGAATTTGAAGAAAGCAGTAGTAACGTGAGAACCAAAGATTATCAGTGATCTGGAAGCTTTTTCAAGCGAGGAATGGGCCAAGATTGCAGTAGAGAGGTAACAAACTTCTAAGCACTAACAGGAAGCATTTATTGGAGGTTATAAAGAATAAAATATTCTGCACAAAATTGGACTTTTGAATAATTTTGAACACGAATGTTTAAAGCCAATTAAATTTTTTTCATTTCTCATCAACTTTACGTTCTCAGAATCAATCAAATGTGTATTAATAGACTTTTTATAATAGTTTACTGATGCCTTTGTTGAACTGTTTTCATAAAATTTTGTTTTGGCAGCAAAATGTCTTGCAGGTCAAGGGGGTTGAATAATTTTGATATGCTCTAAAAGTAATTTTAAAACTTAAGAGTTTTAAAATGTATGTTTTTGTATGATAAAATAACACTGTAAATAGATTTTTTTAGGTTCAACTGTTTTGCAATCATGTCAATGCATTCTCATATAAACAATACAAATGTAGAGTACAAATTGGAGAAGGTGACAGAATGGGTGTGAAGAGAACACATCACTAGATGCTGAATTGTGATAAAATAAAATTAGACTAAAGATGAATCATCTGAACACATGTCTTGAGTACATGATCAAACAATGGAAAATGCTGCAACAATGCTGCAGAGTGATATGCGAGTGAGCAAACAATCAAAAGTGTGTCTTCTGCCTCCATCAGCATAACCACAGCTATAGATATCCTGTTGGGTTAGTGCTGTTTCCTGTGTGTATGAGGCATGCCTTTTCACTCTCTCCTTCTGTCGTGGAGCATTCTAAGGTGTAAGGAGAAAACTGACAGAAACCTTATTGTAGTTCATCATACAGGAAGTGTGTAAAATGTGGCTCAGACATTTCTGAATACTTGTGAAGTTTACAAGTACAAACCAATAAAAAAACACCTTGAAATGGAAATAGGGCAGCAGTGTTATATGTAAAGGCAGAAGGGAGAGTTGCTTGTTTAGTCACTCAGCTCAATGAGATGTAGGAGAATCAAAGCCTTGTAGTGACACCTGGTGATTCATCTTTATACTTCGGAAAACATTGTACTGTATACTGACAAATAAAGGCAGTGTAATTTCTGTGACACTAGCATTAAACAGAGAAATATTTTGTAAGTGCCATAGAGCCAGAGTTTTACAACTTTTAGGAAGTCAACCTATAAATGGCACATTAATCTGGGATAGGACGAAGTATTTAAACAAAAAAAAATTAATGTACATGTAAATTTCTGATTGGAGTCATTTTTTTCTGTATCAATCATTTCCCCCCAGAAACAACTCTTTTGAACTCGTATAAAGGGCGTTTGCTCTAATGAAATATGTGGATATGTGCTCAGAATATAATGATTATTCTTGGCAGCTCCTTGTACTACAATAATATGAAGTATTAGTGTATTTTTAGAAATTATATGACTAAAAAGAATTTCAAAATTACCACTTTAACCCCTTAGTATTCAAAATAATGTGAAATTATTTTCCACAGTTAATCAACACATATAGCACATACAAATAACAAGAACAAATCTCATTAGATCTTGTGTCAAAAAAGCAGTCTTAGCTTCCTTTTACCATATTTGATGTGCTCTGTATGTGCGTTGATTGAGGTTTATGTGTGAATAAAAGCCTAAATTAAAGAGGTCATGACATGAGAAATCAAATTCTGTACCATTAAAAGGGTCATGAACTGGCTTTTTTATACTGTTGTCTGAGGTCAACTTATGACGATCTCTTTATCAAACAAACACAATGATTTATCTCTCATCCACCCGCGATTCATTGGAATGTTATTTTTTAATTACTTGGCCCGCACGATCGGGGGATATAACCGCGAACCATGCATCACACACACACACACACACTGCAGAATCAGACAAATCAGCATGATCAATACTTCCGCGATTGTATTTTTCCTTCAAATATCAAGTCAAGAGAGTGAACAACGCACATCAAGAAAGGAATGTTATTTCACTATTTAAGATAGCCCGTTGGGCAGGCCGGTGATACATTTTGGTAGCCTGTCTGGAAAACACATAGCCCCGGGACGTTGGGCTTTGTGAGCCCTGGCCCATCCAAGTCTGATCATGAATCACAGCACAATAAACCAACAACACCACAAATAAAGGATTCTCCAGCCTGTGACAGCATGCTAAATTATGTTCAGTTAGACACATACACATAATTAATAGATATCAAACGATCTGTAATAATGCAATACTATCACATATAAAAAACATTTTTTACTCACATTAGTGTGTTGCTTCATTCATTAATGTAATTTCATCCTGTCTGCAAATCCAGTCTCTTGTTTACAAACGAATCCGTGGTGAAATGAAGGAACAAACGCGCAATGTCTTCCCCACTTGAGCTGGATATTCATTAAAAATAAAGTTCATCCATGCATTCATAATATTGGAATCCGAATTAAGCTTATGCAGCATGTTTATTGCTTGGAAGTTCGATCTGGTTTAGCTCCACGTAGGCCTATGTTATTTTTATCTATAACATGCCATGCATAAATTGGTGGGCGGGGCTACAGAATCAGGTGTTCTTCTTCTTCGGTTAAGGGGGTGTTTTACCACACTCTGACATCACAGCTTGGCATATTCTGAGATCGAGCGTTTGCTGGGCCTGGTGTCAATAAAAGCTTTACTTTGACTAACAAGGAAGTTTTCAGCTCTAAAACTTACAGGATATTTTTATATCACAATGAACTTTTATATAACAAAGGCTGAATGAAAAGTTGATTTCTCAATTCCCCTTTAAAGAAGCCGCACCTTAAAAACGGTTCATAGGTTATATAAATAATACATTTTGCAAATATATAATACTTTATTAACATTATAAGTGAACCTCAAGGAAAATATTAAATTATAATAAAACCTTGTCATGACTCCTTAAAATCTGTTAATCATATAAATTAATCGACATTCATTTCAATTTATTTTACAAAGTCTTCATGAACTTTCTGAAGCTTTAAATTTTTGGTGTAATGGACTTTCAAGGAAGGAAAAATATCTGTTTCGAAGATTTTATAAGGGTTTAGAAAGACATGAGAGTAAGTAAAGGACGACATTGGGTGAACATATTACAACAAAAAACACAAAAACTGATGACAATTATGAGTCACTGAGTGGACACTGACCTGTGATCAGTCAGCACACACACTGCAGAGGGATGGCTGGAGCAGTAGGACAAGTACAGTGTTCTGATCTGACACATTAGGTTTAGGTAACAGCCGCCAATCCGTTGCTGGCCCTCTGGCATCCTACAAGGAAAAAAAAATAGATCAGCCTGGATAATTATTTTCTTACACACATTATACATGAACTTTTATTTAATGTCAAATACCCTAGGTTTTGAAATGGTATAGCACAGATGTGGACACATTACAAATACAAGACACAAAGCCACCACAAGATGGCACTGTATCAATCAGGTTATGACTGCGGACTGAAGCAGAGAATTTGAGTTTTTAATATGCTCTATAAACACTGAAATACAGCTCTTACTTGGAGCACTCCTCTAAGGCAAGACACAGTCCCTGTTGGAAAGAGAGAACATCCTCTAAATTCCCATTCAGACTGGAGCAGTCCACACTAGAGAGCCTGCAGAGAAAGCAGACAGAAGAGTCATTGTGCGCATTGGTTTTCATTGACTGACCCAGCTCCCTAAAATGTCAATCGGCTTTGATATCAAAGGGTCCCCGATGCCAATGTGACGTCTGTGTTTTGCTCTTACTTGTCGCTAGCCTGTAGAGGCCGCAGGTAGCAGCCAAGTACCATCTGCAGTTCTTTGACAAACTCTCTCTCATGCTCCAAGATGTCTTGTACCACCTAAGAAACAAACAAAGCATTCAAATAAGAACTTAAAATTCATTTACATGCCCATTTGGCGTTTATTCGTACATTAAAAAGAACTCACCACATTGTAATAATTTTTAGTCAGCTGAGGAATGTCAAATCCTTTTATAGATTTCGGAGATGTTGGTTTCTCTAGGGAAAAATAGAGAGTTTTGTTCAATTATGTTTGCTAGGACAAATTGTTTCTAACAATGCTAAGATGTAAGAGAATATGTTGGATTGCCCACTCACCACATGGCTTGACTTCTCGGACATAGTTGCTAGGGAACCAGCCAGTTTTGCCATTAAGGTTTCCCTCCCACCATCCACCTTCCTCCTGGCGTGTGACATGGATCAGCTCGCCCTTGCTGAAAGACAGCTCGTCCTCATTGTTCTGCTTGAAATTGAAGCGTGCCTTTACCACCAGCTGCCCGCCGCCTCCATTCTCTGACATTTCCTGGACACAACAGCAACAGGTGAAAAATTTCAGTATGCAGTCAACTGGGGCACAAACTATTCATTAATACCAGATTTTACATTGATGGTTTACAAACTATACATACTCATACATATAGGGGTGTAACAATATATCATTATATTGATATAATCGCAATATAAAAACTCTATATGCATCAGTGATGTGAACTGATATGTAGTGCAATATAGAGTTTTATCCAAGATTGTATTTCTAAGGTACAGTTCACCTAAAAATTATAATTCTGCCATGTACTCACCCTCATGTCGCTTGAAACCTATAAGATTTTTGTTCATCTTCCAAAAACAAATTAAGATTTTTTTATGAAACCTGAGAGATTTCTGGATTTCTGTCTCCATTTAAAGTCCATTCCCCTAAAACTTAAAAGATCCCAAAAAAGGCATATTAAAAATAATCAATTATTAGTCATCTGAAGAAACACAATCACTTTATATGATCAACAGATTTACTGATAAATGCACATATTGTAGTATGACACAGATGTTCAAATAAGAACGACATGAGAGTGAGTAAATTAATTCAGAATATTCAATTTTGGATGAACTCACTTTTTAAAGTTTGGGAATCATTATTTTGACACGCTCTGCGATTAAAACAGTGATTGACTGCATTGATCATCTGAGGCGGATATTTTTGGGTCCTGATTATGCCAAATGTCTGATTTTACCATTAAAATGGGCCTACACCATTTTAAATACATGTAGTCATTGACCCTTTTTAGCCCCGATGAAGGCCTGTGTGCCGAAATGCGTTGGTGAAATAAATCATATTTTTTCAGTCACACTGTAAAGTTGCACCAGATTAACCATACATCAATCAGTGACAGAGTGCAGGCATATCCGTAATAACATAATTCTGTATTTGCAGCTTCAGAATCATGAATATTTTTATTCCTGTGCATTGGGAACCAGAAACAAGTCTAAGCCTATTCAAGTCCACCCCTTTTGTAATAGCAAATTTAGCATTTTAAATCAGCAGTACATTTTGCACAAGATAATACTGTATTGTGAGTTCAGTATTGTGAATTGTATCACTACACCCCTACATGCTTACTATTATTTTAATTACACCATTTTTAAAGGGGTCCTATTATGCTAATTTACATGTTCATAATTTTGTGTATGGGGTCTACTAGAATACATTTACATCATTTAATGATCAAAAAACATATTTTTTTAAATTTACGTTTTAGATTCGGTTTCTTTAAAACCAGCCTTCTGAAAAGCCCAGTCTGCTCTGATTGTTCAGCTGGCCTCAGTCTGTTTTGATTAGTCAACCACTTTGAGCGTGTTTTGGAAATGTTATTCCCCTCATCACAACCACGAGTTTCAACAGACTACTAACGCAACTCAACCAGGCCTCACCCCTTTTTTACATGCAGGAATTATTTAAATGTGAAACATTATGTCTTGTACGTTCCCGTAAGAAAACCCAAGACTGCAATTGAGGCGTTTCAGGGAGTTCAGAAACAGTGTGCACTGATATAGAGAATAACTGCCTTTGGAGTGACTTTGTGCTTTGTAACTTTGCAGACCTTTTTCATGCTCAAACAGAAACTTTACACACTAAAGAAAATTAAAAACGTAAAAAAGCAAAAAACTAAACTTTAACCAAAATTGTCAATTACACAAATCTAGAAGCAAGTAATAATTGTCTTGAGAAAATGTTAAGATCCTGGATAGGATCCTGGAGTCTTAGGCACATTAGTATTTTCAACTAAAAAATGGTTTAAAGCAAGTTATTTATATCTTTTGCTGTAGTGTGTCAGTAGGAAATATCAGTTTACATTTCCAAACATTCCCTTTGCCATTAATTGTAATAATCCAGTGAGATTTTTGTATGCACAAGGAGTCTGACAACAGCCGGTATGCTCCACACAGAGATCTGATCTCACCATCATAGAGTCTGTCTGGGATTACATGAAGAAACTTAAAAAACAGAGACAGACTAAAGAAGAACTCAAGCAACATCTCCAAGGAACTTAAAAGAAACCTTCCTGCAAAGCTACCTGAAAAACTGTGCGTAAGTGTACCTTTGGACAAAAGCTGTTTTAAATGCAAAGGTTGGTCACACCAAATATTAATTTGATTTAGTTAATAGAAGTTAATTGATAGATAAAATCTATTTATGACATATAAGCGTCGTCAATTTACAGCACTTGTACACAATTGCTTAAAACTTTTCAAAGTACTGTAGCTTTGCAGATCGGTTTCTTCAAGTGTCTTGGAGACGTTGCCACAGTTCTTTTGGATTTAGTCTCGTTTTGTAAAGGGGTCATGAACTGGCTTTTGAGGTCAATTTATGATGTTTGCGTGGTTTTTACATTAAAAAACATCATAATGAATAAGTAATAGGCTATTTTCTACCCTGGTTTTGAGCCTAGCTCTGGAAACGCTCTGTTTTTATGGGCATGCCGCACTGAAGACTTGGAAGTAAACGCCCACTGCTATGATTGGATAACAGTTTTGCATATTATAATGAGCTTTGGCTCCCCAGTCATTAAACGTGGGGAATTGTTTTGAAAACTTCCAATGTGGAGAAACGGCAACCGGAATGATTCGCCCACAGGGCTCGCAAAATGTCTTTAACAAACAAACAATGATTTATCTCTCATCCACCCGCTATTAATTGGAATGTTATTTTTTATTACTTGGCCGGCCCGATTGGTGTATATAACTGCGAACCGTGCATAACTAACACACGCGCACGCAACCACAAGCCAAGTAAGTGCATCAGCAAAAGACAAATCAGCATGTTCAAAACTTCCGCGATTGTATTTTTCCTTCAAATTACCAGTCAAGAGAGTGAACAACGCACATCAAGAAAGGAATGTTATTTTACTATTTAAGCCCTGGCCCATACATGTCCGAGTCTGATCCCGAATCGCACGAAAATGAACCAACACCTCAAATACAAAGGATATTCCAGTCTGTGACAGCGTGGTAAGTTATGTTTAGTTAGACAAGTACATAATCAGTAGATATCAAACGTAACAATGCAATACTATCACATATAAACATTTTTTTTTACATAATTGTGTTGCATCATTCCTGTCAGATCCAGAAGCCACAGCATCGTTTTTTAATCTCATCCTGTCTGCAAAAATCCTGTCTCTTGTTTACAAACGAATCCGGTGAAATGAAGCAAAAAAATGCAATGTCTTTACCCACGTGAGCTGGATCTTCATTAAAAATAAAGTTCAACCATGCATTGCTAATATTGGAATCCAAAGGATTATTGTTTAGACGTTTGATCTGGTTTAGCTCCACTCCACGTAGGCCTATGTTATTTGTCTAACATGTCAGGACAGGCACGAGTCGGTGGGCGAGGCATCAGAATGAGGCGGCGTTTCACTGCTCCCTGACGTCACACGGAAGCACATTTGCAGATTGATCATTTGCTGAGCCAGCTGTCAATAAAAGATTTTCTTTGACTAACAAGGACGTTTTCAGCTCTGAAACGAAGAGGACATTCTTATA
The DNA here is from genome assembly GCA_039654625.1 of Rhinogobio ventralis. Taxonomy (NCBI): domain Eukaryota; kingdom Metazoa; phylum Chordata; class Actinopteri; order Cypriniformes; family Gobionidae; genus Rhinogobio; species Rhinogobio ventralis. The sequence continues at coordinate 17,117,736 of CM077198.1, forward strand.
TTAAGATGACCTTTTACATATCAAAAGCTCAAGGGAATGTTGATTTCTCAATTCATGACCCCTTTAAGTTTCTTCATGTAATCCCAGACCCAGGCAGACTCGATGATGGTGAGATCAGATCTCTGTGTGGAGCATACCGACTGTTGTCAGATTCCTTGTGCTTACAAAAATCTCACTGGATTATTACAATTAATGGAAAAAGGAAATCTAAACTGTTATTTCCTACTGCTAGCAAAATATATAAATAATAATCCATATAATTAATCCATTAAAGAATCATTAAGTTAGCTATATGCTTAAGCAACGAGGGGCCTTTAAAGAAGAGATGCACACAGTGCAGGTAACTCGTGCACGCATCTCTCTCTCTCTCGCTCTCTCTCTCTCTCTGATCTTTCTCTTTCAGTTCTCTGTCTCTCTCTTTAAATAAATGTGATAATTTGTTCAAATAAAAACAATTCGATGGCTCAATTTTAATTAAAGCGGACGGAGTGCTAGAACTAATGAGCCGTAACTTAAGAAAATAACCGTCATTTTAACCCGTCTGTTAAAAAATGACACTGTAAACATCAGTTACAGCTTTAACTTGTTTTTAACTTGGCAAATAACCAAGGTATAAGCGGGATAATCCACGGCTAGCCATGCATTAAAGAATTTTTTCACGTCGGGTGGTTCTTCGCCTCTACGTCGTGCATTAAAATCCTTTAATGCATGGCTAGCCGTGGATTATCCCTTACTTAAACAATCATTCAAAATATCAAATATTTAAAATACTGTCTTTAGGTTGTTTTCTGTTAAAATATGTTTATAATTACAAATTTCAAGGTGATTATTTTAAGTTAATTTAAGCAATCAATAGCTCTATAAATAAAACTATTGTAAGTATTGTGTGGTAAAATTGTTATTATTCACATTCTTCATTTATCATTATACATGCTATAAGGTTAGAACAATACTGTTATACTAAATATTGCCTAAATATAATGCAGAATGTGCTATAATTGGTCATCTTATTGGGGTTATTTGCTCACCCAAATCTATATTTTCTTACAGATATCTGAATAGCCCTCTAATGAAATAGGTATGAATTTGAAGATTAAATTCATCTATGTTATGTTCTTGTCATTAACTGATTTTTTATTTATTTTTTAATTAAAACAAAATATCTTTTTGTTATAAAAGACCAACTGTTATCAGCATTTATGGCAGTGTTCAGATACTTGCCACTGCTTTTGACTGCCTCCGTAAGGATCTGCTGGACTTCAAGGTGGGAACAGCTTGTGAAGGAATTGACAGGCTAGGAGGAGAGGCACTGGACTGTGGACATGATCTATTAGGGGTACGATCTGGATACAAGGAGAAAACAAAAAGAAAACAGGGAATGAAGTTTAGAACAATACCAGTATGTGTCTGATAGCATTTCTCACTTGGAGAAGAGAAAGCAATACACTAGATTATAGGTCAACTGATATGGATATACAGAAAGTCCTGAACAAGGGTGAGACATGCTCACAGTCTACATTTCAATGATTTGATACCTGTGTACTCTACATTTCAGTTCAGCATGGTCTGTTAAACTTATAACACTTGGGACATGAGTGAATGACATGCATAAAATAAGTAGTAGCTTTCCTTTTTCATAATGTCTGACATTAAAATTAAGCCATGATTTAATGTCACACCATATTATGATGTGTATGATATATTGTCACATCACATCATATTAACTTCATATACGTCCAAATTTGTTTAACCACAGTTAACAAACATACACTACTGTTTAAAAGTTTGTGGTCATTAAATTTTTTTAAAGAAATTCAGCAAGGATGCATTAAATTAATCAAAAGTGATAGTAAATACAAAATATTTCCATTTCAAATAAATGCTGTTGTTTCAAGTTCCACAAAAATATTAAGCAGCACAACGGTTTTCAACATTGATAATGATGAGAATTTCTCTTCTTCTTGAAGGATAGTTTGACTAACTCTGTTACTCCAGTTTTCATTTTAATATTTCACAATATTACGGTTTGTACTGTATAAAAAAAAAGCAGCCTTGGTGATAGGGCTGCACATTTAATAGAATTTGTAATAGTGATTACAATTACAGATGCCACAATTATGTAATCGTTCCAAAGGCGCAATTACAAAAAAAAAATAATAATAATAATTGCATAAAGCTATTCAAAACATCATGTAAATTGTGCAGCCCTACTTGGTGAACATAAGAGACTTTTGAAAGCTAGTGTACGCTTGTATTATTTTAAACTTATAAAACACAACATGATGGTCAACCCAAATTTTTTGCAAAATTCAGTCGCTGTTTCATAGAGATCATTTTAAATTGATCTGCCTCCATTTAATCTGCCCTCATTAATGAGTCATTCCTAAAAACTAACACATCTCTTTAATCTTATTTTAATATAGAGTTTGAAAAGCTATTTGCAAGTATTTAAAGTTGGGTCATGTGTAAACAGGATTACATTTTAATATTCTATTAATAAATAAATGTGTTTTTTAGAATCATCATTGACTCTGGCTTGTTAAAGAGATAACTAGGGATTATTACTCAAAATGAAAATTCTTAAGAATGGTTCACTGTAACATTGATCCAAACAGGAATGACTTTTCGTGTAATAGAAAAGGAAGAATATCCAGGTCACTTTTTTCCATAAATAAAAATGAATGTGCATTGGGGTCACAACCCTGATAACAATGGCATTTGCCCTCATAACGTGTCGTGGATGATTTAGTAGTCCGTTTGATTTTTGAATGCTCTTGTGGAGCATTATATTATATATATATATATATACATACATATATATATATACATATATACACACACACACACACACATATACACTCACCTAAAGGATTATTAGGAACACCTGTTCAATTTCTCATTAATGCAATTATCTAAATCAACCAATCACATGGCAGTTGCTTCAATGCATTTAGGGGTGTGGTCCTGGTCAAGACAATCTCCTGAACTCCAAACTGAATGTCAGAATGGGAAAGAAAGGTGATTTAAGCAATTTTGAGCGTGGCATGGTTGTTGGTGCCAGACGGGCCGGTCTGAGTATTTCACAATCTGCTCAGTTACTGGGATTTTCACACACAACCATTTCTAGAGTTTACAAAGAATGGTGTGAAAAAGGAAAAACATCCAGTATGCGGCAGTCCTGTGGGCGAAAATGCCTTGTTGATGCTAGAGGTCAGAGGAGAATGGGCCGACTGATTCAAGCTGATAGAAGAGCAACTTTGACTGAAATAACTACTCGTTACAACCGAGGTATGCAGCAAAGCATTTGTGAAGCCACAACACGCACAACCTTGAGGCGGATGGGCTACAACAGCAGAAGACCCCACCGGGTACCACTCATCTCCACTACAAATAGGAAAAAGAGGCTACAATTTGCACAAGCTCACCAAAATTGGACAGTTGAAGACTGGAAAAATGTTGCCTGGTCTGATGAGTCTCGATTTCTGTTGAGACATTCAGATGGTAGAGTCAGAATTTGGCGTAAACAGAATGACAACATGGATCCATCATGCCTTGTTACCACTGTGCAGGCTGGTGGTGGTGGCGTAATGGTGTGGGGGATGTTTTCTTGGCACACTTTAGGCCCCTTAGTGCCAATTGGGCATCGTTTAAATGCCACGGCCTACCTGAGCATTGTTTCTGACCATGTCCATCCCTTTATGACCACCATGTACCCATCCTCTGATGGCTACTTCCAGCAGGATAATGCACCATGTCACAAAGCTCAAATTGAACATGACAATGAGTTCACTGTACTAAAATGGCCCCCACAGTCACCAGATCTCAACCCAATAGAGCATCTTTGGGATGTGGTGGAACGGGAGCTTCGTGCCCTGGATGTGCATCCCACAAATCTCCATCAACTGCAAGATGCTATCCTATCAATATGGGCCAACATTTCTAAAGAATGCTTTCAGCACCTTGTTGAATCAATGCCAAGTAGAATTAAGGCAGTTCTGAAGGCGAAAGGGGGTCAAACACAGTATTAGTATGGTGTTCCTAATAATCCTTTAGGTGAGTGTATGTATGTATATATATATATATATATATATATATATATATATATATATATATATATATATATATATATATATATATATATATATATATATATATATATATATAAATAATTAATTAATTAAAATAAATTAATTATTCAGTACAGATGCATTAAATGGATCAAAAATGAATGACATTTATAATGGTAAAGCTTTCTATTTATAATAAATTATGTTTTTTAAACTTTCTATTCATCAAAGAAACCTGAAAAGAAAGTATTACATTTTACACAAACATTAGCATATTAGAATGATTGCCAGTGTTGGGGTAACGCATTACAAGGAACTTGAGTTACGTAATCAGATTACTTTTTCAAGTAACTAGTAAAGTAACGTAACATTACTTTTAAAATTTACAACAAAATATCTAAATTACTTAGTAGTAATGCAAGTTACTTTGTGTTCCCATTTATTGACTGACAGCTCTTACACACAATGACTGCAGAGGCATTGTGTATAAACATGAGGGTTATTGTAGTTTTAGAATAATTGTGAGCAGGCATTTACTAATCCCACTTGCGCAAAAAAGATTCAGTATTCCTCAAAATGAATAAAAACAGTGAAGTGCAAAATACAAATACTATGCAAACCTACAATAATTAAATAAAAAATATTTTTATGCATTTAATCTCACTTTATTGACTTTAATGTCTTGCTGCTGACCTTCGATGATTCAGTTAAACCATAAGCAAAAATGACTTTTGATTTTTTGTTTTTATTGGTGAAGTTAACCAGTAGCCCCTCACTGCAGAACACGAGATCCAGGGGGCAGAGACGGGTAGGTTAAGGGATATGTAAAGTGGAAGGAGTTGGATCCAGATCCAAGGGGTGGAGATGGGTAGGTTTAGGGTCCTTGTGTTCTGCAGGGAGGACCATCTCCAGTTAAGTGTTAAACTTTTTTCTCCTGTGTCCTATTTTTTTGTGATCCAGAATGGCAGCATAGCTGAAAGGTTTGTTTAAACTGTGCCCTTTACTGTACATGCGTGAATTTGCATTTCCTTCAGCCTGAGGCTTATTATTTCAATTTTGGTGTGAAAGGGTCTTTACATTTGCCCAAAAATAGAACCTTTTTGTTATAAAATAAACAAGCCCAGCCCAGGTGAGAAAAAGTAACGCAACACAGTACTTTTCTTAAAAAGTAACAAAGTAACGCAATTAGTTACTTTTTAAAGGAGTAACATAATATTGTCATGCATTACTTTTCAAAGTAACTTTCCCCAACACTGATGATTGCTGAAGGATCATGTGACACTGAAGTAATGATGCTGAATATTCAGCTTTCCATCACAGAAATAAATTCCATTTTAAAATAGAAAAGTTATTTTAATTTGTAATAATATTTCACAATATAACAGTTCAACTGTATTTTTTTAATCAAATAAATGCAGTCTTAGTGCGCAAACTTCATTCAAAAACAATTTTTTTGTAAATCTTACTGGCCCCCTACATCTCTCTCTATATCTATTAGGGATGTTAACGTTAATCGATTATCGATTAATTGTCGATAATGCATTTAATCGATAAAACTTGTCGATCATCGATTAATCAGGGTCATGCGTGCTGCTCAACCGCGAAACATGTAAAGCAGACACACACAAGGAAAAATGAAGCGAGTGCGCAGATGTTCTGTTTGGACCATCTTACCACTGGAGTTACACCTTCATCTTGACTAGAAGTTTGCGTGTGCATTCGCAGCCTTTTGCTTTATGTAAATGTAAGTTGTAACATTGTGTTTATTTTGTGTAGGCCTATCTCATATAGGACGCATTTGGTTAAGAAAAAAATGTGGTAGTGAAGCGTGCCAGTGATCAGCTTCAGCGCATGCAGCTCCAACAGCAATGACTATGATATATTACATGACATTATAAAAGGAACAATATTGTAATAAACATTGTGCATTATTTGGGTTTAGTTGTGTTTCATCGCGTTGCTCTAGGAAGAGCGCATGCACAACACGAGTCACCCATTCTGAATATGAATATCACGTAACTTAGTTCAAGTTCACTTGTACATTCGTGTCATTTTGGGCAGATTAAATTTGTAATATGTTTATTTTGTATACATCTGATTTAATCTCATAGGATGCGTTTCTTTGAGTTAAATAACGCGCTAGCAAAGAGCTTCAGTCTGTTCATTCAGTGCTGCAGCACACGCAGCTCAAACACCATTGCACGACTAACAGTAACTATGATTGGGACTGTCATATATTACATAACATTAATGAGAACACTACTGTAATTGAATCAGTGTGAATTCATTGGGTTTAGTTGCTGTGTTCAGAGCGCGTCGTTCACACATTCTGAATAACGCGCATCTGAGGCGGCGTTGGTGACACGTTGTATCAGTTATATTTGATAATTAAATAAGTAATTTAATTAAATGATCAATCACAGACTCATTTTACAATCCTACTAGCCATTTAGACTAAAAACCCTTCTCATTTGCACACCCTTTCATGCTGTTGCTATAAGCCATTGCAGTATTAAGGCTAACGATGAATCAATTAATTAATCGTTCATTTAAACGACGATCGATCATGGGAATTTGTGTAAATTGACATCCCTAATATATATATATATATATATATATATATATATATATATATATATATATATATATATATATATATATATATATATATATATATATATATATATATATTTATTTTTTTATTTTTTTGGTGAACTATGCCTTTAAAGAACCTGACTGTTTTATGAAGCAGTCCTGTGGGACTTTGAGGAACATTTTTGCAATTATAAGGAGGACACCCTCTCCTTTAAAGTTCAACAGCCACAGGGAACAGTGGGAAACGTATGACAAGGAAGCAAAAACTGAGAATAACTGCATGTCTCATGAATTCAGCATGCTTATGCAGATACTGTCAGCCGCCCAGACAGGCCCTACAAAAAGCAACTGTCTGTTGCCTCCAGTAGTTGAGAGCAGCTGCAGTTGAAAGACACAAATGCGGGCACGACCCCAGACAAATCACCTCTTGATGTTCACAGAGCAAATACAAGAGGTCAGTCATCTTCATCCTGAGAAAAATGTGATTTGTATCTCATGTTTACTACACTCTTCAACTAAATGAAATGGCTTACTGTGCATTTCAACAAGATAAACTTGCATGGACATGTGATGTGATATGTATCACAATCATATTCTCAGGCTTCTAAAAATGAAATTAAACTGATAATGGAATTAAAATATGTTTAGAATCAAATCATTATATCTACTTAAAAAAAAAAAAAAGCTGCTGATGCTAGTGGGATGAAGGAAGATAGTTGTTGCAACAGGTCCTAAGGGAACATGCAACAGGAAAGATATGGCTCATTTCCACCAGCAGTGTTTATGGAGTGCCTGCGATCCTGCTTGTAAACAGAGACATTCTTCGTAGTTTATAAGTGACCAACAGGAGCTAATTTTCTAAAAATGTTTTTAACACAAGGCTTGCACACAATGTCGTCTGTTAGACTGTATGCTCTGCCTAGCAAAACCCTCATAAGTGTTAACACGACTATCACTTGAGGCGGAAGAAGAAACTCACCAAAGAGAAGACAAAGCTGATGCCTACAGTACTCAAGAAGAGAAAAGACAAAGAACATCAACGTCTATAACATTATGAATTACCTTGAGTGGCAATGTTTATTGCTGAGAGTGTTGACAGAACCTTGTTGAAGTTCTCCCCAGTATATAAGCTCTCTGGATCAAAGCCCTAAGAGAAAGACACAAGTCAAAGATCAGAAAAACTGTCAAATGACAGGGATTATGAATGAGATTATGCTAGAAGCAGCAGAAGTAGGTCAGAAATCAGAGGAGAATCGGCTTTTATCTACAAAGAAATAACTAGGGGTGTACATAGGACGTTTCATCAGGATACGACCTGACATTTATTCTCTTAGCCTATTATGGCTTATGCCTATTTTACACAACCAGTTACATTTTTTATAAACTCAATCGAAATACACTCACCTAAAGGATTATTAGGAACACCTGTTCAATTTCTCATTAATGCAATTATCTAATCAACCAATCACATGGCAGTTGCTTCAATGCATTTAGGGGTGTGGTCCTGGTCAAGACAATCTCCTGAACTCCAAACTGAATGTCAGAATGGGAAAGAAAGGTGATTTAAGCAATTTTGAGCGTGGCATGGTTGTTGGTGCCAGACGGGCCGGTCTGAGTATTTCACAATCTGCTCAGTTACTGGGATTTTCACGCACAAACATTTCTAGAGTTTACAAAGAATGGTGTGAAAAGGGAAAAACATCCAGTATGCGGCAGTCCTGTGGGCGAAAATGCCTTGTTGATGCTAGAGGTCAGAGGAGAATGGGCCGACTGACTCAAGCTGATAGAAGAGCAACTTTGACTGAAATAACCACTCGTTACAACCGAGGTATGCAGCAAAGCATTTGTGAAGCCACAACACGCACAACCTTGAGGCGGATGGGCTACAACAGCAGAAGACCCCACCGGGTACAACTTATCTCCACTTCAAATAGGAAAAAGAGGCTACAATTTGCACGAGCTCACCAAAATTAGACAGTTGAAGACTGGAAAAATGTTGCCTGGTCTGATGAGTCTCGATTTCTGTTGAGACATTCAGATGGTAGAGTCAGAATTTGGCATAAACAGAATGAGAACATGGATCCATCATGCCTTGTTACCACTGTGCAGGCTGGTGGTGGTGGTGTAATGATGTGGGGGATGTTTTCTTGGCACACTTTAGGCCCCTTAGTGCCAATTGGGCATCGTTTAAATGCCATGGCCTACCTGAGCATTGTTTCTGACCATGTCCATCCCTTTATGACTACCATGTACCCATCCTCTGATGGCTACTTCCAACAGGATAATGCACCATGTCACAAAGCTCGAATCATTTCAAATTGTTTTCTTGAACATGACAATGAGTTCACTGTACTAAAATGGCCCCCACAGTCACCAGATCTCAACCCAATAGAGCATCTTTGGGATGTGGTAGAACGGGAGCTTCGTGCCCTGGATGTGCATCCCACAAATCTCCATCAACTGCAAGATGCTATCCTATCAATATGGGCCAACATTTCTAAAGAATGCTTTCAGCACCTTGTTGAATCAATGCCACGTAGAATTAAGGCAGTTCTGAAGGCGAATAGGGGTCAAACACAGTATTAGTATGGTGTTCCTAATAATCCTTTAGGTGAGTGTATAACAACATGAACATTTCACTCAACTCTCCAAAATTGTAAATCCTGTATACCATTTGGGCCATCCACAACTAAAAATACACTACAGTATGTTGTTAATAATATAGAATAAATAATGAAAGTATTAAAAATAAATCTTAATTATAAACAATTTTTTTTGGTTATGGAAAACATCTTTAGTGTGACCCACATTTTTAGATGTTCTGTCTACAGGTCCTGTTGGTCGCTGGGCACAGACAGCTATCCCCTTTCTTGCTAAGGGTATGGTTTCACATGTTAAATAAAACATAATAGCGTTTACACAGCAATGCAAGAAGCGTCTTGTATTTGCTGAGCGCTGTTTCGATTTGGAGACTGCAACAAATTAAGCAACTTCAGCAGTCAGTTCAGTTTATAGATTACACTTTACCATTTGCTTTAGAACATTTGATAATTGTAGTTTGCATTTGTCTCTCATTAATAGTTAAAAGTGGCTCATATCAAGCTTAAGCTTGTGCTACCATACTTCTCGTTTTCAGCTCCTTTAAAAGCAGAAGTGAAAGTTATGCATCTGGCTTGTTTGTCCAGTCACATGACTTTCATCAACTATATGCCCACTGGGCCTTTAAACGAGCATGAAACTGGAGCTGTCTTCAAAACAGATACGACGATATAAGCAAAAATTTATATCATGATATTCTTAACATTTTCACCAATAACTATCACACAATCAAAATATACATATTTTTATGAAAACGTGATTAATAAATAATGAAAAATAAATGGTCCTTGTGATCATTTCGAAAGTAAGTGTAGACCTATGAACAATTTGATTAATCTGGGCACATCTAAAAGTGACATCAGGGCTTAGAGGAGGGCCAGTTCCTGAGTGAAAATGCATCATTAAAAGTTGTTCAAATGAGTTTGTTAATGAATCGGACTACATAGGCACTGAGTTTTTGTTTTTGTGTGCAGTTCTCGAGGAAAGAAAAACATGCACAGTTTCATCAATTTGTGCTGCTGAGAGCACACTTTTATAGTATCAAGTTGAGTTGATTCAATTGTCTTTAGCAGACTTGGATAGATATTGTTCATTCATCAGCTGATATTTAGAGATTTTGAGATGATCAGCATTGGCCACTAATTGAGCCTGATTGGCCGGTTAATATAATGTTCACTCTGCCTGGTGTCAGTCGCAAAATTGGCAGAGAGCATTGTCCATGCATAGCCCACAATTTCTTCAAATATTGTGCAAAAAAAGTGTTTGCTTAAATTTAAATGTGTGTATCTTAAGAGATGTATGTCTATCCCTCACAGCCTCGCTTTCATTCCCGATAAAAATCAATGCTGCTTTTAAAATCAAATCAATCAAAGTTCCGCATCGCTGCTGTGAATAAGGTCTATGGCTGCATCCGAAATTACATACTCTCAAGTAGGTAAATATTTTGAATAAGTAATTACTTCACGACCAATAAAAATGTATGTTCTATATAGTATCAATGTGTGTAGTATAAATATAAGCTGGACATTTGCCATGTTGCCCTTATCAAATGACCTACCACGCCAGTTGCGTTGCGTTGCATCACTGCCATTCACAAAACTTCTCCTGTGGCCTAATGGGATAGTAAAGTGTCCATCGTATTCACACGTCAGATTCTTGCCAGAAGAAGTATGTCATCTGGGTAATATTTGCCTACTCTTTTATGAGTACAGTGAATTCAGACATACTTCTTTTGCACATTCTGTTTTTCACCTATTATGTAGTAGGAATGTATGCCATTTCGGATGCAGCCTATGAGCGGGACCTTGATGCTGCGGCTCCATCTCAGGATCAATACTGCGCAGACTCGGGCTCCGAACAATATACTCTGAGTCTGCAATGACCGTTACTGGAATATTTTGGCTACATTTCTCTACAGTTGAAGGAAGCAGTCCATCTTTTTTTACAGTCTATGGTAGAGTTACATTCAAGCTATTTTAAGGCATGAAGAAATTTTTTTTTTTACAGGAAAACAACTTTAAATATGTCATTTTGACTATCAAAGATGAATATTAAGGAATACAATTATTGACTGTATAGGGGTAATTTAAAGTCAAAATGAAAGCATTACATAAACAAGTAACATGGCACTAATGAGTCATGTTCACCACATGTGCAAAGTTTATCAGTCAATAACCACATTTTGTTCATAGTTTTAGTACAGGAACACTGTCAATGCAGAGGGTGCTGCATCAAAGTCAGGCTATGTGTTTGTGTCAATAATAGACATTGCAATTTGACAATGTTTACTGCGATGGGTATAATTTCTGACCATCTTCCTGAGATGCCTGTAATGTTGCTGCAACTCAAGACCATAATAACTGTAATAAATGAAATGCACATGCAAAAGAGCTAGTATTATGGAGCAATCTTGTTTACTGGCATATTTTAAGATCACATGTGCAAAAACAAAACAAAACCCTGCTGTTTTTTTGTCTGTCCTCAGGGAGAGCTAAACTAAATTAGATGGACAGAAGAGTACTCTACAGAGACCAATATAAATTATTAAATATAGATATATTATTTAATATAAATGATTACTCTGTTAAGTAAATCATTCCTTCATAAAAGCAATGATTATAGGCATCTGAAATTGTTCAGTGTAAATGTTCATGCACATACACTACAGAACTTATTTTGTATATTTGTGATCTACCGAAAAGAGTGATATTCTCAGCCTACGGGTCGCATATTTATACACACTCAGCTGTATTTCTCAAAGGCGGTCGGGTGATACAAACACATTCAAGTACGAAATTGTAGAGAAAGACGATCTTACCTCAACCTTTAGAGACTGGCATCCTTTAAGAAACTCCCGAATGTTTGCAATGCATGCCGCTTCGCATTTGGGTTCAGTTGAATACTGTAACCAATGAAAGAATGAGGATGTAAATAATCTCAACTTTGCTTCGAACACACTGCAAAGCAAAGAAGATCAACAAGATCTCGTTTTTGGAAGTGAATGTCAGCCTAGCCTATGAGCCACATTGTACCCAGCCACTGCTGTCCAGTATCGCATGCTAAATTTCGTTGGCGTTCAGTATACTAAGTTACTATTTCTTTGCGTGAGCTTCGTCATGTTACACACACACACATATATATAAACACACACAGCCCGTATCTATGCTAGATCTCATCGGGCCCTGTCGAACCAGGAAAATATGTTTTGGAGGAAGTGACGATGTTTGCTCAGCAAGATTCTACTTGGACCGCTTGCTAGTGATGCCAAATCCGACTCATTTTTTTAAATCGATTCTTTCAAACAGTTCGTTTAAAAGAACCGGCTCCAAGTCCAATTCTTTTGCGCACTGACCGGTGTAGCATATCATATGGGCTAAATAAAATCAGGCTCATATTGTTGTTTACTACATTTTTCCTAAATACATTTGTATTGTAGTCTCATGTGGTGGCAGCAATGATTCAGCATTTCAGTCAATTAAACAGAAAAATAATTTGCATTAACATTAAACCACACTAAAATTAATTTGAAACGTTTTTTATAGAATCGTTCAGCACCGTTTCGCGAACGGGATACTCCGATTCATTAAAAAGACCCGACTCCAAAGAACAGTTCGCTCACGACGAACATATGGGTAAATTCAAACAGAAAATATCTCTTTGAAAGCGTGGTGTAAAATCAGTAAAGCGGTATATCACATACATATGTTAAAAAGAAAGGAAGGGAGGAAGACAAGAACCAAAAAACCGTATAATAGGCCCTTTATAAAAAAAGAGAAACTTTTCAAGTTGTATTGATTAGCACATTCGTTATAATGTCCCTGCATTAAAGCACGAATTCAAAGCGTTTAAATGAAAACGAACTTTATTCAGCATAAATTAAAATATATAGCCTACCGTAGGTCTCAATAACGATCCTATGTGCAATGAGTAAAAAGGGGGAGTTGAATTGGTACTAGATAGCAGCAGAGGGATACAGGCAGACATTTAATAATCTTAGATCTGACTGACGACTTTTACAAACGAGAGAAGAAAACTGCTTTACAAATGTTTTTGGCATTTTATACAAAAGTGGAGATCGACAAGTATTTTGTTTTTGAGACTGTGATAATGCGGAACAATTTTTCATGTAACAGGAAGTCAGATTTTATCTCGCTTAAATTGTGCGCCCTGAATAAACCCAGTTAAATACACATTCATCGCACACTTTTTCTTTTAACGTATTGTATCTTTGCAAAATGTAGTGCATCACAAAGTGTCACTTTTAACAGTAAGTATCTGGGCATATGCATCGTGCACCGCCAGTTCCGCATGGCTGTATTTGCTGGGGTTGCATTAAATTTAAATACGATTCACTACCATTTACGACTGTTTGATCAAAGAAACATATGCCCATATTATCATTTACCTTTAAGATGGCTCCAGGTAGCAGTCGCTCCATAAGCTTACACAGGACGACCCCATCTCTGAGAGATGTTTTCAGAAATTCCTCAGGATCAGCGATATTCTTTTTGGGTGAATTAAGCACGCCTAATGTTATTAGCCACGTAACAGTCTGCTCCTCGGGGTTCATAGTTTAGGCTCAATGGGCCTTTCAGATTTAGCTGCACCCTTGGTGCGCCGGCTCTCACTATTTGTGTTGAGATGCTGCCCACATCCGTCGCGCTTCTGCTTTTTCTGCATGTTACAACGACCATTCAGCCCAGCGACTTAGTTCTCCAGTGGACGTCTGCCATATAACCAACATAGAGGGCTCTTTGATATTTCAGTGACACAAAGGGAATGGTTATCGCTTAAAAAAAAAGCCGCAAGAATTTTCCATATGGTTCAACTATTTATTTGATCAAGTTAGCCTGTATATGTAGTATGGGTGAACACTGACATTATGCCAATACACCACTATTATAGTGGGAATTTAAGACACACAGACAAGAAACAAGTTCATTTCAACTCAAATGATTGTTTATTGGAGAGAAAAAAACCCCCCAAAGAAAAGTCAACGCAATTCATCTGTATGATCCATCTAACGTCATCAGCCTCAATGAACAGCAGCATTCCAAAAAACACAGATTCTGGATCTAGATGAAACAGAAACAAGTAGTTATATGGAGAAGCAAAATATAAATTTGCACGGGTTTGAGGACTTAAACATACCTGTATCTTACAGAAGACTTGTGGATCATCCACAAATGACAACAGGTCCTGATCAGCAATGAAGTATTCATGTATGCATTACCATCAAACTCCCTTTCCTCCATTCAGCCTGCAACAAGAGAGTTACCATCAGCAAACTGTTGTAGCTCGGCATAAGGGACAGATAATTATGAAAATGAATAAAATAAAAAAAAAAACCCAATCTGAAATGTTTTCCAGGCTTGTTGATAGGGTGCTGTCTTTCTCCACATGGTGTCCTTTGTTAGAATCGGCATGCTTGCAAGCGGTTCTGGCTTTTTGTTAACACTAAGTGAATTTACAATTTCAAAAGGGTTCGACTGGAAAGTTTCAAGAGGTTTTGCAGCTATGTGGTTTATATTTGACTGTAGGGATAGATCCATTGAGGAGTTTCATCTTAATATCCTTTTAAAAAAAAGGCCATCTCATTTGAAAGGGGCAAAAAAAAAAAAATCCAGACATTTTCTCCTTTAGTGCAACAGAATTGACAGATTTTTCTGAGACTAAGACCTCCTAAACTCAGTGATCCAGTGGTTGGGGGGAGGGATCAGACTCCTTTGAAGGCAGAGATGAGGTTGTGTTAATAATGTTTCAGACTGCATTTGAAAAAGCCAGGGCAATCAAGACGATGTTTGACTAAATTACACTAACCTTCAGGCTGCAAAATAACACCACCGAGACTTGACTTATACCAGAACAAAAGGGTTTGCTTTGCTTACCAGCTGTTGACAGGTTTTATCTGTGGTGCTGAATTGTTTCTTGCATTTTGGTTGTCTTTGGATTGGTCGATGAAAGACGTCAATGTTTAGGCTTTGTGATGAAGGA
Organism: Rhinogobio ventralis; assembly: GCA_039654625.1. Taxonomy (NCBI): domain Eukaryota; kingdom Metazoa; phylum Chordata; class Actinopteri; order Cypriniformes; family Gobionidae; genus Rhinogobio; species Rhinogobio ventralis. The sequence goes on from CM077198.1 coordinate 17,132,990, forward strand.
TCCATTTGCACTGAGGAAAACTACACCCATAGAGAGTTTGGAAAAAGGTGACATTTGTCCATTCCTCAACAATGTGAACAATCATGCCTACATGAATATTCTGCATTGCATCTATATTAAGTGGCATTTGGGGGTGCTCACCATGGAAAACTGAAGAGGTGAATAGATATTTACGCTTCATAGTTTTCATTCTCTTGAATAGCAGAGTGTTGCTCAAGATCTTTGATTAAAAACACTTTATTGGTAAATGAAAGCTATACGCTAGGGCATTGCAGGTTTAAACAAATCACTAGTATACAAAAACACACTTAGATTTGCAACGGTACCATTAAATGGGATGTGGGCAAGGTAAAAGAAACTTTGCATTTAAAAAGGACAAAAAAAACCTCCACAAGTTTGTGTACAGCTTGAAACTGAAGCTTGAAGTCCAGAGTTTAAAAGGGCGCACTTTTGAATCTCAGTCTTTTGTAGGTCTCAACGAGAAACCACCGATTCTCCATCTCATTTCCCCCCCTTTATTCCTCTTAGTATCGGCTCCGGGCCATTCCTCTATCTGCCCGACCACCACGGCCACCACCCCGAGGTGCCCCACGGCTCGAGCTGCTGTATTCACGAGGATAGCCTCTCTCAAGAGGGGGTGGTCCCCGCTCCTGCCTACCCGGTCGGTCACCACGATTAGCGGAGTACGGGTCACTCCGACTGCTGGGATAACTGTCACGACTGCCATATCCATCCCGGGAACTGCTGCCATAGTCGTCATAACGACTGCTTCCACCACTCCCACTGTAGGATGGAGGGGGACCCCTTGAGGGTGGGGCGCTGCGTGAGTTACCTGCAGGGTCAATGGGTCATGTAATTGGCAAAATTTACTTAAACATTCTTTGCATGATACTGCGTTGTCAAGTGCCCATTTCCTTAAATCTGCATCACGTCTAGCTCAAACGTTAGAAACTTTCCAAATGGGGATAGAACAAATTTGGATCTCAGATTCTGGGTGGGACTACTTCAGCCTAAGATAACTGAACTACCCAACTGAAGTGTTGACAACTGACCACTCAGAGCCCTTTGACACGTCATTGTTGAGTAAATGCACTTTCCTTGGTTTGGATTGAATTCCTGATAGATTGTAGTTTGGGTACTGCATCTCTCTTGGTTGTTCGGACAGAGCTACCGGAACGCTTGCAAGAGATTCCTTGTTGGTGCGATTTTGGTTGGAACACTCAGGATGAAAAGACGCCGCGTTTGATGTTTCCACTTTTTGGCAATCACACGAGGCAGCCCTTTCCAGGCGGTTTGAGTGGAGCCCCTAAACCCTTTTCACCACACTTAAGGTTTACTTACCGTAACCGTCGTAAGGGTCTCTATAGGAGCCTGTACTCGGTCGCTCCATGTAACCCCGGGGCTCTCGTCCTCCACCATAGCCATCACGATCACTAAGAAACAATGAAACATTAGGCCGGATTCTCAAACTGCCATCACATACATGTGATGTAGGATGTTAACACACCTGTAACCTCTGGATCCTGAGCCATATTCATCTCTAGAACTGGAATGGCTTGAATACTCCCGGTATGGGTAATCTCGTGGTGCCGGAGCATAGTCTCGACTGTCCCGTGAGCTCATGTAGTCACGGCTGGAATAACTGTAAAATGAACAGCTTGTGAGTGTCATTGTATATGGCAAGACAGACCATCACCAATATTATTTTAGTAACTTATATTGGCAATTAATATTTTGAATTAACTTTTTTTGTAACGATGTACTTCTGATTTTCTATTCAGATTTAATTTCATAAATAATTTCACTTAATGGCCAAGGCACCATCTCTAATTTTCTTTTTAATGTTTGAGTTTCCTGAAATAATTATTTTCAAATAATGAGAGAGAAAAAGACTAGCTTGTAAGAATAGTTTAAACAGTTTATGCATCTAGCCACTCAGCATCTCTGAATTATTATTGTTTTTACACATCTCACCTGTCTTTACTACTGTAGTGGTCATCACGAGGTGGAGGACCGTCATCCCGCCGTGACATCAGAGAATCTCTGCGAGGAGGGCCGTATGGGTCCCTGTCTCTGGAAACTGGTGCTGTTTAATACATTGAGAACAAATGATTGTATGGTTCAAACAATTAAAAAAAAAAAAAAAAAAAAAAAAAAAAAAAAAAAAGGAGCACAAAACTGAGTGCTCAGAAAACTTACGCCTGCCCATTGGCCCAGAGGGTGCAGATCTCTTGGGTGGGGGTCCTCCGTTCCGCACTGGGGGGCCTCTCTTCAGTGGTGGTGGCCCTCTTGAGGACATGCCTTTAAAAAAGGGTTCTACAATCCCTACGTTACCCTGGTAATATTTTTGGCAGCAAGCATGTGTTAAATGTAGGCTCAGAACTTCTTAGAGGACAATCAGTTCAAACAGATCATCAAAATAGAGTGTCATCACTGCACAAACACAAAAAAAGTGGATCATGTTCTGAACAGTACCTCTGCTTGGTGGTCCCCGCATTCCACTTGGTGCTCCTCTGGACCCTCGTGGACCTCTGGCAGGGCCGCGACTCCGTGTATGAACTAGTGGTGGACCACGGCGTCCTGAAGACTCAAACTGAGGTTTTGTGGCCTGTTCCACTTTAATAGGCTTTCCGTCAAGGGGCTTGGAAACACAGGGAACAGAAGTTTAGGAAACTTGCTTTTAAATACACATGCTCACTGAAAAGCAAATGTGCATATCCCTTATGTAAGCTCAGAACTTCTTAGAGGACAATTGTGGACAACATCAGTTCAAGAAGATCAATGCCACAAATCATCATAGCTTACAAATGTGAAGCTCACACCATTATTTACCTTTCCATTCATTTCCCTTGCAGCATCTTTTGCATCACCAGGATTTTCATAAGTTACAAACGCGAAACCTCTAGATTTGTTTGTTTCACGATCCTTCATCAACAGAACTACAAAAGACAAGGGGGAGGAAACATACGGTCACACTTGACACACCAAATGCTTTATTGAAAGGATAGTTAACCAAAAAAAAAATAATAATTCTCATCAATTACTCATGTCATTCCAAACCCCTCAAATATCTTCAAAACACAAATGAAGATTTTTAATGAAATCTTAGATATGTCCCACCATTGAAAATCCATTCACCCAAAACTCTGACAGTACAAAGTTCTCGTAAGAAGCTCATATGAATCCAGTGGTTTAATCCGCTGTCTGAAATCATGTCTGAAAGTTATGGCTTTAGAATGACTTGAGGGTGAGTATGAGACAACTTTCATTTTTGGGTACTATCCCTTTAACATTTTAGCAGCCCAAATTACTACAAATTTCAATAAAAGTAAAAACTTGCATGGCAAAATGACATTTCTATCAAGTAACTTGGATCATACAAAACGACTATTACCTTCGGCTATTCTGCCAAATTTGCTGAAGTACGCTTCAAGGACCTTCTCACTAGTTTCAGTGTTCAGGCCACCGATGAACAGCTTTCCTGGTCGGTCTGCCTCTGCCATATTTCCCTACTGTTGCCACTACAGAGGAGACATTTCTGCATTACAAGAGAACAGTCCAGTACATCTCGTCTGAAACATAATAGCTTAAACCAGCATAAGCTGGTCTCCCAGTCTAACAAAAAAAAAGCCCAAAACCAGCAAACAGATCAACCTCACCATGTGGGAGACCAGAAAATCTAGTTTAAACAGTTAATCATCAAGAATATTACACGCATGGACGCAGAAAACAATGCAAACAGGTCAGCACATGTTGGTCAACCGGTTATGTGATTTGGAACAGCTATTTGACGATAGAAAGACGTTTAATGTAATCATTCTCTGGAGTAGATGGTTAACTCAGCAACCATTAGCTGATAGGCCCTGTCTGGCTAACAGTAGTTGCTGATTACGTGCGAACCACCATTAATCGAGTTTCAGAAGATGCTAAACGTTTCTGTCGAACATTTCGCATGGTATTTACATACACATTTTAAAGCATGCTTCACAAAATGGCGGACGCTTAAAATTACAAGGCTACTGGCAGATACAGCAGCCTGAGACCTCTTCAGGCCATATGGCTAACTTGCAACACACGTTTTGATTAAGAATCTCATATAGTCATGATAAGCACTCACTAATAAACCGCTTTTCGATTAAAATATATAAGATAATAACGCTGCTATTCACAAGATCAAAATGGCGATTGAAATGTGCGTTTAGAAAAACATCTTGTCGTCTGACATCTACACGAGGCCATTTTCAGTTACCATCACATCTGCTAAATATACTCAACTACAGGGATAAGTGCGTTTGAATGAACGCGCACGATACAACTACCATCTACCAATAAATAAAATATCTAAGCACGGTGAATATGTTTGAATGATCCATTTACTCACCTCAGGATCAATAGGCAGAAACAAAAGCGTCTGGTGGTTTATATGTGTCTAATGTGTTTCGACCCGCCCAGTGCAGTCACTTACACTATGGTAGGAGCCTAAGAGGGAGGAACTTAACGTTTTAAAAGTCTTTAACGCCCTCTATTGTCATGTTTGCAAACTGTACTTATTTTAGTCATGTAGCGAAAACCAGTCGTAAATATTAAAGTTGCTCTTACTGATGAATTTTACACAAAGAAATGAATAGCGCTTTAAATATATATTTGAAAAATGGTGTAAGATTCTAGTCATATCTGTATCTAAATAACAACTGTTGTTTACATGAATATAACCATCCGAACATGAACAAAGTAGATACAAATATTATAAAATATTTATAATTAAATAAAACAAATACAATTACAATTAAAAACTATAAAAAAAAATTCACATATATTGATTGTATAAATATATTAAATAAAAAACAGCTGTCATTAATCCAGATGTTTTGTGGATCAATAATGTAGAGGGATTGGAGGAGGAGCCACGAGGGGGCGGAGTTTTGTGCACAGTAAGGAAGTGACACTAATACAAATCTTTCTTGAGTCAGTAGTAGCTGCCAGCTTGTTGTCTTAGTGATTTTCTGTGAACTGTCGCTGGTTAGTTTTATGGTTTACTTCAGCAGAGTAAGCCGGAAACCTCGCAGGACGCTGCTTTGAAAAATGAAGTCTTTAAATCCGCGGTTTATTTTTTTGTTGAGTTTAACTCTAGTCAGCACAAGCGTTGGATTCTACCTTCCGGGTTTAGCGCCTGTCAGTTTTTGCGAGAAAAACCCAAAGGCAGATGCGGGGGAATGTCAGGTGAGCGTTTACTGTCCTATAGTTGTTATTGTATGATTATGTACAGACAGTTGGCACATAACAAATGTTTAGACAGTTAATAACCAAATACACATCATGTATATATACAGTTAATAACCATATACAGTATATGTATATACTATGACAATAGTTAGCTGTCCCATTGACCCCACTCCCCTGCTGTCATCCCCACAGACTGAGATACAGCTGTTTGTGAATAGACTGGACTCTGTGGAATCAGTGCTGCCTTATGAATATGATGCGTAAGTATGCTTGACCTTTACAATATAAGCTTCACTGTATCTACTTGCATTTCAATACAAGGACTGATCAGTGAGGGCATACTTTTTGCTTTAGGTTTGACTTTTGCAAAGACACAAATGAAAAAAGGCCCTCAGAGAACCTTGGGCAGGTGTTGTTTGGAGAAAGAATAGAGACATCACCTTACAAGGTAAGATGTTTTTTTTTTTTAATTTTTATTATTATTTAATTTTTTATTTTATTTTATTTACCTTATTAGTTGTATTTTATCTTTAATGTAACCAAGAAATCAAATTGTACATTTCTTATTTTTTATGGAATATTGCAGTATTTATTATAAATGATTTGTCCCGCACATTTTTTAAATATTAATTTGCCCTTGTAATCTTTAATCGAAATCACTTCCCCTCCCACTTGCAACGACATCTCTTCTCTGATGGCGTGTTTTTAGGTGCAAGGACAGGACAACCTGTCATTCACATGAGATTATAGCAATAGCAAACCACAACAATCCAATCAGTTCCTGAGGGACAAAATCAAGTCCTGCCCTGCATTTTTTTTCTTGTTTGAGAAGCCAACTCAACATTGTACATTGTATCAAATACCATAAACATAATTTACAACATAAATTACAGAACAAACCAAACCAGACACAGCATAAATCAGCTACAATTAAAAGCCAAAGAAAACATGCAGTGTATAGGAGGTTCTAATAAAAACAGGTAGGCTGTTCGGTGCAGTTTCGGTTCAGTAACGACAAAAGCACAATCTCCTCTCAATTTCAGTCTAGCCCGAGGAACATTTAACAGTCTTTGACTGGATGACCTAAGAGACCTTCCAGGATTGTGAATGCAGTACCGTTGCAAGGGCTGTGCCACAGGGCCTCGCGCAAAGTAAAGTAAAGGCCATAGATAACCTTATATATTACCTAAGAAGTTCAAGTAAATATGCTAGAAATGCGCGCTCATTCAAGGATGTGCATTTATTGCATGGACGGAGAAAGCCATCAGCCTGCAGGATTTCATCTGACAGTACGCAAAGCATACATAGCCTAACTATTACACACCTTTCCGAGTAGGGATGGGCAATATGGACTTAAAAATTTAGCACAATATTTTCTGGTATTTATTGCGATAATGATATCAATGACGATATAAATTTAGTACCATTCCCCATGTTTTTGGCTACAAGTGAGAGCTGCATGCATTCTTGAGAGCCTCAGAAAAACAAACAATCATCTAAAGTAAAACGTACCCATCATCAAATAGGCTCCTATAATAAACAAATTACATACAAGAATAAAAAAAACAGTAAATATCCAAACACCAGCCTTTTCAGAAATGGAAAAATTGCAGATATACTTTTCTTCTGTAAAAGTGCAAGTAATGTTTAAATAGTGCAACTGTGATGAAGAAACATCACACAATGCAAACAATAATAATTCAAATCAATGACAAGTTTGAAATGTAAACACAGATTCTGTATTTATTCATATTCTCATGGTGCAAACAGCAAAAGTAAAACCCCAACCATGTCTTCAGATTACATAAAAAAAAAAAGGCAAATAATAATTTAATGATAGAATTTAAGTAATTTGAACTAAAACTCCTCCTCTGTCCGTGACGCTTCTTGCCAGACGTCACCCAGTGTTTGCGTCGGACATCTGGCTCGGGGCAGGCGGCCACGGTAGACACCGCCAGCTGCTTAAAAGGTCTCTGCTCAAAGCGATGCGCTGATGAAGGCTAGACCGGGTCTGGAATGAGCGACAGGGCATCACGTGGCTCATAGCTTTCGCACGCTTTTGCGCCTCAGCGAAGCGCTTGACCACCGACTCAACGGCGTCACCAAAGAGGCCGGAGGGAGTAATAGGAGCGTTGAGGAGGGTCTTACGGTCTGTGTCCTTCAGATCAGCTAAGGTTAGCCAAAGGTGCCTGTGGAGGACTACCATAAAACCCATAGCACGGCCAATGGCTTGGGCGGAGGAGCGCTTGGTTGCCATGAGGGCGAAGTCCGTCGCTTTGATGACGTCCACGTTGACATTGCCGTCATCCAGGCACTGCAGGAGCTTCGTCTGGAAAACTTGCAGCACTGCCGTGGAATGCAGTGCAGACGCTGCTTCTCCCGCAGAGGCGTAAGCCTTATCTGCAAGATGGGCCGTGAACCTGCATGGCTTAGAAGGCAGGCTGAGGTCCGCCCCTAAGGAGGTAGCAGAAGGGCACAGGTGCGGGTCCTTGATGGGGGGCATGCGCACATACCCGTGGGCATCCGCCCCGTCTACATGGGAGAAAAAGGAAGGTGCAGACCACGACTTGACCACATGTTCGTGGACGTCCGGGAAGAAGGGCGTCCTCTTTTTCTGGGTGGCCTGGCGGCAGCCCGGGAAGTACCAGGAGTCCAGCTTACTCCTGGCCGGTTCGTCAGGAGCGTTCCAAGAAAGGTCCAACTCCCTGACTGCTTTATCTAGCACCCTCATGAGGTCTAAGGGGGCGTCAACGTCCAAGCGGTCCGGCTCGGAAGTAGCCCAATCCTTCTCCGAAGCAGAGATGGACATGGAGTCATCCTCTCTGGACGCGCCGAAGGAGACGATGTCGGCGACGGATATATATATATTCCTAAGGTCATGACTAACAAGTGGTATGTGTTGAGAATGACCAATTACACGAGCGGAGACATCTGACATTTGATCCCCGCCTCCTAAGTCTCAAAAGTCAACTTTGACGAGCGAGCAGGTCGAGTGAGCGCTACTCAGCGCCGTTCTCGCGAGAGCGCATTTTTGCACGCGGATACTGTTCTGTGCGCTCATGGTGCAGAAATGCTCCGTCTCCAGGATTGTTTTCTGCGCGTGAATACTGTTCTGTGCGCTCATATCATGTGCGTGCGTCTTGTTTTATGTGCGCGATATTTGACACTAATTAAACTCCATAAGACCCCCGTTAATATACCCCCCGGGCCTCGCACATCACGTTCGCACTGGGCCTGGCTCCCCCCTTGTGACGGGCCTGTGTGAATGGATAGTAAATCAGAAATATATACAGGAGCTAATCCATTCAAGGATTTAAAAACCAGCAACAAGACTTTAAAATCAATTCTGTAATGAATTGGGAGCCAATGCAGATGTTTCAGAACTGGAGTAATGTGCTCTCATTTACGGCCACCAGTAAGGAGATTTTGTACCATTTGCAGACGGTTAAGAGATGCTTGGTTAATATCCATATAAAGGGACTTACAATAGTCAAGCCTTTTTGAGATAAAAGCATGGATCACCCATTCAAAGTCCTTTAAAGAAATAAATTATTTTACTTTAGCTAGGACTCTGAGATGAAAAGAAAACTGGTTTTGACTGTTTGCACTATCGAAAAACACACCCAAATTCTTCACTAGTGGTTTCACACAAATGGCCAAATTTTACGAAAGGGGAGCTAGCAGCTTCTGAAGATTCAAAAACTATCATCTCAGTTTTGCCTTCATTGAGGTGAAGAAAATTTAGGGACATCCAGGCCTTTACATCAGCTAGACAAGCCAACAGAGTATCCAAACCCATGTTATTTGATCCCAGGGGCAAACATCTATATACGACACAACAGGGAAGAAAAGGCTATCGCAAGTTCAATGTAGCAGTGGTCTTTGAAAGATTATACATCCTGCTTTTAGAACCGTGGCATCTTGTTTATCAAGTTTTACTAGATGTAGCTGTAACTGACACACATGCACTTTTCTCCCTTTGTGTTTTTTGTTACTTATATTATTGTCATATAATTATGTTGTTGGAATTTAGACAGTGTATTCCTGTTTGTTACTATTCTGCAGTAATGTGCCTGTCATAATTAACTTTAGTACTTTATGCTTCTCTCATAATGGATGGATCCTTCAGATATTAATTTGAGAAATTTTCCTTAGTTTTCATTTAAGGCTGACCAGACATGTGTGAAGGTCTGCACCAAATCGTATGATACAACTTCAAAAGAAGACAAGTTAAAGTTGGACTTTCTAAAGAGAGGAATGGAGCTGAATTACCAGCACCACTGGTAAGTCTACATGGGATGCCTTGCCTACTGTAGGCGTGGTAGCACCGTGTAAGTTGCCATCTTGTTTTATCAGTTACTAGCATAAGCAAGATGCAATGCTCAAAACCTTTTAGAAAAGAGACAATACCTATATGTCATTGTAGGGTTTGGTATATAATCCTTTACTGAATATATAATGGTTGCACATGACATAACAGAGTAGTGGACTTACTGGTTTATTCTTACACTTGTTTTGCAGGATTGTTGACAACATGCCTGTAACATGGTGTTATCTTGTGGAGGACAATCAGAAGGTCTGCAACCCAGGATTTCCCATTGGATGTCTAGTAAACCAAGAAGGAAACCCAAAGGATGCCTGTGTTATCAGTGTGAGACTGTTTATCACCACTTGAGTTGTGATCTAGCAGTCTGTGATGGGATAAAAAGATTGAAAATGTCATTGACAATAGTTTTTTACTACAATTAATTGAATATTTATATATAATGTAATTAAAACTATATATATGTATATGTATGTATATTTTTAAGTTTAAAAGCTTTCAACTATATGTTAAATCTTTATAACATTAGAATATGTTACCAGGAATAGACACAGTGGAAATATTTAGATGATTAAAGAAAAATAAACAATTTCAGAATAACTTGTATAAGTTATATAACTATAAGTAACCAAAAGATAAGTAGAGAGATGCCTTTTTGAAGCTGACTAACTTCTAACACAATGATTTTTATCCACTCTTTTAGGCTGATTTCAACAGGAGGAACACTTATTATGTTTTCAACCATGTGGACATAACCATAATTTACCACAGTGAAGATGAAACGACTGGGATGGGTGCTCGCCTTGTGACGGCTACATTGGAACCTAGGAGGTCTGATTTTACAACTAACTGTCTAACTAACTTTACTTTAAGTAGTGTCCTTGATTTTAGGTCTTTCTCCATATTCTGTGGGACCATGTGACCAGTTTCAGCAAAAATGTTTTCTTATTTAATGCTTTATTATTTCTTATTAAAATTGAAAGTTAGGCATAGCAACACCCAAATGAGAAAACCAAATAAAAATGTACTGTAATGCACATGGATTAGAACATTATCTAATCTACAAAATCGTTTATATATTGTATGTTGAACAGCATCAAGCATGGTAATGACGAAAATCCAACATGTGAAGGCTCTCCCATGGACATACCAGCAGAATTCAGCAGTAATCTTAAAGTGACCTACACTTATTCAATTAAATTTAAGGTACGCTTGTTTATAGAGTCAGTATTTGGAGATGGTTGGAAAGAACTTTGTGTGATAGAGTTTATTTCTTCTTTTTTAGCAAAATAATGATATTAAGTGGGCTTCTCGATGGGATTACATTTTGGTTTCCATGCCTCACAGCAACATCCAGTGGTTCAGGTGAGCACAGAAAGCCAAGCTGGTTGAAAATATCATAACGTCAAGAATAAGAAGGCTCTTATATCTATATTTCCATACATATTAATGGTCTTCATGTAAATTTTTTCAGCATCATGAACTCTTTGGTTATTGTGCTCTTCCTGTCTGGCATGGTGGCCATGATCATGCTTAGAACATTGCACAAGGACATTGCCCGGTACAACCAGATGGACCAGGTACCTTGAATTTACTTTGTTCTCCTTTCAACTGTTATCTATACAACAGAACAAATGAATGACTCCGTTACGTCACTACAGTCTCTTGTGTCAACAGAGCTGACACTTCCACATCAAACTTCCTGTTAATTATTGTTTGATTTGAGTTAAAATTGTCATATCTTGATGGGTCATAGATCCTAATCCTCAAGCACATATTGACTGAGAATTTTCCTCTTAGTTTGAGTGTGTTATTGTTTTTCTCATATTAATAACCAAAAGAATACCTCCAGTCAATGAATCCTCTGTTGTAACATTCACAGGCAGACTGCATTAAGATCCCTCCAGCTGCAAACATTACCTATGTAAGCTAATTAGCTTGTGTCACTGGTGATTTATGATTTGGTGATTATAAACAGCGTAATTATACATTACCACACTAACCAATCAAGGTAAAAAAAATGAAGGAAGCTGTTTTGCAATGAATAGATAACGACGCTGATAGTAGATATGTGACATATACCATATGCTGTTCCTTCACAAGTGTTTGCAGAATTTAAATGACTGTGTTCTGGCCATTATGGTTTATCTGATGACAGTCATGTGAATTCATATTGAGTTATGTCATATCTCCTGCAGGAGGATGCCCAGGAGGAGTCTGGTTGGAAGCAGGTTCATGGTGATGTGTTTAGGCCACCCAGGATGGGCATGCTTCTGTCTGTCTTCCTCGGACAGGGCACTCAGATCTTCATCATGACCTTAATCACCCTTTGTAAGTGCATCTGGAACAGAAATGAATTAAAAGTACTGTAGATTTTGTATTGTACAAATTAACTTTACAGGTTGCTTCTCTAGATCAGTGAGAATAGTTGAATATTTGAGGGCATCATGTAAATGCCAGCAATGTGAACTTTCCTCAATTTTCTCCAATTTTAGTTAGTTTATTTAGGCTCAATAGACATTGTGAACAATTGGTTTTACACATTTTTGGGAGCATGTTATTTCACATTACTGTTTATAATAGCATTAAATAAACAAAATTAATTCTGTTTTTCCCTTTAGTCTTGGCCTGTCTGGGCTTCCTGTCTCCAGCCAACAGAGGGGCTCTCATGACCTGTGCGGTGGTGTTGTGGGTTTTGCTTGGCACACCTGCTGGATACGTGTCTTCTAGACTTTATAAGAGTAAGGAAATATTGCAGTGGAAAATCATGTTTCATCTTATTTTTTTCTGGAAGTCATTATGAAGATTTAAAGAGGTGACATTTGTTTTTTTCTTGTTTTTTGTTTTTTTCAAAAGTAGTATCTTTTTTTGTGTTTATTAATTTCTGTATTTTTAGTGAGTTGAGTCCACCTTAAATATGCTAAATATACATTTTTTTATTGCTTTATTTTCCAATCAATTTCCTTTGTATCATCAGCTTTCGGTGGCGAAAACTGGAAAACCAATGTCCTTCTCACAGCCTTTTTGTGTCCTGGGTATGAATATTATTTTCATCTTCATTTCCTGAGAACAGAAATAATATGATTTATGCCAGTATGCAGTTTCAAAGACGTGGCTTGTGTTTTTGCAGGATTGTGTTTGTGGACTTCTTCCTGATGAATCTGATCCTGTGGGTAGAGGGCTCCTCTGCTGCTGTTCCCTTTGGTACACTCGTGGCCATCCTGGCACTGTGGTTTGGCATCTCTGTTCCTCTCACTTTTGTGGGTGCATACTTCGGCTTCAAAAAACCAGTGAGTATGCCTTCTTGAACAGACCAATTGTTCTTAATGCCTGTTTCACATATGACCTGCTTGCAATGCGTACACGGACATTTTTTTTTAATGCCCAAATTGACAGGTTAGATTATTCATGCTGCACACGGATGCGGCACGGCAAGTGTGTTGCAGGAACAGTGCAGTACAGCAGTGCAACAAACATTTCTGCAGTCAATTTTTGCTGAATTAAAGTGCATAATAGAGTATGGTTCATGGTCAAAATGAACACGGATTGACATTAAAATGTACTAATTTTAATATATATGCATATAATTACGTTAAGCCTGGGGTATAGAAAAGCAGTTACCAGGAGTTGCAAAAATGATAAATGTGGTCAAAATTATGTCTGTAATCTATAATAGAATTATTTCTTATTTCTAATACTTAAAGTATTTCGGGTTGTCTGAGAACTACACTTTGAACAAGATTCAAATGGGGGTGGGGGTGGGGCGGGGGAATCGCAGTTGCTCACCTGAAACCCACTCAAAACCTAGCCTTACACCTGAAACCCATTCAAAACCTACCCTTACGCCTGAAACCCACTCAAAACCTTTTACGCCTAAAAACCCTTTCAATCGGAAACCTACATACAACAAATCAGGTTTCCGGGGCGAAGCGGTGATGGGGAGTCACAAGGTGACCACCACCTCGAGATGTTCCAGGACATTAGTGAAGGGTAGATTGCAGCTGATGGCCTTGCAGCCTGCACGCTGGCATTGGCAGAGGTGCGTCTGGCAAGAATGCCTTGCAGGTGTACACACCTGTGCTTCTAACGTCCATCTAATTGAGAAAATAATAGACATGGTAGGCAATTTCATCGGCTGTTGGTGTGAATGGTAAGTTAGTTTACAATGTTTGTGATACAAAAGTTTAATGTAAGAGAAGTATCATGTTTAAATGTTTTGGGACTGGCTTGAGCATCATAATATATAGAAATAATGAATTGAATATTACGTTGGTTATATTTATTTGTCTTTAAAGCCACTGATCAGTAGTGTACTGCAAACACGTCTTATGTTAAAGCACAACGTGCGCATGCTGCTTTCGCACCGCATACATACTAAAATACGTTCTGTAAACGGATCACCTAAGGCATAAAGGCTTTACAACAAAATACAATTCTTATTCCAGGCATTCCGACAGGTGCTGATTCCACACTTGTGGATACAAAAAAAAATTACATTTAATAATAGGCTCAGATTTTGATACTCCAGAATTCTTATGCCTGCCTATTTATGTATTTCTAAACATTGCAGTTCCCATCTGTGTGAGCTTTTCTTTTGGCACACTGTTATGCATATTTATTTTCCTGTTTTAACAGGGCATTGAGCCACCGGTGAGAACAAACCAGATCCCACGCCAAATTCCTCAGCAGTCATTCTTTACAAAACCTGTGCCGGGCATCATCATGGGTGGCATTCTGCCCTTCGGCTGCATCTTTATCCAGCTCTTCTTCATCCTCAACAGCATTTGGTAGAGTTTCATATCATGCTGAAATGAGTTGATGTGAGAACTGATGTTTTGGCCCTAACATTAACTAACTGAAATGTTTCTCTGCAGGTCTCATCAGATGTATTACATGTTTGGCTTCCTCTTCCTGGTCTTCATCATCCTGCTCATTACCTGCTCTGAGGCAACTGTTCTGCTCTGCTACTTCCATTTATGTGCAGAGGTGAGATTGAACACTGACCATGGCATCTTTAATATGAAATGTTTTTTTGACTCATGTTTGACTTATTCATCTTCATAAACAACTGATATAACAGTCTTGGACTTCTGACATTTAGTGGTGTGGTCTAGTGGACATTTTTAAGTCACTGATATGAATCATAAGGGTCTACAACATCATTTTAACTTTTAGTCTAAAGTGCTATTATTTTTATTTTTAAATAGATGCATGTATTTTTTACTTTTTTTGTTTAAAGCCTATTGTTTGTATTTGACAGGATTATCATTGGTGGTGGCGATCATTCCTGACCAGCGGTTTCACAGCAGTGTATCTGTTTGCCTACGCAGTGCATTACTTCTTCTCAAAACTACAAATTATAGGGGCAGCGAGCACCATCCTCTACTTTGGCTACACCACGATCATGGTGCTCATTTTCTTCATTTTCACGGGTATGTGAGAGATGGTCTGTTTCCCTTTAGCCTTGAAAAACATGTTTTTTTGTAACGGTAAAATATACCCTTTGCTAAATTATTTTGCATCCAAAAGTGGAAGCACTTCCCCATTTACAACAGCAGCATAAAATGCAAAATGCAAAAAGTGTGTTGCAGCAATATTGACAAACTGTTTTAATTTAAATACAGAGCCATAGTTTTATTTCTCCCCTGCTGTACCGAAAACATATCAAATGCCCATACATTCCCAAACGTTCTTGTCAGCCGAATTCTTTTGATGTATAATATTTACTTGAAGTACCCCCTGAGATTTGAAATTAATTAATCAATAATTTAGCAAAACATTTGCATGTTCAAAGTTCTCTGATGTTGCTTAATGTTCATATGACATGTACTTAAAGGGATAGTTCACCCAATAATGAAAACTATCCCATAATTTACTCACCCTCAAGCCATCCTAGGTGTATATGACTTTCTTCAGGATATTTTTTATATTAAAAAATATCCTGCCACATCTATCCATCATAAAAGTACGGCTCCAGGCGGTTAATAAAGGCCTTCTGAAGTGATGCGTTTTTGTAAGAAAAATATACATTTTTATAACTTTATAAACTATAATCACTGGCTTCCGGTAACGGCTGCATGCAAGTGTAGTTCCTCCGTAAGAGTGACCTCTGACCCGACACATGACATATTGACGAAAGTGGAAGCACAGAGGATAGAGCAAAACAAAACACTGGTCATGAATTAGAAGTCTAAAACGAGAATTTTTAAATGTCGGAGGAGCTTGAGTTTGTTGCCTAGCCCTATTCGTTTGAACCGTGAGAAGCGTCTACCCTCACCTAAGCCTACACAACTCTAGTCCTACATCCTACATCATGCATCGGGTCAGAGATCACTCTTCCACTGGAACTCGACTTGCGTACAGCCCTTACCGGAAGCCATTGATTTATTGTTTATAAAGTTATAAATATAGATATTTTTCTTATAAAAACGCATCACTTCACTTCAGAAGAGCTTTATTAACCCCCTGGAGCCGTATAGATTACTTTTATTATGGCTGGATAAGTTTTTTGGGCTTCAAAATCTATGGTACCATTCACTCCCATTATAAAGCTTGGAAGAGCCAGGATATTTTTTTTATATAACTGTTTGGCCGATTCATTTTTGGGTGAACTAACCCTTTAAACAAAAAAAGTGAAGCCAAAACCTTTCGATCGTGGCTGGCTGCAGTATTGGTCATAAACCTTGCCCTCTTCATGTAATCAAAATGGGACATGTGCCAAACTAAAAAAATCCAATTACACTTTTTTATTTTTTTTTTATTTTTTACACTTTTACAAAGAAGTGTTCGTCTTTCCAATAAGTTTGGTTTTAGTTAGTTAGTTATTTGATGCTATAAAAATGGGATGTAACGTCATGATTGACAGTTGTGCTTGTGCTGTGCAGCTCCACCTCAGGATTATTACTGTGCAGACTTGGGCTCCAAATGATGTAATCGCTGCAAGATGTTAACATCAAGAGTTTGTCTCATATTTACGGTGCACTGTGTTTCCGGTGAGAGTACGCTGTGCGCGAAATGGCTGGCGCTTCTCATCGCTATTCGTTGTTTTTGCTAATCGTTTGTTAATCGTTTATCCTCAAAGGGATTTAATATCTGGACCTAATCAAACGGATGTTTGGGCAACATGTCCGGGTCAATAATGACACCGCCATAATGAAGCGTGTGGATGTGCTTTTTTGGGATGTACTTGCTTGGGACTTCAAGTCTGGATCTGATGGAACAGTGCGATTCTGTGTTTTTTAGCGTTGGATGTTTGAGTGAAGCATCTTGAACTGCTATGTGATTTTGTCAGTTCTGGGTCCTAAGTATCTCATCTTTGAAATCTCTGTGACAATCTTTGGACCGCTTTTGCAAACTGCTGTTCAGCGTCTCACTTTGTGAAATCCCTGCGAGCCCTCTACCCATTGCCTAGGCTTTACCACTTTGCACTCTCGGTAAGTAAGCTTCCTCTTGTTAATTGAGTAGTGTCTCTTTGTGGTTCTGCCTATCCGGGCTAGCATGGAGTGCTGTGGCCTCACTTTACTGTTTCCCGCGAGCCCTCTACCGCTGTATATCCGTGGGTCCCATAACATTTGATGCAACCGGTAAGCAAGTCTCCACCTGTTTGGCGAGTTGCTCTGTTTGCTCTGTTTTGCACACCTAGCATCAGCTGGGTTTGGCTAACATGGTGTTGTTTAGGGTGGCCATACTGCTTTCTGTGAGTGCTGTCTTAAACTGTGCAAGGAGATGTCTTTTGCTATTTATAACTCTCTGGCACTGAGATTGCTGGCCCTAGTCGTTTTTGGGCTTGTTTTGGTTCTCAATGACAGTATGGATTTTCATTATACCTCACTGCAGCTGCATAACCTAAATCATTCCCTCTCGACTGGAAACCTCTACATTTGATTGGTGTACTACCCTTGGTATTATTCGTCCCCTATTTCCTTCCCGAGTTATTGCATGTCAAATAAGAAAGATTTGTGAAATTATATAAAAAAATATCTTTTATCAGCAGTTTCTCAGCATTATAATGTCCAAAATGTAAAAAATATATATATATTTTCTAAAAATATAAAAAGTGTGCTAACAAATGATACCTACCTTTTGACTCTCCTTGTTGCAGTTTTGGAGTTTTGAGTCTTTACTTTTGTGTATGTCACTCAGACAAAACAACTCTAAAAATGCCTTCAGGGCTTAAGGGGTTAATAAAAAATCTGCACATATCACTCCCATCCTTTACCAACTTCACTGGCTTCCTGTGGCCAGTCGTATACAGTTTAAAATGTTAGTTTTAGTTTATAAAGCCAGTCATGGCCCCGCACCCCAATACCTTGCTGAGTTAGTGCAACCATATGTTCCTGCCCGGACCCTCAGATCTAGCAATGATAATTTGCTTGTCATACCCAAGTATAAACTCTCTACTGTGGGTGGTAGGGCTTTTAGTGTTATAGGCCATAAGCTATTGAAATAAACTGCCCCCTAATCGTACCACCCCTTCTCTCCAGACCTTTAAGTTCCAACTTAAAACTCATCTATTCTCTATGCTCAGTAAATAATTATCTCTGCCTTCAAGTAATCTCTCACTTTCTCATTTTTATGTTATATGATTACTTTATTGTATTCTATAACTTCTTATTAGTTATTTGTTGTCTCCATCTGCTTGTTTATTTAATTAATAGTAAGCAGGCTGACTGTTACTTTGTTTGTCTATTGATTGTACTATTTTACTACTTTGTGAAGCGACCTTATCAATTTTATTTATCAATAAAATTGATAATATTATTATCTATTTTTGAGATATTTTAATAATAATAATAATAATAATAATAAATTGTATTTATATAGCGCCTTACCCAATCTCAAGGTCGCTGTACAAGAAAATAACACATACACAGCATCCAACATAAGCATCAATATAGAACATAGATATACATATACACATACAAATATACAGTAACAAAACAGCAGAACACTAAACAGAGGAGGGTTGGAAATACTGTAAGAAAAGATATGTTTTTAGTTGAGATTAGAATGAGGATATAGTAGCAGTGTCACGCAGAGTAAGAGGGAGAGAATTCCAGAGTTTCAGAGCCACAGCACTGAATGATCTACCACCTATTGTTGAAAGACAAAAACGAGGTACAGTAAGCAGTTGTAAGTCAGATGACCGGAGAGAACGAGGAGGAGAATAATAGTTTAGAAGTTCAGATAAATAATGGGGAGCAAGTCCATGAAGACATTTAAAAGTTAACAACAGAATTTTATACTGAATGCGGACATAAACAGGTAGCCAATGTAGATTATAGAGCAAAGAGGTAATGTGATCAGATTTCTTGACTTGATTGATGACTGGCAGCAGAATTTTGAACATATTGTAGTCTAGTGATTGTTCTAGCGGGCAGCACAATAAGAAGTGAATTACAGTAGTCGAGACAAGAGGTTATCAATGCATTAATTAGAGTTTTGGTGTCTTTAGTGCTGAGAGCAGGTCACAGTCGGGCAATATTACGAAGGTGGTAGAATGCAGTCTTGGTAATAGAATTTATATG
The DNA here is from genome assembly GCA_039654625.1 of Rhinogobio ventralis. Lineage (NCBI taxonomy): Eukaryota > Metazoa > Chordata > Actinopteri > Cypriniformes > Gobionidae > Rhinogobio > Rhinogobio ventralis. The sequence continues at coordinate 17,152,064 of CM077198.1, forward strand.
AGCTTAAAATGTAAATGTTGAGTCAAATGTTAGTTGAAAATAATGTCTTATGTCTTATGTCTTATTTCTAGCAGTGTTAATTATGGTGGAGTAATATTCTGTACGTGTGGCATTAAGAGCTGACTTGTATTTCAGCTGGTGAGCACAGAAATCTTGATAATGCACCTCCAGGCCACTTTTCTTATATTGGCGCTCAAGACGTCTGCCAGTTTGTTTAAGCAGTCAGAGCTCAGGTGTATACCAAGGGTACATTTAAATTTGATAAATTTTGGCTTAATTTTCCTATAGTGGAAGGAACACGTGTCATCCATCTTTTTTTTTTTACAGTCTATGCTCACAACTTAATGGTGTGAATCAGTTTTACCAATCCTACACACTGAATAACCTTTCACTGAATTCTTCTACTCAATCAAATGACCAGTTTAACACGTTAACCAATTTAGCGTAAATTGCTATAGTGAGACTGCAGCACAAGAACAATGTGTAATCTTTGAGCACAGAGCTGAGTGTGTTCCATTCAACATATTTACTCTACAGGGTTGGGTTGCACCAGCCTTTCGTAAGTTCTTATTTAAATTGGAACATAAAATCCACATTAGAGGCTTAATAGCCACCATTTGTTCTTAAGGCAGAACATAGCTAGTAGGTTGTAACCTCTTCATAAATTAATGTCGCATAATATGACGTTTACCCTCAATGATCCAATAGCAGCATTCAAATATGTGAGCAGAAGTTGTTGAAATGCTGTGAATTTCAGTTTATCGTTAATTCTTCGCGTAACTAATGAAAAAATCTTTCCATTTGAAATATGTAACTGCTTAATCTTCAATAACATAAATGGTCCATTTTGGTCCCACTTTATATTAGGTGGCCTTAACTACTATGTACTTACATAAAAAAATAAGTACAATGTACTTATTATGTTCATATTGTATTGCAAAACACTTCTGCTGATATTGAGGTGGGATATGGGTAAAGTTAGGGACAGGTGTGGTGTATGAGTAAGTTTAAGGGTAGGGTTAGGTGTAAGGGAAGGGTCAACAGTGTAATTATAAATGTAACTACAGAAATGAATTACAGATGTAATTACATGCAAGTAATTTTTTAAATATAAGTACAATGTAAAAACATGTATGTACACAATAATTGTATCAAATGATTAATTTAAATGTTAGTACATAGTAGTTAAGGCCACCTAATATAAAGTGGGTCCTGTATTTTTATATGTACATAACATTCAGAAACAGTATTTGAAATTAATATGAATCAATCAATTATACTCATTCAAAAAAGCACAAGAAATGACATTTGTTATGATTGAACACGGAACAATGCACACAGAGGCACGCTCTTTAGGTTGGTGTTGAAGAGCCGTTAACAAGTAATTTATTCACGATGTTCTCTCTTAATATGTAAATGTCAACATTATCATATATGATTTTAGTCTGTCAGCTAAAACAAGAGCTTATTGATGCAATTCAGTCAGTCTGCCATTTTATTCCACCTGTTACTCCTGGTCGAATGCCTCTATCAATATTTAGTTTATACATAGTTATGTTTCAACTTCTGATGCAACCAGGTGAATATGGGAAAGTACCATTTAGCTGCTTCAGGATTTCTATCCTGTTCCTGAAAATCAGTACTTTTTGTGCTTATTGTGACATGCAATTTCTTTTACTTTTCTTTTCTTTTTTTTTTTACTTTTTTTTTTTTACTTTTCCTATGATCTGAGATGTTCAGAGATTGTCATGATGTTGGTGGCTTTGAGGCTGCAGAAAATCTCCCTGCTGATCCTTTTGTTTAGCAGGTGACCAGTGCTAGTTGGTTTGTTTCTGTCTACTGTGTTTAGGCCGAGGGTAATTGGGACACGTATAAATATTCCTCATCTTTCATTGTTGTTGAAAGATAGCGCCGCTCCCTCCTGCCTTAATCAAATCTTTGTCGCTTCCCTTCATTGATATGCTGAGGCGGAGGTGGCGAGCGATGGCCAGCTGTCTGCCATCCATAAACAGCTGTGGGTTGATAGCATCTACTTATGCTTACTTATGTCCACTCAGTCTCTCCAAATGGCAGGTAAATATCTTTTCTAGCTTTGAAGCATGTGTTTTCCTTACCCAGCGTGAAGAAAAGTGATTTACATCCGTTTAGGTGAATGATTGACTGATGTAAAATACCCCAAGCTTCTCTGCGACAGTATTTTGACATTTCATATAGGTCATGTAGAAAAAGTATTGAAGACACTGAACCTTTACAAAAACTCTCCAGATTATCCAGTGTAATTGCAGCATTTCTCACGGATTTTCTTTGAATGATGGGAAACCACCGCATTGGTTTTCTGAGTAGATATTAGCCACAATCTATTTGTTTCCATGGATTCTACTAGATGCTTGATCCCTGGCAATGGCTGTTATGGCAAATTCTACTCGCACTTGTAAGGCACGAGTGAAACGAGTCTTTCTGGGTTGCCATCTTAAAATAACGGTTCTCCGAAATGGCTTGTTTCTAGCAGGATGTTTTCGATCCTGAGAGCAAACTGAAGATACAGTGAGAGCGTGTGTGGAAGGTGAGGAGGAGGACTGAGAATCGTGTGTATATAAATGCATCTGAAAATAGATTCCGAGCTAAAGATTTCAATCCGACCTATTGTTGATTGGCTGTCACTGCCGCCCCAGCGATGATTAGATTTAATCCTGTGCTTCATTACACTCCACTCAGTTTGGCTCTGTCAGATCATTTGCTGCATTGAAACCCCAGTATTAATAGGTGGTTTTCTTGGAAAATTACTTCAATTGTGGATTTAATATAAGTGATGTTTCTTAATGTGTACACTATCAGTTAGTCTAGCACGTTTTATGACATAAGTTATTTTTGTTGTCCTGTTCTCTATTTCTTGTGTTAATTCTCACACATTTCTTCTTCCATCCAGGTACTATAGGCTTCTTCGCCTGCTTCTTGTTTGTAAATAAAATCTACAGTGTGCTGAAAGTGGACTAAGGAAGAGACTTTTGGAGAACACATCAACTTTTTACAGATCAGTTTTCATGTGGAAGTCTGAAGAGACATTTAAATGAAGGGAAGAATCGGACGATACTCTTTTTTTTTTTCTTTCCCTGAACCGCTGGTGTGTGGCTCAACTGTAATTCACTGACCTGCAGTAGGTGTGCGTGTGAACTCCAAAGACCCCTTTTCAGTGCTTTACTTGGTCTCACGTTGCCTATGACTTTATTCCAACTAAATCCACCGTGTTGAGAGCAAAAGCTCATATCTTTAAACTTAAAGTTGTTATGCTTTTATATTGACCCAAATGTATGTTTTGCCTGCTTTGTTTTAGGTTTTTTTTTTTTTTTTTAAATAGAATTTGTTTTGAAAGACCAGATGGGACACAGATTAGGGTGCGGTCACATTTTTTCTTTGTATGGTGAAATTCTGTGGGCTAAATGTTAATAGGAATTCATCAAATTCAAGTTTGTTCATTTTGAACACTCAAATTCACTGCTTAGTTTGAACCTATGAGTAAGCAGTTCCTCATGCATCATTACACTGTTGGTAATGAATAATGGACATTCTTTGCCCCCTCAAAAATGACCATTTACTGTTGCTCACTGAAATTTCGCAAGCGAAATCTAGTCATTCCAATAGGATTATGTGCGAAAAGTATGTTTCAAGTAAGGGCAAAAAAGTTACCCATGCAGATTTACCTCGTGCTGAAGTTGGTCGTGCAAATTCGTTGTTGACAAAAAAAAGCAGCTTGGTTTGAAAGTGAATTCTGTGTGAGCAATGCATCTTTTTGGCCGCAAATTTCGCTAATGTGACCGCACCACAGTAACCACACCACAGTAACCTCTATAATGTCACCTATTGGTGGATATTATTAATAATTGTTACTATGTTGTTAGTAGCATACAACTACTTGGTTTCATGTGTTTTTATAGTTTTATCTTGCTGACAAACAGTTTTTTATGGAGAGAAGGAAATTTAATGGTTAAGAAGCAAATTTTTTGCTATAGGACACTTTTATACAAGTAATAATATCTAAAATAATTGGCGCTATTTAGTTATTTTGTACTTTGTAAATTATTTAAATGTCAATACTTAAAGAACTACAGGCGTACACATCTTTTTTCAATAATTTTAATTTAAAACCCACAGAATGTACTGAGCTTCATCAAGTCTTATGAGGTATACATAAACATTCTTCACCATGTTATAATAAAAGAAAAATAAAGCACAAAGTACATCATTACAAAAATGTCTACTAAACTTTTTATATATATATATAAAACAGTCTGTTGTTACAGTTGGAGTAAACTAATGATGACTCTGTGGTTACATTTGTTGAAAGTGATTGTATGTCCACAATTTTGTAAATGCTGCAGACATCAGTGCAAACTGACATACGGTGGTTATTGTCTGTGATATGTATTGTTGCATTCACTGGTTTCAAAATAATACTTGATGTAGCAGAAGAAACTGCAGGTTTGATTTATGGTAGATTCAGCTGACTTCCAAACACAGCAGCCAGAAATTAGAAATAAAGCACTAGCTGTCCCATTTTTGTACAAGGTCAAGCTAAGTGCTCAAGAACGGTTAACATTCGTGCCTTCCTGCAGTGGTCGATAACATAAAGTGCTTCATCAGTTGCGAAGCCATCTTATTTAATCCCACATAATATTAGTGGTTATGATACATTTGGCAGTGTCAGGGGACTGAACATATTATACTGCACAGAGACAATGTACAATTTATATAGGGAGGCACTCTTTAAGAGAACTGACTCTCCACACTGGTCAAGAGGTACATCATAAATACCCTGAGATCCTTAGCTCATTAGCTGCTCTTGGGTGAATCTCCATCTCACCCAAAAAACAAAAAAAGAAGTATTCCATGAATTGGAGACAGTTCAACAAATACTACCATGATATATAAATATTTTAAATTCAATTAATATTTTTTTATTTTACATTATGGTAATGAGAAATGGTTGGATGGTGATGCGTAATTTTCTCTCTCTCTCTCTCTATATATATATATATATATATAATCACCCTCTTTAAAGTACTGACACTGAAACCCTCCACATTACACATCTTTTAAATGCCAACAGAAATAAAGTGAATAACTGACCCATACCCTAATGTTGATTAGATTCATCGCTTAAGTATTATTGATGCATGAACAATAAATAAATGAGTTTCTTCAATTTCATAATACAGTTAAATTGTACTTTCACATTTAAGAGAACTTTTCTCCAGTGACAATTATTAAGTTGATACCGTATGCTTATAAAAATAGACAAAAATCTCTCCACATGTATTATAAATTCATTTCAAAACAACATAAAGAATACGGTGTCTTCAAATTGTAAAGTAGCAATACATTTGACATCTATGTATACAAATAACATTCATTTTGTTAGACATATTATACACTACTATATACTGTCCAACAATGTTTCCAACATTATACTCCCTAATATTACAGTATTATTTGTGAAATATTATTACAATTTAAAATAACTGTTTTCTATTTGAATATATTTTAAAATGTAATTTATTACTGTGATGACAAAGCTGAATTTTCAGCATAATTACTGCAGTCTTCAGTGTCACATGATTCTTCAGAAATCATTCTAATATGCTGATCTGGTGCTCAAGAAACATTTCTTAGTATTATCAATGTTGAAAATTAATATTTTTGAGTAAACCGGGATTTTAATGGAATTTTAATGCATCCTTGCTAAATAGAAGTATATCTAAGTAAATTTAACGATAATGTAACTCGTAGATAATTTAAACAGTCTATCATCATTGACATGCATCTCCATAGTTCCTGCCAAGAAACTATGTTTGCTAGGCTTTTCTGTTGCCGGTAATATTATTTTTATATATAGCTACTAACCACAAATCGTAGCTAACACATATGTTTACAGTGTATTCAGTGAACTTCTGTTTAAAGGCACAGTATTTGATTTGAAAGTACCAAATTGTGCCGAATGCAGAAACCAAATACTGTATATACCTCAACACTGATAGAAATATGTTCAGAATTTGCCTTTAGGTGTTTCCTCAAGTTGCTTGTTAGTGTTGCTGTGTACAGTGAGCTCCTTTTCTGAGCTCAGACTGATGGAGGTTGTCTCCTTTCGGCTGTCTTTAGACCTCTCTATAGGGGAAGAAGACATTGTGCCTTCCTCCCAGGTCCGGAGAGGGCACACACGGGCAGTCTGGCTTGAAAGGTGGGCGTGCGCCAGACGCCCATCCGTCACCGTGAAGCAGCTGTCCACGGCGGAGCCTTGACTGATCTGGCCCTGCCCACACAGCGGCCCACAGAGCAGCGCCAGGAACTCCTTGCGAACGCTGCGATGCATGTAGCCGTAGATGTAGGGGTGTAAGCAGCACTGAAGGAAGAAGAGAATGAGCGCCATCGAGGCCAACCAAGGTGGCACTGCTGTGCTGGAGTAAATGGATATAGTGCTCAGGACGCTGTATGGGCCCATGCTGAGCACATAAGATGCCATGATGACAAACACCACTCGCGCCGCCTTACAGTGATAGTGGAAGCGTCTGTGGCGGGTCCTGATGGGATAAGTGGCTGAAAAAGGCCCCTCCAATTGAGGCTGCTGCCTTTGGGGGCTGGAACAGGACGCTTGGGAATCGGGAGGGGGGTTGGATTGGATGGGGTGAACGAGAGCATTCTGCCGCCTTGCCGCTCTAAACACCATCCAGTAGCAGCAAAGCATGATCACCACGGGCAGCCAGAACGAAAGTGCAGACACCAGGGCTGAATACGAGTAGCTCGAGGACCACACAACAGTGCAGGCATTGTGGTGGCGGTCGAATTCTATGGTTCCCCATCCATACAGTGGCGGAGTGCTCTGAAGCACGCTGAGAAGCCAAGTGAGAGTGATCAGGTTGGTACCCAGGTGAGGTGTCATTCGGGTGGGGTAGGACAGCGGGTGGATGATGGCCAGGTAGCGATCTACGGACACCACAATGATGGTGTTGACGCCAGCGAATGCGAACAGGTGCATAAGCACCACGAGGGCCTGGCACAGACGGGCGTCCAGCGGCCAGACCTCGGGCACGGTGGCAGCGATGGCGAAGGGCATGACCAGCACCGTCTGCAGAAGGTCGGCCAGGAGCAAGTTGAGCACGAAGCGGTTGGCGACGTGGAGAAGCTGTGGCTTGCGCTGGAATACCAGCAGCACCACGATGTTTCCAAAAAGTGACGTGCACACGATCGCCGATATGAGTACTATCTTTACCATGCTGTTCACCAGAGACGCCGACAGGGGTGCGCCAGGGTCCCAGGGCACTGTGCTGGAGTTACTGCCCAGAGGTGGAAAGGTGGGCATGTTGACAGAGACAATGACGGAGATAACGCATTAGGAGTCTTTCAAATATCACCAACACCAGCCTGAAGGTCTGATGACAGTTTAGTCACTGTTCACACCTTGAGAGAGGATTTAACAGAAGAAGAAAACATTTTCAGCACATCCTGATCCTTCTTAGATGAATGTTCACACTTCTGTAATCATATTTCAGTCACAGTAAAACAGACATCCGAATGAACTATAGACCTTATTCACATCAGCGCCATCTTTGATTTTTAACGAGAATGAAAGCAAGGCATACATCTCTTCAGTGGGTTGTACTGTTATTTATTTTGTGGATTTTTATGCTGACGAAACACTGCAAATATATATTTTCAAGAAGTTTCAGTACACAAAAAAACTCCAGACAACATGATCTGTGGAAAATTATAAGTTATTTAGGAGCTTTTTACAGCAGATGATATTGAAAACACAGCAAGTCTGTCCCTCGCAGCCTCACTTTCATACCTGTCATGGCACTGCTCTGAATAAGGTCTATTGTGTCCAACATACACATACTTTACATTTATTTCAGGATTTTGTCTTTAAGCAAGATCTTTTTAGGAATGCACGATACAGATATACTATATCAGTAACATATTGGTTATCAAATAATAACAATTAATTTACTAGTATTGGCTGATAATGGTTAATTAGCCTAATTATGCATGCTTTCCTCGATTTTTTTTAGATTACCATCTACACTTACCGAAAGTTAATCTTTAAAAACACTAATAAGCATTTAAAACTATTGATTTTAATTGTTTTTATTTTTAAATAGTTATATTAATATGGGTAATGTTACATATTAAATAAATTACTAATATTAATATATGTAACAGCTATACCTTAAGATTTTTATTTACAAACTTATTGTACTGACCAGAATATATCGGTGCATCCCTAACACTATTATACAACTTTATCAAACAAGACCCAATAATAATCTCAGTACACAGTTCTAAAATGTATGCTGTACTGTACAAACATGTATAAATATTGTAGTGTAAAAAGCATAGATAGGCCTAATATAATGACCTTCTTGGATATCCTACTACATAGCGGTGCTCACTTGGCTATAATGTATACTTACTATGCATGCATTTTTATATACCTATACACAAAAGATATAGCCTACTAGTGCCTACTATATCACAATGCATACTACACAATACAGTATTCGTTGCATGTACAAAACAGTACGTAAGCAGTGTAGGCTATAATAAAATACTTTAAGAGAAAACTGCACAGAGACAACAGTTTTTTTTCCATCTATTTTCATGGCTTAGAGACTGTGTGCATCGTATCTTACCTTGTCTTGAGTCACTGTTAATAAGCACGAGCCAAATTATTTGCATCTACTTTTCATGTGAACAATGAGAAACAGCTGGAAATCACCGCTGTCATAATTCCATTGTGTACCGCGGGCTAAAAGTGGCGCTGGTTTCTCCACGGTGCAAATCTCATGCAAATATCATCAATGAATGGAAGACATTTACCGCACGACGATCACTGAAAAGCATCCGTTGGGCTTTTTTCGAATGGCTGTCGGTTGTCGGTCGCCGTGTGTCTCTCTCTTCACTGACAGGGCTCCAGTGATGTTCTCCCATTTTAGTCTCCTCAGTTTCATCAATGGCAGTCGCGTCCTCTCGCCTCTGCTAGGCTCTGTGTGAGCAGGACTTCATTTAGAGATGGAGAATAATCAATCAGCCGCTCGCTTGTCATGTCAGAGCAGATATCGTTAAAATAAACCGCCGTGGGTTTCTGTTGTCCATGCTAGTGAACATGCGGTGGCGTACATACAGCAGTGTCACAGCGGTTACATGTTCTGCTCATTAGGACTGTACCGCTGGCTGTTGGTGCTTCCACAATAAATAACCTTCCTCATCACATCCAGTGGGTAGGCTATACAATCAATAATGAATGTGGTTAAAGGTAAAATAAACGTATTCATTCATTAAGCACACTACATAGTGCACAATGGATCACGTTACAACATGCAATCTCACTTAAAAATGTTGGGTTAAAAATAACGCAACAAGTAACCCAACTGTGGGTTGGTATAGCACCTTCCCAACTGTGGGTTATTTTAACCCAAAGCAATGGGTTATCATCCAGTTAGGGTAAAAGTAGCCCAACAGTTGAGTTACATTTTTATTTTTATTTATGTCATTATTTTAATAAATATTAAATTTCAAATACAGATTGTTTATTTGTATAAAACAATACATATAATATATAATAATAATATATTTTTTTAAATGTCAAACTAAATATTTGGGAGTCTAGCATTTAATGTAAATATACATAAGTGTGTATACATATTACATTAAAAATACACAGCACACATAATAAATTAAAAACCTATAACAATGTGTACAAACAGTACACATTCAAAACCTATATTTAAAACTTACACAAAAATGTACATAGAGTAAACATACATAACGTGTACATACAACACAAAAATTAAAAATGAAGTATACAGTAATATTACATTCAAAACCTATACAAATATGGACAGAATAAACAAATTCATAAAAATCCTTCCAGAAATAAACGGGCCTCATTATTTAAAAAAAACACTGTACACTGTATGCATTGATGTGTTTTTTTTAAATAAAAAAACTACAAATACTACAATTGATAATGATCAAAATTCTTAATGAGGCAGCAATGTGTTGAAGGAACTCCTCTGGGTATATTAAAGTTTGCATGCTGCACCAGAGGTCTTTGGATTTTATGTCATAGATGTAAAAAGTTTGTCATAGATGTAAAAAAAAAAAAAAAAAAAAAAATCTGAAACATACTGTAATGGAGTTCGTTGTTATGGGAAGAAGGAGGCAGGAACCGGCGAACATTTAAGAGACTTTAATAAATCATTAAACACAAAATGAAAGTAAAAGCGGCAGCCCCTCACAGACGACTGGCGCGCACACACATAACAAAACGTAAATAAAACACAACATAAAATCCAGGCCTGGTCCCCTCTCGTCCTTCACTGGTGTCGCTCGTCCTTATATGCCTCCGAGCTCCCTCATGAGAGGACTCGAGACCTCGCAGGTGACGCTCATTCTCAATCACGCACCGGTCTCGCTCGCGCCTCCCACGTCTCTCGCTCGTCCACCTCGCCACACATACACTCACCTAAAGGATTATTAGGAACACCTGTTCAATTTCTCATTAATGCAATTATGTAATCAACCAATCACATGGCAGTTGCTTCAATGCATTTAGGGGTGTGGTCCTGGTCAAGACAATCTCCTGAACTCCAAACTGAATGTCAGAATGGGAAAGAAAGGTGATTTAAGCAATTTTGAGCGTGGCATGGTTGTTGGTGCCAGACGGGCCGGTCTGAGTATTTCACAATCTGCTCAGTTACTGGGATTTTCACGCACAACCATTTCTAGAGTTTACAAAGAATGGTGTGAAAAGGGAAAAACATCCAGTATGCGGCAGTCCTGTGGGCGAAAATGCCTTGTTGATGCTAGAGGTCAGAGGAGAATGGGCCGACTGATTCAAGCTGATAGAAGAGCAACTTTGACTGAAATAACCACTCGTTACAACCGAGGTATGCAGCAAAGCATTTGTGAAGCCACAACACGCACAACCTTGAGGCGGATGGGCTACAACAGCAGAAGACCCCACCGGGTACCACTCATCTCCACTACAAATAGGAAAAAGAGGCTACAATTTGCACAATTTGTTCAGGTAATGCACCATGTTAGTCCCAAAAAAAGTTCAGTTGGCATGCACTGTGACAGCATCAGCAGTGTTAAATGAAGTAAAAGTTACAATGAAGCAGTGCTGTAGGCTACTGAATTAAAAAATGGTCACTCTAATTAGTCATTACACCTGCTGTTAAAGGCTTTGTTCACACAAAAATAAAAATTCTGTTATCATTTACTCACTCTCATGCTGTTCCAAACCTGTAAGTTCGTTCATCTTCGGAACACAAATTAATATTTTTTTAAAGAAATCTGAGAGCTTTCTTTCTCTCCATAGCTAACGCAACTGCCACTTGGACACAATTTTATGAAGCGATGTGAGTATACCCTTATGAAAATGAACCATGGTTTTACTACAAATAAAACCAGAAAACCATGGTTATTGTAGTTAAACCATGGTAACCACAAATTAACCATGGTTTTGCTACTCTAACCATAATTTAACCATGGTATTTGTGGTAAAACTGTGGTTATATAAATGGTAATCAATTAGCCAAAAAACCATGGTTACTACACTTTTGCTATAATAAAGCCATGGTTATTTTTCATAAGGGATATTTTATCCCATAACCATAATTTACCACTTTATTTACAAAATATTAATTTCCAACGCATGTTTAGAGAGCACCTCGACGCATGCGTGTTGTGTTGAGAGAGCAGACGTTGTTGCGTAAGCGCAAGAATTATGTTTTTTTGCACAAAGCATTCACATTGCTTCATAAAATTGAGGCTAAACCACTGGAGTCACATGGATTACTTTAATGATGTCTTTACTGCCTCTCTGAGCCTTGAAAGTGGTAGTTGCGTAGGCCGTCAATAGAGAAACAGAAATCTCTCCTATTTCTTTAAATGGATCTTCATTTGTGTTCCGAAGAACAACGAAAGTCTTACAGTTTTGGAAAGACATGAGGGTAATTAAAGGGATAACCCATTTACAAGCAGAATCACTAAAGGAAAGAAGAAATGGATGCATATGAGCCACAGAGCAGATAGTGTTTCTTTTACTTACAGGCTGAATGTAATTTAAGCTGTGCTTAATTGATGGCATGATGGCAGGAAGGGTTTTAAAGGCAATTTCTCCATGATCATCTTTGAAAGACAAGTTTACAGAAAAAGAAAAAAGTTTTGACCTATACAACGTGTTGTGTGGATCTAATTTCATATGCACTTAGACACAGCCAAAACATTTTTTCCAAAATAAGACACCCCTTCCCTATAGTCGAGAACCACTGTCATCAAGCAGCATAAACCTTTCATCCACTCCTTCCTCTTCATTAAAATGAAGCAGAAAAAAAAAATATTTATAGTTTATTATATAGTTTTTATAGTTAAGAAAAGTAAAACTAGTCTTTAAAAATAAAAACCTTTTGTGTTTAACTTATTTCAGTAGCTTACTCACCTTGAATTAAATGGCAGAGGTTCAATTGTTGTAGTCTTTGCTTCACAAATAAATCCATTAGTCTAAAACACAAGTATTTTTTATTAATAAACTATTTTCTGAATCAGTGTCGGCTGATTCTCATCTCCGCAGTAGCCTTTGTGCGAGCCTCATTTCAAGCTTTCTATATATTTCTCATGTTTGTGAGGCAAGTATTTTCTGTACATTTACGAGACGCGCTCCAGTTCACGTGCAATGCAAGTCATCCCGCCGGCACCTCCATATTGTCTGCTTGCTTCTTATTTATTAAATCCAGGCAATAGGTTGATGAAACATTGATCAATATTAAGATATTAAGATATATATAAATATATATATACACACACTCACCTAAAGGATTATTAGGAACACCTGTTCAATTTCTCATTAATGCAATAGTTTATTAATAAAAAAATACTTGTGTTTTAGACTAATGGATTTATTTGTGAAGCAAAGACTACAACAATTGAACCTCTGCCATTTAATTCAAGGTGAGTAAGCTACTGAAATAAGTTAAACACAAAAGGTTTTTATTTTTAAAGACTAGTTTTACTTTTCTTAACTATAAAAACTATATAATAAACTATAAATAATTTTTTTTTCTGCTTCATTTTAATGAAGAGGAAGGAGTGGATGAAAGGTTTATGCTGCTTGATGACAGTGGTTCTCGACTATAGGGAAGGGGTGTCTTATTTTGGAAAAAATGTTTTGGCTGTGTCTAAGTGCATATGAAATTAGGTCCACACAACACGTTGTATAGGTCAAAACTTTTTTCTTTTTCTGTAAACTTCATGGTGTGGGGGATGTTTTCTTGGTCTTGGTTTAAGACTCTTTTCATTGCTTCATTCATCTGTTCTAACCCGGTTTTTCAACCACTTTAACTTCGCCTCTTACCATGTATATGTTTTTTGTATGTATGTTCTATGTTAGTTTTAGTCTTGTCCGGGATTTAGTTAATAAAATTTGTGTACAATATATGTTTGGTTCTGACTCCCTGCTGCAAACAAATTGTCACTTAAATGATCGATCTTGTTATGCGCTTCTAAGCACTTATGTAAATACAAAGTAGGAATTATTTTTCTGTGGCCATAAAAAAATATCCTTTTCTTAGAATTAATTATTAATCAATACTGAGCATTCACAGGATGAACTGATTGATTGATTGTAATGTTAATGTAGCTACATCAAGTTAATCTATTTAACTGATTCAAATATTCATAATCATAATGAATAATCATAATGAGTTATGAATAATTATTAATATTTCCCCTCTGAGCTAATTCGCTACACCTTTCACTAAAAGTAAAGATGTAGTAGACTACTGCCTCGTGAAAAAACCTCTTACGCTGCAGGGGCTGTTCCCTGCAAATGATAGCTCAATGGTTTTCACAAAAATAACATACACAAAAGATGATAAACTAGTTTTACTTATGCATATATGATTAAGGAAAAGGCGCATACACATATGCCCAATGAAAAAATACAAATATCACATGATGAAAGTCCAAATATCAGTCGCAATAGCGTTAAAAGACAGGACTCTTGAGGTGGATCGACATTCTACTACACAGGTCTTTGGGGCTGGGATGTGTATTAAAAGGAGGGGCTGGTTTGAATATTATAGAAAATGCCGCTTTTTACGCCGTCTTTGTCAGACTAAGCGGCGTCAATGACGGTGCAATATGGAAGGCCAAACGGCGAAATGAACCCCGTTTTGGATCGGATCAAAAAATGGCGATATTAACGGTGGTTCTGTGGTAATAACGGTTTACTACTGAATGCCGTATTTTTCAAATAACGCCGTTTTCTGGACACCAGGCTTTTGGTTAATGGCGTTTTGTGACCCTATTGGCGTTCCATACGTGTGACCCGTGTCTGACGCATGGGCCGATGATGAAGGTCTGTGCGGCGCGGTTCAAACGAGTAGCGCTCTTTTGTTCCGCATTTGGATACTATTGTTATAGTGTGACCTTTATCAAATTGTAATCGCACCTGTACGAAAAAAGTACCAGTCCGGTGCACTGCTTCAGCTGTGCAAGAATATCAAGATTACGAAGACCGTAAAACAGCCGTAATGCTAGATGATTTCAGACTAGGCCTAGCGATTGGGATAGCTAGGATGTATTTTTCAATCGATCTTACCTTCCAGAGAGTATTAAAACTGATTAAAGTCAAGTCAAGTTTTATTTATAGAGCACACTTTTAACACAACCGTAGTTGATCCAAAGTGCTTTACAATACAATAAAAAAATAATCAATAAAATAAGATAAAGAGAAAAGGAGTAGAAAAAAAAACAGAAATAGAAATCAAGTATCAAAAACAATCAAAATGTATATAAAACATTACATAGAACACCAGCTAATAAAAAGTAGCCTACATACAGGTGCTGGTCATATAATTAGAATATCATCAAAAAGTTGATTTATTTCACTAATTCCATTCAAAAAGTGAAACTTGTATATTATATTCATTCATTACACACAGACTGATATATTTCAAATGTTTATTTCTTTTCATTTTAATGATTATAACTGACAACTAAAGGAAAATCCCAAATTCAGTATCTCAGAAAATTAGAATATTGTGAAAAGGTTCAATATTGAAGACACCTGGTGCCACACTCTAATCAGCTAATTAACTCAAAACACCTGCAAAGGCCTTTCAATGGTTTCTCAGTCTAGTTCTGTAGGCTACACAATCATGAGGAAGACTGCTGACTTGACAGTTGTCCAAAAGACGACCATTGACACCTTGCACAAGGAAGGCAAGACACAAAAGGTCATTGCAAAAGAGGCTGGCTGTTCACAGAGCTCTGTGTCCAAGCACATTAATAGAGAGGCGAAGGGAAGGAAAAGATGTGGTAGAAAAAAGTGTACAAGCAATAGGGATAACCGCACCCTGGAGAGGATTGTGAAACAAAACCCATTCAAAAATGTGGGGGAGATTCACAAAGAGTGGACTGCAGCTGGAGTCAGTGCTTTAAGAACCACTACGCACAGACGTATGCAAGACATGGGTTTCAGCTGTTGCATTCCTTGTGTCAAGCCACTCTTGAACAACAGACAGCGTCAGAAGCGGCTCGCCTGGGCTAAAGACAAAAAGGACTGGACTGCTGCTGAGTGGTCCAAAGTTATGTTCTCTGATGAAAGTAAATTTTGCATTTCCTTTGGAAATCAGGGTCCCAGAGTCTGGAGGAAGAGAGGAGAGGCACACAATCCACGTTGCTTGAGGTCCAGTGTAAAGTTTCCACAGTCAGTGATGGTTTGGGGTGCCATGTCATCTGCTGGTGTTGGTCCACTATGTTTTCTGAGGTCCAAGGTCAACGCAGCCGTATACCAGGAAGTTTTAAAGCACTTCATGCTTCTTGCTGCTGACCAACTTTATGGAGATGCAGATTTCATTTTCCAACAGGACTTGGCACCTGCACACAGTGCCAAAGCAACCAGTACCTGGTTTAAGGACCGTGGTATCCCTGTTCTTAATTGTCCAGCAAACTCGCCTGAACTTAACCCCATAGAAAATCTATGGGGTATTGTGAAGAGGAAGATGCGATATGCCAGACCCAACAATGCAGAAGAGCTGAAGGCCACTATCAGAGCAACCTGGGCTCTCATAACACCTGAGCAGTGCCACAGACTGATCGACTCCATGCCACGCCGCTTTGCAGTAATTCAGGCAAAAGGAGCCCCAACTAAGTATTGAGTGCTGTACATGCTCATACTTTTCATGTTCATACTTTTCAGTTGGCTAAGATTTCTAAAAATCCTTTCTTTGTATTGGTCTTAAGTAATATTCAAATTTTCTGAGATACTGAATTTGGGATTTTCCTTAGTTGTCAGTTATAATCATCAAAATGAAAAGAAATAAACATTTGAAATATATCAGTCTGTGTGTAATGAATGAAAATAATATACAAGTTTCACTTTTTGAATGGAATTAGTGAAATAAATCAACTTTTTGATGATATTCTAATTATATGACCAGCACCTGTACACCGCATCACTCGAAAGCTAGGGAGTAAAGGTAAGTATTTAAACTGGATTTAAAAGCATCTAGTGATGGAGAGCCCCTGATGTTCAAAGGTAGACTGTTCTAGAGCTTTGGGGCGACTACAGAGAAAGCTCGATCACCTTTTGATTTACAATGTGAACGAGAGACAGATAAAACTAACTGATCACAAGATCTTAGTGACCTAGAGGCTATGTATGGTGTGAGTGGAAGATATAATTGGAGGTCGTCAGCGTAACAATGATAATTTATGTATGTTTCTGGAATATTAAGCCTAAAGGGAGCATATAGAGGGAAAACAAAAGAGGGCCAAGAATGGATCCCTGTGGAACACCACAATGGATGGGTGCAGAGGGTGAAGTAAATGACCCGATATTTACAAGGTCCTCCCCTTTAAGTATTAGGTGAACTACTGTAAAGCTAGGCCCTGGACACCAACAACACACTCAAGTCGTTTTAAAAGAATGTTATAATCAATAGTGTCAAATGCGGCACTCAGATCCAAATGTATCAGGATAGCAGAAGACCCAGAATAAATGGATAGCAGGATGTCATTTGTAACCTTCAGCAAAGCTGACTCAGTGCTATGCAGCGCTCTAAAACCAGATTGAAATGGGTCTAGTATATTAAAAGTATCCAGGTATTAAGTAAACTGTAAAAGTAGGGCTGGGCGATAAAACGATAACAATAATTATCGCAATACAATTTTCCTCGATAAAACGATAACCACAGTTCGAAAAATGCTCGCTGCACATGCGTTTTGCAGAACGGGCTTCCGGGTGCCGCACGGCACGCGGTGTTGTTGACAGTCACAGCTGTGGCCGATAGGCTGACAGACTTTGTGGAGTGGAGCAAGAAACATGAGCGATAGCGAAGAAAATGCAGCGCCCACGACCCGCTCGGAGGACACAGACATCGTTGACAAGAAAGGTCACTCAACTTCAGTGGTTTGGAGATATTTTGGATATTTGCGATCCGACATAAAACACCACAAACTTGTTTAATCATTTTTCAACAATGTCACCCTTTAGAACACGAAGAAGCTAAGAAATTACAGTCCCAAATAAGTGTTAGTGCACGTCGACTAGGGCTGTGCCGGTAAACGTGACAACCGCACCACCGCGGTGGCCGGCCAGAACACTTTTTTTTTAATGTGAATGCTGTTTTTTACGTGAATACGAATGAAGCACAAAGCTTTATTTACAAAATAAATAATAGGTTCGCGATTAAATGTTACATCGCAGCCATGGAAACATATGGATTCATGCCGAACGAGAGAGGCTTTGTGAGGGGAGCCAAATTTAAGCTTTGCTTTTTGCAGATCCGGTCACCCGATTTTCCACAAATTTAACAATAGGCTTACTCCATTTTATTCTACTGGACATCTCTTACTTGTTTTCCCAAATCTTCATTTACGTCTCTCACAAGGGATTATAAACGTTTCTTCCTTTTGTTTGCTTTTAATTAGGAGTAGCTATATTCGCATCGTTTACTGTGGTAAAGTAGAAAACGGTACAGATACATTTTTACTTAAAATTCTATTTAAAACAGTTTGTGCTTGTTATTAGACTTAAGGTGCGTCAAGTTTATGTGTACAGCGCATTTCATACACGCCGGAGATTTTGAGTTTCGCTTTCTCTCGCAGCCCATAATCAAACAAAGCCTAAAGTTCTTGACCCTGCGGAAGATAACCCCTGCTTCACACATTTTACAACAAGTGTCAGTTTTCGAACATCAGGAGAAAACATGAAGATATTAGAAAAGCGTTGCTCCTTTCCTGCTCGTGTCCCACATCCCTTTCAACGCAAAGCGGCATATGACGCACCTCTGTGGGGAAATATAAAACGAATATTTTTTTTAAACTAATATTTAACTTTCTTATATGATTGATATTACCATTATTTACTGATATTTATGTAAATGTTTTACAGGCTGTAGTATGTTGTTTCACTGACGGAAGTATTAACATAAACGCATGATAAAATGGATGTTTGAGCCTCGTTTATATTTTTTATTTTCAAAATAAAAAATCGAGGTAGCATATATATATATATATATATATATATATATATATATATATATATATATATATATATATAATATTATATATATATATATATATATATATATATATATATATAATATAAATATATATATATATATATATATATATATATATATATATATATATATATACCCGCCGCCCCCAACCACCGCCGGTAGTTGGTCCATTACCACCGCGGTGGTAAAAAAAACTGCCACCGTCACAGCCCTAACGTCGACCATTTACAAGCACCAAATGCGACTCAGCAAAGTATCATATCATCATTTAACCACGCCGTGCCTTACGAAAAAAAAACACACGAAGACATGGCAAAAGCTACCTGAAACTGTAGACAGACTTGTCTTTCTTGCCCGTGACTTGTAGATGTAGAGTAAAAAAAATGCTGACCACAGTTAATATTTTTCTTTTATTTATTTATTTTATTTATATTGTCAATGTAATTTATTTATAAGGTGCTTTAAAGCAAAGCACTTTAACTTTGCATTTGCAGTCAGCAGAGCCAAGTGTTATATCATTACAGTTCTTGATTTTTCTATACAGATATTTATTTTATATATTCTGTTCTATTAATAATATTCTACTCTATTAATGTTGATTTTATTAGTAATAAATAAATCTACCTCAGTTTTGATAAATTGTTCACCTGTTTGGGAAGTGTTTGTCATGTTTTGACAATAAAGGATAGTTTAAAACCACAATTAACTGTCTGGTTTCTACATCTTTAACTCGGGAGCAAAAATATGCCTTTAAACATCAAAGAAATAAAGATTTGACATTTATCGTGCTAATTATCGATATAGACTGATATGGAAAAATTTTTTGGGCCATATCGCCCAGCCCTATGTAAAAGTGCAACTTTTTCCAAAACCTTTGAAATAATTGGGAGTTTAGAAATAGGTCAGTAACTGTTATGCACAGTGGGGTCAAGATGGGGTCCTTTCAAGAGAGGCTGTACGACAGCATGTTTGAAACTTTCTGGAAATACCCCATTTATTAAAGAGCTGTTTATTATAGCTATGAGGATGGGGCAGATTGTGTCTAAAACCTCCCTAAACAGGCGACCAGGCAATACATCTGGTTGACAGGATGTGAGTTTCATCTGAGAAATTATCTTAAGTAATTGGGATGAAGACACTAGTTGAAAGTTTGTAAAGCTACTGGATGGAAGCACCAATTGAGAGTGATCCATGTCAAGAGAAGAGTGATCTAATATCCTGTATTTTCTGAACAAAAAAGTCTGAAAATTGTGTGCATGTCTCTAGATTGACAACAGGAACTGAACCAACAGAAGGATTAAGAACATAATTTATGGTTTTGAAGAGAACTTTGGGCCTATTGGCATTTTTTGCAATCAAGTTTGAGAAATTGAGTTTGCCTCACTAACAGAATGTTGATAGGCAGTTAAGCAGTCTTTCAAAATTTGGAAGGAGACTTAGAGCCCATCCTTTGTCCTCCTGCACTCTTGTCTGAGAGTACGAGGAGATGCATTTAACCAGGGCTGAGGACTAGATCTCACCTTATACTTCTTACGCTTAAGTGGAGCAACTGTATTTAGAGCAGAACAACAAGCTGAGTTGAAAGTTTCAACCAGTTGTCCAGTATCCATACAGAATATCAAAGAGACATTAGAATTTGAAAGTAGTAGCATGAAAGGCACCAGAGTAGTGTACAGGCCAAGAAAGGATGGGCTGATCATATGAAATAACAAGCTCAAACACCACAGGGTAATGATCAGAAAAGAAATGCCAGCATCAAATACTTCACAGATATGTACAGAGAAACCACGAGACAAAACAAGATCCAGTGTATGGCCTAAATTATGTGTAGGGCTGGAGACCGACTGTAAAAAATTGAGTGAGCCCATATGACTCAAAGTTTTTAACCATCGGTTTAGATGGGCAGCAGACTGAACAACTAAGCCACTTCACAGCGCAAGTATATGGAAAAGGCAGCCCTTTCTAAGACCACCTCAGCCAAAAAGCTAGCGTATGAACTGACAACCGATAATCTGAGAGAAAGTGTTAATTTACTCATGGAAGACGAATGTACAGCCTGTTGCGCGGTGGCGAAAGCTCGCGTTTGTTGACTGAAGGGATTATCCAAGTCAGTGTGTATATTGTCTGTTAGAGCAAAACAAAATGAGACCAATTAAAGCTCAGAAAAATAAACTCAAAGATCTAAAATCAAAAATGCTCAAAAATGTATACCAGAGAACAGCGGCAGTCAAACACGCCAGCGTTTGCTCAACCGGAAGCTCTGAGAAGAGAAGAGGTGTCGCTGCAAGAATGGGAACTTCGTTTTTAAAAAAAACATAAAAATTCAGTTTTAGACTATATTCAACATTTCAGTACACAATAGATAATTTTATAAGAGTTGTACATGTTACAGGCCCCGTATAGAAGGCCGTGTTGACAGATCAGAAAGTCCCTGTAAAAACAGGAAAAATTGAGTAGACAGGAGCAAACGTGTCAGCGTCGCACATAATCCCCAGCAACTGTTTATTCAATGTTTTTTTCCCACATTGTTCCACAAAGCTTCATCAATAAAGTATTTTTCCCTTATTGCACAAGTGTCATTCTTTTTCTCTATTGTCAAAACAATGCACATTTGACATTTTAGTTTCTGTGGGGGGGGGAAATTAATACATTTGAGCTTTTTCACATTGCTCCTTTAAATCTACTCAGATAAGTCTAAAGGTATTTTATGCATATAAATCACACATGACTGAACATGTAAGGCCTAACTGTGCGTTCACACCACCGGCAGCGAGAGCGTCAAAGTGGCCGGAAGTCATTCATTTTCAATGGGAGCCGGCGGCGAGCTCCGGCAAGGGCGGCGCGGTGTGTCTTGGACGATTTGGGCGTCGAGGATTCCAGAGAGCGCAGGCCTGTAAACTTTGGTTCCGACCATATTCCCGGACCTCCACGTTCACTGAGCTTTCTGACTAATACCCTGTATCCGGGTCTTAGCACTACACCTTTGACTTTAAGGTCATACTGGGCTTTGCCTCGTGCACTTGCCTGCTTGCTGTTCTCACTTGCTATTTGGTATGCCTCACCCATTCTTCTAGCCCACTGTTCGGCAAATCCTCTGGCCGTTTACCCCGTCGTCAAGTCAATATGAAGGCGAGCAGGTAGAATGGGGAATACCCAGTTGACTCATGGCGGGTGCAATTGTAGGCATGTACAATCTGGGGCAGGTGATCTTTCCACTTTGCTTTTTTCTTTCTCAGCCATCATTCGGAGCATCTGCAGGAGAGTCCGGTTAAATCTCTCAGCTGGGTTCCCTTGAGGGTGATATGGAGATGTTCTCGAGTGACGCACTCCAGCCAGTTTGTCGGAGATTTTGGAAAAGCTTGTTCTCAAACTCTCTGCCTTGGTCATGATGTAGCTTCCCTGGGTAGCCAAAACAAGGGATGTAGTCATTAAACAACTGCTCAGCCGCTCTCAGATAAGTTCCATTGTCGAGCTGGAAGTTATACTCCCCATGAGTGACTGTTTTTTTGCTTTTTTTGTCTATACTTGGTTGGCAAAACAAGCTATTTCCTCCCAGCCATGTGCCTATACAGGCATCCATCATTCAAAGACAGCTTGCTCCACTTTCATAAGAGTTTCCTGGCTGGACCCATCACCTTTCTCCTCCTGTCTTCATCTGGCACCTCATCTGTCTCTTTCATCTCCATTATCACTGGATCATCCCTTTGAGTTTTAGCGAGTTCGACCTTGCTTATAGGTGGCAACAAGGGGGCAGGGGATGATTGGTCCATGTCTTTTTGAGCCATATGAGTGCTGCAATCCAAGCCACATCCTTCTTCCTGGCGGCATGAGTCCCATCCCAGACCGCTCGTACCATCTTTGGCGACAGGTCCTCTGTGCACTCTGTGAAATATTTCTCCATGTCAAGAGGCGTGATAGCGTGTCGGCATCAGTGTTTGCTTTGCCAGGTCGATGCTTGATATCAAAGCGAAAATCGGACAGTTCTCCCACCCAACGATGGCCTACTGCATTCAGTTTTGCAGCGCTCATAACATAGGTTAAGGGATTATTGTCGGGGTAAATGGTAAAGTGAGGGGCATAGAACAAATAGTCTCTAAACTTCTCACATACTGCCCACTTTAATGCCAGAAACTCCAGCTTCCCACTATGTAGCCAGCAGTTTTTTTTTTTAGCTGGAGAAAGTGTCCTGGAGCCGTATGCGACAACCCGCAACCCTCAATCCTGGTGCTGATAACGGATAGCCCCAGGGCCCCTTTCTGATGCATCAGTGTATAGCACGAATGGGAGGTTGAAGTCAGGGTAAGCCAAGACCGGGGGATGTACCAGCATGCCAATCAGCAGGTTAAGTGTTTTCTGGTGCTCACTGCTCACTCCATTCCACTAGTGTTTGAGAGGGCATCTGGGCCCCCTTTCTCTTCCTTTGACTGTACTGATTCATTGTTGCCCCAGGCTTAGTCTGGAGTAGTTCGTAAATTGGTTTGGCCACACTTGAAAAATCTTGTTTGAATGGGCGATAGTATCCGAGGAATCCAAGGAGTCTCCGCACCTCTCCTACTGTCTGGGGTCTGGGACTCTTGAATGATATCACTGCTTCAAGATCTCGAGGATCTATTCTCACTCCTTTGGCCGACACTAGGCGACCCACGTACCGGACTTCTTGGCGGAAGAGTTCACACTTCTCAGGCCTAAGTTTTACTCCGTAACACCTAAGGGTCTGAAGATCTTTTCGGATTATTTCTTCATGTTCCTCAAATGACAGAGCATAACACAACACATCATCAAGGTATGGGGCACAGCACTCATCTCTGAGGTTGTCCAGCATCTCCTCCATACTGCGCTGGAATGCCGCAGGTGCATTGGACAGGCCGAATGGGAACGACAACCCCTATATGAATCTCACCGATTCATATAGCCCCCACGGAGTGGTGAAAGCGGTCATGTGTCTGGAACCCTTGGCTATGAAGCCCTGATGATAAGCTTTTCCCTGGTCAAGGATGTTAAACCAAGAATACCCTCCCAGGGTATCAATCAGGTCTTGAATCCTCGGCAGAGGGTGCCTGTCTGGTACGGTCTTCATATTGAGGAGTTGAAAATCCACACACAAGCACAGTGAGCCATACTTTTTCCGAATACAGACTACTGGGGCAGAGTAAGGGGACTTAGATTTTACAATCCACCCTTTTTCCAGAAGGTCTTGGATGTAGTCCTTGACTTCTTTGAACAATGGCTTGGGTATTGAGGAATAGGCACGTTGTACTGGTATGTCATCTTTAAGATTGATGGACATTTGTAGACTCAGGATGCAACCAACATAATTTCCATCCCGTGCAAAAGATGCAGACTCCTCGTGCAGCATTTGCCTAACAACTGCTTGTTGATCCTCATTCAGATGGCTGAGATCCACAGGTGGGTGCCACAATGTTGAGCATTCATCCACCACTGCCACCGATACACCATGAAACATCCCACTGGCCTTTGTCTCCCTGGACCTGTCCGCTTCCAATACTGTTTCAACAGGGTGGACGTACCCTAGGATTGTGTTGCGAGGTAGGGTAATGTCGCATGTAGAGTGGTTGCCGATAGGGACTGCAACATATGGGCTTCCTGAGCTCTGGACCTTCAAAAGGCCTTCACCTATATCCAGCAGCTCCAACTGCACATTGTCCTCGTCCGGCTCAAACAGAGCTACTGTGCCAGACTTGTCCATTTTGGGTGGCACTCTGCACTTTAACCATGCTACTTGTCCTGCTGGTATCAAAACGGCATCTCAGTTTATTCTCACCCACCCCTACTGTCCGCTGTGCTCTGGTGTCTGGGCTTGCTAACCAGGGTCTGGGCTTGCTCACTTGATACTGTTATTGCGCTGGAGAGCAATAAAACTAAGGTAGGAACTAAATGCTCTGGTTGGCCCTGGATTAGTTCTTCAACCACATTAAAGCTGAGCAACGGCCTCTCGATTGGGATGTGGCTCACCAGAAAAGGAACATTAATTGAGAGGTCGGGGTTGTTGTTCCCTTGTAAGTTGATGGTAATGACAGCCCACTTATCAAAGGGTATTAGATCTTCATTGATGGCATACACTTCTAACTTCTCTGTCATTCCCATGAGCTCCACAAGAGGCCTTACTTCTACAGTGGGTAAGTATTTGTCTTTCCAGGTTCTGTCGATCATGCTTACTTGAGCCCCGGTATCAAGCAAAGCGATCACCGCAAGGCCATTTAGGTTACACTGGGCCAGCGCTTTCTTCCCTATCAATTTAACAATAGTCTCTTTCTTAGTTCCGGATGGTAGTGGACTGTCCACACTCTGATACATTCCTTTGTCATTGAGGGGTTGGTTTTTACAGCAGGGAGATGCTTTTGCAGGTTTGCGCTTTACAGAATCAGGTTCAATCCCCGAAATGGGGTCCTTAGGGCTTTGGGACATAGGGAGTGCGATCACTGGTCGTCCCTTGGCAGTGACCGTTTCCCGTTTCCCTGCAGTCTTTGCTTCCGGAGACACCCTCTTCGCCACAGAGAAAACAATGAGTGCAGCCCTGTCATCCGGCTTTGACACATCTGGGGTAACCCCGGAGTTTCACCCCTGGCTGTGGGGGGTGACCTCTTACAAAACATTGACAGGTGTGTTCAGGTTGTGGTCTCATGTTGACTGTCGCATTGAGTCTACCATACTGGTAAGTGCGTCAATGCGAGTAGTAAGTTGCACAATTGGATCACTTTTACTTTTCTGACCAGGTGCCTCTTTTACCCCTCTGTCAGGTTCACTTTCGAGTTGGGCACAGCTTGCGTTGCTTTGCTTGGGACAAGTTATCGGACCCAACCTCGCTCGTTTTCATCATTAGTGATTTTCATCACATTTCTCACGATTGCCTCATCTGCGATACTGTGGTCAGCCAGCAGAGGTTTGAGTTCACTCCTGACATCTTTATACTTGTGCCCCAGGCCCTGATATACAGTATGGAGGAACACATCTTGGATTGTGGCTGGGCTGTACCTCACATCCGTGTTAGACTGTTTGATCGCAAAGAGTATTTTCTGCTTAAGGAACCCTGTACAGGAACTGTTGAGGGG
This sequence comes from Rhinogobio ventralis, assembly GCA_039654625.1. Taxonomy (NCBI): domain Eukaryota; kingdom Metazoa; phylum Chordata; class Actinopteri; order Cypriniformes; family Gobionidae; genus Rhinogobio; species Rhinogobio ventralis. The sequence goes on from CM077198.1 coordinate 17,177,718, forward strand.
TTTCGGTCTCTATCTGTTTTGCACACATTAGTTCCTGAAATATCTACTTTTGTCTCCTAGGTGTGACTGAAGGAACCTCTTAAGCTCTTCCACTGTCATATCTTCCTTATTCTTAATAATTTCTTTGAAGTTACATGGTTTAATAGCAAGCAATATTCCCCTGACCAGTTCACCTTCACTGAAATTCTCTTTGATTCCATCGTCGATTTGTCGGCACACACTGGCATATGACGACGTTGCAAGCAGGAGAGGTCTCGTAAAGAGACTACTTTCTCAGTGGACCCTGTGAGGTACGTTCCACATTATTACTATTCAAAGGCGTGTCACTGTTGTGTATCATGGGTTGGCTAGGAGTGGAATGCTGTGTATGTGGTGTAAGATACTAAAGGAGTTTCCTGCTAAGCTCTTCAAAATCTGAATGCCTGACAGTAGGACTGATACTAGGATCTGTATCTAACCCTCAAGCTTTCCCCAGGTCGGATGCAGTTTTAAGTGATTCTACATGCACAGTGTCTGTAGTGATCATGTGACCTGTAGAGGTGTGTGTATATGAAGTAGGTGCAGGTTATACATTATCATCAACATTACTCTCAACCTCACCATGAAGATAAGGCGCCGCAGCACCATGCTCTTGTACCACAGCCTCCACAGTCCCTTGCGAAATCAAAAGTTCAGTCATACCTCTGTCCTCTGATTCTAACAGGTGGGTGCTGTACATGAAGGCATTAATGTATTCAAGACAGCCCTCTTGATCTTCAGCGTCAAGTTCAGAGAAGTCCCTTTCTGGTACTGGACCGATGCTTTTGGTGACTTAGAATAGTTCAACATCGGACAGGTTGAGTAGTCTTTTCCTGATGTGCCACACCAGACTCTTGCATACCTGATCAGACATGATGACCTCTTTTCCACAGTCCACAGTCCACAGTCAAGCCACTCTTGCAGTCACCAGCGCTCTGAACTCCTCCTCTCACTGACGTCCCCCTCATCTGTTGGGTCACCGCATCAGCGTCCACACTCTGTTGGTCCTCAGGATCAGGTTTTATGGATCGACTTCCTTTGGCATCAGGATTCGATCCCGGACGAGCCCCCACAAATCTGTTACATGCCCCGTGCAGAAGGACGTATTGACAGATCAGAACGTCCCTGTAAAAACAGGAAAAATTGAGGAGACAGGAGCAAACGTGACAGCATCGCACATAATTCCCAGCAACTGTTTATTCAATGGTTTCTTTTCACATCAATAAAGTGTGTTTTCCCCCTTATTGCACAAGTGTCATTCTTTCTTTTTCTCTATTGTCAAAACAATGCACGTTTTCACATTTTTCCACAGAAACTAATACATTTGAGCTTTTTCACATTGCTCCTTTAAATCTATTCAAATAAGTCAAAAGGTATTTTATGCATATAAATCACACGACTGAACATGTAAGGCCTAAGAACCTGAGAAATATATATGAACCATACACATTTAACATTCTAGTTACTGATTTTATCATCAGAACTGCCATCATGTTACATTAACACTCATTTTTCCCTCTGCATTGGCAGGAAATAGAACAGCATTACATTCGTTTGCACTGAAATGCCCATTTGAAAAATTTGACTGGAGGAGTGCATTGATATTTATACATACGTGAAATCTAATAAACCAAACACACATTTAATATAATTAAACTAATAATAAATGCCATAACTTGGTAACTGGAGCCTGAATGAATCCAATTAAATGCCTTTCACAAGTACACTGTGTCACAGCATCCACAAAATGACACGTGGGCACATTGCTTAGTTGTTATGAATGTTATACCTGTAAAAACAGGAAAAAAACATTCCTGGAGCAGCAATGGAGTTCTGCAAGTGTGTGTTTGTTTCCTGTCACAAGTCGAAGCCACAGGCGGCAAGTGAAACTGCATCAAATGTCCGTGTTTTGTTGGCAATCGGTGCATAAGTGCATATAATGTAAACAACACGAACAATGACATATAGAATATTAAGTTATCCAGGGAGGGATGTGTGTGTGTCATAGGTGTTTGTGTCGTGTGAGTGTGTGCTCTCTTTAGTTCTGCCCACTGCACTCCTCCACGAGTTCGGCTGTTTTCGGGAAAAAAATCGGTATGAAGGATGCAATACTACTCTATAGGTACTCAAGATTAACATGAGATTGGCGGAAACCCATCGCCCCTCCCTTTAAAAAGAAAAGCATACAAATGTTTTTAAATACCTCTTAAAATACCTTTTAAATACCTAATTTTACAAGTGTCTATTTTAGTAAATGACAATCATTTTTTTCATCCATATATTTCTAAAAGCGTAGGAACTTGATACATTTTGTAACTGAAAACCTTGTCCTCCGGTGTGACACCATATCCACAAAGTTAGTGACCCCTTATTTTCTCAAACATCAGACTTCACACTACATCACAATATGCATTTTCTCTTTAAAAGTGGTGTTTTACAAAAAAAAAATTGTACTGCTTATTTGTCAACTACCCAGATGTAGATAAAATAACTAATTTGTTGGCTTATTCATCTTTTATTGCCAACACAAGCTATTTAAACATTTTGTCCTGTGAAAATATTCATGCCTTAAAATGTAAAATGTAACTACACCCTTGCTTCATTATAGGTGGATCCAAATTAGCCCCGCCTCCACTCACTCACACCAGCTCAGAGATCCACTCTGTCAATTTTACGGTAATAAACGCTGCACAATGGCAAGTGGAAATACTGGTTTAATTCAGCCATATATGTCTGAATCAGAAACTGATTCAGAAGAAGAAGTTGAAGAGTGAATTATAGGGTCGGCTACAAAAACCAAAAGAAAATTGACTTTATTTATTAATTGACTTTACAGTATTGTTGTTAAATATATTATATATATATTATTATTACAATATAATATTGTAGACATCGATCCGATCAAAATCCATGTGAAAACAGCTTATATTTAACAAAAGAAAATTATGTGTATGGGTAGTGCAACTATGACTTTTTAAGCCCCGCCCATCACTTTTGGTTTTGTGGCTGCTGTTCTGAAACTGCTGGTGTCTGCAGCTGGATACTATTGCACTATCCAGCCACATGCTTTTAAGAGGAACGACTCCGAAATATCAGAAAGCACATCCACGCAGGTACAGTTCAACATCGGGACAGGACTTCTGACTCTGTTGAACCCTCGGTGCTTCATGTCACTGCTACACTACAAAATACTTAATCTTCTACAAGATCAACTCCTGTCCTCTGCATATTTTTTCTTACATGTAGTTGGGCATGTGTTGGTGGTAATCTTATGGTGTGATTTTAACTTTTCTATTAATTCATTATTTTTTAGATTGCTCAGGACTTTGGTATATTATTCCCACATGCCAGAGAAAAACGTTTTAAGCTTTGGGGGCATGCATCAGAACATATACTTGCATATTGCAAGGCGGAGAAGACAGCTTTGGATCAGAGCTTTGGATCTTCTTCCCATTCAGAGTAACGGCGTTTAAGGAGCATGAAACCGATATTTTTTAAAACCGGGTCCCAGAGTGGATAAATCTGAAACCCGACACCCTTGCGTTTTCGTGTGTACAGCCAATCCGTATATTTTGTGAAACGGTGATGTCATCACACCACGTCCCGCGCGGTACAGACTAGAAGGAATACAGCTACGGGCACTGGGCATGCGCACATCAATATTGCGTAATTTATTTACTGTATTTGCATTATTGTAAGGGTAGGATTAGGGTTGGGGTACTTACTTCATTCAATAAATCATTGATTCACACTACTCACATTACCCAACTAATTTTCCCCCAACTAGTAGCAATTCAATTATACATAGGTAAAAAGAACTAATTATAAGAGGGTTTTCCAAAACATCACAAATAATTTATCTTAAGATTTATGGTAGGTTATGCTCTCTACATATTAGGTAACTAGGCTATATTTTGTCAGCATAAAAAAGTTATTGATATGCAATGAGAATATTTCATATGACTGACTCAACTCAGCAGGAGTTTTTCAATTTGGCGTTTGTTGGGTCGTGGAACGTTTGAGCAGTGTGGTATGATTTTCCAACAAAAACGTATCATAATCTCACATGGACACGAACCGTTGCCATGACGACGAGGTCGGTCCCTTGCAAAGACTGCGTGTAGGTGCTGGGTAAATTATCTTTGTAGTGAAAATGGCAGGTTTCTGTACAAATCAAAAGACAAATCTAGAGAAAGAACAAGGAGATATTCGCGAGAGCACAATGGGCAAACAAATAAGTTTGAGCGTGGACGCGTAATATCTGAGCGAGTGCAGAGCCACATTTGAAAGCGCGCGTAGCCTACCGTCCAGTAGCTAAGTTTTATGCTAGAGTGAAAGCAATCCGCCTGCGAGTGGAGAGATTCGTTACATGGATGTACTCTCGCCTTACAATAATGCGCTCTCAACATTTAACGCCATAAAAACAAAAAATTAACTATAAAACGAGAAGAAAGTCGTGTCTGAAAGCTACAATCTTTTATTTTTATTGGTTAAAATGAATGGAGAATATGTGGGTGCTCGAGTTTGTCTGTGTTTGTTGGGGCAGTGTGAACATGACATTTATTTATCATAAAATTCTAAATCCAACGGCCAACTTATTTGTTGGCGTTTGTCTGTGCAGTGTGAATTGGCCTTAGGGGGCTTTGTTCCAAGCTAATATCTGTGCTCCTTAAAACTTACGGCCATGAGCTCACTGCCCTGTAAATAAACTACTACTGATACAACAATATGCAGCCTCGGAGAGAACAGATGTGAATAAACAACGAGTTTATGTAGACAACAGTGAGCAATGCAGGCAGGTGAGTATAGAGAATGGCAATGTAATGGACAGTGATCTTGGATGAATAAAACATTTCTATTTCTGTCTTTTGTCAGTGAAGCAGATGGAAAGGATGGGCAGGAACTTCGTTCTGTTGGTGGTGAGTATGCAGGTAATCCTTATTTAACAGGAAGGCAGACCTGGGTTACACACTAGAGATACAGAGTAGTCCTCTTCGTATAAACAAGACTGGACAATGAACTGAGACGAGGTGTGTGCTTATACACTGTAAAAAGTAACAAGTTGACTTTACTTAGAAAAGCTGTGGAAACTAATTGCCTTAAAAATTTCAAGCAAATTAGGTCATAATTTTTGACTTGATACTACTTACTACTACTTTGTAGAGTTAACTTGTGTATTTGTAGAGGTTACCATAAAACTTGAGTACAAGTAACTCAATTTCAAAAGTTCAGCCAACTCCCAAAAGTTCAGTCCAGCTCCCAGAGTGCATTGTGGCATGAATAAATTAATTGCTTTGTTTTACTAATTTTGGCTTTATTTTACCATTTGTCTTTTGTCAGTATAACCCCAATAACGACAGCAAATAAAATAGTAAAGGTCTTATTAATAATAAAAAAAATAAAATAAAAAAAAACCTTGTTACCATTGTTGTGGTTTGCATGCTGAATGTTGAAGTATGTGTGTGACTCAAGCGTGGTCAATTGCAAGGTATTGTTACAAATATAGAGGGACAATATCAACCCAATTAAAAGTTAATGCCATAGGCGTTAGCAAAAAATGTTAAAAGTTCATTATTTAACATGAATTAAAGTAATTTTATATATCATTAATTCACTATATATATATATATATATATATATATATATATATATATATATATATATATATATATATGTGTGTGTGTGTGTGTGTATGTATTACTTCCCTTCCTTTGAACTCAGATAACTATGATTTCTTGCTGCATCAATAGGAAGAGAATTACAACAATATGAATGAAGTTCCAAGTGCCTGACCAAAGGGAACACTAATCACAATAATGGTGAGAGGAAGTGGAGGAAATGAGTGAAAAGTCTATAAAAAATTGCCCCGCCTCAAAAACCTTTTGCATGACTGTTTTTTTTTTTTTTTTTGCTTTAGCAAAATGGTACTCAAACCAGTCAAGTAATGTTTACTTGGGTTTTCTAAGTAACAAAGACATAGCATGCAAATAGTTCAGATTACTAAATTGTTTTAAGTAACAAATTATTGGACATTAAGTAAAGTTTACTAAAAAGTCTTAGTAAGAACAACTGTTGGATTTTACAGTGTATGCTGTCTTGCTGAGAGGTTAAATGGGTTGCAGGTGGGAGTCAGGAAGGATTATGGGAAATGTAATCACTGAGCATGAGCATGATATGACATGGGCTGAATCCGAAATCGCCCCCTAAACCCTCAATCATTATTCTGTGCTTTAGTCCACTAATACAGTTCACTTGAAGGAGTGAATGAAAACAAGTGAGTGAATTCGGACAGCCGTTGAGTGTACATCGGCTGTACACTCGTTATTGCGGTGCAATGTGGGATAGAATGAGTGTACTCAATATCATCCACTATGGTTTCGGACACCACTACAAATGGCTGTCCCCTCAAATAGTGCCCTATTTAAGGGTATAGGGGGCGATTTCGGATTCAGCCATACATTTGGTGCATAGATCATAAACCATTACTATTGTTTATTTTAGGACACTTTTGTCTCCAGTTAAAGGGTTAGTTCACCCAAAAATGAAAATTATGTCATTAATTACCCACCCTCATGTAGTTCCAAACCTGTAAGACCTTCGTTCATCTTTGGAACACAAATGAAAATATTTTTTATGAAATCCGAGAGCTCCGGTGGAGAGCACTCCAGCTGGTGATCGTGACAATATTGAACATAATGGTCTAAACAGCCTAAGTTTTCTATGGCGCTCATTAATTAAAAAGTGTTCAATTGATCGTACTACTATACAACGATGCTTTATCGAATTGAACTCATTTCCTAATTGATAAACTTTACACAATTATTGAACAGATTTAAATCAACACTACAGGGCTCTACGGTAACATTTTTCTTGAGGAGCATTTGTTCTCCTAATAAAAAAATTTAGGAGCACAGTCAAAAATTTAGGAGCACTTTCTGATCAATAACACACATTCCAATTATAACTTTCCCATTACAGGATGATATTTGCCCCTTTAAATTAATGTCCAGGGGCATTTTTACCATTATAAGAGCAATGTTTTCTAATCTTATTAAATGTATGCATCATCTTTTGTCAATTTCACCAATTAAAATAGAAACGTTTTTTTTTTTTTTAAATGTTAATTTAAACAATAAATTCAGTTAGAACAATTAGACATAATCCGACTGTTACCAATCAAATGAAATCAGCATCAAAAGATCCATCTTTGCACTGCAGAAGTGGCACAGAAGCTCTATCTGAAGTGGGATTTAGACACATTTACACTGTTTAATGCAGCTTGTGGGTAAATAATGTATGAATGTTTTAAATTTAAGTTTTTGAATTTAGAAATATGTATAAATTAAACTTAAGTCCATGCAAAGTATAAATATGAAATTAAAACCGCCAGTAGGTGGCGGCAAGTCTTTATGTGGGAGTCATACATTCAATCGTTCAAAACGCAGATTCATTTGGAAGAGAATCATTTGGAGATGCGCAACAGTTCTGGTGTGGCTTTGATTTTCACGAAACAGACAGTATTGTGGCTAAAACGTTGTTACTTAATATCAGCTTGTCTATTGGACTTTTGTACAAGATCAGTATCACATTTGCAATCCTGCCGATATTTGGAGCAATAGCAATCCGTAACTTTTGGCGCTCTGGCGCTTAATAAACAGAACTGCATGCGTGTTGCGGAAGAACATTGTAGCCGGAGCTACTTCTCTCTGTTTATGTCTATGGTGAGTCACGCAGGGACTGGGCTCCTCCGCAGCGGTGCGACCCGAACCGGAATAAAATATTCTAAATATAAACACTTACCATATGTGTATTGTAGTGATTCAGGATCAGACAAAAACACGGTTTGGAAAATGGATTCATGATATATTCGCTCATTATATACATTTAGTAATCTGCAGTTATGGGCTGCAGCTTTAACTATAGGCCTTTATCATGTGGGATAAAGATTAAAATCAAGAACTCATACAGGGGCTTTTTTAAATTATTATTAATTAATTTTTGGTGGCATTTTTGCCCCAAGTCCCCGTTGATTTCCGAGCTTGATTATGATCATCTAAATGTGGTATTTACAGTTAATATGGCTGCAAAGAAACAGCGCGAGGTATCTGGTAAGTGCATGGCTGCGTCACACCTGTCTGTCGCACACGTTGTTTGCACTTGCTCTGCTGACTGAAGGCATGAAAAGCAGCCGATCACAGGACGAAACTTAACTGTTGCTCAGTGTTGATGCACTTTAGGAGTTGTAGTTTTTTATTCTGATTGTATTATACATCTATTCAGTGCGCCTAAATATTTTTTCATAGTCGCACGCAGTAATTTTCGAAATGGTCGCAGTGTAGAGCCCTGCACTAAACAGACTTTTTAGAGCTCTATTGAAGCATTGGACTCTGTTTGCATCACTGAATCATTATTTCCCTGCAAATCACTGTAAAGCTGCTTAGAAATCTAAATTGTATAAAGCGCTATATAAATAAAGGTGACTTGATCGGAAGGTGCCATAGAGATTAAAATACAATTTATGTGCTACTACTAACGATGCGCTACTAAGCTAGTTTGTACATTACAGTAACATGTATATGTGTACTGATTCAAAAAGTTACATTTATAATTATTCCTCACCTCCAGTTCACACACACCCAGTGGTTAAATTGGGAGTTATTATGTAGGGGGGGCTCTCCCTCAGATGAGGTCCGGGGGAATTTTTTTTTGAAAAATAAATTAAATGGCACTTTCTGGAGAGTTTTGTGCAAAGAAATGGAGAAATTGAGTCTTACATGATATTTGAAAAACTGCAAAGTTAAGAGCATATACTTTGCATTGTTGTAGTATCAACAGGTATTAGGACATTTACATTACTGTTAATCAGTCATCACTTGATTACACATTGTATTACCTTGTTATGATATAATGACCCATACAATGTGCTAAACATAATGTTGTGCCACATGAAGAGACAGCATATGACAGTAGCAACAGCTGAGAAGATTTGGGTCTGTGGTGACCAGGTCCACCTCACACAAACTTCCTTCTCCCATTCTCTCTCTTTACTACTACAACACATACACACACAGCCTACTCTGCGTCATTTCACATCAAGGTATGCACAAGTCACAAAAATAAAATCAATCTATCCTTGTGGAAAGGTTGCTTGGTAGCTGTAACGAGGACTCAGGCAGATTGGGATCCATGTGCAGTTTATTAAAATAACACAAATTCACAGTACAAGCAGGCGTGGGTCGGTAAACCAGGGTGAACAGCAATATCAGAGGCAGTGCATCAATCGTGGTCATCACAGGCAGTAGGTCAGGGCAGGCAGCAAACAAACGAGAATCAAAGTCCAGGCAAACAAAGATCAAGGGCAGGCAGAACAGGGTCATAAACGGTAGTCCAAGGCAGAGTCAAACACAGGCAGGATAAACACAGGCAGGATAAACACAGGCAGGATAAACACAGGCAGGATAACACTCAGAAATACAGCTGGGACAAACAAGACTTTGCATTGAATAAGTGTGAGAGCAGAGTTTATATAGGCAAGGTGATGAGGAACAGGTGTGCAGTAATCAGTCCAGGAGTGAGGGTGTATGGGAAATGAAGTCCGAAATGGAGGTTAGTACTCTGGTGAGTTCGACCTCTGGTGGCCGACGGTGGAATCTTCACCTGCGTTTGTGACAGAGTAGGTGTACGTGTGTCTGGTTCCAGATAGTTTCGCTGCACTGGAACCAATCGTTCACTGCGGGGACTTAAGATGGTTCCCGAGACCAGGGAAACAGTGGCGGCTGGAATCCTAGGATGCACTGGAACAGAGTTAGTTTAGTGGATGGTTTAAGGATTGAGTTTTGTGCATACTCTGCCCAGGGGAGGAAGCGACTCCAGTCCATTTCCTGGTTTAGCCGTTCGGTTTGTCTGTTGGACTGTGGGTGATAGCCAGAGGTGAGACTTATATTCACATTTAATAATCGAAAGAAGGCTGACCATACCCTCGACATGAATTGGGATCCTCGATCTGAAACAATGTCCTCCAGGAGTCCGTAGTATCGGAATACGTAATGGAGCAGGTGTTCGGCGGTTTCAAAGGCTGTGGGAAGCTTGGGCAGAGGGATCAGTCAGCATCCTTTAGAAAAACGATTAATAACAGTTAATGTGGTGGTGTTAACTTGTGATACTGGTAGGTCCATGACAAAGTCGATGGCAATGTGTGACCAAGGTTGTTGTGGAATGGGTAATGGTTGTAATAGTCCTGCTGGAAGTTGCTTCGGGGGCCTTGGCTGTGGCACATGTGTGGCAAGAGTTGATGAATTCGGTGACGTCAGTCTGTAGTGTGTCCCACCAGAATCGGTTTCTTATCAGCCGTGTTGTTGTTGTAATTCCCGGGTGACCAGAGCTTGTGGCCGAATGAACCCAGCGTATGACCTTTTCCCTGAGTTCTGGCGGAACGAATGTTCGATCGTTAGGGCATTCTGCAGGAGGTGGATTCTGTGCATGTGATTGCGTGATCTCGGACATAATGTCCCACTGCACCGGGGCTAGGATTAAGGTGGGAGATATAATGGTCTCTTGTTGAGTGTTTTAAAGGGTGTGATCGAATTGTCATGATAGTGCGTCAGCTTTGGTGTTCTTTGAACCTGGGATGTATGTAATGGTGAAATTGAAACGAGTGAACAAAAGTGCCCATCTGGCTTGCCTGGGGTTCAGTCGCTTAGCTGAGTGCAGATACTCCAGATTCCGGTGATCGGTTAGTACCAAGAACGGGTGTCTCGCTCCCTCCAGCCAATGTCGCCACTCCTCAAACACAGCCTTCATAGCCAGTAGCTCACGGTTTCCCACATTTAGTCTTAACAATTCTGCTCGGCGGTTGAGAGTTTTCTGGAGAAGTAAGCACATGGGAACAGTTTAGGTGGGTTACCTTGTCGCTGGGAGAGAATGGCAACGATTCCGGTGTTGGAAGCATCCACTTCTACCACAAATGGCAAGTGCGGGTCAGGATGGTGTAGGATGGGAGCGGTAGTGAAACGACTCTTTAATTTGTTGAATGCCTGGAGAGCGTCTGTAGACCACCGCAGTTTGTTGTTTCCTCCCCTTGTCATGGCCGTGAGCGGTGCGGCGACTGAACTGAAGTTCCTGATGAATCTCCTGTAAAAGTTAGCAAATCCCAGGAATCTTTGAAGCTCCTTCTGTGTAGCAGGTTGAGGCCAACTCAGGACTGCCCGAACTTTCCTTTCGTCCATCACCACTCCTTCGGGGCTGATGATGTACCCAAGAAACGACACTGATGACTGGTGGAACTCACACTTTTCGGCTTTGGCGTAGAGCTGATGATCAATCAGACGTTGCAGCACTGTGCGGACCTGTTGGACGTGTTCCTCCATGGTGTTTGAGTAGATCAGTATGTCATCGATGTACACCACCAAGCACTGATTGAGCATGTCTCTGAAGATGTCGTTGATGAAGGATTGGAACACCGAAGGACTATTGGACAGCCCGAAGGGCATGACGAGATATTCATAGTGCCCGTTGCTTGTGGAGAAGGCTGTTTTCCACTTGTCCCCCTCCCGGATGCGAATGAGATTGTAGGCGGAGCGGAGATCGAGCTTGGTGAAGAACCGGGCAGTTCTCAACTGTTCTAGAGCCGCTGGGACCAGAGGTAGCGGGTATCTGAATTCGACTGTGATGTCATTTAGGACACGATAATCAGTGCAAGGTTTCAGACCTCCATCCTTCTTCCCCACGAAGAAGAAGACAGTTGCAGCCGGTGACGTGGATGGTCGAATGAAGCCCTTTGCTAGCTCTTCCCTGATGTAATCCTTCATGGCTTGGTCCTCAGGCTCAGAGAGTGGAAAGATGCGTCCCTTAGGTGGCGTGGTTCCTGGCAGAAGATCTATGGCACAGTCATTGTTGCGATGCAGTGGGAGTTGTGAAGCTTTGGACTTACTGAAAGCCTCGATGAGATTGGAGTACTCCGGTGGGACCCCCGAGGTGGTGTTTACGGTGTTGATCAGGACCGTGGCTTTGCTGGGTTGAGGTTGTGTTGAGCGTAGACATTTGGAGTGGCAGGTGGAGCTCAAACATGTGATCTGTTTTTCTTGCCAGGATATCTGCGGGTCGTGTTCTTGAAGCCATGGGAAGCCCAGAATGACAGGGTTATGCGGAAAGTGAATGACGTAGAGACGGATGAGTTCGGAGTGAAGAGCACCCACTTGGAGATTGAGTTCAGTAGTGGTGTATTGCACATGACCAGTCCCCAGGGGGCGCCCATCTAGCGCTGCCACTGCCAAGGAAGAGTTGCAAGGGGTTAGAGGAATACCATATTGCTGTGCCAGCTCTTCATCAATGAAATTGCCTGCGGCCCCAGAATCGACTAATGCTTTGGTGTGTATAATCTAGTCTCATATGTCAAGGTAATGGGTAGGTTAAAACAGTTGTTCTGAGAGATGGCAGAAATCAGTAAACTCACCCTGCGGGCTTGTGTCTGTGGAGGTCGGCTCGGACAGTCGGCTTACAGGCAGAGGTGATTCTTAACACGGCAATCCCGCTCCTCCGTGGATAGGTGAGTACGTCCGACCTGCATGAGTTCCTCGTTGCTGTTTGATGGAACATTAGGTTGGGGAATTCCTAGGCGTCGGCTGTTTTGGCGTGAACGGATGAGATTGTCGATGCTGATAGCCAGTTCGATGAATTGGGACACATTGGTTTTATCTTCGTCTTGGCAGGCGAGTTCTGACTGTAGTTCATTGTTGAGACCCTGGCGAAACATGGTTTTTAACGTGTCCTCCAACCATATGGTTTGTGCTGCCAGTGTGCGGAAGGTGAGAGCGAATTCCACGGCCGTGCTGTTCCCTTGACGCAATGCAAGCAGTTGTTCCCCCACGCTCCGTCCTCCTTCAGAATGCTCGAAAACAGTGCGTAAGCGTTGAATGAAGTGTGTGTATGTGACTCGTTCTAAGGCTTGATTATCCCAGACCGCCGTTGCCCACTCGAGCACCTTGCCCGTGAGAAGGGAACACACCAGTGAAATCTTGCCAGCATCAGTCGAGTAAAGAGAGGGTTGTTGGGCCAGAAACATTGAACATTGCATGAGGAAGCCTTTACATTTAGATGGAGTGCCGTCGAACTTATTGGGGAACGCCAGGCGAGGGTTACTTGTTATCATGTTAACAGGTGTTGGTGGTACTACCTGGCTGCAGCATTGGGGCGTTGGAGACTGCTGCCGTTTGATGAAGGTTCTGGACCGCCTTTACCAGTTCCTCCGTCATGTTGGCCAAACGACTAAGTTGCTGTTGGTGGGCCACGAGTTGATTTGGTTGTGCATGAGAACCGCATGAGAACCGCTGGATCGCTAGTTGGCGAAGTCTTCTGTAACGAGGACTCAGGCAGATTGGGATCCATGTGCAGTTTATTAAAATAACACAAATTCACAGTACAAGCAGGCGTGGGTTGGTAAACCAGGGTGAACAGCAACGTTTGTGACAGTAGCTAAAAGTAGGTCTAGCAAGTCTTATATTTCTGTAATTCACACAGATCAAACACTGACTGAATAGATTGCTAGTTTATTTTGAGTAGCCAGCTAGCAGTTCTCTTGGCAGTTTGCTGATAGTCCGGTGTCTGAAGTAAAATGCTCAAAACATCTCCTGAGAAAAATCACATGGTCAACCTAGTCTTGGTTATTTAATTTTGATTTAGTCTTATTTTCCTTACCTTGTCATTCAAGGCCAGGGCACTTTTTGTACATTTCTGGAACTTTTGCACGCTTCCACATCCCGCGCAACTACGGATCTCCCAGGAACATTCATTATATATTGCTGCGTACATTTATCCGTGTCACCTAGATGCGCATGCGCGAGTGGTGCACGATCATGGTCGACTGACAACGAGATTAAGCAGCTGAACAAGAATACGGCCGTGTTCCGAATGTTATCATCTCAGCTCCGCCGAGACAAAATAGACATACCATTTAAAAAATCTTTCATTTATTGTCAGAAATTTATTGTCAAAAGCATCACTTTCATCAAAATTTATGTGACATAATTTCCAGTAGGCAACATCAAACAGGCACATCAGGACACAAACGAGCAGGCTTATGTGCCGGGGCTGAGCCCCGGAGAGCCCCGGCCCAATTTAACCACTGCACACACCACACTCTTAACGAAGCTGAAACGTCATATGGTGCGCGTTGTGTTGTGGGAAACAGTATCAGATTTCAGCAAATGTAGTAGGTAATCCGGGAATTCCATGCATACAGACAATTCACATACTGTTCACAGTATACACATTGCATAGGCCCACTGCTATATAGTAGGAGTTGTATAGTAGTATGCCATTCCGAACACAGCATCCATACTGATTTTAGTGCTCTTGAGTTGTATTTAGCAGATGCTAATCACCTGGTCATCCAGGTATTCCATGCATACAGAAAATGTGCATACTAAGCACAGTATACATACTGGATACTGCAGAAATAGTATGAGTAGTATGATAGTATGCCATTTCGAACACAGCCATGCAAAATGTGGAGTGCTGGGGGTCCTCTAGGACAGGTTGGAAAACTAGTAAATACTACAAAATATAGTATGCATTGATATATTTTCTAATATATGGACAATTTTTGACTTTCTGTGTCTTAAAAGGTATAGTGTATACCAGTGCATTCTAGATTAAGTCCATACTAGTATACTATTCTATAGATGGATGAATACTACAATTGTAAAACATGTAAAAATACAGTTTTCTGTGATGAAATCATGCTTTCATCTTCCATTTCATTCAAACTCGCTTCCATTTCTTCCATTTCATTCAGACTCACACCATTTGTTGAGCCAATGTTATATCGCACTTAGTCAGGCAGCACAAACAAACAGACAGATTGCAAATATCACAGATAGATAGATAATGTGTTTTACACATTGTTTTAAAGGGGACCTATTATGCCCCTTTTTACAAGATGTAATATATGTCTCAGATGTCCCCAGAATGTGTCTGAAGTTTCAGCTTAAAATACCCCACATATAATTTATTATACCATGATGTAAATGTCACCATTTTTGAGTGGAAGGAAAAACATGCTGTTTTCATGCATGTATCTTTAAATGCAAATGAGCTACAGTTCCCCACCCTGCTTTCCAGAATAGGGCAGATCCTTTACAGCTTGTGCCTTGGATACTCTAACAAAAACTAAGGCTACGTCTACATTAATCCGGAAATATTTGAAAACAGTGTTTTCGTTTCAAAATGCTCTCTGTCCACACTAGCGTTTTCCAAAAGTTTCTCGTCCACACTGAAACGTCGGAAAACCCTAAATTCACCTTACTGCGCATGTGTAAAACCTCATAAAAGCTCACTGAGATGATACAGACGGAACAAGACATAATCAAGTTATCACGTAATTCTTCTGGCAGTAATTCTTTCTACAACGTGAAAACTGCGTTTTCAGATTTATCCACTTTGGAGAGCATTTTCAAAGCGCTTCGTTTTCATTAATAAAACCCCCGTCTCAGTGTGTCAGACAGTGTGTCCCTTAAGTATTAAACTAAGTTCTCTTTCATGTGTTACTGCGCTTAAACTGTCAAATACACACAGGGTTATGTAAAAACACAAAGTTCACATAAACACAGTCGGTTACGTCTGTTAACGTACACAGCAGGGAAAGAAATCACATGTGAATATTAGATCTGTGTATTAAAGTGAAAGTATTGTAATATACAGTACATACTGCTATATATGCGGTTAATATAAATCAATCAACAAAAGAAAATATCTCACTGCTCTTGAATAACTTAGCTCTAATAAGAATACAATACTTACTTAAATGCTGCTGTTAAATGCTCTGGTGAGGAGATTAACATGGTGGACTGTATACATGCTAATAGCAAAGCTAATAGGGTAGAGTCCATTAGCAGTCGTGGGCGGGGCATAAGCAAAGTGATGTCACACTGCAAGAATCTGCAAATGGCTTGTTCTGAGACACTGCTTATGATTTATGGGGATTAAAAAAAGAATGAGTGGATTTTTACCATTATAGGGTGGTTGTGTACACACACTGCCAACACACATTTATGTTCAAACGCCATGTAAAAGTGAATTTTGCATAATAGATCCCCATTAAAGGGCCACATGTATAATTGTTTTACATTCACTTAACCCAAGGCTACTTAAAACATACAACTTATTAATATTTATTAGCTATTATTAGTGTTTTCTGATGTCAGAGGTACTGATCTGGTAATGTTTTCATCAAGATGACTAAACTGATAGTATTAGCAAACTTGTATGAGCTATCAATGCTTTTGGTGTTTATCACCATCTAGTGTATTAAGAGAGGAATTGCAACTGAAGTTTATGACAGCAGATGGTCTGTTATGCCATCATATTTATCCTAGCCTGATCCTTCTTATTTATGCAATTCATGTTCAAATATTAACTTTTATTTATATCATAGTGTGGATCATTGGTATTTGTATTTGAGTTACAATTGACTTTTTCATAAGTCCTTATATTATGTGGAATTAAATTATATAGCCATATACTAAATCCCATCTCTCATTTTCTCTAAATTCATCTCCTTGCTATTCTCAGAGAGATTTATTTACTGAATAATGCAAAGAGGATTTTATTACACAAAGATTTGTGTAGGAATCCATATTGTGAGCAATAATAGATGACTTCTTATTGTACTGCATTGTAGGCTTACTAGAAGAAGCCACCTCAGGTGATCAGGCTGTAATTACAGAACTCAGAATCCTATGTGTTTAAAGTGCCCCTATTATGGATTTTTGAAAATTACCTTTCATGTTGTGTGTAACTGCTCTAAGTGAATGAAAACATCCTGCAAAGTTTTAAATCTGAAAGTGCAGCGTATATAAAGTTATTGTCTCTCAAATGTAAGAGTCAATTAAACGAATCAAACTAATTTTTCAAACGAATCCCAAGCTGTTTCGTTGTGACGTCAAGACGAAACATTAGCATATTGCCCGCATTTTGATACAGTTCCCACACGTGCACCTAAATAAGTGTCATAAACTACATTAACACTTACCATTGAGAAAGGCCCTGCTCCAGTTGTGTTTGCGATTGACTTTCTGGTTCATCAGCAACTCTCGACGTTTCCTCGTCGGACTTTGGCTCGAATTGGTAAGGCAAAATTGATGCCATGTCTGTTCATACACTGTATAAAATTTTCAACACTTGATAAGCCATAATCCAGTAATGGTGATAGGCGTTCTGTTTCCGACATGCACTGCACGCAGTATACCAATCACAACTGAGTTTTTAGCGTCACGCAAAGGAGGGGTTTTGAAAAATTGTTGATGAATTGTTGAGCAAATCCTTTGGGAGTCGTTGATTAAATAAGGTAAAAATAATTGCATGTTATAAGACAATGAAATAGTTTTTTGACCTTGCATGCCCATAAAAACCTGTTGTTGGGGACTCCCAAAACAAAAATAGGAACCTTTCAAATGCCATAATAGGGGCACTTTGGATGTAGAACTTTGTCAAATCTTAAAGTTTCTGTAATACTGCCCCTGCAGAAGGCTTCATTTATTTTCACAGAGAATAATATCCAGAGTAATCATAAATATTGATTAAAATATTTAATTCATTTGGAAAGACTTTTTGGTAGCATATACTGGTGGGGTTTTTAAACTCCCCACTCTAAAATGCCTGTCATACTCTGCATTTTTACCATCATCCTAAATGAAATGTGATGGCCACTTTCTGACCACTTTCTTCTCCAGCACAGCGAGAAACAAACAGAAGCCCTACAAGCACTAGCACATTAGAAAAGCTCCCATTCACATTCCCAGATCACAAAATGCTGTTTGTATGGATGCTCAAACAGTTCAGACGTGATTACTTATGTTTTCCCTGGAAGGTGATTACTTTGCCACTCTTGGCAGCCATTGTCACAGTCTGGTGCTTCCCATTCATGCAACCGGACCACCGGCACAAAGGAGCGAAGTGCTCGATTGATGACAGTCCTCAGTGGGCCAAAGGAAGACATTAAAACTACTTGTATGGGGCTCTTTCAGGAGATTAACTTACTATGAGGGCTACCTGCCATGGACCCATTGCTTGTATTCATGAAGCCAGTACAAAGGCCTTTATTTTTTAGCCAAGGCCAGAGCTGCATGAAAGCCAAGACTGAATAGGGTAATGACCACAAAAAACAACAAACCTCAAGTGTGTAAAAATAAAGTGTCTTCTTAGCCATTGAGGATAGCAAATACCACCAGTCTAATTAATTTCAGAGGAGTGGTGTTGTAAGGAAAGACGGCATAAAGGAACAAAGTAGACTTTAATTAAATCTCCCTATCTGACAGGCGGCCCTGAAACATACACATCACATGGCCAGTCTAGCAGGAGGTGTCTGACTTGCTGTCGGTCTGGGCCCCAAACATACGACAGAACGAGCACAATGAGCGCAGACGGAGACAGAGCGGCATTACAGAAGATTTACACAGACTTTGCAGTAATAAAACATGAAAAAGAAGAACATATTTAAAGGAACTATGCCATTTCTGGCTACATAACATCAAAACCAATCAATCCACCACATATTTTTTTAGCTATCTGCATAAATAAAAGACCGGTGATAATGATGTTGTAGTTGAGAGCACCAGAAGAAGAGCACCAAAGGGTTGATCAGCAGGATTAGTGCAGGTCACCCTTCACCCCGTTACACATAAAGACTATATGGAGAGCTTTGTGCCAGCACTCAGAAGTCCATCAAAGCCCTATTCGCTGTGTCCATCACTACCTCCTGTAGGGTGTGCGCGACCACCCTGGCCTCAAAGAAAACACTGCACGCACCCCACACACAATAAAACCACAATAGTGATAGTGTCTGTTTGAGAGTGAGAGAAAGAAGGGAGCGCCTCAGAGGCGAGTAAGAACGCATGTCTGTGCACATTGAGGTGAAATTACGCCATTATCTCACGGTCGTAGTCGAGAAAGCAAGGCGACTGAATAGAGTCTTCTTGAAGATGCAGCACCACGTAGAGCGCACCAGAGGGAGGGCCCAGGCGCTTTGCTTGTGCTTACTGAGTGGAAATGCTCTGACAGGTGTACCATTGTACGAGTAAGGGTGAGTGAGTGTTAAGACCGTTCCAGGGGAGTCTCGTGTCTGCTGTTAATGTGTTTATCGCCAGTGATTTTGTTTTGTTTTGTTGCCTCTCCTCCTCCTGTCTACTTCCGCCATCCCCTCAGGAACTGGTTGAAAAGAGAAAGCCTCTCTTGCACAGTTGGCTGGACCTCTTCTAATGAGTCAGGCAGGCAGTGCTAGTCGCCATTCAGCCCCACAGACAGGTCAGAGAATGAGCAGAGAAGGAGGAAAAAATGGTGTGAGAGCAAGAACGAGAGCCTAACGTGACAGAAAGCAGGAAGTTGTGAATAGTGACCATGCTACACGAATCACTAAAGGAGTTTGTATCTGTTTAGGCCCTAGGCCTCGATCGGCTCGATTGGATGTATGCTGGATGAAACTGTGGGTAAGAGTAAGTATCTGTTTGCTTTACTGTTGAAATATGTAGCTTCATGAGTGGTAGCCTACCTAAGATCCTAATGTAGTTTTCAGGCATTGATCCAGTGATACTCTACAATTAGGCCTAAAAGTAATGGTGAATGCATTGACTGACAAAATTCAAAACTATAGAATTATACGAAGATAGATTTAAAACAACTCTTGGTGACCTCCTAAACGTCATATTTATTAAATATCAAGGTATTTGGTCGACGACGATACCAGTTAATAACGCTGCAGTTCTTCATGTGGCCACTAGATGTCAGGGTTCGCTCAGGGCAGAGGCGCGTCTACTCGCAGCCCCTTGGGGAGTTTTAGCGAGCGCACGTGGTGTGACAGCTTCCCTAGGAAGTTTGGGTGACATTTGCTTCACTTAATGACACAAGCTAATTAATCATTAGCGATCCCAGAGGTATTCCTTTTAGAGAGGCTTTGTCGTGCCTGCTCCCAGCAGGAGGCTTCAGCTCCAACATGTTATGTATGCATATGTTTAATTGCCGTGTTCCACACTGAAGACATTTTAATTTTCTACTGTTTATATGTTCAGATTGGACTCGAGTTGTTGTTCTCGATTGCCAGCCTAAATAAGCCCTATAATATTAAGTGTCTGTGAGAACGTGAACATTTATCCATTTGTGGTTATGTCATACATTTGTGAAAGAGTAGCCTACCATTTTAAGCAGCTGAAGATCAACATACACTCTTAAAAATAAAGGTTCTTTATTGGCATTGATGGTTCCATGAAGAACCTTTAACATGAAGGATCCTTTCCATTGTACAAAAGGTTCTTTATAGTTGAAATTTCTTTAGATTATTAAAATGTTCTTCACGTTAAGAAATTTTTTTTTTTTTTAAAGAACTGATCGCTGAAAGGTTCTTTGGAGAACCCAAAATGGTTCTTAAATGGCAATGCTGTGAAAAGCCCCTTTTAGAACCTTTATTTTCAAGTGTGTATCACTGATATGCAGGGAAGAACTGACAGAAGATCGTTTACTAGACTAAACAGTTTGGGCCTAAACCATGAGAGTGATCTGTGAGGGTGTGTTTTCAGAGTTTGCTGAGTTGGGGCAGACATCATTACCTGTCAAAAGTTAAATTTAAATTTGAAAGAGGCTGCCAAAGACTCCAAACTTGCTGAAACTAGAAATGTGTGAAGTAGTTTAAAATAGTTTGAAAGTTCTTGGAGCTTCTCTCTTTATGAATTCTGGTGGAGGACTCTTTTTCATTCATTTGTGTGTCTATGCAGATAAGCAGCTGTGTCTTCTCATTTCATATATGTTTCTATTATTTATAGTATCTCATAAGCAGGCTGTCTGTTAGAAGTTGTCTTGGATAGACCTGACCTTCTGGGGAAACGAAGCTTTAAAGCATCATCCTTGACCTAGAAGAGCCAGGTCAGGCAGTCATCCACTATAGCATAGGCGCCGATGGCCAAGCACCCATGAAAAAACACAAGATATTCCGCATTAACTTTATCCAATCAAAAAAAATAAATAAATTGAGATTCTTTGATTTGTGGATCTCACATCGGGTACCGGTAGATTGTAATACACACAATTCTACCATAATATTTAGCATTAAAACATAACCTGATACAAAAGCTTTAGCTTTCTGTTTTTTTTTTGCATGATGATACATTTCATTTTAAGTAATTAAATAAAATTAAGTGTGGACACCCACTGGCAGAAATGTAAATCGGTGCCTATGGACCATAGTGCTTGGTGTAGTTTTCTTTGTACCTCTCCTTTTTAGACATTAGGGTTGTGCGTTATTCATAACTGAATTGAGAATGCCTTTTAAATTCCAATTAAATTCCTGACTTTTAATTGAGGAATTGAGCAAATATAATGCAGAATTGCATTGCAGAATGTATGAAAATAGAATTAAATTAAAATAATTGAACTGTAATGTTGACTTGACAAATAAATTTAATTCCTTAAAGATTTATAGCAATAGATAGATTGACTGATTGATTGATTGATTTATCTGGTAAAATGCTGTTCAAAACTTCTTGGTCATCAGACATTTCTGTCTGCCCCCAAAAGAAGAAAATATGCTCACTCTGCAAAACTGGTAGAGGGGCTCATCAATAAATTAATTTTTAGCTTTGTAAGCAAACCCCCCTACTGATCATGGCACACTATGTCCAGCTGTTACTGGCAGCAGAAGAATGCCAACAAAACAATTAATCAGTCATGTATGATTTGTCTACTCTACACTTTTTGTGAATGAATTGCACATTTCGACTTTAATGTCAAGAATTTTCACAACTCCAAAAAGTTGTTTTCATGCCCTCCATACAATGTCACCTTTTGGTGTGTCTGCCATTTTGTGTAGTGTAGGACCGAGATGCAGCGGTACACTTATTGTGCTCTAGCGCTATTACATGTGTGCTGCCATAGAGGAGAATGAATTATTCTCTTTCATAGCCATCTCATTATTAATATGCAAAGGAGAGCTAGATCTTTCCCACTCTGCCAGGTGCCATTTAACATTGGATGTACAAGGACTTCTTCATATCCACTTAAATCGGGAAGATTTCATTCCAGCACAGACAAAAAGTAATTAAGCCGCTCACTAGCAACACTTTCAGGGCACGTTTCACCAAATAGCTTCAGTGATTGAGTGAGGGAATTGCATTGTACATTAACCAATCTAATAAACCACTTTTGAAAACAACACAAGACTTACTCAATTTATTAGAAATAGGTTACGCAGAGAAGTTAATGTCCCAAAGGACTACTACTATGATGCATAATGCAATCCCAAGTTCCCAAGGCATTTGATTTTTCAATTCACAATCAAAATGGTCCACTCGGCGGAGTCAAAAAGTCCGCACTTCAAAAGTTCTTCATTTACCTTTCTTTACTCCTCATTCATATCTATTCTGAATGGCATAATGGAGTCAAACCACACCTGGTGCCAACAACCTGACATGCCCTAAGTGTCTGGGAGCCCACCCGTGGCGAGCCGGATGGAGGCATTCAAATAAATCACCATATTCAAGGACCTGGAAGTTCTGCCGCCACAAGCACAGGAACACCTCATTCCCTGGAGAGCTTCATCTGGAAGCTTTCAGACCCTCTTCGTCTCCTCAGCCAATCATTGGGTCATCTCCAATTACGCCTCATTCGGGCACAACAAGGTGCGGTGCCCCCGAGTTACCTGCCTCCTATCGGTTGTTTGTGCCCAGAAACATATTTAGACATGCACGCTACATGCGCTTACGTCTCAGCAGGAGGCCACCGTGAGACGCATCAAGACGAGTAAGGCTTATCTCGAACAGTGGAGTCTACATGTCCCCGCATGACACACACAGTCAGCAAGCAAAGAGCTAGCTTATCAACGATGAATCAACATCATTGCCTGTCAAAAGTTCAATTTAAACTTGAAAGAGGCTGCCAGAGACTCCGATCCTGCTGATACTAGAAACGTGTGAAGCAGTTATGAAATAGTTTGACACTTTGCAGAGCTTTGCCCCTTTATGAATTCCGGCGGAGGCCTCCATTCACTCAGCATCTATCAAGCTTGATGCGTGAAATCACCTTTTGGAGTCAGCAAGTGGGGAAATTTGTAACGGAGCCCTGAAGGATAGCTTATTTACTCAGTTGTTTATGGTTAATCAAAGTGCAGCAAACTTTCACTCTCTATGGCATTGCCGCCTTTTAGCGGTGGCTCTTTCAAGATATTGTGGGGTGGGGCATTGCGTTGGGTGTGATTCTCTATCTTTGGGAACCCCGCAATTACATCTGGCACAACTCTGCATGAAGTAACGCTTCATAAGCCTTTGTGCGACCATGCTTTGAAGCGTCCGGGCCCTCTGTAAGTTGGCTTTTTGTCTCCCTCGTATCCCCCTTTCAACCCCCCCTTCCCACCCATTGGAGACAGAAGACAGAATGCGATGTGTCGTCTTTGCTTGCCGCACAAAAGCTCAGTGCATTTGACACACCTTGGCCAGCACAAAGGATAAAAAGCGAGGCAAGGCTTGGACACGCAGGACGCCGCTGCTAGGCCCGATAAAGACGCTTCAAAAAGTCGAGCTGTGGCCCTCTTCTTCTCCCTCTCTTTCTTTTTTCCCAAGACCCTGCAGTGCCAGAGAAAGAAAGAAAGAAAGATTCAAATTTTTAAGCCTTCATATATTGATAGGCACATATCTGAATGCAGATAGAGTTGAATAGTGGCAAAATGGGATAGCATGGGAATTTGATGCACGTGTGTATTTATGAGTGAAGATGTGTGTGTGCAGGGATCAATTTTCCATACGAGTACAGTAAAACCTGAAATCACCTATATTAGCCAGTCAGTGTTCATGAGGAAAACCAGGAATATTTAACTTTTTACTTTTTACTTTTAAAGTTGGCATGAAATAAAACTTATTGAAATAATAAGCATATTATTGATTGTATTGTGAACAATTCATCCGTGATATTTTTTATATTTTAACTTTTTTGACCTTGTAATTTTTTGTCAAAATGTCATAACTCGATCTTCTGGTGAAATGTCAGACTTCTCTGTAGTGATGTATGCCAGACTTCATTTAGTCCGCTTAAACCACACCCCTCCAAAATTGTCTGCAAACTCACATTCATTTTTGAGTGCAACATCCACGTCAAAATCCATTTAACAGCAGCTGGACAGAACCAAGTGCCTGCCCTACATGGTTTCTTTTACACATGGATACGTACATCACAATAATGAAAAAAGATGTCACTACTTCCATCACAACTTTAACTTTTTCCCCGCCAGCAAGTCACTGGCAACATTTTTGATCATTTTCACAAAAATTACATGGCCCCCAGAATATTTTGTTGTATGAATATCTAAACCTGCAATTTATCAAAAGAAAGAACCAAAAATTCTATTCTATTTTATTCTAGCTTCATGCATTCTTTTTTATCAACACTTGAATATGGGTAAGTTTAATAAAAAAAAAGCAACATTTTGAGCAAAACATAGATGGAGTAAATTAAGTCTATCAACACCCCCAAAGCTTCACAGTCTTATAGCTTGTCCTGGGTCGACATTTCATTCAGTAACTTTAGGCAGTTTTGATATAAATGCTGTTTAATGTTGATGATCGCCTTGTTTTACTTATGCATATTATTACATATGAGATCATTTGTTTCTGCGCCTTCTTCGCCTCTGTTTTGATCAGGAGATTCAGTACCCTTTCAGAACATGTCATAGCGCCCCCTACCGTATAACAGTGGAAACCCGGAAAATGCTGTGTTTGGTGGGGAAAGAGTTAAATTTGTCTGTAACATATAGTGCCATAAACCCTAAAACGACTGTGAAAGTGATTGGCTACACTTTATTTTAAGGTGTCATTGTTACAGTGTAATTATATATTTAAGTACTCAGTAATATTAATTAACTACATGTACTTACTATAAGGTTAGGGTAGGATTAGGATTTGGTTGAGGGTTAGTAAATGTGCATAACTTACTGTTATTACTATGGTAAGTACATGTAACATATGTAACAATGACACTGTAAAATAAAGGGCCCTAATTGAACGATCTGAGCACATGGTCTGAAGCGCATGGCACAGGTGCACTTAGGGCATATCCAAATCTACTTTTGCTAGTTTAACAATGGAAAAAATGGTTGGCACGGTAACGTGCAATAAACCAATCAAGAGTCTCATCTCCCATTCCCTTTAAAAGCCAGTTGTGCTTGCACCATGGCGGATTCGCTATTTACAAATAGCTATTTACGCTATTATAAAGACGGAACGCTTCTCCAGAGAGGAATCCTTTTATTTTAATATTTAAAAATGTTTGTGTGCTGCTGTGCGTCCCTGTGTGTGTAATAAGCAGAGTGTACCCGCCTATAGGTGTATAATATTATTAACGTGCCCTTTAAATAACACAAAAAATACTGTGCCAACAATGTACCTGAACACACCTCGTTTTCAGACCAGCACGCCCATGGATGGGCATGAGTGCATTTGCTATTTAAACAACGTGGCGCTGGACATGAAAATGATGTGTGTCGGACTGAAACCAGCAAAAAACACTTGCGTCGCGTCTGGAGTCGCATTGCGCCAGGTGTATGATAGGACCCAAAGTGTTACCAAGTAATTTTACTGTTAAATTATAAATGTTTTAAATAAAGAATTAATGCAAAAGGGCTGTTATAAATTAATTTAAAAAAAGCTGGAAATTAAGCTTAACCTGTTATATCACATTAATAAACATACTAAATGTTTTGATATGTAAGGGGTAAGGGATTAAAAATAAGTCAATGGAAATTCACCACCATGATAAAAAAGTTTTTTTTTTTATTGAAAGAAGATAATTGGGGAAACATGGCTGACTTTAAAACAGGGCGAATGGTTAATTGGCTGCCCTTTGGCTAACCTGTATTCTGGACTCATCAAGTCAGTGAACCCTACATTACACTGCTGGCATCGATTGCTGGGACAGAGAGCAAACCTCTATTTTACAGTAACTTTCTACCCGATCAATCTACCTGGCCTGTCATACCCTCTCTCAGGGGGTCTCATCCAAAGACGGAGTGACATTGCGTGCTATCACAGGCATCATGTGATTAATTATAGTCTACAATGGAAAGCACAGTTTATCTTTGTGAATGTGTTTGTATACATATACATGCGTAGGGGAGGGGACTGCTTTTGTTAGACACACAGACATTCAGTTTATTGTACTATATTTTTATCAGTATTTTGTAAGTATATGTTTAAACAGTAAATTATCTATACCTTTCAGACTATGAGGAAAGAGTAAGAAAAACTAGATGAACAATCTCAAGGTTTACATATTAAAATAAGAGTTTCTTCAAAAAATAGCACTGTGTGAAAAACATACTGATCTCTTCCTGTCATTTAAATTTCAACTTCCCATAGGGCGTGGTCATTTAGACTGAAAGAGAACCAATCCTTAAATTCTGAAATTTGCATTCTGTCCATTGAACCATTTTGAATCCCACTGCCGATACAAAATATTTTTTCAGAGCTTCGGTGGAGAGGCAGATCAACTATGAATAAATGTTGAATGTTCCTCACACAAAAATATTGTATGACTTCAGAAGGGTTTTTTGGTCCCACTTTATAGTACAGCAGGTGTCTTTAACTACTATGTGCTAACATTTAAATTAATAATTTGATACAATGTAGCCTACTTGTTATATACATGTTTTTACATTGTACGTACTTATAATTACCTGCATGTGATTACATCTGTAATAAATTTCTGTAATTACAGCTATAATTACACTGTTGACCTTAAACCTACCCATACCACTAAACCTGTCCATAACCTGTGTTTTGCAATACAACATCAACACAATAAGTACATTGTACTTTTTTTTTAATGTAAACCTAATATAAAGTGACTTTTTTTTTTTTTTTGTCTCGAAAGCTATCATCACTATGAACTGCCATTCTATTTTTCAAAGGCTCTTCTTTTGTGTTGCATGGAAAAATAGCATACAGGTTTGAAACAATGGGGTGATTGACAGAATGAGTGACATAATGACAGAATTATAATCTTTTATCTCTTTTAATTCAGAGCTATGTGATTTCATAAGTTGATAAGATAAGATTTACCACTTTTTTTCTACTTCTATTTCCACTCTCCCTATTTTTCCCTGTCTTTCTCTTTCTCTCCCTTCTCAACTGAAACAGATGGCAATTTATGCTGAGCACAATCAGGACTATTCAGCGTTGGGTAGGCTGGTCCTCCCCACAGGAGTGAGGCCCAATCACAGTCCTAATGAACACATTGAGAGCTGTCTGCTCCAAATGAGTCCCAGTAGGAGCCGGCCCACAGGTACCCCCTGCCCGCTGGCATCACCACACACACACACACACACACACACTCACTCGTACTGGCACAACGCAGCACAGAGCTTCTCGAGCAGCACTTAATTCAATCAAGATTCTTATCTCCAGCTGCCAGCATTCCAAAAGTGGAAAAAACAACAATAGGGATATAAGTTACATGCAGCGAGTTGTGGATTGACAGACCGTATTTGTACATGGGATCACAATTTAACAAGTGTGCAAGCAAAAATTTCATGGGACTCATGAGTGGAACTATCACATTTTCACGTTCTTTGAGTCTCAAAGCTGCATTTGTGTCAATGACACTTTTTTTGTCCTATCTTATTTGTTCAAAAATAATACACATCTTTTATGATGAGCATGTTTTGAATTTCAAATTCATGTAAAACTAGAGAGTTCGGCATAATCTTTTATTATTTTTTCTTTGAAAGAAAATTAGAAAGGACACCTGTAGGTCCTTGTGACTTTGTTTCCAGGACAATAAGACTCTTAAAATATTTTTTTATTGACAACACTGTAAAAAGACAGTAAAAACCTGTTAATTGGATAATGTAAATTTCCTAAATATATAAGGGGGAACCAGTAAGATCTAACCTTAAATTTCAAATACTGTTAAACGGTTTTACAGTGAAAACCCATAAACTGACATTCCCAGAATTCCCTGACACTTTATATTTGATGATTTTACTAGTGCTGGGGTGGTATGACCAAAAATTTATATCATGGTATTTTTCTGAATTATACCGGTTTCGCGATATATGACGGTATTTTTCCCCTATGCATGACCAGGTGTTAACCACATTTTCTACTGATTGAGAGAGGAAATACTGCAGTAGATTGACTTACTTAGATTTACTGTCATGATGAGTGAATATTGTAGAAAATTCCACACTAAAATACAGGTTTGCAAAGCCAACAAAATGATGCTGTCGGGAGACAACAACCAATAATGTCACTAGTCTCTGAACAAATTACACACGTCAGTTTAACACAGAAAGAATTTTCGGTCTACATCATTGTCTTCTGTGTATCAGAATAATCCCTTGTGTCATCGCGTTCCTGATCAGATGTAGGCTACGGCTGTATCGGTGTCCTTATTTGCACATATATTTCATTTTAAGTAGATGTGATTATATGTGCGCACACACAGTGCTGGTTCATGTTTAGAGCACTAGAGGATATAAAATATGTCCATAAAAAACTTAAACGCACTGCATCTGATCTATGATCCACGTGGTGAGGGTTGTTAAACTCATCGCAACGCTCCGCGCAGAAACCACTCTCTTGCGCGCGCCACATGTTGTTTGAATTCTCCGCTGTAATGCGATCTCAGCTGTGCCCTCAACACAGTGCAACAGTGAAACGGGACCCCTCTCAAACAGTGTAGCGCTGCGCCGCGCTCCGAACGTTATTTAAGCGACATACACCGGTATTGCGGTATAATAAAAATTAATATCATAACAAATGATATACCGCCCAGCACTAGATTTTATATTGAAATAATTGTTTCCTAATGTAATAATGGTGTTTTTGTTATCAGTTACGTATTATTAAGGTTTTATGTTACAACTTGTTGTCTATTTTTTGTATTATTTAGTAGTATTTAATTACCATGATGGTGTTTTGTGTTTAATGCTGTCCACCTTCTATATATTAGTATTTACCTCAGGTTGTAGAAAAGCTGTTTGTGATGAACTTTGATTCTTCATGTGCTTTTCTGTTTACCACTTGTGTTATGGTGTGAGTATATGTTAAAGGTATACAACAGATTTTTGTAGCACTGTGGCCTTTTTTTTGTTGTAAATTACAGTTTTAAACTAAAATGTACATGTTGTTCTGTATATAGGTTCACATTTTACTGTATTTTTACAGAATTATTCTGGCACAATTTTTTTTTCTGAAAATTTTCTAAATCATATGAAACCAACATGAATACAAAGAACTCGATAAATGTTTTAAACTAGTTTTCCAATTTCATTATTACACTCTTGTACATCATTGACACATTTACAGTTACTCTGTTACTCTAGGTTTTAACTCAATCTTAGCACATTGGCTTGCTCTCTACCTGTCTTCCATATGCATCGATACCCTTTATATTTATATGCATCGATACCCTTTATATTCATATGCAAGTACTGTATGAATTGAAAATTCATGTGGTCGGTCTCTGGTGCAGACACACTTCTCCCATCTGTCAGTCTGGCTGCATGTATGTCTGTGTGTGTGTGTGTGGGATGCTTTGCCTTTCTTGTGCTCTTTTGACTTTCCAATTCATTTCACCACATACACAGACTTCAACAAGAAGAAACTCCCTCCAACATGCAGAAGCACAAAGACAGGAGAGCAGATCCCACACAGAGTGGTCGAGGTCCTTCACACATCAATCACCCCTATACTTTTGCCTCTCCTCGTGCATCCGTCACAGAGGTTGACAGGAGCGCTGCCCCTCGCTCTACCCCATTCTGCACCTGAAGAGCTTGTGGGTAAAGCCCGGTGCCTTCTGTCGCATGTCAAAACCCCACTGGGCTTGCAGCACTGAGGAAGTGCAAATATCCTCTAATGGTCTTGATGCAGATGGATGCGTCCATGACAATAGCCCCCGTGCTGGCGCTTTTTGTCATCAGCCAGTAGAAAGGCCATCACAATGACTCAGCAGAATTATGCATGCAGGGAGGTGCCTTTCTCATGCTAAAGGCCGCCGAGAATGGACGTCTCATTTCAGAGAGAAACGGCAGGCTTGTCTTTAGAAGTCTTAAAGGAACTTCTGTTAGGACAATGTGGGTATAAATGGATAGAGGGGTCAATTTTGGGCCTACTCATTGACTAACATCTTGGTTGATTAATGGTGCTATGAGTTTTTCCCAAGATTGACAAGGTGCCACTGTAAAGGTGGATGGGTCGACCAGGTTGGCGACTGACGTCGTGTAGCATTGTAGCATTTAATAGCTTCCCCTTTGGTCCCCTGAACATGAAGGTTTTGCTCCAACCAGAGGTTACATAATGAAAATCACACCTGTTTTTGTGTGGCGTTTCTGTTCAAATAGTGGCGTAAATGGGATCCTCCTGATTCACAGCGGGGTTGTGCGCTTGTGTCTTCAGCCGGCCAGGCTTCACGGTGCCCTGTAGAGTGTGGTCAGTGAAGTCGTGTGTTTTCGCAGTAATCTAAAACCAGGAAGTCTTTGAAACCTAATGAAAGCCTCTGGAGAAGAAGGTTGGCGGTCCTGCGTCACTAGGACACTCGGAGTGTTTTGTTCAGACTCCCTGTGGTAGGTCAAAGACTGGGCCGCTTGGACCTTCTGCAGCTGCGGGGTCCGTACTTGCCTTCTTGTTAGCAGCCCACGGGACCAGTGCTCAACGCTCATCCTAACCAAAGCTGCAGGACTGATTGATCTGTAATTTATTACAACAACTGAATTATGTCTGTACACTTCATTAATGATCACTGTTGTATTACATTTTTATTATGGAAGTTTCACCTCAGAGTAAAACAAAGGCAACTGCGACTTTATAACTCACAATTGTGACTTCATATCTTACAATTATGACTTTATTTCCTACAAATGTAACTTAAAAATCTGACTCTATTTCTCATAATTTTATATCTCACAATTATATCTTCGTAATATCTCATAGTATCACTTGTATATACTGCAAATGTGACTTTGTTTTATACTTTATATCCCACAATGTGACTTTGTATCTCAAAATGTAACTGAATCTATCTCAATTTTTTTTTTTTACTCCTAGGTGGAAAATGACTTCCACAGTTTATTAATCCATTGAAAAATAAAAAGATACAAGACAGAAAAAGCAAGAAAAAAAAACACTGAGTAGGCTATCATTTTTCAAAAAGTTTCTGGCAATTTTGTAAACACTATTGCTACATGTGTGAAAGAGGAGCAGCGTGTTCTGGTCTTGATTAGAGGTCCAGCAGTCTAAGCAGAAAGTGAAGATTACAAAACACCTCTCTTGCACTTTCAGATAGGCTTAGCATTTACAAGCTAACAAGATGGTGCACACTGTGGTAGTCACAGTCATAATAAGGATGCTGTTGTATTTGTTATATATATATATATATATATATAAAGAGGGCCAGGCACGATGCAGGGCCAATTTTGTCTTTGAACAGTGGAAAATCCAATCTCTTGTGTTATTTTGACACACTTCCAAAGTTTATGGATTTTCCTGTGTGGTAAAATTGGGTATAAAAGATTTTAGTGGCACACCTTGTGTGAAACAAATGTTGCAATGTTTGCACAATGCCAGTGTCCTCGTGTGAGGTCTGGCCTCAGGTGGTAACTTCTGAGAACTGCATTATAAGCTACTGTAAATTAAAAGCTGACTGTGGTTTTTTCTGTACTTGTCATAAACTTTTTCTTTCCCTGTCACATTGCTGTTTAACCATAGTTAACAAACAAACACAATTTAATTAATTTATAACATCAGCAGATGCATATGTTTCACACAACAATTGTATGTGCATTAAAAGTGACTAATGTAAAAAATATTAGTGCAAATTATAATTGGATGGTGTCAAATTGATCTGTTTGACTGGAAGAGCAGCCACCAGTCATTACTTTTCCAAGCACCCATTCCAGATCTTTTCATGCTTATCTTTTGAGAGATTCCACTGATTTTTCAAGACATTTTGCCAGATTAAACCGGCTGCCTTCAGTTATTTGAAGACCCACAGGTATCTATGGAGATGATGGAGGTCTGCGTCCTGATCTCTCCATATCTATGCGAATATTGATGGCAAAAGTCTCTGTTGAAGTCTAGGCAATGACTTTATCTTATCACTTTATCATACTCTGCATGGAAGCATAGCTGGCATGCTGCTTTAAGTGCTGCCAGTCTCCTTTACGTTTTCCTTACACAGACATCAAGAAACATTATGCATTGCACTTAAGGGTTTTTAACATGAATGAAATGTAACACTTATCAAGGTTATCTTCAGCTATATTTAAAAAAACACAAACGTGTCATGACCTGGTCTGTAGTCCAGACAGTAAATCTGGGTCAGTCTAACCCCCTGCTTGTTCCTTTAGCCTCTTTGTCTCCATTTAACCCTTCTACCCCAGCATGATCATTTCTTATCATGTATTTATTTGTTTAATCCATCCCTCCCCCCCGAAAACTCGGCTGCCCACTCCATCCCCGCCTCCCAAACCCAACCCAGGAAAGCCCAGAGATGCTGCACAATTGGACGGATGTCTCCTCGCCAGCCTGGGAATTCCATCCGGGGGTGATCGTGCACCCTTCATCTCTCTCTGTCACTCACATGCTCAGATGTGGCCATCCTGCCCCAGTCGTGCACACACATGATAAATAATGAATGCATTAGTATGCGTGTCTTTTTGGGGATGTGTATGTTGGGGTGGGGGGAGGGTTTATTCCTTAATTCATTATTAATCTACTTCACAAGCTAAAAGGAGTCTGCCTGCTGCCTGTGCCTGTAGGTCTCGGCTAAACCCTACTTTAGGGGGTCTGGCTCGCTGCAGTCTAAACACCCCCCCTTCTTTTTTTTACTATCCTCATCGTCCAGCCAAAGCCCATCCTCACCCCCCTGTCCCATCCCACTCATTCCACCCATCTTCATCTTATTCTTCAATCTGGTGCTCATATAGTTGTATTTAAGTAGCTTTTGATAGGAACAGGTGATTGTTTGGGAGACAGCAGGCTGATTTAGCAGAGGAGGGGCTACCTAGATACAGCGTCTGCGTTTCAGCTTTCTATCCATGATTCTACAGTCTAAAGTGGTTGTTTTTTTGTTGTTGTTGTTAAAGCCGAACTGATAGCCGGAAGCCTATTGACTTTGAAGTCGCTGTTTGTGCCATTTGGTTTGAATGAGGGGATGGGGGCGGGGTTATCTGAGGGTTAGAGGGCTCACAAACCCTCTGTTTTGATCACAGAGGCATGATGATGTCCCATATATAGGGGATGCATGAGGATACATGCTATTTTTAGACATGATTACAGCACAATTATACAGCATATCATGGTGTTGTGATGCTGGAATAATGAAACGAATGAGCACTTGCCTGCAGCAAGTCAGTGTTTGAATGTGTCGGCATGATTGTAATCATAGATGGGATTAAGACAGTGTATCTCAATTGTACAAAATGGTATTCTACAATAGTTATTGATGTTTTACACTGATAATGCATTTAGGATATGCTTTCTGACTGTGTGTGTGTGTTTCTGTCCTTCTCTCATGCCACTAGGGTGCACTGCTTGCTATGAGCCACGTCCAGTCATAGCGCCCCATCACAGATCCATAGTTAGAGGGATAGAAAATGTGCAGTCACACACATCCAGTCACTTTGTAGCATGTACACAATTTCTGTTCATGCAAACATGCGTACTCCTCCTCCTTGTTCCCAGAAATGGATATTAGCTTACCTTTGTCACCTAAAATTAACATACATAATCTCGTTTCCTTTAAACACCATGATACTCATAAATATAACTGACCCAGATAACAATGTCAAAACGAGACAAATATCAGTGTGAGCTATGCTTTCATTCTTGCATGTATTTTTGTGTTTCTCTTCGCTTTTTCTCTCTCTTTCTGAATGTTTCCCATGTGTGCTTTGGGAGAGAGTGTGCCATACTGAGGGGAAAAGATTCCAAAGTGAAGCATTGCTTCCTTGAAAAGCAATGGTGCATATCTTTCTTTTGTGCAGGGGATTCTCTTTCAACTTTGTTGCCTAATGTGACACTCTCACTCACACGTAAGAGCGTCCCTTGATCTTTTGCAGTTTTTGTTGCGTTAGCATGGTTGTGCTACAGCCAGACTGCTTGCTGCATTATCACTTTACATCTAAATTGTCTGATCAAATACTCTGCTACCTTAATCCTATAGATTATTGACAAAGGCGCATCATCATAAACAGTGACTTAAAATATCAAATATAGATGCTAAATAAGCAAAAATATGCTTTAAGCATAAAATTATTTTATAAGCATAAAATATGTCATGTCTCACACACACACATGCGCACACACCCACATACACACATGTATATATGAAAATCTGATTTCTAAACATAAACTGTCTTTATATGAGTGAATGCAGCTAAAAAAACTGATTTAGATAATATTAGCTGCCATATTCTGAGGCCAAATCTTGTATGAAACATTATAACATCCCAAATAGGATGTGCTTGCTTTATTCGATGAACACACGTGACAGATTTTTTCCCCCTCATGATCTTAAAAATATTTTGATCTAAAGGTTTAAGCTTAAATGTCTAAAATTTGTTTGGCAGGCAAATGTAAATGATGCATAATTTTTTTAATATAACTTGTTTATTTATTTATTTAAAATATAGTACCACAAACTAACTAAACACATGTGAACTACATAAAAAATATACCAGGTAAGCCTCATTAAATTGATTACAACCTAGAAAAAGTAGACAAAGATGACATTGAAAAATCTAACAATTTGCTATTTCACAATTTTAATGACTTTACTATTATTCACAATTGTGGAAAATAGTAATAATAAAAAAATACGTAGGGAAGTGCCCAACATTTTTGTCTGGTAGTGTAGAATTTGTGGGTATAGCCTACTCCATTCCCATTGAGAGCCAGGTTGCTTTTGCTGAGCCTTTGGAATGTGCTCGGTGCTATGTTTGGGTCTGGGGGTCTTCACTGCGGGTGTCGGGGGCAGCACAGGAACCACACTGTGCCTATGAACTTTATTCAAACTCTGAAATGCCTCGGCCTAGGCAGGAAATTGAAATATTGGGCTGTATGTGCAGGCCAATGACCATCTATCATGGCATGTTGGCTCAAGGAGTGCAGCTCCATAGATCAGCGATAGGCTGCGAAGTCCACAGGTTAAGAGGTAAAAAGACGAGAAGAAAGTGCCTTGCAGGGGTCCAGTTCTAAACTACAATCCTTTTACCTCAAAGAAAGAAAGAAGAAGAAAAAGGCCCCTCTTTCACTGATCCAGCAGTGGAGGGGGCATGAGTCAGGGATATAGCAAATCTGTAGTATTTCTATAACTCAGAAGAGGTGTTGGCAAGAAGTTAGGCAAGGCCAATGTCATCTCTCTCTCAATAACCATTTCAGTCGTATCCGACTCTTGGTGATTCTATGGTCATCTTTTGCCATACATTCTATTGTCTTGTCTGTTGTTTCTTATATTGTTTTTACAACTTTTTGCATAGCACAATGGTCAGCGACTGTTGTTTTATTGTGCTATATAAATAAATAAACTAAATGAGACTGACCAGAGAGACTGACCATGAATTTTCTTAGCAATAAGGGGTCGTTTGCCAGGTCTTTCCTGTGTCTTTTTGGGGATGTGTATGTTGGGGGGGGGGGTGGGGGGGTGGGGGGGGTTATTCCTTAATTCATTCATTCATTAAGGAATAAACGTGGTCTAAATGGCTCTGGACTCACACACACACAATTCACCTAACACTTCAATTCACCTATGAATGTTTTTGGATTGTGGGAGAAACCAGAGCACCCAGAGGAAACCCACGCAGACACCGGGAGAACATGCAAACTTAACACAGAAACGACTCAAACCGGGGACCCTCTTGCTGTGAAGCGACAGTGTTACCCACTGAGCCACCTCAATGTCAACTACAAACACTCAAAACACCTGGGGCCGGTTGCATAAACTGCTAAGACTAGTCACACAAGTTAGTTATTAATTTGTTCATAACTTTTTTAAGTCAGTTATATAAAACGTTTTATAAAACATAAAAACATAGATTGGTCTAATTTGATTGAAAAGTTTGACTGATTACCCCACGCTGCCTAAATACTGTTTAAATACCATGCTAAAATGACACTGGATCAACACTAAATGTATGTAGAGAAGACCAGGGATGTTGAGATAAAAAGTTATTTTATATAGGAGGTGCGGCCATTTGTAATTTTATTGTCTGTCTGGCTTTTGGTGTCATTCGCTTCCAGTTATTCCAGGTTTATTCCAGGTTTATAGCACAAACAGTTTTACAGTTTACTGAACTTTTATTCCTCTCGTTATTTCCCTATAGAAGTCTCGCACATTCACAGAAAACACCTTACTTCTGCGTTGAAAACTAAGGTGGATACTCATGCATAGCTTATATGTTAATTTGGTGATTTCTTTCAATAATTGTTTTTCACTTTATAAACATTTTTGTACATACCATTTTGAATTTAATGTTTGAAACGAAATAGGGGAAGACATAATAATAATTTAGAACATACATAAGTTTTCATCAGTGTAACAACCCTCTATGTGATTGACATTAATTTACACAACTACTTTTAATTTGTAGCAGACAAAGATAGCAATAAAATGTCAAAGTTTGAAACACAGCGCTAGCTAAATAAATACAAACAAACCAAAAACCTCAGGTAGCTACAGGCACAAATCTGTAATAGGCTACTCCTCGGTCTCTCTTACATATTCATTATATTTCTGTACATTATATTTTTGTAATCCACCATATTCAGCAAACTTTCTACAGGGTGAATGGGGAAGCATTTAATAAAGGCCTTTAGGAAAGTTTGATAAAGATTACAAACACGCGTGACTCCATTAAGGTGTGTGATTGGATCATTCTGTGATTATATAAAAGTAAATGCGCCGCATTCGACGGACGGCGAAGCAGGATGTTGAATATCACTTTAAATTTTTCAAAACACTAAACCCGACAGAGTTGTTGAAGAATTTCTCTGTAATGACCGCTCGCGTGACCCTATAAACTAGTGCTGTCAAGCGAGCTGAAAAAATGAAGCCCAATTAGTGTTTTTGACACGACTTAAGGTATGTGGTAGCTACTCATACAGGAAATGACATCAACGGGTCAAAACTAAAAATATGTCGTGGGGCGGATGGTGTAGGACGCCCTGAATCTGTTCTGTACTGGATGCTTCGAGGCAGGTCTCTATAGTTTTGGGAGGTGGCTGCTGAGGACCTGAGCTAAGTGAGCGCTTCTCAACCATCACTTTCATCCTCTGCATGTTCAGCGCTGACGACACACTTTCTCTGTGACGCCGGTACGCAGCAATGTCAGTTTGCACGCGGGGCACAAATAACATGTCGCACTCTCTTTAGTCTGGGCATAGTTCTGTAACATTGTCTTCAACAATATATATATATGCGTTCATGTTTGGGAATTGTGTTAGAGGGGTAAAAGAGCCAGAGAAGAGAGAAGACACACCACATACAGTGGATGCTGGACTGTTGACAGTTGGTGGAAACGTCGTTATATGTGGGTATGATTGTGTACAGCACATTATATTGTGAACGCACTTTATGTAGCGAGATGATCCGAAGATGCACCTGCAGCGATTCGAGCTATGTAGTGTTAATGAGGCGCATCCATGTTTGAGCTCATGCATCACTGGGACGAGAGCGAATCAGGTGGCAAAGCGTACATGGTCATGTGTTTTTGTTGTTGTTGTTGGGATTACACGTCGACCTGTGACGTGCCTTCGAAATTTTTATCCCGCTGGGGTACACATTATTATAATATGTTGCATGATTATATGTATTATATGCTTTGTGCCATTAGATATGAAAACTGAGTTAATTTTAAGATTGTTGTTACATTTTATGATCTATATAGAGGAGGCTTGGGCTAGTTTTTTATTTATTTATTTTAACTACAGTAAGCTCAGGTTTGTTTTTTGTGTAAGCACATTCCTTAGACTATAGTCTTGACTACACAACATATATGTTATGTTGAAGAATTTCTCTGTAATGTGTGTGTGTGTGTGTGTATGTGTATATATATATATATATATATATATATATATATATATATATATATATATATATATATATATATAATTATTATTATTATTATTATATGTTTATTCCATAATTATCACCCAACAAAAAAGTCCCTATAGCAGGGCATGTTGTTTCATTATATGAGGTACGTTTGCATAATGGAAACCTGCCTTTAAAAAAAACTGTTTTTCAAAAAATGTATATGTATTATGAAACACAAAACTGTAACTGTAACAACACAAAAGTGTAACATTTGAAAAATGTCAAACTATTGTTTTTGACCATCATAAGTTGTAATTTACAGATATTTATACAAAAGTTTAAAGTACAAAAACAGTTTAAAGTTCGGAATGAAAATTCAGCATAGCTGTTGTCCAAATGCATGTTATAGATTGATTGATTAATCCATGTGTATGATTCATGTTTTTATCTTTTTAATCAAAATGCCATAACTTGATCTTCTGGTATAAAATGACAGACTTCTCTCTAGTGATGTATATTTTCGTTTTCCAATAAGCCATTACACTTTTGACCTTTTGTATGTCAAAATATAGAAGAAAAGATTGCTGTCGCTACTTTGGTTTATTTGTGACTTTAACCTTTTGTTTAAATGAAGCTTCTATTACAAGTTGACTCTTGCCTTAATTTGTCTTTGTGAAATTTTGTTGTGTTTTATGGTTTCACACAGGAGCAATTGCAAAAGTAACAGTATAGTTACTAAGATATAGTATATCCCTGTGACAACTAGCCCCGGCCTCCACTAATCTTGATTTATTTTATTTATTTATTTATGCACTATGCACATCTCTTGCAAAGAGTGTCTATTTAGAGGCAGTGTCCTGCCAAGGCTTCAGTGTTGAGCTGCAGTTTAAACCTGCTGTCTGTGTTGCCTGTCTGTCTGGAGTGATAACTGTATTATTCATGCTTGCGTGTAGACAGCTCTGTTAATCTCCTGCCACGCAATAGTGCTTCCATCAGCCGCGCTTCTCCCGAGAGTGTGTTCGCGTGTGTGTGAGGGTGTATGTAAGATGCAGAGGTCAGAGCAGGCTGGTTTGGTGTCATAGTGGTGCGTGCAGCAAAGCTAGGCCTTTGAGGTCTCAGTAATTAGCTGGGTGGGGGCATTCAGCATGGCCATATATTCACCATGCTGAAAGGGTGCGGGCGGGGGGTCTATTGACGGCTGACAGGTGCAGCAGCGGAAGGCGTCAGGGGTTTGGGCAATCGAAACCAGAGCTGCAGTCTAGTAGAACCGTCTCCGGCCCCTAGGTTACCCCTCTCCCCCCTCTTGGGGGTCAAAATTGAAAGCAAGTTCAAGACCCTTTTCCTGCCCTATTTCATTGTGCACAAGGTCTGCTGTGTGTTTTGTGATTGGGTGTGGAGGGTTGACACAAAGAAAGCATGATTGGTGATGTTATCTTATTTTTTGCTCTCATTTAGGTTCTGACAACATTTGTAGTATGAAATTCTTTGAGAAAAAAATTTGGTCTTATGTACTGTGAAATTTTGTAGTTGAAACACTCATCTGTTTATAAAGGCTATTGCTTTTTTTTTGCATTTCACATGTTATTTTTTATTTAACATGCCCGAAACTGCTGCTCCATATGTCGGAGAACTGATTGCAAGTCTATGGCTTCAACAGTCAGCTTTTTTCATAGATGCCAATGGTAAGACGCAAAGGAAAATAAATTTACGTTAAATATTTGAAGAGTGTTTTTAGGTCTTGTTCCAAATTGCACACTTGATGTGTACTTGCAATGGCTGATGCATGTCCTTGAAGTCCACTAGACCATAGGGTGTCCCTTCATGAGCACCTGCCTTTTTGTGTTTGCTATCCACCCTCGGTTCGTCCTTTTTGGGTATCACCAAAGTGTGGGCACTGAGGACTTAGGGCATCATTTGGGACCGAGCCTTACTAGTTGACTCTGGTGCAGACAAGTACTCAAGTAGTGCACATCCCTACTGGGAAGCATGTACCAGTCCAGTTTTTTTTTTTTTTTACACAGCTGGTCCAGCCTGAACTGCTTAATCTTAGTTACAGCCATTACAAATCCTGCTGTCTTAGTGTGAGAGCCAGACAGAAGGCTTTCTCTGAAAGCTTTGGTTTTATTTAGCATTCCTTAGAGGTTTATGGGCAGGTGTTTAAAATTAAGAGCAGGATATTTATTGGAAACTTTCGGAAGGCACAAAACTTTTTCTTTTGCTTACCTTCAATTAGACACACACTCAACAGACATATGAAGCGCAGGCCGTTGCACACATAGACTCCTCACCCTGGTACATTGTAGAACAACTGAACAAGCAGTTAAAATGCTAACCCCTGCCATTGTTCCCACACTCTAACCATTAGCTCAGGTTAGTGTGTTCTGTAGGTGGAGGTCAGGAGTGTATTTTTGACCTGTAATTATCAGGGCTTAGCTGTACCGTTGGTACTTTGCACAAATCAAGGTGCAGCGTTGCAGCTCTAGAGCCCTGCGCCAGGTCCTGATTGCCGGGGATATCCAATGCGAGAGGAGAAATGTGAAATCCCAGATAAAACCTGGAGCCTTAAAGAGCCATGAAGTGCCTGTAATGAGGAACGTGATGGGGTTTGGGTGTGCTGAGTGAGCATTTACATGGAGGATGTCTTTGAGTGAGCATCTCTGTGACATTTGTCCTCCCTAATCCAGGATTTATAGAGGACTCAGAAAATTTAACTAGGTTACACCAGTAGGCAGGTTAGCAAAGCATAACGGAAGCATGGTTTGACAAAAACTGGTAGGCACTAGACAACCTGTGAATTCAAGTGAAACTAATGTGCTCTTATGGCAATTTGTAACTATTTTATGTTTTGGCAAATTGGTGGTAAATTCATATGAAATTGTATCAAATTTTTGTATGATCTGCTTATGGCCCATTGGCATTTAGGTTTAGGCGTGAATCTTCATGCGTTAAAACAAACAAAAAAACAAAAAAAACATAAGTTTTCATACAAATCAAAGCTTACCAATTCACACCCAATTCACCAAAATGTAGAGTAGCTAAGTTTTCCTCATGAGATTGTGTTGAGTTGATTACTGTCCTATATGGTTCCTGAAATTATGAACTTATCTTTGTTTTTATGCCCTGTTAGGGATTTGTACGACCGTTATACTAATGGCCCTATTTTGCAGAGCCTAATAAGTCAAAAATGCATCTGCCCTGGAAAAGCTGAATAATGCCAGATATTAATGGAGCTGGGCCCTGAATGATTCCCGGGTTGGCGTGGCAGTTAAACGCATTCCAGGTTTTGTGGAGGCCATTATTCCTGCTCCTTAATCACCACCTCTGCTTTTATTACCCCCAAAGCCTTACTGTGTGGCTCGGGGAAACCACATGTGGGCACAGGCCAGGAAATGTTGAGCAGACAAGAAAATGTCTTCCTTTCCCCTTAAAAGTAATAGCCTTAACCAAACACCAAAGGCAGTCTGTTCTTAACCAGATTTTGTTGTCTATAACCATTTATGAGATTTTGGATGTGGGACTGGAGGGATGGTTGAATATTGTTTTTCATAATGATTTTGTTAGACATTTATCATAAGCACAAATGATTCTTGGAAGTTTTGTTTAGATCACTTACCATGAACATAGCC
Source organism: Rhinogobio ventralis (assembly GCA_039654625.1). Lineage (NCBI taxonomy): Eukaryota > Metazoa > Chordata > Actinopteri > Cypriniformes > Gobionidae > Rhinogobio > Rhinogobio ventralis. The sequence continues at coordinate 17,219,417 of CM077198.1, forward strand.
AAGGAAGCTGGCATGGCATTAAGTCAGTGTCATATAAGTCAGTGCTTCTCAACTTCTGTCCTCGGGACCCACTTCCTGAATTTTTTAGATGTCTCCCTATTTAACAAGCTGATGTGTTGAATCAGGTGTTTTAATTTGTGAGACATTCTCGGAGCTGGGTCCCGAGGACTGGCATTGAAAAACACTGATATATATTCACATTTTAATGAAGGCTGTCTGACTGTGGATCTTCATCATAATCATTTAAATCACTGCAGAAGAGAAGTTAGAGCAGTTATGCATTCTGAATAGGGAATCATGTTGCATTGCTAAAAATATGATGATACTTGCAGGTATTCACTATATATTAGATGTCAACATTTTTCTAAAATTATCAGTCATTCAGACAGTATTGGATGTTTAAATGTTTATGTACAGTTTTTACATTTAGATTACCTTTGCTGTCATCTAACGTATAATTTATTATTTATTTATTTATAACAATGTTTTGAACATCCATTTTTTTTATACTGGACTCTACATTATATCGTTGTGATGCCTAAATTCACTTGTAGCGTTTAAAACAATATTTTATTTACACAAACTAATAAAGAATTTTAATAAAAGGTATTTATCAGCAGTATCATGAAAACATTTATCTGCTTATTGGTCAGCCGGAATTTTAATATCAGTGCATCCCTACTCAGTTTTTTTTACTGGTGCTCAGAGTAATATGAAGCTGAAGTTTATGTAAGTGACGTAAAACTATTCAAATTACACTAACTAAACAAAACATGAACATTTACTTATAGTAAGTATTATTAAGGATCTTAATTTTTTTCTGCATAACTCTGGTTAAATATATTTGGAATATTCCTTACATATGGAATGTTCTCCAGAGACCGCTTTATTTAATCTTATTTTTATAGGGATGTCAATGTATTTTAAAATAACAATAATGCATACTTTCACGGCCGGTCAGAAATATCTGCAGTCGATAGTTTCTTAATTCACCTGCCAGTGGCAGGTGTGGCAAAAAGTTAATTTTGGACCTTAGCTGCATGTTATCACGGCTCACGTCCGCAGGAGAGGAGCAGTGCTTCAGTCTTGGATTAATGAGGGAGGTCTCATCCCTGACACGGTTCATCCATCAGTTCCCTCCAAGGCCTTCTCCTTTAGGGACAGCAGAGTGGGGGGTATAGATGATGAAGAGGACTAATTAAGCCGCCATGATGCTTTGTTTTATTATGGACTCAGTTTGAAATTTTCAATAAATCTTATTAGCATAGGAGGTGCTCGGAGACGTCTGACTGAAGGTGCGAAGTGGGTCTGCTGTTTACACTGAGGCTAACAGCTGCACACTTGCGAGGGCTGTAAAAAACATACGCTGCACTGGTGTCGCTGTCGACACACACTGTCGGTTGATGCCATAATTCATGTGTGTCATCCATGAGATGCTGTGTGAGAGGGAGGGGAGTAGGTGAGTTTTTTTTTAAGCTCCTCCTGTTTACTCACTGCCTGATGGCCCCCTGTAGAGAGCAACAGCAATTATCACCTTGGAGGAATGTGGGAGCCTTGTGTTAAATTCCCTTTGACCCTTTAGTAGAGGAGGTCAGGAGGTGGTGATCCCCCAGGGAACAGCAGGCACTGAGGGGTGGGGGGACGCCATGGATGGGTGCATTTGGGGCTTTTTCTCATGGTCAGGGAAACTTGAGTCTGACATTGCTTTACAGCTGCAGACCAACAAAATGGGTTGGTTCTTGTTCTCCAGTCCTCAAATAGAATTTTTATGGTGCATATGCCATGCAAATGGCTGCTTTGCTGTCTTAGTTTGATTGCATCAGGACTAGCTTCATACTTGGAGGACAGGCAGTCAGGTTAGTGTATCCACTGGGATGAACTTGGAGACTTGCATCCTTCACACATTCAAAACACCTGAAGTCAAAGCTCTATTGTAACTACTTATACTTAAAACATAGGCCCTGTTTACACCTCGTATTAAGATGTGTTTTGGTCGGTCGGATCACAGGTAGACGAGGAAGACGCATACCCGTTTACACCTGCTGTTTTAATCCGTCTTTTTTGTTCACTTTCAACCACTTTTGTCCTGATGTCTTCGAGGGGAGGATCTATGGGCAGGTAAATGTGAGTGCGTGTTAGAAATCAGGAATGATGAAAGAACATTGCTTGGTAAAAAAAATGTGGTCTTTTGGGGCTGTTTGAACGCTTTCGTCTACACTACGAAAGTAATGTGTTTTCGACTACCTCTGGAAGTGGTCGAAAGTGGACAAGCTCAAAGCGTTTTAGACCCTGTTTACACCTGTATTTAGAATTATTCACTTGTGATCCTATCGAACAATACACATCTTAATACCAGGTCTAAACAGGGCCATAGATGTCAAAGCCAATCTTTTAACTTTCTAGACTACTCATTTCTGAAAATGAACCCTTAGGCCCTGTTATATGGCCTAAATAATGGCAAAGAAGAGGAACTTCACAAGAATGAGTCACACAACGACGTTTAACAGCAAAAAAATTGCATCACAAATTATTTGCACGTTAACCGAATGAAACTCTTTTTCTATTTACATCATTAAATTCGTTGGTTGATGGCGATGTGGGTGCAGTATATGGCTCCAATAATTTTTGGGAATCTGGCGATAGCATAAAAACCCCATTTTATTTTGGCTTGTTGAGGATTTCAATAAGGGAACTGGATGTAGGTTGGGGCCAAGGAAATAATTGCATCCAACATTTGTCACAGCTGTCTTTTATGGGGTTTGACACCAATTACGCATTGTGTTTAAAACTACAAAAATTATAAATTGAGTGTTTTATAATTAAAGTACAAGTTGGTAGATCCCACACTTTGCGTGAAACTTTTCTTATGCACTCATTGCGCACAAATCTGTGTGTACACAGCGTTGATAAATGAGGGCCCTGGATGAGTGAGTTTGGTGTGGAGGAACTTGACTGGCCTGCACAGGGTCCTGACATCAACCTGATAGAACACCTTTGGGATGAATTAGAGAGACTGTGAGCCAGGCCTTCTTGTCCAAAATCAGTGCCTGACCTCACAAATGTGCTTCTAGAAGAATGGTCAAAAAATTCTGCACTCCTAAAACGCACTCCTAACCCTGGTGGAAAGCCTTTCCAGAACAGTTGAAGCTGTTATAGCTGCAAAGGGTGGGCCAACTTTATATTAAACCTTCCGGATTAAGAATGGGTTGTAATTAAAGTTCATGTGCATGTAAAGGCAGGCGTCCCAACACTTTTTTTGTTTAAGAATCTATCTATCTATCAAAATGAACATTACCTTTTTTTTTATAGTGCTTACATATCGATATAACAATATATAATTTTGTGCGCAATCCAGTAGCGGTTTTTGGCACGGGCGAGCCGGGCAGTCGCCCGGGGCTGCATTTTTTCATGACACATGCGGGGCGGCACGAGCAGTTAAAAAAAAATCCTCTGCGCCGTGAAGCGGTTTTCTATTATCTATCATTTCACTGCGTGGGGAATTGGCATATTGGTGCCCTCTGCAGCTGCAGGCACCCCTGCTTGCTGAGAAGGTGCCGTGCACACCTCTGGGTCTCTCCCAAATAAAGCGGCCAAGGGGAGGCCAATTCCGATTTTTTTTTTTTTTTTTTTTTTTTTTTTTTCTTTTTTTTTTTTTTTTTTTTTTTTTTTTTACTATATCCTATTTTTTTTTTCATATCAGATTTATTTATTTCCACATATGAGTGAGGCCTGAAACCGATCTGAGAATATCGGAATCCATGTGCTTTTTTCCTGCTTAGCTACATGTTCGCCGGTTTCCTGTTGTAATTGCAATAGTTAAATAACTGGATTCTCTTAAGTGTGTTTTTCAAATGTTGTAATGAAGGATTTGTCTTTCACTTATGTTGTTGTGTGTATATATAACTGTTTGAAGGGGGTCTTGCCCAGGGTGTAATTCAATGTAGAACCGCCACTGGCGCAATCTATCACGCCCAGCGAGCCTCATCAATCGGGCACACATGCGCTGAACCCCTCTGAACTAAACTAACCCTGGAACATGAGCTGCTCCGGAGCAGGTTATGTTCAGAGAGTAATTTGCTATGGGTACTTGCATACCCTGAAAGTTACCTTCATTTTCGGAACCAAAAGTTGAGGTTACCCGCTTACTTACTCTTAAACATACCTGGGTATGTCACACAACCTGCTTTCTGGAATACCCCCAGGTCTAAACAGGGCCTTAGTTAAAGTTAATTTGCCCAAAAGTAAACATTCTGTAATCATGTAATCATTCAGTATTATATTCATGTAATTCCAATCCAAATCAAAGATATTTTAAAGAGTGTCTAACTGATTTTGTCCATATAATGAAAGTCAAGGAGGTCCAAAACAACTATTAATTGAATGAACAAAAAAAGAGACAATTTTGTAAATATCCTTATTTGTGTTCCACAGAATAGAGAGTCTTACAGATTTGGAACAACAATGAGGGGTTTCTTTTTTGAGTGAACTATCTCCTTTTAAACAGTTCAACATGTGGCGATACACTGCAAGTCATTATTGTAGTTTTGAATTCAGAGACCCTCCCTTTGAAATCTGATCCCACATGTGGTCACATTTGAGATGCATCATGCATGTAAATACCTGGTATAAACTGTAATATGTCTTGGTTGACCGCTGTGACCAGATCACCCGAAACGGATTGTTAATACCAAGCGTAAACTGGACCTATAATATTTGTTTGTGTCAAGCTGTGTTGTGATTGCTTTTATAAAATCACAGCTTAAACAAGTAAGGCACACCACATCATGAAGACTACCAGTATTGGATGCTGACTCTGGGTGGATGTGCTCTGAGTGTTATTTGTGTGTGCTTCTAGTCATGTGACCCAAAACTGATTATGTATGGTCCTTTAGAACTGTATTGACAAGGCCAGCTGCACACCTTTGACAGCTGCAATACAGTCTTCATTTTCAATCTGTCCTTTTAGCCTCTCATAATTCACACCTGATATCCCCTGACCCATGTTCATGTTGAAACAAACAAAGAAGTGGTAGTTTAATAGTGATGAGAGCTCCTAATAAGACATCTCTCAGTGATGATTGCCTAATTGGCCCCCGGAGACAACACAAGGGCAAAGACAGGGCCTCTAACCATTTTTAGACAGGGGCCAAGTCATTTACAAGAGCTTTCTCTTCCCAGAGTTTCTAATAAATCCTTTCTTACATGAATGGTAATGCAGTGATAATTGCGGTTGTACCAACACGTTTTTGTCTTCACATATCACAGCATATTTCTCTCTCTCTCTCTCTCTCTCTCTCTCTCTCTCTCTCTCTCTCTCCTCTCTCTCTCTCTCTCTCTTCTCTCTCTCCTCTCTCTCTCTCTCTCTCTCTCTCTCTCTCTCTCTCTCTCTCTCTCTCTCTCTCTCTCTCTCTCTCTCTCTCTCTCTCTCTCTCTCTCTCTCTCTCTCTCTCTCTCTCTCTCTCTCTCTCATATATTATATTATATATAACTTTTTTCACTGACACAGATGAAAATACTGTATCAATCAAAGCTCAGCTTTAAGGGAAGAGATACAAGGCAAGATAAGGAGACTGAGAGGAAGAGAGAGGGTGATTGAGATGACAGAGGAAGAGCAGTTATTGCCCATTGTGCCCTGAATGGGATTAAGTTAGCCTATTCACCACAGAGATATGTTCTTTGCTAATTACAGTGGAAACTATAGGTTCAATTTTACAACAACACAAACAGCTTAAATATATTGCCATAATAGTATTACTGTATAAATTTATATTTGCATATACAACAGTTATTTCTGGTTCTCGAATCTGAACAAGAGGCATTCCAAGAATGCTGATGTGTCACCAGTACCAGCAATGGGACTTTTCACTCCGCTTGTCTCTGTTTGCGGTTCTATGCAGGCGGTGCATGGTGACTTCAGTGACAGTGACCGGTGACTCTGCGACTCGGTGACTCTTTATGAGTGAGCAATTAAAACATTCATTGAACCTATTAGTTGAAAAGCATTGATTAATTCAGGAAAGAAACAAGTTGCTGAAACTATTTGATCTTTGATGCTCATACAAATTGGTCATATGGGTTGCCTCTGGATATAGAAGGATTGCATTCGTGTTTGATTCTATGCAAAATATTTCTTGAAACATTTCTTATTTAAGGCCAGTCCTGTTGTGTATTGTCAACAATAAACATAAATAATAAACAAGCCTCTTCTGCATTTCCATTTTATAGGGTGGATCATTCATTGCAACATGTAAACTGATTCTCATGTTTAAGAATCGGTTATCTGCTTGACAAATGATTGACAAACATTCTAGAAACAATACCCCATAATGACAATGTGAAAGAAGTTTGTTTGAAATCTTTGCAAATTTATTAAAAATAAAAAACGAGAAAAAAAATCACATGTACGTAAGTATTCACAGCCTTTGCTCAATACTTTGTTGAAGCACCTTTGCACCAATTACAGCCTCAAGTCTTTTTGAGTATGATGCTACAAGCTTGGCACACCTATTTTTGGGCAGCCTTTTTGGCAAACTCCAGGCGGACTGCCATGTGCCTTTTACTGAGGAGTGGCTTCCGTCTGGCCACTCTACCATACAGGCCTGATTTAGTGGAGTGGTGCAGAGATGGTTGTTCTTCTGGAAGGTTCTCCTCTCTCCACAGAGAAACGCTGGAGCTCTGAGTGACCATTGTGTTCTTGGTCACCTCCTGACTAAGGCCTATCCCCCCCCGGTCACTCAGTTTGGCCGGCGGCCAGCTGTAGGAAGAGTCCTGGTGGTTTCAAACTTCTCCCATTTATGGATGATGGAGGCCACTGTGCTCATTGGGACCTTCAATGCTGCAGAAATGTTTCTGTAACCCTTCCTCAGATCTGTGCCTCGATACAATCCTGTCTCGGAGGTCTACAGAGAAATCCTTGGACTTCATGGCTTGGTTTGTGCTCTGACATGCACTGTTAACTGTGGGACCTTATATAGACAGGTGTGTGCCTTTCCAATTCATGTCCAGTCAACTGAATTTACCACAGGTGGACTCCTAAAGTTGTAGAAACAACTCAAGGATGATCAGTGGAAACAGGATGCACCTGAGCTAATTTTTGAGTGTCATGGCAAAGGCTGTGAATACTTATGTACATTTGGATTTTTTTTTTTTTAATAAATGTGCAAAGATTTCAAACAAACTTCTTTCACGTTGTCATTATGGGGTATTGTTTGTAGAATTTTGAGGAAAAATAATGAATTTAATCCATTTTGGAATAAGGCTGTAACATAACAAAATGTGGGAAAAGTGAAGCACTGTAATACTTTCCGGATGCACTGTTTTAATGCACTGTTTTCATTGAAGCACACAGACACATACACAGACACGACAGAGATCGTGCTGCTCCTGCGCGCACACACAAAACATTCAGGAGCACAGAAACTTATCAACGCTACCCCATGACTTTTAGTAATAAAATGGCTGTTACTGAATTGCTACATTATATTTTGCAGCAACGAGGGAGTAACGTCGCTATTCTGAAGTAATTGAATTCAGAGCTTCGTTGTGAATAGAGAGAGAGACGAACAGATGCAGGTACACATCTCATCTCTCTCTCTCACTCTCTCTAATTATTTCAAATAAATGATATAAATCATTCGTTCAAATAAATGTAATTGTATGCACTACTTTATTTCTGTGTCTGATTCAAAGTGGGTAGAATGCTAGATCTAACGAGCCATAACTGAGGAACCTTTTACCCTTCCGGTGAAATATTGCGCTGCAAACATCACAGCTTTAAGTTGTCAATGCTGGCAAATAACCATGCTATAAGCGGGATAATCCACGGCTAGCTGTGCATTAAATTATTTTAATGCACTTTGCAGAGCCAACCACTCTCCGCTTCATTTGGGTGGTTCTTTGCCTCCACTTCGTGCATTCAAATTGTTTAATGCACAGCTAGCCGTGGATTATCCCTTTTATTTATTTATATATATATATATATATAAATAAATATAAATATAAATATATATATAACCCCTGAACACATTGCTTATGTATTTGCATAGACAAGAAGCCATTGATTCAGGGAGTGCTCTGATGCCTGCCTTAAGAATATTTTCCTTTGGAAGGATAAACAGAATTTTTAAAAAATATTTGAATATTGACATTGTTATATTCTTTGTCACAGGTGGCATAGGGGTGTTTGCCTTTGATGGAATTTAGATGCTGTACTACTCATGAGTGGTATTCTAAGGGGAGTAGCCTTTTCCTATTGTTGAAGAGGCACATCATTTGCAATTATTGTCAGATGTTGAAAGCTGACTTTCTTTTTATGTTATCTTTTTGAGCGTGACTCGCTGCACAAGACATATCAAGTGCGTCAGAGTTGTGAGAGAGGTAAGAGACTGTATTGATCTGCTGTATTGATGGAATCTATTCTCAAGTCTTTTAGTCATAACAGGTACTTCTTTACTTTCTGAGTTTGCAGGGATTTGTATTGGTGCAGAACACAGGAAGGGTTCACTATAGATTTTTCATGTCACCCAAGTTTATAGACTCACAGTTCAGACTGCTAAACTTGGTGAAACCCTAATGACCCTCAAGGCCATCAATTGTATTCTGTCCTCAGCAATTTGTGCTAAACTGCACCTTAATTAACTCCACTGAGAAAGCAGCGATCCTTAAATACAAGGGCCCTTACACATTGTGACAGCAGAGAAGCCCCCCAGTTTTGTCAGATTACTTCGCTGTGTCAGATTAGTGCCATTCTAAGACCAACCCCTTCTAGACATTAGGGGACCACATTCTGTCCTGACCACTCCACTGCCCTGTCCCTCAGGAGCCCGTGTGTATGATTTTATTTAATATTTCGGCCAGTCCTGAGCCAGTAAAATATGTCTGTACACTCCACCCCATCCAGCCCCCAAAAGAGGGCCTATCTGAGTTGTGTGGATGGAATCCTCTAGAGCTCTGCTACTTTCTCCACTACACGGTGGGACTTGAACTTCAGTGTTGCCATAGAAATCTAATCTTTCTCTTGAATCCCCACCCACCACCTTTCCTCTCTTGTTCACAGCCATTTGCAGGCTTTAGTGACTAGTTGCAGTTTTTACTGCTTTGAGAAGGCCAGACCATGAGACCTTACAAAAATTTAAGTTTAATTTAGCAGTTTAAAAAATTGGAGGGAATTTATTCAGTCAGTCAGTCAGGACATTTGGTAGGCCTATTTCTTAATGATATGTCTAATTTCTTGACAAACTAAAATAGATAGATAAATAAAACGTAAAACATCTTTCAAACTGCCATTTAATTTCATTCATTCATTTATTTATTGATTTATTTTAGCTTATAATAATGCATATGAATTATTCTAGTTAATCAAAAACGAGATGGACCATTTTTATTTCATTTATTTTTATTGCAGTTTGGTAGAATATTTGGTAGACTTATTTACTCTTTATAATATATATTTTTTTCTTGACAAACTGCTTAATAAATAAAAAAAACAAGTGTCAAACTGCTCAAATAAATGACTTGAAATGATTTTATATAAAATTGTGATTTTATTTTAGCAGTTTGTTAAAATGAGATGGATGTATTTATTTTAACATTTGATAGACTTATTTGTTTATTATTTATGTCTCTCATTGCTTGAGAAACTGCCTAATAAATAAATAAAAGTATACAACTGCTAAAATAGATGACTATTTGATTTATTTTAGCAGATTATTACAAATTAGTTTTTATTTATTTGATCAGTTTTATCATATTGCAAGATGATCACATTAACAGAACAAGCTGACTGGCAACATTTAATAGAATAAATGAAATGCTTCATACTTAGAGACTTAAGCAGTGTTATGAATAATTTTAGGGCACTGACAATGGTGTACAATGGCATTTTTAGGAAAAATGCAGGTGTCACACTTCCATTGTATGTGTTCATGTGGAAAGTAATGTGTGAAGAAGAGAACTTATTGGTATAATCAGATTCAGAGACAGTCTTTTAACTCTCCATTGAGATTTGTTCAAGCCACTGTCTGTCTGCTGCTGCTTTTCTACTCATATACACACACATTCATGCATGAGCACTTACATGTGACGCAACCTGCCACTCACTGTCTACACACTCACTCACACGCACACACTTATGGTCCCTTACGGACACACACGCACACATACATAATACAGGCCTCTGGGAAAATGCAGTGTGTAAAGGAGGGCGAGTGAGCGTGATTTCTGAGTGAATGAATTTAGAATACGGATGAATGTCACACTGATGCCCGTGATGTTTCTCCTGCCCACGTTCAGTGTGTGAGGTAGACTCCGATGAGAGATTCCCCTCATCTATATTAGTTCTATGGTCTGCTGCCTCAGCACAAAAAGTAGACCATACAGCCAATTCTTTAGATTCCTTTTAAAGGAAACTTCCAGCAAATTTGAACTCAATGGGACACAATTTCTATTGTGTACACTTCAGAAAGTGCAGTGCAAACAGAGCTGTGTCCTCTTTCACTAGACCCCATAATCAGTTAGAGGAGAGAATGAGGCAAAGAAAGTGTGATCACTTGAGTGAAGTCTGAAACTTGAGCTAGGTCGGGTTTTTAAATTCCTCAAAATGTTGTATTATTAAAACTGTATTTTGTGCTTTTCAGTCTGTGGAATCGTTCAAGTATTTCTAGGTTAAAGCTGCAGTAGAGAAGAATTTTTAGATAAAAATGAAAAACATTATTATTCGTGAGCTTGTACATATTAAAAATAGTGTCTGATTGGATTCAACTGTGAATTTCAGGTTTACCTCATTTGTCCTTGTGTGTTTACACTATGTCCATAAGTAGGGGTGTAACAATAGTGTCACAATATATTGCAATACAGAAATGCAACAATGTGTATCGTAGATAGTGACAATCTGTATTGTGTATAGTTTACCCAAAAAGACAATTTCTGTGAGGGGGAAAAAGTCATGTTGAATATAATGTATAATAATGCAATGGGGGAATATGTGTGGGTCCTGATAATGCCAAATGTCTTATGTTACCAGTAAAAAGTGGCCTACATTATTTTAAATATATCTAGTCAGTGACAGAGTGCAAGCATATTCGTCTAAAAAGAAAAAATGCATATTATGTAGTGTGAAGTCTGATGTTTGAGAAAATATAAGGGGTCACTAACTTTGTCAATTCTTTCACTGTTTTTTGAATTTTTTTACTGAAATGTGTCCTATGGTGTGACATAGAAAGAATTAAGAATATAGGGGTGTCGCACCAAAGGACAACAGAAATTAACACACTTATAGTGGTTCCAAAAAAGTTAAATATTTGAACAATTCTGAGACAAAATCTTACCATGTGAACGTTATGGGCTTCACATTAACATGACCGTGAATGGGGTCCTTCAACTAATTAAACTTGTCAGTGGAATTGCCCGATTTAAAATCAGGATATGGTGTCACACCGGAGGACATGTTTTTCAGTGACAAAATGTATCAAGTTCCTATGCTTTTAGAAATGTATGGATGAAAAAAATTATTGTCATTTACTAAAATAGACACATTTATTAACATTTGTATGCTTTTCTTTTTAATTTATAAAAGTTGTAATTTATTGAACCATGCTTGAGACAGTCACACCATAGGACAATTTTGAGGTTTCTAAAGAGAAAGCAGTTTTTATATCAACAGGTCCATGTAAGACAAATAAATGTTTAACCATTTACTGCATTTTAAATGATGATAATACTAATTATATTCATTTTTATCTTGTGTGACAGTGAAAATTCCATGTCACGTCAACATCCCATTTTCAGCTTCAGAATCATGAATGTTTTTATTCTGGTGTCACCATTGTCCTGTGCGTTGGGTTACCAGCACCAAGTCCACGCCTATTCATTGTTCAAAGTTCTGCAATGCAGCTTTAAGGTTGGCATGAATTGAAAATGTGATTCTTCCCTATTGTGATTATATCCAAATGAACCGACTTCTCGAACAAGAAATATGATAGAACAGGATTTTGTCCATTTTGTGATCTCATGAGTGACTGGTTGCTGGGGGGCAGGGATTATTTTTTCCATCCCTCATGCCTGTGCACACGTCATCAGAGAAGAGATGTTTTTATGAGGGGAAAAGGAAGTGGATGTTTTTGATTTAATCATGAATTTAAAAAAGATTATAATGTGCACAGATTAGGTATAGTCCGATACTAAAATTCTCTGCCGAAACTGATGTCTGATTATTCAGAATGACTTCTGCTGATGCCAATTTTATCCTGTTGAATGTTTAAGCTATGGCACAGACACTGCATACGGTGAACGATGAGCCCTCTCATTTGGTACATAACTGTAATAAGAGTCCAAACTATTATATTCAACTGCTATTTATTTTCAGATATAGTAATCACATTTCAATAAAAACTGAGTTGTACAAACAACATAAACAAATATACAAACATTCCTGTTGCATATAAGGTAGTTCTCATAAGTTTTATTCAAACATACAAAATTAACAAAAATAAGATCCTTTGTCTTTTTATAGCGAACTAACGAACTGTGAACATTGGATTACTTTCATGAGGAAAATGCAAGTGCAATATGTTCACAAGCTGTTTTATTGACGTCTTTCTGTGGTTGATACTGATTTGAGTGATTACATTAGAGATGATGCATCTTTCAACACACATTCTGAAGTTCATTCATGTTTATTTTGTGCTATAACTTGTAGTAAAGTGGAAGAGTTAAACGGGTGCGCTCCATGCTGCCACTTGAAATGAGTAGGAAAGAGCGATCTGTCATTTCATATTTAAAAGGATAATTCGCCCAAAAATGAAAATTCTCTCATTATTTACTCACCCTCAAGTTGTTCCAAACCTGTATGAGTTTCTTACTTCTGTTTAACTAAAACAAAGATATTTTGAGGAATTTTGGTAACCAGACTTCAAAATATCTTCTTTTGTGTTTGGAACAACATGAGGGTGAGTAAATGATGAGAGAATTTTCATTTTTGGGTGAACTGTCCCTTTAAGAGAATCAAAACAGCATTTTTTTGTGTAAAAATGGACAGAATTTGTAAGCTGAGACTTAGTTTACTGTTAGAAGTATAGCACAAAGTTCTTTGCTTTATTGGATGGGAGGATCTCTAGAAATAATATTTGGTGAAGGGAAAAACTGCAGACTTGGCAAATAGAACCTCTCACTTTTTTTGACTGCATTAAAGTGAGATTGCGTTAATACGTTATTGCATTAACTTTGACAGTCCTAAATTCTACATGAGACATAGTCTTCATACACAGTATGAGTTGCAGTCTGACATGTTTTCCTGCCCCCTTTTGATTGGCAGCATACAATCGACCTTGATCATCGGCTGTTTTTAAACAATCGGCCAATGTCCGATTGCTTTTATGCCGATGCTGAATATTCCATAAAAAATAAGAACTGTCAATTTTGATTTCATGTTTACTTTAATCACAAAATATGTGTTGTAAGATGCAGTATATGCAGCATTTGCAGCACCAAATGGAATTGAAAAAACAATTACTATTTCCAAAGCACTCCACCTGTCTGCCACAAACAGATAGTCCAGCACCAATATCTACACATTTTCCAATTTCATTGCGGTCAACGAATGCTTACTCCAAAGTGTGAAAATTCTGTTATTTACTCACTCTCATTTTGTATGACCTTCTTTCTTCTTTCAATGAAAGTCAGTTGAGTAAAATGGTGTTTGGACCGCTATGTTCTTCAAGAGATTTGAACAAACAGTTTTCTGTCATTTACATCATCTCTTATCATCCCTTACATCATCTTTGATGTGATGGACCAAAGGTAGATCCAGATAACATTTTCATTTGGGCAAAGGAAAACAAACATATACCAGGGAAGAAAGAAATTAGAATATGTGGAAGAGGAAGACCTTAGCAGTGCCTTGGCCCCTGTCTAAAACTGTTAGTGGCCCAGCCTTTGTGGGCGTCTTGTCTCCGGGGGCCGGTTGGGTAATTATCAGTGAGGGTGCACGTGTGGGAGTGTGTGAATGGGGCCGGGCACCGGGCGTCTAGGACCCACTGTTTGTGTTCTCACTGCACCCCATCAGCGGGATGCCCCGAACTGAGCGAGGTGCCCTGAAAAGTGAATCCAAACCCCCCTTTCCAATCTCATCTCCTCCCCACCTCATCCCTCTCCTCCTCTGCCTTTCCCCCAGGAGAATGGGAAGAAGTGGAGGAGGACGTAAAGACCAATCTTAGACATGTTTGATGGGGGCCCTTTTGGACAAAGCCCTTTTCCCTGTCTGTTCATGTGGAAAATTATGGCAGAGGAGGAGGGAGACAATTAGTGGGATCTGCTAATCACCCGGGCAACACTCATTTAATTGACATGTGAAATTTTGTTTAATCTAACATGTCGATAGGCAATATGACAAAGGCCTGGAAGCCAAGGACTAGACAGCTTATTATTGGAGGACGGTCTTTGTAAGGCCAGGATGTGTGGAGCGAGTCTGGGGGGGGGGGGTTGATGTGAGAATTAAATGCCATTATCCTCACAATACATTTGGACAAATAGCGATGCACACTCTCACATAGGTGTTTTTATGTTTGTTGTTTGTTGGTACAAAACAGTGTGCTTTTTTGTGATTACGACTTTGGAGGTTTAAGAGAGAAGCGGCTGCACACAGTTCAATGAAACTTGCGCACATGAGAGTTTGGACTACGAGTGGCCACTTTTGTATTCGCAGAAATCAATAAGCTATTGAAGGTCACTGAAAAGGGAGCACTCACACCTCACACTGTTGAACGGTAGAGTGAGAGCTACATAAGCAAAGGCTTTTGTTTATTATGGTTTGCAGAAATCCTTAAATTCAGCAACGGCATAATACAGTATTTTGAAAGCCTCCTTAAATGATTCAGTATTCATTTTTGGATATGGACAAATTAAGCAGTTGGCTTCGGCTTCACTGTTCTAATGCGTTTTCTTCCTATTTGTCTTTTAGTGGACCATTTGTCTTTTTGAACTCATGTAACCAGGGATTTAACAAGTTTATATCTGAGGACAGGTAGGCCTAACCAGTTTGCTTTACCAAAAAAAACTGCATTTGAGAGATCTTGATGTTTTTTGTTTTTTTATTCCAGTTTTGATGCCGTTTATGACTATTAGCCCATAAAGAAGCGGCATTTAAAATATTTACATGAGATAACAAATAAACATAATGTGTGTGAGATGTAAACACTCACAATGATAGCTATGTAAATGTCAGTATTCAAAACTGAGTCACACATCACAGCTGTAGATGGAACCATTTCCAGATGCTTGGTGAAATCATTGCTACTGTATTTGTTACAGAGATTTCCATTTCATTTGCCAGACAATTTGGCAATTTGCCCGAACTCACAGCTGGATTGGCCAGGCTTTTAATGCGAGCATTGGGGGTTGGAATATGGATGTCTGGGATGGGGGTTTGAAAAGGGCGAGGGTGGCATGGCTAGGGCACAGGGAGAATTTTTTTAAAGAGACTGGTGCCTGAATCCAGAATTTTACAGTACTTAGGTTTTTTATTTTTGCCGTTTTCCCTTTATGCAGAACAGTACAGAAGGCAGACCGGAGATAAAGTAAGAGAGAGGTGGGGGGACGGGGTTTAGAAAGGACCACAAGCTAGGACTCGAACTCTGTTGCCCGAAGCACAACCACGCTATATGTCAGAGTTGCAGCTTTGATTTTTAAAGTCTTAATTTTAAATTGAGCTAGTGAAAAAAAAGTCACTATTTTGTCATGTGATCACCAAATGCATTTAACCTGCTTAGTGTATTAAATATTAATGGCATATTTGATTTTCCTTGGAATCGATTCAGTGAGCTCAATGCATCAGCTGTGCACTTGAGCTCCACATTTTTTTTCCTACTGCCAGGTTTACTTTCCTTCATTTCCTTCTCAAACGTAGTCACATTGGTATCATTGTGCCACTTAACACTCAATATTGTCTAAAATACTAGGTTGAGTCCTATTGACAACTTCTTGTTAAATTGGTTGTGCACAGGTCTTTGCTTTGTGCTGTAAGAGAAGACAACAGCATCAATGAGCAGGTCTACCCCAATTTCCGATGAGTCCTTCACTATTGTGACAATAATAACATGGGCTCTTTATGCAGTAGCTATTACTGCCCTGAGCAGCAGGAGATCATGCCAAGAGCGAGGCGGTGGGGATGAGAGCATGTGGAGGGGGTTTACTTGATTCCACGCAAGCTACATCCCCGCCACTTTCCCTCCTTTCCTCCTCCTTGAAGAGGGCCGTTCCTGCTTTGCCACTTTGCCCTGACAACTGACTGCTTAAACGAGTGCATGAAAATAGGTGCCTTGCTGGTCTCCATGACAGACCGCACATAATCAGTGTTGAGGTATGTAATTACAGCTGTCAGGCCCATCCGCTGTAATTGATGCAAGTGCAAGCAGCGCTTGCTGCCAGGGCGGCCTCTAACTGCACACATGGCAGCAACACTGGCCTCTCCTCATGAGAGAAAAGGAGAAAAACATTACCTGCATGATAGATGGCGTGCGTTAACCACCGCCAAGTGACACTTTTTTTTTTGCTACGAATGACAGTTGTTTTTTGTCAGCAGAGGATAGTACCCCGAACGGGTTTGTCTCCTGGCTTTCGATTCTCAGACTCGGTTTGATGTTGCCGGGCACATTCACAGATGGTGAAGGGGGGTAGGGGGTGTGATGAAAATGCTGTCAAAGCCACAGACGCTTAAGTGTCTCCAAGGCGAGGTGGTCTGTCTGCGGGGTGTCTGTGCTTGGCTTATCGCTGTTGGCTTTTTAAATGTTTCAATTTTCTGCCATCCAGTAGAACACACGGTGCACCATTTAACTTGACTGGAAAGAAGAGAAATCACTTGAATCAGACTTCTTATGCTGTTTCACGTGCAAAGAGGGGGGCGTCAAGGTGGATAGGCCAGAAATGTAGTGACTTGAGCATCTAGGCTGAAGGCTGGCATATATAAGTCCTCTAGAGAACATATAAAGACATCTCTGGCTACAAAGCAGGAGTCTCAGATGCCTGCCCTGCGCCTAGCTGTTGTAATATTGATCAGAGGAAAGTGTGCTTCCACCTTTTATTTCTGCTGAGAATTGATGGTGGAAACCAACATGAGGATATTTATTGATTTTAGCTTGGGAAGTTATGGGCAAATAACTTGACAACTGCACCCAAAATGCAGTTGTAGAGGAGCCTTGTTTAATTATTGTGTTTGTTTTGCCATTATTTTTTTTTTATTTTTTATTTTATCAGCTGTTACCAAAACTGTTCATTTGCTATGACATCAGGGTTCCCATTGGTTAACATGTTTCGCATTTACATTTGTTTGTAAAAATGTCAAAAGCATTGCTCGCTGTGCCTCAGTTGTTCAAAATGTCAAGCAGTATTTTTTCATACAAAACTTGAATTTGTATGAAAAGACATGTGAAGAAAGACATGTGTTGCCTGCATTAAAGATATATTAATTTTTAATTATTTAATCAGTTAAATGAAAAATTAATTTTGGCTTATAGTACACATCACTGAAGTATGATTTTCCAACTGGAAGAATGCATTATATCCTGTTCCCTGTGGTTATTGCCAACATATGCATGACTATCTGTAAAGCAGTAAGATGACTGAGCCTCTTCACCCTGTTAGCCCTCCCCTCCCATAATTTCAACTTCCAGAGGCAGTAAATCTCATCAGACATTCAAATCGACAACAATTTCCCTCCATTGACATGGCAGAGAAGGAGTGATTTAAGATATAAACAACAGTCTGAATCTTGCAGGTCTGAAATGAGAAGTACATACACAGGGCGGGGCTTAATATTAACACCTGCCAACTCGCCAGATGCAGGCGGATTTCAGCAGTGGCGTGTGACGCGGTTGCTAAATAATAAACTAAGTGTAATGTGGTGTTATTATAGTTTTTTGATACATATCAACATGTATTGAATATCTGAAACGCTTCCAATACTCATTTTCCACAAAATAGACGCTCTCTCGCTCTCTCATCTTTCCGACAGTGAGTTGACACACAAACCTGAAATGCTTCCAATACTCATTTTCTACAGAACAGATACACGAGACCTACTGAGCTTTCTTGCTCTCATCTCTCCGACAGTGAGTTGACCTGCCTCCCCTCACTCACTCGTTTCATTTGCTCCGGATAATTATTGTTGGTGTTACAGGGCTTGCATTTTGGCATGGGATTGCGTTTATTGCGCATAGTTTTACTCATTCCCGCAGATTTTGTGCTCACACCCAAAGTGTTGAGCACACACACACACACACACACACACACACACACACACAATTCTTCAATAAACAAACATTTATATTTAATAAGGTAAATAAATGTGAACGATAATTAAATAATGTGCGTGTGTGTTTAACTAATTATTTGTTTTATTATATATTTATTGCTGATTAACTTCTTTCACGCCTTTAGTGTCTTCCTTCAATGTTTTATCATTTAAGCTTCTTTTTGTTTTCTAACGTTTCATATACTTGTTTTGACTATATCGTTTATATTTTAGTATTTACCAATATATTTTTCAGTTCTTTTATATGGTCTAAAAATACTGCTTACCACCAGGCATTTGGATGTATGACAAACCTTGATATCACTCCAATAGAAACGTACTTTGTCTTTATGCGGGTTGACTTAAAGTATTGTTCACTTGACAGAAGCATGCTAACCTTTCACACTGTCTGGAACTCAATAAACTCTAAATTACAGTAATGGTGGTTTCATTGTCCACTAATATGTTTATGTAGTCTGCCAGCACCTTGCCTGACAGGAAGCATTGAATTCAATTGGATTAGCACTAACTAAATATATCTCCACGTGTGGAATCCACAATGTGAAGGTGCCATTTCGAACAAGTCTGGCTCAGGCCAGTCTGCATAGCTGTTCCTAGACCTGCTCACTGCAGACGATAGGAACACAAGGTGAAGTGTGAAAGTTTGAAGTGGGTAAAGCTAATCATTGTGTAATTACGGCTGCCAAAAGGGAGCTATTAACTAAGTGCTATCCAGTAACAGTGGTCTCTGTCGCTTTGCGTGAGGACTGAGAGTGAAATTGTCGACAATGGTTGAATAGTCCTCCAAGGCCCTGTGATTTGGCCAGGCAGCCTCGGAGTTCCATTGCTACTCATTAGCGGCTATGTTTGGTGCACTGCCTTGACAAATCATACCCCAATGTTATTAAACATGTCGAAACATTGTTTGACAATTTCCCTGCTCGCCTTGTAATTGGTGCGCTCTGTGAATAGACTATATAAATATATTTATGAGCCGAGAAATTTAGTGCTATCAAATCAGGGCTGAGCCTAATGCATTTTTCAGTGCTATAAATTTGGAGATAGTTGATGACTTTATGAGGATGTTTATGAGGATCCGCGCTGTTTATTTTCATAAACAGCTCAGCAGATGCTGGCGAGAGCAGCTGTTGTGGTTTGTATTCTTATGGAAATGACAGGCCCAGCTGTTGTTCTGTACTTACTGTAGTTTAGTGCTTGCAAGTTCGTAAGTAGAATTAATCTTTCATGACGGGGCTTGAGTGGCAAAAGACCGAAGGACAAGTATTACAGCAGCTTATCTTTTTTCCTTTACTATAGGCTGCTACTTTCAAAAAGCACATTATAGATTTAGGAAATCTATAGATGAAGCACAGGGAACAATTCTTTCTGACAGCAGGTTATATTCATCATCAAAGTATGCAGGCAATATGTGTGGTTGTTGTATGTGGGATGAAAACATCACTTGTGTGCGTGCTTATCTGAGTCCATCCCCGATTGCATCGCAGAAAAAAAGAGGATGGTTTAAACTCTGTTTGAGCCCTCTAGACACCTCTATCAAGATGAGGTTCACCTAAAATACCTCTGACTACAATCATGCTCTCAGCTGAATTCTTCCTCTGTTTCATTCCCTCTGGATGAGTGTCTATAATGGGGATGGCAAGATGGAAAAAAGGCTGTATATAAGTGGGCGTCTAGTGTCAGGGGGTATGTGCACAGGTTGCTGAAGATATATGAATAAACGCCTTGATGTTTGTGTAACAGCGTAAGCTATACTGCATAAATACATATGCTTGCATACATTTCCCTGCATGTTCTGTTACTATACCAAAGAGCAGCTTTATTTCCCCTCCCAGCATGTGCGCCCGCTGATGCCAGTCTGTCTGACATCAGACTCTTTCTGACACTAATGCGTGCCAATCAATTCAAGACCAGACTCATGATTCATGGATACAAGATTATAATCTCGCCAATGGTCCCACCATGTGGCACAGGAGTGACTCTTCAGCTCTTTAGTGACTCTTGGCTGTCACCGCACGCTCTGTGAAGAGCAGCGGGCACGTCTCCAGTCAGTGAACTGCTAAATGAGGGCTTGGCCAGGCGAGCAGAAGCAGACGTGCGGCGGAGAGCTCCGTAGTTTAATTTCTTTGGATGGGATGGCTGATCTCTCGCCTCCTCTTTGCCCAGGTCTTTGTCTCCTTTGCTAATTGAGCGACCTGACTGACCCTAGAGTAACATGTCACCACAGAGGGGTCAAGGCCCTGGTGTCATGTGACACAGAGCCTGTGACCTGATGTGAAGGGAAGGGTTAATGTCACAGATCTAATCCAGTGACACAGGATTCAGCTCTGATCGTTCTGCCTTTGCCATTTCTTTGCAAACAAAACACCTTGATATGATTCAAAATGCACATAGATGCGTTATGAAATTGACCTGTGTGACTGTTTAAACCTTTATAAATAATTATTCATTTTGGCTGTTAAAACAGCTACCTGATAAATTGCCAAAAAGGGCTTTTGAAAAGACAAAACACAAACAGTCAGCTCAAAAGGGATTTTTCTCGCTATTCCACAACAAACAAAAAGACTGATTAGTATGTGCCATTTGTTTTTCATGTGCATTATTTGCAAAAAAAAATAGCTCTCTTTTATTGATTGCAGTCGACAATAGCTCTTTTTATTCAGGCAGGACGTTCGTGCTATGTTGCCTAGTGACATAATGACATCCATCAGGAAGTCAAATGTCAGTCCTTTCTTGCTTTGACATTTAGTTTCGGGTACATATGGAGTCATTGTTTTGCATTTGATTTGGCTGATGTTGGAACAGCATCAAATGGGTTATTTTGTGCTATTTTGAAATGACCATTGAAGTGCTAGGGCCACCATGAGAGACTGGAGACTACTCCAAAGTAGTTGCAAAGACAAAAGGCTCAGCCTTGAATCTCGAATCTGTAATCCCTGAAGTATTGTCAGATATTACAAGGTCTGCGGCAAATATCTATGAATGAGTTTGTATTGTATAGGGACATCTTCCATCACTTAAACTGCAGGCATTTCTGTCGGGACTGTGAGAAGACTGACAGGTCTATTTACCCCTTTCCAGTCAATCAAGCAGCCTCCTTAATGTCTGTAGGCCTGTTGGCTTCAGGTTTGGGTTATGATGATGAAATCACAGAGTTTCCTGTCCGTTTTCCACTTTTTCCACTGAGGGCCTTTGTGGTGTTGTAGAAAGAGACCTGCTGTGAAGGAATGGATTTGATGAATATGTTTTGTTGCTATGATAGTCTTCTGTACGTGTCAAACCGCCTTGTGTTCTGCTCTGATGATTGGAGGTGCTATTCTATATGTTAAACGAACACCTAAGAGATTCAGAAAAAGCTTGGAAAAGATACTTGTTCATGTTCTTGCAATATACCCATCAAAGTACATATGTGTGGAACCTAAAAACCTATCTTTGAAGTATTAATTTTTTCAGGCTGTTTGCATAAGGTTCATTTTCTTATTCCTGTAACTGGATTGGACCATCTCTGCGCTTATCAGGGCATCGGATAAGAAGTGCCAAACTAGTTTGAGGGGTGTCTGTGAAAAGGTTCCCCTTAATCCATTTTATTTGCTCTGCTACCTCAAAACCATTTGTCCACACAGCCCAATGTCCCCCGCTGGCCCTTTCCTCCCGCTCCTTCCAAGGATTGAGAGTGGAGGTGCAAGACACAGACTGTTTAAAAAAAAGCCATCTGGCCAGAGGAAGAGGTGGGGTGGGGGGTTGGGGGGAGTCATGCTGGGCAATCAAAATGACAGACAGCAGTGAAAAGTGTTTTGTGGGCTCCCACATATATGTGAAGTAGGCTGACTTGTGAGATTTCACAGCTCCCTTTGGTCTTCAGGTAAACACTGACTTAGCCACGGTGTATCTCTTTCTCTTGCGCTTTCTGTGGTATGCTCTCTCTTACTGCCCTGTCTCATAAATACCCCCTCAGAGATTTCATGTACGCTGGGTTTTGAACAATTCCTTAAGCATTTTGCATAATCACTACAACTGAAACTAGGTGACATGATTGTTTCCTCCAGAAAACCGTGAATCAGGGATGCTAAAATTCGGCAACTGAGACGAGAGTCTTACAATCAAAGCCTTCCTATTCTCCAAATATTATAATCTCTTGTTCTTATGCATTCATTTTCACCCCCCCCCCCCCAATGTGGCCCCTTTTCCCCCCTTCCAGAAAAAAAAACTCTAAATGTGTGGAGGCTTCATTTTTCACTCTCCCCAAGCGGCTCTGTTGTCAGAGAGGAACCCTTAGGAAGTCTTTATTTCTGCTAGGCAGGGCCTCTCGCGTTCCTCCGGCTTCTCTGGCCGTTCTCATGGCTGTCCCCCCACCTGCTGGGACCCTGATCCCAGGCCGAGCTGCGCTTCAGCAGGGGACAATTACTATCCCGCTCTGCCTTTGATCATCTGACCACATGGAAGCACAACAGCTGACCACATGTTTCAACAGACAAGGAGGAGGAGAGGGGAGAAGAAAAGGGTGAAGAAAGAGGAGAAGAGGGAAAAGCATTTGCCTTTCATTCTCCCTCACACACAGCACACTAGAAAAAGGCCCATTCCAGGAGCGTTTGTAGTGCTTGTATAATTCTCATGATCTTTGGTGTGCGGTTTACGCCTGGACTTTTATTGTCATGATTATGTCTTTGGATCAGAGGAGAGAGGGCTTATTACAGACATGGGGCGGCCGCATGTAAAGTTTCTTTTTGAATTTGTCTCGTCTCATTTACTAAAGCTAGCGCAGAGTGCTAGAGAAGTAATTTGAGGCTGAGCTTGTAAAAGTGAGTGCTAATTCTTCTGTCATTGTCAGCCAAATTGTCTCTGAGCCAGCTGGGCCTCCGAATAAATGCTCGCTGTGGTCAATATTGAAAGCGCTTCCACACAAAGTCAAAGCCACAGTCACAGCATTCTCGGTCTGAGATGCATGCCTCTCCAATTGTAGCTCTTGAATGGCAGAAAGCCATATTAATTAAATTGGCGTTTTAGGTGTATGTAAAAATGTGGGTCATTGACATATTGACAAGTGTCCTTGATAAAGAAAAAGAAAGAGCTTTAAAAAAATCTAGTTTAAAACGCATATGCCAAGTTTTGTTTAAGTGAAATGTAATGCTGTTTTTTGAGTCATTTTCAAGAAATCTTAATTTTAATTACTCTATAAAAATGTCATGTAACCAAATAAAAAGTAACATTTTCATAGCACTTAACTTTACAAAAACTAACTTTTTTTAAAGAAATGTATCATAAACTATACATTTATTACTATCATTGTTTTTGGAGTCACAACACAGGTTAACCTGAACCTTGTCATGTCATAAAAAGGTCAAAATATTAAAAATTAAGAGACTTGTTGACATTCAAACACAGTCATGAGGGTCTACAGGGGTCCACTCTATGACATCATTTCCTGTTCTTTTTTTTTTCCTGAATGTTGATTAACCATAACTTTGATTTTGCAGACAAAAGTTTTTCAATTAGCAGTGTATCCGTTTTGTTAGAAGTATTTGTAAGAAAATATTCAAAAATAAAAAAAAATGTTTTCCTTTTAAGGAGGCTTTTTTTTTCGTTATGATTTCATAACTGTTGGGTGTGAGCTCAGCATATTTTTCAGAGTATATGTGGTGTTATTTTTCGCAGCATATGTTCATTCTTTATTTGTTTGTGGATGTTATTTGTGTTTGTGTACGTATTCATTAACTGCGTGTGTGCATGGGAATGAATGTGTACAGTATTTGGGAGTGTATTTCTGTTTGCATGCCCACTGAAGTGGACCTGAGAGGTGCTAGGATGTGTTCAGGGAGCCGGGGGTGAGGCAGCCAGGCCTATAGGGAGCTGTTTGTTTTGGCCTGTTTGCTGGGGATGGCCTCCTTGAGTGTCCCTATTGTGCAGCAGATCACTTTACCACATTAAGGGCGCATGAAAAGAAGCTCTTCACTGGCACTTGGGCCCTGGCTGGAATAACAGGCAGTGTTTTGACTGGCTGCCACCTTCTATTCTGACCACTCTGCCGCCCAGCAGACGGCTCCTGTCTCAAAGAAGCCTGGGTGGAGAAATGCACAGACAGATAGTCACAACTCTTACTCAGCAAACAAACTGTTTTGTTAGGTTATGCCACAGTGCCAAAGTCTTTCTAATTCTTATCTTAATAATTATTATTTTCTATTTTGTCTCTTTTTTTTGTGATTTCTATAATGAAAAAAAAAGATTGTAAAATAATTTTTGCTTTTATTTTTTAAATTATGAAGAAGCTTGGCTTCTTTGACCATCATGTTTTTGACAAAACACCATTACGTGTCTCACCCCCTTACAGGCCCTTTGTGCATTTTTACCTAGTTCATAATCATTTTATCCGGCAGTTAAAAATAATTAACAAGTCATGCTCTTTTGTCGTCCGCCATTATGAGTCCTCAGTCTAGCAATGAAAGGCTTCACCATAAGCACAGTAACATAATAGTGTCAAAATCTATTTTAAAGTGCAGTAATTCAAGGGTTTACAAGGCTCCATAAAACCTCAACATGCCCCAGTAATGAGAAGCATGAATGGAAACTTGGATAGTTTTTCGTGGCCCCAGCAAAGGCAGGGGACCAAATGCAGGACACACGGCACAAAGCATGGGGGCTGTAACAAAGAAAGGCAGGATAGACCGAGCTCTCGCTGAGTGAAGACAGGCACACATGTTGCAAATATTGGACAGACCTTGTTGCATGGTTGAAGTGATGCAAGCCCTAAAGCATCTTGGTGTACAGTCTACAATTTGACCTTTACAGTAATTTTTCACATGAAAATAATGTAATTATTACTGTTAGAAAGTTTTGGGTTAGTAAGATTAACACTTTTTTTTAAAAAACTTTCTATTCAAAGAATCCTGAAAATGATCTGTTTTCAACATTAATTTCTTGAGCAGAAAATTAGCTTATTAGATCAATTTCTGATTGGTCATGTGACATTGAAGACTGGAGGAATATGTATATTAAAGGGAACTATATTAAAATAGAAAACAGTTATTTTAAATTGTAATAATATTTTTAAAAATATTACTGTGTTTTTAAAATATTTTGATCAAATAAATGCAGTCTTATTAGCCTGTTGGTGTGTGTATATATAGGCCTACTGTATATTAGCGCTGCAGAGTTAATAAAAGATCGCAATCGAAACGATTCGGCTATGTCTATTAAATCTTTAAAAATGATTATTACATTAAAACGTCTTTTCAACCTACCACACAGTATCATTTCTGTGTTACAATAATTCACATTGTTACATAAATAATCACAGAAGTACTAGGATAAATGTTTATATTGCGGATATAAACACTGACATGTATGGTAGTGATCAAAATAGACCTTTTGAAAGTAATTTGACCCTTCAAGTAAAGTTTGTATATCAATTACATCATTACACCAGTAGGTGGAGACAAGTGACTTAAAAATTGATTTGTCATTGAATCATTTGTTCAAGCAATTGGTTCAAAAACGCTGATTCATCCTGAAACAAGTGAAGTCTTTATGAGTGATTCAGTAAATAATTCAAATTAATTAAATGTTTAATAGAATGCAGTGATTAACATTTTATCAGAACCTTTAGTAAATTACGTTATTTTGTTTAGTTTAGTCTTTTGAGAATTGTGGGAGAATCTGTTTTAAACAAACAAACAAACAAACAAACAAACAAACAAAAAGTATATATATAGTCCATATCATTTAAGTTAATCACTTTTAGAGGCATTAAGAAATGAGGGAATGTAACCGAACAGAACCTCTCTGCGCGCATACAGTCGTATTTCAGACTCCTTGCTGAGTTTACACTTGCTAGAGATCTCATAACTCCACATGTGGCTGGGGAAAGGTTAAAAAAAACTGATATCTTGTAAAATTCACAATGTACACACCTCTCTACTGTTCCCAGGGTCCGTACAAGAGCAGGTCAAATGCAAATGTGTGAACACTTACGCTCTGCATGCTCTTATGAAACAGTCTTCTCTTGTGGTTAAAACTCGAACAAATCTATTAAGCGCTTTCAAAGTTTACATGCGCACAGTGCACTCTTTTTAAAAGTAAATGGAGGTGTCATGATCTATGCACTGAGTGTTGAGATGAGTTAGGCTTGCACAACAGCTCCTGTCTCCAGGATGTCCCCCATAATGTCTCCAGAGACCGATGCCATGAGGCATAATTGTGCGTGGGAAGTCTGGATGCTGTGCTTGTGCAGATACAGCAACTTATCTGTGCGCTGTTGTGCTATGTTGTGTAGATGTAAGGATTTCGAAATTCAGACAGTACAGATTATAATTGACATTAAGCTGTTTATGCTGCTGAAAACAGTCTTTGACTACAAGCTAATAAGTGTGTGGATATGGGCAGTCTTTGATTTACAGGCTGAAGGCTGAAATCCATTGTAAATCACTAGAGAGAAATTGCTTTCAAAATGTTATTACAGGAACATTTAATGTTATTATTGGAGGTCATAAATGTTTCACTTTTAGATCATCTTGGCAGCCATTAGTGCATTTTTGGCCGTTTGCCTCCTACCACCATGTTTTTGATGGCTATAGATCCACTGAAAGAAATCCAGAATATATTGTATAATGCACATTTGAAATGTGTGTTGTATGTACATACTTTGTTTTGAGATCAACTAATTTTAAGCTTTTATTTAACAGGTAAAAGTAGTTGCCTTAACCAGTTATTGTTTCTGACTCAGCAGGATGTAAAATGCTCTGTCTTTAACAGACTTACAGTAGGCCTATTGCTAGGTAGTTATAGAGCGTATTATGTTTGTTCAGTTAATGGCTACTATAGGCAATACATTATTTACTTTCTGTTTGTGAGAGTAGTAATTATGCAGCTGTCCCTGCCTCTTATCCAGGTCCCAAAGTGGTCTCGATAGAGAGCATGTCATTCCATATTAATTCAAAGCGTATCACTTGGTGATTTGCTGTCAAACTTTTCAAATTGAGAGGATGTTTTGCAGGATGCCATTTTAATATCTGTGGCAAAAAAAGTTCTGGGGTTTACGACCTACCCGTCAATTCATGATGCAACAACTTGCCATTGGCTTGACGTTAAAATAAATAAAAATTGAATCATTTAAATAATTAGTGACTTCACAAAATAATTTCTTTGTTCTGCCAATCCACTGGCCACTGAAGAAATCGCTTAAAAAATATATAAATAAATTAAAAGCATGAGAATAGCCAGGCTTTTTACTCATCAGCCTTAGATTACTTTTAATTGGAGAGCAATTTTCTGTCCAAAAAGAACGAGTATTTGTGTGCAATAAAGGAGATGACAGGTCTAATGGTTAATTGAAAAGAAAATGTGTCAGGCAGGAATAGAGAGATATGAATGCACGTCAGAATGACTGAAAACTGCACAATAAGAGGCAACCATGTCAGAGTAGAGGCTCTTCAATCTTGTCTGTCCAGTTTGTAACATCACATATTAAAGCACTAAACATTTTTACCTCTGAATCTCTTATGTGCTATATCTGCTTACTCCCACCACCCCACGCAACATTAAAAATAACCCAAGGATGAATATAGAAGTATTACTTCTATAGACGAAGATAGATAATCAGTCTGATTTGGGTGAGATGACATTTGTAGCCCTTGTGGGAGTCTGGTTGTTGCCTAGTGCATGTGACATGCAGACCAGTGAGAACTGCAGCTGCTGTTAATGTATGTTATTAAAGGGTATAGTCATTTTTCCTGTAGTCTTGCTGCTGGGTGTGTTTCTGCATAGCCAGTCAGAAATGAGGCTTTATCAAACAAGTGCATATTTCTGTTTTTGAACATAGTGGTTTTAAGAAGTGAAATAATTTAATTATTTTTGTGCTGTTGGTGTGAGCCTGTGAGGTAATTTTATAAAGACTGTTTGTGACTATTTTTGACACGGTTCTAGTCAATGGCATGTTCCACCACATTTGCTGCTCAGCTATAGATGTACCTATCAAAACATTTATTTTTGTCCCTGGAAGTTTAATTGGTTGAAATTGAATTTGAATGTACATCCGCTTTCCTTCAAGACTTTTTTTAATAGGGTCCCACTCTCAGGGGGAAGCTGGAATTAAACATGGATTAATAATTGACATGGATTAATCCTTAATCTACATGTTCTGTCTGTCTGTCTACATGCCCTATGTTCAGACAGTAGTCTGTCTGCTGAACTGTCCATGACTCGTATTAAAAAGCCTAGTGTTTTAGAAACACATTTAGTTCACAATTTTAGAGATCCAGGCATGTTTTGGTTCCGTGATCTCTTTCTGGTTATGCCTTTCAGTAATCATTTTAGAAGTTTTTTTTTTAGTTTTTTTTATCAAATTGTGAGCATTTAAACAATGTAATGTTTTAAAAGCTCTTTGCTTTGAATGTTGTGTTAAGCTTATCTTGTCAACAAAATGTTTATTCAGGGTTTAAGGAGAATGGAAAAGAACCCCTGAAGTTTCTGATAAAGCAAAGGGCATGCTGTCATTTCAAAAAGCATAGAGACTTGTAGATCACATATTCAAATGAAATGCATGTCTGAGAGGTTGCAAAAGGCCCCAGTATTACAAACATGCATGGTGCACTTTCTCTCTTAGAGTGTCTCTATGCATTGTTTGCTCCTATATTGATAGAAGTAACAAATATTAGGTATTTCAATTATTAGAAGTGTAAAATGCAAACGAAGAGAGCCCAGCACAAAAATCGTTGTATAAACGTATAGTCCTTTATAATTTAGCAATTATATAAATGTTCTGTGAATGTAGCATGAACATTAGCCCCCTTCTGAGCTATTATGTTGGCTGTCTGGTGTTGCAATTTTACACTTCACCGACTCCGACAAAGTAGACTAGTTGAGCCCGAATGTCCCAGATTTCAACTTATTTATGTGATGTACCAAATCATTCAGTGCGCAGACACATTTGGCAAACGAAAACAAAATACGCAGACATCTAGGACCGTTTCTGAGATTATGACGGAATAATAATAATAATTTCTTATCAAAAAAAGAAAGAAAAAAAAGTCACATCTAAAAAGCAAATTTTAGTCCTATATTACGAATTTCGTTGTATATTTTATTTAAATGGTTGGTGTTCGGGTATAGCCAATTATGCAATAACATGTTTATTTAGTTTTATAAATTAGTTCTGGCAATTTAGTGGTTAAACGTCATGCTGCATAGTTTACTTTAAGACTTGAGTTATGTCCGTTTTGAATTATTTAATAGGAAATATATCATCAAAATATATCAACGATTGTAAGAAAGACTAAATCAAAACGCCCGCAGGTGAATAAAGGTTCAATTTGGCCGTTTTAAAACTCCAGGTCAACTACTCCATCCTCACGTTTTCTGAGACAGGGAAATTGCAGCAATCTGACCTATAGTGCATGATTGAAGTTTTTTTGACATTCATTTCGAGTGAGTTTCGCAAGGACTTGTCAAGGGAATTAATAACTCTGTGCTCTGACTTTTCTTTTCGCGCGAATTACGGGGTTAAGCCAGACTGCCTGTGACATTTATGACAAGTATGGCTTGACTTAAGAACTATTTAGTTACAGAAAACAGTGCATCCTAATGCATGCTCCTACATAAAATGTACCTTTTGTACTGTGTAGTCTACGATTAGTAGGCTATTCTTGTTGTTGTTCGCGGTGACTTTGCATGGCTGTTTAGTCACTTTTGTTAAACGCATTAAATCGCATTATCTCTGAATTCATATATATGATATTTCAGTCTTTCCGCGTAATAACGGTCGCATGCAGCCTGCTTTGCATTGCAATAGCGATTGTTGTTTTGCGCATGTACAAAAATGTAAATGTAAATGTACATCAGATTATAAAAATATGAGAGAATATTCATGCAAAAGATGCATTTTTTTTTTATTTGAAAAAGCCGCTGGTGTCTTCATCAGACTATTTTATAAGGGTAGAATTTTGTTCCGTGCTCTTAAAACTTAGAAAATGAACTGATTTCAATGATACATTGTCTTTAAAATACTATAACTTGATTTTAATTTTGAGTTGCAGTTTAATAAGTAGTATACTTATACATTTATACATCTATAAATGTATGTAGGCTACATGTAGTTTTATATGAAACATCATTGCAGTGTCATGTACCCTTAAGAACATTAGTGATGGTGAACTTGGATATTGTGATTGCAATTGGTGTGACACAACAGCAGCAAGGTTGTAAACATATTCACAGGAACTTGTGCGGTCTTTCTTTGTTTTCATTTTTTTTTTTAAGTATGTGAGACAAAGTATGTGATCCGTTATCTGTACTGTCCCTCAAAATGGAAAGATAAAACCGGAAAAACAATTACACAGGAGATTGGCCCTGGTGTATTGAGAGGGGTATGGATTGACTGTAGTTTGCACCTTTGGACCTTACATTATCCTGGCATGAGGTCTCTTTGGCAAAAGCCAATTTCCAACAGCACCTGGCAGCCCCCTGATAGCCTCTATACCTGTACCCCACACACACACACACACACACACACACACACTTTAGTGTGCATAATGACTTTTTGTTGGACATAGAAAAAATGTGAATACACATTTTGAAGTAACCTCATGAAATAAATCATTACCTGGATGAGCTACAGTGTGAATTTTTTTCATAAACAACTGCTTGTACCTTCTGTGTTAATGTCTACTATTATATTGACATGAAATATAAAAATGTTATGTGACTTGATCAATCAATTGTCTATGTTGGCATCTTTGTCCATATTTTGATTTTAATGACTAAAAAAGTTTTTAAAGAGTCAAGGCTAGTCACATTATGTCAGCTGGAGCAGAAGTGATACTTTCTGACCCAATGATTATGCCTTTTGTATTTTGTTGCTTTAGTCCTATTAATTTAGGCTTCCAAATCACCAACCACTAGCACCTGCTCTCTCGCCCCCTGCAGTCCCTGGCCCTTGTTTGCAGGTGTTAACCGATGCAATGATGGCACAGCTCAGGCTACTTTAACTCCTAAGTCGTCTATTAATTTGATAAGTGACTAATCATGATGACAAACCAGTGGACATCAACTTCTAGTGATTAATAGTAATATTATTATAAATATTTAATATTATCAGTATGGCCATTAGTGACGTGAACTTCATTAATAGACAAAGTTCCAAATGTCCAGCTAAACACATTTTGTTGGCGCATATTTAACGTGATTTTCCTCTCTAAAGCAAATTAAGATAATTCCTTTGTATTATTATATGGTGATATTGGTCAATTCCGAGCTTATCCTTTAGGCTAATTTGATTCAATGTGCCTTCACAATCTTTTTTTATTTATTTATTATGATGGACATGTCTACGCGATGAGATAAATGCTTATTTATTTATTTTTGTCTACTAGAGAAACTTTGAAAGGAGGGGTTCAGTTTCAGACAACGTATGATGTTGCAATTGGATACTGCTTTTTTTCGCACGTTCTTAGAATGTATGACGTCTAAGTATAATAATTTATCACACATCTCTGTGTGCTAAAACCCGCTGCACCATAAGTTAAAAACGACAAGGAAATAGCAAGAAAAGAAAAGAAAAAGAAAGCAGCTGACACTTGTTGGACTTTTAAAGTAACAGAAAATCCCCCCACTCTATTCTAGCCGGGATGTGAAGGGTAGCCTAAATCAATTTAAACTTTACGAAACATCAAGATAAATGATGGCTCCATTTAACTTCCTTTAACATTACAATGGACTTTCAGCACATCCAAAATAGATTTTGAAAGGATACATCCTCGACCAACAGTCATATTGAGTACCTTTGCATATTCATCGCTTTTCCTGCAGGTGAATAAGCTTCGGTAGATCTCACTGAAAAGGATTAATTGAAGTGCAAATAGTCTCTACCTTCCACATCACTGCTGTATTGTTTGGTAAATATAGCGAATTAAAGCCAAATAGCTCAATTCACTTATTTTACAGCGTATTTTGCATAAACTTTGGAGTTGAAGATTTTCACATCTAACATTTTCTTCTGTGTAAATAGTACGAGTAGCCTATAGGCCTAGCTATACAGTAAAAATAAAAGCATCCCTTATGGAATAGTTTGATCGCAGTGAATTTATGTCTGCATACGAGTAGTGTGATCATGGTATTGATGTGTTGATGTGTGAGGCGATGACGTTTTATGGTGTTTCTAATGTTTTAAAAGTAAAGTTACGAATGAGGAAACTAATAGGCTAGCTCACAGAAACGTGCTGACTACATGCTCAAGGTAATTCATCTCATGAGTTTACTATGACCGCGCACTCAGTTGCGTGACAAAAAGCGTGTGGAACCGGCTCGTGTCTGTTTATCCTCTTAGACAGTGCCACCCCGCTTAGCCAGCAAAGCTATGAGATTGAGTGTGGCTTCAGGGAAGACTAGGGAATGGACCCTAAATTATTAGCCGGAATGCCCATAAACACTTGAATACGTCTACTAAATTCTTATCTCAACGTGTTTAAAGTAGTCTAATAAAACAAGTGGTAGCCTATTTTAGAAAATTTTCTGCTTGATTACAGATTACTTCAAACTAACTGATTAAACCAAAACCCTGCCTCATATTTCTTATATCTGCTTGTTTAAAGCCAGCATTTTATTTAAAACGGATACATTCAATGTTTTACTTCACCCATCTAACAACCGCTACTCTTCAAACTCCTGACACGTGACTGTACTGCCGACGTGTTTTCTAATCGTTTTCATATTTCATTGGAAAAATGCCTGTCATTCTTTAGACTGGTAGACTGTTTTCCGAAGACCAAACATCCTCTTATATTAACATTTCTAGATTTGGTTATTCGCAACAGCTTTAAAATGAGACCGAACGAGTGTCCTCATTCAGTCAAGCTCGGTGTGCCTCAGCAAAATAGCCAGCGCCATGTTGTTACGTCACCACATATGTCAGATAGGCTCGAGTCGATGGCATGAGGAGAAAAAATGTTGTCTGAAATAGACGAAAGTGCGCTTGCGCAGAAAACAGAAAAGATTCTGTTTAAATGAATTTGGAAAACTGTTTATATATGAAGAATGGGGTGGGTTTGAAATGAAGGTGGAGTCTACGGGGGTTGGGCTAAAACTACTGCATACCAAGCGAGGATGGGGAAAAAAAGCCCGACAGGTCCTCCCAAAATAATGGTTGCCTTTTATAGGCTTTAAAGCGTAAACTGAAGTCAGTTTAAAAATATATTGCGTGTTCACGCCATATCCTTTCATTGATTCAGGTTTCTAAATAGCGGGTTATGTGTAGGCTATATATGCATCATTTTTGTGTGTATAATATATATATATATATATATATATATATATATATATATATATATATGTATATGTATATGTATGTATATGTATATGTGTGTATGTATGTGTTACAATAATTTTTATAAAGGCTTATACATATCTGAGTTGATGCTCCACTGTTTGGCTATATATTTTAATAATTTGATTGAGATAATCAGTAGGAGATAATCTGTATAATGCATTGGAATAATGAAATGTACAATCTGCCACTGGTGCAGTATTGTTTTTACCACAGCATTGTTTTTGAATGAATGTCTGCCAAGCACAGCCTACATAATTGATATCGAGTATAGTACTTAGCGTATCTCGGCAGAAAGTTTTTAAACAAACTTAGCAGCTTTCTTGCCTGCACTGCCCAAGGTCGTATTAAATGGGTCCCTAAGAATACCATGTGCTTAAAACGGCTGTTAGCTGCGTAAACGCCACACAATTTTCGTCCCTCAAAGAAACAAGATGCTAAGATGGCGGCATGTTACTGTCAAGTTCAAGTGTGGTGCTTCGTACATTTGGACTAAGGGGTAGGCTATGCTTTAAGTTCAAGGTTAGAACTTAGAACAAGTGGAAAATAGCAAAACAAATAAATGAAAAGGAAAAACTGAGCTCTTCATTTGTGACATTTCAGGATTTGTTTTAATTCCAGTCAAAAACTTGTTCACATTTTGTCATAAATAGTTTGTTAAACAAACCAACAAACAATAACCCTACTTCGAAAGAAAGTACAAGATTTTGCTGAATAGGTATGTTGAAGTAACATCGTTTGCCTCGAAAATGGCACAGTGACACAGTTCATCAGTTAAACATGTGCTTTTCAGGAATAACTCGATGCGTGACCCATTTCCACGAGAAAATGTCACAGAATCACATTCAAGCTCCATTTGTACATTAGATCTGTCTAAGATCAGGGCTGAAGATACATCGAAGGTGGCTGAAATAAATCTTTATTTCTTTTAACTTAACGTATAGAAAATAGTATATAAAACATATATTCATTAAATTATTTAAATAAACGTATTTATATATCACCGTTACTTACGAGGTACTGATTTTTTTTTTTACGTTTGTTTACAAAAAGTAGTGCTGGTGGTTTGAAATCATGTTCATAAGCACAATATATTTATATGCATAATTTTAGTCTCTTAAAAATATGTAACAATGCAATGCTGTAACTCTTGGTGTCACTGAACAACATATTTCCCTTACTTTTCCACCTTAAAAGTCCTACTCTTAATACTAAATTTCATTCACACATACAGTTCCACATCTGGAAGTTATTCACATAAAACAAGCAAATGTGTAATCAAAGTTTTCTATATGTTATACCACAGTACTCATAACAAACAACACGCTATATTCACAGAAGAACTACATTTAAAACAATGCAAACTGACAGACAGAAAGTTTTATTTTGAGAATGTTGTGACAGATCATTGCTCCTCTTTGACACATTAAACACAGACTTGCATCCACAAAGACAGTTCTGGAACCATCGAAAATGGAACACTATACTGATTCAAATGGCTGTACCTTAAACCCCAAAATAATGTCTTTAACACTGTCACACGAGTTCAAAGTTGATGCATGAATTGAAGCTATACTATTGCATGGTGTATCTGATCAAAAAGTGGCGTGTCCATGAAAACACTGGTCAGTGGGCCTGTCGAATTTGTAAGTGTTCCTTATAGAGATGTAGTCTATACTGTGATGCTAAGAGTAAAGTAAAAAATAAAATAAAAAATCTGTAACAATTGGAAAGTCTGCTACCTCATATGGCTGATTCATCAGTGATTTAAAATAATAATAATAATAATAATAATAAACCCAATGTTTTTTCTTCTTTTTATACCGGTCCTCACATGAGCTTAGCGTTGGAAAATGCATAGCCTACTTGAAACTATATATCATGTCATGTTATAATATTAATATAATTAATACTTTACGACCCAGATAAGACACATTTATTGGTTAAAAAAAAGATACAATCGTATCGTGGGAACTTTAGAACTGACTCCCTTTTTCATCGTTAAAACTGGTTATTGACTCAAAACTGTACAGGCTTGTTAGAAAACATTTCCATAAATATCATTTAAGATTCGGCTATTACGCCGATAATTAAATTACAAATTGATAAATATGGCATCATGGATATGTATTTACATCATTAACAAAGGCAACGTTATATTCAAAGGTAACAATCGTAAGCTAATACCACATTCTCCACCTGAAAACGGACTTGGACAACAGATTTGACTCCATCAAACAAGGAAATACATTCACGAGTAGGCTATATACTTATTTATGATTTATTTTTTTGTTCAAGTTCAAGACAAAGACTTTGGCACGTTTCTTAAGACTGTCTGAAGTTTTAACAATCAGTCAAAGGTGATGTGAGTGTCACCTTAATATAAAACACCGTGAAATATTCTTTCTTTGCCATTATTTTTAAATATTTTTTTTTTCAGAAAATACATAAAATGAAAAATAAAATAATCATCTGAAATCTGAAAACTAAAGGAAAACCATTTATTCTTAGAAAGTGTTATTTTGTTATTTTATGCCTTGCTAGTTTTCTTCGAACTCGGAATAAAGTCAAATTTCGAATCCTGAGAATAGACGAGGCCTGTTGGCGAACTCTCATCTTTTCCTGTTGTTTCAATGCCATTTTGTACGCCATAGCGTAAATAGTTTTTTTTAAAGGTTGCTTCAACCGTTTGGTCCACCTTTTGAGAGTCAGCTTGGAGCTTCAAACGTACCATTCGTTAAAATTAGGCGGTAGTCCATCGCTGTGTGCAGATGTATTTTGCACTGCAGACGTGGGTGTTTTTGTCGGGTCTTCAGTGTTCGCAGAAACCAGCACTGGCGGCGTGGACGACTCGTATCCAGAACTAGCAGCTGGAGACGACTCTGAGCCTTGTGATTCGTGTACCTTAAATTATAACGTCCATAGATGTATGACACACAGGCAATAACACACTTGTTCACATGTATGGTTAAACTTTATGATTTAAACGTTTTCTGTTATACATTTGTGAACCAAAACACAGAACAATGCCAGGCCTTGTTAAAATTCATTTGAACGCATTCTCCGTATAATGCATAATACATTTAGGCCTATCTAAGGGGTTTTATTCTTTACAACATAAAAAAAAACACATTTATTTGTATGATTTCTTTTTGGTTGTAAAATCAGAAAATGTCCCTTACCTTCATATGTTTCCTGAGAGAGCTGGGGTGTGTATAGGACTTGTCACACACTTTGCAGATATATGGCTTGTCAGATGTGTGCACGTGCATGTGTTTTTTCCTGTCGCTGCTGTTCGCAAAGCGCCTGTCGCAGCCGTCGAACTCGCATTTAAATGGCTTCTCACCTGCAAGTGAGAGCAAACATTGGGGTTTTAGCGATATAACTTTATTCATAGAGCGGATGAGCACAACTTTCAGTTATCTTGTATGCCTTTCGAAATAATAGGCCATGGTGCGCTCACGCCAGATGGTTTAGTTACCCACATATCACGCTCCTTGAGAGTCCGTGCTGCTATCCTTTATTTTACTTCACAAGCATATTTAACCTACACACCATGCATCGTCGTGTAAATTGCATGGCAATTGCTTAACAATTTGTGCACGTTTCTTGTCTGACCAAGTATAATATAGACTGTTCAAAAGCTTGCTTTACCTCTTATGTGTATCTCGAAAGGGGTCATTTTTTTCACAAATCCAGCTATCAGACTAAATGCACTTCGACCACTTCATACTTTTCCATACCACAATGTTTAGCATTGTATTCATGCTCCCACAATACACAGATCCCCAAAATTAGCCTACTAACTTTACTGCCACAAGCATCAGAAATCGCTTCACAAATGAAAGAGGACAGTCCATTCACAATTTCGCTTCACAACCATGCATGCAGCTTTGCATCCTCTAAGAGTTGACATTTACATACTTTTGAACAAAAACATTTTCCCTTAATCGAAAAGATGAGAGAAAATGACAATTGATTAGTATAAGGGTTATATGAGATCAAAATGAGTATTTCTCCCCGAATATGTATTTAATTAATCTAAACCTAAAGTGTAATTTAATGTACTTGTGGCAGTTTTTTCTCCATGTTAAACTTTCTATTTACTTTAAAATTCATGTAAAAGAAAATGTACTGTTTTATAAATGTATTAAATAACTGCAAGGTATAGCCTATATACATAATTCACGTATAAATAACTCAGTTAAATTCCCCCCCCCCCCCCCCCCCCCATCCCCCCAAAACCAGTAGGTAATCAAAAAAGGGGGGAAATATGAATGCCTTACCTGTGTGAGTTCTTTTATGAATTTTAAGATTTTCTGATCTTGCAAAGATTTTCCCACAACCGGGGAACGGACAAGGGAACGGTTTCTCTCCAGTGTGCACTCGGATGTGGTTCACGAGTTTGTATTTGGCCTTAAAGGATTTTCCCTCTCTCGGGCAGTCCTCCCAGAAGCAAACATGATTACTCTGTTCTGGTCCGCCAACGTGTTCCATCGAAACATGTGTCACCATTTCATGCATTGTGCTGAAAGTTCTGTCACAAGTCTTTTTAGGTCTATTCATCTGATTCTCATCTATCCACTTACAAGACAATTCTTGCTTAATAGGCTGCCGCATGTATCTGAAGAAGGCCCCCGGACCGTGATGTGTGGGTACGTTCATCCCCATGTTCATATTGATGGGATGGTTGTAGTTATGGAGCTGAGCGGTGCCATAAGGGTCCGTACGAGGGCTCGCCACAGGTCGGTACGGATCTGGACGGCCAAAAATGTCCCCGCGTAAACCCAGGTGCATTTGGCTGTTTACAACATGTCCTCCTGGTGAAGTGTGGCTCACGCTCTGGTCGTGAAGTCCAGGAAACAACAGATGTCCCGGGTTGTCCGAAATTCCGGGGGGGCCGTGTAGACTCCCAGCAGAAGCGGCAAAGATTCCATGCTGGGCACTCGGTGGTGCGGTCTCTCCGATGCCTGCGCCCCGGTTTCTGAAGAGAAAGTCCCTGGTTGAATTGAATGCTCCACCGGCGTACGAACCAACTTGTCCTCCATGGTGGTGTCCGAGCGCGGCTGCGTATCCAGTAGCTTGTGGGGTAAACGCTGATGTCTGGCTTGAAGCGATATCGTGAGTAACGGGACTTATCTTGAAGGCAGCCGAGTGAGATGAATCTGCGAAGGGACTAAGCCCCAGCCCGGGGTCTCTGTTTCCCAACTCATGATGTCTAGGCGTTCCGAACCCCCCTACTCCTAGTGACGGGAACTGAGGAGCGCTATCAAGGAGCATAGTCATTGGGCTCAGTCGAGAAAAAGCAAGTGAAAAAGAAAAAAAGTGAGAAACCCCAGGATAGTGGAGTGAAGTGGGTAACGGTAAACTGAGCACAATTTCACGTAAGCTTGAATAAAGAAATCTTGAATTGAAAAACGAAATGATAATCCCGAATCTCGGTAAACGGGAGAAAAACTCCCGTAACTGGGATCCGTGAGAAAGAGGATCAAACTTCCCCCCCTTTCCAGGCGAATGATGTCCTTGGACTGATAAAGTCAATCACTCACTCCTTGCAAATAAATGAGCTCGGGAGGCAGCTCTACGCTGTCCAATGAAAGGACAGCTCTTTCTTAGTCACGTGACGGATAGGAAGGGCGATAATTGGCTGCGTGTTCGTTGATTGGCAAGGTTTAGTATTGAAAATGGCAGTTCGTTTCAGTGAGTAGATTTGATTGGTTGCTGTTGGCATTATTTGCAGGTAAAGGAACGGGACTTTATTTCGGTTCAGTGAGAAAGGCTTGTTTATTTCCCGAGCTTAGCATGTCAGCTGTTCCCAAAGTTACTACACTTTCAGGATTTGCTTGAAAATTTGTTTCTCAAATAAACTTTTGCCGAATCTCTTTAAAAGATGACTTAAAAAAGAAAAAGGAGCAAAGTTAATTTAGTTAAAAGTTAAAAATCTATCCATCTATCTGTCTATCTATCTCGCATATGTACATTAATCCATGCATAGAGTTCTGAATTTCTCGAAGCCGTATAGGGTGAAACATA
This sequence comes from Rhinogobio ventralis, assembly GCA_039654625.1. Taxonomy (NCBI): domain Eukaryota; kingdom Metazoa; phylum Chordata; class Actinopteri; order Cypriniformes; family Gobionidae; genus Rhinogobio; species Rhinogobio ventralis. The sequence goes on from CM077198.1 coordinate 17,259,055, forward strand.
AAGGCTATCTTACTACAGAGTGTAGAACCAAAGAATAAGAGAGAAAGAAACATGGTGGTAATTATATTATCCCGAGGATTTTTTTTTCACGACGCCAAAAATTCTTGCTATTGAGGAAGTTCCACAGGGCTGCTGGTGACTCGCTGCAGGACACATAACATCTGATCAAGTTCAGAGACGCGTCGAGTGTTTCAAGCAGCGCTTTTTATACCTCCAAGCCATTTCACGTTCCCTCTCCCCTTCAATCTCTCCTCGGAAGGAGCTCCCTTTTATATTTTAGAGATTAAAAACAAAAATCTTTAAACCAGACCCTCATTCTGGTCTAGTCCCCAGCTATCACGCTTTGACTTTCATCACTTTTTCTACGATGGAAAAAAGGGTAGTCTATATTAGGCCTTGTCTAAGTTTTTAAGGTGAGTGATTTATTTTTCAGTAGATGCATAAAAGTGTCCTGTTGATCAGTTTCATGTTGTAGCCTATTCAGGTAATATAGGCCTAAATCGTGTAGCATAAGACCTTACCTGTTTTAGAAAAAAATAGTATTATCATTTTTTTTTTTTTTTAAATAAAACGTTGTAGCCTAGTAAATGTTTAATGGTTCATTGACTTATTCGAATACCATATGCATTTCAATTTTGTCTCTCAAAAACAAAAAACAAAAAAAAAAAAACATAAAAACACACAAGTTTTAAAGGGGATTGCTAGAAAAATGGATATCCAGCAAGCTCTATCCCCCCTCCTTTCTGCTGTGGCTTGTTCTTTCTTCCCCTCTCTCTTACTCTCCCTTTCGTACACGAGCACACATGTGAGTATTCTGTAGCGCCGGATAGATTTACGGCGATTTTTGAAGGTTTCACTGTCCGCAGTCAGATTAGGCTACGGTTTCTTTACTTTCCACTCTAGATGCAGGCCTATAGTTTGTCTGTTTAAATGTGGACGCACTTAATATATTATGTGACATATTCATTTCCGGGCGTGGCTAGGAAATAGCTAAGTTCTTAAGGACGTTCTTTGCTTTCTCCGCGGAATTGTTCAGTTACTTCATTTAACAACTTTACTGCACTACAACTCTGATGCCAACCAAAAGTCAGATGAGGGCAAGATACGCTTTTAACTCAAGGGGGCCTCGTGCGTTATTTAACGGTGGACCACAGAAAATGTAAGGACTTATAGGCCTAATTACATGGAACAGAGCTATATTTCGACCGATTATTTGATTTAGTTAATGTTTCGTCAAAACAATACGATAATTCTATATCTCCCGCCATCTTGACTAGACTAGGCATTCATATTTCTTTAGTTAGAGCAGAATTACCTGGAAACAACTTCACACTGAATTCTTATAGGCTAGGTGGTTATTCGGGCGAAACAATTATCAATCGTAGAATCGTTGATAATTATTGATGTACTGCTATAGTTCATGTCCTGTTGATTTAATTTTCCAATTGTCAATCTCACCTTAAATGTATTTAATTTATTCAAATTCACAAAAATAAACTAATAAAAATGAAAACCCAGAAATGACTTAGATTACCTACCAGGTCGTCAGAATTTCTTTTAGGGAAATTGTTTTATTTATTAGTTTAATGTTGTGGTTTATATTATGATTTTTCCCTTGAGACCCCGTTTTGCGGACACGTTGCTTTATATCTGTATATAGCCTAGGTCTTTAGCCTGTTTTTCTATCAGCTTTGTGGGAGTGGGTCTATTTTTCTCAAACACTTAATCAGTACTGAGTAATGAGATAACTGTGGCACCTTCAATTAACATGTGTCTATATAAAATTTGTTAACTTTGTTTAGCATAAATTACTGGAAATTAAATTTGTCGTGGCGTTACCCATCTGCTTTATAGTGGGCTAAATGCAAACTGCCGTTACCAGGATAGGCCGAACCCCCAAAAAGTATTTTAAAGTGTAGTGTGTGTGTGTGTGTGTTGTGCTTTTTGCTTTGCTTCCTGCTTATATCTCAATAAGTTTGTCTATTCTCCACTTAATTTGCCCATCTAAATTGGCCCTGAAATTAAGCTAAACACCCGCTAAGTGTATATACATATGCTTAATACAGGTATGCAAGGAAGAGAAGCAGTTATAATTAAGGTATATTTAGATTGCTTGATAGAGCATATATTTTTGTTTCATAATAAACTCACCTTTAAGAAATATGTAAACCACCATACCAACTAAATGGATGCATTGGATTGATATTAGACTTGACTATGTAGTTGTGCACTGTGGATAGCAAAGACCAGCCTGTGACCTTTGTGAACTATAGAAGTGTGTAATTTAGTGACCATTAGTCTATACTTGATTTGATGGAGCACAAAAAAGCCATTTTAGTGTCCTACTGTACCTACACCTTCCTCTTATGATCATTGGTTTCTTCATGCATGCATGCAACTCTCTCTCTCTCTCTCTCTCTCTCTCTCTCTCTCTCTCTCTCTCTCTCTCTCTCTCTCTCTCTCTCTCTCTCTCTCTCTCTCTAATATTCTTGCACTGACAATCTTTCATTCTAAAAGTTGTATATGTAAGGGATATCTGTAGAAATGCCTTTTGTCTTTTCTAGTAATGAAGAAGAAAGAAATGAATCAGGATACCAATCAGGAAGAGTTGCTGTGTTGTGTGGGAGAAGACTCTTTTGTTGCACAAAATAATACCTGTCACTGTTATGGCGGTGGATATTATGGTCAGGGCCATTTATGAAAACTGCATGTATAAAAGTAAATCGTTATTGGCCTTTTCTGGTTTTCCTTTTCTTATATTATGTTTGATTTTATTTATTTATTTATTTATTTATTTATTTATTTATTTTGACTGTTAATTATGCCTTTATCCTGTTGTGAATACAGTGACTGTAACCTACAAGTAAATATTGTTGTCTTGTTGTTTACTCTATCCAAGAACCTCATGTGTGGGAAGTATTATATTAGTAAATAACCAAAGCTTGTGCCCACTCAAAGGGGGGAGACAGTCTTCCAGAAGAAGTATATTAATTTCTTTCTTGATTTTCAAAATGTTGTGAAGTGAGCGATCACTATCTCAATGTATAATCAAACATTTTCAAAGATATTTTTGAGATTCTAAAGTGTAATTAAATTCTATTCTTAACATGCCTCAACATTTTGTCTGTTTATTTAAACATGTTTGAACTGGCTCTTCTACCAGGTATTTAGATGCTGTGTCAGTCTTTTTACAAAAGCAGTTTAGTTAATTATTTGTGGTGAGAATACACCACAAACCTGTGTTCATTTTCCACTTTTATATTGACAGGTGCAAAATAATTCAAAACAAGTGAATAAATTTCCTCCTAAATTGACACCAGCTCATCTGGGTTTGTAAACGTTGAATGTGTGAAACTTTGTATCATTCTTGTAACCTCAATTGTATTAACGCTGTTATATTCCATGTCTAAATGACGTAAAATGTAGCTGTGATTATTTAGGTATTTAACCCAGTCATTTTTATTGTGGCCTAAAGCTTACTTATGCATTTTTAAAATCATATTTGCTTGCGTATTTAATATTTTATTAATATTAGCCTAATTAATTTTATTATTCATGCATTTCATGTATCTATTAATTTAAAAAATATATTTCTGTTAATTTTATCACAGATTTGCAACTCCAGAAAAATAACCGAAAAAAAAAAAAATGCACGACTAAGTAAATTCCATAAAATGCATCTCTCTTTCACTAAACAAACAACATAAATGAAACTAACCGACCAACACATGGTGGAAGGATACTTTACAATATGGGATATTTTTAAGTGTATCGTAATTTAATGTTTACCTCTTTGCATGAAAAATGTCATTCAACAGAGTGAAACAATCTAGATTTAAGACTAGACTCTTAACCGAATTAAGTGTAGATTTACCTGCAAGTAGAATTATAGACGCTCAACTGGCTTGCTATAATAATATGCTGCAAAAATATGAGTATATTGTTGGTGATAAAAAAAAAAAGAAATTCTGTCCACCAACAACACCAGTATTATGGACCGAGTATTACCAAAGTATATTCTATTTCATTAATGTTAAACCACAATAATAAATAAAACATATATTCACAGTTGCCTGAATGAGAGAGACGTGTGGCTTGAAAGAGAATTTTGATTTGATTTATTAACTCCTGTATTTCTATTCGATGCTGAAATCAAACAGTTGAATAGCATTCTCAGACGTTCTAATAATTCATATATACCATTTAAACATTTCGATATTTTAGCCAACATATCTCATTCGGCACTCTGGTGCATTTAAGTCACATATGAGCCAATATCTGTCAGTGCACGAGCGGCACATATCAAAGCATTTTCACTGAGATATTTGAAAACGGAGTCTTGTGGTGAACGCCTGCGTGTCCCTTTTAAAACAAATCCAGGGACTGTCAATCATCGCGCATTCCGACCAATCCCAAAGCACCGTTTTTTAAAAGCTGGTTTGCCTGCTGTGCTTTTATATTGCAGTATGGCCTGGTTCGGAGCATTTTACTACCACGGTTATTGCCACAAATCAAGAGGGCAAAGTGAACGGCATGGGACTCACACCAATCTTAACGAACCCGGGTCCGATTCCTGCGTCTGAGAGGTTTACGGACAATAACTGCACATGCAGATGATACAGCGGGGGAAATGGGAAAGAGTTTTGTAGGTAAATCGTAAACGTTAAAGGTTGGTTGATTTGCCAAACCCTCAGTCAAGCTTGCAACAAAACATGACAAGCCTGTCGCGGTTTAGTGGCTGCCCTCTTTCTTGCGTCAACCCTGGGGAGAGCAATACTGAACCCAGCATGGTGCTGCCACCTTTGGCAGAGGAGCACATGGGGCACCCCACTGGCAGTTCCTTAAAACTCTGCCCCTCGCAAAATTTGCGAGACTACCACGAGACGAGGGCCAGTGCATATGTTGACCACTCGGTTACCCATTTTCCAGACACTGGATACACCAGTCATCGGTTAGAACCCAGTCCTAGGGGCATTATCTTTGGGACAAATCTGTCAGCAGCAGGCATGCCACCAGTAACTGATCAGCTGGCTCCGAGACCTAACCAACATGGCAATATTGGAAGGTACCGTGACCTCCACAGCTATAGGGATGGCAGGAGCCACGCGTTCTTCACCACGTATCAAGAACAGGCCCATGGCTCGTCAGACGCAAGCCGAGATCTCAGCAGCCAAATGATGTTGGGTCTTCCTGGAGATCTTCTCTCTCGAACGCACCCTTATGGGCAGTCGGTCAGTGGCCCCAGGGCCAACGGCCAGCAGCTAGTCACCCAGTTCTTGGAGTTCTATAAGCCTCTGAATATGGCCATGCAACGAGGAGGGGGTGACGCCTTCCTCAGGTGCTCCAGGCAGAACCCAAAGCACGAGCTCGTTTGTAAGTGGAGTGACGGCCAAGAAGGCACTGGCAAGCCGCCCTGCGCCAGGAGTTTTGGGACCATGTATGAACTCGTCACCCATGTGACGGTAGAGCATGTCGGAGGACCGGAGCACTCTGACTACGTTTGTCACTGGGAGAACTGCCCAAGAGACAGAAAGCCCTTCAAAGCCAAATACAAGCTCGTCAACCACGTCAGAGTGCACACTGGAGAAAAGCCCTTTCCCTGCCCTTTTCATGGATGTGAAAAAGTTTTTGCCAGATCCGAAAACCTCAAGATACACAAGAGAACGCATACAGGTTAGTTAAATAATAATAATAATAATAATAATATTAATATTAATAATATAAGATAGGCTTGAAACTTATGGAATTGTTTCTAAATCTTTTTTCGGAGTGTTTTACTTAACATTGTTCTAACACAAAATCAGTTCATGAAGAATGGTACTCGATAAATCATACTGTTTGATTATTTGTTCCCAAAATGAAGTAAATTCTAAGGTAATATTTAAAAAAAAAAAAATTCTGTACAAAAACACGGATTTTGACACTGGGGTCCATCATGTTTAATTCTTTTTCAAAATGCTTCAGCATATAAATAAATGTAGATTTTTGTACACAATAGAATTTAATTAATTTCTACAACGCTTTAATTTGGGTGGCGATTAAAGCATTTAATTATGTAGCCTATTGTTTGTTCTGACGTTTGTTATTCGTATTAGTGGAATGATTTTGGATTTCGTTTTTAGAAACTTTCGTGCTGGTGAAAATCAGTCCACAGGTCAGTTGTTTGGGTGCCTCTCATTCATGCAGTGAAAATAAATAAATAAATTCCGGGGCACAGGAGAGCTGTGACGTAGCGTTTACGCAAGGCGCAGCTGAATTCTCTGCTATGGTAGAGAGTGCACCCGCACTGCAAGCTTTGAGCCAGCTACACTTGAAACTGACGTCACCATTCATCGTTAGAATATTATGATCTATGTAAATTATCCCCTAAATTGTTTTTATACATTTTATTCAACAATAAGGGCTATGATTTAGCCTTTATGAAAATGATTTATCGACAACTAATTATTAAAGCCACTGTTAACTTTTTTTATTTACTAAATCAATTAAAATAGGAATTAATCTTTGGCTCATGGCGCATATAACAATATGAATGAGGTCGACTAACAAACGGATATATAATTATTATTGTTCACTTAAGGCATTTAAATAGAATTTTTTTTAAAATAATCACTGACACAATTCCATAAATGACTAAGAAGCCAACAGTTGGTTATGGCTTAATTCAACTGGAGTTATTAAACTGTTTGTTCTTAATTGAATTTTCCTTATGTATAACTGAAATGATTGTGAGGGATATATGCATTTGCGTTTCATTCATAAATTAAGCTATGGTTAAGTCTGTTTTTGCTATAGTGTGAATCATGATATTGAAAGTAGCAGCCATTGCATGGAATCAACTGCCACTTTTTAAGAATGATAGCTATAGGGGAAAAAATAGGGCTAAATTGATTCATTTCGATTTATCACATTTTGCATGCACGAGAGTGTCATCTAAACAAAGTTCTGTCCTCGCCTGTTATAGGCTACTGTATAATGTGTGAAGCAGCACACTTTTTTTTATTTGATACAACATCCTGCATAACACATCTAATGACACCATGCACTCAGAACTGATGAGCCATGGTTGACTGTACATCCCACCCGTAACTCGCGTTTCCCCCTCCTCTGCCCGTTTAGGTGAGAAACCGTTTAAATGCGAGTTTGAGGGCTGCAATCGGAGATTTGCAAACAGCAGTGACCGGAAGAAGCATTCTCACGTTCACTCCAGCGATAAACCCTACACGTGCAAGGTCAGAGGCTGTGAAAAATGTTACACACATCCCAGCTCCTTGCGCAAACACATGAAACTCCATTGCAAGGCCTACATTGCCAAAATCGGCGAAGACGACGAGCACCTTGTAGAGGCCAGGTCTCCTGAGGTGGCAGAACAGCAAGACACACCCGCCTCCACTACAGTGACGCGAACGATGACGACCCCCTCCCAAGAGACTCTGTCTCCTGAGACACGAAATGAGTCGACTATGAGGTCGCGTTTCCATCACACCTTTGAAAACAGTTTGGACTATACGGCGCACAGGCCACAGTCCCTTTTGGACCCGCTGTTGCTACAACGGGGCAGTCACAGACCCGAGTCTGTACAATACTCATACAACCAACCAAGCCATACGTTCGCACCTAGCCACAGAACTTTTACGTCCAACTCACCTTTTCAAAAAAGTCTGGTAAATGGCTGGTACACATGTCATAGCGCCGTGGACACTTTTTCACCCAAACACTGTAACAGTGATTTATAATGTCTGTACTTCGGGTTTGTAGCTACTCGGCGTGTTAAAGCACTGACGGATGACAACCAAGGGGTTCCTCCTCGTGTAAAATTGTCCTATACAGCCAGGCTTACTAAATAGGATAGTGCAATTTGTTACTGTGAGCTTTATCTGTTGTAGCCTACATTGTTCTTGTATTGGTGAGACGTCGGTGAATATTCCTAAACTGTAAATACCGTACTTAACCTTCCCTAAATGTCTATAAAATGATAGATAAGTTGCCAAAATATAATTCATATATCAAATATAAAATGTCTGCAAACGAGATGGAGCAGAATATAGTTCCAAATAATTTAAAAAGTAAGTTATTTCTGCACAGGGAAAAAATGGCGTAGGCAGAGCCTCCGTATGTGTTGTATAGTGGAAATAAGAGATATCTCTTGAAAAGTTATTCATGAAGTTAATAACATGTGAATATTTTTCGTAAAGTAGGCTACAACATGGATTTCATATGTATTTTCTGTCACCGCTTAAATGTAGGTCGCAGGTTATTAGAATTAAAATGTTTCGTTTGTCTTGATGTGATGTGTGAAGGTGAACCCATCATTGGACGCGGCCTTTAAACAGATTTTAAGATTTTCTCACCACACCACCATTGAGTGCATTCTATACCTCAGTAATTCTGTGGCGATTATTACACACATCAGTCCCCTTCATGAGAATTGTTTAATTAAGATTCTACTGTATATACTGTACAATTAATTATGCATTCAAAGATTCATTAAAGTATCTCTATTCTCTTTGATCAGGCGTGTGATTTAAATTCTATGCTTCTCAAAGGAAACGTCCGTGAGTCCAGTATAGGTTTTTGGATTTTATCTGCATATGTGCCTAATTTAACGGATATAGGCTACCACATACTGTTGGAATGAAGTTCCAGAAAAAAGAAAGAAAGAAAACTATACTTCTGGTGACTTTCAGACTTGTGTGAATTCCAAAATATTTATTTTGGTAAAGAAATTGTTTTCAGTGAAGATGATTTAGCGGCCGAAGTCACCTCAAATGAACTCCAGCAGGTTCCAATTGTATCGTCATTTTCTTGTCAGTTTAAATCGACGTGTCTAGATTCTTTTATGCGAAGTTACGATAATTTCGTTTACTATTCACTTTATTGTTATATAACTGCTGTGCAATATGGCAGGGCATGAATAAGGTGTGAGCGAGGATATAGGCCTTCTAGCTACTTATGATCGCACTCTGCAGCGAAAAGCCAACCTGCACTTAGGCTATGTTGCTTAATATACTAATGTGTGTTTTCATTTGGTTTCGGTAGACTAGAGCGTTTTACAAATCGGCTGTAATCTCACTTCTGTTGTAAAGAACCAAATGACAGAATTGGAAAAAGAAGGAAATAAATTTGGTGGTTATGAATGAAAATGTTCTGTTAATACAAAAGGTACCACAATTGTTAGCCTGAGGCCCACACCACTTTCGGTACACCAGTTGCATAACCAAAATGCTATTGCATATTTTCTGTTTTGTCCTCAATTTCAGTACTGTCCCCATTTTTTGAATTGATTTTAGTATTTTAAAAAATCTGAACAATTGAACTGTAAGGCTGTAAAGGCTGCAGAAATGAAACTTGGGGCCTTTGGTAGTGGTCAACTGTTGAATATTGAATTGCAACTGTTGTTATATAGTCATATCATTTGTTATATAACTATTGTTATATACTCTTATAGTTTGCACTTATTATTTTATGCTCCAGTTTTGCCAGGTTTTTTGTGCGTGTGTGTATGGTGTTGTGAAGGGGTAGGGTGTGAAGCAGCTAAAACTAATGACCAGGATGTATCGCATTTTAAAAGACTGAATTCTTTTCTTGTTGGTTATTACAATAATACAGTTCCCACTGTCAAGGACGGCGCCTCAGGCACCAATCATTATAACCTACTTATAGAGAGAAACTGGAGAAAAATCGGGTGACCAAAGAATACAGAACGTGTGTTTTGGGGTCTGTTTAAGGCATGAGAAAAGAGACCCTAGGTTTAACTGGGTTTAGACCCTGTGAGGCTTCTAACACAATTTTTCAGTTTATCCATTTAGCTACTGTGAATAACCTTAGAAAGGTCATAGAGCAAATATCAATCTGGCTCTCCATGAAACCTCGTTCCATCAGTGCCGGACTGATGCGGAATGTTCAAAGCAAGTTGTTGTGAATGTGAAGTTTGCAAGATATTCTTAATTTCTATTTTAAACACTGCTGGATCGTTGAGAGACAGGTAATTGAAAAGAGAGCACAGGAAGTCTGATGCTAGGAAAACATGTTCATATCTTATTTTGATGAGTTATTTCTAAATTTACAATATAAAACTTGTGTTAATAATTGTGTTGTCTTTAGAGGTGATGTTTAACACATAGAGATACTTGCATTAATGTGACTTGTGGATCAAATGTGTAAAATCGCATGTCATAATTCATCTGAACTGATTCTGTCTTCTATAAAATGATGATACCTATCAAAACGCTAATGTTAAATCTTACAAGCTGTTGAGTAAATTGCAATCGTAAAAATCATTTCCTGGATCGTCTTGTGTTTGGAATCTCATTTGTTTCCAGCACAAATAAAATGTGTAGTGCATATGATTTTGAAATACACAAAAATATTAACAAAACAGCTTCAAAATTAGCTGAGAAATGTAACTGAAAACATTTGAAAACAACTGAAATCACAGTATTGATCACATTAAAATTTTTTAGCATTTCTTTTAGAATTATTGTTGACTAGTGTTGCTGGTAATAGATAATTTGAAAATTACATTACAGAATCTCTAATTTGGCCATTTTTACATATTTCTTCCTCAAACTATCCTGTGATTGAAATCAAATGACAAAAGTTGTATGTGAAGACTGATTGGATACTATCGTACACTCCATTATAACCTCATAGTATTAGAAGATGCTGACCTCCTCCTTAGCTTCATTTTTACATTCTTGCAATCCCATAGTCCTACATGCAATCTAGCACTTTATTTTACAGCCCTGTTCTGCAGGTATACATATTACCTAGTTATTGTAATTACTATAATAAGTAGGTACTTGACCCTGAATCTACCATGTAGTTACCTTACTGGTCATTTCTTAGGTAAAAACTGTAAAATATCTTTCAAAATTTAAAGCAAAGGCTTTTTAAAAAAAAAAAAACTTTCATCTTAAATCTTAATTTATTTTAACTGCATTTGTTTTCCTGTATCATATATTTACTCTCTGAAAGCAACTTGCAGGAGGATTATTATATGAAAATGAATAATTGTCTCTTTTTCCGTTTTTACATCGTTTAGCAAGTGCAGTGATTGTGTGCATTTTCATCAGTCAGAATTTAGATATCTCTCTTAAACTCATTTAATGTCTGTTGTTTATCTTTGCTTTGCCAGTAGTATCATATAACAATGACATATCTGGATGGCTACACCCTTTAGCTGATTTTTAATAAGGTTACTTTACTGTGAATGAGCTGATTCCTCTCACCAGTATGTCGCTCCTACTCACTTTTCACAGTGCTTTCTGCCTAGCAACAAGGATGTATGGCGAAGGTTATAGTTTGCTTTTAGGTTAGGTTATTTTTGTCTATAATATGTGACAATTCACAGTATCTTCAACTTTTTTCATGCTATCTGCTCTATACTTTCTGTTACAGATAGTGTGTCATAGATTCTTTCACCATTGCATCCTCAAAGCGTGACCAGGACTATATAATCTCAATGTCTGCTGCGTTCCACCTGCTCAAAATGACACATCTAGCAGGAGCAGCATGAAGTTGCGTCAGCCTGGTGAGGGGGTGGTGGCTGTGCAGGCCGATGGGGTGTGATTTTAATTGGATTCCTGCCTTTTCCAGTCGTCCCCAGGTCAAGCCAGTGGTGTTGGTGCTCCCTGACTTGAGCTTCTTTTCATCCCAACCCCCTCCTGTACATAGCAGCCCACTTTTCCACTCTCTCATCTGCTGCTCTGCTTGTGCTCCTGACTTCCCTCTTCTCCCATGACTCCCTCATACTGGCCCCTTCCTTAATCTGTGCAGTAGTGTGGTCCTGTGGCAGGTGGGTGCCACCGTGATTTATGAACATCAAATCACAAAACTCACCTTATTTGATCTTCCGTCCTTCGGATGGTTTACAGAGTCGCCACCGCCACTCATACTCTCTAGCTCTCTGCTGCCTATTTCAGCCATCCTACGTTCTCTTCTTAGTCTTGCTTTGATTTATCTCTTTCCAAACAGGGTGTGTTAGGCTTTGAGGGTTCTGGCGAGCACATGCACGCATGTGCTCTTCCTGCTTACCCGGTGTGTAATGAGAGTGATTCTACAGACACAGGCAAATTGATTTTAGAGGTGAGGCTGTAATGAGGCTATCAAAAACATGACACATGAGAGTCGTACAAGATGCAGAACTCAGAGATAGTGTTGTTTTTCAGTTGTCAAGTTTCCTGTGAATCTCTGAGATAATTTGTTTAATTTGTTTCCCCGGTTTCATTATGCTTAAGTGCTAACTTGACAATTACCATGTGTAAAGAAAATACTTTAAAGGGTTAGTTCTCTCAAAAATGAACTAGTATATTATATAATATATTTGAATATGTGTTTCAGCTTTTTTTTTGTCATTTCAATGAAAGTCAGTAGGTTCCAAAACAAAACTGGACCCCAGTGAATTATTATTATTATTATTACTACTATTATTATTATTATTATTATTATTATTATTATTATTATTTATTTATTTATTTATTTATTTTCAAAAGTTAATCATTTTCATTTTTGGTGAGCTATCCCTTCAATCATAAGAGAATTCTTATGTAAAATATGGTTGGCCTTTTAAAAATGTAGCATTTTAACAAAACACATGCAGTCAGTCGATAGGTTGGTTTTCTGTCCCATCTTGATCCGCTGTGCAGTGTTGTCGAGTCAGTGGTGGTGGTGCCAGCCCCCTGTGTAGCTCAGCTGGTATCACAGCTTATTAAATACCCATCTATTCACTTGCCGGACATTCCGTTCTCTTGTCAAACCTCAGCAAGTCCAACCAAAATGAGGCTGATGCAGTTTTGTGCGGGGCTTCTCCATTCAGCACAGCTGCGGTTTGGGAGTGGAAGCAAACTCCGCCCAGCCCAATATCTAATGCATTTCTGTCTTTTGATGCATTTTTAGGATTGCAATTCACCCCCATGGACATTTCTTTAAAAAGTATTTTTTGCGCACTCTTTTCATTTATTATCCATGCCTTACATAAGACATTTCTCTGATGATGGTGTTTCAGGGCAGCAGGGAAGACAGTAAAGGTCTCTGCTCAACCAATCAGCTTACAGGTGTGGCTTGCGTTGGGTTATCTCGCAGTTTTCAATAATAGCTTGTCGGCCGACATGGTCATAGCAACCCATGTTTCAGAGGGGGAAAAGCAAAGAGAACAATTCTCTTACCATTAGTCATTAAATCCACTTTAGCAAGTATTGTGGATTTGCCCCTTTTGAAAGGGGGCGACTTTGAGGATGGCCCTGACTCTGAGCACTAGTGCTATGCTTTCAGAAGGGTAACCATGGCCATCACCCAATTCCTCTGATCTCGCTTCCAGATCCTTTTCAGTAAAGATCAACTTGGAGAGCACGTACTGTGTCCTCCATGTCTTGGCAAGGGCATTTTTGGCAGCCTTCATGAATGTGAGGCCAGCTGAACATGCTTAAAAAGACACACTGGAGCTTATTTATCCACTCTTACAGTGTCAAAGCCTTAACAAAGGGATTTTTATTCCTTATACATTTTTTAAAATCCAAATTGGTTTGTATTTTTTTACTACTTCCACCCGCAGTACAGAGTCCATCTTGAATGCTTGCAAAAAGTGGCTTTGATGTGAACGGGCTGAACAGCAGCATCCTTTGGATTTAAGAGACCCACAGACTTAAAGTGAATGTTGTCTTTTTGTTTCCCTCAGTACCATCACTTTTCATTAGGAGCAGCATTGGACTGCCTCAAAATATCACATTTGAATTTTTTATGAAAAGCATTGTCTTTTATAGTGTGGTTTTGAATCTGGAAACACAAAGAGGTCAAAGTAGTGTGTAATAGTGGGTGTTTAATTTTATCTGTAGAAGGATGCATCACAAGGGGGCTGTGTAATCAATCCTGTGAACTCAACATCTAAAGGAGAGACGGGTCTTCTGATCACTTACCCAACTGAAGTTCAGCCATCCTCTGAGCCTGCAACTATCAATGCTTTCAAAATAGCACAAAATATGAACTGAGGTATACCTGACACTTCCGCCACTATATGTATTTCTAGCTGATGCGTATGTCACACGTGTGCATGCTTGGACCTGTAGGCAGGTAAAGGGAAAAGAGCGTGTACACGTCTTTAAGTTGATATCACTGTTAACCTCACAGCATTACACCAGCACCTTGAGGCCATAGTGAACAGTGATGGATGGTGGAGTGGATAAAGCAGGCTCAGGGGGCCAACCGGGGCTCAGCGTTTCTCCCCAAGCTATTTCAATTACAGATTGAGCAAGCATACTCTCTGTCATGATATGTAGCTTAAAGGCTGTGACATTAATGGTTGGGACAAATCGGATTTGGTTTGTTGCTGACCCTCCACTCTAGGGCGCAGAACAAGATGGAAGAGTGAGGTAGTATAAAAAAAATAGCTTTACTTCAACCTACCTCTGCTTCAAAATATGCTCTCCCTGTGTTGTACAATAGCACCAGTTTGAAAGCCACAGATATTGTAAACCAACTGGTCAGTCTGCAATGGGTTTCATACATTTAGCTTACCAAAACGTATAAATATGTATGTCATTTTAATTCCTCATTAGCTGGGTTAACATCAGTCTAGTGCCTGGATCAATTAGACTTATCGTATTGGCTTTGCAGGACTTGTGGCTTTGATTTTAGTATTGGTCAGATGATGTTTTCCCCTCTTCAACATGCACAAATTGCACTGACAGCTTTATGTATGAAGGTCATTTCGCACTGTCTTGAATCATGAACTATTTTAAAACAGACTATGAAAGATGTAGCTGAATCATTCACTGGATGAAGCTAAATAAATCCTGGTTTAGATGTATTGATTGGTTTGGGGAGCAAAAAATCTGCGCACATGAAAGGATTGAATGTATTTATTTAGCCCTACATTAGAGAGGGATAGAACCGAGGTAATTAACACATCCATCACTGGCTTATCCTCTATATCTCCTGCATTAGCATAAACGTGCGTTGTAAATGTTGTAAATGTAACCATTTAGTTTTTTCAATTACGTAAGTGTAAGTTATGTAATTTAATTTTATATCTGAAGGAGCTCCCATTTTCTGTCTACTAAAAGAATAAAAAGTCATGTCTCATGAAAATGTATGCCATGATGTTGAAGGCAGCACGGATCCCCTTTGGCTTGACAGATATCAGGTCACTGCAGTCTCGCATTGAGATTGGTGGAGCAGATTCTGGAGGGAGGGGCCCAGAGTGAATAAAGGTGGGCTTTGGTGAACCTTTACCCATGTGAGTATTTAAGTGCTGCATGATTTTGCTGCATGGCTTTTACCGCTAAAATTACTGCTTGTTAGGGCTCAATACTTGCCACCTTAGCAACTCCAGTAAGTTAAGGGTCAAGAGATATTTTAAGCCAATTTAACTATTAACCATGTAGCCATTATGTAAAATCTAAATACATTATATATACATATCCATAAAATTTGCACATGCATGTTCCAACTGGACCAATTGTTATGATGATCTTTTTGATTAAGATAAAGTGGTTTTGGAAACAAATATATTGATAAACTCTATGATAGGTTTGTTTCTAACAATTCATTCTGAACAAGACCATGGCATTTTTTTTTACAAAGCCTATAAGACAAATATGAGCTGGATTTAATTAGGCCTGCTTGTGTGGGGCCATATTTCCTTTCCGTCAGTTGAAACTAACTCTTTTAATTAATCTTCAGAGCAGTTATTTTCCCCTAATCATTTCCTTAATAGCAACTGTGCTCCTTAGATCTTTACTCAGCACTGCATATTTTATCTTTATTTTTATTTCCAGTTTTGTTTATTGTTTTTTTCCCTCTCTCTGAAATTCTAGTGACCCATATTAGATCTACGATGTGAAATTCACATTTAAAAAAAAAAAAAGTAGTCTGCAACATGTACAGTAGTAGACACTATTATTAGTTTCATTTGAGGTGTGCTCTCATTTTAGACCTGCTAAAGTGGGCTGTATATTTCCCAAATGAAAACTCTACCATCTCATTTTGCTTATCTCATTTTATCACCTATAGGCGTAGTTGCTCTCAGAGTGCTGATAATAAAACAAAAGAAAGCAATGATCCATGATGTAAGCATGGAGATCACATTGTGAAATCATGCATTTACAAGTGACTTTTTAAGGTATTTTACACACATCAGAATTAGATTTATGCTAAATGCCATTTATCATTTTACATCCTAAAAACATCCTCTCTTAGTCTACCACCCGCTGGTAGGGAGGATCTGGTTGGGAGATTTTTCCTTCAGGTTTTTCATATGTCAACTAGTATCCTATCCTAACCCTATGAGAAGCTAATTGGAATCAATAACCAAAAGCAAGATGCTGATATTCAAACTGGGAATTAATGTGCAATGATCATATTATTCTGTGTTGATTAGAAGTCAAGAGCGAGTGATGAGATCTCAAAACACGCAATACTATTTGGTTTAATTTTCAGCCTTTAATTGGATAGATGAAAGAAGCAATTAGTTGTCTGCAAGTCAAGAATGTTTTCTTTCTTTCATATGTCAAACCTTCCTTCCATAATGGGTAAGGAAAAAATGTATGCCTCTAATATGCTTTGATTTTTTTTTTTCTTTACACTGAGTTGAAATGTAATTATATTTATTTATATGCACTTCACTCTCTTTTGATCTTGGATTTCTTCTTGTGGGTAAAGTCAATGAAAATATAATGTTGCATTATTAGACTTACGATAAAGCAGCTAACAATAAACAAGCCCTCTTTCCCAAGATTTTGGATGTTTATTCTGAGATCCTACAGCATACAAGTTTCTGCATGCTCTTTAAAAACAGTGTATGTACAGAAAAAAATGTATAGGCTAAAACTTGCTGAATATGTTTTTTTTTTAAAAACACACGTGGCTAAAATATTGTATTAAAGGATTTGGATTACAGACTGTAAAATATGATATGAAGTTATAAATTCAAAGTAGAAATTAAACTCATTAAGCTTGCCCATATACAGACATATAGACATAATGATGAATGATATGTTTAATGCAACTTTGTTGAGATGTAGGCCCCCTGTTGGCACTCCACTCAAATGCCTCCATATCCCCTCAACTTGCTGTACTCCAAGCAAAGACAGACAGCTAAACTCAGTTTAGTGGATATATTTACTGAGGGAAGTGCACTTTGATGTGGGTCACTGGGCAAATGAAGAGTGTCAAATGCTATCATGACAGGGAGGCAAGATGTGATAGCTTTAAAGAGGATTCACTGAGGACAGAAACCTGTAATTCTATCTTGATATCAACCTTTGGCTCACTCTGCAGTGTATTTCAGAGTCAAATAGCTTGTTTCTGTAGTTTGCACACAGGAACTTCAGTTGATATTGACATAGCTTTGAGAGATGAAAGCAAACCTGACTCAAACTCTATTGATTGTTTTGCTGTGTGTTTATATCTTTCATGCATTTTCATATAGGCCTACGTTCTGTCGAAAAATCCCTTTTATGAGTATTGATTAATTATTGGATTGTCCTGCTTGCACAGGTCTTGTATTTATTTTGTTGTTTTTATATTATATACATTCCCGAATGGAAGTCTTGTTGATCTAGCTATTATTAATACCTCCTCATCCCAACTTGAATGTGACCAGTGCTTTGTGCTTTGACTACAAAAGAATGCTAAATCTTGCATACATGTTTATGAACTTCTCGACCATTGTGGTCACTCCTCTATTTATTTAATACAATTGTACTATGAACAGAAGAAAAAATAAACAGACTGACTCAACATACTAGTCGTCGTCTTTTTGCGAGTGAAAACTCTGTGTACAGACACAAAAGGGGGACGTTTTCACCGCCGGAAAGTAAATTCTTTTGAAGTGGAACTAATCATCTGAGGGATGGTTCTCGTTGTCCTAACAACGCAGCTGAATTGGAATGAGCCTCCCTTTTTGTTGTATATATGTTTTCTTTCTTTCATTCAAAACTGATGATGATAGTAGTTTCACGCCCTGTCCACCCACATTGTCAACCAGAACTTTTTTTGTGGATAAATCCTTACTTAGAGACGCGTACACACGGCGGGTGACTCTCGGGCTGTGACGTCAGCTGCACTCTTATGTCTACAAAGCTACGCCTCCTAGTACCCTTATATTGAGGAGAAAATCTCACGCATCAGAACCGATTGGAGGTCAAGGAACCGAAGACGTTACATACATTTAAAAAAAATAGATATAGGCTACATATAGGCCTAGGCTACCAGATTTTTCGACTATGCCAAGATTGTGTTAGCAAATTAACTGGACCAGAACTAGGCTATTTGTATTATTATTAAACATTGCTTTCTATATCACTCATGTACCGATGGTTATCGCCATTCACGCAGACTCACAATGTTTATGTTTGTGTTCATATAGGCCACAGGTCATACAGGCTCCGATGATTAACCCACGACCGTGCCCTAGATGAAGTAACTCCGGCCTCAGTGACCTTTCAGTCAAGAATCCCATCTCTTAATTACCATTACTAAATCTTTCTCTCTTCCACCACTTTTTGCTTCGCAACGTTAACATTTGAGCTTTTATGGAATTCTGAGAACCGAAACATTTTATTGTCACCACGGGGTTCAGGGTTCAGACAGCGGTCACATGCTGGAAAAAAATTAACCAGTTGTTCTCAGTGCTCCTAAAAAACACCCCCCCCCCCCCTCTAATTGTTGCTAATCAAACCTTTTAATTAATTCAGTTTATTATATGGCCCGCTGCATAATTTGTGATGGATAAAGTTGACCTATTGTAAATATTATTTAGTAGGCTACTGATTAAGAATAATATTTGTATAACTGATAATTATCTTGTGTAGTTTAACAGGTTTAGTGAAGTTAAATTAATGTTTAAATAAATAGGCCTTGCTTTCTCTAAAAAAAAAAGAGGCGTTTTCTTTGGTAGGCTATGCTAGTTGAGGCGTACTTTAACGGCTAAACTTCAAACATTAACATAAAAAACATTAACATTAAAATGTAACTTTAGTTTAAAATTTATAGTTAAATATTTACACTGGAAAGTGGATAAATGAGGTCCTGTAAAATGGTCAATATGCTATTTCTTAAGTTTTGTCCATCGCGAGTTTCTTTTCCATTTCTCTGTTGCGAGACCATTTTTAAATATAGCCTACATATTACATGCAGCTAGTCTATCAATTAATATGAGCCAAAATAATTTACATAATAATTACAATATATAACTAACTATTTCTAAAATGTTTTAAGATGGAGTGTAGCATAAGTTCTCAAGTATTCATGCAATCCATCAACGTTTAAAACCCCCCTAATAATTCGATTTGCAAAAACCAAACCCCTTTTTGCTCTCTTTGTTCTTCTGAGTGATTTATTATTGTGTTTCCATGTATCAGTGCTTTCTGAATGTCTCTTTTGAGTGTATTGCAGGTGAGTGATGTTGCCGTTGAGAGATGGCACTAGACACCTTTAAAGTAGCCTATAGGCTGCGCATGATGTCACACTGGGGAGGATCCAAACTAAAGTGCGTGAAGCAGAACAGGCTCTATCCTATTGAGACTAAACGCTCCGTTGTAAGGGACAGCCATGAAATGATGCTGAGAAAACAAAGTAGTAAACAAACGGAGCATAACTTTTGCTTTTCTCGGTTGAGACTCAATCGCCGGTGGCAACACGTCCGACAACAGTTGCAGCATATTAAACAACTTCTAAAGTTCACATATGCCTACAAATGCTCTGGACTTTAAAAGCTTTATAAGATCTTAAGTTAGCACACACATACTTACGCGCTCATTAAAATGGTGTATGATCAACCAAAACCATAAACCGTTACAAACAATAAACAATTATTTTAAACAAGAGTGGACGGCTCTCGGTAATCGCGTGATGTTTGCCTGGACAGAATAAAATCCCTTGGCGTGAAAGTATTTTTGTCATCTTTGCACGCCATGCGGTAACTGGTTGTCATTGTCGCTGCGGCAGACGGAGAGCTGGGAGAGAACACTCGGCCTGTGCCAGTTGGCTCAAGCTCTTGAAAACAAGAGGCAGACGCTGCACGATTCTAATCTTAATCGTTCCAGACATGAAGGTCACTCTCGGCTGGACTCTCATGGCGCTCACACTGTTGTTTCTTCCATTAAGTAAAACGTCGATTCTACAACCTTAATATACCAACTGAGCTCATGTGAACAATAACAGACCTAACTGCAAGCAGCAATTATGGGGGTCCAAGCACAATAATCCTTAATCTTAAGAACTTTATCATTCATAATCTAAAACGATAAAATGTCCTGTTTTATTTATATTTAAATTAGCTTGACATTAAAACTTAATTTACTGTTATCGCCACCTTCTGTCCAAGCGGGATGCAATCTTGCATTCTTCTTTACGCTCTTTGTTGAGCTGCTAAAATCTGATTGGCTGATGGCGACCATTGAGAGATATGCAATCGTCCTCGCATACTGTTGAAAAAATGCGTATTGTGAAAAGCGCTATACCTACAAATAAATAAAAATAAAAATGCTTAAGTCATTTTAAGATTTAAAAAAAAATGTTGCCACCAACTTTGTAAGCCCTGCCAAATGTATTAAGTGTCCGCATGTTAACGCTCTACATAGGCTAGGCTATATGCAGCAAATGTAGGCTACTAATCAAATTTATTTATTCCACTTATTATTTTTATTTTTAAATAACCCCATTATTCATTGGCAGCCTATAGCTTTGGTTCAATTTTTCAAGGTGGAAATAAATGAGCGTATTAGGGATCTAATTAGGGAGTAAATATTATGATTATTAATGAGCTATAGTTATGAAACCCTTTTTTCTATGACACATGAAGCATAGCTAAAAATATTTCTGCAGCACTACATATGGTCCAATCCATGAGTAGCATGTAACATTTTGGGCTTTTCGGTCCAAGTTTCACATTTCCACCATTTATGATTTTGTTCTGTACATTCAGATTTGAGGTGAAAAATACTCCGGACAAAAACAACAAACAATAGCGTCTCTGGCACATTATAGGCTACATAAATCCCTAAATATGCTCTCAGTACCAGTTTTGTGAACTTCAGCATCAGCTTGATGTAGCCTATAGGAATTGTTATTGATAAAATGCAAAGTTTATGTATGTTAATGTGCACAACCTGACAGCATAAAGCAAGTCATTAGTTCACAGACATTAATATGAGTGATTTATAGTGAGCAAAGTAAGTTCAAGTTCATTTGGGGTGGGTGCAATGTTGTGCAAGAGGATTGGTGAGCTGTGTCCCAAGTACACTGCCTCACTCAAGGGCATGGATGCAGTCCAGTGACAGAATAGAATTCCTTCCCGCTTGTGCGAGTCTGGGCTCAGCACATTTAGATGCATACGCTTACTTGGCTATTTATTCTTCATGAGCCAATCTAGTTATTTCAATGGGCCTAGAGCACTTAGCGTGTCACACTCAAGATGGCGTCAGACTGAACCTGCACATCTTTGCTTTAATTACTCCACAGTACAGTAAATATAAAAGGGGCTCATGATCACCACACTGCAGGTCACATTTTTCTTTATCAGATATGACACACATTTCTAAATGAGCAGTCTTGATAATACCCAGGGCCTATTACCAGTAGCTCTTGCTCAGCACATTCTGACATTTATTTGAGTGTTAGACTAATAATGGCTAATGAGCTCCCAGTAACACGCACTCAAGACACCCATTAATGGAATTGTTGCTTAAGTGGAGGAAATATACATGCTCTGATGATTAATTTCTCACTCTCACTCTCTCGCACACAAAGGCCCACATAAAAGTAAGCATAGTGCAAGCTTTCTAGGTATTATTGCATATTATAATTCAAGAGTCAGGACAGCTTACGTACACAGACAGGAAGGAAAAACTGAACTTTCCCCTATCATTTTACCAGCATTTTCTCTTACTAAAAGGGGAAAACATAAAATGGCTTCCTCTATATGATCAATACTTGCTATGTAGATAAATCATTTTTATTGTGTTTGTTGAATGGCCTAGTAAATTACAATACTCAGTCTGAAACATGACAGTCTTAAAAATTTATATTTGAAATGTTTTTGATCCTATAGCTTTCTGAAAACACTTTTGGCTGTCTAGAAATCTCCTAGCAACAGCAAACAAAGGCAGGGCACATTTCAAGTTTCCCGCGGTGTGGCCAGTCCAGCGCTGTCTTTGATCTTGACTGGGAAAATAGCTGAGTGGGCACTACTGGCATTTTCCTTTCATTTCCCCCTCCTTCTATCTCCCTCCCTGTTTCCAAAGCTCCTCAAAATACCCCAATTTTCATCTGCCCCAAAAAGCTAGCACCTCTTTTAATCGCCCATGTCCAAGCGTTTCATTGAATCAGCACATTGTGTGTGTGTGTGTGTGTGTGTGTGTGTTTTTTTTTTTTTTTTTTGGTCAGGTTTGACAATATGCTTTAAACATAAGAAATGATTTTATTGCTTTGGATACACAGGATGGCATATTTTACCCTACAACTTAAAAAATGGTGTTATTTGGGTTACCGGCAAGTGTACCATCTTCTTTTATCCTGTTTTTTCTACTTCATTTCTATGTCTTATTCATTTTGATTTGCACAAATCTCCTCATTTTGCTTTTTCTTCATCCTTCTCTGACACATTAAGCTTTGTATTTTTTGATAGAGCCAGGACTGCTTATCTCCTAAGAAACTTGGGACGCCCGCAGCTTGCTAGACAAATAATGGAGCTGCAGTGGATTTTCAGGGTCATGGGGCACCCACAGAGCTGTCTTATTTAGAATTTTACATAAAGTGAAATGTGTATTGAAAACATTTTTGAAGTTAATGCTCACAGAGAAATAATGCTTTGCTGGTAGGTCCTGTGGTGTGAAAAAAAAATTGTGTGTTCCAAAAACACAAGTAAACAAAAGCAGGGACATCAAGAACAATATCTGTAGGCTATACAATATTACAACATCCCACAGAGCTGAGTTTACATAGGAAATAAAAATAAGGAAATCCTAATATACGGGACGAAGAGGAAAAAATCTAAACAAACTCTTCATTGTTTTGCTGTAAATGACGTTTTTATTCATGACAGAGACATTTAGGTTGCTTTAATGTCGCTCTTGGTTTTTCTGGTCCTGAATCTGTTACTATTTGATTTTTTTTCTCTTAATTTGATTTGTCTCTTTAGGTCTTTGTTTTTGACCAAGACATAAGGACCCGATAAACCCCTTGCATTTAAGCGAGTCACATTTTTCATTTGGTCAGTGAATAGTACTGTTTTAATTTTTTTCTTGTGTTGTTTGAGGTGACGTTGTGCTTTGGATTTGTGTGAGGCCTATCATTTTACATGAACAAATATGTAAAAGGTCATTTGCAGTGATTTATGTATACTTAACTAGTGTACATGACATTTTAGGAAAGAGAAAACAATTATGATACAGAAGGAATGGGGGTGGGAAGGCTTTCATCAATTCCCTCATTGGGGTTCAAAGTGGGACTAAATATGACCATTTTTGTCCCTATGCCACACATTTTATTTATATAACTGCGAAGTCTGTTCAGGGACCCAACATTCTTTAACCATGAAGTGTGTCATTTGCCAGGGGAAGCAAACGTGAGACAGAATTCCCACCCCCAATCCGTCTGTAAGCATCTTGTTTCCAAGAGGCAAGGTGGAAACATTTAGTATTGTCAACCAGCAGTTGAGTCCTATTGGGAAAAATTACCCTCTACTCTGGGCGTTGTCCATGCCGAAAAGCGCAAGTGGTCTAATCTGCTGCCTCCTTGACATAGCTTGTCAATGGCCTCATTTGCTTATCATTTAAAATTTCTGCCTGTATTTCTCAGCAGCTAAATAAGCCTGATTATCCTAGCATTATATCCTATTATGTAGCATCCCAGAGCCTTTATATTCTGCTATTCTGCTAAAGCTAAGCTAAAGCAGAGGTTTGATTTTAGGTGGTTAATGATTTTGGCTGTGGATAAAAAAAAAAGAGCAATATATCTGCCTGTTAACAGCTAAAAATTCTTAATGTTCTCCTCTGGGTTACATTATCATCGCAAACTACAATTCAGCTTCTCCTTGGTCCATAGGTTTATTTCCTAAAGTCATCCTCAGAAAAAAAATTCCCAACAACAACAACACTGGAACCTCCAAGTGTGGTCAGGTCTTGTTTGTGTAATGAAACCCCATCATCGAGTTCCAAACAAACTCATTCACGAATGCTTTGAAGAGCTTGTGAGGTCAGGTTTTAAATTATGGCATGTTCCCACACCGCATCCCCACTCTCCACTAGTGCAAATCCATTTGCCACACAATGCATTTCAAATCAAAGCTGCATCACCATAAGACGCCTTAGGAGACATTAAGCCATACTATGTAACTTTCATGTACGATAGCATGGCTCCTGTATGCTTTGAAGTGTTCTCTTTTTTAATGCCATACTAATAATAGCACACAGGCTATACCTCTGACTCTTTGGATGCTGTTTTCCTCCACTCTCCTCTCAGTCTTTAATGCAGGTCTTCAGGGCTGTGTTTATAGGCTGGTGATTAGAGGGCATATAGACTTTTAGATGAGGGTGCAAAAAGGTGCTGAAGCACGCAGGTGACATTCCTTGTGCTATTTCTTGTGTTGTTTTTTTAATCTGCTTTTTCTCAATGTTGTCGCAGCTCCAGGGGGACCCTGTTCAGAATACGAGCTTATGAACTTATTTGTGTACGTGTACGTGTACGTGTACGTGTACGTGTACGTGTACGTGTACGTGTACGTGTACGTGTACGTGTACGTGTACGTGTACGTGGTGTACGTTTTTCTATCCCGGTGGGGACTTCAACCTGAATACACACAGACTCATGGGGACCTAAATTGAGGTCCCCATGAGAAAACAAGCTTATAAATCATACAGAATGAGTTTTTTGAAAATGTAAAAATGCAGGAAGTTATGTGTAATGGGTAGGGTTAGTGTAAGGGGATATAATATAGTTTGTACAGTATAAAAAAACATAACATCTATGGAGTCCCTACAGATAGTAAACCAAACGTGTGTGTGTGTAAACATAGATGTATACAGCAAATACAGACTTTCATAGCCTGGGCTGAAACATTTTGCATGCATTTTTATTGTTTTCTCTACTTTTTGTTTTAGTTTAGATAAAAAAATTAACTGATGAAGTGTCTTTTGAGATGTGAAAAGATGCATTTTTCTATTTAAACATTTATAATCACATTGAATTAAAGACATGGTTCACAAGTCACAAACAATTATATTTTGAAGAAAGTTTCAACTGTTTTTGTCCATACAATGAAAGTCATTGGGGTCCAAAACAACATTGGCTCGCACTGACTTTCACTGACTGGACAAAAAAACCTCCACAAAGATAATTTTTACTTTTGTGTTCTGCATAGAAAAAAGTAATACAGGTTTGGAATGACATGTGGGTGAGTAAATTATTTAGTTTTCATTTGGGGGTGAACTATCCCTTTACATTTTAATATTAAGATTTTGCTTCAAAACTGAAGCTCATAGATGTCTTCAGTACCTGTGTAAGATAAGTATCAAATAAAATTGCAGAGCAGCAGTACAAGTTGCAGTAGAGATTAATCGTTTTACCCCTCTTGATCCGCCAGATCCACCGCATCCATCTGCCAGTTTGGCTGCCGAATGCTGGTCGTGTTGAACCGCAGGGTCAGCGTACCTCCAGCACTACTCCGGCTTGCGCTTCATCCTCTACCGCACCGGGGGCACCTGGCACCCCTCCCTACCATGGCAGGCCAGATCAATGGTAAGATCCATTCGAGCAGAATGACCAGAGGTCAGCATCAAAGGCCCCCCGCTTGTCTCGCTGCCACCTGGAGCTCAGTGAGGGTCATGGGCCGCCTGGGCCACCACTGCCTCCTCTCCCCTTCAGTTGGCTGGGTATGCTGACTGGGACCCGGGCAGGGTATGAGCTGGCTCTGCCCCGGCCCAGCAGCCCACATGGGGAGAGGGCCAGAGGTCAAGCCCATCAGAGCACTTTGCTTCATCTGATGAGAGGATCTGGTCTGGTTTTAATGAGGCAACACTGATTCCACATCTCTTTACGCATGCAGGCAGACCTAATGTGTGGATTGTACTAGACATAATGCTGTGATTTTTCTTTCCAAACACAGGATGCAGAGGGGGCATCTCAGACATTTACAGGTATATCTTAATAAAGTTAAAATCTCATGTCAAATGTATGTTGCATATTCACATTGTCTTAAAGAGGTGTCTTAACTGGGTTAAAATCCAATAATTCCTCAAATAATGAGAATAAAATAGATTTCACTTGAAAAAAAAAATTGTCATCATTCCAAACCTGTATGACTTTTTCTGCGGAACACAAAATAAAATATTTTGAAATTTGAATTTTTTTCCCCCTTATTTTTATTTTTGTAATGTAATGAAAGTCAATGGGGTCCAAAAACAGATGAAACATTCTTCAAAGTATATTCTTCCTCTTCTTCATTTTGTTCTGTAGAAGAAACAAGTCAAGTCATACAAGTTTGGAACAACATGCGGGTGAGTAAATGATGACAGAATTGTCATTTTTGGGGTGAACTATCCCTTTAATTCTGTGAGATTTTAAAATTGTTTCATTTCAGCAGAGAGTAGAAAGCCAATTATTGTGGAACATATATTTATTCATGCAACGTTTCCCATATGAACGCTGTGGCTCCCTTCAGCAAAATGTTGGTCATATGGTGAAAGAACAGGCAATTATTTTCATGCAGCTGTCAATACTCTGAACAGGCTAATACAGTCTAATTAAATGTCATTTTTTGGGCCACTAATGAAAATGAACAACTCAGAGGGGTTTTTAATATTGCTGTGAAGCGCTTCAACTGCCGGAGCCTTGCAGTCGATGACTTGATCCTTCTATGTCCCTTACTTGTGTGATGAGGGATGAAAGGGGATGCAATGAGAAACACAGAGAGAAAGAGAGAAAAAAAGGCAAGTTTGGCAAGTAGAGGAGTGAAGGGGGAGACAGATGGCGTGAAGTCTGCATCTCTTTGGCGTTGGGCTCATGGCGCTAAAATCCTCCCTCTCACACATTCCAACAAATCCAACCAGGAGGCTCAGGAGTATGTTCCACTGCTCTCGAAATGAAGCATCTGACCAGGATAAAGCCACGCACGAACACACTTTCTCACTGTCTCTCTCCCTCTTTCACACACACATACATTCACACGCTGTCAGTCACCCGTAACCTATCCAGAAGTTTACATTTTTATTAGTATGTCACCCGTTCCGGAGTTTATTGGCTTGTTAAAATAGGATGCTTTGGGAGCTGGGGGAGAGAAAACATGGGGCCATGACTGGAAATATTGCAGTGGAGGAAAGGAGACCAAGTGCCACTCAAGTGTAAAATCTCATTGAGTAAACATGGGGCCAAGGCATGGAAACAAAATGTGTAGAATCCATTTGCGGCAGAATAAATGAGCTTTGCAGTTAGTCACGCTAGCCACCACATTAGCCTGTGCGCCTGATATGTTTCCTGCCAGTTTGGACTTAAGTTTTACATCTCTTTAATTGCCGCCTTTAAAATAAAAGTATATTGAGTTGATGTACTTGGCATATACAGTAAAAATCTACACGTAGGTCTCCATCAGTCAACCAAGCTTCTGTTATGTGCCTCACTGTGGTTTCATAAAGCAGCAAAGCTTTATTTTAACCTATCGCTATATTTTATTTGTCATTTAGCTGAAATGTACTGCTAATAGCTGTTGACATATAAAACGACCATGTGTTCCTCCTGTCAGCCAGATGCAAAAGGCACAGATGGGCTTCTTTTTTTCCCCAAATGGAGCTCTTGATAGCAGACAATTAATGTGCCTTTGATTGCGCTCTACAGTACTCTCCCATTGATTCTGGAAAATGTATTCATTGAAGGCATATGATCAGCCACGGATGAATCTTGTCAGATGTGCCAAATCACAAATGAAGCGCTTTAGTGCCTCTCCCTCCAACCTCCAGGGCTAAGAGCTCTTGCATGACACGCACGCACACACGCGCACACCACTCTTTTCCTCCTGCACACCACTCTTTTCCTCTCTCGCTGTTTCTCTATCTCTCTCGCTCACTCTCTAGATGGATGGCTGAGTTCTGCCTTCTGTTTGCGCTGCCATACTAATGAATGAGTCAGCTGGGAATATGTAATACTGTGAAAAGGTCACCGGAGGCATGTGTATCACATTACTGTTAATGATAATAAAAAGAACAATCTGTGCAAATCCATCTTTGAAGTCATTTTTATTACTTCCTACTGTGAGTGATTTTATCTGTCATTACTCTTCTCCTCTCTGTTGTGGGCTGGATGATATGCAGGGAAAATGTACTGTAAAAATGATCACAGGATTTATCTCTCATTGCATCTGTTTCACTGATCCAGTTATCGGCCGAACGTCGTAGTGAATACAAGGATCATTGCCTTTGAAGCAACATTCTGCAAAGAAAAGTTCACCCAAAAATGTATAACTTCTGCAGAACATATCATTTTGTGTACCAGAAGTCATACAGGTTTGGAAAGACATCTTGTTTTTGGGTGAACTGTCCTGTTAAAACTCTGGAAAATAAATCTAATCATGTTTAATCTTAAAGCCCAAATCATTAATGCGTTCATGAAAAAGATCTCCTGGTCTGTATCTTCCAGTTAGATGTGATCAGACAATGGCCGTACATCCTCTCTGAACCAGCTATGATGTATAGACTCTCTTTATCCTATATGGAAGTTCTCACAGTCGGATCCTGAAATAATAAAGCTTATTTCACTGTATTAACCTTGTTCCCGATTGAAATTCTAATGCTAAAACCACACTGCACGTCCATCAATCATAGCTCACTTTCACAGACTACAGCACAAATCTCTTTAACGCTCATTATTATTTCATGTCTCAGAATGGAGGAAGATATATGTGGTTAGCAGTGGTAAGCTTTCTTGAGCTATTACAGTTTATGGTGGCCAGTGTATTGCTTTACCGATTTCCTTTGCATTATAGATGGTAGCAGAACTGTAATTGTGTTAAATTACTCTACTGGAGGCGGCTTTTGATCTCCAGCTGGATGTGGAATGCCATGTTGCATATAAGTCATACATTAAGCAGTTGGTCAGTGATTGAAAGGTAATTGTAGTGCTACACATCACTTTCTGTACTCACACAGCGAAGCCCGGGGATGATAAAAGGGTTTGCATCTGCATATGTTATTTTAGCTCTCTCTCTTTCTTTAACCCTCCTGTTTTTTGACTCGCACTCCTATCATTCTCTCTCTCTCTCTCTCTCTCTCTCTCTCTCTCTCTCTCTCAATCCGTCCCTTCCCCCCTTCCATCTTTTTCATCTCTCACCATCTCTCTCCCCCACTGTCCCTCTCTGTGAAACATACACCCACACACACATATAAAGATGACTGTCTCTGTACTCTTTCAGGTTCTGGAGGGGTTTTTTTCCTGCCACAGTGACCTCATCCTGAGAAATCGAGCACTTTCTGATTGAAAATAGTGCCTGTAATTAAGAGCATTCACTATTTGTTACCACTTGGCATTACATTAGTATGCAAAGCTGGCAGCCGCTTAATCTGGGGGAAAACGTTTGTTTCCTTAATTGCCCTCTTAGGACAAATGTGTGGGAGGGGAAATAAAACACTAACGTGCCATAGGAGGAATGAGGCCTGGTGTGAGTAGAAGATGTGGCTCCCTGACACAGAGGTTAAACCTTTAAACCCAACTAATAGGGCCAGAGACAACACACACATATATACTTGAATAGAAGGGAAGCTGGATTTATTTTACAGTTTTCACTTATACAAACATTAGAATTTAACATGAAATAAAACTTATACATAACTGAAAAAGAGCAGGACTCTACTCCACACAAGTGCTTTATGCATGTTTGATAATCAACTCGATATTACATTTTGAAATGCAAAACAATATTCTGGGTTTAGAAATTTGTTGTCATCTCTTGTGGTCACATTTGAGTGATGAAATTAAATACATAAAGAAAGAAAGAAACAATGACCTGACTCAAGTTCTCAAGTTGTTCCAAATCTGTATCCACCTTAGTTTTAACAAGAGTGGGTGGGGCCATTTGTAACTTGAATGTGCAAGGCTTCTAGTGTCATTCACTTCTACTTATTTTAGCTGTACAACAACAGTCCATTATGCTGCTTTATATCGCAAACTGGTATTTGCTATCATATTATTTTAATTTATTATCATAATCATAATCACATTGGTTCATAGCGCAAATAGTTTTTCACTATACGTTGTTATCCTTAGTTATTTACCTATATAATTTAATGAACCTGTAGTCTCACACATTCTAGGAAAATAGCTTACTTCCACATTGCAAAATAAGTTGGATAAGACAAAAGGACACATTTTTAAGAACTGCACTGGTCGCTCTCTTCCATGCAATTGCAATGAATGGTGAATGGAGACTTAAGCTTTAAATCTTCCATGGGAATACAAAACCACAATAAAAGTATCATAAAAGTAGTCCTATATTCACACTATATTCCAAGTCTTCTGAATCCATATGATACACTGTAAATCAGTTGCCTCAATTTTTTTAAGTAAAGAAATTTAAAGTTTAAGTAAGCAGAATTAGCAGATTTGTATTTTTCAATCATACATTTTAATTGCTCTGAACTTGAAATATTTGAGTAAGCTAATTCATACATTTAACTTAAAAATATCTTCTCACAATTTCTTTTTTAGTAGTGGAAACTTGACTAGCTTTAACTAGCTAATTCAATAAATGGCACCTTGCTAATTGGTTACACAATGCTTTGGTAGCATTAGAATAGCATAACACTTGCTAATGAGGACAGCAATATAATACATTTAACCAATATATGTTCTCAAACTAAGCTCATGCTCCACTCGTCACCGTGACGGTAACCCTAAAAAAACATAAAAAAAACAAACATAATATAACACTTAATTTTGACATTTACTCTCCCTTTTGATTGTCATAGAAAAGCATGCTGGGAAATAGAAATCCCAGCCCAGTTTTGGTTAAATTTAAGTTAGACTAAATTAAAAGAAACAAGTTCATAAAACTCAAAACAATGAAACTATTCAGATTACTTAAAATGTTTGTCAGTTTTGAGAACTCAAAAGAAAAAGAAAGTTCTGAATACTCGTAAAAATTAATTTGTTTGAACTAATTTGTTTAATTTGAGTTGGTTCTACGCAAACCAATTAATTATTTTGAGTGTTGGGGTTGTGTGAGAAATAGAGAAAGTTTATTTACAGAAAATGTTTCCCCTCTGGTGGAACGGGTCAGGTGGATTTGTGAATAGCTCAGTCAATCAGTTGGTTTTGTGAATCATATTACACAATTCATTAAAAAAGACTGCTGAAAGAATGATTTACTTATCTCACAAATATATAGCAAAGGGAGGTAAGGGGGTGGAGGGATGTTGAGATTTTTAGTGAAGAGTGATTTTTTTCCTGTGCCTTTTTTGGCCTTTATTAGACATTGCAATGTAGAAAATACAGGAAGCAATGAGGAAGTGAACACAAATCTGGACTCAAACTGCACCATATGCTGGAGAACTGCCCACAAAGCTATGGTTTTAACAATTACTTTTTTGTTATTGTTGTTCACACATAGTTATGAAAAAAAGTATTGTTTAAATATATTAGTCATTTGAAGCCAAACAATAACTTATTGTATGGCTTCAGATGACTAATATATCTAAAACAATACTTTTATGGAGTCTTTTTTAAGCTTGACCGTTCTTTTGTGTTTTACTGAAGAAAGAAAGTCATCCAGGCATAGAGCAATGAGAGTAAATGGTGAACTCTCATTTAAACCTGCAGCGTCCAATGAAATGGGAAATAATAAGTCTAAATGTTGTAACATTTTATGGGCAATTTATTAATCCTTACATTTTGAAGTTTATTATCTGAGTATTTTGTACCAGCATTGTTGTTGCTGGAATCTCAGCACTTAGAAGAAAGTGCTGACAACCAGAGAGAAATGGGAAAAAGACACAAAATACTGCAACATCTCTACTGAGCAATGTGAAGGTAATTTGATAACAGCACCTTTTGTTTGTTAGTTGTTGTTGTTGTACAGTTCACAGCGGGCAGTTTATTTTCAAGCTCGCTTATTTACTACATATTCACGAGATCTCTTGGGCATGTCCTCAGTTCTGTTGATGCACATTAAACTGTTCTGAATAAACATTTTGACGTCTTAATATTTTCACTCTGACAATGACACTTACTCATTATGAGAATACAGAAACATTCACATTCAAAACATCCAGAAAACACCAGAGACTTCAAACACATGACTGAAAATGATAACAGGAAAAGCAGATATGAGAACAACACTGTTCTAAATTGATGGCAACCTATTTAATCTATAGCCATGCTCAGAGGTAAGTTAATTACATAACCGGTTTGTGTATCAGAAGTGTTAATATACTGCAAATTATATAGGCTACAGTCACTCTTTCAGAGTCTCTATGAAATTTGATTGATAACATCATGTCACAATCCTCTTAAAGCACATTTGTTGACAAACTCTTTGAAATGTTGTATTTCTATGGACCATAGAAGCAACAAGGCTTGTAGGGTGTGAGATCTAGTAAACAAACACCACAATTTAATGCATGCTTTACTTCAAAGTTGTAAATATCAGACAGCTTAGAAACTTTTATAAAAAAAATATTATCCAAAAAATAAGTTACGGCTAAAATTCTGACAGTGTCAATAATGCAGCATATATCCATGCAAATAATGAGCAGAAACAGTTCATATGGGATTTTATTCATATTTTATTAATAAATAAATTCATCCCATTAAAAATATCCCTGGATCTCAAACGTGTACAAAATACATGCTTTCAGTAAACAGCAAACTTTTTTTTCAGGAAAGATCCGCATATTCAGAGTGCTTGTGTCCATGTGCCAGAATGATAATTCACAGACACAAGTATTGGGATACTCTCCTACATTTAGACTATACATTAACCATTTCTGTGGTTTGTGATGTATGCATGTTCCTGCGTTAAGCCATTATCGGACAGTCATTTTGTGCCCAAATCAAATGTTCATCGAATTGATGCAGGCCCACGACTACACATACAACACACATTTGGCAACGCGGAATGTGTAAATCCTCTAGAGAGACAGGCTACTAATTAGCGGACCTTCTTGGACTTCACTCGAGTGTTTATGGCGGACCCTGACAGATCCATGCACGTCCCCTTCAAGTTGTGTTCAGTACCCTGTCTAATTCAGGCACAACACCTGCGGACTGGATACTCATTAATTTACTTAGTTTACACTGCGAAACATTTCACTGACATATCAGACGGGAGTGAATCAGTAGGGTTGAATTAACTAAATATGCCAATTCTTTTTATTTCATATTATTTCGTTACGCTACTTTGAAACGTTTGTCGGCTATACAAAGTATTAATATTTTTTGGCAGGACTCAGGAATAAGTTGCCAACAGGTGTTTGGAAGCGCTTGCGATGCCTATCCCCTACACTACTGCAATGAACTTGAATATTTATTAGTGTTTATTGATAACATGTAGGCTATTCGATCCCCATATTCAATATTTCATTTAAATTTAGCCTATATGCCATACTGGGCTTTTTTTGCAGCTTGATTCTTGTGATTATGCGCCTGACAAACAGAGTCATCGAAATTATTCCTTAAATGATGATTGATTTCAAACTAACACAGTAATACAGAATTTGACAAACCAATAAAGATGTATTTAATTATTATCAGAAGAGATTTGGCATTATATACCGGATTTCGGTTGCTGGAGCCCGAGTGAAATTTAAATAAACAACGTGAAACTTTTGAGCTGTTCAATTCGTACAGCAAATATTTGTCAGTTGTCAGTGTGCTATCAGCGTAAACAACTTTACTGCTTTTCAGTCGCTTAGTAACAATGCAATTGGGGTAGGCTAAATACAAATTATAAATAAATATTATATGAAGTAATCTTGAATGATACGCAGAACGTGATGTTCTGTATGTATCCAAGACTGTGACAAATGAAGTCGCCTAAAATATTTACTTAATAAAGCTGCTAATTTAGCCTATACCCTGTAAACATCTGACTGACACCAACCAATAAAGTAACTGTACAATTCAGTGTTGTCTAAGTAATGAATGGGAGTGGCATGTCCTTAAATATGGTGTTAGAAGTTAAGCTCGAGTGGCTTGGGAGAAGACTTGAATTAAGTCTTGTGTGTATATTGAGGGTCCACTGTTCTGCTCACAAAGGCGAGATAATCCAAGTAATTTACACAATGCATAGGGCTGTGTTGACATGGTGTAAAGGAGGGCCTTGCCTTTTATCTCCCACCAAATTGGAGCGTCTTATTAAATCGAAACGGTCAATTATACGTTGACAGAACACTTTTTTTTGCTCTTAAGCAGTGTCATTGACTGGTCCTCTGACCCGATCAACATCGCTTCTCACTGTGTGCCAACGGTGATATGAAAAAGTGATTAATGTCAAAGAAATTGTTTAGTGCCAGGAGAAATTAAAAGACAATATATGACATGAAAAAAACTACCAATGCTATGTAACTTTCAAAGTGATTAGTAAGCTATAAAAGCAAGAACATTTAAAACATTCTTTTATCGATTATTAAATTGCCAAATATATTAATGAGCATTTTGGAGCATTTTCCTTTTTATCAAATCACTGTTAACCTGTAAGTTACTAAGCTGTCACATGTCAGGTGTCTAGAAAATTACAACAGTCTTGTCCGACTGAAATTGTATACTTTATATTAAAACTAATTACTTACTAATTACTTATAGCTATCTGATTTATTATTATTATTATTAGGCATTTGTTTTCAAGATCCATATAACTATGAAACGATACTTTTTTTGTATTTAATTGCTTGTTCTTGTTCTGAGAGGTCAAGTGGGCTTTAACAATATTTTGACCATGGAGCATATTTGACTATTTATTTAACTTTTCACACGTTCAAAAGAAGTTCGATCAAGGTAATATTCACAAAATGAATGAACAACAAAAGCCAAAAAAAAAAAAACCTATTTGGTTTTTAGGAATTGATAAGCAGTTTCAAAAGGAACAATTTAGCTGCACTCACCAAGCACGTTACAATTAAATAAAACTAAAGATAATTGAAGAAAGATAATTTGCATGATTTTATATTTAATCTAATAAGCCATATACATAGGCTAAATATATACACGACACTCTTTACTTATTTAATTTCCAACCCCTTTTTGCATCAAACACAAGGTAATATTAACCTAAATCTTATATTGATTAAATACAAAGAGGTAACTAAAATCAAAAGGAATCAAATTTGTTTTACAAATACATCACTTTAAATATGTTGATAACTATTGAGTGAAGAGATCAAAGTTAAAAGCAACAACTCATAAAAATATAGGTAAACATTATTATTATTGTAATTTGATGCTTAAGAAAATCCAAAGCGCATGGCATGATTTTTTTTTTCTTAAGATTTTATAAACATTGTATCATAATTCACATTACGCCTTTTCACACATCTGTCATTGAGGTGTCACATAAAGAGATTTCCATTGTTTCTGTCATTTATATTTAGATGCCAAACTAAAATGCCCTCCTTTAATCCACACTAATGCAGGTGTCCAGGAGAGTCGTGGCGCGGCGCAGGTTGCACAGGTGAGCTGCGCCGTGGGAGAGCGCAAGACACGCTTCTTATTGAAACAATAACAAAAGATGAGATCATTACTTTACACAGGCTTTTATATATTTGACGCATATTTTGACTTGATCAACAACTCTATGTATTCACGTTTCACAATGCAGATAGCGTTTCTTTAAAGTTACCACATTTAATTACGCTCGCCTATTTATTGACGCCATGCAGCTTTTCTCAAATAAAATTAGAACGAATAAACATATAATCTATAATCACACATACACCCAAAAATTGGCTCCATGATTCAGTTTGCAAAGGCTAGTAGAAACAACATAATTGTAACCAAACCAATTATAGTTACAAATCAAATATGTGAGCTGTACGTCTCATGAAGAACGATTTTTTATTTATTTATATATATATCGTGTAAAATAAAAATAAAACAACCCAAAATAAAAATGTATTAAGCCGAGCAGGGAAATAAGATGTCACAAAAGGAGTTCATTAGCAGTCAGAATGGCGTTCTTCACGAGGCAGAAGGGGTTGGAGCAGAATGCTGAAACCTGCTCTCTGGGGGCCTGTACATCAAAGCGGGTGAAATCACACTCCCAGAGAACTTTTAAGAGCTACATTACAACAGAACTCTTGAAGCCCGAATGTCATTTTTGTCAACCCAAAGCGAGTATGGAAAACTGTGACTTTAAAACACCTGAGCGCAGTGTGGCAGAACAGGCGCGATATCCTGTCGCATTTATGCATACTGTCAGAACTATACTCGACGAACAGTAGGTGACACACCACATCACTGTCACCTGGCAAAGACTCGGAGTCGAATATAACACAGGTAGAGCAAGCGTCAGTCCTACATCCGCGCACTTGAACTGGGTAAAGGGACATAGTAAGGAAAAGGAGATTAAGGAAAGCAAAATCGGAGCAACTTAAAGAGGTAGCTCAAAAATGCCCCTTTAACAGCAGGGCATCTCGGTATGCTTAGTAAGAAATAAATGGGAGCATTTGATCTTTTAAAACTGTGGATCTCCAATCCAAAGTTAAAGGACTTCATGGATAAATGTTCCAAGCAGCATTAAAGTTTTGGAAATAGCTTATAGTCCTCCTGAGTAAAGTTCAACAGGTTATATCAAGTACTCTCAGCAACTTTTCCATGGCGCAATATGATAGCCTACCCAAAATACTTCTCCTTCTTCACATTTGGATCCTGTTGAGCGATGCGAGCTCAGTGCTGTCAGTGTCAAGATCAAACTCTATGATTTATTTATTTATTTTTCAACTCTTGAGATTTTGTTTTAACGGAGAGGAAACAAACAGTTTGGTTGAGGAAGTAGCCCATAAAGAACATATAAAATAGCTTTAAAGTTTTACACATGTAGCCTAATGATAATCATAAAATGTTGAATTGTTAAAATAAACGTTACGTTTTTTTTTTTTAAAGAATCAACAATTTGATGTATTCTATCTAAGTATTCTAAGTATACTATCCAAGAACGGAGTCTAAACTCAAAGGTATGCTGATAAGATGAGGGTGTAACGGAAGAGAGGTGAATTGTGACAAAATCAAGAAATAAGGGTGAAATCCCCTTCACGCGAACACCACAATCTCGAAGTGACAGTAGAAGTTTTAAGTCTGAGTAAAAACAAAAAAGGATTTAAGTAAGAAAACGAATTTTAAAGTAAGGAATTTCATTTTCTTGATTTATGTTATGTTAAAGGATGTACTAAATTGGTACCATCTGAATCCGCATGTTATCTTGATTAATTTGATACATAACATCCACACAAACTTCTCATTTGTTAATAAATTAAATCGAAATAGAAAAAGGCCTATGGCCACCATAACACTGCAAGAACATCTATTGGACTCACAAAGCAGGACAGGGCATTGGCCTTTTTAAAACTTTAAATTAAAATATTTAATATGAAATGACAGTTGGCTGGTTGTATGATGCGACAGAGGGTTGCATAATAATTATTCTGCATGCAGGATAATTATTTTTGAGTGAGTTCAATTACCACAGTAAATGTTCAACACTTAGGCTAAAGCGTCCACATCCTATTAGTGTCAAAGCCCACCGTTTGTAGCCTACTTGATATTATTTTCCACAAAGTTTAGAGATATGTTTTATAATTAAATAACATTTAAAACATTTAGAAAGTTAAAACAAACGTGTTGTATCGCGCCCTAAGAATATTTTCATTGCAAATGCAGTTATATCGCCTTCTAATCAAATAAAATATAAGATGAACACTAAGTCGGTCTACCGTGTTGACGGTTAAAAAGGCTTCTAATAATTACGTCTAAAAACATTTTCGGTCATTTCCTGTTGTCGTGAGGAAATGATTGGTTGTTCACGAGCCCCTTTCCTGTCTCCCTCAAACAGTCAAGGTAAGTCACTGGAAATGTCTCGCAATGTAAGCTATTTAATTTGTGTTTAAATTGTGGATTTACTTGTCTATAGTGTGGCTTTTCCTCTTATTAGGACAGTATGCGCCTCATCTGTAAATAGCTGTAAATCAGCGGGTTTTTCTCTCTCAAAAAGACTGTTAACATTTTGGCTAAAGGGAGAGAAATTGCAAATCCAACTGGTGTATAAACCAACAGATGGGCGTGGAGACGTGGACTTGGAGATGTGACAAGTGATTTTTGAATTCCCGACTGACATAATGAATTGAAAAAAGAGATCTCAATAAACTTGTCACTCAGTCTTAAAGAGGTTCGGTAATACCAGGGCTGTTTTCCATAACTGTAAGTCCACATTTCTGGTCCTCACATGGTCTGTGGTATTTGGCTTTGCACTGTAATCACTCAGGGTCGCAACCCTGCAGGAAATATAGGCTGCCATAGCAACAGAAAGATGGCCTCTATAGGCTTAGCATTATTCCGCCCTAATAGAAAAATAACAGCGCCAAATCCGGTCCTTAGTGAGGAAGCTTATTTGGTAGAGGCAGGCTCCCACCTGTGATCCATAGTTGCCACACCACTGTGCAAAGACCAAAGGAAAAAAGCTCCTTTTAAAACGCTGGGGTTGGGTGGGATGTGTGCCTGGTTTCTAACCAAGCCACAATCTCTGTGCATCTGCAAACAGCTTCAAAATTACTAGCTGGCCTGCAAACAAATAAATGACGCCTTTTTCAGTGACAGCATGAACCGTGTTAACAAGTACAGTAGAACTGGTTGTTTTATTTAATTTGCCATCACTGAATTATGTTGGTGAATCCAGCCATTGTATAGCTTTCAGACAGGACCAAGTGCTGTAAAAGCCTCCCGTTTCTATGAATCGGTTGCACTGCACTATTTTACATAATGTCTTTCTAGTGTGTTTGTTATTTTTTTTTCTCATCTGTTGTAATATTGTTGGGTAAAGGAATATTGTCATGGATACGAGGCATCCCTATATTGTCTGTTAATTAAACATATTTTTGAAGCTCACAGACTGAAACAAACTGTAGAATATGTATTGTTCTGTCATTGAAATCCTTTGCTGTTTGTCCTTGTGCCGATTCTGTGCATTCAAATATTAGAAAGATTAGCAAAGGCGCAACTGCAGTGGAAAACAATATTGTTTCCCAGAACATTTCCTTTTGTTGTTGTTTTCTGAAGCCTCTTTGATTTTGCAGGCTGTGATCACGATGCTCAGCTCCTATTGTGGCTTTATAGTTTGAATATGGTATGACAGTCATAACGGGCAGCATCAAGGATTTCTTTGGACCACGCACTTCATTCTCGGTTATTAAATTAAATCTGTACAGTATGCGTAGTTGACCAACGAGAGGGCAGCCTCCCCTGCTGATCACCGAAGGGAATCCTACTGAATCTCTCCCAAAGCCTCCTGTTTCAGAGCCTTAAACTGGGCACCTTTCCACATCAAAGCACTCCTGAGCGCTTGCTTCTCAAGGACTCATGTCTTCGGGAAAGAATGGCCTCTCTTTAGAAACGAACACCGCTGGTCTAATTTGCCTTGCATGGCCCTCCCCATCCCCCTTGTGTATGTGCAGCCTGGGCCTGATCTGACACAGCCGTGGCTATCTGACGAGATCACATGGAGAGGTGCGGGAACTTAAAGGCGAGGAGTTACTCTGCATCCTACTAGGAGCCTCAAAAGGACTGTATTAAAATGCGCTCGATATGCCGGTAAGGGCTTTCAAAGTGCTGTGCACCCTCTAGCCCCGGCAAACTCAAAGGGCATCTGTGAACCCATGGTAAGGGGAATAAGACCCCCTATTAATTTAATGAATCCAGGGTATTAGAATGCCTAACCAGCCTCACGTATTTCATCTTTAGTCAAGTTCAATACAGCAATCCACTTTGGACTGACAAAGGCAGGTGAATGTTCTGAGCTACATGCACAACTTTTTACATAAGAATCTCAATCGAGAGCATTTGTTGAATAATGTTGATTACCACAAACAATTATTTGGACTTTTTCCAAATATGGAGGTTACAGTGAGGCACCTGCAATGGAAGTAAAGGGGTCAAATTATTGGCGCATTTAAAAGCAGAAACTTTATAAAAGCACATGCAATAATTCTTTAGGTAAAACTTGTGAATACTTTGTTATATTTTATGATTTATAAAGCTTTACAACTAATATTTTTTTTACAGTCATTTTAGGGTTTTATCATTGTTTTCATGGCAAAAAAGTTGTAAAATTGGATCTAACTTGTTACTAAGCAATTGTTTTCACTAAAATCATGCTAACATGCATATTGTTGAGTATTTTACCAATTATGAATTGGCCCTGTGCTTCACTGTTCACTGTTCATACAACAGTATACCACAAATGCCATCAATTGAGATTAACTTAAACTGAACCTGAAACAAACAAATGCAGGCATTAAGAAAGTTTGCCCCAACTTTTTACTATACTCAAACCCACTAATATATCTTTAAAGGATAATGTTTAAGAACTTCGGCCATCAAATTTGCCAAAAGATGATAGACGGGAAGCATATATTAGCATAACTTCACACCCGCTTGGCTGTAAGCTGGGAACATGCTGGTCGTAGTGATGGAACTGTGAATCTTAACCATGTCTCACTGCAACTGGGCAGTGTTAGCTCAGCCTCTGTGCATCATTTGTGCCAAACAAACATCATCGTTTGTGCCAAACAGAGGGAAGCATGACGCCATGGCTCCTCCCTGGACGTCGCTCACCTGAGTGCAGTGGCTGATTTTGGTGCGTTTGTCATGGCCACCTGTGAGAGATTAGGCAGATAGTAGAGATTCGGACCAGGAAGGGGCAGCTGCTGGACCTAATTAAAGGCACAGTAACAGAACCTCTTGCAACCACACATCAAAGGTCTCAGACGACGTCAGTCTGCAGGCTCATCTCTGGGGTGTAAGGACCTGATGTGACCGAGACCAGTTGCATGCTGGGCCACAAGCCTGACCCCTGGTCCAGCAGCTCGGTTGGGGCCAGGCTTACCTGTGCCGTGCTGGCGAAAGGTGATGCGCCTCATCTGTGTTTGCATGGCGACTCCGACCTGGAGTGCAGAGAGACAGAGAGCAGAGGTGAGAGGTCAGCAGGAGAGGGCAAGCTTAAGAGAATCACACATGGGCCACATTTACCAAACACTGTCTGAAGGTAACATGTATTTTCAACTGATATCGCTCCTTAGAAGCACATGAAATGTTCACGGTGCCTTTGTACTTGCCCCCTGACCTCAGTTAAAAGAAAGAAAAAACTGCTGCTTTGATTGACTGCTTGCTGATTTGCCATGATGGTTAATTATCCAGTTCAGTCATTACCAAGACAGAGGGGTTTTAAATTTTCAAAGCCAAAGTATTGTTCACTTGATCTGGAAAATTCATAGAAAGAACATTTTAACCCCACTGTTGCTGGAGCGACTTTTTTTAACTTTATTTTGCAATTAATTACGGTAGACAGCGAGAGAAGGATATTCAAAACTGAACAATTAAACTTTTTTTTTTTTGCAGAAATGCTTCACAATCGTACTCGGTTACTCATGTAACCTCAGTTCCCTGAGAATAACGGGAACGAGTAGGGTAAACGTACCTATTAAGCTCAAGTACCCATTAAGCACACTACTATCTTTGAGCTCAGATTATAAAAAGAAAAAAATAATTTATCATCCTACTTGATGTCTTAACCAATTGATGTGTTTGTTATTATACCTCCTGTAATTTCAAGATAATCAGACCATTGCACACTAAGATATGGGTATCTATGTGTTCACACTGTCTGGCGGCCATTTTGAAAGCTATCTGAAAACTTTCACCAAAAGTGTTGCCCCTTAAATGTGCATTTTTTAGATGTTTAAGCCTTTATTTTGGATAAATATAACTTCTTATTTCAAAATTAAGAGATTAATTGTTTAGACTTTTGCATATTATAACCTGGAACCTGGGAAATAATTAAAGTTAGATCCAAAAGATAGTTTTAGCAACATAGCGCAGGTGCTAGAGAACATTGTTAGCTTACTAGCTGTATAAGACTGTGCGCTACACTAATACATTACTTCACAGGCATTACTGGCTTGTACTTTTAAATCCATTATATTATAAATTTACAGTTTATTGATGTTCTGTGGTTTTACACTGCTGTAATTTTTAAAGGCTTCATATTATTTTAAGGTGAGCCTAAAGGG
This sequence comes from Rhinogobio ventralis, assembly GCA_039654625.1. Lineage (NCBI taxonomy): Eukaryota > Metazoa > Chordata > Actinopteri > Cypriniformes > Gobionidae > Rhinogobio > Rhinogobio ventralis. The sequence continues at coordinate 17,301,303 of CM077198.1, forward strand.
TGCGCTACTATGAAAATCACAGCTTCAGTGTGATATAAATAAGAAAAAGTATAATTTCGTAGGTATTTTCAATAATAGCGGTCCATATTAAAATATGTATGAACTTAATACATGACCTAGATTATTTATTTAGAAAAATGTTCCTTTTAAATGTAATTTAATAATATTTATTAATACAAAAAATGTTTGGTGTTCCAATTAAGCTCAGTGTGCTCCCTTTAAGCTCATCCACACTGAACGTCTATGTAAATACTTCATAAACAGACTTTAAATATTAACTGATGGTTGTCACTTGAAGTTAATCTTTATAAAATTATTCTTTAAAAATGTTGTTAAAAAAAAAAAAGAAGAAAAAAAAAATGTTGTGTGCTTAATGGGAACAGGGGTGTGCTTAAAGGGTACAAACACGTACCCATTAAGCACAGCCAGACTTTTTGCATTTAATGATGTACATCTTAATTGAAATGCCTTTGTCATTTAAAATAAAATAAAATAAAATATTATTGTGTGAGAGATTAATCTTTTATTTTAACATAACTTCTTGTACTGAAACCAATACCCTGTGCACTAAAATGTATTAATGTAGACTTTGGTGAGCTTAATAGGTAAGTTTACCCTATTGCGTCTGCTAGACGCTTATGGGACAACTTCTTTTTCTTGAAAATACTGAAGCCTTTATTTTAAAATGCAGTGCAGCTGCACAGCCAGCATAGTGCAGAGATATAAGCACGCTGATTGGCTGGGCTGCAGGAACTGCCAGAACCCATCGGGGTGTGTCCCGCCACCAGCGAGCTGAGCCTGCCAAAATGGCCGGAGTTACTGGCTATAAAAGCGCCCCATTTCGCCATATAAATCAGGCTAATTCGACTGAAGTGACAATACCTGGACGTGAAGCTTAATAGCACGGCCATCTACGCAATACTTGTTACCATTATTAAGTAACCGAGTACGTTCCCTTTAGAAAACGGTTCACTTGTATTGCGTCTGCTAGACACTTATGGGGACCCAGTTCAATCACGCCGTGCTATTTAAGCTGACGACTTAACTCTGAACTCCCGCCTGGGGTAGCAAGGCCTGAGGCATTTAGAGTAGAACTTTAGTCGGAAATCCCACGGGGCCCGGACAAGGGTCGGAGCCCACAGAAGGAGTACCTAGTGGTTTGGGCTCCTCAGAGGCCAACACTCACTTGGAAAGGACTCGTGCCTGTAGTGCAGGCACTTCGAAGTTGTAAAATCTACCACAAATGTGGATGGTAAGGACCAACCGGCCGCCGCACAAATGTCATCAATTGGTACACCACTGGACCACGCCCATGAGGAGGCAATGCCTCTAGTGGAATGAGCTCTGACGCCTATGGGACATTGAAGGCCCATCGAGGCACAGGCCAAAGAGATTGTGTCTACTATCCAACGTGATAATCTTTGCTTCGTAACCGGAAGCCCTTTGGTGCGGCCACCAAAGCATATGAAGAGCTGTTCTGACTGCCTGAAATAGGCAGAGCGCTCGATATAGTCTCTGAGAGCGATTGCAAGTCGCCCACTCGCTTGACCGATGCTAGAGCTAGCAGAAGTGCGGTTTTGAATGAAAGTGGCCGTAAGTCAGCTGAATGAAGAGGCTCAAATGGGGGCCCCCTGAGGGCCCTGAGGACCGTGGATAGGTCCCATGAGGATATAGAGAGGGGACGAGGCGGGTTCAGCCTCCTGGCCCCTCTTGGATAAGTTGATCCTGAGCCCAAGGCATTCTAGATGGCTGATGAGCCAGGATTTGTGAGTTTGTAACTTGGCCTCTGACTGGGCCAAAATGAGCCAGTCGTTGAGGTAGTTCAGAGTGTGCATTCCCCGCTGTCTCTGTCCACGGCATGAAAGCGCAGAGGTCTGCGAGCAAATTGGAGCGAGTAACCTCGTTTTATTGTATTCAGTACCCCTTCTGACACATCTATCGTTCTGATGAGTCACTTTGGCCTTCCATCCAATGGCGGTGGGCGGGCAGAAATGCGCAGCCACTGCTTCCTCCAGAGGGGGCAGTTTCTCATATCCCTTTTCCTCTGCGCCATCTAAAGTCTAGAGCGCTGCAGAGGCAGAAGTGCGTAGGCGAGCCGAGTAGGGGGCGCGCCACGACTCAGGGAAGAACGCCGCTGATCGCTGACGGGGCTATTCACTGAGCCCAACCAATCCTCACCTTCAGAGGCCGCCAATGACAAGCTGTCATCGTGGAGGTCTTCCTCCGAACCACCAAATGAGACGAGTCCACTCGCTTCATACGAGAGGTGCTGGTCTGTTTGGGTGAAGAGCACCGGCGAAACCTCTCTATTTGGAGAGAGTGAGGCACGCGGGGTCTGAGCCGGCGTGAGCTCACTCGTCTCTGTGTGCTCGTGAGTTCTCTGACCCTCTCTGAAAAGAAAGCTAGCCGCGAACGCAGAGAGGAGAGCGGCATGCTCTCGCAGTGAGAATAGCTGACCTGAGTGAGTGCAGTTTCTGCATGGATTTTGCCCAGGCAGGAAACGCATTCACTGTGTGCTCGTCAGTGGGATGCAGAGGGGCTCTGCATGTACCACAGTTGGGGCACGGTATTTGAAACAATGGCGTGCTGCTCTTTTAGAAAGAAAAATTACTTTTTTAGCTAAATTCGCTTTTTAAAGGATACTTGCCGGATGGCCACAGGGAAACAGCGAATCAGCAGATGACGGCGTCAAGTCAGATGTGCTTAACAGGAAGCCGCCGTCCGCTGATCTACTGCTGTATATTTGCTACATTTCGCTGCTGGGCTTGGTCGACGGCGAGAAGGCTTTCAATGGCTTTCTGTGGCGAAATGGGCCGCTTTTATAGCCAGTAGCTCCGGCCATTTTGGTGGGCTTAGCTTGCTGGTGGCGGGACATGCCCCGATTGGTTTGTGCAGTTGCGCTGCCTCGCCATAGGTTTGTGCAGTTCCCGCAGCCCAGCCAATCAGCATGCTTATAGCTCTGCACTATGCTGGCTGTGCAGCTGCACTGCATTTTAAAATAAATGCTTCAGTATTTTCAAGAAAAGGAGTTTTCCCATAAGCGTCTAGCAGATGCAATACAAGTGAACCGTTTTCGAAAGGGAACATTGTGCGCATTAAGGTTTTCTGACATCGGGTTTGCTTTGGGAGGTTGGATTTATAGAGAGGGCATATATATGGTCACTATTAACTATGACTTTTGCCTCGATAAACTCCTAATTACTGCTTATTAATAGTTAGTAAGGTAGTTGTTAAGTTTAGGTATTGGGTAGGAATAAGGGATGTAGAATATGGTCATGCAGAATAAGGCATTAATATGTGTTCCCTAAGTACTTATAAACAGCCAATATCCTAGTAATATGCTTGCTAATAAGAAACTAGTTAATAGTGAGAATTGTGATAGTGTTACCATATACACTCACCTAAAGGATTATTAGGAACACCTGTTCAATTTCTCATTAATGCAATTATCTAATCAACCAATCACATGGCAAGTGACAGTCTGGTCAAGACAGTCTCCTGAACTCCAAACTGAATGTCAGAATGGAAAAGAAAGGTGATTTAAGCAATTTTGAGCGTGGCATGGTTGTTGGTGCCAGACGGGCCGGTCTGAGTGTTTCACAATCTGCTCAGTTACTGGGATTTTCACGCACAACCATTTCTAGAGTTTACAAAGAATGGTGTGAAAAGGGAAAAACATCCAGTATGCCGCAGTCCTGTGGGCGAAAATGCCTTGTTGATGCTAGAGGTCAGAGGAGAATGGGCCGACTGATTCAAGTTGATAGAAGAGCAACTTTGACTGAAATAACCACTCGTTACAACCGAGGTATGCAGCAAAGCACAACCTTGAGGCGGATGGGCTACAACAGCAGAAGACCTCACCGGGTACCACTCATCTCCACTACAAATAGGAAAAAGAGGCTACAATTTGCACGAGCTCACCAAAATTGGACAGTTGAAGACTGGAAAAATGTTGCCTGGTCTGATGAGTCTCGATTTCTGTTGAGACATTCAGATGGTAGAGTCAGAATTTGGCGTAAACCGAATGAGAACATGGATCCATCATGCCTTGTTACCACTGTGCAGGCTGGTGGTGGTGGTGTAATGGTGTGGGGGATGTTTTCTTGGCACACTTTAGGCCCCTTAGTGCCAATTGGGCATCGTTTAAATGCCACGGCCTACCTGAGCATTGTTTCTGACCATGTCCATCCCTTTATGACCACCATGTACCCATCCTCTGATGGCTACTTCCAGCAGGATAAGGCACCATGTCACAAAGCTCGAATCATTTCAAATTGGTTTCTTGAACATGACAATGAGTTCACTGTACTAAAATGGCCCCCACAGTCACCAGATCTCAACCCAATAGAGCATCTTTGGGATGTGGTGGAACGGGAGCTTCGTGCCCTGGATGTGCATCCCACAAATCTCCATCAACTGCAAGATGCTATCCTATCAATATGGGCCAACATTTCTAAAGAATGCTTTCAGCACCTTGTTGAATCAATGCCACGTAGAATTAAGGCAGTTCTGAAGGCGAAAGGGGGTCAAACACAGTATTAGTATGGTGTTCCTAATAATACTTTAGGTGAGTGTGTATATATATATATATATTTAGCTGATTTTGTTAGTCTGGTACAGTAATGAAGACTGTGGCTCTTAACGTAAACTGGCTCAGATGTCATTAGAAACATGTTTGATGATGCTGTGAAAAATTACTGAAGACTCTGGGGAGAAGAACTATTATTCTTGCATTTGGGGCAACATTTGCATTGGGTCGTCAGGTTTACTTCATTTTAAGCTTTCATGAGACCAATGTGCTGTTGTTGTGTGATCAGATTTCTCGATTGTGAATCTTTTTCTGCAATCAATTCAGCATACATCATTTGTCTCTTGGGATCCATTGAGCTAACCAAAATACCAAAAGTCTGTGTTACTTTCCGGGTTACTGTACTTCACCCACTGACCTTTAGGAACATGAACATTTTCTTTGTGTCCTGTCCTTTTGGCCTTAAGCTGTAAAAAATAGATATATGAGACAAATCTGTCCCTTTTTATTTAAGAAAAAAAGCAGCCCATGGCAGGATAATGTCTGCCTGTTGAGTGGGAATAGAAATAACATGTCATCTGGATTTCATTTTATAAAGGTATCTGCCACCCTGGCTGACCAAGCAGCGTCTTGTAGAATAGTGTAACCGACCAGGCAGCGACTTGTAGAATAGTGTAAGGCCATTTTTGTGGCGGTTGTTCGGCTTTGTGGCACCCTGCTTGGCAGCAGGTTGTGTGGGAGCCTGCTTCAGGCTCCTTCGGCAAGCAGTCATGTGGTTCAATCTCGTTATAGCGATTCTCCACCAGTCTCTGCTTGAGCAGGCCTCCCCAAAGTGTGTCATCAGCAGATGTCTTTATAGAGTAGTGCTGAATGGAAAGGAGAGGCTTCTTTGGCAATTTTGGTTTGGCAGTGCCTTTCCCCTCTGTCTATCAGGCCCAGCAGTCATTTCAGTTTGGTTTTTCGGTCTCCCCTGAAGTCAGAAATACTGCTTGCCTTAGCACAGCAGACAGGAAGAATGTAGTCCAAGAGTAAGATTCACTTGATATTTCGTAGACCCGCATCTCTCATGTGGATTAAAAATTAATAATTCATTAGGGGTCCTTTGCTCCATGCAAAAGGGCTGCTTTAGACTCTGAGGATGGTATCTAAATCATGCTGATGTCTAAATTTAACTTTTAGACCAGTTAATTAACCTCACATTGAGAAATTGTCATTGAGGAAAATCAGCAATGATTTAATGTTTTACCTCAATAGAACAGGAACATGGGCCTCCGACCCACTGTACTGTTAAATTAAAGTGAAGCTAAAAATCCTTTGACTGATTACCAGAATATCATGTTTAAGTGGTTAGTTTGGCTTGTCTAACACACACAATTCTTCTGTAAACTTTTTTGCATGATATGACTGATGCTTAAAGCTGTATAATTTACAATCGTCCATTGTTTAAATCAGCCAACAGGTAAAATGGTTTGGCAAATAGATGCACTTGATGTGTTTTTGCATATAGTTTTTTTTTTTTCATAAGTAGCCGCATAATTATTTTTCATGCAATTTTTTTAAATTTAACTATGATGCGGTGTCGTTCATCATTTTAGGGGGCAACTCTTAGATATTACTGGAACATGCGTGTTTTCAGTCCGCCGATAATATTCTTGTTCATTTCGGCAGAAAAAAGCACAAGATGAATAGCCTATTCACTACTTTATTTAACCGCATAAATTACAGCTGTCTAAGCGTAGGTGAGATACAGTGAGTAATACTAATGAAACGCAAAAGTGAAATTTGCCGTTCTGTTTTTCCTCATTACATGTACACATGGAGCACAATTTCATGCTATATATCTTCATCATCATCAATGAAAAAAAAACTATCTGATATAAAGAATTTGGAAAATCTAGTAAAGGAAATCTGTCCTTGCACAGCTTCACAGTTTTTATTCTGATTCTTTACTGTGGCATTCAAGTTTTTAACAGCACAGTATCTTCACTTTTATAATTTGTATGTTGTTATTATGAAGATAGTTGGCAATATATCGGTCATCTAGATCATCTGATCATCTGCGCTTGTTACGTAAAGTCCTGTCCCAAAGTTATTTATACAACAAACAAGAAAAACATTCAAATCCAACTCTTTTTAAACCCCAAGACAACAAATATCAAAAGTCTACCACACAAATAATAGAATAAAAGTGAGATAAGAGTGACCTAAAACAGCATGCATCATTGCGCTCAAGAGACCCACAGTACAGATAAAAAAAAATTCTGGAAAATATCAAAACAAACATGGACTATGTAAATGCAAAGCCAAAAAAAAAAAAAAGAATACGGCAGTAGCAGGAACACTACCAAACTCTCTCCACAGTGAATAGTGTCTTTAGGCCACCACATTCGCAACGAGTGAAGGTGATAATAACCCAAAACAACCTTTTTATTATGGATGTGCTTTCACACCTCTACCGTAAACACCTTGATGTGGCACTTTGCATTGTGCTTCACACTACACGGTAATGGCGGCTTCTCCCAGCATTGTGCGTAACGAAGCCGCGCGCATGACTTTGTGGTATGAGCAGAGGTCATAGCTGACTCTTCTCTGTTGTCGGGTCTAGTGGGTAAGGGCCCCATCTATTTGATATCAGTAGTACGGGTCTTCCAATGCTCATTCAATGTTAATCTTGCATTAACGTGCCGAGCCACTGTAAGGTACTGCTAACCCTTCCCCCCTCATCAGCCATGTTTGTTTTTGCTGGCACTTCATTATCAAAAGGCTAACTGCTTTACAGCGCCTCCTGCTGCTCCCCCCGGAGGAAACTTGGGCACATTTGGAATTCAGCCCTCAGATTAAAAGGTAATCAGAATGGCCGGTCTCAGCATGTTGAAAAATGTGATCATTCTGCATTCTGTTATTTAACAAAATGGACTGCGGTCAGTCTTTCCCAGTTCCCTGTGATTTCTGTACAGAAAAATTCAGCGCTTTTATGAATTTGCCGAGATTCATGCCCAAGCACATGCAATTTGTAATCTGCAAATGTGTTTGTGATGCCATCTGACAGGTCACAACATCCTGTTTTTGAAAATGTGAGTGTTTCTTACTTGCATGGGTAGTTTGTGGAAAATTAAGGAGTTTCTTCAGGAATGTTCATACTTTAGATAGGAATCTCCTTTCCTGTAAGTAAATCCCATAAGTTTGCCTGCATTTTATTCCAGCCGGTTTTGAGTTTGTTCATGTCTTTCCCAATTAAAGCTGTGTCCGCAGACGAGTGTAGTGGTTTTGGTGGGAGGCCGTCAGCTTCAGGCAGGCTGGAGGTGTTAGGTGAACGGGTGGCTTTAGGGGTCCTGGCCACGCATGAGGTGAATGAACAGAATGCCTGTGCCCACCATGTGTGACCACTAATGAAGACGCTCCCAGACAGGACCCTATCACCCTGGTAACAAGATGTCTCCATAAACAAGCTGCAGGACATTGGCAGGCCACTTCCTGGTTGTATAATGTGACCTGCTTTTCTGCAAAGGCAGATCACAGGCCTCACTTAGGGGATGTGAACAAATTTAGGAGTCGTAAAAAAAACGTAGAAATAATATAACCCACTTTTGTTGCCCTTAAATGTAGTTTTCCTGAATATCCCACCCACTTTTACATTGCCCATTGCTTTTCCTCTGACGTTAGCCCTTGTCCTCATTGCCTATTGTCCTTGATTGTTTTACACGTTGCTTAAACCTGTTTTCTGAAAGCACTTCTCATTAGTGTACAACCGTAAACCTGCATGTCAGTGGTCCACATGCCTCTTCCTGCAAGGGGGCTTTAACTTCTTTCCCTCTGCCAGTTTACACTCTGACTTGTCACCTGCTAAACACAAAGTGCTTGACAACAGTGAACCATGGGAGATATGTTTTTGACAAATCTTACAGGCAAATCATAGCATCTGCTGTGAGGAAATATGGTAATAGAGTTAAGATGGCAGAATAGGCTGTGGCCCTGCCAACACTTTTTGCCTTTGACTTTCAGCGAGACACCCAAATAAAATAAACTTTATTATAGTTATTATCAGAAATATTCTTGTGAAGCGGTTGACTGTTTAGTTGTTGTTGTTGTTGTTGTTGTTGTTGTATGTGTGTTTTATATCATTCTTAATAAGTTCTTTAGTTTTGAGTATGTGTTGTTCCTTTCTTTAGAGGGAAGTTTTGAAGGATGTACACTTATTTTTTAGCATATTTTTTTATCTCCTATTTTCTGTTTAATTTAGTTTAATGTAATTTTAAAAGAAATTTTTTTTTTCAGTGATATAAAACATGAAAACATGACTTTTTTGATTGAACGGCACATGACATTTAATCTTGTCATGTTTTTTTTAATGATATCTGGTTTTCTTTGGTTATTTGAACGTAAAAAGTCAGAATATTATCACAATAGCATTGAATGATTGTGTATTAAACTGTAAGTAATTGAGCACTTTTGTTATCTTTAAGCCGTTTAAGCTATTCCTTTAAAGTCCAAATAGTCACTCACATTTTTAATGATCAATGTTTGAGAATTATATGAAAATTATGTGTAAACGGTCAGTTAACATATATGTTCATGTTGAACACCTAAATGAATATATATTCATGTTGAATGCCTAAATTATATTAGTTTTTGTTTTTAAGATGAAAAAAATAAAGATTTTTTTCTTGCAAAATAGAAAAAACACAAACCATAATATTCCAGGATTCATTATATTATAAAGTATATGATATTATGAAACACACTGCACATTAATTCATAAGATATACAAAGCAATTATATACAAATAAATTAACAGAATTATGGAGTCAAAACGGCATCATAACATTATTTTGTCTGTAAATTACAAAAGAACAAAAAAATGCATTCAAAGAGAGTGAATTAAATTATTCTGTAAATGCCATTCGTTAAATGATTGTGTGCTCATTGCATTGATGCAAATGTTAAACCTGCCGATGAGGTTGTTAAAATGTTTTTAAAATAAAAATCTAATAATCATTTGAATTTGTTTAATTCTGTCTTGATTTAAAGCTAGATTTATCAGATCTTTTTCGGTTATTGTTCATTTTCAACATTAAATAATTTGCATGCTGTTATAGTAATGCTGCCCTATTTTTCTTATTGTTTAATACACCAGTATTTCAACATGAATTTATAAATGAAATGGCTCCAAAGCAGTTCAGTGGCTATTTCAGAAAAAAACTTAAAATAATATAATTTGTAAAATGTTGAATTTTGAAGTATTTGGAAGATTGTAGAGAATATGTTTGTTATGTTTAGAATACCGCGGCATACTAATACAATTGCAATTGCATTATAATGTAAAAAAAAAAAAACAGGTGAGTTTTTTTTTTGTGTAAAAATAGATGATTTAATTTCAAAACATACTTTTTTTTTTTTTTTCCCTAAATGAATAAAATAAATCCTAATTAAGTTATTCATGGAGACTGTGTGACACTCGGTTATAATAAACACAAATAAATGTACTTACTTAATTTTGTTATATATTCTTTGTTTTATATTGTTCAGTGTTTGAGTTCTAATATTTTGAAAAGTTTTACATTGCATGCCTAGCAAGTTTTCCTTGCATGTTTTCTTGTTTTTAATTAGAGTTAAGTTTTTGTTGTTGGAATTACTGCCAGTTGAAACTATAGATGCATAAAAGAGTTTTGATTAAACAAGTTTCTAATAAATAAGTGTTTATTACCTTTTAATTTTGAAAATCAACAAAAAAGCCATTAATGCATTCTCAGCTTGTTTATTTAGCATTTTTGATTTGTCCATCTGTTTCTGATGACATTGTCACATTTTTTTTTTAAATTGTTTATCTAGTTGGTAAAGTTTGCTTGTAGCATCAAAAGCTGGCTTGGTTCATTAGGTATTTTGTGACAGAATCTAATTGGCAAAAATTTCTTTCATTTCCAGTGAGGCTTTTTACTTCTTCAAGGAGAGTGGTCATGAATGGTTTATACTGTGTCATAAACTAATCATACTTAATGATAGGAGGGAATCGACAGAGGCGCAGGCCTGATCAAAACTGTTCTGTTATTCAGATGGTTCCTCTGTGTGAGAAGGGAAACACTAGGAGAATGCTGAATGAAAGCACACCATCTGTTTTTCACATGTTCCTCAGTGTTGGGGACATCAGACTCTGTCATCAGTTCATTTTACACTCGAGTGCCACTCAAACTCCATCTCTTTTAATTGATATTTACAGTCATCTGTTCATTTTCATCATTTTATAGCACACCAGTACATTTGCACTATTTAGCGATATGCTAAACTGTCATCTGCTCAAAGTAGAAAAAGTGTACATGTTTTGTGTCCGTGTTTGTGTTTTCATAATTATTAAGCTAGCAAAAAAGTTATTTAGATAAAGGGTAACCTAAATATAAAGCAATATGATGCATTTGAGATATTGAACTATCAAAATCAAATTTGGGGAAAAAAAAGCAGCATTACTCGAATGTCTCATTCAGTCCATAAACTCCTGTCAGGGCAAAATAAGATGCAATACATTTAATTTACCATCATTTCATTTTTACTCATTACTTTGTTTGAAGTAAACTATGCTATATCCTGACGAAGAGAACATCTTGCAAAACAAAAAATATTATATGCAGTAGTTTTCTATAGACGCATGTAAACCCCAAGAATGACAACAAACGGCAAGTAAAAAATGCGCTCTGAATATAACCGCCCAACAAATAAACAGTGATGACAAAAAAAACTGCAGAAAGTCAGCAAACAACAATCCTATAAGAATAACAGCATAATCCATTCTTGCTGCAGTGCATGCTGGGAGCTTGCGATCCTTTCAAAAACCAGTAGCGTTCACCTTAATGAAATATTTTATAAAAATCTATTTGACTATTTTGGGCATTTGAGGGGACATTTAAAAAAAAAATTTTTTATGTAGATTCAAAGACATTTTTTATTGGATACATCTGTGACCCAAAATGTCCTGTGTGAATAAAATGCTTTTTTTGCGGTATATCTAATGGAATAGAATGAAAGAATGTGAGTACTACACTTCCATATTAAGTCCACATGCCGTTTGTAGTGTTTGGAATGGGTCCCTTCTCTGTCCGCTCATGATAAAGTCCAAAAGCAAACAGTGAGTTCTTACTGTGCTGCCGCTCCCATTTCTCCAGTCAAACTCTCTGGACCTGGGAGATTTGAAAAGTGGAGGAGAGAAAGTTACCTTTTCTCTTTATTCTCATTCCAAATTAGAAAAAAAAAAAAAAAAACGCACATGGTCCCACAGTTAACCTTTCATACAGAGAGAAAGAGAGAGGGAGGGGATGGGATAAAGAGGCTTTTTCATTCTCTTTTTTAAAAAGCTTTAAAGAACAAAGACTCAAAGAGACTCCAATATGAGGCTGTCATATTTTAACAACAAATAGGTCTTAATGAAAGTTACTTTAGTGTAAGAGATTGATTATTCTAAAATGTCCCTGTAGCCTTAAAGACATGCTCCATATGGCCACTACTTTCTGAGGAGTGATGCATTGGTGTATGTTTACGGTTTAAGTCAACTCTCATATTTTCATCTCCTTTTGGTGTACTGTATGATTTAACCCCACAAAGGTAGAGAAACAAAATTCATATGGATCTTCTAGGAAGCGGGTGAGCATAAAAGGAAATAGTTGTGTAAAACTAAAATGGAGTTGCGTTAAGATGCTATATTACCTAACGAGAGTGGAAAAGTTTTAGTTTCAAAATGGGGCAAGTTAATACGTTACATCACCATTTTTTTTTTCACTCAAAACAAGGTACCCAAAATGTGGGTGGGATATGTGGGTGTGTGTCTGCGGGAAATAACATCCTGGCTGTGGATAAATCAAGAAAGAAATGATAGATCTTCATGTCATTATGTAGAAAAACATGATCTATTCATATCCGCGTGTGATTACTCATGTGATGGGAAATGCGATTTGCGCTGCGTTAATACAAATATCATATCACTTACAGCTCTCGCTCAGTACCGCACAAAGAGGCAGCCATTTTGTCTAGCTGAATGTGCCTTCATTCTCATTGTATGACTCCTAAACCCTCGTTTTATAAAACATTTATGATACCATACCAAAAGCCCATGTCACACGCTCTTTTTTTTGTCCGACAGACAGAAAATGCACATTTTGAGGTACTGCCTATGCTTCTCATCTACCGCTCAGAATGTTCCAGACACTATTGAGTAATAGCTACGCCACATGCCTCCCTTCTTTTCTTCCTTTTGCACGCACACACACACAAATGCACCAAAGCGCCCAACATGGGACAAGATGAGGCTCATTGAAGAGCCAATCTCACACCTGCTCCCCCACCCACCATGTCCACACACACACTTGCGCTCGCTCTCACACTGAGCTTGTTGTCCAGAGGTGACTTTATCCTGAATTGACAAAGTCAGCCAGAAGAGAAAATCTAAGTTGGACAGAAAATGGTACAGTAAATATCTAGCAAGTGACACTGCTGTAGATTTTGTATTAATCAAATATTGATATAATCTTTCTTTGCGTAATTAGGCAAATCAGGTACAGGTTTATTTAATCCCACCTGAAGATAGGAATTCTATGTGAGCACCCACGGTTTAAAATGCTCTGAAAGAGTGATTTAGCTTAATTTGATACTATTTTGCAATTAAAGGCTTTAAAACCCTTTGAAGATGTATAATATCCTTAATTAATAGAGCTCCCAAATCACATAGCCTTTTTAACATCTCCACATCTCAGGAATATTTTAGCAGAATCAATGCATTTTTAATTCGCTTTCTTGACAGGCCCGGTCAGTGCTGAAGTTTCCTAAGTATATTTTCACAGTAGAACACAAGATCCATATGACTATTATCCATATCTATTTTCTGCCAGCACAGCAACATGAAAATCCATCATCTGCAACTCATGATCACCCTGGAATAGGGTATGTAATGTAATCCCCCTCAAGAAACACTTCTTTAAAGCTGAGCTGTGAACATTGTTGAGGATAGGCTTTGTTTTTAACTCGGGTGAATTTTATTTATTTGAACTTCAATGTTTTAATGTAGCAGCGGCCAATTTTCAGCAAATGCATCTTCGGCCTCATCAGAATGCCAGTCCACGTCAACTCACAATTACAGTGTTGGATACCCTCACAAACCCATTCAACTCACCTGATATATCAATTGCCACATAACCACGTCTATAAAACATAGATGCGACAAGAACACTCTTACATGTTACTTATAAAATAGCGTACTGCACTTTGACATGTACTGTACATTAACACTCACCTTATCCATTTGCTTTATACACCTCCAGTATGATTTATGATGCGTAGCTTGGAGCTTGCTGGAACAGAATAGACCAGACCTATTTTCTTCTTAATCTTGTGCAACTTCTAGCAGTCTGGCTCAAAGTCTCAGCCCAACTAGGAGAGTAAGGCACGGAGCTGAACTCCATAAATCTGCACAGACCAGGCCTTCACTGGTCAAGAACGCCATGGGAGTGTCAGGCTGCTCTCGGCTGGGGTTTTGGGGCAGGATTATGGATTGAGACACACAGCTGAGAGGCTAAACTTACACTTTTCATTCCAGCTTCAAGGGGGTCTCGATACTTCCTAGAAGCCAGATTCCAGACGTTTTATTTTTAATGGACCATTAACTGCTGATTCTTTATGGGTTTGTTTATCATGTGCATTTGAAGATTAAATTCGCCCCAAAAAACAAACAAACAAAAAAAACAAATAAAAATAACAATGGCTGCTTTTCTTTTTTTTGGAGAAAAAATGTTGGTAGTGTATAACGGTAGAAGGAAGGAGACACACATGGCATGCTTAAAACGCCTTATTCGTCTATGTAAAGAGAGAGCAGTATGCCCCCTTCTGGCTCTCTTCTTTTCTCTGTTGTCCTTTCTTCTCTATTTCTTTTTTTCCCTTCCGTATTTTGAAATGTGAGTCATCTTTTGATCTGCTCTCTGAGTGAGGGCCTTAGGATTTGTGAGAGTGACTGCTGACTGATTTGGAGGGACAAAAAATCTCCATAATAAGATGTTAGCAGAAAATGGGGATTCAATAAATGCTCCATGTCTCCTGGTGTCCCTCGCTCCCCACAAAAAGCTCTAGATCCTCTGCACTGCTCTGTAATCTGTGTGAACTGTCTTCTTCTGTGCCTTTACGGCGCTCTGGAAATGTGACAGTACATCTTAAGAGGGCCACCTCAATATTAATATGGCTCACTTATTTTCCAGCTGAATGGAAATTAAGATTTTTTTCAGAGGAGAAAAATCTGTAAATCTGGGGCACAAAGAATATTCTCAGTCAGAGTGTTTGCTGTTTTTACTACTGCTCTGCCAAGATGAAGATGAAGTGATACCAGACTTGATCATCCGAGCTGATCAGCACTATGAAAATCGATACCTCCATTTGGTTTCTACCCAGTCGCTTTCGTAGCTGTAAGGCAAACTATTACCTGACTAGCTGTACCAAATAAACCCATCATCCTCGGATTGTGTGTGTCTCTCCGTCCCCTTGCCCAGCACCCGGTGCCACAAGCTTGAGCCGGCACTGGCACCGACGTGAGCCTGTGGTCCAAGGTTCCAGTACTGGTGAGGGGCTGGGATGAAGAAAGAGACCGAGAGACTACTGGTGGCTTCAGCATGCCCAAGCCGGGTGTGGGTAATTGCGGCGGGGAGAAGCCGATTAGCCTAGACCCGAGCAGCACAGCGAGGGGGACGGGCCCACACTCAGCAGGGAGGGGAGTCTTGCCACGGCAAAGACCAATCAAGTGTAAAGCCCAGTGTAGACCCCCGGCCCTCAATTCAGTGGGAAAAGGCTTGGCTGGCGGTTCAGAGCACCGCAACTTTCACGGATTAGTTGAGACTCTATTCTGGCGGCTGAAAGGGGAACACAGCACGAGAGCGGGGCTTCAATGTGCGCGCTTGGGCTTGCACAAACACACGCACACACACAGACAAAACCTCCCAACAGCTGTGGAGAGGGCTGCAGCCTGCACCATGTCACCATGGCAACGGCATATCTCACATTTGAGTCAAAATAAAGACACTTTGGGCTGGAATTGGAATATTTATTCCCCACCTCTAATGTAGCACGTTTGCTTTCCTCATTTACGCTAAGTGTCATGCCTCCAACTAGCAAAAAACATGTCACCCCCCCCCCCCCCCCCAATATGTATATGTATGTGTATATATATGCATGTGTATATATATGTATGTATATGTATGTGTGTGTGTGTATATATATATATACACACAAAATATTGTGATTAATCGCATCCAATTCATGTATATATTTATATTATATATACATATTTTGTGTATATGTATATGTGTATGTGTGTGTGTGTGTGTGTGTGTGTATATATATATATATATATATATATATATATATATATATATATATATATATATATATATATATATATATATATATTACACACACTCACCTAAAGGATTATTAGGGACACCATACTAATACTGTGTTTGACCCCCTTTCGCCTTCAGAACTGCCTTAATTCTACGTGGCATTGATTCAACAAGGTGCTGAAAGCATTCTTTAGAAATGTTGGCCCATATTGATAGGATAGCATCTTGCAGTTCTTGCTCCCGTTCCACCACATCCCAAAGATGCTCTATTGGGTTGAGATCTGGTGACTGTGGGGGCCATTTTAGTACAGTGAACTCATTGTCATGTTCAAGAAACCAATTTGAAATGATTCGAGCTTTGTGACATGGTGCATTATCCTGCTGGAAGTAGCCATCAGAGGATGGGTACATGGTCATAAAGGGATGGACATGGTCAGAAACAATGCTCAGGTAGGCCGTGGCATTTAAACGATGCCCAATTGGCACTAAGGGGCCTAAAGTGTGCCAAGAAAACATCCCCCACACCATTACACCACCACCACCAGCCTGCACAGTGGTAACAAGGCATGATGGATCCATGTTCTCATTCTGTTTACGCCAAATTCTGACTCTACCATCTGAATGTCTCAACAGAAATCGAGACTCATCAGACCAGGCAACATTTTTCCAGTCTTCAACTGTCCAATTTTGGTGAGCTCGTGCAAATTGTAGCCTCTTTTTCCTATTTGTAGTGGAGATGAGTGGTACCCGGTGGGGTCTTCTGCTGTTGTAGCCCATCCGCCTCAAGGTTGTGCGTGTTGTGGCTTCACAAATGCTTTGACTGAAATAACCACTCGTTACAACCGAGGTATGCAGCAAAGTTGCTCTTCTATCAGCTTGAATCAGTCGGCCCATTCTCCTCTGACCTCTAGCATCAACAAGGCATTTTCGCCCACAGGACTGCCGCATACTGGATGTTTTTCCCTTTTCACACCATGCTTTGTAAACTCTAGAAATGGTTGTGCGTGAAAATCCCAGTAACTGAGCAGATTGTGAAATACTCAGACTGGCCCGTCTGGCACCAACAACCATGCCACGCTCAAAATTGCTTAAATCACTTTTCTTTCCCATTCTGACATTTAGTTTGGAGTTCAGGAGATTGTCTTGACCAGGACCACACCCCTAAATGCATTGAAGCAACTGCCATGTGATTGGTTGATTAGATAATTGCATTAATGAGAAATTGAACAGGTGTTCCTAATGATCCTTTAGGTGAGTGTATATGGTTATATATGTATATGTGTGTTTACTGTGTTTTTTTATATATATATATTACACAGTAAACACACATTATGTAAACACAAACTTATTTTGGATGCGATTAATCGATTTGACAGCACGAATATATATATATTTATTTCTTAAATATATACATGTATGTGTGTTTATTTATATTGATGTAAACAGTACACACATGTAAACACAAACTTTTATTTTAGATGCAATTAATTATATATATATATTTATATATCTATCTATCTATATATATCTCATTTTAATCTTTTTTACAGTTGTTTTGTGTCAGATGCCATGAAGGAAGGCAAGACATTTGCACTCATAGATCTAATACTAGCTGCTCAATGATGACAAGTTATAGCCTTTTGTGAGCCTTCCAGACTCAATTCATTTCATATTAGCTTCTCACTATCCATTTGTTACATATCATTTTGCTATCATGTTGGAGAAAAAAAAATCATACAGTTTGCCACTTCTCTGGTAAATAGTCCAAAAAAGCGCATTCTTTTTGTGTAACAATATCACTGCTTGATAATGGACAGAACACACACACATGCTCACAGACACACACACTCACACATGTCCAGTTTATCACACAATACCCATAATCATTCCATTACCCATCTGCCAGGCACAAATTGAAGCAGTGCACTTGTTATTATTCATATTTAATTATTTATTTTCTTTTAGCTCAAATTGATGACAGTGCATTTTGTTGGAACAATTTAAATTCTATTCCAAGTTATTTTACTGGCTGAATGACTATCAGTCTGCCACTTTTAATAGCACCAAGATGCAGAGGTGTAATGGACATATGTGTAGAAATGGAATGATAACACCATTATCAAAGCAGCTCCTCTCAATCCCAGCCAAGATAATACCTAATTGCACTTATTATCTAGCTTCGTAAGTTGTTTGTACTGTTATCACAGAACGTGACATGCAATTACGTTTTCAGATACTACTGTTCCATTGATGCAAGATTAAGCTTTATATAATAATAAAAAAAGCATATTTATGTTTGTATCTGGCAGTTTTTACTTGCCGGCTTTTTCAAATACAGCTGTTTTAAAGCACAGTTTGGGGCTCAATTTATTTTTGGGGCCTGGTCGTGTTAGTAAGTATATTTATGAGTGCTTGCGCTCTCTCTTACACATTCTGTGTAATGGTCGCTGTTTAGCAGGCTTCTGACTGAAATCTGGCATTCTGTGAGATGAGATGATATGAGGAGAGACCCCCACAAGCTTCCAGGGGGCTCTTCTTGCTCTCTGTCCTATCATGTGCACCGCTTTCTGTGTGTACTGCTTATTGCATATGGACTTTGAAGTCTTGCTGTTCTCTCTCTCTCTCTCTCTCTCTTCTCTGCTCTAGGTTGCATTTGATGCATTTGCGTTCTATGAATGGTTTTCTTTAACGCCTGCTTCCCCATGCCTCTCTTTTCTTTCTGTAAAACAGTGAGTCTTTTTCCTTTCAAACAACGTCGATAAATTACAACTTGTCAAGTGTCATTTCCCTTGTTTACTGCCATTTTGGGCATCTTTTCCCTCCTGTTCCTCCCAGCGTTTCACATTTTAATTGCGGCAGTAATACTCACAGAGTTCACCAGTGTGGCACGTTTGGCGCTCTGCTGTTATGGCGGGGGGACGGAAACTATTAAAATATTTTCCAGGTTTCAGGAGTCTTATGTGTGTAATTTTTGTGTATATACCCCATTGTGTTACCACCAACTATGAGAGATATAACAGAGTTAATGTAAAAAAAAGACAGTGTACATGTACAAAAGTGTACAAAAGTACCACATAGGTGTTTCTTAGGAGCCCCTGTTGTAGCTCTCCTATGCAAACGGCCTAATTTATTACATGTCAGCAAAAGCCAACAACCTTTTATTACCCAACAGTAATTTCCCATATGTTGAGTGTTTATCACCACTCAGGGAACAGAGTAGTAGGAAGTGTAGAACTGGTGGTTCACTGCAGACATGAGGTCTTAAATAAAGCTAAAGCTCCATAGAGAGATGGTCTAAATTACCATGGAACTCTCTGTTTTGGTATGTAGTGTACCTGCATTTTTAGTCCAGATTAACTGCTAACAAATAGCATAGCGACATTTTCTATTATAACAGATGGAATTTAGAAAGAAGCTAAGCTGTATACTTGAACATTTTTCACTGGTAACCAGTCTACGACTCTGTAAAGGTCAGTCTTCTCACAGAATTTACTGAAATTAGTATTCCATGTTCATGTATTCATTTGTTTGATAAATAGCCATGATTATGTAAAGGATTATGTAAAGTCAGTAATTGTAGCAAAATAAACCGCTTCAGGATATTACTAAAAAACACATTTTTCAAAAAAGTGTGTACTCCTCTCCAGAAGTGAAATTTATAAATCGCAAATGATCGTGAAATTGTGCGCAGCTGAATGGTTTCCGATCTCCACGTTGTAAACGTTGCCTAATTAATGTCATTAACATAAAAGGGCACCAGTCAACTTCCAAATCCTTTACTTGAGAATGGCGAGCGGTAAGAATTGCTTAGATTTCCAAATACCTGCATTACTCCGACTCTCTGCCATGAGTAAAAGTGCGTACGTCTGCTCAGACCCTGGCGTGGCGCTAAGAACTTTTCCACGTCAAAGACCGTTTTAATAAATATGAACGTCGGTGTGGATTTTATTGTACGCACACTCTAAGATCAAATCTGTGCATACACACGTTTTATAAATGAGTCAGGGTCCCTAATGTCAGGGTCCTGACCACCCTGTTGGAGTTTATTTTGTGATTGTTATTGGGGATGCACTGTGTCCGTAACAACAATTGGTAGCATATCGGTTATTGACCATTGTCAGATTTTTTACATTTATTAATATTCGTAAATATTTAATTGTGCATGCTTGTTTTAACTTTAAGGTCACCTAGTTCTCAGGTGAACTTGTTCTTAATTCAAGTAAAAAAATCTTAGCAAACCTCAAAATGAATATCCATTTTTCATACTGTACGTTCTCATGTTGTGATGTGTTCATTCCTTTGTAGCATTTCAAAAAATTGATTGAATTGATTTTTTACTATTGTATTTTGAATTAATTTCTGTGAATAAATGTGAATTTTAATATCGACATTTATCTGTAATTATCGACCATAACATGAAAATAATTATTGGTATTGCCCAGAATTTTAATTTCAGTGCATCATGAGATATATATTTAACCAAACATAATTGTCTTATGCTTAGACTTTTCACAGGGAATCATGCTTGTAACAGGGCCACACGTCCAGCGTCTCTTTGTCTGATTGAACTGTGATATTGTAGCCAATTTTTAGAAAAACGAGAAGGCTTCTTCTGAATGTTTCTGACACCAGAACTATGATGTGTGTGTGAAGTCTACTTAAAGCCAAAGTGCTGGAATGACTAAAGTGTTTCGTGGGTAGGAAGAACTGAGAAGCATTTGAGTCAGCTTCTGTTTGGTGGTACACAGGTCTAGTCAAAGCACTATAAACATGTCCATGGTAGGCTAGTGGATTTGAGAATGGAGTTAAGAGGGTTTAATAGAGTGTGATGCAAGCTGGAGAGAACAGAAAGCCAGCCTCGCCTATTGTTGGAGAATCCCACAGAGATGATCGATCAGCCAGCCACAGGTAGGCAGTCTGTAGAATATCTGTGTGAACTGCCAAACGTCAGCTGACTGCAAAACACCTCACCAGAACAACACCCTCACGCACACACACAGCTCGAAATTCATACACGCACTCCTATATTAACCTTACTGTTTGCCAGAGAGAAAAATACTTATAGAAAAAGACATTCTGTTCAAACCAGAAAATAGTTTTTGAAAGGAATAAAAAGCACAGGACATTTCTTTTTCCCCGCCGGAGGAAATGCTTCCTCATTAGGCCACAAAATGGTATCAGATCCGTCCATCATGCTCGCAGCATCCAGCAGCGGTTGATCTCAGAGGCTGCACAGTCCATTTCATTCAAATCCCCCCTCTTGCTGAACAACATGTTCCCGTTCTGTCTTTCGGTCTCTAGCCATGTACAGTAACTGCTGCTGAGCGTGTGCCAACAGTGCTTGATCAGATGTCACAAAGCATGACTGAAACGCATGGGAACAAAGTCATTAAGACTCCAGCTCTCATATGCCAGGACGAGTGGAAGTCTGAATCATCAGGTTCTGCTTTGAGCTCTGATGCGATACTGCAACTCCTTATTCATAAAGAAATAGGTTAAGCTTTGATGTTTAAGTCAGAAGCAGCAAGTAAATCTCCTAAAATCTTTTTATGCTTGTTAGACAAAGGGATCTAGCTGTGGGAACACATCTTTTAGTTTGTCACAGCAAAGTCTGAAGTCCAGAGATTTTTATTTTATTTTATTTTTTTTCTTCTTGCTGTTTTAATTCTTGCTTAAGTATTCTGTTTATATCATTTCTGGTAGCTTTACAGACATAAGGAATTTATTAGTGAAATTCAAACCGAATGCCTATGGTGTGATGTCAAAAGGATTTTGTTTCCTAATGAGAGAGAGACTATTGTTCTTCCTCAAACCTTAAGGGGAATTATCAGTTTTCACATGCGAGTAGATATATTTATCATAACTTTCCATAATTACTTATGCAACCTTCTGTTATGGATAATTGGGCTTTCAATATTGTACGTTCAGACAGCCAGTGTGTTTTGCAGTAATGTAGCCGATCAGGTTTGTATTAGTTAGGTGTGGAGAGGAGTCACAGTCTGACCAGCAGCATGGGGGGAGTTTTACTGGACCTCCAAAATGAAACAAACAGGCTTTATTTGCTCTTTCCTACTGAGACACAGGGAAATTATTAGCCACAAAGTGCTGCAATAAAGAATTGATTTTCCAAGCTTGATGAATCCAGCATGTTCCAGCTGAGGCTGCTTCTCCTGGACAGCAGCGACCCACTTTATGGGCACTGAGAGCAGGAGAAACTGGAAATTGGATCCTTAAAAAAGCCCTGCCTTTCACTGCAGGCTTCATGACATTCATATTGTCATATATTGATGTTAACTGTCTCCAACGCAGACATGAAGATCTCAGGCTTTTTGAGTACGTGTTTATCTGGCTTATGGAGCTGTTGAGAGGTAAAGCACCCGTCGAGGGACTGCTGAATGTTTAAGTCTTGTTTCAGTAATAAGAGCTTTGTAATTATACTTTCCTGAGATATTATTGCAGACTCCTTTCATGTATTAATTACAACACAGTGAGATCTGAAAGTTCAGTTGAAGCTTTTTCACAAGACCGAAGTAAAATATTTTTAACTTGAATTATTTTTTTCAATTGTGTATATTAATATGGACATATCACATATACACTTGTATACTTGCACTGTATTCTTTTACTTGGTTCCTTAAGGCTGAAGTGTGTATTTTTGCTCCACTAGCCTCACCAAACATAACTGCAAATATCAAACAGGTTCCACAAACATTGAGCAACAAATAGCTCCACCCTATTCGTTTAGCCAATATTGGTGTCGGGATGGTGAATAACACACTTTAGTCAAGTCAAGTCACCTTTATTATATAGTGCTTTGTACAATACAGATTGTTTCAAAGCAGCTTTATAGTGATAAAATTATGCATTTCAGCTGTTGTTCAGGTGAAGTTTAGCTTTAAGCGAGTAAGTTATGGTTAGGTATGCATTATACTGGTTAATGATCAATATTAAAAAAAATTTTTTTTTTTATTAGTCTGTATTAAATTGTAATTTTTAATTGTTAATTCTCATTTCCACCATTTTTAAATTTAGATTTAGACCTTTGCCATCAAAGGGATACAATTCACATCTGTTCACAAGCTGTTTACAGCTTTACTAGCTTACAAAAATATTCGTTAATCAGGAATAGCAAAACTCTCCAGTGACAAGTTTTTCATAATAAAAAACACTTCAACGTATCGCTTTACATTATCCTCAGTTTCATTTTAAAAAGAAGGGGGAGGTAGTCGCACTCGCATCACACTGTAAAAAAATGTAAGGTTGTACAACAACAAAAAATCTTAGTACTAATTTCCCCTAGCTTTTTCTTTTTCAACTTTTGTAAATAACAGTTATACGAACTGAAAATAAGTTGTCTGTGACAAAAAAAAAAAAAGTTTAGTTGAGTCAACTTGACATTTGTTTTTTGGAGAGGTGCAACTATTCTGTAACAAATCTTTTGTAGTCGAGCCAATTCAACATTTTGTGTCTATTGGAAACAGAAGTTCGTAAGAATTAACAGGTTTAAATGTTTTTTTTTTTTTTTTTGAAAATCATTTGGTCATCACCAATAAACTTGAATAAATCACTATCTTATTTCTGACCAAAAGTGATTCTTTATTTTAATTTTTTTTAATTAATATTTTACCAGCAAAACTTTCTTGCAGCAGATCAAGACATTCTGAATTCTGATTTTAAAATACATTATGGGTAAAAAAAAAGTCTTTTGACACACACTTGGTGACATGCTTCAATGCGCAATGCATGCTGGGAGCCAACATAGTATTAAAATCATGGCTCCCAGCATGCATTTTGGCATGAAACATGTCACCATTGTTGAGATTCATATGCTGATTGTCTGTGTCTGTGTCTGTGTCTGTGTAAAAAAATCCCACAATGTATTTAAAAATCAAAATTCAGAATGTCTGATCTGTTGCATAAAAGTTTTGTTGGTAAATATAGTATATTATTCACAAATAATCACTTTTGATCAGGAATAAGAGTAGTGAACTATTCCCCTTTATAATGCTGTTATCTAGATCACCTGATAATTTTTGTTTATGGCTTTCTTTGCAACAAATTATGTGTTTTGCTAAACACTGTTACAAAGACCACAAACTCGCATAAAATGCCAAGAGTCAAACTGCCCAACTCAAGGAAACGTTTTCAATAAAAAAAATCAATTTCTTAATACTGTTTCCAATAGACACAAAATGTTGAATTGGCTCAACTACAAAAGATTTGTTACAGAATATATGCACCTCTCCAGAAAACAAATAATGTCAAGTTGACTCAACTAAACTTTTTTTTTTTGTGTGTGTGTCACAGACAACTTATTTTCAGTTCGTATAACTGTTATTTACAAAAGTTGAGTTAACAAGAAAAAGCTAGGGGAAATTAGTACTAAGATTTTTTTTGTTGTCATTTCAACTTTTGTGTTTTTTTTTTCAACAAGTTGTGTTTTTTTACAGTGCACTCATAAAAAACATAAAACATTCATTCTATATCAAAAAAGTATTTGGTTCAATAGGAGTTATGTACTCAATTACATTTTATATGATTTTTCAGAAGGATTTGTAAGTTTATTTCTGGTTCAAATGGATTTTCTCCATATTGAAAATACTTTTTAAAACATCAATCCAATCCTGTATTTGTGGAGGATTAGGTTTATCTGCCATAATTTAATACCTTTGACTTCTAATTGTAGTTCTACATCACACTTTTTGACATCAGTCACATATCTTGTATTTTAATTCAACCACTTACGTATTTACCCTCACATATCAAAAATATTGTTCAGTTCAGGTTCAGGTGTGTGCTTGTGCTATATTTACTGTACCGTCAATGGAAAATCGTCCTTTGAAGATACCTGAGAATTTTTAAATTGCTTGAAAAATTATAATATATTTGGTTATCACTGTCAGAACAAAGTTTTCTAAACATAGTTTCGATGAATCTTGTTCATGCTCAAAAATCACCACATTTAAACCATCATGATTTATGCACATTAATGTAAGTTTGGCATTTTGAAAGTCTGCTGTTTTTAAGCCAGCCCTGTAAGACAATACAATGCCAAGAGAGCATTCATCTTCTGAAAGAACACTGTTTTCATTCTTTTCACCCACTAGTGTTCTGTAAACGGGTGGGTTTATTCAATTCTCAATCCAAACAAGTTAGTGTTCCAAGGCATCATTGTTTCAATGGCCCTTACCACACTCTGACTTACAACAAAAAGGCAGTCAGTGACTTTAAGGACATATGCTCTTTAGGAAGCGTTCTCGCTCAAGCTAAATGTTCATCCACTGGCTAATTAAGTGCTCTGAAAGAGGGCACATCAAAAGGAGCTGTGCATTTGGAATCGCTCGCACCGCCCCTCGGGTGCAGAGGTCAGCCCTCTTGGAGAGAGAAGTTAGGATATCCCAGCTCCAGACCTCTGCCTGGTAACCCCTCACCCCACCGGAGATATCAAAGCCTAGGGAGCAGTGGGATGCGCAGCCATCCCAGAACAAAAACAGGAACACTTCAAAGCGCCAGCTGGAAAAAGACAAGAGAGAAGGGAAGAGGAGGAGAGAAAATAACACGGGACAGTCAATATCAAATTCCCTCTTATTCTGAGCATATTCTAGAAGATGAATATAATTAATATCTCTGAGTTGTTACTAAAGTACTGTCGCTGTGCCATGGCCTCACTAGAAAATAATTATACGATTTAACAGACCTGAGTGTTCCAGACTACAGAAGAGAGAAGAAAGGCCTTTTACTTCATAATACCCCTAATGAAGTGGCTGCCGCTTCTCCAGTCCTGGCCGTGGCCTTCAGCAGCCTGCTCACAATCTGTTTAATGATGGAACGGGGCCGGCAAGTGCACCAACACTTCCCACTGAGCCACAAAGGGAGATCACAACCCTCATTCTGGACAGGCAGAGAGGCTTAGTGCTCATCGACCTTATGAATCTGATCCCTGGTTGGAGAGGGTAGCTCCTTTCTGGAAGAGTCCGCACTTAACCCTATACCTGGTCAAAGACCGAACATCCTTATCTGTCTCTCCAGCATTTTAGAATTTTTGTATTTCTCACTTGAAGGATTCCCAGCAAGCAATTCTGCATTTAAAAGACATCTAATGGCCATCCAAACACAGCCCTGACGTCTAGGATAAAACAAGGCAAAATTTGGGCTGTCACTGAAAATGTAATAGACATCTGACCATAGCTGCGCATAGAACAAGTCAAAGAAATGAAACCAAACACCTTGTAATCATTGTTGACTTTGCTTACATGATGGAATATCATACATCTCGCAAATTATTTTGGCAAAGATGATATGTAACCAAATTCAAGGTTATTTTGGCTAGAAGTGGGTTACTCATAGTCTGACTATATCTGGTCTATAGTTAACCGAGATGGTGAAATGACGTCTATTGCTCGCTGAATTAGTTCATCCAAAAATAAAATTTCTCATTTACTCCCCTTTCTTTCTTTAAAATACAAAAGAAGATATTTTAAAGAATCAGTTTTTTGGGTGAACTACGCTTTTAAGACTTGTATATGAGATTTAATATCATGTATTTAACGGCAATAATGTTCACTTACTTTCCCAAAGTAGCCAGCTCAGTGTTTTCAGGCTTGGACTAAATGCATGCAAATTATTGACCACAATGGTACCCACAGCTGCACCCAAGCAGCCCGCCTCTTTCATGTGTAACCCTTGATCCCATCCCACACCACGTCATCTTCTGCCTGACATTGTCGTCTCAAAAGAGACATGCCCCCTTTGCCGCCACATCCAGAAGGACGGATGCTACATTTATGGCATGCTGTTGCTTTAACGAAATCCACCAGCCTGTTCAGTGCAGCCGTGCGATGTTTGGAAGGCCAGAGGAGAAGGCAAAAGCAAACAGTCCATTTCATCCCTCTTCTTTTGGGCCTATTCTGCTTATTGTGAGCCGAGTGTGTAATGTGGCGACGAGGGGCGGGGGGAAAGTGGGGAAGTAGTAAGGGGGTAAAGAACCTGATTGCTTTAATCTCAGTGTTGTGCGGCTTTGGCCTTTCATGGGGCACTGAGGCTGTGTGATTCAGAGCTCTGGCCCCAGCTCCTCTTACCCACTCATTGTTCTCTACAGAAAATCAATTCTCTTGAAGACCCCTTCTTAATCCCGTTTTTCGCCGGCCACAAAGGCCACTTGTGTGCGACCCCGCTGGACTATGGACTGGGATGATGTGGATGTCTGCTCGGATTCCAGCCCTTTCAGGTAATGCCGGCTCGCCTCACTTTATAGTGCCAAGTGCAGGACTCGACAGGAAGACATTTGCGATCATAATTTCCTGTGGAGTGTTGGCTGGCCCCTCCCCCTCAGCTCACCCCATGCCCCCAGAATAGTTTTAATTAGGCCCGACAACCACAGAGAGGAGGGATCAGTCTGCAACAATGACTGCCCCTTTGAACAGAGGACACACTGACCAGAGACTTTACTCTGCAGAGAATCAAATTATTATGCATCTCAAAACAGTCATGCACAGAGAAGAAATAAATCGCCATAAAGAAAAGGAAAACTTAAAAAAAAAAAGTTTAAAACTCATGTGCCAAATTCTTAGAAATGCACTCTTTATATTCATGTTTGTTTTGAAAAATTTAAATTTAGAGACCCTAAAAATGTCTTGTGGTATAAATCAAGTTAAAAGTATTAACCTATTTATACCCCACAATACAATTATACAAATATAATTGAATATTAATTCATAAATATCTCTACGTTTTTAGAGT
Source organism: Rhinogobio ventralis (assembly GCA_039654625.1). Lineage (NCBI taxonomy): Eukaryota > Metazoa > Chordata > Actinopteri > Cypriniformes > Gobionidae > Rhinogobio > Rhinogobio ventralis. The sequence goes on from CM077198.1 coordinate 17,328,927, forward strand.
CGCACCACATGACATTTTACAACCTGCACTAACTTGTCATAAAGAGCTCAGATTATCTTTTATTTTCTTTTTTATTGATGTATTGACCTTGACAGCCATAAGGGGCTGAAGGAGTCGTTGTTAAGATATAATTGACTGTTTTTTTTATTTTCTGCATGTTATTTGGACCATATTTTTCAAATATTACTAAATGGTGAAGCTGTGCGCTTTTTTTTTTTTTTAATGCATATTTCTATAAAATAATACTAAATAAAGTATCATGCCAAACTGTGTTAGATTTTCTTTCGAAAAATTTCATTTTTGTAGATTTTTTTTACCCTGCCATTTTTATTTTAATTTTATGCCCCCTCCCCCAAAATAATTTTTTACAGAAATTAAAAACTTCTCATTGTAGATTAGAGGTGTATACAAGTCATGTTATGAGTGAATTGCATCTGTAACATATTTTTTAAATAAAGTAATATGTGTTGCATAATTGACACACAGCACAAGCACATTTTTCATATATAATAATATATAATGCTGGCCATGGTTTGAGGATATATCGATACATCCGTTTTGATTAAATAGCTTGAATTCAGTTCTTTCTATTCAGTATATTCCCAGAGTGTCCAGGGATCAAAACCCTTGTTTGACTGCTGGAAAAACCGAAGCCAAACATCCAAACAGCTACTAACAAACCCCCAGGCCTTCATGGTGCAGCTTGTTCATGTTTCAGGTGGAATTTTAGATGTCCTCGTGCCTGTTTGCTTCATGGTGAAGGAGAGCATTCTTCACCTGTCAGGTACGGTCTTTGAACGGGGCCGGACATCTGCTGATCTTTATATCGAATTCATACATCAAAACCTGCTCCGGATCTGTGACCTCTGGACTTCATCAGTTGGCTTTGATGCAGAATTTCTAGCGTTCTCTAAAGACTAAGAGCTGGCAAAGAACACATCATCACAGCACCGATCTCCCCTAATTACAGTCAGTTATATCTCTGAAAGAAAAAGCAAAATAAACCTGATCAAGAAGACAAAGGAGTAAGTCTATGGAGGAGGTTTCATTACCCTTCCTTCTCTTTACCTTTCTCTGTGTTTCTCGCTGAAAGGGAACAAAGACGGAACCCTACCGATTGAAAACTAGCAGAACAGTGAAACAACAGGACACAACTGATCACTCATGCATGGTTGGGATTAGGATAAAAGTATAAAGAGTGCAGAGAAGAAAGAGCACAACAAAAGGAACAGGGGACTGACTAACTTTTTTCTCTTTCTTTTGAGGTGAAAGGAATCAAAAAAGGAAGGTCTGGCCATATGAAAAGATAGAGAAAGAAAGATTAACAAATAGAAGCAGTCCTTTTTAGCCTCGGTATGCTTCCACTTCTATTTCTTTTAACTGCAAACATGAAAGGCGTAACTGAGGTCTCTAGCAACCGTCGTGAGCCAAACCCTAGGAAGAAGTTGTTACCAGAACTCTTCATCTCAAATCATCACATTTTACTTAAGAGAATTGCATTTGTGTAAATCAACCTCCATGGGAATTTTGTCATGGCACAAGCACCGTTTATTGTGATTCCGGTTGACCAACTGGCTTGTGAAGTCTTCAATGACACACCAGCTAACAAGACAGCCGTCCTTTCAGCCCCCGCCTGTACTAAGTGGAAATAATCCAGAAATACTTTGCACATCTAGTCTGCCTTGGCCTTCATCCAAATTGCACTCTATTCTTTTTAATCTCCCTTAATAAAAAGGAGGGGATAAGAGAGAGATTAACATCTGTGCCTTTTTTCTTCTACCACGTTTGAGTGGACAAATGTGAATGAGGGGAGGTAATGACAAGCCCCTCTTTGACGTTGGCGTCATTGAGGGGTCTGCATGCCGTCTACGCTCGGGGAACTTCAAGGATAGGTGCTCTAAAGAGAAAGTGATGGAGCGTTTGGGTGTGTGAAGAGTTCTTCATTCAGGATGTGAGGGTGGCAGGTCACGGTCTCCACAGCCAATCGAGAACTTTAAAATATTGCCTATTAAATATTGTACTTGTGATTTATTGATCTACAACTCCAGTTGGTGATAACACTGTTTAACAGATGCTCCTCATGATGCAATGCACTCATGTGGGCTCTGCTAAACGCTCTGATATGATGCAGCTGTTTCGTTTTTTACTGCTGGGATTTGTGTGACTTTCTCAGTGGCAGACAGTGTTTCTAACTACGCCTGAAGCTACGTGCTCATTAGCGTCTCAGTGTCATAGTGAACTCACAGTCATTATTCAGTAGTAGACACACATTCTGTTCTGTGCTGGGGCCAAATGCAATAATGCATGCGCACTGCTCGTCAGCAACAAGGATCGCAGCATGAATTTTTAAATTACACACTCTAAGGTTTACTACGAATTACAAATATACACGTTTCATCCAATACTTTGTAGGCTGGGCTCACTGCCCAGCACAAAAGGAATCATTCAGCCAGCAGCTTCCTTTTAAAGACACATTTCATGGCACTAAAGACATTGCTTGTGATAGATTTGATTTTTTTTTTTAGAAAGATGTCAGGCTGTAACTACAGTATTATCTCTCAGCTGGCAGTTGTAATGTTATTTATGAGTAATTATGTGTAAGATTTATGAGTAGTATGGCATCACCTTGGTTTATTTTTTTTTGTTTAACTAGCCTCATAGACATTAAACACATGCTGTTGTTTAGTGATGTATCCAAGTGCTGTATAGTTATTTGATGATTCAGAAGCTAGATTATTTCAGCCACAGTGATCATTTCCAACTATTTACAGTTGTCATGTATGGAAGCCAATTTTTACCTCAGGTTATTTGTTAGATAATGTTTATGTCTCTCATTGTAGCTTAATTTTTGATGTTAAAGTTGTAATTATGAGAAATTAAATTGCACGATGCAAGACATAAAGTCACGATTATGAGAAACAAAGTTGCAGTTGTGAAAGTATAAAGTCAAATTGTGAGATATAAAGTATGGATGCATGTCTGTATCGAATGCAAGTTACACACAAATTAAAAACAATGTAAAAACACAAATTATTTAATAACCCGGTTAAATGTAATCTTTTTTTTATACTATAGTGATGCCTACATTTATTTTTAGCATTTAAAACATATTTTAGTGTTTATTTCAATTAATTTGTGTATTATTTACAACTTAGTATAGAATTTTACTATCATCCATTTATCGGTTATCAGCCACAGTTTTAATATCAGTGAATCAGGGAAGTCTCGATTGTGAGATATAAAACAATAAATTGCAATTATCTTTTTATTTTAGTTTAATCTGAGGTGGAAACAAGCTTTTATAATAAAATGAGAGTATCCTTGTACATTTAGAATTAGACGTCTATGTTTATTGCTATCATTGTAATGCACTTTTCATTTCATTTCGAGATAACAATATATACCTTACCAGTCACTCTGGTGACTTTGCATGTTTGTCGAACTTTTCCTTCCTGGTTTCATGTGTGTAATTCATAGGATGTAGTTATAATGTTGCCGTTTGTCTGCAATGAGTTTACTGAGCAGTGACTGCCAAAACAGCCAGTGCCTGATTAACCCAAACCTCTATCCCGTCAACCGATGAAAGGTATTTCTGAGAAAATGAGAGGGAGAAGGGCCAGGTTAAAGAGGCATCTAATGAAGTTACTGTTAAGCATGGGCCTGGGGGTGCCACATGAGGGGAAAATTGCGGGAAAAGTAGCTGAGTGCTGGGCACTGGGGTCTCGGCTTCAGGGGGTCCCTCTTCAGGGGCCATTGTGTGGGAGGTGCTTTCGGCAAAACTTGTCATATACAAGTTGTTCTTTGTTCTAAACACAGCTAGACTTTAGACACAGAGGGTAAGACCACAGACTTAAACAGTTTTAATGACATAACAAAGAGGTGCTGTTACAACTAGCGATGGAAAACCCCATAATTTTTCTGTCTTACAGTTTTCTATGCATGCAGGTGAGCTTTGAGTAGGTGAAAAGCAGTTTAAATGCTTATTGTTGTCTAAATCAGTGGTTCTCAGGTGGTATTGCTTCAGGACCCAGATTTTATTCCTGTTATGGCAAAGCTGAATTTTCAGCATCATTACTCCAATCTTCAGTGTCACATGATCCTTCAGAAATCATTCTAATATGATGATTGGCTGCTCAAGAAATATTTCTTATTATCAATGTTGATAAATCGATCAAATTGTTGTCTCGCTGACCCAAAACTTTAGTTCACACAAACGTATATTTGGCAGCCTGTAACAAACACTGACCCAAATATTGTATAAGTTGTATTAGAGTTGTGTTTTTTTTTCGTGTGTCAGAATACTGTTTGCTGATTAGACTTTTACTCCTCCTTTTATAAAAGTTCCTCTCTTTTTAGCGTTACTTTAGCTCTAACAGTAGATCAAGGTGCTAGCCATCTGATGGATTCCCAGAATGCAACATAAGTCACTTTAGATAAAAGTGTCTGCTAATTGCATAAATAATAACGTAAATGTTCATAAGCAGTCTTAAGTTGGCAATTACTATTTGCATTTTATCATCAGCATTATCATAGTTTTTCCTGTCTGCAAACCTATTAGAACAGAAGCTAGATCACTCATTCCAAACTGGTGGCTCAGTTATCATCGCTGATGTTATAATACATAAGTAGTAGTCATAGTATAGGTTGTAGTTAACACGTCTTAAATAGCTTAAATAGCTGCAATGATTCATCAAAGCTAAATACGTTTTAATATATCTATTTATACACAATCACTATTGTTATTCTAAGTTGTATAACACACACGCCCTCTGAAGCTTAGTAGCCAGAGCACTACAGCTCTTCCTCTCTGGGGTGCAGTTAATCAGCTCTAAGCAAATATGTCTGCTGAAGCGTGAAAACCCCATCTCTCACTCACTTCACAACAACCCCTGTCTCTTCCACACATCTACCACCACATCGGCCACCTGACTAGGATGTAGTACAGAGTGACGATTACTTTATCGTGACATTGTGTCGGGAGTGAAAAATAGGGTAGAGCGTACAGGTATCCTAGTTTGAGTGACAGAATTTGAGCACACAAGCATATCAGGATGTCAGTCCGGGTTGTCATGTTTAAATCTATGACATATGCTAGTATTGGTATTTTCTCCCCATTAACTAAGCTTTCTAATTCTAAATCATTTAGGAAGTAATCTACCTAGTATTGTTATAGGGATGGCGATCTGTAACCTCCTACCTAGTAAAGTTTATCTTTCACTTGGCTCTCCCAGACAAACAAAAACAAGGGCACAAAAGGGAAAGGGTGTGTGCGAGGGTGTTGTGGGCAGATGGGTCACATGCAGTCCTTTGAGAGTTTCCCCTATCAACCCCATTCACTAGGCCCTATAAAACTGACAGCCTGCTTAAATACCTGACACAAGAAAAGAGGAAAAAACAAAGAAGAGAAGAGGCGAGAACAACGGTAAAAATAAATAAGACAGCCCTCGGTGACTGATGTGTAAAGGCTATGGCTGACATCTTAGTGACCATTAATAAATGTGGCTGTGGTCACAAAGGGCGAGACTAAAAAGGAAGAAAAGAGGCGAAAAAGAAAAAGAAAACAGTGAACGTTGCCTCCAGCTCTAAATTCCAATGCTTATTCATCAAGCTGGATGGAGCTCGCTTGGCCCATTTTTATTTTTTTATTTTTTTTTATGCCCGCTCACTCTTGGACCCCCTTCGGTGTCTTTGTTTGTCTTTGGAGTCCATGAGAAAAGTCAATTATTTTTGAACAACCATGCTTAGTTAACATCACCATGCAAATCTTAAAGGGCGCCATTACTCTTAATCATGAGTTGGAGGGGGCAAGAAGTTGCTCTGAATCACTGCTGCTCTTCGGGCCTTTAAAGCGAGTAAGACGTTACACACATCTGGGACGGCACATCAAATAGAGGAAAATAACACTGGTAGGCGATTAAAAATCCATATTTATGCAACCCCAGTTTTCCTTGCCTGAGAATTCCACACATTGGTTCCATGCCTCATGCCTCGCATTTGATCTGAGCGGAGAGACCACAAAAAAGGCACAAATAAATGTTTAAACCTCAAAACTTGTAATCAGTCTGATGCATTCGCAAAAGTCATCAGTTAAATAGCAGAAAGGGGAGCATAGAAATATTTAAAAAGCTAAGTCATGAAGTAAATTAGAACACACTGTAAAGATGAACAGGTTGCACGCTGCCATGAGTCTCGACTTAAGACACATTTCTAATTAGAGTGTCATTTATTATGCATTGTGTAGTCCGCGGCAACACACCATTTACGTGATTATAATTGCATAATCTCAAACTGTGTACCACACACCAAATATTTGAGGTGATCTGCACAACTGATCATACTGTAGCATCCCTAAACATCACAGAAGTGTTCATTTAGCTTAAGTTTCTTTTTATATTAATTTCACAACCCATGTTACAATTAGGGTTCGTACAGATACTGTAACATGAAATTTCACTACAATCAGAGATCTCACTTATCAAACAATATCTTTATTATCTTTCAAAAATAATAAATAAATAATAAATAAAACCAAATGCAGTAAAAATGCAAAGGGCAGCACATGCAATGACTGTGGTAACTTTAACCATTGAAATATACAATGACAAAGATATCGCTTTCCTTATTCAAACAGATTTTTTTTCTCATGAATATTTGATTGACCTGAAGAATGAAAGCTGTATCATATACTTGGATATTTATATGAGCAATATCATGCTCATAGTCGTGTGAAATGGCTCTATATCTATATCAGATGGGCTGTAACGTTAATTTTGCATGAAAATATTGTTTTATCAATAAAAATAAACACTAAATTCACATATATTGTATTTCAATAATTTGAGCACTTTCAAGTACCTTTCATAAATATGGCTGTTTTCAAGGGTTTTCCAGGACCTAAATTTCAAAAAGTCAAATTCAAGCACTTTAAGCCTTGTACGAACCCTGCATTTACAAGTTGATTTGGGTAAAAGCTGCTGACAAATGCTTAAAGGGATATTTCACCCAAAAATGACATTTCTGTCATAATTTTCTCACCTCATGTCGTTCCAATCGGTGTAGCGCTCTTCTGAAGAACATAATAAATTTTATTGCTAAAAAATCTGAATTATGTCTTGACATACTGTAAATTTTATGTTTTCTTGGTGGACTCCTGCATAACTTGAGTCCCAATCTGAATAGAGACATCTTAAAGTTGAGTCAAAAATAAATGGAGTGCCACTCCCTTTGAGAGCGTGCTATAAATCAGACTGAAGCCATACGGCCCTGTGGAGAGCTCCTCGGTCGGGCGTCAGGGTAAACTGTGCTGAATCCATCTGTGCAATCTCATCGTCATTATGTCCCTGCTGTTATCGGAGCCGTAAATCATCCAAACAAACTTTTAACGTCTGCACATCCTCTGTCTGCTTACAGAAACACATGCTCTAGACGTGTTCAGCGCATCTCTCTGAGACACTTGCCAGGTGCATCTTTTTACAGGTCTGTGAGTCTGAGGTGCAAGTTTTAGTTGTGACCGACACTCTGGCATTGATTACACAATTACACAGTGTAATCTCACCGGTGTTGTTGTGTTGAATCAATATAAACAAATACAGGTAAAACAGCCGTACTTTAATTTGCCCATAAATTAAAGTTGTTCAAACTAATTTCTCCTACGGTGACTGTTGAATAACAGACAGAATAACATTTACCTACAACCTGGATACACTGGTATGTGGTGAGTGCTGGTATAATCTTCACCCTATAATGTATTTGGGAAATGATGTGTGTTAATCTGGCAGATAGACTGTGCTTTTTTGTGATTCTGTGCTGAGATATGCCTGGCTTCATCTTTAAACTGGTGCACTCACCAGGAAGAAGCAGATTATAAGGTTTGTGAAATCAAAATATATCACAAATAGATTCTCGGCACAAATGCTCAGGCTCAAATGTGAAATGCTAAAAAAAAACTCTCTATCACTAGTCATTAAGATAAACATAGCCTTCATAATTAAAGGTTCAGCTGAGCATTGTTTTATCATTTAGGTTATGACAGTTGCATCAGTCTATATAAATGAAATATCAAATACTGTGCAGATATTCATTGATGCGATAATGCTTGACAGGCATTGCTTTTGTATAATATGATACATTCACTAATGTCAATTGCATGACCATAAGCAATAAAGAATTAAAATTTTGTCATTTAATTGACCTTTTATTTTATTCTTGAATGCATTGTTTTATATTGGGAATCCAGGGTTTATTTAGTGCTTGTATCCACAACACAAGTGCATTTAGACTGTTTCACATCATCTCTAACAGCTACATGTTGAGACGTGGAGGAAGTCTCACAGCGCAGGTGTTGGTAATGCACCAGACGGACGAGAGGGGTCAAAGTTTTCTAGGAACACAGGGAACCCTGCGGAGAACAAGCATGTGCTATTGTCCCATGACCCAGGACGTGTGTGTGGGAGAGGTTGTGGGCTCTGTGTCTGGTCTCGGCACTCATGGCTGCTGTAGATCAGAGGAGAGCCTTAGAGTAGAGTGACTAACAAGGTGTACTGTTTCTCAGTGGCTAGCTGCGCCCTCTTTTGGTTATGGTAGAAATATGTTGAATCACTCTCCTGTTACTTTTTTTGTTGTTGTCATTTTCCACTTTAAACATGACAATTATTTTTTTTTCTTACACTGAAATGTAAATGTGTTCAGAATTCACAAAGTTTAGCAGTTATTTTATGTACCTTGACAAGAAGATTATATATTGATCGCTTCATTACAATGCTGTTAAGAAAATGAAAGTGTGTTTGAGTGAAGGATTTGTTCACTGACTGTGATTTGGCAGCTTGTTTTATCCACAATGTAGGCAGTGACAAACTGACATGAAAATGGATTGACACGTCTCTCGTGCCCTTAAGTCATGTGAATTTGGGTCAGGCCTACTGAGTGTTTCTGTCTTTTTGGGAGGCTTAAACTACAGTATTTTGTAGGCAAAATAATGGGATAGGTGTCATTGTATTGCACACGAATTTCAATGTGACATTATAATGGGTATAAATGAGTATATATTAACCTTCTTTTGCTCCCTTATTTATTGCTTAAAATTTGTTTGAAATATTTATTGCTTAAAATTATGTATATTTTTTTTCTATATTTAGTAAATATATTGTGTTTTTTCTTTTCATTGTTTTTTTTTCCCTTCATGTTGTTGTTGTTGTTGTGTTATGAATGAGTACATTTTATGATATTTTTTATGACACGGCTAGTCATGTGATTTTAAAATGGCGGCGCCATGTGGGGCAACCCACCCCATGAATAAAATAGCTTTTTCTAGAATCTCCATCTTATGCGAGTATAAATCATTTTAATGATATTTCTCACAAGTACTAAAGTACTCACAAGTAAATACTTTTTTTCTTTTTCTTTTTCTTTTTTTTTGCATAAAACTTTTAACACCTTTAACACAGACTCCTGCAGAAATGTTTAAGGATTAGATGACGACACTCCGAAAGTTTGAATCACCATTAACCGAAACACTCCAGCAGGGGGTAAAACTTCTAAATATAAATCACATTCCCGCTTAAATTAAGTATGATTAACTTTAGTGATATTGTATTCCGCATTGGGCCCGGAATAAAAGCGTGCTAAGTGAACTCGTGTTTCTATAAACAGTTTGTAGCGAGAAAACAAGAAGTTACATTTATCATTATAAGTTGGCACCATGTGACGCTCCATCTCCAAGTGTGTGCGTTACCATATTTTAAGAAGAAAAGTTTAATCTAATACCCTTCTTCGCTCAGGATAAGAGCCTGATTTTAAACCTGCCAGGTTAGAGAGGAGGTGGAGGTGCTTTGTTCCTGTTTCCACTCTGCACATGAGGCTTTCGGAGCTTAGTCTATTTGAACATGCAACGTTTTAAAGCTGCTATCAATCAGCATGGGGTCCCAGAGTGAGCAAAATGAGAGAGCAGGAGGGAGAGAATAAGAGAGGCTGATATAGATGGAAAGAAGTTATCGCACTGTTTATTCAAAGCTGACATAAGACAAACTTGTTACAGTGTTCTGTGCCTGTTCATGCATGACAGGAGCGCTGTGAGGTGTGGAGGGAGAGATTTAAGAGGGAGTGGAAACCAACCCAGGATGCAGGCAACTTTGACACCCCAGCTAAAAATGAGAGCCTTCGTTCGAGCCCCTTAGCTGTCTTACTCTCATCAGGAGTTCAGGGGAATGACACAACACACTTTTTTCCTCTAAACTCAGAGCTCATTTTAGGTTAAAGATGACAAAATCTGCTGGCACCGCTGCAATGTGTTTACGTCGGTGAGCACCAAGCAGATGGTCACCTGGATTCATTTAGCCCATTTATTCATCATATCATGTAATTAAGAGCCTCCAGCTCATAGGATTTGTGTGCCAGTTGCCTTCAAAGACATCTTGCCTTGTTCATGTCAACGTCTCCATGGAGGCCATTGGTTTGAATGAATTTCCTTTTATTTCTGCTAAATTGAATAGGCGGACATAGTTATATTTTAACCATAACCATTTTAACCATAGTTTCTGTCAAATAACCTTACTAATACAGCTGTTGTTGCAACTGTAAAATCATAATATACTAATATATCTGTGTTGATTATCTGTCACAGCATATCCATTCCGCCCCACATCTGCAAACAATTTGTCAACAGATGTTTAGTAAAGTGATGTAGTGGTTTTTGTTGCCATGTGGTGTTTTTAGAGAAAATTGTATTCAAGTAGGCATTTAGCTCTATCAAAACAGCAGAGGCTAAATATTAAGAAAATCTTTAAAAAAGTATTCTGTTAATACATTTCCAAAAAAAAAACTATTTAAGGCTGCACTAAAGGTTCTTCAAATACAGGTCAAATTTAACAGTCCACAGATAACACAGAGCCTGGTTCCAGCACCAAAAACTATATTGCATATTCTTTACTGGAATCTGGCCAAAATTGTTCTGAAGACATAATTTGGAATATGTTGAATTTGTACATTTAACTGTCTGAACCCAGTGGCGTGCACAGACCGCCGCGGGGGCACTGCGGTGCGATCGAAAAGGGCACTTTCACTTTCAAAGGGGCAGGGGCTCGCGCCACTATCTGAACCTATAACATTTGTTCATCCTTTCATCCTTCATATAAATGAATTCATATTGAAAATATTATATTGTTATATAAAACAAGCTGGCACAAAATTAGTATTGTGTTTTAAAGAATGTAATTACATAAAAATGTGATTAGATAAAATGGTGAACTTTCCTTTTTATTTATTCATTCATTTATATTTTCCATGAGATTGTAATGGAATATAGAATATTGACTTAATGTCCCCTCATTGATGAACACTAGAGGGCGCCAAGAGAACACTTCTTTCCCACGATTTTGTTCCTGTTGAACACATTGAAGATGCTTTAGTTTGTGCAAGGTTGGACACACTTGGGATTTCCGTAAATGAGGACTGACAGTGATGGTATCAGAGACAGCTATGAGCCGACTTCAGAAAATCACCTTGTTCTGAGGTCATCGCTCAAAATCAGAATGTCAAAAACATCTAAAGGAATGCTAATGTATTGCTAATGGTATTTCTAAGAGGAAGCACATAACAAAAGAATCACAGAGAAATCCTCTGTAAACTGAAATTCTGAAAAAAAAAAACAACAACCTGAAAAACAAACAAAAAATTCATGTTTGATTCATTTTGGATTCTTTCCAGTTTATGATTATGAATGTCCAATTAACAATACATTAGCCACACATGCATGAGTGAACATTTTGGCCTCAAAGTTGATGTGTTAGAAGCAGGAAAAATGGGCAAGCGTAAGGATTTGAGTGAGTTTGACAAGGGCCAAATTGTGATGGCTTGACGACTGGGTCAGAGCATCTCCAAAACTGCAGCTCTTGTGGGGTGTTCCTGGTCTGCAGTGGTCAGTATCTATCAGAAGTGGTCTAAGGAAGGAACAGTGGTGAACCAGCGACCAAGGCGGCCGAGTCATGGGCGGCCAAGTCTCATTGATGCACGTGGGGAGCGAAGGCCTGGCCCGTGTGGTCTGATCAAACAGACAAGCTACTGTAGTTCAAATTGCTCAAGAAGTTAATGCTGGTTCTGATAGAAAGGTGTTAACAATACATTAGCCACACATGAGCTCTGTTGACTGTTGTGTAGTGTACAAAACTATTGAATACAGTAATTTCATTCCCTAATTATTTTACTTAGGAGGGTTCTTCCTTTCAATGTGATATTCGCTTCAGTCTTGTGTTTTCAACAGTGACGACGGCAGCAGATTGTGAATCACGGCCTGTTTGTGCAAGTGTAATATGCAGCCTCGCAGACACATATTTATGTTCTAATCAAGGATATTTGATTCCACTCTGAAGAATGTTCTGAGACATCTATAATGCTCAGAACAAAGGACAGGTCTGAAAACACACACTGGCTCAGATCTACTGAAGCCCTTATGTCACCATACTGTCTAGATAAAATGGATTGTATGTAGTTGTATGATAATTTTTACTGATTTCAATGGATTTAACAGTGTATTCTCCAGTGTTCACTTGAATGTGAGCATGTGTTTAGTGGTATAACAGGACATCAATAGTGCTGGGCTCAGTGAGGAGGGGAGTCAGTTAATCTCATGCACTCTTATTAATTACCCCTCTGTAAGCCTCTGGGCTTTCACACATATCAGGGAGCACACTTGCTCAGATTTAATTGAATGTACGCTAATGGGATGGGATGAGAATCAGGACTATTAAAGCTGATCAGAGTTAACGGGAGAACTAGGCTTGTCTGAGACTTGTCTAGTCTTGGTAAGTAAGCAATCTTGTTTTGTGGATTTTAAGATCACTGTTGTGTTGTTTTATGGCCTAGACTGGTGAAGTTGATCTTGCAATTTGAGAACCTCAGAGACAAGATTTTCAAGTCACCCATCACCCACCTCATTCAGTTCATATAATTGCAGAGGACTGTTTTCAGGCTGCAGTGCTTCAGACTATGGAAGACTATGAGAGATGTATGCTAGCTACTTCTTTGATTTGGTTTCAAGGGGTCATGACATGGATTTTTTTTATTATTTTAATGTGTTCCTTGAGGATCACTAATAATGTTTAAAGTTTTTTGCTAAAAAAAATAAATAAAAAAAAATACAGTGCTCAGCATAAATGAGTACATCCCCTCTGAAACTTAAATTCAGCAATTAATCTTTATTTAGAAGACATTACCAAAGAAGCATGTCGAAATTATTCAAGATTGAAAATTAAAGTGTTATATAGCCCACTGAATCATTCTCAGACTTAATGCTGACAACAATGAAACGATATAGGGATGTATGATTGCGGGACATAAGTCCACTGGAGGCGAGTGCTGAACCCAAGTGCAGTTATAATCAAAATTCAAACATAAAACAAAGACTTGGCTAAACTTGAAACAAAGGCATGGCTACTATGGCATGGCTTTAACAAAGACTCACCAACAGTGGGTTACCACATTCAATACAAGACAAGGACACATGGCAAACATGAGGGCTAAATACACAATGACTAAAGACAAGACGAGACACACCTGTGAACAATGATAAACCAATGAGAACATGACAACAGAACACAAGACAAAGGAGCACATGGCAGGATCACATGACAAGACCAGGAAGTGCATGGCAAGACATGACAGTGAACATGGCAAACTTAAACACATGAAACATAACCAAAACACCCTGTGACAGTTCCCCCCCTTTATGGGCGGCCCCAGACACCCAAACAAAACCAAATCCCCAATTGAAGTCTAGGGGGGGTGGAGGCACAGAGGCACCGGACACAGACCCTGGCATGGCTTGGACGGGCCTGGGAGCGTGGGCGGACCTGGACCGTGAGGCGTGGGCGGACCTGGATCCTGGGGCGCGGCCTTCCAGGCCTTCTCAGGGTATCCACTGCCACCCCCCACCTCGCAAGACGCTGGTCTGGGGCTGGAGCCACCTCAGGACGCTGGTCTGGGGCATGACTCTGGGCCATGGACAGGAGACATGGCCTGGCTCTGGACGTGGACATGAGACGTGGCTTGGCTCTGGACGTGGACAGGGACAGGAGACGTGGCTTGGCTCGGGACATGAACAGGGACAGGAGACATGGCTTGGCTCTGGACGTGAACAGGAGACATGGCTTGGTTCTGGACGTGGACAGGAGACATGGCTTGGCTCTGGACGTGGACAGGTGACATGGCTTGGCTCTTGACGTGGACAGGGGGCATGGCTTGGCACTGGACCTGGACAGGAACAGGAGACGTGGCTTGGCTCTGGACAGGGACATGAGATGTGGCTTGGCTCTGGACGTAGACAGGAGACGTGGCTTGGTTCTGGACGTGGAAGTGGACAGGTGCTGTGGGACTGCGGGGCTCCTCCTCCACCAATCCCACAGTAAAAGATGAGCTACTCACAAGAAGGGCATGGTCGATGTACTGGGCCAGGGAAAGATGATTCTTTCCCCCAGGCAGCTCTGAGCAAATGGGCTCATTCAGTCCAAATCTAAAAATGTCCTTAAGAGCCACATCGTTAAAATCTACCTTGCTGGAAAGTTCACAGAACTCCTGTACATACTCCTCAAGGAAGGATGGCCACTGCTGGGTTCATGTTTGGCGGTCTTGTATTCTGTAACATAAGTCCACTGGAAGCGAGTGCTTAACCCAAGTGCAGTTTTAATCAAAATTCAAACATAAAACAAAGACTTGGCTAAACTTGAAACAAAGGCATGGCATGGCATGGCATGGCATGGCATGGCATGGCTTTAACAAAGACTCGGGTTACCACATTCAATACAAGACAAGGACACATGGCAAACATGAGGGCTAAATACACAATGACTAAAGACAAGACGAGACACACCTGTGAACAATGATAAACCAATAAACCAATGAGAACATGACAACAGAACACAAGACAAAGGAGCACATGGCAGGATCACATGACAAGACCAGGAAGTGCATGGCAAGACATGACAGTGAACATGGCAAACTTAAACTCATGAAACATAACCAAAACACCCTGTGACAATGTATTTCACCCAGTCTTAACACACTTGAGCACCTATGGGGGATTCTGTTTAGAGACGGGTTGAGCAACACTCACTATTAAAGATGGTGAGGGCATTTAAGGAGGTCATCATCCAGGAGTTAAACAGGACAGATGTGACAATTTGTAATGAACTTGTATACTCCATGCCAAAAGGGGTCAGAGCAGTACTCTTAAAATTATGGAGGACATACTAAGTACTAGAATATGATATATTTGTTGAATTAAATCTAGGGTGTATCCATATTTGCAACCCTTTATTTAAACAAAATTGGCTAATTTACTTATTTTACAGATATTAATGATATATTTCTCTGTTTTTATTTAGTATATGTTTAATACATTTCAATTTTACCATCTTTCCATGAATTGTATTAGTGATCATTAAGAAAATACATCTTTTGTATTTGTTCAGAGGGGGTGTACTCATTTATGCTGTGCACTGTATATACAGTACTTATTGGATATTATTTTGGGGGTGTTTAGGCTGATATTGGATATTATTACTTTGGTAACACTTTAAAATAAGGTTTCATTCGTTAGCATTATAGTTAATAACAATGCGCAACACATTTGTTCCAGTATTTATTAATATTTGTTAGTTAATAAAAATACAACAGTTCATTGTTAGTTCATGTTAGCTCCGGTCCATTAAATAATATTAACTTTTGATTTTAATAATGTTGAAATTAACATTACCTAAGATTAATAAATGCTTTAGAAATATTGTTCATTTTTAGTTAATTAGTAAATGGAACCTATTATAAGGTGTTACCAGTATTTTTGACAGCCATTTTGAACAATAAACCTGTTAGTTTATACATCTTACATTAATCTACATTTAGATAGAAAAAAACAGTAAACTTTATACATGTATGTTCTTCAGACAATATCGATGATTTGTAATCATTTAAAATGAATTGTTACTTTAAATAAATGTAGTTGTATAAATATAATAATTATGTAATTACTTTATTGTATAATTTATCATTTATAAGTATAAATGATACAGCTATCTGATTATTGAGGGATAAACCGTCTAGTTTTCAGGCTTCTGCGTTTTGCATACTTCTGACCTTTTCAACCTGCACTCTTCCAAACCTATCTGGTGTACAATATCTCCCCTGAGCCGCTCTGCCAATGGCTCCATTTATATCCCTGTGTTTTAGTATCCTGCTGTCCTACCCTGCTGTAGTGCCGCATGTCTCCTACTTTGCTGCTGTTCAGCCTTTCTGCAGTACTGTCCCACTAATGATATCTTTTTTTCCATGGCTAAAAAAGCCCTCAAACCATAAAAGCAGTGCTTCCCTAAGTACTTATGTGGTGACCATATGCTAACAAAAGCTCAACTAAATACTAAAGTGAAGCTGCAATGACGGTATTGATTGCATGAAAGCGTCACTGCACTCTTTCACCTGCAGAAACGACCAGCTCTAACACTTTATATTACTGTGTCCATATTATCTGTATAATTTGTATACAGGCTGTACATTTAATATAATTAGTGCAGCACTAAAAGCTTATTTTGTATGTTCATTAGTTTTAGTAACTTTAGTAAGTGCTTCAATTTAAAGTGTGACCTTGTTTTTCTCCGTCTTTATGTACCAAGTGTATTGCAGCAGAAACTTGTATAATGCTGCCACTGATTTTAGGTACATCGTATCAACTTTTTCCACTTTTGATCACTTTTTTTCTAATTTTATATTAATTATCCTATTTTGTCTTCATCTTCAACATTGCAGGTGGAGAAGATCAATTTACACTTTATGTTGCACTTAAAATTAGCCCTAAAATGGCAGCTTTCTCATCCCCTGAAGTGTCCAGCTTCCCCAGAATCTTGTCTATTAAAAACACTGTTTGTGCTGGCAGACAGAAACTCGCGCTCTGCCTGATGTCAGCCTAAACGCCCCCAAAGTGTCCAGCTCAACACTCTCCAATCTGCTACCATTTATGAGATCATCGCTCATGGACAGAGAATATAATTCATGCACCTTTACACGCATGCGCGCACACACACGAACAACTTTTAATTCATCCTTCCAGTCAATCATTGTATTGATCTCTATGTACTTTAGAATCTGCACTGGCCTGTTTCCTGACTACTTGTTCTTATACAACATTAATAACCACATTATTAATCGTTGACTCTGGTTTGACAAAAGGCCAGCAGTCTACCTTACATCATCATGTCGAGCAGACTTCCTTTGACCAAGAGGTGGCAGTGTAGCTCTCAGGATCCCTATAACATGTCAGATCAGTTATAATTGAATTCATCTGTCTGACTGATATATTTATACCTACAGGAGCTTTGTGTCTCAGAGAGATTAAGCAGTTCGATTGATAGAATGATTTGATTAAAGAAGGCTCTTTGAAGTTGAAGTTTTTTTCATTTTCATAATGCCATATCTGGATGCGACTGTCAACATTATCTTGTGCTTTAAATAAAGAGTGAAAAAATAACTTGCATCAAAAGTTGGCTATTTTCAGTTATTGTGAGCTATTGAGATGGAAATATTTCAAGTTATCCTAAAATACAGTTTACTGTGAAGCTTTATAATAGCTACAGCATGTGTTAGCGGTACCAGGACATTTTCATCTGTATCTGGTGTGGTACAGTGTTGACCCCTTTGTGTATAATGCATCTGCCTATCAGCCCTTAGTCTGCTGGGAATGTGCCATGAGATGGCCTGTGGCAGGGTTTTCTTCTCTGGTGATAAAAGCTGGAGGTTGTGAGCAGTTTCACATTAGCCAAACTGCTATTATGCAAATAGTTTGGCTGTCCATGCCTTATTTTTTTTTAAAGCAATTATTAATCTAGGCTGATGTTGATTTATAAATATGTTATTGTTCATTTTTAATTTGTTTGTTCATAATATATTATCTAATGTATTATTAATGTATAACTTGAACTGTTAAAATGTAGCTGTTAGTATATTTAGAACATAGACTATCATTCAAAAGATTTTGTAATGTTTCTGAAAGTCTGTTTTCGATCACCAAGACTGCATTTATTTGATTAAGTACATTTATTTGACAAAAATATAGTTAAAAAAACATAACAAATTATAAAAATTTTAAATATTTATTTTTCTATTTTTAATATATTTCAAATTTAATTTATTCCTGTGATGGCAAAGCTGAATTTTCAGCATCATTACTCCAGTCTTCAGTGTCACATGATCCTCCAGAAATCATTCTAACAGGCTAAAGATGCTTTTTTTTAATTAATAATAAGTCTTTTGTAACTTTACTGTGACTTTTTTCTCAATTTAATCTGTCCTTGCTAAATAAAAGTATTTTTAAAGTCCCCCTGTGGTGAAAATCAAGTTTTTAATATGCTTTAAGTGAAGTTTTTAAACGTAATTTCGGAAGGAGTACGCCCATCTAGTCTTCCAGTTAATACCAAGGTATAAAACCAGCAATTTACCTCTTCCCGTTGTTAGTTCTTGCAGCATCCCTCCCCCCCTGTTCCTCCTTTTTTGTACAATTTTGCCTGTTATTGGGGGGCAATCGGAGCTTGGGTATAATATCCTCTCTGAGTCCCTCTATAGCAGACAGCAAGCCAAATCTGTTTACCACTTTCACTAAGATTATATGGGCACACAAACTCGTGAAGACAAACCATGTGCAAATTCATAAGTCAACACCATTGCTGAGTATTTTCTCCTCAAAACTGCAGTGGAAAAAGACATCTTAAATCGCTGGTGTTTCTGACATCACAAACCTTGTAACTAATCACGTCAATGTGTGATCCTCAATGAGTGGATCTCTGAGCTTGTGGGAGTGAGTGGAGGTGGGGTTAATATGCATATTCATAGAGCCATATACTAAGTGAGGCAAGGGTGTAGTTACATTCAAGCAAATTTTTTTCAAGGAAAAAATGTTTAAAGGTGCACTGTGTAAATTTTAGCGGCATCTAGCAGTGAGAGAAGCTATGGCACATAGAGAAGCTATGGTGGCCAACACAGGACAAAGATGTCGTCGTCTGAGACAGCAGAGAGTAGCTAGCGCTCTGTAGAGCAGTTTGTCCGTTTAGGGCTAACATGGCGGCGCAAAATGGGGACCCGCGGTGTATGTAGATAGAAATGGCTCATTCTAAGGTAATAAAATATAACAGTACATTATGTAAGGTATTTATACACCACTGAAAACATAGTTATGTATATTATATTGCATTTCTGTCAATAGATTCTCACAAATACTACACACTGCACCTTTAAATATGTCATGGTGATCAAAGATGAGTTTTAAGGGATAAAATTGACTACAGGGGGACTAAAAAGAGTCATACTGACCACAAACTTCACTAAACGGTACATGTAGTGTACAGTATATTAACATAATAAATGTTGTAAAACTATATGTGACTAACTATACCAGATTAAGAAAGTTAGCTTTGGCTAACATGCTGTTTATAGTTACCATCAGCTGTCATATGGAGGCTGTCTCTTTCTTTCGTGAGCCCTCAATTCTGTACTTGCCTGTTCTGCACATCACCATATAAATAAATAAAGCCAGCAGGTGATTTAGTGGTCCTGCTTATTTTCAGGAGAGCCTTTGAAGATGAAACAACTGCATTCCAAGTCCCAGTCTCCCTCCCTGGAGACATGCTTTCCAAAAGACTACAGCCACAGAACAGAGCCAGCCTTGACATTTGCATAAATCCATCAGCGTCACCACAACAGCGCTGACTCCTATAGGTCACCAGCCGCTGTTAAATTTAAAACTAGGCAGGACTGGGGAAAAAATACACAGCAAATGTTGTAAAGCTTTTGTAGGATGATTACATTGACAGGTCTCAGATGAGCGCTTTTCAGGCACAAGCTGTACAAAAAACAGCCATGGCTTTTGTTATTAACTGGAGTTTTACAACATGACATGCAAGTGTGTGTGTGCCTGTTTATGTGTGTGAGAGTGTGCTGTTTGATGGAGGAGGCAGCGCATATGAATCCGTCCATCCAAGATTCATGAGTAAATGCTGTGGACAAGGCCATTGGCCTCACCTGGCAGTCGATTGTCTTAATTTCACCGATGTCACTTTCGATTTAGCTGGCAGAGATGAGAGATAACTCTGAAAGCTGCACCCACACCACTCCACCACTTTTAAATGCTGATCACTTTATTCTGTAATGGAAATGCAAACATATTATTCAAACTGTAGCCAGAAAGACAGACTGTATTTACAGTTTTCTCATAATATCCACCTTATTTTCAATGTAAGAGCAGGCTTGGCCATGAATTCGAATGTGAACTTGAATGTGCAAGGCTTCCGCTTTATTTTAGCTGTACAACAATAGTCCGTTATGCTGCTTGATATAGCAATTTTGCTATCATATGTTTTTAATTACCGCAATCATAAATATTCTGGTTTGTAGTGCACTTTTACCATTTACTGAACTTTGTTATTCTTCTAGTTATTTACCTATAGCAGCTAATGAATTGGAAGTTTCGCACATTCACAGGAAATAGCGGCATTGAAAAAGGTGAAAAGCTAGCATGGATATTTCCTTGAATACAAACCATGAAAATGTATCAGACTTCTGTTTAATGGTGTGGGAGTGACTTGGTATTGCAGAGAAAATTAGCTCTGTTTGAGAAGAGATCTCCATTGATAACACATTCATCAATGAAAACATTGAGCCAGGTCTCAATGTGACTGAAAGCTTACTAGTTGTCCTTCTGATGATGGAACTCAGTATCTGCAGTCTGGAACATCACGCCTCTCCTAGTTCTCATAAAAAGCAGACTTCAGTTATGTAATCTCTCTCTCTCTCGCTCTCGCTCTCGCTCTCGCTCTCTCTCTCTCTCTCTCTCTTTCTCTCTCTCTCTCTCTCTCTCTCTCTCGCTCGCTCGCTCGCTCGCTCGCTCGCTCGCTTGCTCTCTCAGACACAGACACTAGACAGGAGCCTTGTAATGCAACTGTCAAGACCATCTATCATAAATGTGCAGCACAAATTTGATATATTAAAAATAATGGGATTCATAGATAGATCTCCCACTCTCTCTCCCCCCTCCCCCCTCCCCACTACAGAGTGTATTCTGTTATGAACCACATGGGAGAAATGAGGAGATGGGTTAAATTAAGGTTTAAGGACAGGGTAAAGGAAATCCATGGATCAAATGGCAATAAATCAGTGGGAAGATTTCAAAGCCGTGCAGAATGAAGAGTCGTTGAGCCGTTTTATACCATATAAGGCTGGTTGGGGAAAGGAGGAGTTTTGACCTCATACAACACACCCATTGGCCTGCCACAGTCCTTTTCTTGACCATCTGATGGCAAAGGCTGTCTGAAATCACCGGTTTTAATTTGATTGGCTGGCTTAAGGAAGTTTACAGGAGTTTTTTATTTTATTTTTAAGAATCAACATTCCACCATTTTACTACCTTTTCTGTACAACTGTTCATGAGCCTGCTGCTCCATTATTAATTTTTTTCACCCTGGTCTATTATTGTAATATAAACTATTTCAGATAAATCCATCCCTATAGACATCATGTGAAAACTACAAATGAACTAACTGTGTTTGGACAATTTACAGGTTGGTCAAATGTTCTTTTACTAAATAGATTATTCAGAATAAGCTACAAGGACCAGACTTTATGCCGCAAGTCAAATGTCTGGCTGTGTGACATTTGACCTTCTTACCAGTATTGTTTTCTAAGAGGAACAGGGGGCTTCATCTCTACCTAAAAATTTGTAACATTTGACAAACAATCAGTTCAAATAATATTAATTCAGGGAGAATGTATCAAGAAATCCAATTGTAAATGTAATGTACAGTAACCGTTTAAAATGTTTTCAGAAGAATTCACTTATGCTCACCAAGGCTGCATTTTAAAAAAATCTGAAACTTATAATTATATGAAATTATAATTATTTTCTATTTGATTATATTTTACAATGTAATTTATGATGGCAAAGCTGAATTTTCAGCATCATTACTCCAGTCTTTAGTGTCACATGATCCTTCAGAAATCATTCTAATATGATGATTTGCTGCTCAAGAAACATTTCTTATTATTGTCAATGTTGAAAACTAAAAATAACTGTTTTGAAACAATGTTGAAATCTGTTTTGGTTTAGTTTTCATTCTGTTCCCTAGTTAGTCTCCATAGTCGGGGGGACCCCATGGACATCCCTGTGCCCCCCTCCGGACCGAGGGAGACTGACTTGATAATAGCAGAATTTTCTCACTCAAACCACTGCTGCCTTCTGCTTCTGCTACGTATTGCTTTTAGAGGGAAAAGCTGCCCATAACTACTGGTCTAGGATCTGTAATTTTCTGTAAGAATTCATAATAATAGCATATTATTAGCGAAAAGGAGTTTGCAAAAGATCCAGTGCGTATCTGTATTTGCACTCGTCAAATGATTCAATTTCCAATGCTTTGGTGAGTAGTGTAGCCAATCACAGACATGTTTGTTGATTTCTACAACGCAACTGGCCAATCACAGGTGTTCTAGTTGAAGTTAGAATGCACTCACCGCTTGAGTTTTTGTCCAGTGCTGAGTTCTGCACGTGCGCAAATCCTGTCTAAGTGT
Organism: Rhinogobio ventralis; assembly: GCA_039654625.1. Taxonomy (NCBI): domain Eukaryota; kingdom Metazoa; phylum Chordata; class Actinopteri; order Cypriniformes; family Gobionidae; genus Rhinogobio; species Rhinogobio ventralis. The sequence goes on from CM077198.1 coordinate 17,351,511, forward strand.
AGACATTATGTAAATAAGAGATTTATTGTGTAGTCAGCTTCACTGATTATTATAACAGAACTTTGTGAGATCACATTCATTGAATGAGTGACAGCTTTTAGTGATTATAAAGGGAGCGCTCTTGCGTGCTGCCTAGGACTAAGTGATATAAAAAAATATATAATAGGTCTATAATATCCATTCTTGACAAGCGGCCACATACACGCTTCAATACATAGACCCATCCGCATATAAATGCAGGATTCACTCTCGAAATTGTGATGACTGACAGGGATAAATATTTATGTATCGAAATCAGACTATATAAATGTCAGGAAAACGTGATTCCTGGCAGCATGTCAATATCCATGGATCACTGGATCTTTGCCAAGTTGTAAGGAACACTATATCGAGGCCAACCGTTAGTTTAAACTGATAACCGTTTGTTTTACTCGCGTTTTCCCCTATTAACTCAGGTCACGCAGCTGCTCTTCTGCCACTCAGCTGGACTGAGTGGCAAAAGAGCCCACTGAAGGAATGGAGAAACTGCGAAAACGTGAGTAAAACAAATTATTATAAATTTAAACTAAAGTTTGGACTCCATAGTGTATGTTTCAACTTACCCAACAACCAGTGATTCATGGATATTGACATGCTGCCAGGAATTGTGTTTCCTGACTTGTATGAGCCTGATTTCAGCACCAGGGAAATACATAAAGCAAATTTGGCTGTGAATGCTTTATACAAATACAATATACACCGATCAGGCATACCACGTTCCTAATATTGTGTTGGCCCCCTTTTGCTGCCAAAACAGCCCTGACCCATCGAGGCATGGACTCTACTAGACCCCTGAAGGTGTGCTGTGGTATCTGGCACCAAGATGTTAGCAGCAGATCCTTTAAGTCCTGTAAGTTGCGAGGTGGGGCCTCCATGGATCAGACTTGTTTGTTCAGCACATCCCACAGATGCTCGATTGGATTTAGATCTTTTTTGCTTTGTGGCAGGCACATTATCTTGCTGAAAGAGGTCACAGCCACCAGGGAATACCGTTTCCATGAAAGGGTGTACATGGTCTGCAACAATGCTTAGGTAGGTGGTATGTGTCTAAAACTTGTCAGTGCTTATTTAAAAACAATCATGCAGAATATAAGATGCATGGTAAATATTTAACTGATGAGTTGTCAATACAATATATAACAATACAATATATAGGTTATGATTTTACTCCAAATATTGACACAAAATGATAACTGCAAGTCCAGTTGTTTCTGTGAATTGCAGCGACCCATTTGCTTCTCTTTTCTGTAGCTTTAGGCAGTCTGTAAAAATATACCTCAGATTTATTGTCAAATCAATTTGTACGGTCAATCTCAAAGCTCTTTCCCGTTTTAGATGTGTTTTTCGTGGCATTCACACTGAAAACCAATGCTGCCTCTCAGTGTTTTTGCCACTCAGTGGGCGTAACCGCAGTCACTCTGAAGACGGTGACGTCACGTGCATGTCCTCTAAGCCCTAAGTTTCCTCAGTCTAGTTTACATTTGTTTTTGTGGATGTGCTTTATATGTTTGCTAAGTATTTGTTATTAAAGATAGTTCTTGTTGAATTTTCCTGCGCTGTGCGATTTCTACAGCCACCAACCCTGACGAAAATAGGTCTGATATTTTTCCAATTTTTTTCAGAATTCTTTGACAAATAGAAAGTTCAAAAGGACAGCATTTATTTTCAAATAGAAATCTTTTGTAACCTCATGAATATCAATTTCATGCATCCTTGCTGAATACAAGTATTAATTCCTTTAAAAAAGAATCTTACGATCCCCAAACTTTGATTAGTAGTGTAATACCACTCCAGTAATTTAAATATTTCTACCATCAATGTTATCACTTGCACCTAATTATATAATATTAAAATTATTAACATATAATATTTAATAATACAATGAATGATTAAATTGTCAATTGAGAATGACAAAGCAGAATATTAACTATTGCTGTTTTCCCACTAACTCTCAAGAAGAGTCATGACTACTAAACAGAGCTCTGACAATTGGCCAAAGTTTTGTGTTTACTTGGCAGCCGTTCCAATTAAAAACACAAAGGTCAGTTGTGTCCCTTCAGTCTGCCAATCAGAGACCATGCTGAAGACGCAGCCATTGTCTGCCACACTCACATCCTCAGGAGTCTGGAAGCCAAACATGAGCAGTTAAGAGGAACAGTGTGTTATTTCCCCCCTTTCTAAGGTGCTAGTTTTATAATAGCCATTTATTGTTCTAAAGTTATCAGACAAACAGGACAGAGGGTGCCTCATTAGAACTCATTAATCTAACATTAATCTAACACCTACGCCAGACAAAAAAAAAAAAATCAAAAGTAGCTTACAGGCACAGTGTTATAACAACTTCATTACAAAAGTAAGTGTGTGTGTGTGTGGTTCAGGTATTCCCTACGTTATGGTACGACAGCATGTACATCATATAATGTATTTTGAAAATGCAAAAATCCATAAAGTGTTTAGAGGATAGAATATACAGTTTGTACAGTATAAAAATCACTATGTCTGTGGAAAGTCCCCATGAAACATGGAAACCCAATGTTCGTGCTTGTGCGTGCGTGCATGTGTGTGTAATTGGGGGGGGGGTTGTGGAGTTCCTGGCACAACTCTCAGACAGAAGGAGGACATTAGAGAGTTTATTCTTAAGTAATGTATAAAGTATAAGTAATGTAATAAAAAACTGCTCTAAAAAAAAAGAAAAAGAAAAGAAAAGCTTTCACACAAATGGAGCTAAAACCCTAGAGGGAACAGGGGGATTTTGGGTCCGCATAAAGTAATGTCAATACTTCTGAGTATTTCCCCTATAATGTAACATGTCTGGTCTGATTATTTTGACTCTCTTTTTGAGTTTGTATTGATGTCACTGAAAACACAATCATTTCTACATACCTACTTTGCGGGATGCCGCTGTCAACAGTGACGTGGTGGGGTTCTTGCAGCCTTCTGTGGATGTGATCCAGCAGTGAATAAATAAATGATAAGGACCTGAGATTCAGAGCCATTAAAGCTGTGACATTATATAAGCATATAGTCTCTTCTTCTTTCTGTCTCACCTAATGGATAACTATGTGGTTCTCAGAACGTATTTTGTGTTTTACATAAACATAATGAGTCATGTGAACTGCAGATTCAGATTATCCAGATTATTTATTTATATTTTTACAATTCTTAAATGAAAGTTCAACAACAAAGAAACAACAAAACTTTAATATGTTTCAATCTGACAACCTTTTGGGTGAAATTTAAAGTAGCAACTAGGCAAATAGAATTTTTAGGACTGCTGATAAGATGCTAAGACTCTGGAAATAACAAGAAGCTTATATGTCTCAGGTGAGAAGGAGGGCAAATGGTAATCATAATTAGGCTTCCAGAAATCAGTGATGACACAGATGTCTTCCCCATTATGAATATTCTGGTCATTAGTGATGAGCAGAAGGCAGCTGTTAGAGGTTTATGGCACCAAGCCTCACTCACACAGACAGTAGTCTGTCTGGAGCCTCGCAGCAATGCGAAAATTAAGCTCAAGTATACTAGATACTGTAAAGCTCTTAAGAGGTTCGAGATGCTATGCTAGGAATCTTATTTTGTGGACATGACTTTGAAAGTTTTTTGTAGTTGAAGTGTTACTGTATGTTTATAGTCACCAGTGCAATTGAAAAAGTGGAGGAACAAATATGAACTAATCCAGTAAAGTTATAAAAAAAAATCAAAATATTATATAATATTAGTCTACTATTCATTATTCTTTCTATAATGACTAGGCAAAATATTATATTATAGTATACACCGATCAGGCATAACATTATGACCACTGACAGTCTGCAGTGGTCAGTATCTATCAAAAGTGGTCCAAGGTAGCTGGCTCTGATAGAAAGGTGTCAGCATACACAGTGCATTGTTTTTTTGCGTATGGGGCTGCATAGCCGCAGACCAGTCAGGGTGCCCATGATGACCCCTGTCCATCGCCAAAAGTGCCAACAGTGGGCACGTGAGCATCAGAACTGGACCACGAAGCAATGGAAGAAGTTAGCCTGGTCTGATGAATAACGTTTTCTTTTACATCACGTGGATGGCCGGGTGCGTGTGCATTGCTTACTCGGGGGAACACATGGTCCCAGGATGCACTATGGGAAGAAGGCAAGCCGACGGAGGCAGTGTAACACTTTGGGCAATGTTCTGCTGGGAAACCTTGGGTCCTGCCATCCATGTGGATGTTACTTTGACACGTACCACCTACCTAAGCATTGTTGCAGACCATGTACACCCTTTCATGGAAACGGTATTTGCTGGTGGCTGTGGCCTCTTTCAGCAGGATAATGCGCCCTGCCACAAAGCAAAAATGGTTCAGGAATGGTTTGAGGAGCACAACAACGTGTTTGTTTACTTGGCCTCCAAATTCCCCAGATCTCAATCCAATCGAGCATCTGTGGGATGTGCTGAACAAAAAAGTCTGATTCATGGAGGCACCACCTCGCAACTACAGAACTTAAAGGATCTGCTGCTAACATCTTGGTGCCAGATACCACAGCACACCTTCAGGGGTCTAGTAGAGTCCATGCCTCGATGGGTCAGCGCTGTTTTGGCAGCAAAAGGGGGACCAACACAATATTAGGTCATAATGTTATGCCTGATCTGTGTATTATATTAATATATTATTAATTATATTATATATTAATATATTATTATTATTAATATATTAATATTATTAATATATTATTATAATATAATATATATTATATTAATTATATTATATTAATTGTATTGTATTATTATATTATATTATCATATTGTATTGTATAAGTTATATTATATTATAATTAATACAATTAATTAATATAATATAATATATTAATTATATTATATTAATTATAATGTCTGAAGAATGACAGACATGGGAGGCTCTGTTTCTAAACTCTGAAGAAAACACACTGTCACACAAGCGCACCTGTCTAACTCCCTCGCTTTTTCCCCCCGCCCCTCTGAACTCCCTGTGTTAACCCTATCACTGCCGGTGCAAAACATAGCACTAGCACTAGTGTGTACTAGTGCTCCACATTTGCATGGTCCATTCTAATACTTTTGTAAATGTAAAAGACCAATTCCATTTTTTGAGCAGGCAATGATGAGCCCACTACTGAATTAGCATTTCAATTACCAGATGAAGTCTGTACAGAGTGGGACTAAATATACTAATGAATTGCTTGCAGATTTATGGCAAATTTATGACTGGCTTTGTTACAGCACCATATCCTAAGAATACCATCCAGACACAGCCAGATGGACTAAACCAACGCCAGTTTGCCAGGACAACAGGTCCTGTGCTTGTAGCTTCAATAAATTACAGTATGGTGCATAATTTTGTCAGTAATGAACCAAAATGCTAAACTGCCATCGTTTTGTGTTTGTCAGAGTCTGCTGAGTGTCCTACATGAGTGTCACCTATATTTCCTCATCTCTCCTCTCCGCTGAAAAGTAGACTGAACGGGACAGTTGCACTTTTGATTAAGTTGCACGTAAACACTTGGTGTTGATAAGTCATATCAGTCTCTTTAAATGGACTCTAAATGGTCTTTCAACTTGGCAATATGCACAGCGGGACTGTATTTGTTCTCATGTTCATGTAATTAGATATGAGAGAATGATAGAAAGAGGCAGGTGTGCTCTGGTGTATCAGTAAGCAAAATTTAGAAGACCATACAGGAAGGAGGTGAACATAGGAAGGAGATTGTAGTTTTACTTTTGAATTTGCAAGTGCTTTAGCTGGACCAGCTTGAAAAATGCAGTGTGTGTGTGTGAAAGAGAGATACGAGTTTAAGCACAACTTATGATACTTTTGCTTTCACATTTTATTTCATTGAAAATTATTCAGTCTTTCTCCATTCCTGCATTGTAGTGACTTGCCTTAAAGGGACTTTGTTGATATTCAATAGCTCTCATTAAACACATTTCAGTCACAATCATCTATTTAAGATGCATGGATTCTAAAGCATCTCGACTGCAAGATGGATGGGTTGTGATTCTGATTAAATCACATTATCAAAGAAACCATGCACAAGGACCAGCCCCTGATTCAGGCTTTTTTCTGCATCTTATTCAAAATATGATAAGCTATGCGTTCTCAATAAAAGAGATATAATAGATGATGATGATAAAAGCTCTTGTAGATCACACTTATTTTTGCACTCGCTTATTTTGGCACTCGCTTATTTTTGCACTCACACTATATAATGTCCACTAAGAATGTCCAACAGTAGAATTTTCAGAATTTTTTTTTCTGTCACAAAAATGTCCACTACATATCAGTGCCATAGAAATGGCAATGTAATTTAGTTTTTTGTTAAAAGTCAGCTTTGTTTTGGTAAGGCTAATTTTACAGCTGACATGTTATGTATCAAAAATGCAAGTAACTATTGTTTCACTCTTTTTGCATAATGTGAAAAAAGTATAGCTTGATGGCACAAAGCACAATAAAATATCATTGTCATAGTGATTAGTGTCATTTTTTTTTCTTTATTTTCTTCCAACATTACATTTCTCATACTTCATCACAAGCATGCTCTTCACCAACACTGTTGTCTACTTAGTAAACAAGTACACTAACTTTTGACAGTGTTTTAGGTACAAGACTATTTAGCGTGCTATTTAGCACACCTCAACTGTGGGTCATATTTTATTTATTTATTTCTTTTACATTTTTGTATGTTGATTATTTTATTTTCAATAAATATGCAATGTTTATGTTTATTTTACTCTTTGTTTAATTATAATAGATTTTAACGTTATAATTCTTGATGGATTTTCATATTTTAAGACTGAAACAAACAAACAAGCAAATAAATAAATGTCTACACTACAAAAGGAATCCGGTCAAATGCGTTTTCGACTACCTCTGGAAGTGGTTGAAAGTGGACAAGCTCAAAACTTTTAGACCATCTACACTTGTATTTAGCACTGTCCACTGGTGATCCAATCAACCAAAACGCATCGCAACTCTTTTCCCGCCATTGACGGAAATTTCCGGGGTCCCACTTTATATTAGGTGTCCTTAACTACTATGTACTTACATCAAAATATAAGTGCAATGTACTCATTGTGTTCATATTGTATTGCAAAACACTTCTGCTGATATTGAGGTGGGATATGGGTAAGGTTAGGGACAGGTGTGGTGTATGAGTAAGTTTGAGGGTAGGGTTAGGTGTAAGGGAAGGGTCAACAGTGTAATTATAAATGTAACTACAGAAATTAATTACAGATGTAATTACATGCAGGTAATTTTTCAAATGCAAGTACAATGTAAAAACATGTATGTACACAATATGTGCATTGTATCATATTATTAATTTAAATGTTAGTACATAGTAGTTAAGGCCACCTAATATAAAGTGGGTCCATTTCCAGTTTTCTGTGTTTTTACTGTTATATGCTAGGAGGCGCTATTACATATCCTCTGAACAAGTACAAATGCTGCGTCCAAAATCACGTACTATGTACTACATTTTAATTTGAACTTACTTTGCGACCATTAAAAAAGTATGTTCTATATAGTATGAATGTGTGTGTATGAATGTAATTTGGACGTCATTATCACATGACCTACCAGCGTCAGTTGCATCCCTTCACCTCCATTAATAAATCCTCTCCCGTGGCCTCATGGGATAGTAAAGTGTCCATCGTATGCGCACTTCAGAATCTCACCAGAAGTAGTAGATCATCTGGGTACTTTTCGCCTACTGTTGTTTGAATACTATGAATTTGGACATACTACTCTGTTGGCGTACTGTTTTTTTTCGCATAATATACAGACGCAGCTAGATCAAAACACATGCGAAGAAGATGCAGAAACATGCAATCTTATATGTAATCATATAAAATAACGCAATCACCCAACATTAAACAGCATATAAATCAAAACTGCCTAAAGTTACTGAATGAAATGTCGACCCAGGACAAGCTATAAGACTGTGAAGCTTTGGGGGTGTTGATGGACTCGATTTACTCCATCTGTTTTGATCATCGTTCTGAATCTAATCCAGATGTAGTCTTTGACAAAAACGAGATTTTCTCAGCGTTTTGCTCAAAATGTTGCTTTTTTTTAAATGAAACTTACCTATTTTCAAGTGTTGATAAAAAAGAATACATGTAGCTAGAATAAAACTTTTTTTGTTGTTGTTTTGTTTAAAAAAACAGAGGGTCTGTTCTACTTTTGATATATTGCATGTTCAGATATTCATACAACAAAATATTCTGGGGGCCATGACATTTTTGTGAAAATGATTGTGATGATGAACACGCAGGTCATCATCACATGAACATCAGTTCACAGTGTTATTGAGTGTTTTGATTTATTGTTTTTCATGATTTATGATTTGAAATGTGTATGAAGACAATGTTTAGTGTTCAAACTGTTTTGTGTAGCTAAGTGCCATAATTGAACAGGCGAGGTCTAATGCCTTGTGTTCTGCTCTCAGTATGTTTATTTCTGTTTTGTATTGTTTAATTTGAGTATTTTTGTTGATTTTATTTTCTGTTTATTTTGCACTTTCATTGGAGCATGTGTGAGCAGACAGCTGTCGAAATAAAATCACTTGGACCTTATGCTTACCAACTTTGTACTCAATTCATTCCATCTGTCCTTGGGCTTGACAGCAAAACAAATACACGTTACAAACTCAGGTAAACTGTATACACCCAGCCATCCAACATCAGATAGTAGAATCTCTACAAACCCAAGGTGGCCGTGGTTGTTAAAGCTTTCCGACAATAATCAAAAACGCAGGCGGTGGCTGGCAATTAAAAAAAAAAAAAAAAAACGCTGGCGGGGAAAGAGTTAATAATACCAGGTATAAACAGGGCCTAGGAGAAAAGGAATTGCCCAGGTGTTTCTCTGATTGTGCTGCTGCTCTGGTTCTAGAAAGACAAACTGCATTGTCTGCTTATCATTTACACATGCAGCAGCTCAAGCCAGTGATTCATTCTCTGTCTCTCTCACTCTCTTCCTCTTGTAATGTTTCGATAGAGAAATTCAAACAGGTACAGAACAATAAAACTCACTGCAGAGAGCCGCTATCACACTGTACGCATTGTTATACTAATTTTAATGAAGTCGGCTTGTTTTTCAAAAGCTGTGCAGAATTTAGGTTCACCTCATTTGAAAGCATTTTTTCAACAGCTTGAGCACAATGACTCATTCACACCTCTCTCTCTTTCTCCCCCTGTATTTCTTTCCCTTTCACACTTGTAAATCCTGTATTCCTCCAATACATTCCCCAGTGTGATCATTAAAGCAAAATCAAGAAGTGAACTGCGTGCGAGTAAGGTTACCATAGTAACTGATTGGTGAGCCATGATTTGGACTCTATTCATATACTAGGCATTAGGAGGATTTTGCAGTTCGTTGCCTGGTTTCATTAGAGGCTAATATCGGTTGGGGATGAGTCTGCTACTGGCCAGAGAAGACGGTTGCTATGCGGACAAGCATGCTGTGTGGGAGTGCTATGCTGCCTTGAGACCACCAATATATAATCTGTTATCTCAGATGAATCCTTTCTTCCCTAAAATTGAGCTCTTCTTCTGTTCTGGATGTGGCTTCGCTCTGCAGCTAAAGCAGACAATATGTTATGAGCACTAAGACCTGCCCACACTAAATGAACAAAGATTTATCTAAAATGATCCAAACATGTATAAAAGCTTAGAGTACAGAATGATTCATCACAATTTTGTTGATTGGATCCCGCAGCTCTCGTGTGTCTGTTTTCTTAACAATCACTCCTCCTTCGAGGTCTTGAGGGCCTCATCTGTTTCTACTGAAAGAGGGAAGACAGAAACGGTTCCGACAGTGGAATTATTCCCATTACAGGATCTCATTTAGTATGGAATGGGCAAATCAGAACAGATGACGGATATTAATATTAAGGATTCTGTAGTGCTAAAAACAGCATCTGTTTGACAGAGACAGAAGCACCAGCTGTTAATCACACATGGTGCTCATATTGCCTCTAGACTCTTCAAAACGGCCACTGCTAACCTTCTTCCTGTGACTGTATACATGTATGCAGTTATTCACGCTTCAAAACATTGGCAATATCCACACAGGCCATATAGATGTCACTATATGATTGTCCTGTTTAATGCAAGCAGGAACAGATTGAATAATATCTTTATGAACAGGTAATCAAAGCCAATTTCTAGTGCTTTGTAACCATTTCAAAATGTTGTCTTTAAGGACTTATTGTTATTCCAAACTATTCTAAGCAGCTCCAACTGCGATCATCTTTTCAGTTATACAGAAAAAAATCTCTGGTTCCTTCTAGTTCATTTTTTATGACTTTGCCCAAATACTCCTGCTGAAAAATCCAGAGAATTGTATGCTGGTCTAGGCTGGTTTATGCTGGTCTAGCTGGTGGACTAGCATAGTCGTGCTATTCTCAAGGAAAATGGAGCTGGTGAAGCTAGTTCAATAACAGGCGTTTGTTCAATAACTGGGGTTATGAGAAGAGCTCTTTCAATGGTACAGTTAATAACTCGATAATGAAAGTTCCAAATGGAAAGTTGCTTTTTTTTTTTTATCTCGGATTCCAAAAAGTGCACATAGTAGTGATGCACTTTCAACAATTGCTGAAAGAGAATGAAGTGCCCAACTAAACACTAATCAACATAATGGTGACTTCAAACATACTTCAACAGCTTTTATACATGTACCATATGATAGAAATAAAGCCAAACTGTTTATTTTGGTCTTTATTTATCTGTGAACACACACTAAGAAATGTGATATGTAACCTTAAGACAACATATGCTTGTCCAGTAGCACACCAGCATCCCAAGCTGGTTCCAGTGTGCAAAGTGTCCATTTCGCTAGTGACAACACTGTAAACCTGAATAAGTTGGCAAAACTAAAAAAAAAACAAAAAACGGTTACATTTTTAGTTAAGAAATGTAAAGTATAGGTAAGCAAAACTCATACATTTGAATTGCTCTTAACTTCACAAATTTGAGTATGCTAATTCATACATTTAAATTAAAATTATCAACTTAAATATTTTTAGTAATGGAAACTTGGCTAGCTTTAACTAGCTAATTCAGTAAATGCTACCTTGCTTTGATAGCATTAGCATAGCGCTTGCCGAATGAGGACAGCAATATAGAACATTTAACATGCCGTATATCTGTTCTCAAACTAAGCTCATTCTCCACTTTTGATTGAACTAATTTGTTTAATTTGAGTTGGCCCTACTCAAATTAATTAGGGTTAACTTAATTTCATTAAGTTAGGGTTTACAGTGCAGCAATGTTAGATTTTTCCGCAGGGACAGGTGTTTTGTTTGATTCTACTATATTGTATCATTTTTTTATAACCAAAGAGAGATTGACAGCCCTAACATTAGTGATTGACAGCCAAAAATAATCCGAAGCATTATGACATACTGTATGTCAATCACATGACAGGTTATTACTGCAGTTCTGTTTCTGCAGCACATATCAACCACACTCACTCTAAAAATTCAGTTGCGAGTCACAGAATTTAAGGCAGTCAGTTTAGTTATAGCATGAGGTTGTCAGCCTCTTTTAGCAAACTTTGCATGAACAGAGCCATATTTAAACAATCCAAATAGGACTGACAACCGTGTTTTGCTACTGTGTGAGCAGCCATTGATTTTCTCAGTCTATCCTTTAGACCCAATTCGTTCATTTATTATTGATGGCTTCTTTCTCTCTATCTGTCATTAGATATTTCAGACTTTATCTTTATTGCATGCTCCTCCTGGGGGTTTATGGGCTGGCAGAAGCATTGTGGTTTCTTCCCTGAGAGATCTGAAATGTTTGCATGGGCTCAAGTCATCTGATCCTGAGTCTGTTCTGTAGTCTGTCCAACATGTGTTGAATTATTGAAGAAGTTTATGGAGGGCTGGTTCCCGATCAGTGGTGGTGAAGAGTTGGTGTGGAGCTGATGTGTTCCTGTGTTTATCTGAAACCATCAGGCCCCTCAGCTAGAGCTCACGCTCATGCTGTGACAAACCCTGACCATTGCATCTCTCTCTCTCTCTCTGTACTTTAAGCGGTGTGTGTGTGTGTTTGCATGTGTGTGTATAAGAGTTTGTGTGTGTGTGTGTGTGTGTGAGAGAGTAAATGGGCGCATCACTGTTTGGTCGACTCTTCCCTCTTTTTGTGGCAGGAATTGATGTATTTTGCTGCTAGTGAAGCAAAATACATCAAATACATGCAGTCTCTCTTTTCGCCAAGTAAATATTGAGCTTGTGCATCATTCTTCAACATTTTGAAGTTGGGACAAATAATTTCAAATTTGGGAAATAAGTGTTTTCGAATGTCATTATAATTAGGGCAGGTGGTTAGGAAGTGCAGCTCTGTTTCTATTTCTCCTTGGCTACAGTACAGGCATAACCTGCTCTCTTTGGGCAGCCAGTTCTATCTGTATCTGCCCTCCTCTATAGTCTACATATATTAGACTCTCTCTCTCTCTGTATGTACTTTTACTTTAAGTGGTGTGTGTGTTTGCATATGTGTGTATAAGAGTTTGTGTGAGTTCATGTGTGTCAGTGTGTGTGTGTGTCTCTCTCTTTCTCTCTCTCTCACTGTCTGTTTCTCGCTCTCTCACTCGGTCTCAATTTTCTTTTATTTGTACAATAAAGTTTCAAAGTACAACATTAAAGATGCATCAGTACACAATAAAACAGTGACAGAATAAGAAATGAGCTAAAAGTTACACAAAATAAATTTTTTTTTTGTAATGTGTAAGTATTAGTGACTGTAGTTTTCACTCACAGTATTGATTGTTTTATTTAAAAGTACCTTATTAATATTAAAGGTAATACAAAATTGAGAAAATAGTTTTTTTCCAAATATAAGCCCCACACACGTTCAAAAGTTGGGCGTCAGCAAAAAAAACTAAACTTTTGTCCTTGCTGAATACTTTAAAATTATTAAAAGTGACAGTAAAGACTCTTAAATTCTATTTCAAATAAATGCTGTTCTTTTGAACTTTATATTTATTAAATAATCCTGTAAAAATCAGTTTTTCCACAAAACTACTAAGCAACACAACTGTTTTCAACATTAATAATAATAGAAATGTTTCTTGAGCATCAAATCATGTATTAGAATGCTTTCTGAAGGATCATGTGACACTGAAGACTGGAGTAATGATGCTGAAAATTCAGCTTTACTGTACGTTTTGTGCTTTGATCAAATAAATGCACCCTTGGAGAAAGAATAGACATTTTAAAAAAACCTCACTGACCCCAAACTTTTGCGTGATAGCATATGAGCGTGTTTGCGTGCACAAAATTAGATTGTAAGAATGAAAGCACGTAGCTGTTTAAGTGTATGGTGTTTAAGTGCTTGTGAGTACTCGGCTCTTAGAGTAATGAATGGTGTCGTAGGTCTCCTTTAGGAATGTACCCGTTGTGTATGTAAGTGAGTGTTTAGGGTATGCATTAGTGTTTAAGTGCTTTAGATAAGTGCCTGCTCTCACTGTAAAAGAACAGTGATTGGCGAAGCAGCAGCGGGCCCCCTGCTAGCTCTCGACGGGGGGGATTGTAAAGGTGAGATTCTCGGGTGCAGCGGTACAATGCGGGACCCCTGGTGCGGGTAATCACCATGAGGCCAAGAGCATTCCACAATGCAACAAAGACCCCCTGTAACACACACATGTGCCCTCCTTTGTGCAGTTAACTGCACACTCGGCCCTCTCCGGGGGTCCTAAGAGCCTCGGCAGGGGGCCGATTAAGGAATTAGGCACAGGGGAAAACTAGTGGTGTTGACTAACACTAAGTGGAGGCCCATCTCCAGTCAGAAATCAGTGACTGAGGAAGAGAGGCGGGGGATACAGAGCACTGTGCGCATGTGTTTGTGACCTCTAAGGAAACAGGCTCTCTCTCCTTCTCTCTCGTGCTGTGAGGAGTTCACCGCCCTCCTCCAGGGAGTCTGCGTGTACTCGTACACCTCCAGCACAGAGGCAACATGATGTCAAGACCCAATAAATATATAAAATCTCACCCCTGAGCCATGCACACACAGGGGCTTTGATGCAAAACAACATGGAGCAAATAAACAGCCATTACTGTCAAAAAATGCAAGTCCAGCAACAAGCAAAAAAGTGTAGGTTACACAGAGGGAAACTGAAGTTCGTATGATGTCAGGAACTAACTAAAGTATGATATGAACACAAAAAAAGATTCAGAATAAAAGACAAAAAAAAAAAGATCCAATGCATATTGCCAATTACTGTATGAATTAGCATAGAGATGTATGAAACACAGCTCACACAGAAGTCACTTTCAAACCAAGCAGCTTTCTGTTTGTCAATGCAGTGAATTCTCGTGACCAACTTGAATACAAGAAAAATCTGTGAGGGGAGTTTTTTTTTTGCATTTGCAAGAAAAGCATGTGTACCAAAATGACTGGATTTTGCAGTGAAATTACTTTGAGCATCAATAAATGTGACTGTTTAAAAAAACAGATTGCAACTTTGCAAGTGTAACGAGTGAAAGCTGTTGCGTAAGAAAACTGCTAATAAAACACAAATGGCTTGTTATGAAAGTGTTAAAGCATTTATGTAAAGGGTAATATGTTCCCTCTAAAACAAGATAATATTGCTTGTGCAAGCCTTATGACAAAAGCCTAGCAAGGCTTTGTTAAACTTCACGGAGAAGAAAAACTAATAAATGTTTCATGCTTTAAAACTCATATGGTTTCACTTCAGTGCATCTTTCGTAAGAGCTCATTCAGTAATAGCAGCGCAGGTAGTTGCTCCTTTATGCCGTAACCCTGAAATCCCCCGCGTTTACGAGATGCTTTAATCATGTTAAAAAAAAGAGGGGTAACGTGGATTCTTTCCATTGTGCTTATCCACTTTTACACAAATCCTCACTCTAATGAACGCTCTCTGTGACTCCACGGCTAATGGCAGAAGAACTGTGGCAGCACTATGCTGATAAATAGAGGCAGTGCTTCCTGAGGCAGTGAGGAAACACTGAAAGAGGTCTGCTCAGGTCACTCACAACATCACATAAAGGAGTTACATGCCCTGTCCTGAGGAGAGAGGTCTACACACAGGAGTGAGAGGAAAGCAGAGACACCATCTGAATATAAAAATACACAAACACCGTTTCTGTGCACTACACATAACATGCTAATAATAATAATAATAATAATAATACAGATATACTGTATACTGTGAAATACAGGGGGAATTAAGGTGAGCCTGGCATTCGACTTGAAGTTGACTGTCACAGCACATTTGCAGTAATATGCTAATGCAGCTATTAGCATATTAATGACTCCTGTGCATTGTATGAAAGAGAGAAAATGATGCTTGCTCCTGTGTTTCTTATGTTTATTATTAGTGGTACTCATATCATATTTTATTCTGTAATGTTTTTCGTTTTAGCTTTTAATTATCCTACATATTTGGTATTTTGATAATCAGTGTGCATTTTTTTTGCACTGTTTTTGCATTATTTTCTTTGAATGCAGCTAAGCTGTACAATTATCTGTTATGCCAATAAAGCACATTAAACCTGAGAGAGAAATATCTTCACAGTCATCAGGTCCTTTACCTTGAATAACCGAATAACCATTGAATAACTGAATAACCAATTACGTTAATCACAATTCACAACAAATTTGTATAGGTCTTATTGGTTTAACAAAGCAAACTCTTTTAAAGGGTTAGTTAACCCAAAAATGAAAATACCTGTAAGACTTTAGTTCATCTTCGGAACAAATGAAGATCTTTTTATTTAAATCTTGGAGCTTTTTGTCCCTCTATTAACAGTCTATAGCAAGTTTAGCAACTACCACTTTCAAGCCTTTTTGCCTTGCAAAGCAAGTGTTTGTTTGTGCAAATAAACATAATTTACCACTTTAAATTGCAAAATATTCATGAGAGCACCATGCATGTTGTGATGAAATGTGATTGTTTTATTCTATTAATAACAGTAAGAAACAAAATCTGTGCATAGTTTTAAGGGAGAAATGTTATGTTGTTTATTTATATGTAGAACTGTAGATATACAAATATTTTAAAGTTTAAAGCTTTAAAATCAGCGATAAACATGAATAAGTTATTATAATGGCATTATACTAGGGGGGTCCGGGGGCAAGCCCCACCGGTGGAAATTTTGTACATTTTAATGTTAAATTCATCAATCTGGTGCACTTTCAAAATTAAGAGCTCCAACCCATATTCAGTGTGCAAAGTGAACAAAGAAAAGTCTGTGCATTGACTTGTACCTCAACTTTAAAGGAGACTCAAACCTATATTAGTTTGTCTCAGTCTTACACTACATAATAGTAATGATGAAGTGACGTGTGGCCAAGTATGGTAACCCATACTTGGAATTTGTGCCCTGCATTTAACCCATCCAAGTGCACACACACACACACACACACCCAGAGCAGTGGGCAGCCATATTGCTGCGGTGCCCGGGGAGCAGTTGGGGGTTTGGTGCCTTGCTCAAGGGTCTCACCGCAGTCGTGGTACTGAGGGTGGAGGAGAGTGCTGGATATTCACTCCCCCCACCGACAATTCCTGCCGAACCTGAGACTCGAACCCGCAACCTTCGGGTTACAAGTCCGACTCTCTAAACTGTAGTCAAGCTTTTATTATGGCGGTAAACATGATTACAAACGCAAATGCTGTAATCGTCAACTATGCAGATGTGAAAATAATGCGTTAGTGGTGCCTGCCATGCTCCCAAATGCATGCTAAACATCAAGTTATACAGGGAGTGCAGAATTATTAGGCAAATTAGTATTTTGACCACATCATCCTCGTTATGCATGTTGTCTTACTCCAAGCTGTATAGGCTGGAAAGCCTACTACCAATTAAGCATATTAGGTGATGTGCATCTCTGTAATGAGAAGGGGTGTGGTCTAATGACATCAACACCCTATATCAGGTGTGCATAATTATTAGGCAACTTCCTTTCCTTTGGCAAAATGGGTCAAAAGAAGGACTTGACAGGCTCAGAAAAGTCAAAAATAGTGAGATATATTGCAGAGGGATGCAGCAGTCTTAAAATAGCCAAGCTTCTGAAGCGTGATCATCGAACAATCAAGCGTTTCATTCAAAATAGTCAACAGGGTCGCAAGAAGCGTGTGGAAAAACCAAGGCGTAAAATAACTGCCCGTGAACTGAGAAAAGTCAAGCGTGCAGCTGCCAAGATGCCACTTGTTTGGCCATATTTCAGAGCTGCAACATCACTGGAGTGCCCAAAAGCACAAGGTGTGCAATACTCAGAGACATGGCCAAGGTAAGAAAGGCAGAAAGTCGACCACCACTGAACAAGACACACAAGCTGAAACGTCAAGACTGGGCCAAGAAATATCTCAAGACTGATTTTTCTAAGGTTTTATGGACTGATGAAATGAGAGTGAGTCTTGATGGGCCAGATGGATGGGCCCGTGGCTGGATTGGTAAAGGGCAGAGAGCTCCAGTCCGACTCAGACGCCAGCAAGGTGGAGGTGGAGTACTGGTTTGGGCTGGTATCATCAAAGATGAGCTTGTGGGGCCTTTTCGGGTTGAGGATGGAGTCAAGCTCAACTCCCAGTCCTACTGCCAGTTTCTGGAAGACACCTTCTTCAGGCAGTGGTACAGGAAGAAGTCTGCATCCTTCAAGAAAAACATGATTTTCATGCAGGACAATGCTCCATCACACGCGTCCAAGTACTCCACAGCGTGGCTGGCAAGAAAGGGTATAAAAGAAGAAAATCTAATGATATGGCCTCCTTGTTCACCTGATCTGAACCCCATTGAGAACCTGTGGTCCATCAAATGTGCGATTTACAAGGAGGGAAAACGGTACACCTCTCTGAACAGTGTCTGGGAGGCTGTGGTTGCTGCTGCACGCAATGTTGATGGTGAACAGATCAAAACACTGACAGAATCCATGGATGGCAGGCTTTTGAGTGTCCTTGCAAAGAAAGGTGGCTATATTGGTCACTGATTTGATTTTGTTTGGTTTTTGAATGTCAGAAATGTATATTTGTGAATGTTGAGATGTTATATTGGTTTCACTGGTAAAAATAAATAATTGAAATGGGTATAAATTTGTTTTTTGTTAAGTTGCCTAATAATTATGCACAGTAATAGTCACCTGCACACACAGATATCCCCCTAAAATAGCTAAAACTAAAAACTACTTAAAATATTGATACAAAAATATTCAGCTTTGATATTAATGAGTTTGTGTTCATTGAGAACATGGTTGTTGTTCAATAATAAAATTAATCCTCAAAAATACAACTTGCCTAATAATTCTGCACTCCCTGTATAAACTTTACACAAATCCTCACAACCTTACAGCCTTATTTATACAAATGCAGAATTATATTAATCATTCATTTAATAGATACACAATTAATGAATTAATATAACTTTATAAATTAAACACAATAATGAAAAATATTTTATTTTTGTTTTATCCACATCATATTCAATTTGCATAGCAGCAGTTGCAGCAAATTTGCATTGAGGAATAGACAATCTAAATATGCCAAGGCCAATTAGATATCCATAGGCCTACTTTATGTTAGAAAGGCTTTAGTTAAACTACATGTAAATAATGTGTATCTTATAGAAACAGTTTAGAATAGCTTAATAGACTCGAAGCACGATCACTTCTATGCACGATCGTTTTGTCTCAGCCCGCCCACTAACATCCGGCACAGCGTCGGAAGCCGCTTTCGCTATTGGTCAATTATGGCATGGAAACAGCACTCTTTTACACTCGCGGTTTAAAAGAGTTTCCCCTGATTACTCTGAACGATGTTAATTACACTGTGAGGCAGTCAGCTATCACTCCTAACAGCAAGACGACGTTTCAAAATAAATTTGACACTTTGAGGGTGAGTATTCTCGTGCAACTAGCGATTCTAGCTAAATCCCAGTTTCTGACCATTCATACCTGTCTATTTGTCATTTGTTTTCATCTATCTAGTTAACGTGTTTGTATATTCCTTTTGACTGATGTGCTTGTTTATGCTACATTATATAATTTTTGGACTATGAATATTATTATTATTATTAACTATATTATTAATAATTTCTCAGTTTCCAAACAAGAATCAGGTGATAAGCATGAGGGTAATGTTTCAGGTCAGTGAGGAAGGCAGAAGCCACATAGTTTAAGAATAGGAGGACACAATATATTAGTTTATGTCTGAATTAAATGCTAATTTTATACAGCAATTTTTGAGGTTTCTGTACAAACCATAATAAGGTTCGTAGAGCTTAAGTTCTGAGCTGGCACAAACCTAGAACAATGGTAAGTTTAAGTGAAAATTGAATTGTCAAATCCTTTTAAAATAATACAAATAAACTTAAGTAAATAAATAAAATGCATAAAAAATAAATGCATGCATACTTTGTTCAAATTTGTATTGGCTTAGTCTGAAAGATTATAATTTCGACAGAACAGAACACAACCTCTGTTCTGTATGTATCGTGAGTAATACATCATTTCTGTGAACAACAGTCATTATTCAGAAAAATTTGACTGCTGAATTTACCTACTATAATCAGTAAATTCAATCAATATATTATTTTACATAAACTCCACAATTTTGCTTAACTCATAATTGATAAAATACCTACTGTATGAGATCAGGCTTAGATATAACAAATGAGTGTCCTGCTACCAGTGTCAAAAAGTAACATTTTTAATTGTATTACTAGGGCTGAACGATTTTGGAAAATAATTTTTTTTGTGTGTGCCAATATTGCGATTTAATATGCAATTTTTAAAAAAAGCTATTATCTTCTGTATTATTCAACAAAGACTAGCAATAAATCATTGTATAGTAATGGTGGGAATCTTTAGGCACCTCACGATCTGATTCCGATTCTGGAAGGCACGATCCGATTCCAAAACAATTCTTGAACTTTTTTTCTTAATAATCTTATTAATAAAACGTAATCTTTTTTTTATTATACATGTATTACAGAGCAGTATTTGCCTGGACTTAAGCAGCATTTGAGAGTATTATAAGCATTATTTTTTTCTAACCATTTAAAAAAATTGCATGACATCCAATTATGTCAAATAATTCAAACTCATACCAAGGAAGATAAATATAATGTAAAATATCAAATTTCAGACTACAGATTAAAAACTAAGGAATTTACTTTGTTTAATACTTGTATTATTTCAGGAGAACTCTTTACAGATGGGTCACCAGTGAGCTGCCTGACCTCCAAGTGGCCAAGCTGTATTATGATTTTACCAGCGCCATCACAATCAAGATGTTCAGTGACGATTTATTGGTGGATTCTGCTTTTGGAAAAGTTCAGGCTGGGAGTGTGTTGTCATACTAGCAGCAACAATCCACAACGTTATTCACCATCAAGATACCCCACCGCTGCCACTTGTTGGTTACAGCCTTGACCAGTCTGTCTGCTTGTTTGTCCATAGTGAAAATTGAGGATTTTTTTTTTATATATACACATAACAAAGTTGTACAGGAAATGTTTAACACTTTATCAGAGTATTTACATGTTTACTTTACTGCAGTGCAGATAAAGTGATTTATATATAAATGTTTGCATTATCTACATCTGTACAAATAAATAAAAATCTTCCATCCACAATTTCTCCACTAAATATTTTAATCAATATTGTGCTGTTATTTTGTATTGTTAAGAGTGTTAAATCACTGAGGAATAGCCAAAGATATAAAACCTGCGTGATAAATGCAGTCGGTCACTAGTTTTTACTCTTCAATATTTTGACCATGCTTTTATTAAGGTTGTTATGCTGAAACGAAGTAGATATTCTAGTAGAATAAGGGGAGTAATAGCCCCATTCCAGTAATGCTAGGCAAAACTACCGTCTTCCAGCGTTAATATGTAAACTTTCAGAAAGCAATAACTAGAATTACATTATATATGTTATATTTATAACGATACTTATCTAGAAAACACTTGAATAATTATTTTTGTTTGCAATATATGTCAGGAAAGAGCTCTGCCGCTAGTACACTTAGCGCTATACAAAAGTGGAGTCGCTGTCTGAGATTCTACCGGAAATACGTAAACGTGTACGTGTTATTTTAGTAGCTATTATTTATTTATACACTTATTTTAGTATGCTATTATTTATTTAGTAATAGTAATGATTAGCATTATCTTGGTCTTGGTCTATGAGCTAACATCGAACCTGGTCTGTCCTAACACTAAAAGACAGTACCAAAATCTAGCACTGCAACTTGCCAATTCAGGAGAGAGAAAAAAAAACAAAAAAACAAACCCAACTTACCATAATAACTTGTATGCTTTTTTTTTTCCATTGTAAAACAGCTGCCTGCTATTCTTATTCCCAGTTGTTGAGAAGCATCACAATCGCGAATTATTCAAATGCAAGCCGAAAGATATAATTTGAATTGTTGAGTGATAGTAGAAGGGTGGGGGCACACTGGGGGGCCACTTAGTTTTCAGGGGGGGGGGGCAAGTGCCCCCATGGCCCCTCCCCTGTCTACGCCACTGCAAGGAGATCATCATATTTGAGGGTCCTTGGCATCAGAAATTTTGAAAACTGCTGTATTAGAGACTGAAAACATACATGTTGTGAATTCGCACTTGAATAATTACATCATGCACTGCAGCCCTGAAGGATGTACAGAGGTTAGATCTGTCTTTAACAGATGGTGAACCCCTCCTGTTTAGAATACTAATGTCGGTACATCTTACAAAACCAACTCATACAGCAGCAATCACCGTGTGTATGAGCTGGTCTTGCTTTAGACCCATATGAGGGCTCCAGATTCTTACAGAGCCCTGACGGCGTCATCTTTTGTTCTTAATTAACAGTGTCATGAGTCCACTAAAGTCTCCTGAGACTTTTTAATTGGGTAAAGCAGTGATGTTTGAATGTACTTTTCCAAGAAAATGTCCAGGTCACAAAAACAAATGAGGCTATTCTTCAATGCTTTGAGTGCCCTTTCACTGCTTACCTACTTACATTTTCTTGTTTTTAGTTTGTTCTATGTACATAGTACAGGATAATTAACCATTAAAGATCCCATATTGTGGATTTTTTTAAATTTATTTTATAATGTTTCCTATGGTGCACTTATATTGTTATAATTTAAAAATAAAAGGTATTTTTCTATTCTGATTTTAGCCCTTTGGCTTAAACGCTCTGTTTGAAGGGCCGTGTCTGCTGTGAGACTTCTGTGTAAATGCCCACTGCTGTGATTGGCTTTTTTGTCGAGATTAACGAAAAGTGAAAAGTGTTGATTAGAGCATTATTTTTTTAGATTATGTGCCTTCACATGAAAGGTTGCAGTGACGAGCATTGAGTAGATGACAGACAGTGTGTTGATCACATGAATGCAGTGATCAGTCTCACCACAACAGCGATATAAATACAGTAAGACCTTCGTCGTGCAGCATAACAGCGTCATTCATTATAACGGCAGTTTTGGCAAGTCCAGATAAATTCACGCTGTGTGATTGACAGCTTCAGCCATTACATAGGGAGCGTTTTTGTTCGCTTTCTGTAGTTTAATCACAATTTCACACTTATAAATAATCAGATAGTAAATAGTATGCGTAATAGAATGTGTAATAGTATGCGTATTTGGCGTGCTGTCTGAGGAGAGGGCTCCGAGCTCGGTATTTGGCCCAAACCCAGAGTACTCCCCCCGTATCTCTGGTTAGGAAAGTAACCAGGTGAGTATGAGGAAGACAAACCAAAAATTACAAACCAATGCAGGACAGCAGCCGGAAACATTACTGATGACCCCCAAAAATTGCAGGGCGTTGGCTAATTGTGCTGTTTGGAGGGTTAGTTTGAAGGACCGGGAGAGTTCTCGTCATGTTGGATGAAAACATTACTGCTGCGGCAGTGAAGGTGAGTTTAGACAGAGCTGAGCTCCTGCGGGAGCAGAGGTGACATCACTGCTGAGGCAGTGGAGAAAATTCCAGAGAAACCAACTCTGGAAACATCACTTTTTCCCAGAGATACTGAGCTCCTGCGGTAGCGTGAGGAAACATCACTGCTGCGGCAGTGGAAAAATTATTCAGAAGAGCTGAGCTCCTGCGGGAGCCGATGGAACATTACTGCTGCGGCAGTGGGGAAAATTCCAGAGAAACATCACTTTTTTCCCAGAGATACTAAGCTCCTGTGGGAGCGTGAGGGAACATCACTGCTGCTTCTGCGGTAGTGGAGAAGGTTAGTCAGAGATGGAGCTTCTGTGGGAGCAGAGGAGATAACACTGCTGCGACAGTGCAAGAACAGAGTGGGCTCCTGCGGGAGCGGATGGGAAGACACTGCTGCGGCAGTGAAGGAGAATATTTTCAATATTTTAGTGGATTTCAGTTAGATGGTGTTAATTGAGGCAGATATGGTGAGCTTGTAGGTTTGAGAGAACAAGCTGGAGCTGAAGAATTTAGCTGATAAGGGTTTGTTGAGCTTCTTTAATGCGGAAGCAATTATTAAAAACCTCTGACCAATGACTGAATGTTTGAATCTGAAGAAGAGGGAAGAATGACCTAGCCTGGGCAAGAGAGTTAGGAGGGGGAAGCTCTGGGGCCAAAGTTGTTTGCGGAGGCAGCCTCATGCATGGGTTAGCCCCATGCCTGGGTCAGCCCCTGGGGCTTGGGTTGTAATGGGGAAGGTAAAGGAAGAGGAAGGCTGGGGTGGACAATAGGCCATCCAGGCCTGCATCACTAGCGGAGGCAGGCTCACGCTAGGGACCGCGGTTGGAGCTATAGGCCTAGGACAAAGAAGAGATTGAGACTGATGACTGGGCCGGCGTCGCTAGCAGAGGCATCCTTATGCTAGGGTCAGCTGAAGGAGCTGTAGGCCACTGGTAGGGAAAAAAGGTTAAAGGCAGCAGGAGGAGAAGGAAGTATTATCTGGGCTTGCGTCGCTAACGGAGGCAGCCTCACGCTAGGAGCTGCAGACCATGGGCAATGGGAAGGGTTAAAGATGGCAGGATGAAATGGCGGCCTTGCAGGATTATGCACGTCTTAAGTTTAAGTGGCCGAGCAAAGATAGCAGTTTACGTTTAGAACAGTTTAGATTGTCTTGGAATGTGGACGCGACCAGAAATATCCTATCGATTTTTCTCTTCTGCAGTGAGGCCTGGACATTAACTGTATCCAAGTTAATGCCCAGAATTCAATGGATGCGTCTTGACCCATGTTTTTTTCCTGGGCGATTGTAATCCCAAGCTCATGCGGGGCTGAGAGATAGTTTATGAAACGTTTTGTAAATATTCTTATTTTCTCTGGTTTTCGCAAAGTGATAACATGTGCTTACATAATGTGAAGCCTAAAACGCTTTATAACCTGCATATATTCACCTCTGACACCTCTGTTTGATACTGTAATCATTGTTTGGTGTGGGCTGATCATCAAACAGCAAAGTACAGTCTGATTTAGATGATCGGTTGTTCCTTTATCTATTGCTGGTTTGAGTGGCACACACGCATTCATTTAGTGAAGTTCAAAAGGGACTCACTTATGGTAAGACAGAGCTTTGCATAAAAATGTGCACCTTGAAATTTATTCAAATGTGTTCGACAATCACTAAAGAATCAAAAACTTTTGACATGAAAATACACTGCTTCTATGATCAAATTAAAATAATTTTATTTCTTAATTTTCATTTCCCTTTTTCATACTTTATCCCAACCTAGAAATTATTCAATCGAAATTCCATACTTCAAAACTGCCTAGGAACCCTTAACAGTTTATTTTCACCAGTTAATCTCTATGGGTTGTTATTACTAGCCGATTTCTGTTCGTTCTAAATCAGTTACAGATGAAGTGGACCGGTAAGATTAATTTGAATGCATTAGTGACAACGATTGCGTGTATACATTTGTCCTATCAGTCTGTGTGGTGTCCCTTTACCAACAGTCAATCTGTAGGTTTAAATAACTTCAAAACGAAATACATGCTAAATGACTTTCAGTTAAGTGGTGTTGATAAAATCGCAGGACAGCGTTAACAATAAATTCTTAATGATTCTGTGTGCCACTATGCATGCGATCTCTACGTAATGTGCAAGCTACTCTTCGTTACAAGGAAGCAGCACGTTCAGAATGGCAAATCACAGAAACGAGTATATAAAACGTGTATTCCCCGATCAAAATTGAGTATCCAGATGGCATAAACTGTGCTCGTGATTAAGCGACTGAAAGCGATGCTAAATTCAACCAAAACAGAAAACGAGAAGGATTTGAGCTGTGCTCTTACGTGGTTGAGCCGACGGGGGTGGCGAGTGGGAGCCGGACGGGAATGAACCTGCGGCGCAGCTTGCTGAGGACCTGCTGCGGCGGCCTGAGGCTGAAGGAGGATCCGGTACTTCGCGGGAAGAGGGCGGCATTGCCCGAGACCGAGCTTGGTGCTCAACGGGCCTTATCGTCCATTCTCTATGGACTACGGCAGAACTGATTGAATGGGCCGGAGTAGAGAAAGACGCGGAAGGAGATCGCGGATGTTTCGCCCGCGGTGGCCTCTGCGTGCTGGGCCCAGTTTGTTTGGCCTGACGCTCGCGAGACAACGGCAGAGGATTGCGGCAAAGATACCCCAAGGACAAAATATCGTTCATCAGACGGGAAGAGCTCGATTTCGGACATGTTAGGAAGGTAGGGCGAGGCGAAATGCTGAAAAACTGTCGAGGGACATTGGTGTGTTGACTGCGCATTTATATAATCCTCCACTCGTGCTGATTGGGTAGACATGTTGATACTGATTGCTGACAGCTGGATGGAATGACAAGATGATTAAATAGATCATTTAAACGTGTTCCTCCTAAACTTTGTTAATAAAACATGTAAATAACAGATTATTTTCATGCTACTAAAGCTGGGCATACACTGTGCGATTTTCGTCCGATTTCGAGCCGAATTCTGATTCGTGCGACTCTTTTTTGGGGGGGTCGGGCCGATTTTCAGCTAAGCCTGTGCTGATATTGCGACTGAATTACCAAATAATCCACAGTGAAATGTAAATAAACTGAATCCATTTTTCTCTGACATTGGGGTCCTTCAGCAGGGGACATTCTAAAATGCTTAACGTGAAAAACGCTTAACGTGGCTTAATGTAGTAAGACACTGTTATTAACAGACCAAACTCAGTAAACATAAGACTAATGAAGTATATTATGTACAAAAAATCAAATGAGCCCAGAATATGAACGCAACGCGTTTAATTACATAATAAGTGTTTTCCTCCCATAGAAAACCATTATAAGAAAACGCTTACCAACTACCTGGTTTCATATGGCATATTACTACATTCCCGGACCTTCTTGTTTATGCAGGCATGACAGACATTGTTGATTTGGCATGTGCAAACTTAGAGGAATCAGTGAGGTTTGCGTACCCACAAATGATAAGTTATGACACAACATGGGGGATTTTTATGTCTGTGCTGGCTATGAGAAACACTGCACTGGTCAATGACCCAGTGTAGCCAGTTGGCTTCATTTTACATGAACGTAAATTCATGCAACACCATGATACATTTTTGACAGAGATTTTGGGAAAGCTGGGAATGGACTCCAAAAAATACCAAAAGATACCAGTGACAGTTGACAGGGAGAAAGGAATTGTAGGTGCTTTGAAAAAGAACTTTACCAATATAAGTGTAGTGTTCTGCCGCAACCACATCTTACGAGATGTGGAATATTGGGTTAAGACACATTGGGGAAAAGGGATGATGTGAGGGTCCTAAAAGACCATGTTGAGCAGCTCATTGATTCCTCCTGTCCAAATGAGTTTGATGCTTGCTATGATGCCTTCACAAAAGGATGGTCAGAAGGATTCCTATGCTACTTTGACCGTCACCTGAAAGCAGACATTTGTGAAAACATGGCTGCATACTACACCAAACAATTCTGTGCATTTAAAGACAAAACACCAACAAACAATTTAAGTGAGAGCATCAACAAAATGATAAAATCCCAAAATGAATGGCGAGAACTTCCAGTGGATGCAATGGTGCTCTCACTGTACTACATGCAGTCATACTTTTTTATTTGAATTTCAGAGGGCAAAATGTGGCTTGGGAAATTATGCTACGAAGCAGGACCTTAGTGTAGCAGTGACAGATGTGAAAATGCACTGGTACCTTGAAAAAACTACAGCTGAACAGCACAAATAGCAAAGACTGGACTCTCTGCTTAACCTCAACGTGTAAGGGTGACTCAAAGCACAGAGATGAATATATCTTGTGCATTATTTGCAGACGGTGGTTCCACCTTAAATGCACAAAGGCAGCTGACCGGTTAGTTGTTGCTTGCACTGATTATCATAAATGTCTTATGTCCTGTTGCTGAGGCAGCAGATTTGAAACAACACACTGAAATGTGTTAACACAGTGAATAGAGCGGTGCAGGTTTCACTAATAAATAAAATTGAGAGTGAACTGTTAAAAAAAATCCCTAAAAAAATGCAAATGACAACAATACTATAAAATATATAATTTATTATTATTCCACATATATATTATTATTCCATATATATATATATATATATATATATATATATATATATATATATATATATATATAATTTCATATCTATATATTCTTTAGATAATGTATATTCCATGTATATGTCTGTATATCTAAATAGCTATCTATAAAGCAATTGCTTCAAATTTGAAGTAGAGTATGACATATTCATATCTATATAACTATATTATAGTTTAATACCTACCTATCTAATACCTACCTATCTAGCAGTTATTTAAAGGCTGACATTTGTTTATATAAAACTACAATATATACACTCACCTAAAGGATTATTAGGAACACCTGTTAAATTTCTCATTAATGCAATTATCTAATCAACCAATCACATGGCAGTTGCTTCAATGCATTTAGGGGTGTGGTCCTGGTCAAGACAATCTCCTGAACTCCAAACTGAATGTCAGAATGAGAAAGAAAGGTGATTTAAGCAATTTTGAGCGTGGCATGGTTGTTGGTGCCAGACGGGTCGGTCTGAGTATTTCACAATCTGCTCAGTTAGTGGGATTTTCACGCACAACCATTTCTAGAGTTTACAAAGAATGGTGTGAAAAGGGAAAAACATCCAGTATGCGGCAGTCCTGTGGGCGAAAATGCCTTGTTGATGCTAGAGGTCAGAGGAGAATGGGCCGACTGATTCAAGCTGATAGAAGAGCAACTTTGACTGAAATAACCACTCGTTACAACCGAGGTATGCAGCAAAGCATTTGTGAAGCCACAACACACACAACCTTGAGGCGGATGGGCTACAACAGCAGAAGACCCCACCGGGTACCACTCATCTCCACTACAAATAGGAAAAAGAGGCTACAATTTGCACGAGCTCACCAAAATTGGACAGTTGAAGACTGGAAAAATGTTGCCTGGTCTGATGAGTCTCGATTTCTGTTGAGACATTCAGATGGTAGAGTCAGAATTTGGCGTAAACAGAATGAGAACATGGATCCATCATGCCTTGTTACCACTGTGCAGGCTGGTGGTGGTGGTGTAATGGTGTGTAGGATGTTTTCTTGGCACACTTTAGGCCCCTTAGTGCCAATTGGGCATCGTTTAAATGCCACGGCCTACCTTATTTTGTGGAATTGCCTTGATTGATGATGTGGAATTAGCCCTGACTTTTTTTCAAAGAAGTTTTCTTAATATTCTGAACAGAGATAAACCTATTCGTAAATTTAGAATTAAGGGTAGGGACAATCCCTGGTTTACTTCTGAGATTTCTAATTTGCTCCACAAGAGAAATGTAGCCTGGGCAAAAGCAAGGAGATCGGATACTGATGCTGATTGGTTTGTTTTCAGATGATTGCGAAACAGATTCACTTCCCTTTTCAGAAAAGCTAAAGCTGAATTTTATTTATCTGAAACCACAGAGAATCTAAATGACCCAAAAAAGTTTTGGAAAACTGTTAAGTCCTTAAGCTCCTTCTCTGATGCTGATGTTCATAAAGCCCTGAAACAATTGAATCCTTGAAAACCTGCGGGCCCCGATCACTTAGAACCCTTCTTTTTGAAATTAGCTGCAGATATCCTAGCTGAACCTCTGACTCATCTTTTTAATCTTTCACTGGTCACAAACAAAATTCCCAAGGTATAGAAGTCTGCGTATGTTTTACCACTTTTGAAAGGATTTTGCCAGATAATTACAGACCCATTTCCAAACTTTCAGCTCTGGCCAAAGTATTGGAATCTTTGGTTGGTGAACAAGTGAAGGAGTATTTAAATGCTCAGTCAATTTTATCGAAGCATCAATCTGGTTTTAGGAAAAAACACAGCACTACCACTGCTGCTATAAAAGTAATTAATGATATAGTCAAAGCGCTTGATGAAAAGAAACACTGTGTGTCTCTGTTTATTGATTTGTCCAAAGCATTTGACACAGTTGACCATAGTATACTAGTTCAGAGACTGATCAGTATAGGTATGTCTCAGCACTCTGTGGGCTGGTTTATCAACTACCTCGCTGACAGGACTCAAGCTACGCAAGTTGATGGCCTAACGTCAAATTATGTATCAGTCTGTAAAGGGGTCCCACAGGGCTCCATTCTAGGGCCACTTTTATTCACTATTTATATAAACTGTCTGGGGGAAAATGTCCAACATGCATTTTTCCATTTTTATGCAGATGATACAATCATTTATTGTTGTGCAGCTACCATTAGGAAGGCGTATGAATGCTTGCAAACTGCTTTCGATAGTGCAAGCACAGCTTTATCAATTAAAGCTTGTGCTTAATGCAGAGAAGTCCAAAGTAATGGTCTTTTCAAACTTTAATTGATGATCACCTTTCTTTTAAGCTTTATTTTTTGTGAACATACTGTATTGTATACCATAACATATTATGCACGTCATAGACGCGTTCCTGAGTCAACATATTTTGTTGATCCTGGAGTAACATTCCTGTCCGAAAATGTAATCAACCATATCCCTACCCCTAAACCTAACCCTACCCATAAGTTATCCCTAAAATCAGAGGGAAATGATAACACTGATGTAAAAGCATCTAACCCTGGTTGTAAGCCTAAACTGAACATAAACTGTAAACTTGTCCAACATTCCAATCACTTGCTTGATTGGAATGTTGTTTCAGGATCAACAAATGTGTTCAAATGGCTTTTTCAATATTATATCAAAAGTAAGTAAATAAATAAATAAAGGTTAATGCTGTCTTTTTGTTATTTAATTGGCAGATATAATTCCACCAGATGGGAGAGTGCGTGACGCATGTACATCAGATTTGTTGTCAGATCCATTTCCTGGAAATCTTGGATTCCCCATCTGGCTTGGAAAGAGTCAGTGTGCTGTTTCTCTCCTGACAGTGAGAGCCCTTTATACAACTAATTTTGCCCTTCATGACAACTGTTTTTTATAACTCATTCGTTTACATTATATAAAGCCTTAAAGGTCTGCATAATTAAGGGCGTGGCCACTTTGAGTGACAGGTGGAGAGCCATTTATCTGCTGTCTGTTAGTCATCGCGTCACCTCAGCTCCACCCACGTGACGCCTCTTTGCCCATT
This sequence comes from Rhinogobio ventralis, assembly GCA_039654625.1. Lineage (NCBI taxonomy): Eukaryota > Metazoa > Chordata > Actinopteri > Cypriniformes > Gobionidae > Rhinogobio > Rhinogobio ventralis. The sequence continues at coordinate 17,382,061 of CM077198.1, forward strand.
TTCTGTTATCCGGGAGTGACGCGCGATGACGTGCTGCCAAGATGGCAACGGCCAGCTCGTCCCTACTTTACGCTTCAAAACTGCTCTTCAGAATCCTATGGGTGACGTCACGGACACTACGTCCATATTTTTTTTACAGTCTATGGTCCTTATGCACAGAAACCCAGAGCAAAAAGGCTTTATATTGTAGTGGATTCAGTACTGAAACTGAAAAGAAAGGAAGAAAGACAAAATCTTTGCTCAACACAGCAGCACTGGCTCAACCAGTGGTGTGAGTTTAGGGCGGGGCTATCTGTTTTGTTTAATGTAGCAGAAATCACACACTTCACTAGTGTCAGTGTTTGAAATGTTTGTTTAGTTGTTCTTAAAGTTACAATAATGCATAGTCTACACCACCAGGACTACTCTTATAGCCACTTCTTTTTCACGTCTTGTAAAGTTGCTCGTTAAATGGCTGAAAAAATCTTCTCGCACCCTCATCCTACTGGAAGCACATTATTGTCTGTCTGCTACAGGAGACATAGTCAAGTCAAGTCAAGTCACCTTCATTTATATAGTGCTTTGTACAATACAGATTGTTTCAAAGCAGCTTTACAGTGAAAATTGGAAATGAATGGAACAATGATTATTTTGGCTATACAGCAGCTCTAGAAAAAAGTTATTGTCCAGCTAAAGTAAGTTTTTGATTGATTAATGTTGTAAAAATCTGTTGTAAAAATCATTAGTTATTTACTTTGGGGCCGCTTATACACAACACCATTTTCAACTAAAACAGAAAACGTTTAATGCGTTCTGGCTGTTCATTTGCATGGCAACAGTGTTTAGTGGCTTGAGAACGCAAATTTTGAAATAGGTTCCAAAGTGTAAGTTTTTTTAAAGGTTTGAAAACGATACCATTATCTTCTCCATGTAAACTTCAAAAACGCGAATCTGTGAAAACGGTGACGGCATATCACATGCGTAATACGTGTTTATTCTATAGGCATGCGCGGTTGAATGCGTATGTGCTCAGGTGCGTAGTCTTTCTTTACAAAGTGGCCGCCAAATTACTTGTCTGGCCTGCATAATACAGCGTTTTTAGTCATTTTCCATGGATCCATGTGAACAGGAATGATTTTGATAACGTTTTTATCTGTACAGAGGGAAAGCAAAGGGAAGGTGACCTTCACAGGGGATAGTCTGGTTGACACAGTCTCTGCTGACACTTCAGGGCTGCGTTGTGGTCGTGTCTAGGCACAGGTCCTTCATCTGATCTGGATATGGCCTGGATCCGGCAGACTACGGTAAACCTCAGGATAAGCAGAGAGACTAATATTAGCGTAGATGGCATTCTTATGATGTAATGAGTATCTATCTCTCTTTTTTCCCTAGCTCTCACAATGCTTTCATCCTTTGATGAAACCATAACCTGCATCACTTTACACCCTTTATCTCAACATGTGACTTAACAGATCCAAATCAAATTTTACTCACATTGCATACCCTGTGTAGAGAGAATAAAAACATTTTGACTTGGAAATTGATATGAAGTCTATGAGCATGATTTGTCCTTGTACAGCTAAATGAACTTAAAATACATGAAGATCTTTCTTACAGTACATTTCTTAATGTCTTTTTAAAGCCCTAAATTACACCCTTCACACTGTCTAATATCCTGCATGCTCTTCCTACTAGCAAAGAACTGTAGAATTTATTTCATTTATTTACTTACTGATTGCATTGTGTTCAAAATTATCCCAGACTCGCTTTATGAAGTTCAGTTACTAAGCATCATTTTAGTTTTTTTATTACCTGTCTGTCTTCATTTCATCAGTACGTGACATTTCATCCCTTCACTCCAGGCTTTGTTGATCTGTGTATGTCATTCACGAATATATGAGATAAAATGTCCTCATAGCATAGTTTTCTCCTGTAGTAAATCCCATTTGTAAATGTCACACATGTGAATCACAATGCTTTGTCAGTGATTTAGATTGATCTCTGCAATCCTACGACATCCTGCTAGACATTGTAAAATACGTTTAAAGTAATTATTGTATTGACTGCAAACCCTTAAATGTCATTAGTGAACTGATCCTTGTGGTGATAAGATTGAGTTCATGGGTGAGCTTCGCTAATGAATGAACAAATGCATTCATTAAATTGGCTGACCTTATAATTTAGCATTTTAGTGAACTAAACAAAGTGTTAATTATTTATCAATTATTTTATTTCCAAAGTGACAAACATCACAAGCAGTTTATACAGAAGCCAATAATACACACAATACTGCAATCTTTTAAAAAGATTCAAGGTTCAAAAACGTTATAGTCTATCGATAGAAATTTGTCTTAGGTAAAAAGCTCACAAAACACAAATAGTTCTAAAACATAGACACCTTTAAAGGCCCACTGAAGTGCCTGGAAATGCGCAGCATTATTCAATGTGTTGACATAATTTCCACTGAAAAAGGAAGACAGAGCGGGACATATCGAACAGCTCATCCCCCTTTTAAGAATAGCCAATAGTGTTTTGTTTATATCACAGCTTGGCAAGGGCCGTTGAGCTAAGTAAAGCCACAGTTTTTGAATTCTGTGCAGAATTCAAATGGGTCTGATATGTTTTCTGGTCTGCGCTGATTTATAGCTGCGCCGACTTGCATAAGATCCGCTCTGTGCTATAGTGTTTATGGACTGGAGCAGACTGTGTGTGTGCTGCGGCGGTTCGCATAACACTACCATGAAACCAAACCAGACTTCATTCGCCCCAATGGAAAGCATATTTACACTGTCTGAATCGTTCCCTATCCCCTGTATTGTGCACTATGTGCCATTCATGTAAAAAATAGTAAATGTGTGAACAAGATACCGATTTTAGCCGCAGCTTCTGCTTCAGCTTCCTTCGGATGAGATGTTAAACCAAGGTCCTGACTCTCTGTGGTCATTAAAAATCCCAGGATGTCCTTCGGAAAAAGAGTAGGGGTGTAACCCCGGCATCCTGGCCAAATTTGCCCATTGGCCTCTGTCCATCATGGCCTCCTAATCATCCCCATATACTGATTGGCTTCATCACTCGGTCTCCTCTCCACCAATAAGCTGGTGCGTGGTGGGCGTTTTTTATTTAAAAAAATTATAAACAGTAAGGCTAACAAATTCATGCTAAAAAATGAAAATTCACCTTCAGTTTAAGAATAAATAAGTAAATAAATAAGAACTAATATGCAAATGTAAACTTGCAAATGTGACAAACTATTTGGCCTTATTTAAAACAGACAGATGATGCCGGCTGAACTGGCGACCTGATGGAAGTAACTGAAAAGAGTGATAAAGGGGATGAGAGGGGTCTGTAATAATGGAAGCTGCCTTCTTTTTTACTGAACAATTGTAAAGATCTGAAAGTTGAAAGTTGAGTTACCAGTAATTTTAGATGCCTGCTTAATTACACTTGTTAATGTTTTTTTTGCTTTTCAAGGCCATGGGTGAACAGATGGGCGCGAGAGCATTTGCTATTTAAACAATGTGAGTGCTGGACCTGAAAATGATAACTGCGTTGGGCTGAAACTAGCAAAAAACTCTTGCGTCACGACTACCGTCGCATATCGCCGGGTGTGTGATTGGGCCCAATGGCTTCATGATTCAACAAGTGACCAGTGCACTGCTGTTAAGATATCCTGTCTGACATTAAAAGCTTCTCAAGAGAAAAAAAACACTTTTGAGCGTTTTAAAAACATTATTATTATTAGGCCTATTATTGTTATAAATAACACCCATCACCATCCAGAAGGACTACACATCATTTTATTAATATAATTGATGCATTAAACAACAATCAGAATGGTAAAAAGAGAGAAAAAATACAACCATACTGATATAGCAAACAATAATCTTGGACAGCTTGTGTAAGATTATTTGAGAGTAAAATAACCTGTTGTAAAGCACCGCTCACTTCAGCAGACACACGACTGCGCTCGCCAGTCTCGTTCTCTGCGAGACGTTCTAACCATAAATATCTATGGTTCTAATAACGTACTGGTCTAACAGAACAGTCACTGACAGACGCGCATGATCATTTCTGTGTTCTTGCTCCACTTCATCTGCCAGTAAACGCCTCGCTCTAATAGCTCTGCTGCCGCCATGTTTCCAACACCTGGCCCCGCCTTGATGCAGTGATTGACAGGGCGGGGCGGAGACTTGATCGGCTCGGTTTGCATTTTCAATTCCACATTGAATTTTGCTACATTCATTGCGGGACATATAATGAAAATGCATTCGCAAGTATCTTAACTGTAAGTGTAAATGCAATTAAGAAAAATAACATTTAAATGATAATTTTGCTACAATTTTTGCTTGAACATGTTAAACACATCTAATCATTTCTGTAATACATTTTAATTTTAATTTTGCAACTTATAAAGCATTAAAATATATGTTTAAATTATATTTTTAAACTAGTGTAGGAAATAGTAAATGTAAATTATATTATTCAATTTGAATTATCATTTTGCTCCAAATGTTGCATGTCAAATGTAAATTTAAATACTGAAATGCATTGTCATTGTACATATTGCATTGACATTTTGCATATTGAATATTGCTACACATATGCTTCCATAATTAGATGGACAGAGCCTCCCACAGCACAGCTCTTTGATAAGTTCCAGGGAGCTTCCCTGGAACCAGAGGACTATCGTTTTAACATATTGCCTGTATGTAACCAGGGATTGCTCACCTGTCATACAAGCCACCAAGGCCATGTCATCAGCATATTTAAAAAGGGACATCGATTTCATTTGTATATGGAAAATAAAATGATTAGATCCCAGTAATTACAATGATACTGCTAGATTTGAACACGTACATTCTAAAATGTTGGGATCTATCTTTTAAAATATCCTTAATCAATATAAATTTTGGTGTATTGACTTATAGTCTCTCAAGATGGTCCAATAATAAATATAAAATAACTGTATTGGAGGCAGATGAGATCCCTAACAAATAAGTTTGGACATCCTCAACTTCCCGTTTTGGCTTATAGGCAAACTGGAACAGGTCCAGACATTCGCCTATCTTGGTGGTAAGCTCCACCCTCTCCATGCATTTACAGAGGATCGAGGTAAGTGCCACTGGTCTAAAATTCTTCATTTCTTTGGCATGAGGCTTTTTAGAAATGGAAATGATGGTTGTCTCCTTCCAAAGAGGCTATCGACCTTATGCGCCAGAGGAACAAGCATGTAGCCATCTTTAGAATTATTGTGTTTGAACTTCTGATCTTACAGTAGCTCTGTATATTTATATGACATCGCTGTCGAAGAGTAATTAACTGATTAATTAGATTTACATATTGCTGCGTTAACAAAAGTTATCATGAACATTGTAATGTTTGAAGCAGATGTATTAGTAAACTTTTCACACTGGACAACTTCATTGATGAAGAATCCATGACCATCAAGATGCTTCCGAACATGCTAATGAGTTTATCAGAGAACCACTTTGAAAAGCTGACAGTAAAGCCAGAGGAATCACTGGACCCATTACTAGAGTTATTGATCTGCTTAGTGAATGTGTTATACTAGTTGATACTCACTAACTGGCAAATTCACAGATTCCCCTCATGACTTAATATATACCTAATCAATAAAACAATATTTATTAGCTAAGTAATTGATAAACTTGATGGACACAACTGTGTTATCGTTAAAACAGCTCAGCATGCACTCCTAAAAATAAAAGTTCAAAAAGGTTTTTTTCTTCTTCTTCACAGCAATGCTATTTAAAGAGCTATTTTGGGTTCTCCAAAGAACCTATTATGGTACAGTTCTTTCATGGTACAAGAACTTTATAATAATCTAATGAACCCTTTTTCCACTATAAATAACCTTTTGGGCTAGATAGCTTCCATGGATGTTTAAGGTTCTAATTGAGATGCCAATAAAGAACCTTTAATTTTTAAAAGGGTGGGTTAAAGCAGCTGAAGAATGAGGGAAAAATTGGGGAGCAAGAGACATGTTGTGTAAATTCTTTATGGTCAGTGGATGTAGTGCTGCTGGAGTGGCTGTTTTCCTGGCAGTACCATGGAAGTGTCAGGAATAGGAATGCAGTTTTGATGCAGAGAGCCTAATGAATAGTGCATGACCGGCGGAGAGAGCGGAGAGGACTGTCTGCCTCTCTTATGTAATCACATCCCTCCCACTGCAGCAGCACACGCAGTCCGGGATTCCCTCCTGCACCTGCTCGCAAACAGAGAGGAGAGAGGAAAATGAGGGATGGAAAGAAACAAGGTGAATTCAGATCTACACTTAAAACATATAGATAATATATAAATCAGTAAGCATGAAGGTGTTATGTAACTGCAAATTCACATGTAGGTCAAACTATAAAGTGCAGCTAATTTTTCATTCTGAAATTTAAAGAATTACATATTTTTTCCTCACAGGGCAAAGTCAAAGTGCAAATGATTAGTGTTGAATTATCCGTTCAGAGTGGATTGTGCTTTCTGCCCTGGATTATATCTATACGTTAAACATCTCTGTGGGAATATAGTGCTCGATATATGATAAAGCATTTTAAAGAGGCTGAGAATTATGTCATCACATCAAGAGCTTCCCTTTCTATACGTTCATGTCCTTCAGTGAACTCCGAGCTGTGCCTTATGTGTGTGTTCCTCTGAGCCTATAGCGCTATTATCTGAGCACATAAACAGCTCTTGCATAACATAAGCTTCAGATGTTTCCAATCAGTCTCATTTGCTCAAGCACTCTCACAGAGATCAAACGACCTTCTTCAGAGGACATTGCCAATCACCAAGTCACTTACAAAAACCTTTGGGCAAGGCACGACTAGAGAAGTGTGCAGTGGGCTTCAACATTAGAGGTTATCATCTCATGTCATATTTTACCTTGGCATAGTTCATCTTCATTTGACTTCAGCCCACTCCAGTAGACATCTCCATGATCAGTGCGAGTCAGAAAGTGGACATTTTATGATAATAGATGACATAGCTGAATGTAATTAAAGGAAATGATGACTTTGATCTGCTCATATCATTTGAATGGAGCTGGAACCATATTCCACATGGATGGATGATACATACAGAAGCTTAACAAAGAGATTTAACACAGAGATACTAAAGGAAGATGTTATTAATCCAACTGCTGTCCGCGTTGATGAAACGTTTGATAGTTGACTGAATAGTAGGCCTAGTTGACTAGTGCCCCTATTATGCTATTTTAAAGTTTCCTAATTTAATTCCTAATAAAATTCCTACAACAGGTTTACATGCATAAAAGGTCAAATTTCATTTTCTCATAATATACATTGCACATCACCACATTTTTCAATGATTTTCAAACGACTTGATGGATGAATCAGTCTCTCTAAATCCCTCCAGAGGTTTCTGTGAGCCTACTCTGCTCTGATTGGTCAGATGGCCCAGTCTGTTGTGATTGGTCTACCGCATACAGCGCGTATTTTGGAAACAAACTGCCATTACCATAACTGAACTCCAGCTCCGTTCAGGAGGCTTCCTGTTCCTAAAGCTCAGCGATAGTACACACTGTAAAGACAGTAATGATGACGTTGATTTTACATCAATCTCAGCGTGAGTCCGAATTGAAGATGAAACAATGGAAGAACTAGTTATTCAACCCGAATCTTGAGCAGGACGTTTCTCAGTGATGCTACTCAGTTTGAAGTACATTTTGAGATGTTTCAACTGTAATTCCTCACCATCAGCATTAGCAAGTGTACGTCCATCAACAAACCTGTGTGTGTGTGTGTGTGTGTGTATTGCGGTGCACGTGGGAACTGTATCAATAACAGTGCATATGTTAGGCCAGCTGATGTAAACATTAACGTTTGCAAAACAAATCTTGCTCCATTCTTTATCTTTACTCAACATAGTAAGAATGGCAATCTGTAATACTGCAGCCCACAGCTGATTTACAGTAGTATTTCAGTAATACAGTAATAATGTCAGTTAGCCGGTTATCCAGATACTTACACAATATGAAACACAATAAACACATTGTAGAGCAGTGTCTTCTCGACATGATGCTATCCAGTATCCACTGCAGTGTTTGAGGTTTCCCTGGTGTCTGTGCACGCAATAAGTGGACGGGCAATATGCTAATGTTTCGCCGTGATGTCACAACAAAACGGCTTGCGACTCGTTTGTAAAACGATTCGTTTAATTGACTGAGTCAACTCTTACTTTTGAGAGACAATAGCTGTGTCCCAATGTGAAGGCTGCGCGCTTCAAAGGCCAGGACTTCGAAGTGCACAAAGGCCGAACTGAGGGCCAGGGTTGCCAGGTCTGCACAACAAAACCCGTCCAATTGCTAATCAAAAGTAGCGGAACGCAGGGGGCGGGAGAAATATTGCTAAAATAAAGACAACTAGGCTACAAAAAACCCACAGCAACAGTGTAAACGTATCCCAATTCCAGACTTGGCAACACTGAACTGAGCGTCATTAAATGGCCTAGCAGTTGTGTGACAACTGACAGTGTTTTGTGAGAGGATTTTAAAAAGAGAAATTAAGGTTTTTGTTTTGTTTGGTTTTTTGGGGATTTTGACATGCTTCAAAGCAACGATGGGAGACCGCACCATAACCGGGTAAAATATGTATGGTTAAATATTTAATGCCACTATATCGTTAGCAACTATTAGTTAACCTAGTTTATTTCTTATGTTAAATGTAACTTAGCCTACAATATATTTTCACATTTACTCTGTATTTAAGTCCAAGTCTTTTTTTAAGTACTTCATCATCTCAGAGGCATATTGTAGCCTTTTTATGACATGGCAGCCGTTGACTGATTCAGCCCTGCAAACCTGTTAGACAACGCAGTAGACAGTGGAAATATACACTCATCCCAGATGATGTCCCACTGGCAGAGGCCTTAGCAGGGTCTCTATTGTGCAGCAAATCCCTGTCCATCTGCAGGGTCTCCCGCTCAGCTCAATGAAACTACATACAAATGTTTTCTTCTGTTTTAGCTACTGTTAATTAAAATTTCTGTTGTTTCTGATGTTAAACTTAAGTTATTTTGTAAATAGTTGTAAAAAGTACTTTAATGTATAGAACAATTTATTTTCATTTACACAAGAAAATAAAAGTATTTTGTTTTATGTACAAATTATATCTTGCATTACAAAAATAAACAATGTAGAACAATCACTTCTCTTTACATAATGAAAAAAAACAATGTATATAATTACTTTGTTTCATTTACAAATAACTTGCATTTTTACCTTATTAATTATTCATGTCTCAGTGCATGATGGGAACTCCAGTCTCAGAAAGTTGAGTAGGTTTTACTTAATGTTATAACATTGATATCTACACTTTAATTTTTACAATCTTAAATTGAGTAGTAATATAGAATTTACTGTCTTTTAAATTCTTGACTCAACTAACTTATTCAGGTAGAAATTACATTTTTTTTTTCCTGTAGTTTTTACTTCACCACGGAATCACTTTTATCAGTGTTCCCTTGGTTACTCATTCACAGTCTAGTTTGTTGCTATAGTTATTCGCTGATTATTAGATTCTGTTCACCTGTTCATCTAGTTCCCTTTGTTTGTTCCTTGTATGTAAGCCCTGAGTTTCCCTAGCTCATTTGTCCATTACTGTCGATGTATGTGTGTTTGTTTTGTTTTTTATTAAAGATCATCTTGATTTCCCATTCCTTTGTCTCCAACACCAACATGTTACAAAAAGTACATGGCCCGTATATACATTGAGAAGACCAATATATTAAAAGTCCCATATCAAACTAACCATTAGCTTTCTGTAAAAACATGGTTTGTCAATACTAGATTAAATCATTTTATGCAGGAAACAGGATTTCATATGTATAAGCATCAGAGTCTTTTGAGCACTAAGAAAGACTCTTCAGCAAAAGGCTGGCTCTGATGCAGTCTGAAGTTGAGTTATACGACAAATTTGCTGCCCTCACTTTTTGTTCACAACATTTGTCTATAAAGGGGAGCTTTTGTGTGAAGTCTCTATACTGAAACTAGTGAAGCGGGTTCATCTTCATTATACTGCATGGTCTGTGGGCTGCTGTCTGTTCAGGATAAGAGCTTGTCCAGTTGGCTTCAGCCTGCAGTGCTACAGAACTGTCTGTGTTAATGAATTAGACTGTTCTGGCTTATCAACAAGAAGAAAGGGCCTGAGAGGAAATAATGGGAGTGCATAGAGCAACAGCACAAGAGATGAAATGTGTCGACCTGCTGCTGTGGAACAAACTCCTCATTAGTTCACTTCTGCTTACAGAGCTAATAACATACAGAGCACTTGATTGCTTTATATACATACTGCACCACAATGAAAGAGATTTTCACTGTCTCAAGCATTGCTCTCGGTCCTTATGTTTCCTCTATCACTCGCAAACATACTCAGTACATTTACATTCATCAGAAATATAAATTTTTACAGGGATTCACTGATACGAAAAGTTAAGGCTGATATTAACGTCTACACTATTTTGTCTAAATAAATTTAAAATAAAACAAATGTATGCATCACATTATAATGTACAGTATTGAAAATGTATAGTTTTTTAAGATTAGCTAAAGATTACATTTACAGTGTTATAAAATTATAGTGTTTTTAAAGATAAACCTTAAGTGAGAGTTAAGGTTTATTAAAAAAAAGGTAATAAAATGAGCATGCATCGATCTACACTACCGTTCAAAAGTTTGAGGTCAGTACGCTTTAAAAAAGGAAAGAAATTAATACTTTTATTCAGCAAGGACAAATTCAATTAAACAAAAACAACAGTAAAGACATTTATAATGTTACAAAAGATTTTTATTTCAAATAAATGCTTTTCTTATGAACGTTCTATTCAAAGAAAAACAATGTGTCAAGGTTTCCACAAAAATATTTAACAGCACACCTGTTTTCAACACTGATAGTAATGTTTCTAATAATGTTTTATAAAGAAAATGATTGAGCAGCAAATCAGCATATTAGAATGATTTCTGAAGGATCATGTGACACTAAAGACCGGCTGCTGAAAATTCGGCTTTTTGTTAAATATATTGAAATTTAAGAGTTATTTTGAATAGCAAGTATATTTCACAATACCACAATTCTTACAGTAATTTTAATCAAATAAATGCAACAAGCTTTTGAACGGAATATTGACATTATATACAATACATCAATAAACATCCATATGGTGAACTGTGCAGACCTATAGTTCTATAATGTGAGATGATTTTCCAATATAAACTTTTTTCACCCAACCGTGATCTTCAATGTTCACACTATATTATTCAAGGGAACTCAGTCTTGGTCACAAAGTGGTCTACCATCATACTGATTCATTACATGAAACTGCTCCACAAGGTAGAAGCCATGCAGGAGTCTTGACTCTGCAGGCAATTAAAGAGCACATTTTTTGAGGGGCGATTCATCTTTGTCCAGAGCAAGTGGATGTAGTTGGCTATATCACTGGCTCAACTACAGCCAGGAAACCATCAAAAACAACATTCGTTCCCCAGTGCAGCTCTATTTGTCACCTTCTTACAACATAGTGCTCTGTTAACCGCTTTTCTACTTTTGTTCACACTGGAAACAACACAAAAGCGGTCCAGCAACTGCAGCAGTCGCAGTAAAGTGATTCCCCGATTTTTTGTTCTCTGGTATCCAATTGCTTCAGTATTTGATTTTGTTGCCACACTATGACTATTTAATATCCGAATTCCAAAAGGGTAAATGGATTAAAATAGTATGTAGGAGGCCATTAAAACAAACTGAATTGGCAAAGAGAAAGATAGGATCCATTGGCCAGTATGCCAAGTGAACAATAATAATACAATTATGCCGATCGACGTAAACAAATAAAGCACAGACACATTTTAAAAGTATATCTTAATATAAACATTTTATTCAGTGCATTGTATGTACACAACAAATAAGAAACAACTTGAAGGTACGTGGCAGAGTGCCAGTCAGTACATACATGTTGTTTGTCAGTTTTATCCTGGTAGTTTGGAACATATGATCCAGGGAGGAGTTAATACACATAGCCTACATCATGCAGCTCTATTCCTCACCTCTCTGCAGTCTCCCATGCAACAGATACTGTAGAAGAAAGAAACCCAGAAGGAAACAGAAGAGAGAAGAACCCCCTGTAGCATGTATGACGTTATGTTGCCCGAGGGAAAGTATATATACTGTACCGCAGCCCACAAAAAGGCTCCTTTTTGTACACAACCTGATTTGTACATGCCCTGTACAAGAAATTTTTTCCCCCCCTTTTTTTCACTTTTACAAATTAGACATACCCTAAAAAATCCAACCAACTTAAGTTCCACAGTATAATTTTTTTGTTTTTTATAGAAAATTGTCACCACCATAAGTTACTTATACACAAAACAGAGTCCAGGTGGGATTCCCGCCATGCCTCACAAATCACCAGTAACGGCGACCAGCATTGACCAAAGTACAGTCGGCATGGGCGGGAAAGGCAAAAACACAAGCACACAGACTAAAGGAACCTAGAAAAGAGTTGACGGGACTCAAAAGAGACAAAAGGGGGTGACATCAAACAGCCCTCATGAACCACACATCCATCTCCTCGAATACTGAAACCTCTCACTAATCTCTCCCATCAGAAAAAAACCTATTCATCATTCCTGTCATGCGTATATATATATATATGTACCGGTGTGGTCTGGCAGCTCGAGGGGAAACTCTCACAGTTCTGTCTTTGGTGCGCTGGATTTCCAGTCACTGTTTAAATTTCAAAAAACACTGATATGGGGGAAGAACAAGAGGAAGAGAAAGTAAGACAAGCTCACAGCTATTTCAAACAATTAGCAAGCCATGGCCTCTTGCTTCTGAGAGGCTCAGCTTCTCTCTTTACGTGAGCAGAACGCAGGCTTTATATTCCCATGCTAGAGAGCAAGCCCTCTGAGCGAGTGCACATAAACGCAGAGCCCCGTCCCCACAGGGGTGGCTTCCTTCCACCGCACCCGTGCAGCTAAACCCACACTTGCTGCCCTGAACTCTTAACAAATGTATTATTTGATCAGGACCTGCAATGCTAGTAAATGAACATTGACTGCTGAGAGGGACTAAAACGAAACGTCCCATTGTATTAAAGGCTACAATTGTTGTGTTTCACATGGAAAAGGCATGAACAAGAGTGGTGAACGAGGAAAAGAAAACAACAACAACAACAAGCTAAACAAAACATAAAAAGAAAAAACAAGCTAATTATAAAGAAGTCCAATCAAATGTTACTCTAGTTTGCAAAGTGTAGCATGGTTGTTATGTTATGTTATGTTTCATGTTGTCCTGAACTGCTGAGAGCTTTTTGGAGAGAAGTCTGTGTGAAGTCACAAGCATTCAGAGGTTTTGGTGAAGGCGTAAGGTAGCGGGCCAGGTAAACCGGGCTACGTTGACTCGTTCTGACTCACAGCTTTGCCCCCGTTCAGCACAGCGGAGGCACTCCGGCTCTTAGTGGGTGTGCCGCTACCAGAACGTGAGAACTCGGTCAGGTCGTGCAGAGAGGGTTCCCTGTACATGGCCACTGAAAAACAGAAACAAAGAAAAAGTGTTTGGTTAGTAAAAGCTTCCCACATGTTTTGTTAGATGCGGTGCACAGAGAAAATGATAAATGGGGTGAAAATATGCTTGTTTATTTCATGAAAGCCACTGATTAAAGGTGCACAGACATTGTGTATTTACCCATTTAATTATTGGCAATTTAGGTATTTTCTTATTAAATATGCACAGAAAATGTCAACATTTAATGGCTGATAATTATCTAAGACTTTCGTCAAAATGTTTAACAAAATATTTTAAAGATAAAATGCAGCAATCAATGTTAAAGAATAAAAACTCATCTAACCAATAGAAGCAAAATCACATAAGAAGCATGAAAGACATTCTACATAATGCTATTTCATGCATTCTGACTTATTTACACTGTTAAAGAGTTGGATTCTCATGCTAAACATGGCAAAAAAAAAAAAAAAAAAGAAAACGTATGGACGTATGACAGAGTATTTCTGTGCCAAATACTCTCCTTCAAGTCTGTCATTTTGTTTTTAGACCATGAAATTAACAATGTCACTAAAGAAGTGTGTTTTTGTGTTTTTCCCAAAGAAACCAGTGAGTTCTGCAAGTGTGTTTGTTTGTTCCCGGGCACGAGTCGAAACCGCAGGCGGTGAGTGAAACTACATCAAATGTCTGTTTTGTTGGCAATCGGTGCATAAGCTCATATAATTTAAACAACACGAATGTATAGTGAATCGAAAGTTATCCAGGGATAATGCAATGATGTATTTTGTGTGTGTGTGTGTGTGTGTGTGTGTGTGTGTTCGTGACTCTTTAGCACTGCACGCCTGCACGAGCTAGGCTGTTTTCGGAAAGAATTGGTACAGCGTCAGCGTATCTGTCTTTTATAAATATGATAAAACTAAAGATTCTTCGGAGATATGAAGGATGCAGTACTACTCTATAGGTACTCAAGGTTAACATGAGACTGGCAGAAACTGTGTGTGTTATGTACCCGTTAACAATATGGGAATAAATGTCACTTTAAAAAAAAAAAACGCCTGTAGAATATATATAAACTACTGTTTAAAATGGTTGGGGTCAGTAAGATTATTTATAAAGAAATGAATACTTCTATTTAACTTTTATTCAACTCCATGTTTAACTTTTCTACAGAAATATTTGCTTAAGGGATCTAATCTATGTCTTGCTATACAGAAAATGCATTGCCCCAACTCCTGCTATCTGACACACACGTCTAACCCGAGCACTTCAGACAGCACTTTTACATCATCACTCCAAAATTCCACTAGGTAGCCAATGTGCTAAAATTCGTCCGTCTGATCGCCTTAACGATGGATGTGCAGTACAGGGAGCATCACAAAGACTTCCTTTAACCTCACAAAGCTTCTTCTGCCTGCAACAGGCAATCGATACAGCACTTAAGTGGGACGCTCTAAGAATCAATAGTTGACGTATTGGTTGTGCAACCGAGTGTGGAGCTTCTCGCTGGAGGGATGCATGAGGGTCTCAGGAGGCCAGGTCATTATTAGTGCACTATATAGAGTTTTCTCTGGGCTTTGTCATATACCAGCTCATCATTAAAGTCAAATGCTCCACAACAATGTGCTTCAAAGTGTGACTGCATCAATATGACAATACATGGTTGACGTGTTAAGCACTTTTAAATGTTTAAAACATGTTTTCTAATTATAGTAATTGAACATAAATGAGGCCCCAAGCTCAGGGATTATGGATGCAGATACATCAGCCGTATGGTGTTTGGTCCTTTGGCAATGGTAATGATCTTACAGGCTGACTTGTGTGTGTGTGTGCGCACACTCTGGACTGAGACTACAGTAGTGCTTTGTGAGCCGAGAGCTGGCAGCCAAAGCCATGTTCACACTGAGACAGTTCCTTAATTGGTCCTCTAGAAGAATACTGCTGGAGAATATTTATAAGGCAGCGAGCAAAACTCCAAGTCCTTCTCTCTCTTCAAATGACATAACTCTCCTCGGCAACAACTAAACTCATGAATGACACAATCATCACTTTTCTACATAAAAGATTATGCTAATACTTTGCAAAAAGGTTATTTTACCTTTATCCTATTTAAAATTCTATTTTAAAATAAATGATGTTATTTTTAACATGAACTCTATTCATTAAAGTATCCTGAAAAAAGTATCCCGCTTTCCACAAAAATATTAAGCTGCACAACTGTTTTCGACGTTGATAAGAAATCTTTCTTGAGCAGCAAATCAGTATATTAGAATGATTTATATCACATGATCCTTGATGACAAGGATCATGTGACACTGAAGACTGGAGTAATGAACCTGAAAATTCAGCTTTGACAAATGAATAAATTACATTTAAAAAAATATACAAATAGAAAACAGCTATTTTGAAATTGTAATAATATCTCATAATAATACTGTATTTCCTGTATTTTTGATAGTGAGCATAATAAACATCTTTTAAAAAAAAAATCAAACTGATGGCAAACTTTTAAACGGTAGTGTATGTAGAATTTAACATTAACTTTGACTAATAGATGCTGTAAACTATTGTTCATTGTTATTTAATTTGAACTACTCTATTAACTAATGTTAATGTACAGAACCATATTGTAAAGTGTAATCAATATTTTCCTGCATTTAAACAGTCTAAAAATTCTAAATCAGCATTTTTTTGAGCAGTAAAAATGTCTAAACATCCTTACAAACAGACAGAATTAATTTGAGAAGCAATTTTTTTTCTCAGAGAATGTATCCTGAATAAGTGTATTTTATATTGTTATTTCACCCTCTAAGAATAAATCACACTAAATGGCTGTGTGATGGCCTCTGAAATCAGCCGTAGTAAACCATCTCCGCAGTGAATGTCCTTCAAAGCTAATGCATTACTCCTGCTGTCTCTTACATTACCAAACACTCACCATTATCCTCTCAACACACTACAAGCCTCTTTAGAAAAAGGAAATGCATTTTCATGGGATAAGACATTTTCTCTGAGAACAAAATGTTTCTCAGCTGCTAAGCCTCAATTTTTAATTTCTAATCAAATAAAAGACCTTGTTTCAATTCTTTAAGCAATGAAAAGCACTATTGATTTCTGTAAGTATTTGTAATTGTGTAACATTATCAGACATTATGTCCAAAAACTCATTTGTGTAGCATGAGTCATTTAATAAGGTACTGCTTTACATAAAAGCAGAGCGGCTCATAGTTTGGAGATCCGTCTCTTCTTCATTAAGAGAAAAATCCCAATTATGCGTCTTTACTAAAGGATGAGCAAGGCATTAAAAGCCCATCTAAAAGCAATAACACTTAATGCTTACCTTGAAATTGGCTATCTTTACTAACCAGAAACAAAAGTTATATTTATGCTTAAAGTCTCTTAAGCCAGGATTAGGCCTTAGTTCAATTAGGCCATTTAAGTAGCTTTTATATACGTGCCTTAGATGAACACATGACTGATGTGCATCTTGAGACAAAACAATGGCACTGACATATTTTAAGATGTGTCAGTGCAAGTTGTTTTCAGTTAAAACAGCTCCAACATGCATTTTAGCCGGGGACTAGCTTAAGCTGGCGAAGATGGCTGACTTGGCCTGGATGGAAGGGTACAGGTCTGTTTGCAGTCAAAAGCTGCTTTATCATTCCAGAGCCTTTTGCCATTGACGACATTTTAAACGATTTGATTGTGCTGGCGTCCGCAGCCCTCCTTACAGACTCCACTATCCACACCTCATCACCTCAGCCAAGAGCCTGAGACCAGCGTTTCCCACAGGCACCATGAAGAGAAAAAGGTGCCACATTTTACACAAGTTGAGAGACAATGAAGGGGCAGATTGTGTGCCCACAGGTCCAGAGCCCATACTGTAGAGCATTCAGAAGGATACTGGGGCACATATAATGTAATTTCATTTTGACAATGACAAAAGATACAATACTCAATAACAAGATGCCTTTTGTTTTATTTCCTGTCCAGTAGATGAATCATCAGGGCTCCCACAAATTGACCAATCACTTTTCCAGTCATTTGTGATTACTAGAAGCTTTTTAAAGAATCATTTTATAGAGACCACACTAAAAACATTCACACTCAAGCAGAGGCGAACTGTCAGGGAGGGCCTAAAGTATTGTAAAAAATAATATTTACAAACTGTTAAATAAAAAGTCAGAGGACCAAGCCAAAGCAAGTCAATGAGAGAGACTAATTTCAAATGACAGGAAATTTGACCAATCATATTGTCCCTCTAAATGGATGGGGCTTGTTATTGCTGAGTATATGACACGTTTCAACCGCTGTGAGGAACACGAACGGGAAAAAAAACACTGATAAAAAAGCTATGGAAACCGCAAGCAACCTTAATGAGGAAGATATCGTTGCTAATTTATTATCCACGCCATTTTCAAGATTAACTTTTAAAGAAAATAACTATTTTGCAGAATATGATGACACACTGGAGCCACTGTTCATATGGCCCCTCCCCCAACACTATCATAACTGTTGATGACGCACTGGAGCCACTGTTCATATGGCCCCTCCCCCAACACCATCATAACTGTTGATGACGCACTGGAGCCACTGTTCATATGGCCCCTCCCCCAACACCATCATAACTGTTGATGACGCACTGGAGCCACTGTTCATATGGCCCCTCCCCCAACACTATCATAACTGTTGATGACGCACTGGAGCCACTGTTCATATGGCCCCTCCCCCAACACTATCATAACTGTTGATGACACACTGGAGCCACTGTTCATATGGCCCCTCCCCGAACCCTATCATAACTGTTGATGACGCACTGGAGCCACTGTTCATATGGCCCCTCCCCCAACACCATCATAACTGTTGATGACGCACTGGAGCCACTGTTCATATGGCCCCTCCCCCAACACTATCATAACTGTTGATGACGCACTGGAGCCACTGTTCATATGGCCCCTTCCCCAACACTATCATAACTGTTGATGACGCACTGGAGCCACTGTTCATATGGCCCCTCCCCCAACACCATCATAACTGTTGATGACGCACTGGAGCCACTGTTCATATGGCCCCTTCCCCAACACTATCATAACTGTTGATGACGCACTGGAGCCACTGTTCATATGGCCCCTCCCCCAACACCATCATAACTGTTGATGACGCACTGGAGCCACTGTTCATATGGCCCCTTCCCCAACACTATCATAACTGTTGATGACGCACTGGAGCCACTGTTCATATGGCCCCTCCCCCAACACCATCATAACTGTTGATGACGCACTGGAGCCACTGTTCATATGGCCCCTTCCCCAACACTATCATAACTGTTGATGACGCACTGGAGCCACTGTTCATATGGCCCCTCCCCCAACACCATCATAACTGTTGATGACGCACTGGAGCCACTGTTCATATGGCCCCTCCCCCAACACTATCATAACTGTTGATGATGCACTGGAGCCACTGTTCATATGGCCCCTCCCCCAACACTATCATAACTGTTGTGATTATCTATCTTACAACACCATCATAACTGTTGATGACGCACTGGAGCCACTGTTCACATGGCCCCTCCCCCAACACTATCACAACTGTTGATGACGCACTGGAGCCACTGCTCATATGGCCCCTCTCCCAACACTATCATAACTGTTGATGACGCACTGGAGCCACTGAGCCTGGCTCCTTCCCTAACACTATCATAACTAGAGCACATTCGCAACAGTTCGCCCGCTCGATCGCGAGTTACTGTCAGTACCGTTAGTTACTACAGCCTACAACTTGCAAAACAGCTTACAAACGATGATATCAACAAGCAAATGTGTTGCCATGGTAACGAACCTTAACACGCTGACTTATGTGGACTAACTTTTATTTGAGGAAATCTGTTTATAATAGGCTATTGGGTTTGAACGTATTGGTCCTGCTATTGATTAGTTGATTTGAATAAATATGTCTATAATGGCTAACGTTGCTTAAGTAAACACTCAAGTTTAATATACAATGATCATAATGCAAGTCAAGCACATCTCATGTATCTGACCTATTTTTAGCGGCATTCAGTATGGGATTTGAATTTTCATTGATTAAATAGTCCATTTCAAATGGAACGCATATACAGACTGTCTCTGGGGGTTGGGTTAGACTATTCGACTAGTTGATTGCAAAATATCAGTTTAAACAGTAATGAAATTAGTCGTTGCGCACATGCCTAGATGAAATGTTTTAGAGCTGGATAAGGACTTTTAAAAATCATTTCATAGAGGTACTTAAATGTGCCAATAGCAATATGTTAAAATGTGCAGAGGTGGTGACTTACCTTTCAAAGGCTTGGGGAGGAAGTGTGCAGCAGGCTTGTTCTTTTTCACATGGTTGCCCTTCATGATCTCTCCTTCCTTGTTCAGGCCCAGGTACCAGCCCCTGCCCGACTGCTGTTGTCTATAGATCATGGAGGAGTACGTCACGTAGTAGTTCTCAAACACTGACTCCTTAAACTTGCACTCTGGTGTGAAGTGTTCCTGGACAGCAAGGGACAGGAGAAAAAAGATGCAAGATGAGGATTGCCTAGAAATTTAAATCCTTTATGTGACCGTGAATTGTAAGAGGTAATATGGTATTAAAGGGATAGTTCACCCAAAAATGAAAATTACCCAATGATTTACTCGCCCTCAAACCATCCTAGGTGTATATGACATTCTTCTTTCAGACAAATACAATCAGAGTTAATATGGAAGGCGGCCCGTTGGAAGATAGATATTTAAAGTGTTAAATCTGGATATTTTCCTTACACAAACCCATCGATTTGCTTCAGAAGGCCTTTATTAACCCTCCGGAGCCATGTGGATTACTTTTATAATGGATGTATACACTTTTTTGGGCTTTAAATTTTGGCCAGCCATTTACTCCCATTATGATGCTTGGATTAGCCAGGACATTTTTAAATATAACTCTGATTGTATTTGTCTGAAAGAAGAATGTAATTTACACCTAGGATGGCTTGAGGGTGAGTAAATCATTGGGTAATTTTCATTTTTGGGTGAACTACCCCCTTTAAGGCACATTCATAGAAAAACATTATCTAAAGAGTGCAAACTCTGAAAACGTACAGCTTAAGTTATTGTAAAATAACTGATCATTCCTCAGCTAAAGACAACTATCCCTGCAAAGTATAAAAAATCATAACAACATCAACTAGAGCCTAGATCGGGCCCAAAAACCGGTCGTTCATTATGCGTGCACATGATCACAAACTCACCAGTCTTGGTCATTTAGACAGAGGTAATTGACTATACTATTTAGAGTATATAAGTTGACCGATACTTTCTCTAATAGAAGTTTTGGTATGTTCACGCCATGGTTTTTCATGTACACTTAGCTAGAGTAACTTTACATTAAACAGAGGTAAGGCTCATCCTATTTAGGTTGACCGGTCAACATTCTGTTGCCCTAAACAGAAATTCCTTTTATTAGCCTTCACAGTCTAAGTACACTTGAACTAATGCCAAGCGTTAGGCGGTGCTCTAAAATCTCAGTTGGCGTGCCCAATGCTCCACTCAAAACTGGACTTTAGTCCGTTACTAACCTTAACAATGGATACAACATAATCTACTAAAGTCAATAATTTCAGAGTAAGTCAGAATAAAATCAAATGTAACAATTTATTATAAGTCAGGTAAATGTATCATGCCAATTACATAATCAATTCAAAGATAATCAATACATATCATCAAATGCTCTGAAGTAAAGAGTAAGAGATGCACACCTGACACCTCTTTTAAATATAAACATGAGTTCACAATGGGAATTTGCATTAATCAAGTCCTCAGACCTGTAGTTTACACCTTATTGAGGACAGGAGGTAATATGCAAGAAAAACCAATTAGCCTAGCAGAGATCCACCCTCCACAGTAAGCAAAATATCTCTAAACTCTTAAAACCTTTTGGTTTACTTCTGTGGGAATGAGACCTTTGTACCAATCACACTGAGACGTTTCAAATTATATCAAACATGTATAGTGTTGGATGATAATTGTTCACATTAAACCATGCAGATTTTGGGTGAAGGCCAGGTCATCTCAACATGTGGAGAGGAGAGATGAGGATGAGGGGAATGAAATGTAAATTAATGTGATTGTGGTTGCGTCTCGGGTAGGGATGCTAATTTCACGAGAGATGTTAAATTGTTTTCTCAGAGAGTCAGCCTAGATGTAATGAGCTTTATATCAACAATATTTTTTTCACTATTCTCCTGTATCTGTATCCTGTTATTAGTGTAAAAGTTCAATAAACAGATAAACAGAAAAAAAAAACATTTTTGTAACTGAAATAAAATAAAATATAAAAAAAACCTTGGCAAAGAAACATTTCTCTCTTTTGTTTCATTTTAACGTGATGTAGCGTACTAGAATAAATAAAACTAAAACTGAAATAAAAATGAATAAAAAAAGGTAGAGATATATTTTAAAATACAAAAACTAATAAAAATGTCAACACATTACTAAAACTTGAACTAAAATTAAAAGGAAAACAGATTCTCTCAATGATGCTAAAATAACACTGTTGAAAACAATAAATATTTTGCAATTGCTCTTGAAATTAATAATAATAATAAAAAGTAATTAAAAAATAGTTTATTAAACTATTTTTTCCCCCTTCACCATCCACTACTTGCTCTTTTATCTGGTCTTTTCTTTTCTTCAAATAATCCTCACTCTTCCCTGCTTGGTCTGTGGTACACTCTCCCATTAGCACTTCCAAAAGCAATCTATGTTGTAGTGTTGCATACACATGCTAATGGAGTTTGGGGATGGATCGCTCTTCAGCTCGGTGTATGGATCTGGCCGTATTGAATGTGCACGAGTACACCGTGTGCACTTCATTGAGTCATTATAAATGCTCGCCTCCCACTAGGCTTGATCCTGTATTGACTATGTGCTTCATTAGGATATTGCAAACAGTGTAAGCGGGGTGAAAAGATGAGAGACAGTGCATGGAGCAACATCAAATTACGTTATTCTGCATGTTATCTAGCTAACTAATTGCTTTTCAAGAGGTGTCTAACTCATTCGCCAGTCCAATAGAGCATTCGAAATAAATGAATGCCTTGCCAACGCCACAACAACACACCCACTGCTCATGGATCCACACTTCCTGCTTATATATACACCAGCTAGTCTTGGCTGTTTAATGCTAGTGAACCATGCAAAACTAAAACGCATATTTGTTATATCACTATGAAGACATACTTGAACAATCTATGACAAAAAAAATATTTTAGACCCATATTGGTAATAAATATACAAATATTGGATTTATTATGCTTGATTTTTCAAATCCAAATGCTCGTACAATATCCATCTCCTTAAATGCAGGAGCGAAGTAAATTCAAACAGAAAGTCATTAGAAGAGGTTAGATTAATACACACGCGAGCCTTTGGGCTGCTTTTGCAGTAACTGAACGGCTCAGTTAAAATGGATTACAGCACCTCAGGGTCTTGTGGCTGTAATCTTTACTGTTTGAGTGTGGCAAATGATGTGGAAATATTACAGAGAGAGCTGTAAATCAAATTATGTTTTTCATCAGAGCCAAGGGAAGAAAAAAAAAGGTAAATAATCTATGTGTCGCTCTGCAAACATAACTAGGTGAAAGTGTTACTTCAGCTCTGAGAGCTTGATGCACAGGAAAATCTACAGCAGCTTCGAGATTTACAGGAGAAAGGAGATTAAGTAACAGCAAATTGTGTTATTTCATCCTGCTTCCTGTATGAATTACATAAGTGTGTATCCAAGGCTGCATTTATTTTAATCAATAATACAGTAAAAACTGTAACAGTGCAATATTATTACAATTTAAAATAAGTTTTCTATTTGAATATACACTCACCTAAAGGATTATTAGGAACACCTGTTCAATTTCTCATTAATGCAATTATCTAAATCAACCAATCACATGGCAGTTGCTTCAATGCATTTAGGGGTGTGGTCCTGGTCAAAACAATCTCCTGAACTCCAAACTGAATGTCAGAATGGGAAAGAAAGGTGATTTAAGCCATTTTGAGCGTGGCATGGTTGTTGGTGCCAGACGGGCCGGTCTGAGTATTTCACAATCTGCTCAGTTACTGGGATTTTCACGCACAACCATTTCTAGAGTTTACAAAGAATGGTGTGAAAAGGGAAAAACATCCAGTATGCGGCAGTCCTGTGGGCGAAAATGCCTTGTTGATGCTAGAGGTCAGAGGAGAATGGGCCGACTGATTCAAGCTGATAGAAGAGCAACTTTGACTGAAATAACCACTCGTTACAACCGAGGTATGCAGCAAAGCATTTGTGAAGCCACAACACGCACAACCTTGAGGCAGATGGGCTACAACAGCAGAAGACTCCACCGGGTACCACTCATCTCCACTACAAATAGGAAAAAGAGGCTACAATTTGCACGAGCTCACCAAAATTGGACAGTTGAAGACTGGAAAAATGTTGCCTGGTCTGATGAGTCTCGATTTCTGTTGAGACATTCAGATGGTAGAGTCAGAATTTGGCGTAAACAGAATGAGAACATGGATCCATCATGCCTTGTTACCACTGTGCAGGCTGGTGGTGGTGGTGTAATGGTGTGGGGGATGTTTTCTTGGCACACTTTAGGCCCCTTAGTGCCAATTGGGCATAGTTTAAATGCCACGGCCTACCTGAGCATTGTTTCTGACCATGTCCATCCCTTTATGACCACCATGTACCCATCCTCTGATGGCTACTTCCAGCAGGATAATGCACCATGTCACAAAGCTCGAATCATTTCAAATTGGTTTCTTGAACATGACAATGAGTTCACTGTACTAAAATGGCCCCCACAGTCACCAGATCTCAACCCAATAGAGCATCTTTGGGATGTGGTGGAACGGGAGCTTCGTGCCCTGGATGTGCATCCCACAAATCTCCATCAACTGCAAGATGCTATCCTATCAATATAGGCCAACATTTCTAAAAAATGCTTTCAGCACCTTGTTGAATCAATGCCACGTAGAATTAAGGCAGTTCTGAAGGCGAAAGGGGGTCAAACACAGTATTAGTATGGTGTTCCTAATAATCCTTTAGGTGAGTGTATTTTAGAATGTATTTTACTGTGCTGAATTTTCAGTAGCCATTACTCCAGTCTAGGGCTGTCACTAACAATCACTTTTGTAATCGAGTTTAAACGATTAATCAAGTAATACATTTTTTGTGGTAATAAAAATAGACCCAAGTGAACAATAACCATTAAAATGACTTAAAATACATAGGTATAATAACAATGAGGCAATAATAATTTGTTCAGATAAAGTATCAAAAGCAAGTATTCACATGGTTTTATTGAACAACGCTGTTAAATACATAGTGTGATATACATAATATAAATATAATCAACTTATGTATATTACATATAACAAATGCCTGCAGATGGTGCTAACGCCATGGTTATTGTTGTTATTACACTTTACAGCATGATCAAATTGTTTATATTGGATTTGAATTTTTAGCCACTGTAATTTCTTGAACATGTGGACATACAGAGACTGAGTTTGTGGAGAGCAGCATTTAGTGGGAACGGGGCCGTTCTGAGACGGAACCTGCATGCATGTAAATAAAGCGTGCGCTTCACCATGTAACCCGCAGCACTAGGGCCTTTTCCGATTAATTCGAATTCAATGTTTTGTCGCAATTTTATTATTTTTAAATCGAGAAATCGCGGTTTTGAATAAAAATGTAAGCAAACGTTATATGCATGTTGACAAATGACAAAAGAAAATGATCATACCACATGATGGCGTGCCTGATTAACCGCTCTCGTGTAACGCGCTCAGTGAAAGTAGAATACATCAAGTCAAGCTGCCCTTCACACAGAATGCGATATTGCGTTGAAAAAACAAGACACGGGCAGTGGAATGGGGAAAAAACCAAAGATATCAGACACCAGCTGAACTTTCTTCTAACTTGAGCGCCGCGTTTTTAGAATGCCGTTTCATTAGACACTGCTAAAGACGCAAGACACGAGTGCAACAGACGTGTGCAAACACATTCGGCAAACATAAAAACAACAGGAAAAATTGCTCAATGGAAAAACCTGTAAAGAACTACTACTGCATGTTTGATATTTCATGTTTGCATGATGGTGACAGGCTAAAAGTTGCTGTTATTTTCTGTTTTTTTCAAAGCATTTACTGTTAATAATAGCTCATTACTGGTGTTATTTATTGCTATTACTTTTTGGCTAATAAATATTATATTATAAGAAATAATATTTTTTTTGAGTATATAGGATATGTTTAAGATACGTTTGCACAATATTTGCCTTCATATTTCATGCATATTTTCTGCTAAGATATATATTAAATAAGTCATTTGTTTTACATTTACACCATGTTGATCACTTCAGATGTGTGCACTTGGATCAACATTTTTTTTAACCAGAAGGTTAATAAAGATAATCATATTGTAGTTACATTGTAGTTACAAGTTAACTAGTTAAACATAAATAAATAAATAAATAAATAAATAAATAAATAAATAAATAAATAAATAAATAAATAAATAAATAAATAAATAAATAATCTAAATTGTGAATCGGTCAATCGTTCTTAAAAACGATATTTTTTGCCATATCACCCAGCTCTACACAGCACATATATTTATTTAACTGAATCACAGAGACTCAATAGTGCTATGCTTATTATGATTTTTAAATGGTTTTAATATATTGATTCATGCAGCCTTTGAAATCGGTCTAATAATGTGGTTCATGGATTTGTATACGTGGAATGCGCCACTTCCAGTATTTTGCCGGTTAACTGACATGGGCAAATGCAATCAAGTTTTTTTTTTTTTAAATCAAGTATTTGAATTGAATCAAGGAATCGTGATAGCCCTACTCCAGTCTTCAGTAGAAAACCGTTGTGCTAATATATTTGTGGACATTTTTATCAGGATCTTTAATTTTAAAAAAAAGTTTGACTAAGGGGCCATTCACATACGTTGTGTCTTTTGTGCACTCAAGTTCGTTATTTTAAATGTAGACGCTCAAATAGAGAGAAACGCCTTCGCGACGTCCATGTGGTGCGGCGGGCTTGTTTTCTTCAAATGCGAGTGAAGAGCGATGAAAAAAAAATAATCACAACTCCCACAAATCCCCCATTGAGAACAGAGCATGCATCAATGACAACAGAATGACATTAATTTTAAACACAAGTTTAAGGAGGAGCTGGGGAGGAAGGCGGATTGCAAAGCAGCACGCAGTGGCAGCAGCCAAGCAGACAGACTGAATTTAAGCTGCACTTAAGAAAGGCGCCCTGTTTGAGAGTTGCTAATTGAGTGCATAGGAATCGGATCACCTGATATGGGCGGGTTGGAATTTTGCCAATCAGCTGATATGCGGAGCTTGACTACGTGGCCTGCCGCAGAATGCTTGATTTATCCTTTGCTGAAACTTCTTCATCATCATGGAGAACGCGGCTCATGATTTCTTAGCAATGGCAGACACCACGGGAGCCTTTAGTTTTTCGGTTTAGTTTGTTCTGCAAACTAGGTGTATGCAAGTAAAATGCCTTTACACGTGGCAGGAACATCTGCATTTGTAGATTATATTGCAAACAAATGATTATAATATTCACAGTGATACTGTAATGAGAAATCCATGTTGAAAAGAGTTGTGTACATTTCTTTCAGGATTCTTTGACGAATAGAAAGTTCAAAAAAACAGCATTAATCTGAAATGGAAAGCTTTTCTAACATTAAAATGTCTTTACTGTCACTTTTTTTTTGTCAAAAATGTAATGCATTCTTGCTAAATAAAACTATGAATTTCTTTAAAACCAATTCTTACTGACCCCAAACTTGTAAACGATAGTGTATAATGCTACAAAAGCTTTCGATGGTTTGTCTGTAACAATTGACATTTATTTCTATGACATTAAAATTATTTTTAGGATTAAATTGTGCATTAATAGGTTAAGAAAAACAAATCAAATTTATATCTAAGAACCTTTTATACACATAGGCTACTTAACTGCAGACATTGAAATGACATACACTGTGTGTGGTACAGTACAAATATTTTGAGTGTCCCTTATTTTCTTATAAAGAACCACGATTGTCCCTTATTTTCCTTTTCTCAAGTTGGCAACCCTATGTATATGTGACTATTATCTACTTATTTGTTTGCAGGCAGGGAGTCAGAGCCAAACATATATTGTGCACAGACTAAAACTAACATAAAACATACATACACACCACACATACATGGTAAGAGGCAAAGTTAAAGTGGTTGAAAAACCGGGTTAGAACAGATGAATGAAACTTTTGGAAACACCTGGGAGAAACCATCATTGGCTACAAGCTCCTTTGTATGAACAAAGGGGTTTGCAGTTTACTAACTACACAGCGATTTGTATTAGCCTTGTATTAGCCATTTAGCCTGAGCTGTAGAAGACCGTCCAAGGTGAAATTGCAGGAGCAATTTTTGATAGTTCGGTCCGATGGCATTGAAGTGGCAATCGATTTCTTCTGTCGACTAAAGAAGAAATGATGAGATGGCATGGTTATTTCGACTCCGTCGAGGTTGAGGAAGTTGCACATGGAATAATGAAGTTGCTGATGAAGGATCTATTAAAGATTCTTGTAATACTAATATGTTGCACAGGTATCGACATATAACTTCGTAGACACCAACCATGCCATACACATGATTTTCGTTAACCATAGTATGCAGTTCTGGAACGTAAATCCAACAGAGATTGAATTAATACATAGAAATAAAAATAATTATTATAAAAATAATGAGATGGATATATGTTTATATACATTTCTCAAGTGGTTATATACAGGCTATATGGGTTTAAGATGGTTTTATTTGTCCTTTTCAAAAAGACTGAAGTGAGAGTCACAGCTCTGCAAATTCTTTCTGGTCGTAAACAAAGTCTTATCTGATGGTAGCCCTGGTAACGGAGACCTTTCCTGCTCTCTTAAGGGGAAGGTTTGCTACTAAGCATAAAGCATTTAAAGCATATTTATTAAATGTAGCAGGTAATTATGTGTCTGATTTGTCTCAGTCGTTACAGCAAATACCTGCCCAGGGGTGTTACCAAGATGGACAGAGAGGGAACTGACTGCCTTAAAGGGAATTATTAATAAACATATACAGCAATGCTGAGAATGTCCTTTCATCATGTGTCCATACTCAACTCTCACACATCACAGGACACTCCAATGTTCGACGTACAGACTTGAGTCATCCTTCTGCTCAGGGTGACTCGTACAGACACTGAGCTCCCACACACACTGACAGGAACATTCCTGATGTCACAGACCAGCTGTGACATCGCACCTCCTCTGGGACAGGCTGTCGGCTCAGCACTGAGCTACATCCTGTAAATACCCAGGAAACAGAAATTGTTTGGGAAGTGTGGACATTGAAAGGACTTCCACTCTGACGTTCTGCGGTCAGCCTGGTGAGAAAGTTTGATCTGTGATTACGTGTGAGATCCCACAAGCAGGCACACAGGGACAGATCTGTGATCGATACTTCGCCTGTGATAAACATCACTAAAAGATGGTTAGATGCTACTTCAGTCAGCTATGAGTTCTGAGGCAAAGACACTGTTGGGTTCACTCAGGGTGAGAACTTAAAGAAAGGCAGAATCTCAACTCAACACTTCTCATCTATGCTTCCAGTCAGAAGAAAGGCTCCCTTTCAGACATCCTGTATCTCTTCACTTTAAACAGATTACTGCTATACGGCTATTCTGTTAATAACAGTTAATGTCTCATCTGAAGGTCATAATAATTACAACCAAGTGGAGCACAAAAGCATTCTGTATAGCGGCTCTCAATAACGACTGGTTTGCACCCTACCTTATCACGAATAATTCATCATAATTATTATAATAACATAAACAAAAACAAAAGAGTGGAGTGTTGAGAGGATGAAGTCAGGAAACAGGGATGATTGTAAGCGCCACACGCTAACCACTGAATCACAAGCACAATAACATGATGCTTTTAAATGCCTCTCTAAATGTCTTTCCCAGCAAAGGTCTGAAAAATAAAGGTCTTAAAATAAACAGTTTCAACAGTCAATATGTTGTATGGCTATGAAATTGAATATGTGCACTTCAGCAAAATTCATTTTAAAATGTTCAAGTTGGCATCCATAATACCTTTCAAATGTGAGAAACAACAAATCATACACAGACAAAATAATCAAGACTACTAATTTGTCCAGTATAGAATTACAAATAATTACATTTCTACGCCACAATTAAAAAGTTTGTATTATGAAATATTTTGAATGGTTTTGAAGTAATTTTTTCCTGTGATGGCAAAGCTGCATTTTCAGCATCATAACTCTAGTCTTCAGTGTCACATGATCCATTTATCATCATCAATATTGAAATAAGTTGTGCTGTTTAATATTTTTGTGGAAACCATGATATATTTTTTTCAGAATTTGATGAATATTTTTTTAAAAAGAGCGTATATTTGAAAAGAAATCTTTTCTAACATTATAAATGTATTTACTGTCATTTTGACCAATTTAATCCATCCTTGCTGAATAAAAGTGTCAATTTCTTATTCTTACTGACTTCAAACTTTTAAATGGTATCTGTGTATATGTAAAATGCATTTCACAACTGTTCCAAAGCATTGTTTAAAAAATAAAAATAATTAAAAAACAAGTCAAAGCGACAAGTCTGTGACAAAGATGTATATAAAAACTCATTATTATTTCCAAAAAAGGCTAATGTAGCCTAACTAGTGACTAATTTTACAAGTGTGTTAACAGCGGCTCTTACTGCATCTTTTTATGCCACTTCAGATTTGTTTCTCCATGTGGAGAATAAAAAAAAACACTGTTTATAATTATGTTAATATATGAAAATTTTAATGGTTTGAATGATTTGTGTTCCGGGTGAAACCAATCTTAAGCTCATATCTGGACTGTGGTCCACTAATTGGTGACTGCTGCTTTTGAGGGCTGGTCTGGAACAAGAGAATTATTAAATCACTTTCATCCGTTAATGGTAAAATTCAACACAAAACTCTGCCCTTTAAAGTGCCCTTATTGTGCTTTTCAGATATATCCTTTCATGCAGTGTGTAATATAGCTGTTTGTGAATGTAAAAGATCTGCAAAGTTTTAAAGATCAAAGTGCACAATAAAAAGTTGTCTCGATTCTGAACTGCCGGAATGAGTTGTGTAAAACATTTGCATAATGCCCACCCATGGTCTTCACTGGCTGCCCGCAAACATCTACTTTGACCCGCCCCACCCGTTTGTGTTCTGTACATGTCAAGAAGACGTTCTTGTCTGCTCTGCAAAAGCAAATTCTCTTTGTAAACACTTCCAAAGGATGTGCACATGTGCACCGCAATAAATTACAAATATACACATGGGTTTGTTGATGGACATATACTTGTTAATGCTGATAGTGAGGAATTATAGTTGCAACATCTCCTAATGTATGACAAACTAAGTAGCATATCACTGAGAAACATCCTGCTCAAGTCGTCGGTTGAATAACTAGTTCACTCGGATTAATATGGTAATGCCATCATTACTGTCTTTACAGTGTGTGGAATCGCTGAGGAATGAGGAAGCCTCCGGAGCTGAAGTTTAGTTATGGTAAAAGGCAATTAGTTTGTGACACACGCTGTAAGTGGTAGACCAATCCGACTGGGCCGTCTGGCCAATCAAAGCAGAGTAGGCTCGTGGAAAAGAGGGATTTAGAGAGACTGAATCTTCGGACTAATTGTTTGAGAATCATTGAAAAATGTGGTGATGTGCAATGTACATTTTGAGAAAATTAAAGTGTTTTTGACCTTTGATGCATGTAAACCTGTTGTAGACATCTCCAAAATAAAATTAGGAACCTTTAAAATGGCATAATAGGGGCACTTTAAGATAAATCAGTTCTTTCCTATATATTTTTTTTTTCAGAATTTAAGACTAGGGCCATTCAGCATCGATATACACTCACCTAAAGGATTATTAGGAACACCTGTTCAGTTTCTCATTAATGCAATTATCTAATCAACCAATCACATGGCAGTTGCTTCAATGCATTTAGGGGTGTGGTCCTGGTCAAGACAATCTCCTGAACTCCAAACTGAACGTCAGAATGGGAAAGAAAGGTGATTTAAGCAATTTTGAGCGTGGCATGGTTGTTGGTGCCAGACGGGCCGGTCTGAGTATTTCACAATCTGCTCAGTTACTGGGATTTTCACGCACAACCATTTCTAGAGTTTACAAAGAATGGTGTGAAAAGGGAAAAACATCCAGTATGCGGCAGTCCTGTGGGCGAAAATGCCTTGTTGATGCTAGAGGTCAGAGGAGAATGGGCCGACTGATTCAAGCTGATAGAAGAGCAACTTTGACTGAAATAACCACTCGTTACAACCGAGGTATGCAGCAAAGCATTTGTGAAGCCACAACACGCACAACCTTGAGGCAGATGGGCTACAACAGCAGAAGACCCCACCGGGTAGCACTCATTTCCACTACAAATAGGAAAAAGAGGCTACAATTTGCACGAGCTCACCAAAATTGGACAGTTGAAGACTGGAAAAATGTTGCCTGGTCTGATGAGTCTCGATTTCTGTTGAGACATTCAGATGGTAGAGTCAGAATTTGGCGTAAACAGAATGAGAACATGGATCCATCATGCCTTGTTACCACTGTGCAGGCTGGTGGTGGTGGTGTAATGGTGTGGGGGATGTTTTCTTGGCACACTTTAGGCCCCTTAGTGCCAATTGGGCATCGTTTAAATGCCACGGCCTACCTGAGCATTGTTTCTGACCATGTCCATCCCTTTATGACCACCATGTACCCATCCTCTGATGGCTACTTTCAGCAGGATAATGCACCATGTCACAAAGCTCGAATCATTTCAAATTGGTTTCTTGAACATGACAATGAGTTCACTGTACTAAAATGGCCCCCACAGTCACCAGATCTCAACCCAATAGAGCATCTTTGGGATGTGATGGAACGGGAGCTTCGTGCCCTGGATGTGCATCCCACAAATCTCCATCAACTGCAAGATGCTATCCTATCAATATGGGCCAACATTTCTAAAGAATGCTTTCAGCACCTTGTTGAATCAATGCCACGTAGAATTAAGGCAGTTCTGAAGGCGAAAGGGGGTCAAACACAGTATTAGTATGGTGTTCCTAATAATCCTTTAGGTGAGTGTAGAGGCACAATGCATTACCACAAGTATATAAGTGTTAATTTAATAAGCAAGGTGCAGTTTCGATTTCGGAGACAAAGCCTCTATTTTGCTTGTAATTGTGTTATACTAGGTCCAAACGTACGTGTCGTGGGTGTAACAGTGCTACTGTAGCCTTTCACGAAATGGACACAGGAAAGATTGACACCTCAGTCTTAGACAGGAAGTACCACTATATCATGCACAATAAAATGTACTTGTACCTCCATGCACACAGAGAAGGAGAGAGGCTGTTATATCTCAGAGCCATCACTACACACTGTAACACGGCTTCCAGATGGAGTGTGTTAGATGAGAGGTGCACTGTGCAGAAACGGCAAACACATTTTCTTAATTGTCCATGCCATTTTATCACCAACAGTGATGAAAATTGCAGTAAGCAGAGGCATCATTTAAAAACGCTGGAGAACAGCTATATAACACAGCAGATATTTTTGGACACCCACTGGTGTCTTGTGGACAACAAAGGCAGGAGACAGTTTTATCGAATTACCGCACATATACTTGCAAAACAAAGAAACATAGAAAAGTGAGATAATGTGCACTGTGATGGGACGAGATATATTAATCTCTTATTTAGCTCTACAGTCTCCACCTTTTTTATTTTGGTTTTGTGGCTTAATACAGGGAATATTTTGTTGCCACATGGGAAAAGCAATTCACTGAAATTTCTAAAATAATTAAATGAACAAGATGAATTTTTGGTTTAGTGGAAATCATTGACTGAAACAGGTAGCGGTTCTTGAACAGCATGCAGACTTCAATTAATCAATTATAATTACCCTAACTTTATTTTAGGTTTAATTTTTTGGCTAAATGAAAATGTCGGCTTTGGTGTTTCTTTCATATAAATTATGTTTAAACTATGTATTATGTTTTAGTGAAAAAATTCAGCAACTCAAGTATCAAAGTATTAATTTTGGTGTGTGATGTAGGCTCTACCTGTTTCTCAGTACTGTCCCTAACCACATGACTAATCCACCATCCTAATAGCTCAAATAAAAGAGAGCAGATATTGAGGTGTTGTTGCACTTTGAGTTCAAGTTGATTCTATCTCCAAGTGTAATTATATCAGGAGCTGCAGTCATGCTGTTGCCAGCTCACTGATTCGTATCTAATATCTTTTCCTCTGGCAGGGGAAATCCCGCATTGCCCCTCCCTCCCTTCTCCCAAAGGGCTTCCCCCTCCCTGACGGAGAAGAGATGTTTGTGTGTGTGCTAGAAACAGATAGAGTTTCTACTTGGTCTTCATATGTGTATAGGTGCTCTCCTATCATTCGCCCAATATTTTCTTTACCTTCCTCTTTTTCCCATATTGCTTTTCTTTCTCTTGATCCATCCTCCATCAAATGTTCACCTCTCTTTCAATATCTTTTTCAACCACTAACCTTGTTTATTTTTGCCTCTCCAGCCAGCTTCTCCATTTTTCTCTTAAGATTCTTTCTTTTTGGCCTCTGTATATCACCCTCCATTTCCTCATCATCGCTCTCAATCTACCTCATTACTTTACCCACTCTCCCTCTCTCAACTCCAATTCCATTTATGGAAACTAAGCAAATGGGAAAGCTGACAGAATCTATTCCAGTCGGAGGCTGATCCTCCCTGCTCCAAGCAGTACAGCTGCTAGGTAACCAGGTCTCTTTACCTGTACCTCATCGTTCTCTCTGGCTCATCTGAATAATTATCATTGAAGCTTGAGATGTCTCAAATGAGCAAGTCGCACTGCTGATGCCGCCAACTTTACTGAGAGGACTACCCCAGGACTACGGTTTTCCTTTTCAATTTCTTGTGAATTGCTGTTCAGGACCCATTTTACTTTTCTATAATGTGACATAGGTCTATTTCAAAGTTATGATTATATTAAATCAGCCAGGATGGCACCAGACTGAACGTAAGTTTGCCAGTAATAAAAGATTACTATGAAACAGTTTAAATAAAACATGTAATAGTAAAAGGTATGGAATTTGCACCTTAAATGTTTTAAAAACACCAAAGTGTACTGGAATGGTAGAAAGTGCCCTGTAGTGTCAGAAATCTCCCCTTGCAGAATACTGTTTATGGTCACTACAGAAGGCCACTGTGTCTGTGCTCTCTGTAGACTAAGGGCTTCTAATATTGATGTGCCTGTCTCTGCTGTTCCTAAGGACCCAACACTAAACTGATTTTCGACTTCAAATGCGGCCGCAGAGCAGCTCACAGGACAGCCTGCACGTCACCAATGTGCATCGGCTGTCATCTGATCAACTGTTCATTTGTAACATTTATAATTGCAAGGTTGTTTTAATATTTGATGTGCTTACTGATCAAACAGCAGGTATTATCATTAAACCCAAATGTAAAGAGAACATGTGCAGAGAACAGAATGTTTAACTGATTTCCTCTCTCCCACACACTGTCAAGCTGATGGATGAATACATTTGCACTCAGACATACAGACTCACTCATGTATGTATTCTCTTTCTATTCTTTTCCATCTTCTTATCACAAACACACAGATTGAAAAAAACACACAACATGCCGTGGGTCAGCAGAGGTTACACACCCTCGCTATGCGTTCAAGTGGTAAAAAAGAATTAATTCATGGACTGCCAAATTAATCTCCAGAAGATGATTACTGAAAGGTTCACACAAAAAAGGTCACTGTGCAACTTTTCTTCAAGTAAACTGCCCTGATGAGTCAATCTGACTTAATTCTGTGCTGTTGACTGACTGTGTTGTAGTACTGTAAATGCACACTATTCATAACTGCAGAATATTGCTTTATGACACATTATGGTTGATTTGGGGGGGTTGCACAAAGATGCGACTGGGCGAGTTTAATTCACTTTCATGAATCAGTCCAAATTTTCAGTTTTAATTCATCGATTCAAAACCGTTAAATGATTACTTTGCATTATCAGTCAAAATGGTCATGAAAATCTCACATTTTTTAATATAAAAATAAGTAAATAAGTTTTAGTAAAGATTTATGGAGATAAATAATGCTGGTTATGAATATGTATTGCTATGTTTGTATGAATGTAAATTATTAAATATTCCTTTAGTAAACAAATAGTGTGGAAAATATGTATTTTAAACATTTTATTTTACAGTAATTTTTTTTTAATGTACTTGATAAATATCAAGCTAAAGTATATTAAATTGCCCCAAATGTCTAAAACAAAAAAATGGAAATACACTACCATTCAAAAGTTTGGGGTTACTACATCTTTTAAAACTACCTCTTATGCTCACCAAGGCTGCATTTAACTTATCAAAAATACAGTAAAAACAGTAATATTGTTACGGTTTAATTAACCGTTTTCTATTTTCATTTATTTTAAAACAATTTATTTGAGTGATGGCAAAGCTGAACTTTCAGCATCATTACTCCAGTCTTCAGTGTCACATGGTCCTTCAGAAATTGTTCTAATATGCTGATTGGGTTTTCAAAAAACATTTCCTATTATTATCAATGTTGAAAACAGGTATGCTGCTTGTCTTCAATGTAACTTCTGATTTTCACGCATCCTTGCTAAATACAAGTAATAATTTCTTTCAAAATATACTGACCCTAAACTTTTGAATAAAAGTGTAGATATAACTAGATTCAAATGATTTAAAAAAAAACAGAGGAGAAACTATAAAAAAAAGGAGATGCAGGCGTGAACCCTCACAGCCACAGCTTCAAGCCTCTCATACATCACTCACTATACTCTTCACTGATTGGGGATTTTCCAACATCACTGGTGTGTGATTGGCTGGCTGTGTGGCTCAGGGCATGTGTGGCTCCATAGCAGCTAAAGAGTCAATGAGGAAGATCAGAGAGCCCAGCAGCAAACAGACACATTACAAAAGCAGAGAGCCTTCAGAATTACAGCATACTAAATCATTAAAATACCTTATAATACTGTTTAGAATGCTGTAATGCCACACACTCAGTACCCACTTATGTCAGATGAAAGCTCTCCACCATTCTGCTTGTACAATTTATTTATTTATTATTTTTTTAATTGAAGGGTAGATCCAATATTGCACAAATACATACGATTCAAAATGGAGAGGACACAACTGCAGGAAAAGCTTTTATAATAGAAATAAATACAGGGAGTAAATGAAGATGAATGTTCAAAGACCTATGTGAATTAACACTCCAGGTTACGGTTACAGTTGGAATAAAATATTAACACCTACAGAACCTTGATGTGCTCTCACTCAGAGAAACTGTTAAATATAGCCTCCATCCTTTTGCTGTCGACCAGGATGCCACACGTCAAACACAACGTTACTGTTGTGGAGAACTGAGCTTTAATTTAATGAGCACTCCGGCACATATGTTTTAATTACAGACGCTGAGGCATACATCATTAAAGTCACTGAGCGGGAACAGAGAACCGCCGTGAGTTAGAGAGTGTGCTTGTGTTTGGGATGTGCAGTAACTGTGTGTGTGCCTGTGTGTTTAGATCCCGTTGCTTCCCTATCGTCAGCAAAGGCTCCTGCTGGATATGCTAGGGCTGCATCACACCAAACATTATGATCAGAATACATGCTTTTGTCAGACTTCATGCAAGAGTCTCTTGTCTGCTGCCTTGTTTGTCTATCTCTGTGAGCGAGTCCAGCCCAAAGCTTCCTGAAAACAGCATTACACAAGACAGATTAGATGGCAACAGGTATGCAGTGAGGATGAGCGAGCTGAAAATACTGCTCCTGGACTAGGTATTTGCAAAAATTTATATTTTCTAAATTGCATAGTTGGTGGGCTGCTCAAATGACTAGTCACCTAAACAGTCTTTTTGATTTTAAAATCCTTATGTTTGTATATAAGGCGTTGTCTGGCCATGCACCAAGGTATACAAGTGATTTTTTTTTCTTGTGCCATACTGTCCAGCTAGGGCACTTAGATCTTCTATTCACTTGCTCTTAACTGTGCCTCGGTGTCGCTATAAATCAAAGGGTGATCGGGCCTTTTCTGTGGCTGGGCCCAATCTTTGGAATGGTCTCCCTTATCATGTGAGGTCTGCTCCTTCATTGGACATCTTTAAATCTTTAGCGTTTGGAAACTTGTAATTATTTTTGTGTAGATCGATCTGCTTTGTACTTTGTACAGCACTTTGGATCAATTCATATTGTGTTTAAATGTGCTTTATAAATAAATGTTGTTGTTGTTGTCTTAGGAAAGTCCTGCATAATTAGGGGGTTTGAGGTTCACCTGATGTGTTTCTTAAGGGGTGTTTACATAATACACATCGAAAAACAGCTAGACAGATGCAGTGGGACAGCAGCACCTTTAAGCTATTTTTTATGGTAAAAGATTGGATTATTTTTAACTTGACAAAAAAATTATATAATTAATACATAATTCGACAACCAATTAGTCAATATTAGTGAGGTTCACAGGTAAAAAGTTGAACTTTGTAAAGTTGGTCATTTGAAGTCAATTAGTTGACCCATTACTATCCCGGGCCAGGCCAGGCTAGATTTTTCAGGTAGCATCTGCTTCCTACGTTCTGATAAGTTTCCTCAATGATCCTTCATTGTCCCATCATTCCACTGTTATTCATAATATGGAGGATTTCTGTCAGCCTCGAGATTGAGGTTGAGTGAGAGAGTGTATGCTGTGTTGTTGAGACTGTATATTCGTTTGCGCCCACTCTCCTGTCAGACAACACAAGCTCCAGTAATGCCAACCACGTAGTGAAATTCTGACATTTGTCTTGCAGCAAAAGTTTGGCAGGTAGGTTGTTGCGTTATTCATGTCTTCATGCAGTCAATCAGTGTTGGGTTGTAGGCTGCCTGTTCAGCATATTTTCACGTGTTTCTGAATATTTCAACGTTTCGATATTAGTCATCTTTGTAATGAAAGGCATGTTACTCAATTCATGCACTGGGAAAACTCATCTGTCCTCCTATTTCAAGAAAGATGGAGATCCTTTTCGCAAGAAAGGGACTAAAACATCTGGGCAAACAACTATGCATCAATAATGACTATTATTTACAATTCCTGCAACAGTCAAAAATCAAATAATCTTGACAAGTGAACACACTGATTATTCATAGTATTTTCAATGTACTTTAAACATTTAGAGGAATTACAAACAGTCTTTCATATCGACATACTGTAATTTTGCGAATTACAGATAATTTCACATGTGCTGGAGGATATTGTGAAAGCAGTCTCATCTATCTTTTGCAGAAGCTGAACAAAATGATTGGGACTGGTGAACATTCACACAACCCACATATTGCCTTGCCTGCATCACCATAGTAACCAAGATGAATGCCAGAGTGCCGACATTTCGCCTGGTACAGGCAGGCGTAAAGTCAGGACTGAGAGGGGGTGAGGGGGGCAAAGGGCGGCCCAACCACAGCCAGTAAACAAACATCTCTAAGCCATCTACCCTGTAATCATGCAACTTAGCGTGCGGGGCTGGCTGCGCATAATCTAAACTACGAGTGTGGAGCTGAGGTTATGAAAACATCTTGAGATATTTGTCACAGGTGTAACTTAACTTATTTTCTGACAGCATGCCATATGGAGAGAGGGTGTGAGAATAGCGCACAATAGAGGCATCATCTGTTTATGTGGATAAATCTGTGAAATACTGTGCTGTGCTTTTGAGAGTGACAGTTTTTTCAGCACAATAAGTGGGGCTGAGAAGCAAGAAAGCATCTTAAAGGCTATGATACCATTTGATCTTGGGTCACATGGAGGTCTGTTTATCTGGAGTGTCTGATATCATGATTTGGCAGTAGATGAGTGGTGTGTGTGTGTGTGTGTGTGTGTGTGGTAGTGGAGTGAGTGTTAATGACTAGAGCTCAGGTGTTGGTCTATGCAAAGGCAGCTTGGAGTGATTTTCCCCTCTTGATTTAAAGCAGCCGAAGGAGTGAAGTATAGCACACATAAATAAACATCTATATAGGAAGTTGCAGTTACTTACTGATGTATACAGGTAGCCCTCACTGTTCATGGCCAGATAGAGTTTGGTCTGAACTCCCTGGATGGCCACCACTCGCAAGCCCACAGGGATAAGGTTGAACATGGCTGTATAGGAAACAAGAAAAGTCACAATTATATTTCCAAACATTTATGCCTAGTACAGCTAATTAATTAGGATACCACTATTATGTGTTTTGTATAGTTAACCTATAACCGTGTTTCTCAACTGGTGGGTTGCAAGACCGTTTTGAGTGGGTTGCAGAATCCGTAGTCAAAGAAACAAAAACAAAAAACATAATTCTAAATGTTTTACTGATGTGAAACTTTTATTTTTGAAAGACGTGTAAAAGCTGTTGACTCTTCTGTCAGATGCAGTTTAAGTAAAGAATGCCTGAGAAAAACGCATTGTCCTGATTCAGTATCTGCTGTCAGATGAGATGTTGTCAGGCTATATGTCAGAGTCAATATTCTAATGTTATTTTCGTAACTTGACATGAAATAAAGTCTCTCACCTCAGAAAAACGAACTTTACTATCCTGTCAGATGTTATACTGTGCTTGCGTGCGCAAATGTTTTCCATGGCCAAACCAGTTGAGAACCACTGACCTATTATATATGTGCAGTCAGGGAGAGTGAAAATAAAGTAAACCTGGAGAAAAACACCATAACTAAGATGGTCTGAGTTCATCTGAAGTGTTCACTTGCATTGCAAAATTCTTGCACAGCAAGTGCCACTGACTCAGAGGTGGACATAACACAAAATGTAAGTAGAATGAGTCTGAGAATGCAGATACACATCATCATCATCTCAGCCATCCTGACATTCTGTCCACTAACAAATGCTTCATCAACACAGCATCAAACTCACTAGAATCAGCAGACCACTAAAGCTGCACAACTAGAAACACCCTAAAAATGCTTTAGCAACTTTCTAGAAAACTTAAGAAAAACCCTAGCAACTGGCCAAAACATCTTAGCAACCACCCAGAACAACCTAGCAAGCCCTTTGCAGTGCTATAGGAACCACCTAGCACTATCTGATGGTATTTGTCTATTTGTTTTGTCAGTAGAAAAATTGTTTACAGGCAAAAAAAAGTTAGGTATAGAAAAAAAAGATTTTAAAACTTTTTTTTGGAATAATGCTTTGTTCTGATAAAATTTAATGTTTGAAAGATTTTTTAAAATATTACATTTAACATTACACCTTTATTTAACCTTACATTGTTATTGTTAACTACAACTATGAACAACCTTTATCGTTAACTGAAAAGCTGAAATAAAAAAAATATATAAATATTAGGTGAAAAACAAACTTTTCTCTGAACTGCCATCTAACATAGTTCCTCTTTTTTCCTTTCACACACGCTCTCTCTTTCTCTGTCGGTTTCACACTCTTCCCTCTG
The DNA here is from genome assembly GCA_039654625.1 of Rhinogobio ventralis. Classification (NCBI taxonomy): domain Eukaryota; kingdom Metazoa; phylum Chordata; class Actinopteri; order Cypriniformes; family Gobionidae; genus Rhinogobio; species Rhinogobio ventralis. Next base: position 17,423,133 of record CM077198.1, read on the forward strand.
TCTCTTTCACACATTCCCTCTCTGTTGAGCAGAGTTAGTGAGCTGTGCGGGGCTTGGGCTTCCTGGTACCACTGGCTGTGCCAACTCTCCTCACACCTTTGTCCCCCCCCCCCCCCATCACCACGTAAGCCATAAAGCTGACAATCTCTCTCATCCACACAGCCTCTTTCTGCCAGCGGGAAGAGTGAAGCAGCCAGCCAACCACCCCTGACACTGGGAGTATCTGGGGAACATAAGCTTGGGAAGAAAAAAACACAAGCTTTTTGAAAGAAAAAAAAATGCGTGAGCCATTTTACTGGTTATGTAACCTAGCCTGATAAAAAAACACAAAAAAAAACAAGAAGGAAACAAACTTGTTTTAAAGTAAAAGGCTGCTTTTTCCAAGACAGTGTGTGTGTGTTAACTAGCCTGACAAGCCAGACCCACATCAAGATGTTGGGTCTGGGAACACACCATTGGCAGGGCTCAATCCGAGGGGCGGGATAAATGGTTGTCTTTCAGATTCCCTCTGCACACAATAGGATAGCGCTACAACCAACCAGAGCAACGAAGAAGGTGAAGCAGAGCTAGTTGATATATTAAACTTTTGCAGTATTCGGTCGGCAAAACTCTGAACACATCTTCCTTTTATTTAGAATGACTTCAGTGCCGTTCTTTGTTCTTTTCTCAAAGAAAAGCTTAACTCCAAGTCTTTCAGAGTCGCGGCCAAAGCCGATTCGAAAGACCGCTGTTCGCCAGCTTCTTTGTTTTCAAATAGCACACGGCACCGGCGCAACTCTGCCGGCATTACGTTAAGCACGCTCACCGACTCTATACACGATGTGATTGGCCTGACTAGAGTTTGGTTTTTCAAGCTCGCAAGTCAACAGAGAGTTGCTAGACGACCCTGGCTGCAAATTACATTTGCTGCCGCTAGGGTGCGTCTAGATTTCTGGGCTATGTGTTAACAGAAGTGCACACTGATCTAGGTTACCAAATTTATACTGCCTTCATATGGCAATCATACAAGATATTACATTTCAATATTTCGAATTTTAAGAATGTATACTTATGTCATCTAACATAATATCCATCCTTCATCTCTTAAAGGTTTAGTTCACTATAAAACGAAAATTCTGCCATGTACTCACACATGCAATTTAAAAGACTGATCAACAAAAAAAGTAAAATATTATGCGATTTATTTTAAAGGGTTAGTTCATCTAAAAATTCACTTTGAACCCATAACCCGTAAGACTTTTGTTCAAAACACAAATAAAGATATTTTTAACGAAACCTTTTATAAACGTGCCTTAGAAAAAAACATGACTGATACATCTTGAGACAAAACAATGCCACTGACATATTTTAAGATATATCCGTGCAAGTTGCTTCCTGTTAAGACAGGTCAAACATGCATTTTAGTCTGGGATTAGGCTTAAGCCTTGTCTGTGAAACCAGAGGCATTTGAATCAAACTGTTTAATCCAGGTCTTCTAAAGAGATACGATAGCTTTATTTTTATAACAGATTTAAGAACACATCAAATATGGTAAATGGAATCTCAAACATTTATGCTTGAAGATTAATGAAAGTTGTTTGGATGACAATTGAATTGATGACAGAATTTAGATTTTTGGGTGAACTATTCTTTTAAAGGAAAATATCTGCAAAAAAAATTACATGTGTGTCAATATTTACACTCATCTCATTTAAAAATGCTCTTCATTCATTTCTGCTCCCTCATTCTCCAGAGAAAACATAAACAGTAACCCCTTCTGCCTTTCATCATAAACATGAGAGCTTTTGATTATTATTTTTTATTTCCTGCAGATCTCAATCGACGGCCATGTTGCTATTTTACACAATAGTCCGGAGTGTTTTCCATCTCCTCTAATCCAACATCAAGGTCCTTCCTCTCCCCCTTTGAACCCCTCGGACACCAGCCTGGTCCACCTGTAGAGATCAGCCCTTTTCCTGCTCTGTGCTTTACAGCAACTGAGTTCTTAGATGTCAAATGCAGTTGATTCAGGCCGCATTTACACTGCAGGTCTTGATGCACAATTCCGATTTGGTGACTATATCAGACTATATTTTTTTGACAACCTGCTTACATCATCTTCTAAAAGCGACCCGTATCCGATATTTGCATTTACACTATACACTGGCGAAACAGCCCAAGATGTTCTGACCCGGAAAAGGAAGTAAAACGGCATGATATGCAATGGACATAATGGATGCAGACGAAATGATTATTCAATGTTTTGCTTTAAAGGTCAGCAAAACATTGCTCTCGTAAGGTGGAGAAAAAAGAGGTGAGCCCTTGATCGCAGTTCGTGTCCACCTAAGTTGACACCATTCGTCTCCGTCCCTTTTACAATGACGTACGACTCGCATTTACTGGGGAATGGCAGACGCAAATGCATGTATCCGAATCATATCGGATTTATTACCACATATGAGTGAGGCCTGAATCCGATCTGAGGATATCGGAATTCATGCGTTTTTTACACATTCACATGTCATATCTGATCTGTGCCACATGAGAAGGAAAAATACGGAATTGGGTCACTTGAACCATGCAGTGTAAATGGGGCCTTAATTAGGTATTGATTATATTAGGACAATAGGAAGATAAGTTTTTAACATCTGCATATTTTTTATTTGTGGCATACACACATAACGGCGGATTTCATTTCAGAGGGATTAGCAGAGCTTGGCTGCTGGGGGTTGTGGAGAGGAGACTCAATTACTCAACACCTAATAGAGCACCTGAGCACTGAGATCAAAGAAGATCAAGAGGGCACAATAATCATCTCTGCAAAAAGGCCAGTATAATAACCATCAGAATTCAGAAAAGCATCTCTCATACAGCACCAATCACTGAAAACACTGAAAAACCTTCATGATCACATGAAACATTATTGCCTGGTTTCATAGACAAGGCTTAAGCCTAGGCCCAGACTAAAATGCATGTTTGAGCTATCTTAACATATCTTAAAACATGTCAGAGCTATTGTTTTGTTTCAAGATGAACATCAGTAATGGTTTTTTAAGCACGTTCATAAAAGCTACTTAAATGTTATAATTTTAAAAAGACCTAATCCTGGCTTGATCTAAACCCTGTTTGTGAAACCAGGACAGAAAGGATTAGTTCACCCAAAAATTAAAACTTTTTTTCTTCTAAAGTTATATGACAGCTATGTGATGAACAGAACATTTCAGTCAAAATTTAATTGATAAACAAAAAAAAATATTGAGTAAAAATATTAAAATGTTATTTCATCTCTTTATTTATTTTTAAAGGGTTTATCCACCCAAAAATGAAAATTCTGTCATTTACTCATCCTCATTGGTCGTTGACTTTCATTCATTCATATTTTTAATAAAACCTGATTTCTATCCCTCCATTGAAAATCCATACAACCAAAACTGATGCTCCAAAATAACGTAATCCATATGGATGGAGCGGTTTAAACCAAGTCTTCTAAAAAGACACAATTGCTTTCTTTGACGGAAAGATTTAATTTAGGCTTTTATTCATATATAAACAAAGGGTGTGCAATATCATGATTTTCGATCATGAATGATTAAAATGTCACCAAGATCTGCCTTTGAAGAAAGATCATAGTATCGTGCTACATTGCATATTCTATCAGTTCAGTTCGGGCACCCAGTCCCAACAAACCGTACAACGCAACGTACATTCACATCACATGTTTAGCAACACAGCGTTAGGGTTATGCTCAAGTGACATTGCAGTTCTTGGCTATCACTAAAATGTATTATTTGCATGCGTTTTAAAGCCTTGCCGGTTGAATATTTTATTTGCACGCTGATCTGACATAAGGTTTTCTGAGCGTGAACTCCTCAGCTTCAATTAAACACGCGCTAGCCGGACACCTTTAACTGTTGCACTCGCATCTCACGTCCTTGCAGCGGCTCGCGCATGACATGGCATTTGAGTCGCACATAGAACACAAAACTGATGGGAACCGCTCCGGTGGAAAACAGTGACTGGATCTAGAACCTTCAAATGACACACAGCTTACTTCTCTGTCGCTGTAAGAAAAACCACACACAAAACCCCTTAGCAGAGCGGCTCTCTCACACTGTATGACTGTGTTGTCATCTAGTTGTCCAGTCCGGTTCCGTTCATACAGCGCAGGTTTTCCAAGAAAGCGATTGTGATTCACGAAAATGTTCCGGTCTGAGTTAGGTTATAGAATGCAGTTGTCACTCCCGTAAGTAACCGTACTGTCTGTGAACGTAACCATTAAGGACTCAAATACAGTATTCTGTATTCTGCTGCTGTGTGAACATGGCCAAAGTGGCAGCCGCCTAATAAACCTACTGCCGTCTGTGTCATTAATGTTAATCAATCAACAAAATATAAAGAGAAAATCACTCACTGCTCTTGACAGAATAACTTCAGTAGCTTTAAGACTTAGTGTATATTTAATCCATACAGTAAAGTGTAAGCAGTTTTATTTTTACATTTGTTTATTAAATTTCTTACTTAAATGCTACTGTTACAGTAAATGCACCAAATGCAGCTGAGAATATTAATGCACTGTTTATTTATATATTCATATCTTATATTGTATTTGTCCTATTAAAGATAAAATAAGACTTGCAACCCCACCCCTACTTTGGCCTAAATGATCTGTCATTATTTTTTTTACCTTGCAAGGCAACATTTTTAAAATAGGGAAAGTAGCTGTACTGTATAGCAACTTGCAAAATATTCTTAAAAACAAAATAGTCTTTTTTTTTGCCATAACGCCCACCCCATATTAACGTCAACAAATATGGAAAAAGGAAGCTGAAACGTGCTTGTTTAACACCCGAGAATAAATTATGTTTGTTTTTTTGCGTTTCAAGCTAGTACGATTGAGCTGCCATCGTTGATCTCTCAGGTTAAAAATATCTTTATTTTTTACTTTTGAAGATGAACAAAGTCATACAGGATTGGAACAACATGAAGGTGAGTGAACAATGAGAATTTAAATTTTTGGGTGAACTAACCCTTTAACTTTTATTATTAAAGGGTGTGTTAATTCTGGTGGTTAATCTGGATGCCTGGATAAACCTCTATACAGTAAATCTGAATGAACTTTTATTGCTTGTTTAGAAAAGCATTTTGGCATTTCATTCAGATGTTAGTATTTCAGTTTATTATGTTTGGAGATAAATCAGACTGATTAGAATATGACTGTGACTGACTGAAAAACACATCAGCCCACTCTATAGACGGAAGACGAGTTAGCAGAGATAAAAACTAATGTTGACGGAAAGAAAGGCCTCCTGCCAAGACACATTGATTAGGAATTGAATTAAGCTCTAAAACTCTGCACAAAGAGACATAATCCAATAGAGCAGCCATACCTGACATTTACTGCCCAGAATGAGCTTTTGTCTTGTTCTTCCAAGAGCTCATCACAGTCAGACATGAGAGATGGAAAGGCTGATTTTCAATAAGGTCTTTATCTTTAAATGTCTGCTTTCCAACCCCCTGCTCAATTTCATCTAATAAAATCTATTTGATCCACTGTTAGCAAATGGGAATGGGACCTTCTCATTCTGGCTGTCATTTCTCATGCAGTTTTTTTTTAAGTAAAATATATTTTTTCATTATTTATAGCAGAATAGCATGCCTACAGGGCAAAAATAATTAGTATTTGGCTGAGATCTGCTGTAAACACACTTAAAACCTGGCACTTATGTGATATTTAAGCAATTTAAGTGAAACAATGACATAACTTGGCACTGATCAGAAGTGCAATGAGCAACAGTCAGAGATATGGTAAAAGACATACATCAAGAGAGTAAAGTGAGCATTAGAGCAGACCCTCAGCCCTATCAAACACACACACACAAACACCAAGAGAGAGACAAGAGGACTGCACTGCGTCGCTATGGAGACAAGGGCACCAAGCTCCTAACAATTCTATTTTTGTAGCGTGAGAGATAGAAGCTCCCCGTTTTCCCACTTCTCCTCTCCAGCAACAGCTTTTCATTCTCTCCACAAAATAAGGGAGTGTGGTGGGAAAAGCAGGTCAGCTATTATGTAATCTCACACCTATATAACTAATTTTACCTTACAGTCAATCACACAGGGGAAGAATACAGACAAGAAAATAAATGAGCATGCAACGAGAGAGGAGTGGCCAACCGCACCAGTGTCGCAGATTTAACTCAAGGGTGAATAAAACATGTATACTTGAGTCAAACAACCACTATTTAAATTCAAGTAGGGGGTGTTATTTCAATTAGCATGGCTCTTCATGTTAAACATTGTTTATGTGCACTAGATACAAATTTGTGTTCATCTAGATGAGCTTGATGGATGGAGGCTTGAGTGATCAGTTCCAAACAACTCCGATCACCACAAACTCATTTGCTCGATATGAGCATCATCTTCACCCAGTGACTAATTGAATAGAGTCAAGCTAATTTACAGGCCCCAGAATGCCACAGACACTTAGCGTCAGTGAGATATAGCACATATTAAATTAGAGCCCTGCCAACCAGCCAGCCGGCTCCATCCTTGCTCATATACGCAGTATAGCTCAAACACTGACTAGGTGACGCCGCACTTGCCTACGGACTAAATAATTCACACTTGCAGGTGCCCGGCAAGATGACTTCAAATGACACAAAATATTTTGTGGATGAAAGGGGGAAAAAAGTTGTTTCTCAGGCATTATGGACATCTGCCTAAAAATGTTTCTCTTGAACACTGACTGTGCTCTAGGTATAATTGTTTTCTGCAGAATGGTGGTTTTATACAACTGCTCCTGCTGAATTTTTCATTTCAGGATAATACAGAACGGAGCCTCTTGACTCTTCTGGCCAGTACAGGAACTGTAAAGGTATTAAAAAGTGAAAGGCAAAGCTGAAGCTATCTAAGTGTAGGTATAAGGCAGAAATGATGAAGTCTGAAGGAAGAGTGCACAGGAAACAATAACAGCAGCAGCTGTCATTGAAATACAGTACCAGTAGACATACAGTGGCCCCAAGAAAAGAATTTGGACACTTAAGTCACACTTTGAAATGTCTAGATGTCATCGAATTAGATGCAATATATCAAACCAAGTGGCATCTGCAAATAAATGATGCAAGACCAGAACCAATTACTTTGTAATTACTTTTAACCAACTGGTCTAACTAGGAAGTATAAAGTCAGTATACTAGCTGAGTACCTATGGACAAATGTTTTGTTATGCTTTATTCTAAACAGTATATTTTTTGCAGTATCATTTGAAGTCTAAAAACCATTTTGCTTGAAAAGTTTCTATATTTCTATTAAAAAAAAAAGTTACCAGCCACCGCCAGCGTTTCCACAAAAAAATATTTTGTTGTATGAATATCTGAACATGCAATATATCAAAAGAAGGAACAGACCCTCTGCTTTTAAACAAAAAAAATCTGTTTTATTCTAGCGTCATGCATTCTTTTTTATCAACACTTGAATGTGGGTAAGTTTAATAATAAAAGCAACATTTTGAGCAAAAAGCTCTGATCTCTGGATCAGATTTAGAATGATGATCAAAACACAGATGGAATAAATCGAGTCCATCAACACCCCCAAAGCTTGCACAGTCCTGTAGCTCATCCTGGGTCTGCATTTCACTCTGTAACATTAGGACATTTTGATTTATATAATGTTTATTGTTGAGGATCACATTATTTTTTAATATGCATCTGCTTACATATGAGACTGCTCGTTTCTGCTTCTTTTTTTCCTGTGTTTTTATCTGGAGATACTGTACTTGTTCAGGAGATGCATAATAGCACCCCCTATCGTATGAGATAACTCATCAATGGCGAAGAAAGAGTTAACAATAAATGCCACTTGGTTTGACGCTTCAATAAATGATGTAACAAAAACATTCATATATCAAAGTGTCTAAATACTTTTTTGGGAGCCACTATATCAACCTATTAATCTAGTATTTCCTTGTTTCCAACATTGAACCTCAAGGTGTGTCTGGATAGGTGAAAATTTAAGAACATATTCTGACAAGATGCCAGCTGACTTACTGAAACCACTGTCCTCCTCTTTAGTGCCGTCGATGGTTCCATCTGCTTGGAGCTGCAAATGAAAGCCCTGTCGACTGTACAGCTTCGTTACGATCCCCTTCAGCTGGGGCTCTGTGAGAGTGAGAGAGAGTGAGAGAGAGTGAGAGTGAGAGTGAGAGTGAGAGAGAGAGAGAGAGAGAGTTAAACAGGCATTGCCACAGTGACAGTGTTAGGGGCTTCAAAGCTCCTGGCTTAGCAAGTGCATTCCATATTCTACAGATTTGAGCATGCATTACAAACAACAGACCACACTGACAACAGGAACAAACAAAATCAAACAAACACACAAAATATCTACATGTGGGAATAGTCACCAGAGTCACCACACAGAAAGTTGGTGAGAGCTGCCGTTTAGAAAGCAACCGCAGTCTTCTGGCCATGAGAAGAATTCATGTGAATATGTAGATGCACAGCAATAACACCTTAAATGGATCTGATCTGCATCACTGAAACTAAGAAACACATCTATACAGGCCATGTCTCCTGTGCAAAACACCAGATTGCATCAGCAGATCTGTAGTTAATAAGGCTTAGTAAGTTGGTGGATCATGCTATTACCACTGATTAACTTTCATTTATCAAAGCAGATTAAAATGTGTGGATATTAGGTTACAAACTACAAACTTATAATACAAACTAGAACACATCTGTAATCTAAATTTCAGTCAAGAAAACACAGAAAGAATCTGAATATTTAAAAGAAGTCTATTAGATACCAATTCACACAAAAAAACACAAAATAAACTACCATACAGTTGCTATGGTACATTATAGGTACAGTACAAATGAGCATAGATTTGCAGAGGCCTCACTCCTCAACCTATCAAACATCACGTGGATATGAAAACATGATTAAGTTCACAAAGAAGCACATTCATGTGAGTGTTGCTCCATGTGTATCTGTGAACAAGATTAAGCATTAGACTGTTTAATGAAGACAACATTTCTGCTGTAAACAGCTGCTACTCTACACACACAAACTTCCACACTTCTGCTAAGTTTTCACATAAGGGTTATGTAAGATGCTGTCTGTGGAGGGAAGCAAGGTAATTTAAACTAGCCTACGACAAGCTTGTAAGTAAACAGCTGTGCTGAATGTGTGTTATAGATAGATGGATAGATAAGGCAACTTTTGGTAAAGGGATTGTAGTTAATAAAACACCCAAAATCATTCAGAAGACTGAACAATTAATAATAATAGCAGATTTTGCTGCAGAATATATCTATATGGCCCACTGTGTGAGACTTAATCACCAGGGACTTGTCTGGCTTGCTAGTTAGCTTCGGCCAAAAACATGTCAGGCAATAACCTGCTTAGTTCGCTTTCTATTGTCCTCTGTCTCTGAAGGGATTAAACACACCAGAGAGCTGACACTGAATCAGCATCAGCATCAACATCATTGCAACACAACATCTGCAGAATAACAAAAAGTTGTATACAATTATGTCTTTTTCCCTGACAAATTAATGCCTGATAAGTTCTGTAAGCTCATATAACGGAGTTTGAATGAGCTCTTACAATGAAGTGTGAAAGCACATGCTGGCTGAAATTTAAAGACCGTAAACTTACAGTATGACATAAGCATAGCAAGCAAAAAGTACATACACAAATGCATTGATAATGATCCATATAAGAGGACATTAAAAATACAGGTAACATCAGACCTGGTCGTCGTCTCCTGCGCTTTTTGGAGCCGAACAACTTGACCCTGGAGAAAACACTGAGTCGACTGGGTTTCTCGCATGTTCCTTTGGCTTTGTTCGGACTGCTCACGCAGCGGCAGGCGTTTGATTTCTCACGCTCCCTTGCCTGCCTCTTCTGCCGAATAAGGGAGCTGGCGATCGCCGCAGCCATGGCCAGTTTGACGGTGCGACACCAAAAACTTTCAGAGAACACAATCCGTTTCCCCACCTCCTCCACAACACGATTTCTTTAGGGGAACCTTTAACTTAACAGCTCACATCCACGTCTTTATACACCAGAGACCACCATTGTGACAGATCGGCGGAAAAGAGTTCACGGGTTTAACACAAAACACAATTATGTAGGTGACGGCGCATCTCTTCATTCGCTCATTGTTTTCTTCGGAGATAAAGTCCTTAGACGGCTCTACATTCGAATGGCTGCGGTTTTACCGCATCTGTCTCCAGATAATGTCACTACCTTGCCATTTCGACTAATAACGGAGATGTTCCTCCAGACACCGAACACGTTTCGCAGCATCCCACGAAGCAGTCAGTCACAGCACACAGAACAGAGCCATGTGAGAGAAACACCTGTTAGTGGCGAGCGCGATTCAGCGCTCTTTGTGTGTGGGGGGGTGTGTGTGCGCGAGAGAGTTTGTTTTCAGTTAACCTTCTGAATCCGTTTGTAATGTGTAGACCCAGACAACTCCAACGATAGCGATAAGTTTCTCGCAGGTCTTAATATGACAGCTGAATCATGGCAGAGTCGGGAAAAGAAACCACTCAACGGTAGGAAAAAAAAACAGTTGTTCAGGTTATTAGTGGTATCTGACGGCAAGTGAATAAATCCGACACATTTCTGAGAATCGGTTCTTTTGAACAGTTAATTTTAAAGAATCGGTTAAAATGATTCAGCAATTCCTTTACGTCATGGCGTAGTTACGTTTATTTCGACTAATTATTTTTATTAATATGGGTCTTTTTGTAATTCGTCTGTCCCTGTAATAAACACGAAATTATTTTGTTTTATTATTATTTCAGTGAAATACATATATCCCGTTCCAGTTTGTTTTACAAGGCTATAGTTATTGCTATTGTGCTATTAGAGTAAGTCAAAGTCCAAATACTCCTAATACCAGCTCACTCATAATCTTGAGTCAATACGAATCTGATATTATTAATGTTATTCGTTATTAATACATATATTAAATTCTATTATTAGATTAAAAGCCTATATCAATATATTTGTATTTATTGTATACTTAATTTACACTATCGTGCGCATCTGTGCAAAAGAGACCGTTCTCGGTTCACTCAATGGGTCAGTTGTTGACTCGAGAACCGTTGTGACTGATTCAAAATCGTTTCAACTTGTATCAGACTAGGACGAATCGGTCATTGCTAGTTCGTGAACGTTACCACCACAGAGCTCTAATGCCTGCTACAGACTGTGCGATTTTGTCAATCCTATAAGATCATTACAAATCACACTGTACGACATGGATGGATCTAATAAACTTGGGTAGGCCTACGACATGTAAGTTATATGTAGACTGTATGATGATGATCTATTGAATCGTAGGCTACGACGCAAGAAGAATAAAACGTCGTCAGCATGCGCTACTGGTAAACAAATAGAGCAAGATTAATCGCACTTTGCCAATTGTGGTTTTTATGTGCGCAGAAAAAAGAGCAGGAAGCGAAAGAGGAGAATATGTACGCGGTAATTGCTAGGAAAAGAGGCCAACTTGGCATGCCAATTTTGTAAATGGAGCTTGTGGTAAGTAGTTTTAAGTTTTAGCGCCATGTGCCAACGGCCGTCTTTGAACCTCTCTCACTGTACGACCGTTTTAGGAGTCACGACCACAGAAATCACCATGATTGGTCATCTTTCGTCTGGGCTGGGCAGCCCAAAATCGTACAATGTGTAACGTTACCTGGCATAAATTGGGCAGTGGGCGGAGAGTGATGTGGAATAGCAAAACATTTTTTTTATGTTGTAGTAAATTAGCTTATGTAAAATTAGATTAGTCTTGAATATTTGGGTGTCATTCGGTGTGAACAGCAAGCTAGTTAAAGGGCGCGATTGATCATAGGGAGACGAATCCATATCTATCTCTTATCTGTCTCTTCCGTTTAGAGACTCACGGGGAGGCGCACAAATGTGACAGATGCAAGTGAACTGGAGCTCTTGAAGATTTATAAAATGCTGAGACAGTTTTACTCGAACATTGTGTGCTAGTCATGTCTTATGTTTCTTTCCCAAAACATAAAGGATCGCGTGGAAACAACGGAGTTGCGATGTCCTGATTGGAGCAGTTGGTTGCCATGGCAGTGAGTTTCCTGCATGCGTGGCAAAAGCACAACTGTCTTCTGGGCCCAATCATTAATATGCATATTAATATTTGCACTGCACAATATTTTAAACAATGAATAGCGTTGTTGTTGTTTTACATTGCTCTAATCCGATAATATTTTTATTTTATTAGTTATTCTTAAATTATTTTTTATTTAAATATGATACCTTATTATGGAAAGATAATATAAATAATACAGTTGTTGAATTAGATGTACAAACAATTATTGCATTGCACTAATCAGTGGGATTCAATTATCTTCAAAAAGTCAACAACAAAAAAATCACGTTAAATGACCCATTGAAGGACAGCCAAACACAACACCCTCAACAACTAGCCTACTGTAGGGCTCAACCCTTCAGACTCCTGCCCTGCTCATGCAGCAGTGAATATTATCTGTTCATCAACAGCGCCATCTACTGTACAACCAGGAGATTATGAAACGCAATAACAACTACTCAACTAGACGTTTGGACCAAAGACAAATATCAGATCTGCTTACGAATGTAATGAATGAATATATATATATATATATATATATATATATATATATATAGAGAGAGAGAGAGAGAGAGAATTATATTCATTAAGTAATGCAAAGTTATTCTGAAAATAAAAAGCAGAAAATCTATTTCTGTTCTTCTCATGTCAGTAACAGACTTTCTTATTTTATCTAAATAAGTGTGGATTCTCTGAGGTCCTTAAATGCGATTCAGTCCACAGAATAAAAGCGATTTTAGCATTAAATTAGGGTAAAAATTTAAACTAAATACCTTAATCTTTATAAATACACGCTACAAAGCCCAAATAAAACAAAACGAGACTAAGATAAAAAAGAAGACTGAAAGAACGAAGAGTGAATGAACAAAAATTCAATAAAGAAAGACGACGCTAGCCCAGCTTTATCTGCAGTTCAGCACCTCGGACAGCACCACCGCACTACACAAGCCCACAGAAAACTTCTAGACAGAAGTCGAACGGAAAACCAGTCAAATCCACTGAAAGCAACACAGTCAATTCAGCAGGTAAATCTTAATACTTAGTACACAACTCTAAATATTCCTTAAAACCAAAGATAATGCTTACCTGATGTTGATTTTCTTAGAGGAAATGTCATATTTAGCAGTTAAATAGTGGAAAGAACAAAGCAGGAGGACAGTGAAGATTCACTGCAAGCAGGAGGATGTTTTCAAAGTTTTAACCATACTAAAAGAAATCCTAATGGATCAGTCGAGAGGCCATCAAGGCGGGGCCAGCTGCATTCAGAAATCATTAATGGACATTAGTGACTAGCCATTACGACTTCTAAAGCGGTCATTAAAGATTCATTGGGAAGCGCTGTTGATCCGGCAAACAGGGCGTGTGTTCACTAAACTGCAGTGCTCTGGGTCAAAATTGCAGGGAGAAAATCGAACATTGTACTTCCTACTAGAGCAGAGCTTTTGTTCCTCTCACGTTACAAAGAAACGGCTGTAAAGTGATCCTTTAATGTGTCGTGTAAACCAGTTATACCAGACCTTCCATTCTCCACTCAGAGGCATCAACGAGCATCTGCAGATTGCAGATATACAGCAAACATTAGCTGTGCTTTTCACTTCTGTTGTTCTGAACGCACCTGACAGATTTAACAATGATCTAAAAGCATCCAGATAAAAGAGGTTCAGCACAATTCTTTCAATAAAAACAACTGTAAAAGCTGCCCATAAATCCAGTAAAACTTTAATGATCTTGAAATGCTGAAAAAGCCAGATGAATTTCAATATATTAATAGCAGTCTGAAGTTTGAAACCAAGCACGAGGAAATTAACGTGGTTAAACTTAAAGTTAGACAAATCAAACAAATTAATCAGCACTTGAATGCCAAAAAACAGCCCAATATAACCATCACAATGAATATGTTCATGAGTGCAGTGGAAAATGTTAAACGAGGCAGATCTCAGGTAATTCTCTAACATCATTGGACATGAAGCCAGTGAGCAATCAATTGTGACCTTCAAACACACTTTCATTTAAAGTGTATTAATGAAGGCAAAATTGTCTGTTATGCAAAGTCTGAATACAAAATGATGTCCGATGTCCAGATTTACACAAGATCGGACCATGTTCTTCAAACTAAGGATTTGGAGGGAGGATTTACAGCATCAAACACGGTAAACACTCCAAATAACACTCACTGTCCATCAGACAAATTCACTTTTTATTGAATTTACAGTCACACACCATTATGGTTAATAGGGTGTATTCCTTGCTTATACTGGAGGTAAGTAATGTTTAATCTTGCACTGTGTATCCCCTCCATAACTTTGTATGGAGCCCATATGGAGTTATTTATTAAAAGTGGCCTTTAGAGAAGGAAAGATCCATGAATCACTGCCTCAAGTGTTTAACAGTGGTTTGTCCACTAGATGGCACAAGCGATGCATATTTATGAATCTGTGCAGTCCATCATTACTTCAGATCTGAAATGGTTCTACTTAACCAAAGCCACTAATGTTTATATGATACAATATTATACAACAGTTAATACATAACTATTACTAATAATTAAGTTAGATTAATATAATTGATTTTGGCTAAATTACAATTGCCAAAAAAAAAATTTTTTTAATGTAAACAAGTCAAGTTTAAAATTGTTCTATTTTTTTAGCATTTTTGAAACCTTTGAAGACAAATTATTGTTTTTTTGACTAGATCAATAAGAAATTACACTGATGTAGAGAGAAATTTTGCAATTCAGCTTTGCATCACAGGAATAAATTACATTTTAAAATACACTCACCTAAAGGATTATTAGGAACACCATACTAATACTGTGTTTGACCCCCTTTCACCTTCAGAACTGCCTTAATTCTACGTGGCATTGATTCAACAAGGTGCTGAAAGCATTCTTTAGAAATGTTGGCCCATATTGATAGGATAGCATCTTGCAGTTGATGGAGATTTGTGGGATGCACATCCAGGGCACGAAGCTCCCGTTCCACCACATCCCAAAGAAGCTCTATTGGGTTAAGATCTGGTGACTGTGGGGGCCATTTTAGTACAGTGAACTCATTGTCATGTTCAAGAAACCAATTTGAAATGATTCAAGCTTTGTGACATGGTGCATTATCCTGCTGGAAGTAGCCATCAGAGGATGGGTACATGGTGGTCATAAAGGGATGGACATGGACATCACACCATTCTTTGTAAACTCTAGAAATGGTTGTGCGTGAAAATCCCAGTAACTGAGCAGATTGTGAAATACTCAGACCGGCCCGTCTGGCACCAACAACCATGCCACGCTCAAAATTGCTTAAATCACCTTTCTTTCCCATTCTGACATTCAGTTTGGAGTTCAGGAGATTGTCTTGACCAGGACCACACCCCTAAATGCATTGAAGTAACTGCCATGTGATTGGTTGATTAGATAATTGCATTAATGAGAAATTGAACAGGTGTTCCTAATAATTGTGTATATTCAAATAGAATTTTTTTTTTTTTTACATTTTAATAATATTTCACAATATTACAGCTTTTTTGTATTTTTAATAACATAAATGCAGCCTTGGTGAGCAGAAGAGACTTCTTTCAAAAACAATCAAAATAGTACAGTTCCCAAACTTTTGACTGGTATACAGTTGTAAGAAAAAGTATGTGAACCGCTTGCAGAATCTGTGAAAATGGGAATAATTTTAACAAAATAAGAGAGATCATACAAAATGCGTTATTTTTTATTTAGTGCTGTCCTGAATAAGATATTTTACATAAAAAATGTTTACATATAGTCCACAAGACAAAAAAAAGCTGAATTTATTAAAATGACCCGTTCAAAAGTTAATGAACCATTGATTCTCAATACTGTGTGTCGTTCCCTGTATGATCCACGACTGTGTTGTTCATCACAAAACAAATAGAATCCTCCAGGTCCTGCAAACTCTTCAGTTTTCCAGCATATTTTTCATATTTAAACCCTCTCCAGCAGTGACTGTATGATTTTGAGAGCCATCTTTTCACACTGAGGACAATTGAGGGACTCAAACACTAAACTATTAAAATTTTTTCAAACATTCACTGATGCTCCAGAAGAGCTGGGGGGGGGGGGGGACTTTTGAACAGGATGAAGATGTCCAAATTATTCTTATTTTGTTTAAATATCTTTTTCTTTTTTTTTTCATTTAGTACTGCCCTTCAGAAGCAACAGAAGATAGTTACATGTTTCCCGGAAGACAAATTAAGTACAATTTATCTTGATCTTCAAATTCAATACGTTTTCACCCCCTGGCTCTTAATGCATCGTGTTTCCTCCTGGAGCATCAGTGAATGTTTGAACCTTTTTTAATAGTTGTGTTTGAGTTCCTCAATTGTCCTCAATGTGAAAAGATGGATCTCAAAATCATACAGTCACTGCTGGAGAGGGTTCAAATATGCAAAAGATGCTGGAAAACTGAAGAGTTTGCAGGACCTGGAGGATTTTTCTGAAGAACACTGGGCAGTTTAACTGCTCAGGACAACAAGAGACTCATGAACAACCATCACAAAACAAAAAAAACAGCCGTGGATCATCCAGGTAACAACACACAGTATTAATAATCAATGGTTCATAAACTTTTGAAAGGGGTCATTTTAATACATTCTTAATTTTCTTAAATTCTTAAAAATATTTAAATTTTGTCTTCTGGACTATGTAAAAAATTGTTTTATGTAAAATATCTTATTCATGACAGTACTAAATAAAAAATAACATGCATTTTGTATGATCTCTATTATTTAATTAAAATTATTCCCATTTTCACAGATTCTGCAAGCGGTTCACATACTTTTTCTTGCAACTGTGTGTATATATATATATATATATATATATATATATATATATATACACACACACACACACACCGATAAGGCATAACATTATGACCCAGATTTCAAATTCCCCATTTGATTTCCCCAAATACCCGGACCCAAAAGACCAACATTAGGAAGGTGGTCATAATGTTATGCCTGATCAGTGTATGTGTGGGTAAGAGAGAAAGAAAAGGCACAGTGAACGTGACGGCTGATCAGGCGGTGTATACGGCTTGATAATTATGATTATGGATTATAGGAGCTCTGATGAAACTGAAAGACACTTGGCTGCTGTCCTCTAACTATGGAGAGACCATGAATAACTGCATTATACTCTGAGCATTAGCTGTATTTACCAGATCTATGCTGCTTTTACAACATCCTCAGGTGGTTCAAAATGCGAGATCCTCTCATTCACTAAGTGTGTTAATAAAGAAGTGTATCTCCGAACCAGCTGTGTTTAGTGTTTGTTCTGCATGTTTGAACTGCAGAAACATCTCATACAAAAGCACATGAAAACGGAAATGGGTTCATGACACACATTTCTACAGCAATGCCTTGGAGATGAGGAAACAACTACAATACAGCACCTGTTTTATTACATTTGCCATGACCGAGTCAACACACACACACTCTCACACAAGTGATAATTCTGCCAGTTTGCAGTGTGCTTCCTGCTGACACACACGGGCACACAGATGGCCATACTGATCCTCTCTCATTGCCTGGGAACGCTCAGATATCAGCAACATACAGCCTTCTCTCCAAGCACAGCCAGAAAGTATGACATCATCTCTCAGAGATGGCAGACATCATGGCTGTGAGCGCCATCAACAGCCACTAGATGGAGCTGTTGTTAATGGAGATGCATGGCCAGTCATGGAGAGCAAAGAGCCTTTTGACCTCCGCATTGCTATTTTCTCTTAAAGACATAATAATAAATAAATATTTAGAATGTTTATGGTCCAATTCTCACTCTTATTAGCATGCACATTACTAGGATATTGGCTGTTTTTTAATACTTAAAAAGCACATATTAGTGCCTTATTCTGCATGACCATATTCTATATCCCTTAATCCCACCAATACCTAAACTTAACAACTACCTTACTAACTATTAATAAGCAGTAATTAGTTTATTGAGGCAAAAGTCCAAGTTAATAGTAAGAATTAGACCCTAATCTGTGACCATATACACTGCCTGGCCAAAAAAAAAAAAGTTGCTGTTTGGATTTAAATAGGCAAATGCTTAAGAGTCTATGATTGGATCATTATTGCAGCGATTATTGTGTTTCTAGCATGTTATATGTTTGGCAACAGTTCTTCTAACCTTAATTTATGGAGTGTGTAGCTTGTAATTTTTTAAACAACAAGGTAGGAAGACACATCATGGCCATATTCCAGGATAACAGTGTCAAGATTCATCCGGCTCAAACTGTGAAAGAATGGTTGGGAGCATGAAGGATCATTTTCACACATGAATTGGCACCTCTGAGTCCAGACCTTAAATTCATTGAAAGTCTTTGGGATGTGCTGGAGTACACTTTATAGAGTGCTTGACTCTTGCATTGTCAACACAAGATCTTAACCAAAAATGTATGTACCTCTTGATGGAAATAACATTTATTATTGAAGGTATACTGTTACCTCCAAGAACTGTCTCACATGATTGCATATACAAACACCAGGTACCCGAATGCATGATAACGTGACAGTTTTATAAAGAAAAAGTGAAACCAACAAAGATTAAGCTGAAAATGGCAGGAGGGGGGAAGCAGTAAAGGTGAAGTATGTGTTGGCCTAATGTGACACACGGGCCCCTGATAGTACACAGCATCTCACTGCTGCTAAAAACAGGAGGGCCTTCTGCTGAGCACTGGCCACTAGCAACATGGCAATGGCAGGCGTTGTCATGGAGACAGTGTCTATATCAGAGCATGTGTGTGAGCATAGTAGATGGGGGAAGGGGAGTATGATCTACCCCCCATTCCCCCTTTTTTCTCTCACACTCTCCTTAATAGCAAAATGGGATTTTCAAATCATGTCCACAACCAGGTTACCTGTCACATGCGGTCTGCTTTGAGGCGCTGATGTAATAAGTGTTAGACGGTGAGAAATACAATAAAGTGTAATTGGAAGAGATGAAAGGGAGAGATTGAGAAAATAATAATAGGGTCCAAGAGAATGAAAGGAATGGGACATATTTGTCATCATCGAAGGGTTATATTAAGGAAAAGATTAATGCAGAGATGGTAAGTGAAATAAAAGGAGAAAGAGCAGGAAAAGGGTGAATAAGATGAGGATTTTCCATAAAAAATTTTTTTAAAAAAAAGGAACCTCCATGTTCTGTTTAAATGTTTTTAGTGTATGGAATGTCTAAATATAAAAATAAAATAAAAATATAACATAATATAAACATTTTAGCATCATGAGGGCGGGTATATGGCTTTGCAACTTTATTTATACATGTATTTATTTATTCATGCTACTGTTAAAAGGTTTAGGGTCTGTAAGATTTTTAAATGTTTATGCTCACCAAGGCGATTAATTTATTCCTGTGATGCAAAGCTGATTTTTTTTAGCATCATTACTTTAGTTTTCAGTGTCACATGATCCTCCAGAAATCATTCTAATATGCTGTTTTTGCGGAAATTGTGGTACATTTTTTTCAGGATTCTTTGATGAACACAAAATTAAAAAGAACAACATTTATTTTAAATATGAATCTTTTGTAATATTATAAATGTATTTACTGACATTTTTTAATCAATGTAACGCATCCTTGCTGAATAAAAGTCTTTCAAAAATAAAAATTACTGAGCCCATATGTGACCCTGGACCACAAAACCAGTCATAAGGGTAACATTTTTGAAATTGAGATGTATACATCATCTGAATATTTTGCAGAGATACAATAAAAGATGCAATAAAAGTCTAAATATTGAGAAAATTGCCTTTAAAATTGTAGCAAAGCATATTACTGCTAATAATAAATTTTTTATATATTTACGGTAGGAAATTTACAAAATATCTTCATGGAACATGATCTTTACTTAATATCTAAATGATTTTTGGCATAAAAGAAAAATATAATTTTGACCCATACAATGTATTGTTGGCCATTGCCACAAATATACCTGTGCAACTTATGATTATGGTTTTGTGGTCCAGGGTCATATATGTAAAAAAAAAAAAAAAAACTTTGCCTGTAAATTCTTTACTGACAGAAATGCACTGTTCAGAGAATTTTATTCATGTTTTGTTTTTTAAATCTGAGATCTCTGAGACTCATAATTAATCTAATATTTTTCTTGGAGGTTTAAAGTGTGATCCATTTGAAGTTGTTTATAATCTATTCTCATAAGATTAAGAAAAGCATGAATGTTATACTTGAATGTTAAGTATGTTTTTTAGAGTTCCAATGCTAATCCTCTGACCCCAGTCAGATCATGATTGTAATTTGAATTACATAATTGCACATGAATCCTTATTAAACAGCAGTAGCGCTATGATGGAGAGTTGCATCACACTGTTGCAGGGTGGATAACGAATAACAGGGTTGAGCAGTTACATACTGTACATCATAAAGTCAACACTGCCCCAATTATCAGGCCGTTGTGTCCTCATTAGACCATCAGCTGCATTAGCTGGGGTGAGTCCATCACAAACCAGGCGACTGATTATTCTGCAACAACCAAGTACACAACTACGGCTAATTTCATTCTGGGCCTCCAGGGATTCCCGTTTAGCCTTAAGGAAAACTCAATTCACAGACTCATCTCCAGTGCCCTCAGAAACACACTATGTATAGCTATTGTGAGTCTTGACTCAAAGGAACAGAAGTGTAAGCATCAATAATCAGAGAAGGTAATTATGATGGCCGCTGGGTTTCCTGAAGTATAACGTCATGCAACAACAACATACGGAAAGTAATGTGTTTACAGTGATGTAACAGAATCTGATCGGTTATGTTGTGAACAAGGTGCCCATTTTCTGTGTTAAGCACAAGTTCGTAAACCTGGTCTGGGTCCTGGCCTGAGAGCTTGCAATCTTTGATGAGTGGGAGAAGTCTCAATCTCCAGAGTCAAATGAGCTGTGAAACGGCACACAGCAGTGGAGATCCTTGCTAGGGTCCATCCGACCTGAATGAGTAATCTGAGCGCTAGTTTCATTTGTATGAGCTTCACAGAGCCTGAGAGCTGCCCCAGGTGATGCTGTGAGCCAAAGACAGCTGCAAACGCTGTTACACACGTCTCATTTCTGAGAGGATACTTGTACAGCAGATGCTCAAACTACAACCACAGTCATGCCCATTCAAACGTGTCCCCTCAGTTTTGGAGGCAATTAGATATAGAATGCGAAAATAAATAAATAAATAGTAATAAATACACTACCAGCCACCAAAATGTAAGATTCTTATTGTTTAATGGAATATTGCAGTATTTATTATAAATGATTTATCAGTGCACATCATTTAATTTTTTTCAAATTCATGTGTCCTCGTAATCTTTAATCAAAGTAACTTCCCTTCCCCAATTCCTGAATAACAAAAGTCCCGTCCTACATTTTACTTGAATATATGTCACAAAAAGTAAGAAAAGACTATCGCAACTTCTGTTTCATGCAGACTTTAAAGAAATTAATACATTTATTTAGCAAGGAAGCATTCAATTGATCTATAGTGACAGTAAAGACATTTACAATGTTATAACCAAATCATCATATTAGAATGATTTCTGAAGGATCATGGGACACTGAATCACACTGAAGTAATGATGCTGAAAATTCAGGTTTGCCATAACAGGAATAAATGACAATATAATAATATAGAAAACTTGCAATTATTTATTTTACAATATCACTGTTTTATTGTATTTTCCATCAAATAAATGCAGCTTAGATGACTTTCAAATATTTTACATTACGCCAAACTTTTGACCAGTAGTATAAATAAATAAATAATGAAGTTGCACAATTAGCCATCTACCATACCTCATGTTGCTAAAACTCATAGATAGAGATCAGATTTTAATATTGGGTAACATGACAAGCAATCATATGTTCTTGGGATGACACCATTGCTAATCAATACATCAAAGTAAACTGTGAGTCACAGAAATTGAGATTACGGTGCAAATAATCATAAACCATCACAGTCTTCTAGATTTCTGCCAGCAAGTGGATAATATCTCAGAAAGAGGCCACACAGGCGCAACATGATGAGGCTAGCCCAGATTACTGCAGTTTCTGGGTTGCTGAAAGATTGTACCCTACTTTTATCATGGGACTGAGTGAGTGGAGATCAGAAAAATACACCATATTTACAACATGTGGCCCAGTTACAGAAAGTTTTAAGAAACTTTAATGCTAAAGTGAGTAACACATGTAGAGTAACCTGTAGAGTAACACATTCCAGCAGCCATGCAATAATACATACAATTTTACATATACTGGCCCCAAAAAGTACTTAAAAAATTGCTTCGGATAGCAAAATACCAAACCAAGTGACATCTGCAAACAAGTAGTGTACCATTCTGACTTATTTTTCGGCAACCAACTTTTTTTTGTGTGAAATGTTTTGACTAAAAATAATTTCTGTGCCATTTGTCTTTTGAATAAATGCCACTTGGTTTCACTTATTTTATGTTCTGTTACATAATGCAGACATTCATACATTAAGTGTATCTTAAGTGCCCAAATAGTTTGTGGGACCACTGTATATGTATATTTGTTCTGTAAATGTATTGCTATGTTTCCCAAATAGGTCAGTATTTACTAGCTCAAAAAAGTTTATAGACCACTTGTGTTCTCCATAAAACTCATTCACAGCTTATTAAAACACTGATATCCTGCCAAACAAACCCCAGTTCACTGGGCAAAACTGCATCCAATTAAATGGAGAGTGAAGCATTCATCTATTTTACACAGAGTACTATTTTGAAGCATCCAGATTGTTAGTAATGTCAGTAAACTTCCCAGCATAGAATCACGAAAAGGCAGATCTACACAAAAAAATGTTTAATTTTAGAGGCTGGCTTATAATGGCGCTTCATGAGAGGGGCTAAGAAAGCACTTATCGCTTTTATATGACGTGCTTTCATTTCCTCAATGGCTCTGAGCCCACAACTCGGTCCAGCTAATCACCAAGGTGAGAATAAAAATCACTTAATGTCTGCAAACTCGCACACGTTTTCCGCCAGGATTCCCTCTGCAATAATCATGAGCTGCTGAATTACACACTACCTAAGCATATTAATAACTCATTTTCTATTTTCACCCTGGCAGCGGGGCCTGGGCACAGGCTGCGTGAGGGGCTGCTGACCTATATCGAATCCCAGTCAGACAGATATAAATGGAAATGGTTGGAAATGAGGGGCAGATGACCCTGTAAATGCTAATTCAACAGAGTGAAAATGAGATACAAGATAAAAGAGAGAAAGGAACAAAGGAAACTCATCCAGCCTGATGGGCGAGCAAATAGCACCGTCTTCCACCTCAGCTCAGAGGTGACAGCTGTATCACAGTCGACTGTCAGAACTCTTTGCATCAGTCTGACCCATTCTAGAACGTGTGATGCTAAGCTTAGAAACTGCTCAGAAATAGCCCTAATCATCACCACTTTGCTTCTGGCATGTAGAAACAGACGTGGAGGTTGCAAAAGCTGTCTGATTACTTCGCTATGTTTCCTGTGGAAGATCATACGCAAAATCTATTTAGCGTGGCAGGCGGATTTCATTTCCCATGCTAATACCGTGCTTCCTTCAGGAGATATCTGATGTCTTTTGCCTTGCTTGGCGGCATTGCGTAAAGGTCTGGCATAGGTTTGCGGTGACAGCTGAGTGTGGATCAGTAGAGCAGGCTGAGGTACTGTAGAGTCAGCTGGAAGAAACTGACTTCACATGTGCTGGCTCATCTTCTAGTTAGTTTCTAACAGGTCTATAGCACTAACAATAAAAATCAGGGCTGATAATGTAATGAGATTAATTATAAAATAAAATAAAAATTGTGATTAACTTACATAGACACACTGGCTACATTTGTGACCAAAATTCTGTTTAGTTTAGTGATTGATTTGACCAGTGGGAGAAAACAGAGCCTTCTGTAACATAAAATGAAACAAAAAGTATATATACACTGGTGGTCAGAATTATTGGCACCCCTGGTAAATATGATAAAATATGGCTGTAAAAAATAAATCTGCATTGTTTATCCTTTTGATCTTTTATTAAAAAAATGCACACAAATCTAACCTTTCATTGAAGTAAAAGAATTGAAAGTGGGTGGTAAATCACATTATGAAATAAATGCTTTCTCCAAAACACGTTGTCCTCAATTATTGGCACCCTTTTATTAAATACTTTTTGCAACCTCCTTTTCCCAAGATAACAGCTCTGAGTCTTCTTCTATAATGCCTGATGAGTTTGGAGAACATCTGACAAGAGATCAGAGCACATTCCTCCATACAGAATCTCTCCAGATCCTTCAGATTCCCAGATCCATGTTGGTGCTTCTCTTCAGTTCACCCCACTCATTTTCTATAGGGTTCAGGTCAGGGGACTGGGATGGTCATGGCAGAAGCTTCATTTTGTGTTCAGTGACACATTTGTGTGTTGATTTTGATGTTTGTTTTGGATCGTTGTCCTGATGGAAGATCCAACCACGGCCCATTATAAGATTTCTAGCGGAGGCCGTCAGGTTTTGATTTTTTATGTTTTATCTGTATTATACCATGTATCTGAACAAGATGTCCAGGACCTCCAGCAAAAAAATAGGTCCACAACATTAAAGATCCAGCTGTATTTTTAACCATGGGCATGGGGTACTTTTTATCCCTGTTTGCACCAAACCCATCTGGTGGATTTGCTGCCAAAAAGCTCTTTTTATAGTTTCATCTGACCACAGACCCAGGTCCCTTTTGAATTTCCAGTCGTGTCTGACAACTGAATATGCTGGAGTTTTTTCTTGAATCTCTCCCAAACAACATGTGGTGATGTAGGGGTTGTTTGATTTTTTTTTTTTTTTTTAAGGCTTTCTGACCCCAAGACTCAACTAATCTCTGCGATTCTTCATCTGTGATCCTTGGAGAGTCTTTGGCCACTCAAACTTTCCTCCTCGTTGTGCATTAAGACAATATAGACACACGTCCTCTTCCAGGCAGATTCGTAACATCTTTAGTTGATTGGAACTTCTTAATTATTTCCCTGATGGTGGAAATGGGAATTTTCAATGCTTTAGCTATTTTCCTACAGCCACTTTCTATTTTGTGAAGCTCAACAATCTTTTGCTGCACATCAGAACTATATTCTTTGGCTTTACTCATTGTGATCAATGATTAAGGGAATTTGGCCTTTGTGTTTCCTCATATTGATACTCCTGTGGAACAAGACATCATAGCTGGACAATTTCATGTTCCTAGTCACCCTAGTCAATATTAATGGGATATTTTACTCATAAAAAAATTCTAGGGGTGCCAATAATTGTGGCCAACGTGTTTTGGAGAAAAGCATTTATTTCATAATGTGATTTACCCCCCACTTTCAATTCTTTTACTTTAATTAAAGGTTAGATTTTTGTGAATTTTTTAAATAAAAGATCAAAAGGATAAACAATGCAGATTTATTTTTTTACAGCCATATTTGATCATATTTACCAGGGGTGCCAATAATTCTGACCACCACTGTATATATATATATATACATATACATATACACTCACCTAAAGGATTATTAGGAACACCATACTAATACTGTGTTTGACCCCCTTTCGCCTTCAGAACTGCCTTAATTCTACGTTGCATTGATTCAACAAGGTGCTGAAAGCATTTTTTAGAAATGTTGGCCCATATTGATAGGATAACATCTTGCAGTTGATGGAGATTTGTGGGATGCACATCCAGGGCACGAAGCTCCCGTTCCACCACATCCCAAAGATGCTCTATTGGGTTGAGATCTGGTGACTGTGGGGGCCATTTTAGTACAGTGAACTCATTGTCATGTTCAAGAAACCAATTTGAAATGATTCGACCTCTAGCATCAACAAGGCATTTTCACCCACAGGACTGCCGCATACTGGATGTTTTTCCCTTTTCACACCATTCTTTGTAAACTCTAGAAATGGTTGTGCGTGAAAATCCCAGTAACTGAGCAGATTGTGAAATACTCAGACCGGCCCGTCTGGCACCAACAACCATGCCACGCTCAGAATTGCTTAAATCACCTTTCTTTCCCATTCTGACATTCAGTTTGGAGTTCAGGAGATTGTCTTGACCAGGACCACACCCCTAAATGCATTGAAGCAACTGCCATGTGATTGGTTGATTAGATAATTGCATTAATGAGAAATGGAACAGGTGTTCCTAATAATCCTTTAGGTGAGTGTATATATATATATATATATACGAAGTTGCTGGATATTGGCAGGAACTAAAACACGCTGTCGTATACACCGATCCAGAGCATCCCAAACATGCTCAATGGGTGACATATGCTGGCCATGCAAGAACTGGGATGTTTTCAGCTTCCAGGAATTGTGTACAGATCCTTGCAACATGGGGTCGTGCATTATCATGCTGCAACATACGGTGATGGTCGTGGATGAATTGCACAACAATGGGCCTCAGGATCTCGTCACAGTATCTCTGTGCATTCAAAATGCCATCAATAAAATGCACCTGTGTTCGTTGTCCATAACATATGCCTGCCCATACCATAACCCCACTGCCACCATGGGCCACTCGATCCACAACGTTGACATCAGCAAACCTCTCACCCACACAACACCATACACGCTGTCTGCCATCTGCCCTGTACAGTGAAAACCGGGATTTATCCGTGAAGAGAACACCTCTCCAAAGTGCCAGACGCCATCGAATGGGAGCATTTGCCCACTCAAGTCAGTTACGAACTGCAGTCAGGTCGAGACCCCGATGAGGACAACGAGCATGCAGATGAGCTTCCCTGAGACGGTTTCTGACAGTTTGTGCAGAAATTCTTTGGTTATCCAAACCGATTGTTGCAGCAGCTGTCCGGGTGGCTGCTCTCGGACAATCTTGGATGTGAAGATGCTGGATGTGGAGGTCCTGGGCTGGTGTGGTTACACGTGGTCTGCGGTTGTGAGGCCGGTTGGATGTACTGCCAAATTCTCTGAAACGCCTTTGGAGACGGCTTATGGTAGAGAAATAAACATTCAATTCATGGGCAACCGCTCTGGTGGACATTCCTGCAGTCAGCATGCCAATTGCACGTTCCCTCAAAACTTGCGACATCTGTGGCATTGTGCTGTGTGATAAAACTGCACATTTTAGAGTGGCCTTTTATTGTGTATACTCTGTATTTGGTTGTGTTGTGAACTTTTGCAGCGCGTTTCTGTATTTGGGTGCATTGTGAACTTTTGCAGCTCGTTTCTGTATTTGGTTGTGTTGTGAACTTTTGCAGCGCATGTGTTGTCAAACTGATGAAGAGGTTTTCTTTATTTGCATGTTTTCTTTAGTTGCAGTGCCACTGTAATTCCGTCTATTTTTATATCAGTAATGGATGTTTACATTATAAATGCTAAGCAGCTGTAGCGATGAACTCCATATAAAATGCTAAATATAACATTTTAACATCATCATATGAATAAAATCCCTAATAGATCGCAACAGGAAGGCAATACTAACACTCAGTGGTCTAAAGTGAGTTGAGTGAAAGTGTAATTTTAATATTTTAAATTGTGTTATGTAGCTTGATGCTAACTGTAGCTCTAATGCACCTGTTGCACCAGGAACTAATCTATTTCACTATCTATTTTGTTACAGTAATTCACATCATTCATATGTTTTCTAGAAAGACTTCATGCCAGAATAAAGGCTATAATGGCTGAATACAAACAAAAGAATAACAATAAAAGAATAATGAAGATTAAGTCTCATACCGACAAAGGTGTAAAATGTTTGTCGCTTGAGAACAATAGAGCACTAATTGAGCTGTTCTCCTTGCCAGACATTAGACAAAAGACTGCAAATGAGTGTTTACGGGCAATAACATATTTGATTAGCATCTTTATCAGCCTTCTGTAAAAACTCCCTTGACAAGGTCTTACAATATGCTTCATAGAATGCATAATTTTAGAGATATCATCCTCCGATTTGAAATGAAGCATGACCACACTTGTGGCTTCACTTTAGTTGTGGTTATAAGTTGTTATACTAAATTCACATAATATTTTTATATAATAGCTCTTAACTTTTTTTGTCTGTTTTTTATGTTTGAGCCTATATATCTCCATATTAGTCTTCAGCTGTAAACTCTCAAGTGTTGGCTTTCTAAATATATGTTTGTTATGTGTCTACTCAGAATGACTTATGAGCAGCAGCCTTTTTACTTTGTGTATGTCATTCATGCCCCACTTGGGGGGTTTGGGGTGTCTGGCATAACATTATGACCACTGACAGGTGAAGTGAATAATGTCTTCATCACAGCACCTGTTAGCACTTGAAGTTGATGTGTTAGAGGCAGGAAAAATGGGCAAGAGTAAGGATTAGAGCGAGTTTGACAAGGGCCAAATTGTGATGGCTAGATGAGTGGGTCAGAGCATCTCCAAAACTGCAGCTCTTGTGGGGTGTTCCCGGTCTGCAGTGGTCAGTATCTATAAAAAGTGCTCCAAGGAAGGAACAACGTTGAACCGGCAACAGGGTCATGGGCGGCCAAGACTCACTGATGCACGTGGGGAGCAAAGGCTGGCCGGCTGGCCGATCAAACAGAAAAGCTACTGTAGTTCAAATTACTCAAGAAGTTAATGCTGGTTCTGATAGAAAGGTGTCAGAATACACAGTGCATCGCAGTTTGTTGCGTATGGGGCTGCATAGCCGCAGATCAGTCAGGGTGCCCATGCTGACCATCGCCGAAGCGCCAACAGTGGGCACGTGAGCATCAGAACTGGACCACAGAGCAATGGAAGAAGGTGGCCTGGTCTGATGAATCACGTTTTCTTTTTCTTTTCTTTGTGGGGAACACATGGCACCAGGATGCACTATGGGAAGAAGGCAAGCCGGCAGAGGCAGTGTGATGCTTTGGGCAATGTTCTGCTGGGAAACCTTTGACACGTACCACCTACCTAAGCATTGTTGCAGACCATGTACACCCTTTCATGGAAACGATATTCCCTGGATGCTGTGGCCTCTTTCAGCAGGACAATATGCACTTCCAAAAAGCAAAAATGGTTCAGAAATGGTTTGAGGAGCACAACAACGAGTTTGTTTACTTGGCCTCCAAATTCCCCAGATCTCAATCCAATCTATCATCTGTGGGATGTGCTGAAAAAACAGAAAAAGTCAGATCCATGGAGGCCCCACCTCGCAACTTACAGGACTTAAAGGATCTGCTGCTAAAATCTTGGTGCCAGATACCACAGCACACCTTCAGGGGTGTAGTAGAGTCCATGCCTCGACGGGTCGGGGCTGTTTTGGCAGCAAAAGGGGAACCAACACAATATTAGGACATAATGTTATGCCTGATCGGTGTATATATATTGTTTTACACTTTTATTTTTTCCACACAACTGCCAGTTAGTAAGGCAATATTTTACTTGATTGCAAATTTCTACTTGGTCTTATTAACAAACTGAGCCATTTTAACTCTATTGTTTCCCACTTGTCATAAATATGTCAGAGTTCGAGTCCCAATCCTGCTCCCTTCGCTCTCCCACTTCACTTCCTGTCCTCTCACTATAAGTGTACCATCTGAATAAAAGCAAAAATTGGCAAAAACAAAATGTATCTTTCAAAATAATGCATAATGTTTGTTTTATTTGGTTTAATGAGTATCATACACATGCTCACTTAGATAGGAATAATTAGGATGAAAGGGTTTAAACATGACCCCTGATCTAGAAAATCTAAGTCCTGTAAAACATTGTTCTACACCTAAAATAATTCAAGATTGAAGTACCATTTTTTTGAGAGTCTGGACTGCAGTCAGCACAACCCTAGTTCTTCACAAAATCAGCTAGACTGAGTACATCAGAGTGGAGGAGAATGCAGTGGTCTTGAAATGTGACAACAGACAAAGACATCTGATTGATATATTACAATAAATTGCCTATTTTTGGTAACCTTTATTCAATGTTTTACTTATCACAGCAGCATCTTTAAATTCTTAATTTGGGGGATTTTCTCAATGTGACTAAAAATGTTACATGATATGAAAATTACATGATATTCTTATGAATCTAATTAGTTAACACAAAACACTGAATTTGATCACTTAAAAGGATTCTGTCATTGTTGTTTCAAACCGGAATTTCATTCTACTGTGGAAAAAAAAGAAAGATATTTTGAAGAATGTTGGTAACCAAACAGTTCTGGTTTGTCACTTTTTTGTCTATACAATAACAGAATAAACAATCCCATTAAGTGGAGTGCAAAGTTTTAGCAAAAGGTAAAAATGTCTCAGGGGGGGACATTTCTGTTAAAATGCCCGTTTGCTGTTTCACGGCTTTAAATCCAAAAGACTGGATTCCTTTTATGAATCTGAGCTGCAGCCAGCTTTGATTTGAGCAGTACAGTCAGAGTAGATCTGACCTTCTGCATTATTGATGGCCCTTGCCTTTTCCCCCCATCACGCTGGGGGGTTTTTTACCCCAGAAACAAGTATCCAGGAGAGATCCGAGGCAAGGCATCACTTCTGACTGTCTTTTAGGATGCCTGCTTGGCATGCTGGTGCTCTCAAAACTTTCTTTATTTGATTTGCCTTTGCTCTCTACGACAGACCTCAGCTCCGAGCACACCACCTGTTCTAAAACCTTGGGGATCAGCCACCGCTGTACTGCAGTGCATGAATAAATTGTTGGCTCTTTTTCTTCTCATAACTCATTTTAGCATTAAAACTAATGGGGAAGGTGCAGAGAGATTCAGATATGTAATTTGTTGCTTTACTTTGTCTACTGTCCAAACAGTCATCATGAATAAGTGTTTTAAAGGGATAGTTTACCCAAAAATGTTACTTCTGTCATCATGTCGTTCTAAATTTGTATGACATATGACTTTATGCAGAAAAAAAAGATTTGAAAAAGGTCTCAATGTTTTTTTTATTTAACTTATTTATCTGACTCTATCAGACAATAACAAAACGTGAACTGAACTGAGATGAATAATGACTAATGTTTTCTGCTTTATAGCTGAATCAATTTTATTTTCAAAACTGAAGTTTGCAGCATCGACACCGTTATTGAACCATTTAAATCAACATTGAACTAACGCTGAATAATGACATTACTTTCTTCAGTATAGCTGAATTGAACTTGTTTAATAATGAATAAACTTTACAGTTATTGAACTGATCTGAATCATCACTACACTACTATATTGCTACCGCTGCTTTACAGCAGAATTAATCTCATATTTGATGAAGTCTGCATCATTAATTCTGTTACATTCCTGTTTATTATTGTGAAGCTGCTTTGAAACTATTTATGTTGTATAAAGCGCTAAAAAAAGGTGATTACTTTTTTCAATGTTATTTTGGACAAAAAATTGTCCCGTGCTGGCATAAAAAGTTGATATGAGCAAATTTTCAAAAATGTGTTATTTTCACATCTCTATTAAAAAAACTTCAAAATTATGTATGATTTGTTTGAATCTGACAAAAAAAAATGTTTGAGCTACACCTGTTTGAAGTCAATAGAGTCAGCAAAGTCAATTTTGAGAAACAGAGTTAAAGTTTTCTGAAGGTTCCAAAACAAAACAAAAAAAATCACCTAGCAACCAAACCTTAAAATCAAGTCACAACCAAATATCTATAGGAAAAATATATATTCAACTTTTTTTCCCCCATGATACCACAATTGTTTGATTAACATTAGTGAGACAGACAGCCTATATATTAAGACCTACTGTACCGCACAGATCTAATATAATGTTACACATCGGATGTTTTTCCCCAACAGTTAACCAAATGTTCACATAAGACAACACAGATAATGTTTGCGTGAATACTCGCCAATACAGATATTTTAAAATATTATAATTTTGTGTATGTGTGTATATCGGGATTGTGCGCTGTCTGAGCGTCGGACGCGTCGGATCTGTCAGTCAGCGCGAGTGAGATCATTTTCATGGACAAAGGAATGTTACTCCTCTCAGAAAGTGTACAAATAAAGATACATTTAGATGTTTAATTGCTATTTGGAGCACTGGGATCACTAGATGAGGCCTTCATGAACTCATTTTTGTGAAAAGCTCAAAATTGACAAAATTTTTCACTTGTTTTGCCTGTAGCTCGAAATTATCCCATGCGCATTCCGACTCCTTTTGCCAGCACAGGTCACATATGTTTCTGTTGTGTTCCACATACAGGTTTGGAACAACATTATGAGGAGCAAATGATGACAGAACTTTCATTTTTATGTGAACCATCCCTTTAAGTTGGAGTCTGTAAGTATCTCATACTGTATATATCTTTGGATAACCAAGCTTCAAGTTCTTCAAGTTACTTCCATGTGCACGGCGAATGCATTACACAAAGTTTCTCTTTTCATCTTTTTACATTCTTTCCTTTTTTCCACCCTGCATAGTTTGTGATCTAAGCAGACGCTCATGCAGTGTGAGCTGTCTGAATAGGAGGTCGAAGAGTAAACAGCAATTGAAATTCTTTTAATTCTGCCACTCTGCACTCTCGTCTGCTGCCTCACAAAAATGCAGTAGTCCTTTAGCTGCAGGCGCTCTCATTTCTGAAAGCCAGTGGAATAATAATAATTCTGACATTAATGAAGCAGGAAGAGTGAGGGCTAAGAACAAAGCTCTGTGCCAAAACTCCTTTTTTTACAGAGCCCAACTGTCTCGGTTGAGACCTCAATATCTCAGACAATGAGTTTTTCCTCATTTTTGATGTCTGTGTCTGTCTCTTTCTTTCCCACCCCCCTTCGGAAGGCATGTTATTAACATGCTGGAGTCCGAGACTGCAAGAGGTTGAGTATTAAATAATAGATAATGTACACTCATCCCGTCATTATCACAAAACAAAACCAGATAGAGAAATCAGCTCTCATATCACCTTGTAAGGGGTTTATTATAGAAACACCCACCCAACCAACCAAACAAGCAAACAAATAAATACATTTTTTATTTATTATGTGTAAAGAAAGTCACTGTAGGGGTTAAAAAGAGGCTAAAACTAGCATAGCTTTGCCTGGGACAGCAGTCAATTATACAGCTATTATACCCAAATATTTGTCGGCAAGACACCACAGTCGACCAATCAAGCATTCCTTTTGTAACCAGGGTGGATCAGGCATCTTTTGGATTGGAAACAGCCATTTGATCCCATTTAAAAACATCTGCCATAACAATCACACACTGCAGGAGGAGTTGGATTCAAACTGCTATAAAATCAGTGAGGCTTAAGTGCAGATCATTACACAAAGCCACAGAGTTATCCAGCGATCCCTACTAATCAGCTGATAAAGTGTGCGACCACTGCCGGAGGGATAACATTAATCAGGCCTTTATCAGTGTTAGTGCTGAGATTAGCGCTAGCTGGCATCATCAGCACTGCTTTTTGCATGCTGGGTCCTGCGACGACGATGACGCTTGATTGCTGCACATTACATCATCCAAAGCATGCGTCTGAATGGTGCGACAGCCAATCAGACAGCTTCATGTCTGACAGACCGGGTAGGAGGAAAAAGAGGGAACACACTCATGGCTCACATGGCCCACTTTCTAACACCTCTGTCAGACAGAGACTACATACTGTAATGTGCCAAGTTCAAACCTAAAGGGATAGCTCACCCAAACATTACAAATTGTATTATCCTTTATTCACTCTCACTGTCTCAAAACCAAGACTTTTTTTCTTCTGTGAAACATAACTCTGAAGCTGGTTACTCTTGTCCATGCAATTGCAACAAATTGGGAATGAGCTTCAAAAAACACGCAAAAGCACCATAATTAAACCACACTATTTTGCTTTGTTCGGCCAGAGGAGAACTGCGGTCCATTCTCCATACCTCACTTAATACATCTAAGATGATTTGACAGATCCCAGATCTTCTAATTGTGATAACTGAACTCTGGCTAATTTGGTTCTTCAAACAAATTTGTGGATTGGATTAAAGTGAGATTACTGTGCATTCTTGTGTTCCTTGAAGAGGGCAGATGCATTGATACTCTAAACCACAACCAGCAATGCAGCGATTGGCTGGCGGCAAGACAGCAATGTAGTGACATCATATTTAAAAAGACACCTGATTAAAAACTTGATGAATTTCGGGACCTTTATAAGGAAACAGCCAAGCAACCAAATTGACATACAAGCTATAATAGATAAATGAAATGTGCACAGTTTTTTTTTTTTACATGATTCCCAATCATTTATAATAATGATTATATATTAATAATTTATATTATTTCTAGTATTTGTACAGGCTTTACACTTTTATTTCAATGTTGTAATTATTCAGTGTTCAATGTTGTAGCAATTAATTTCATTTTACCTTTGAAGCAGATTTGTTATGTGATATATCTATATCTATGTGTCTATCTAAAGTTTCTCAAGGGTCAAGATCAAGTTATCTGCATCTCATGTGCTGCATCAAGCCACTTCCATAATGTGTCACCACCACTGATCTATATAAATATTATTTTCAAATTAGTTTGTATATTATTATTATTATTATTATTATTTAAAATTATTATTGCCCCTGGTTCAGTAATAAACTCTTGTAATAAAGTAGCAGTAGCTGGGACAGATTTTAAGTATCATCTCAAGATGTAATATAATCCTGTTTACATGAAATAAGCTTGCTCGCGAGCAGGTTTAAGCTTACGGACCCGTTGCTATGACAGCAAGTCCAGGATGAGCGCTGAAGAACCAAACAATCCAAGATCATGCCAAATCGTCAACAATCAAATCCAGCTAACTGAGTTAGTGGCATACGAAGAACGGACCCCAGGTCCCCTGACTGAGCCTGTTTTTGTTGTTGTTGTTTTTGTTTTTTTCTCCATTTTGCCATCACCTGATGGAGTTTGGGTTCCTTGCCACTGTGGCCTCTGGCTTGCTTAATTGGGGACACTAACAATTCAACAGTATTACTGATCTGACTGCAGAGACACTATTTGATGAGAACTGAACTGAGCTGGGCGATGACAATTATTCTGCAGAGCTGCTGTATAGCCGAATTGAACTAATTTAATAACTGATGACCATTACAACATAACTGAATGAACTAAATATAACTGAACAATTACTTTTTTTTTCTTTTTAGAGCTGTTTTAAAGCCAAAGTGAACTATGTTTGCATCATTGAATCAATCTCAAAGCTGCTTTGAGACAATCTTATTGTATAAAGTGCTATAAAAAAGGTGACTTGACTATGACAACATCACCACAGGAAGACAACCCTTACTAAGAATACGAATACAACGTAGCATTGTTAAAATGCATACTTGGCATTTCTGTTTCACATCTTGTAGCTTTAGAATTACTAAGACATGCACATATACTGTAAACAAATATTACGTTACAGCAGATATGAATGACATAAAACAGTGAAATAAGAGAACAATTGGATATGAGATTTTAGACTTAGGTCAGATGACCAGATATCGGATAAGTATCAAACAACATAATAAAATGGCCCAAATCGGATGCGGGAAAATGCGATTTGCTCTGTTTTTACTGTTTACATGCATGCAACAAAATCCGATCTGATAGCACTGTAGCAGTATGAATAGAGCAAATACATATTTGAGATTTGCCGACTCAGCCTCGTCTGTGTTGCAGTGGTGTCATCGCTCACAGTCTCCTATTAGGCATGTGGCTACTCTCTCCCATGCTCCAGTTCGGCTTGTGCGTCCTAGCAGTGTTCATTTATTCTACCTCCTCAATCTTTCACCCACAAATCTGATTTGGTTCTGTGATAACTTCTTTCCAGGCTCCTGTGTCCTGCATTTTGATTCAGGTGACCGCAAGTGCAACCAACACATTGTTTATAAATCCAGACTGAAACACTGTACCACCCCAGAATAAATGTTACCAAATAGTTTTATCTTCCCCATATGTGTTACTCTGTAAACAACCATGGTTTATGGACATATAATTCTGTTAAAAATGAACAAATTAGTAAATTAAGGGCAGTTTCATAGGTTCTAACTTGAGCAGGTAACTTTCCAAGCAGCTTTTCTGAGAAATGTGCTTTAGTTATGTCCCTACTCACTTTGGCCGCTATCGGTGTCTGCACCATAAAAATAGTCAGCACATTCAAGCCAACACATTCTCACTCCCAACTTGTCACATATGGTCAGGATCCCTCAGCGTCACTTTTTAACGCACAGGGTACCCCTTTAGCGCAATTTTTCGACATGTAGGGTACTCCATTGCTTTCAATGAGAAACCTGTGGCATCATACACATACATGATGGCCATGGGAATTTTATTGTCATGATGAAATTATATATTGGGGTGTAATTTTGCCATTATGACATTATTTCCAATTAAATTTTTCAATTTAATCAGCCAACATAATTTGATTTACATTTATTTTTTATTTACATTATTTAGACATGTTTGTGCACATAAACCTACCCATTTGTGTCATATTATATATCATATATATACTTTCAAACATTGCCGCCATATTGCGTCTTGTGAGCAATTGCGTCATGCTAATATTTGAGTGTATCTTTTGAATGAGATATGACTACGTGCGTTCACAGAGCAGGATCATTTTTGAGTGATTAAAACCTTAAGTTACACTCTGCTCTTCATATAAAGATATTGTATGGCTTCAGAAGACTTGGAATGCAACATAAGTTGTTTGTAATATCTTTATACTGTTTTTTGCAATAAATACTGACTGTTTTTTTGCCTGTTACGTGCCTGTTTATATTGTTGAGAAGTGTGTAGGTTTAGGGTAGGGGTGGAGTTAGGTGCTCCAAAATATCTATGAAAATATAAATATTTATAAAATAATTTCCTCTTTTACAAATGCAAAGAATTAAATGATGTAATCTGACACATAAAGCAAACAACTGAAAGCATTGGAGTACTGCATGTCGAAAAATGATGCTAAAGGGGTACCCTGGGCCATGGGATGTCGCCATGGGGTCTTGACCAAGTGTCAATATGTGATGAGTTGGGAGTGAGAATGTGTTGAATAAGTGTCTGCCCATAAAAAGTCTCTTTAACTCTAAAAAGCTAAAAATAAGGGATGAATGATAATAGCACTGTAAAGTTAATCAAATTAAATTAAATGCACCTCAAATTATACATCCACAAGCCTTTTTATTTGGTTTCTTTGGGATCTGAACATTCTTGATCATTAATTGAGTCAACTGTACTAGCAGCAGTCGTGTGAAATCACTAATATTTTGTATAGTTTAATCAGTAATTAATATTGGTTTGCTCATTAAATTAAGGGTGGAATGCTGTGTAAATATTTATTGAACATTTGTTATGTTTTATAGTTATGCATGTCTACCAGCTGTGAATAACTGAGAAGGCAAATGACGAACACAACCAATCATTTTAGTGCTGTTAAATTTAGTATTAGTGACAAATGTACCCTCTCCCAGAGTCCAAATGCCCCCTTAAGTAATTCATCCTTAAGTAATTCATCACATATCTGAATGTCTGTCAAAACCCAACAAAAAAGACCCAGAACAATAAATATTTAAGGCAACACATCACATCAACTGCACTTTAAAGTAAACAAGTCACAATGCCCATTGAGACAACGTGGTTCAGGATAGTAGGTCAGCATCCTCCTAGCACACATGTACTAAGACATGCTTTGCAATGGTCTATTTTCATCCTGTTTTCCCTGTATCTACCCTGAATGTCTGTCCCAGAACAGTGTTTTAGCCCCTCTTCCCTGTCACATTAGGATTAGCTATAAATAGCTTCTCGCCTGGAGTGGTTGAATCTCATCCTCTCTGTAAAGACATTACTGGCCCATTGAGCCTTTTGCTTAAACCTACAGCAGTGCATACACAACATCACAGAGAGGGAATGGCGCTATGTTCAGGTGCAGACTGCTTAGAACGCTCTGAAAACAGAAAAACAGAAAAACAATTTATGTCTAGGAGATAAAGTCAAACATCCTTATCAAAAACAGTATAGGCTTCAGTATCTAACCTACATATACTGTAGATAGGGCTGTTTATCATTAGATATCTCACTTCAGTTTGTATTAATGTCCGACTTTGCCATATCAGGAATTAATTACAATTTAAAATATATCAAAATAAAAGTATATTTTATATTTCAATAGCATTTTACAGTATTACTGTTTTACTGCATTTTTGTTCAAATAAATGCAGCCGTGGGGAGCAAAAGAAACTTACCAAATCTTACCCCCAAACTTTATATCGGTACACTGTAAACTAAATGGCAAAACTCAAAAGTTTTAAGTTAGGAAATTCAAATTTTAAACAAGCATAATTTTTATTTTTGTATTTTATTTATGTACTTAAACATTTCAAGTTAAGAACAATTAAAATGTACAAGTACACTAATTCATACATTTAACTTAAAATTTTCATGTAACCTCAATGTGTACATTTTTATTAGTATAAACTTAGCTAGCTATAACAAGCTAATTCAGAAGGCTAACTTGCTAATTTGCTAACATGTTAACAATAGAATGGTATAGCACTTGCTGAATGAGTGCAGCAATATAAAGCATTTAACATACTTGCTCTCAAACCAAGCTGCATGCACCACTTGTCACCATGATGGTAACTCTCCAAAACAGTAACAGAAACTCTTCTACATTAGCATAACAAAACATGAATCACTACTAAATCTCACACTTAACATTAATATTGTACAAAAAGCATTATATAGCACTTCATTTTAGCATTTACTCTCCCTTTTGTGTGCCATGGTCAAAGCATGCTGGGAAATAGAAATCCCAGCCCAGTTTCAGTTAAACTTAAGTTTGTCTAAATTAAAATAAATAATTTAATAAAACTCAAAACAATGAAACAGTTCAGTTTACTTAAAATATATCAGTTCAGTGAACTTGAAAGAAAAAGAAAGTGCTAAATAGTTCATTTGACTGAACTAATGTGTTTAATATAAGTTTGTCCTACTCAAACCAATTAATTATTTTGAGCGGTAGGGTTTACATGTACCATAAACGTTAGCGGTCAATATTATAATATTATGATGGTTTTTTAAAACATTTTAATCATGTTGGACAATATTTAATTGTTCATGGTCATTTTCCCTATTTTTACATCAAGATCACTTTTGCCTTCATCTAATGCTCACTAAAAATTATTACCTAAAAAAACTAATAATTGAATAATTGCTAAATGTAACTTTTAGTAAATCTCAAAATTAAAATACATTTTTTTTCATAATGTACATTATCATGTTGTGATGCCTAAATTCACTTGTAGCATTTAAATCGAGTGATTTGTTTTTTTTGTAGTGTTTTTTTTTTTTAATTAATTAAGATAAAACAGTATAGGATTGTTACATTAGTCATGTAATGGTTATCACAACATGAAAATAATTATCAGCTGTATCGTACAAAAATGTTACAGTATATCGGAGACTATATATGTGATCCTTTAGTGGTGTGGTATGAAGAGGTTGAGTCTCCACAAGGAGCGAGCTTTGAGTATTCACCATTGTGCCTTTGAGCAAGGCACTTAACCCAAGGTCGCTCCAGTAGGATTATCCATCTAATAAATTTAAGTGACTGATCTACAGTATCACATTACAGAAAAAAAAAAAAAAACATTTCTGATAGTCCGACAAATAAAGATTCCATAAATGACTGAACATCTGTCTATATGTTGATATGCTGGTGGGTGAGGAAGAGAGAGTTGTGCTGGCAGACATTAATCCTGCCTCTTCAATCCAGCCCAAAACTCTCAGATCCTTCACCAGGGCTGGCAGCAAAGACAATGCTCCAAATTGGGTGTCTGTGTAAATCAGTGCAGACAAGGCCTTAGCCTGCCAGAAGCCCTTTGGGAGAAGACGCTCTGGAGTCTTATGTAATTGTGCTATTCCATTGTGTCCCACTGGCCCATGGGACAGGACCATATCACAGAATGAGCGCTTGGGGTTTAACTATCACCACTCTTGACATTCGTACTATTGCAACAGAGAGAGAATGAACCTTTCCAGCCATTTCCAAAGTAAACATTTCAACAAAAATGGGGGCATCACCAGTCCGTAAAGTGGCACAGCTTAGGCAAAAGCACAAATTACTTTAAATGGAGATGTAGAGTGCTCACCTATTGATTTCCACTCTGATGGAATATTTCCACTACTGGGCAAAGCACCGCTACAACATCCCGTAGCTTTAGTTTTTGTGGATCTGTTCAGCAAGGGAGCGGAGGAGAGAAGTTACCTACTGTACACCTCTCAGTTCAACTCTCCAGGAGTGTGAGGGATTGAAGAGGTGTGAAACAGGTTGATGAAAGAGGAGAATAGGTCAGAGTGTGTGGGGAGATGACTCATGACTACCCGTCTAAACAGGCATCTGGAACA
Organism: Rhinogobio ventralis; assembly: GCA_039654625.1. NCBI lineage: Eukaryota > Metazoa > Chordata > Actinopteri > Cypriniformes > Gobionidae > Rhinogobio > Rhinogobio ventralis. The sequence goes on from CM077198.1 coordinate 17,463,542, forward strand.
CACTAGTTTTAAGGAAAAGAGGGGGAGTAGGCAGGAGTGAAAGCTTGCAATGAGCAAATCCCCTCTTGCTCTCTTCCTCCCATTCACATATTTTGCTGTTCTTTATCAAACACTCACACTACATTTTGACCTCAATGCATCAGAGCCTCATCATTCAGTGAGACTATGAATGGGTCACAATTTAACTAGCTGACTATTCATTCAGCAACCTGTTTAGTAAAGTTGACTAGGTTATTGCTTTTTTTTTCTTATGTTTTTTAAGTTTAAATATTTTGCAGAAGAGCCTTAATTAATGAATGACCAGAAGTGCAACTCAAAAATAAAATGAAGGACTATATTATCAATTTATTACTTAAATAAAAATGTAAATTATTCCTGTAGCTCAAACAGTATAGCATGGTGCTGGTAATGCCACGTCCATGGGCTCAATTCCCAGTATTCCATATGATTTGATAAAAAAAAGATGCATACCTTCATTGCAATGCAAGTTGGTTTGGAATAATAATAATAAAAAAAAAAACGAATTTGCAATTAACTAGACATTTTATAAAATGTTTATATAATTATTGGTTAAATTTTTTTAGAAAGCAAACAAATTTAAACAAATTGCTTTCAGTCAAAATTTCATTGAATTAACTTTTTACAATGAAAATGCTTTATAAAAATACAAATTAAATGTTGCATTAAAAATGATTTATCAATTTATTATTGTTACATTTGACTACAAACCATTTATTTGTCAATTTGAAAAGTAATGTGTTTTTATTTTTGTATAAATTTAAGTTGATTCCATCATATTGTGGCACTCCTAATTCTCCCTTAATCACAGCTGATAAAAATATCAAAACAAAAAAAGAAGCTAAATCTAGATCCATGTGCATTTATGAGTCAGAGTGTGAAGTTAAAAATAGTTCAGCACATCTCGAGACCACAGCATTCAGTCCTATTATGTTCACAAACAAGTCTTATGTAAAAACTCCTTAAGAAATGTGCCAGATCCCAAAGATTATCAACAATATGTGTGTGCAGTAAGCTGTCAATGTGTGATTCGTATATATATCCCAGCATCGTCTCTCCAATGAGTTATCTTTATACTTAGGGCCAGATTTACTAACAGCTTGTGCCAGCACAAACACTCTTTTGGTGTTAAAAAACTACTGGCAGGATTCACTAAAGACACACAGTGAAAAGTTAGCGCTGAAAAGGCGTGGACAGGGTTATTTTTGCTGCTGACGTTATTGCATATGCTTTTGAAGGAGGTTCCCTTTTAGATGCAAAATGTATGGGAGGAGAGTATTTAAATGAATCATGCAAGGTGATTTACTAAGGTTTGCGTTGGTCAATTTACTGTTATTGCGCCCATTATTTACCGCCCCAAAAAAGCATGTCTTAAACCAGATGCTAATTTGCGTTATTCTAGGTAGATTGCGTTGGTCATTATGGAAATGATCCGGCTTCGTCTGTGTTCTTTAATTTGTGCTCTTTAACTTTCCACTCCCATCTGTGCTTTTTTGGAATTGCGCTCTCACGCTAATTTGCCGTTTAGTAAATCGGACCCTTAATATGTAATTTCCACAATGCTTAATTACTGAATCGGAAGTGGGGAAAATAGGGGAGAGCACATTTGTAAATTAATCAACTACAAAACAAAAAATAAACCAAAAGCAAAAATAAATACAATTAAAAAGAAGAAAAGAAAAGAAAACAAGAACAAAACAAAACACAAAACAAAATTGTGAATGCACATGCAACCTTTTCGTTAAAAACCTGGTTTGACATTATGTTGTCTAATGAAATGACAAAATGCAGTGTCCAAAAAAATTTCAAAAATAGATACTGAATCATAATGAAGGGGAATAGGGGTAAAAAGTACATATGTAAATGTCAACTGCACCACAAAACAACAAATAATAAATAAAATAATATATAAATATAACATTTATATAAAAGAAAAAAGAAACAAAACAAAATGCTTGGTTTGACATTAAGTTCTAATGCGATTTAAATTTTAAATGCATCTAAAACATCCCAAAACTTTAGGGGGGAACTGTAGCTATAAAGTGGGCAGGGATGTGACATCACTATTAACCTAGCTCAATTGAATAAAACAGGAGCGTGGCATACTGGAGCCCCTCTATCACACTGGTGGCATTTCACAACAGTTAAAAGGCTGGCTGTGTGTCCTGGAGCATGACGATGGCAGTAGTGCTACCCAAATGACCAGTCACATCAGCTGCACTAACTCACATCTATCTGCTCTCTCAAAGCACTCACCTTTTACACATCCTTAGGGACCACATACAGGCAAGAAATACAACTCTGCTGTCTGTAAATGTGAGTACAAAAGTACAAAAATATAAAATACACTAAAAAATACAGTGCAGTGCAGAAGGTCCTTCACTCTGCTCCACCCATCTGAATCCCCCCAGCTCACATCCATTATCATAACCATGACTTATTCATGCTTTCTCTATTTGCGCAAACATTTGCATAAATAGGTCCAGCCTGATCCTGTGAGCGTGATGCCACTAAATGTGGAAACAAACAACAAACAAACAAAAACACTATTATTAAAGTCCAGCTAGACGTTATGCTGTTAGTGATAACAGTGTTGAGTCATGCAGTTTGAGAGGAGCAGCTGAAATGAGAAGCGCGGGTCAGCCGTAATGTCACTTCAGAGCTCATCAGTCCCACTGATGGCGCTTACACAGGTGGGAGAGTGGGTGAAGGTGCCAAGCGCTTAAATTGATACACACGGTTTGTGAAACGAGCAAGCCAGCCATAATTTTTAAATTCTGGTAGGGCTATGGACGTAGCCGTTATTTAACTGTAATAATGTTGTGTTTGATGGATACCATATAGATGGCATCACAACAAAGGACTTGCTAGACTGGTTAACGGTCTCTTATAGGGGTGGGTGCTATGACGTACACAACATTGCCAAAAGTTTTGGGACACCTGCCTTTACATGCACATGAACTTTAATGACATCCCATTCTTAATCCGTAGGGTTTAATATGGAGTTGGCCCACCCTTTGCAGCTATAACAGCTTCAACTCTTCTGGGAAGGATTTCCACAAGGTTTAGGAGTGCGTTTATGGGAATTTTTGACCATTCTTCAAGAAGCGCATTTGTGAGGTCAGGCACTGATGTTGGACGAGAAGGCCTGGCTCACAGTCTCCACTCTAATTCATCCCAAAGGTGTTCTATCGGGTTGAGGTCAGGACTCCGTGAAGTCCAGTCAAGTTCCTCCACACCAAACTCGCTCATCCATGTCTTTATGGACCTTGCTTTGTGCACTGGTGCGCAGTCATGTTGGAACAGGAAGGGGCCATCCCCAAACTGTTCCCACAAAGTTGGGAACATGAAGTTGTCCAAAATGTCTTGGTATGCTGAAGCATTAAGAGTTCCTTTCACTGGAACTAAGGGGCCAAGTCCGACCCCTGAAAAACAACCCCACACCATAATCCCCCCTCCACCAAATTTTATACTTGGCACAATGCAGTCAGGCATGTACTGTTTTCCTGGCAACCGCCAAACCCAGACTCGTCCATCGGATTGCCAGACAGAGAAGCATGATTGGTCACTCCAGAGAACACGTCTCCACTGCTCTAGAGTCCAGTGGTGGCGTGCTTTACACCACTGCATCCGACACATTGCATTGCACTTGATGTAAGGCTTGGATGCAGCTGCTCGTCCATGGAAACCCATTCCATGAAGCTCTCTACGCACTGTTCTTGAGCTAATCTGAAGGTCTGTAGTCTGTAGCTATTGACTCTGCAGAAAGTTGGCAACTTCTGCGCACTGTGCGGCTCAGCATGCGCTGACCCCACTCTGTGATTTTACGTGGCCTACCACTTTGGGGTTGAGTTGCTGTTGTTCCTAATTGCTTCCACTTTGTTATAATACCACTAACAGTTGATCGTGAAATATTTAGTAGTGAGGACATTTCACGAATGGACTTATCACGGTACCACGCTTGAATTCACTGAGCTCCTGAGAGTAAACTATTCTTTCACAAATGTTTGTAGAAGCAGTCTGCATGCCTAGGTGCTTGATTTTATACACCTGTTGCCATGGAAGTGATTGGAACACCTGAATTCAATGATTTGGAGGGGTGTCCCAATACTTTTGGAAATATAGTGTATATACTGTGTCATGTTAGAAATGCATCACCCAGTAGAGGTCTTGCAATAGTTTACTCTACAGTATAGTTAATGAAAAGCAGATTTTAATTGAGAGTAATATTTGTCCTGATTCTGATCAGGGAAAGTGGTGTAAGAAATCGGCAACAGATTTTCAACTTAAAGGAACAGCACCTGCACCCATTGCCCCCTATATCACTGAAACATATCCAATCTAACTGAGTCTCTGTAACTCACAAACTGATCACAGAACAGCATGTCTTCCTCCTAAACTGTGGTTTAGATGTCCTTCCTCTTTTAAGGGGATAGTTCACCCAAAATTAAAATTCTTTCATAATTTCCTCACTTATGTTATTCTAAACCTGTGACTTTCTTTTTTACATGGAACACAAAAGGAAAGGTTCAGCAGGATGTTCACGCTGCTCTTTTCCATACAGTGAAAAGGTTCTTTGCAGCTCCAAAAAAAGTATCCTAAAAGTAGTTTATACTACATGTGCACTATGTTCCACATCATCTGAAGCCACATGATAGCTTTTTGTATGAAACAGACCGCATTTAAGTTATGATGTGAGATTTAAGAGATGGCAGATTGCTACGTGTTTCACATGTGGATAACTTTTAGTAATTCTATGGTGCTTTTGGTATCATTTTAGATGGATGACAATCTCTGTCCACCTTCACGTTCATTGTATAGAAAAAAGCAGGGTGAACTTTCTGCCAAACATCTCCTTGTGACCCACTGAGGAACAAAGGCATTTGGAACATAAATAAAGACATAATTTTTATTTCAAGGTGAACTATCCCTTAACCTTCCATGGCACGGTGCTTATGAACACATTTCATAAGAAACCCATTACTTTCTTTGCAAATTCAGTCACGTCCAAGCAGAGCTTCAGTCAGACTGAATAATAGATCTGCAGTGCTCCAGTCTGTCTCTATATAAGCTTTCTCCCTTAACTTTTTTCACTCGTGTCCTTTTGTTTGCATCATGATCCAGACAGATAAAAATTTACCACAAACAGACACAAAAAGATTCCCCATGTCCAACTCACTCTTGCTCCTAAGAGACTCTCTACAACTCTATACCACACAGAAATTAGGTAGTAATGGCCGTGAATACAAACCATTACTGAATAATTGATTAGGCACATGTTTGTCAGCAGCAATGGCGCTGTATCTATGACAACTAAATTATCCATCAATCTAGAGCTGCATTCTAGTGATGCGTGAACAATTCATATGTCATCCAGCACAGCGGTGGAGATGAGTGCATTTGTGTGTTTAACTTTATTTATTTAGCCTTGAGGTGACTGCTGATGGCTTACCCAGTGATCTGAGAGTCTGAAAAGAAAAACACTTTTACAAATACATTGTTTGGACAATCTTATCACTCTACAAGATTTCCAAAACCCCCAACATAAAGACAATACAGCATTCAGCCACATGCAAGACCCCATAACAACCCAGCACATTCGACCTGTGTACCCATGACCATTAGCAGACATTAACAACCCTCATGCATCTGAAAACATCGGACAGAAAGAGCGAGATACATGGGAAAGAGAGATAAAGAGACAGAGAGTCCAGGTCCCTTTGAAAGCAGAAACACTATCATTTGAGAAACAGATGGGCAGCAGTTAAACAGATATTCATCTAATGTAGAAACATGTGGACCTGATGTGGGGGGAGGGTGATGTCTGAAAATGGGTGCAGGGCTAAAAAAGAGAGAAGAATGAGAGATATAGAGTGAAAAGGGAGAAAGAGATGAGCTGTATTCCAAAAGGGCTTTTGGGAAGGGGGTGTTGTGAAGAATCATCATCATCATCATTCACTCACTCACTCATACTGAAGGGTTAGTGATAAAGGGGCTTTGTTGTGTGGATGTTTTGTATTTGCAGGGCTCTATACTGCAAGCATGTCACTCAAAAACTAGTGACAATATAGAACATTAATTGGTTGCACCAGTGTAAGGTGACACTCGAAAATATAATATAATAATTCAAATAAGTAGAGTTTACAATATATTTATATTATATATTAGGGCTGCACGATATTGGAAAAAACTGCAATATTTTGTTTTTCTGCAATAAATATTGTGATATGAAAACAATTTCACCAGATGATTTAAATAGCTCTATTTGAAAATAATTAATCGTTCTAGAATAATTTGGGTGATTTTGTAAGGGAGTGAATCTGCATAGATAAGCATAGAAAGCATAGATAAATACAATAGAAGAAAGATACTGAAGATATTGAAATAAGCAGTGCTTCATGTTTTTCAGGTAAATCTAACAGTATTCAGGTACATACATTTATTAATCAAATGTAAAATAACAGTCTTCACTGTATAAATGAAATACAACTAATATAATTAGTTAACTAATACAATTGATCTTTTTGTTGTTTGTGGTGATGCAAACAGATGCGGGTACATTAGGCTGCTGTGACATGCATTAATTTTCTTTCTCAATTGTTTACAACACATAACTGACTGTGTTTACGAGGATACTCGCCAAAACGGGCATTTTTAAGCTCAAAAGAAAGAGAAAGAAACCTGAATTCGGCGCTCTTGTGCTGTCTGCGTGGCTCTGTTAATCTGCGAATCACATGTGTTCTAAACCGGGGAGCAGCTGGCCCGTACGGATCAACTACGATCCCTATACTTGACATCGCACATCCTGCGATGCGACTATTGTGGATGCGCACATTGTGATATTGATGCTAAAACATTATATTGTGCAGCCCTATTATATATAATTCTATAGGAAACCTTAATATGGTTTTAACTGAAGATTTGTGCATATGTATTTAGTACAGTGGCACATAAACATTACAGTCAACAAAATTTGAATGCACCTCTACATTTTTTGTGTGTGATACTAAAAATCTTTAAAAATTGAGTGTAGAGCCCTGTTTTAAAACAGAAGTGTGAAGCTTCAGATCAGGTAGAGTGACATCATCAGTGATCAGGTAATCATTGGTGAATGCGGATCTGAAGGATCATAACCACAGGTCTGCATTCAGCACAGAGACACACACACAAACACAAACAGAAAAAAAAAGAGAGTGTGTCCTTAAGGCATTCAACATCACAGGCTTCAAGCTGTTTCTACAAGACACACAAGCCAGATGCTTTTAAGATAAGGCAATAAACAAAAGTAAGTTCAAATGAAACTTAAACTTGTGTAAAAAATACAAAAGCATCAGCAAAGTAAAGAAAAACACGGATGTGTTGCACACAAACCTTCGGGCTCTGAGTTATCTTTGAGGACGACTTGCTTCAGTGGGCAGCAGAAGATTTCGTGACACTTAGCACGAAAAGGGGAGCCTTTACCCCTTATATCCGCAGAATGGATGGAATCCTGCCGCAACATAATGTACTCCTGGGTACCTGGGGCAGCGTCATCCTGGACTGCGGTCGGGCCATAACAAAATGAACGCAGGGTTAGAAAGGGAGAGAGCGCTCAAAGCAACATAACTAATTCAACACAATGAGAGAAATACGCAAAGAAAAGAGACAAAGTATAAATGACAACAACAAGGTTATAATAATAAGCAACAACAGTAACAAGATTAGCAGAACACATATAATAGATTGATATACAGAAGAGAAGGAGAAGCTAAATACACAGTAGGACTGGGTGATATATTTACAATATACTGAATAAAATGATCAGTAATGTGAATTTTCCTTTCCTAAAAATGTGTTGTTACAACAATTTTCCAATCCTTCCTTTTTGCACCTTGTGTTGAGAATATTTATTTATTTATTTATTGGTGACTGAGATTTAGTTAGCAACTCATTTTAGTAAATCGGTTCAATTGGTCTATTTCAAATAAACTATTCAATGATACATTGGTACATTTGTGTCATCATTCAAAAATGTTCAATACAGGCTCTGCATTTCAATACAAAATTTGCATTTGCTCGCAAAACCTTTGTGTTCTTTGCGAGAGAACGCAAAAGCATTACCAAATAAATCAAAGTCTATGATGTACAGTATATCAAATATTGCCAAAACATATTTGAAATATATTGAGTAAATTACTATTTATATCACCCAGCCCTAATACACACTACATCACAATGATTGAAACAATATGACAGCAGTTAGTTAAGCATTGGGATCTGGGATAAGGTGGTAAAGTCAGAGCAGGCAGGGGGATTTGGAGCTCTTCTGGCTCTCATCAACAGAAATCCATTATTTCAGAGTGTGATGACCAGAGTCAGTAGTGTGTGTGTGTGTGTGTGTGTGTGTGTGTGTGTGTGCGCGTGTGTGTGGACAGAGCCCTCATGCAAACTTTCAAGACATATCAAGAGATTATTTCTAAAGTGATTTCTTCAGTACTAAAGAAAGTCTATCCAGTGAAAGCATGCATCATCTTCCAGCACAGGCATCTTCTGCATCACACATGCACCTCAAACTGTATATGGGACATTGCTTACATACAACGTGCACATATGAACAGCTGTCATTGTTCCGGTACTGATAATGAGCTAATGTAGCTGGACCCTCATACATGTTAAAAATAGACTAATTCTAAATCCTTGTGATAAATGGTTGTAAAACCAATGATGACTAAATTTACGTATTTAATTTCAGGTAAGCATCTGTCCATAAGAGCTGATAAAAATAAGACCCTTAAGGACTGGCCCTCTTTCAAGGGGTCAGTGTTTGGATGGTTAGGTTTTTTTCAGTTACCCCCCTGTTGATATTTGGTAAACTACACCATTCTGGGGGTAAAACATCTTTCCCCAATAATGTTCTTTGAAAAGTATTGTGTAATTGTGATATTTGACCTTGACCTCTGAACCTCTCACAAGTGCAGGCTAATGCTCACTCTGTGAGAGGTTAATAGAGGGTTTCATTTCCTGGTGCTTGCAGAGTCTACTTTTCCCTGAGATGAAATGCACTAATAAAGTTCAGGCTGCTGTTTTATAGCATCTCTTTTTCCATTGTCATGATTTGAGGACAAACACAACTACTGCCAGCAGAGGTATTACAATTCTTCCTTGTCCCTTGCTCTTCTCCCTCTCTCTCTCTCTCTCTCTCTCTCAGACATGTTATTAAAGACAAAAACATAAATGGTGGTTAAGAGAAGAGCTGCCATTTCCTCAAAGTACGGTCTTCACTGGTAGTTTTAAGTACACACAGAAACACTTGGGGACCAATTTACTTTGGTATGACATGAAGGTGCTCTGACAGTCACCTGTTTTAAACCATGAAATGCATTACACTGGAGACTGAAGTCTCACTCTTGATTTTCTTCTGGTGAAAAGTCAAGTTATGTGGCCTTTTTTTATTAACTTTTAATATACCATAAGAAAGTGTTGACTTTGCAATTGTCGATATTACAGTAGTTTCCCACTCTAGTTCAGTAATACTGTGACCGAAATTACTGAAAAGAGAGATTAATAAGCACTATATTAAATGAGGACTGACATAAAACAAATATCATTATGGATTAGTGCAAAACAATTAGTCAGAATTATCAACAATGCATTTTAAATATTTTGTAATGTATTTTTTTTATTGTCAAATAGTCAGTCTCACAGGACTAATATTAAATTATATATTCAGAAATTATTATTATTAGGTATGTGTATGTTCATCCAAATTCGGAAAGGCACGGAAAATGAATAACACATTCTACAGAGCCTCTAAAAGGACATGGTTAGGCTTGCTGAGGTAGTCGGTTATATTACAGTACATCAAATTTCACTTATCGTGTGAAGATAGTAAGGAGAGATGACTGACAGGACAATGTTGGAGGATTTGGTGCGCAACATATCCGGAGCATCATTGACAAATATCTTGTCTTGTAAAATGTGTGGTCAGTACCGTCGTACCCTGTACACAGAGTGCAAGCAATCGTGAATTGAAAGTGAAATTTAAAAAAAGATAGCGTGCATTCAAAAGCAATTTCAATACTCTGCATATTGAAAGCCGCTCCCTGATGCCTGCAAATTATTTACAACATAATTAGCCAACTATATAATTGCGAGAGAATGCAAAGCATTGAAATATATTTTTTCATCCCATCTCATATCTTTTTCCATCACCTTTAGGGGCTCCGTAGAATGCGTCATTTCCTTTCCAAACATAGTACTCGGCTTTGGCACATCCCTAATTATTATTATTATTAGTAGTAAATTATTTAAAACAAATTTTTTAAATATATGCAGGTTTTCATGTGCACTGCCTTAAAGCGACAGGTGCTTTTCATTTACATAACCTGAGTTGCCTCCAGAACACAGTCTCCTTTTGTCTCCAATGCATTTTGAAGGTCTTAGTCCATCAATGGTTATTAATAGCCATGTTAACTGCAGCCCCATAAACCTCAATTAAAATGAGGGGCATATTTAGGACTGGTCCGTGCTAAAAGAGTTCTTTACGACTTGGAGTTGCACACCGTGCCAAACCATGATGGAGAGTGCACGGACGGGTCACAGGAAGCCTGATGGATATGCAGCCTGTCATAGCTCCGCCCTCCCAGTTGGGCCTTCAAAATGAGCTGTCAGCCTGTGGCCTGATGGGACATGATCTACAGCTCATGGTTCTGCCACCACTTCAGCCCTGCACTGATGAATGTCCCTGTCCATGGTGCTGAAAGCCAATTGCTGACACTCCAGAGAGGAACTTGACGGGAGAAAGGATTTAATGACACAGAGTGCGTAACCTTCCTCTGTTTACATCACCTTGGCCCCTTAGTCCCAGAGTTGAAGGTATCATGTGTCACAAGTTGGATGCAAAACGACCCTTAATCAAGGGAGGCAATAAAAGTCAAAAGCTAAATGATTGGTGATGGCTTAATCCATAATAGCCCAGAAGTGTAGATGGGTTACAGTTACACTGCATGTCAAAGATCAGAACAGTTCATTTACAATGGCCTCAATGCACAAAGGCTTCAAGGACAGGACTGATGCTATCAACAGCTCTGAATTATGGCCCTGCTGCATTTTGCCCATTTAAGCCGAGAGCTCACAGCAGATTGAGGTCATGAAGTTTAAGCAGCAAGACAGATTTAGAGGTGGACTGTCTCAGTTTGTACAATTCAAATGAGGGGAAGTCAGAAGCAATTTCAATCACTCTCATTTTGCATGAAACGCCAGTTAACTGTCTGATGGAAACGAACACAAGAACATCGACATCAGCTGCTCCAGCAGCCCTGGGGGAGCGTGCGCTTAAAATACCAGCACTTTAAATATCATGTGTATCTGAGTCAAGACTACTTTTTGGTCTCTTGGGATCTTCTTCCGCAGCCTTGAGGAAATGGATTTAATTATTATTGCTGTGTCATTCTGAAGCTCCTGGAGCTGAGGTGAAATCGAGCTTTTCTTTACACCAGTAAACTTCTTTTATTCTCTGCTTAAAAGCAGAATCCATATTTTCAAATGCCTGAGAGCAGTCAACATGCAACTGCAGAGGGAGAAAAAGGCAAGTGTGAAAGTAGAAGTTCTTTCTAATGATTTAGCTGATCTGAAATGTGTCTTTTCTATTTAAAACTTGGTACACGGTTCTTAAATATTCAAAATATGATAATATGCAACATAAGAATTACAGTTTGTGTGTCACTAAGAAAGCCAGATGCCACTTCTGCAGCTTCACAATACAAGCTGTAATTTAAATGGGGTCCTATTATGCTGTTTTTCAGTCTTGATTTTTTTTTTTGGGGGTGTACTAGAATAGGTCTTCATGCTTGATTGTTCAAAAAAACTCATTATTTTTCACATATTTTACATTATTGCAGCTCCTGCAATACAAATGACAACAAATAATAAAACATACTTACAGGTCGTGATCCATAAACAACTGATTGTACAAAATGGCAAAATGGGAATTGCTCAAAATGAGTAAGCTTTTGTGCATATCCGCCATTGTACTTTCTAAATGTGCAGAACACAGATAAAATAATACATTTTATCCACTGTTTTCTAAATTCGTCCACCTTAGGAAAACCAAACAAAGGGGTTTTGGAACCGGGGTGGAAAAAACAACGTCTCTTCGACATGGCAACAAGACGCTACTAAAGCATGTCTTCTCTAGTACAGCTTAACCAGGCCTCGTCCCCTTTTTAGCAAATTCCGTGGTCGGGACATTATGACTTCACAAGATCCGGAAGAAGTGCTTTGTAGTCCCAACAAGCCATTTGTTGTAGTTCTTGATAAGTGTTTTCTGTTAAAAAAGGACTTTGAGCTTTGTAACCTTGCAGATTTTTTTTTTTTTTTTTTTGCTCAAACAGCAACATTACATACTAACTAAAGTTGAAAAAGTGAAAAAGCATAATAGGACCCCTTGATCCCACTATCATTCATCAATATTTAAATGTAAAGTTTGCATAGACACTGAAACATAGAATATCAATATGTTGACAGCAACAAAAATAAACATTTTACTTATAAAAAAAACTTTAGAGACATGTTTAAAAATCCATTGGGATCATAAAATATCAAATTCATTGAAATATTAGGGTGATTTTATTGCGGTTAGAACAACAGCACAAACAAATGACTACTTTTATTAATTCATAATTTGGGGGGTTTCCAATTATAAAATTGGTACTTAAAGGAACACTCCACTTTTAAAAAAAAAAATAGGCTCATTTTCCAACTACAGATGAGTTAAACAGTTGAGTTTTACCGTTTTCGAATCCATTCAGCCGATCTACGGATCTGGCAGTAGAACTTTTAGCATAGCTTAGCATAGATCATTGAATCTGATTAGACCATTTGCATCTCACTAAAAAATGACCAAAGACTTTCGATATTTTTCCTATTTAAAACTTGAGTCTTCTGTAGTTACATCATGTACTAAGACTCTCATTCCTGTGTAATAATCAATGGGTGCAGCGGAGCAATGATATAATAGTCCCCAGCATGCTCCCTGTGCAAGCAGGTTGTCACGTTGGTTATGTTGACGGAAGTTAGCCTATTTTCAGGCGCTGTGTAATATCATTGACCTGCTGCACCCATGGTACGGCAGCAAAGCTCCTTGATTATTACGCAGGAATGAGTGTATAGTTCCTAGCCATATCGGTCTAGAAAATCGCAGCTTTCATTTTCTGTCGGTCTTAGTACACAATGTAACTACAGAAGAATCAAGTTTTAAATAGGAAAAATATCGAAAGTCTTTGGTCATTTGTGAGTGAGATGCTAACGGTCTAATCAGATTCAATGATCTATGCTAAAAGTTCTTCCACCAGACCCGGAGATCGGCTGAATGGATTCGAAAACGGTAAAACTCAACTATTTAACTCTAAGGGAGTTTGAAAATGAGCCTATTTTTTTTTTTTTAAAAGTGGAGTGTTCCTTTAAAAAGCCTTTAACATTAAATCAGGGCTGTTGACAGATTTAAAAATAATAATAGTAATGATAATAATAATTATTCTTATTAATCACATAACATTACAAATTTCACAAATGTTTATAAATAAATTAATGTAGGTAAAACAGCATTTATTTGAAATATTTGATATTTTAAATGTTTGTTTAAATGCATCTTTTTACTAAACTATCAGATTGCTTTTATTAACAGAAAATTAAAAATATTATAACACCTTTCAGTTTAAGTGAACTAAACAATATTCATGTAATCCCATTATGTAAATGTATTCTATACATTTTGTTTAGAAGGTCTTGGACAAAGTTTCTTCATCTTTCACTAAAAGTTTCTACTTCTGTCAACTTCTGCAGTACACGGTATTCGAAATTTCTGATGTGTCAAGATTTGTCAAGAAATCTTTTAATGTTTTTACCTTTTATGTTGCAGTATCAATCCAAACAAACAAAAATGTACTGCATGCAAAAACATCATAAAAGAACTCCCTAAAATACTAATGAGCTCATTTAGAAGTTCCTTTTTCATGTGATTTGTTTCATTATTACATAATGGCCATGTTGAGCCAAACAACGTTGTAATTAAGAAAGTATTATGTCAGAAGTATTATGATTTAATAGTCATTAAAAACTCTCTCAACTAACCCTACAAAACCCTTTTCTCTTGTGCGTCCTCATCCAAGCAACACCCCATAGCCTCCAACTCAGGAACACATGAGAGTGTAACATTTATATTCTTCATCGCCCCCCACTCCCTGTCGAATCAGCCATTTAACACAACACAGACCACCTGATGCCTCCCTCCCACAGGAACACACAGCAATGACGCACAGGCCATGCCTGATTCTCCCAGCGTCTGTCAAAAACACACACAGGCAGACTCAGCTCCTCTCAGCCCATTCAGCAAGTGACTAACAGCTAATCAGAGGGCAACAAGAAATGGCCCTGAACTAACTCCTTTATGACCCCGACCATCTCTTAAGACAAATTTGCTGGAAAGGCCAAGTGAGCTTACGTCACATGCCCGTATGAGAAAGAAAAAATGCAGGATGGATGGGGTAAAATGAGTCACGGTCCTCAAAACTCAAATCCTCAAGGATTTTGTTTTATTTAAAAAAACACTGAATGAAAAAAAAAAAAAAGATTTATTTCAAACACCCTATATCTTCTGAAGTCGTTTAAGGACTGCAAAATAGGCCTGTCACACCTACATCATTCATGTGGAGAAAAGTTACACCTCCAGGTTCAATTTAAAATAGAAACAAGCGTGAAGAAAATTGCAACAGCGTACATGTAACAAGAACACCAGCGATCACGAGGAGCAGAACGACATCACTCTACTCTCAGGTTTTGCTGTGAAGCAGTTCAAAAGCTTCATAGAAAGATAATAATAAAAAAAGAAATTTCCTCGTTTGCAAACACAAATCTACACAAAACAATGATATATGCATACTAAACATAGCAATATCTATATGATTTTAGACTTCTTTTTTTTTTTTAGATTTGTTCAAATGTTTGGGGTCAATGAAGACATTTGACTGTGAAGACACAAAATTACAAAAGATTTAAATTTCAAATAAATGCTGTTCTTCTGAAGACTGGAGTAATGATGCTGAAAATTCAGCTTTGCCTTCACACGAATAAATTACATATGATATAGTATTAAAAATATATATATATTTTAAATTGTAATAATAATTCTCTGTTTTACTGTATTTTTTATTAAATAAATGCAGCCTTGTTGAGCATGAAACTTTTTTCAAAAACATTAAAAATATCATACCAACCCCAAACTTCTGAATGGTAGTGTAATAAAAAGACTTGAGACTTGGCTTGAGAACACATAAATGTAGTTAACGGTAGAGAACGGGAAGACATGTAGTTTCAATGTTACTGCGGTGAACACACAAATGAATCACAACAAATACTCAATCAGCAGAGCATGAGGACATCAGAGGCATCCCATTTGTGACTTAATGAGGGTCTAGTGTTGGTTCTCTGGACCGACCTTCCTTTTCTTCAGAGGCTTTAAAATTAATTTAGATGTGGAGATACTCCCAATTTAAATGCAAACGTAAGGTGCTGATATGCTTTCAAGGGGTGACCTTACGCCTTCCCACATTCATTCATCATCATGAGTCACCTTGGCTTACAGCTTTAATATAAACATGCTCCCTTAGGTCTTAATGAAAGCGGCAGTGCAAGTTTGCTTACATGTGTATTTAGAGAGTTTAAGCAAGAGATATTGTTTAATACAACTGAACAAAATCAGGATATTAACATGTTCTTTGCTGAAAGCACAATGTCAGGTCACAGTGGGGTTGAATACATTATTGGTTCTTGAGGTATTTACACTCTCGCTAAAGAAGCAATTTACTCAGTCAACAACTCTTGTTGCAGAATGGTTCATCAAAGCCGTTTTCGCCAGCTGAAAATGCTAGGCACTCTGCTGAACACCTGGCTGTTGCCGCTTGAGAGCATTTTGGCAGCGCACCATTTTTTTCAGTTGAGACGCTTTGCTTGCTATACGGAATATCCGCGGAAGTGTTACTGATATCTCATTTCACAGATAGTTTGTTTCTGCATTGTTTCTATCTAAAAATGTTGATACAATGTAAAGTATTTGCTCTGGCTCTTGTTTTAAATTATTTTGTTTGTTGTTACATTATTATGCTTGTTGTTGCCATCTGTTGACGTTGTACAAGCAGAATGAGGCGGTTGGTCGGTGTTGTATTTTTCCCGCCCCTCCTCCACTGTGATTGGTCGGCTGGGTAAAAAAATGACAGTGATGAGTTTTACAGAAAGTTGAACATTCTTCAACTCTCAGCTAGGAATGTGCGATACCACTTATTTTATTTTCGATACGATACAGATACTAAACTGAACTTTTACATTTTAAATATATTAAAATATTAAATTACTAAGTGTAAAATGGATAATGATAGCTACTTATATTTGAAAGACATTTTAACATTCAATATGCCTTAATTGCAATTTATTTGATTATATTTTTGTTTACACATGGTTAAAATATGTTTACTATAGTGGTAACCATGGAAATCTACAAATACTATAGTTGAACTACAGTCACTGTAGTAAAACCATGGTTCATTTTCATAAGGGACTTACAGTTACAGGCTGACAGTGTATGGATTTATATTAACATCAGTTACAGAATAGAACATGATCAATATGAACTTTTACCATTCAATTTAAATACATGTAATTGCACAAACTATGTAGGCAACAAATCAGTTTGTTTATTGTGAAATAACTCAAACATATTATATTTTTCTTCTGATTTGTTCTGGGCTGCGTTTCCCAAAAGCATCAATTTCTTATGATACTTTTGCGAGTGTCAGCAGTGAGCGAACGCTCTCTGTGATCGGTCTTGTAGCATTTGCGTGTGTTCAGATCGGTTCAGATGAGCAGGTAAATAGTTCAAACCCCACAGTAATTTGCTAACATGGACAAGGTTATGGACTATCGATACTTTTGATACTCACAGCAGTATCGATATATCGATACTTCATCGATACGCCCATCCCTACCTAAATCTTTGGTGGACACACGGCCTAAATGCTGAGGTGGACTGAATCTCTTTATCACCTGGAGGCTCTGTGGCTGTCTGGCATGACATCTGACTGTGCTTCTCATTCTCTGAACACTGCAAAAACCATGAGAACACATCCTCACACATAAACACCTTCTGACAAGACCAGCTCAGACTAGCATGCATTTTCAAGCTGTTAGAAATAGTTTAGTCTAGCTGGTTGACCAGCACAACTTGTCTGGTGAAGAAATTATAGCTGAAAAAGTCTAGAAGCCGGTTTAGTACCAGCACAACACATCCAAATCAACAAACATTAGCAATGACAATATATTTTGTTGTTGTATGAAAACAATTATGCTATTTGCTCAGAGCCAATTTCTAGTGATGATCAACAGGCCTACCACTTATTATTATTTATAATTGGTGCATGTTTTTGGGGATATAAAGGTTTGTATGTGTTTTATTTAATAAAGTCTTAACTGTGCTGTAAATCATTTTATCCTACGCAACGCAGCATGCACAGACAAGATGTCAGTCAGCTAAATGCGTCAGTCAAATGTTTTTAGTAATATAGATGTTTGAGAATGTAAAAGGTCTGCAAACTTTCAAAGATCAAAGTGCACAATCTGTCTCCCAAAAGAAAGAACAGATTCTGAACTGCCTGAAATGAGTCGTCAGTAATTCCAGTCTCACTTCCTGCCCAAACCTACGTAGGTTTGTAACAACTTTGCGCTCGAATGAATATGGTAAAACCAATGCCATCGTTACTGTTCATATCACTGTGTATTCACGTGCTGAGGAAGCCTACGGAGCTAAAATTCAGATATGATAACATGCCTAAATGTGCTGTGAATGGTAGACCAATCACAGCAGACTGGATCATCTGACCAATCAGAGCTGAATCATTTATCGGAGACCTCCAAAACAAAATTAGGAACCTTTAAAATAGCATAATAGGGACACTTTAACTAAAAAAAAAAAAATGATTGGACATGATGACTTTATGATGACTGGACACACAAACATTCATATCCTACACAATGATTTGCTAATAATTTCCTTTTCTAAATAAATAAGATCACTAGTTCAAAAAACAGTTAATATGACAACATCAAAATTTCAAGTATTGTTATGTCAAGACTGATCCATTAATCCGTAATATTATATAAAAGTCCTATTGAACATGTCTTATCTCCAGCAGAGTAATCTCCAATAGAGTAACAAATTATTACCATTTTTCATCCATGCACTGTGGTTCTTAAACCCAACATGCTGACAGTCAACAGGCAGAAGTGCCAATGTAGTGTGTACTGTGTGTGTGAGCGTGTGTGTGTGCGCGCACCCTGTGAGGGAGAATATGAATGGTCTGCATTTAAAGATGGCAGCACATGGAGAGGCCACACGGACTGACTTACTGCTTTCCACCTCAAGATCTCATTCACAAGCATCCTCTTCACAGGAGAGGACAAAGTACAGTCCATCACTGCCAAACAGGTCCTCTCTCACTGCGTGTGTAGGTAGGTAGAGAGCAGAACGTATTCCCCTCTGGCTGAAAACCTGCCGACCTGTCCTTGGATTTAAGGTAACAACATAAACACAGGGCTCGGTGCGCATGGCTGCACACATTTAATACTACAGGACTGCACAGCTGTGCTTCTGCCTATTTATGTGGTTTGAAACACCACAGCCAACTAAAAGCCATTACTAAACATTAATGAGAGAGACATATTTTATATTAAACAGCATGCAATGTGACCATAGATCGAAAAGAAATGCAACATTATGTTTTTTTTAAAGGTGTCTTCAATTTAAATGATTTCACAGTGTAAAACAAATTCCATTAAAATTATATTTAAATATATGTATATAATATATAATTATAAATCTAATTATATCTTCCATAATCTCCCTGATGGAAAAAAAACAGCATATGCTGGTTAGGTATGTTTTGAAGCATGGCAGCTGGTTTGAGTTGGTCCTTAGTTGGTCATGAGCTGGTTTAAGCTGGTCCTGAGCTGGAGCTAGTTTCTTAGAACCAGCACTTGACCAGCTAAGGACCAGCTTAAACCAGCTCAAACCTGCTTCATAACATACCTAACCAGCATATCCTATTTTTTTCAACAGGGCTGGATCTTTTTTTTTTTTTACCTTGCACAGTTTTGCACATGGTTTTTGAGTATAAGGCCTTGTCACACAACCTGTCCATGTTGGCATCTGTCTAATTTGGCTGCTTATACTAAGTGACAGATGAATTTGCATCAAAATGCTGTTGAGGTGATTAGACGCACAGACTTTGATGTCAACAAAATATACAGGAAACTTTTTCTTCTCTATTGTGTTGATAAGCCTACCATCCTAACTCTCTGCAATTAGATGACGAGTTGATTCTTTGCATTTAAAGAATCAGCTCTTTATGTGTGACCAATGAACTCAAAGCAGTTAATGCAACCCTGCTATGATTATACTGGTGGTAGGACGATGAAAGTCATTTAAAAAAGAACAATTGGACTGAAGTGAACAGCTGGTGACTGCACTATAGGCCCTCGACAAGTTATATGCTTACATTTTGGTAACATCAAATATTAAGTTCCAAGTAAACATCTTGCAATTGTGATCTGTGTGTCCTGTATCCATTAAGGTTTTTTGTTCTCAGTGTGCGCTTTCTGCTCAGCACAGAGCTGATGCGATTCCTCTGTTGTTTTTCACAGTCAGAGCTGAGTCATACGCATTAATGAAACTTTCACTGCGGTCTCTTTTCACAACATGAGAGAAAGGCCTCCAAAGATAGCGTGTAAATCAAAAAGGCTCTCCAGACTGTTTTGACACTGCTCTCTCTGACAGGACCCTCAGAGCTGTTGACTGAGGCATTCTAGATGATTTCTGAATGCACCAGACTGCATATTTTGAGACACTGGAGTCAATCTTTCTTCTCAGGTAAATAAGACTGTCTCTCTATCTCACATACACACACTGCAAGTCATCTGCACTGAAGCTGAAAGCAAACAGATGTAAGAATTAATTGGGATTAATGTTTTGGACCACATTTACTGCGGTCGACAGCTGATGGAAGCTAATGGGATTCAGTACAATACTAGGCCTTTTAGAGGATGATTAAATCATTCATTATGCCAATTAAATAATTAAAATATGACAACATACAGTACAGGACATGGTAAATAGAAACTTGAACTTCTCATGTTCTAGGCTTGTGGAAATAGACTTATGTGATGGCTTTATTTGTGGTCTTATGTTAGTACTCAACTGTGTAAAACATCAGTAGCTGCTTAAAAAGGCTTAGATCTACAGATGAGTACACTGTAGCAATTGACATTGGTTTACTAACAAATGTCAGATGATAATTCATGTACAAGTTAGTTTTGACAAAAATGGCTAACACCAAATGAGTTAAACTGTTGGCATAAAGTTATGTTTTCTGTTGCCAGTTTAACTGGACTGTTAACACTGCTATGATTATACAATGTCAACTGTCTTAAACATAGGCGGAGGATGAACCAACTCCAGGCTAATGCTGAGGAGATGCACTTCCCCTTTAATACACATTTGAATAGATTTCCTTGAAATAGTTTCAAGTTATGTGTCGCCGCACAACCTACACATCCAAGCATAAATGCTACCGATTATTGTTATTAAATTGTCTATGTTCACAAACCACTTAATTTTAACAGAAAGGCTAGCATACTGTATGTGGGATTTGGCAATGCAGAAAGCGTGCAAAGAGCAATCCCTTTATAATCAATAAAAAGCCGTCACTCGTCTAGTTCATCGCGATCTCACAAAGTTCCGTTATAGTCAGTTAAGATGACTGCACAGTGAATCTCATTTACATAATGTCTACACTTTGTTTGTTATAATGAAAGAATTAAACACCTCTGATTGGCCATTGTGTTCAGGAAATCAACAGATGTTTGTGATTAGCTACATTGCCCAATGCTGCAAAAATGAGTTGTAAATAGAAACCTCTGTCGTTCTCCAGAGCACAAACACAGATACACACCGAATCGTTGACAAATCTGTTTCGCCAATACCTAGACCAACAGTTATGGGCATCTTTTCCCTCTAAAAGCAATCAGAAGCAACATCAGATAGTGGTTTTGAGTGAGAAATTTCCATGTTTCTCCATGTTTTCAGGTTTTTCTCCTCAGAAAACAAAAGAAAATGTAATTATGAATAATTCAGCCATGTATGCTCAACGCATCCAAACGAATACACTAACCCTGCATGCAAAATTCTTATTCTACATGTCAACATTTGCGTACCAAAATCCGGGAGACCTCTGAGAGGGGGAGTGGGAGTGCTATTACTCTTAATCTATTGTTTTATTTCCACTTTTTTACACAATTACAACAAAATTATCATTATATTATAAAAATAAATCATATGTACTATGAATATTTTAACCGTTATGCGATTTTTATAGTTGAATTCTGATTTCACAATAATAATGATGATCATTATATACTATAAAAATAAAAACATATATTTATATTAACTTATATTAACTCTATAAAATTGTTAATAATATGTTTCTATGTTCATTTCTTCTAAGAAGTTTTAGGAGAAACATTTACAACAAGCTTGATACTTGATACATAAATTGAGGAAAAAACATTTCCTCAGAGAGAACAAGCAACTTTATTTCATACACTACACAACATGTAAAAAAAATAATACATATAATAAAATAATATGTAATCATCACTCACAAAACATTGCAGTGCATTTAAAGCACTTATAGTAAGTTATGTTCCACTAAAAATCATCATACATCATTAGTACACACGCTTTCGGCTCTACGCAGAGCATTTCGATTTCTTATGTTATTCCGTACCACTCACTTCCTTCCTCTCTCTCCATCTGTCAGCTAACTGCTTTCACTTTACACTTAGGAGGCTTCCCTCTGAGCTCATGTGTCTCAGAGGTGAAAGAGTGGGATTTCACACAACCCCAACTCACAGTCAGACGCCACCTCTACACACCAGACACCAGCTCCCCAAACGGCCCTGCAGAGAAAACCTCCATTCATTCATGTACAAGCACATTTAAAAGGCAGATACTACAACTGTGTCATCATTCGGCACACTGAAAACTGCCTCACCATTAAAGCTGAAGCTGTGTCATTGTTTAGTAAGAGTATACATTAATATTTTTATGTGTAGACTTGTCTCAGCTTCTGTCGGCATGCCCACGAACCGCCCACGGTCCATTCGTTTGGCCATCTGATGCACATTGCTCAGAAATCTATAAACTTGCTCTTTAATTTCTCGATCTGGCAAGCTCTAATCTGGTAGGCTGACTTGACAACTTCCAGGAGTAAAAACACATTTTTTATAATTCTGTCTTGAAACAAATTTCTTTTCAAAAGGAAATTTAAAAAAAGAAATCTAGATTTGGATTTGGACTTGATTTGGTTTGGTTTGTCAGGTTCTCATCTCGTCTTTAAAAGTTGATCAGATGGTCTTGTTCTTTCTAAGTGGGTGGTTTTGGAAACAAGCAAAAAAATCATGATAGCATGTATAGCCATATGGGCCACTTTATACATCAATTTTATATGACCTCTCCCACACAGAAAGGGTTTGCTATTTCTGGATAAAACTGTCAATATATTCCTCTTATGAGTTGTTGTGCTCTTAAAAGGCAATTGTCATTTACTCACTTTACTTACTCAAAGCATGACTTTCATGAGGGTGGGTAAATGACAATTTAAATTTTTGGGTGAACTATCTTTTTAAAACACTGATATCTTCTGTAAGCTTTAGTGGCACTGTCATTAATAAGAAATAGCTATACCACTATCTCTGATCTTCATCTCACAGTACAAGGTTTTTAAGAAAAGAACGTGTTTGTGCTTCTTAATGTCAGTTCTGTTTACTCTTCCATCTGTGTGTGTGTGGAGCCAGAAAAAAGAGACTGGAGTCGAGGAGACTCGAGACTACCTTGTGTCAATGTTGAGCTAACAGAGTAAATGGATAGTGAAAAGTACAAAGTGGAGGTTAGGAAGTAATTGATTTCTTTCTCTAGAAGACGCGATGAGTTAACGTCTCCTATTGTCGCCTTAGATTCACATACAGCAAACCTTCAAAGAAAACAGGCTTACAAATTTTCTGATCCTACCCACTGGACCAAAAGCAATTGGGCTGTTACACAACAGTCGTCAGCTCTGTCTGGAGGCGCTGTCTGTACGCATAGTGACAGGCAGTGCTTCACACGCGGGCGGTCATCGCTTCCCAGAGGCTATGACATGTTGCAAGCTCAAAGTTTTGGCTTATTTTGCCAGGAGACAAGCTCTCGTTGAGGTTTCGGTTTCTAAAAGGCTCTGATCTGATCCCACTGCCCTGCCTCATAGTCTTTACACATACATTCTCATACTGTATAATTGTGTCATCATCATTTACTCACTCAATTGGTGTTCCAAAACTGTATAATGTCCTTCATACAGATTATAACCGTCCACACTAGCCATGTTTCCATCCAAAGTTGGTGGGCGAAGATGAAAATCTTTATTTCATTATTTTATTTTTGTTATTAAAAATAAGAACAAAAATGCATATTACAAATACAATAATTAACAAATTAAATAAACCATGTATTATTTTTCACAGTAGGTGTATACAACAGCAGTAGCCTATACAAGTAAGAAATTGAATAAACAAATATAAAAATAAAACATTCGCTGTATAAATGATATATACACTGATTCTTAATAAAGCTTATGAAGTTATTCAATGAAAAGCAGTAAGTGATTTTCTCTTTGTATTCTGTTGTTAACATTAATGACAAAATTGGCACAAAATATCTGTAATAAAAATGGATGTTGCTGCAATCTTTTTTCCAACATCATAAATGACTAAAATTACTAAACGCAATAAACACTGTCATGTTATATTGTGTTCGGATGCCTGGTGTTTGGGAATGCAATCATGTGAGACACTTATGGGAGGGAATTAAACTAAATCAGATGACAGACAGACTTTGGCTTAGGAATTTCAGAATGATCAAACCAACATTTTAGATGCTGTGCAATTATTAAATTGGTCTGCTGATTAGTCCAGATATCCAATTACATCCACTGTTGAGGAAATTCCTGTGAGTTTTTTTGTTGCGCAGCAAAGGATTTATTTGGTAAATGTGTTTCCATCGTAGTTTATGCGCTCACGAAACAGGATAGCACGTTACCTAAATAGCACGTGTTCCTGCATCAACATCCTTGTTAGTCCTAAAAAAGATTACAATCAATTAATCATATTTTCAAACTTGGCACAAACGGCTGTACTGAGCCAAGTACTAAAAAAATACACACAGCTGTCTCAGACAGACTTGGGTTACTGCCTGTCTGTCAAGTCAGAACTCCTTCAAACAGCCTCTTCCACTTCTTTCCCTCTCCACAAAAAAATGTGAATCCATGCATGTGCAGGTCATTTTGCTTCGAGGGTCACATACATATCTGTGTAAAGAATATGGTGCTTTTTGCAGCTTCATAAATGTTCTTTTCTAGACAGGTGGTTTGAAGAAACACTACTGACACTTTCCCTCAAGCCAGCACAGATGAGTCAAAAGAGAAACACACAGGTGAGCGATCCCTCCACCATCTACCACAGTTCTCTTCTACTGGCAAAGGTTCACACGTGTGGGTCGTGCGTTTAATGTGCTTACGCAACGGCACAGAGCAGCACTGGCAGCCTGTGAACTCAAGCAGATCGCCCCCGCAGCCCCAGGACCTCATGAGAACTGCAATGATCACAAAGCTCTGTCTGCAAATTAGACTGAGGGAGGCGGGCTGACTTTTAGATAAGAATTTCTATAGGCAATTTAAAGGAACAACCTGTTACGGTTCATCTCACTCAAGCCAAATTGTCTCTTGGTTAAAAATGTAAAAGTTAAAAGTAAAGTTAGCCAAACATTAGCAATCCTTTAAAGGGACAGTTCACCCAAAAAAGAACATTCTGTCATCATTTACTTATCCTCATGTCATTCATGACTTTCTTCTGTGAAACATAAAAAAAGATATTTTGAAGAATGTTACTACTGTTCAAAACAACCTTTTGACTCTGAACTATCCCTTTATCTAGATGTATGTATGTTAGGGCTAATAACGATATATGGCAGATATTAAATATTTTGTATAAATATGTACACAAGTAAATAAATATATATGGTTAGTTCTCGCCTCGGTGTTCCCCCGGAAGAGCTGGAGGAAGTGTCTAGGGAGAGGGAAGTCTGGGCGTCTCTGCTTAGACTGTTGCCCCAGTGACCCGGCCCCGGATAAGCAGAAGATGATGGATGGATGGATGGTTAGTTTATGTTATGATGTCCTTGTTATGTACTTTAGGTTTAGGAAATAGGGTTTGGTTTAGGGTTAGTTGCATGTAATTATGCATAATTTACTGTAATTACTACAGTACATATGAAACATGCATAACAAGGACATTTTTTGTAAAATAAAGTGTTACCATAAGTAAATAAGTAAAAAAAAAAAAGTTAATAAATAAATGCAAGTATGAAAGCAAGTAAATAAATACATTACACTAAATAAATGATGTAAGTACTGCATGTACACTAGCAAGTAAAGAAATACAATTGTTTTAAATGCTGAAGTGAATGTGAACAACAATATTAATATAGATATAAATTTTTATATCTGTTATTTACTACATTTAATAGTGTCAAATTATGACATTAAAAATAGCAACAGGATGTGCTCACTTCTTTCTATTCAACCACTAAACAGAAGTTTGTGCTTTAAGTGTCTGTATTCAAAGTCATCTCTGATTTTTTTTTTCACACTTGTCAGCACTATCTATATTGTGTCCATATAGGAAACAGCTGTGGAGCACTAGTGGTCAAAGCTCTCAGTGCAAAGCTCTCTGATTTATCTCCCGCTGAGTCCGTCAGCGTGACTGGCATCGCTGAACACCTTCCTGCTGGCCAGACCTAGCTTTGCATAATAGTGCCTGACGCACAGAAGAGTGAATATTGTATCAAACACACTTGCCAGTCCAAATCCATATCGTCTAGACATGACATCCCTGCCAGTCTAGAACAACTCAAACCCTCTGTATAGCACAATCTGCAACAGACAAATGGGTTGAGCCTCTAAATCACATTAGGGCAACCATCTAACTTTTTTTTTTGGTAATGGGTTTTGCAGCAGGTATTGATTAGCTGTCTGGGTGGCATTAATCTGGGACAACAGGAATATAAATATAACATACAGAACGGCCTTGTCTTGTATACAATTCTTTGAGGTGAACACCCCCATTACAACTGGGATTCTAGAGTAATAAACAAATGAGATAATGATCCCTGTTTACCACCATCCAAATCTCACAACATAATAGTTTGATGAGCTGAGAAAATAAGCTTATAAGCAAATATAAATGGATTGCATAACCGCAAACCCGACACATCGGAAGATAAGTGAAGACAATTAAAGTTTAATTTTGAAGATAAAAAGGCAAAATTAGCTATTTTTGTCATTTAAAGACACCTGAAGTGACCCAAAATAAACCTACAAACTCTGTACTCATCACAGCAACCTCATTCTGTCAGACACTACATCTTTAAAAGAAGGAGAGGTGGCCTAGACAAACACACTTACTCTGGAAAGTGTTGAGCTCTACAGAGTGAGACAAACAACAGCCATTTAACAATTTGAGATTTTATCTTAGAAACGAATAAAAATGAACCAATAGTGCCCTTTTCGAAATAATGTGAAGATATAACACTTAATATAAAAACATGAACATTTTCTGTAGAAAGTATCTTTATATTTTGACAACACACATTCATACTATAGTTTTTTTTTGTAAACGGATAATGCGTTTGGTAAAAAGAGCAGAACCGTAATTTGTACTATAGGTAGTATTTGATTTAACACTAGTGAGTTACGTAAAGTACATACTGTATGATTATTATAAAACCTCCAGTGCTGCAGTACAGATGAAAAGACAAAGACGTGTTTGTCCACCAATGTCCTTTACTGTAACTCCTTCAGATTTGACCTTCAGGTGGGGCTGATGGCTGGAATAGCTTCATGAATAATTTGTGTTGACAGAGAAGGTGGCCTAGGAGAAGAGCACAGCCTCAGTTCAGTGTGGCAAATATTACTAGACTACTTCTGTTCACTACAAGACTACTGAGATAATGATTACAGGCTCCCAAGTCAGCAATCTTGAGACCAATACAGAGAGGAAGAGAAGAGGCATGTATAGTGAGGCATGTTTAGTGCAGCTCCCTGTGAGGATGCTGGATCTGTGTTTTCTGTTATGAATGCTGAACACATCAGTGCTGCAGGGGAACTATCCCACTGAGAAGAACGGATCTGCCACAGAAACTTATAAACACACACTGGTAGGATCTAGAGGACAGAAATAATTTGATAAAAGATCATCACACATTACGATAACTATCTCTCATTGCACTGACGTCATAGATAGTGATGATAGAGCCGGGTCATTTATATTATATATATACGCTTGGTTTAGCCTGTTGGGTCATTTTTTGGGGTTGATTTTTCACTGCTTGGGTAGTTTTTGTGTTACCCAGCTCTTGGGTCAGACGCAACGTTACTTAGCGCTGGCTTTTTGCATCCTCTCCAAGATCCTCTTAATGATATCGGAATAAAGAGGTCTATTTCGGTAAAAAAAAAAAAAAAAAAAAACTTTCCTGGCTAACCAAAAACAAACCGTGAAAAAAGAACGTTCTGTTAACATTATAATAATGTTAGAATAACATTCTACAAACCAAAAACTAATGTTCTATTTCCGTTAAGAAAACATTCCTGGCTAACCAATAAAAAAACCTTAAAAAAAAGAATGTTCTGGGAACATTCTGAGAACCAAAAATTGTTAGCTGGGATATCACACAATCAAGGGTGCTGTTGGTCTAAATATTAGCACAACTCAAAATATGAATGGCACTAGAGCAAGTGTGATATTTATTTTAATACAACAGTTCCATAAACAATAAGTTAATATTAAGTCATTCATATTTTAGACAATACTGCCAGTTACTTTCCGAACACAGTTGAATCAGTGTTTGAATGAACTGGTGACAAAGATTCAATGTGTTTTTGAATTAATTGGTTGAAAGAATGATTCATTGACTCTCATAAAGACAGTCACTTATCACCACCTACTGCTTTATCAATGTAACGTGAAAAAAAAGTTGATGTAAAATCTCCACCACTTATTGCACAAGCTGACAGTCTGTCTTGAACATGCGAAACACGGACAATCAAAGTAATGAAAAAAGTAAAAACACAATCAGGCCGATCAAATACAAAGACAGGAACAAACTGTTCATAATAAACTCTTAATTTTTTCTCTACATTCATTTACATAGAAATATATAACTCTATTCCTAAGCTTGGTTCAAAACAGTAAAATGTTACTCTGCTACACCTTATACCCCAGCACATTCTTTCATTTGATAAACTGCTATTTGCAGTATCTTAAATGGCACTTTATGACCTTAAGTGCTGAAAGCATTGCCATGGGAACAGTTATAATAAATATAACAGAAATATTTGACAGGAATATAAAGCCCAATTCAATAAGACTCACTTCTCACAGCTTATACAAAGATAGTCAGCTTTTACATAATCCAGTTGTTGTTCTAAAGTCAAAGCTATTTTAAGGTAGACAAATTGCACTTTGTCCAAAAAAGAAAAAAAGTTGAGTGGCCAAAAGTTTTCAGGGATATCAGAGATGCCAAATGGGGAGTGTGTGTATGTGAAAGTAAACACTTGCTGGCAGAAGCTACGGGAATTCTGCTTCTCTGATTACCAGTGACATTTCTCCTCTCCAGAACTCTCTAGAAGCATCCACCACCCAACACCTGAATTTTCTGCAACCATTACTCGAGGCTTAATGTTTTTGTGGAAATCGTGATACGAAGATGTTAACGCTGTTAATTATGCTAAAAATGTTTGGCTAAACTAGGCGTTGTGGAGGAATGACATTACATATATACTATAGATAGGCAAGGATCCCTGAGGGGAAAATGAATGATGCGTTATGATGACATTACAGACAACAGCTACTCTTTAGTCTGCCTCAGTCAAGCGGTCGATGGGGAACAATAAAATAAGTTCTTAAATAAATTACAAGACCACATTTATTTGGCAGAGTGCCTGAAGGGTAAAGCAGACTCCAGGGAGAAGGTTATGTTTTTTTACTAGCATGGTCAGGAGAGAAAACATGTAAATATCTGCTCTAAATTGTCACCTTAGGTCTGTCATTTAATATATGTGACCCGTGCTGGCAAAATGAGTCACAATGAGCAAATTTGCACAAATTAGTTATTGTTATTTTCGCATTCACAAAAACTCTGTGGAATCATACATATAGGGTAAACATACCTATTAAGCTCACCAAAGTCTACATTGAGACATTTTAGTGCACAGGGTATTGGTTTTAGTACAAGAAGTTATGTTAAAATAAAAGATTAATCTCTCACACAATAATATTTAATTTTATTTTAAATGACAAAGGCATTTCAATTAAGGTGTACATTAAATGCAAAAAGTCTGGCTGTGCTTAATACGTACATGTTTGTACCCTTTAAGCACACCCCTGTTCCCATTAAGCACACAACATGTTTTTTGTTTTTTTTAATTCTTGTTTAATTTAAACAAGTTTTTTAAAGAATTATTTTATAAAGATTAACTTGAAGTGACAACCATCAGTTAATATGTAAAGTCTGTTTATGAAGTATTTACATAGACGTTCAGTGTGGATGAGCTTAAAGGGAGCACACTGAGCTTAATTGGAACAGCAAACATTTTTTTATTAATAAATATTATTAAATTAAACTTAAAAGGACAGTTTTGCTAAAAAAATAATCTAGGTCATGTATTAAGTTCATACATATTTTAATATGGACCGCTATTATTGAAAATATCTATGAAATTATACTTTTTCTTATTGATGTCACACTAAAGCTGTGATTTATTAAGCTCAATACAATTTTAAGCTCACCTTAAAATAATATGAAGCATTTAAAAATTACAGCAGTGTAAAACCACAGAACATCAATAAACTGTAAATTTATAATATAATGGATTTAAAAGTACAAGCCAGTAATGCCTGTGAAGTAATATATTAGTGTAGCACACAGTCTTATACAGCTAGTAAGCTAACAATGTTCTGTAGCACCTGCGCTATGTTGCTAAAACTATTTTTTGGATCTAACTGTAATTATTTTCCACATCCAGGTTCCAGGTTATAATTAATATGCAAAAGTCTAAACATTAATCTCTTAATTTTGCAATAAGAAGTTATACTTATCCAAAATAAAGGCTTAAACATCTAAAAAAAAAAATGCACATTTAAGGGGCAACACTTTTGGTGAAAGTTTTCAGATAGCTTTCAAAATGGCCGCCAGACAGTGTGAACACATAGATACCCATATCTCAGTGTGAAATGGTCTGAATTTCTTGAAATTACAGGAGGTATAATAGTAACAAACATATCAATTGGTTAAGACATCAAGTAGGATGATAAATAATTTTTTTCTTTTTATAATCTGAGCTCAAAGATAGTAGTGTGCTTAATGGGTACTCAAGCTTAATAGGTACGTTTACCCTAATGAGCGAGCTACACCTGTTTGAAGTCGATAGAGTCAGCAAACTCAATTTTGAGTTAAAGTTTTCTGAAGGTCCCAAAACAAAATTAGCAACCATACCTTAAAATCCCTGGTAATAACACAAAAATGGGCACACACCAAGTCGAAACCAAATATCTATAGGAAAAATATATATTTTAGCTTTTTTTTCCCCATGATGCCACAATTATTTGATTAACATTAATGTAACAGACAGCCTATATATTAATACCTACTGTACCACACGAACCTAATATATGTTACACATCACATTTTCCCCCAACAGTTAACCAAACGTTCGCTTAAGATATAACAGATAATGTATACAGATATTTTGAAATACTGTAATGCTGTGCATGTGTGTATATCGGGATAGCGTGTTATCGTCTTTGTGTGTATGTTTGTCAGTGTATGCCACGGTATGTCATTGCGAGTAAGATCAGTGAGACAAATGAAAGGTACTCCTCCCAGAAAATGTACAAATAAAGATACTTTTAGATGCCTGATTACTATTTGGATCATTGGGATCGCCAGACGAGGGCTTCATAAACTAATTTTTGTGAAAACCTACAATTTGACCAAAAGTGACTTTTTTTTTAACCTTTTTTACCTGTAGCTTGAGTCTGTGTGCATACCGACTAATTTTGCCAGCACTGGGTCACATATAATAATGATTGGCAATGGCAGGATTCAGAGTAAAATAACCTCAGATAGCTTACTGAAGCCGCATGATCACATAAGAACAGATTTTCAGAGTGATGACAGCTCAGTTAATCGCATATTTTTAGGGTTGAAATGAAAGATAGGAGGCTGTAGCCCATAGCAAATGCTTAATGAGCACATTTAAGTCCTGTTTAATGAAGCCTGTTATTCTACAGTTTATAAGACATTAAAACAGCATCTTAGCTACAGTAGTTATTCTATGATCACTGGTGTGACGACATTTAACCCACTGCACCTCAGAGGTCTGCTTCCCTAGATGTAACCCATTGATCCTAAATCAAAAGGCTTTGGTGGGCATTATTACAGCCCCCCTCCCCCTCTCTGTAAAGACACATTTCAGACTTTTACAAAGTAATGACTAGCTGTGTTGGGAGAAAACTGAATCACGAGGAAAGCACATACAGTATCTCATCTTTTTATGCAGCCTCCCCCGCGATACTCACTGGGACTGGGGAAATCACAATTAGTCACATTCTAGAATTCAGGGTTTTGTTTTGAGAAAAAGGTAGGTAAGCCATTAGCATCAGTGTTCCAGCAATAATATCCCTTCCCTTTTGTGTACAGGGAGTGCAGAATTATTAGGCAAATGAGTATTTTGACCACATCATCCTCGTTATGCATGTTGTCTTACTCCAAGCTGTATAGGCTGGAAAGCCTACTACCAATTAAGCATATTAGGTGATGTGCATCTCTGTAATGAGAAGGGGTGTGGTCTAATGACATCAACACCCTATATCAGGTGTGTATAATTATTAGGCAACTTCCTTTCCTTTGGCAAAATGGGTCAAAAGAAGGACTTGACAGGCTCAGAAAAGTCAAAAATAGTGAGATATATTGCAGAGGGATGCAGCAGTCTTAAAATAGCCAAGCTTCTGAAGCGTGATCATCGAACAATCAAGCGTTTCATTCAAAATAGTCAACAGGGTCGCAAGAAGCGTGTGGAAAAACCAAGGCGCAAAATAACTGCCCGTGAACTGAGAAAAGTCAAGCGTGCAGCTGCCAAGATGCCACTTGCCACCAGTTTGGCCATATTTCAGAGCTGCAACATCACTGGAGTGCCCAAAAGCACAAGGTGTGCAATACTCAGAGACATGGCCAAGGTAAGAAAGGCAGAAAGTCGACCACCACTGAACAAGACACACAAGCTGAAACGTCAAGACTGGGCCAAGAAATATCTCAAGACTGATTTTTCTAAGGTTTTATGGACTGATGAAATGAGAGTGAGTCTTGATGGGCCAGATGGATGGGCCCGTGGCTGGATTGGTAAAGGGCAGAGAGCTCCAGTCCGACTCAGACGCCAGCAAGGTGGAGGTGGAGTACTGGTTTGGGCTGGTATCATCAAAGATGAGCTTGTGGGGCCTTTTCGGGTTGAGGATGGAGTCAAGCTCAACTCCCAGTCCTACTGCCAGTTTCTGGAAGACACCTTCTTCAGGCAGTGGTACAGGAAGAAGTCTGCATCCTTCAAGAAAAACATGATTTTCATGCAGGACAATGCTCCATCACACGCGTCCAAGTACTCCACAGCGTGGCTGGCAAGAAAGGGTATAAAAGAAGAAAATCTAATGATATGGCCTCCTTGTTCACCTGATCTGAACCCCATTGAGAACCTGTGGTCCATCATCAAATGTGCGATTTACAAGGAGGGAAAACAGTACACCTCTCTGAACAGTGTCTGGGAGGCTGTGGTTGCTGCTGCACGCAATGTTGATGGTGAACAGATCAAAACACTGACAGAATCCATGGATGGCAGGCTTTTGAGTGTCCTTGCAAAGAAAGGTGGCTATATTGGTCACTGATTTGTTTTTGTTTGGTTTTTGAATGTCAGAAATGTATATTTGTGAATGTTGAGATGTTATATTGGTTTCACTGGTAAAAATAAATAATTGAAATGGGTATAAATGTGTTTTTTGTTAAGTTGCCTAATAATTATGCACAGTAATAGTCACCTGCACACACAGATATCCCCCTAAAATAGCTAAAACTAAAAACTACTAAAAATATTGATACAAAAATATTCAGCTTTGATATTAATGAGTTTTTTGTGTTCATTGAGAACATGGTTGTTGTTCAATAATAAAATTAATCCTCAAATACAACTTGCCTAATAATTCTGCACTCCCTGTATGAAGCATCAAGAGAAGAATGAGGTAAAATGCCAAGAGTGTAACTCTGAATCAAATGTCAATGCAAGGAACACATTGCTTGAATCGTTGACTGAATCGTCTAAAACACAGCTTGAGTCAACACTGATACACAATTTTACTCAAACAAAAATCAAGATGTGCCTGACAGTCACTCAGACTCAAAATGAGCCAATACCCCTGCGTACAGCTTTTTGCCAACTCTTCTTTGAAAACTTGAATGAGGGGGTGAAATGTTTCTTCATGGTTTCTAATAACTTTAAACATTTAAAACATGAAGTATGGAGTATATTTTGAAAAAGGCTATGCGTTTGGCTGTACACATACACTAACCTTTTACATCAAAATTGAATGAAATTTTTTTTTCGAGAATCTCCTAAGTTGCAAAGAAGTTGCACAGAGGAGAAGATCGGTTGCTACTTCAGTTTCATCAGACTTTAATTACATTTGAATGCTCAGGCGTGTGCCCAAGACACCATGGTACTGATATACCTACTACACAAAATAAATACAATATAACTAGATCTAAAAATCTAAATAATTTATACTATTATAGTATATCGCCCGACCCTAAAACTTGCTCTATTTTAAAGCACTAAGGAATTAGAGTACAGACATAACATTAAAGCTGCAAGCAGCTATGCCATACCCGTGCCACCGCCACCCGGTTGCTTTTGGAAAACAGAGCACGGTGGGCAATATTTTATTTAAGTATATAAAAATAGGAGGACTACGTCAGTCATTAGTATTTGCCACACTTCCTGCTACCAGCTGGTGACGCTATGACTATAACTACGTTTTGGCATCTAGATGTCTTCAAACCAGGGCACTTATCAAACATGTGACGTTTGAGGCATATTGGACATTGTATGCTTGAGTTAAAACAACATCCTGTTTCATGACGGTAATAGCATGCTTTAGCACTCAGCTCAGTGTTTCTAGCATGTTTTAGAATGTTTCTAGCATGTTTAGTACTCAATTGCATATTTTAATATGTTGCTAGTAGTGCATCAGAGTGTTAAACATGTCACTTCCTGCTGCCTGCAGGTGGCGCTATGACTGTAACTGAATATTGACATATAGATGTCTTCAGGCCAGGACTCTAATAAAACATGTGAAGTTTGGGGCAGATTGGACATTGTATGCCCGAGTTACAGCAACCAACCTTCCTTTGCATGCGCAAAGTTTCATGAGTTTGAGCATGTTTAGGCCCTCAAAAATGCGATTCATTTCGGAGAAGAAGAATAATAGACTGAGCAATTACAATAGGGTCCTTACACCATCGGTGCTCAGGCCCTAAATATGACTTTCTGTAAAGCTGCTTTGAAACAATGTGTACTGTGAAAAGCGCTATGCAAATAAATTTGACTTGACTTCTCAAACAACACAAGCAACAGGGCCAAATACTTCAATCTGCTTTAGATAAACAACTGTATATTATAGACCTTGCATTTTACTAGTTTAACTCTGGTCTCCCATCAAACAACGAGCCAGTCAAAACAACTGTGAACGTTGGGTTGGCAAACACTTGGTCATGAATCAAACCCCCCCACCCCCCAGCTGCTGTCCTGAGTGATACACACAGCTGGTCTCTTAGTTTTGGGCAGATCTGATGAGCGAGACAGGAGGAAAACGGAAAGTTCTTTTCATTTGACGGCGGCCTATGGCGCAGTGGGAGCATGGAAGCATTAAATTGTTTTTCAGTCGGTTGTTTCCCTGCCTCTCCCTCCAGATGTATGTCAAGGTTTTACATCACTACCCTTATTAATGTCAGCGCTCTGAACCTGAGGTCACCTGAGGAAGACACTTACTCTGTGAGAGTAGTGGAGGTTACTGTGCAAGCCACACATGGCCTAATGGGATTTCAACTCACTGAGTTGATTTCTGTAAAAGAAAATGCTTTAGCTAGGAATTGAATGCATGGCAATTGACTAATGCAGTTATGCAATGAGATTATGACTAGGAATGCACAATTTATTCATGCCTGTATTGTATCTCTGTGATTTTAATGCCTGATGATTTATTAGATGAACAGATTATATACTGAGATCCTCTGGAATCAATTATGATCCCTGATTATAATGAACAACTCTTACAAAGTTATTTGAAAATATAGTTACAGTTAAGATAAATAAAACATACACTATATTGCCAAAAGTTTTGGGACATCTGCTTTTACATGCACATGAACTTTAATGACATCCCATTCTTAATCCTTAGGGTTTAATATGGAGTTGGCCCACCCTTTGCAGCTATTACAACTTCAACTCTTTTGAGAAGGATTTCCACAAGGATTAGGAGTGTACGGCACTATATTGCCAATACTTTTGGCAATATAGTGTATGTGAGAAGTGCTTCTGTTTGACATCTGCAACCACTCTCTTCACAAAGAAAATAAGTACAGCTTGAGGAGACACTTAAAAATCTCAACCAGCGACCTTTCAAGGACACAGACAGATGTTATCTGTAAAGCAGTTGTCATATTATTGACCTAAGCATTATCTAGCTGGTTAGAGTGAAACACCATCATTGGTGGTCCCACCATAATGTCCTCCTTAAAAAGTCATTAAAAAAAGTCATTAAAATGATGAAACTATTGAAAAAGGCATTTTTATTAGCACATTTAAATAAAATGTCATTTAGGCATTACATGCAATGCAAATGCATTGTCATTTTCCTTTCAAACATCAATGTATAAAGCAATTTCAGTATTAGGAATAACTGTAAAACTGATCATCAAGGTTATATTCTATCTGGTATAAAACTTCTGTGCATATTAAAAGCTTTGTATTAATTATTAATACATTTTATTTTTATGATTTAATATATTACTCTAACTGTAGTATATTTTTTATTTAAAAATCATTAAATCAATAAACAATACTGTTCAAAAGAATCAAATAATTTTATTCAGCAAGGATGCATTAAATTTATCAAAAGTGACAGTAAAAACTTAAATTGTTACAACAAAAAAATCAAATGAATGCTGTTCATAAAAAAATTATCAAAATTGATAAAAAATTCCATAACAATATTAAGTAGCACAACTGTTTTCAACATTGATGATAATGAGAAATGTTTCTTTATTACCAAATCTATTAGAATGATTTCTGAAGGATCATGTGACACTGAAGACTGGAGTAATGATGCTGAAAATTCAGCTTTGCCATAATAATAAATTATATTGTAAAACATATTACAACAGAAAACATTTATTTTAAAGTGTAATGTTTTAAAATATTACGATTTTACTGTATGTTTGATCAAATAAATGCAGCCTTGGTGAGATTTCTTTCAAAAAAAAAAATCTTATACCAACCAAAACTTTTGAACGGTAGTGTATATTTTTTTAGGGTCAAAAGTTTCCAGAGTCATGTTGAGTAGCACCAATATACCATCAGTAAGAACCACTAATGAAACTGATGAAAAACACTCATATACGAGATTAAATCTCCACGCTAGCCCTTATAGAGCACATCTGATGTTTTACCTAACCTGTCTATTGGTAGCATGTGTATCTGTGTAGTGCTGACTCAAGACTGATCAATAGCCAAAGGCCAGGCAGACAGGCCCTTAAAAAGAGCGATGGGAGGATGAGAGCTGAGGTTGTGCGGCTTCAGCGAGCACATCACTTCAGCAGCAGGCTATAAGGCACCTCACTTTGTCTCATAATTTCTCAGCTGTCAGCCAGCAACAACCCAACCACTGCAGAAAGCAGGAACAGGCGGCGAGGGAAAACGACAACCATCTAAACAGCTATCAGCACTCTTTAAAAACTGTTGCTCTTCATTCCTTCCGTAACTCTCATGCCTAGAACTGTGACCTCTATGCATAGCAACATGCATCTGTTGCAATGCTTGAGACCTTTTGACCCAACGCTCATAGTGATCACAACTGTTTAGTGCCCAATTTAATGTTCACACTTTAAATCATTTCACATACTGACCTACCCAGCTTAAGGTCACATAACTTCAACATGGCTTCAGTGTGTAACCTTATTCATAACAGCGTGTAGTTTCCACATGCATGCAGTCGATGTAGTTTTTGCAGACACAAATGGAATGACAATTACCTCTGTCCTTGATCTTTTTGCGACGTGCTGAAGATATACCAGAGAAATTATAAATGCAAATTGCTGGGCATGGAAAAAGAAAACCTATTGAAATGAAGATGCCAGTGATTGGTATATCTCTGCAGATGAAGCTGTGTCTCTAATTTACAAGCAGACATGTTTAATGTATCTGCAATGGTGGATGTTTGTTCTTTACAAGAACTTCACTTCAGGCAGTTTTCTGCTTTCCTACTGCACCACACAAAAAAAAAGTGTATGTTATGGCTGATATGACCAAATCAGCATATTAGAATGATTTTCTGAAGGATCATGTGACCATCACAGGAATAGAATATATTTTAATATATATTGAAATAGGAAACAGTTATTTTCAATTGTAATATTATTTCTCAATATTACTACTTTACTATATTTTTTTTTATTTAAAAACGCAGCCTTGCTGAGAATAAGATACTTGAAAAAATATCTTACTGACCCCAAACTTTTAAACAGTTGTGCACTGTTCCAAAACCTAGCTATAGTGCTGCCTAGCCTACATAGGCAGCATCCTAACCATCATGGAACCTCACAAGCAGGCCCACACAGAATCTGCACGCACAGACTTCCGCAGAAAACTCAGCAGATTTCCACAGATTGTAGTGCCTGTCATTTGAGAAGCATACACAATTGCGTGCGTGATTGTGAGGGGTAGCAGGCTGCGCTTATTGATGCTTTTTTTTTTTTTGTGAGAGAGAGTGATATTTTAAAATGTCTAAAATAAAAATTGACCACGGAGGAGTTAAGGAAACATCACTTGTCTGCAAA
The DNA here is from genome assembly GCA_039654625.1 of Rhinogobio ventralis. Lineage (NCBI taxonomy): Eukaryota > Metazoa > Chordata > Actinopteri > Cypriniformes > Gobionidae > Rhinogobio > Rhinogobio ventralis. The sequence continues at coordinate 17,501,940 of CM077198.1, forward strand.
AATTACTTATTTATAGCTATTAAAAATAGTTAATTTATTTACTTAGGTATTTATTTATTTTGCTCTATTGTTGAATGATATGAAATAGTTTTGATTTGTGTACAATACAATTGATAAAGTAATATTTTCTCTGTCATTTAGTGGATGTACTATAAGAGAGATCTAGCTTTGTTTAAAAAAACAAGTTGTTCTATTTGGATTTGTATTGTAACCTTAAATAAAAGCTAAGAAGTGAATATTTTATATTTGATTTGTAATGTTTTCAGTTCCAATATTCTTAGATCTTTTTAACATATTTAAAACCATTCTGCATAATTCCACAGATTTTTCCAAAAATTCAGCGCAGAAATCACACAAAAAAAGTCCACAGATTCTGTGTCTCCCTGCTCACAAGTAACCAATTTAGTGCACTCTATTTAGGCAGCATATCACATACTATAAACACTCTGCACTGGAGATTCAAATCTGATTTCAATACAGTTTGGTACATTTTTTAATAACACTAATTCAGTCAGGACCACTTAAGTCAAAAATACCATAGACAAACTTTTAAGTTTTTGGCATATTTTGCATAAGTTACATTTGGCGATATGGCTCCGCTCTAAATTCCCCATCCTTCTCATGAGCTCCATGAAAAGCCAAGACTGGGAACAGGAGCGGCTTCTGGGGACAACCTCCCATTTTTAGACTGGGGGAGCAACATAACTCTCCCCATTTAGAACAGAACATGCATCAATGACAACAGAATGACATTGATTAATTTAAACACAAGTTTAAGGAGGAGCTGGGGAGGAAGGCGGATTGAAAAGCAGCACACAGTGGCAGCAGCCAAGCAGGCAGACTGAACTTAAGCTGCACTTAAGAAAGGCGCCCTGTTTGAGAGATGCCAATTGAGTGCATAGGAATAAGATCAGCTGATATGGGCAGGGTTTGAATTTTTTCCAATCAGCTGATAACAGAGCTTGACTACGTGGCCTGTATGAACTAATGCAGAATGCTTGATTTATACTTTTTAGTAACTTATACTATATATACACTCAACTAAAGGATTATTAGGAACACCTGTTCAATTTCTCATTAATGCAATTATCTAAATCAACCAATCACATGGCAGTTGCTTCAATGCATTTAGGGGTGTGGTCCTGGTCAAGACAATCTCCTGAACTCCAAACTGAATGTCAGAATGGGAAAGAAAGGTGATTTAAGCAATTTTGAGCGTGGCATGGTTGTTGGTGCCAGACGGGCTGGTCTGAGTATTTCACAATCTGCTCAGTTACTGGGATTTTCACCCACAACCATTTCTAGAGTTTACAAAGAATGGTGTGAAAAGGGAAAAACATCCAGTATGCGGCAGTCCTGTGGGTGAAAATGCCTTGTTGATGCTAGAGGTCTGAGGAGAGTGGGCCGACTGATTCAAGCTGATAGAAGAGCAACTTTGACTGAAATAACCACTCGTTACAACCGAGGTATGCAGCAAAGCATTTGTGAAGCCACAACACGCACAACCTTGAGGCGGATGGGCTACAACAGCAGAAGACCACCACCAGGTACCACTCATCTCCACTACAAATAGGAAAAAGAGGCTACAATTTGCACAAGCTCACCAAAATTGGACAGTTGAAGACTGGAAAAATGTTGCCTGGTCTGATGAGTCTCGATTTCTGTTGAGACATTTAGATGGTAGAATCAGAAGAGTCAGAATTTGGCGTAAACAGAATGAGAACATGGATCCATCATGCCTTGTTACCACTGTGCAGGCTGGTGGTGGTGGTGTAATGGTGTGGGGGATGTTTTCTGGGCACACTTTAGGCCCCTTAGTGCCAATTGGGCATCGTTTAAATGCCACGGCCTACCTGAGCATTGTTTCTGATCATGTCCATCCCTTTATGACCACCATGTACCCATCCTCTGATGGCTACTTCCTGCAGGATAATGCACCATGTCACAAAGCTCGAATCATTTCAAATTGGTTTCTTGAACATGACAATGAGTTCACTGTACTAAAATGGCCCCCACAGTCACCAGATCTCAACCCAAAAGAGCATCTTTGGGATGTGGTGGAACTGGAGCTTCGTGCCCTGGATGTGCATCCCACAAATCTCCATCAACTGCAAGATGCTATCCTATCAATATGGGCCAACATTTCTAAAGAATGCTTTCAGCACCTTGTTGAATCAATGCCACGTAGAATTAAGGCAGTTCTGAAGGCGAAAGGGGGTCAAACACAGTATTAGTATGGTGTTCCTAATAATCCTTTAGGTGAGTGTATATAGTAACTTATATACACGTTTATATATAACATTTGAAATATAAATATTTTTTGGATTTATATTTCACAGAGCTCGCAATGCATTCTTCAATTTTCATCTCTGAGAATGCTGTACATGCTGTAGTACCATAGAATTCGATTAGAATGAAAATCTCAGGAGGCAGGGTGGCTGGAATACACTACAGACTTACAGTCTGAAGAGTCAACATTAGTTGCCGAAAGTCTGCAATCTGCAGATTTTGGGCCGTCTGAGTTTATGAGATTTTCTGTGAAATCGGTCGAGTATAATGAAAACAGACTCAGATTTTTTAAGCTTCAGACTTTGATTCTATCCAGTCAGAGGACATCAAAGATGTTTGGTATTTTTAGATGATTTTAAAGCATTTAAAGTTTTCATTTGTCATGCATCTAGCAACGAGTCATGTGTTTGTTGTTCGAAACAAGTCTGGTAGTGTGTGATTTGTTTAGTATATGATGCCCAGTTTTTCCTCTGAAATAATTTACAAAGTCAGCATACTCTTCAGATTTTATAAGTTATGTAGTGTATTCCATCCTTAGGTTTCCGAGGAGTTTTCAAGTCAGGTACGTGCTTTCAACACTTTAAAATGCAGCCTGTTTAGCAAAAGAGTTTCATTCTGAATTAGCATCAGTGATTGTCAGAGAGCTTATCTTCACAGTCCAACGTGAGGACAAATAGTGATGATGTAACATGCAGACAGAACGCTTAGAGGATATGCAAACCTCATGTCTTGTTTCTCTTTTTAACATTATTCAAATTTAGCTCTCTGTCAGCTTCCAGATTTAGGCTGCAGCTCATAAATAATTCAGCATTAAGAATACAGGTGCGATTAAACACAAGCTCATCTGCATTAAAGTCACAGTGATTTGCGCTGACTGCAAGCGGCCCTGATCAGTACCACTGACCACTGAATGTCTGTAAGTAAAGATCAGACATAATAATTGGTAATTTACAATGTGCTTCAGCATAAACTAACATAGCATGCTTTTCAACAGAAATGTTCAAACAATGGTCATACATACAACATACTAGATAATCCAAGAATAACTTCAGACAGGATTTACAGAAGTATATAGTTAGGCAAATATGAACAATCTACATGGTATCAGAATGCTAATCCCTATACTCAAGAAAGTATGCTATCGGTTTGATTTACTCTAGCAATAAAAATAACCTGAGACACACACAATAAAGATATTCCCATCAAGTCTGAAGTCACAAAAAAGTACATGAAACAATGCATGTAGAAGGAAACAATGCATGTCCATGATTGTCTACACCAAAGCTAAAATATAATTTATATATAAATATTTATCATTTATAAGACGCATTGAAGGAAGGAAGACTCATAAATACTTTGATAATAGCAGGTGTAATGCGTCACAATATATTGCAATACAAAAATGCAACAGTATGTATCGTAGATAGTGACAATCTGTATTGTGTATAGTTCACCCAAAATAAAAAATTTACTGTGTGAGAAAAAAAATTATGTTTACAGAGTTTTAGTGTCAGTACTACATTAAACTACTATATACATGGGCGCCGGAACCATTGTATGTGGGTGGAACAAGACCCACCCACTTTTTAAGACCAATTAAATGGGACACACTCACTTTTACCGTCTCTAATTCAGCGCATGTCTGTTCACGTACCCCTAACCAATAAACACTTTATTATTAAACATGTTAGATGCTTTATTTCCACTTATTCCACAAATATTGTCTTCATTTTTATTGAAAATAAATGCCTTTCCGATCTGATATGTGATGGGAAAAGGGAGTAGAGCGAGTTCAGCAAAAGGCGGATTCAAACCTCGGGTTGATTTGCGTCAGAACTTTTTGCCATGTGCCTTACCCCTACACTATTGCCGCTGTAAATAACTTGGTGTCTTCTGTAACTTTGACTGCCCCAACCAGACGTTTTGTTTAGTAAATAAGGTGGGTTATTTGCACTTAATTTAAATGGCATCTACTCCAGTAAAAACAATTCTGGGGGACGACACACCCACATTTTTTTTTTGCTTCCGACGCCCATGACTACATATAATGTTGAATATAATGTATAATAATGCAATGGAGGAATATTTGTTGGTCCTGATAATGCCAAATGTTACCAGTAAAAAGTGGCCTACATTATTTTAAATATATCTAGTCAGTGACAGAGTGCAAGCATATTTGTCTAAAATAATTATTGTATTTTTGAGCTTCAGACTCAATATTTTTATTCTGGTGTCACCATTGTCCTGTGCGTTGGGTTACCAGCACCATGTCCAAGCCTATTCATTTCCACCCCAAATGTAATAGCAAATGTAGCATTTTAATCAACAGTACAGTTTTGTTAACCTTTTACCATATGTCTTTGAGTATCGAAATAATATCGTATCTTGAGTTCAGTATCGTGATATGTATCGAATCATGACACAAGGGAATCGTTACACCCCTAGATAATGAATGTCGAATATAGATGAATATATCTGCAGAAATAGACAGTTGTTTCATTTATATACAGGCGCAGACCACACATGCTAGTTGACAGTCAGCTGTAGTTCCCTTGGTGTGTTCAAGTGCAGCTTTTTTCCCCCGCCGCAGGCGACAACACAGTCGGCTTTCATCAGCACTAGTTCTGTGGCTATTGGTTTGGCTTTAAGGTAGTGTGTTGTGTCTTGCTTGCTTTATAAAGACCCCATAATGAAGTCTGTTCAGACATTCCCAATCAAACACTAGTAATTCTGCCAGCTCATTCATTCTTGCAACATCAATTAATGCCATTACTTCCATTTGCTCTACATGGATCTGGTGAAGAACAGCAGCTAACTGCTGAATCAAAATGGAGGAGGGGAGTGAGGTGGATGGGGGGGTCAGGGGGAGGCTATTTCAGAGCCCCATCCAGCTGTGAAAAGAGATTCCCGCAGGGTCTTTGTTATTCTTAAAGCAGTCATGATGACAACCTTATAACTATAATAATCAACTTAGGGCTCCTCAGAGATAAGATAAGAGATGATGTCAGGGTAAAACAACGAACACAACCTCAAAAGAACTGCAGACACTTTAGTGTACAGCAGAGCACTGCAGTGTCTCCATGAACCTCAGGAGGTCAATAAGAGTACATGTGCAGCAAGAAGAGGCATTTGAGCAACAGAGAGAGAGAGAACAAAAAAGGTGAAAATGCGGTGAACAGATGGAGAAATGGGTAAAACTGAGTAGGGCTGCAACAACTAGTCGATAAAAATCGATAATGAAAATCATTGACAATAATCATAGTCAGGTCTGCCCTCTGTGCACGCAAAGCTTCCACCAGACTCTCAAATTACAGCACTGAATAACACATTTCTATGGACAAAATGCTTCTAGAAATAGTGAGTGATAACAGAGTGAGCTGATGCAGGAAAAGTACATGATCCAAGTGCCCAAAACATGAGAATTCTTTATTTTTAGCGTCAAGCTAATGTAGGCCTATTAGCATTTAACATACCCTGTCATGCGCTTTGACAGATGCGTGTGCGTCCTCAGCGCAAAATGTTCATTTTACAGGTTATATCCGTATCTGTAAATGTTACTAATTCACTTGAGTATTTCCATTTTGCTTGCAAGCGCACCCTGACAGTCTATGTTAAAGTCCTCATGAAATCAAAATCGATCTTATTTACTTTGTTAGCACACATTACAGGTCTTAGGGTGAACAATTAATCCGTGCAAGTTAATACACAGAAAAAAATTGTTTGCCGTGGTAATCTTTAATCAAAATCTGAAAAGTAACTTCCGGTCTGGAATGGCATTCCTTCTCAGATGATGTCAGTTTGACGGCTTGGGTTTGAATATCCTTAACCACTCCCCTCCAACCGTTAGTCTGCTATGAGCGAGAGATGAAGAGGAGGAGCGCTGAAGTAAAACCCTGCCCTCTATTCAATATTCCGTTTCACTTGGAAATACGTCACAGCACTGAAATAAAATCAGTTGCAACTTCCGGTTCACTGGGACTTTAAACTTCACTGAATGAGCGCCGGTGCGGCGAGCGCGCGCACGTGCGTCAAACAGACAGAACGCAGCATAAAGGCGAGACGATTCATATTCAGCGCAAAAACATTCATTTAGCTGAAATATCTGCTGTTGGACGCTAAAGTCAACTTGTAATTCAAGTATTTTATGAGAGTAGTAACTGTAAAGGGATAATAGCATGTAATTGAATATAAATGTAAGACGTTTCTTAGAGCCAATTTACAGGACAAAGAAATGACAGTAAAAGTTACTGTGTTCATAGCGAATGTGTTCCTGAAGAATACTCCTCTTATCTGGTAACAATGAGTTTGTGTTTGTGTGTGTGTGTGTGTGTGTGCACGTGCATGTGTTTCTTCTTTAACAGAGATTTAAACGGTCCTTTTGCTTAGTAACTTTTGCACATAATGTATAGCACAAACATACACTTACGAAAATTAACCATGGTTTTATTATTTTTGGCGTATTGATTACCATTTGTATAACTACACAAATACCATCATTAAACTATGGTTAATTTGTGTTTACTTTGTGTTAATTTATTATTATTTATTTTTCGTTGCTTGTTTTATTTATTGTAAAACCATGATTAATTATTGGATATATTCACTATGTATGTTTTCATAAAACTCAGCTGACACATTTGTTTGAAGGACAGCATTGGGCAGGATGTGGAATAGTGTGTTTTGTCAATAAAATAAAAAATGGGTTTTATCCGATTAATTGATTTAATCGAAAAAATTATCTGCCAACTGATTGATTATCAAAATAATCGTTAGTTGAAGCCCTAAAACTGAGTTTTGGCGTATGCAACCACCTCTGCTGTGTACTGCACCAAAAAGTCAGCTTATTCTGGCAAAGGCATGGAAAAATCATATTAGGTTTTTAAATAGTGAGACATGATTAATATTACAGGAAACACCATAAATGTAAAAGTAATGAATAAAAAAAAATCCTTACAAGATAACAGTGGATGTACTTTAAATGGAATTCAGGTGTTATTTTATCATTATTTATATACTATTTTTAAAGTTTTTCATCTTATTTATATTTTATTTCAGATTTATTTCAATAAACAAATTTTTTTTGTGTGTGTTAACAATAAAAACACTGATCAAAAATAACAACAAAAATCTCTGATGCCACTAACCTTGCAAACTTTGGCAAATCCAGTGATCCGTTTTTTTCTTAAAATGGCAACTGTATGAACAGCAGGACCATTTTTATACTGAAAAAAAACTCCTCCATGCTCCTAGAAGTTGCATAAGCCAGCCAACCAGAATGAAACTTCTCATAAAAATGGCTGAAACAGCCAGTCAATAAACTGAGTGCAGATGTACCATCTGAGGCTGAGACTAGTAAACACAATTAACACTTACTCATTAGATAAAACCGAGCAAAGAAATAGTTACTGAAGATGTTTAAAGCAGACAGTTGATACCCAAAACCAATATGCATGTATGTGAGTGATTTTGGTTCAAATGTTAGCATTCACACAGGACTTAGTTTGTCTTTTCGGTCACCTTGTGAAGGTGACGAGCGCAGATGTTAGCAACACGATTTGTAAATCAGCAATGCTCTCACACTCCATTCCTCCTCCTTCAGCATGCTATCATACTTTTCTCTCGTTCTCTGTCTGTTTCTGTGAGTAGGTGTGATGTCTGCCACCTCGAGATTCAGGCCTGCCGCTGTAATACGGCCCATCAACCGTTTGCTGCCTCATAAACTGACATGACTCTTTAATGGTGACCTTAAAGGGTTAGTTCACCCAAAAATGAAAATTCTGTCATTAATTACTTGCCCTCATGTTGTTCGACACCCGTAAGACCTTTGTTCATCTTCGGAACACAAATTAAGATATTTTTGTTGAATTCCGATGGCTCAGAAAGGCCTCCATTGGCAGCAATGTCATTTCCTCTCTCAAGACCCATAAAAGATACTAAAGACGTTTGTTTTTGTGCGCAAAAAAACCCTAAATAATGACATATAGTGATGGCCAATTTCAAAACACTGCTTCATGAAGCTTCGGATCGATTCATGATTCGGATCGCGTGTCAAACCGCCAAACTGCTGAAATCACGTGACTTTGGTGCTCCAGAACCGCTGATTCGATACGCTGATTCATAAAGTGTTTTGAAATCGGCCATCACTATACAAGTCATTATTTAGTTTTTTTTGGCGCACAAAAACTATTCTCGTCGCTTTATAAAATTATTGTATAACCACTGTAGTGAGATGGACTTTTTAACGAGTAGTTTAGTACCTTTTATGGGTCTTGAGAGAGGAAATGTCATTGCTGCCAATGGAGGCCTTTCTGAGCCATCGGATTTCAACAAAAATATCTTAATTTGTTCCGAAGATGAACAAAGGTCTTACGAACGACATGAGGGCAAGTAATTAATGACAGAATTTTCATTTTTGGGTAAACTAACCCTTTAACGTTACCTCACATCCTCTGCTCACAAGTCATTGCACCTGATGTTCTTTAATGCTAATATCTGTCCTGACTGGTCTGTCATAAAATCCTGTCATTGAAAGAAATCAAATACTCCACAACACCATTTATCCATTGAAAACAATAAATGGTACAAATGTGGCCAGCAACCGAGTTCATGTGCGATATTATCAGAAAATACATGTTTTTATGTTATGGCTTTTTTACTTTTGAATTACAGATGTACAGTTTGGTGTTGTAATTTTTACCTTTTGTAGTTTGTTATGCCCCTTTTAGCCCCCTATACTATTTACTTACTTAATGCACATTTCTGGTCTTTACTCTGAAAAACGTTACTGTAAAGTAAAATGGGTTTTGAACGGCATACAGAAAATTAGTACTTTAGTTTTTATCCGGGCATTTTAAAGATTTAGTTAATGTTTTTGAAGTATGCATATGTGCCTGGCAGCTGCAGTGGGCATACAGGGTTATCTGAAAAGACACTCGTCAGGACAGGGCTGGGAGCTGAACTACTCTTTTACAAAACACTGACAGCAGATGCAAAGACTACAGCTTGCGCTCATATCTCTCTCTCCTTCTGTCTTTCGCACACATGTGCACAACAATGATTAAGAGTCCACAAATCACACAGAGAACAGCTCCCACATATGTTCAGCCACATTTACGCAAGAAAGCACTGGCAGGATAGACGGTCAATACCGGTGCTGAATGCTGGCCTTTAAGAGGCCATTCACACAGAATGTGTTTTTGCATTCCACTGTGCTACTTTTGCATTGTTTTTTAATGTAAACAGGCTCTAGCTCAGTGGTTTTCAACCTTCTTTGGGCTAGCGCTCCCCTACCCATTATCTAGGTCCTCTACCGAGGTTCCATTAAAATTCTATCTGACATACCCTGTTGCCCCAAAAGTTTAAAAAGACTTGTTACAAAATTCTGTTTAGGATATGTACATAGTGAAATTTTTACAGATAAGTTTTCAGTTTGTTCTTCCTATCCTATGATACTCTTGCAAAATAATATTTATCTTTGCTGATAGAAACGCTAAAGTAAATAGTCGTTGCCATGGAAAATGATACACAGTCGATTCTAGTCGCATTGGTATAAACTGACAGGTTACTCTGTCTACTACACGGGTCGCGAAAGGCGTGGCACCGCGCGCCAAAAGCACATTATGGAATTTGATAAAATAAGTGATTCTGTCCACATTGGACACGCGCCAAATCACCAACAGTAAACTTATTCTACGTTCTATTTCTGATGCACTGGATCCCCGCGCTTGCGCTACTGGCAAAAAGACAAAATAATTTGGAACATTAGCTTTGATGTATTAGGATGTGCCTGTTTAGACCATAGACTGTAAAAAGTGTAGACAGTGTTAAAATGATGCAAAATTACTATTTTCTTTTGCATGTGGTCACGAGTTTCAGCCTATAAATCATGATGTAAACTCACATTAAACAAACACACCCCAGGATCACCTCAACGCCCCCCTTTCAAAAATATTACTTCCAGCGATACCCGATGTTCTCCGAATGCCCCTGTTGAGAAACACTACTCTAGATGGACATTTTTAACCATTGCGCTTTCGCTGTATATTGCGCATGACAAAGCATTTTAAAAACTTATGTTAAAGGGATAGTTCACCCAGAAATGAAAATTACTCCATGATTTACTCACCCTCAAGCCATCCTAGGTGTATATGACATTTTTCTTATATATATATTATATAGTTATATTAAAAAATGTCCTGGCTAATCCAAGCATTATAATAGCAGTTGAAGCTCAAAAAAGTGTATCCATCCATTATTAAAGTAATCCACATGGCTCAGGAGGGTAAATAAAGGCCTTCTGAAGCAAAGCGATTGGTTTTTGTAAGAAAAATATCCTTATTTAACACGTTATAAAGTAAAATATCTAGCTATTGGCGGACCGCCTTCCATATTCAATTTACAAAAAAGCATAGCGTAAGCATTTTGAACTGCGAGAGGCATTACACTTTCTTCATAAATTGAATACGAAGGGATCATTTTCATTCTTGTGTGAACTCTCCCTTTAAAAAAAAAAAAAAAAATGCATCACTAGACTATGTGCTTTTTTTCCATTCCACTGACCTGTGTCTCGTGTCCCGTGTGAACCGGCACTAACAATACATCCACCAAACCATAAGACCACCAAACAGACACTGAGTAAAGTGTAAGGAGTAAAGTTAAGATAAAGTTTATCAAAGTAAAGAGAAACAGAAATTGTAGGGAAAACAATGAAAGATTTGTGGATAGACTTTCAGTATTTGTTGAAGTGTCAAAGGCTGCAATAGAACTAGAAAAACTCAAAGTCAGCTGAACGCAGATGTCTTGAGAAATGCTGAGGAGGAGCAGCAGAAGAGGCTTAAGGTCAACTCTTGAGGATGTGTCTTCACTAAGCTCTGCCAGTTGTCACAACGCCCTCCATATAATCCATCAGAAGCATGGTGCAAAATTCACTTTGAACATAAATGTGTGTTGGCAGTGTGTGTACACAACCACCCTATAAATGGTAAAAATCCACTCACTCCTTTGTTTTAATCCCCATAAATCATAAGCAGTGTCTCAGAACAAGCCGTTTGCAGATTCCTGGCAAAGTGACGCCACATTTCACAGGCCCCACCCACGAGTGTTGATGGACACTCCTATATTAGCATAGACCCCGCCCTCAGAGAGCTGTACAAAGTCCACCATGTTTATCTCCTAGCCAGAGAATTTAACAGCAGCATTCAAGAAATGTGTTCTTAATAAAGCTACTAAAGTTCATTCATTCAAGAGCAGTGAGTGATTTTCTGTTTATCTTTTGTTGTTTGATTCATATTAACAGCAGATATAGCAGTAGGTACCGTATATTAAACTTCTTTCACTTTAGTAACTTTACACAGATCTAATATACACACAGGATTTCTGTACTTGCTGCATACGTGCACAGACATAACCAACTGTTATCATGTGAACTTTGTGTGTTTCTGACATAACCTTGTGTGCATTTGACAGTTTAATCGCAATAACACATGAAAGAGAACTAGTCTAGCGTGATAGAGATGATCAAAACGGTGTATACAGATACAGATGTATTATGTTTCAGTTTTCATTCGCGTGTTTATGAGCTGTGAAGGCTCCGCCCTCTGGGGTGGGGAGCAGCAGTTCATTTGCATTTCAAGAAGACACACAAAAGCTCATTTTTCTCAAAACCCAAAAATTGGCATTTTCAAAATGGTATATTAAATGATCTGTTAGGAAATTTGATCTGAAACTTCACAGACACATATATAGCCATATATGCAGCTCTGAAATGTATACGTAAATGTATATATATATATAAAATATTACTGATTAAGAAAAACAATTGAGATGTTAAAATATATCTTTCATATGGGTGATGCAAGAGTGTGAGGTTTTTAAATATGTGCTATGACATGCACAGACAAAAATAAGCTTAGATTGGATGCTGTTTCCATGAAGGAAGTCGAGAGAGAAGCAAAGAGAGACACATCCACACCCCAAGCAGTCTGAACTGCTGCTACGTCCTCTGTTTATAGGCAACATACAGGAGGAGCAAGATGTGAAACAGAAACATGAAGATGTGAGCTGCATGCTATCACTCGTTTCACCCTCTCACACACGTGGTGCGGTGCGGTGCTCTTACAGCCATAGGTTTCATTGACTGCAGTGTGCAGCCAGCGTGTGCGGAAAGTCATCAGTTTCTCCACAGGCTGGAAAAATAACCTTTCCTGCACATTCGTGTACTCAACCTCAGCCTCTGAATAAATCATAAGTCCCTTGTCTCAGCGCAAGTGATCACGGATTGCTTCACGACATCTACATGTCACATGTTGACGTTCAAGCTAAGCTTAAGTCCTGTTCTCAAGCTCAGCAGAAAGCGCAACATAATTATGTGGAGAACATGCTAGAATAGCATCGTGTCAGGGCAATTAGTGTAGCGTCCGGTGAGCTCATATAGGTCAGGTCACCTGGAGACGGTGTGTAGGCATGCAGCATAGTATGCCAGAGGGTAAAGAAGAACTTAAAACTGTGATAAATATAGGAGAGGGCTGTTGGGGCCAAAGAGTGTTACTCTTTCTGTGTGCCAGGACAGGATGAGAACATAGAGATGGGGTACAGGAGAGCAGCAGGACAGGATGGCAGAAGGGCCATCTGTCCCTTGAGCTACATGTGCAGTGATCAGACTCTTAAACCAGATTTAGAGCTCTTCTGTTGAGCCAGTTCAGTAACGGCACAGTAGAATTGTGCAATATAGCATGTTATTATATATTAATTATTACTTAGAAATCACAAATGCTGTTTTCAGCATTCTTAAATTAAGCAATTTCTATATAATTGCCTATGCATTTTCTGTGCCAGTTTTTGATGAAAATCTGTGGAATATATTAAAACAAAATAAAATGAGTTAAAGGGATAGTTCACCCAAAAATGAAAATTCATTTACTCACCCTCAAGTTGTTCCAAACCTGTATTACTTTCTTTGTTCTGCTGAACACAAAGGAAGATATTTTGAAGAATGTTTGTAACCAAGTATGGACAAAAATACTGTGACGGTCAATGGTGCCCCACAACTGTTTGGTTACCAACATTCTTCAAAATTAATTCTTTAGTGTTCAGCAGAACAAAGAAATTTATACTGGTTTGGAACAACTTGAGGGTAAGTAAATTATGACAATTTTCATTTGTGTGTGAATTATCCCTTTAAATGCATTAAATTAGCTGAAATATTTAATAAACAAACACACAAGGATCACAAAAGTCTTATGCCATTTGGCACCCTAGACAAGACCCCTTTTTAAAAAATTAAGCGCATACACATGATTCACACACAAGCATTTAAACCAGTGGATCTTATCAGGGATTGGGATCCAATAGGTCATGTAAATTAATAATATTTTACAACGCCATGGCAATTTTTACAAATAGTACATTTTTATTGTGAAAAAAAAGTTATAGCTCTAGTTAGGTAAACACATTTTTAAAATATTTTAAATCTCTTAATCTTTATCCCTCAATTCCGAATCAGCTTGAAAATCATAGAGTTTCGAATATTGTTGTGGACAATTGGGGTCCTTGGTTGAGAACCACTCATTTGAATTGAACATGAAACGAGTTACGCGCTGTGAAAAAACTACAATCACTCCAGTTCACAGAAATAGGATACACGCTGCCATTATAAATCAATGAAACAGTCTGTAATTTTGATGTTTTAAATGCATTCTAAGTGTATCAATGCACTGAACAGGGAATTGGTACATGTTATTGGAGCACCAGACTCACACAAGTATGTTTTTTTAGACACATACTAACAAATTGGTCCCTAGGTGGTACTAGATACCTAATAGGTTGATTACTGGTTACCTAATGGGATGACATTATTAAAGGTGCTGTATGTAATTTTTTGACTGTACTAAAACATAAAAATACCAGAATATGTTTGCAGATATTAGGAAACATGCTAAGTTCACATACTTGTTTCTCTGAAAAACAATGCTTGAGCCAGTTATTTTACTTTCAAATGTGCATTCCGTGTCAGAATGTCTGTTTTTGTTTTGGTCTGTGTGATTCCGCCCACTGCCAATATACCCAATAGTATTTCAACACCCCGGGTTGTCAGTTGGAGAAAAAACACGTATTGCAGCCATGAAAGCCAGCAAACAAACTGGGTCAGAGATCACAGATTCTACCTAAAAAGCCTCGTCATCCATAGAAAAATCTCTGTGAACAGGAGCATATTAAAATGTGGATAAATCATCTCATCAACTTACAATGTGTATGTCACAGAACACGAGGGAAATCAAAGACGGCAGGCAGAGATGAGGATCCAAATGCAGGGAGATTTTAAAATGACGATAAACAAAGACCATAAATCAGGAACAAAATAGCACTGAGAAAAAAAAACAAAGAAAACACAGGGAACTGCAGACACCTGCATGACATCAAACAATGGCCGACCGAGAACCAGAAAATACAAGGGCTATTTAAACAGAGGGGTAAACGAGCTTAACAAAGGAAACTTACACATCTGGAGCAGACAAATAAAAATGGAAAAAACTACAAAACTACAACATGGCCACAGGAAACAGGACACAGCAAAGAACACAGAGACTAAGCACAGAGAAACTTCAACATAAATGTCCCACAGAGTGCAAGACACAGAAGCAGATTTGACATTGAACAGGGGAAGGGATGGAGGGTCAGGAACGCAGAGTGGAAGCAGGATGGGGACTGGGGCAGATCAGGTGGCCAGGGCAGAGCCGGCAGATCAGGTGGCCAGTAAGGAGCAGACTGATCGGGTGGCCTGAGCGGCACAGGCAGGGCAGGTGGCCAGTGGGGAACAGGTTGGTCAGGTGGCCTGGGTGGCGTAGGCTGGTCAGGTGGTCTGGTCGGCGCAGGCTGGTCAGGTGGCCAGTGTGAAACAGGCTGGTCAGGAGCTGGAGCCTTCACTGGACTCTGGTCGGGGGCTGGAGACATCACAGGACTCTCTACGGGGACAGGAGACGTCACAGGACTCTCTACGGGGACAGGAGACATCACAGGACTCTCTACGGGGACAGGAGACGTCACAGGACTCTCTACTGGAACAGGAGACGTCACAGGACTCTCTACGGGGACAGGAGACATCACAGGACTCTCAACGGGGACTGGACTCATCACCGGACTCTGGACGGGGACAGGAGACGTCACCGGACTCTGGACTGGACGTGGACAGGGACGGATGTCCTCTCTGCATTTGGAACAGTACTCTCTGGACTCGGGACAGGGACAGATGTCCTCTCAGGACCCTGGACACAGGCTGAAGTCCTCTCTGGACTCTGGACACGGGCTGAAGTCTCTGGACTCTGGACACGGGCTGTAAACCCAGTTGTGGCAGCCATCCTGGCTAAAACCCCCAGGCTTGACCCCACCGCAGAGACACCAGTTGCTCACACCGAACAAAATGGCATGTCCTCCAGACTCAACGCCAGTCTCAAGTACCTATGGACCGCCCTAAAGTCTTCATCTGCAACGATCATGGCTACTGGGAACTCTGACTTGGCATCCATGACGGCTGAAAATTCTGGTGTGGTGGCCACTAGATTGACTCCCATAGTCAATGCTGAGCCGCTCAGCTGCAGTGCAAGACCCATGTAGCATTCCAGCATCCAGTCAGGGTCCCATAGCGGCATGCATGAACGGAGCGGCTCTGATAATCCCCCCTGAAAGAAGATCATCAGGCATACTTCGTCCATCTTAGTCAAGCAAGCCAACCTGATAAATTCCAGCACATAGTCCTCAGTGCTGTGCTCTCCATTTAGGGGTCAGTCGTTCTGTCACGGAACACGAGGGAAATCAAAGACGGCAGGCAGAGATGAGGATCCAAATGCAGGAAGATTTTAATGACGATAAGCAATAAAGACCATAAATCAGGAACAAAATAACGCAGAGAGAAAAAAACTAAGAAAATACAGGGAACTGCAGACACCTGCATGACGTCAAACAACGACCGACAAGAACCAGAAAATACAAGGGCTATTTAAACAGAGGGGTAAAAGAGCTTAACAAGGAAACCTGAAATGGAAAAAACTACAACATGGAAACAGGACACAGGAAAGAACACAGAGACTAAGCATAGAGAAAATTCAACATAAAAGTCCCACAGAGTGCAAGACACAGAAGCAGATCTGACAGTGTAAGGGTGTTTTCACACTTGGGTCCTCTTTAAAAGAACCGAACTCAGACTCCTTTAAGTGGACCAAGACGTGAACCAAGTGAAAAAGGACCCAGTTCTCTTTATGTTCACACTGTCCCTGAACCTGAAAGAGGACTCAGATCCTTTTTTGGTCAACTTTAGTAGGAATGTGTTCTCAGACCCCTTTGTGTTCATACTGTTGCTTTCTGGATCTAGTCCAGTTCAGTGTTTGATGGCTGACCATATGGCCTTCAACATTTGATCCCATTCACTTACAATGTTTATGCCTCAGTAACCAAGATATTTGTTTGTAAAGATTTTTTTTTAATGACATTGCCACAAAAATGCTGTTGAATTAAGCTGTTTATCTTTTTACACAAAAATATATATTTTTTTGCAATACTACATATTCTTGCACTAGCTATATCACACATCCACCTTTGTAAATAACATTTATTTTGAATTGTTTTCCTTGATTCATGTTTATTTTATTGCAGAATGCAATGATAACATCAGCATACAAAAATAAACAATACAATAAAATAATAAAAGAAAGATGCAAATTAAATAAACTGCTTTAAATTTTCCAGGTAAAGTATAAGTATGCCTAAAAGCAGCATTCATGTAAGAAATGGAATAATCACATGAAAAAATAAAACTGCATATTCTTCACTGTATGACGTACTCGACTGATTCTTATATTAGGCTAGTAATGCAGATGTTTACATTCACTTAAGACAAAACCACCTGTTTATGTGAAACGTGTGTTTTTGACACTTAATAATAAGACGCTAAAGATTCCGTTTAGTACACGCGCTGTGACGGCTGGCTTCTGTGCATGCGCTTTAGGTGTGTGCGCTCAAAACCTTTTTAAACTGGCAAGGCACGCAGCCGCGTCTCAATTCGGAAGTGGTTGAAATTGCAATAAACAAGTGTAAGTTGTGAACGAATAATTTGTAAAGATTTGCCAGAAGCAGCAAACATGATGAACAGCCAATTTGTACAGAGGCATCTGATGACCAAACTACATTGGAATTCGCAAACATAAAAATCAAGTAAGCCCAGAGCGGTTTGTGTTCAGATTGCGTGTTTTTAGCGAACCGTACCATAAGATGAGATCGAACCATACCCAGACCACCTCCCGAGGTGGTCTCGGCTCGGTTCGCTTTAAAGGGGTCTGAGATCGTTTGGAGTGTTCACATATGGGCCAAAAATCACGCAAACCGCGCTCAGACCCCTGAAAAGGACCAAGTGTGAAAACACCCCAAGTCTCCAGTCTTCCACTGTAAATTGTGTGTTGAGCTGCACTCAAAAAAAAAAAAACCTGTTGAACGAACTTAAAGGAAAACTTTTCCACGAAATTGAATTACATTTTTCCAACAAAATCGAATTTGTTTGAAATGATTTGTAATCTTATTGTATGAACTTAAATGAATTTAGTCAAGACTACTAAAACAATTGTGTCATTCCAACTAGATACATTTTTGCCATGCCTAATAGAGAATTTTTTTGGTTACCATTGTGGTGAAGAGGTGAGCTTGTGCTTAGGTTGTGAGTAGCGACATAAAATAAACTTTTAAATGTTAAATATAACGGAACACCAAATTTAACAGGTCTTTCCCTTTACTAAAAATAAACACATTAAACAGCACTTAATTTCAACATTTACTCTCCTTATCTATCCCTATGCAAAGCATGCTGGGAACTAGAAATACACTGCCCAGTTCAGTCAGCGCAACAGAAATTTATGTAGTCCCAACACAAATGGTTTAGGTTAACTTAACATTTTACACATTTCATTTAATTTAACAATACAATTTGAGAGCAAATGGCAATTAAGTAAAAAACTAAAGATTTGTGTTGTTTCAGCTTATTTTATTTTAATAAATTGCTGCAACAAATAGCTAGAATCATTATTTTGAGTGTTAAGTTAATGAGGAGCTCCAGTGGTGTCAGGCGGTGTCCTGTGGTGTGGCTCCTCACAGAAGCTGTCTTTTCTCTGAAGGGGTCTCCAGTCTATAAACTCCAAACAGAAATCCACCAACACAGTCCCTCTAAATACAGAGCAATGGCATAAACAACACTTTTTACAGCATTCGGTGCCAAATTATTGTCTTTATATAGAATGTGCTGGATCCTTTAACAAGAACACAACATGGCAGACAACAGAAAAAAGTTCTGTCTATTAATAAAAGAGGTGCTGATGGAGATAAAACAAGGAGGCATGAAAGGGGATTGGACATTCTGGTTTTGGATTAAAGCCACACGGTTTTATTGCATATCACATGATGTACAAATATGTATCAATGCCTCCACCTTGACAACATGTAGGCATACCAATCTAAAGCAGAGATGCACAAAGCAGGTATCTTGCCTGTGGACTCACCAGGAATCATCCCACACCCTCTAGGATGAGAAGACAGGAATGGGAATGGAGAGGGACAGAGATGCTGAACACAGCAAAGACTCAATTATGTGGATGCCTGGTTAAAACATTGCTTTGTGAGGCTTCATTGCTTTTGTGACCTCAGCTCTCTGGGTACTCAAAGTGTACACATAAGTGAACCCAATGACTATCACTAATACATCTTTACACACTCTTCTAACTAAAGACTAGTTCACACTGCCTCATTGAACAGCTGTTGTGTATTGTTTGAATCAGTGTGTTAACACTGTTGCTTTGAGCTAGTCACCTGAGCCATGAATGCCATGTGACTAATCATTTTGGAGCTGCAAGAAAATTATGTAATTGTTGGCTACTTACCCGGTGACAGCACAAGAACATGTACAGTCCCAAACCCTGGGCTGTGATGGCAAAAGCAGCCACGGAACAATAAGAATCCATTTCATACTTCTAAGTGCCTCTGTAATGTAAAATGTCTACTGTAAAATTGCCAGTATTTAATCATGTTACCAAAATGTAATCTGATACAGATACTTTTGCATGGCTATCAATGGAGGGGGGGGGGGGGGGGGGGTACTATATACACTGCCATAGTTTGTATCGAGCAGGTGCCAATACAAGACCATACTAACCCACCAAACCTTGATCCCTTTGTTGGGACCGTGAACCAGCCTTAAAGGGACAGTCAACCTTAAAAATTATGTCATTATTTACTCATCCTCATGTCGTTCCAAACCCGTACTTTCTCCTGTGGAACACAAAAGCAGATATTTTGAAAAAATGTCATATAGTGAAAGTCAGTGGGGACCAAATGTTGTTTTGGAACCATTTGACTTTCATTTTATTTTCAAAAACAGTTTAAACAAGTAAATGATGACAGAATTTTCATTTTTGGGTGAACTATCACTTTAAAGAGAGAAGGACAGACAAGGCACACTGCTAGAATGCTGCCAGACACTGCTTTTAGACATCTGTGACATTCAGCTGATAGTCCAGAAGGATGGAGGTAATGGATTATATGAAATACATAAACAAAGACATGCTCAGTTTGCTGACAAAACTGCAGACACACATCCTCTCACACTACTACAGAAGTCAGAGACATGCTAATGCACTGAAGTGCTTTCACTTTGTCAGGAACATCTAAACTAGACTTTCTGACTCTCAATGGTTATTGCACACTACAAGACTAAAGCTCACCAGCCTTAGCATATTTAAAGACACAGTTTCATGTTTTGTCATGTCTGTGTGCACAACTAACCACAAAAGCAATTACATTACAAGATCATCGAAAAACAACAACACATTTAACAAAATAACTTTACAGGTGCTGGTCATATAATTAGAATATCATCAAAAAGTTGATTTCACTAATTCCATTCAAAAAGTGAAACTTGTATATTATATTCATTTATTACACACAGACTGATATATTTCAAATGCTTATTTATTTTAATTTTGATGATTATAACTGACAACTAAGGAAAATCCCAAATTCAGTATCTAAGAAAATTTAAATATTGTGAAAAGGTTCAATATTGAAGACACCTGGTGCCACACTCTAATCAGCTAATTAACTCAAAACACCTGCAAAGGCCTTTAAATGGTCTCTCAGTCTAGTTCTGTAGGCTACACAATCATGGGGAAGACTGCTGACTTGACAGTTGTCCAAAAGACAACCATTGACACCTTGCACAAGGAGGGCAAGACACAAAAGGTCATTGCAAAAGAGGCTGGCTGTTCACAGAGCTCTGTGTCCAAGCACATTAATAGAGAGGCGAAGGAAAGGAAAAGATGTGGTAGAAAAAAAAGTGTACAAGCAATAGGGATAACCGCACCCTGGAGAGGATTGTGAAACAAAACCCATTCAAAAATGTGGGGGAGATTCACAAAGAGTGGACTGCAGCTGGAGTCAGTGCTTCAAGAACCACTACGCACAGACGTATGCAAGACATGGGTTTCAGCTGTCGCATTCCTTGTGTCAAGCCACTCTTGAACAGACAGCGTCAGAAGCATCTCACCTGGGCTAAAGACAAAAAGGACTGGACTGCTGCTGAGTGGTCCAAAGTTATGTTCTCTGATGAAAGTAAATTTTGCATTTCCTTTGGAAATCAGGGTCCCAGAGTCTGGAGGAAGAGAGGAGAGGCACACAATCCACGTTGCTTGAGGTCCAGTGTAAAGTTTCCACTGTCAGTGATGGTTTGGGGTGCCATGTCATCTGCTGGTGTTGGTCCACTGTGTTTTCTGAGGTCCAAGGTCAACGCAGCCGTATACCAGGATTTTAGAGCACTTCATGCTTCCTGCTGCTGACCAACTTTATGGAGATGCAGATTTAATTTTCCAACAGGACTTGGCACCTGCACACAGTGCCAAAGCAACCAGTACCTGGTTTAAGGACCATGGTATCCCTGTTCTTAATTGGCCAGGAAACTCGCCTGGTATTGTGAAGAGGAAGATACGATATGCCAGACCCAACAATGCAGAAGAGCTGAAGGCCACTATCAGAGCAACCTGGGCTCTCATAACACCTGAGCAGTGCCACAGACTAATCGACTCCATGCCATGCCGCATTGCTGCAGTAATTCAGGCAAAAGGAGCCCCAACTAAGTATTGAGTGCTGTACATGCTCATACTTTTCATGTTCATACTTTTCAGTTGGCCAAGATTTCTAAAAATCCTTTCTTTGTATTGGTCTTAAGTAATATTCTAATTTTCTGAGATACTGAATTTCTGAGACTTCTTCACAGACTCAAAACATCAAAGGACAACAAGCGTCAGTCTTGTACTGTGTGCTTGGCTTATAGCACAAGCCTGTCAGCCTTTCAAATGCTGCACTTCATTACAAGCAAATGGGCCTGACTTAATGAAATCAGTTGCTTCAGTCTCTGTCACTGGGTATTTACTGACAGTCACAGCTCTCCAAAGAGAGACTGTTTAGACCATCTTTTCCGCTAAAAATGCAATTATACAAGTAGATTTTACAAAGAAAAAATTATGTTGTGTAATCTACACTGTTAAAAAATACTGTTAAATTTATGGTCAAAAAAGGCAGCTGTGGTTGCCAGAAATTCACAGAAAAAAAAACAAACATTGTCAACGTTTCAGTATTACGGAGTGGCGTATTGTTGCTTGTATATTGAACAGCTTATAACCATATATTTCATCAAGTTATATCTACTTGACCTACCGAAATAAGCTTTTTACCTTCAAATGTACTGATAACCACTAAGGATGTCACAGTGAGGACATTTTCCCACTGGTTAATAAATTTGACAACAGGTGCCTCTATCAATACACAGGGTATTGAATTCCCTTTTGAATGCATGCTTGCTTGCTTTTCGCTTTCACTTCCGACTGTTGTGATTACTCTGTGTAGAGGGAGCAGCGGCTACTGACCACACATTTTACAAAATATTTGTCAATGATGCTTAGGATCTGTAGCATCTACTTTTACTTTTCACTTTGACACCAAATTCTCCACCATCATTTTGATGCTTTGATCCATTAAAACATCTCTACAGCTAAAGCAAAAAAAAAAAAAAAGTCACTAATATAGGATACTTTTTCATCATACTTTCAAAATCATGGCCAAAATTAAGTATGCATTCATATTCTGTGAGAAACCAAAAGATTAGAAGCAATATGTGATGCTGGGCTGACAAAAAAAATAACCAACAACGGTAGGTAAATTTCACACAAAGCTAACGTACGGCATCAAAAGACTTGAAATATAGTGACAATATGGACAGATCCCATTTCCATTCACTTTTTCATTGTATGGAAAAGACCATCCATGACATTATTCAAAACATCTCCTTCTGTTTTCGATGAAAGTAAAAACAGGTACTGGTTTGGGACATCACGAGGGTGAGTAAATGTTAAAATATTTTTCTTTTTTGTGTGAACTACTGCTTTAGACATTATCCTTTTTCCTACTAATGTCACAGTGCAAGACAATTGAGAGAGTCTGTGACTGTTTGCTCACCACTTATTTCTGATTTGTTGTCTTGGCTGTCTCCTAATGTAAATGATTCCTTCCCCTGTGTGTGTGTGTGGGCTCCATACACACACACACCTCATAATCGTCACTCCAGAGTGTGTGAAATTGTGTGCTTCAGAGAACAAGAGCGAAGCTATTTTTAGCAGCTGTCATCCTCACAACGTTTTATTTCCATTCTTCTTCATGAGTCTATCATAGATAAGACTGAGCTTGAAGACACAGAAGTGGATGTCAGTGTACACAAAACACTTTTGGTATATGTATATCCAAAAACCTGAGGATCTACAACATTTTTCAGACATTTGAGAAACGATGTAAACAGCAACCCCCAAGCACTTGAGAGCTCATCACTCATCTAAACGTCATTACAGCACAATAACGAGGTAGATGGTGATTCATTGCATTCTCTTTAAATCTGGTGGACTCTAAATCACTCTGAGAGGAACTAAAATACAATGAATGCACTTGGGTGAAATTCCCTAGTTTAACCTGAAATAAACTGCTGGAAAGTCAAATGAGAAGTTAAAAAAAAAAAAAAAAAAAAACAAGTGCTGGCACGGCAATCAACCTAAAGAAGTATCCCTGGACTTAAATAAAATTCATCTGATTTCAAGCCATGCGTCTGCTGAGGAATCCACCTCTCTACAGGAAGAACTCTGTGTTTTAGCCATTGAATGCAACAACTATGTTGACCGCGTGACCCCAGAGATCAATGTGGTCAATAGAGTTAAAATCAGAGATGCAAACAGCACATGCATTAATCCTGTGACACACGACCAGCTAATCTGAAATTTAGACCGCACACCCACAGTCGTTTACAGACCATCTTCTGCATTTTACAAACAAAAATGGTGAAAGCGGAAAATTTGCAGTTCCAATCTCAATGCCAAAATTTTGAAGTGTCATCTAACAGAGACCACTGGCCCATTACAATAGTTTCTTGTAAACTGTACTCCAATAACCTTGTTTTTTTATTTACTAAAAGCTTCTTTTTTTTTTTTTAAGTGAACACACCCCAAAATGGTACAGGGTTGGTGGCTACTTGTCAGTCAGATCTTGTTTGATTAGTCTTGCCTGCATGGGAAGTTATTAGCCAAAATAAATTGCAAATTGCATCATGCTTTATACCAATATTTATAACTCTGTAGGTGACCAACTACTTGAAGCTAAAGCTATAGCTACTTCTTTAAGACTTCAAGATAGAAATCCAGCCAGAAAGTACAGAGTATTTACCTCCACAGAAGTACTTAATTATGCTCGTCTTGAAGAGTGGCTGGAAGTGGTGCCAGACACTAACAGTACACATTTAGGTAATGTTTGCTCTGGCCAGAATGGTGTCAAACTGTGGACTAATTGAGTCTTTATGAAGGCACGCAGGCCTCTCTAATAATTCCTACTGAACAATTTGTAAAGAGAGGCACTGAGAGATTCAACACACTCTACATGTAATGAAAAGATGTCTGGATGTCAATCAAATCCTTACCTATGTAATCAGAAACCATCCATATACTGCCTTTATAAACACGTGCATTGGTAAATGTGCCCCATTTTGTGCCTGAGAGGCTGTCATGGCCCCAACCCAAGCCATTTTATGCACAAAGCGGTACACCCTGCATACATCACAGATAACCTCCAGCAATTATTTTCCCTCCACTGGCCCATAATGCACTTTTCAAGGGGCAGTCTGTATCGTCTCAAGCCCTGTTAGGCTTTATTACCTCCCTGTTGTAATTTGGCCAGCTTTAATTTGTTCATGATCAGACCAATGACTAATCCTTAGCAGCCTATACCTGGAAACAGACCATTAACATGTGACACACATATGCACACACACACGCACAGTCATAATCACAGCTATTTGCTTTAACAACCATCTCACTAAACTACTTAAATAACAGAACTACACAGAATGGATGGGTGGCATCTTCTCCTCAGTCTTTATCTCTCTGTGTAACAAAAAGAAAAATTTAAAGGAGCGGGACCCCGGGTCACCTGATTATTAGATGTGTGAACTCGGTTAGCACTGGACCCAAATGGCCAATGGGAATTACCATTAATGATGCAAGAACGACTTATCTTAAATGAGATTTGCGCCATATACATCACTGTCACCTTTTAATGACTTTAATTTGGGGTAACCAGATTTACAAATGATAGTACAGATATTTCCCTTTCTCTATACCAGTGGTTTCCAACCTTTTTCTGTTGGGCACCCCTTTTGTAGAGAAAAATATTTTCGTCCCCTGACCTACATGCATCCTCATAAAGACACTCTCAGACATGATCTTGCTTGCAAAATCCTACATAATTTTTTTTTTAAACACTGCAATTAATACAGTACAACTTCAATGGGCTTCTCTTTGCATTTGCGATTTGAAGTATCTAAAGTGTCAAAAGCTAATATTGTTCTTTGTGTCAGAAGTGGCGCGAGCACTTGGAGTACGTTAGAAATAGAAGGAGGCAATTTACTGTTGGGAATTTGTTGTGTCGAATCATGCCGCATCCAGTGTAGACTAGGGGGTTGCACAGACTTTGACTAGCCGCTGATCATGGCCTATAGAGGGCGCAACAGGATAAGAAATCTTTTAAGTCCACTTTTATGCCGTTTCCAACAGTCAAAAAATAAAAAATAAATGTATCATTAATTTATATTTTGTCCACGGCTCCCTGCTTTTCTGATTCTTCAAATTGCGTTATTCCATGACAACAGCCGCTAAAACTGATAACAGACTGCACAAGTGGGTATTGCGAGGCATCTTGATGCACAAAAATTTGGCCAAATATTTTGTGATTATATATCAATATGACTATAATAACAAATAAAAAAAAAAACTATTATTGTATTAGTATTTAAAATAATAAAATAGTATTTAAGAAATAATAAAAAAAATAACAATAATACATTTATAATTTAATAATTAATTTACAGTACAATTGTAAAAGTAACAATATTAATACTTATGTCTATGGTCTTAATATGGTTTTGTTTCAAACATCAAGTTTGGGAAGATGGCTGTCACATGTTGCATTCCTAAATGCACGTTATAAATGACCCAAACTCATGCAAAAGTTTGTTTGGAGCAGCATTTACTGTGAACCAAGCCGCTCTGAGATGCCGCAAACACCATATCATTAACCACTCGCGTATGAAAGAACAGTGCCACGCTTCACTCTGAAACACTGAGTGCATATTTAATTACAATTTTGGTTTTATACCTATATCTAACCAGAGAGAACCAAAACAAGGCATCTTGAACCACTATGTACTTGTTGCTTATGAAATGCAAAGATTTGATAACACTGAACTTGTCAATCACTGAGTGAGAAACTTGACCGCTAATTCACAAACAACTTGTCTTTCGTAGGCTTTACAGCAGAAAATTAAATCCCATTAAGCAGCCACGTTCAGGCCTGGGGGAAGTGTAATTAAACAAAACAATATTCACAGAGACCGAGCAGCCAGCCCAGGGTGTCATTGACACATGTACATAAATCAACAATGTGCCGTGATGGTTTTAGGACTATACCACAGCCACTATACTTGAAATGTCATGCATGACTGAGGTAAAATATTTGTCAGTGAAGGTGACACGGATCACTGGACATCACGTAGGAAACAGCGTCACAGTAATTATGCACTTGGTAGTGTTTCTGTAGCTGCAAGGTTTGTTCTTGCTCTGGGGAAAGTTTCATTACATATACCATATCTAAGATGTATTATGAATGTACTGTGTGACCTTGTTAGAAGCAGCTGAAGCCTGTCTGATGTCTAAGAACTCATTTATGTTTTCAACTAAAAACAATGACCAAATTCTCCATTACAGCCACAAGGTTTTTACTTGCTGAGACAAACTGAGAGTCATGACAAAGCAATTCATTACAACCACACAGACACATGGACTCGGTGTGTCTAATTTAGGCTAGTTTGTCTCAACCGAGTCCAAGTCTGAGCCTTTTGAAATAAGTCCAAATCAAAACTCAAATCTCTTTCGTTTTCTATGTCACAGGTTATATAAACCCTGTCGCAGAATAAATCATTTAAAATATATATATATATATATTTTTTTTTATGTATTGTTTCAAGAGATTTACTTGATCATTAAATTGTACTTTTCTAAAAGATGAACGTAGGAATTAAAACATAATTCCTTTTTTCATTATAATTATGATCATAATTATCTTCAATACAATTTACTTTTAAATGTAATCGTTCATTCATAATTCAGTTATTTCACTCAACAAGGGAGGGAACATTCACCTAAAAATAAAAAACACTGAACAACTTTTAGACAAGCTTTTACTTCCTGTAAATCCCCACAAAAGATGCAAAAAATCTGAGCAACATTCCTCTAGAATTAAAGATGTGTGTGCAGGTGCAGCAAGCGATTTCTGAGAAACACTGTTGATATTTGAAATCAACCAAAACAAACACACTCCTCCCTTCGTTGCATCACCCCCAAAATGCACAAACACACAATGCAAGAGTGGATGTCTCTTTATCATAGCTGAAAAAAAATCAAGTGAAGATGGCGAATGGCGAAAAAGGAACACGAGTATATACAAGCAAGAGCTTGTTGTTAGTCGCCAGCAGCACACCAGGGGTCCGTACCATGATGATAGTTAAACAAACTCAGGGTTACAAGATTAGTTTCGAGTTCCAATCCCAATCAGGCTTTGTTGGTACCACGACCCTGATCATCAACAGGCTTTGATCCTGAGTTTAGGTGTGACATCAGCAGCAAACAGCCAATAACACGCTGTGGATCAATGAAACGACGAGTCACTTCTCGCGAGCGAAGCAGTACGATTCAGTTCTCTCTTCCGCAGAATATTACGGTATTGAACAATATGAAGGATTTAAACTAATTTACACAAAAAGAAAAGAGCTGTCTATGAAAGAGGACAACAAAAAAAAGTTGTGACGTTATTTTATATAGATGATATATATAGAGAGAATTGAACATTTAAGCTCACATGTAGTAATTTTTATAGCTTTATCTATTGATTCTAAAGCTTATTTATATCCCCTTTATATATTTATATTCAATTAAACTAAATGCTTAATAATAATAATAATAATAATAATAATAGATAAACTAAAACTGTACATGTGTAATAGATTAAGGATATATTAATAAGATATAATTTAACAACGCAACCTCACCGGTTATGCGTTTTATGTATTGCTCTCTACACTCTCGGACACATAACAGTGATTTATATGATTAGGTTTTGACTTGACTACGTTATCAAACAGCTAATAATGTGTTGCTAATGTTACAAACCATGTTCCCATTCACCATCTCAGAATCAGACAGTTGCCTTCTAAATATCAGCATCCCTAGAAACACTTTGAACATCATAGTCAGTAGAGAAAGACAATTCATCAAAACATCATAATACATCACATACATAATTCACCCGCTATATTGCTATAGGTACCTGATTTTGCCTGTCACTTCTTGAAGATGTTCTTGTGCTCACTGAGGAAAAGCCCCGACCTGCACGTTGATGGGATTGGTTACATTTTTGTGATGGTAGAAAACTGAGGCAGTTTGAGACAATCTTTGGTTCACTGCACTTTTAAGGAGAAAATACTCAATGGTGTTGACTGATGAATTTGCAGATGGTTTTGTCTTAAAGCATATTAAGACAACACACAGACATATAAACAACATTAAAAACTTGATTTTCATTTAAGTGCAACTTGGAAACTTAGGTCTGAGGCTCAGACACACCTATGGTTTGTGCATACAATCAATGTGAAAACTAAACAAAATGAACAGATTAGCTGTGTCCCAATTCAGAGGCTGCATCCTTCAAAGGACACAGACTTCAAAGGGGATTTTTTTACTTTGTTCTGCAGATGAAAAAAGTGGTAGCCAATGGTTTCTCTCATATTAAAAATAATATTAGCATTATTTTAATTCAATCAACAAAAACAAAAAAAATTGAAAAATGTTTCTGAATAGGACTATTGATTGATCAAAATAGTGTAGATAAATCAATAGTCAGAAACAGGTAAAACGAATAAAACAGAAGAAAGAAAACAATCATGAAACTTGTAAATACATTAATTTATATACAATTTCATAATATATAGTTGGGTGCTCTTCAACTGAAAGCATGCCATTGGAGTTTTCTGTGTTGATACAGCTCTGTAAAATATGGGCTAGCCTACTGGAAGTGCTGTAGTTTTGCTGTAAACTATACTAAAAATATAAAAAGTAAAATACAAAAAAAAAAAAATTAATTACTTCTGTTTCTGAACAAATAAAGCAGCAGCCTAATTGATGTCATAAATACATGAGGCTTTTTTCACGAACAAAAAACAAACATGATGCTTAGGCTACAATTTAATGAATACATAATTCAATAATAAAGCAATTGTATATGCTGTTTGTTAATTAAAACTCTTTGGATCTCCTTGGATTCAACCTACTATGGAAGGCCGTTTCCGCCACTAAATAAAAAAATAAAAAGAGTAATTGCGACTTTCTCATAATTGCGAGTTATAAAGTCACAATTCTGAGATATAAACTCGCAATTGCGTGATAAAGTCACGAGCTTATATCTCAGAGTAATTGTGACTTTATTACACGCAATTGTGAGTCAGAATTCTGAGATAAAGTCACAATTACTCTTTTTATTTTTAAGGAGATCCAAAGAGTTTTAGAATCATTATCTGAAGCTAAAGGCGGCATCCGCAACTGAAGGTTGCTGTAGACCATTGAAATTTTTTTTTATTTAAATAGCTAAAAAAAAAAAAATATGTTCAGCTTACAACTGCATCTGTCTCTGACTCTCTGCAATTTTTATTGTTATTTTCAAAGATTAGGTTATTAGCACAAACACTCATTAAGCCTATAAAGTGAATTAACACTATTCCGTTCTTTTATTTCGCTCTGGAACCTGGCTGAATGGAAAAATATTTTTGCTAAGAACAAACCGAAATGAAAACAATTAATTTGTAATCTTGACAACCTACACCCATCCACTCGCCATCTCATATGGGCTACTTCTGAGGGGGAGATCTTCAGGGCGCCCATTCCGGGGCTTAGTGGGGTGGTTGTCCAGAGGTGAGGGGGCATATTGGCTCATGGCACCAATGCTGGTGGTCACTAGGAAGCTGGGAGTTGCTACTAGTGTATCTTGCAAACCGACACTCTCTGGCTAGGTTTTATGTTATATTTCTTATGCATGATATTTTTACTTCTTTATTTATTTATATTTTTTAAATTTGTATCATTAGATATTCGAGTAAAATGCATATAATCCAGCAATTTCTCTCAAAAACAATGTTGTCACTGGCCCGCAAAGAATTCTGGGGTAGGGTAAGCTGTGAAGGATCCATCTGTTGTATCCTTCATTGCCCAGAAAACAAAACAGCCTTCGAATGCGGCCTTTGAAGGATTGCTAAATGGAACGTAGCAAATCGACAATGGTTTGTGGATAAATATTGTTGCAAAAATTCCATGACATTACTGTCCTCTGAATTGCCCTACTGTTCTTCAAAATTCAGAGGGCAACATAAGTGACTTTGTACAAAAACGACACTAAACAAAGCGGCTTATCTTTAGATCAACAAATGGCATGAAAATGCATTTCTAAATCTCAAACAATTCCATTCAGACCTGTAATCCAAAATTGCCACGTAATCCCACACAAACAAAAAAAAACACTGTCCCTGAATCAAGCCATTAGTGTAATGAAAGAGCCAACAATATAATACAGATAACTAGATCAGTGAGACATGATTGTGAACATGATTATTTCAGAGATTATGATTCACCTGAAAATAATACCCGACATGCTGTTCTCTAAGAAATCTACAACACACTAGATACAGATAGGAAAATATTAAATACAAAATTGCTGAATATCCTCACCATTAAAGGCTTCATTATAACTAAATGGAGTGGAGGAACTTGAAGAGGAACGCTAAGAGGTTGAATATTTCCAGTTTAGAGGATGTGCGGCACTGGCCTACATGCACAACACAGAAAGACTGATTGGGTTTTAATCCCCATAAATGCATTGCTGCATAAATCCCATTACAACCACCACTAGGCCACTGCTGTCATCAGTCATAATATGAAAACTCCAGCACAATAGACCATTTAGGGTCACACTCGCTCTCTTTCTCTCTGCCATTTCTCATCAATTGTTTTTCCTCTTATAAATTAAACTTTTTTTGTGAACTCAGCATTGGCATAACATATTAAAACATCCAAATAACAAATTAACAGTAAAAAACAAAGAAATCAAAGGTTCAGGGTAAAAAGGGCTGGTCAAAAAAAAGAAAAAAAGGTTCATGTTATGTTTGTATTATATGATGTTTAGGGGATATTTAGCCGAAAATACATATCACAATAAAATAGAATATAATAATAATAATAATAATAATAATAATAATAATAAGACTTGCCATTGTATCCTTGAGAACACAACTTTGTTTGCAAGGCAGATTATAAAATCCTGTGTGCCCTTTACTTCCAGAAGTTGCACAAAGACAGCCAATCAGATAAGACCTTGCCAGATCAGAGCAATATATGCATCAGTGGGTCAGCGAGTGGGCCTACACACTGAGGCTGAGAGTGGGAAAAGAGAACAGACCTTCTGATCTGAGCAATGTGACCTATAATTTATAAATTGCCATCTGAAGCTGATTTCCACAGGAACCAAGAGAGGGTAGCTCAGACCTCCAAGTCCCTTCAGTCACCCTCAGAACTCCACTCACATCACCACAGGCATTTGAAGACTTTAAGGTCATAGCATTTAATTAAGATGACTCACCTGGCTACTTTGTGCTCTCATATGTTTGAAGGTGATATACCCATGATTTGCTTTAATATTCCAGCATTAATATGCATCCCACTATAACTAAAAAAAACTTCTCCAAAACAAAACAAAAACAAGATTTGCATTATTCTCTTCTTTCTTTTCAAGCATGTTTTGAGGCTGCTGTTATGACAAGTGGTGGGGTCTTGTGAGGAGCTGGAGATCAAGCTAAAGCGAGAAACGGCCAGCCAATCAGGGAGCACTAATCGTGCTGCTTTCACCAGCACGGCCGTCATTTATGAGGTGGAGGGAACAGCTATAGAGACAGGCCCGCGACATTCCCAAACATTTCAGAGAGCAAGGCGGAGATGCAGAGTGACAGCTCTCTAATGCAGATGGAGTCTTGCTCTAGGGCTGCATGCTGAGATTTCTGTCAGCGCTGAGGAAGCTGTAGACTACAATGTGTAGCACTGTCCTGAATCACACTGTCCTTACACAGCCCTCACAAAACACTTACTATAGAAAGATCAGACCCTTCAAAAATGATTAAGATTCTGGCAGTATTGTGCAACATAATCTGCTTACTAAATTAAAAACTTAATAGAACAACACTGGGTCACTTTGTGATAATGGAGAGTCTGTGGTTGTATTGTTCCACACTAAATCTAAGCAGTAAAATGTGAAAGCAAAATACCTTAATTGATGGAGAAAGTTTGGGGTTAGTAAGATTTTAAAAAAGAGAATGAAAAGAAATCAATAGAGTACCCCAGCATATTAAACTGAATAAAAGTGACTGTAAAGACATAAAATGTTACACAGTATTTCTGTTTCAAATAAATTATGTTCTTTTGAACTTTTTAATTATTAAATTAGAAATCAAATTATCAAATTATTTGAAATCGTCTGAACAGTAGATATTAGTCTTGCCTTTGTGAAACTGCTTAATTATGTGATACTTCAATTCTGGAACTTTTTTGCATTTGAGTGTCAAAGTATGTTTTCCCTCCCTTTGTGGGTGAAATGTGGGTGGCAACATCCAAACAACAAGTTTAAAGTCTGCTCTTTAATGTTAGTGGCAGCATTTAACCTACTGTAACATGGAACTGTACAAAACAGCTCTTTATACACAAGACCTATTCAGCCATTTAATTTACTTGGGTCCAGATCAAGACAGTATGTTTTTTTTCCCCTTCAGTCACACCATCAGTGAATTTGGATGTGCAACAGTCGGGGTGCTGCTATGCCAAAAAGATTGGCACAGGTGTCAGACCGGGGCACAAAAAATAAAAACGGCTGCTGCTTTGTGATTAATGAAGCCTCTCTAAATTATGCTCTGGATGCCTATTGATTTGGCATTGCATTTGACCTGGAGATGAATTAATCTGCAAAAAAATATGAAAGACTTGCAAGCCCTGCTTAGCCAGTCCAGAGCCTGTGGCATTCATCCTCTAGCTAATTAGCCTGTGCCCTTGAGCATTCAGCACCATTGGCCTAAATTACAGTGCAAGGGTAGACTGGTATTTATCAAGCCCTAAATAAGACACATATGGCTAAAATCATAATAGAGTCAATGCTTCGTGCATATAGCTTACATTGTTAATTTGGAGTTTTTGCCTCTTTTATTAGAGAGAAAGTGAAGATAAACAGGGGAAAAAATGAGAGAGAGAGAGAGAGAGAGAGGGGGGGGGGGGTGCAATCTGTGGGCATTTCGGGCCAGATTCAAACCAATGTGTCAAAAGCTTGCGCTACACCATGGCACTTTTCTCCAATAGCCATGCCAATACAACGTAATCAAATCTGTGATAGTACTTAAATTACTTTCTATAAATTAACAACTAAGATCTAAATGAACTGCTTTAAGTCAAGATTATCAGTTTATGTGACTGAATCAACCTGACATCATTTGGTAACACCAGCCAAAAGCATTTTTATGGGTAAGTTTAAGTAGAAATAACCCTTAATGCAACAACTGCTCACATCTATTTTTACAGTGTATTTGCGAACCACAAAGTGTGAATGATGTCACAGTTTCTATGAAAACAAAAAGGATCAACACTGCTCAATGATACAGAGTGCAGAAAACCTTTCACACATTAAATCACGGGTAACTAACAAACAAATAAGGGGTGGAGAGAATTCCAAAGTTAATGGAATCTTGAAAGTTTTAATGATGTAGAGGCAGCCACTGAATTGTGTTTCATAATAGTTCAAAACAAATAAGATGAAAGCTGTCATGCTGAGTGAATGAGTCACGTACAATGCTTTGACAAATGCAGCCTAAAAAAAAAAAATTAAGAAAAATTAACTCCTGTCGGTTTTTTTAACAAAGTCTGCTGTACATTTACTATAAACACTAATAACAAAATACACAAGGATATGCTAAAATTTCCATAATGCCAAGATAATGGTCTGTCTGTTAATTCTTCTCTACCTAAAGAGGGGAATGGGCTTCTTTTTCCTTATATTTTGTTATAAACAATATTTTCCATTATAAAATATAAAGCGATCACTCAGCTTCTGATCAACACTACATTTATATCAGTATGTCTATGGAATAATTAATTAATTAAACTTCACAAAAGAATCAAAGATCTATGAGACGTAAAGTCACTCTAATCAGTACAAAAGGTTTTATTAGGGCAAGATAGATTCGATTGTGTGAAATATGTTCTAAAGTTGCTTGCTATCAAGTTCGGGTTTATCGGACTATTATACTGTGGGTTTTCATCAGTCGGAACAAAGGACCAGAGCATATTCATGTCGTTAAACTGAAATGAAAACCCCTCTGCAGACAGCATGCACATCAATTAATCGTGCGGAGGTTTCTTTGGCAACCCTGTAGCCCCTTTGTCTCCATGGCAATGGTTGGCCAGTTTACATCCCGCTAAAGCGCGGCTGTTCCAGAGACATGCAGAAGCTCATTTTTACGCAATAGGTCATTTGCGCAGTAGCTACCCAAACAAACGATTAAGCGTCATCACAGCGCAGATCGTTGCAAATGTGATAAATAGCCTATTTGAATAGTTACTCCTACTTACCTTATGTGCAAGGAAGAAAACATAAAAGGGACTTTCAACAGAATAAGCATTGTTTTTATTGCAGGCTACGTTAAAGCGACAGTCCAATAATTCATCTCTGCAAAACAGACTGAATGGCATTCTGATTTTCAGTCTTTAGCCTATCAGGTGGCAGTTTTTCCTACTCGGCGGACCTGCTCATTACTGTTGTAATATTGTGGATATATTCGCATAAACGTTTGTCCTAGACCAACGTTTCACATGCACTTTGGCCAATTTCCAGTATTGCTTTTATGTTTTCACAATTGAGCAACAATGCAACGAGTGGGAGATGAATGAGCTCATGGACGCTTTAAACCTGTGATGCACGGTGAGCAATCGAGGCGTTTAAGACTCTTCTTACCCTTTGAAGCATCCTTTTCTTCTTTAGACTTAGCCACTTTTCCGCTCATAGATCCCAGTTTGGATGTATAGATCCCGATTTAGATTAAAATCCGAAATCCTTCAGTCGTGTATACCAACTGTCGCTTTAGAAAATCCTTGGCAAATCCAAAACAAAGGTACCAGGTGAGGAGATAGGAGCTCTGTAAGAAAAGCATTGTAAATAAACAAAAAGTAGCCTACATTTTTTAAGTAAAACATCAGAGAGAAAGTGATGGTTCTCGTACCTTCTATCGACATTTATCAACAGCCGTCAATGTAGTTAAACATACAGACAACAGAAGTCGAGTTTACAAACCGCGTGGTTAGTAACAAGTCCGCCAATGTCACAATCAAGCGCAGACCTTCGCGTAGGGCTCTTTGTTATCAACAAGGTTATCTCACCTTATCTCTTCCACGTTGTCTCCTACATTAATGCACATTGATATAGAAAAACGGCTCCCGCATGAAGCTCGAGATGATGAAAATAAGACCAACCCTCGCGAATGAAGCAAGCCAGAGAACAAAAAGCGCGAGGGAAGGAGAGGGGCTTCCACCGAGTGTCAGTTGACGTCAGCTGTGACACATTGGTCGCAAACGCTGATATAACCCGAGGAACCACCATTTGATACTGTAACAGAGATATTCACGCATGTACCAGCCTGTTGCCAACGTTTGCAGAAACTGGGTTTGATGT
This sequence comes from Rhinogobio ventralis, assembly GCA_039654625.1. NCBI lineage: Eukaryota > Metazoa > Chordata > Actinopteri > Cypriniformes > Gobionidae > Rhinogobio > Rhinogobio ventralis. The sequence goes on from CM077198.1 coordinate 17,537,694, forward strand.
AAAACACGTAATTACTGTGAGCAACAGGATATTACTGAGTCAAACCCGAAATAGCACCTGCACTGCATGTAAATGAAAAAAAAAAAACACTGATATCCAAAATATTTCGATATTTTCAAGAAAGGTAGGCTACACTTTGTAGGCCATTTGTTGTTTTTAACGATGCTAAAAATTCCAACAATCCCTGAATTCCAATTAGCTACCATTCATTTTTGGCCAAATATAGGCCTACCCTTTCAGTCGCTCATGAAACTTAGCCTAATATAATTATACTATAAAATCATGTAATGTAAAAACGTTGTGCTGCTAAAAAGTCATTTTGAAAATTAAAATTAAGCAGTTCTCGAAATTAATCACGCTAAAGAAAACTACAAGTTAATAACAACTCAAACATTTGCGCGACAAACATGCACATTACAATTGGTCATGGAAATTTACCTTAATTGGTTTAAATACTTATATATATATATAGGCTATAAGTTGATGAATGTGGTTTTGTACAGTTACAGTAGAATGAGCTAGAGAATTAAGTCAGATGCATGCAAGAAAGAGAGATGCTGCTGTAGCTACTTGTACGAGACTTTAACACAAAAATATGATGTAAAATTAAGTCTTCCTTGGTCTGTTTTCTACATATATTTTTGCAGACTTCATTAACAAAGTGGACAATGCACAGTGTTATTCACAAAGGGAAAGCTCAGGCATTTGTGCTACTTTATAAGGCACGAGTTATGCTATCTGCATAAGATCTCAAGAAATACATTGTTGAGGATTAAAAAGAAAAAAAAAACTGTAAACAGCAATACTTGTAAGCCTATATGCACCATATTTTGAATGTGAACGGATACGTCAGTATTTATGGCTATTTACCAGGCAATACAATGATTTAATGCATTTGTTTTAATCTGCATGCGATGGAGAAAACGCATCTTCGGAGTTGCCAATCAAACTAAATAATGTCGCGGCGAGACTGATTTTGTACGGTCTTAAAAGTAGTACTCCTGACACAGTCTCTCAGATAAAATAGCATTTATCTTACCTGTTTAATCGATGAAAAGATGCAAAAGACCGATGAGGTAACTCGACCACGAAGCAAAGTTCTCCACGTAGCCTATAGCCTACTCTGCAGATTTGCAGATTTGCAGATTTCTTCGTCCCTGCTAATTTGGAGAAAACGACATCAGACTGTGTTTATCACCTGACGGATTGTACTACTTTTGCTGCACTGAGTGGAAGGAAACAGAAGGCGATGGTTTCAGGATCCATACTTGCTATTTTTAGCGACAGTTGGACGCATTTCAAAATGTCATTGACCAGACTTTCTTAAAACGCTGTCCAGAGCTTTAAACTGACAGCGCTGCTTTCTCATTTGTTAAATCATAATTAATTAACCAAATTACACAACAAACAAGGCTATTGCTTAAATATTCTGAACAATTAGGTCCCACCTCCAGTATGTAACTTTCTGACCTCACAATGTAGCCTATAAACACTTTTAGTTATTTAATACTTCATACACAACAGTTCCTCTCAAATGGGAAAATCAATCATACAAAAGGGAAAATGTAAAGGTTTTACTGGAGGGGGCTGAATAGACATCATTTTAGCAGCTGGATTTCCAGCAGAATGAAGCTTACCTCCACAAATAATGATGGCATTTTTAGGTTGCAATCTACAAAGTCACCTTGGAGAATTCAAGAAGATGGCAGGCATAAAAAGAGGCCATCCAAGATGTGTGGATTAAAGTGGTTTATCTGAGCACAGTGGATCTTCTGGGTTTGCAGTTTGTCAGGCAAGAGTTCACAACCCAGCATAAGAGAGCTGAAGGGTATTTTAACCTCCCTTTGCCCTTCACTGTTCTTGTGTTGATGCTCAAACATCTCTGCTAACATACACAGATTCTGTCAAATCTAGAGCCTAGATCTACTAGATTTGAGTGGACAGCTACTGTAATGCAACATGTAAAAATGGTGATTTATGGTGGACAACAATGTTGACAGTTATGGGTATTATTGGGGCTAAATGCTTGAATTATTGTGGCTAAATGCTTGAATTGTTGCAGTGACAGTTATTTACAAAACATTTAGTGTTGGAAGTCTCTTGCTCTCACATTGTAATTATTTCCTTTCAAGTCTGTCATCGTCCTCTGAAATAACATGCTGCTAGTACCACCAGCATTAATGCTGAACACAATGTGCTTATTCAAATAAAATAGAACATAAAATGCTTAGTTTTTATGTACTACAGTACTAGTGAATAGAAACACTTCGCTTTGAATCTTTATGATTAAATATATTGTTTGGAGAATTTATGTTGAATTGTGGTGTGCAGTATATTGTATTGCCATTTCCAAGACGAGATCTACTACAAAATATGTGTACTGTACAGTAGTGAAGTCCGTACAGTATCTTTGCATGTACGTTGTAGTAAGACCGGACTTCAGTATGGATTATTGGCCTCCTCCTTCTTCATTTATATTCATGAGAACTGAGAGATGCATAAGAAATTTCTTATGCTAGGTCTGGTAGCATTAAACAGAGGTATAGATTTCCAAACGGGGAATCAATATTTTCCATGTCCAATCAGAAGCAAAAGGTCATGGAGGTCAGAGTGCTCCTGATCAATGAAGAATGGGGTCACCAGCTGAATGACATTATGAAAACATCTCACTATTCTGCAAATGGCTTGTCAGTTAATTTAGCCCAATAATAATCACAAAAAATGTGTCAAAACATTGCATTTTTGATTCAGTTAAACATTCCACTTCATAAGTTTCCAAATTATTATATTTCTATATTATTATATAAATATATTGTGCATTAAATCAACAGACCACTTATTTAACTTTGGTTTGTTACATTTAATGTCCTAAATTATTGGTTAGGGCCATATTGATGAAAAGTTGGCTAATATAGGTCTTTCAATGACCATCCCATACTGATGTCTAGATTCCAGAGAGCAGGGTATTTGCAGAAATGCTAATATACACAATACAATTTATAATTTCAATTTCTACCATTTCTCCAGTGTTTGTTTTCACTCGCGGAAGTCTGACCTCGACCGACTCAAAGGAAATGAGCCAGAGAAGATTTCCACATCAAAATGGGCAGAGCCCCAGAGTTCACTCAAATTCCCGAAACAGGCTCCAAACAAACTTTGTTTTTGCCTGATTTTGTTCGAAATGACGTCACATCAGTTCGTTCTTAAATTCCTTTTGAAGTATATTTCGGCCTTTAAACCGTTGGATATCTACTGCTTTCTGGCAGTCAGTGAGTGCAAACCAGCAAAACAAAGGAGGCTGGTTCATGTGGCTTTATTCCGTGCTTCGCCAGTTTCAAAATATCCGTCTCCGTTATATTGTCATTTTTGTGCTTATCCGGCACTTTGCAACAACACAATATTGTTTACAACAACATCTGACGTTTACTTTTTATGTGTCGTGAGACAGTCACATAAACTATGTGAAATCAGACTGAAACAGATTTCCAGAAATTGCGCACAAAAAGTATTCCCGTTGCTTCATAACATAAAATGTCTAATCATGCTATTTCATGCATTCTGACTTATTTACACTGTTAAAGAGTTGGATTCTCATGCTAAACATGGCCCAACATTTTTTTTTTTACGAGTATGGGACTGTGTGAGGTCATAATAGGCGGAATTGCTTGTATGGGCACTTCTCCCGCATCAACAAGCATAGTTTGGGTTACGGAAGCCGACAAGTCATTTTGTTATTAGACCACGAAATCAACAATGTCACTAAATAAGTGTGTTTCTGGTTGTGAGGGAAAGATAACCTTGTTCAGCTTCCCAAATAACCCAGCGTCAAACAGTGGATGCAGTTTGTTTTTCCGGAGGAGCAATGGAGTTCTGCAAGTATGTTTGTTTGTTCCCTGTCACGAGTCGAAACCAGAGTGAAACTGCATCAAATGTCTGTGTTTTGTTGGCAATCAGCGCTTAAGTGTATATAATGTAAACAACATGAACATATATTGAATAGAAAGTTATCCAGGGAGGGATAATGCCAAGAATGTATTGTGCATGTGTGTGTGTGTGTGTGTGTGCACGCGCGCTCTCTTTAGCTCCGCCCACTGCACTCCCCCACGAGCTTGGCTGTTTTCGGAAAAAATCAGTACAGCGTATCTGTCTTTTATAAATATGATAAAAACCAAAGACTCTTCTGAGATATGAAGGATACAATACTCTATAGGTACTCAAGATTAACATGATATTGGCTGAAACAATGTCTTTAACTACCTTTCTGGGCCTTGAAAGTTGCATTGCTGCCTATGGGTGGTTCAGAAACCTCTCGGATTTCATCAAAAATATTTTAATTTGTGTTCCGAAAATGAACAAAGGTCTTATGGGTTTGGAACGACATGAGGGTGAGTAATTAATGACAGAATTTTCATTTTTGGCTGAACTAACCCTTTAAGTCTTTACATTGCTTTTAGCTCCAATGTGACTCTTCCACACTGTCCATTGTGGCACAAAATAACATTAGTTAAGATTAAAGACTAAGTCAGGGGTGTTGATTTCCAGAGGTGTCCTTGAAATGCTTTTACTGATGAATGGTTGGAACGGCGGTATTATGTGGGCAACAATTATCCAAATGTTCATGAAGAAAAGCTCAGCTGTGAACGCTCATTTATGGGCTGACATTAATGGCAGCTTTACTTACACAGCCAGGACAAAGTCATGGTGATTTTCTCTAACTTGTTTTGTGAGGATACACACACTTCAAAGTGACTTTGAAGAACACAAGTGTAACTTTTGTATACGTTTTTAGCATTATCTAAGAAGTCATACACACTTTTCTGTCTCATTTAATGTATTTATAAGTGTACTGCTTTAAATAAAGTGAACATCTGAGCTCAAATCAACAAGCTAGTCAATCAATGTGGTTGATCAAATAGATTTTTTTTTCTTTTTACAGACCAAATGCTGGATGAGAAAATATGTCATTTGAAAAAAAGTGTTAGCTTTGAGAAGTCATATGGGAATGTTCCTAAAATAATTTTCTGGGACAGAGAGAAAAGTGTTTTAAGAGCAAGTGATTTATGGACTGCTGTTATGCTGAAGTTAGAAGGCTTATTTTGTAAGTATTGATATGTCCCATGCTGTGGGCGAGGCTGATAAGAGAGTAATTAACTTGCAGTTATGATAAGTATTCTGCTACTACAGTATGACATCATACCAAGAGCAAACACACTGGAGGGTTATATGGCTGACTTTGCAGTATAGATAATTGCTCACCACCCACAAAGGTATTTATTAAATACCCAAGAGTGGATATCGCTAATTTCCACTGTCTTTGTTGCATCAGCACTTCTTCCAGTGCTGTATAGTGCACAAATGCTAGCAATGACAGGTCCCAATGGAGTTAGGCATCTGTTAGAATTGAGGTCAAAGGCCTTGACCTGACACCACAATTCTGTCATCCCCTCTGTCTAAAATTGGTACAATTGACCCCTCTGGGTTTATGGCTGTCAAAATCACAAATGAGAGTGCCTGTGGTTACCACCAGAGGGCACTCCATCCCGGACTGTCACTTCATCTAAGGACTACAATTCCCACTTCACTCACTACCCGGACTTCCTTCCTGATTACATCCACCTGCACCCCATTACCTTGTTAGCTCACACTTCATAGCCTGGTCATGTCTTGTTTAGTGTATCACTGCATTTCTGAGCGTTTTCCCTGGTTTCTTGTCTCTTGGTTTTGGATTACTTGCCCGTTCCGTGGATTACCCTTCTGCCTGTCTCTCCTGCCTTGTTTGCTTGTTTGGACTGCCTGCCTGTGTTTTGACCTTGCCTGTACTTTTGACTAAGATTGTGGATTACCCTTTAATAAAGCTGCATTTGGAATCTCAACCTTAAGTCTCGGAGCAGTACGTTACAGAAGACTTCGCCATGCACAGATCCAGCAGCCAAGTGAACGTCCATCCACAAATGAGTCCAGCCGCACAGATCATGCATCTCCGTCAAGGAGATCGTCTTATCGAGGACTTTGTGCAAGACTTTATTGAACTGGCATATCTCTCCACGATGGACACGGTATGTCTGATGATATTTTTTCAAGGAGGCCTTGCAGAACTACTCAGTTCCTGTATGCCACTGCACAATCCTAACTGGACACTAGAATATTATATAGACATTGCTTTGCAACTGAGTGGCTCTGGTCCAGCCGGTGTGGGTGTCGTTGAGGATGAATGCAACATTCACGCAGTACCCGCCAGTCCAGAGTCTCGTCTGTCATAGTCTCTGTCCAGAGTCCATTGACATCTCCTGTCCACGTCCAGAGCCTAGTGACGTCCCCTGTCTTCGTCAAGAGCCCAGTGACGTTCCCTGTGTCCGTCCAGAGCCCAGAGATGGCTCCAGCCCCTGACCAGCGTCCAGAGACGGCTCCAGCCAATGACCAGCGTCCAGAGACGGCTCCAGCCAATGACCAGCGTCCAGAGACGGCTCCAGCCACTGACCAGCGTCCAGAGACGGCCCCAGCCACTGTCCAGAGTCCAGAGACGGCCCCAGCCACTGACCAGAGTCCAGAGAGGGCTTCAGCCCGTGACCAGAGTCCAGAGAGGGCTTCAGCCCGTGACCAGAGTCCAGAGAGGGCTTCAGCCCGTGACCAGAGTCCAGAGAGGGCTTCAGCCCGTGACCAGAGTCCAGAGAGGGCTTCAGCCCGTGACCAGAGTCCAGAGAGGGCTTCAGCCCGTGACCAGAGTCCAGAGAGGGCTTCAGCCCGTGACCAGAGTCCAGAGAGGGCTTCAGCCCGTGACCAGAGTCCAGAGAGGGCTTCAGCCCGTGACCAGAGTCCAGAGAGGGCTTCAGCCCGTGACCAGAGTCCAGAGAGGGCTTCAGCCCGTGACCAGAGTCCAGAGAGGGCTTCAGCCCGTGACCAGAGTCCAGAGAGGGCTTCAGCCCGTGACCAGAGTCCAGAGAGGGCTTCAGCCCGTGACCAGAGTCCAGAGAGGGCTTCGTCTCCTTCCGTTCCGAGTCCAGAGAGGGCTTCGTCTCCTTCCGTTCCGAGTCCAGAGAGGGCTTCGTCTCCTTCCGTTCCGAGTCCAGAGAGGGCTTCGTCTCCTGCCGTTCCGAGTCCAGAGAGGGCTTCGTCTCCTTCCGTTCCGAGTCCAGAGAGGGCTTCGTCTCCTTCCGTTCCGAGTCCAGAGAGGGCTTCGTCTCCTTCCGTTCCGAGTCCAGAGAGGGCTTCGTCTCCTTCCGTTCCGAGTCCAGAGAGGGCTTCGTCTCCTTCCGTTCCGAGTCCAGAGAGGGCTTTGTCTCCTTCCGTTCCGAGTCCAGAGAGGGCTTTGTCTCCTTCCGTTCCGAGTCCAGAGAGGGCTTTGTCTCCTTCCGTTCCGAGTCCAGAGAGGGCTTCGTCTCCTTCCGTTCCGAGTCCAGAGAGGGCTTCGTCTCCTTCCGTTCCGAGTCCAGAGAGGGCTTCGTCTCCTTCCGTTCCAAGTCCAGAGAGGACTCCGCCTACTATCACGAGTCCCAAGAGGACTCCGTCTCCTGTCCCGAGTCCAGAGAGGACTCCAACCGGGCCACCTGCTCAGCCTGCTCCGCTGTGAGTGTTTTCAAACCGGTCTGCGCTGCTCTGGGGGTCATCTGCTGCGCCGTGGGTGTCTTCAAACCCATCTGCACTACTGTGGTGGTTGTCTGCTCCGCCATGGGCATCAAGACCGTCTGCACTGCTGTGGTGGTCGCCTGCGCTGCCATGGTGGTCAGCCCTATTACCTTGGTCATCTGCCTGGCCCGAGCCACCCTGGTCATCTGCCCAGCCTGTTCCACCCTGGCTGCCTGCTCTGCCTGAGTCTCCAGGCCCTCTTCCGCTCCACGGGCCTGGCCCTTCATCCCGCCCCCTGGTTCCGCCTCCGCTCCACCTCCCTCCTGAACAGTTTAGGAGCGTCTGGAAGCCGCTCCTTTGAGGGGGGGCTATGTCACAATCACAAATGAGAGTGCCCGTGGTTACCACCAGAGGGCACTCCATCCCGGACTGTCACTTCATCTAAGGACTACAATTCCCACTTCACTCACTACCCGGACTTCCTTCCTGATTACATCCACCTGCACCCCATTACCTTGTTAGCTCACACTTTATAGCCTGGTCATGTCTGTCATTCACTGTGAAGTCTTGTTTAATGTATCACTCCATTTCTGAACGTTTTCCCTGGTTTCTTGTCTCTTGGTTTTGGATTACTTGCCCGTTCCGTGGATTACCCTTCTGCCTGTCTCTCCTGCCTTGTTTGCTTGTTTGGACTGCCTGCCTGTGTTTTGACCTTGCCTGTACTTCTGACTACGATTGTGGATTACCCTTTAATAAAGCTGCATTTGGATTCTCAACCTTAAGTCTCGGAGCAGTACATTACAATGGTTTTCTATCCAAAGTGGCATCACTCATAAAGGCCCCAATATACTCACAGCAAAGTTCTTTTTCATTCTTCATTTAGGGGTAAAAAGAAACGTTTAGATGAATGTGTAAATATGTGCCATGCGCCTTCCTCTCAATAACAACATAAGCGCAACAAAAAGGACAGCAATGAGATAACAGCAGTTAAGAAAGCATGTTTGCATGAGCTCTGCAATTCAACACTTCAGTGAAGTAAAGACATGTCGCATTTATTTATATAGCACTTTATACAATAGATTGCTTTAAACCAAACAGCTTTACAGTATTAAACATAAAAAACAATGTCTGTTTTGCTTTCATTTTGAATTACAATTAAATTTCTGCCATCTCTCCAGTGTTTGTTTTCACTCGTGGAGGTCTGACCTCGATGGACTCAACAAAGGAAATGAGCCGGAGAAGATTTCCACATCAAAGAAGCCAGAGCCCCAGAGTGCATTTGAATTCCCGAAACAGGCTCCAAACAAACTTTGTTTTTGCCTGGTTTTGTTTGAAATGACTTCACATCAGTTCGTTCTTCAATTTCGTTTGAAGTATATTGCGGCTTTTAAACCGTTGGAGATCTACTGCTTTCTGACAGTCAGTGAGTGTGATCAATCCATGGTATATGTATATTTACCATAAAATCTTGCTGTTATCCAAAAGGTGTAAAAAGGTGGAGATACATGTAAGAATCTAAAGCTACGTTCACACTATTAGTCCAAATCCAATTATTTGTGTATCCGATTGGAATCTGATCTAAAATTATTGACTGTCCACATTGTGTATCGCAACTGTTTAGATCAAATTTGTGTGTCCCATGCCACACTTTCATTTTCTGGAATATCAGCATTGGTTTCTATGGCAATGACGTTGCTTTTGGTATGTATTTGCAATGTGTAGCCGCCACGCTGGACAACTGCGTCTTCTGAGGCAGCGGAAGAAACGTAGGAGGCTGGTATGTGTGGCTTTATTCCGTGCTGTCGTCTCCACCGGTTTCAAAATGTCTCCGTTATATTGTCATTTTCTGCTCGTCCAGCACTTTGCAGCAACACAACATTGTTTCTGCAACAACTTTCAGCATGTTTCCTACAACAACATCTGGCGTTTACATACGTGTCGTGAGACAGTCACATAAACCAGTCAGACTGAAACGGAAATGCGATTTGAATAGGATTTCAAACCATATATGAATGTAGCTCGAAACGGATTTGTAAAACTTCATGTGATTTTTTTGCCGTTCAGACTTGCTAAATCTGATTGGATTTCATTCGGATATGGACAAAAATTTGATTTGGACTGACAATCTGAACGAGGCTTTAAGAGATAAGAAAAGGCCAGGGCAAAAACACCTTTTTTAACCTGTCAATTAGTTAACCTGAGCTTGACACATGAAATATCCCACAGCATGAACAGGCATGACTCCCTACCTTTCTCTATCTCCCTCTTGTCCCTTCTTCTGAACTCCTCCATCTCTCCTGCAGAGCCTTGAGCAGAGTTCTGTTTAACATTCCATGGGTAAACATTAGGCTTTATTGTAGGTCTGTCCTGGAGGGTTGGAGGGCCTGACAGATCCCCAGAAAACTAGTCCAAACAGAGGAGCTGCAGAGGGCTGGAAAAAAAAGAAACTAGAGGAAGAAAAATATTCTGTTATTGAGCTGGAAGTGTTGTGATATTTGGTTAGGCACAATGTGAACTTTTCTTCATGATAATGAATAATCAAAGTATGTGTGATTGTCTTGTTTTGGCATTTGATGAATCCCAGAGGTCTGAGAACATTCTGCAATGTTAACAGCTTAGCAGAATATCATCTTAAATGTGGGGAGGAGATTTTACGTGTAATGTGGTAAGAACATTATCTGCCCACTGCAGTCCAGAAATTAGTCCTGAATTTAAAAATGTTTGGAAAACCTGTGAATTGGGTCATCAAAGAATTACATGGGAGCATTGACACTGTTTTTAGGCATTTGTGCTTCCACTTTAATCACCAGCTGCTGTTTGTGGTGATGGGATAATGGTAGTGTAATGCCAATAATACTGGACTTGGTTGTTTTTAAATTTAGACAGGGTCGATAAATGAACCAGGCATAATTAGAAGGATTTAATAGAGTCCCAGCAAAAGTTTCAGAGGTAAATTTTTTTAAAAGTACATTTAAAAGTTGAAAGTAAATTTTTGACATTTAAAATTTGAATGGCCATTAAAATGTTGCAGTTACCACAAAAGTTACAAGTTAGACATGGCTTATAGTTAACTTAGCAGTTCATTTACAATCTAAATTGTTGATCATTCATCGAGTAGACTCAAAATAATTTCACAATGTCAGTGGGGTTGTCACTTACTGTCAGACTCAGTGTCAAACTCAGACAGATACCTTTCTAGAGCAAAGGACATCTCCACTGCTTTTAACAGCTTCTCAGTTAAGACCCATCCAATATGATGAAGCACTGCTAGACTGTAGATAGAGAGCGAGAGCGAGAGAATGTGTTTACGGGTTTGAGCACATATAAAGTGACTATTTCTTTTCATCCTCCTACTAAATATCAAGCAGATTGTTTAAATGTCAGCTGCTTAGATTGGGCCGGGCTGGAGTGGTGCACAGGGGCCGTGGGTGTGAAACATTACCCTTTCAGACTCACAGAATGACTGTGCTAATTAACAGAGGTGCACTCGAACAAATACCAGATTAATGTCAATGGCCACGTCCAGGAGACTATATAAGGCATAGGCAGATTCTTCAAGCCTGCCGTCGTTCCATTTATAACTGCAGCACTGCACCCACAGGAAGGGAGTCAGGAGTCTGTAGCGCTCCGTCTGATTTAATGGTGGAAAGGGAGACAGATGTTAGAGCCAGCAGCAGTAAATGCCCCCATACTCACCTTTAGAAAATAAATGGGATGCTTCCATGTCATGACACATGTCTAGCATGAGAGATTAGACAAGCAGTCATCAGTCGCGATCCAAACTGATTAAACACGCTAAAAACACATATCTTAACATGTCATTGACATGATTAAATATCTAATAAGGGGACAGATACACTATTTTTTCCCCACATTTTTGTTATATGAGCAACCAGTGCTACTGTATTAGGAAGCACCTAATTCTCAGGTCAAAGAATATAGGGGAGATGTGGGCTAGTCACATTTTTAGACCACTATTTTCAACATCTCTTAAGGTAGATTTATTTTTGATTTTGAATTTCTCAATAGGCACATACCTTGAGGTCTTGGCTAAAAGCTATTGAACCTTTCCACCTTTCCCTGTAAAAAATGATATACTCTAGTTCCACAAACACAACATTAAAATGTAGGGCATGTTGTCATACTACCCAGTTATTGTCTTAATGGGAACCTGCCATTTAACAGCTTATTATTAGATTAATGAAACACAAAACAAGTTTTTTAAGGAAAATTTTCATTATTAGTAGGTGGTATTAAAATGGTATTAAATTACATAATTTAAAGCATGACTTGCCCCTCAAAAATGTGACAACCTGCCCTGACATTGATATACTTGTAATGAGAACACATTTCATATTTTCTGTTAAAATCTGCCTATATCTACCGATAGTTGTGGTTCTAATCTAAAACCTTATAGTTACTTTGATATAACCGAAGCAGTGACAACCTGGCTGTGTCCGAAAAACTAGGCAGCTGACTGGTTGCCTTGCTGCCTGATCAGACAATGACTTGTAAGGCAGCGTTTGTGCATGAAGGCATCTCACGAAACTGATTTCGGACAGACTTTTAAGGTAGTGTAACAGATTAATTTAATGATCTACAGCAAAATACAGAGAGCTTTGGTAAGAACTAAACAGGCTAATTACTACATTAGTAATTTCTCGCTAGAAATGATCTCAGAAGTGGAAAATGTTGGTCAAAAACGTAAATTTACACACAAACTGACCAGCAAACGCAACTTTCGGACGCCATCTTTTTTTGCTCAACTGTCACAGAACAGAACGCACAGGATTGTGGGATATCAAAGGCAGCGAAGGATACATTTATGCTGCCTTAAAAACACGATCAGATGATGGTATCTCAGGAGACAGGAAGGAAGTGAAGCTTCGGATGTGCCTTGATGCCTTCCTACCTTGAAATGTGTCCTCCAAAGGCAGCACTTTCCAGGTTTTGGAATTAGCCCGTCATGATTCTAGTCTTGTGTGGACTTTTATTTCCTGCTCTGGGCCATGTTTTGTAGTCTTTTGTAATTTTTCTTGTTGTTTTGATGTTTGCCTATTACCCCTTGTGTATTTAAACTCCAGTGTTTCTTGTCCTTCATGGTTGTATGTTTGGTGAGCTCATTCTGTTCTTCATGTTGGATTTTATTCTGTCAATAAACTTTGTTTTTGAGTTCACCCTGTATTACACAACCAGTGTTGTTAACTAAAACTATTCATTAAACTACATGATTAAACTAAAACTTTTTGTTAAATGAAATAGAGCTGGAATCACATACAAACCCGATTCCAAAAAAGTTGGGACACTACAAATTGTGAATAAAAACAGAATGCAATGATGTGGAAGTTTCAAATTTCAATATTTTATTCAGAATACAACAGATGACGTATCAAATGTTTTAACTGAGAAAATGTATCATTTTAAGGGAAAAATACGTTTTTTAAAAAATTTAATTTTAAATTTCATGGCATCAACACATCTCAAAAAAGTTGGGACAAGGCCATGTTTACCACTGTGTGGCATCCCCTCTTCTTTTTATAACAGTCTGCAAACGTCTGGGGACTGAGGAGACAAGTCGCTCAAGTTTAGGAATAGGAATGTTGTCCCATTCTTGTCTAATACAGGCTTCTAGTTGCTCAACTGTCTTAGGTCTTCTTTGTCGCATCTTCCTCTTTATGATGTGACAAATGTTTATGGGTGAAAGATCTGGACTGCAGGCTGGCCATTTTAGTACCCGGATCCTTCTTCTACGCAGCCATGATGTTGTAATTGATGCAGTATGTGGTCTGGCATTGTCATGTTGGAAGATGCAAGGTCTTCCTTGGGTATACCTTTCAGCATTGATGGTGCCTTTCCAGATGTGTAAGCTGCCCATGCCACACGCACTCATGCAACCCCATACCATCAGAGATGCAGGCTTCTGAACTGAGCGCTGATAACAACTTGGGTTGTCCTTGTCCTCTTTAGTCCGGATGACATGGCGTCCCAGTTTTCCAAAAAGAAATTCAAATTTTGATTCGTCTGACCACAGAACAGTTTTCCACTTTGCCACAGTCCATTTTAAATGAGCCTTGGCCCAGAGAAACGCCTGCGCTTCTGGATCATGTTTAGATATGGTTTCTTTTTTGACCTATAGAGTTTTAGCCAGCAACGGCGAATGGCACGGTGGATTGTGTTCACCGACAATGTTTTCTGGAAGTATTCCTGAGCCCATGTTGTGATTTCCATTACAGTAGCATTCCTGTATGTGATGCAGTGCCGTCTAAGGGCCCGAAGATCATGGGCATCCAGTATGGTTTTCCGGCCTTGACCCTTACGCACAGAGATTGTTCCAGATTCTCTGAATCTTTGGATGATATTATGCACTGTAGATGATGATAACTTCAAACTCTTTGCAATTTTTCTCTGAGAAACTCCTTTCTGATATTGCTCCACTATTTTTTGCCGCAGCATTGGGGGAATTGGTGATCCTCTGCCCATCTTGACTTCTGAGAGACACTGTCACTCTGAGAGGCTCTTTTTATACCCAATCATGTTGCCAATTGACCTAATAAGTTGAAAATTGGTCCTCCAGCTGTTCCTTATATGTACACTTAACTTTTCCGGCCTCTTATTGCTACCTGTCCCAACTTTTTTGGAATGTGTAGCTGTCATGAAATCCAAAATGAGCCAATATTTGGCATGACATTTCAAAATGTCTCACTTTCAACATTTGATATGTTATCTATATTCTATTGTGAATAAAATATAAGTTTATGAGATTTGTAAAGTATTGCATTCCTTTTTTATTCACAATTTGTACAGGTGTCCCAACTTTTTTGGAATTGGGTTTGTAAAATATTAGATGAAAAACTTAAACTAAAATTTGAAATGTTGCCTTGACAACTAACTGAAATCAGTTGAACTACTAAAATGACTAAAAAAGGTAATACTTTACAATAAGGATTCATTTATTAACATTAGTTAACTACATTAGTTAACATGAACTAAGAATGAACAATTCTTCTACAGTTCACATTTATTAATATTAGTTAATACATTATTTAAATCAAAAGTTGTATTTGTTAACATTAGTTAATGCACTGTGAACTAACATGAACAAACAATGAATAGTTATACTTTTATAATGTTAACAAAGATGAATAAATACTGTAACAAATGTATTGCTCATTGTTAGTTCATGTTAGTTAACCAATGAACCAAATAAAACCTTATTGTAAAGTGTTACCAAAAGTGGAAATAAACTTTATTAAATTTACTTTATTAAAGTGGTTAGTTCAGAAGCAGAAATCAATATTTGTAGCCCAGTGCATGACCCAAAGAAGGGCAAGGTTCCGCAAGTGGTTCTTCAATAAAATTATACACTCACCTAAAGGATTATTAGGAACACCATACTAATACTGTGTTTGACCCCCTTTCGCCTTCAGAACTGCCTTAATTCTACGTGGCATTGATTCAACAAGGTGCTGAAAGCATTCTTTAGAAATGTTGGCCCATATTGATAGGATAGCATCTTGCAGTTGATGGAGATTTGTGGGATGCACATCCAGGGCACGAAGCTCCCGTTCCACCACATCCCAAAGATGCTCTATTGGGTTGAGATCTGGTGACTGTGGGGGCCATTTTAGTACAGTGAACTCATTGTCATGTTCAAGAAACCAATTTGAAATGATTCGAGCTTTGTGACATGGTGCATTATCCTGCTGGAAGTAGCCATCAGATGATGGGTACATGGTGGTCATAAAGGGATGGACATGGTCAGAAACAATGCTCAGGTAGGCCGTGGCATTTAAACGATGCCCAATTGGCACTAAGGGGCCTAAAGTGTGCCAAGAAAACATCCCCCACACCATTACACCACCACCACCAGCCTGCACAGTGGTAACAAGGCATGATGGATCCATGTTCTCATTCTGTTTACGCCAAATTCTGACTCTACCATCTGAATGTCTCAACAGAAATCGAGACTCATCAGACCAGGCAACATTTTTCCAGTCTTAAACTGTCCAATTTTGGTGAGCTCGTGCAAATTGTAGCCTCTTTTTCCTATTTGTAGTGGAGATGAGTGGTACCCGGTGGGGTCTTCTGCTGTTGTAGCCCATCCGCCTCAAGGTTGTGCGTGTTGTGGCTTCACAAATGCTTTGCTGCATACCTCGGTTGTAACGAGTGGTTATTTCAGTCAAAGTTGCTCTTCTATCAGCTTGAATCAGTCGGCCCATTCTCCTCTGACCTCTAGCATCAACAAGGCATTTTCGCCCACAGGACTGCCGCATACTGGATGTTTTTCCCTTTTCACACCATTCTTTGTAAACTCTAGAAATGGTTGTGCGTGAAAATCCCAGTAACTGAGCAGATTGTGAAATACTCAGACCGGCCCGTCTGGCACCAACAACCATGCCACGCTCAAAATTGCTTAAATCACCTTTCTTTCCCATTCTGACATTCAGTTTGGAGTTCAGGAGATTGTCTTGACCAGGACCACACCCCTAAATGCATTGAAGCAACTGCCATGTGATTGGTTGATTAGATAATTGCATTAATGAGAAATTGAACAGGTGTTCCTAATAATCCTTTAGGTGAGTGTATATAATTTGCATAAATAATGTATTTGGTTCATTATGCTAATATTCTTGAAAAGACACCTACACATGATCCAAGGCAGCAAGGTAAACACACCGTGTGGAGTGACTGATGTCCATATTGCGCTCTCAGAAAGGAAGGAAAACAGTAAGGACTTACATGGTGAGTCAATGCTAATCCCTGTAACCGCAGAGGCAGAGAATGTGTTGTGCGTGCGTGATGTGAAGGTTATTCTCAGACAGCTTGCTATTCTTAGGCTGTCTGCATTAGTCTGAGATGGTGCAAAGTTTATTTTTCTCTCTTTCTTCCAAAAACGTACAAAGTGAAGTGAAGTAATTACAACCTTTCTCAAGTCTTCTCTGTGCCGTTTCCTGTTGGTGTGATGTTTCTCTGTTCTCACTGTTCGCTGTGATGTTCACTGCTATATCTGTGGTCTGGCCTGCTGCCTCGCCGTCTCTGGAGAATAATCAATCTCACTAAAGGAAGACAAAATTATGTGAAACTCAACCTCAGTTTGTGGTTTTATTAAGTGTATCATATAAATCAACTTATGCAATATACTTACTCTACATGTTCTGGATACTAAATGTACATAATACTAAATGGACACATACAGTATACACAAGCACCTTTGTTGCCAAGCTTATTAAAGGAATAATTCACCTAAAAATTATTGTAATCAATTACTCACCCTCATGTTGTTTCAAATCTGTGCTTTCTTTCTTCAATGGAACACAAAAGTTAGGAAGGATATTCAAGCTCTAAAAATTACAGAAAAAACTATAACTTTGTTTAAGTTACATATAAATTACTTATTAATTTACCAGATGATTTTATCCAAAGCAACTTTTAAATGAGGAACATTAAATGTAATTGCCAGCAATAGTCATAGTATATCAAAGCAAAATATTCACTTATACATTGAATTCCATGTCTTCTGAAGTCAAACAAGCTTTATGCAAGGAAAAAAACTTTCCATTTCCAATAATTTTCCATTATTCCCAGATAATATTTCCTGGTGTAGCTCACAAATCTCATTTGTGCAATTTAAAAATGTGCATATTTAAATTTGGTGCAACCAGATCGGTTACAAGACACACAAGCACCAATAGTGTTTAGCATGTCTTGGCTTGGTACACAATGTTTAAATATATGCAAACCAATAAGATTTCTGAGACGAGGTAGAGGATTTTTCCTTTTCTCACCCAAAGCTAGAATACGACTTCAGTAGACTGCCAATATAATGCAGGAGTCGTATGTAGCACTTTTACAGTATAGTGCTTTGGGTCTATTTTTGGAGCTCAACAGTCCATGGTCACAATTCACTATCATTGCATGCAGTGTGAACTAGGTTTGAAACAACATGAGGGTGAGAAAATAATGATGAAACTATTCATCTAATAATGTAGTGTGGATCATGGGAACATGAAGTATCTGAAAACAGTGTAGTCTTGTACTTGTTATTATTGCAAAATTCACAGATCGTAACTAGCCCACATCTCTCTCTCTTCATCCCGTCTATCTGCACATTATGATACACCCAGTCAGGTGCTTTTTGGGACCAAAAATAAGTTTGTACAAATGGTTTGGGGGATCTAATGAGCTACACTGGCCTTGTGGAGAGTTCACAAGGCCTGGGAACTCTGCGATCTGCTTACCTCCCCAGAGTGAAGATGCCCTCCATAATCGATTGCACTGAACAGGCGTCACATTTTTATTATCTACTGCAGTGTGCTGATCCTTCACAGTAGCCTCTAATCTAATTGGAGACGGCACCAATTCCCAGCAGCACAGGGCAGGCAGACAGACGCACATCACTGCTGAAATCAATGGTGCTGTTATAAATCAGCTGCAGTTCCCACATGCTCCACATAACCAACATCAACCTGCCCTGCTATCATCTCTCAACTTTACACAGTCTCAGCACCTACTTGGTATCAAGCGTAAACTTTACTCTGTTACTCTGTAAAGCTAAGCGTATCCCATCATTCATCACATTCAGGAATTCATATGAATTCAAAATAAGTACTGGAGTAGCTATGCGATGAATAAAAAGTTCTTCACAACTTGCGGTCTTCATGCCTACTTAAACATCAAACACAAGAAATACGTCATGTAAGAAGACAAAAGTGGTCAAGTGCAATGACCGTCCTTGTGTCTGAATATGCAAACTTCCATACTATATAGTAGGCAAAAAACAGTAGGCCTATGTGAGCCAAATAGTATGTCTGAATTCATAGTATTCATAAAACAGCAGGCAAAAACCTGGATGACATACTACTTCCATTGAGATTCTGAAGAGTGCATTCACTGGACACTTTACTATCCCATGAGGCCACAGGAGAGGATTTGTGAATGGTATAGTGAAAGCAAAGCCACTTAAAGGCAATCCAGCAACCTTAGCCAAAAAAGCTTAACACAAGCTAACGAGACAAGAGGATGTTTTTTAATGGATGTCAATGGAGGCTAAATTTCAACATGTTTGCTCTTAAACATTAGTTTTGGATTGATCTACTTTTAGAGTTAACACCTAGAAAAAGCTGTTTTATATGAGAAGTCGTGGTCTACGTTTCTATAGTATCTGCAACTAGCGATTGACTATGGCACAACTCTGAACGAAATTCAATGACATCAAGGCTGTAATGCTGAACAAGCTAGTCAAGGTGTTCAGAATTTACTATAAAAATGCAGGTGAGTTTAATCATGGTTTAAGCTAAACTCTGCAGGACAGTGGCCCCCCAGGGCTGGATTTGAGGAACCCTGCGTTACATCTCCAATGGAACCCTGCCTTACGTCTCCAATGGTAAGAGCCACAGACCATCTCCCAATAATAACTACTAATCTGAAATGATGCAACGGTCCCCATAGGTCACAGTAGGGACTTTAAACAACAGCTGCTGATGGAACTACAACAGCCACTGGAAGTAAATTGTTAACTGCTGTAGTCAAATAACACAAAAATCACTAAGCAACAATAAGGAGGATGGCGTAATGGATCATTTAGCTAACAAAATACCAAAAAATAAATAAATTAAAAAGCAAGAAAATGGTTGCTTTTGGCATCAAATTATATACAGGTACAATTAAAATGCCACATAACCATAAAATATGACACTGACTTATCTAAATATGTCTTGTAGCTATTAATGACTACGCAAATCAGCTGTTCTCCCGTAGTCGCCGGTTCAGTTACAGTAGAACGTCAGTAAGTAGCAGTTGAAGTCGCGCATGCGCAATAGATCGCCGTTGCCGTTCCATCCACAGTTGCTTTAAATCCTTAGTAGTAGGATGCAATACATACGTCTGAATAGACCCTTTTCACATTTCCGGGGATGAATCCGAAATCGCCCCCTATACCCTCAAATAGGGCATTATTTAAGGGGACAGCCATTTGTAGTGGTGTCCGAAACCATAGTGGACATATTGAGTGCACTCATTCAATCCCACATTGCACCGCAATAACGAGTGTACAGTAGGGTGACCAGACGTCCCCGTTTTCCGGGGACAGTCCCAGTTTTTGGTGTTCTGTCCCCGGAAATGTCCCCGTTTTACAGCTCGTTCAAAACAACCCGCAGATACATTGCAAAAAAAAACACAACATACACCAGAGCAATCGTGTAGTGATTATTTTACCAGCAGATGGCGCTATAAGATACGCTGACTCTACTTGGTCGCTCGCGCCGCTACTTCATGAAGAACGTAACCGAGAACAGAGCGCCATTATCGTCAAATATCAAAAGAAACATCATTATCGCTTTCAAGGTAGTAACATACTAACTATTTATGTTAAATTAAAGTAACGTTAACACAGTTTGCATGTGCTTTATAACAGAGCCTCAACAGGGTGCGGGATTGTTTTGTCCCCAAAAGTTCCGCAGTCACAACGCAGTGATTACACATCTGAACTATAAACAAACCTAAACAATTACACTTGGAACAAATACATGTGCAGAATACACATACTTAATGTGTATTAACGCTTAACAAATGCTTAAAATGATAAATAACAAGACCAATTAAAGATAGTAAGAGTTATTTTCAAGCACAAACGTAACAAAACATTTGAAGTAAAAAAAAAAAGTAGTGTATACAGTATAAACTTGTGAAAATGAAAGTATTAAATGCAATTATATTTGTTGAATAGTTTTATTCATCCTATCATATTTGTTGTTTTATTTTTGTAATGTGTTTTTGTTAAGTCATGTTATAATGGCTTGTGATTTACAGTGGTAACTATTAGCTGTATTATTCATTGTTTGTATTTTTTTTTTTTTTTTTGCGGGTGCGGTGGATTGTATTAAAACCAGACCAAAATTCGTAATAATCAAACTAAATCATAATAATTATTAATGTTAATAATAATATAGGGAGCCCACAACAACAATTATGACAAAAACATTAAAAAGTATATTGTCCCCGTTTTGTAATTGATAGATAATAACAAATTCGATTTTTTTGTGATATTTTGACCACTCAAATAGGAAATGTCCCCGGTTTCCATTTCAGAAATCTGGTCACCTTAGTGTACAGCCGATGTACACTCAACGGCTGCGTCCGAAACCTGGAAAATGCTGCCTACGGAGGACACATTTCAAGGTAGGAAGGCATAAAGGCACGTCCAAATCTAATGTTAGCTTCACTTCCTGTCTCCTGAGAGACCTTCATCTAATCGATTTTTGAAGGCAGCATACATGTATCCTTCGCTGCCTTTGATATCCCACAATCCTGTGCGTTCCATTATGTGACAGTTGAGCTGGAAAAAAGATGGCGTCCGAAAGTTGCGTTTGCTGGTCAGTTTGTGTGTAAATGTACATTTTCCACTTCTGATGTAATTTCTAGCGAGAAATTACTAATGTAGTAATTAAATTAAATTAAATATGTGTTTAGTTCTCACCAATGCTCTCTCTATTTAGCTGTAGATCATTAAACTGTTATGCTGCCTTAGAAGTCTGTATGAAATTAGTTTCGTGAGGTGCCTTCATGCACAGAGGCTGCAGAGTCGTTGTCTGATAAGGCAGTGAGGCAACGATTCAGCTGCGTAGGTTTTCGGACACAGCCAACGGCTGTTCGACTTAACGCACTCGTTTTCATTCACTCCTTAAGTGAACTATATTAGTGGACTAACGTAGAGAATAGTGAATGAGGGTTTAGGGGGCGATGTCGGATTCAGCCCGGGTTTCTAAAAGCGGAAGTCGTCATAGTTAGGTTAACTTTTATAGCGGTGAATGGGAGTACATTAAATATATTTTTTGTGTCCCCATTTGTTCAAATAGCAAAAGAAACAAAAGTGATTTCACAACTTTCAAAAAGAGTGGAAAATAGAGTGAGATTGATAACGGCAGTGAAAAAAGAGAAAGATGTAAATTTTGACCATCACGCCTATAGACGCTGTATTAGAAACACACTCTCACAGCAGCGGTAACTTGTTTTTGTCATTTGATGTAAAAGTAATATAATACAAAGTAGCCTATTAGTGTTATAAATGTACATAAATAGTTTTTTAAAATGAAAATACAAAAAACGTTGCAGGATTTATGATATTGATGACGGTTAAAACGCGTCATCACAGTCTGTGAAAAGGGTCTATTTCATTCATACTCCACACATTGATACTGAACATACTTTTTAACGGTCGCATAAGATATAGTGGACTTTCCATCGCTATTGATCGGGACATCGAGTGGCCTACACGGCTATACTCCCCCAAAAAATACAGGTAGGTGAAATATCGATGAGTCAATATTAAATGATTTTTTAATCTTAACACAATATCCACTACAACATCGTCCAAAACAACCTCGCAACAAAACGAACAATGCAACAATATTACAGTAAATTATCTATGTCATTTGTAACGTTCTCTATAATCAATAACTGAGGGAAAACAGGTGGGAAAACACCCTGGACCAATCACAATTAAGTATTCCATAGCATAAAACATGGTAATGTCTGTACTTTTTTATTAGTGTTGTCTGATGCACCGATCAGGTATAACATTATGACCACTGACAGGTGAAGTGAATAACATTGATTATCTCTTCATCACGACATCTGTTAGTGGGTGGGATGTATTAGGCAGCAAGTGAACATTTTGTCCTCAAAGTTTGACAAGGGCCAAATTGTGATGGCTAGATGACTGGGTCAGAGCATCTCCAAAACTGCAGCTCTTGTGGGGTGTTCCCGATCTGCAGTGGTCAGTATCTATCAAAAGTGGTCCAAGGAAGCAACAGTGGTGAACCGGCGACAAAGTCATGGCCAAGGCTCATTGATGCACGTGGGGAGCGAAGGCTGGCCCGTGTGGTCTGATTAAACAGACGAGCTACTGTAGCTCAAATTACTCAAGAAGTTAATGCTGGTTCTGATAGAAAGGTGTCAGAATACACAGTGCATTGTTTGTTGTGTATGATACTGCATAGCCGCAGACCAGTCAGGGTGCCCATGCTGACCACCGCCAAAAGCACCAACAGTGGGCACATGAGCATTAGAACTGGACCACGGAGCAATGGAAGAATGTCTGATGAATCACGTTTTCTTTTACATTACGTGGATGGCCGGGTGCGTGTGCGTCGCTTATCTGGGGAACACATGGTCCCAGGATGCACTATGGGAAGAAGGCAAGCCGGCAGAGGCAGTGTGATGCTTTGGGAAATGTTCTGCTGGGAAACCTTGGGTCCTACCATCTATGTGGATGTTACTTTGACATGTACCACCTACCTAAGCATTGTTGCAGACCATGTACACCCTTTCATGGAAACGGTATTCCCTGGAGGCTGTGGCTTCTTTTAGCAGGATAATGCGCCTGCCACAAAGCAAAAATGGTTCAAGAATGGTTTGAGGAGCACAACAACGAGTTTGAGGTGTTGATATGGCCTCTAAATTCCCCAGATCTCAATCCAATCGAGCATCTGTGGGATGTGCTGAACAAACAAGTCAGATCCATGGAGGCACCACCTCACAACTTACTGGACTTAAAGGATCTGCTATTAACATCTTGGTGCCAGATACCACAGCACACCTTCAGGAGTCTAGTAGAGTCCATGCCTCGATGGGTCAGGGCTGTTTTGGCAGCAAAAGGGGGACCAACACAATATTAGGAAGGTGGTCATAATGTTATGCCTGATCGGTGTATAATCGGTGTATTATATTATATTAATTGTATTATATTATATTAATTGCATTATATTATATTATCATATTGTATTAATTATATAATATAATTAATATAATACAATTAATATAATATAATACACGATTATAATTACAATTAATTATTATAATATAATTATTCTTATAATTAAGACTTAGTGGATTCCATGCCTCGACAGGTCAGGGCTGTTTTGGCAGCAAAAGGGGGACCAACACAATATTAGGTCATAATGTTATGCCTGATCAGTGTGTATCTGTGTTCAGGCTTCAGCTTCATTGACTGGTGGTGTTGGTTTTAAAAAAGGCTGTGAATTCAGTGTTAACTAGGGGTAAAGCTTTTCCAAGCATTAAGTGCAGTATGAAAAAAGTTTTGAGAGATGTAGTCATGTTACTCGTGCTCTTATAGCTGCAATAACAGTATGTTGATTGCTCTTTAAGAGGCGGCGAGCCAAAGCCCATCCCAGCAATGAAAAATCTCAGTTACAGATTGATTGGCACTCATACAGTGGGATTGATGACCAGTGTTAATTACATAGAAATGAATAATTTAGCCTCGTAAGGGATGGATGAAAACGAAAAACCCACAGTCGATAAGAAAGCTCCATCTGAGAAAATAACAGATTCCCATGGGGGGAGAAGACATCAAGAGCACTTACAGTGAACTGAAGTGTAGATGGGCTGATCTCCAACATGCTGATTCAGCCCCTCCCACAGTCCCCAATACAGGGCCCATCTGGGGAGAAAATATATACAATATTGCATACTTCATTGCATTATAGTGTCATCTTTTCTATTAGTGAATAATCAAAACCAGTGAATGCTAAACTGTTTCAAGAAGTAAAAACTAAGTTACATTATTGATCTCATTGGAGCAGCAGCGCCATCTAGAGGAGATTTGATTTTGAAACTTTTTCATTTCAAGGACTCCGAACATGATGATCCGTTTGCGATGGGCACTCTGGTCTTCCTAAAATATAAAACCCATCCATCTATATTGTGTGGGAAAATATTAAATGTAATATTATAAATACTACAAAGTAAAATACATGTTATTAAATGTAAATATTTGCATTGCCATTTTTATAATAAAATAAATTATTAAAATAGATTTTATTAAGTTAACAGAACATCCGAAATCTACATCATAAAGCGAAATAAAAGTATGTGAGTGTACAAATAAACAAATAGGCTAATAATTATTTAAACATTTAATTGATATCTAACATTAAATTTAACAGGACCCCCAGTTGAAAAGTCCCCTGAATTAGGAAACATAATGATAGTAAAATAGTATTAATTTAGAAGAAAAAAAATTTACTTTGTGATTGTGAAATGTTAAGTAAAATCAATTTTATTTTGTTCTACTTTTATTTCTGTCACTCAAACAGAATGTCCTGTGCCAGTGTGGTAGACAGATGTACTTTGGAGCATAGGATCAGGTTATTTGTCAGCTCACTGTGGAATAATAAGGGAACGAATTTGGTTTGAAACATGGCTTCATTCATTCTTGTTCTTTTCCCATATATTTTGCTGCAGGCCTTCGCAGGTAAGACCTACAAAATCATTTACCAGACTTGATATTTTCTATCTGACACTCTGAGGGTTAATAATCAAATTCACACGCAAGCTTTCAGTAGTCCCCCTCTAGTGAAGATTAGTAAATCTTAAAATCTGTAACAGCCCCAGGTTCAGTGTTCCTAGATGGGGAGAAAGCTGACAGAATTTTGTGGAGACGCAGACGAGCAAACACAGGACTGTTCGAAGAGTTTTTGAAGGGAAATGTGGAAAGGGAGTGTATGGAGGAGAAGTGTGTCCTGGAGGAGGCCAGAGAAGCCTTTGAAAATGATGAAAAGACAGTGAGTAGACAAGTTGCGGTTCGTCATTTGTCATTGCATTGTGTAACATGGCAAATGTGTGTGTTTTTCAGATGGAGTTTTGGGCGAGTTATGTTGGTAAGTCTGTTAAATCATTAACTTTGATATTTACCTACACTAAACAGGGAGGCAGTGGAGATGTGTGTTGGTTTCTGCTCCAAATAAAGACAAATTATTGTATAATATTTGAACTGGATATTAATACCGTACAGTCTTTAACTCAGAAATTCAGGAATCAATTTAAACAAAGTTTTAATCATTGGACAAATAAAGTGGATTTGAATCTGTTCCTACTTCAAGAATTAAAATGTAATTTTTTTTTACAAATTTAAAAAGACCAACTTGCAAATTAAAGCCACAATATATAATTTTTCGCCACTAGAGGTTGCTTATTCAAAGGCGTAGCTTGATGACGCCTTGATTTTTTGCAGAGCTTTTATGCCACTGACAAGCGATTCCGCTTCTTCCGCTCATGCGTATGTGGGGTAACGCAGCGCTGTTTTATCATGTGTGTTGAAAGTTATATTAATGCTACTCTGTGCGTTCGCTCTGCGGCTACTATGAGACACTTGTTGCACACTGCAGTAAGCTAGATCAATATAAGGCATGGTAAAACATGGTACTCGCGGTAAATCATGAAAACGAGATTTAATCAATAAGACTAACTGTGTTGAGCTATATACAATGATTTGTTTTCTTTTGATGAATGTATCCAAACAGTTGCTCACCTGTCTAATAAAACACATAATATATTAAAGGCATTTTTGGTGTTTCCATGGTTTCTACAAAATAAAACAGGAAATTGAGGGTAACGTGGGTATGATGTCATTGATAGGCGACGCACGGACACGGTCCGTGTCCTGGTTAAAATTGCTTATTTGTCTGGATTTAAACATTCTTGGAAACATTTGGGATAATGCATGTACACAAGTCAACATAATATATAACACTGTTCTAGTAGTTTTTGGATATTTTGGTAAAACTTTACAATAAGGTTCATTAGTTAACATTAGTAACTACATTAGTAAACATGAACTAATAATAAACTGCACTTATAAAGCATTTATTTATCTTTGTTAATGTTAATTTCAACATTTACTAATACTTTATTAAAATCTTGTTAACATTAGTTAAGGCACCGTGAACTAAAATAAACAAACCATGAACAGCTGTATTTTTATTAACTAACGTTAACAAAGATGAACAAATACAGTAACAAATGTATTGCTCATGGTTAGTTCATGTTAGTTAATACATGAACTAATGTTAACTAATGAAACCTTATTGTAAAGCGTTACCGATATTTTAATCCAAATATTTGTTGTTGTTGACAAATTATCCTGTTCGTTAGATGGGGACCAGTGTAAACCATCATCACCCTGTCAGAACCAAGGCACATGTGAGGACCAGATTGGCGCTTACACCTGTAACTGTCTGCCAGGCTTTGTTGGAAAAAACTGCGAAATAGGTTAGACAGACTCTCTCTTTTCTCAAATGCACAGTTTGAGTGCACTGTGTTCACAATGTTAAAATATGTTTTGTGCTGTTTCTCAGTGACTGCCAAAAAGTGTGATGTTGATAATGGTGGCTGTGAGCATTTCTGTGTTTTGCTGGAGTCTCGTGGGACAGAGTGTCAGTGTGCATCCGGATACAAACTCGCAGAAGACAGATTCACGTGTGAGCCTATAGGTGATTTATTTACTTCTTAAATTCTTCTTGTCCTGATTGCTACAAAAACATCTCAAAGAGCTACTTTCATTCTTAAAGCTTCTCATATACAGTAATGTATGACAAAATATCAGAAGTGGCATTTAGAAAGACACTTCAAGCACCGTTTCAGTGATTGCAAAACATTTCAGAAAAACGTTTTTTTATGTGTTACCAGTGAAGTTCCCATGTGGCAGAGCTAGTAAAACAGCTGTGAGAACTTTTGCCAGTGGCCCCACCTCTGTAACGAACACATCTGCACAGTCTTCCAATAGGACAATCAAAACCACATCCAACATACTCAAACTGGACAATAGGACAATCCCTACAGACTCTAAACAGAAAGAAGGGAAAATCTCACCATCTCGTGTTAAACTGCCTGAATGGATATTTGCTGAGCATTTGACATCGCCTACAGCAAGTGCTCCAAAAAGCCGTATTGTTGGTGGCAATCCAGCCTTACCTGGAGAAATCCCTTGGCAGGTAAAGACTGTAAAGTTTAGGTGTTTTAAGTCAAAAAATGTCTTTGATCAAATCATCTAATAGTAATGTATGGAGTTACTTGTTTATCTTCTACAACCCAATCTGTTTATGCACCCAAAATCATGTCATTTATCCCAGTTGACTGCTGATCTCTAGGTGGCACTGGTGGTGCGCTCAACACAGCAGGTGTTCTGTGGAGGCTCCATTCTGAACCCGTTGTGGGTCATTACTGCAGCACACTGTCTGGTAGGGAGCCAGAATGGATCCTTTTTCATCAGAGTTGGTGAGACCCTATAACAGAACAACTGAAAAGAATTTTACAGCCAATGAAACAATGATTCATTATAAATACAAAAACAATGTTTCAGCCAATAATAAATGTTTCTTGAGCAGCAAATCAGCATATTAGACTGATTTCTGAAGGATCATGTGACACTGATGACTGAAAATTCAGCTTTGTCATCACAGGAATAAATTACAATTAGCTTTATTTTAAAATGTAATATTTCACAATATTACTGTTTTTGTATTTTTAATTAAATAAATGCAGCCTTGGTGAGCAGAAGAGACTTATTTTAAAAACATTAAAAATCTTACCGATCCCAAACTTTGAACAGCAGTGTATATACACTATATTGCCAAAAGTATTGAGACAACCCTTCCAATCACTTCCATGGCCAAAGGTGTATACAATCAAGCACCTAGGCATGCAGACTGCTTCTACAAACATTTGTGTAAGAATGGGTCACTCTCAGGAGCTCAGTGAATTCAAGCCTGATACCGGTTGCCACCTGTGCAATAAGTCCATTCGTGAAATTTCCTCACTACTAAATATTTCACGGTCAACTGTTAGTGGTATTATAACAAAGTGGAAGCAACAGCAACTCAGCCACGAAGTGGTAGGCCACATAAAATCACAGAGTGGGGTCAGCGCATGCTGAGGCGCACAGTGCGCACAAGTCGCCAACTTAGCTACAGTCAATACCTACAGACCTCCAAACTTCGTGTGGCCTTCAGATTAGCTCAATAACAGTGCGTAGAGAGCTTCATGGAATGGATTTCCATGGCCGAGCAGCTGCATCCAAGCATTACATCACTGGACTCTAGAGCAGTGGAGACGTGTTCTCTGGAGTGACCAATCACACTTCTCTATCTGGCAATCCGATGGACGAGTCTGGGTTTAGCGGTTGCCAGGAAAACGGTACATGCCTGACTGCATTGTGCCAAGTGTAAAGTTTGGTGGAGGGGGGATTATGGTGTGGGGTTGTTTTTCAGGGGTTGGGCTTGGCCTCTTAGTTCCAGTGAAAGGAACTCAGCATACCAAGACATTTTGGACAATTTCATGCTCCCAGCTTGTGTTTGGGGATGGCCCCTTCCTGTTCCAACATGACTGCACACCAGTGCACAAAGCAAGGTCCATAAAGAAATGGATGAGCGAGTTTGGTGTGAAGGAACTTGATTGGCCTGCACAGAGTCCTGACCTCAACCCGATAGAACACCTTTGGGATGAATTAGTGTGGAGACTGTGAGTCAGGCCTTCTCATCCAACATAAGTGCCTGACCTCACAAATGCGCTTCTAGAAGAATGGTCAAAGATTCCCATAAACACATTCCTAAACCTTGTGGAAATCCTTCCCAGAAGAGTTGAAGCTGTTATAGCTGCAAAGGGTGGGCCAACTCCATATTAAACCCTACGGATTAAGAATGGGATGTCATTAAAGTTCATGTGCATGTAAAGGCATTGGCAATATAATGTATATATATATATATATATATATATATATATTACTTTTTTAAATAAGTGTCATTTATAATGTTACAAGAGATTTCAATTCCAAATAAATGCTATTCATTTGAAATTTCTATTCATCAAAGAATTATGAAGAAAAATTTTATCAGCATATTAGGATGATTTCTGAAGAATCATGAGAGACTAAAAAAAGTGGACTGAAATTTCCATCACAGGATTAAAACACATTTTAAAATATATTAAAATAGAAAAAAGTAGGTAACACTTTATTGTAGTGTCCTTGTTATATGTTATGTGTAACTATAAATGATACATAATTACACATGCAAGTGACCCGAAAACAAACCCTAATCCTAACCCAATAGTAAGTACATGTAGTTAATCAGTACTTAAATGTGATTACACTGTAACAAGGACACATAAAAAAAACTAAAAAAAAACATTATTTTAAATTTTAATAATATTTCACTATAATATTACTGTTTTTACTGTATTTTTGATCAAATAAATGCAGGCTTACTGAGAATAAGAGTATTAAATTTCAAAAACATTGGAATTAACAGGTTTTGCTTATCAGGTAAATTGAATATTTTACAAACCTTTAGATATTTTCACTGAAATATTACTGATCAAAGACCAGTTTAAATATTATTAACAACTGTGTTTCACAGGGGAGCATGACGTCTCAAAGACTGAAGACACAGAACAGAATCTGGACGTCACCCGTTTTATCTCTCATCCCCGTTATGATTCCAAATCAAGCCTCTACAATCATGACATTGCCTTGTTGCGGCTGCGCACCCCTATCCAGTTTACTCCAACGATACGTCCCATCTGCCTGGGACCCATGCTCTTCTCCAACTCACTGCTGCAGTCTGGATCTCTGGCCACTGTCAGCGGCTGGGGCCGTCTGCGCTTCCAAGGACGAAGTGCAGCGACTTTACAGAAGGTTGAATTGCCTTATGTGGACAGAACAGCGTGTAAGGAAAGCAGCAGTGACCCAATCACATACTTCATGTTCTGTGCCGGCTACTCAGATTCTCCTAAAGACGCCTGTCAGGGGGACAGCGGAGGACCTCATGCCATACGCTACCACAACACCTGGTTCCTCACAGGCATTGTTAGTTGGGGAGAAGAATGTGGCAAGAAAGGGAAGTATGGTGTGTACACACAGGTTGGTAACTATTATCGTTGGATACAGCATGTGATGGGTGTTACTAAGGGAGTACTGCTTACAAATGTGGACCAATGATCTTGAATTCGCATTAAGTCTCATTTAAAAATGTCATTGTAGACATGGGGGAAGAAACATTCAAACCTTGAGATAAAAGGTTTTGAATGATAATTAAGTTGATGTTTGCCTAATCAAGTCCAAAAAAAAACAAAAACGTGATTGTTCCTAATCCTTTGACCCTATTGCAATGAATTGTAATCATGCTCCACCCTTAATGCCTTGCTGGCCAATGAGATTCCATCATTAAAGCCTGGGCAGCATTTCATCAGTTATGCATGACTTAGTGTTTTCACTGTCCCAGGACTTTTTATAATCGATAATTATACTCAGTAGACACATGCTCAGTAGAACGGTTTTCTCCTGTGGTCCAGTGAAAGCAAGTATGTTATTAAGAAAAGTACTGTCTTGCTACATGGTTAGTACCTCTCATTCAGACAGCAAAGGAAACAAAATGTAGCCCCTCAAGCTTTGAACTGCCACTGCATTAAGAGGGAAAACTAGAGGAATGTGAGGGAGGGATAACTGAAAATATCTGACACTAGAAACCTACTTAAGATTTCAACAGCGTTCTTAAAAAGATCATGGCCTAGTTCTAAAAATCACTGAACTTACCCATAAACACTAGAGGCATTAGATCACTCACATCTCACCTGTGAAAGATCCTTTCATCATTTGAGGCCAGTCTCTGGGAGATGATAACGCCATTAATGTTTATGATGTATATGCGCCTTTGACTCTTAAAAGTCTAACGTAAGAAGTCTAAAATTGTAAATCTGTTGTAAATTAAACTATTATTATTTATATACACTGTTCAAAAGTTTGGGGTTAGTACGATTTTTTTTTTTTTTTTTTTTATACTTTATTTGGCAAGGACACAATAAATTGATTAAAAATGACAGTAAAGGCATTTATAATGTTACAAAATAGTTCTATTTTAAATTAATACTGTTTTCTTTTACTTCATATTCATCAAAAAAAAATTATGATTTCCACAAAAAAATATGTAGCCCAACTGTTTTCAACACTGATAATAAATGTTTCTTGAGCAGCAAATCAGCATATTAGAATGATTTCTGAAGGATCATGTGACTGATGACTGGATTAATGGCTGTAAAATGGAAAACAGTTATTTTAAATTGTAATATTTCACCGTACTAGGTTTTTTTTACTTTAGTTTTGATAAAAAATGCTGCCTTGGTGAGCATAAGAGACTTTCAAAAATATTGAAAAATCTTACCGACCCCAAATTATTTGATCAAAAAATGTATTTCTTAATTTTCAATACGCTGTACAAATTTACAGTAAATAGAACATTGTTACAATACAACATTCCTTCAAAAATAATAATTTAGAAGCCAGTCCCAAAAAAAACTAAAACCAAAAATCAGGATTAAATTCTATTAGATATACTGTGCAAAAGTCTGGGACCACTTGAAAATGCTTCTCTTCTGCATTATTTGAATTTTTAGACATATTTTTAAACACATTTTTCATTATAAATTATATTTTGAATGAAAAGTTGAACAGAAAAATTAACATGAACATGGTGGAAAAAAATTGATGATCATGTTTAAATTACATTTTGAATCATATATTTTCAATGTGGTCTCAGACATTTGGACATGAATAAGCCTGTAAATATGCAAAACTGACAGTACATATGACTAAAGGCCCGTTCACACCAAAGACGATAGCTATAACAATAACGATAAAGATATAGTTCTAAAATCCCTTCTAAATATAAAAGAATAGCAGAGTCCACACCACAACTATAACGATAACGACACAGAGGAACAATATTGTTGGAATCACTTTCAGAATGATTTTTTCAGAGCCGATGAACGATAAAAACAATGATAGCCAATCAGAATCCATCCTGCTTTGAAGAGCATTTAAAGCGGTAGACAACAAAGTTGCGGGGCGTGCTTAAAATAAACAGAACAATAGCATCCGCTGGTGGGAGTGCTAATATAGTTATTGTTATAGTTATTGTTCTTGTTGTGAACAGGCCTTAATACAGCACAGGTATATATCCTTTACGTGGCTTGATCTTGGGTGTGTGGCTGAAGTGCTACGCTGGAAGGGAACAACTTGATAGCGGAATTAATAACATAAGAGATACGTACTCTTGCTACGGAGATACGTCTCCTGCTGCTACACATAGCTCATTTCCACTTCAAACGCTGGTATATCAAAGTAAGCCCTCCAACTGTGAGCCTGATTTTATGTAGTAAATTCATATAAGGCTGCAATTAATATTTAATTGAGCATTCGAAACAGTGGGTATATTCAATGTTTGCTGTATGATCTCATTTAATAAGAAACCTCCACTAACACGGCTCTCATTTGCATCCGCACGTGGTGCCACGATTGTGACAAGAAACACACATGAGCTCTGTTCGCCCCCTCATGGCTCATATTTGTGGTTACAAAGTCAACATTTACATGACGGCCCCCAGGTCTTCAAGTTGGTGGAGCAGATTCTGCATTTAAAGTGCCTGACAAGAGAATTTTACTAAATAAGAGAGGTAAGAATTGATGGCATGCAAAATTCAACTGGTTTAAAGCTGTAGAGAGACACAAATGACCACAAATTTGTGTGACCTGAATAAAGTGCTTTGAAATGTTTTTGTTTTTTTTGAGGTAACTAGTGCACTACATTAAATCAAAGTGGGGAAACAGGCATTATGGCACTGCATGATTTGGCATTAAAGCTCTCAGGTAGAGCTCTGTTTGTTCAAAGAGGATAAATACAACAATAGTAACAGTACACGATAAATAACAGCACAAACGCACACAGTTTAAAAATCCAGGTCCATTACGAACACAATGTTTTCATTGGTCTTCAAGGAGGGTTAACCATGAAGGTTTTGATGGGCCTTGAGTCATTAAAAAAACTGTCAAGTCTACTGGGACAATCCTAGAGTCAGAATGTTCTAGGCTTCACGTAGTCAGGAGGACTGAAGTGTTCGGATCTTTAAGAGCGCTCTCTGGGTTTTCTGAAATAGTGCAGATCTCTTGTACGGTGTAAAAAAAACAATATGTATTTTGCATTTTAGTAGTGTCTGATCGCAATGACGATCCGAACAAGAACGTTGGAATACAATCCTGCTGGTCAAGTCTGAATCCATATAGTTACGTCCAATCTGAGCTACCAAGTGTGAATGTGAAGGTCCAATATAGCACTAGATGATTTCTTCACGGTGAGCTGAGCTTCCGCGCTTTACGATTCCCTGGGTCTGCAGAGAAGATAGGGCAGCATGAATCATATGCAACAAGGAAGCTTTCGTGTCTTCAGGGAATTACACTAAACAGGCAGTGGATGTTCAAATAGACTCTCACCTCCAAGCCGGTTGGAGTGATTCTTGATGCTGTCGCCCAGAATGCCCTGCAGGTTGGCAGCAGGGATACGGCCTTCTTGTCTGCGACTCAGATTCTTCACCAGCCTGTGACGGTTAAACTAACTAAACTGATTCACACCAAACTAACCACACCACTTTAGTCTTGTGAAACTGTTTTTTTTTAACTACCGTAAGCATGAAATAATCTGATTATGATCTATTGTTACCACAGAAATAATTTTGACTATTAAATCAAAGCGTGTGTAAAAGCAGAGATGTGAATTTATTTT
Source organism: Rhinogobio ventralis (assembly GCA_039654625.1). Taxonomy (NCBI): domain Eukaryota; kingdom Metazoa; phylum Chordata; class Actinopteri; order Cypriniformes; family Gobionidae; genus Rhinogobio; species Rhinogobio ventralis. The sequence goes on from CM077198.1 coordinate 17,571,662, forward strand.
TTTATTTTTTTGTTAAAACAATTATTCAGTAATACATGTATTATTTGATCTTTAAAGTGCATGGTTTTGTGTCATTCAGAATTGAGAATGAATTGAGAATTGAATCCTGAATTTGAACTGAATTTAAATCGAGGTAACAAACAGGGTGTGCAATCACATTTTGAATTTGAATGTTAGGAAGTAGAATTAAAATAATAAAAAAATTAATATAACTGCAGATTTTTTTTAACTAGTAAATCAACTTTTTTTGCCATAAACCCTTTGCCCAACCCTTCTTAAAATGGTTGGTTTTGATAATAGGATTACATTTCTCACAATGCTTCACATTAAACACTTTTCTTTCTTTTTTTTACACACATTTTGAGAGAATCAAATTCATGATTCTGTTAAATGGATAGTTCACCCTGAAATAAAAATTCTGTCATAATTTACTCAACCTCATGTTGTTTAAACCTGTATGACTTTCCTTCTTCTGTGGAACACAACAGATGATGTTTTTATGAATGTTGGGAACCAAACAGGCATTTCTCAAAGTATCTCCTTTTGTTTTTTTGCACAATAAAGAAAGTTGTACAGGTTTGGAATGATATGAGGATGACAGAAGTTTAATTTTTGGATGAACTATCCTTTAAAGTTGCATTTCAACCAGAATATCCCTTTATGTTCCCTACACATCACTCACCACTGGCCATCATTTTCCTCATGCTGTAGTTGTATGACATCACCACACTTAATGATCAAGGTATCCAGCCCGGTTTTCCTCCAGTCGACAAAGGCCCTGTATCTGCCTGGAACCTAAAACAAACAGATGAACAAGTGAAGGCTATAAAAAACGTCCGTCACTCTACATGAGTTACCACATCTGAAATAAGTGAGTGGGGGATTTATCACCAAATGGGTGGTGTCCTCCTCCTCAGTGTCAGACGGGTTAGAGAGGCTGTTTGCTCCACTCCAGTCCTCCAGACCTTCACAGATATCTACAGAATAAGGTGCACCCGGCCAGCCTACACAAACACACCGCATGCATGCTTCAGTGCATTCTTGCATTCTGATTCATGAAACACTGATTCAGAATTCAATATGTAGTATCTGATTAACCCATCTGATGCTGACAGCCTGTGCCATCTTAGAGATCATGTATGTGGGTGGAGAAATCACATGCTCTTTCATGTTTACTGTTTGTGTGTGGCTTTGAGCTTTGACTTGAAGTTTGTGGTGATGGGGATAATGGTTTTACATGTGTAGGATCAGGTCAAACAGTAAGAATTACACTTTAACTACGCTGCTTTGTAAGCGTTTATAAGTATACGTTTTTATAAGCATTTATAAGTACATTTTTGTAAGTGTTTATAAGTACATGTTGGTAAGTACTTAAAAATAAGTTTGTACAATGAGACTACACTTGCATTGTGTTGGCCTTACACATTCACATCTGCATGTATACTTAAAGGGATAGTTCACCCAAAAAAAAAAAAAACACGATTTACTCACCCTCAAGCCATCCTAGGTGTACATGACTTTCTTCTTTCAGACGAATACAATCAGAGTTATATTATATAAAAAATGTCCTGGCTCTTCCAAGCTTTATAGTGGCAGTGAATGGGGGTTAAGATTTTGAAGTCCAAAAAAGTGCATCCATCTATCATAAAAGTAATCCATACAACTCCAGGGGGTTAATAAAGGCCTTCTGAAGTGAAGCGATGTGTTTAAGAAAAATACCCATATTTAAAACTTTATAAACTAAAATAACTAGCTTCCGACAGATGGCTGTATGCATCGATTTATGGCGAAAGAGTAACACCTGACCCAACACATGACATACTGACGAACATAGATAGAGCAAAACAAAACACCGGTCACGAATTAGAAGTCTAAAACAAGAAATGTTGTATAAGAGAAGATGAGCTTGAGTTTGTTGCCCAGCCCTTTTAGTGTGAACCGTGAGAGGTGCCATTCGCTACCATAATAAAGCTTGGATGAGCAATGATATTTATTAATATAACTCCGATTGTGTTCGCCTGAAAGAAGATATACACCTAGGATGGGGTGAGTAAATCATGGGATAATTTTCATTTTTGGATGAACCATCCCTTTAAGTGTGTAATACTCACTGCGTCTGTTGCGCTGGTGCTGGCTAGAGGAGCTGAACGGGTCTGGACTGCTGTGGCCTGACTCAGTCCCCTCTGAGCTGACTGACGCTCTTTGCTGTTTGCTGTGGGACAAGAGCAGAGCATGAAGTAAAGAAACAATTATTCACACATACACCATCTCTAATACATGAAAGAGGAGCCAAACCAGCCATCAGCTCAGCACAAACCATATAAGAAGCTGGCAGATATGGACAGATGGCAGTAATTTCATGACTCTTTTATAACAGACGTGCTTATAAGGAAATGGAGGGAAAATAAAGATTTTGATTTGTCGAGATACGGCTCAACAGGCTTAGCTTGTTAACATATCTGTCTTAATCTCAAAAAAAGTTTTTTCTTCAAAGCGTTGTTCAACAGGCAAAACGATGGAGTCAAACTAAACTCTTCTGGTGTTCTTTTTTGTTTGCATGTCATGCAAAACAGATGCAGAGATGAGCTGGCAAAGCATCTGCCTATTACATTGATGAGCAGGGTACTGCTGGTGAGATCGGAGGGGTTAGGAATGTATGGAAGGGACAGCGATGGTGGTTAAAGTGTGGCTGTAGCAGCCCTGTATGTGACGGAGCACAGATTGGAGTAGCCCCCCTCCCGCCTGCTTTACCACTGAGCGTCACTGTCGCTGGGAGGGGCGAGTGAGGCGTGGGCTCCGAGCGCGAAGGCACACACACACGCCCCCCGACAGGGACACAAGGTCCAGGCGGGGCAGGCAGCCCTTAAGAACGCCACGGGAAGGCCGCACGGCCCTGTGGGAGGACAGGCAACCACACACAGCGGCTTTATCCAGATCATCATCATCAGAATTTTTTTTATACACTTTTATTAGGATTTTTTTTAAATGAGACAACCTGAATGTGTATGGGTTCCATATATGCAAATACAAGAAATATGTCAGGCTTACACACAGGGTCCAAAATTAACACTCGCCAAATCATAGTAAAAATTGGCACTGGCAAGTGAATAAAACAGTTACTCACCAGTACGCCAGTTACTTTATTAGAAACTCCAACATTATATGATTTAAGTCAAAATTTAATAATGATCATCTGACCTTCACTAATGTTAGTGGCGAGTGATTCAAATCTACTAAACAATATATATACACTATATTGCAAAAATGTTTTGGGACATCTGCTTTTACATGCACATGAACTTTAATGACATCCCGTTCTTAATCCGTGGGGTTTAATATGGAGTTGGCCCACCTTTTGCAGCTATAACAGCTTCAACTCTTCTGGGAAGGCTTTCCACAAGGATTAGGAGTGCGTTTATGGGAATTTTTGACCAATCTTCTAGAAGCGCATTTGCAAGGTCAGGCACTGATGTTGGACGAGAGGGCCTGGCTCACAGTTTCCGCTCTAATTCATCCCAAAGGTGTTTTATTGGGTTGAGGCCAAAAGTATTGGTACACCCCTCCAAATCATTGAATTCAAGTGTTCCAATCACTTCCATGGCCAAGGGTGTATAAAATCAAGCACCTAGGCATGCAGACTGCTTCTACAAACATTTGTGAAAGAATGGGTCACTCTCAGGAGCTCAGTGAATTCAAGCGTGGTACCCTGATAGGTTGCCACCTGTGCAATAAGTCCTGAAAATTCCTCACTACTAAATATTCCATGGTCAACTGTTAGTGGTATTACACAGTGCGTAGCTCAATAACAGTGCGTAGAGAGCTTCATGGAATGGGTTTTCATGGCCGAGCAACTGCATCCAAGCCTTATATCACCAAGTACAATGCAAAGCGTCGGATGCAGTGGTGTAAAGAACGCTGCCACTGGACTCTAGAGCAGTGAAGACGTGTTCTCACGCTTCTCTGTCTGGCAATTCGATGGACGAGTCTGGGTTTGGCGGTTGCCAGGAGAACGGTACTTGCCTGACTGCATTGTGCCAAGTGTAAAGTTTGGTGGAGGGGGGATTATGGTTGTTTTTCAGGGGTTGCGCGTGGCCCCTTAGTTCCAGTGAAAGGAACTCTTAATGCTTCAGCATACCAAGACATTTTGGACAATTTTATGCTTCCAACTTTGTGGGAACAGTTTGGGGATGGCCCCTTCCTGTTCCAACATGACTGCACACCAGTGCACAAAGCAAGATCCATAAGGTAATGGATGAGTGAGTTTGGTGTGGAGGAACTTGACTGGCCTGCACAAAGTCCTGGGCTCAACGCGATAGAACACCTTTGGGATGAATTAGAGTGGAGACTGTGAGCCAGGCCTTCTTGTTCAACATCAGTGCCTGACCTCACAAATGCGCTTCTAAAAGAATTAAAAATTATTAAATTATATGCATGTAAAGACAGGCGTCCCAAAACGTTTGGCAATATAGTGTATATCCACTATATACAGGTATAATGTAATATAAATATAAAATGTTACATTTTATGACCTATATATTTATTGCAGGTAAACGTTCTCAATTCACAAAAGTTACATATAAATAAATAAAAAAATAAGAAGTTCATTTTGGACCCTGCTTACACATATGAATTGCTAAAGCAGGGGCTATAAAAGCGGAGATGGTACTATAAAAGCTATTGGCGGGATTCTGGAAAGGAAGTGTCATGTGAGAGATCTAACGGCTAAAAGCAGCAAAAAAGCTGGTCAAAGCCAAAGGGTCAAGGAAAGAGAGTGATTGGTGAGTGTTGAATATGAGGGTTAAATCGGGGATTAGAGAGGGGGGCTCAGGGATAGTGTTTTGCACACTAGTGGATTCTTACCTAACGGAGAGGGGCGGAGACATCGGCATCTGCTCTGAGACTGCAGCAGAGTGATACAACTCCTCTGGACCAATAAGAGAAGATGACAGATTAATCAGAGTACTTGCGAAGGAATAATAGTGGCATTTTATCATGGGATATGTGTTGAAACCTTTGAGTTGTTTCTGCTGGTTGGTCAGAATCTTTCTGATCTCGTTCAGCCAGGCGATCTTCACCTCCACTGTGGGTGCCTATGAGAATTTTTTGCATATCAATTTACATAATAGTAATCCACTGTCCATTAAATAATACTTTTAACATATGAGAACAAATGAGAATGAGTAACATGAGTTACATATGAAAAAAGTAAAAAATGTTTGAGCATTCATTTTTTAATATTATATAAGAAAAAGGGGGCAGTTAGAGATGCTCCGTGACCGTGAATAATGTTTTTATTTGAACCTTGATAAATGTGTATGTAGTTCTCTAGGTTTTATTATTATGCATTTGGACAAGTATAACAACAGTTACATTGCAAATTTTGGTTTGACGGACCTCTATGAACATGAGTGGAGAAGAATCGTTCAGACTGCAATTTCATTCATATTTGAATGAACTGTCCCTTTAAACATTCTTACCTGTATCACATAGACTTCCTCTCTGCCACTGTACCAGATCTCAAACTTTTTCACATCTCCTTTGACGTTCTCCGTAATACCTACTGCACTCATCTGCGTCATAAACACACCATTTTATACTCATAAGTACACAGCTATAAAGATGTCATATCCTGTGACATCCTGTGATATACAGTAGAAAAACATTTTAAAAACAAGGAAAGAATGTTCTCATGAGCAAACAGGCTGATATACAGAGATGCATGCACATGTTTGTGTATGTGCTCACAGCAGGAAGTATGCCGTACCTTAAGACAGTGCTTGAAGCTGTAGGAGGGAGTTTTGTCAGCGTTCTCTCCATGATCCTCTCGCCGCTTGCAGAAGAGAAGTGCGTGCTCATGCAGGAATAGGTGTCGCTGCATGGGCTTAAAGCGGGCCAGTTCCTTTACACGGGTCGGACCCTTCTTATGACTAATCCACACACTAAAGGAGCCCTGCATTAGCACACGGCCCAGATCACTGAGATCACCCTGCAACGAACAACATGTTAACTACGTACTGACACACACAGACACTCACTTTGAGTTGGTAAAAATGTCACCTCATATCCAGTGATGGCAATCTGGTGCATTGAGTCATTGACTGACTTCAGCAGGTCCAGCATGGCTGCTAGCGCCCCCTGCAGTTCAGAAACTCTCTCACAGCCTGAGCTGTACTTCAGAAGCTCCTATTATCAGACACACATAAAAATTCCTGATTTAATAAACAAAAAGATGTTTTTTTAAATGTTTTATTTAATATTAGGTTTAATTTGTTTTGTTCTTTTTTAGTGTTTATTTACAGTTTTCAAATGTAATGCTTCAACTTAAATTTAGTTCCGTTTATTGCCAAGGCAACATAATTTTTCTACCTAATATTTACATTTTATATTATTTCAGCTTTATTTAAATTAACAGAAATATTTTTTAATAGTTTTAGCTTGAGTTTTAGTTAACAATAGAAACATTTATTCTTTCATCATCAAAACTACACTCACTGGACAATTTATTAGGGACACTTTGCTAGTACCGGGTTGGATCCCCTTTTGCCTTCAGAATTGATTCAACAAGGTGCTGGAAACATTCCTCAGACATTTTGCTCCATATTGACATAATAGCATCACACAGTTGCTGCAGATTTGTCAGCTGCACATCCATGATGTAAATCTCCCATTCTGCCACATCCCAAAGGTTTTCTATTGGATTGAGATCTGGTGACTGTGGAGGCCATTTGAGTATAGTCAACTCATTGTCATGTTCAGGAAACCAGTTTGAGATGATTTGAACTTTTGACATTTATCCAGCATTATCCTGCTGACGAAGGGTGCACTGCGGTCATAACGGAATAGATATGGTCAGCAACAATACTCAGGTAGGCTGTGGTGTTCAAACAATGCTCAGTTGGTACTAAGGGGTCCAGAGTGTGCCAAGAAAATATCCCCCACACCATTACCCCACCAGCAGCCTGAACCATTGATACAAGGCAGGATGGATCCATGCATTCACATTGTTTATGCTAAATACAGGCAAGAACAACTTGAGCAGTTGAACAGGTGTACTTAATAAAGTGGCTGATGAGTGTATTTCTTGGTGGACTAAAATGACACAAGCTTGCAGGATGATATAATACCAATTGCAATTCACATGAACCGTATACCCAGACCACCTTTTAAAACATATGAGGGGCAATCGTGGCCATGAGGTCTGGACCTGTGTATTTTTCTGAGGTGTATATAATAAAGGTTTTGAAATAATTGCATAATGTACTCTACTTTAATGTTGCATTGCACAACACCAAGATTACCGACCTTCTCATCTGAGCTGCCTCAGTTGTCTCTCACCGCTCAACAATGTCAAAATAATTGAGATGACCAATCAAATCAAACTAGGTGGCCTTTAAGTTCACTGAAGCTGCTGAGCACGTATTCCAGCTCAGCTTGACGCTTCAGTTAACAGTAATAAAGTGCGAGATAAAATGTAAGTAGCTAAACTAAACATTTAATATTTGACAGCTGTTTTAGGATAGAAATGTTAAACAACCAACAAAAATAATCAGGGTCGTAAATTAATAAACTTTTGTCTAATTTCTCCGTTTTTAATTAAAAATGGGCCTATAATGTACGCGATTCAGAAAATGCAGTGAGGGGATAAGAAACATTAACAAAGCCGTTTTCATCATATTAGGCAAAAGATTAATAATGAATGGGTACATATTGTGAATGAATTTAACAAACTTAGTTACCTAGCTTTCCTGGTAGCCTTCAGTAAACTAACTTGTCTAAATGATTTGTAAAACATAAAATATCAGTTTACTTTCTTCATTGACACAGAAAAAAATTAAAAGACTATCAGTCAAAGCTTAGAAGAGATGGGACAAGATAAGAAGACAGAGAGAAAAAGAGTGACTGAGATGATAGAGATGATAGAGATGAGGAGCAGGAACTGACAAATAATCTACTGCCCACCGACATGGTTCTAAAGCTATTATTATCCATTTTTTGCCCTTCAAACATCTTAAAATCCACATATGTAGATCAGAGAAATCTAAATTTTATAGAGGGAGGCTGCCCCTGAACCCCCCTAACAAGCTTAAATTTGATAAAACCCTGCCTACGGCCCTGGGTGCAATTTTCTGGTCAAACGGACTAAGCACCAAAAGATGTAGTATGAAAACATCCTAAATGCACATTTGTATTCAGCTGAAGTTCACACCTTTAATAGGAGTTGATACTTCGTAAGACGCTGGACTGGTTTCAGCAGGTATGAGTCAAGAGCAAGTTTGTGTTCCAGCTTCTTTTGGCACTCCTAAAAAACACAAAGCACACATCTCAGATTTTTTCTAGAGGCATGCCAGTGAGCTGCAAGTGTTTTTATAGATGGAGATGGTTTATAATTACCTGGAAGAATGGACAGTCAGAGACCTGCCTCCATAAGGACTCAGATCGAGGCTTGTTCTGACAGTAACATTCATATAAATGAAAATGGTCTTTCTGAAAATAGACAGATATTTTATGTTAGATCTGTTTTGTGAAAACAAAAGAAAGACATGAACAATAACCTCAAATTATTCTTATATAGTGTTTTAAACTTCCTCACCCGTTCCAGAAAACACGCCCCTACTGCCTCTGGACTCTCTAGACAGCTTTCCAAATCCTGTAGGAAGACACTGGAGAACAAAAGACACAAGTCACACACTTTGGTAACAGTGTTGCAGAAGCTTCTTTGAAAATGTAGCTTGTCAAACTACAAGCTGTTTATTATTTAAATGTAATAATAAGCTGTAATAAGTTTTAAGCCGTTTCATAATTTAATATAATACCCTACCATTCAAAAGTTTGGGTTCGGGAATTAGAAATTTAGATTAAAAAATACAGTAAAAACAGTAATAATATAACATTATTAAAATTTGAATGTATACATAAGTATGAATAAATAAATAAAAAAATTATATATATATATATATATATATATATATATATATATATATATATATATATATATATATATATACACACACCCCTCACTGAGTATCAGTCAGTCTTATCTATTACAGAGACGGAATGAGGCATAGTGTGACTGGAAAATATAGAACCAAAATAGTTGGTAAATTATTTATATATATAAATATATATTTTAACATCTTATTATTAGGGCCCGAGCACCGATGGTGTGAGGACCCTATTGGAATTGCTCAGCCTATTATTATTCTTCTCCCAAATGAATCGCATTTTTGATGGCCTAAACATGCTCAAAAACTCACGAAACTTTATTACGAAACTTTGCACACGCGTCAAAAGTGGTAAAATTTACGTCTGATATGGGTTTCAGAATTAGGCATGACAAAATGGCTCGATAGCGCCACCTATAACATTTCGACGAAGTGCCCCTCCCGCTACATTTCACGTACAGGTATGAAATTCGGTAGACACATGTAACACCTACAAATAAGTCTCCTGGTGCGAAATCTGATAACCAACAGGAAGTGAGATATTTTGAATTTTCTTTGCAAAATTGTTACAAATTTTGCCATTTCCAGACATTGTACTTTATCAAACTCCTCTTAGAGATTGTATCAGATCAACATCATATTTGGTCAGTCTAATCTAAAGGCCTTTGCAACGTTAGATTGTGAAGATCTTGAGTTTTCGCTGAAGGGCGTGTCCCTGGCGGCCTGACAAAGTCTGATGTTTCGCCATGACACAGAAAGCTGTTGTAAGTCAGGCATACAATGTCCGATCTGCCCCAAACTTCACATGTTTGATAAAAGTCCTGTCCTGAAGACATCTACATGCCAATATTAGTTAGTCATAGCGCCACCTGCTGACAACAGGAAATGGCATGCTTTACACTGTAATTCCCTCCCAGAAACACATTTAAATATGCCGTCAAGTCCCAAACATACTAGAAACACATTAAATCAAGCAAAACATGGATAAGTGCTAATGTTTGCGTTTTACGCCACGAAATAGGAAGTTGTTTTAACTCAAGGTATACAATGTCCGATCTGCACCAAACTTCACATGTTTGATAATAGTCCTGGCCTGAAGACATCTACATGCCAATATTTGGTTATAGTCAAGGCGCCACCTGCTGGCAGCAGGAAGTGTTGCACATTGAAGTGACTTTGCCATATTGCTCCTATATTTACCCACTTAAATGCATGTCACCCACTATTCGCTGTTTTCCTGAGGCCACCGGGGGGCGGTTTTTCTAAGCACAAAATGTTTTCTTATTTTGAACATAATTCTAACAAAAAAGTAAAAGACACAAAATATATTCACTAAAAACTCTAAAAGTCTTTATCTTAAAATTATTTTGCTTCTCAAGTAAATGTATCTATCAATTTTTTTTTTACTGGAAAACAAGGCAAAAAATATTGACTTAGAAATTCATTTTTGCTATGTATAGCCTTAAAGTCTTACAGACTCCAAACTTTTGAAAGGTAGTGTATGTGTATGTGTAGTGTGTGCTGATCTGTATGTACAAATCATATATGTTCTACAACTATGCACATATATGTTCTACAACAACTCTGCACATTGCATTAAGTATGCACTACAATTAGTATGTATTAAATCTAATTTACACCACAAATACATACAGTATAAAATGTGTATACTGTACATATATACACATAGTATGTGCTGTAAAAATCTAGTATGCACTTAAAATTAGTATGTATTAAATGTTATATGCACTACAAATGTAGTGTGCATTACACTTAGTATGCACAATATATAGTATACATTAATAATTTCGCATAAGCATAAACTATTTTGGTTCTTTATTTCCCAGTCACACTATGCCTATTTCTGTCTCTGTAATAGACAAGACTGACTGACACTCAGCTGTCTATCAGAGCCCCCGCTCTGCTGATGCGCTCCCTTCCAGCTGAGCTTTCATTGGCTTAATCAAATCCTTATTTGACCAACAGCCATTTAGCTGTAATTAAAGTGCTTTAATTGGCATAACGGCTTCCTGCAGTCAACCAATTTGGCAATTTGGCTCACCCGGGGATGAAGACCCAGCAGGCAAGACAGGTTTCAAAGCCACTGACAAACACAGCTGCATAAACCGATAAGTTTTATTTAAAATAAGATGTTTTATGAAGGTGTCTTGAAGTCAAAACTGTGAGTGTGCAGTTGTGTCTGATTTGCTTTATCTCACAGGAAACAGAATCATATTTCGGTCTTAAGTTTACATTTTGCTCCTGCCATTAGCAGCGTTATGAAGTTATCTGTGTGTGTGACTGTGTGTGGCCTTGCCTGCTATGGAAGTTGTAGATATCAGGCAAGTTTCCAAACAGCACATCTCTCTTGTTGCGAAGACTTGTTGGCAGGACCGAAGCAAGAGACGGATTGTCCATTTCAGCCCTGTAGCCCTGCAAATTCACAGCATCTATATACAGTATCTTTAAACTCTTTAAAATTTTCATTGCCACATTCAGAAAAACCAGGATCTCCTTACCAGGAGCACCGCCAGCAGCTCCTCCACATAGATCCTCTCGGTCTCTATCAGCTCCTTCATCACATGTCTGGAGTCACACACATTAACAGGGTCATCAGACACATCAGTGTCATTTAAACAGAACAAGTCAGACAGCAGACTCACCGTTTGAGCAGGTCAGTGCCATCTTCTCCATCTACACTGTAGGGGAGAGAGCTGGCCATCTGATAATCATGAATCACCTCAATCTGACCCACAGAGAAAACACTTAATGATTTCCTTTAGAAACCAGCACATGATGTTGATTTAATCAAACCACACATACTGCACTTGTCATTTCTACCTTTTCTGATCTTTCTACATCTTTCTCTCTATATGACAACCGAAATACATAAAAGAAAAATAAAGCACAACTTAAACACATTTTGTCATATGAAGATCACTTTCAAATGGTCTTGGAAACTGATGTGTGAGGAAAAATCTAAATCACTTCCTGTATATTTCAGTAAACATTTCATAATTGACAAACATGAAGAATATATTTACTTTTAAGTTACAAATATTTTTTAATGTTTGTCAATTGCAAAATATGTGAAAATGTGATTTAATTGTGATTTTTAATTTTTTTTAATTTGGATACAAGCAATGAAATTATCCTTAGCAAAGCAAAAGGAGTCATCTAATTTATTAAAAAAAATCTCAATAATACAATAAATAATCTGAGATGTGATGGAAATTAGTTTCAGACAACAATTAAAGAATTCTACTGCAACTGGGCATACAAAAATTAAACTAGTGAGAGAGTTTATTTTCTACAGGTTTTCTACAGTTGAAGAAACAACCATATATTGTATTATTGGTAGTAAATTCGGACCATTGGCAGTAAAAAAACCTCACAAATACATTTGTAAAGACTAAATGAAAAAGTACTGTTTACCTTCCTGGAGTTTGGGCTTTTCCTTGATGTTCTTTTGCCGGGCAGTGGGAGGTCAAAGGTGAACTTTAAACTGGAATTAAAGTCTGTTTTAAACAAGAAGAGCAGGTGGATACAACACAGAATTAACACTAATATATTATGTACGTTTCAAAACATTTATAAGTGAAGTATAAGTCATTTATAAAGGCTGCATTACTAAAATAGACCAGAGACTGTAGCACAAAACATTAAAATCCACAGCAATATGAACGATCAATTTATATCAACAAAGACATTCAGACAGCAATGGACATAACCAGTGTTGGGGTAACGCATTACAAGTAACTTGAGTTACGTAATCAGATTACTTTTTGAATTAACTAGTAAAGTAACGCATTACTTTTAAAATTTACAACAAAATATCTGAGTTACTTTGTTTTCCCATTTATGGACTGACCTCTCTCATCCCAATGTTGAGAAAAATCCTAAGTGCAGAGGCGTGTGTAAACATGAGGGTTGTTGTAGTTTTAGAATAAATGTGAGCATGCATTTACTAATCTCACTTGCACAAAAAAGATTAAGTATTTTTCAAAAGGAATAATCAGTCAAATGCAAAATCAAAATACTATGCAAACCTCCAATAATTAAATATTTTTATGTATTCAAAACCCACTTTATCGACCAATGCCTTGCTGCTGACCTTCAATGATTCAGTTAAACCATAAGCAAAAATGACTTTTGATTTTTTTTGTTTTTATTGGTGAAGTAAGTGTTAAATTTTTTTCTCCTGCATCCTATTATTTCATTATCCAGAATGGCAGCAGAGCTAACATTTTTGTTTAAGTTGTGCCCTCTACTGTACATGCGTGAATTAGCATTTCCTTCAGCCTGAGGCTTATTATTTCAATTTAGGTGTGAAAGGGTCTTTACATTTGCCCCAAAATCAAACTTTTTTGTTATAAAAAAAAACAAAAACAAGCCCAGCCCAGCCCAGCCCAGGTGAGAAAAAGTAACGCAAAAGTAACATAACCCATTACTTTTCTTAAAAAGTAAATAAGTAACACAATTAGTTACTTTTTAAGGGAGTAATGCAATATTGTAATGCATTACTTTTCAAAGTAACTTTCCCCAACACTGGACATAACATAATAAATGCCTCCAGCATCAGTCTGATCTGACTTTGGAAGTCATTCAGAGGACAGCAAAAGTTGATGACCTCTGTAAGTGAATAAAATCCACCCTAAAGCCCTTGTTTCAGCTACAGATCCATCTTTACATTGCGTTCCTGTCAGATCACTTTTAATGTGCTGATCTCTATCACTTCTTCCCTTGATCTTGCTGTCTTAAAATGTCAGCTCTCTCAAGAATACTGAATACTGAGTGCCAGAAATCGCCCTCCTTTATCATCTCCTTCACAATTAACTCATTCATAATTTTTATCTAAAATAAATTATTATTATTCTGTAATCAGTCCAACTTCCTTTTTCTTTGGACAGGTTAGCAAACATCAGAATAAATAAAATGTCATTTTTGTATTCTGGGGTAAACAAAAAGTAATTCTTCCTCCTTTACACAAAAGCATTAACTTGACTATAAGTCATAACAAACCCTTTGTTGTGTTACCCTGGAGTTAATAATGATCAAAAGAGCTTTAATGTGAATTGAAGATGCACCCTATTTCACAACAGGAAGTCTGCACCATCCGTAGGGATTTATTAGGAAGAAGTAACAGCTGTGTATTTGCAAAGCTGATAGTAGGTTGTTTCCATAGATTTATGACGTAATCCACTTTAAGTGAAGCTCTGATCTTGACAGCTTTATTAATTTGTGTGACTATACATTGTGTACTGTACCAATTGATGTACATGACACAATAATGCTGTCTAGCTTCATCTCTCAGATATGAAACATGTAATGCAGTCTTGAGTCTTGAGAAGAAGGATTAACTATTTGTAAGATTGTGAGAACTCGTGGTTGAAAACAGACCTAAATTAAAGCATTTATTTAAAAAAGTAGTCTTTTTCAAAGTATTGTACCGGTACATACCATGTTTGGGGGAGAAGAGGGGGGATTTTGAGCGTGGTAGGTTCTCTGGTCGAGGGGCCACCAGTTGAATTGGCCGGACGTGTTTGTCTGCCAGTTTCCTCAGGCAGTTCTGTCTGGACTGAATTAGAGCCTGGACAGAGCTATGCTTTTGAAATGTCCTCTCTATATGAGCCTGAAACGGCACAGACACCCATAATAAGGCATTTACATTTATATTCAGCCTAGAATGTAGCCAAAATCAGCTTTTCCACCATAGACAAGCCATTCTCATTGTTTAACCATTCCACTTTGTGCCGATCTGGCCCAGCCGGTACGGATATGGTTTAATTTTCCACTGTGGGGCTGATAACAGAGCTCTTTGGAATGTAATACAAATGGGTCAGTCAATGCCTTGGTAATGCAAGAGTTTACCAGTGGTAAAAGTTGTAGATAGCGACCTCGTTATGAAGGATGATCAGATCAGATACTTGTGTGTACTTTGCTCAAATAGCGCGCTTGGCCAGCTACCGAGAAACTGGCAGCTAGGCAACAGACCAGTGACCATTCCTGAGTGGCCATGTCACTACACGCACTCTATCATCACGGTTTAGCATGATTAGCTAACCATTCAGAGAATTCCAGGCCAAGAAGTGTTTGTAATCTTTATCTGGAACCGCATTATTACGGTTTCTAATAATATATCTGTAACTGTTACTTGCCATTCTTAGAACCATTAAGCCTGATGGTGGAAAAGCGGCTAAATATTGAAGACTGAGAGGTTCCAAAGATTACATTTTAAGAATTAACCATCGAGAAACCCATATTGATCAATTGTTATTCTGAATATCAGCCAAATCAGTCATAAATATGACTAATACTGAACAATCAAAACGTTCAGGTTCTATCAAAAGCTAAAATGTAGATTTCTGTAATTACTGTCTATAGGACAGCAAATAAACTGAAACTGTGTCTAGTTTTTTATAGTCTGTCAGTATTCACCTGTAAATAAGGAGTGAGTACAGATTCATACTCCAGAAAGAGCACATCTGTGCCTGCACTGAGGAGAGGTGGCGCCGCCTCCTGGAACTTCTCAATATCTCGAAGAGCTGTCTGTGCACCCTCTTTAGACTGGAATTTATCCACCTGCTGATTGGCCAAGAGATAAGCGCCATCATCACACCACCGTTGAGCCTGCAAAACAAAACATATTGTCGGACCATAAAGATCAAGACACTGGAATATTGTCAAATATATACACCCTTAAAAATAAAGGATCTTTATTGGCATTTACAGTGCATACCCCATAATGACAACATGAAAGAAGTTTGTTTGAAATCTGTGCAAATTTATTTTTTAAAAAATCCCCGAAGAAAATCACATGTACATACGTATTCACAGCCTTTGCCATGACACTCAAATTTGAGCTCAGGTGCATCCTGTTTCCACTGATCATCCTTGAGATGTTTCTACAACTTGATTGGAGTCCACCTGTGGTAAATTCAATTGATTGCACAAGATTTGGAAAGGCACACACCTGTCTATATAAGGTCCCACAGTTAACAGTGCATGTCAGAGCACAAACCAAGCATTGAAGTCCAAGGAATTGACTTTAAACCTCCGAGACAGGATTGTATCGAGGCACAGGAAGGGTACAGACACATTTCTGCAGCATTGAAGGTCCCAATGATCACAGTGGCCTCTATCATCTGTAAATGGAAGAAGTTTGGAACCACCAGGACTCTTCCTACAGCTGGCCGCCCGGCCAAACTGAGTGACAGGGGGGTTGGGCCTTAGTCAGGGAGGTCACCAATAACACGATGGTCACTCTGACAGAGAGTGGAGAGAGGAGAACCTTCTAGAAGAACAACCATCTCTGCAGCACTCCACCAATCAGGCCTGTGCGGTAGAGTGGCCAGACGGAAGCCACTCCTTAGTAAAAGGAACATGACAGCCCCCCCGGAGTTTGCCAAAAGGCACCTGAAGGACTCTCAGATCATGAGAAACAAAATTCTCTGGTCTGATGAAACAAAGATTGAACTCTTTGGCCTGAATGGCAAGCGTCATGTCTAGAGGAAACCAGGCACAGCTCATCACCTGGCCAATACCATCCCTACAGTGAAGCATGGTGGTGGCAGCATCATGCTGTGGGGATGTTTTTCAGCGGCAGGAACTGGGAGACTAGTCAGGATCGAGGGAAAGATGAATGCAGCAATGTACAGAGACATCCTTGATGAAAACCTGCTCCAGAGTGCTCTGGACCTCAGACTGGGGCGAAGGTTCATCTTCCAATAGGACAACGATTCTAAGCACACAGCCAAAATAACAAAGGAGTGGCTACGGGACAACTCTGTGAATGTCCTTGAGTGGCCCAGCCAGAGCCCAGACTTGAACCCGACTGAACATCTCTGGAGAGATCTGAAAATGTCTGTGCACTGACGTTCCGCATCCAACCTGATGGAGCTTGAGAGGTCCTACAAAGAAGAATGGGAGAAACTGCAAACACACCCAAAAATAGGTGTGCCAAGCTTGTAGCATCATACTCAAAAAGACTTGAGTCTGTAATTGGTGCCAAAGATGCTTCAAAAAAGTATTGAGCAAAGGCTGTGAATACTTATGTACATGTGATTTTTTTTTATTTATTTATTTTTTATATAAATTTGCAAAGATTTCAAACAAACTCCAAAAACCTTTAACATCCATGGAACCATGGACGAAATTTCTTTTATTGTGGAAAAAAGGTCCTTAGATTATTAAAATGTTCTTCACACTAAGGAAAAAAAAATATTTTAAGAACTGATCACTGAAAGGTTCTATAGGGAACCCAAACCAGAATGGTTGTTCTATGATTGTATGAATGGGCCTTTATTAAGCAAGGAAGCATTAAATTGATTAAAAGTGACAGACAATACATTAATGTCACAAAAGAGTTCTTTTTCAAATAAATGCTATTTTATAGCATTTATTTGAAATGTTAGAATCCTGAAAATAATGTATCGCAGTTTACACAAAAATATTAAGCAGCATAACAGAATATACAATAGGAAATGATAACAATAGTAAATGCCTCTTGAGCAGAAAATCATCATATTAGAATGATTTCTGAAGGATCATGTGACACTGAAGACTAGAGTAATGGCTGCTGAAAATTCAGCTTTGCCATCACAGTAATAAATTACATTTTAAAATATATATTCAAACAGAAAACTGTTATTTTAAACTGTAATAATATTTCACAATATTACTGTTTTACAGTATTTTTGATCAAATAAATGCAGACACAGTTGAGCATAAGAGACTTCTTTCAAAATCATTACGAGATACTATAAAAAATAAAGAGGGAATGTGTTAGCCCACCTCTTCGAGGCGGTGCAGTAGGGTCTGTGCATGTGTCAATGAGTTGCTTTTAGTACTGAGGGCAGAGGTCAGGGTGTCACACTGATGTCTGAGTTCATTACAGCGCTGGATAATCAGAGCCATGGCATAGTGGTGCCCAGCAGCCAGCTGATGCCCATGCAGGATAAGAACCTGAGCCCGACTCATCTCCTCCTAAAACACACACTACTGTCAGAAATATCAGTATATTTGTGACTGCATGTACAACCTGAACAGGGTGGCATGATGCAGCTACCTGTGCACGTTTTTCTAGATTGTCCAACTCTCTGACGGTCTGCTCTGTTTGGGCCAGGGATTCTCCTGTGACGTTTATTTTCCTTTCCTGTGCTCTTAATTTCTCTAAAGAGCACTCCATCTGACAGAAAGAGAATATTAGGAAAAGTAGTTAAAATACTTTCATTGACAAAATGATCAATCTCTCTTTTCTTTACTTTTACTTAAAATTAGATAATGCAGTACTGCAAATATTTTGTGGATCTTGAAAGATAAATTGCTTGTGTTTGTTGCAGGGGTGTAGAAAAGAACTGAAAAGCAGGGCAACATTCCATAATTTGTAACTAAATAATCAATACAATTCAGTTTTACTATTATAATAAAACTATCAGCATTTTTTATTTATTTTCGCATGATGCAGCATTGGTTGCATACAGCATCCTGTTGAATTCAGTGGAACAATGTGATTTTGTAAATTATATTCACAATATATTATTTCACATTTACTCATTGACTGGCCATGTCGTATATTGAAACTCTCTTACTATAGTCTTGCTACATTTGATTTAAAATTAGCAAGATGTTTATAGAGGGCTGCAGGGATGACATATTTTATAAGCCCAAACCTGGAAACAAGTTAGCATTTTAGCAATTCTGGTTCGATCGTCCTGAAGTCAATGAGTTTTTGAATGGGATTTTGGTTAAAAGCTTGAAATAAGGTGGTGAACACAAGCTCAAGATATTTTCACCAGTCTAATACTAACTTCCGGGTTAGCCTACAAAAATACGCCATCACTGCAGTACTCTATTGCATATATATATATATATATATATATATATATATATATATATATATATATATATATATATATATACACAATGCCAAAAAAATTAAAATAAAAGGTTTGTCAAAAAAGTTGCCAAAAAGCCACTTTGAATTAAATGATTAAACAGATTGAAATTACCCAGAAGATATGGATATGAATTTCATGATCAATGCCAATCAAATGCCAACACTGGCTTTGTATAAAGCATTTGTCTGTGAGCCAAGGTTGTTTATCAGTATACTGTGATCATGCCTAAAACAATCAGACGATTCACAACAATTCACCTCCTGAAAACTGTGCTCATATCTCAGCAGTTGTAAATACTGCTGCATTTTGAGGTGGTGCTTATCAAAGAAGCCATCAAAAGCCATCTCCATATCTGTGAGCTGAGCCAGCAGCCTGCAGGAACACATACAGCTAAGTTAGGAAACTTCAAAAAGTTCACATTATTTTGGAAAGGAACATGTAATGTGTATTTGTGATGCAGATCAAACTCTATACCTCTGCATGGTATCCCAGTCCTGTGTCATGTCCCAGCGCGTGTCAGCGTCCCCCTCCTTCCTTGAAGTCTCCAGGTTAGAGAGCAGCTGCCGCCCCTCCCTCATCACAGATCTGATGGCATCCTAGTAACAACAACCACGCTGCTATCATTGACATCACAAAATCATGGAACAAAACAACAGCCAGAGCCCAGAGGGGCCAGAAAAACACAAGAAAGACTAGACAGGAACTAAAAGTGACTGCAGACTAGAGTGCAATAGACTTTTTGTGCTCTCAAATTCTGTGTACCCTAATCATAGTTTATTCCCCTAGGCCCTAGGTTTGGTACATCAAATATTTTTGATGTATTCCTTGGCAAAAGCAAGTGGTATAAACAAAGGACCTACTGTAAGTTAGGGTAGACACCATGTTTAATCTAATGCAAAAAAGACTCAGTGAGAGAAAGATTTACAGACTGTTTAATAGACTGTCCTGTCAAAGGTCTTAGGTCACTTCTAATATTCCCAGTAAATTATTTCTAGAGGTTTTTTGTGTCCATATCTGACATGCTAAACTATTACTAATTATTTTATAATGATTTTGCATGCCCCTCTACTAACCTCATATTAATTGAGAGACTGGTGCAAGATAAATGTATGTTTATATTTTTTTCACCGCAGAACCATTTAAAATAAACTAGACAAAATATGAAATAATTTAATGAATAAAGATTTATCCTTTATACCCTACTGTTCAAAAGTTTGGGGTCAGTAAGATAATTTTTTGAGCATTAATAGTTTTATTCAGCAAGGATGCATTAAATTGATCAAAACTGACAGTAAAGACATTTATAATGTTACTAAATATTTCTATTTCAAATAAATGCTGTTCTTTTGCACTTTCTATTCAAAGAAAAAAATATATCAAGCTTTTGACAAAAATATTAAACAATATTAAAACACTTTTCAACATTGATAATAATAATAATAAATGTTTCTTGAGCAGAAAATCAGCATATTAGAATGATGATGATAAAACATTAACATAGAAAACAGTTATTTTATACCATTATACTATTTTACTTATGTATTTTTTATTAAATAAATGCAGCCTTGATGAGTATAAGAGACTTTCAAAAACATTTTAGAAAATCTTACTGACCCTTAACTTCTGAACAGTAGTTATCTCAAAGACTGTAGATATAGAAAGACGGTTCACTCCTAGTACTTATGAATGGGCGAAACTGCAACGCGCAATATGGCGAAAGTCATTGCATCACTGTAGCTGCCGTTAGAAGCTTCGGTTCCCACTCGCGCTTAGCACTGCACATGCACATTGGCTCCTCTAGCCTGAAAAATAAGCTTTTTTAATGCTATTTGATCATAAGAAACAACATTTATGGGACAGTTAATGTTAGATTTTGTTGCTGATTTTAAATATGTTATTTAATTGTGAGTTCAGCAAGCAGTTTTTGAGATTCCAGGATTACCCAATTTAAATGGATAGTCTTGGTCTTGTATGCCTGAAATAGCTGCCCGGAGGCATTGCAAATATGGCTGCTAAGTGAACAGACTTTCTTTGAAAGAGACTTTGGTCATATACTGCACATGCTAGGCTAAAATTTTGATGTTGTTAATACAGACATTTAAGATCAGTAATAATCATAAAGGGAAAAATGAGAGCATTCCCTACACATGAGCGCTTAATTGAGCTGTACCTTAAGTCTCCTGTATTTCTCTGTGTGTGACAGCAGGAGGATCTCAATAGCACTGCACTCTTCTGATAACTGTGTCTCGGCCAGCTCTGTACCAAACGCCTGCAGCATCTGAGCAATGTCTTTAACCATAACCGCAAAACTCTCAATGGCCTGTAATGAGCAAAGAGACTGTCTTGTTTTACAAGATATTTCTGTGCATTTAGTTCATATATCTACTGCATCATTCTTTACTGTTCTCAGGACGATCCAGTCGCTGTGGCAGTAGTCAAGAGTTCCTCCAAACTCTGAGGTCAGCTGGTTCTCATCGATGTACCGCAGCAGATCTGTGACAGAGCTGAGCATCACCACCTTAATAACAGACACACGTGGGGTCAAGGTGGTGCTGCAGTTCACAACGACTATAAAATGACAATGAATTGAAGTTGTGATGAGTCATACAGGCATTTTGAGCATGAAGTCCTCTTGACTGAAGCGGAAGCCGAGATCTGTGACAGTACGCTGGAAAAAGCTGGTCGGTCTCAGCACCAACACCAGGTGCAGGTTTCCAGGGAATGAGGCCTAAGACAGAGAGATGAAATCAGCCTGGCAGACACACAATGATAGACCACCTTAAAGAGGCAGATAAAGCCATGCTTAACTCTTAAAACATGAGGGATATAAGGAAAAACAGAAAATTATGTTTACATGTTTATCGAATGCTGACTTGCATGGAAACTTTTACCCTCCATTCATTGTACTTTTACTATCAGTCATAAGTCGCACTGGTATATTTGTGGCAATATCCAAAATTTTTCTTTTATGCCAAAAATCATTAGGATATTAAGTAAAGATCATGTTCCATGAAGATATTTAATAGTTCCATTGAAGATAATTTCCTACCGTAAATATATCAAAACTGTATTATTAGTAGTAATATGCATTGCTAAGGACTTCATGTGGACAACTTTAAAGGATATTTCGATTTTTTTGCACCCTTAGATTCCAGACTTTCAAATCTCGGCCAAATATTGTCCTATCATAACAATACACCATACATTAATGGAAAACTTATTTATTCAGCTTTCAGGTGATATATAAATTTCAATTAAAAATTTTTTTACCCTTATGACTGGTTTTGTAGTCCAGGGTCACATTTTTTAATTGCCTTTAATGTTTAGATTTTACTGTTTTACCTTCATACTAGAATCAATGTTAAAATGAAAATCCATTAAAACATGTTTCACATATTGAAACTATGATAAAAAAAAGAAAGAAATACCATTTAAATTATTAATTTAAATTCTTTCCACCACAATAAATTCCATGGCCAAATAAAGTTATCAAAAGTTAGTGCAAATGCTAGCTATAAAACAAGCCTCAGCAAGTCTGCCATTGCAATAAATAAATGGTTAAACTGCAATTTTCACCATTTAGAGTTAAAAGACATGCGAAACTTGTACTTTTTGCCTGTAATATTGTACTTTTAACAGTGAGAATGCTGTCTGCTCTATAAGAACATCTGACCATCTGCGAGTTCACATGATCAAATGTCACAAATTTAAGTATCTGATTAGTCATTTAGAAATGGTGCAGAATCGTATTTCTAAATCACTTTAAATCACAATGCCCCTGTTTTTTGTTTATTTACAGATTTAAACCCCAGACTTTTGGACCCCACTGTATATGGGATACCTACAGTACATGAAATAAACTTCAATAAAAAGTATAAATTCTAAAGTTCAAATATTTCTCGTTGAATTGAATCTGATTTTACTCCATGTCCCATAGAGACATAGACTCATCAGCACACATCAGTCACATCGACAACTGACAATAAGTCTGGAGAGACAACAACAAGCTGTCAGTCAAATTGATGAGACACTAAAACACTTAAACTAGTTAACATGATAAGATCACTAGCCTGTTTAGCTGTTCTCAATGACATCTACCGTAACTACACAGATTATAGAGAAGACACGAGCTGATTGACATGACAAGCATTTAAAAACAAATCTGTCTAACTAGCCTTATTTATTAATTTTGGCAAACAGAAACAGAACATCACGATATAGTTTATCTTAGCACATTTTACAGAAAGGACACCACTTGACATTGATTCGTCCTTACGTATTTGTAAACAACAATAGCATTACCTGCGACAATATTCACTCGGATATTGCTTATAGCCATAATAATACATTTGTTGATAGATTACATGAATAAATAACGCCTTCGCTAGCATATAACCAGGACGAATGACTAAGCTAAAGGCGTCCGTCGCGCCGCAGTGTAGCGCTATGAGCTCGCGCTGCCGCATTGAGCTCATCTAAACTTCAGTCCAACTCTTTACCGTAACTACTCCAGACACATTACCGTGGAGCGGCGGATCCTCGGAAGTCCTCGCCTGTGGTTTCGCTCACTCATAGTTATCGATGTTTTATGGGGCAGTTTTAAGACCTCGCCCATCCTGCTGTGGCAGACCGGTGCCCGGTGCAGTGGACGTTCTGCAGGATTCATCGCCGCAGCGTCGGGAGGGTGGCAGCACCGTCTCTCCTGCGGTCTCCTCACCTCTCCCTTGCCCCAAGAGCGTCATCATGTAAAAACCTGCGCATGGTTTGTGCTAACTCATGCATTCCCCTTGCCTCGCAGTGAGCTTGGGTTTCACACACTGTTCTGCAAGCTGTTTTTAAAAGCAGATTTTAGTCAGAGCTGCCGCATTTAGCTATTTATTCAGGCTAGAGCTCAGAGAAATGGGCTGTAAGCACATAATGTACTGTAACTGCGCTGATGCACTTCAGCACCGCGGACAGCGACAAGACCAGTTTAGCACAGCACAGTAAACTCAGACGTGTGATGCATTCAATCCCCAGAGGACATACAAGGGTCAATGATGCTCAATTATTTATTTATTTATGCATTGCTTGCCTAGCTCTATTAAGCTTTTCAAAAATACAATAAAAATGCAATTCAACAACAACAAAAAATGACGAACATCTATGCTGCAACTATTTTCACTTTCTGAATTAAGTAAATGATGTGTTATATGTCATTGTGTTTTTTTTTTAAAGAATATCACAGATTTGAAACTTTTAGGAAAAGGCACCCTAAAAACACATTGATAATCAAATCAATCTTGATATTTGTGAAAATAAAATATCTTCACAAACATATTTGAACAATTAACACTATAAGCCTTTATATATAATGCATTATACAAGTATTTTTAATGCACTAATTATGCCTTTTAATGCACCTTATAATGCATTGTATGGTCTCATGAATAATTGTAACCACATTTATAATACATATACTCATTGAACACACCATTAGAAAGTATAATGAATTAAAACACATTACAAACAACCAATTTCAGATGTAACAAGGAATCTGCAAACATTATAATGCATTTTGGTTACAATTATTTATTATAAGATATAATGCATTATAATGTACATTATAAATACTATAATGTATTATACATAAAGGCTTTAAGTAAAGTGTTATAGATAGATAGATAGATAGATAGATAGATAGATAGATAGATAGATCATTCTAAATGACAGAACACTTCATACCATTTTTACATCAATAAATAAATTATTATAGATAAAACATATTGTAATCTCTCACCGCTATCCTTGCCAGTGCTGTTTTGATTGAGGTCCAAGTATCCAATCTTCGGTCTAAAATGATGATAAATTTTACACCTGGTTGTCGTGCTCTGAAAACATGTTTAGTGCATTATGAATCACAGTAACAAGAACATTGGCATGACATTGTAAATATGTAAAATGTACACTGGCAATTGTTTGCATTGTAAGATGGGATCAGTACACTGTACAGTATATATACACACACACACACACACACACACATTCTTTCACCTTAAGGTCCTGACTGTATTGTGTCTACAATGTGACTACACAGATCTCTGCATATTTAGAATTCTATCAGTTCTGCATTGCACATAGTGAATGCGTTTATTTGACCAGCTCAATTTGTGTAAGGGCTTTGGCAAGGCTTTATGTGAAGAGAATACATAAGGGACTATTGCTGTACTGCAATGCAGTGAGAGAGACTTGTAAATATTAGACACAGACCTCGGGATCAGTGTGAGGTATGAAAGAACTTTGTTCAGAGCTTCTTCAGGAATGTCACTGAAAGCAGAGCATTCTGGGAGAGTGATGATGACACTAGAGTCCTCACCACGTCCCCCTGGAATTCAAATAAACACATGAAATTATTACTTTCTAAGGATAAACTCTGTGGCACAAACATCTCATCCTAATAAAGTTTGTCTGATATGTTGAGACAAGCCATTAGTCCACATGTATTATGTATTTTACGTCTCCAAAAGCTAGCAAACATAAACAGAAAACCCCACCTGATAAATAGGCCACTTGTTTCTCAATGTAGCCAGCCACTTCCTGCAGACTCAGAGGCACCGTGACCTCTGAGGAGACAATGAAGATATGCCACACACACATAAATAACACAGTCGCAAGCTTTAGGTCATGTTTCTGTGAGTTTGTGTGGCTCTGTCACAGTTATGTGAAATTTAATGAGCAGCACCACCCAGTGTGTATATGTACAAGGTACAGCTGTAATTCACAGTGCTATGTAAAATGCATAAGTTATGGTCTGTTAATGGACTCCTCAGTAATAATTACAACATTAGTAGTAAGTAGGAATAAGTCTAAAGCATTCATGTCTGTAGAGCCATCAGGATGGATTAAGACGGTACTTCGGTTTCCTCTGAACCTCATCTCATGCTACAATACACTGAAAGGGGAGGTTGACAATAGAGGATGTGTTCAAATTACACATACACCAACACTGGTCTCCAGTGACTTCATCAACTCACTTCCTGTGTCTGCGGCAAACAAAAACTAATGAATTCCGCAAGGGGAAATGCAATATGCTGTAGAGGAGATTGATTATTTTAGGTCTTTATCAAGTTACATAGAAGTCCAGCTTCTTTTTCTTACTATAAGGCTCCCTACATTCTATACTATAACCATGATTGATCAAAAAACAAACACACAATTACATTTATGTATTCAGATGCTTTTTTCCAAAGCGACTTACAAAAGAGGAACAAAGCAATTTGTCAAAGAGCCAACAATATACACTCACCTAAAGGATTATTAGGAACACCTGTTCAATTTCTCATTAATGCAATTATCTAATCAACCAATCACATGGCAGTTGCTTCAATGCATTTAGGGGTGTGGTCCTGGTCAAGACAATCTCCTGAACTCCAAACTGAATGTCAGAATGGGAAAGAAAGGTGATTTAAGCAATTTTGAGCGTGGCATGGTTGTTGGTGCCAGACAGGCTGGTCTGAGTATTTCACAATCTGCTCAGTTACTGGGATTTTCATGCACAACCATTTCTAGAGTTTACAAAGAATGGTGTGAAAAGGGATAAACATCCAGTATGCGGCAGTCCTGTGGGCGAAAATGCCTTGTTGATGCTAGAGGTCAGAGGAGAATGGGCCGACTGATTCAAGCTGATAGAAGAGCAACTTTGACTGAAATAACCACTCGTTACAACCGAGGTATGCAGCAAAGCATTTGTGAAGCCACAACACGCACAACCTTGAGGCGGATGGGCTACAACAGCAGAAGACCCCACCGGGTACCACTCATCTCCACCACAAATAGGAAAAAGAGGCTACAATTTGCACGAGCTCACCAAAATTGGACAGTTGAAGACTGGAAAAATGTTGCCTGGTCTGATGAATCTCGATTTCTGTTGAGACATTCAGATGGTAGAGTCAGAATTTGGCGTAAACAGAATGAGAACATGGATCCATCATGCCTTGTTACCACTGTGCAGGCTGGTGGTGGTGGTGTAATGGTGTGGGGGATGTTTTCTTGGCACACTTTAGGCCGCTTAGTGCCAATTGGGCATCGTTTAAATGCCACGGCCTCCCTGAGCATTGTTTCTGACCATGTCCATCCCTTTATGACCACCATGTACCCATCCTCTGATGGCTACTTCCAGCAGGATAATGCACCATGTCACAAAGCTCGAATCATTTTAAATTGGTTTCTTGAACATGACAATGAGTTCACTGTACTAAAATGGCCCCCACAGTCACCAGATCTCAACCCAATACAGCATCTTTGGGATGTGGTGGAATGGGAGCTTCGTGCCCTGGATGTGCATCCCACAAATCTCCATCAACTGCAAGATGCTATCCTATCAATATGGGCCAACATTTCTAAAGAATGCTTTCAGCACCTTGTTGAATCAATGCCACGTAGAATTAAGGCAGTTCTGAAGGCGAAAGGGGGTCAAACACAGTATTAGTATGGTGTTCCTAATAATCCTTTAGGTGAGTGTATGTAATATACAATGCATAATGTGTGTGACAGAATGCTAACAAACATGTAATGTGTAAAAAAAACCTGCCAGCTATATAACTATTAACCTATTATAATAAAAAATGAATGCTGGTGTAAAAGTTTAATGAGTTTCCAACAGCTACAATGTCGCTGGGGCAGAGATGAATGTGAATGTGTAAGTCCTGACTGAATATTTAATAGCACTTGAGACAGTTTCGATAGTTTAAAACATTAAATACTGCATACAGTATATACACACCTCAAAATCTAAATGAATGAGACTTTTGATCACCCTTTTATACAAGATACACTATATTTACAAAAGTATTGGTACACCCCTCCAAATCATTGAATTCAGGTGTTCTAATCACTTCCATGGCCACAGGTGTATAAAATCAAGCACCTAGGCATGCAGACTGTTTCTATAAACATTTGTGAAAGAATGGGTCGCTCTCAGGAGCTAAGTGAATTCATGCATGGTACCGTGATAGGTTGCCACCTGTGCAATAAATCCATTCATGACATTTCCTTACTACTAAATATTCTACGGTCAACTGTTAGTGGTATTATAACAAAGTGGAAGCAATTCAGAACAACAGCAACTCAGCCACAAAGTGGTAGGCCACGTAAATTCACAGAGCGGGGTCAGCACATGATGAGGCACACGATAGCTTAAGTCAGTAGCTACAGACATCCAAACTTTGTGTGGCCTTCAGATTAGCTCAAGAACAGTGCGTAGAGAGCTTCATGGAATGGGTTTCCATGGCCGAGCAGCTGCATCCAAGCCTTACATCACCAAGTGCAATGCAAAGCGTTGGATGCAGTGGTGTAAAGCACGCCGCCACTGGACTCTAGAGCAGTGGAGACATGTTCTCTGGAGTGACCAATCACGCTTCTCTGTCTGGGTTTGGCGGTTGCCAAGAGAACGGTACTTGCCTGACTGCATTGTGCCTAGTGTAAAGTTTGGTGGAGGGGGGATTATGTTGTGGGGTTGTTTTTCAGGGGTTGGGCTTGGCCCCTTAGTTCCAGTGAAAGGAACTCTTAACGCTTCAGCATACCAAGACATTTTGGACAATTTCATAATCCCAACTTTGTGGGAACAGTTTGGGGATGGCCCCTTCCTGTTCCAACATGACTGCACACCAGTGCACAAAGCAAGGTCCATAAAGACATGGATGAGCGAGTTTGGTGTGGAGGAACTCGACTGGCCTGCACAGAGTCCTGACCTCAACCCGATAGAACACCTTTGGGATGAATTAGTGTGGAGACTGTGAGTCAGGCCCTCTCGTCCAACACCAGTGCCTGACCTCACAAATGCGCTTCTAGAAGAATGGTCAAAAATTTCCATAAACGCACTCCTAAACCTTGTGTAAAGCCTTCCCAGAAGGGTTGAAACTGTTATAACTGCAAAGGGTGGGCCAACTCCATATTAAACCCTACGGATTAAGAATGGGATGTCATTAAAGGTCATGTGCATGTAAAGGCAGGCGTCCCAAAACTTTCGCCAATATAGTGTATATATACTTTTAGTACATTTTTAGTGAGATGTATTTAAAAAAAGATTATCTAAACTAGAAAGCAGCATTAACTATATTTCAGCCTTCCACTAATTTATAAATTATCATTATTATATATTAAGCAAATATATAATGCAATAATAATAGCATGTTTATAATAAGAAAAATAGAGTTTAAGGTCTGTGAAAAGATTAATAATGAATATAATTTTATTAATATATTAAGACATTTTCCTATTTTTCATTGAGTCTGTTGAGGCACTAATAACTGGAGTATTTGTTCATCATGCTCTTCCATGTGACTTCAGGCTTTATAAGAAATCCCAGCACTGGCCTGACAACTGTTAACTTTAGGCAGCATCGCCCTTCTAAAACAACACAGATAGAAACCACACTGTACACTCCTTTGAGGGTGTGTTCAGACTGAGATATCAGCCAGTCTGTGCTAAATAAACACATTATGGTTCCGTCCATGTGAGCATGTCTAAAGGCCTGTTCACAACATACGATAAAGGTATAGTTCTAATCGTTATAGTTCTAAATCGTTTAACTATAAATATAGTTAAAATCGTTCTAAAAATAAACGAGTAGCAGTGTCCACACCACAACTATAACGAGAAACAATATCATTGGAATCACTTTCAGAATGATTTTTTTCCCAGCTGATGAACGATAAAAACATTGACAGCCAATCAGAATCCATCCTGCTTTAAAGAGCTCGCGCATTTGACGCGGCAGGCGACAAAACTGCAGCGCTTGGAATAAACGGACATCGTCCGGTGGTGTGGACGCTAATATAGTTATCTTTATAGTTATCGTTCTTGGTGTGCTCGGGTCTTTATAGTAGTTCAGTCTTTAGCCCTTGTCCACGCATCTTTTTGTCTCCGTTTTGGCCTTCCGTCCAAACTGACACGGCGTTTTTAACAACGAAAATGAAGCTTTTTGAAAACGCTCTCTAAAGTGGATAAATTTGAACGCGTTTTCGCGTTGTAGTGTGTGTGGACTGTGAAAACAGAGATATTGGAAAACGATGACATAAGTTTAGTCATGTCACACATATTGAAACAATAGATATTCATGTTTATACCAGTATTGTGCCTGTTATGTGCTATTCACTTTCACACAGTTGGTAAAATATGTTACTTTGCACACTTAATATCACAGTCCTGCAACAAATTACAGAAAATGTACTGGCATTTGCTGTCTCGCGACAAAACATGAGAGCAATTGCGTTTTAGACCAAACATATATTGGTGAGTGAGTGCGACTTGGGCACATCAGTGAATGGTGAGATATTTTGCTAAATGAAATGATCCTGCCAGAAGAATTCCGTGATAACTTGATAATGTCTTGTTCCATCTGTCTCAGTGAGCTTTTATTAGGTTTTACGCATGCGCAGTAAGGTGAATTTAGCGTTTTCCGACGTTTAAGTGCGGATGAGAAACTTTTGGAAAATACTTAAAAACACTATAGTGTGGACGGAGAGCGTTTTGAAATGGATCTATCCGGATTAATGTAGATGTAGAATGCTTCTCACTAAACAAACCTGTACAGGTTTACAAATCTATAGCTACACATAGACTATGATCTGTCTTGTGAGAGACAGGTTTGTCTCAAATATGCTCAGAAAAAAACTGTGTAAAATTGTGATCGATGTGTTTATATTTGTATAAGTATATTAAATGCATTAAAGGGTTAGTTCACCCAAAAATGAAAATAATGTCATTTATTACTTCGGAGCGTTATGAATCAGCGTATCGAATCAGTGGTTCGGATCGCCAAAGTCACGTGATTTCAGCAGTTTGGCGGTTTGACACGCGATCCGAATCATGAATCGATACGCTGATTCATAACACTCCGAAGCTTCAGGAAGCAGTGTTTTGAAATTGGCCATCACTATATAAGTCGTTATTTCGTTGTTGTTTTTTTGCGCACAAAAACTATTCTTGTCGCTTCATAAAATGATTGTAGAGCCACTGTAGTGAGATGGACTTTTTAACGACGTCTTTAGTATCTTTTATGGGTCTTGAGAGAGGAAATGTCATTGCTGCCAATGGAGGCCTTTCTGAGCCATCGGATTTCAACAAAAATATCTTAATTTGTGTTCCGAAGATGAACTGAGGTCTTACGGGTGTCGAACGACATGAGGGTGAGTAATAAATGACATTATTTTCATTTTTGGGTGAACTAACCCTTTAATGATGCATTTTGAGAAAGGCTGCTAATTCAAACTGTGCTGTTCCCAAAACACAATAAAATGACCTATTGAGCATGCTCAGGTCATTTTATTGTGTTTTGGGAACAGTAACCAATAACCAATAACAGTAGACCATAACCAATACATTTATTTTTTTGGTGTAAAGTGTTACTTAAAATATGTCCACTTGGCTTGATATGTAATACACTGGCATTCAAGTGTAAGTGTAACTAAAGTGTACAATACTCCAGTACTTTTGGGCTTAGTGAATCTAAAAAACATGTTTATCTAAGCTTACCACTGTCTGAGGTTTTCATGCTTTTCTAAATTTACAGTATAAAAGCTCAGGCAACTTATCCTCTTAACATTCAAGCATTTAGTAAAAATATCTACAATGATGTTTGTGAAAAATTCAGAAATGGTTATTATTTTATAAAGTAACCATTTCTGAATTTTTCACAAACATCATTGTAGATATTTTTATTTTTAGAAAAGCATGAAAACCTCAGACAGTGGTAAGCTTAGATAAACATGTTTTTTAGATTCACTAAGCCCAAAAGTATTGGAGTATGTACACTTTAGTTACACTTACACTTGAATGCCAGTGTATTACATATCAAGCCAAGTGGAAATATTTCAAGTAAAACTTTACACAAAAAAAATAAATGTATTGGTTGTCAAATGTTAGGTTAAAGGGATAGTTCATCATTTACTCACCCTCAGGTTGTTCCAAACCGGTATAGATTTCTTTGTTCTGCTGAACACAAAGGAAGATATTTTGAAGAATATTTGTAACCAAACAGTTGTGGGGCACCTTTGACTTCCATAGTATGGAGAGGAAAAAAATACTATGGAAGTCACTGGTGCCGCATCAACTGTTTGGTTACAAACATTCTTCAAAATATCTTCCTTTGTGTTCAGCAGAACAAAGAAATGTATACCGGTTTGGAACAACCTGAGGGTGAGTAAATAATGACAGAATTTTCATCAATTTTCAACTATGCCTTTAATGTGATGAACTACACCTGACTTCAATAAAAATCACCTTGACACAGTGAATTTAGTTGTGAGAAAAGCTCAAACATCATCAATTTTCAGATGCCACTTGGCTTAATATTTTATCTATGACATTCATCAATTCTTAAGTGTGGTTTAAATGTCCAAATACATTTTGGGGCCATTATGTATAAATGTGGGAGCATCATGAATGAGTAGCATGTGCTAATTTCCATTTATGCATACAATTTCAATTTATTTACATGCAATGTAAATAAAAAGCTTTTATAATAAAAATAAAAATAAATGTAAATCTTATCTTAACATTTAAAGCCAGATCTAATATAATGTGGTTGTGGGAATGAAGGGGGTGAGAGTTCAGATCTGAGGATTAACAACAGAGCATTTAAAACAACAGTTCAGCTTTAAAACGGCAACTCAGAACTCAGAAAAAGTTCAGATTTAAATACACCTTCATAATTGTGAACTTAATGTGTTAAATATACTGAGGAATACTAACATCTGATTTTCTTTGAACAGATTCGGGCATGCACCAGCATGGATGTTACCTAAGCCTAGACAGGTGTTCACAAGGGCTCTGTTGTTGTTGTGAACCTGTCTCAGCCTGAGAGGGACTGCTGTCTCGTATTACACTGCATCATTACAACATAATAAACACCTTTCCACAGCATTACTTTAACACAGACGTGACGCTCACACTCACAACAACACCCACATGGAGACAGATGCCAACGATACCGGCCACACTGCCAATGCTAATCCTGCTACAATCACTTTGAGGAATCTGAAGCATTATAAAAGTAAATATTACATAACACACAACAGAATTGAGTGATTCGGACCTGGAACTTTAAATGCCTTTAAGTGATGCCTGAGGAAAGAAACTGAGGAAGGAAAGTGGCTAAAAATGAAGATGCTGAGTCATTGTCTGAAGAACATATTCTGGGTTTAAAGCCGAATTAAGAGCCAGAGAGCAGGGCAGAGGACAATAATCATAACGCTGGTGTTCTACTTAATGTGTCACAACGTGCCCCATTTGTAAAATGGACAGTGCAACTTCTATTTTCATCCTTCAATCTCACTACTGGCCCATATTCACATTGCATGATTATAAACGGATTATAAAAAGCTTAGTGTATCAGCCCATCAAAACACTCTTAATATTGAGATTTCATGACAACATTATGCTTTTCAATAGAAAAAATGTTTATCCATGCAGAATACCCCTGGAATTCCCAATGCATTTCATTACAGAAAGATTGAGTCTTGCACATATTTCAAACAGATTATAAAACATAAAATCTAGGTTGTGGCCAAAACTATAAACAGCATACATAATCCTTGCAATACTACAAAAAACAGTAGTGAACATCCTGACAACCTGCTCTCCTTATGGAAAAGTGGTAGTTTTTAAAGACATGTAAACATATACTCACGTTGCAGTGTGCTCTCCAGCTCCGAGCCTGCCTGCAAAAGGTTGTAATAGCCCTCCATGTCTTTCTGGGGCTCTTGAGGAGAGGCCGAGCCCATTCCCTGGCAGTTCCCGGAGAGGAGTGACTTGACTCTGGGCCCGTCAGGCCCTCACATCCTACTCCACCAAGGATTCATTTCACTACCTCCACAGATCAGATCCCAGCTGAGGTTTCAGTTCCGTGCCTATGAACTCCCCAAGTCACCTTGAGCAGGAGCAAGTGCATCCGCAAACTCCAGCAGCACAGACAGACCCACCGCTGGAGGAAACAGTATCTGGAAAAATCTACTGTATGGCAAACAGCCTGCTACAGCTGATAGTAGCACTGCAATATCACATCTCAGCTTACAAAAACCACACACACACATAAGGGAGGGGCAGAGAGGATGAGGTCCTGTCCCAAAATTGAATCGGATTAAAAGGGTTTCCTGTTCAAAGTGCTGATGGTCTGCCCTCTTAAAACACACCACACACCATCCGGCTGCAAACTCCTGTGAGTTAGAGTGCGTCAGATCTGCATCGCTGTTACTCAGACTATTGACACTCTGCCAACTCCCTCCCCATTGACTTTCTCCACTGTAGACTTTAGACTCCGCCCCCTGCTGATCTCCACCCTCCTCATTGGTCAGTTTTCCCTCATAGGCAGAGGCTTCCTCACTGCTGTAAAGGATCTGCATGCTGTATTACACCCATTCTCAGCCTTACAAGCACACACACAAACAGGCAGGCTGTTCTGAATATCACTATTGACAGCAAAACTATTTTTTCTTCTAGGAATAAGGAGTTTCATTGTTCAGAATACAGAAAAGTATGACGTGTGGGAAAATTGCGCAAAGACAAACAGCTACGTGAATAAGAGGCATTGTTGTCAAAGAACACATTATTTATGCTTCTACAACCACATCTTATGTCCATGAGAGACTGCTGGTTTGAAATAGCATATGACATTACAATATTTCTATCTCACATCCTCTGCAATTGTTGGAGAGTAGGAGAGAATAACTCTAACATCTGAAGACAAATAAAGGACAATAGCACAAAAAAAACACGGACAAGAACTTAATCAAGATTTTACTTAAGTTATAATTATTATTAAAGTTCTTATTTATTATTATAAAGTTATATCATTGTTAAAGTTTTTTATTATGAACTTCAACTTTTATTCATGGACAGTTTTAGGATTTTAGGTAGAAATGTTTGAATATATAAATATATTGTGTTATTATTATTATTATTAAGATATATATATATATATATATATATATATATATATATATATATATATATATATATATTAATGTACACTTCTACATAAAACCTTAATGTTCATTAATAAAAGTTGAAGTTCACAAAAAAAAAAGTAACCCTATTATTATTATTTATTAAGATATACTTATTCATATACACAAAAATATTAAAAAATAATAACAAAAACATCACATCAGGTCCTGTAACTGGATACCATTTCTTTTCAATTTTTAGATTTTGTCCATTAAAGTCTCTATGGCATGACAAATACATTTTTGAAAACAAATGTGGTTTTAATTACTTTGAAGCCCTATAAATTGTATGTACAGTTGTGGTCAGAATTATTAGCACCCCTGGTAAATATGATCAAAGATGGCTGTAAAAAATAAATATGCATTGTTTATCCTTTTGATCTTTCATTTGAAAAATAGCATAAATCTAACCTTTCAATGAAGTAAAATAATTGAAAGTGGGGGGTAAATCACATTATGAAATAAATGCTTTTTTCCAAAACACATTGGCCACAATTATTTTGCACACCAGGGCCTGGTTTCACAGACAGGGTTTAGATTAAGCCAGGATTAGGCTTGAGTTAAATTAGTGTATTTAAGTAGCTTTTATAAACATGCCTTAGAAAAAAACATTACTGGTGTGCATCTTGAGACAAACAATGGCACGGACATATTTTAAGATTTATCCATGCAAGTTGCTTTCAGTTAAAACAGCTCAAACATGCATTTAAGCCTTGTCTGTGAAACCTGGGGCTAGAATTTTTAAAGTAAAATATAAAAGTAAAATAAAATTATACATATATATATAATTTTAGAGTAAAATATCTCTGAAGTATATTCCCATTCATATTTACATATTTTAGCATTACCAGGGTGAGTAGGGACATGAAATTGTCTAGCTATGACTTCTTGTTTCACATGAGTATAAATATGAGGAAACACAAAGGCCAAAATCCCTTAATCATTCATCACAATGAGTAAAACCAAAGAATATAGTTCTGATGTGCAGCAAAAGATTGTTGAGCTTCACAAAATAGAAAGTGGCTGTAGGAAAATAGCTAAAACTCATATGAAAATTCCCATTTCCACCATCAGGGCAATCAACTTAAGATGTTACGAATCTGCCTGGAAGTGGGTGTGTCTTTATCGTCCTAATGCAGGAGGAGAGTTGGAGTGGCCAAAGACTCTCCAAAGGATCACAGATGGAGAATCGCAGAGATTAGTTGAGTCTTGGGGTCAGAAAGACCCCCTCCCCAAAAAAACCTACATCACCACATGTTGTGGGAGGGTTTCAAGAAAAATCCTCCTCGCTTATCCAAAAAACTCCAGCATATTCATTTGTCAGACACGACTGGGAAAGGGACCTGGTTCTATGGTCAGATGAAAAAAAGAAAAGCTTTTTTGAAACCCTTTTTTGAAAAGAAAACCTTTTTGGCAGCAAACCCACCAGGTTGATTTGGTGCAAACAGGGACAAAAAGTACCCCATGCCCACGGTTAAATACTGCTGGATCTTTAATGTTGTGGGCCTATTTTTTTGCTGGAGGTCCTGGACATCTTGTTCAGATACATGGTATAATGGATTCTAGCAAATACCAACAGATAAAAAATCAAAACCTGACGGCCTCTGCTAGAAATCTTATAATGGGCCGTGGTTGGATCTTCCATCAGGACAACGATCCAAAACAAACATCAAAATGAACCCTATAGAAAATGAGTGGGGTGAACTGAAGAGAAGCACCAACATGGATCTGGGAATCTGAAGGATCTGGAGAGATTCTGTATGGAGGAATGGTCTCTGATCTCTTGTCAGATGTTCTCCAAACTCATCAGGCATTACAGGAGAACGCTCAAGGGCTGTTATCTTGGGAAAAGGAGGTTGCAAAAAGTATTTAATAAAAAGGTTGCCAATAATTATGGCCAACGTGTTTGAGAAAAGCATTTATTTCATAATGCGATTTACCCCCAACTTTCAATTCTTTTACTTCAATGAAAGGTTAGACTTTTGCTAATTTTTTTAATGAAAAAATAGATAAACGATGCAATTTTATTTTTACAGCCATCTTTGATCATTTTTGACACACAACGGTTTAATTATACAAGCATTAGGGGGGGGGGGGGGGGGGCAATTGAACTCAACATTTAAGAGACAAAAAGGTAAAAGTGTCAGACACAAATATATTCTTTCAAAACAGCTTTTATTAAAGAAAAGTTTGAAACAGACTGGTCTTGAGAGGTACATTCAGATCAGCTGGAGCCTGAGGGACATGATGGAGGGAGCAGGGCTGACCGAGTTAGTGCCTGATTCATTTTACAGCAACACATCTCAGCCCTGCCTCACGCTCCACAATCAGGCTGCCTTTCTCTGCATTTTTATTTTTTTGACATTTTCTTTTTCTTACAAAAAGTGGCTCAAAAAGTTTCATTAAAAATACAATCAAATAATTTCATATATTTTTATATGTATTCAGGCAACATGAGAATCCAAGAATTATCATAAGCTTTGAAAATAGCATCTCTGAAGTAATTTAAAGGTCTGTTTGGAAATTTCAAACATTGCAGGCAAGTTCCATTTACCCCTCTTAAACTGAGCTGAACAAACACATAAATGTCTTCATCTTGGTGAGTGTGTATGTGCTCACCAGGGTTCAGTCCAGTGGTGACATTAGTGGTCACACATGCACAGAGAAAAAAAGGGCTCACGCTGGATTAATGTTCACACTGAAACATCACCAACCGGCGTTACCCATAGTTAAAAAGCGAATGTAAATAGAGCTCTGATATATTTTCTCTGAAAAGCTGATTCATGATGTAATCAGAAATGAAAAGAAGGCCTGGTGGTTACGCAGGGCTGTGATACAGCTTTATTAAGCCCGGCCCAAGATTGGGAGCTGAGCTTAAGATGCTTAGCATCATGACACAGTCAGAGGTCTAACACACACCACTTTCCCTTGGATAATCCACACACACACACACACACACACACTTGAAGATAGTTGAAGCTGGAATGGGGGCATTTTTCATATGGCATTTTTTAAGAGAAACATAATCAAGAAAGACAGTGGATCTTTTAACACCCATTTTGGGCTACAAGCAGAAAGAAGAACGGAATAGATTGTTCATATTAAAGGGACACAAAGATCTTTTGGACCTATTGGACTGATCTCTGATCAGAGAAAGTGCCCAGAGCTGCTGGTCTACAGGTTCTGCTCAGGCTTACAGGATACAGAAACCCAATCTGTTCAACAGCGGATTGCACAGGCAAAAAAAAATAAAAATCAAAATGGCACAAGCTGATAATGATTAATTTTGAATAGAGAAGGAAATTCCTCTGACAAAAATATAACATTTGTGAGTATAATTACAAGATACAATAAATATGGTCAAAAAGAATCACATAGTCAAGAACAAAATCATTATAATCTAAAAGGTGATTGAAACCATGGCACGTAGAAATGGAATGTATTCAGAAGTGAAGAGAGTAGAATGAAGATCCATTCCCTCCTAACCACTAGAGGGCAGACATAGGTTACAATAGGCATTAGACCTACAGCTCCTATTTCACTGACCTAAGCTCCACCCCTTTAAAGTGATTCATTCAGTTACCTCAAAAAAGTGAAATGCGTGCATGTGGACGTGAAAGTGCGTTTTGAGCACTGGCCTGATATATAGAGCTGACACATTGCTCAACAGTGAAGCTCACTCCGAAATATGAAATTAACTTTGCATTGAGGACTAATCTTAGCATGTGCCGTTACCACGGATAATTCACCTTCAAGGAAAAACTGAAGAGAGACGGTCTCCTGTTGTTGTTTTTTGGCATCAAGCAACAATTTTCACACTTTTTCACTAGTACATTTCTTACATTTATAATCCAACTGTAAACTGATCCCCATTTCAACAAAGAGTAACATTGAAAACTGTGACAGTACGTTATCAGAAAATCTGCAAGTAATTTTCAATTTCTCACACGCACACGTACATATACAGAGTTGTTGGGCACCACGGGATATCCCAGAACTCCATGTGGTCGAACAAACAGCAAGTTGTTGAAAGGCAGCTTTTATACCCATAGGGTCAGGGCCCTCAGTGCAGCATCTTAGAGAGAGCTCACATTTAGGGATCTCGAACAGCTACATATCACAAAACTCTAAACTACGATTTGGGATTGTGATCACACCCGCTAACCGATCACAAAAAGGGCCAACTGTCTGCCAACAAAGTAAAGTAAACCAGAGAGCATGTTGACTGTGGAAAGTGGTATTTATAGGAGATTTTGGGGGGCATCATGCAAGAGAACCAATAAGGAAGGAACCGGGTGGAGCAGGGATGTCGGTACATTCTGCAGCAGGTGAGCGCTACGGACAACTTATCCA
The DNA here is from genome assembly GCA_039654625.1 of Rhinogobio ventralis. Classification (NCBI taxonomy): domain Eukaryota; kingdom Metazoa; phylum Chordata; class Actinopteri; order Cypriniformes; family Gobionidae; genus Rhinogobio; species Rhinogobio ventralis. The sequence goes on from CM077198.1 coordinate 17,610,839, forward strand.
GCGACACATTTATCCCGGTAGGGTTGAATATGAGAGTATGGCAGCAGGGCAGAAAATGTCGTGAAAACGTAGTTCCAGTGGAATCGTTCTGGGATGAGAGGCTTTGTGAGAAGAGAAAGGTGGAAAGAGGACTGCTGGATCAAGGCCTGGTCTGAGCAGTTTAAGGTGGTTCCATTGTCATGTTTCATTTAAACAGGTAGGAGGAAGGGCAGTGACCCCGGAAGATGCAAGGGTCCAACATCAGTAGTCTTAACCCATGGCTGTCCATGCCCATCAGTAGCGCTCCTTCAGATGTTTGTAGGAGAGGGGTGTGACAGCAGCCATCTGTGGTGTACAAAAAAAAATAAAATCACCACACACAACTGTTTAGCACACATGTAAAAACGTATTTAACAGGTGATAGATGATAGATCTGATTAGTCTGAATAACAACGCATTGATATCTTATTTGATTGACTCATCAAATATAACCACACCAAACACATAAACCCAGACAATTCTGTACACAATACCAGCGCTAAATCAAATCAAACTGATCTGCACCAAAGAACCATCCTAATCACAGGAGGATCTGGTGGTCAGGAATAATTTTCTTATATTATTAGTCCAAATAAAACATGGATGTGAATCCTGGTTTATGGAATGTCCTGGATTTAAAACAAGTACTCTATGTCTCAGATGCTGTCAATTACCACAGACATTAAAGGGGCAATTCACCGCTGGAAAAATTGGCTTGGCTGTCTATGCAGTAGAAAAGCAAAACATTTTCTGAAATCGGTGCTACACGACAAAAGAAAATAGAGAAAAAGGGCTTTGGTGTTCCCTTTTGCCAAAAACTTTAACACCTATAATTCACTTTTGATTTTGCATTTACAAATGCATTAGAAATAGGGCTGCACGATCAATAGAAATTAAACTGCACACGATTATTTTATAATCGTAAATTAAAATCAAAATATAATTCTCATATTTTGACGCGTGTTGCTTTTTCAAATGCATGTTATAAGTGACTCAAACTCGCTGTGTTTTCAGATGGAGCAGTATTTACTACTGATCACAGAGCTGTGCTTCATAAAATACGCATAAAATAATCGCACTGATTTCGGGTTAATTGCGATTAATTGTGCAGCCCTAATTAGCAACTACTAATGGAAGTCTATAATTTATATCTTCTCCCATCAAGTAGACAAAATTGTTCAGTGAATTGGCCAATGAACTTCTGGTAACGCATTACTGGCGTAATTCCTTTGGATGGATTTGTCGGTAAACACAGATGCTATCCAAGATCAATTTGTTTTGAACCCAGAACATTCCTTAGACCATATTGAGCACTTTACCTGTCTGTGTAAGTTGAGGATTCCTCTGACAGCTGAGAAGAACAGAAGAGCAAGTTTAATGCTGGTGAGCACTTCCTAACTACAGCCTCACCAATAACTTATTACAACCATCACAAATTGACCCCAAAAGCTTCAGACACAGGCAAACATGCAAAACACCCATATCAGCATGCAAAATGCAAAGCATTAATGCAGGGGACAAGTCACTGGAACCAAAACAATGCCCTACAAAGGTTAGACAGCCAACTTCGATAGTCACAACAACAAAAAATCTAAATAAAAAGATTCCAAATTACAAACTAACACACCACAGCAAAAGACACAACAAGACCAACATGACACTGTGGTTTCATTTCAATGTATTAAATTATTACACAAAACAACCACACGCATGTTGTCATTCACACACATATAAATGGGATTAACCAGAACAACACGACAGATAACAGGTTTAGTCAGTTAATAAGGACCCAATCACAGGTTACTTGAGGAGCACATGCAAGGAATAACAAGGGGCGGAGCTTCCCCTGGCAGGCTGAAAGGATCATTTAATATTCATTCATTGTTTCATTCATTTTTTTCCTTCAGCTTGTTTTTTTTAAACCTTACAGCCAACTGTATTGCACTGTGGTTAATTTAAAGTTAATTAGGTATATGAAAATACTACAGAGTCAAATGTCCTGTAACTCTTGATCCTTTTTTATATAAAGTGCAATAGCAGAATTCTCGAAAGTAAAAATCCCATTAAAAATGTCCATAGAGAAAATATTATTGTTATTTTATTGTTAATATTATTGTTATTATTATTGTTTCAGTCCTGAAGCAGAGAAGTCTGTTAGGAAATGGGAACAGGGTTGCTATTCTTTCTTAAGGAGGCTAGCAAAGTAATGCAAGCTATCTACCTAGCTATTTAATACTAGTTGGTATGGGATTTTTGTTGTCTTAACATATAAAAGTCAGTGATTTTTATAATAAGAAAACAAGTGTCTTTTTCAGATTTTCAAATACTTTTTGCTTTAAATTAAATGTTGTAATTGTCAATCTCAGAGCTGGATGGTTTGGTTCAAGAAATTTTAAATCTCTTAGGTGCAGAATTTTTAAATCTCTATGGAGAAAATCAATGGGAAAATGCAAAACAAAAAAAGTGGGCAGTCACTGTTGAGCTGTAGTGTGTTATTTTTCTTAAATACGTCAAAGACTAAATGTCTTTTCAGCCAACCAATGTTCATCCTGAGGCTGAGGTAGGGAGAATTTCCACAGCAGAATTAAGAGGAAATTAAAAGCATCCCACAGAGGGGGCCCGACTGAACCCAAGGGGAGGAACTGCACCGACTACAAGGCAAATCCCTTGTGGATGACTAGGGTCAGGCACTCAATTGGGGCTCAGATTGGAAAGTCTGGGGTCTTGTACCTGTTCATTTGACAGAATTGGACTCGTCTGAAAAGGTTCTCATGAGCAGGGGTCTGGCTGAAGACTGACAGGAATGGCTGCCCCCAACATTCGACTGACCCGGCTTTTTCTGAAAGGGGGTGGTGAAAGACACTTAAACACGATGGATCAGACACACACACACCCACTCAAACACGCAACTGCTGTACAGTTAATCCTCTAAAAACACGGGAAAGGATGTTTATAATTATGAGATTTCATATTTGAGGACACAATAACGTGTTTAGAGTTTCCATACAAAAATTAACTTTCATGGAAGAAATCATAATGGCCATTTTTCTAACATAATCTTTCTCTCAGTTGTACTAGATTTTGAATATAACCCACACCAAAGTCAGCCAACACTCAAACAAACTCACAATATAAACCCACTAAGACCGATTCCACTTACTGATTCCAGCTCCGTAATGATTCAGGAAACAATTATTTTACTACTTTTAAAGTAGTGCCAAATAATTGATCCTAACTACACTACTGTTTAAGATTTGCATAAAAGATTTGCATTTAAAATAAATGCTGTTCTTTTGAACTTTGTATTCATAAGAATCCTGAAAAAAAAATTATCACCATTTCCACCAAAATATTAGGCTGCACAAGTCTTTTCAACATTGATAATAAGAAATGTTTCTTGAGCAGTAAATATTAGAATGATTTCTGAAGCATCATGTGACTTAAGACTGGAGTAATGATGCTAAAAATTCAGATCCGCCAATTAAAGGAATAAATTACAAAGTTATTTTATTTTAAATTGTAATAATATTTTTAGTAATAATATTTAGTATTAATGTTTTTACTCTATTTTTCAATAAATGCAGCCTTTGTAAGCATAAAAAAAAAACTTTTGAATGGGAGTGTATTTGGGTAACATTCTAATTGGAACCCAGAGAGGCAATGTAGACCAATGAGCACCACTCTGACTAATTCAAGAACCGGTGTCATGCAAGACCCTATCGCCCTTGGATCCCAAAGCCATTCTATTGTACTGTATTTAGCTCCTAATTTGAAAAAAGAATGAATAAACGCATTATGGTGCATTTATGCTTTAACTACTATATTGTCTTTTAAATTGCATGTCACATTATATATACATATCACATTCTTAATTTAAAAAAAGGTCAAAGTTAAAAATGCCTCTTTCTTCTTTTGTCTTTTTTTTTTTTTTGCGATCCCTAACACTAACAAGACAAACACTCTCTCAAACATACACACAAAACCTCACTCTGAACCAACCAGCACAAATGCACCCATAAAGTCACAGTGGTTTGGGTGGGGAGTGGTGTAGGCTGGGCCGAGCATGCATGCAGGATACCCTGTATGTTTGTGTGCTGCATTCTCCTGGCTGGACATGCAGAGACAGCAGGCACCTGGAACAGGCAGCTGAAGGAATCCCCATCATACCCTGCAGCCCTTACAGACACCAACTGAGGACCACCCACCATCACCACAGCTCAGCTTTTGGGGACAATTCTTGCGCAATGCCTCAAGACAAACACCCACTCAAAAAAATGCCACCACGATACACCGTTTGACTGACAATCCAAACCCAGAACCCATAACAAACACATTTGAGCTAGCAAAGAACACCGCCTCACAAAGAGGGAGCACGGGTGACAAACGGGTGGAGAGACAGCAGGCAGGACACTGAAGATACAGACAGGCAACCCAAAGGAGGAGGGACAGTGAGACAAAAAGCAGAAGAGGAGCAGGCAGAGAGACCTCAGTCACTCCAGGAAAAGCTGTGAGTGCTAGCAGTCTGCGACAGCATGAAGATAGTGGATGTCCCAGAGGAAGGAAGACGTCGTTTCATCTACGGCACAGCACATAGGTGGGCAAGAGACCAAAGAGGACAGGAAAATTAAAAGAAGATCAATGGTAAGAAAGGGTGGGAATAAAGTTATGGGGGTAGAGATAGAGAAACAAGAGAAATGTGGCAGAAACGCAATTAAATATTCAAGTGAAAAGCTTCAGTAACTAGAACCCTGACTATGTGCTGTTTGATTCAGCAGAAAGTTGACCAGTTTTCCACTCTCCTGGTGGAAATTGCTTGCCACATAAATCACATAAGACATTTATGGTCTGCAGAATAGATTATTAAACTATCAGGAATTTTAATAAATTTAAAAAAACTCAAACTACCATTCAAATGTCTGGGGATGGTAAGTTTTTTTAAATGTTTTTGAAAGTGTCTTAAGCAAGGCATTTATTTGATCAAAAATACAGTAAAAACTGTAATGTTAAATATTATTGCAATTTCAAATAATTGTTTTTATTTGAATATATTTTAAAATGTAATTTATTACTGTAATGGTAAAGCTGAATTTTCAGCATCATTACTCCAGTCTTCAGTGTCACATGATCTATCAGAAATCATTCTAATATGATGATTCGGTGCTTAAGAAACATTTGTTATTAATATCAATGTTGAAAACAGGTATGCTGCTTAATATTTTTGTCTAAAAACGTGATAATTTTTTCAGGATTATTTGATGAAAAGAAAGTTCAAAAGAACAGCTTTTATTCAAAATAGAAATCTTTTGTAATATTATAAATGTCATTACGGTCACTTTTGATAAATTTACTGTATTAACTCAAAAAATGTTACTGACCCCAAACTTTCGAATGGTAGTGTAGATTCTGAATTAATGATCTGCAATTTTATCTGTAGTAAAATGCAAATAAACACACACCTGAGACGGCATTTTCTATTTTAATGAGCATAGTTGTTTATTTTCATTCATTTTCAATAACTGATGATGTGACTAAGTTCAGCAGGGCTTAACTTTAAGCAAATGAGCAGTGATGCTGGCTTAAAATCTGTACTGCAAATACTTTTTACAGCAAGCTGCAGTCATTAATAAAAAAATTGCTTTAAAAAAAGGTATTAATAGAGTAACTATGTGTATTTTTTTCTTTCTACGACCTGTAATACAAATTAGCTTGTGATATAACCTCTACACACAATGTATCGTTTTACAATTGACAAGTTACATTGGTCAATGAAGACCATGTTTCTTATCTAATGGAGTTCATAAGGCTACAATTATATAACCATTATTAAAGTTGACAATTGAATAAATTACATCATTACATCAAGTACTTAAGACGAGACCATACATTCAATTTTCATCCCATTGGATCTTTTAATTGACATGTGGCATTCTTGGAAGGGAAGCGACACCTACCTGTGAGGAAGCAGGCGGCATATTAGCGCCGTATGCTCATCTCTGGCTTGAAAGGCTGCTTAACTAGTGTCACAAACGTTAGCGACTGCCTACAGCGTGTGCTCACTTCCTTTAAATAATTCAAATAATTCACTGACAGCAGCACAGAGTGATGGAAGTATTTATGCTTTACTAATGCTTTACTAATGCTTTACTAATGGAATAAAAGTCATTTAAATAAGAATGATACATGGGACAAAAAGCTACAGGAGAGAAGGAGAAGACATCGAAGAAGAGTGATAGTAACAATTAGACCGATTGACTTCCTGTCTGTTTGACCAACCTCAACAATCCAAACTGTTCAGAGGCAAGACTTCTGTTAAGAAAAATGTCAATGGTGTATTTCATGACAGTCGGGGGGGGGGTTGCAGAGTTAAAGAATAAAAAATGTAAAGTAGAATAGGGTACAGAGGCAGGGGATTACTGCTGTGTTCAAAGACAAATGTTACTCTGTGTCCTAACCAGGTGTGACAGGATAAAGTTACAAATGATAAAAATCTCTCTACAGTACCATGTAAATCATTTTATGTGCTAACCAGCCATGACCACACCAAGCAACAGTGCATTTTGCCTGCCTACACGGTTCCTAAAATCCTGGTCAACATAATTGTGAATTGAATATCAAATATCTTGTAATTGGCCCTGACTGCGTCATGTCTTGCCTGGTTAGGAAACGGTGTAAGATGAAAGAAGAACAGAAGAGTAGGTAAAACATGGAGAATAGGATGGATATGGTAGAAATGAAGAATTGAGGAGAAAATATGTGCGGGAGAAGTATACCTGTCGTGAATGGGGGCCTCTGGGCTTGTGGAGGACCACCAGAAGGATCTCTGGCAGCAAACTGAGGAGGATGAGGATGATGATAACCAGCCAGGCAGACACCGAACTCAGCATGTTAGCAAACACAAAGTACAAACGCTGCTGCTTCAAAAACGGCCTAGAAAATAAGGGAGAGAAAGGGGGAGAAAAAAAAAAAAAAACTTAAGAACTTAAGATAGGTTCACTCAAGCAATTAAACATGGGTTAATTTATTTAATTTATCTTTACTGATAATTTTGTATTTTTTATTTATACGTTTCATTCTACAATCAGAGCTGTACAGTGGAACCACGGAACCATGTTAATCTGTATTCTGAATTATCAGTAAAGAAATCCACTCTTTAATGATTCAATATTTGTGACCCGTGCTGGCAAAATGAGCAAATTTTCAAAAATGAGTTATTGTTATTTATTATATTGTCTGTTAAAACCCTTCAAAATGATGTATGGTTTGTTCGAATCAGGCAAAAAATTACTGAGCTACACATGTTTGAATTCGATAGAGTCAGCAAAGTTAATTTTGAGAAAAATCGAGTTAAAGTTTTCTGAAGGTTCCAAAACAAAAATCACCTAGCAACCATACCTTAATAACACCAAATCTCGCACACATCAAGTCAAAACCAAATATCTATAGGAAAAATATACTGTATATTCAACTTTTTTCCTTACCATTAATGAAACAGACAGCCTATATATTAAGACTTACTGTACGTCACAAATGAACGTTTGGTTAACTGTTGTGGAAAAATCTCAGATGTGTAACATAAAACATCTAAGACATACACTGCCCAGCCAAAAAAAAAAAAGTTGCTGTTTGGATTTAAATTGGCAAATGCTTAAGAGCCTATGATTGGATCATTTCTTCAGTGATTTTTATGTTTCTAACATGTTATGTTTGGCAACAGTTCTTCTAACCCTAATTGATGGAGTGTGTAGCTTTTCATTTCTTAAACAACAATGTAGGAAGACACATCATGGCCATATTCCAGCATAACAATGTCAAGATTCATCCGGCTCAAACTGTGAAAGAATGGTTGGGAGGGAGCATGAAGGATCATTTTCACACATGAATTGGCACCTCTGAGTCCAGACCTTAAATTCATTGAAAGTCTGTGGGATGTGCTGGACTCTTGCATTGTCAACACAATTTTGACCAAAAATGAATGCACCTCTTGATGAAAATAAATGCTGTGTTTTCACTTGTTTTGCCTGTAGCTCAAAATTGTCCCGTGCATAGGGACCATATTTTGATTACATATTTTGAAACCAGGACACTCGGCCCGGCAATGAGATACTCAAATGATACTCGAAGGTTACTCAAAGATGCCTTATTAATTTCAATACATTTAAAGTATGCCCCCTCTGTATGGATAGAAAATTGTTATATTACTATCTATTGTTGTTATAAATACTATCTATAACCAAAATGTCTATGTCCTGGGAAAACAGGACGTTTTGTCACCCTACCTGTGCACATTCCGACTTTTGCCAGCACAGGTCACATTTATTAACCAAACTCAGATGGAATGTTGAAGTTATTTGCATCCTTTTAAACTACAAATATAATATCAGCTTAAAATGTGAAAAATGTAATCTTTAAGCTATTTATAGAAATTTCCTGTGTGCTTTTGAACAGTTTGAGAATTATAAAATTGCTTTTATTATTATTGTAGTACTAAAGTATGTTTATGCAATATTAACATGTTAACCATAAAAAGAGATTAATCGTAATTCAATATTTTAATAGACATCCATATCTGAATCTTAAGTCACCATGATATCAAAATTTTAAATTCTCATTTTATTATGGAATATTTCAGTTTATTAGAAATGATTTAACGACTTTAACGTTTCCTCACCATATGATGCCTCCCCAGAAGAAACTGAAGAAAACATAGAAGGCCAATGAACCCCAGATCACAAAATGGTTGATCCACGTCCAGTGCCGTGTGTCTAAAGCCAGCTGGGAGAGGGAAAACAGTCAGTCTCTGACAAATGAAGATCTGAGATACTTTTTTTATATAGTTTAAGTCTGAGACAAACTAATCAAGCCACCAACCTTCAATGTCACAGTGAAAACAAGGACTGTAAAGACAATTGTTCCATAAGACCAGTTTCCAAAAACCTGTAAGGAAGGAGTAAATCAAATGCAGTTTCCACTTTTTCATTCAGACAATTTTTAAAGTAACCATGAAATCAAAATGGAAAATTCTTATTTTTTTGTGAAATATTGCAGTATTTATTATAAATTATTTTTCTGTGAACATCTTTTTTTTTAATTCAGGTGCCCTCGTAAACTTTAATCAAAATAACCTCGCCTCCCTCTTGTAACATCTCATCTCTGATGAGGTGTTTACTGGCACAAGGGCGGGACAACCTGTCACTCACATGACATCACAGCAATAGCAAACCACAATAATCCAACAAGCCAATCAATTCCCGACAGACAAGTCCCACCCAAGTTTTTTTTGCTAGAGAAGCCATTCACCCGGATAAATTTCACATTAGGGAAGAAAAGACTATTGCGACTTCCGTTTCATGCCAACTTTAAAAAGCAAAACAGCTCTAACCTGCCCGTTATCCTGCAGTGCTGGATTGCTGAACAGGAAACGGACACCAAAGAAGAACAGGAGTCCCTGAAAAATTCCTAATACGGTCCAGTAGAGGAAGGGGCGCCAGCGTAACGTGGCATTTTTGGCTATTTCTCTGTAAGCAGGATAAAAAAACAGTACATCAGCAACAGCATGGTACAAATTAAATAAGTAGAGAAGTTGCAGTGCAGACTGGCACCTGTAGAGGGTGGCGTTGTCCAGCAGAATCTCGATGGATATGTGCTGTTCCAGCAGGCTGTAGGCCAGAATGGGCATGGAGGTGAAGCAGATGTTGTACATCGTCAGATAGGCTGCGTCGTACAGGGGCTGGGAAGGGGAGCGAGGGAAAGGACGGGGCACCGGGGAGGTTAATGTTAAGGACATCACACATATGCACACAAAGTGACGGTGCAATGGTCGCTTAATAAATATAAATATAAATATATAAATATATATATAAATATATATATATATATATATATATATATATATATATATATATATATATATATATATATATATAAATATATAAATATATAAATAAATATATATATATATATAAATAAATAAATAAATAAATAAATATATATATATATATAAATATCACAAAAAAATGTGATGTCAAAATCCTTTAGACCAATTACAGGAAATCACAGCTGAGATTTTTGAGCGATTAAGAGCCGTTTCTATTCTTTTTTTTTATATTTTCATTTTTTTTTTGATGGCAGTGACAGGACACTACTAGAGGAGAAAGAAGGAAAGAAATGGGACACAACTGATAGATATGTATATATATCAGTTCAAAGAAGGGCAGAGAGAATTGCAGAGGAAAGATGCAAAGTAAAGAGCAAAGGCAGAGGAGAAGGACCTGCTGGGACGTACTCTTCTAACGGGCCCTTTATTTGCACATACCTGCTGAGAGTATCCACAGAAAAACTGGTAAAGGAACTGAGGTAATATGAAGCAAAGATTCTAAGGGAGAGAAGAAAAAAAAGATTAAAAGAGTCACTAAAATAACTACCTTTATATTTACAAACTGAAACGGGCCACTGGATGCCAGACGTACCTTATAAAAGAAGTACTGGACAAGATGAGCAATGCGCACATAGTAGAGATGCCCGTGAGCCAGCAGAAGCTTCTTTAAGTGCTTGAGTTTAGGGATGGCATAATCACTGTTCCTCACAGCTTGACGACCCTCCTTACCTTTAATACCTGAACACACAATAGTAACAATACCATCACATTCCAATGCTAAGAAAGATATGTTCACCTTAATCATGTACACTACCATTCAAAAGATTAGAGTCAGTAAGATTTTTTATGTTTTTGGAAGAAGTCTCATACTAATTAAGGCTGCATTTATTTGATTAAAAATACAGTAACAGTAATATTGTGAAATAGTACAACAATTTAAAATTGTTTTCTATTTGAATATATTTTAAAATGTAATTTATTCCTGTGATGGGAAAGCTGAATTTTCAGCAGCCATTACTCCAGTCTTCAGTGTCACATGATTCTTCAGAAATCATTATAATATGCCAATTTAGTGCTCAAGAAACATTTCCTATTATTTTCTCAGTTGTGCTGCTTTATATTTTTGTGGAAATCGTGATACATTTTTTAGTTCAAAATTATCTGACATACAAATCGTTTGTAACATAATAAATGTCTCTGTCATTTTTGATCAATTCAGTGTATCTTGCTGAATAAAAGTATTCTTTCAAAGTATTTTTCAAAAAAAAAAAAAAAAAAATCTTACTGAGCCCAAACTTTTTAACAGTAGTTTACATGTGGACACATGATAAGATCTCACCAATGCCCACGTGTGCCTCGAGAATCATGCTAACATCATTGGCCCCATCTCCAATGGAGAGGGTGATTGGGGAACCTTTGGAGCTCTTCACCATCTTCACTATCTAAAGTTAGGAAAAGAGAACTTTAGCCAACTAATTCATAAAGTATAAGTGCATTTTATTATAGGCACCATAAAGAGATGACAAAGTGGCAGCCTGCAGGTGTGACCTGAGCTTTCTGCAGGGGGGCCATGCGGCAGCAGAGCACGGCAGTGCTGTTCTGGCAGATTTGCAGAAAGAGGCTCCTGTACAGGCTGGCATCTGCATCACGAGGTGGGTTCATCAACAACGACAGCGTAGCACCATCTATGATGAAGCCGTACTCCTGATTTGCTGTAGACCAACTCCTGTGGTACAACAATGACACTAAATTAGAGGTCATTAAATACACTTCAAATTTGTACTACGGTTGCACCCATATTAAAATTCTTGCCAATACAATAAGCCTAAAATTATTTTTATGTTATGACCGATAGCTGATAAATGGCGGATCCTAAAACTCTATACAATTTGGTCTAAAGTTTGTCAAGTTTTTTGAAAAGTGCTCTGAGGGCCTGAAGTTTAAATAACATCTACTCTGAACAGAAAAGCTCAGAAATGACCTGATGTCATTTGTGTTTTGTTTTTTCCATTGTCCAGTCGAATAAATGGAGAGGTGGGACTTCCATTGTGGTGACTATCAAAATTCACTAAAAAGCCAGTAAGAGGTCAAGGGTCTGACCTGGTGACCCCTGCTTTGACAGGTGGGGCATCCTGCACTGCTTTTCTATGGTAGTCCCGTAACAACTCAAGAAGTTTGTCCTCGCGCTTTGACCTCCCATCCTCCAGTGTCCGCACGGTCAGTTCCAGAAGCTCCGTACCCCGCTGGAACAGACGACAGGCATAGCAGGTGGACTTGGCCGTCTCCATTTTGTCCCCCGTCAGCACCCAAACCTTCATCCCTGCACCCTGCAAGGCCTCCATGGTCTCCGCTGCCTCTTCCTGAAGTCTGGAACACAGGATGTTAAGATATTAAGCTATCCAGAGCTTCTCTTCGAGACATCAACGTGGCATAAATAGCAATTTGGGTAACCAACCGGTCCTCCACAGCAGTCGCTCCAATCAAACTCATGCCCGTCTCAACTTGGTTATACATGGCCATGAGTTTCTCCTCCCTGTCCTGAAGAGCCAGTCTAGCCTCTTTCAGTCCAGTGTCTGCCATGGCATACTCCTCAGCACTCAGCTGCTTATAGGCCACACACAGTGTACGGTAACCCTCCTGGTGAGCGAAAACAATTAGGCCAGAATTTACTGACTTTTTTAATAAAGTCTCCACAGGACATTTATTTCAAGAGAGATTAAATAAATGAGGTTTATGCTTTATTCCAGTATAAAAGTCAAAATGGTCATAACATCCTTGGAAATGAAAGACGCTGCAATACATTAACATTCTGTAATCTATTGTAGTACCGTTGCATTTCTCTCAACGTGCAACCGAATTCTCTCCACCTCCTCTGGTTTGACTCTTGGGAAGATGGAGGAATCGGCTCCCTTGCAGAAAAGCAGAGTCTCCCCTAAATAAAAAGTAGAAGACAGGTGAGAGACATTCAGAATGACAATTATAATTCTGTGTAAAAAATTCTGAGAAAAAAAGTCAGAATAGTGACATCCAAAACAAACATAAATTTGTGTCAAAAAGCAGAAATACATTAAAATAAGAATTAAAAAATGTAACTAATAAAACAAAATTATGTAGCTATTGGTTGATAAAGGAAAGAAAGAAAAAAATTAAATCTGTATTTGGGTTCCTGCTTCAATGTAAACATATGGCATTTTCCTGCCAAGTCCATCCACTAAGTCTGATCGCTAAAAAGGTCACTTCTCCTCAAGTCACATGGTTTAAGTTATCACTCATTTAAACAGCAGAAATGGTGCCGGACAAGTTACACAATTCAAACCTCAAACCCTGCATACGAGCAATAACAAAAGCCTTAGCAAGCATCACTAATGATCTCTAGCTTACCTGATTTGGTCTGCACAATGACGCTCATTCTCCGTCGGACTGGGTCAAAGTTTAGGACATGGAGCAATTTATACCTGAGAAGTTAGATAAATAATATGTAGAAATCCGCAAAACTAATAATAATACATAGCTATGCAAACCTTCCATACAGCCAATTATATATCCCTTCTGGTTTATAAACATCCAGGGGTGTAAATACTGAAGAAGCATATTAGCAATAGTATTGTGATGAGACGTCAATGATCATAACTTACTCCTCTACATCATTTTGCCTGTTCCTTATCGTCATGTTCTTACTCTCCAAACCAAGAAAGGTGAAGCCATATCTAAACAGAATAAAAGTTGTGTCAGTAATTGCTTTCACCATTATCAGACACAAGAAGAAATAAGAAACGCATATCATGGTCCCACCTCATGGCTCCTTTGACCAGTGCAATCTCATCAGGAGAAGATGCGATGAAGCATCTTTCCTCCTCTGGCTGGGAAAACAACCCATCAATACCATCAACTTGGTCCCTAGAAGTTTCCTCCGCTGCATCCTCCTTGACCTGCACCGTGTGGCACAGACACAGGGCCCGCAGAAACAACTCCTCTTTCTCCTAGCAGACAGATATTAAAAGGGGAAAAAAATAACACATGCTGCTTAAGAACATGCATATTTGGGCATATTAATGCCCGTTTACATCAATACTTGGAAAAACTTGGAAGTAACTTTAAACATGAAAACTAATTGATAAATAATTGAATAATTTGCCTTCCACCATTGTTTTCATTTTATTTGTTCATATTTATAATATAATATATTATTATAATATCATTATATGGACGGTAGTGTAAATGTTAATATAATATAATGGAAACGCTTTACAATAAGGTTTCATTAGTTAACTACATTAAGTTGTATTCGTTAACAGTTAATGCACTGTGAAATAACATGAACAAACAATGAACAGCTGTATTTTTATTGACTAACTTTAACAAAGATTTACAAATACAGTAACAAATGTATTGCTCATGGTTAGTTAATACATTACAGTAAGATTTCATTTGTTAACATTAATTAAATTGTCACCAATATAATATACCGATATATTATATGGCCCAGTTAGAACAGATTTTAACTTGCCCTGTCAAAATGCACAAAAAGTTATTGTTTTTGACCCCACATATCCTAGTAAATTAAATATAGATGAATCCTTATTAATGCTACAAATGTAATTTAGTCAAGAGCAATGGGTCTCATTCACTAATAATTGCGTACACTATTCGTATTTACTATACGCACAATTGAACTTCTCACAAAGACTCTGCCTAATTCGCAACACATGAATAATGTAATGTAATGTAATACATAATTTTTAAATCAAGGTAGTTCAATAACATTATTCTACCTTGGTAAAATTGGTAGAGAACAGTGAAATTTCACTGATGTGGTTACTGAATGCTAAAATGTTGGTATTGTAACAACCCTAGTACACATATCATGTGCGCTACACACTGACAAGGGTACTCAGAACGAGGAAGTGCTCTTAAAAGACCATCAGTTTATGGTGCATATTAGTGTATTATAAAAAAGGAGCTAATACACATAATTTAAGTCCTTTAAAGCCTGCCAACACAAACATTAGATGTTTACTGCCTTTGTGTTTACATCTCAGCCTCAGAGGATTTATAATTCAAAAGGTCTGCAGTCAGTTTACATATTGAGGTGAACATCCAACAACACAATCCGTAAATGTAAAATCAATCCCATCTGAGGTCCTTTGGGTCTCAGAATGAGTGTAACTCACCAGTCCAGCCTTCTGCTGCAGTTTATTCACAGGCCCGTCCGTCACAGTGAAGCCGTCCAGCTCGTCTCTGTGTCTGTACTGGAAGCCGTCTATACAGCACTCGATGAACTCCATGTTGTTCTGGGTCAGTGTGCCCGTCTTGTCTGTGAAAACATACTCCACCTGCAGGGTGCAGACAAATGTTGACCTTACCAACTATAAACCCAGGCAATAAAGCTCTCCTTCCCAAATTAACAGAGTCCAACGATAAGGATGGACAATTAATTTGTGACAAAACCAGTCTGCTTACATAAATCAGTTAAATGAAGCCTAGCCTGTAATTTAGAGTAATCATCTGCATTACCAGCCAAGGGTGATCTATGACCTCAATGCCCATGGAAGGAAGCCAGGGACAGTTCAGATTATGTTCATGTCATGATTTACTTTCATTTGACCGTTCAGACTAAAACACATTTCCCCCCCCAAAATATGAATAATATATGAACATATGAATGATTAGAGTACAAAACTCAGATTTGAGACAGATATGCCAAAGTAATCCTGTGTCTAACCTGGCCAAGTTCCTCATTGAGGTCTGAAGTGTTGACGAGCGCACCCTCTTGGATCTCCGGGTCAAAGAAGTCTTTATCCCAAGTGATAAAGAAAGAGCCCAGGAATTTCTGCATCTCCACAGTGACGTACATGGACACAGGGATTATGAAGTTGAAAAGGACCATGAAGGAGAGGAAGTCTGTAAACATCTTCAAATACTGAAATAAAGACAGAAAACCTGCATTCAGTCTCTTCAGAGCCCCTTGGACACAATATCATGGCTGGAACAGTAAAGAAACACGGAGGTTAAACAAAGCTAATCCCTAATTATGATTTATTAAGCATGATCTGTGTAAGAGCTGACCAAAGCCACCAGAGACCAGATTAGCTTTGAATTTATATTAATTGCATCAAGAATGACTGATGATATAGAGGACATTGCTCTAATTGATTCATGCAATCGAGTTCAAAACAGTCAGATGAGAAATCCACAGACTGCTCACCATATTAGTGTCTTTCTCCTTCTGCGTTTTCTGGTTATACCAGGGCTCATCCTGACCTTCTTTGCTCTGCCATACGTACTTTAGTGTAGTACACACCATAGCTTTACTGATGAGGATACATAGATACACCAACAGAAAGGCATTGATGGATCTGAAAGAAGAAAAAAAAAAAAAAAAAGATGAAACGCATATGTACATAATCATGTAACCACACATAAACACACCAAAATAAGATGCGAAGAAAAAAATTCTTCCCACGTATTATTTTACTATTTATTTTATTTGTTATTATGTATAGTTACCGTCAATATTATTATTACTGGGGATACATGCATATATACATGCATACGCCGCATAAAGACAATTGAATATATATTGGTTATATGAATTCTGGAAAACACGATTTATTCAATTCTGATTCATATCATCTTGATTCACTCGATTTTAAAATGATCCAATAATTTTTAACTAATTTTACAATTTATGTTTAAGATTGGAGACCAAAAACGGACACGGCTCTATTTTAGGATTTGCAATCAATATCGGTTCGTTAAAATGAACATTGCTAATAATCCAAAAATCTATATTTTGAACACACTGCACACTGGGGTATAATACTGCTCTCGTCACTCACTTTTCAACAGCTGATCGTTTCTGAGATTTGCCCTGGTAGTTGAGCGCCATCTTCGTCTCCATGCCTGTGTATACTGCGACACCTTTAAAAGCAAAGGCAATAAAGAGTGATTCGGGTGAATATAATTCCTCAACATCAAAACAGTCCTCCAATTAAAAGGTGCCACCTACCATTAATCTTCTTGGTGTTTTTCAACGTAGCACCTTTTAGGAGAAGGTTCTCTGGGCCCAAAGATCTAAATTAAACAATAAAAACAAACAATTATGTCAATAAAGACACATTCTGGCATTCAATCCCACGTTAAAGTGGCTCCTAATGAGCAGCATCGCTGAAAGTATGTAGGCTGGTATGGACTGGCCCGCTCTCATGAAGGACATGGCGTAGAGACTCATAAAATCATTTCAAACAGACCAGTGACAAATGGAAGACCGTGCAGGGCTTGAAAATCTGCCAGGCCAGCTTTACTTTAATGCTGCTATGCCGTTACGGGTCGATAGAATAATGATCAGAGGCTAATGCAAAGGGAAAAGACAGAGCTGGAGTGACTAGGAGGTACAGTGGAATATAGTGGGCCCATGGGATCGGACCAAAGACGGTCTCACCTTACTGCTGGCTCCTGCTCCGCCTTGTAAATGTGCATTCGGCCCACAAACCTGCAAAAGAGCAAACAAGCTCCAGTCAAGCAGGCTCATATATGTTCTCTCAACCACAAACACACTTGGAGAAAGGTCGAACGAATGTGGAGACATCCCATGAATGTAATCAGGGTACTTGATGAGGTCAACTGAAAACATTCATCAGCCACAGAGGCAAAGTACTGACACCATCATGCACATGCATAAGCGTTTTGCTTGTAGACTCCTTCCCCATTAAAGAGGATTCACGATAATATCTGTATTCAAGTACAGTACACTATGCAAATGAGCCTTGTACGAAATGAACCAATTACAAGGAAGATGCTCATTGGTGATGACCCAACAGTCTGGCATATTGGCAACAGCCCTTTGAAGTTTTTTTATTTTTTTTTTATTTTAGCAGTCAACATCTGGTGCTCTAGAAATCAGAAATGCAAATGTTCTTCCACCTAAAGAAGCTTTAAAGAGGCATGCTTAGGGATAGGGGGCGCTGGAGTCAAAAAACTGCTATTACAGTTGGACTGCCTCTCTAAACTTGCAGACTGAGTTTGTTTCAAGGTCTGTTTGTTCTTATTACTCAAGCGGAGAGGCAAAATAGTGTTTGACTCTTCCATGAACTACACTGTTAGCTGCTGATCTGAAATCACACAACCACCAGAGACAATGTTAACTGAGCTCAAAGTGGATCCAACATGTTACAAAAGACGTTTTCTTCTAGTATGCTCACAATGCTTCATGTTTTGATGCACTATCAGGTGTCAGGGATTTCTGTTGGTGCGATCAAGGAGTTCGTACTTATAAAGGTCGGGCTGGGGTTGTTCACACTCAATGGTGGCAGAGAGAGCCTGCAGGTCCTTCTCTGTGTCTGGCACCGTGTAGTGTGTCTGCGGGAAAGACAGGCGAATTAGTATTCCAGGTCGCATTGAACACACAAATGCACACGGATGGAAGAGGGAGAAAGATGAAGATCAAAAGGATGATGATGAGATCTGGGCCACCTATTTAAAGAGTTAAACTAAAGTGGTTACTGGGTGAGAGGTGCAAAAGCTCACTTTATGGTTGGATTCTCCATCCAGGCTGGCTGTGGTGACAAAGCAAGTGCCATCTTCTCGACTGGACTGCAAAAGAATCAGGTCACAGGGAAAGATCTCGTCCTCCACCACTTCAACCACATCACCCACCTGAGCAAAAACACTTCAACATTTACCACACACAATACTTAGTCTTACACACAACCATAGATTCTGCTTCTTAACTGGTGGATTGCAGGTCTGTTCGGATTCTAAAAGCAATGATAAATGCAATTGACTAAATAACAATATATAGAATTTAAAAAGAAATAATAAAACTAGTGCTGGGGAAAAATGAATCGTGATTAATTAAAGTCACGTGTTTATTAAAAGTTTGTGTTTACATAATATATGTGTGTGTACGGTGTATAATTATTATGCATATATAAATACACACACATGCATATATTTAAGAAATATGTTATATTTTTTATTAAAAAATTATTTATATATAAGATAAATTATATATACAGTATATACATGCAAATATTTTTTAAATATATACATGCATCAGTGTGTATTTATATATACATAATAATTATACACAGTACAAACACATATATTATGTAAACAGAAACTTTTATTTTGGATGCGATTAATCACGATTAATTTTTCCCCAGCACTAAATGTAAAACACAGCTACATCCACAAGTGTCCCTTGATTTGTACAGGCTAATGTTAGCTTCTTTTCTTTCTTAGTTAATTTTTTTTAAAACAAAATTTTCATTGTTAATAAGTTTGCATATTCCAGAGCCATAAAGTTATTAGTAATATTAATACATTTGATTAGAAAAAACATTTACTTATGAATAACAATTTTAGTACCATACTGGGTCACCAGTGCTAATGACCATATAGGTAATATTAAGGATATTTATATATTAAAAAAAATAAATAAATAAAATAAAATATGTTCTTAATATGTAGGAGTATTAATACAGTATGTGAGATTGTTTTGGTATGTAATTGTTAATAGTAAAAACAACATTTACTTTTGTTAAAGAAGTATCTTTTTTCTCATCAGGGTTGTATTTATTTGATCAAAAATATCAAGTATCAAAAACAGTAATATTGTGAAATATTATTACAATTTAAAATAAGTGTTTCCTATTTGAATATAATTTAAAATGTAATTTATAGCAGCCATTACGCCAATCTTTGGTGTCACATGATCCTTCAGGAATCATTCTAATGTGCTGATTTGGTGCTCAAGAAGCATTTCTTATTATGATCAATATTTCTGACTTTTGAACATTAATGTATGGTTACAAAAAGGGGTTACAAAAATCGTCTTTAACACAAAAATAACTTACAGCTAGCTAGCTGTATTGGCAAACACTTCCAAATGTCTGTGACCCTAACGGTTTCATGGTGTACAGCGCATTTGTTCCATTCCATATACAGCAAGGAAACACTCCCAGCTGTGAACGCCCCTAGTGGGCATACTTCTTTTCCACAAGTGAAGTATGGCAGCTTGCCACACCCTGCTCACACGGTGCCTGTTATAAGAGATACTTGGCAAGGGCGCAGCAAAAAAGGTACCTTTATTCTCTCGCTCTCCTTCTTCACTGACCGCCCGTCCTCTAACACCGTCACCGGGTACTTATTCACCTCGTAGTCTGCTTTGTGCCGCAGCCAGTCCTCATAACCCTGAGGAGAGACAGAGAATGTGAGAACTGTATGCTGGTGTGTGTGAAAACAGAAGAAGGTCAAATGAGGACTGAGCCAGTCTAATCCATTTCTCACATACAAAAATAAAACAATTCTCTGTAAAATTCACACATAATGGATCTGGTTTTCACTGCATACAACCGGCCTTTATTAATTATGGAAACGAATGAGCTGAGGGAGTCGAATCATTTGAAGTCAAAGTGGGCTGGGGTCACACGGGCCCCCTGGGCTCTTATTTCAAAGCTCAATTAAGGCCTGGGCCCCTCTCAGTGTGAGGCCACAGAGATCTGGAAGGAAGTACACCTTCCATTGTTCTGTTCAAAAAAGCTTGCGGCAGACCAGTGGAAAAAGTTGATCCTAAAACAATACATCTAAAGCTGTGAGAGGACCACTGTGTTGTGACAAGCCCCGGATCATTTGTTTTGTGCGTGAGAGACGGACTCTGGGATCAGCCGGACTCTCGGCTGGGGTCAGTATTATTTAAGCAGTGACACGGCTATAAAACATCAAGTGCTTTAGCGATAGCCAGAGAAACTAAAGGTGGCAGGTGAATAAAAAGAGAGAAAGAAATGAGAAAAGAGTAAGAGAAAGATGAAAGGAGCAGACAGGGGCATAAACAGAACATAATTCAACTAACCTGTTTGATGGCTGTCACTGTGATGACAAAAAACAAAGGTAAACCACTGGTCACAGGGCTGGTCGGGGTATCAACAATCACCTTTAAGAAAGGACACACATATAACATTATTTACATTAACAGAATAGTTTTACTTTGAAGTTGCATTAACATTTACAATGGAAAGGCAGGTAGAGATGTGACAGAGCGGCTAGATGTTGCGTTAACGTTTGCATTTTAAAAATGCAGCTGGACAGGAAAAGCATGCATCACATCATAACCATAATAGTGCGAGTTTGAACATCTAAGATCCAGTTGCTAAAAACAGTAAACACCAGTCTATCTTTAACATGAGCAGTTTGTCACACAGTAGGAAGTACAAACATCACTCTTGCAGGAAAAAAAACACGAGGTTACAACCGCTTGGTGCATTTCTACTTGCTCTTTGTTTGTGTATACATGGAAGAGAAAAAAGGGTAGGTTATGAAGTCAAACTAACAGAGGTGTGAACATTTTGTTCTTCCAATGAGCTACGGTCAACATGAAACACACTATGTCTCCCTCTCACACACACACAGGAACCCTGCAGGGCCTGGCTAAAAGAGGCCAGTGCAAAAACCACATGCCACAGTGAGGAACGGCATTTTCAATGCAGAAAACAGCTCAAACACAAAGATGCCGTGTGTGCCATATCTGTGCCAAAATTTCTGTAGGGAGAGAGTGTAAAGCCGGTAGGACTTCAGAAGGTGAAAGCCCATCTCAGACCAGCAGCACTCCAGCTCAGAGCTAATAATCCCCATCATCCTGATCACACACACTCTCAGCACACACACACACCACAAAGTACTTTCAGCTATTACCCAGTCTAAGACCAAATAATCCCAAACAACCCATCTGAAACATCCACACACACACACACACACACTTTACTTTTGGCCATTAAACGTCATCTAAACTGCTTTGCGATCCAGCCAATCATGTAACATCCCCCTCCTCATTCCACACGCAAGTCGTTGCCTAATAGCCACAAGTTAGAGCTCGCAGACTAACCCAAATACACTCAGGCATCTTTAAATCCTGCACTGCAGCTTATGCTAAAATATCACGCAACACCGTGAGAAACGAGCACCATATGTGCGCACGCATGTTCATAAGAGCACAGATCTTTCACCGGTGGCCTATTAAGTGTTAAACATCTCTCAGTTGCCAGGTGTCTGCTGACAGCTGTTTAGTGGCACCGCCATCAGGAACAGAAAGAAGAGGAAGAGAAAGGGGGCTTTTCCTGCTAACCCACCACAACTGCAGGAGAAAGCAACATTAAAGGGATAGTTCACTCAAAAATATTGTATCATTCAAAAACGTTTGACTTTCTTTCTAATGCAGAACACAAAACAATATGGAAGAAACATTAAACATTTTACAGATTGAACTTGAAATTAGAGTAAAAAAAAACCATTTCATTAACTGATGTAAATATAAAAAAGTACTAAAATGTTTTTGTAACTACATGTACTGACAACCATAAAAAACACAATTGGTGAAGAGAAAGTCACATGAGGAATCAAAGTTCATCATAAGTAGCTTTCCCACAGGCTGAGGTAAATACATAAATACTAATAGAAGGTTCATGATGTAGAAGGTACACACAAATACAAAACACTATTATGGCAACACACAACACTAAAATAATGCAAAAACCCTAATATATATAACTAAAAACAAAAAAACTATTGTTTAAATTTAGAACCATCAAATATCAAGTGTCACAGGAAATTCTGGTCAATTTTTCACTGTAAAAAAAAAAGGTGTATTTTACTGTAAAATTACATTATATGTCACATTTGATCTATAATAGTTTTCCATCGTAAATAGCCATTAATTATATATATAGTCATTCATTACTTTTGTATTTTATTTGTTTTTATTTATTATTGTTTGTAGCGCTTTGGGTTTTAGAAAAGCGCACTAATAAAATGTATTATTTTTATTATTATTATTATTATTATTATTATTAACAGGTTTTTACCATAGCATTTTCATACAGTTTTGGAACAACATGAGGGTTAGTAAATGACAGTCTGTCTTGTGCTTTCATTTGGTTTCTGTTTTTAATACACACACACACACACACACACACACAAATACATGTGTTTATTCCCCTGGATCACTCAGTAACAGACAGCGCCACTGATACAGTTCATCAGCGACTGTAATGAAATACAGTCACTTCTCTGATGAAGTGCTGCCCCTTTGTCGTTTATACGCTCACACAAAACACCCCCACCCATCACTGCCAGACCCACCTTGCTAGCTCCACCGCGTAGACGCAAATACCATTCATTTAACCGCCGCCTCGAGGGAGCCAATTCCCAAAGCTAATGCTGAAGACATCAGTTACCACCGAAACACCTCACGGATGCAGACATACAATGTGTGAGTTACTAAATACCAACACAGACCTTAGTGAGAGTAGACGCCACAACTTAACTGGTTGCAAATTAAAATGATGCTGTGAGAAACCACAATACAATCTGTTCAATATGTCCTACTGTCTTAAAGAGGAAGTATTTGCATACTGCACACAAAATATCCCTAACATGTGACAAATATCCCTAAAATTAATGATAATTTTCCCAGCTTATGCTCTGGGGAAATTCAAGGAAAGACACGTAACGTTAAAGACTTGACACTCAGGTGCCGATATAAAGGAAGAAATCTTTAGGTACCTCTCTACTCTAGTAGTTCTCAATGAGGGGGTCAGGGCCCATTGTGGGGCCTCAGAAAACTTTCAAAAGGGCCACATAATGACTTAACTAACTTAATTAAAATGCTAATAAAAAATTAAAAAAATAATTGAGATGTAAACTAAGAATTGTTTTCCCTCAATAATTATTGTTTTTATTGAAAAACGTACAGAATATTCTCAAATCACAATATTAATTGTGGTTAATTTATTTGAATATATTAAATGATATATTAATTAAATTACATAAACTATATATTAAAAACATAATAATTTAAATGTAATCAGCACTACCAGTTTCACCACCAGTGAAAATGAGCCGCAGTGTCATAATTACAGCAGAAATGCCAGAGAAAATAACTTGGCCAATACGTGGAGCCTACATTTCCAAAGGCCGAGAAACGCTGCACTATTTCTTGAGGCATCTTAATTTTTAACAACAGCATTTTTTACAAGTTAAAGTGACCAGTTGCTAAATTCAGTGTAAATAGTCTGGATAAAAGCTGTACTAACATATGTAATTCTACATCAATGAAATTAAACTCTGCTGTTGTAAATCAGTGTGGGACTTGTTTTCTGAGCCTGTGCATAAAAATGAATGACTTTCAAGCTTGATACACTGTGTACCATGATTGTGACTCCTGTTTAATGATTCCCCAGAAATATAAAGCTCATGGAATTTATGAATGTCGTTGGTGGCTTTTTTTAAGACAATGTAAAATAATGTTTATTCAGGCTTTTTGTCCTTGGCTGTAAAATGTATCTGCAGGCTCCCACCTGTGTGCGTTTAAACGGGTGTAAACCAATGTTTCTCAACGGGTGGGTCACAGATCTGTTCTGTTGGCCTGTTCTGGTCTCAGACAGCATGGAAAACCATGCTAAATGCAAAAAAACATAAAATTCAATGAGGGTATTATTTAATAATAAAAGTCAATGTTGCTTTAAGGACATTTTTGTTTACTCTTGTATGGTAAAAGGTTTTTAAAATCGTGTCTGCTTGCCTCTGTACGTCGAATGTATAATCAGTTTTGTGGTATAGATGTCACTGCAGATGCGCCCCTGTTCCATTTTTGAAGCATTGCAGCCTGGCATGGCACTTATGTGCATCACGTTTTCCGCTGCATACAGTATGCTTTTAAATAAGAATTAATAACTTAGGGCTATTTAAAATTAAAATTCAGAATAGTTTGATAAAGAATCTGTGAATCATACTGTACACACTACACTTCTACCCTCACATCAATCTACTATGACTAAGATATATACACACAAAAAACCCATCTCATTTCACTCTCTCTCTCTCTATAACGTTTACTCAAGATTATGTGCTAATTTCCTCTTTACGGTTATGCACACTTCCACTCGGCTGAACACTGACTGCTTGTTAGCGCAATCCCTCATCTACACACACACACACACACACACACACACACACACACACACACACACACACAGGTATTTAGAACATTCCAGCAGAATGTGTGTCAAAATGTGCGTGTGAAAGACAGATCCCCCTCGACTCCTCCCCTCCTTCTGTTCTCCTCTCCTCCCTCCTCCCATTTCTCTTTTCCCATCAGGACCCCGGCGAAGGCACGCAGTGCTATTTTTAGCATACTGGTGCTTTTTTATCAGTCAGTGGCTATTTGTGGCTCAAAAGAACTACAGAGGGCTTCCTAGCTGCTGACGTCAGCAGTGCTGTGCTGCAGAGGCGTACGGGAGCGGGAGAGAGAGGAAGAGAGAGAGAGAGAGAGAGAGAGAAGGGGGGAGAACAAAGAAATGTGGAAAAGAGAAGGGGTGTGGAACAGAAAAATGGCAGGATGAAGAGACATGGAAGAATGGGGAGATAGAAATGAGCATAAGACGGTGAGATTGCAATGGTGCGTTTATGTGCCTCAGGAGAATTGAGCGGTTCTATTTTGGAGACTGGTGATTTAAGAGCAGGTCTTGTGTGACAGGCACGCGTGTGTGTCTCCCTCGTGCTGTTATAATAGTGGGATGCATGGGGAGAGCTAGTCAGAGAGGATAAAGAGCCCCTCAAGAGAAAAGCAGGATTAGTAGAGGCATACCAGACACATGCCAGAAGCAGCAAACACCTGGGGATCTCTCTCTCGCACACACAGATCACATCACAACATGGATGTACATAAGACATACTGAGGCATGCACATTTATTATAGGCTGTGTCTGAAACCAAATGAAACTCCCTTTGTTTAGATCGTCAATCTTTTAGTAAAAAGACAACTTTTATAAACCATGATGTCACATTAAGCACCATAATCTGATTATATAAAACATTTAATTCATGTGATACACAATGCTTACTTAAAGGGAGAAATTGGTTCATAACATTGGATCAAAAAGTTTTATAGTAAAAGTATTTATATATTTATTAGTGCTATCAATCGATAAAAAAAAAAAAGAATTAATCAAGCGCACATTTTCTGTAATTAATCGAAATAAATCGCACCTAACATTAAAGTTTTTAATATAGCAATAATTTCACATTTAATCTCCAAATGAAACCATAAAATCATAAAGTGCAAAACATATTTGATCTAACAGGTAGGAAATGTACACAAAACTGAATAAAGTTGGTTTAATAGCACTTGAATGAATGATAGCATGATCATATAATGTAAAGCTAGCTAAAGGATGACAGAAAACAGATGTTGAGTTAATTGCGTTAAATATTTTTATTGGTTAAACTGAACAAATTAAATCGCATGTGTGAACATATTAACTTTGACAGCCCAAATATTTATTTATGACTTCTCAAAGAACTTTTAATTAATGACACTGATTTTGATTCATTAAAATAATTGGCTTATAAGCTTAATACATTCGCGAGAAAGAAAAGAATGGTCAAGAAGTTTTTTTTTTACAAAATCATGTCCTTTTCCATTTTGCAGTACATAGTCCTACCTAATCACATTCGTTTTAAAGGTGCACTGTGTAAATTTTAGCAGCATCTAGCGGTGAGGTTGAGAATGGCAACCGCCACCACTCACCCCTCCCTTTTGAAGCACATAGAGAAGCTACAGTGGCTGACACAGGACAAAGATGTCATCGTCTGAGACAGCAGAGAGTTGCTAGCGCTCTGTAGAGCAGTTTGTCGGTTTAGGGCTAATGTAGAAACATGGCGGCGCAAAATGGTGACTTCACTGTAAGGGGACCTGCGGTGTGTGTAGATAGAAATGGCTCATTCTAAGGTTTAAACATAACTCATTATGTAAGGTCTTTATACACCACTGAAAACATAGTTATGTATATTATACTGCATTTCTGTCAATAGATCCTCAACTACTACACACTGCACCTTTAACTCGGGTAATATATGTTTTCTGTAGTATTCTTTCACTACCGTTCAAACATTTGGGCTCATTAAGATTAAAAATTAATAATACTATTTCAGAAAGGATGCATTAAATTAGTCAAAAGTGACAGTAAAGAAAATGTTTAATGTTAATGTTAATACATGTTAATTCCAAATAAAATGCTGTTGTTTTTAATTTTATATTCATCAAAGAATCCTAAAAAAAAGTATCACGGTATCCACAAAAATATTACGCTTCACAACTGTTTCAATATTGATAATAATAAATGTTTCTTTAGCAGAAAATCAGCATGTTACAATGATTTCTGATGGATCATGTGGTTTTGGATACATTCATTACCAGATATGTCAATAGCCTCAATCTCACACACAAAATCAACTGCCAAATCAGGTGTCAAATCGTGAGTTTCATTTCTCACTCCTTATGCACCTGACAGCAACAAGACCACATGCTCTTCATCAATCCACCATTACCCTTTATAAAATACACACACTTCACTAAACGGCATCAGCTGTTTACACAGTTCCACTCTCTGGTTTAACTAAGGTCATCTTCATGTGCTTTTATGGAGTGTATCAGAGGCTTCCCCATCTCTCTGTCTCTCTCTCTACCATTATCGCAGGTCCAGTGACATCAGATCAGCTTGGAGCAGAACCAGCCAGGCTATGAGTCACACATAAACACACTCGTATCCTCACACACACAGAGTTTGTTTCTCTAGGGATGGCAAATGCTTATGACTGATCAAATGCGATCACTTACCTGCACCAAGAATATGATGAGGAAGTAAAAATTAGCAATTCTTCTAAACTGCTCGAATAGGTTCTTTGGCAGGAAGTTCCACACTGTGTACTGAGGAAGTAAAAAAACAAAAGAAAAAAAATTAAACAGTAACAAGTTAAAAACAATTTAAAAGTTGTAAAAAAAATTATTTTCCACAAAAATGAAAATTGTGCCATCATTGAATCATCTTCACACAAAGCTATTGTATGGCTATTTTATGGCTTCAGAAGACTTTTAATATACTAATATACTTTAATATACTTTTTTTATATACTATTTTTTTTTTTTTTTTGAGGTTATCAGTCTCAGTACCCATTCACTTTCATTATATGGAAATGCAGCATGGACTGCAAATAATACAGATTTTTTTTTTATTTTTAGGTGAATTATTCAGCAATGTAAACGAACATCCTGATGAAAACCTAGAGAAAGGATTAAATGCATTCAATATTCATCAGCTCCTGTGTTTGTGCTTTTCTGGGAGAGGGAGCTAAGACGACTTCAATAGCTCCAAAGCTCTCTGATGTGTGTGACCGGGCAGCAGCTCTCTGGGCCAGCAGGTATTACATTGATTTGGATTAGCGACTCATCACCCTCTTTCGGCAAACCCTGGAAAGGGGAACCTGCCACCTGATCCGTTGATGGCAATTTCTCCACTAGCTCATTAATAGTTAACATTAAAATTTAAGGCTCAATCTGAATATTTTGATTCTGTGACAGTTTATTTAAAATAAAATTATATATATATATATATATATATATATATATATATATATATATATATATATATATATATATATATATATATATATATATATATATATATATAAAAACGCAGTGCAGTATTGGCTAGGGCTGGACCAGAATATTCGAATATTCGTTCGGTGGGTTGTTATTCGATTTTCAATTTTGGGATTGGAATATTCCGTGTTTTTTTTCCTTCGCACACATCCCGCTATAAAATCTGGCAAAATACAATACTCATTATTATTTATTTTCAACAAAGCATATTATAGATGCGTATGCATCAGATTCGTTAAGATTTGTGATGAACCACGGTGCAAGTGCATGCCGAACCGTGGATGGAGAACGGTATGGTTCGATTTTTTTACCGAGAACCATTACAAAATTATAGCTATACTAAATTTACACTACATTTTAAAAAATACTTTTTTTTGGGATGCAGAATGTCACTGCTTGAGTATCAACTACCCAATAAGCCAAACACTTGGCAATACAACCGAGAATAAATGCAAATATTGACTAGATCATGTGGAAGGGGAGACGGAGAGAAAGAGAGAAAAATAACTGGAATATGGACAGCTATTTCCACCCAATATAACCATCACTGCTAAATAATGGAAAACCAAGGGTGAGGAAAGTGAGGGAGGGCAGATTGAGACACCTGCAATAAGATAAAAGGGAATACATCATTTATAACAAAATGATGTCTCTTTTAGGGGGAAAACTGGATCCAAGGGATACCATGGAGAAAAGGTTACGGCGAGTTTGAGTGGGAAGATGCAAAGCAGATGCATAGAGAAGTGTAATTAAAAGTGCCATTCTCATGCCAGAAAAAAATTTATCACCGTACACCACAGCATGGCCACAGGTCTGATAAATCTATTACTTCTTACTCCCTCGATTCTTCCTTTCGTATCTTAAAACACTCCTCATCTATCGACTGAATGAGGAGATTCAGGAAGTCCCACAAGATTAAGGGGGGCAGAGTCAACCAACACTTGAACGTTAATTGCAACTATGTATTTATCAGCCGGATCTCAAGCACTGCTCTGACAGTCAAATTAGGGTGTTTCGTTGGGTGGAAGTGGATGGTAAGA
Organism: Rhinogobio ventralis; assembly: GCA_039654625.1. Taxonomy (NCBI): domain Eukaryota; kingdom Metazoa; phylum Chordata; class Actinopteri; order Cypriniformes; family Gobionidae; genus Rhinogobio; species Rhinogobio ventralis. The sequence continues at coordinate 17,640,264 of CM077198.1, forward strand.
TTTACTCTAGATTGCGAATAGCAAATGATGAAAGAATAGAGGGGAAAAATAGAGAAAATGGAAAGAATTCTGGATCCAGACACAGTAGGGGGTCCCAACAGTCTCTTCACACCTGGAGGAACAGGTGGCTGAACACCAGGGCTTGAGAGAAGCATGCTGCAGACATACTCTCCACATGCTGCTGCTAACACACATCTCTTATGTGTTAACGCTGCAGTTGCCATGGCATTAAACAACACTTGCTAATTACGAGCTAAAGAAAATTACAAACAGGCTCTTGTAGGGAGCTAAACCCCTAATGCTGTTATCCTGTAAAATCTGATTACACTGCGGCGAGCTTAAGTACAGCCCAGTTCATGCTTTCAGATACGTGACAAGGTGTAGTATAACAAATACCAGAAGTTACCTTGGAGGACACAATCCTGTTGTCGCAGAATTTGGAGGGGATGAAGGCCTCTGTGTCTGGACATGGCCGATGTCCTACATAGATTGTCCTGCTGTCCACTCGCTTCTCATCTCCTCCACACTACAGAGACATGTGGGGAAACAGGAAGAAAGAGAGAGAGGTCATTTACATGAACAGTCTGACACAGCAACATCAGCTAAAGAGCAATGTCAAACAGGAAGTGCATTAAGGATAACATGTTTGAAAACAGTCATTATTTTTGCTATTCAGCATGGTGACTGTAGCGTGGTTGTGAAAAATGTAAAATGTCACCAAGGTAAAATTCTGTAGTAGTTATACTGCATGCACCAGATGCCACAGTCTTCCAAAAAAGTGTTTGCATGAATGAATAGCTTTCATTATGTTACAATTTTAATTATTAGTTCTAAATAATTGTTTATTTAGTACAAAAAATTATTTAATGTATAATATTTTTCTGATGCAAAAATTTGTGGCAGGGCCACTTTTAAAACTAGCAAAATTTTTGCGATGAAAATATTGAGGAAAAAATAAAAACAACCCCCAACTACAATCAAACAGCAAACAAAAGGTCTGAGATGTTTAAAAAGCTTTGCAGAGTGTGCTTTAGCACAGCTCCAAATTTACAGATATACACAGGTGAGGTGGGTCAATCCCACAAGCTGAAGAGTGATAAAGCTCCTGAAAGTTTGTTATATGACAGTTGTAAGATCTCACTCTTAGAGATGAAAGCAATCACATGATTTATAGTTGAGTTTTTACTACATAGCAACATGAGGGTCAGAGGATGTGTGGTCATTCTCACACAGCACTGGGAGTGTTTGGGTATTGTTGTGTGAAAACCAGAAAGTAGCTGGGGTGAGTATTCAGTTAATGAACACAACACAGTTTTTCCTGCACTGCTTTCAGCAGAGACAATTCGAAGATGCTGAATCTACAGCATCACAGCAAAAGAAATCATATTTTTTACCTGAGCTGGGAGTTTGAAGTCTGAGCTGAATGTAATGAGACAAAAAGAGTGGGTACCACAAAATAATATAACAATAATAAACAGACAGCATGTATTTCTTTTGCGTTGCCCTGAAAAAAAAAAAAAGAAAAAAAACGAACAGGGCATGAACAAACGTATACGTTTCTTTTAATAAACAAAACTAACAAGACTCACAAAACTAATTAGTTATCAGAAACAATCTGAAACAAACAATCAAACTTAATTTTACTATATTATCATTTGAATCACTTACTGGCAGGAAGTCTGCATGAGAGAACACAGTTAAAGATACACATTTATTGTTTTATGTAATATCCCATTTATTTCAACAAAACTATTCAAAACGAACATCGCATACATCGCACGGTGGCTCTCAAACTTTTTTGGTCATGCCCCCCTTTAAACCTTTAAAAAAATCTGCTCATCTTCTCAATGGAACACATACAGCAGCGAAGCAGCACGTTCACAATAGCAGCTTGTGATTCCGTCCACTGAAGAGGTGCTTTCTATGGCGAACAAATTCTATGTTGGGCTTGTTCAGATGGAGAAGTCAACGGTCTGAAGAAGAATGTGCACCCAACACTAGGGGTGTAGCGATGCATCGTTATAACGAGATATAAAAATGTGACGTTATGTATCGTTGATGTAAACAATATGATTCGCAATATAGTTTGTTTTATCCAAGACTCAGCTTACTGTATTTATAAGGTATAATTCACCCAAAAATTGGCAACAAAAACTACGTGCATAATGTAGTAAACACAGGCATTCAAATGCTTGGGTGACATGCTAAAACAACATGAGAGTGAGTAAATGAATTCAAATTTTTGGATGAACTAACCATTTTCAGTTTGGAAAAAGTCATTTTCACATGCCTTTTTGCGATTAGAACTGTGATTGATTGCATTGATGTGCTGGAACGGCACTCCTCAAAGTGAAACCACAAACATCATTTAAATCATCATATCACATTTAGTTTTAGTAGTATGATTATTCATTTTAGATGGTTTATTCTTATATGTATAGTGCATTAATAGTGAGAGAGGAGGGCACTGAGAGTGCGTGTGCGGCTTGTCTGTGTAAGAGATCCAAAGAATGCCTGCATTGAAAGCGTGAGTTTACAAAGTTTCAGTGACATTACTACATTAAACTATATAATGTTGAATATAATGTATAATAATGCAATGTTGGAATATTTGTGAGTTCTAATAAGAACCACTGATATAGCATGTTTTGTTTAGTAAGTACTCAGGAGCAATTGTGTTGTGTGTGGAAGAGGGTTTGCAGTTTGGGCCCTCCCACTGAAAAATTCCCTAGGAAACGGGTCTGTGTGTTTCCCCTGTGGTCAAGTTCGTGACCCAGGACATTCTTTTAGCATGAAAAGGGCAACAAGTTGACTTGGAGCTGTGTAAGCATTGGATTGCCGGAGGAAACATTGGCACAAAGCACACACTGTGATGGACAGCCAGGAAAACCAGGTCTCTGCTAGCTTTTTCTTTTGTGGCCTACAAGTCAACATTGGCTTGATTATGGTTTGTCACAGGAGCAGGGGTTGCTGTGTGCATGCATTTCACGTCTCCCTCAAGAGCAAGAGATTAAACAGTGGCAGTTGTGATTACTCCCCACCAGAGCTGAGGATGCTACTCAAACTCTACACTCTACATGTTCTACTCAAACAAGCTACTGAAAAAAGTAGCTAACCGCATTTAAGGTACTTAAATGGCAATATCTTTTAAAATATATATAACCCATCAGATGATGTTATTTCATTTAAAGAGGCTAATCTTTCTGGCACAAAAACAATGAGGGTTTTTTTGAACGAACGAACAAAGGAAAAAACCAACAATCTCAATAAGGGTGACATTCAATTAAATAACTCATAACTTGACAATATTAATATAAGATGCAGATATAAAACTAGAATATGCCCTAATTTATATAACTGAGTGGAAAACGTTTTTTTGACTAAATTCACAGATTTTATTTATCATCAAAAAAACAGATTCACTTGAATTGGACTTTCCAAAGCTACATAGAAAGAGAAACCATTTAGAACTCAATTCACTGCAATGAATCAAAATGAATCAAGATTTTTCAGTTCTACATATAAAGATGACAAAATGATTCACTAGAATAAGCCAGTGCTACACATGAGAGAGAACAGTTTAGGACAAAATCGATTCACTAGTTTATCAGGGTTTTCCAGTGCTACACATGAGAGAGAGAACAGTTTAGGACAAAACGATTCACTAGAATGAATCTGGGTTTTCCAGTGCTAAGCATTAGGACAAAACGATTCATTAGAATGAATCTAGACTTCGCAGTGTAACAAATGAGAGAGAGGTCAGTTTCACCAAACAATTTACTAGAATGAATCTGGAATTTCCAGTGCTAAACATGAAAGAGAGGACAGTTTAGGGAAAAATTATTCACTAGAATGAATCTGGAAGTTTCAGTGCAACAAGCATGAACTGATCAACAAAAATGAATCAGACAGATTGAACCAGGACATCCAGGCCTACATGTGAGAGACGTTGCTATTTAAAAATCTACATTTAGTTAGTCACACCCCAACGCTGCCATTTCTCTGTCTCTAAGGGTTTTGATGAAGACAACACACAGTCATCACATCTCAGCAGGCTTTCAGCATCACACTTCAACCCCACCCACCGCCCACTCTTTCTCACCCCCCCTCCCAGTGTTCCCCGGGACAGTGCGAGCAGCAGCACTATAACTGTTGGTGTGAATAATTCAGAACGCATTGAGTGAAAGAATGTGAGTGTTTAAAGCAAGCCACAGGCTGAGAATATGTGCGCGTGTGGAGCTCCCCTCCACCGTGGAGGTCGGGTCATCTGTCCCACACCTCTGCCCCGGGATGGTAGGCATCAGGCCACAGGCTAAGTGCTGTCACAACCTGTCCGGGCATGTTCAGCTACTCGGCGAAAGGACTTACGGCATGTATCAGATAACACGCTGATCTTGTGCTCTAGCATATCTGCCTGCATCGCTCACATCAGTGTATTCATCACCTGAGAACTCAAACACAGTGCATCAGTATGCGTCAGTGGTGAGCGATAACTCACGTCCCTCACTCAGGGCCTCGAGGAACAAGAGGCTTGTGCGTCTCTACTGCAAACTAGATGCAAATCTTCGGCATACAAGTCGCTCTCATCCACATCCGTGCTCTGAGTCAGAGGAGACAGCTATTTAAAACAGTCAACGACTGTTTCTCCCCCTTTCATCTGCATCATCTTCTTGTCTCCCACTGGATCTGCCCTCGATTCAGCTTCTTCTAAAAACGTACGTGGCGGAGCAATGTGTGTATTCTGGCTCTCCGGTCAGGAAGAGCCTGGGATTACGTAAGTTTGTGAAGCGTGACTGCTCTTCACACATCAGCGTGGCATGCGGTGCGTTACCGGTCCCGGATGAAACAGGCTGGTCTAAACAGAGAGGGGAGGGGCAGGTGTGAGGAGAGAGGAAATGGCACAGGTTCCAGAGCTCAGGGGATTGAATCCACCTCCAAATGCCACCCGGTGTAAAGGAACACAGCCCAGGGCCTCGGAAAAGAAAGCAAACGGACGCAGACCTGTGTTACATCTAAACGGAATTATAAGGTTATCAGAGCTGTGACGATGCTTGTGTGTGAGGGCTGCCGTTTCAGCGTTTCACAGAAAGGTCAAAATGCTATGTAAAAGTGAATGATTCAGTGAGGCACCTTTAGGTTACATGCTTGCTCAGATACAGTCTCTTCATTTTATTAGTTATACATCAACCACAGTCTGGCAAATGGTTAGGAAGAGGGGGAAAAAGACCTTTGGGAGGGAATCCACCTTGAATGACTCCACTGATGATGATTATATTCATGCTGTCTGTGTTGTTTAGCACTTTTTTGTGCCATTACCATCTGCAAAAGTCCTTTAAATTTTGCAGATGGTAATGACACAAAAAAGGCTATTTCAGGGAAATAAAAAGATGGCCAGACAATGGCTGCTAGACAGCATGTGGAAAGATTGAGAAAAATGTTTTCCTAGCTACAACTAGGCATGATCACTAGAAAATGTACACAAACATCCCTTTTCAATAAGCCTTCCATTTAATAGAAATGATCTAATCTGGTTCAGATACGTTTATACAGATACTACATAATGATTCCACTTCCTACATGATTCAATTAAAATTTTGATTTATTTTGGGAAAAAACATCCCACTCTCAGCCTCGCTTTCATGATCTTCATATTTCAGAAGCGGAAAACTTATAAGTTCGAGACAGATTCATAAATTTATGAACATAAAACACTAAAAAGAATGGTCTAGCTAATGGGAAGACGACATAATATATCGTTTTTATTCTTATTTCAAGTCATTCTCGCTCGTGCACATTCAGCAAATATAACTGCCTTTATCCAAGCAAATGGTAACTAGGGCTGCACAATATATCTAAATTATCGAAATATCGCGAATATGCATATCGCGATATGTACATCGCAACGGCACGCAATATCTGAATGATTTTAATAGGCTACTTCAACATTGTGAAAAGTGTACGTTTTAGGTAGACGCATATAGCAGAGAATAGACTGCGCACACGACTGTTACTTATGTGACTTGCTCGACGTTAAAAAGAGTTATTAAAAGCAATAACTTGTGAAAAACAACTCCTTGCAGTCTCACGCTGTCTGCTGTCTGACACACACACCGAAACGTGCGCACAAGCCTCCTCTCTGAACGCGTGTGATCCCTTCAGTTCTGTTTCGTGCCTTGTTACACACTCGAACTGTCAAATACACACACAGTTATGTCAAAATGGCTTGTCTTGATGAGTACTGATGTAAACACAAGTCGGTTATGCTTTAAGTGAACGATATCAGTTGGGAAAAGAAACCGAATGCATGTCAATAGGATCCGTGCATTAGGTCTTAAAGTGACAGCCTGCTAATACAGTAAACCTGCCGCTGTCTGTCAAACAACAAAAGAAAAAGAGCTCAGTGCTCTTGGCTGAATAACCTTTGTAGCTTTATTATGTATCAGTGTATATTTAATTCATGTGAAGACTACTGTTTTTAGTTCTTATTTTTAATAACAAAAATAATCGTCCACCCCTAGTTCAGGTGTCTTTGTTTACCTGGATGTTCTTGATGTTAAGTTTAAGGTTGATATAATTGTTACCAAATCAAGCAAAGAGTTTTTGGTATTTAAATATTGGCATTACGTTTTTTGTTTGTTTACATTGATGTTAAAATTATATTGTCAGATTTGTGACATTTATTTTTGCTAAAACACTGCTGGTCATTTTCAGAAGTTGTAGTGATGCTTTCTTTTCCCAGAAAGAATGTGAAACACATAAATGGTATCATTCTCAGTTTTCAAAAATAACATTTTTTATAATTTAAATAGATTTTACACACTTAAAGCAATATTGTATCGCATATCAAATATCGCATTATTTAACAAGGTACTGCATATCGTATTTTTCTTCAATATCGCACAGCCCTAATGGTGACAAACAGACAAATCTACACTTCTACATTCTATATATTCATGATTAGATTTTTTTTTTTGTATTTTACATCATCCTCTCTAATAACATTCAATGAAAGAAACTTGAAATCCATTAATTTCACCCAAGCAAACAGTGACAAATGCTGACATTATGAATCTGCACTTCTATTCAACTCTATAATGAGCATCATTGGCACTCATAGGAGATGTGTTTCCTAGGAAAGAATGACAATAAAATTCATGGTGTAGCACTTTACCAGCACATACGGTATGTGAATAAGACAAAGACAACTGTTAAGTGAACTGGCTCCTCAGAGTCTCTACCGCTGGGCCTTTTAAGGCATCTCCACACAGCTGATTTAAGGCTGCTTTGTGCCTGCTCAAAATTCTACGTAAAGATGTAATGCTGTATAAAATTATGCCTGCTCTGAACCCCTTAGCCCTTAAAATTGCTATATAAAAGCATTTGTCACTTTTGAGTCGGTTTAATCAGTGTAAATTTGGCATTAGTTAATTATTCCCACACTAGTTCTCGTAAAACCAACATAAAATTAATCTTAAACCTATCACAACACTAAAGAAATAACTAGTTTTTCTGAAAACTGTTTTCAGGAAACTGAATACTGAGGAAAAAGTGTAAAAGTTCAGTTCTAATAGTGATCGATTTCTGTGCGGGGTTAAGAGTGCAGGTCAGCGAACCTGTTTTAAAGGTCTCTCTCATTGGGAGTCATTAACCACAAGATCAACGTTACAGCACTGTCTCAAGGTTACCCACTAAGCAAACACTAACAGGCCTTAGTATAAATCTTAGTTACTCAACAACAGACAGAACGCTAGAGGAACATCATTTCGGAACATTGTCAAAACAGACATAGATAGTTAAGAGTATACAAATGACAAGCAGGCAAAAAGAAACAGAACAGTGCACACAGAAATACAGTATAAGAAGGAAAAAAGCCAGGGGACAGGAGAGATAAGAACAGTGCCATTGAACTGGCATTGATTTTGAAGGGAGTTCAGTGTTAGACATAATGAGGGTCAGAATATAGGGCCCCATTTCATTTTCGAAATGTTACGCGCTGGCGATACTCCTTTCACAACCGCACACTCAAGGCCTCAAAGAGTCACTACAATTGCTGAGTAAAAGAAACAAATGCACAGTTTGAGCACACAAGTTTAGTAAACTCTTGCTTCCAAGAACACATTAGCCTATAAGGGAGAGTGGGGTAAAATATATCAGTGGGTAAACCGTGTTGCCCCTTTAATCTACTGTAGCATAATGTGCACAATTTTTGTCACACAACCATTTATTAAGGCCTATCCTATCATATTCAGCGGTCTATGATTGTGAGATGAACATGAGAAAAATTTTAAACATTTTTATGGGAAAACGGTTTTAAAATGTTTAATTAAAATAAAATGAGTTGTCAAACCAAGTTTACAGGCACAATATGTACGTTTTTTGGATTAAAATGTCCAAAAACCACTAGAACATTTTGTGAACATTATATTTTGTTGACTTGTGTACTTACATTATCCCAAATGTTTCCAAGAATGTTTCCAGAGAAATAAGCAATTTTAACCAGGACACGAACCGCGCCTATCAATGACATCATACCCACGATTTCCTGTTTTATTTTGTAGAAACCATGGAAACACCAAAGACGCTTTTGATATATTATGTGTTTTATTAGACAGGTGAGCAACTGTTTGGATACATTCATCAAAAGAAAACTCATTGTTATATAGCTCAACACACTTATTGTTTAAATCTCGTTTTTATGATTTCACGAGTACCATGTTTTACCATGACTAATATCGATCTAGCTTACTGCAGTGTGCAACAAGTGTCTCATAGTAGCCGTCGAGCGAACGCACAGAGTAGCATTATAACATAACTTTCAACACACTCAAATAATGTATCTAATATGATAAAACAGCACGGTGCATGACCGAAAAAAGGTTGCATGCGGCATAATAAAAGCTCTGCGAAATCTAGGGTCATCAAGCTACGCCTTTGTTTTGAATAAGCGACCTTTAGTGGTAAAAAATTACATATTGTGGCTTTAACATATGGTTTGACAAATCTAAAATATGTACATATACACAAACAAGCAAATGTAAATTATTAAAGGGGGCATAACACACAGTTTCTCATGTTAATCTTAAGTACTTATAGAGTAGTATTGCATCCTTCATATCACCGAAGAGTCTTTAGTTTTATCATATTTATAAAAAGACAGATACTCTGTACCCATTTTTTCCGAAAATAGCCGAACTCGTGAAGGTGTGTAGTGGGTGGAGCTAAAGAATCTCGGCAGTCAGCACATACACACTCCCTGAATAACTTTCGATTATCTATACATTCGTGTTGTTTACATTACAAGCACTTGCGCGCCGATTGCCAACAAAACAGACATTTGATGCAGTTTCACTCCCCGCCTGCGGTTTCAACTCATGTCCGGGAACTAGGGGTGTGCGATATTGACAAATTATATCGCGATATTTTCTGGGATTTTCTCGATAACGATAATTAGATGATATTTTGCTGAGTGTGTTATTGGCATTTAGATGCATTTACACTGTTACGCCCCCCCAATGGTTTCATTATCAACAATTTTCATTAGAGAATCTGAGGCACTCTTTTCTCCTTGACTAGAGGTCAAATCAATACAATGTGGCACAGCTTACCCCACTCTCCCCTACTGTCTGAAGGAATGCAGGATCAATAATACAAACACTGTTCGTTCAATTGAGACCCAACACAGCCGTCATTGAATAAACATGACGTTGGGGAATTGAGTAAACCGTATCATTACTATATCAAATTAGACTTAAAAGGCATCATGTTTACATGGTTTCAAATAAATGCACAAGCACAGCAGTAGTCCCAGGATTTAGAGTGTTGTGATTCAATGAAAACATAAAGCAGCATTCAGTCTGTGCCAGCGTTACAGCTGCCGACCACTTACTCAGATGCAGACAGCTCACTACATGTTTGAGACCGACACTCAAATCAGAAGAAAGCAGAAGTGTGCCATGACTGCGGGCAAATGCTTAGAAGATAAGTTCCTCAAAAAAAAGTCAATTTCAAACTTATTTATTGTTAATTCTCCTCTGAACATACAAAACGTAACTTTTAAAGAAGAGTTTTTAATTATTTTAACATATAACGCTGTTTATAGTGACCACGGGATGTCAAGCTCCAAAAAGAAAAAATTAAGCACTAAAAAAAAAGTGGTCCATATGTTTTAGGGGTGCCCAATTGTTTCTGGAGACCTACCTTCCTGCAAAGCTCAACTCTGATAAAAACACACCTGAAGCAGCTTATTAAAGGGTTAGTTCACCCAAAAATGAAAATTCTGTCATTAATTACCCACCCTCATGTCGTTCCAAACCCATAAGACCTTTGTTCATCTTCGGAACACAAATGAAGATATTTTTGATGAAATCCGAGCGCTTTCTGACCCCTCCATAGTCAGCTATTTAATTACCACTTTCAAGGTCCAGAAAGGTAGTAAAAACATTGTTAAAATAGTCCATGTGACTACAGTGGTTCAACCTTAATTTTATGAAATGACGAGATCCCCAAAATAACGACTTTATTCAACAATCTCTTCTCGTCTATGCCAGTCTGTTGACGTAGTAACTACAGTGCAGCACTTTCGAATCGCTACGTCAAAACGCCGGTTAAACCAAGGTTAAACCACTGTAGTCACATGGACTATTTTAATGATGTCTTTACTACCTTCCTGGACCATGAAAATGGTAATTAAATAGATATAAAAAATATCTTCATTGTGTTCCGAAGATGAACGAAGGTCTTATGGGTTTGGAACGACATGAGGGCGAGTAATAAATGACAGAATTTCCATTTTTGGGTGAACTAACCCTTTAAAGATATTCAGAAACACTTGATAAATTCAGTGTGTTGGAGCAGGGTTGCAGCTGAAATCCACGGGAAGTAGATCTCCAGGAACAGGACTGGGCACCCGCATTCTGAGACATCAAGAAAAAATTATTTGATGTGTTCAACAGAAAGAAAAAAAATACAATAAATTGGTTTTGGAACGACATATGGGTAAATAAATAAATGACACTAATGATGACTTTCCTTTTTAATCAAAGGAGGCAAGACCATTCAGGTGTTTAAGTAAACAATTTTTAACATTTAAAAGCTAACTTACTGGAAAAAGTTTAACGCATGAGAATGTGTTAAAAGATTTGTCTGATATGCCCACATTTGACCACTTTGTCACACTAAAATTTAACAAAACATCCTGTTCTTGTTTTTGTTTTTTTTCAAATAGCTATCTTTGATAAATGGACAAACCACAGATTGCACAGTCATGGCTCATGATTCCCATGCCTATTTTTGCTTTTAAGGCTTTATATTTTATTTCCAGGTAAAATAAATGAGGCTTCCTGACAAAATTGCCAAGCTGAGCTGCTCTTGCCGCCCAGGCACCTGGAACTATAATGAATATTCTGATGAAATGTTTTAAAGTTGCAGAAAAACACAGAGTCAGCTTCTGATGGAGTAACTCTCTCAGTAAATGATTGATTGCATCGCTGTTGAGCAATGGGATGGGAAATGGTCTATGATATATCACTTATAAATACACATCCTGAACCCTAAGCTGTTGCACCTCACGTTCAGTGTTTCTCGGCAGTAAATAAAGAGTGGATTGAAAGATGAAAGAGTGATAGCGTGACCTCTATCCACCGTACTGCTGTGCATGCAATAACAGCTGAATGAACAATTGATTGCTGTAAATCATATCATTTCTCTGTGTGTTTGGCAGGAAGGCATGATACATTTATAATTAGCAGCGCTTGCTAAGGCAAGCATCACTATTACGACTGCTAATACTTTGGGATTTTAACTTCTAAGTATTAAACTCCAGCAAATAATACAGACATAAATGATACCTCAGACTGTATGGCTGTTCGATTACTTTTCCAAGTGACTGGATTTATGATTTTTGCCTGGCGAATTAAAAAATTTCACATATTTAAACAGAAGGAGTAAGGAGGCAGGCTCTACTAGACTATCCAGAACATCATTGGAAAGGCATAGCAACATGCTAATAGCCACTCAGAAGACCTTAGCAACCACCCAATACACCACATCATTGTAACTGGGACTTCTGTATAGGCAAGCAACACTCACATGCAGTTTTGTATCCTTTGTATTTGAGCAAGTAGACTTATACAGAAACACCAACGTTATATCTCTCTGTAATATACACTACTGTTCAGAAGTTTTGAGTCAGTAATATTTATTTTCGGAAAGAAATTAAAACTTATTTAGCAAGGACGCAATAAATTGGTGAACTGTACAGTTCAAAATGTTTTTATCTTCCTATTCAGAGAATTCTGTTCTGTTTTCCTACAAAAATATTAAGAAATGTTTCTTGAGCGTCAGATTTCTGAAGGATCATGTGACACTGAAGACTGAAGTAATGGCTGCTAAAAATTCAGCTTTGCCATCACAGGAATAAATAGAAACAGTTCTTTAAAATTGTAATAATATTTCACAATATTATTGAAAGTTTACTGTATTTCTGATTAAATAAACTTGAGCAAAACATTCTAAAAATCTTACTGAACCCAAACTTTAGCACAAGTAAAGGTGCTTTTCACATTCAGTTCAATTGCTACCCAGATGGATTGTGTACACAATATAATTATTTTGTTCCGAACTGCGGTGCGTTTGCATCAAAGCAGCAGCAGTTTACCTCTGTTGCTTGCGACAATGCAGGAGCGTTGCTCACCTCACTTTTATATTTTGGATTTTGAACCTCTGGTTTTGTTTTCCCAAGCGTCAGCATATAACACCACTTGCATCTATCTGCCACAAATCTACTGCAAATGTTCTAAAGAACGCAGAAAGCAGGCAGAAATGAGATATACATTCTCTCCGTTTGCAGTGCGTGTCCGTTACACTTGTCAGGAAAGTGAGTGAGAACACACACAGTTTTATCCAACACATGCCATCAATAGCGCAATTTAGTATGACTGGCTTCATATCAGCAGCAAACCATACCGGAGTTCACAAGAACCGTACCCGGTTCGCTGGTGTGCACACGAGTTTGGAAAACAGCATTCAAATCATCCAAACAAACCGAACTCTGACGTCAAAAATTCCCAGGTGCGCAAAAAGAAGTGCTAGTCTGAAAGCAGCCTAAAACAGTTTTCAATCGTTACAGTGTACACTGTATATAAAATATTCACCACTTTTGACATGTTTTGAGGAACAACAGGGTGAAGTTGCTGAAGTCTAAAAGGGCATGTTTTTAAGAGACTCGCACATCTCAGTTTGTCTAAAACCAACAATATAATTTACAAGGATCAATAACAGGTTCACATTTCCAGGTTCAATTGCATAACACTAAGAATCAATTTCTATAGTGCTTTTAATAATACACATTCACATACACAGAACAGAAACACAGTGGGCTCAGAAAGCAACCAGTGGATGAACCCGATGGCACCTGCAAAGAGAAAGTACTAGTGGAGAAAAGCGTTGTGATTTGGCTGTAAGAGACAGATAAACCCAGTGTTTAGAATTTCAAATAATTTTACAATAATAGGCCAAATTCTGTTCTATTTTTAAAACATCCCCCAGGCCGCATCAGAACAGGCGGCGTGCCGCAGTTTGGACACCCTCTGAGTTAAATTAATAATTAAGTAATGGAAAGAGTACAGCACAGCTGTAAATCTACCGAGAGCAGGCTGTCCTTGAAAAGTGATAGTGCAACAAGTTACAAGTTTCAGATTGGAGAGAAAACTGCTTCACCCGTCACATCACATGTCATATTAGATCTCACCTACAGTGTGCCAGAAGGCACGTGGGACACCTGAAACCAGCTGGAAGAAGTGTCTACGGTCTGATGAGACCACAGTTGAGCATTTTGGATAAACACTGCGCTTTTTGGTGTCAAACACATCACCATAACATCCCTCCCTTAAAGGTTCACCCTGAAATGAATATGAAGTCATCTTTTACTCACCCTGCTGTTGTTCCAATGCCCTATGTCCTTCTATCTTTTTCAGACCTCAAAATGAGAACTTTTGAAAAACGCCCTGCACGCGTTCCTCCATATAATGGCAGTGAATGGAGACAGTGAAGTGTCCCGGAGGCATACTATAAGGTTTTGCGCTTTCCTGGGAGTGCGTGTGAGCCATCAGCAGCCGCTCACGCTTACTCGCAATTTTTTCATGACAATTCACTTCAGGAGGTTTACCTTATTATTAGTATTATTGTATTATTTCTAATTATTTGCCTTATAGAAGAATAGGCTCAATAGAGTCACGTTTGTTTCTAATGAGCCTGATTTCTCAAAATGTGGTGTGTGTGTTTATCATGGGTGCCATGACAACAGTGCGAGTTATAGTAAGGATGAGCGGCTGCTGACGGCTCACACGCACTCCCAGGAACGTGCAAAACCTTATAGCATGAACACTTTCCATATATGGCGCACGTATCACTGTCTCATTACATGATACTTTTGTATCCTTTTTGTAAAGTTTTAACCTGGTCTCCGTCCACTGCCATTATATGGAGGAACACGTGCAGGGCGTTTTTCAAAATTTCTCATTTTGAGGTCCGAAAAAGATGAAAGGACATATGGCATTGGAACAACAGCAGGGTGAGTAAAGGGATAGTTCCTTAAAGGGATAGTTCATTTCAGGGTGAACTATCCCTTTAAGGCTTCTCGTCAGAAGGCCCTGAAGGTCTTGAGAATACTTTTTGTAGGCAGTGTAAACAATAAAAAAGGTGTCTAATTGTGTGTCCTACAGATGGTGACAAGGCAATTTGGTTCACCTAAAAGGGGATTTCCATACAATGCACTTCCTCATTCTTATTGAGTGAATGCATGTTTTGCATTTTAAATGGGCTCAGCAGCTATGTAGAAAGACACAGCCCTTGATTGTCCATCAATGCTCAGGATCTTCACCCTTCCGGAAACCTATATGAACCAGATTCACTGCATTACACAACAACACAAGACAAGCAGATGAAAACGGTGACAAATAAAGTAAAGTAGTTTAGATCCACAGTGATACTGCACCACTGACATTCAGAGCAGCAGGCAATCTATAGTAAGAAAATAGGGCAAGGAGACAGGGCATCAAAGTGACAGTGACAGACAGAGCAGACGAACAAGCTCAAATCGCGTGTGAATGACTGAGTGAACAATGAGCTTCTAAATACTACTGAAAGTGGATGTCAGAGGAGATCTCGTGGCCCAGCGCTGATGAGACACTGCATGTGACCAGCCCACTTCTGTAATTACAACCACAAACAAATGGCAAAACAAATAGCCTACTACTGACTTTGCATATTAATTTGCATACTCGAATATGCAAGGATGCTTCGTCTGAGCAGCCGAACATTGATAGAGGGAGGTTGCCAGAGGAACAAGACTGTTGCAACACTGAAAAAGGACCTAGTAATTAAGAGCACTGATTGGGGAAAAAAAGAAAAGGATTGAGTGCTTAAAATAACTGCTCGGATTTAGAGACTTGGAGTAAAGTGTAAGGGGCTTTATACAGGCTATATTAAACCATACAACACCCATTCAATGCTCTCAGCTCATAACCTGATGCTAACAGCAGGGGGGAGTTGAACAAGTCCAAAAGGGAATGATTTTAGAGTCCCAAACATGGTTCTCATCGGCTCTCATCGGGCACATCTGAGTTTATCAACTCCTAAAATCAACAAAATCATTCATAAGGATCAATACCGGCTTCACAATTCCAATTTCAAATGTATAACGCTCTTTAAAATGCATAGTTTCAAAGCAGATTTACAAAAAAATTGTGCCATTTTAAATCTATAATTTCATTTAAAGGGGTCATGAATTGAGAAATCAACTTTCCCGTGAGCTATAAGAATATCCTGTATGTTTCAGAGCTGAAAACTTCCTTGTTAGTCAAAGAAAAGCTTTTATTCACAGCTGGCTCAGCAAACGATCAATCTGCGAATTTGCTTCCCTGTGACATCAGGGAGCAGTGAAACACCGCCTCAACCAAAGAAGAATGCCTAATTCTGTAGCCCCGCCCATCGATTCACGAATGACATGTAATAGATAAATAACATAGGCCTACGTGGAGCTAAACCAGATAGAATTTCCAAGCAATAAACATGCCCTTGACGATTACAAAATAGTGTGCAGTGCCTGTTTGTAGAAGAAGAACACAGTCGCTGCATAAGCTTCCTTCTGTTCCAATATTAGGAATGAGGTTAAACTTTATTTTTTAATGAAGATCCAGCTCACGTGGGTAAGACATTGCGCGTTTTTTTGCTTCCTTTCACCGTGGATTCTTTTGTAAACAAGAGACTGGATTTGCAGACAGAATGAGATTTAAAAAACGATGCTGTGCCTTCTATACTGGATCAAACAGAAATGATGCAAATAGCCTACTTATTCATTATGATGTTATTTAATGTAAAAACCACGCAAACGTCATAAGTTGACCTCAGACAACAGTATAAAATAATAAAAAAAAGCCAGTTCATGAACCCTTTAATATGCATTTTAAAATATTTTTTACATGAAATGTTTAAGATTTAAATTATACAGTTAATATTATATAAAACAATTTAATAATATAAAAAAAATTTTTTATTTGAATCCAGTCTCACTGACACTAAGGGTGCTTTCACACTAGCACTTTTGGTGCGCACCCGGGTTCGATTGATGTCAGAGTTCAGTTCGTTTTGATGATGTGAACGCTGCCTTCCGAATTGGGGTGCGCACCTGCGCAACGTACCCGAGTCCGCTTAAAAAGGTGGTCTGGGGTTTGGTTCATGTGAACTCTGGTACGGTTCGCTGCTGATGTGAACGCAATCGTACTAAATTGCGAAAGTGAACCGCTATTAATGATGTATGATTTGATAAAAATGTGTGTTTTTCCTGATGAGCATGACTGACATACTGCAAACAGAGAGCTGTACATCTCATTTCTGCTCGTCTTCAGCGTTCTTTAGAGCATTTGCACTACATTCGCGGCAGATAGCTTTGGTAACAACACCAATGGTTCAAAAACTAAAATATAAAAGTGAGGTGAGCAACGCTATGCATTTTGCCACCTTCTCGCTCGCCGACGTTACCAAGCAATGGGATAAACAGCTGCTGCTTTGACGACGCAAACGCACCCCGGTTCGACCCAAATAATCATAATATGAGCACAGTCCAGCAGGGGCAGGGGGAGGGGGTAGCAATCGAACTCTGGTTCGGTCCAGGTCATTCTAAAGTCATTCTTAATTTTGATCAAATCTAATTTATGTTTGCCAGTTGCCAAGCTGACAGGTTTAAAATATTGAAAGGAGCTGAATTTACACCAAATGAATGGACCTGCCTTTTCCAGTGCACAATAAGAAAGTCACACACTTCTTTGACAGAAAAAAAGAAGAAGTAGTAAACGTATAGAAACATGTCCAATTATGACCCCTCTGTCTCTGAACTGTTACGAATGTTGTGGGCAGCACTCACTGTGCCAGCTCTGTGCTTTATAATAGTAGCACGGAAAAACATTCAACAATCAAGCTATCTGGCTACAGTTTCGCCATAGTCATGCAAGGGAGTGCCGAGGTTCCCACAAATCGAAACAAAACCTAAATTATTTCGACATCAAGACCACATTTACACAGCTAGATTTAATTATCAATTTGTCAGCACTTCAGCTGCTGCTTCTGTACGTTCTACACATTACCTGATAATAAACCTGAATAAAAGGCTTAACCACCGTCATTAATCATATTTTATACCGATAGTAGACACCACGAGTATAGTAGATCCCACAATGCTTTGTGGTACTGACTCCTAAGTCTTTTATTCTCCATCACATGCAGAATACAGGGTGGCACCAGGGGGATATTAATAGCACCACGACACAGTGAAGTGAAGACTGGTAGTGAGAGAAGTCTGAGCAGCGGTGCAGCAGTAGACACACTGTGCTGTGGCCTGGCCTATATTAACATGGTCTCACTGACAAAGAGATGAAAAAGGACAGAAGTAGAAAAAAGAAAGTAACTAAACTGCATCTGGGAATTTTTGGTGTTGCACGCTCAAATGATGTGTGAGATCAGTTTTCACTGATGGCTTTCGGCAAGTGATGTCAATGCTGGTTGCTTTTGCTTGAGACCTTTTTTTCCTTTCCCTTTTCCAACTGAAATGATATGTGTTCTCAAAAACTTGCTAAAGACAAGCCTGTTCTTGCTCTGAACTGCAAGTGAAAATGCAACTGGTCTGCGCTTGCTTGGCTCAAGCCCAGTTCTCAGACGGAGTCTGCAGAGACATGTGAGATTACAGCGGGATGTGAGAGAGGTGAAAGTTTAAGGAAAAGCTGAGGGAGAGAAAACAACAGGAAGCCAGTGTGCTGTTGTCTGCACAAAGAGAAAGACTTGTGATGACAGCTTGCTGTCTGTGAGGCTAGGAACTTGTTTATGAACATTACTGAGATAACAGGCATCATTACATTCATTAATCATGATTACAGACATTATGACACTCCAAGACAACACTTTCATACTGTCCCTTACTCTACAATATTCATCAGGTCCCACGTGGGGAAAATGTTATTAACCATTATTTCTATCCTTCTCCCTTCGAATATGTGAATCTGATTGGTCAATCGTGTCACTACAATCAAATATTTTGTATAATGACTGCTTCAATCCATTGTCTCAGACAACTCATTTGCTGTATAGCTGTGCTAGTGTCATTCTCGTCTCATCCATCTTCACATTCTTCTCACGTAACAAATAAATTTGAACAAATCTATTTTTATAGTCATGTAATAAGCAGTAAATTTGTACAGACAGCAAATAATTAAAATACAAAATAAACCCAGACAGCATGCATTATTCCATACATGTATCCGCATATCCATATAGATCCAACCAAAAGTCCTGTTCTAACACTATTTCACTATTTCCGAGCTGTGAAATCCGTTTCATGTTGTCTTTAAGTAAGAAAGCTATGAAATGTTTTTCAACTTGATCTGCAAGATCAACCATGAATGCTTAGCATTTCTTGACAAAGGTTTCTGATTTTGTAAACAACAATGAAGATAAAGTAACAACAGCATTTATTAAATGATTTTTTTCCCCCCCCATTTTGACGAAAACACAATAAATAGATTAAGGGAATTTGGCCTTTGCATTTCCTCTTATTTATTCACCTGTGGACAATTTCATGCTCCAAGTCACGTGAATGGGAATACACTTCAGAATAGGGATGTCAATTTACACAAATTCCCATGATCAATCGTTGTTTAAATAACGATCAATTAATCGATTAATCGTTAGCCTTAATACTGCAAAATGTGTCTACTGCAGTGGCTTATAGCATGACAGAGTGTGCAAATGCTGCTCAAAAAGAAGTGTTTTTAGTCTAAATAAAGGTCTAGTAGGATTGTAAAATGAGTCGATGTGATTGATCATTTATTAAATGACTTATTTAATAAATCAAATATAATGAATACAACGCATCACCAACGCCACCTCAGATGCGTGTTATTCAGAATGTGTGAATGGCGCACTCTTCCTGAACAATGTGCTGAAAATGGCAACTAAACCCAATGAAAATCACAACGATTTATTAAAATAGTGTTCTCATTAATGTTATGTAATATCTCCAAATCATAGTCATTATTAGTCCTGCATTGCTGTTTGAGCTACATGCGATGAAGCTGAAGATGATCACCGGCACGCTTTACTACCACGTTAATTCTTAACCAAATGCATCCTATATGAGATCAATCAGATATATAGGCTAGGCCTACACAAAATAAACACAATATTACAACTTACAATTGCACAAAAAAAAAGCTGCAAATACAAACACAAAGTCATGATGAAGGTTTAACTCTAGCTGTAAAATGGTCCCAAACATAACTCTGTGCATGACCTCTCAATCGATTGTTGTTAACATCCTTACTTCAGAGATATTTTACTCCTAAGAATTTATATAGGTGCCAATAATTGTGGCCAACATGCATTGGAGAAAAACATTTATTTCATAATGATATTTTTCCCCCACTTTCAATTGATTTACTTCAATGAAAGGTTAAAATTTTGTGAATTTTTTTAATGAAAGATCAAAAGGATAAACAATACAGATTTATTTTCACAGCCGCCTTTGCTCATATTTACCAAGGGTGCCATTATTAGTGGAGGGCAATGTATATTAACATGAAAAAAATGAAATGTTGATCATCTCAATTGTCATCATATATCAACAATTTAATTTTTTTCATGTTAATATACATAGAGATTGCATATAAGCGACAGAGCATCCCCTCCAGCTTGCATGTTAGAGGGACATTAGCACCATGGTGTTAATTTAGGTACTACCATGTCTCCATCTTTGCATGGGAGGAGGAAGAAGGAGGGGGAGGGACAGAGAAAGGAGTGATGGAAAAGGGAGAGTCGTTCTAGCTACCATTCAACATCGGATATTTGCATCTAAATGCTGACATGCAAAAATCTGCATCTCAGCTCTTGTGGCTCTGATGCCATTATCTTTTACTACACATTGAGCATCATGGACTGTAATTACCATTCAGTTAATTACAGCAAATTGTGTTTAAAGGGACAGAGAAAAAGCTAGATATGTCAGAAAAGTGTAACAGCAAAAGGAAACTAATGCCTGCTACGGAGCATCCAGGTTGCTAAGGCGGCAAGCTTTTTGAGCTGCAGGGCCACGGCTCTGCTCGCAGGCACCAGTGAGAAGGTTTCATTTCTCTCCCTGCAGCAGACTGATGGGAAAGCTCCAGCGTGGGCTCATCCGGTTCTCATTGCAGCCTGTTATTTAACCAGGAACTCTGTGTGTGCGAGTGTGCAACTGTGCATCAAGGCCGTGTAATGGGTCCTTTTGCTTTTGCTAGTATTAGAAAGTGTCTTTTTTTTTTTACATGTAGAAGCAGAAGTACCAAGAAACACCAACTCGCATTTTCTGTTACCCTTTCACACACTCACACTTTTCATTATTCTCTTCACACAGTGGCGCAAGAGCTCTTGAGGTACTGCCGGTAGCTAGGGCACAACACAGGGAGTCTCAGGATGAGGCTTTATAAATATATCATGACAGGAATGCATTTCAAGTCCACAAGCCTGGTGACGATATACAGCTGGAAAGGGAGGAACGCTATGAGGAGAATTTTAAAAACGAGGCACGTAAATTATTTAAAATGACAAACTGAGAATTCAGCCTTGCTTTTAGAGATGGACCAGACGCTCCTTGATCTCCAACGTTCTCACTGTGGCAATCAGCCTCTGAAAGCCTGTCTATTATACATTGAAGGTAACGGAGGGATACAACAGGTAGATCTGCACATGCACTTGCATTGCCTTGTCTGCTTTCTGCACCGTTTTCTCTCACCCATCCTGACTCTGATGGGATGTGCAGTTCAGCCTTGTGCGGCTGGCTGCGTTTTCATTATGGGGTGCCGAATTGCAATGAGAGAGAGAGAGAGCAAAAGAAAGAGGGAGAGGGAAAGAAGTAGTAGTCAGCATAAGCATTTCTGTCTGCCAGCCAGTTCGGGAGGGACAAGACAAATGGCAGCAAAACGGAGCAGGACTCTAATCAATACGTGGCTCTCCTGATGAAACAAGGCCAATAAATCACTGGTTCAGGCAGGCCAATGTGGGCCCCTCACCCTCCGCCACTTATCCCCAAAAGCCCATCACACCATCAACATGGTTATCATCAGTTTAACTACCCCTGCAACAGGTGGACGTGATAATTAGGGGCTGTTTGTGATGGTCAGGCGACGGAAGTCTGAGATGGAGCTTTAGAATCTAGCTCAGGAACATTTCTAGGTGATTAAGTGGCTTTAGAACAATTGGAGCCAGGTCTTCTGCCCATAATACTACAGGCTTTCTGAGAAGAACAGCTTACACAAAATACCAGGGACATAGCACTGGTTATTTTTAAAAAGACTGAACTGTATTGTCAAAGCATGAGCATAAAAACACAAATAATTGTTTTTAACTGTTCAAGTACTTCCCACAGCGTAATATATACAAGGCTAGAATTAGTCACTGTTGCTAACTCGGACAAACAACTGTCTTACAATGACAGCTGTCAGTGTGAAAACTTTGCCCCAAGAAGGTTGATACATTTTGAACACAGAAGGACCACCTCTCGTCAAGGAGCATTCAAGTGGGACTTAAACATGCCATGATTTTTAAAAATAACAAGATTAATTTGGAACAGAGGGTTAACCGATCCCAATGCAAGCGGGAGAAGCCTCATGTTACCGTCGTCACGATCACAGATGACAACATCCAGGATCAACACTGTTCATGTACCGCAGGGTAAGACTAAATTAATTTACATTTAACCAGTTTAATATGGTGAGGCACTGAAATGTAGATCTTCGTTTATGTGTTTTTGACATACACTATACATGACATGAGAACAGTTAGCTATTTAGATTCACTAACTTTAATTGTAACTTAATGAGAGTATGACAACCAGGATACCTGGAATCAGTGTTACAAGCACCCCAGGCACATCGTTTTACCATTATTGTAGCATAAACACCATCAAACTATGGCACTGAAACCTAAAGATGTCCGAGTTCCGGTCCATGCAACAGATACTCAACTGCAATTGGCTCATCTGCGTTCGAGGGGAGGGGCTTGCCGTTAGGTCAATTTGCATGGTTTTGATGCATAAGCTTCACTGGTTACTGGTTGTCATGATACTGATTTCAGTAGTTGGTGTCAATTCCAGTGTAAATTCACAATTCTCTAAAACAACTGTAAAACAATACTACTGAGCAAAACTGATATGTATATTTTATGCAATTATCAGTAAATTAATTTACAATATTTTAAATTATAATTTAAAAAGTATTTATCATTTAAGAAAACAAGCAAGAAGCACGCAAGAACAACAGCAGTGCACAGCACTTGCACTGCACACATAAGCAGTGCTTCACAACAGAAATAGTTTCAGCACTGAGTGTAATTCTGCAGCATTTATTTTTTGCAATATAGGCTTCTATGAAGAAATGTAAAATAAAAACGACTTTTGTACACTACTGTACAGGTCTCGTCTTGGGGTTTTAATGTTTTTGAATGAAGTCTGTTATGCGCAAGACTATGTTTATTTAATCAAAAGGTAAAAAGTTTAGGTAAAAATATTATTTCAAAGTAAATGTTTTCTATTTTAATATACACTGCCTAGCCCAAAAAAAAGTCGCTGTTTGGATTTAAATACAAGTTCACACACACATACAACACTTAATGGAAATAAATGTTGTGATGTTATTTCCATCTAAGAGGTGCATCCATTTTTGGTCAAGATCTTGTGTTGATAATGCAAGAGTCAAGCACTCTGTAAAGTGTACTCCAGCACATCCCAAAGACTTTCCATGAATTTAAGGTCTGGACTCAGAGGTGCCAATTTTTATGAATGCTCCCTCCCAACCATTCTTTCACAGTTTGAGCCGGATGAATCTTGACATTGTTATCCTAGAATATGGCCATGATGCGTCTTCCTACATGGTTGTTTAAGAAATGAAAAGCTACAGACTCCATTAATTAGGGTTAGAAGAACACTTCAGAAATCATTATAATATGCTGATTTGGTGGTAAAGCAAAACATTTTCTTATTAATATTAAAAACAGTTGGGCCGCTTAATATTTTTGTGAAAAGCCATGATTAATTATTTTCATGATTTCAGCATTTAATTGATGTTTACGTGCGTTTAAGACAAAACTGACTGTGTTAGCGAGGATATTTTGACATCATTTTGTGTATGTCTATTCAAGCGCAAGGTAGCGCAAAAGAGAATTCCGGATTTTTGCAGCCGATACTGATAACAAATTTTTTTGTCATCATGATCGGCCAATACTGATATGATTTTTTCAGATAAGTAATACCACAGACGTTATTTACAATAATGCTATAGATTGTTGTTTTAATTGAGAATCAAATAAGCACAACAAATATTAATTTTACAATTAACATTTTAATAGGTGTTAAAAAACAGGGCTTATGCAAAACACTATCCATCCATATTAGGATACTCTGGCTTATTAAAGAGCCTACAAGATTTAATGTCAAACTGAACATAATTACAACCCATAAGGTGTAATTAAACATTATCCAATATATGACTGAGGACAAAAACAAATAGAAACACTGCAATTCCTAAATGAACAAAATGAGTAGTCTGATATAAAAAATAATCAGAAATATTATTCAGCAAGTGCTGAGTATTTGTGTCATTCCTTCCTATGTCCTACTTAAGTTGGTAAGGCAGGATTCTCTTTATAAATTCGTGTTTAAGCATTTTGGGGAGATAGTATATTCCTCTTTGCATCCAAAACATATGCGGAATAGTCGCTCACCATCAACATTCGAGCACTAAACATCAAGCACTAGAAATAGAAATACAACATAAAATGTACAAAAACAGTGCATAATCGTCCACTAAAGACAGTGTTTTACGAAGATACTCGCAAAGACGGGAATTTTGACAAGTACTCACAAGCTGTATGAGCAGCAGCTTTATGTGCGTGCATCCCAGTTGTGTGCGCACTGACTGCGGTCAGAAACCATCTCTCAGATTCGAATGAGCACTGTCTCGCTGCTAACTGCGTGTGAGCATTTCAAATCACTTGTTCTTAAATCGCAAGGCTTAAAAAATAATTGTTCCTTGAGACTGCGTAATAACATGACTGTGGCGCTAAAGTCTGACATCATCAATTTGTGATCAGTTGATGAGATCAGCCTAATTTAGTGACTCCCGATCGAGTCGTAGAATGTGATCAGTCGGAGCATCCCTAGTGCGCATCTTCTTGTGCTTGAATAATTTAAAATCACATTAAAATGCACACACAGGAATCGATAAACAGAATCGAAATACACATATCCTATTAAATCCACATTTCTTTGGAACTGGTTCTAAAATGGAACCAGTTCTCAATACCTAACCCTAATTTGACTGCAAGACCTTATGCACAGATTGACAATCAGCACACACCTGATTTTCCACTCGTTTACATTCACTAGAGACATAATCAACTGGGATTACGGTAACACGTCATCAAGATGGGCATTTGACACTTCACACACAGAGCCGCATCTCCTCACAGAGCGCATGCATGAGTGTTGGGAGAGCCGCCTGACAGCAGCTGCTTTCCAACAAACCTGCACACCAGGTTCCCTGAGGCTGGCGACTTGTGTTTATGATGCGCTCCTGCACCATCCGGACACCCAAAAAACATCCTTTGCAGGCACAGCCAGACGGCACGACTGATTAGCAGCTAGGACACACCACAGTGGAGGCAGAGGAGTAGAGCAGGACTGAGCAGTCCTTGCGTGACAGTAAACCTGGCTACTCGGACAAAGCACAGAGAAGACAGCCAATCACAAGGCGAACTGAAACCCCCTGCTGGGTTCAAAATCTCAGAAATATTGAAAACAATACCATACAAATTTATGCAAACCATCTGAGCAGTTCTTAATAGTGATGGGACACCCTTACATTTTAAGGTACTCTACGTTGCATTTATACAGAGGGAAAAAAGCTAGACAGCACATTGTGCTTATGATGCACATGAAATCAAGTTTTCAGTATCCCAGAATTCTGTGGGACTTGCATGGGAAACTGCTTGGTTTTTAAGTTAAATGAAATGCATGGAATAAAAATTCTACTTATTTATTTTGTGAATGTGTGTAATAGATCTTATTGTGAACAATTCATCCACACATAGGTTGTTGTTGTTTTTTACCTTGTAATGTTTAATCAAAATCTCAGTCACACTTTAGATTAGAGTCCAATTCTTACTATTAACCAACTATTAACTATTACTTCTGCCTCAGTAAACTCCTAAATACTGCTTATTAATAGTTTATTACGGTAGTTGTTAAGTTTAGGTATTGGTGGGATTAAGGGATATAGAATATGGTCATGCAAAATAAGGCATTAATAGGTACTGCATGCTAATAAGCAACTAGTTAATAGTAAGAATTGGACCCTAAACTAAAGTGTTACTAAAATCTCATAATTTGATATTCTAATGACTACTCCAATAATTTGGTTTGCTTAAACCCCACCCTTCATCTTACATTTTTTCTTTTTCGATAATCCATTTCACTTGTATGTACGTCACATCTAGGGATGGGTATCGAGAACCGGTTCCATTTTAGAACCAGTTCCAAATTGCCCAAAACCGGTGATTCGATAAGAAGTGCGCATTTCGATTCCGCTTATCGGTTACCGTGTACGCATTTTGTGATTTTTAACCATTTGAGCACAAAAAAGACGCGCACACGGTGCGCACAGAACGGCTTCTCGTAGTGAATGAATAGTGTGCGTTCTCTTCCTCGTCTTTTTGCACAACACGCGAATGGACAAATACACACAAAAATGTCAAAATACTCTCGTAAACAGTCGGTTATGTTGTTGACGGCAGATTTTGTTGATGCCGTCTCTATGATAACGTTTATCAAACAACAAAAGACGAGAAAATTCACTTGCTGTTCTAGACAGAATAACTTTTATCTATATTTGTAATGTATAGCCTATATTTTATAAAGTGCAGTGTTATTTTACATTTGATTACAGTTTCTGTACCTACCTGAAAATGTTTATTTCAATCCTTCCATCTTTGTTCAATTGTATTTATTTGTGCAACTGCTAATTTGTTTATTTGTTCTTTTTTTAATTACTGAGTGTTTACTTGTCTTTAATAATGCTTGAAATTTATATTAGGCTTTTTTTTTTTTGCTAACCATAGGCAAAAGTTTCTAGCCTGTTGATTTTTGTTCATGGTATTCAGCTACAATGAAATGTTTTGCAATAATAGCCTAATAATAAATGTGAATGATATCTAGGTTTTTAGTTTTTTTTACCCTATTGGAATCTAATTAGGAATCGATAAGAAGAATCAGAATCGTTACAATTCAAACGATACCCAACCCTAGTCACATCCCAGTAGAAAATATCTGTTGCTACTTCTATTTCATCACAACTTTAATATGGAGGAAAAGCAGTGCTACAGTTTTGAAAAAAAAAAAAAAAAAAAACGATAACTGGAAAATGCAGCCAATTGAAAGTACAAGTCACTAGAGTTTGAATTCGGGTTCAGGTTATTTCCCTGTAGCTCACATTCTCCCACACACATTTTTCATGTTGTTTCCAAAAACAAAAAAAAGCCCAAGAATAAAATGAACAATATATAAAGAGAAAACAAAACATCTCACAGATGTTTCACAATATTGCAAAAATGATTAAATAAATGATTGCAGATGGTGAAAACCTACAGAGAGTAGAGAAAAAGGACCCTCACACATCAAACATTTGCAGTGTTCTTTGGCTAAGCCACGGTTAATAACATCCACACAGCTCCATCTTCAGATCTCCTCAGGGGTTTGCTTCAAAGAGGCAAAGTCTTTCCTAAGAGAGCATCATATGCACCAAAGGAAGCTCTCTGACTTCACCTTTAACTACTGAAGAGGAAGGACCTGCTATAAATGCTCCGAGAGAAAAGTGACAGCACACAACATAACGAAATCCTGTCAGACAGGGGATCCTGACGTGCAGGAGATATGTCAATAGCTACTCTGAAGTCTAACTGAAACAAATAAACTTAGATTGTTCATTGTCATTTCTGCTATCTTGCATTGGTAACAAAACTAGGGCACAATATACATCGAAATAAAATTGATATGATATGGCTTAGTGCAATTGTCAAACCAGGCATACTGCGATTTATTTAAATAAATATATGCGCTATCAGCTCCAGAAAAGCACTGCTAATCCACACACATGCAGCCTATGATACAGCGCTTCACTGAACCACAAACTGCATGCATGCAAAGTGCCAAGTTTCACTCTGAAACCGGCAGCGTATACATCTATTTGCCGGCAACTCATCAAAATCAAGAAATATTAGTATTGTAATTTTACAGCTGTACTATACGATTAAATTATTTTTATTAAAAATCTGGCTGCCAAAACACAACAGCTTTTTTTTCTTTTTGTACTAGAAGAAGTGCCTTAGTTTTTTTTTCCCCTTCTAATTTTTATTGAGACCCAAACAAAAAAAAAAACATCTGGGATTATTTTTATTCTGGAGGTCCTTCCAGAAAGCAGCGTTCCAAGATGTTTCCCTCTGATCTATTTTCAAGTACTTGATTTCTTATACAGAACAACAGTTACAATATTATATTTCTTATTTTTTTCTTATATATTTCTATATTTCTTATTTTGAACATTCCTGTATTTCTTCATGTGCTGCCCTTTAACAAACCTTCATAAGCTTTCAAGCTTGAGGTTGCTAGATGTCACAAGTTTAACTCCCAATTAGAGCTTTTTTTTTATTCAAATAGATACATTTTTTGCCCGGTGTTTTCCTTAATCTTTCCAACCTGGCAACCATGAGCATCACACGCTCTCTGAAAAAAATCTGAAGACAAACATGTATATTGGAGTTTAGCGATCTCCATTGCGATATTCTGCTCAAATAAAAGTGTAATACAGCCAGTCTGAGTTCATTCACAAGGCTGCGGGCAAATCTGCAAGCAAACCATCTCAGTGACAAACTGTAATAAATTCAAACATGAATCTAGACTTATATTGTTTGCGATTGTGGTTTCTGAATTAATGTACTTACGCAAGTTCTGTGTTTTACAATACAAAGTATTTTATTGTTTTAATAGAAAAATAGAAAAAAAGTTTAAAATTAATATTAGGAATTTCACCGTTTTAGCTTTTGAGGGAAGCTTCTTAAAGTTTTACTAGTTTTCATAATGAAGAGCGTGTTACTGTATCTAAATATAATGAATCAGGAAACCAGACAAGGTAAAATAAACCCTGCTTACAAGTTCTCCTGATTTTTGCTCACATGAAAGGGAAAGAATTCTGATGAAATGTAAAGAAATTTCTCAGATGAGAATAATTGCGATTAATAAATCGCAATAATAATTTGAGCGAAAGAATCGTTTATCAGGCTGCAAAAAATGCACCAGTACTCAACAAGTGAACAATGCAACCGTCTGAATGTGTATATATATATATATTCACTTTTTGCAAAAGAGATTCGAACTTGAATGCTATCACATTTCCTCCAGACCACCAGCCAAGACACAACAGGCCACTATCTTCAAGAAAACATCAAACGGACCAAGATTTTGCATTCCTGCCAGAGAACTAGAACCAACAGGATTTTCCCAAAACAGGTCTCAACACCACCCTCCAAACACTATTTTTAATGACTTTCCCAAGAATGCAGAGTTAGAACTTAGAAGATTCCCAATTATACAGCTCATGCAAACTTTCCCAGATAACATGGACAACCATTGAAAAGCTGCAATAACAATACTGTTTACTACAGGCATGGTGGCCATGCAAACGTTATTTATGAGCCATACAAAAAGATACTTGAAGCAAACACTATAGCAGGGCCAGAGAATATGCTGACTTCAGTAATATTACAAGACCTGTGGGAATATCAGAGCATGCTATCATTATATTGGTCTATTACTGCTGGTATCTATAGCTCTCATGCTGCCAGCAGCACGATTTAGCCTAATGGCACCAACAAGTTATTGGAGAGTTACACTATAAAAAGAGACAAGATAGTAAAGCAGCTCATCATAAAAGAAAGCTCTGGTGGCACTGACACTAGGTTTATGTTACTGACCCATACGGATGTGCAAAGTCTTCAAAATGCTCAAAATGCACAATGCTCAAATTGCTTGTGGTTGGATCCTAAAGAAAATTTGCACCAACCAAAGACATACATGTAAATGTGCTTGTTGTAGCTGCTTGGTTAAAGGTGCACAATGTAACTTTTCCGTCCGCTAGAGGTCGCCTTTTCAAAACAAAGGCGTAGTTTGATGACGCCAAGTTTGAGCGCAGAATCTTGGGACATGTGATCTTTACCTCACAGCCGGTGGAAAAGAATCGGGATAGGACTCGGGCAGAAATCATGTTCATGGATGCGATTTTTAACGTTACTGTAGTATGAAGCAGAGCAGGACCGAGTGTTGTGGGAGCTGAGCAAGGCTGCTGGAGCGATTGTTAATAACACACGCCTCGCGAGCAGCGGGACTTTTATTATGCCACAGTCGCCGGCGCCATTTCCGTTTTTCTGGTCATGAGTATGAGGTAACGCAGCTCTGTTTATCATATTAGATACATTTGAGTGTGTTGAAAATTATGTTATGACGTTACTCTGTGCGCTCGCTCAGCGGCTGCTATGACACTTGTTGCACACTGCAGTAAGAGTAAAGCGTTTCTGCAAAATAAAACCGGAAACCGAGGGTAACGCAGATATGACGCAATTGACAGGTGTCCCGGTTCCTTGGTTAAAATAGCAATTTTCTCACGATATACAAATAGTTGGAAACATTTGGGATATTGTAAGTATTCAACTGAACAAAAAATATAACACTGGCCTAGTGGTTTTTGGATATTTTACTGAAAAATTTTTTACAAAGTGCACCTTTAAGTAGCAAAGAAAGGGAAGTAGCAACAGATCTATAAAATAATAAAATTAATAGTTATTGTCTTCATTGTTTTTGACCCAATAACTTAATAAACTGGCAGCGGATGCTATTTACACTAAGTGAAAATTGCTGTAGATGCTATTTACACTAAGTGAAAATAGCGATATATTCTATTTACACAATGTAAAAGTAGCAGTTCTTTGCAATATGTGTAAATAGTAATTAGATGCTATTTATACTTTATTTTGGCAGATACATACTATTTGCACCTCAGTATTGTTGTACATTAACAGGATGCAATAATAACAGAGTGTAAATTATTATATTTATTAAAATTATTAAATGGATGCCGACTTAATGGGACAATAAATGCCCTCCCTACACCTACCCAATAAATACTAATATTATTATTATTATTATTATTATTAATAAACAGTTATTAGGCTAGAACATTAAAAATTATAATGAATATGTAGCCTAATATGGTGTATATATTTATCAAAATGCTCCTCTCTGGAGTTAATTTTTCTGTCTGACTAACGAGTTTATGGACACTGGATATGGTTTTTCTGAGGTAAATGTGACGTTACAAGCTGTTTTACTGACGTCTTTCCACGGTTGAAACACTGATTGAGCGATTCTATGTGACTTGATACGGATTTCGGTAAGTTGTACTCTATCTTTTAACACACTTTCAGATGCTCATTCATGTTTATTTCGCGCTGTAACTGGAATTAAAGCAGATGAGTTCATGTGAGCTTCTCTTGAGCTGAGCTGCACCAGAGCGATCTCACGCCACAGCGCCATTGGATGGGAGGAGCGCTACAATTTCCCGTTCATTTATCAACTAAAAACAGGATGACTAATCAATTCTTGGGATTTAAGAATCGATATCGGTTCGTAAAAATGAAAATCAATTAAAATCGAGAAATCAATATTTTTTACCCAGCCCTACTATTTATGTAAATAGAAAAAGACTAAGCAAGGATGTGGATTGTTCACACTGACCCAGAAATTACCCCAATTGAGAGAATTTACATTTCATATAATTGAAACATTACAATAAATTGGTGCTAACGCAACCAAATTAAAGTGACAGTGCATCCAAAATGAATGAGTGCAATCATTTAATCATCCTCATGTTGTTCCAAACCTAGATGAATTTCTTTCTTCAATGGAAACATTCACTGCATATTTTTATCTTCATATAATGAAATGACAACTCAGAAGAAATAAAGTAATATGGTTTTGGACTGACATGAGTGAGTGAGTACATTTTTAGTTTTGGGTGGCCCCTTTAAAGTCAGCCTGAAACAGAATTTTCAATAGTCTTTTCTTTCCTATTGTGACGTATACCTGAATGAAACGCCTTCTCGAACAAGAAAAAATGTAGGGCGGGACTTAATTTTGTCCATGGGGAATTGATTGGATCATTGTGGTTTGCTATTGCGGTGATGTCATGTGAGTGACAGGTTGTCCTGTCCTTGTGCAAGTAAACATCATCAGAGAAAAAGAAGTTGGTTTGATTAAAGATTATGAAGCCACATGAATTAACAAAATAATAATGTGCACGGATAAATAATTTATAATAAATTCTGCAAAATTTCATTAAAAAACAAAAATTTTCCATTTTGATTACTTTAAGGATATGGACTGCACAGTGAATTCATTTGTAATGGTGAATTACAACAATAATTGAGGCACAAAAAGAGAGAAATTTGATTACAAGAACTCCCAACACAGCCTAAAACAGCTTTGACTAAAAAGATGTCAAAGCTTTGACATCTTAAACCCAGCATTAAACTTCCTCCAGCACTGCCCTGATGCTCTGCAATTATGTGGTAAGAGCAGAATTACTGCATCACGTGCCCAAATAAAGTTACCATCTAAAAGGTTGCGACAGCAATGAAGGGCATTAGGAAATTAATTATTGGATTCAAGTACAACACGTAAAGGGCTTAGCTTGCAAGACTGAGCAGTATTATTTGATTAACACTATCAGGAATGCAGCTCAACTTTATAAAAAAAACACAAAAAACACAAATTGGCAGGGCACATTTATACGCTGTCTAAAACGATTATCTTCACCACAGCAGAGGCGTCGCCTGTCTCTTAAACCTAGTAGGATGCCAAATCAAAAGCTTTTGAAACAACCGTCAACTTCACTATATATATATATATATATATATATATATATATATATATATATATATATATATATATATATATATATATATATGGCTGCTAAACCCCATGTTGAATCGATGTTAAAAACGCCTCACTTAGCAACAGCTGGTCCATGTTACCAGGAAGTTGCCTGCATACCTCAAGTAATTACTGCTTTGGTGGTGTTGAAAAACTCTTTGAGGTTAGCCAGACCAGCGCTTTCAGCTGGGTG
The DNA here is from genome assembly GCA_039654625.1 of Rhinogobio ventralis. Lineage (NCBI taxonomy): Eukaryota > Metazoa > Chordata > Actinopteri > Cypriniformes > Gobionidae > Rhinogobio > Rhinogobio ventralis. The sequence continues at coordinate 17,673,065 of CM077198.1, forward strand.
GCTCCCTAGTTTTTAAATAAATGCTACACTTATGCACCATTTGAGATGTTTCATTGACATGCACCCTGTTGTCAGACTCAGATTGATCATTAGTTACATCTTCGTTAGCTGCCTGCGTTTAAAGTAACACTGGAGTGCCATACATACCAATCGGTTGAGCCTCCTCCGTAACATCTTTAATTCTTCTGTCTTCTTTGGTATCTGAAGACACTGTCGAGCAGCTGTTCCTTTTGTTGCAGCCAACTACAGGCTAGTTGAGCTTGATGATGAGTAAGTTTGCATGTATGACGGCGAAATGCGCCCTATTTAGCTATCTACTTTCTAACCTGTTTCCCCGAGCTATATGCAATGCGGCGGTGAAGTTACATCGTTTCCATATTCGCATTCTCCTTTTGGATACTTTGCGCGGCGCTAGTCGCGGGAGCTCCCCGCGCGCGGGGTTGATAGAGTCAGCGGCATCCTGTACTCTGTGTGCCCTGTTGCTGAGCCTCCAAATAATTCACCGCATTCGCCTCCCCACGGTTAACGGACTGCACGCGCCTGGAGATTGACGAGGGGGGAAAAGTGATGGCGATCTCTTGAAGGTGCGGATTTCCACTCGTGTGCTTCTGCCGCCCCCTCCTCTCGTTCAGATTCCTGTCAAACACATTTTACTCTCATAACGCAAGTGCCGCTACGACAACAAACCCCGCCTCTCGGTGCCGTCATGACGCAAGGTTTCTGGGAAATGTGTTTTTTTTAAGCAAGTACTATTCTTTTTTTTATTGCATCTTCAAAAAGCGTATCACTTTTGAGAAACTTGTTCATTTGAAATTAACGTTGGTAGTAGTAGTCGTGAAAATGTTTTATTTGAAATGTTGACCTTTAGTCATTGTCATAGTAAGGTTATAAGGAAGGAAATAGGCTATTGTTTCTTTTCCTGCAGCGATAGACCGATTTTGGTCTTCTTTATTTGGCAGTATATATTGGGATAAAGCATGGAAAATCCAGCATAGAATCAAGGTCAATGTCAAATGAGTCATGAAAAACAAATACATGTAGGCTAATATTATATATAATATATAAAAAACATGACATTTATTTTGTTGATTAGTGTATGTTATTATTTATTATTATTTATTATTTCATCGCATTGTTACATGCATTAAAAACACCTAGGCCTATATCTAACGTATTTCATGTCGATGTTGTGAATCACTGTGTCAGTGGTATTGCAAATACATAGACTACATGAATCATTAATAATACTACGTGTTCATTTCTGGACTGGGATAAAATGCATTTTACCAAAAGTACTGAATAACGGACGCCCTCTCTCACCCCTTTACTCACAAAGGAGTAAAGCTTGTTGATAGATTTTGTTATAGCACCACCACGTGGTTCATGTTTAGATTGCAAGCACGTTATATTTTTACCCAACAAGGAGACGGACCCTTAGTCAAGCGAGTGCAAAATAAATTATTATGAAGAGTGCAGTCACACTTAATTTGTTATATATATATAGAAAACTGTTTTTGCCTGTAGTGTTTCGCCTTAAAATGTACACATAATCTTTAATATTTGGCCACTTTTTCACAATAGAAATGATACAGCCACTGTAATATATTGAACATGACATCAAAACATGCAACAAAGCACGGGTTTAAGCTTTTAGTTAAATTACAACAATTATATTTAGAAACATATTGATGTATTCTCCAGTGTTGGCTTAGGTTTATAAAAGATTTACCTAACATATCTGGAGAAAAAAAGTTCTTGTGGAGCAGCATTGACTCTGAAAAGAGCCGCTCTGAGATGGAAGAAACTCATAACCTGCATGCATGTAAATGATTAGAGCTCCGTGCTTCACTCTAAAATACGTAGTGCATATATATTTAATTGAATATAAAACTCAACCGGCGGGTGTCTATCCAGGAGACATTTGGAGGCCCTAGGAAAAATGTACCCACACCTTCCTAAAACATTTTTTATATTTTTTTTATAATATGTCAATATTAATCAAACTTTAACTAAGGTAATCTTTTTGTTTGTTGAGGATGCTATGCTATTTTTGGCAGTAATTTGTTTACAGTAACACACTTACCCACTGTTTGGGATAACAAAGAGTTTTGCCTAGTCTATACAGTAAAATGAAACACACACACACAAACACACAACATTACATTGCCAAAAAATATTTACAGATGAACACTTTCTGGACACCACATCAGTAAATGAACATCAGTGTTTTTATATTTTTTTCCTAGCTGGGAAATTCCCCCTCCTATTGAACCAATGTAGACTATAGATATCGTCATATTATGTATTGCAGTGCAATACAATACCTTAGAGGGGAACCATCAGGGCCCTCTATGCCCTCAGAGAGGGCATAAACTATTCTAGTTCTATCATCTGTTCTAATGTTATTTTAGGAATTTTTAATTTGACAATAAACATCAAAACTTTTTTGAGGAAATAAACCCTTCGAATCTGCCTATTCAGTTTGTGTTGGAATGTGAAGGGTTAAATGAAATGTGTCCGTTCTATTTCGAGTCGGTCTGTCGACATTGCGTAATAGGTTACAATTTGGGGAAGCGTATGACTATGAGTTTTTCTGTGCCAAATACACTCCTTCAGGATTCGAATAAGTTTCGGAACGTTTTTTTCAAGTATGGCCCTGTATGACTTCATTAAGGGCGGAATTGCTTAAATGGGCACTTCTTCCGCATGCGCACATCAACCACAGCGAGAGCAAGAGCATGTCCATCAACGAGCTTCGTTCGGGTTACAGAAGCTGTCAGCAGCGCTGTCATTTTGTTTAGACCAAGAAATCAACGTCACTAAAGAAGTGTGTTTCTGGTTGTGAGGGAAAGATAACCTTGTTCAGCTTCCCAAATAACCCAGCGTTAAGGAAACAGTGGATGCAGTTCCCTTTCGAGAGTACTCCCGTATTGCATAAGTTAGAACCCCGTGCCCCGGTTCACACGTGGCGGTCAGGCCACTTACGCATCAAAGTAAACCACGGCTGTATCAAAGCCCTGGCTCCTTGGAAAGCAGCCGACTGGTACCAGTCTGGCATGAATATGGGCACGGTCTTGAAGTGGAAAGTGATCTCGACAGATGCATTCAACCTAGGTTGGGGTGCCCTGCACGAAGGCAGGCCCATTTCCGGTCTCCACATAAACTGTCTAGAGATGAGAGCGGTCGATCTGTCGCTAAAAGCTCTCCTCCCATATATAAAGGGTCACCACGTTCTAGTCCGAACGGACAACATGTCGGTGGTATCCTATATAAATTGCCAGGGTGAACTCAGGTCAAGCAACCTGCACACCATGGCTGAACGCCTCCTTTTATGGACTAAGGGCTAAGGGCAGCGCATGTGCCAGGCATTCTAAACCAGGGCCCGGATATGCTATCCAGAGACAAAATTCCCCCAGGGGACTGGTCTCTTCATCCACAAACGGTTCAGTTAATTTGGAGCGTCTTCGGCAAGGCAAAGGTTGATCTCTTCGCCTCAGAAGACAATGCTCATTGCCCAACAATTTTCACAACTGGCCCAGCCGCCCGCTGTATGCATTCCCTCCAGTTGCAATGTTACCTCAGGTCATCAAACGGATCAGGGAGAGCAAGTGTGCAGTGCTTTTAATAGCCCTCTCTGGAAGAACCAACTATGGTTCTCCAAGTTGACTCAGCTGCTAGAAACAGCCCCATGGCCGATACCACTGAGGAGAGACCTCCTCACGCAGGCAAAGGGGACGATCTGGCATCCCCGTCCCTACATGTGGGCCCTTCATGTATGGCCCATCAACGGATACCCGGGAACCTCCCAAAAGGGGTGCTGAATACTACAGGGAGTGCAGAATTATTAGGCAAGTTGTATTTTTGAGGATTAATTTTATTATTGAACAACAACCATGTTCTCAATGAACACAAAAAACTCATTAATATCAAAGCTGAATATTTTTGTATCAATATTTTAAGTAGTTTTTAGTTTTAGCTATTTTAGGGGGATATCTGTGTGTGCAGGTGACTATTACTGTGCATAATTATTAGGCAACTTAACAAAAAACAAATTTATACCCATTTCAATTATTTATTTTTACCAGTGAAACCAATATAACATCTCAACATTCACAAATATACATTTCTGACATTCAAAAACCAAACAAAAACAAATCAGTGACCAATATAGCCACCTTTCTTTGCAAGGACACTCAAAAGCCTGCCATCCATGGATTCTGTCAGTGTTTTGATCTGTTCACCATCAACATTGCGTGCAGCAGCAACCACAGCCTCCCAGACACTGTTCAGAGAGGTGTACTGTTTTCCCTCCTTGTAAATCGCACATTTGATGATGGACCACAGGTTCTCAATGGGGTTCAGATCAGGTGAACAAGGAGGCCATATCATTAGATTTTCTTCTTTTATACCCTTTCTTGCCAGCCACGCTGTGGAGTACTTGTACGCGTGTGATGGAGCATTGTCCTGCATGAAAATCATGTTTTTCTTGAAGGATGCAGACTTCTTCCTGTACCACTGCCTGAAGAAGGTGTCTTCCAGAAACTGGCAGTAGGACTGGGAGTTGAGCTTGACTCCATCCTCAACCCGAAAAGGCCCCACAAGCTCATCTTTGATGATACCAGCCCAAACCAGTACTCCACCTCCACCTTGCTGGCGTCTGAGTCGGACTGGAGCTCTCTGCCCTTTACCAATCCAGCCACGGGCCCATCCATCTGGCCCATCAAGACTCACTCTCATTTCATCAGTCCATAAAACCTTAGAAAAATCAGTCTTGAGATATTTCTTGGCCCAGTCTTGACGTTTCAGCTTGTGTGTCTTGTTCAGTGGTGGTCGACTTTCTGCCTTTCTTACCTTGGCCATGTCTCTGAGTATTGCACACCTTGTGCTTTTGGGCACTCCAGTGATGTTGCAGCTCTGAAATATGGCCAAACTGGTGGCAAGTGGCATCTTGGCAGCTGCACGCTTGACTTTTCTTAGTTCACGGGCAGTTATTTTGCGCCTTGGTTTTTCCACACACTTCTTGCGACCCTGTTGACTATTTTGAATGAAACGCTTGATTGTTCGATGATCACGCTTCAGAAGCTTGGCTATTTTAAGACTGCTGCATCCCTCTGCAATATATCTCACTATTTTTGACTTTTCTGAGCCTGTCAAGTCCTTCTTTTGACCCATTTTGCCAAAGGAAAGGAAGTTGCCTAATAATTATGCACACCTGATATAGGGTGTTGATGTCATTAGACCACACCCCTTCTCATTACAGAGATGCACATCACCTAATATGCTTAATTGGTAGTAGGCTTTCCAGCCTATACAGCTTGGAGTAAGACAACATGCATAACGAGGATGATGTGGTCAAAATACTCATTTGCCTAATAATTCTGCACTCCCTGTATTTCTAAAGCGAGAGCACCTTCGGATACCCGGGAACCTCCCAAAAGGGGTGCTAAATACTATTTCTGAAGCGAGAGCGCCTTCAACCAGGCGGCTTTACACTCTAAAATGGTCAGTGTTCTCAAGCTGGTGTACAGTGCGACCCACACTCATGTGGAGTGACAGAATTGCTCTCCTTTCTTCAAGAGCTTTTGGATGCGGGTCGCTCCCCTTCCACGCTCAAAGTATATGTGGCGGCCATAGCAGCGTTTCATGCTCATGTGGCCGGACAGTCACTGGGGAGAAGCGACCTAGTCGCGCGCTTCCTCAGAGGAGCTACAAGGCTGAACCCACGTCGAACCCCATCGGTTCCTATTTGGGACCTTTCCACGGTCCTAGAGGCCATGAAAGCACCTTTCGCTCAAAACTTCTCTCTTGCTTGCACTAGCTTCTGTCAAGCGAGTTGGCAATTTACATGCGCTCTCTGTGAGCACTTCCTGTCTTGAATTTGGGCCTAACGACTCCAGAGTTGTCCTCAAACCAAGACACAGTATGTAACCAAAGTGCTCTCCCCTCTGTTCATAGCACAGATCATTTCGCTATCAGCTCTTCCCTTGTCTGAGGACAAAAGAGACGCAAATCGACTCTGTTCCGTCAGGGCTCTTAGAGTTTATTTAGGGCGTTCTGCTGCATCTAGGCATTCGGAACAGCTCTTCGTATGCTTTGGTGGTCGCACCAGAGGGTGCGCGATCACGAAGCAAAGATTGTCGCGATGGATAGTAGATGCTATCTCACTGACTTAAGAGTCAAGAGGTCTCTGCTGCCCCATAGGCGTCAGAGCTCATTCTACTAGAGGCATGGCCTTGTCGTGGGCTTGGTCCAGTGGAATACCGCTGGAAGATATCTGTGCAGCCGCAGGCTGGGCCTCTCCGTCCACATTTATAAAATTGTATAAGTTGGAGGTTCCCGCTTTGCAAGCTAGGGTCCTTTCCATATAGACAAATGTACAACACATTTACAACAACTATAAGGCCCGGCGCTGTCCGGTCTAGTTTTATCTAAATTGTATGACACAGGAATATTCATTTCCTGCTATATACCCTTACATGAGGCTCACCTTTTCGTTGGCCTTTTTTGGGACTCTTCTACGCACGGCGTTTTAAATTGGGTTCCCATAGTGTAAGCTAAATTAAGCAATAAGAGAGTACTCCTGAAAGGGAACGTCTCGGTTACTAAATGTAACCTTGTTTCCCTGAGAGAAGGGAACGAGTATTGCGTAACCCGCCATGCTATCGTGCTTAGATCAGGCGATCGCTTTAGTCGATTTAACCTAAATCCTATGGCGTAAGGGGGGCTTTTATAGCCAAGGCCACACCCATTTTGGCGGGCTCTGACGCACTAGGGTGCAAAGTGACCTGATTGGTTTGCGCATCTCAGCCGCTCTACCATAGGTTTGTGCAGTTGCCGCAGCACAGCCAATCAGCGCGCTAGTAAGCTCTGCTGGGGTCTGCTGTGCAGCTGCACTGCGTTTTACACATATGAAATTATAAGGATAATTTTGGCTTCAATATTCTTGAGAAAAGGAGTTTTTTTCCATAGCGTAAACTAACTTACACATTACTCGTTCCCTGCTCTCAGGGAACCGAGGTTACGTTTAGAAACTACCGTGTGTTGCTTAGAGGCATAGCGGTTCTGTGATAATTCCTATAATATTGATTCCATCATTTCATATTTCTATATTCAAAATGTTATATTTAAAACGTTAAACTCATAATGATTTTTATTTTAGGCTAGGGCCTACTGGAAACAGCCATAGTACCTTATTATTATAATGGAATTTATCGATTAAAATTACAAACTTGACATGATCATAGGCGTAAATTATTTTTACATTAAAAGTGATTAATAGTGGATAATTTCACGTGCTTCCATGTCAAAGTATCTGTTATCAGATCTGTTGAAGATGCAGTTTCTGTTCATGTGTGCCAAGAAGACATTTTAGAAATCCCGACCAGACGTTGTGTTACGGCCATGTCCGGAATAAGTGTGTGCTAACCCTACATACATACAGTTAAGGTGATATTAAATGACTTAAACCGTGATATAAGATATATTATTTATGGATATATCTCTAAGTTATTCATTCCCTGTGAGACTTCTTGCAATGGCTTGCGTTTTGTTTGGTCACACCACAAGGTGTCACTGTGGCCTCAAAGCTTCAGTACTGCCACTCTGAGCTCGATTGCTTTGTCTGAGGTAAAACCACAGGGTAAAACATGGCCCCGCATTAGCATACAGACAAAGAAATGTAGAAATAAATAAATGTGAAAATAGTTAAATGTATAAATAAATGTGGAAATAAATAAATGTAGAAATAAATAAATGAAAAAATAAATAAATGTGGAAAAAAATACAATTATACATAAATAAGGAAATAAAAGTATGAATACTCATTTATTTTTGTATTTTTACATTTCTTTGTATATTTATTTATGTATTTATTAATGTATTTTTACATTTCTTCATTTATTTATTTATTTATTTATAATTTAGTCAGCTTTGGAATTCCATAGTATGACAGCATCAACCAAGAATCTAAAGCCTTACTGCTGGAATTGTTTGCTGTTCTGGTAAGTTATTTAAAAGATAATATGTCACATGCCAACTGATTTTATTCTGGCCACTGATGCCATTGTTTTATATGTTAAGCTTTAGGCCTGTTTGAGAAAACAGTAATTTTGCAGAATTACTGGTCAGTCGGTAAATATACCAACTCAACAACCATTATGCACATTTGCTGTAATAGTTGCATTTTCCCCCAAAACCAAGTTTATTATGGTCTGTTACATACATTTAATAGGCCGATGTGTCAATCTCATTTTATGTATCATCTTTGGCATCAGATTTGCTCCCAACTGTTTACGTTCACGTAGGACATAACAGACTGCGTTTATTTGGACATAATTGTGTGTATTTGACCATGCAAGCGCAATAAGCTTGAAAGAGAACTGAATTCAGGATTGCATGCATCTGAGAGGCGGCAGCGCAAGCACCTCATTGAGTCCTTTTTTTTTTTTGCGGCTTATTGTGATTAATAACACTCTAACGTGTCAATTACTTTAAGTAGTACTACAAAGTTAAAAAAAGTGTAACACTTTAGAAAATTGATATTTGAAATTTGCAAATAGATGCAAATCGGTAGAAGATAGAATCGCAATTCATATGTGAAATTTTTTCCTCTATCTATTATATTAGAGCAGTAAATGATGTATGGACGATAGAGCATGTAAACATCAGCAGAATTTAAAAGATAGCCTATAGCTACAGTCCGACAGCTGAGGTAATTTTTTTCAAACATTAAAATGCAATAGTGTGTTTGCTCATTGACTTTGAACACAAACTCCTTTGCGACGCGTCGACGACACTCATGCTCTTTTAAACTCATAATAAACCCAGCAAATGATCTATCCCGAAATGACAGCAATCGACAGAGTTTATTTTTAGAATAAATTACTATCACTCGAAAATAGACAATGACAACTCACACACCAACATTAGGCTACGAGTTGCACTTGCCTCTGTTAACCTTTTGTTTGTCTCCAAGTAGGTATAACTGCAGACCGGAGATCTCCAAAATGGGACATGAACTCCAAAAGTGGGCAGAACCTCCAAAATGGAACGGGGTCTCCACGCGCAAAGAGTTTTACCACTAGCTCTGGCTTCAGCCAATTGTCACAGAGCTTGTGGGCACTGGCGTTTGGACTGCAGTTTGAACCTCCGTTCAATGTTATAAGCGGGAATCCCCCGCAAGCTCTCCCTCGAGCCGTCCCAGCACTGCATGTGGGAAAGTTTTTACTCTATCGCTTTGTTCTAAGCAATGGGGGCATCCCACAGCTCAAGATTCGCAGATAGTGACTCTGGGGGTGCAACTAAAAAGGTCCCATTGTCCGGTGAGGTCTGGTTGGGGAGTTACGGAACTGCCCAGCTCGACGAATGTCTGAAGCCCTTATGCCATCACACCATTTTATTGGCCAGTAGCGCTAGCACTGAACACTGTGAACTCAGCACTGTGAAGCCATCACTTTGGGAATGATATATCATAACGCCTTCATGTACCTGAGAAAACTTTTCTGACACCGCTAGGCCCTGCTAGGCCCTCTAGGATGATAGATAAATCCCACATAAATCCCACAAGGGAATTTGTAAAGGGCGGGAAGGCCTAGGCCGTCTCGTCCCCTGCAGGAAACAGGAAACCAAGGGGTGATTTCCAACAGACACTCCTCCTATGGGTACATGCTCACTTAAAAGCCAACACGGTCTCACCAACTCGTCACATTTTGATGCTTGGTCAGTTCCCTTCAGCATAACTTATTAATGCACAGGGTACCCCTTTAGCGTCATTTTTCAACACGCAGGGTACTCCACTGATTTCAGTTGTTTGCCCAATGCGTCAGATCAAGACGCATTTAAATTTTTTGCATTTGTAAAAGTAGACATGATTTTATAAATATTTATATGTTACTTTTATATTTTGGAGCAACTAACCCCAATCCTACCCTAAACCTACCCACTTCTCAATAATATAAAACAAGTAACAGGCAAATACAAGTACAGTCACAGGTATTTATTGCAAAAAATGTATAAAAGTATTAACTCATGTTACATTCCAAGTCTTCTGAAGTCAAAAGATATCTTTATGTGAAGAACATAAAGATACAGAACATAAAGAACATTGCTGAAATGATGATCCCACCACTCTGTGAACTCACACACTCCATGTCAACATGTCAACATGAAAGCACGCAGCCAGTGAAAAACACCAGCAGCGTGCTACACAACACAAGACAAAACATAACGTGAAAGCACGCGGACGATGTAAACACGAACCGCGTGCTACACAGAACACAACACACACATGCCCAATGCGTCTGTATGACGGCAAAGGTTTCTCACTGAATTCAATGGAGTACCCTACATGTCGAAAAATGGCGCTAAAGGGGTACCCTGTGCGTTAAAAAGTGACGCCGAAGGGAACTGACCAAGCATCAATATGTGACGAGTTGGTGTGAGACCGTGTTGTAAAAGCATACAGGCGCCTCATAGAGGGAGCCCTAGGGTTAAGAATAGTGCTGCCTTCAGATCAGGAGATGCACAAGCCTACAGCACATCCAGAGCAAACCTGAAGAGGGGCATCAAAGAGGCCAAGCACTGCTACAAGCTAAAGATAGAGGGACACTTTTCCAACTTTGACCCTCGACGCATGTGGCAGGGCATTCAGGCCATCAGTGACTACAAACCCACCCACTCCACCCCCGCAGCCACTGACATCAACTTCCTGAACGAGCTAAATTACTTTTATGCTCGCTTTGAAAGAGACAACAGAGAAACTGCCACCAAGGCCAAACCCTCTGCTGACCACCCGCCAATCACACTCTCCTCCACAGACGTCTGCAATGCACTGGGTCGAATCAGCCCGCACAAGGCTGCTGGACCAGACAACATCCCTGGATGAGTACTCAGGGCATGTGCAGAACAGCTCGCTGGGGTTTTTACAGACATTTTCAACTTGTCTCTTGCCCAAGAAACTATACCAACATGCTTTAAATGCACTTCCATTGTGCCAGTACCAAAACACTCTAGCCCGAGGTGCCTTAACGACTACCGCCCTGTAGCACTCACACCCATCGTTATGAAGTGCTTTGAGCGGTTGGTCTTGGCACATCTAAAAGACTCTCTACCATCCACATTGGACTCACACCAGTTTGCCTACCGTAGCAATAGGAGCACAGAGGATGCAGTCTCCTTGGCACTGCACTCTGTGCTTACACATCTGGACAATAAGAACACGTATGCACGTATGCTGTTTGTTGACTTCAGCTCAGCATTCAACACTGTCATCCCAACCAAGTTAATAGCCAAACTTGGAGACCTGGGCATCAACACCTCAATGTGCAACTGGATATTGGACTTCCTGACCAACAGACCCCAGAATGTTCGATCAGGCTCCACCTACTCCACCTCCATCACACTCAATACTGGCGTACCACAGGGCTGTGTGCTAAGCCCATTTCTCTACTCCCTCTTCACCTCCGATTGCAAGCCTGTGTATGGATCTAATTCCATCATCAAGTTTGCGGACGACACTACGGTGATTGGACTCATCAGCAACAACGATGAGACCGCCTATAGGGAGGAGATCCAGCACCTGGCCACATGGTGCACTGAAAATAATCTGCTCCTCAACACCACCAAAACAAAAGAACTCATCGTGGACTTCAGGAAAGAGGCAAGAGGCACACACGACACCATCCACATCAATGGAACGGCTGTTGAGCGTGTCTCCAGTTTTAAGTTCCTGGGGATCCACATCTCGGCGGACATGTCCTGGACAACCAATACCTCCAGCCTGGTCAAGAAGGCTCACCAGCGTCTTTTCTTCCTGAGGACACTGAGGAAGAATCAGCTATCCTCGGCTATACTGGTGAACTTCTATCGCTGCGCAATAGAAAGCATCCTGACCAACTGTGTTACAGTATGGTATGGGAGCTGCTCTGCTGCAGAGCGCAAGGCACTGCAGCGGGTGGTGAAAACCGCCCAGCGCATCACAGGGACTCCACTACCTGCCATCGACCACATCCAGAGGAAACGCTGTCTGCATCGAGCTCGCAGCATCCTTAAGGACTCCTCTCACCCAGCCCACAAACTGTTTTCTCTCCTGCCCTCTGGTAGGCGTTTCAGGTGCCTCCGGACCAGGACCAGCAGACTAAAGAACAGTTTTTTTCCCAGAACTGTCCTCCCCCTATATACTGATAACCCTCCTCTCCCCCTCACATCTGCCTTCACTTGTTATTTGCACTACTGGATGCTCATTTGCACTATCGACTGTTTATTACAGTAACACCTGTTCATATATGCATCTTGCACTACTTACCTAACTGGAATATGCTCATTTGCACTATCGACTGTTACTACAGTAACACCTGTTCATATATGCATCTTGCACTACTACCTAACTAGAATATGCTCATTTGCACTATATCGTCCATTGCTATACTGCCCATCTTAGCCTAACATATCATTATATACATCTATCTGTAAATTCTGCTTATAGTAATAGCCATCTGTATATATATTGAGTACATATCTACCCTGTAAATTCTGTTTATAGTAATATCCATCTGTATATATATTCAGTACATATCTACCCTGTAAATTCTGTTTATAGTAATATCCATCCGTATATTACATTCAGTATATATCTATCTATCTGTAAATTCTGTTTACAATAATAGCCATCTGTATATATATTCAGTACATATCTATCTGTAAATTCTGTTCAGTATATATCTATCTGCAAACTGTTTATAGCAACATCCATCTGTATATTATATTCAGTACATATCTATCTGTAAATTCTATTTATAGTAATAGCCATCTCTATATTTATTCAGTACATATTCATGTCCTGCACTTATGAAACCACTGTATATCCTGCACTTGCTGCTATTGCACTTCTGGTTAGACCCAAACTGCATTTCGTTGCCTCGTACCTGTACTTGTGTAATGACAATAAAGTTGAATCTAATCTAATCTAATCTAGTGCCTGTAATCTTAGCCGAGAGAACACATTAACTCACCCCACTCAGGGGCAACACGACAGCTTCCATAAATCCGGACGGGGATGCCAAATTATACCCCGGCCCTGAGTCAGCAGGTCGGGCCTGAGGGGAACCTCCCAAGGAGGGCAGACTAACAGACTGACCAGGTCTGAAAACCATATCTGAGGGGGCCGGAACAGGGCCACCAGCAACAGATGTCTCAGCGTGGGCAGTGCAAAACAAATCTACTTCCGCTTGAAGCCTTCCTGGATGTGAAAGTACGCATCCTTTAGATCGATGGTCACAAACCAATCTCCTGTTCGGATATGACACAAAAATGGACTTTAACATCAGCATCTTGAATTTGCATATTTAGGCGACGTAATTCCAAAACCGGATGCAAACCACCGTCCATTTTGGGCACAACAAAATAACAGCTGTAGAAGCCTGACTCCATCTGAGCTCTTCTATAGCCCCTTTCTCTAAGAGTGACAAAATCTCTTGACTCAAAGCCGAGATCTCCCAAGGATGCACCATTGTGGGAAGAATCCCGCTGAAAGGAGGCGGGCCTTTCCAGAATTGGATGGTGTAGCCGTGCTGAACGATACGTAACACCCACTGCGATATCTCGGGCAGGGCATTGGCCATGCGGCAAAGTACTCTGCCAGGGGCATTAACTGTTCTATTTTTGGAACCTGCTGGACTGCAGGTGTCAATACATACTCTGACTGCAGAGAGCCTCTGGCATCTGCGAAAACAGGAAGCACATGTAGAGTGACCACAGCTAATTAACGTATTGTTATAGACTGATCTCTCTTCATAGGGCCCAGAGGCACCTGAGTGGTGGGAACCTCTAAAACAGGAAGCTGTCCAATCGCCCAATCAGGCTGGCCCACCACATCGACAGCTTTGAACGGCATCATAAACGGGCCATGCGCGCATGACCCTAGGGCTTTTCCCAAAACTCAGAAGGCTGGAAAGCACGGAGTATCCGATACATTGCTCGTCGAGCTGGCTCAGCCTAAAACCGTTCAGTTTGCGGCAGGACAGTTAAGACCGGAGCCAGGAGGCCCCAATGAGAGCTGCGAACACGTTTGCGCAGTTCATGCAAACTCTCCAACAGAGGGCCTGGCCCCGAAGACAAGCGGAGGAATCAGGAACTGCTGCTGGGGACCTGAGAATGAGAGGCCTTGGCTCAAGTCTAACTCAAGTCTATCCAGCTGCGTTGCTGGGAGCGAACCGGTGGACGAGTCCTAGGACCCCAGTCTCTGCGAGGGGGTTATTCTATGCCATGCTCCAAGCTTATCAAGCATACTTGCTTAAGGAGCTGGATGAGGGAGAGGGTCTGACACAGGCCCGGTTCTACGAGGGTGCTAAGCATCCTCAAACACAACCTAAAGCACCCTCAGTTGATACTGTAATAATGTTGGCGAAAATTTGGCAATTTGTGTTCATGCTATGGAGAGTGTCAAATGCATCTATTACAATGTGTTTTTGCAGCGGTGAGTAATGTAGCCAATCACAGATATAACGTTAGTTGTGATCTCTTGAACGCGATGTCTATAATCAGGTGTTTAAGTTAGTCAGAATCTCACCGCTCAAAGCGACAGGGATTTATTCAGTGCTGCGTTAATGTAGGCTCGCAAAACCTCTCATTAACAAAGTGAAGACACTATAGCTAAGTAAGAGATTTATTGTGCATTGTTGACAACTTCATTTTTATAACAGAACTTTGTGAGATTGCAATAAACTGACAAAGCAACAGCATTTTACCCTTACGAAAAATAACCATGGTTTTATTATAGTAAAAGTGTAGTAACCTGTTTTTTTTGGCTAATTAATTACAATTTATATAACCACAGTTTTACCACAAATACCATGGTTAAACTATGGTTAGATTAATTTGTGGTTACCATGGTTTATCTACAATAACCATGTTTTTTTGGTCAGGGAGGGTTGCCAACTCTAACGCGTTCAGGCCCAAGTAAATCTCATGCCAAATTGCCAAACCTGCTTTTGAAACAAATTCTAAGCTTTTAATTTTTCGTTTTAATATGAAATTTAAACAATAAATACCGCTTTGGCGCACTTAATGAGGCTGAGGCATAACAGTTAAAGCCACAGGCCCACAGCCGCTGAAAAACAGAGTTGCGTCATGTTTTCATTTCCTGGCGGCGCGCGGTCACGTGGTTCATGGGGCTCTCAATAGTTCCAAACAAACCAGTGCTGTCAATACAATTGAATGGTTTAAGCGGATAGACAACAGCTTCACTATGCAGGTATTTGCAGCAATTTTTGGTAAACAGTACAGCATAGTGTGCATCGATTATTACGTCAACCACATTTACAGTATCACTTTATGGCGAGTGATGGAGATGCAACATTATTAAAATTAATGTTAATGTTTTTCTTGTATTTAGCCCTCAGGTATTCCTTACTTGGTCACACTCATACTCATTGGTGGTCAAATGTGACCATACAACTCAACTATTTTTCAATTAAGTAAATGTTCTATATTTTAGTTCAATAATATTTATTGAATATTTTGAGGAGATCGTTTGGTACTAAATACTATTTTGTGCAATAATTATGGTCCATTAAGGACCACTTAACATATTTTTCTTCTAATATTTTTACTACAATTAGCGTAGTAATTAAGGTTAAAATAGAGAATTGCAATTCAAAGACGCAAATTAGAGTCATTTTGTGGCTGGAAAAATAATAATTTTCATTTGTAATGCCATGGTTTACCCACTAGGTATGGCTCTTTAATAAATATACATCTAGTCTAGTTGCTCAAAAAAGTATTGCAGATCATAAATGCTTCCTTGTTTTTAGGTTTTGCATTTCAATAAATATTTAGACATGATCAAACACTAGATTTCTTTAAATGTGAAATATTAAAACGTTAATAACTTACATCCCAATATCTTTAATGATACGTATATAAGCACACACTAGTGAATATTAATGAATGTGAGCACATAATTTAACCCAAGAAACATATTTTTCCTTATATGTACAGTAGGCTATATACATATGAATTGATACTGAATCAAGATCGAAATCGGTATTTGTGCCAATCATGTACTCCAGTTAAAATCACACTAAAATAATACTCACTATTAATGCTGGATTCACTCTGCACGAGACAAAAATTTATCTGACAGCATACACAGTTTTAAGTCTGGATATTCTTATGAATATTCCCATTTATTACTCCCATTATTACACTTCTTTTTACATTACATATTGGCCCGAAAAACACATTAATATACAGTGTATAGATACATTGCATTGAAAACACATGTATGGCCATGTTTACACGCATATTGCATAAAGTAAAATGGTATATCAATTCTGTTATATAGTCCACAACATAGTTGAGAATCATCTTTATACAAAGTTTGTATTAAAAAAAATCCCATTGTTTTTGCCTATTCATGTCTTTTAATATTCTCAATAAAAGGGTTCTGGTGTCCTCTACAGAGAATATAGCATATAACATAGGTATATATACACTCACCTAAAGGATTATTAGGAACATTAGGATTATTTCTCATTAATGCAATTATCTAATAAACCAATCACATGGCAGTTGCTTCAATGCATTTAGGGGTGTGTTCCTGGTCAAGACAATCTCCTGAACTCCAAACTGAATGTCAGAATGGGAAAGAAAGGTGATTTAAGCAATTTTGAGCGTGGCATGGTTGTTGGTGCCAGACGGGCCGGTCTGAGTATTTCACAATCTGCTCAGTTACTGGGATTTTCACGCACAACCATTTCTAGAGTTTACAAAGAATGGTGTGAAAAGGGAAAAACATCCAGTATGCGGCAGTCCTGTGGGCGAAAATGCCTTGTTGATGCTAGAGGTCAGAGGAGAATGGGCCGACTGATTCAAGCTGATAGAAGAGCAACTTTGACTGAAATAACCACTCATTACAACCGAGGTATGCAGCAAAGCATTTGTGAAGCCACAACACGCACAACCTTGAGGCGGATGGGCTACAACAGCAGAAGACCCCACCGGGTACCACTCATCTCCACTACAAATAGGAAAAAGAGGCTACAATTTGCACAAGCTCACCAAAATTGGACAGTTGAAGACTGGAAAAATGTTGCCTGGTCTGATGAGTCTCGATTTCTGTTGAGACATTCAGATGGTAGAGTCAGAATTTGGCGTAAACAGAATGAGAACATGGATCCATCATGCCTTGTTACCACTGTGCAGGCTGGTGGTGGTGGTGTAATGGTGTGGGGGATGTTTTCTTGGCACACTTTAGGCCCCTTGGTGCCAATTGGGCATCGTTTAAATGCCACGGCCTACCTGAGCATTGTTTCTGACCATGTCCATCCCTTTATGACCACCATGTACCCATCCTCTGATGGCTACTTCCAGCAGGATAATGCACCATGTCACAAAGCTCGAATCATTTCAAACTGGTTTCTTGAACATGACAATGAGTTCACTGTACTAAAATGGCCCCCACAGTCACCAGATCTCAACCCAATAGAGCATCTTTGGGATGTGGTGGAACGGGAGCTTTGTGCCCTGGATGTGCATCCCACAAATCTCCATCCAAGATGCTATCCTATCAATATGGGCCAACATTTCTAAAGAATGCTTTCAGCACCTTGTTGAATCAATGCCACGTAGAATTAAGGCAGTTCTGAAGGTGAAAGGGGGTCAAACACAGTATTAGTATGGTGTTCCTAATAATCCTTTAGGTGAGTGTATATATATACAATGTTTTTTTTTTTCATTCCCCAATCAATTTTTATGCTCTTTATTTTATCTATTTATTTATTTATTTGAAAAATGTCAATTTGTTTTTTTTATGCTCCAAACAATGTAATGACCTAAAAAAAATCTAAATTCACAAAACCTTTGACATGACATGTTAAAATACTAGTAACGCATTAAAGCAATGTAAAGGCAGACTAATACATTTGTAGCAAAATATTTTTGAAATTCCACTTATTGGTAAAAGTGATGACTTGTAAATAATCTTACATTTCTCACTGTACACTGCTATGGTGGAGCCGTTGCTTAGCCTACATCTGCACTTTACTAGAGCACCCTCAGTGATTTCAGAAGCACCCTCAATGATTTGATTCTGTAACCGGGCCTGGTCTCACTGTAACTCTGAAGTTTTTGAAATGAGAAGACGAGCGCCAACGAACTGAAATGTTATTATGCAACTTTAAATTTAAAAGCTTTTTATAAATAAATAAAAATAAATAAAATTACGCTTTGTCAAGCCAGCGTTCAAAGTTTGTCTTTGAAATTTTCTAGCTGTTAATATTTTCTTATGTATATGACAGTGATGTGAAAAAAACGCCATGAAACGCTATGTTTATGTAGTTTTTATTACTGTTTCGTTTTTTAGTATTTTTAGTAGACTAGGCTACATCAAGTTAAACTAAATGAAAATGAGAAATGTTGCCATGGCAACTTAAACATTTATTTATGTATTTATTGTGGTTTTAGTTAACTATAATAACTGTGGCATGAAAATATTTTTCGAAGTTTTTTAGGTGACACAGCTATAAGAAAGGTAGCTCGTGCTTAGAAAATGAATCTGCAATCTGCAATAATTCCACAAGATGGCGTACTAATGCAGTAAGTGGCGGCTCAGCTGATTATACAAGTTCTGTGATTGTAGGTTCAGACTTCATTCTGGAGACACTTCACATCCTAGAGGCTTTTACACACTAGTTGGCTGTGGTAGAAAAGATAAATATTTAGGGCTACAAAATACCGCAAGAAATATGGTGAGTAATATTTTGTAGGCTATATGAAATGTGTAATTTAAGCATTTATAAAGCCATTTAATGTGTTTTTGTACTTAAAAACCAGTTTTTATTGTAATCTTGAATAGGGTAATTGTCCAAAGACATGAACACGTTATTCATTTGTTAATGACAGCTGATAATGCTTTGGTTTTATTACTTGATATTTCATTACTCATTACCATGATTGTTCACTGTTTCATTAATACGATGGCTCACTAGTCTGTTAGTTGAGACACACACACACTACTATTACTTATTGGGATATATATTGTATATATTACTTTTTGGGACATATTGTTGGTATAAAAAGTATAATAAGTAAATCTAAATAAAAAAAATTTTTTTTTAAATTTTTCCAGTCTTTTTGAGCATTTATATTTCATGATGGCTCAATGTTCTGTATGTAGTTTTTAGTTTATTACTAGTAGCATCTGTTAGTTAAGTCATTAAAGAATGTCTATATTTTACTTATTTGAATAACTTGTTACAAGTAATTTGTAAATTTAATTTATACAGATTTTCCAGTTTTTGGATTATTTAAGAAAAATTGGCATTTATATTTGGCATTCCTCTCAAAGTCACACTGAGCTCTAGTCACTCTAACAAGTTACTCTCTGTTTACAGGACTTCCTAAAAGTTGCAAGAGTTCCCCAGACATCAATTTTAGGGGAGCCCCCACACTTTCTTTCCCTGTACTCATCCCTCATTCCCACACTGGGTCTTTGTCAGCAGTTCCTGTCCTTGGACGAGGCGTGGCGAGCCGTGGGTCTAGGGCAACCGTAGCTGCTTTCATAGACACCTGCAGATTGGACAAAGGGCTAAGGGTGCCAACACCGAAGACAGATTGATGCTTTGTGCGCGGCAGAGGCAACCGAGGGAGAGAGAGCACAACTTGCTTGCACACGTGTGTGTGTGCGCGTTGGTGGAAGGGGTGGGATTAGGGGGTTTATTGGTAAGAGTGAGGGTGGGAAGGGGGCCGGGGGGAGTCGCAGAGATTGTCACTCCAGTCTGTGTGAGTCCAGGCTTTAGAGGCCTCGGAGAGATGGACAGCTTTTGTGAGTTGCGTCGATGCACAATAGTGGCACTTTAATGTGCGGTGAAGCTGGAGCAGGCTTTGGCCCGGGATTGAGGGGAGCTCGGTGGCTAGAGGGGGAGATCTAGGGTTGGGGGGCAGGGGGGCTGTTTTACTGCTTCTCTTAGAAGGGACTAATTCATGGGCATTGAGTCCGTCACTCGTTATTCATTGAATGCGCCCAGTGCAGGAATGCAGCGGCATCAATTAGAATGTGTTAGCAGATAGCAAGGCAAAGAAGAAAAAGCCTGCTCTCCCTTTTGCTCGCGGGACAACACAGGCCCACTATAGGAGGTGTCAGAACCACAAAGCCTTTTTGTGATTCTCTCTCCATTACATTACCAGTGCAATATGTAAGGTGGGGATTCTTTTGATTCAAATTAAGTGGAAAAAACACTAAATCCTATTTTTATTCAGCAAGGATAATGGTGTTATACTCTATAAAGGTCTTTAACTACTTATCTGTGGCTTAAAATCTCCCTGGCTCCCATTCTCTCGTTCGGTCTCTCGCTCTTTGCATTATATTTATTCAGTGGCAGTGGGTCAAAGGCAGACTGTTAAACAGAGTTGCTTGTAGCATTAACTGCCGCATCACTCTTAATTGTATATCAGTGGGTCAACGGTTTGTTGTGCTGTCCCCCTTTTTTAAAAAGAGGGTATGAATTAAAACAGACTCTTGTAAGCCATTGTCGGCAGTGTGCTTGCGCTGCCACTTCAGATACTTTGGGTCTTTTGAATAACGAGACCCTCTCTAACTTGCGGCATTCAAAACAAAAGAGAGGAAAGGCTAGAGTATACTTTGATGATGGCATGTCTGGGTGATATAATTCCATTTCGTTTTACGACTAAAGGGGAAACATAACGTCTGCGTTTGGACTAATTGGGACGCTGTGTCATCCGTGATGGCAAAATACAATCGCTTTTGATTCACTTTTTCGGAATGTTTTAAGTGAAATCTAAATTAAACCAACTTGATGGATAAATTCAGTTTTTACTTCTTTAATTGGCATTTAGGAACATACAGGGAAGTTTGGAGACGGCGGTTGCTGAATCAAAAGTGTTAGCAGGATGTTTAATGTTCAATGTGCTCAATTGCATCATCTATTTCCTCATCATTCCCCCAAACAGAATGATCCAGCTGGCACGTGTGCGCAAATGGATTTTGGGATTTTTTTCATTCTCCTCAGATTTAATATGAACTAACTAGGAAGAACCTCTCATAGCAAGGTGTTTGCTTGAATATGAGCAATTATGCTTCATTTGGAGCCAAATGAGGGGAATTTGCATCCACTGAAAGGAGCGCTAGTCTTAACTGTGCAGAAAGTGCAGTAAATTGGTGCAAACTGAGCAACATGCAGACATGCATCTTCAGTATAATTGTATAATTGTGGAATGACTTTAAATGCAGCCTTCCAATTAAACTTGCTTCTTCGGTGAGGCGAAAGGCAAAGGCACTGAGCCTTGATGGAAATCTAAGAATTGCCACATTGTAAAAATTGCTTCCTTCAAGGAGGATCATTTGCACCAAAATGGGAGATTTGGAATATGGACAGATGTCTTCACACATGCGGCGGAGTGAATTGGTGAAGCTGGCATTCGGTAAGAAGGAGGGAGAGAAATACGTCGAGAGAGAACTTCCTGCCTTTTCTGGCACTGCAAACCAGCACAGACGACTTCCGACTGGAAAATGAAACTGATACTTGTGTCTGAGTGTAATCTGTCACATAAATGTAATCTAATTACATTTAGCTCGCTTTAAATTCACCTTTACATTGGCGCGAGAAAGAATATAGCTGTCATTGCTAGAAAGTTGAGAGCGTTGTCGTCGATGACAAATGAGCAAATGAGAGTGTGAGGGAATGAGAATTTGTGCAGTGCCAGTGGATGTGAGCGTACAATGGTCCGACTGCTGCTGTCTGCAGGGATCCAAACAGCCAGGCCTCTGTCTGGATTAAACCCTGCTTCAAACAAAAGGGGGCTCAAGTAAACGGTTCATGAATGCTGATTAATTGATGCCATTTTTCTGCAGTGTGCCATGGAGATTTAGTTGGTGCCTCATCTGGGGGTGGTAAGGGGGGCAAAGAAGTGGGTCAACTTCTAAAATGATAACCCATTTCTTCATTCAGTGTGATTTCTGCCAATTATTAATTACCTGAAATTGTTTAGAAAAGTGCTAAAACTCAAACGAAGTTTGAGACTAACTTTTGTTGAGAGTCGGTTTGTCACTTTGTGTCTGCACCGCAACACAGGATTAAAAATAATGTGCCTAAATTGGTCTCTGGTTTCAGCCCCCAGCTGATTAAGGTAACAAGGTTCACTGCCGAGGGTTCCCACGATGGGGGTAGGTGGGCACAGGTGTCCTGGAACAACGTGAGGGTGGCCCAGGGCCCGAGGGGCAAAGCGCTGGCCCATGGCCCGCCTCAATGTGGGGCTCCCAGGGGCCGACTCAAAAGGCTGGGTTCCACTTGATGGCGAGAGAAAGGGCCGTTTCAGCCACTGCCCAGCAGGAAGGATCTGCTTGTGGAAGACCTCTTTCAGGAGCCTCTGTTTGTCTGAAGGCTGTCACAGCAGATGAGTACTCAGCAAACAGCGTGAACAAGGATTTGAACCAGAAAACCAACAGAGCCTTGACAATATTGTGATTGGGGCTTGTCTCCTTAGAGGGGGCTGAATGGCCAATCGAGAGTAGGAACAAGTGTGCATTCAGAACGGGACGTGGATTCCTCATAGTCGCTTTTCAGGACAGGGCGAGAAATCATGGCAGGAAACAGAGGACTGTGTGTGCTTAGGAGAGTCAAAATCCAACAACATGTCTAATCGACAAAGAATCAAGCTAAGCCTAGATGATCCTCTGGGCGCTTCTATGGAGTGTGTGTGTGTGTGTGTGTGTGTGTGTGTGTGTGTGTGTGTGTGTGTGTGTGTGTGTGTGTGTGTTTCAAAGCTACGGTTTAAACATATGGCCATAAATTAACAGAACAGAACAGAGATGATTTTGATTAACTGTAGGGCAACCGTTCACTTTCATTATAAGATACTCTTCCATCTTCTAAATGAAGAAACCCTTGTTGTTAAAGGAATTCCATGTTCAATACAAGTTCAAACAACAGCATTTGTGGAATGCTTATTATCACCACAAAGAATGAAATAGACAAAATGGAAGTTAAAGTCAGCATGAAACAGAAGATGTGATAGTCTTTTCTTCCCTAATGTGAAGTATATCTGAGTGAAAAGGCTTCTGGAATGAGAACAATGCAGGACGGGATTTGATTTCATCCTTTTGGGGAATTGACTGAATCGTAGGAAGTTGGGCGTTGCTAACTATATGGATGCGGATCTGAATGCCAGTGCCCTGTCTTAAATGGCACACTTCATGTGCACTTGTGTCCATAAGACTGCAGGGTGTCCCATAATATGCATGGATAAATCATTTATTATAAGCACTGCAACATTCTGTAAAAATGTGAATTTCATTGCGCTTTTAAGATAAGGGCACTTACAATGTGGCAATGTGGAGCTTATAATTTTATAAAAGCTTTGGTTAAAACTTACTGTATATTTTTTCAACTGTAAAGCTGTTTAAATCATAATTTTTTACAGTCATTTTAGGGTTTATGGCATTGTGTTGTCTCACATTTTTTACACTCATGTTAATATTGTTTATGGCTGTAGCCTACTATTGAAACAGTGAGAACTTTATTGTTTCTGAATTAGTCACTTTCTGTGATGTAAATTGTATGAATATTTAATTAATCAAGCACATTTCGATGTGTTATTGTTTTTTTGTTGCTAACCCCGCTCCAAGGCATTTCATAGCATTAAAAGAGAGGTTTAAAAAGATGATACCCTGGGTTAAAAGGAGTGCGAAAAGGGTTTATTTTTTTTAGCTATATTTCTTTCTTTTTTTATCTGCATTAGAGAAAATGATCAAATTCATACCAATCAAAGTCAGGTGTAGCCTAAATATTGTGCTGCAGAAGTTCATATTACTTCTAGTAGACTAATAGAGGAGCTTTTTCTCTTATTAACCAACTTAACCTAAACCGGATGCCAGGAGTTCACAGCTAACAGGTCGTGGGAAGCTTAGTCTCACTCTACAGCACTTCCTTACACAAGCCTGAGCCCAGTAGCATGACCTCTCTCCAGCCAGGTTAATTCTGATACCTTAATCCCCTGTGAACAAGCCCGCCGCTGGTTTTCTGGATCAAGCCTGCTCTCACACCTGTGTGCTGTCACCTGGCTGCTGTACAGCCAAGCAGAGGAATTCCAGAGGATTGGCCTCTTGTCATTACATGCAGCTTAAAGGATGCTGTTTTGCACAAGCGAGATGGAGGGTTAGGGTTTCTCTTAATGAATCCAAGGTATTAGAATGTCAAAGGAATGATATCGTATTTCTTTAGAGGCTGTGTAATTTCTGTGTTTGGGAAATGCTGATTTACAATGGATTGAAAGGATTTGTTTAAGCACGCAATTTGCCGTCTTAAAAAGCCAAATGTATATCCCATCAGAAACTGTCCTGAGAGATTTTCAAAGCATCGTCAGCTGTTGCAGACAGGCCCGGAAAATCAGCTGATGGTTGTCATCTATTTAGTTGTCTTTTTAAAAATTCATCATGCGCTTATTGACAAATTTATCCGCTTAATGGCCGGGCGGAAAGGTTGACAGAGAGGAATGTTGTCTGCTGGAAGAGCTGTGCTAAGTTTGAGGGGTGCTGAAGAGAGATGGTTGTGATGGAATGGGCAGGGAAGGGCTGTGACTCCTCCATTGAGTGTGTAGGGGCACGCTGAATTGGGCTGATTTGCCTGTGAATGGAGCCTTTCCATTATTCTTGTTAGGGAGCTGTCACATCCAATAGAGAAAGTGAAAACCTCCTTTTATCAACCTTTTCTAAGTGAAACAGAACAGGCAATCAATAACCGAATTCAAAACCGGGGGAAAGTCAAGCAGAATGATATGGGGATGTTAAAAAAGGGGGCATTTGTCAAATTGCTAATGAAGAAAAAAAGCTGATAAAAATTCCAGCTCAAGTAAGATGATTAGAATAACAGGAAAGTTATTCATATAAAATATAAATTTAATATAAAGCATTAGGATAAAAAACGAATTATGCTATCTTTGAAAAAAATATTTAGTGAGTTTGTGAGCATAGGAAATACTAGAATGACAGAGGATGTTTTTATTCTGTTCCTGCCATTGTATTTTGTATGGAGTCCAACACAAAGTTGTGAGGAAATCAGGTGAATTATGTCAGCTTGTGTGATTCAACAAACACTAATTTATATTGCATTTATAATCAAATTAAATTACCAGGTTTGTTATACAAAAAATCTTCAAAATCATAAACTCAAAATTTGTTGGTATATTAAATAGAAACACTTCAAATGTTCTTACAACAATTTGCTATATCATCTAAATAACTTTAGATACAATACTCATAGTAACAAAAGGAATGCACTGGTACATAATAAGTTTTTTGTCGCCTAACCATTTCCTTTTGAATGCAGTGTACAAGATATATTGTACTGCAAGTAACTGCTAAAAAGAAAAGGTCTTTTTTATTTTAGAACTTCAAGCATATTGAGTTGGATATTGATATAAGAATAACAGCACAATGTATGATCTATATTTCAGTCTTTTTACAATAGTTGAATTTTTTTTTTTTTAAAGCACAAATAATCTGATGGTCCCATCACAGCTATATCCTAAAAAAAGAATAATTTTAAAGCCATTTAAATGAGTATAATTTGAAATATGAAATTTATTTCTATGGAATGATATGACAAATACATAAAAAATGTGTTCATGAATCTAACTTTAAATTGTATTTTAATATTTTAAATGTGGAGTAATTTCATAATATTTTGTAGTATTATTTATGCAGTTAAAAGGGAGAATGAAAAAATATATGAATGTTCATTACTTTGTCTTATCGGGCCAAAATGGAATGAATATAACATTCATCAACTAATTTTCATATACTGCGGCTAAGCGGCTTCCAGTGTTTTTCCGCTGGATGGAGAAAATGAATCGCATCATTTAGCCCCATCAATCAACCTGGTAATTGATGTCTTAATTGATGGCTGGGTTATACAGTTAATTGAGCACCTTTATTGTGGACTGTCATTGTTCACTCTTTTCAAACACACTGCCCAGCAAACGGGCAGGATAGAGCAACTCGACAAAGAGATACTAAACCAATACATGTGTTGCTTATTTATTCCAGAGGAGACAATTAGACAAGATCTCATTTTGGGATCCAAATAGAAGAGATGGATATCAGATGAAATGGCATTTTCTACAATTAAGGTACAAAATAAGACCTGAAACACTTAAAAATGTATTTTCTTTTTCTTTTCAACAGATGGTCAGAGAAAGGAGTTTAGCTGTTTGTCGACTTCCTGATGTCAAAATATATTTTACATGAGCTGTTTTATTTTTTATTAATTTTAAGTGAGATTTGCAGTTTTGCATAACTGTTCCCAAAACAAAAGGCATGTCTAAATACAGTTTTACTATTTTCAACATAATAATAAACATTCAATATGTAGAATGTTTTAAAAAAGCCAAACAAATAAGCGTAAAATAATCATGAGTGCTGAATCGCTGTGACCGATGAGACTGTCTGTAATGCTAAAAAAAAAACATACATCAAAAATCTAAAAGATTTTTATTTTATTTTTTAAATGAAAGAATGGATAACAGGGTTGCACATTTTGCCTAAATAAGGGCTATCACCAATATAATGGAGGACAGCCATCAAGTGATGTGTTTAAAACCTACTGCTTTTCATGCTAAGTTCATTTATTTTAGCTAAAAATGATCTAAAATATCTTTTCTCACAGCACAAAAGCATGAGATTTGTGCTTGTAATGCTAAAAAAAAAAAAAAACATGAATAGGACCCTAAAGTCATGGAAAGTGGCAACTGTATTTATCAGTTTGTGATTTCTAAAACTTACTTTCTCTTCTATATTTTTTTTTCTCAGGTTGTGAGCTTTCAACATTCCCGGTTTCACTGCTTGTCTCCGCGGTGACTGAGTGCTGAATCGCTGTGACCGATGGAACTGTCACCCATCCATCTTCACTGGCCTGGCTGCAGATTAAAGCAGAAGGATGTATAAATCAGAGCGCTAATGAATAGCTCTACTCAACGGAGGAGAGAGACTTACCTAATTTTCTCTGCCCACTCAGTGGGTCCCACTGATCTCTTCCAGCAATCCTTCCTCCTGAAACTCTCTAGCCAAAGCAGGATGGCTGTCAAACACTGTCTTTGCTTGGCAAGTTAGTTGTTAAACATTGCCCTAACTAAACTAGTCTTTAAACACTGTGGGGGCGGCAGCAGGTATCAGTGGGAGAAAGGCTGGGTGAAGCAATGGCCTCTCTGAGTATGTAATCCTGGCCTGCTGATGGTGCTGGGGGGCATTTTGCTTAATTGGGTTACAGAATACTTTAATTACTTCACTTTCCCACATTCTTGCTCTGCGCACAGACACAATGATGGCACGGTGAGAAACTGCAGCCCAGGGCCCTGGAGTGCAGCTGCAGGGTAATTATCATTACGAGCTCCATGCATCTGTATACAAACAAGCCCACAGCTGCTAACTCTCTTAGACTGACGATACATGTCACATGAAAGTGCCATTGATGCCACTGAATTCATATATGAATATATAGGAATATATAAGGTTAGTTGACAAAATACTTATGGAAAGTTTACATGTTCTGTGGCTTGATGTGATTTCAACTCAAATATTTTGCTAATTATTTCATAATATTATGGATGCAGCTTTAATGTGCTCATAGTAAGCTCGTAGTCAAGACCAAAAAAGTTTAGAATAAGAAATTAAGTTGCATTATGATATATAAATAAACATAATGCCACAATTGTTAGACATAGTCACAATTATTTTTATTTTTTTTACTCTGCCCCAAAAGCAAGTAAAAACATTAATAAAAATGGTAAAAAGGATTTTTAGGGTCCGTAAGAATTAATACATTTATTCAGCAAGAATGCATTAAATTGATCAAAAGTGACATTAAAGACATGTATAATGTTACATAAGATTTCTATTTCAAATAAATGCTGTTCTTTTGAACTTTCTGTTTATCATAGAATCTTGAAAACATTTCGCTGTTTCCATAAAAAATATTTAGCGGCACAACTGTTCAACATTGATAAGAAATGTTTCTTGAGCATCAAATCAGCATATTAGAATGATTTCTGAATGACCATGTGACACATTACATTTTAAAATCTATTAAAATATAAAAACAGTTATTTTATATTGTTAGAATATTTCCCAATATTACACTTTTCAGTTTTTGATCAAATAAATGCAGCCTTGAGACTTGTTTTTAAAACATACTAACCTTAAACTTTTGAATGGTAGAATTTTCATACGTATGCATATATGAAAATATAGGACCTTCATGCATAATACAGATACACACATATGACTAAATAAAATAAATTAGGTGGACAGCATGACTTTATGGACACTGGGTTGTGAAGTAAACACTTTAAACAGCCCACAGGGAATGAGCTCATCTAAGAGTGAACTGTAAAAGGAGCATTTTTAGACATTTTGCCCATGAATTAGCCCATAAAAGGTGGTGTGGGAAAGGGCAAGATGGCAGAGGAACAGAGTGTGTGTGTGTGTGTGGAGGAAGCAGGAGGTGTGAAGAATAGTGTGTGATTAGTAGTGTGGATGCAGTGTGGGAGAGGGGGCTGCCCTGGCTGTCAGAACTCGGGCCCACAGTGGCCCAGCGGGAGCCCTGGCTGTGCTCCCATGATGCCCTGTTGCCGTGGCTGAGCCCTGGAATGCGACAGCACACAATGGAAGAGCAGGCCTGAGAAGGCCCTTCATCCTGATAACCACATTAAAGGCCCACCAACATCTGTTGAGGCACAGGAGAAAGGCCCTATCTCTGGGCTTTAACCCCCAACAGCACTAATCATTAACCCCCAGCCCTGAGAAGGAGCCCAATAACAGCACCTTATTTGTCAGGCACCCTGCAGAGGGGCCGAGGGGACTGTACAGCAAACAGCGTGAGAAGAGCTGGATGATTACTCCTAAAGCCCGAATATACTCATAGCAGAGTTCTTTTTCGTTCTTTGCTAGAAGTTTGAAATACCTGAGCACCGGTAAACTATTAGCAAACATCCCAACGTCACCAATGGTGCTGGGAGTGGCATTTAGGTGATAGGTGAATATTCCTCTCAACAACAAATTACAACAAAAATGACAGTGAGAAAACAGCAGTTAAGAAAGCATCTGATCATAGTCATGTGGAAAAGTTTGCACAAGCTCTGCAATTTGACACTCTAGTTAAGTCATATTTATATAACACTTTATGCAATAAACTGGTTTCCTCCACACACACATTGGTTCATTGTTCGATTTCACTTGAAGTATGTTGGGGAATTTAGAGGTCAGTAATGTACATTGTGGGCTCCGAAATATTCCAACCTGATCTCACAAGAAAATTTAGCTACTTTACGAGGTGGTGATTTTGTGTTAATTCGTACATTGTGATTAGTATGAAAACGTACGGCTTTTGGAAAAAAGTAAGCATGAAGGCCCACCCCTAAACATAACCATCAGTGGGGCATAAGCAGACTGCACAAAAACTAATAAAATAATTACTAATAAAATTGTTTGCATTCATACAAATTAGCTATGATGATCGTTACAAACTGCCATTAGATTGTGTTGAGTATTAGAACAGATTTCACGAAGTATTATACACAAAAAAGAGAGAGAGATACATTGCTACGTGCCATAGTTATTATAGTAGTGCAGATATTCAATGGCACGTGATGTTTGATCCAGATGATTTTTGCAGTAAATGAGCACATTATTGTCTGTGTGCAGGTGTTCTGCATCCTGAAGCACAGAAAGACAAGATATGAGCCAGAAACAGGTGTCCTGTCACAAGAAAACTTCTCACACTCCAGGATCCTCATCTGCCTTGAAGGGCCTTTAAGGTTGCCTCGCTTCCACAGGTTTCAAAGCCTTGCCAATTTCACCAGCACGAACCTGGAGACAAAGCAGAGGGGCTGGAGGTGGGGGCAAACGCAAACAAGAGTGATGCAGAGGAGAGGTGAGTGTCTTTCTCTCTGGCGTTTCATACGCGGCACTCTGTATACGGGCTCTGAGATTAGGAGCTGCAGGAGGTACCCCTAATGCAGGGACTCCTCAAGTACCTCCACACAAGTAAGCCCATTCACCAGTAGCTCATTACACGGGCAATTAAGTGTCGTGGGGGGAGGGGGGCTGAGGGGCCCAAACGAGGGCCGCCAGCCATCGTGAGGAGCCCCTTCCCCCTGGTCCACTCCTCCCAGCGTCTTCACCTGGGCAGGCCAGTGGACACCTGCCTCTTCTAATGAAGATCCATGGCCTCATTTCCATTTCTGGAGTCGTATCAGAGACGGCGGCACACAAAACCGCGCCTGTGTCCTCCGGTCCAGAGAAGCGGATAGAATGACATGGATAAGTGCTCTTGCAGATCTGGGGCAGCTGTAGGGCCTGAAAATGGGGTTTTGGGAGGTTTGAAGTGGGGTGCTGCGTTGCCTACGATGCTGCTCTCCTGCTTATTGGAGGGTGCTTCAGGTTCCGATCGGCCACAATGGCTGCTGCAAGCTTCCTCTGCTCTTCGCCTATAATGAGCGGATCTGCAGAAGGCAGGAGAGCCTAAGGAGGAAAAGTGCTCGCAAACAATTCTCACCTCTGTCCAATTCAGGTCGTCTTATTCATAACTTCTGAAAGCATCTGTAAATATATGATGAATCATTTTCACTACAGAGCCAATATATTCCCATTTGTGACCTGTGCTGCTCATAAAAGTAAAAGTCTCTTAAAAGTCATTCATAACACTTTGCCTTCCATGTATCTGGAAGTCAATATAGGATTGAAATGTTAATTCAAATGAATTAAAAGGAAGGACAACTCTTTTGTGTGCCCATGGTAAATGTAGTAGCCTACTGTGGTGAATTATGGTATATACTGTAAAACTATGGCATTATATTTAGTCATCAAATCACACATACCAGCTTTTCATAGTAGCTTGTGACATCCTTGCTCCCCCTGAGCAGGGGCGATTCTAGGATTTTCATTTTAGGAGGGCTCAGCCCCCAGTGAGGGTATGAAAAAAATGGTAACACTTTAGTTTAGGGTCCAATTCTCACTATTAGCTAGTAGCTTATTAGCATGCATATTACTAGGATATTGGCTGTTTATAATTACTTATAAAGCAAATAGTAATGCCTTATTCTGCATGACCATATTGTACATCCCTTAATCGTACACAGGAATGTAGGCAGGGTTTTATAATCACTGAGATCCCAAATGTAAGGTAGTTAGGGGGGGTTCGAGAACATTTTGATTTCTATGATCTACAAATGTGCATTTTCAGATGTTCTGAAGGCCGAAAAATTATATAGCAATAGTTTGAAAACCATGTCACTGGGCAGTAGATTATTTGTCTTTCTTCTTATCTCCACATCTCTCTTTTTCTCTTTGTTTTTATCTTGCCCTGTCTCTTCCCCTCCTAAAGCTGAGCATTGACTGATAGGCCTAGTTTTTCCATTTTCATCAGTGAAGAAAGTAAACATATGGTTAACTGATATGTTTTATGAATTATTTTCGTAGACACATTAATTTACTGAAGGCAACCAGGAAAGCTAACTAAGTTTATTAAATTAATTCACAATATGCACACATTCATTACTAATCTTATGCCCAATACAGGCTGAAAAAAACTGAGCTTTTTTAATTTACTGTAGGCTACAAATGTAATTATATTCATTTACAATATGTACACATTCATTACTAATCTTATGCCTAATCTGATGAAAACGCCTTTGTTAATATTTCTTGTTCGTTAATTAGCCTACATTATGGATCACATTACATAGGCCTATTTTCAATTCAAAATGGCGAAATTAGACAAAAGTTTATTCATTTGAATGAATATTTTTGTCATTGGTTTAACATTTCTGACTTAAAGAAGCAGCTGTCAAATATGAATGTTTAGTTTAGCTACTTACATATCTCGCACTTGACGTCGAGTCACGCTGCTAAAATTCGTGCTCAGTCTCAGCAGCTTCTGTGTGAACATAAAGCCCGCCTACTCTGATTTGATTGGCTGAAGCCCCCCTAAAAAGGGCCTAGTGACGCCCATGCCCCAGAGTAATGCTGCACATGATTTTAATGACAATAACCTGCATCTGCTGAGTGCTAGCAGTTATGATGCTAAATTGTTATGTAATACAATTATGTTTTAATGCCCTGGTCAATTTTGAGATTTTGGGCTATTTTACTTCCAGCTTATTTTAGTGTTCAAATTACACAATCATTTATTTGAGTGTATAGATTTCAATCACAATACATATCTATAAACACTGTTTTTTCAAAATGAGTTTTTTTTCTCTTATTTACTGAGCCAGAAATCTCCACTTCAGTACCACTTACACACAGCAATTTGTTTTTATTTATCTCTATTCTGGGTTTTTACAGAGAGGTTTGTTCATATATAATTCACATATATCAGTCTTTTTTTTCCAAAACTTTTTTTTCTGGCTGTTGACATTACTTTTTGATTTATGGAGTGATAAAGTGCAATCCCCTTTGTAAGAACCTTTAACTCTAATGTCAACAAGAATTTTGAACTTGTTTAGATTTCTTTTCTGCACGTTTATGCAAATGAGTACATATTAAATTAGATAGTGCCTCGTTTGCATATTTAAACATACTAATTTAGAAAACTTGTAATACTAAACAGCTGTCTAAAGGCACAGTATGTAAGTTTTGCCGCTAGAGGTCAAAACAATAACAAAGGCGTAGCTTGATGATGGCGTGAGCGTGGAATCATGGGAGATGTAGATCTAGTGTAGATGTAGAGGCCATAGTTTTATATATTTATTTGAATATTTTACATTTTAAGTTTCTGTTTATCTTTTATATTCTGCAGTCGGCTACTGTAGCTCCTTTTGTTTTGTTGTTATCGTTTTGTTGCATATTTTAGGATAGTTAGGATTAAAGATACACTGTGTAAATTTTAGCTGCATCTAGCGGTGAGGTTGCGAATTGCAACCACCCACCTCCCTTTCGAAGCAAATAGAGAAGCTTCAGTGACACAGGACAAAGATGTCATCGTCTGAGACAGCAGAGAGTTGCTAGCGCTCTGTAGAGCAGTTTGTCCGTTTAGAGCTACTGTAGAAACATGGCGGCGCAAAATGGTGACTTCACTGTAAGGGGACCCGCGGTGTATGTAGATAGAAATGGCTCATTCTAAGGTGAAAACATAACTCATTATGTAAGGTCTTTATACACCACTGAAAACATAGTTATGTACATTATATTGCATTTCTGTCAATAGATTCTCATAAATATTACACACTGCACCTTTAAAGTTACATTCGCCTCCTCTCCATTCGGGATTGCAGAAGAATAAGATGCAGGAGAAAAAAGTTCAACACTCTTACTTCAGCAATAAAAAACAAAAAGATGAAACAAATGTGATTTGAGTCATTTTTGCTTATTAGTATGGTTGAAATGGTAAGCAGAAAAGACATTGCTTAATAAATTGAGACATAAATATTATAAAAATAAATAAAGTATATTTGTGTAATTTAACATATTTATTACATATAACATAATTATTGTAGGTTTGAGTAAATGCCTGTTCACATTTAGTCTAGAACTACAATAACCGTTATTTACACAGTGCACACAACGCCTCTGCACTTACTCCTGATTTCTCTCAACATGGGGACAGGAAAGGTGTCAGTCTATTCATGGGGGGGGGGGGGGGGGGGGGGGAAGTAACTTGCGTTACTTATTTGAAAAAGTAACTTAGATATTTTGTTGTAAATGTACAAGTAATGCGTTACTTTACTAGTTATTTGAATAAAAGTAATTTGAAAACATAACTTGTGTTACTTGTAAACACTGTTAATAAAAGCTGGATGACTTGTGTTGCTACATGGCATGCAATTTATTTTAAAACATTGTATGGTGGAGAAAATGCTGTTTTACTGTTATTACAAATAAAGCTCTTTCTGATATGCTAGTATGTAAAATTTGTGTCTGATTTTTTATTTTTATTTCTTTCTTTCTTTGCCAGGGTACAAATAACTCGCTGTAAATCAAGAAAACAAGAGATTCAAACAATAAAAATAACTGTGTTGATTAGTTTTCGGTCGATAAGTATCCAAACAGTTGCTCACCTGTCTAATAAAACACATAATATATTAAAACGTGTTTGGACTTCTACGGAAGTAAAACTGGACATCGAGGGTAAGGCGGATATGATGTCATTGCAAGGTTACGTTACACTGATTAAAATGGCAGATTTCTCTGGATTTCTGGAAATTGTGGGACATCTGGTCACATACATACTTTTTTTTTTATGATCTGCATAAAACATTAGAATAAATAAGTTATTTCAGTCCAGTCATAGGATATCATAAATTATTATTTAATTATGTATATGTTCATTAAGTTTTATTTAGATCATTCATTACCAATTAAAGCAGTGAAATGGACCATGACCTGATGGGGATGTACAGCAAACATATAAAAACTGCACTGGCTAATCATTTGCTGCTCATTAATGCCACTCTTTATTTTCAGGGCAGTAAAATAGAGTTTTACGTCTTGTGGTCTGTTCCACACTTCTCGCTGAAAGCTCCATTCAGAAGTGCAGCGTGTCTCTCAATATGATTGTGGGATCCTCCCTTGTTAACATGTTCAGGCTCACCGCCTCCTCTCAGCACCTGAGGGCAAGCGGTGCACCCAGAGCTCGGGTAATGGAGGAAGAGGAAGGGCAGAGTGAAAATAAACAAGCACAGTCTCCATCCATCCGTTGTGCCTCACCTGCTCTGCTCTGTTTTAAACTCTGACACGGGCCGCATCAGAGGTCTGTGGATGGGATAACCTTGCAGTGCTGTGCTCAGTGATTTTGTCATATCAATAATTATACTAGTCAACCTGCATTTGTGTTGGAGTTTTATGACTTGTATGGAAATAAAATCAAACTACAAACAAAATGTAGCTAAAAGTAGCTAGTACTTAAGATGGTAATATATTTTTATACATAAAAATAAGCCTATCTGTTCAATAAATTATATAATTGATCATTTAATCCGAGCCAAAATTTGCACACACAAAATGGGTTTGAATGAATGAACAGTATCAAACTTAAACATTTTCATTTATTTTAAATACAACGAAAACAATCATTTTTACATAACCGAGTCGAAAGCATAGTAGGCTAGAGTAAAGGGAATTGAATTGGTGAATCATTTTTGTGAATCTGTTCATTTACATGAGCCGTACGAACCGATTCAATATAATGAATTGGGCATTCCAATACTAGATCAGGACGAACCGATTCAACAGAATGAATCAGACTTTCTAACGCTACATATGAAAGCTAGAGGACCGATTAGAAAGAGACTGATTTACTATAATAGACCAGACTTCCCAACGCTACAAATGAAAGGGGGATGACCGTTTAGCATTAACCGATTTACTGAAATGAATCGGAATTTAAAACGCTACATATAAAAGAGAGAGGACCGTTTAGGTGAGTGCATTTGGCTATATGCTACACTGCTGCTCGTTGTTTAAGTAGCTTGATACTGTCACGTTATTGAAAATGTAGTTAAGTTAGTAGCGTTGCAACTTTTAATTAGTTACTCCCAAACAGTTGTGAGCGTATGTGTGTTTAGGTGTACTTTGTCCCCCAGGCATGGTTACACAATGAGTTTGTGTGTCAGAGTTTGCGCTTCTAAGCAGCAGATCTGGCTTCCCCAGCTCTCTTTCCACTCACCTGTGACGGAGCACTTCCCCTGGTCGGCTCTTATCAGCCCATAGAGGAAATACCTGCCACAGGTAAACAGGACCTCGTGACCCCCAGGCTTTGCACTCATGCTCAAGCAGACAAGATGTTGTTTTTTCTGCCCTGCCATGAGCATCCCTGCCCCCACCTGCCTAAACCCTCTCCCACCCCCTCTAAAAATGTTATCTTATCTAAATATCAGCAGGTGTAAGGCAAGAACCTGCTTATCATGATAGATTCAGTATGCTCAAAATTGATCAACAGTGCCTCAGCACAAATGCATTTCTG
Source organism: Rhinogobio ventralis (assembly GCA_039654625.1). NCBI lineage: Eukaryota > Metazoa > Chordata > Actinopteri > Cypriniformes > Gobionidae > Rhinogobio > Rhinogobio ventralis. Next base: position 17,709,031 of record CM077198.1, read on the forward strand.
ACTGCCTGTAATGATGCTGGTAGCACTTTAAAATGACACGTCCTCTTTCTCAGAGATTATTGTGAAACCCACATATCAAATCGACGCTTAAGAACTTGTTTACTGCAAAAACCTATCTAAAGTATTTTTTCTGATATTGAGACAATGTCATTTTACAAAATTGTAAAATCATGTTAGACTTCGTTTAATTCTATTGGACACACCATCCAATGTTCAGATTTTTAAATGTATATATTTTGTCCCTCCAATCCTGTGGTTACATATTCATTGGATTCAGTTTAATTGTAAGTTTACTTTTTTTTTTTTCTTTTATTAACATATTTATCCATTTGATTATTTATTTACTTATTCTTATCAATTACTAAACCCTTGTATTCATTATTTTAGGAAAAATGTAAAATGTATGAATATTAATATTAGTACATAATTTACAAGCATGAGGGTGTATTTTTACAGAGATTTTTTTTAAAAGTTGAAAGGGACTTGTACAAAGTAGGCCTGTCATGATTATTGATTAATCAGACTGTATTATATTATATTATATTATATTATATTATATTTAATCAAAGTAAATCATGGGTCTATTTTATTGTAATTTTTATTACTATGTGCAATTTCAAGTAGAAAAAAGTAAAAGTTCAGTTCAGTTCTGAAAAAACAGAATTGAATCTGTAATTATTTGCGTGACAATTAATCATCAGCACAAAATTCTTAAAGTACAAAGTACTTTCCTTCAAATTAAAATGTTAATTTGTTAATTGTTAATGTTAATAAAATGTTCTTCTCTCTAAGGGAAGGGATGTGACATTCTTTACAGTCAAACAATAGTATTCTAAAATAATAAATCATGGTAAGGGAATTCCTATAGCACACAGCATGTTTCCTTCTGCCTCTGGGACCATGTGTGAGGGTGGAAGTGTCCCTCCGGGACCAGTGACCCTGTTGAAGAGGCACATTCTCACAGGTCCAGAAAGCAATACGCCCCACACAGAGAGAGTGGGGGGAGACCTCCAGGACAGGAACTCACCCAAGACACCTCAGGGTCAGGGTTACTCTCTCTCTCTCTCTCTCTCACCACTGGCCAGCATAGCTCTGCCCTTCCCTACCATGTTACCTGAGCCACATGCACCAATGCTGCCCTTTATTAGATGGATGCGGTTTCCCACACTGACACTGATGGGTGACGAGAGCCCCTCCAACCCCTTCCTGTTAAAACATTGTGATTGATAAAGGAAATGTGATCCCCTGAATATGTTCAAAAATAATGTCACATTTTTTCTTCAATCCAAATATACATAGATAACATGTTAAAAGTAATAATTTTCTCATTCTCAAGTCGTTCCAAACCTGTATAAATGTTGTTCTTCTTCACAAAAGAAGATATTCTGAAAAATGTTTGTGACCTAATTTTTTTCCATACAATGGAAGTCAACTGTTTGGTTACCCATATTCTTTAAAATATCTTCCTTTGTGTTCAGAAGAAGAAAGGAACTCATACAAGTCTAGATCAACTTGAGGGTGAGTAAATTATGACATCATTTTTTGGGTGAACTATCCCTTTAAGGTTTTACTGCACTCTAAAAAAGGTTCCAAAAGGGTGTTTTTGCAGCAATGCCACGAAGAACCATTTTTAATTTCCCAAAGAAACTTTCAGTGAACAATTCTTAAAAGAACCATTTTTTCACTATAAGGAACCTTTTGTGGACTGGAAAGTTTAACACCTTTCTTAATGGAACCAGAGATGTCAATAAAGAACCTTTATTTTTAAGAGTATGATCTGCCTTGAGTTGAAATCTTGCACATACTTAAACTTTCTAGGATGTTTTACCAGGATCATCTTTTCAAACAGCAGATTAAAAGTCCAAAGCTTACACAATATGAAAATTAGTTAAATTAGACCCCCTTAGTATCTTCCAACAGGCAGGTTTACATCCCAGCCCGATCCAACCTAGACTAGGATAAGTGAGCATCAACACCAATATGTTGATTTACTAATTAGGGCCAGTACTTCCCTGCAGTTTCTGAATGAGGCAGGAGCACTTGTCTTTGTCTTATTATCATTGGTCATCCACCCCCCTACCCACTCCTCAATAGCCCCTGGCCCAGCAGATAGACCAGGACAGAGATAAGTAGAACAATGGGTCAGGCAGCAGACCAGGCCCACTGCAGTCTTCTATCTCTGTCCCCATCTCAATGCCTGCCTGTGAGTCTGCACAGAGGATGTTGTTAAAGCAAGAGCAAATACGCAAACATCCTGCGCCAGTTCTATCACTTCCCCCTAATCTCCCCCCCCCCCTCTCTCTCTCCCTCTCTCCCTCTCTCTCTCTCTCTCTCGCTCTCTCAGGGGGGCTATTTTCCATCTCTTGCAAGATGCTTGTGTGGATTTTTCATAAGGATTTTTACAAGTGAATACGGTGGCCTTCATTGGGTGTTGTGAACGAGAAGGGGGTGGGGGTGGGGGTGGGGGTGTGTGTGGGGGGGGGTGATACATCAAACAAATCTGATTCTATGGAGCAAAACATTTCTGTGAACATTTTTATAGAATCAGTTTTTCATAACTCCAGTCTTCAGTGTCACATGATCCTTCAGAAATCATTTGAATATGCTGATTTGCTGCTCGAGATACATTTCTTATTATTATCAAAGTTGAAAACTTTTTTTGGGGGTATAAAACAAATTTATGTTGATCTCCATCAATATTTTACTACCTCAGCATTGTTAGTCCAAAAGTGATTTACATACGTTCTGCATGTCTTCCTACAGCCCAGTGTTAAGCTGATGAGAGGAGAGAGAGTGGTGAAGAGAGAGATATGGCCCTCCTCCCACTCCTCTCTCTCCCTCTCACTCTTTCACACTCTGTTCTCTCTGTAGACTTGACAATATGCACGTGCACTGTTTCAGGCCCGGGGAAACCTTGGCAGAGGCAGGTTAATATTGGGAGCACTTGACAACAATGGAATGTTATAAAAAGGTGCAGCTGTAATAAGTTCTTTGTTGGGACCTTCCATTTCCACCACGTCATATCATTACTCATCCTGCTAACCAATTTACTGGTTGCCATGGCAACCACAGCAGGCCAATGCCAAGAGGCAAGCATGGAATCTCAATGGCTGTAGGGGAATAAAAAGTGGTGGGCAGACAGAAGTGTATGAACTATGTCCTAAATGAATTTAAAATTTAACACGTTTTACATTCATTTGCAAATTAATTTGTTTTGTCAAATATGGATCATTTATTCAGATTTAACTGGGGTTTAAAAATTATCCTCATTTCCTGCCGTCCACCCTCTCATACAACACTAATGTGTAAATAATGAAAAACAGGGAAAACATTTTAAGTTGAGGTGTAAAATAAATGAAATACAGTACAGAATTCATAAATAAATAGAGTATACAGGATGTTCATATTTTATATAAATGTTAATATACATAGATATATATGTGTACATTAAATCCTGAGTTTTTTTATTATTTAGTTTTGTTTATTCTTCTCTTTTATTATCACCAACAAAAAAAATAACGCTGGTCTAATTCAATCTCTTTTTTTTTTTGGCACAGCAACAGTTTCATGTGTCCGTGTCCACGTGACTTCAGTTTCATGTGTCCGTGTCCACGTGACTTCACCGGGCATGCTGGGATACACGTAACCGTGTTCCGGCTGTGGAGGTATGCGGGGCCGGGCCGGTGGGCGTGTGGTGAAATCCAGTTCGCCTAAGAGCACAGGTCAACGCTGGCCGGTCAGCAGCTGCTGCCTGGCCGCGGTCCCACGCTTCCCAGGCTGGGGGGAGGATTGACAGGTCAGTAATAAAATCAGGCGCCCTGGCTGAGCTCAGAGCTGCCCATTGTTCGAGGGCCAGGCCCGCTGCTGCTGTTTACTCTCTCCCATATGCATTATTCAACGGCCCAGGAGCTCCCAGAGAAAGGGGCCCCATTCAGGGAGCCTCTTGCCCATGTTTTGTTTTGCTAATTTTCAATTAAAATAAACCATGGCGCTAAGGGGGAGTAAGAGGGCGCAAGGGAGAGATAGTCCCAGTACTATTTACCCTGTGACGTCTAAAGGGATTAGGCTGATCACATAAATGACAATAAAACACTACTTATTGAGTATTATGTCAGTGACATATCTGTTATTTTAAATAAAGGGTAGACTGTAGGACAATGAGGTGTGATGCTGTTTCAGTTTGGTTTAATTCTGCAGGGGATGTCTGAATCACTTTTGTACACTAATAAGCTTGAGAGTCCAAACTCTGTAGTTATGTCGTTGTTTTATAATAATTGTTGCTTTGTTCAGTGATAGAGTTTCAATCGGTTGCTTGTCATTTTTATATAAGTTATATAAAATATAACAACAAAATAAAAATGTAATATAAATGTAATTAAAACCAGTAACACTAATGTTCAAAAGTTTAGTTTTTTTAAGATATTGATACTTAAGGACTCATTAAGTTGATCAGAGATGACAGTAAATAATATATTAAAAAATATTTTAACCAAAATGTATTTGAAATACATTTATTTTATGTTAAATATACTACAAATATATTTACATATGTGTGTACTTAATATAAATACCCTGCAATTGTATTTTAGTTATCCGGAAATAGTGCTGAGATCCAACTAAATATATACTTAAGTATATTTGATTGTGCTAAAATAAAAAACTATTGCAAGTATACTTTAGGTACACTTTAAATATCTTGCATTTAAAGACTGATATTATACAGTGATCATACTGTCCTTACTAATAGTGATATTAAAACACATTTTAGGCTTAATATTAAGAAATGTGCATTGTGCAATAAAGAAGTACTCCAAATAATGTTTAATTAGAATATTTAAGTCTCAAGCAATATGTCAGTAAAAATGTTAATGGTTTTTTAGTATACTTACTTACATTTAAATGTAAGTTTTTTTCACTAGGGACATTATAATGTTACTAATGTTGCTGTTATTTTGAACTTTGTATTTATAAAAGAATCCTGATAAATGTATCATTGTTTTTTAAAAAAATATTATGCAGCACGACATGAAAACACCGTGTTTTCAACACTGATAATAAGAAATGTTACTTGAGCAGCAAATCAGCATAGAATGATTTCTGAAAGATCATGTGACACTGAAAACTGGAATAATGGCCATTACAGAAAAAAAATAAAAATATTAAAACAGAAACCAGTTATTTACAATTGTAATAATATTTTACAATATTGCTGCTTTTACAATATTTTAGATCAAATAAATGCAGCCTAATTTAAAAGTCATCACATTTGATGAGTTGAATAAAGATTTGAAGATTTGATAACAGATTGTGTTGATACGCAGCATATTAACCTGCAGAAAGACACATGACCTGCAGATCATTAAATCATCAGCAAATCATCAGCATGCCCGACACCATGGGCTAATCAATAAGTGCACTGATAGGTTTTTGTTGTTGAGTTTTTTCACACAGGAGGGGGCTACACTAACCCAGAGGGGCTGCGGACAGATGCAGTGACAGTGGGGAGTGAGGAAAGTTAAAGATTCACCACACATCTGTTACTCTGCCACAGAGCGGACTCTCAGGCACCTACCCCCGCTGTCTGCCGGCTTGCCCGCCTGCCTGGGTATGTCTGTCTGTCTTCCTGCCTGCTCCCTTTAATATGTGACTGTGTGCTGTCCACCTGTCTCTCTGAATTTGATTCCTGCATGTTTCTTCTCTGCGTGCTCACCACACTGTCAGCCTAACTGACCAACTGCTTCCTGTTGTGTACATGTGTCCGCTTACCCCTTAATGAGCAAGCACATCTTTAAATCGTACAGCGACTTCAATCACCTGCCTAACGAACCCGCCATTTTTTGCAACCGTCGCCTGTCAACTGTCAGCTGAACATTTATATTATATTAAGTTTTAATTATAGCTAAAAAGACCAGTCTAGTTTAATCAGGAATGCTGTATAATTAATTCTGCCAGTCATTTAGAGATCTTCCCTGCAGTTTTCACAATTGTTTGGTCCAAAACCCGAATTTGATTCCACCTCACCTTTTCCAGCGGAATTGGAGGAGGTTTTCAAGTTCGAAAAACTGTTTTTACAACAACTAAACAAACCAAACTCTGTCGTCTCACAATAATAAGAATAATCTCTTTACATGCATTGAGAAACTATAGAGGCAAAATGCTACACTCGGATAAAAAATGGGATAATCAAAAAAGGGACATTTTTGTAAAGCCTGTAAAAAAAAAAAAAATAATTTAAAATAGAAGTTTATTGAACCTTTAGACAAAATAAAAAAAAAAAGTCTGTCTTTTATTGAGTATCATGTCACATCGGGCTTTTATGGCTCGTATTTTTTTAATTAATTAATGAATTAATTAAATGTATAATATAGGAGAATATGGAGCTCATACTTGAGAAGGGAAAAAACTTCAGTTTTTTTCAGAGGCCAAAACTGAGCAAAAATGTAAAAAGGATATAAATTGGTGCAATTGCCAGATATTTATATGCCCAAAAAGTATGCAAAAGATTCTGATAGCTTGTTATGTTCATCAGTAAAATTTTTGTAACAGTATAGCAGACTACTTACATAAAATATCAGTTGTCACTCTTTATCTCCCAATAATATTTAAATGTTTAGTTTTATGATCAAAGCTCTGTAGTTTTTATTGTGAGGGAACATATAATGCAATGCAATACACTGATGATTGAGAGATTATAAAAAATAAAGTTCTTCTAAAGCATGATTTTAGCAAGATTTTTATAAAAAAAAAAGAAAAAAGAAAAAGGATAATCAAGTAAGGCTAGCAGTAAGTGTTCATCTTGAAATAATATTAACAATATTTTATATTACATTTATTCACAGCAAAGAGACAGGTGTACCAAGCTGGGCAAGCTGTTGTACCCCTAAAAGTACAATATTGACAGTGTAGCATTCTAGCAGATATGTATTAAATTCCACCTTTGCAATTGCTTATGTGGTTTAGGAGCTGATTTAGCTATTTTATTGACAGTGAAATTAGAGAGATGGCAGGAAATACGTGAATATTGAGAAACACGGAACCGAGTCAAACCTGTTTCTTCTGCATGAGCGTCATGTGTGCTAACCACTAGGCTACAGTCTAACCTCCTAATGATTTTTGCTTTTTTATCCAGGTTATAAAGTGTTCCTGTGGCTAAAACAATACAACATGCTGCTAGCAACACCAAATACATAAGTTAGATTCCCAATGAATGCATAAGCATATAAATGACTTTGAATGCAATGCAAGTCAGTTAGTGTAAAAGTCTGACAAATGCATTAAAAAATGTAAGTAAAACTGCTTGAGAGCATTTAGAGTTGTTCCACCTGTCAACCCTATACAACAGCATGATTCGCATGTCTATCCTTCTCTTCTAACTGTAATCCTGAGCCCTCTTATCTCCTCGGGAGTCTTTGTGTGGCAGCAGTTTCTTTGCAGATAAGATGTACATAACTGGAAAAAATAAGGACCTTGGGATGGGGAACAGAGAAGTTCAGGAGACACGAGTGGAGTCAGGAGTGGAGAAGAGCGCATGTCCTCTTGGGTGTGCTGAATGGGCTTCATCCCCCGCTGGGTGCAGGTGAGCACTCGAGGCAGGCTCGCACCTGCCCTCTTTGTTCCTGACTGATGGGTTTATGGCGAGAGGGATCTGTCTGCCTCGTAAAGCCAGCGGGCCGAGGGGCAGTAAAGCCTAACTGCTGTCAGAGCTTTGTGTGAGGGTGTGAAAGTGTGTGTGAGGCCCTGAGAGACAGGGCAGATCATCAGGGAGCATCACACAATGCAGACAGACTGACAAAAACAATTAAGCTTCTGTAGAGGATTCCCAGACAAAACAGAGTCATTAAAGCAACATTTAACTGCTATATATACAGAGAGGTTTAACGTTTAAAAAAGTTAAACTCACTTTTTACTTAAGTTGACCTCTAGGCGCCTAATTAGATTGCAGGATGTCTAATATAACAGAATTAAAAGGAAAGTGGCTACAACATAGGGCCAGAGACTTGTTCTGTGGCACAACTTACCCCACTTTAGGGGTAATTCAGTGATATCAAAAGGTACATTCAGGGGGGAATACATAAACCAGGGGTTTTCAAACTGGGGTCCTCCAGAAGGTTCTATGGGCTCCTCAGAACATTTCAGAGAATAAAAAGACAAAGCAAAAATGAATAAAGTCTCCCGAACATTCTGTTTTATTCTAAATGTTTCTCCCCTTTCTTGCCATATACATAGTAGACTACTTTCCAGAATTGTATATGTTTGCTTTGTATCTTTTTAGTGAGTCCCCTTTATCTTGCTCACTGGTATTGTAAGGCAGTATGTAAGCTGCTTACATACATTTATTATGAAAGATGCTTATACAAATCATTTTTAATTGAAAAATGTTCTTCAGGTTTTTATATCCAACATTAAGTAGGCTATAGCCAATTTATTAAGTTTGGAAACAATATTTTTTATTTATAATGTCACACAATTTATCTAACAGTTTAAATGTTTTTTCATAGGCCTAAATAAAAATAGATGGATTTTAAAAGTTCATCATATTTGGGGGTCCTTGGCATCATAAAGTTTGAAAACCCCTGACATAAACCATTCACATTTCAAAGAAAAATATGGATAAAAATGAGGAGGTGGCACAATCCACTTTCAAGTTCATTTTTTTATTCGTAATTTCATAAGCGAGAAAAAATATTTAAATGTAGTGAAGCATTTTTCAACATTTTGTAATAGTGTTGATCAAATACTGAAAAGAAACTGGATGTTTCAATGTTTACTATTACTAGTTAAGCCTAAATGTATGGTTAATTTTTATAATGGTTATTGTAAATAACAGGGCCAATTAAGTTTATGTGATATATACACACACATACATAAATATAAAACATAACAATTGGGGGAAGAAAAATGTAATTAATTCAAATTGGAAAACAAGTTTAGTTTTATTAAATATTTATAAATATTCTTGTTTTAAGCATAGTCATTTAATGTAATTTTCTAAAACAATACCTTATCATTTTGCTTCTCAAGTAAATGTATCTTCAGTTAAGAATGCTGAGATATTTGTACTTGTAAACAAGACAAAAATATTGAGTATATAATATAAAATAAATATTTTTCTTATGAGGAAGATATATGAAATTAGCCCTTCTATACATATATGGTCATGTGACAAAAATGATACTGCTTGCTAGATTAAGGGGGTGACATTTTATCCCACCTACATGTGAAGAGACTGATAAAAAACGGCGGTGGCTTATTTTTTGAGGTCGCTTACCAACACCCAGCCCAGTGTTCAGTACACAGAACTGTTCTTAGCGCTCTTCCTGCTACTGTCAGTGTCTGATTTCACACCGCTAATGACTATGCACTGTTTACAGTGCCTCCTTTATTCTTTGCGGGGTCACATTACTACTGCCTCAGAGAAAGCACACACCCACAGACTGGCCACTGATATAAAATACCGTTTTTTCCTAATATGTCAGACCTCTTTAACTCAGTGACAGTGTTTTAATATTAAAGGATATGAAGATTCTGATGCTCAGCGGTTTCTAACACGAAGGCCCATGACAGACATCACACCTCTGAGCACTCTTGTGGACACAAAAATGACGGTATAAAAATAAGCACCCACACTAATGTTTAATTTATATGATTCTCTCAGGATATCATATCTTACTGATAAGAACCAAATTACGTGACTGAAAGGAAGGCTAAGAGATTCAAAAATCTGTGCTTTTTTTGGCAAGGGCATCTTAGAAACCAATTACCACACAAGAAATAGATCATTATTTCTTCTAAGCAGAGAGTCTTGGGGGGTGGGGGGCAAAGGTGCTTGCTAAAAGGATGGGTAGGGTTTTTTTTTTTTTTTAGATTGAGAACAGCACAATAAAGACATAATCATCTCCTCCTCAACTTTTCCTATCCAACTTTCAGATTTTAATTTGCCGTCTGTGAAGTGGTACCTAATTTACTTTCGCCTCGTCCCTTCAATGCGCCATTGTTACGGCGGCAGAGACTCAGAGTTTCCTCTCTTAGCTCACTTCGGCGTGAAATTGGTTTAATGAAGCTGAAAGGTATGAAGCTCTCACAACACTGCGGATTCCAGCGACACTGCTTCATCACCCCCTTACGCCCCCCAAACTCACATTACGCCCACAAGTTATAAAGCAGCGCATAAAAGATCGCTATCTCTCACATTACATCAGTGGATATTGCTGTCCCTTTCAGAGTGCCAGTGCTCAGACTAACCGCTGAGAGACAAGCTGAGGCCGTCAGTCTCAGGGACATGCTCTGGGTGCTTCAGATTTATTTGAAGAATCATATCGCTCTAAATCAAACTCAAGAATCAAACATTCTGGTGGAGGAGATATTGATCAGTGTGTTTTCCACCTCTGAGTATCCCGTCATTTCCATGCAGTGACCCTGTGAAATGCGTTCTCATGTTACCGTTGCGACTGGGTGTGACACTTGTGGGAATGCAACGGAAGTCCTAGGAGATTATTTTGAGTGTGTCAGTATGAGTTTATTTGTGTGTGTATGCTTGTGTGTGTGTGTGTTATATTAATATGATCTCCTTGTGGCATATCATTTACAGCTTCTTGCCCCCCTTTTGGACAATTGCATGAAAATGCATCCGTAACTAAATATTCAGGTCTGTTCTGGTTTCAGTCATGTTTCAGGATCTGCAGGGAAATGGACATGAGGAAAAAAGATTAACAAATACCAGACTGCACAGATTTGTGTGTGTGGATATTTGCTGGGGACCAACTTTCAGAAGAACAAACTTATGTCCCCAAAAAGAAAATTAAATGTCTTCATTTGTATCTGAAATGGGTTAAAACTATGTGCAGAAAGTATAATTAATTTAGAAAGTCGGAATAGGAAGTACACACTTTATAATAAAGAGAATCCCATATAGGGAGCATCATTACAAAAAGATTCATTGCAAAAAATCTTTTGCAAAAAAAAGATTTATTTAAATCTATATTTATTTAACCTCACTACATTTGGATAGATAAAAATATAGTAAGGCACTCAGTGAGGAGAGGTGATTTATTTTTACCTTTTATGTTTAAAAAAGGTGTGTATATATATATATATATATATATATATATATATATATATATATATAATGTTTTTTTTTTTTAAAGAAGTCTCTTATTATTTAGGGCTTATCCAAGGCTGCGTTCATTTATTATTATTATTATAATTTAAAGTAATAGTTTTCTATTTCAGTATAATTTTTAATATTGAATTTATATTTTTTTGTTTTAAGCATAAATCTATCAAAACTAAATTTAGTGAGGTCAATGCTAAAAAAACAAAAACAAATTGCCAATGAAGTAAACACTATTTAACAATTTAAATCAAGATTTAATGAAGTTTTTTTTTTTTCTGAACAAAACAATAATGCTAATTAAGAAAATATTTTTTGTGTGATGATATTGTCATTCCAAATAACATGCCCACTAAGGTCAATTACACCTCACACTTTATGTGACTTTATGTGTGCCAAAATCATCCAAAAAACCCACAAACTTTATCATTGGAGCTAAATCATTTGACCACAAACTGCTTCTTACATTCACTACTAAAAGAGTTTACATTTCCATGGACTTTACAACCACTTTGGTGACATTGCCAGCCTCTTCCATAGTAAAGAACTGAACAAAATAGATTCCCTAAATTGTCACCATTATCATCTTATCATCTGTAAGCGATTGCGCAAAACAGCCTTTAAGAAAAGGAAATTGTTCAAAACACTGTTCCCTGCGTCTACTTTCATTTGATGCAGGCAGAAATGAGAGCGATCATTCAAACGCACATGCACACACTAAATTGTGCCGTTAAACTGAGCATTTAGCCTCTAACTGAGCTAAATGATGTTCTGTGGGGAAGGCCAGTCACTGAGATTAGCTGTGTTTCACTGCAGGAGTGCTATCTTATACAGGTAATTACTCAATTATCAGCAAACACGCGGAGGTCTGACGATACAGACTGGAGAAATAAAGAGAATACAGCTGAAAATATGGTTTAAAAATATCAGACAAACATATATTAGCAAGAATAAAGACGAACGAGGCTTGTGTTACCGTAAATGCACTTCCCTATGTTGAAGGAGTGTCCAAATAACTGCTCGAGAACAAATCTGTTATAAATATCAAAAAAGTGAAACATATTAATTTTAATAACTATTTTGTCTGATTTCGCAGAAGAAGGTACAAAGTAGCCTATAAAAAAGCTAGAAACACATTAGCTGCTCCTGCTGTCGAGAGTATAGTTGTGAAATCCCACTCATCTCCACTGGTTGGCGCTAAAGAGAGCAGAACTGTTGGAGATGATCAACCTGCCTCATGATTAAAACTTATAGTTGTAAACAAAAAGATCAAAACTATATTTTAATGGGAGCCATTTGCATTTTCGAAAACAAATTAAGTATATTTAATAGGAGGTCTGTAACCTCTAGGGGTCCTACTGATGCTGTAGGGGAAACTTTTATGTGTGAAAAAATTAAAATATGCACTATTAAAGTTAATTAAAACCAAAGCTAAAGTTCAGCTAAATGTTTTGTTGTCTCTCCCACATTAAAATGTATTAGGCAACATTAAAATTTACAAATATATGACTATATGTACATCTATGATTATTTACATGTTTGATAACATTGACTGTATGATAGAGTTTAATTTGTCAACATATTAACTAAATAAACTAACAATGAAAGATGCTTCTAAAACATTTATTAATCTTGGTAAATGTTAATTTTGCTGATTATATGATTAAAATCAAAAGTTGTATCTGTTAATATTATTTAATGGACCTGAGGTAACATGAACTAACTCATTTTTATTAACTAACAATGATTAATAAATACTGTAACAAATGTATTGCTCAATTGTTAATGGTAATGTTTTAACAAACATTAAATAATGGGACCATACTGTAAAGTGTTACCCAATGTTTTTCAATGTAAGCATCACAAAAAAAGCATCAAAATACATTAATATGGCACTAATATGCTATGCATATTATTCTAGGCCATGCTTAAAATAAACATTGCATTTTATACAATAAATATAGGCCCCTTGGTTAGTAGATTCATTTAAAAAAATGAACTTTTAAGTACCTGTAACTTTTGAGTAAATTTCTCTGTGAATTGGGAGCAGTGGGCAGGACGTGGCTTGTTCACCAGGCAGACAGATGATCCCAGTAAGAGAGGGGCTCAGTGTCCCTGACAAAAGCAAACAGGAACAGAAACCCTTTACACACACAATACAAACAGAATAATATCAAATGAACACTGAATATACAAATATGGCTCTTTTCACTTGTTCTGTTGAGCTTGATGCATTTAAAGATAGAGATGCCAGATGAGGTGGACCAGTGTCATCACAAGACACCGAAATCACTGAAAGTCAAACATTTGATTATGTTAAAAGAACACTTTAGGAAAGATTTCAATGGTACACCATTTATTACAAGATACATATATTGCAAAATATAAGATATATTATGGTTATACATTATTTCGATGGGCCCCTTTCTACTAACTAACTTTGCAATAACATGTCAACTAGCTCTCATTAGTGTATTAGTAGACTGTAGTTAGGTTAGGTATTAGGGTTCGGGTTAGTAAAATAAGTTGACTTGTATAGTTGCAAAGTTACTTAGTAGAATGTCTAAAGTAGACCATCGAAATAAATACTACTGAAGAACTTGATATGCTTTGTTTCAAATACTTTGAATGCTGTTTACAAAAAAGAAAAAAGTCCCCTGATACTTGAATATAAGTATTATTCAGTACTATGGTACAATCATGACTATACCATAATTTTTTGTAAGTGTTACCACCATGACAACAGCCTAGAGAAGTGTTTAAACAGGCTATGATACACTGACATAGGAGAGCATCCCAAACTGTGATCTAGTTAACGTGCCACTGTGACCCACCCAACAAGCTCGTTTAAACACTTCCTCCCTCTCACACAAGCACCTGCCACTGGACACACACCTGGCTCACAGCAGTCTCCCACAGAGAGGCCCTGTGGTTCTCCACGTTCAGACTGCATGGGCTCAAACTAACACACACCCGGACACACACTCACACAGGCAGCACAAATCCCCCTGAGACAGCCTGCCGTGAGCTAATGAGGAATTAGAGAGGACTAGGACAGCTTTACTGGGGTTTACCTCATGAGAATGACTCACAGGAAGACCCAGAGGCCACAAAATGCATACACACTCAAACACACACACGCACAGATGCAGGCTCAGGCAAAAAATACAGATAAACACTTTCACCCACCCATGGATTCAAATCTTATTGCTTATAGACACAACTTTGTTCGTACCGCAGCTATGCACACCAAAACAAACATGCAAAACTACATGCACGTACGTGCAGTTATATCCAGAAATTAGTTTTAAAGCAAATGCAAACAGATTTATCTGACTCACATTGGGCGTACACGCCATACTGTGCCATTTTACTAAAATATGTGTTGAGGAATCAAAACATCTTTAATCAAAATAATCACTCCTAAATATAAAAATGAGGATACCTGTTTTGTGGTTTATAGGTGGACCACAGGAGGTTTCATCATGTGTGGGAAAATATAATAGTATTGTTATTTTTACTGTTATAACTGTATTTAAATAAAATGTATATATATGTTTTTGAAACATGAAACATTTGTTCAAAAGCAGAGTAAGAACAGTAATATTGCAAAATAGTATTACAATTGAACTGTTTTCCACTTCAATAATGGTTATTATTATTATCAATGTTGAAATCAGTTGTGCTGCTTAATATTTATGTGGATATTGTGATCAAATTTTTTCAGGATTCTTTGATGAACAGAAAGATCAAAAGAACAGCATTTATTTTAAATATAAATATTTTGTATCATTATAAATGTCTTTACTGTTACTTTTGATCAATTTGATGTGTCCTTGTCCTTTTTTATTTTTTTAAGTTTTGAATGGTAGTGGATCACAGTTACCACAAAAATATTAAGCAGCAATAACTGTTTTCAACATTGATATTAATAATAAATGTTTCTTAAGCACCAAATCATCATATTAGAAAGATTTCTGAAGGATCATGTGACACTGAAGACTGGAGTAATGCTGCTATCAAAGGAATAAATTACATATAATATATATATATATATATATATATACACTCACCTAAAGGATTATTAGGAACACCTGTTCAATTTCTCATTAATGCAATTATCTAATCAACCAATCACATGGCAATTGCTTCAATGCATTTAGGGGTGTGGTCCTGGTCAAGACAATCTCCAAACTGAATGTCAGAATGGGAAAGAAAGGTGATTTAAGCAATTTTGAGCGTGGCATGGTTGTTGGTGCCAGACGGGCCGGTATTTCACAATCTGCTCAGTTACTGGGATTTTCACACACAACCATTTCTAGAGTTTACAAAGAATGGTGTGAAAAGGGAAAAACATCCAGTATGCGGCAGTCCTGTGGGCGAAAATGCCTTGTTGATGCTAGAGGTCAGAGGAGAATGGGCCGACTGATTCAAGCTGATAGAAGAGCAACTTTGACTGAAATAACCACTCATTACAACCGAGGTATGCAGCAAAGCATTTGTGAAGCCACAACACGCACAACCTTGAGGCGGATGGGCTACAACAGCAGAAGACCCCACCGGGTACCACTCATCTCCACTACAAATAGGAAAAAGAGGCTACAATTTGCACGAGCTCACCAAAATTGGACAGTTGAAGACTGGAAAAATGTTGCCTGGTCTGATGAGTCTCGATTTCTGTTGAGACATTCAGATGGTAGAGTCAGAATTTGGCGTAAACAGAATGAGAACATGGATCCATCATGCCTTGTTACCACTGTGCAGGCTGGTGGTGGTGGTGTAATGGTGTGGGGGATGTTTTCTTGGCACCCATCCTCTGATGGCTACTTTCAGCAGGATAATGCACCATGTCACAAAGCTCGAATCATTTCAAATTGGTTTCTTGAACATGACAATGAGTTCACTGTACTAAAATGGCCCCCACAGTCACCAGATCTCAACCCAATATAGCATCTTTGGGATGTGGTGGAACGGGAGCTTTGTGCCCTGGATGTGCATCCCACAAATCTCCATCAACTGCAAGATGCTATCCTATCAATGTGGGCCAACATTTCTAAAGAATGCTTTCAGCACCTTGTTGAATCAATGCCACGTAGAATTAAGGCAGTTCTGAAGGCGAAAGGGGGTCAAACACAGTATTAGTATGGTGTTCCTAATAATCCTTTAGGTGAGTGTATATATATATATATATATATATATATATATTCAAATAGGAAATATTTTAAATTGTAACAGTATTTCACAATATTACTGTATTTTTGACTGGTAGTATATATAGCCTATTATTAGTATAAACATAAAATGTAAAAAAAAAAAAAAAGTAAAGTCAGTCTCAATAAAAAGAGAAATAACGCTCAGCATTTTTTAGCAATAGCCTTCCCCTTACACTCTCTCTGTGTCGTCTTCAGTGTGAGAACACCCTGAACAGGTTTGTAACATGTAATTACTACACCGACTCTCCTCACGCACTGCTCATTACGTGCTGTGACGTACAGTATGAGGGCGGAGGCTCAGATATGTTGATAGAGTCATTTCTAAAATCAGGATTCTGACAGAAACATGCAAGCTCTCATTTATTTTTCAAACATGACCAGAGTGCGGGAAAGCGTGCTTAGTAAGGTGTTTTGGGTAATAGAGATGTGTGTGTGTGTGTGTGTGTGTGAGAGAGAGAGAGAGAGTTTAAACATAGTTACCTAACAGTACATATTACTTTTGGGTATCTGCATTCTTGTCTTATGTCCTTAAAAACAGGTCTGTACGAGATGTGTGACAGCCTGGGAATCATGGGAGGTAGTTGACATATGATGTGATTGACATGCTGGCAGTCATGCTTGCTTTCAGGAGCCTTTTGTAGGTGGTGAGTATTTCCGTTTATGGCATGGGTGCATGATTGAATAGTTTTAAAGATGAGGTCAAAATAAGTATTTAAGTTGAGTGTGCAAGCCTTTATATACACTTTTGGCGGAAAGATGCATTTAGGGCGTGTGCACTATCTAGTGGACTTTGTTTTCAAGTGCTCAAGTCACTCGCACATGCGCTGTTGTACGCGCACCGTCCGTGCAGTCACAAAAATTGGGCTATTAAGCCATGTCTGCAGGCTGAGGCGGAGGACAGTTGGCAGCAGGACTGGCACGTCTTTCAGGCCTCCACCTGCAGAAAGATCAGGAAATGACCCACACCCAAGCTGAGGCCTTTGAGCATCCAAACACAAAACTGCAGATTCACTAGCTACAAGGCTGGGGAAGCCTTCTTGTTTGTACTGTACTGTTTTGTTTGTTTTTTCTGTTAAATGAAGTACTGTATACTGTGAATGAACTGTGGTGAAAAAAAACTCAATGCTGATTAAACCTAATTTAACTCCCTGTAGCATTTAGCTTGTATCATAATGGCCAACTCAGACTTGTTCCTATTTTCGGCTTGATATTGTATTTAAAATATGCATAAAAAATATGCATTTCAAGATAGATAAATAGATATTTTCAAAATCCTGTCTTTAAGAAAGAATGTGGGCAACTTAGGACCTGGAGGGCTACTTTCCTGCAGAGTTTTGTTCCAACCATAATCAAACACACCTGAACAAGTTATTTAATGTCTTCAGGATTACTAGAAAGTTACAGGTAGGTGAGTCTTATCAGGCCTGGAGCTAAACTCTGCAGGACATTGGACCTCCAGCACCGAAGTTGCCCATCCTAGATAGATAGATAGATAGATATTTTCAAAATCCTGTCTTCTCTTAAAGAAAGAAAGAAAGAAATGTATTAATGTAATAAAGCAATAATCCTCCCTGAATGGATGTTGATCCTAAACTTCCTAAACTTCCCAACTAACCATACAACACTTCAAAGCAGAATGATGTCAATCAGGCCTTTCATTAATGGTGTGTTTACATCAACCGTGCACAGGCCTTTCATGCGAACCAGATGCAGAACCTCTGTGTTTGTGATGTCTGCGCCCTGCTTCATGTATTCTAGGTGAAGACTAACAAAGGAAGAAAACCATCAGCATTCATGGTCTATTATTTTCCCATAATGGGTCTGGTACATTCCTCCTCCTCCTCCTTCCTCAAACAGACAGCCGAGAGAAAGTGTGGATTAAAAAAGAAAATACAAAATGTTGTGGTGGCCCAGGTTTGCTCAGCTGTGTGGCATTTTTAACCCCACCCAAGAGCCCAAACCCAGCCCGACCTCTTCATCTGTCTGTCTCTCTCTCTCTCTCTCTCTCTCCAGCACATTTACAGTTGATATTGCCCATGAATGAGACCTGAAAGTCAGGTTTGTCCAGTGTGGGGTGAACGCAACAGTAAAGGATGGCAGTAAGCTGGGGAACTGCGTATTACGAAAGAGAGAGTGTGTGAGGTTCACTGACTCTGAGGAGGAAGAATACTGAGGGAAGTGGACAGAGGGACGGCCTAACAAAGAAACACGCAACAGAGAGGACGGTGAGAGAGAAGCCGAGGGAAAGAGAAGTGGCTGGGAAATGAAGGGGTGAATGGAGCAGGAGAATAGAGGGGTCAGAGGAGAGACGAGAGGGGAGAAACGGAGGGGGCGAGAGGAAGTGAAGGAGACGGGGTGTGGCCTGCAGTGGCAAGAGGCTGCAGGTTGTGCTCTCCGGGCCAAAAGTTCATGGAGGAGGTAGAGCAGGTGAGCAGGTAAGCCAAGCCTGCATGTGCCTGAGTCTCACGTGGATCTCCTTTGTCTCCAGAGCTTTACAGTGGCCTCAGGTTTCTGCCCCCCCTTAAACACACACTCCCTTACACAGCCAGCTTAATGCCCCTGGCCACCCGCCCCAAACATACAAACACACAAACACACACACACACACAGACCCTTCCACTCACTTTCATGGGCATATGAAAGACGGAAGAGCTACAAAGTTTCATAATGTATAGATAATCCTAATAATAATCTACAGACCCTCTTTCTTTGAAGCATTTCATTTCTGTTTTTTCCATTTGCGGAAACACCCTGTCCTTTGGCGTATCTATTTTCGAGAAAAATGCAGATAATTACATTTCAGCATAATTATAAGACTCGTTTTAAGTGTTGACTGTGAATATGAATCCATGTTACAGGAGGCTGTTTTTAAAGGTACACACACATACATACATACACATACATATATATATATATATATATATATATATATATATATATATATATATATATATATATATATATATATATATATTGCAAGTCCCTTTTGCCTTCAAATCTCCCATTCCACCACATCCCAAAGGTTTTCTATTGGATTGAGATCTGGTGACTGTGTAGGCCATTTGAGTATAGTCAACTCATTGTTATGTTCAGGAAACCAGTTTGAGGTGATTTGAGCTTTGTGACATGGCGTGTTATCCTAGGATGGATATGGTCAGGAATAATACTGAGGTAGGCTGTGGTGTTTAAACAATGCTCAATTGGTACTTAGGGGCCCACAGTGTACCAAGAAATATATGTTTATACAAGGCAGAATGGATCCATGCTTTCATATTTTTTATACCGAATTCTGACCCTACCATCTAAATGTCTGTAACACTGATTATCTCTTCACCACGCACCTGTTAGTGGGTGGGATATATTTTGTCATCAACATTTTGTCCTCAAAGTTGATGTATTAGAAACAGGAAAAATAGGGCAAGCGTAAGGATTTAAGCGAGTTTGACAAGGGCCAAATTGTGATGGCTAGACGACTGGGTCAGAGCATCTCCAAAACTGCAGCTCTTGTGGGGTGTTTCCGGTCTGCAGTGGTCAGTATCTATCAAAAGTGGTCCAAGGTAGGAACAGTGGTGAACCAGCGACAGGGTCATGGGTGGCCAAGGCTCATTGATGCACGTGGGGAGCGAAGGCTGATGCGTGCTCAAGAAGTTAATGCTGGTTCTAAAAGAAAGGTGTCAGAATACACAGTGCATCGCAGTTTGTTGTGTATGGGGCTGCATAGCCGCAGACCAGTCAGGGTGCCCATGCTGACCACCGCCGAAAGCACCAACAGTAGACATGTGAGCATCAGAACTGGACCACGGAGCAATAGGTGGTATGATAGGTCAAACTAACTACTTAAAATATTTTTATATTGAAAATGTTAATTTTCTGTCATCTTTTGGAATATCTGAAAGCTAAGTTTACCTAAAATATGTGTCATTATTACAGAACACATTTTAATTTTTTTTATTCAAGAAGGTCCTCTTGATTTTAACTTGTACTTGGCCTTATGAAAAAGTAACAAAGTTTTTGTTACAATAAGGATGTAAGACCATTGGTGACTCCTCAGTAAAATGCTAAGGCCAATGTTTTCTTTCTTTTTTTATATCTATAGCATTTGTAATTAAAAATAGCAACATTTAGAAACTATAGTTACAACACTTACAAATCTATTCCCTTAACAAGTTATCTTTTATAAATTTATTCAAGTGTTAGTCGTGATGAATTCTAGTAAAGTCATGAGTAGTTTAAAAAGCTTTCTAGTTTATGTTGGTGCAGAATTATGTTTTCTCCAAATTATGTCTTACATCAGTTCATGTGGCTGTTCTAGGTCACGTTCGACTTTCTCCATAGTGTTTTAAAGCAATACATTCATAAAATAATGTGTTAATTAGTGGCCAAGTGCCACTAATGTTGAGAACACGTCTCCACTGCTCTAGAGTCCAGTGGCGGCGTGCTTTACACCACTGCATCCGACGCTTTGCATTGTACTTGGTGATATAAGGCTTGGATGCAGCTGCTCGGCCATGGAAACCCATTCCATGAAGCTCTCTACGCACTGTTCTTAAACTAATCTCAAGGCCACACGAAGTTTGGAGGTCTGTAGCTATTGACTCTGCAGAAAGTTGGCGACTTCTATGCACTGTGCGCCTCAGCATGCGCTGACCCCGCTCTGTGGTTTTTCGTGGCTGAGTTGCTGTTGTTCCCGATTGCTTTCACTTTGTTATAATACCACTAACAGTTGACCTTGGAATATTTAGTAGTGAGGAAATTTCACCAATGGACTTGCACAGGTGGCAACCTATCACAGTACCACGCTTGAATTCACTGAGCTCCTAAGAGCGACCCATTCTTTTACAAATGTTTGTAGAAGCTGTCTGCATGCCTAGGTGCTTGATTTTATACACCTGTGTTCTTGGAAGTGACTGGAACACCTGAATTCAATGATTTGGAGGGGTGTCCCAATACTTTTGGCAATATAGTGTATTTAAGATGAGAGGTAAGCTTAAGAATCAGTTATTGAAAAACCCACAATTGTTAGCCACTAACCTAAAGAGTCCCGCAATGTGCCAATTACAACCCTGGTACCTGTTGTTGTTGTGTTTTTTTTTTGTTTGTTTGTTTGTTTTTTAATTAAAATTAACCCTACTTCTTGATATTCTCAACATTGTGCTCATTGAGAATATAGAGCATCTTTTTCTGTTTGAGGTAAAGTGGTAAACGGCAATACAATAAGGCTTGACCACTAAATTTATAGTTTATAAGAGCTAGTTTGCAAGTTGTGTCAAAGTAGTGCCCTCTTCTAGTGTCAATGCCAAATAAATATAGCTAACAATGTTCCAACTATATCTTGATCATTTAATTCTCCAGTTTCAGCGTTGATGGGTCTGGCCGTAACTTCAACCAACTCGGCTACAATTTCCTGTTCAAGAAATCATAGTTTGCCATTTCAAATTAAAGGGCTCATTCAAAATCATTAGAATGAAATCTCTCCTATGCCTTTTCTGTTACTCCTATCAAGAGCAGTGAGAGCGACCTCAGAGCACATACTCGCATCCCGGCCTCACGCATGCTGCCTCCACCCATCAAGTGAATGCTAACAACAGCTCAATCTATGTGCCATAAAGAAAACAATGCAGGGTAATCGTTCCTCAGACAGGAGTCCAGTTAGGCCAATCAGCAGGGGAATCATCTGGAGAGCAGGGGGCTTCAGACACTGATTGCGAGGTGATTTACCTGGAGGGATAATGACTCCGCGGGTCATGCCTGCCGAGGGAACGCTAGGCTTGCCAAGCGCTGACAAGCGACATTCAGGATCACCTCTGGCCAGGCGCACATACACACCTTTGGGTGGTGGCATCTTTCTCTGTCGTATATTGTCTTGGGCACCTGACCTGTTGCCCTGAGGGTCTTACAGCAGCATATTCAATTTTCATTTCACATCACAAAGGCGGGGAAAGTCACTTGGCGAGTCACTTCCTAAAGCACAGAGGACAAGGAGACCAGTAGATAGCTAAACAGATGGGACAGGTGATTCGTTTTTTTTGGGGCGGGGGGGGGGGTTTCAAATGTAAAGTGTTATGCACTGACTGGAGTATGTATGTGTAAGGGGAGGTGGGCGGGTGAGTGTGTGTTTGGGGGGGTAACAGCATCAAGTGGACTCTCTATGGAGCCTCTCTTTGATGTGCTGAGGTTACCTTGCATCTGAGAGGGCAGAGGAAGGGCAGAACGAGGAAGAGGGTTCATCAAAGACCAGCCCCTGGCTTTGTGAACTTCCAGCCCACAGGGCAGAATCAGAGATCTCCATGACTGCAGGCCATTCGGATGTTAACTTGAACATCATCATTGAGAAAGGCATCCAAAGCCGCCCAAACAACGGTCCAACTGATATTTTGGGACTTATATTGCCTCTGTGAGCCAAACAATATCAAGTCAGATCAGCATTTATTCTCAGTTAAACCATATATATATATATATATATATATATATATATATATATATATATATATATATACACACACACTGGGAAATTAAAATGCACTTCCTGGTGCAAATTTTGCATTAAACTATTTTGAACTTTAAGACAGTAACCACAGTGCACACACACATATGACTGCATAACACAAAAGCACACAACAATATACATACTACACACAACAGTAACAGTATGCAAAATAGTCAGAATTGTGAAATATGATTACAATTTAAAACAACTGTTTTGTATTTGAATATATTCTAAAATGTATTTCTCCCTAAGATGTTAAAGCTACTTACTCCGGTCTTTAGTGTCACATGATCCTTCAGAAATCATTCTAATATGATGATTTGGTGCTTAAGAACCATTTCTTAATATTATTAAAGTTGAAAACAGTTGTGCTGCTAAATATCTTAATGGAAACCATGATACTTTTCAGGATTCTTTGAACATCAAAAGCATTTATCTGAAATAGAAATCTTTTGGAACATTACAAATGTTTTACTGTCACTTTTGATAAATTTCATACATCCTTGCTGAAAAAAAAATTAAAGTATTTCTTTCAAAAACATCTTACTGACCTTTAAACTTTTGATAGATATATATTTGCATTCACAAGAGAAAAGTTACAATTCCAAGAAAAAAAGGTATAAGATATGGCCACACTGTTAAATATAAAGTAGTAATTGTAATATAGTCACAATATGAGATTAGTTCAAATGTCAGTGATCTTGTATTTAAAATTTGGATGCATTTCAAGATTTTACTGTTTAAAACATATTTCTCTTGAATATGACTCATTAAGTTTAGAGCTCTGCTGTCTCTCAGGAGTGGGCACCCATTTCTCCAGAGGGGTTGGGACGGGAAAGAGGGGTGTTGGTCGGAGGTGGGGACAGGGGTTATGGATGGGGTTTGGGGGGCAGAGTGGGTCTATTTAGCCCTCAGCGGTAGAACGCCCCCCTACCCCCCACCATCCCTTCCCTCCCCCGGGCTTTGTATGCCCTCAGCCCCACTCCTCCCTCTTTTGTCACCCGGCCATTCCGCTTTGCTTAGCATACACAATGGGAGCTCAGTGCTTGGGCTCCTGACGCTGCATTCTGCCTGCGCACTGGGGAGCGAACACGGTCGAACTGGGGGGAGGGGGGTGATACATGGGGGCCAGGAACAGTATTTGACTAAATGCCACTCTGCCCCCCGACCCCACCCCACCAGCCTCCTGATACTTACCAAACACATACACACATACACAGATGGAGCGCACAAAACAAGTGCCATCCGACAAAACCATGGCACTCGGCAGAAAAACAACCCTAAACAAACAAGTGTTCCCATCATGCCAGCTGTAACTCTGTGCTGGGATGGCTCAACTGGAGCGTGACTGAGCCTGGCTACATATGTGTTCTCTTTATCTCTCCAGCGGGGCGCCGGGCACTGGGCCCATGCGGAATTTTAAAACCTGGCCCTCTGAGACTTCGCTCAGAAAATTAATCCACAACGTGGGGGCGCGAGTGTGTTCATTTGAAACAATTAAACTATTTCACGCCCCCTTGACAAATCAATCTAAGGAGACAAGTGTTTGTGTTATGTAAAATTAACGGTGAGTTACAGTTTCCAGACATCCATAAAAGGTGCCTGTCGACTTAAACATATCACTCATCTTAGGGTTTAACCCATACTAAATAGTATATATACTTAATGTGTAACTATAGACCAGTGGTTCTCCACCAGGGGCCCGGGACCCACTAGGGGGCCTCAGCAAACTTCTAAGGGGGCCTCAAGATGGCTTAAAGCTGCAGTCCGTAAGTTTTGCCTCTGTGTCGCCATCTCTGTTTGAAACCTGCAATTGCAGTTATTTGCGGAGTTATCATCTGTACGTGAGTATGTGAGCTCCTCAGCATGGATGAATCTAATGTTTTGAGGAGTATGTGCGGCTTTGCTGTCAGTCACCGCACTGGTGTGGATACTGTACTTCAGAAATACAGATTCTACGTCTTGGAGTATAACCTAAATAAGAATTTTCACCGGAAAATGTCATCTGAACAAGTAAGTAACATGTCTGCCACTTTTGGGAACAAAACATTACAATAAATCGCGCTACCAACGGTGATTAAATCTAACGATCGCTCATATAACATCAAACCCTGCAAATTATTATTGTTGTTATACTTTGTTCTCAAATTGTTAATGTCAACAGCATTAGCATTGCGTGACTACGTGTATTTAGTGTTTATTAGTGTTTATTAGCGTTACCTGTAGATTTCAATTTCCGTACAGTCTAATCTTTTGCTTTTGACTACGGGTGAATCTCCAGTTGTCACTAATGATGTCATCTGGGCCTTTCTGGATTACAATCCGCCATTAAAAAGATAAGTTTAATTATTCCAGCTGCTGTGAGAAAAGGCTATAAATGATCCACGGAAGAACATGCGGTATACATGCTCCTCACATGCGTTACTACTACTAGCCAGACTCTTACTTTATGTATACAGACGTGACGTAATGACGCAATACCACTCTAATTATAACACATTATTACAAGCTTACCATTTTGAGTGGGGCTAAGGTAAGGAGTTTTGAATACTGGCTTGTTGTGTACTTGCTCAAAAAATTATTTTGGATAATTTTTAACCAAAAAAAGTTACGGACTGCAGCTTTAAAGGTACTTAAATTAATAAATTATTACTAATATATTTAAATAATTATAACTCAAAATAAATTAGAATGCTAAAACCACATAAAATCAACATGTAAACCATGGTTATATAGTTAACTAAAACTAAAACCATAAAAAAACTTTCGCAATTTGGAATAAAATAAAATACATACCGGTACAAGTACCACTTTTGTGTTCCACAGGTGAAAGAAAGATTTGGAACAAAATGAGGGTGAGTAAAATGTTTTTTTTCCATTTCGGGAAAATGCTATATGACCTTGTGACAATCATGGGCAGGCGAGAGCCGTGAGGGAGTGGTGCGAGGCCGGTGACGTGATTGCAGATGAGCAGCAGCTGCGCGTCACACCATTCTCGAATCCTCTCATGGAGGAGCTCAGAAGCATAAAAGGAGGAGCGACGACAATGAAGGAGAGAGAGGACCAGGCCTGGATTTTATGTTGTTTTTTGTTTATGTTTTATTATGTGTGTGTGGCAGTCATCCTAAGGAGGCTGCCGTTTTTACTTTCAGTTTGTTTATTTATTAATTAAAGTTTGTTAACTGTTTGCCGGTTCCCGCCTCCTTCTTCCCATATCTACATACCTTGCTACAGACCTGTTTTGTCCAATACTTAAAATTATGCCAGAATCTTTGGCACATGATGGAGTAACTACAGGTGCATCCTCGCCAGCCCGTCCCAATCATCTGCGCCTGGTGCCTGGACCCCACCAGCCTACTGAACACACAAAGAAAATGTCACATATGCTCACACGAACATACACACGACCCCAGAGATGGATCTGTCTCAGTGGGCACAGCGCTCACCAACTAAGACGGCATAGAGGGAGAGGGGTGGTTTGTAGTTTCTGTCTGTCTGTGTGTGTGTGTGTGTGTGTGGAGGAGAGGGGGGGATTGGGTTCAGTTTGAGTTTCAAAGCCCTGCTTGTTCGCCTATATTTCACACCACAGTGACATCTTAAAGACCAGACAGGCCTGGTTGCTCTGCCCTCTTTTTCACATTCGGAGGGAAAGACAGAAGCTGGGGAGACTGTAGGAGGGGGGATTGAAATATATGTAAATAGCCCCCAAAGGGGATCTGAATTATATGGGTTCAGAAATTTAGTTCAACCAACCTGAATAATCAAATGTGGGAACAAAAAATACCCCGACCCAACTTACTAGCACTAACACCACATACTCCCCCAAACCCCACACATACAGTCTCTCACAGCTTCAGTTCTCCCCTCTTCGTCCAGCTATCAACAGCTCATGGTCATATAGTGTAGTACCAAAGAAAAGGCTCCCATTGGGGTCTGCTAACCACACGAGTGAGACGAGAGGAAGATGAGGAAGGATTTTGAGGAAGGTGGAAGCAGACTTCATACCTGATCAGGCAGCACAGCCGGCTCCTGATTACAACACCATTTTCCCAGCGGGCCCTCTGCCTCATCCAGCACCTCTGAATATGGAGCAGACAGGCAGCCAATCACAGAACGGCTCTCTCTCACCTAATGACAGAATTAAGGCTTGTTTGGATCGATTTTCTCAGACTTTACAGGCTTTCTGGAGAAAACCACACAATGAGAAAACTGTATTATTGCGTGGGAGGTCTAGCATGTAACAGAGCTAAAAAAGTTCTTTGACAGATTTTAGGATTACACTGAGCTAGTGGTATGGGAACATTTTGAAGAGAAGTGTTTGTAGTCTGATCTTAAAACATTTTTTTAAGATTCAGAATTATTAAATATACTGTAGGTAGAGATCAAATCTCCATATGTACTTTTTATTATTCCATTTAATTGCATTTATTATATATAAATACATACCATTCACACTTTTAAAGGTCCATCTCTTGGATATATATATATATATAAAATAAATAAAAAATTAACTATTACAAAACCAAACGCTGTAGTTATACCATCATATATATAGAGAGAAGTATATTTGTGATCTTAATGGTAATGTGTCAAAAGTAAGATACTGTTCTTAAAATGTGGTTGTTTCAGCTTAGAGTCACTGAAAATAAGGCTCTCCTCCCAGTTCAGTGTTCAGTGATTCCCTACCTTGCAATGCCGTCCTTTCCATTAGAAGGGTCTACACAAAGGGTTATGACACTCAGGAAGCCTTTGAGGGTCTAGAGCACAAATCCCTTGAGCTCTGTCAAACTGCATTAAATGCTCAATATGCTGCTTGTGGAGTACTAAAGGATTATTAAGAAAGTCTTTATAGTAATTATTACGAGCAAATTTGCATGAGCAGTGAAATAAACATGTACCTGTTGTGCTTTAGTTCTCAACTGTTGGGTTACTCAATAATTGGTTATAGCCCTGTTCTGACAGAAGTAAAAAAGAAAAATGCAAACAATGTAAATGCAAATAATAAAATGCAACTCAACATATTTTTATGAAGAAAATACTAGCAAACACTAGCAATCCAATCAAACTTTTTTTACACAAATGTATCTGTAGGTAGAAGTTAGACAGATTCCAACATGAACAGGTTGCTTGACATGCATTCATCATCAAAAACCATGAACAAAACAATGCTATGTAAAATATTATTATGTTTTTTTATTATGGTTGTCTTGATGCACATCACTTTGAGGAGATGAGAGAACAGGAACAATCCTTTATTATCAGCCATATTCTTGGTCATGCAACTGCCTGTTGCTATGAACCAAAAAAAGGCAGACATAAAGAGAGAGACAGGCTGGATGGTGTTAGTCGGCAGACCTGCAGGAGCTCTTTCTCTCCACAGGCCACAAGAACAACACATCTAGGCACTGACACAGCTGTGCTCATTGAAGGTTGTGCTAAAACTCACCCATGCACACACACAACATTAAGCAAAGTCTCTCTCTTTAATTCCCTTCCTCTCTCACACATCATCATGCATTGAAAACTTCACTGCATCAGTGTAAAAGAGGAGGCTGGCTATTGGGCCTCACACAAATCCCTGAGCCACCTTAAATCCCCAACTTTGACCCACCTGTCAGTCACTGAGGTGGCTGCTACTGAGCTTCTGCGAGTAGCGCAGCGCCTCTCACACACAGGCCTCTTTTACATTTCAACAGACTTAAGCTAAATACTAACGACTCCAAATCAAGAGACGTCTAAACACCCATCACCATCAGCCCTTCGAATATTAGAGCGTATTTAGGACAGTCTAGAAAAGATTAAGGAAAACTGAGAGGCACTTTGTTTTCGATTTCAGGATAATTAGCTTCACATCGGGCAGTTCTTTGCCTCCACATCCTGCATTAAAACCGTTCAATGCACAGCTAGCCATGGATTATCCCTTTTTTGATGGAAATAGTTTAAATTAATGGAAACACTTTACAATGTTTTCATTAGTTAACTACTTTTGTTAACATGAAGCATTTATCAATCTTAGTTAATGTTAATTTCAACATTTACTAATAGCCTACATTATTAAAATCAAATGTTTTATTTGTTAACACTATTTAATGCACTGTGAACTAACATGAACAAACAATTAACAACTGATTATTTTGGTATATTTCAATGCTGTGTTATAGCTAGAACTGCTTTATCGGTGGCTTTCACAGGTGTCCACAGTGTGTACCAGAGGGCAAAACATCACATATCAGACGTGTACTAAATAAAGACAACTAAACCTCAATTTTATCCAGTGTTCACATGCACATCTCCAGAATAATTAGTACATGACAACCAGCAAACACGTACATACCAGCTCTATGTAATTTGCAGCGAACACACCTGTCGAGACATGAATAACAAGATGCTCAGGTAAGATTGCCCCATAACACACCACACCACAGAAGGACCTTAAACCTTTGATTTTACCGATTTTACGTACTGTCACTCTGACACGTCTTTAGCGAATTTAGTCTAAACAGCACAAACAGGTGCCTAAGCCAGGTGAGGAGGGAAAGGAAAAAGCGCCAAACTGATACAGGCTACTTGCATTTACATGACAACTTAAGAAAAATGCTTTTTTATGACTCATTCAGTCACTAAATCACTCCTTTCCCTTTTTTCTCCCATCGCCCTGGCTATTAAATCACTATCTTGACCCGCTGACCCAAGGCCCGGGCTGTAAAAAAGCCCCCCGTGGGTCACAGGCCTGATTGGAGCATTTGAATATGAAATGCGCTCGGCTGGGCATGGAAACAGCTCGGCGCTGCGAGAGCCACGCTGACCCCCAGGAGAGAGGCCCACCGATCAACGGTTCTGGGGACAGGGAGTTCTCACTCCCTCTCTCGTTCACTCTCCCTCTTTTTCAAACTCTCTAAGTATGGATTTACATGGCCCATGAGGAGGGAGAAAAGGAGAGAGGGATGAAGGGAGGGAGAAAGAGAAGGAGAGCATTTGAATAAGAGAAGAGGCAATTCCTGTTAGCATGACAAAGGGGGCTGCCATCATTCCTGATTGGTGTCACAGTGCGGCTCTATAGCCGGCCAGGCCCCCTGCGTGGCTTGATGTGTGGAGCTCAGGCATGTTTATGCATCCGAGGTGTGATATTTGCCGGGGGTTTGGAGAGAGGGATGCGAATGAACTTTTTGGGTGCACAAAAAAAAAACTTTACGTCTCATTTGGCCTATATAGCACATTTTCAAGGCACTGGTGAAAAGGATATCACCTTAACCCGCAGTTAAAAGCCAAGACTGGTTTCCCACGAAACAGGACATTTTAATT
Source organism: Rhinogobio ventralis (assembly GCA_039654625.1). Lineage (NCBI taxonomy): Eukaryota > Metazoa > Chordata > Actinopteri > Cypriniformes > Gobionidae > Rhinogobio > Rhinogobio ventralis. The sequence continues at coordinate 17,739,143 of CM077198.1, forward strand.
AGCTTTAAACCCACGATAATACTATTTTGACAAGCGGGACCTATATAGGCGCAGTCAACATCGGCATACACAACGCTCAATGAGATGAAAGAGGGAAAAAGAGAGGGGAAAAAGCTGGGATTCTGCGCTTTAACGCTGTGTTTTGTTTATTTTCTGTTATCTTCGACTACTGCTCATTAGCTGATGTTCCTTCTCACCCTTGCCAGTAGCTAGTCACACCAGCTACTGATCTTTCTACAAGCTCACTCACATGCTAATAGACCCTGGAGTGCTGCTGTGAATGACAGACTGAAGTGGGCAAAATAATAAGGCTGTTGATGTATGCAAGTGTCTTTAAAGCATTTCAAAATATATCATATTATGCAATTGTGATTGAGATACTAAAAGCTAAACATAGGGGAGAACCAAAGAGTACCATACTTAAAAGCAGGACACAATACTGGATGACTTACTATGTCATGAAATACCAAAACAAATACATATGTCTTTTGGCCTAAATGGAATTCCTAATGCTATTGTGCTTCACGTCTAGTGAATTAAAGGGATAGTTTGCTCAAAAAACAAAAAAAATATATGTCGTTATTTACTCGCCCTCATGTTGTTCCAAACCTGTAGGACTTTCTTTCCTCTGAGGAACACTAAAGAAGATATTTTGAAAAATGTCAATGGGGTCCCTATGTTGTTTTGGTCACCATTGCCTTTACTGTATAGACAAAAGCAGATGAAAAAAATTGGAAAATTAAGATTAGTAATTGATCCCTTTAACCATTTACATTATAAAACAGAAATAAATAAAATTAACAACAAAATATTGGGGCTCATTATCATTATTGATCTCACCTATTGAAACTGAAGTGAAAGAATCTGGAGTGACTCCATAAAAAGAAGTATAAAAGGAAAAACATTACATTTTTTTCACCCCTCCAGACATGCCCTAATATAAGCCTTTGGCCCACAAATGCACATCTCTCAGAGAACTGGCTAAATGACAATGGCAAATAATCAATACACGAGTGAGGCACTTCTGTGTGGGGTCTTATTTCCATGTGCATGGAGAACTTCTACAAGATGTTCACCTGAGTGAAGACATTTACCAATAACACAGAGGATAAAAGAGAGAGGAATTGAGAACAATGTCTGGTGAGTTGGACTAATGTACCTACTGTCCAAGCATCCTCAAAACCCCTGACATTACAGACATGACAAGGAGTCATCACGCAGATATAAGACCATTGTTCATCTGTCAATCTCTGTTTCTTCTTGATGACCCAACCTACACTAATCAATATTTGTGGCCTAGATGAGAGGCTTAATCTCCCATTTCACAGCCCTGCCCCCAACTCCATAACCTCTGTTCCCCATGTATTGTCTCTACTTTCCCAACTGCTTTCACTGCCAATTCACATATAGGTTGTGCATCACTCATCAACATGTCCTTCTTCCACTATTTACCAAAATGTATTTTTTAAAGTTTCCATAGGAAAGAAAAATCCCCAATATCTCAAGTGCTTCAGTAATGAAGAGCAAATGGAGATGCTTTCAGCTTCTCAGATTTTTTTTTCTCCTGAAGAAAAGACATTAATAATATCACATGTATGTGTTTCAGAAGAGATCTCAGACTGTGCTCAGACACCTAAACCTGCAACCAGATTTCAATATTTCCTCAAATATTTCTTTGAAGACCACTATCTGACCTAAGCATCCATGTTAGTTAGTAGTATACTCTTAATTTACGTCAAAAGCTTTCTCATGTGCATCCATTTTATTTCACTCAAGGAATTTTAGGAGAACATCTAAAACAAAGAAATAAAAACCAACAATAAATAAATTAATAAATCAATAAAACCAACACTCTCATGGCAATTTGTAACTATGTTTTGGCGAATTGGTGGCTAATTCAGACAATTAATTTTTGTACTTATGCCCCACTGACGGTTAGGTTTAGAGGTGGGATTAAGGGGAACTTTACTTCATGACTTTTTTTTACAGAAAATCACGTGTTTCCTAATAAAATAGTTACTCTTGAGATATATAAATAACTATCTCTGACATTTCCCTGGGTTGACATGTCCCTAACATGGTGCCATCTACCCTAATGTCACTCACACTCCACCTAATTCCATCTTGGAGAGGCTGGGTTAGAGACAGGCACCCTAAAACCTGTTTCCATCCTGCGTCAGAGAAATTCACAGCACCTGCTCCACCCAAGAGAGCAGTGCAGACGTTAAGGGCAGGGTAGTTCCATGTTCAGGGAAATTTCCACACGCTCATTTTAAGGCTTCACGGCTCTATGAGGGGTTTCACTCAAATATCATAATCAGTAATTCCCTTTCAGGCCACTACTTCTCACTGCGGTTGACAAGAGAAGCAGATAAAGAAAAGTCTTGATTGGTTGCGCCAGAGAAAGGTTAAAGTGTTATTATAACTGGTGGTTAGTGGGAACTTTGTTGACAAGAATTTATGAAACTTGGAAATAGAGATTTCCTGATGTTGAACAAAACTACATTCATGTCCTCAAAATATTACATATTCCAAGTCAAAAGGAAAATGAATGACATTGAATGACACTGTGAAACATTACATAAAACTATTTAACAGAGATCAAATAACAATACAACATTCCCTAATAAAAGAATTTGTGTCCAATTTGCACTTCCCTCTTAATGCATCTCATTAGACACAGTCTTTCCATAAAATAGTTTTTCCCCTTGTATTAAGACTCTATTAATTAGAATGATTTACTCTACAAACATCAATGCACTTGCACCTGGACTGCAGGGCCAAGCCTGAATTGGAGCGGCAACCGCCCTTTAAACCTCCCACTCTACATTCTTTGTGGTTGTGTAATGCCACAGAGATCCAACCATGGCTGTAATTACCCCCCCCAAAAAATCAGAATCATTGGAGAAGAGAAGCAAGTTGGCACATTCCCCAAGACTAGATGTGTGATTATCTTTAAATGTCAAATAAAACTGACACCGTTCATATCTGAAATCTATAACAATGTTTATAGCTGATAAATACATATGAAGGATGACATTCACATTCCAAATGTGTCAGCCTTTTGGAGCTTCTTCACTCTTTAAAAGAATGGTTCTTAATTATAATCTATGGTTCAATGAAGAACCTCTATGGAACCTTTCCATTGTACAAAAGATTCTGTATAGGAAAGATTGGTGTAAACTAAAGTGGAAGGCGAAACTAAAGTGAACAAGGCAGCAACACTCATTTAATACATGAACATAAAATGCAGAGAGGAACCAAAATCATGACACGTGCTGGAAGAAGAGGAAGAGGTTAGATTTACGTGTATAATGAGGTACAAGAATAGCAAACATACAATGGTTCCACGAGACAATAGCCATAGGCAGGAGAGGTGAGCCTGTCTCTTAGATAAAGTGCAGGAGAATGGACAGCTCTCTGAGGTGGGATGAGACCTTGAGGGTCAGCTCAAAGTCCTGACCCCGTAAGGATTGGATGCCATTTTCCCACGGCGAGAGCTGATCTAATAGGGGCTCGTCAACGACATCTGCCCCAGTTCAGGGAGATTAATTCACCCCCACACCTCGACTCCACTCTGTCCCCACAGCCCACATGAGTCTCACTCCAGTGGACAGGCCCAACAGCAATGCCTTGAGCCAGCCTGCTAATCAATACTAGGATATTTTGTTTCTAGTACACAACGCCACAGCAAGTCCAGTCTGGCACCATCGAAATACCATAAAGCCTGTTCACTTTATTTTTCAAACACACCCATTTCTTCAACTGACGTACTGTAATCTGTGTACATTCGTGAACAGCAAAACTGGCTAAAAAAAACACCTACAGATTTGGAATGAGGAGTTCCCACTGAGAGTTGCTGAGCAGGTTCAGTAAATGAAATTGATACAGGGCTGCTGCCACTTTTTTATTCTTAGATTGCCACATGTATTCAGGAACAACCATAACCATCAGAAAAACAGGAAGGTAAATTGTATAAATAATTATTTAAATATACATATATAAAAATTACCCACAGGCAGAAAGAAAGTGAGAAAGCTTTCGGTCTCTAATGCTATCTAACTCTACATGGTGAATCCAGCATGCATGATTGCGGTAGGGTGCAATTATGTTGGTTTGGGAAAAGGGTTAAACAAACAGCTCCAGTGAGGTCATAAGCAGATGGAAGTGGTGATATGCCTGCACTTGCTGAGTGGGCACAGTGCTCCATGACTGAGCGAGCAAGAGAGAGAGAGAGAGAGAGAGAGCGAGAGAGAGAGAGAGAGAGAGAGAGAGAGAGGCCCCCACTCTTTGCTGGAAGGGACAATATGCATTATGCTATCAGGCCTACAGCTTCAGTCATATGAGTTTACTTAATAAATTCCTTCCTTTTAACTGGCAAGTGGATTTATCAAGTTCAAAAACTTGTCAAATACAATCAAGTTGTGATTGTCAACCCCCCCCCCCCCCCCCCCCCCCCCCTCCCCCCCTGTCTGTTCATAGCAGACATATGCAACAAATTCACCACTGCTTCTGTTTCTCTATTTTTTTTAAGAATTAGGCAGCATGATTAGCTGATACGTAGTCTCAGACACACTAGAATGACTTAAGACCCTGCCGCTGATTTCAGGGAGGTCCGTTTAATCTGTTGGCATCCACAGAGGTGCACAGGGCTAATCCAAGCACAGCAATGAGGCATGGATCAAACCTGTCAGTGAATGTGGGAAAGACAGCAGCCAGTGCATGCACTCAATGGCTCAGGGGAATAAATGCCTTCAGATGTCGTGCAACTCATCCCCTGCTGTAAAGCAGTCAGGTGCAAATAGAGAATTTCAGTTGCACACTTTTGAAGTGTGACAGTGTCATTCAAAAATATTGTTTCATATTGCTGTTATGAGAAATCACATTAGTACAAAAAAATCCTATTGAAGTGACAACAGAATCGGAGTTCTTAAAAATAAAAGTTATTTATTGGCCTATATGTTTCCATGAAGGACCTTTCCCAACTGTGGAACCTTTCCCTTGCACAAAGGGTTCTTTAGTGGAAGTGGGTTCTTTAGATTTTTAAAATGTTCTTCATATGATTCTTTTAAGCACTGTTCACTGAAAGGTTCTTTGGGGAACCAAAAATGGTTGGTTCTTCTATGGCATTGCTGTGAAAATCCCCTTTTGGAACCTTTATTTAGAGTGGACATAATCTCTTGTTTGAGCATTTAAGTGAAAATGTAAATGCCTGGTTGAGATTAAATTAAAGGACAGTACTTTTAAAAATACAGGTAGCATTTATAATGCAATACATCCTGAGAGTTTTTAATGTTAAGTTGTATTAGGTTATTCAAAATGCAAATCAGTGGGTTGGTTTGGATTCTGAAAATGTAGGGTGCTTTGCAGAATGGATAATTATTGAATATGGATGAACAAGTGATATTTCAAAAACAAGTTAAATCAAGCATTCAAAATCCATATAGGTTCTGAACACTCACTTTTACAGCCTGTTATAGGACAACTTTAGGTACCCATCACTAAGAACTTTTTATTCCTTAGTTCTTTATTCAAAAGCATCTATGATTTTAAAAACCAATACACTGATCTAAAAAAAAACATTTATATTTTAATCTCCTATACCATAAAATGGGTCTTTATTAGAAGAGAGTTTTTGTTGAACCAAAGATCTTGTAAAGAGCCATTGAAGAATCTTTATTTTTAAGAGTGCATGTTACACAGTACATTGGCTACTATACATATTATATATTGAGGACTCAGTAGTGGAAATTACACTCTAAATTACAGAAGGCAGTCCGAAACGGCCTTGTATGTTCCTCCTCTTCTTGGCTAACAGCAAGAAAGAAAAAATGGTCCCTTGACAAACAGACCAAAAGACAATATGGTGTGATATTCAAATCACAAAATAAGATACTCAAACATTTAACCTCTGTCTGACCCCACAAAAATTCGGCCACACTTGGTAACTCATAAAGTGAAATAGCAAAGAAATTATCCCTGTAATAATCACTTATGATGAACATAATTATTAGAATTTATCGCCCGTTTCATCGTCTGGTTTTGACAAATTCAATGGATTAAAAATATGTATAGTTAACCATAATTATACAAGTAATTTTGAGGAACTGTGTGTACCTAGACGACTCAACAAGTGAAAATGGAGGAAATTACACACTTTAGAAAATATATGCAGGACAGTTCATGTGAGGTAAAACAAATATTTTTGTCCCTTTTAGGCGTTTATGATTTTGCATGTTTTTAATTTTATTTATGTGTTGTTCTTCTTGCAAAGAAGAAATGTCTCATCAATAAAGTGTATCTTATGAAAACAACGAATATAAGTTCCATTTTATGGTCAGTAGGCTAGTCTATATATACACCAGTTGATATTTTATGTGGGGGGGGGGGGGGGTACTTTATACATGAATTAGCCTATATCAATAGAATGATATTTATAGGCCCATAAGAGTCATTTACAGGCCAGTTTTATTTCTTAGCATTTGAAAGGCATAAAAATAGCTTTTTGCTGTTTGATGAGAATGTTTAAAACCAATCCACGCGTGATGACAACTGCTTAGAAGCGAGCGTGTCTGAATTCGCATATTTACTCTTCATTTAACCGATCGCCTCAAATTACCACATTTGGGTTTAAGCGAATTTGACAAAATTTGTCACTGGTTTCCCGGTAGACATGCGATTCGAACAACCAAATTATAACTGAGGTAAAAATAATTGATATCTAGTCATAAACCTTTTTTTGTAAAACAAATTTATTCATTTAGGAATAGGATGGTCTTAAGTAGAAACGTCAGTTTAAATAAAACTCTCCGTCCCACACAATGGATTAACATGATACTGCCATAACATCACAGAAAGGAAGATTCACCAAACAAAAGTGGAACATTTCAACAAGACGTACAATGGTTCACAAGCTTTAAAAAAAACAACTCACTATAAATAAAACAAACTTTGCGCTTGCGACCAGCACAGTCTTTCATTTCAATAAAACCTAGTTCATGAATGAACAACAAAAAAAGACTACACAGATTTGGACAAAATCGACATTCTAAAAATAAGTGTAAACATTTATGAGTGAACATTCTCTCTCCCTCCATTTTTTCGTTCTCTTTTGTTTTTGAAATGCAGCCTCTTCACGAAGCCACGTGCCTTTTTCATAGAGACAAACTCTGACGGCAAGTAAGTCAGAAGTCCAATATTCTTCTACAGACGTTGATTGCTTTACAGCTTATGATAAAAGCTCCTCTGCAATGCAATTTATTCTGAAGTCCCCGATATGTCGTAATAAAATGCTTTAAAACGGACAACTCATTGACATTAAAAATAGTTTCTTTTTTTAAAAACGAAATTGAACTTCGATTCTTTTTTGCAAACCAAAGTGTTCAAGTATCCGAAGTACTTAGTCTTTTTTTTAAGGAGTCTTTCAAATGTGGGTTAGGGGTAGCGTTCCGTTCACGCCAGTCCCTGCGCTTTGATAGTGCGGATGAACGCTGTGTAACCGACTGGTCTGTAGACTGGAATGGTCGGCGCTGTCTCCTCCGGGCGGCAGGTACATGCTTATCATATCCCTCAGGTCTCCCAAACAAGCACGCTGAGAGTGAGAGGTTATGGCCGGAGGAGGAGAGCTGGGTTCCGTCTTGCACACTGAAGCCATGGAGCCCAAACCCATTGCACTGGAAGTTTGCTGCGTGTATGCTGGTGACATGCTGTACGTGGACGCCGCGTTCATGTAGGTCTGGGCCGTGGACATCATCGGGTACTGAAGTCCAGCCATGTCGTACCGGTGCATCTGCTGAATCTGGGGACTGTTCATGCTGGGATGCTGAGGGTAGGCCAGCTGGTCCTGCATGAGGGAGTACGCGCTGTTCGTCCAGCCGTTCATGTGCGTGTAGTCCATCCGCTGGCCCACCGAGACGGCACTGTTGACAGCGTTGGCACCAGGCGCCAAGAGTCCTCCGGGCAAGGAATACTTGTCTTTCTTCAGCAGGGTCTTGGTCTTCCTGCGGGGACGGTATTTGTAATCCGGGTGCTCCTTCATGTGCATGGCTCGTAACCGCTTGGCCTCGTCAATAAACGGTCTCTTCTCGGCGTCAGTCAAAAGTTTCCAGTCAGCACCGAGGCGCTTGCTGATCTCAGAGTTGTGCATTTTAGGATTCTCTTGTGCCATCTTCCTCCGCTGACCGCGAGACCACACCATGAAAGCATTCATAGGCCGCTTCACCCGGTCCTGGTCGTTGGCACTGTTGTTTTTGCCGCCCGCCGCCGAGCCCGTGTTGGACTGCGGAAGGGGGCTTTTAATCTCGGTTTCCATCATGTTATACATTCAAACTACTTCAAGGTGGTGCCTTAAAAGCACTCGAAAGACAACGCTGAAATTTAAAGAGCCTCACAAAATAAAGTAGCGGGTCAGTCAAAAGTTCAGAGAGCTAAGACTCTGTTCAAGTCGAAAGCACCGAACACTTTCAAATGTCTCCACACCAGTCCCGCCTGTCTCGCTCTGCTCTGCCACGGAACTCTGAAAAGTTGTGAGCTAAGCTCAGCTGTTAATAGAGGCTCGGCCATGTGATTTGGATTGACAGCATAACAATGAGCTCAGCGCCGACCAATCAGAGAGCACATCACACTCCGCCATCCAAGCAGCGCGCTGCCCGGGCACCACGGTTTCGGGATGCACTTTAAGTGGGATATAAAATACATCAGTGGCATCTTTGCACTTTGACAATAGTAATCACTTTGCAAATATTGTTTTAAAGCAGTCGTTATCCAATGGAAAATGTTAGCCTTACCCTACTTTTGTAGTAGCCAGATAGGGTTAAATAAATAGGCTATTGTGAATTTCAAACTTTCCCCGGAACATGCGGAAACTGTTCAACGTAAAACATATATATATATATATATAATAAAAAAGCATGTTTAATTTATTGAATAAAAAAAGACAAGAATCAGGTTAGATTGTAGGCTACTTAATGGAATCACACGTCAACTGCAAACGTTGCCTCTTATGGCACGATAACTGCACTATAATAATTACGAATTGCACAAATAATAAGAAACAAATATTTGAATTCAAAGTTCGAGTTATTTTCTTGGGCGACATGACAATCCTATTAGCTAATGCAAGCTTTGGTTTTGCTCTGCCTTACTCCTCTAGCACAGAGTTAGACTGTGGGAATTAAAGCACTTAAAACTGACTTTGATTAAAAAGTACGATTTTAACACTAAGCAAAGTACTCAACTATAATACATATTATAATAATACACTACTGAAGCAGCTATTTACATTCTTTGTCTCACAATTTATTCTAACTTTCATTTGAGATCTCACAGTAGTAGCCTATACAGTCTATATTTGCAGGTTTACATGTTGAACTGAAAATAACACCAAGCTAGTATATATATATATATAAACATTCAACAAAATAGTTTTGTGTTTTAAAAACACACATCGCAATTTTTGTCAAGTGTCTACGACTAATAGTGCAGAATACAAAATTAATACAGTAACGCCCCCCTGTGGATCAATGTTGTATTGTTCTAAAGCAAAAATAGGCTAACTGATGTGACTATCTACACACAACTCTATAAACGACTTTTTAGAAGTACCACGCCAATTTGGAGTGTGTGTTAAATAAGGCTATTTGTTTTTACATTATCAATTTTTGCACTCATAATTGCATTCATTCTGCGTTTTATCAGCTATGTGATTTACAAATGACTCGAGTAGTAAGACGTGTTGGGTTGGGAGAGGTTTTCAGTCTCCTGGGGAGAAATTACACCTTCGAAAGGGTCAGTAGCCTATTAGCACACCGTCCATCGAGAACATCGACATTTAACACATTCAACAACACCACTGAGACTGAACGATTGCAGCACTGAATATTCACGATGGGCTTTTAACACCACACACTAACGACTCAACCATTTAGAGAATTTTCACCGTGTGTGAGCGATTTGGACATGTACACCAACACGTCTCCGTTATTTACTTTCCAAACTGCTTTTAACAAGTGCAAGTGTTGTTACTCAATGCTGTTATTCAGGCCCGATGTTTACATTTGTAAAGCATTAATAATTCATGATATAGAGCATGCGATTTAAAAGAGCGACCAGGTTAGGCTTCCAATTTAGCATAATATAAAGGAAAAATGTTGGCCTAATAAAACATTTCCCAATTAAATTCTAAATCATTACGATTTTCGGCAGTCAAGTTAATTTATCACGTCAAATAAAACACTAGCCTAATGGTAACATTTGTGATTAGAAGGCTAGAAATAACAAATGTTCACTGACAAATTAATCACGGAGAAACAACCATATCCAAAACAACTGGGAATTCTTTTTCAGTCGCTTTTAGTTTCATTAGAGAGATAAAGTAGGCTAAATGTGTCATTTGGAACATCATTAGTCACTTTACATTAATGTGAATGGCAGTGCACCAGCCCTTATGACAAAAGTTCTAATTAGAGACGTATATTCCACGAAACCGGTGATTTATCCGAGTGGTTTCAGGAACATATCCTCTTGTAATCTGCTTATGGAAATGTAGGAGACTGCGGGAAAAGGAAAACTCCCAGTTACGCGGAGCTCGGTAATGATGGCTTCTGTTCTCCAAATTTCCTAATTAACGTGAGCTAAGTCCGGGGACCACCAGGAAAGCCTTCCAGTGTTCGACATCATTGAGCTCCGAGCCACAAGGCTTCCGAAAATCACTGGCCGAGCAGTAAATTGTCCATTAGTGTAGTAGGCTATAAGCAGCGACTGTTCAAATGACCCGAATAGACTAAAACTGCCCCGTGCAGCAGATAAATACAGTCCATTATATGTTAATTAACCAAGTAAACAGCAAATGCAAACATCTACAATTATTAATCCATTCATTGAAAGCATAAGGTGGAAAATTAATAAATGTCAGTTCGTTGGTATTTTATATGTCACACGTCAGACCTGAGAAATTTAAGATAGTTTTTATTAGCTGAACGGTTTAACAACTTGTTCTGTCGTGATAAACTATTGAGAGACCAACAATGCCATAACAAATCACCACAGGACTTCTATTCTTTATCACATGTAAAGTCTTTTTTTCGAACCCGTGGATTCACTTGTTAATTAGCTCAACTCAATTAAAGTGGAAGTAAATTAAAAGCGCACATAGCCTCAAACTTTTTTTTTTTGTCTAATAACGTTATTATAGCCATGTTGTCCGCGCTCTACAAAGTTAAAATAAGTGGATTTGATATAGTCCAAATATTTTAAGATAACAGCTCGAGCCAGAATTAAGGGAAAACTATGAATAGCCTATTTCGAATAATTTTTACCGGTTGAAAAAGGGCATTGTAGCCTATATAAGAATAGTACTTTTAACCCCTACTTTAAAAGTAAAAATAAAATAAGCTATAATATATAGGATACATATATATACAAATCTGAAAAACACAGTCATTGTGAATTTTTTTTAAATAATTTGAATAATATTAGATATTCTGTACTACAACATTAGAGCAATAACTGTATTACGTCCAACGACGCCTAGCAAAATGATAGTAGCCTACTAAAATATATAGGCTATTTTTTTAGTCTTTATGTAATCTTCACCTCCGATTTTTGAGATCAAATAGCCTTCCCGAACCATTAAGCATTGCTCTGGAGTCAATTTAAACGTCACAACCGTATGAATTAATACCTTTTTTGTTTCAACTCACTGGCTACGAATAAGGCCAGAGTTACCATGGTTAACAGAATGATTTTTCAATTGCAGGCTCAATAAAGACCGTCTCATTGGGATTTGCATGATTTTTGAACTGAATATGCAAATGAAGATGCAATTTCAGCACGGTCTGTTATTCCTATTGTATTTCGCTGAATGGTTGCGTCCCCTCTGGTTCTGACACTAGTAAAATAATATTCACTGGTCAATTAAAGAAAAGAGGCTTGGATCTGACCTTCTTTCAGATGTCACTGCGAACTATTGGAATGATATCCCGTTTTATACTTGAAACATGAGTCCGGTCATTAATATTAAGCCAACAGTGATTATTGCTGTAAAATAAAAAATAACACAATTTTTGTTTCTTATCCTATTTTACTTCAATTTATTACAAGCATTTTGAGTCACCAATACATAAAAACCAAACAATTTTATGTCGATGTCAAATTAGCCTATTCTTTTTAACTTCTTATTTAGGCTATTTCAATCGAAAAATAGGTTAATGTACGTGTTTCGGATAATTCATAACAATTTTGCAATCGAAACAAATAATTTAATGTATAAAAAACCTTATTTAACAGATGATTATAAATATGGATTAGATGCTAGAAAAATATTACAGGCCTTGCTTCCTCACACACTGTCCTCAGCAAGTTTGTATAAAGTTAACTGTTAAGTACTGTTGCTCTAGAATGAACAACATGTGGGATTCAAAGCCACTAATGCTCAAATGCGTCAGCCACATTTAGACATCACAATCAATCCAATTTTCTTCGTTTTCAAAAGAAAATATTTAATTTTGCAGTTTCTTTTTCTCAATTAGTGAACATGAGATTCATTTCATTTAAAATAATTAAGTAATTTCAGAATTAGAGACTGAAAAATTTCTCTCAATGATATTCCATACATCCGTTTTTTTGAGGTTCTTCACCATTAAAGGCAAGCCAGATTCAGATACCTGCAGGGAATGTACAGGTAAACCACAGGTAAGGCACTTCATGTCTTCCATTGATGTCCACAGCCTGTTGTTTAACTGATTCGTCTTGGTATCATACAGCCTGAGAAAAGATAAGCACTGTTACCTGAAAAAGAAGAAAAGATGTCCATCACATTCTAGATATAAAAGGATATAAAAGCATCACTGATGCAAAACACATTGTACCATCTTAGTTGAGTATGTGATTTATTGCACTGCATGGTACAGATCCTGTCTGTCATGGAATACAGCAAACTTTATGAAGTCCCTCGTAAACAACACAAAATACCAATTCACGTCTAATTGTGTTTATGTAGACTTTTTGCACTTAAAATGAATGTCTTTCTTTACTATAGAAGCAAGGCATGACTACCTAAAGCTTGTGCATATCCTTTTTAAATGGTTTAGAAGTACGCCACTTATGTTAATATGCATTTACAAAGAATATAATCATTTTCACAATAACTTCTTTTATATATTGTGTGGTTTACTGTGAAAATGATCATATTCCTATGTAATATTCGCTGCAACAGAAGAATCAAGGCATGTTTGAGAAGCTCTTTAGCCCAGTCAGTGATAAATAGGATTTCTGATCTAATGCAGCATGAAGCTAATGTGCACACATCATCTGCTGGGACATTAAGACATGCAGCACATGGTGTGAATACACAGTCCCTATTTGCTTCTCAATGACAACATTTTTCTACAATATCTTTAACTTTCAGGAGGAAAATTTTAGCGAAACATTAATAAAACCCCATTTAGTACATGATGCGTTAAATGAAAATAGTTTTAACTACATTTATTCTAACCCAGTGAAAGCTAATTTCAATTAAACCGCTGATTTAATTTAGCAGAAAATTACTATAAATATAGTTTTGATTAAATCACTGAGCAAATTCTAATAGCACAAGCAATTGTCTTTGAGTTTAGAGGTGTTATTAGATTCGCCTGAATGTATCTATGAAGGAATTTCTCAACGTGTTAAAGTGGCATCTCTGTCTCCTTCACATCAGCACTGTGATAATGTTTATAATGTCTCTAGTTTAAGTGCCTGTCAGAAAAACGATTAGGGTGTCGTGTGTGTCATGCCTTGAACTATTTTCATTATTTTAAAACAAGGAAATGAATTAAAATAATTACATTTAAATAAAAAAAAATCTCATATTGAGCATCCTGAGCATTTTGTTAACTCAATGTTGTCTTTTGTCAGTCAGACTTGCAGAAATGGACAAGAACTGCCATCCTTGAAATGTCATCATTGGCTGCAAGGCTAATTACAAACCTCATTATTTTCCATGTATCTTTTGAATCATTTCCATGTACTACAGTTTCTCCAAAACAATAGAAACTTTCTCTTTTTTTGTTTAGCAGAGAATGCTGAGTTGTCTGATTTTGCATTGCACCAAATGTGGCAAGCAGATGGCTTTTGTTTTAAACATAATTAAGATCCCACTAATCTGGTGCCTTTTAAAAATGAAACAGTCGCTTCGTCAGGCCTTCATTAGTTAAGATAATATTGTGGAAATGCAGAATTAATTTGCAGGCTATATCTTTAATTAATTAAATACTCCCAATTTTGTAATATGATTAATGCCACAAAGTTGTTATCTCCAAATTATTCTAAAATTAATACGTAACGATAATACTTTATGCATTATTAGCAAGAACTGAGGTTTTGGCTGTGGCAAAATCCTGAAGAACTAATTATGCAGAGTAATTTATTAAATCTCGAGGAAAGAAACAAACAAGTATAAATTGATATATTAATCATGGGCTTCATTACGTTAATCTGCGAGTGATTTGAGGTGAAAATGACGAATCTCTGTAGAGCGCCGAGCACTTGATAATGGAGATACTGGCAATACATTTACTCTACATAAAGGCCTCATTAAAAGAAGCATAATTTAATTAAGAGTTAGCCATCGCCCTCCAAATGCATTAATTACCTTGGGTATGATGAGATGAGTTTTGGGATTACTGATGATTTCATTACGGCCAGTGTTGCTGCTAACTGTGGCAGGGACCTGCTGTTGTTGACAGGATAATGGATTGGGTGCCTGGGGATGAATCTGTTCACCTTGGCAGAGAGAGACACAGAGGAGACACAGAGGACTATACCGGACCCTTATAGGTGGACACTGTCCGTAATATTTACATTCATTGGTAATACTAAAAATAATTACATCCCACTAACACTTTTATACTTATTAGGCTCATTACTTTGGTTGCTCTGCTTTGACCTGGCAGGGAGGAAAGTTATTTTGTAATCTGAACAGTACATGACGAGCCACTTAAAATGACCCAAATGTGCATTACTTCCTTTCTCTATTTTTATCATGTATACTCGTTTGCCACTAATATGGCAGTCTGCCATCCTGAACACAAACACACTCTTTCTTCCGCTCTCTCGCTACTGCTGGGGTGAGAAGGGCGCAGTAGGGCTGACAGCTCAAAGCCCTGGAAACTGACATGTCAATGGCAGATACAAGCTGTTGCGGTTGCACTGGCGGGGACACGTCGCAGACGCTAACTGTTTCCTCTTGGCGACAGCCTGACAAAGACATTCGACTACCTTTCAGAGCTACACACATCATGTATAGACCACATGTGGCACAGACAGAGCACTGCTCCATATCTTTAGTGGCTTGTGTCATCGTTTTATCAATACAATTTTGTTTGTCAAAATTTGCCTGGCAACAAATTAGGCAAGAAATGAAGGCCCATTATGTTTTAAAATTTAAATAAAAAATGATGAATCTAAGTTTTAGAATCTTGCTGAATATTAGAAAGTTTGAAGTCTTTAATCTGAACACTCAATACTGATGATTAAATAGGGCAATGGTTCTGAATATTCTTTAGGGAGTACTATCATCTAATGATTAATTCATGATGCAGAACTGATACAGAAAGAGAACAACCGCTTTAACAAAAATGACTCAACAGAATGACATCCTATTACTTAATTTTGACAAAAGGAAGTCTCAGACAAGTTAAATGTGGTTGTTTTAATACATTTTTAAAAATCATTTTACTCTTTGTAGCCTCTGGACTGAACTGAAATGTTAACAAAATTCAACATCCCTCCACCCCCCTTTACCCCTGAACAAGCCCCCCCTCCAAATGTACTCCAGCCCACAGCTGCAGTTTTCCAGAAAGACACTCACCGTTGCACAGTCGTTCTTCTAAATCCTTCTCTCTGCATTTAAGGTCCTGCATACTGTTCAGCTGGAGAGAGCGGGGTAAGACTCTCAAACCATGCCGCTTTGAGCCGAGACGAGACAGAGAAGGGCAGGCAAGCTGCAGTCTTCCATTCCGCAGCAGCGCTGAGCCAAGCCCTCCCTGCACTGGGAGCCATCGTATTCAGCCAAGATTGCTTCATACAAAAGTTGACAATGCCCCAGTGAAAGCCATTGTTGATATTCAACATTTTTTAAATAGCTGAGCAGAATGGACAACAAGGCAGACCACAAAACTTGGTAGGGAAACTGACCTGGAGCTCCTGAAAAGCACCACAGCATGACAGAGAAACGACTCAGCGAGTCTGAAATAAAACAAAATAGAATGTTATTGCTCAGGGTTACTGCAGGACTGGGGCTTGATAAAACTGTAAAACTAAGTTTTAAACTAAGAAAATATAACATTAACATACATAACATAACATAACATAACAAAACAATTCAAAGCAGTGCAAACATGTTCCTAACCTGCCATATAAATGATGACCTTTCTGTGCTCATCCATTACAGCCTTTAATTGTTGTTCTGATCATCATGATGGCTCTTGACAGTAAATGGTGTTTTATTTCCATCTTTGTCAAAATGACAGGCACAGATTAATAAAGACATTTAACGCAGCCCTCGCAACCCATCTGTCAATATGCAACCTGGGGCAAAAGAAGGTTTACATAAACAGGGAATTCTCATAGATTAATCTGACTGCATAATTATGCATAAGTGAGGTAAAGAATTTCTGTTGTATTTATGTTCTCTATGCAAAAAGGCATCATTCATTTCATTAAGAAAAAAATAAGAAACCACTACTACCGTGACTCCACCCTTAGCCCCAGCTAAGGGCCATCAACACATTCACACCCTACTGACCACGGGCGGCTGTTAAGCACATCATTACCATACATGCCACAGGGGGCAGTTTTGTTTCACTAAGATTACATTGTTACACAATATAAAAATAGAGAATTTAACTGCTGCCACTTACGTTACACATTATTTTCCAGTAATTATGCTATAATCAAGTAACTTCTTTTGGGCTGCTGCCAGGTGGGCTCCGCATCCAGCCTGTATGATTTCCAAGGGTTTAAAGTATGGGGTTAGTCACCTGGAAAACTGGCCATCTGAGCGGGAGGAGGCCACTAGAATTGCATAATTATATTGATAAGGGACAAATTACAGCCTTGACAACAGAGGCCAGCCCAGTCTGATCTTACAGGTGTGTAGGGGAAGAGAGAGCAAGCTGCAGGAAGAAAGAGAGATCTTCCTGGAAATCTACGTCAGTGGCACTCATCTCAAACCATTAACTGTCATCAAAGAGCTAATTTTACTCTGCACATTACACCCAATCCTACTTGTCCAACCCCCTCCATGCTGGGCTGGATGGAGAAGCCTGGTGGGAAAACGACATTCAATCTGCTGGCCGCCCCATTCAGGCCAAATTGTCAAATGATGGCTTTCCACCTCTAAAGTTTCAGGAAGTGAAATGTAGCACCGGCCCTGGGCTGAGCCGAGGACTGAAAGCAGCTGAAGGAGGAATAGGGAAGGAGAATAAAATCCCCCAAACTCATTCCCAGCATCCTTACTCTGTGCACTACATGATACAAATATCATGAATTATTAATTCATAAATATAATATATATATATATATATATATATATATATATATATATATATATATATATATATATATATATATATATATATATATTGCAACCTAAACTAACCTTGCCTTGTGATAAAAAGGGGCCAAATTATATGATATTTTAAGAGACTTATTGACCTGGACACAGTCATGAGGGTCAGCAGGGGGTCATTGTCGCTATGATATTTCCTGTATCATGATGATGTTGTTTTTTTCCCTGTATATTGGTCTTAAATATATTAAATTAGAATTGTTAAAAAAAAAATCATGGCAAAATAGATATTTAAGAATAAACAGATTTAAAAAGCACACGTGCAAAACAAAAGCGAACTCTTTATGGCCAAGGAATACAGCGAATATGCAGAAATATTGTACTCAACATAACACACCCGGAAAGAGGGGTGCTCTTTGTGCTAATTAAGTGCTAATGGTTGTGGCCCTGCAGAGAATACTAATTAGGATTTCTATTCTCCTTTTGGGAGAGCATGTACTTCAACACAGCCTAATGAGGGGAGGCAGGTATGTGTGTTCTTGTGCTGGGTTAATGGGGGGTCCACTCTCAGGTCTCAGGGCTGTGGGCTGAAGAGGGGGGCGTTTCCTGTGCCTTGGCCTCTCTGACATAGAACCACACACACACACACAATGAGGACTGAAGTCCAGTGAAAGGAAGAAACTCCATCAAGATTTCTGTTATATTTACACTTCAAAATATTCTCTAATTCACCTTATGCGCTCTCTCTCTCTCTATCCATGACTTCATCTATCCCTTAAAAATTCATACATTCAAATACATCAATCACATCTTAAGGGATAGTTACCCAAAAATGTATTAACTCATCCTCATGTTGTTTCAAACTTGTATTACTTTCTTTATTCTGTGGAGCACAGAAGAAGATATTTTGTAGAATGTTTGGACTATTTTTGTCCATGCAATTGAAGTTAGGGGGCCAAAATGATGCTAGACCCTACTGACTTCTGCTGTATGGACAAACTATGTTTAGGGCGAACAATCTCTTTAAAGCCTTAAGCTGACCTGGGTCCAGTTGCATAAACATAGCCCTTATGTTAAGAATGTGTGTCTTAAATACAACTAGCAGTAGCGGCTTACTTTTTAGTATCAAATTAGACCAATCTACATTTTTATGTAACTGACTTGAATCAGTTATGAACGGTCTTAAAGAAAAAAAATGTGATTAATTTGTAAGACTCTTAGCAGTTTTTGCAACTGGCCCCTGGAACATTACTGTAAGAAAAACATCTAATCTCATTTCCAATGACGGGGGATAAAAAAAAAATAATAATACACTGATGAACATACAAACATGATTTGTCTTCCTATACTCGTAAAAGGCAAATGGTGCAAAGGAATTGTAAATAGTACAGAGAGTTTTGCTCTTTGAAGTCGCTTTTTGAGATTTACATTTTCGGAAGAATACTTCTCAGTAGGCATAAGTTAAATGAGGAAAGCAATATATTTTAAAATCTCAATACATTTTAACAAGGTACAGTTCCACACTCTGCTCCTCTTGTATGAAAGAATTAATGAATGTAAGCAATTCAATGACAACTTAACTCACTTCTCAAGGCATTCAGACTGAATAATTTGAGTTCTCAGAGAGCCATGAAAGCTGTCACTTAAAAACTGCTTGCCGCTGAGAAAATGATTCCCGTCAGCCAAAACTTCCTGTTTATTTACAGGCAATGACTAGATAAAAAAATAAATAAACATGCATTGTGAGCAGAGAGACCGCAGGAAATCTGATGGCAGTGTAGTGTAATTGGGAATATGAGAGGATGTGCATGCACGTAAACACGCAGATTGGGGGTGGTACTGGAATTACCTGAGAGAGATAATGGCAATGCATTAGATTAACTCTCCTTCCTTAAATGCGACACATTTAAGTAATCTTGTCCCCCGAAAACATGTCAATGTCTGAAAGGCTGCCTCAGCGCTATCAGGACCCTCTGGTCCCCCACACTGATGCAGCTGGCAAAACGCTACCGTCGACTGTCAAAACGCAGTGCGAGATCTAGTTATAATATAATTGAATTTTCATATCAGAGGAGACCAGAGTTCTAGCAGACAATAGGAGTGCTGAGTCCTCTCTGATATTGGCACAGACCCTTTGCCATGCGCATGAAATCAGTATGTTAATGTTCCCCGGGTTTTCTTTTTTTAAGGGCACTTGTGCCTCCGCAATGTAATACCGATGTGGTTTCAAAAAATTGCAACTATTGATAAGTAGGCAGCTAGAAACCCATAGACCACCCCCGCCCATTACCTTTCCCCATCCAAGCAAGCAAGCAAGCTCCCAGACAGCATAGCACCCCCATCCCACACCCCTTTATTAAAATTGTAATTTATTTTTCTAAATCAGAATGACAGCTTGCTTTCTTTTCTCTGCAGCAGGCAGTGAATCAAGCCGCTTTAATTACTTTCGTAACTTCGCTGACCCCAGGACCGTGCGCCTTGTGCTGAGAAAATGGGCCGGCGACAAAGCTCTCCCATTGCCGCGTCTGCTTCTGTTAATTTAACATGCAGGAATTTATCAAGCTCAGGATTTTCTATGATTTTGTTAACATTTCACCTCCTATCTTTTCCACCTTCTCATTTGACCCTCTCAGACCGCGTCTGACCATCTTCCGCTAACAGCAAAAGCTTGGTGCACACAGAAGTGAAGTTCATTCAAGGAGAGTGAGTGGACTTGCTTTGCTGGTTGCTCTGATGTATACTTACATGTGTATGTCAATTAAGAGAATTTTATCACTTTTCTCAGTAGTTTGTCGTGGCCCAGGCAGTTGCCCTCACAGAAGAACAGCAGATCTGGGCTGCTCAGCAGGAATCAACAATGCACTTGATCTCTCAGCAGCTTCTGACCAACAGAGGTCAGGGTTAACCTTCAGATGAGAAAGGATTCATTGAACTGCACGTCAATGCACAAGTCACATCATAGTTTAAAAGTGTTGGCTGTTCCTGTTTACTCAGGAATTTTTTCTTGTTTAAAAGTTTCTCGCCGTAAGTGCGCTGAGCCTTCACATGAATTTTTTTTAAAAAAACCCAACCAGATATCTGGTCTCCCAAAACCTTCTCTGCATTAACCTTCCTGAGCTGTTTGTCTTATTAGAGGCTTTAATATGGTGTAATCCCTGCTATCACCCTCACCTCCTGACTGGCACCCCTCTGTTCCAGCCTGCCCGCCGACCGGGAAACAAGACTAACCCGGTGGGCACGGCTGTGGGCTGACGGTCTTATAATTGAATGAATGATTATCTGTCTCATTAATAGACAATGATACAGAGTGCATGGCCATATATCTGGAATATTAATGAGAAGCTGCAGGGGGCTTGATAAGAAGGAAATAGTGTGGCTGCTGTAATGGGGTTTAAAACAATTTGTCTAGGTTGGGGTGGCCCAGCTGATTTGGGCTGTGCTAATCCCCAGTAACCCTTACACATAGCTCCCAGCTCTATATGTGTGATCATCAGCCACATGCAGCCGGGCCTCCAGCGCAACTGTAAGCCTCCAGGAACCCTGCTGCACCCGGAGCAGATTCATCAGTAACCCTCTGGCTGAATAAGGTCTAGGATTTTATTAGCACTTTATCCCTCATTACAGAGTAGGCAAATATATAATATAATATAACATAATATAATATAATATAATATATATTAATTGGTTTTTTTTTGTACAAAATACTGTGATTTCATTTCAATTCCAAGATTTTATACTGTTAAAATCGTATAGATTTTTAAAAATATATAAATATTTCAAATATACTATATATATATATATATATATAGAGTATATTATTATATAATATTATTGCTGACGGCTTTGCATTTTGTGTGATAATTGAACTCCTAATGACAAAATCTATTGTTTTTCTGAAAGCATAAAAACATGGAAAGGAAAACATATTGTAAAATTCACATGTGTTTCACATTATGGTTGTTTGGCTTTAGCCTTGAATGATTGTTTAAACTACACAATTGCTCTTATAGATTTGTCCCCTTCATTCACTGCTTTGTCTCTGATGTCAATTTAGTAATAGGATTAAGAAAAGTTTCTTGTGAAAATGTTCATGCGGCCAAAATCTGATTAAAGCAAATTAAACATTTATACAGAAGGTCTGCTCAAACACCCATGTAAATCAATATCTACACCTATACATTGGAAAGCAATATTTCCCTTTTTAGCATGCAATAATTGTGTTTAGGCCAGTGAAGTACCTTATTATAGGTTTGTCAGGGAGAGAAAGCCCTGTTCCCATGGTGACTATGAAAGCCATTTGCCTCCTTTTCAGCTGGGTAATGAACTTCTTTCCTCTTTATGTCACTCTTCCTCTTCACTCTCAGCATCTCAGTCCTTGTCCACATCCTTGAAATCATTCGTTTATTCTCGAATGTGACAAACAACAGAGCAGAGAGACCATGAAAGTAAAGTCATCATGCATCCTAGGTTGAACAGTTTGCTTATAAAAAGTACGGCTCAGTAAGCAGAAACAGAACGTATGACTGGGAAGTACAACCATAACTCCTCGCCTACCCTTTTTGAAGTGATCTTGAAATGTTAACATTTAAAAAATTGTTTAAACAAACATTTACATTATTTGTTTAAAACATTTACATGTTTTTTTGTTGAAATGTTGTTTACTGCATTTACATATATTACTTTATATTTTGCTTTATATACAATAAAGCAGCATATGTGGGACTGTAAAAATGAATGGCAATGAACTCACACAATCACCTGATGTGTATGTTGTCGCCATACCTTTTAGATAGACATGATTGGCTGCCTAAGGATCATCATATGACATCTCTTCCTAAAAGAAACACAAACATTAACAGAAGGCCAGAGGGTTTACAGGAATACAGACAACGTTTAAAATAGATGTTTTTAATATATAATTGTTGTATTGTTGTCTCATAGATTAATATGAACATCTACCTTGTTCCAGTCATTTTTCAGAACATGCTTCGGTCACCAAAAGAGATCAACTCTCTTTAGACTGTGTAAAAGCTCTCTTTTACCTTAGTGCACAGCACAAATAAGACACATAAAGGTTACTTATTGCTAGAACTGACGGGGCTTTTCTGGCAGTAACATTTATTTTATTGCTCAATGTCTTTTATGAGTATTGTATTGCAGTGCTCCCAACCCCTGTCCTTGGGCCCTGCATAAGAATGAAAGGATGAAAACAGTTGAGACAGAGTGGGGGGGGGAATTAGGACTAAATATTTGTCTTAGAACATCACACATCCTCTTTAACAAGAACATGTAACTGTAGAACACTTTAGCGGTATTTACTACAAAAAGCAGGCTTGCCACTCCAAAAAAAACTTGCAATTGGCAACACTCAAACTCATTTGTTTGTATTTAATTGTATTATTCAAAGATTTACAATTTTCCCCATTTTTAACAGAAATACATGAGACTAAACTTAGCCCATTCATCATTTTTGGCAATTTTCTTTATTTATATACTTGTATTGTGTACATGAGCCCTGGCTCATTTGATTTAATTTATTTCAGCATATTAATTTTAGTGCAAGAAAAGAAGGGGGGGGGGGGGGGGGGGGGGTATGAACTCCCCACCTTCTGTGCATATCAAAGTATTGATGGCCTCAACAACCCACAACAAAAGCAGCAGCCAACAGGTCTACTTATCATAGTCAAAGTCATTGGGCAGAGAGCTTAAGGATATGAAATGCATTCACTCATTAAAAACAGTTCTTGAAAGAGATCCCCAAGAGCCTCCCTCCTTCTTCACAATCTCAAAAAAGGACACACATTATTAAATAATGACAACGACAATATCAAAATTAAAATAGTTGACTTTTTTAATTGTTCCAATCATGAAATAGTAATATTCACTTTTCAAAACAATTACAAAAAAGGCATATTTTCTGTCTACTTGATAACATTTTTAAAATAGAATTTTATATATATATATGCCTACTCCGTAATGAGGTATACACGTACACACACACACACACACTATTGCATTTATAACTTTTGTCCTCAAATGACACCCACAATCTTCTACTGTACAGTATATAAGAGTGGATATAAATACACAAGAAATTTGCATTTCAATACACAACATTTTTAAAACAAAGTTGTAAATTATCTGTTAATAACTTAAATTTTAAAGTGGAAACTTTTGCGGTATAAAAAAAAGCACATGGAAGAGCATAAATGATCAGCTTTGCAACACATTTTAGCATGTTCTAAATAAAATAGATCCCTTTATCCTACCTAAGTGTAAACAAGTATTTTTGTAAAAATGTGGTATACCCTAGTCTGTCTCTCCTTTTGAGTTTAGTCTTTTTTTTTTCTTTTCTTTTTTTTTTTTTAATCTGAGAGGCATATAAAATGGACAGAATATGCAAGGAAAACTCAGTCACTTCAATGTAAATATAAAACACATCAAGTAAATACAATTTGAAATTAAACAAATACCATGACCAGATAAGTGTCACAAAATATTTACATGACTAAACGTGAAATAAATAAAATGCACAAACTCAAAAACATTCCCACAGAGGTTATATCCGGGGGAAATATTAGTGCACTGTGCACTAAACTTTGCACTACGCCAAAACGGATCTGATTTCTTAAATCTTTTTTTCCCCTTCATTCAGCTCTGCTATGCAATTACACACAAACACACACAAACACATGTACAGCAACACAGCTGTAGATCTTCTCCACCAAAGGACAAAAACAGCTGTACAAGAACTGAAGCAAGCCAAGAGGGGATATCTGCAGCTCGACTTTCAGCCTCCCCCACAACCATTCACCTTTTCACTAAAATTGCCTCAAAAGGTTTCCAACTTTTCAGTTTAATTCAAATAAAATGACATTTTAACAGCACCTTCATTTCCTGCCATAGGAACATAACCTTCAGACATAACAGAACACACAAAAGGCTTTGTGCTGGCATTTCTGTAGTAACAGTCAAAGGCCAGAGTCCATCTCTGGGATATAGAGTGGGTTTTGTTTTCAATGTTGACAGAACCCCAACACTGCCAAGTTCTGTCCTTGAACAACAGTGAGAAACTTCAACATTACAAGTAACCATAGGAGTGATTGGCCATCAGTGCTTTTATGAGCTGCAGTTTCTCTGAACTACATTAGCAGCAATCATGCTGAATGGGAAAAACATTAGGAGTGCACAAAGGAAGCAAACCACATCCTTTCTCCAAAGAGATTTGTTTACTTTTATCTACGCTGTAGTGTTTACAACGAGACTGTTCTGAATTCTTCTGGATGTGCATCTCTGTGACTTTAGCAGACATGGATTTTGACAGAACACTTAGGATTTCTAATCAAATTTAAGGCTGTCTTCCAGAACTGCTTTTTAAATTATTACCCAAAATGTCTGGGTATGTGGGTCTAGAGTCTCGACTCATTGCCTACTTGGGCATCTGGGTTCTTAAAGGCCAGTCCGATGTTGTTTTCATGCACATACACTGTAGAACGAGTGTTTGGAGTCTGTCTAGTAAAAACTCTCATAAGTTTAGAGCGGTAGTGATCCCCTGCCAGGAAGTAGAGGATAGGGTCCAAACAGCTGTTCATGCTTGCAAGTGGGCGAGTGATTTTGTAAGCAAAGTTGACAATATTAAGGGACTTGCAATCTGCGTCTAGAATACGGTATGCATAGTAGAGGGAACGAGTTATATGGAAGGGTACAAAGCAGACTGCAAACACAACCAGCACCACTATGATAAGTTTAATGGACTTCCTCCGGGATGAACTCTGTTGATTTTGGGACAGGCCCTTTCGGGGTTGGCAAAGGGCCCGTGCCATTAAACAGTAGCAAACCATGATGACCAGAAATGGCAGAATAAACAGCAGCACCATTACCACAGAGTTATAGGTAACATAGTTGTGAAATTCATCTGGGCTGCTGGTGTCGTGACACAAAGTGTCATTGCTCCTCTGAGAAGTGGTGACGAAAATCAGCTTGGGCACCAAGCAGGCTATCACTGCCATCCAGACAAAACCACAGACCATGTGGGCATGGCGTGGCTTCACCAAAGTCAGAGTACGAATGGGATGACAGATGCCAAGGTAGCGGTGCACACTGATGCAAGTGAGAAAAAGGATGCTGCAGTACAAGTTGGCATAGAAAAGAAACCGCACAATCTTACAGAGGAAAACACCAAAAGGCCAATGGCTGCGGTTTGCATAGTAGTATATGAGCATAGGCAATGAGAGCACGTAAAGAGTGTCTGACAGGGCGAGATGGAACATATACACTGTACTGGGTTTCCAGGGCCTCATCTTAGTGATAAACATCCACAGAGCCACTGAGTTCAGTATCAGTCCCAGGAAACATACCAGTGAGTATGACACAGGTAGCAGAATATACTTGAACTCCTCATTGAAGAGACAGCTGAAATTCACTTCCTTCAGAGACATTGGTATCAGTGTGGTGGAAGGAAGGGACAAATTCCCTGAGACACTTTTCCTTACGAATGAATTCATTTCTGTTAAAATAAAAAATAAATATACATTTATAGCAATTTTAGAAACTTAGAACATCTTATAGGTAAACACATGATAAAAAAAAAGATTTCATTAACTGTAATGCAATGTATAAGCTATAAAATCAACATGAACTACTGAAAAGAGTCTACAAAGAATAAACTCGTGTTTACAAGTGTCATTTTTAACTCACCTTTACGAGTTCATGTTTAAAACAATATACCCAAACACGAAGAAAACTAACCCATTCTCATAACTCATGAGTTTAGCACCTAAATAATATCTTGCAAAACAATCTCCAGTCTTTTTCCAGCCATATTACACAACTTAATAATAAAACTCTAGCACACAGCTGTACACATGTAGAGTACATGATTAGAAATACAGAGAGAAAGGAGAGCACGCGGAGCTGTTTCCACGCGCTCAAACTTACCATCCACTCAGCTGAACGAGGTAAACATGTCTCTTCACAGTTCAAAACATGAAAGTAGATGTTTGACGCTAATTGTTAAAAACCATTCAGCAGGTTTAAGAGATCCAGATATATCGGATTGGCAGCCCTCGAGTTGATATGGTTCCGTCCCGCTGGAGTAGAGCGCGTGAGCTGAGGGGCGGGGAATCGGCGCTAAATTGAGTTTCTCCCTGCAGAAACGAATCCGCCAACGTTTAGTGGTGACAGGTATTGCTTAGTATTTTTATAACTTTTCTTAAATACCATGACACGAGTAACCTGTCACGATATTGGTTTTAGAAATCTTCAATATTTATAGATTAACTCTCCTTTTTCTCATTGCTGACTGAGTGTAATCGCTTAAAATCACTCCAGTAGCCTATCATATCACGCGCTTATCAGTTTCTGCCATCTATGCCCATCACACAGACAGTAGAAAGTCATTACAGTCATCTCACATGCCCTTTAAACATTATATGTTGACTCTCATAAATGATACAGCCCAGTTTTTATGATAAAATCCTTTAAGGTAAATTAAACAAGAGAAGATACTAGCAACTCTAGACATTTGGCGCTCTTAATATTTTAATTCCACTGTATATTAGAACGTTTTAGTTTGGTTTTATACTTCCTTTACATTATTTCTCTTCCAGCAAGTATCATGTGACTGTGTGGGTTTATATGAGGAATTGTGTAGCCTAGCTATATAGGCCTACATCCCAAAATAATGTAATACATTTCCAAAGAAGTTAGTATTTTCAGTATCCAGTAACAGAGTTAATAAAGAATGTCGGTGTTTGTTATCCAATAGTTCTAGGGGAGTTTATGCATTTAGTAGACTGAAGTTAATATTTTGTAAAAAAGTTAAAACACATTCCTATTTGACCAATGAGTTGTAAGTGCACTCAGAGAGGAGATTTTATCACATAAGTTAATGCTCATTCGCCGGAACTAATTCTTTAGCAACATATAGGCTACATTCAAAATAATCAGTAACACACACACACTTTTATATCAGACTACACCGATGTGATGGTAAATACTAAACAATATAATCTGTGTTTAGAGCATACCATAATGAACATGGAAGAGCAAGTGTCTGGAAAGCTGACAGGGCAAAAGTTTACTGCAAGAAAGACCTTTATCTGCTAGTGATCAGTTAAGAGTGCCATAACAGGGTGCATGACTGCTATGCCTCTCCGAGTTAAAGTTCACATTGAATATTCACACAATGGCTTTATGATGTTGGCTCTGGTAATAAACTGCGTAATTTGTGGTTGAATAATCTGTGAAATAGTTTTCAAATCAATTTGACTTATAGCGTTAGTAGCCTATTATATATTGCTGACACCAAGGATGCTATAATAAAATCATATTAAATTACAATTTACGTCATGTGACATGAAATAAAAATATATATCAGCTGTGTTAAAGCTGGGGAGATTAGTTTGTGGTGTTGGTATGGTAAGACCCACTTCCTTTGCCGTGCTGACCTGATGGAAAAGTGCATAAATTGTACAGGAATTTGAGTGGGACAATGACTCAGTAATGTGATGTGAACTGTAGGTCACCGGAAATACAGCTAGTTCAGATTCACTCTTCATCTCTGGCCTACATAGTAATCTAATGACTGACAGGTGAAGTCAGGAAAGCGATGCAGAATACACACACTACTCTCATTTGCGTCACGACAAAGCAGATAGAAAGTGTCAAGATCAGTCACAAGATACTGGAAGGACAATTTTTTGAGAGAACGGAAAGAAAGTAGTGTAGGCCTATTTGTGATAAGCTAAGATGTAATAATCAGACTCCCTGAGATGCATTCTCCAGAGTGCCAGACTGGTCTCATCGTATACATTAATACATAACTTTCAAAGACACAAAACGTACGTTTTTGTACGTTTGGATAGGTGCTGAAACGTAAAATATGGACGTATTGGCGACATTTAAACGTAGACATTATTACGTTTTACAGCTAAGAAAATATTTAAAATATTTAAGAATCTTTCATTTCATAAAGATATCTGTATCATTTTTATTTTACCATTTTATAGATAAATGTAAGATCCCCTAACCTAAACATACCAATTGTATACAGAATATTAAAAGAATAAAACGTAATGGACAGAAATGTCAATAGGAAATGTAGTAACAATATAGCACTAAAACGATATTTTGAGCCGCTAATCCTACACCTACCCCTAGACCTACCCATAACCATTTCTCAAAACGATGTACTGTTATAAATAAAAGCATAACGGACAGACATTTATTTACTTTTTCCGAAAATGTCAAAAGCTCTACCAAAAGTAGTTCAACTGACGATGTGTTGCAGTCCCATTTCTCTCTGGTGGTATAGTTTTGTATGAGGTAGGCTACAGAGCAGAATTGAAATGATCAATCCATGCAAATCATTGCAGTTGAATTGAATTCATAACAAGTCAAGCGCGGGATTTGCCTGGCTATCACCAGACCAAACTCAATTTAAGATTGAACATTGAGTTGCAGGGCGAAATCAAATCGGTAGATCAGGCTGGGTTTACCCAGTCTAGCGCGGGATTTCATTTGACGTTAAACTTCGGTCCACACTCCAGTACAGTAGGTGGCGGTAATGCACCATTGAAGTTGGATGCCAACCGCCGTTAAACATCAAAGAAGAAGAATTTCATTTGACGTTTACACGGTCGCTGCTTATTAGAATGGAGATGAAGATCGCTGGATAAAGCGATCCTAAATTTGGATCTGTTCCTCGCAAACATAATTTATGTCTTTTGTGAATTTCTGTTGTGTTTTGGTGTATTTTATGATTGTCGCTGCATAGGAGAAATATTACAGTAAGTAGACGAGTAAACTGCATTTGATAAATGCGACTGAAAACATGTAATTGATGGGTCAATTCCTGTTATCCAGTAACATTTTGGCTTAATACTTTTTTTTTTTTATTCTTGAAACAATAACAAAACAATTATTGATGAATAGAATGTCTTGATTATTAAGAACAGGTACTTTTTTGTACCCATTTTTGCCAACAGGATGGTAAATAATACAAACATTTTGCTCAAAAACATATACTGTATATGCTGTTAATGCTCCTCACCTCGCAAAGGTGAAAAGACGCAAGTATGCAAAACATTTAACGTTGCTGTCAAATTATTATTTAAAAATGACTTGTCTAACAGGGTGGAAGACGAATGTGGGTTCTAACAGTAGATGAGCTTTCCGTCATTGTCCTGCAAAAAAATAAATAAAGGAAAGAGTGAGAGTTGAACCTTACTTATGTTTGTACAGTTGAATTCCAGTGGGAAAAATAAATTATGTAATTTCCTGAAAATAGTCTTGTGGTCTTTTTTGGAAGTCGAGAAAGTACATACTAACAGGGTGGAAGATGACTTCAGGGACACGGTAAATTAAGAACATTGTAAAAAAAAAAAAAAAAGTACCTATAGTTTCACATGATTTATATGTATGATTAGAGACAGTTTAGCCTAGTCTATAACATAATTTAAAAATATTTTGAGGTTTTTATCATTTCATGGTTTATAGTTCTTGTGGAAGTTGATTACTTTGCACTGAGGACATTATAAAATGGAATGCATATATCAATAAAAAGGTGTGTAAAATATCTGTTTAAGTGATAAAGAAGACCTAAATATATAATTTAAGCCATTTCTTATAAATATGTGACTCATTTTATAGAAAATATGAGTAAGTAAATCATAGAGACAGAAAAGTCACTGCATAACAGGAACGACCCTGATATGACAATTAAATACAATAAAACCAAAACATTAATACCACGATTTTAATATTCATACATGGGAACTGCTACACATTCACACGGATATGTAAATATTTTACGTTTTTAGTGCTGTCAATACGTCAATATTGTACGTTATAGTGTGTAGGAAAACGTAAGTAAATGTACATGTTGTAGAACCACACTTTACGTAAAAATAGACACGTATTCTCATGATATCACGTTAGGAGAGCACACTCATGTGTGAACTCATGCTGAACTTTATCCAACTCTTTCTCTCTCTCTCACTGTATCCATCTTTGCGATTCCTGCAGTTATGCTTCTAAGCCATGTCTCTTGACATTTTTAGGATATGTTGATGTCATTCCAAGCATTCCAAAGTCATTGTTTTTGATGTGTCTGAGAGTCAACCCTATCCCAACGCAAGCATAGTCCTCAAAGATCCTGTTTCTGTACAAACAACCTTCTTTACCATATTTGTTCAAGTTTAAAGATGATCAAATATTGACACTGAATAGTAATATTTGACTTAGATAAAAAAAAAATAAAAAAAAACTTTAATCACTCTTTTTCTGTGACTTTATAAAACCATTAATCCAAACATAATATTACATAATTTACCAAATTACAAATATACAAATGCAAGTATAAAGCACTACTTGGGTAAAAAGAGAATTATAGGACTGTGTAGGTGGGAGAATTCATAAATTAGAGCGAAGCTAGTTGGCCTTGATAATTTTATAGTTTGATAAGAATAAAAAGCAAATAAAATGACATTTACACTGAATTTTACAGTCTGTATTAAATCTCTGTGGAAAATCAGGTTACACCTTCAATGTTCAGAAAAAAATGTGAACAATTATTATTCTGTTACCTGATTTTGCAGGAAATATTTACAGTTGTTCAGCGATGTAAGACTACACTGGAAATCATTACGTTTGTTCAAGTTAGCATTAAACCTCCATGAGCTTATCCTTAAGTAAAGGGGAGAACAGCAATTAAATCCCTGGGGTAAACAGTAAAATAGGCATTCCTCTTAAAAGGACCCGCTGACTCCTTTAGCAAACAGATGGTTTATGCACTTTTAAAAGGTAGTATATAGATTGGAGTCTCTTATGAATAAATACAGTAACTAGGCTCAAAACAGGGATAAAGACAAGCTGTGATACAGTCACCAGACAAGGTGCTGAACCACAACGTAACATTTCACAGCTAATGCTTAGATAAGACAAGGATGACTTTGCTATTATATACGCAGTATCTACGTATGAGTATCAAGACGCTCAACATAGAATAAACAATTGAAGAGCCTGTGTTTTAGTGATAGATATGATTTGTTTGGATTGT
This sequence comes from Rhinogobio ventralis, assembly GCA_039654625.1. Taxonomy (NCBI): domain Eukaryota; kingdom Metazoa; phylum Chordata; class Actinopteri; order Cypriniformes; family Gobionidae; genus Rhinogobio; species Rhinogobio ventralis. Next base: position 17,770,750 of record CM077198.1, read on the forward strand.
TAGAATGTATTGTACTGTAGTTTATTCCACACAGTATGTTTAGGACCACAGGGACAGAATCAACTATGTGATGAGCTATATTATGAATGGAATTTAAACTTTTGAAATTACAAAGGAGAATAAAAAAATATGTATTAGGAATGCAAATATTGAAATCGTCATTTATAGTCTGACACCTGATAGTCTCTCAGGCTCTTTGTGTTCAGTCCCAGATCTTGGGAAGGTTCTCCAAGATTCTTCGTCGATGAGATGGGTTAGACACACCCGCTGCACACAGCTCCTCCTCAGTAATACCACTGCAAGAGAAAAGAACACACTTTTGGCAATGTATTTGGTCATCAAGCACCGTTGCTGCTTAGAGTCATTAACTAAAGCACATGGCAGTGAGTCTATTTCAGATCTTTTGCCACATCAACATCAACCTCACCTGAAGTAATCAAGATCATCCCAGCCATTACGGCTGAGGTCCAGCGTGTAACGCTGCAAACCCAGAGTGCTGAGCAGCTCCCGCACTGTTTCTGGGGCTCCATGTAGGACTGACACCTGCAGACACACATTGCCTTTGTATTTATCAAAGCGATGACCAAAAGCAAATCCTAAAGTCCATATTTACATAGTTCACTGAACAACATAATCCATTACTGAAAACTACACAGCTTACCTCTTTCTCCCAGCTGCAGTTTTTTTCATTTGCTAAACCATAATCATACCCATGATGCCTTTGCTGAGACAACATTTCATGAAATTGGTACTTTCTGTCTACTGGCTGAAAATCCACCTCACTTAGTGATTTAGCAATTTGGAGAGCTGTAAGTGAGTTGTCTCCTAAAGCTGTCGTTGGCTGCTCTACAATCCAGGGTACTGAGGATTCATGGACGGGAATCCTTGTGGACACATAGGGGTATAGCTTTGGTCCATTTTGCATTGGCATGGGCCGGCCTTGATGTAGCCTGTGATAGTCCTTTCTGACTTTTTCTTTGAGTGGCGTCTGTATATCATGGGAAAAAACTGAGTGGTTCATGTAGGAGTTTGTGAGTTTTTTGACTGACAATACTGAACCCTGTGTCATATTGTTCTTATGGGACTGTAACTGTAAAGATGGATTTGAAGAAGTGGTGTGTCTTTGATTTGGGGATGTATTAGGAACATCTGGACCTGGGAAAAGCTGATAAGAGGACGCAGTCAACGACAGTTCATTTTGAGTCTTACAAGATGGTTTATAGGGTGCTAAGGAGCCAGGAATCTCAATCTCTGTGAAGTCGGATCTCTGAGCAGACCTTTTGACATGGCTGTGACCTCCAGTCACTCTAGGGAGCTGTATCACAGTGTCTTTGGCCCCTATTAATTGTGATTCTTTGCTGGATGAGGGAATCTCTTCGACTCTCTGCAATACAGGCAACCCCTCAAAGATGAAGTACGCAGGATTGGTGTAGCTGTTTGGAGCTGCCATATACGAGGCTGATGGTGCTCTACAGTGGAAACATGAAGTGCAAGTCATCCAATGGAAAAGGCTAGTGGAAGTGTGTGAATAAAAATACTTTACCATAGATGAAGTAAACACTACTTATTAGCTTAGGGCTAACTCACTGGGTGGGGAATGCACAGGAAGAAGGGCGAGACATATGGTCCTTCGTCATTTCCTTCTCATCCTTCTCAATACAGAGCCACTCTGTAATGTGCAGAAGACATGGCTCATGTCAAACTGTTTAAATTTTGTAAAAGTCTGTGGCATAGTCACTGGGTGTTTAGTGTGCATCATGCTGAGAGTAATATTTCAGTAAAAGTCAGGATGCATCTGGACAAGATCAGGCAGCAGGTAGCCAAAATAGGAAGCCATGGTAGATAGAAAAGTAAAAACAGATCCAAAGCAGAGGAGGAACTAAAACAGGAAGAAATTTAAGGGGGAAAAGAATCCAGGGCATATTTGAAGAAAAGATATTGCAAGGCCATGTGGATAACCCACCATAGACCCTTTCCCGGATCCTTCGGCGGTCTGGTGGTACATAGACCCTGATTCTTCCTCGAATAGAGCCCATCTCTTCTCCTCTGTGAGTCAAGCATGTCTCAAATGGATCCGATGATTTCCCAGTTACCGAGCGAAGAGGCACACAGCACTCGCCTGTAATGGCATAACTCTCATTACATATACAATCAATATGACCACAATGATTCTACAGCATTAAGGAGTTCAACAAAGTGTCCTTAATTCACCATAAATAAGAGTATGTGGTATGTAGTTGGTTATGAGGTAATGGTTTCTAAAATCCAAACCACTGTTTCAGAGATATTGCATTCAAACAGACATGATGGGCTTGACCATTTACCGTATGACTCAAAGCCATCACATGACTTCACAGACAACAGCAAGTGCTGATCCCGGAGATGCTCTAAATCCGAGAGAACTGGGTGGAACTGAAAAAAGGAGGGGCAAAAGAGATATTTGATTTGGTTTACCAACCAAAAGTATCCAATCCATATTAAACTAGGCATAACTTTAAATGATCACACTGAGCCAAATGATCTCTATCACAACCTTGGGAAACTGTTTTGAAGACCAGCCGAGTTTGAGAAACCCTGGCACCTCACAGCACTGTGAGTCATTCTCGGCAGAACGGCGAGACTCTAAACAGAAGGAGAAGCACAAAAGAAAAGTCACAAAAAAGAACTGTCACAATTCCTGTCAGTCTCCTGACATTTCAAAAGGAAACAGACTTGCAACAAAGCACTGCATGATCACTAGTCTGATTGATTATTGCACAAAAGATACCTTATACCTTCTAGACAGCGGGAGTGGAACTCGATGAAAAACTTGGCCTTGCTAGCCGTTTTCACTATGGCCTCAATCGCCTCCAGCTCAATGCTGGCTCTCTCTGAACCTGAGTCTACATTCACAGAGATGTAAAATGTAGATGTAGAAAAAAGGACTGTGACATGATTATTACACTAAGGCCCGTTTTCACAGACAGGGCTTAGATTAAGCCAGGATTAGGCCTTAGATCAATTAGGACATTTAAGTAACTTTTATAAACATGTCTTAGAAAAAAAACATTACTGGTGTGTATCTTAAAACAAAACAATGGCAAGTTGCTTTCAGTTAAAACAGCTCAAACATGCATTTTAGTCTGGGACTAGGCTTAAGCCTTGTCTGTGTATTTGTCAAAGGGATAGTTCACCCAAAAATGAAAATTCTGTTCACCCTCAAGTGTTCCAAATGCCATAAGACTTTTGTTCATCTTCAAAACACAAATGAAGTTATTTTTAATAAAATGTGAGAGATTTCTGTCGCTCCATTAAAAGTCCATTCCACTAAAACTTTTATGTGTCAAAAGGTTCATAAAGAGATCATAAAAGAATTTAATTTAATTTAGGATTTAACTTTTATTCTACAAACACTGATCAAAGCACATACTGTACATCAAACACATAATTTATGTCAAATGGAAGCTCAAACATGCTTGTTTGATGTGTGAGAACCACTAAGGTAGGGGTGTGCAATATTGACAAAAAATTATATCTCTATTTTCTGGGATTTTCTTGATAACGATAATTAGATGCTATTTTGCTGAGTGTGTTTATTGTGTTATTACCTCAGCAGGTTTAGGACTGCCATGGACAGATGACTTCTAAAGTTTTTGATATTCTTCATTTTCTGTGCGGTTCAGTTTGCAGCAGTGACAGAAATGATATTTTCCAATAAATTTACATTGATTTTTACCTTTATAAACCTTTAATTTTTAACATAATTACATGTATGCACCATCTTTTGTGTCAAATTCTGTCAAATCAAATGAAATAAGTATCAACAAAATTCATCTTTGAATGCAGAGGAAATACAGAAGCTGCATCTGAAATGGCTTTTAGATGTATTTACACAGTGTTTATTGCAGCTTAGAGGGGACATGAATGCATTTAACCAGTTACAAATGCATAAATAATGTTTTGATATTTTAAACAAAAAGTTAAATATTGATATTTTGAAATTATTTTTTTTAAAAAGTGAAATTAAAACTGCCAGTAGGTGGCAGCATATCACTGTTAATGAGTGAGTCATTGGGCCCCACTATACACCCGGCACAATGCGACGGCAGGCGCGGCGCAAGTGTTTTTTGCTAGTTTCAGCCCTACGCAGTTATCATTTTCACGTCCAGCAGCACGTTGTTTAAATAGCAAAAGCTCTCGCGCCCTTCTGTTCACCCATGGGCGTGCTGGTCTGAAAACGTGGGTGTGTTCAGGCGCATTGTTGGCGCGTTGCTATTTTAAGGCAACTGAAAATGACTGTGCCATTGACCAACAAAAACCTGGTCTAATGTCAATAGCGCAGTATTTTTTGTGTTATTTAAAGGGCGCGTTAGTAATATGCAACTATAGGTGGGTGCACAACTTCATTCAAAAGATTCCTTCATTCACCGCTGTGTGTTGCTCAGAGATGCAAAATAAGTCCTATGGCTTAGTTTGGAACTATTTACATTGGCGAAATATTGTGTCTAAAATGTAAGTCACTTAATATTAACTTGTTAATTGAACTGTTGTATAAAATCAATATCACATTTGTTATCATGCTGATATTTGGAGAGAAAAAAAAAGATATTGATTAACTATATTAAATTATATAAATATAAAAGACAAAGAGGTAATTTTGCCCCCTTATCTTGAATATTGGGGGCATTTTAAATTCATTTTAATAGAGTGAGGGGCATATTCGATAATGTCGAATCGCACACTGTTAAAACAACAATCAAGATATTATCATAGACGATATACACCGATGAGCCAAAACATTATGAACATAAGGCCTAATATGTTGTTGGTCCTCCACGTGCTGCCAAAACAGCTCAGACCCACCGAGGCATGGACTCTACAAGGCCCCTGAAGGTGTCCTGTGGTTTCTGGCACCAAGCAGATTCAAACTTGTTAATTAAGCACATTCCACACATGCTCAATTGAACGGAGATCTGGGGAATTTGGAGGCCAAGGCAACACCTGCTCTTCATCATGTTCCTCAAACCATTCCTGAAAAATTTGTGCAGTGTATTATCCTGCTGAAAAAGGACACTTTTGCCAGGGAACACCATTGTCAGGAAGGGGTGTGCACTGTTTTGTGACAGATTCCTCCCATAACATCATTAAAATTTTGTGTGACTTGTGCCACAGTAGACCTTCTGTTGGCTCGGACCAGATGGGATAGTCTTCGTTGCCCTTGTGCATCGATTAGCCTTGGGCTCCCAACACCTGGTTTGTCCCTCCTCGGACCACTGTTGGTAAATTCTCACCACTGCTGACCAGGAGCAACACACAAGCCTTGCTGTTTCAGAGATACTCTGATCCAGTCGCCTTGCCTGAGCATTCAAAGTCGCTCCGATTTTTATTCCTGCCCATTTCTTTTGCATCCAACATGTTGATTACGAGACCTGATTGTTTTCTTACCATCTAATCTACCTAGACCTTAATATGTGGCCTTGTTAGGAGTTGATCAACGGTATTCACTTCACCTGTGATTTTATAATATCATAATGTTTTGGCTCATCAATGTATATTGCACACCCCTACACTGAGGTTTGTTCTGAACTCTCAGGTTTTATTAAAATATTTTTATTTGTGTTTCTAAGATGGTTTGGAATGGCATAAGGGTGAGTAACTAATGACAGAAGTTTACTTTTTGGGTCCACTAGCCCTTGTTTTCTAAAAGCTGAAATAGTTTTAGGGCTTTCTCATGTTGGTGCTGTTAAAATGAACCAGCCTTGAAAAAAATGTGTTTAGTGGTAAAGGGAAATGGTGGTTCCTTAATGAAATGCATGTTCAGCAACCCTTAATATAGCTCCTTGAGTTATGAAATTAACTAAAGGTCAAAAACTTCTCAGAGACACAAGCTGAAAAGACTCCATACCTGTTCTGGGAAACTGTGATATTACACCGACTTCAAAAGTTGCAAAAACAGGAGAGTGATCACTAGTGAAGATGTCATCTGTGCATCCTGATGAACAGAACCAAACAATCAAATTTAAATATTTGTTTTATTACTACATACATTTTTTGGGTCAGTTTTGCCAGATACACACTAGCCCTGATTTTCACTCGCCAGCAGTTTTGTGGAAATCGCTGACGAATGCCTAAAAGGAGACAAATCGGTACTTGTTCACATGAGTGACAACTGCATCTGAGAGAAGTGCCAATCCGTCGCCGATGCTGATGAGATATTTAGCATGCTTAGTGTGAAATGTATTTTGACGGGAAATTACATCTGCGACAACCTTCAGTCAATGCAAGAGCAAGACAGGCCAAGGGAAAGTTCAGGGGTAGGAGTCATAGACCTGCAACAGAACATCAGCAAGCATGGCTTCTGCTACCATTCTCTCCTTCATATTCTCCTTTTTTCTTTTTGCAAATCAGCGTACAGAAAACCTGGATCGCAAGCTTCATGCCAGCTACCGTTTTTAACAGGAAGATATCTAGTCCCGCTTAAGGATTCCTGTCTCATGCGTGATCTTACGTTATTTCCTGTATCACTTCTTGAGTGTGGTTTATTGTGAAATGTAGTTTGTAGACAGAGTTGTAGGCGATTCTTCCTGTTGAAATGTGTAGTGTGTCACCCCTTTTGCCGATCCGTTGTGTAATTTACACACAACAGCAACTAAATGGTATTCCAGACAATCATGTAGTGTGTGAGAAAAACAGTGATTTTGAAAATCGTGCATTACTTTAATTGTGTTTAGTGCTGGTCCTAATAGTGTCCTAATAGTTTCTGAGGTAAAGTTTAAGGGTGTTTTCACGCTAGCACTTTTAGTGTGCACCCGAGTTCGATTGGCGTCAGAGTTCAGTTTGTTTGGATGATGTGAATGCTGTTTTCTGAACTTGAGACGTCGCTGCCATAATGCATTACTATGGGTTTTGCTTTGGATTTGATTGACTGGCATTCTGGCACCACGACCATCATGCTTTATAACCTTATCTCCACTTTTTTCTTTTTGTTGCAATTATTCTGCTTAATGTACATATAAACTACAAGAAGTTTATATCAGTAGTCCCATATTCATAATTGTGACCACACAATCTTCTTACAATGTCTACCATTGTAACAGATACATATATACAATTGTAATTGTCCTATTGGAATTACTCTGTAGTAATAGGTGCCCCTTTTTTACATTTGAGCCCCTGCGCCTGAGGAACTCTGACAATTCTGCTCCTGGAGGGCCACTGTCCTGCAAAGTTTAGCTCCAACCCCAATTAAAAAAACCTGCACCAGCTAATCAAGGTCTTACTAGGCATACTAGAAACTTCCAGGCTGGTGTGTTCAGACAAGTTGGAGCTAAACTCTGCAGTACAGTGGCCCACTGATAGACCAAAACGCATCTTAATACTAGGTGTAAACAGGGCCTAAGATTGTAATGGACATGCCAAAAAGTCCTACCTATTCATTCAACTCTATCATCTCTATTCCTATCAACACTTCCTATTTTGTGGTACGTTTACAAAATTCATCCAATTCCTTATGCTACAATTGGTGTGGCGATTTCTTATGTAATGTGGAGATTTTTATGTAATGAGACTGCAAGCATACAAGCCATCCTCTGAATTGCACATCTAATTCCCATCATGTTGAATGCTGCCATTTAAATAGTTAATTAAAATACTAATGTGAGGTAGTTATAAAATACTAAGCATTTGGTCAGTGTTGACTGTGATCATATACCCTGGCATAATATATGTTTGAGTCCTTTGCTTAGGAGGCTGAATTCACATGTTTAGAACAGACAGACAGACAGGATATGACTCTGATTGTGGACCACAGACCTACAATCATACCCAAAGTAAACCTTTACTGTGCAGGGTAGCTACACATCTCATTCCAAAATGCTACAAAAATAGCAGTCTGATGTTTTAGTTTCTCCCCTCATGGCAAGCTAAAGTGCAAACCAACAAAGGAGTTTGCCTAGCCACTTTATGTATTATTAAGACAGTGTAATGCACTAAACAACTGCAACACATTATGGCTGCTACATTATTCCTTTTTTATATGATGACACTTGAGAATAAGAAGTGAAAGAAATAAAATATACCATATGAGGTACAGGTTATGTGACACTCTGGGTAGGACTTCCACAGAACTCTGTCACACCATGAGGGCCCATTGACTTGCACCTATTTAGAGTGTAAATTTAGAGTGTAAATTTGATGTTTCAGTAATTTCAGTATCAACAGAAGCGACAGAATAAATGAAATAGAAAGTCTTACCCCACTGGACTTGTATTTCTGCCACAGATAACAGTCTCTAGAACCACGTTCATACCGATAGGTGGGTGGAAATAAAATCTTCTCCTCCTCTTAACAGCAAGAACAAAATAAAGTGTCCGTTAATGTTTTTTTTGGCCCAGATGTTGCTGTGTAACCTCATCTATTGATTGACGTGTGTATGGTGACAATGGGAGTGGAAGAGCAGATGCTGTTCTTACTAAAGTTAAAAAAGGCCTTTCTTCTGTGTCGCTCTCTGGTCAATTGGTCTGCACACATCAGCTCCTCAAATTCTCGCTTTGAAACATGCTTCAATATGTCCTGCAAAAGAGAGGCCTCAGTCAGGGACAGGTGACCTTCAATATATGATATACGTGAGCACAAGGATTCACAGAACAACTAAGATGATTCAATGTGCTTAATGGGGTCTCCTTGGAGCAATATTTAAATGGTTATAGATCACAGTTAATAAAAAGCTGTGAGCAGGAACAAGTAAAGCTGGAGTGACTAATATCTATACAGAAATAAAGCATATATAAGCTGTGTAACCAGTGCATCCAAGTCCAGACGGTAGTTGAGGTCTCCACACCAAAAGAGATGATTGAAACGAAGGCTAATGTCGAAAGTGCTGAGCTGCTTTTCTCCAAGAGACAAAAGTCTGAGGATGTCTTGGAAGTTGTGGTTCCTCCTAAGACAAGAAAGAGGAACAATGCAAAATAGACACTCACTTAAGCTATCGTTCAAAAGATTGGGGTCAGTAATACATTTTTGAAAAAATGTCTCCTATGCTTATCAAGGCTAAATTAATTTGATCAAAATGACAATAAAACAGTAATACTGTTCATAAACAAAACTCCTTTTTTTGAGTATCAGATGATCCTTCAGAAAGTATTCTAATGTGCTAATTTGGTGCTCAAGAAAACATTTATTATTATTATCAATGTTTAAAACAGTTTTTTTGTGGAAACAATGATAATATTTTTTTATTCTTTGATGAACATTATGTTCAAAAGAACAGCATTTATTTGAAATGGAATCTGTAGTGACAATGTAAGTCTTTACTGTAACTTTTGATCAACTTTATGAGTCTTTGCAGAATAAAAGTATTAATTAAAGAATTTCTTTAAAAAAAAAAATCTAACCCAAACTTTTGAACGGGTGTACGTACAACACAATGTTATCCAGGATCCGGTTACATAAACTGCTTAGACTAGTCTATATTTTTTCTTCAAGACCGGTCATAATTTCATTGTTCATCTTCGTAATAGAAATGAAGATATTTTTTATTAAATCTGAGAGCTTTCTGTCTCTCCATTGGCAGCTACGTAACTACTACTTTGACACTTCAAAAAGTTCATAGAATTGAGCGGTTTAGTCCAAATTTTCTGAAGAGACACGATTGCTTTATATGATGAACAGATTGAATTTAGGCTTTTATTCACATATAAATGTTTATCAAATTACATCAGTTGTGGTAAACAGAAGCTCAAGCAAGTTCACTTCTCGTGTTACGCAACACGTTTGAGCTTCCGCAATAGGTTTGTCGTGTCAAGCAGGTTCCGTTGAGCTTATGTTTATGTTCGCTGATCAGTGTTTATATATGAATAAAAGCCTAAATTCAATCTGTCCATCATATAAAACGATCAAGTCTCTTCAGAAGATTTGGACTAAACTGCTCAATTCATATAGATTAATTTTACAATATCTTTATGAACGGTAAGAAGTGTCAAAGTGTCAGATGCGTAGCTGTCAATGTAGAGACAGAAAGCTCTCAGATTTAATCAAAAAGATCTTCATTTGTGAAGATGAACGAAAGTCTTACAGGTTTGGAAAGACATGAGGGTGAGTAATTAGTGACAGTATTTTCATTCTTGGATGAACTATCCCTTTAAGTGTTATGTGTAATATTTTGAGCTGATTTTAGAATGTTGTTTTTATTTGTCGTTTGTCTCCTAGCAACAAGGTGCATGTTTCTCCGAAAGTTTGTGTTTTGAATGACCTTAATGTCTGATTGTGTGATCCTCAGTTGTTTAGTGTATGATGCCCAGTTTTTTCTTCTGAAACCATTTACAAAGTCGGCAAGTGTATGATATCCTAGTGTTTTAAAAACTCTTCAGATTTTAAAAGTCATATAGTGTACTGTATTCTATCCTTAAAGGTAATATGTACATGAAATTTGGGCTGTTAGTACTCCACCACCTGAAAAAGTTATAAGATATCCACCGCTCTAATATAAATATATGTGTATGAATACCTGAGTGCTTTATCACTACCAGAAGTCAGATGGCAGTTCACAAAGCCCATTGAGGTGCCATTAAAGAGAAGAGAAACTCCTACTGCTCCCTTATTTCCTGTAGCCACCAAGACAAAAATGAATCCAGTGTAAATAATAATAATAATAAGGATGATGATTTATTTATCACTTGGTTTGTTTTCCTTGGCTACAAGACAAAGGAAGGTGACAAAAGAGAGGAAAAGGAGAGTTAATCAGTGAGTGTGTTTGTTTGTTTGATAAAGAAGATTTGTACCCAGTGTGTTCCCTAGGCCAGTTTTTACACTAGCGGTGTTTACTTGACTGATGCGTCCCTCATGCTCTGGTTTCACAAACACAGCCAGTCTGATATTCCAAAGGGACTGTACTGCCACCTACAGGAGATACACAAAACACACTCACAATCTCCTCTCACCATTGTAACACACTCAAATTTAATGTAATCAATTGAGATACTCAATACTAGAGATATGTGATCACTTAAAAAGAAGAAATAGTGTTCTGGCCTATGAAGATTTTGATTTGTATAATGTTAGACCTGTTTGAAGTCGATGTTGGTTGCACTCCGAAGCGTGGCTCTAATGTGTTCAACCCACTCTCTCTCGCCCTGCGGGTTGTCCTGAGTGCCCACTGCATAGATATCATGAGGCAGAGAGGAAATGGACTCATCTGGGGTGAGACCCAGACCACAGCAAGTAACCCAAGTCTGCAGTGAAGCAGGTGGTGGAGTGTCCCCTGCAGGCAAAATACAGATACAACAATAAAATATTTTGCTGCAGGTATTTAGGCCATAATATTTTATGACTAATTATATATTGTATATTGATACCCATATTCCAGGTGCCCACAAACACAGAGATGACATCAAGCTCAGACTGCTGAGCGTGAGCAGCCTTCATAAGCTGCAGCAGTCGACAGAAGGCTTCACGTTTCTGGTCAAGATACATCAGTACTTTAGATTTAGGTCATTTAAGGTAAGCCATTTCAAGTCTTTTCCCCCTCACCTTCATGCTCTCAAACACCAGTTCTCTTGGCGGGTTGTGATGACTGTCAACGACCATCTTTAGTTTGGCAGGGCCTCTCTGAAACTTTACCAACTGCACGACTAAAACAAAAGCATTAGATGGCATTTACTAGCCTTGCACTATAATAATGAAGACTAAAGTAAGTAATGTTTTCAAGGCAAGGTAAACTCACTCCTGCCGTGTGTGACAGTCTCCACACCTAATGAGCCAGACTTCTTGTCAAATAGCAGCACTCCTGCATCTATGTCTACCGACACTGTTTGCCTGCCATACCTGACCACCTTGACCTTGACATGCAAACACATGCACATAAATAAATGCAAACACTCTCATTATTAAAATATTAACATTTCAAGGAAGACGATAGACATTGGGCTACCTGAAAGCTGTGGACGGGACTGGGTCGGGCATACTTTTTGGTAGCTGCCTCAGGAGGAGTGGCTGGTTGCAAAGATAAGTTGTGATTGGTTACAGCTTCTTGCAAAGCTTTGAGAACCTGAAAAAGACATGCTACTGTTATCATTATTACAAACAGAAATGCAGAAGGATGACATGTATGTGGTTTGTGTGTGTTCGTGCATGCTGTTTTTATATTCCATGTGTCTCTACCCTCTTCTCCAGAGAAGACAACAGGTTGCATAGGGTAGTGAGCTTGTGAAGCAGATTATCCATGTTTTCTTCAGGGCTCTTCCCTGTATTCTAATAAAGAGAGAGTTAATGAGAAAATAGGAATATATGAGCAAAAGGTCCCAATACACCTATACACAACTCTAGGTTGCTGTGGTCTGTGCACGGTGCTGCTATGCTGTTGCTAAGGTGTGCTGTGAGGTTGCAAACGTGTTCTGAGTGGTTGCTATGCCATTGTTTACTGACACAAGTCAAAAGAGCTTAAGGTTCTATGATATTCTGATCCCTAATAGGGTCTAAGGGACTGGTTCTCAACCAGGGAGCCGGAGCCCGCTAGGGGGCCTCAGAAAATTTCCAAGGGGGATGCAGGATTTAAAGGCACAATATGTAAGATTTTTAGATTAAAATATACAAAAACCACTAGAACAATGTTATATATTTTGTTGACATGTTTACTTTATCCCAAACGTTTCCAACAATGTTTCAATCTAGAGAAATCAGCAATTTTAACCAGTGTTATGGACCGTGTCCTTGCGTCGCCAGTCAATGACATTATATCCGTGCTACCCTTGATTTCTGTAGAAACCATGGAAACACCAAAGACGCTTTAATATAGTATGTATTTTATTAGACAGGCGAGCAACTTATACATTTAACAACAGAAAACGAATCATTGTTATACAGCGCAACACGGTTAATCTTATTGTTTGAATCGCTTGATTCATCGCAAGAAACGTTTTTACCATGCTTTAGAGACAACACTATTTTGTCAAGTGGCTAACATAGCATAATCAGAGAGAGCTTTCTCCATCATACAATATGTTTTTAAATTAATTGCATGTCATTTAGCAACAGTCATTTAGTCATCCTGATATTCTAATAATTCGATCCAGATTACTGCAAAGTGCAACAAGTCTAAAACAGCACTACGTTACCCCACATATGCAACAAAAACAGCGCAAGCGGCCGACTGCAGCATAAGCATAATAAAAGCTCAGAGACCGGTGTTTTGCGCAGGTCTCTCTCTTTAGCATTCACTCCCAAGGGCTCTCGGTACTTCATACTTCATGGTGCTTCATACCAATGTAACGTTAATAAAACTTTAATACATTCGCTCATTCATGAACATGATTTCAGCCCGGATTCCTTTCTATCCGCTGTGGAGGTGAAGAGTCAAGACTACAACTCCCATGATTCCACGCTCATTCACGGCATCATCAAGCTTTGCTTTTGAATAAGCGACCTCTAGTGGAGAAACTTACATACTGTGCCTTTAAAATAATTTAAATATATACATTAATAATAATAACACAATTGGTTAACATTTATCAATATATTAATATAATATAACTTTATTGAAATGCTAAAACATATAATCAAGATGTACAGTAAACTGAACTAAAAACTATAGTCTTTCCTCAAAACACAAAATTACTTGTGGTCAATTAATATATCAACACTCCCAGTTTCTGTTAATAAAAAGTTTAAAAACAAGCAACTTTACTTAAATAATTACAGCATAAATATCAGAGGAATTAATAAATACTGAATGAATATCAATGAATATTTAATGAATAAATCAATGAATATGGGCCTTTGTATCAAAAATGTCAAGAACCACTGGTCTAAGGATTTTTTTTCAACCCATCTAAACCAGCGAAAATAAGTCAGTCAGATCACTTAGAAAAGTGATGTTTGTCTTTGCAAAGACCAGAAAAGATCCCATTCCTGTTTGAATTTGTTGTTCTGGTTCCCATATCAGCCACACAGCATGCAATCCTTTTATAATAATGTTGCATGTGAAGCAAATTTATTAAACTAAAGACATATAGGATTAAAAATAGTAGCTTACCATATTAGCCTTATGTTTGTGTAAAACCACAAAGGGCTGTACCTGCATTGTGGGGAAGGTCAGATGGCCGCTAGGATGATCAAACACTTTCGCCAAAGTCTCCAAACTAGACAGTGTCTGGTCAATCTCACTGTGATAAACAAATCAGGGAAAACTTTTTGTGCCAGTCATTATTCAAATGTTCTTCTTTCAAATAATTGCAGCGTGTGAAAGGACATGATGTTAGAGAAACGGCACCTGTGCAGGCTATCGCATACGCGGCTGAGGATACACTGAAAGTGTTGCAGTCCTGACGCACCCCCTTTCACATTCTCCAGGTCCTTACACACATTACCATGCAGATACTCATCTAATAATGGGACGATCTCACAGCCTAAACTGCAGAGGTAAACATTGGTTCAATGAGCTGTAAAAATGGTGATAGTGCTTTCACACATTTATTTACGAGCACAGACAGTGTTGTGTGATGTGATCCAAAAGTTTGATATTGATCCATAGGTCATGTGTGAATGAATGTACCTATTTGGGCTGAGCTCCTGAAGCCTCTGAAGTAAATGAGTGGCTGCTGAACTGGAAGTTGGAGGGTGGCCTGTAGGGGACTTTGCGCGTGCTGGGGTTGTGGTAAATGTTGAACCTGGCTTCTCATCATCACCATCTTCAATGAGAAGACACCTGTATGTAAGCTTAAACATTTAAATGTTGTGCCTGTGCCACAGCAGCCTCACACAAAATCTAATATACACTTTGTTAACAGGGCTGCAGGTGAAATGGTCGCAAATGCGTAAAAAAAAAACTTTGTGTCAGTCCAGACTCCTTATGCGGTTTCGTCAAATATAATACGCACACTACCGTATTTTCTGCAACAACATGATGTCCGATTTGCAAACAAATAAGAGCTTCTTTTTAATGAACCTATCAAAAAGGATTTAGCCTACAAAGCAGCCTCGAACTCGTGATTTTGGAGTTCACAATAGACCTTATTCGGAGCAACGCCATGACAGGTATGGAAGCGAGACTGTGAGGGTAAGACTTACTGTGTTTTCAATGGCATCTGCTGTAAAAAAAAAAAACTGTATGAATCTCCTAGACAACTTATAATTTTCCACAGCTTATGTTGTCTGGAGTTTTTTTGTCTACTGACATTTCTTGGAAATATATTTTTGCAGTGTTTCGTCAGCAGAACAATCCAAAACCACATTAAATAGCAGTACAACCACTGAAGAGATGTATGTCACAGGCTTCGTCTGAAATTGCACACTCTTTTGAGTATGTACTTGTTTTGAATAAGTAATTACTTCATGGCTGCTAAAAAAGTATGTATATATGTGTGTATTATGAATGTAATCTGGACGTACTACATTCGCCGTGTTGTCATTATCACTTGACCTACCAGTGTCAGTTACGTTGCTTCACCAAAGCCTTCCCTTCCATTCATAAATCCTCTCCCATGGCCTCATTGGATAGTATCATCGAATGCACACTTCAGAATCTCACCGGAAGAAGAAGGTCATCCAGGTACTTTTCGCCTACACTTTTATGAGTATGCGAATTCGGACATGCTGCTTTTGTTACATACTGTTTTTCGCCCACTTTAGGGAAGTATGCGATTTCGGATGCAGCCACATGCTGAATTTAGAACCGCATACTAGCATACTACTCTTACTATTTCTGCCATAGAAAGATATGGTAAGCGTAGTATGCGGTTCCGAATTCAGCAACAATCTCGCTTTCATTCCCATTCAAAATAAAAAAGGGCGCTGCTGTGAATAAGGTCTATTGACTCCTTCAATTAGTGATTTTTCATGTATGTCAATTTCTAAATGAACCAGAACCATTACTGTGAAGTAAAATTTTGTTTGTGATACTTTGATCTTTTTATTGACTGCACGGTTGTTCATATAAGACAATATGTAAATAAAGATAAATATTCACAGCATAGTTTTATTTTTGTAATAAGTTAATAATGGTGTACTAAAAAATACTTCATACTAAAATGTCCCTTCATGGAATTCACTATGCTTCCTATTCCGTCTTACCTGAGCTCTCATCGTTGGGCTCTGATTCACGCATAACAGGGTAAAGCAAAGGGGCCACCAGACCTTTGTGTGGGTGTTGATACCCCACAACTAAATCACCAAGAGTACGGAAACAATTCACCTGCACTCCCTGCGTGGCCTGAAACAAAAACACACACAACCCAACACAAACAGATTCACAGATCAAATATACAGCAGGACAGCATAAGGATTTGAAATGTGCATTAAAAAATGTCACAATTCTATTCTGATTAAGGGAACATTAGTGTATTAAAAGAGTAACAGGAAAAATCGTACCATTAAATGCATGAAAACATTTGTTACGAATTTTGTATGATGAGAGATCTTAAACTTTTTGAAATGTTATACTTTTTTTATTTATATTTCAGAACTGGCTAACTTTTTAATAAACTACAAATATTTGAAATTTGCATAGCAAAAATTATTATTTGAGACTCTATATCCTCAGAAAACTAAAAAAGGAAGGCAGAAAATGCAGAACTCCTAGGTTTTCCACAACAAGAAGTTGGTCTAGGTAGGGTAACTCACAAAACATTTAAGTTTTTCCGCTTTATGGACCAAAGATACAATTACATTATGATGCCCTCATTCTAGCGTCTGCCAAACTCTACATACCACAAACAGCCACTGGCCAGCTACCCACTGTGCAAACAAGGGCGCACACACACATACTTAAACCATCAGGCATCATGACAAATAAAATAACCAGCTCTTTGAATGGCTTTTTTTAGAAGCTTGTACTTTCAGAGTATGGTCGATGAAACCATTTTGGCAAAAACGTTCAATTATTTCCCCTAAAATCTCTATATATCAGCATGTTTTCCTTCCAAGAGTGCAGCTCTTGAAAAGCGATTAAAAGAAATCAGACACTGGGAGGGGAAGAATATTCCGAAAATAACAGAAAGCAACACTTAAACAACTTAATATGACTGTGTTATTGTATTAATTATGTGCTTTAGATAAGAAACAGGCATTTTAAAGTCACCTTTAAAATTACAAACCCTTTTGGAAGAGTGTTTTTATATGAAACACACCAACATGCCTTAACCATGCATAATAAAGAATTAGTTTTAAAAAAAAGACCCACAATGCATCTAGCACACTGCTGCACGCCCAGAAACAATTATGTCACACATATTTTAATCTCCACACAGACAGACAAACCCATTCCTGTCATTCCCCACTGGATCTGAAGCGTGGGTGCAGGAGGAATCTGTGTGAAACATTTTATTGACAGCAAGTGCCACTGAGGTCATTTTGGAACTACGCAGCTGCATGCTTCAGACAGCAGACAAGACTGCTTCTTTTTTTCCTATCTTTTTAAGAAGTGAAAGTAACAATGAATGTCAAGTAATTTGCATGTGAAATTGAAAATTCATTAAAAGGTAATCCTGCCTAACAGGATATGATTAGCAGACTCCTTTGTCTTCCCACCTGTACAGCCAATAATCCATCTGCATCAGGGAGGATTCGGTATGTATGAACATGTCGCTGGAACCTATGTAAAAAAACAGACAGACTGTTGAATCAAAGACAATACAATATTCTTTAAGCCATAGTTCACCCAAAAATTAACATTCTGTCATGTTTATCAAAATGTAGTGACCTTCTATGGACCACATTTATAGTGCTTTTGTCCTTTTTAGGATTTCGAAAGCTTGTACAGAAGAGAGTAACTCTGCTAAACTTCTCAATTTAGCGGAAGAAAAAAAGTCTTATACTGAAAATTTCCTGTCATCTCTTGGAATACCTGAAAGCCAGGTTTTTCCTAATATCTGTCATTATTAGAACACATTTGACACATAGGAAAAACGAATTGTTTAGTCAATAGACCCTTTTCACATTTCCGGGTTTCTCAAAGCGGAAGTCATCATAGTTGGGTTAACTATTATAGCGGTGAATGAGAGAATACATTAAATATATTTTTTGTGTCCCCATTTGCTCAAATAGCAAAAGAAAAACTCCACAATAGTGATTTCACAACTTTCAAAAAGAGGGAAAAAATAGAGTGAGATTGATAACGGCAGTGAAAAGAGAGAAAGATGTTATTTTTACCATCACTCCCATAGACGCTGTATTAGAAACACCCTCACAGCAGTGGTAAGTTGTTTTTTGTAATTTGATGCAAAAGTAATTTAATACAAATTATTAGTGTTATAAATGTACATGCATTTTTTCTAAAAATGAAAATACAAAAAACTTTGCAGGATTTACGATACTGATGACCGTTAAAACGCATCATCACAGTCTGTGAAAAGGGTCCATAATTCAAGAATGTCCGGACTTTAAAGCTCTTGATTCTAACTTACTTGCCTTATGAAAAAGTAACAGTTCTTGTAATTGTTTAACTATAGCATTTATTACAATAAGGATTTAATTATAGGTAATACCATTGATGGCTCCTCATTGCCATGCTTAGGCCAATGTTAACTTTTTTATTTCTTTTTTTATCTATAGCATTTGTTATGAAAAATAGCAACCTACACATTTAGAAGCTATAGCTACAACACGCCACAGTTGTAATTTACATATATGCCTGATTCTATGTTTTGGTGGGCGGCCAGACTACCGGCAAACATGTGAGAAGTGCCGGAGAAGTGCTGCAAGAAAAAGTGAGGGTATGCTACAGATTAAAATAAGTGGTACTGCTTACTTAAAGCACTGAGCATGAGTAAATGATGACCGAATTTTCATTTTGAGGGGTGAACTAACCCACATCTTCTGCAGAGTTCAAAAATATAACTAAGGATAATATTTTCTGTAATTATTCATCTCTGACCACATACATAGGTTTTTAGTGTTATGAAGCTATTCTGAATATATATTGTTTTGTGTTTGTGTTAAAGAAATGAGATGAAAATTCTGTCATTTACTCATGCTCATGTTGTTCCAAACCTGTATGACCTGTATATCCTTCTTATGTGGAACACAAAATATTGTAAGAAATTTTTTTAAGTTTTTTTATCCATACAATGGAAGACAAAGGTAACCAAAACTGTTCTTTCATGTTCCACGGAAGAAGAAAGTCATACAGGTATGAAACGACATGAAGATGGGTAAATGATGACAAAATTAAAATTTTGGGGTAAATTATCCCCATAAAGCACTTCATCTAACTTTTCCCTCAACTTCTTAGGATAGTTCACCCAAAAATGAAAATTCTATCATCATTTATAGAATTTGTTCCAAACCTGTATGAATTTCTTGATTCTGACGAACACAAAAGAAGATATTTTGAAGAATGTTTGTAACCAAACAGTTGATGGGCCCTATTTACTTTCATAATATTTTTTTTTCATACTATGGAAGTCAATGATGCCCCACAACTGTTTGGTTACAAACATTCTTCAAAATATCTTCTTTTGTGTTCAGCAGAATCAAGAAATTCATACAAGGTTGGAACAAGTTGAGGGTGAGTAAATGATTACAGAATCTCTTATCTTCAGTAAAACTCTCTCAAAAATATCTTATCAAAGAAATATGTAATCTGTTCTATATCACCATATAGAAAGTTTATCAGCTTTAACAACATTTCCAATGACAATTAAGTCATCTTGTACTGATAGAAATTCAGCTATGGTACAAATAGTGTGGTACACATAAATGGGTCATTTTGTGGCTTAATGAAACAAATTGTGCACACTGCATTGATGTAGGGTAAAACCTCATTAATACCATATGTAAGGCCAAAGTAAAATTAAATTCCACTTGTTAATGTGGTCACTGAGGTCATCAGTATGTGTCATATCATACAAGATCATATTGCTCTGCCCATCAGAGGTTAGATAAACCAGTATCTGTGCTCATTCGCATTTGGCCACAAAACCTGGCACACATATTCAACTGAGCCCAATGAAGACACAATTAGAAAGCTCATTGTTTACAGGTCATCTAAAACAAGAGAAGAAAGCACAGAGAGGAAGTGAGATGTTACTGTGTGAGTAGATGTTTTGCATGTAAACTTTCAGAGAGAAGAGATGAGGTAGAGAGCAAGGGAAAGAATGAGCCAGAGCCAGATAACGAGCAAAAAGGAGAATAAATGAGAGAGAATGAAAGAAAGTAGGGAGAGCAGTTGAAGCTGGAGGGCTCAGCCTTCAGGAATGTGTCTGGCTGTGGGCCGCAGTGGAGAGAGAGCAGTGCGGTCACTGGAGCCTATTCCCTCCTACAGAGGCCAGAGACAGGAGGAAAACAGGGAAAACTGAGGCATGAACAAAGCTGACCAAGTGGGGCCTAGAGGGGCTGCTGTAGACTCAGTCTCGTCTCCTGGAGCTCATATGCATTGAGCTAGACAGCACTAAACTATTTGAAAGGTAGCCGAAGTCACAGTCTTGCCAAAATTCTGCTTAAACCTGATGGGGAAGGCAGACACATGGCTGTAAAATCCATCTCACATGCACAGACTAAAGAGAAGGGCTACAATAGCTCATTGACTTCTTGACAATACCTGGTAACTATTGCGATTTATGTGAAAATGTCAGTGTGCATCACCCAGAAGTGCTGCGGATAGACAACTGGGTGTGGTGCCAAACACATTCTGGGTAAATTCGTCAAATTGCTAGGAAATGCGTGACAGATAAAAACAGTATGTGTTCTAAAATCAGCTCAAAATATAAAGCATGTCTGAAATCCTCAAACTGGGTTGAATTATAGTCTGAAGCTAAAAATGTTTAAGTCTGTGCCTACCACTACGTGATTTTCTGTCAACTCCGACAGCCCAAAATCTGCGAACTGGCTCTGACTTTTGGCAACTTTGACTCGTCAGACTGCAAATCTAGACAAAAATCATGTAGTGTATTGCAGCATAAAGGTGTACTTACAGCAGACACAAGGCATAGGCTCCAGGCACAGATTCGCTGTCCCTAACCAAGAAGCTGCCATCTCTCCCAGCACGGGCCAGCAGCTCTTCAGCTTGTACACGGCTGATGTCCCGATGGTACCAAGCCGCTGCTGTCATGGTGCTTTCAAAAAAGTGTTCTAGCAGAGTGTCCTACAGTCTAATTTGTGTGAATCTGAGTGGTTGAAATTCATGAAGTTAGATGAAAGATGCTGTTGCTGTTGCTCTTCAGTGATACAAAAACCGGGGGTCCACCTTGTCATCCCCTCTCCGTCAGAAACTGAGCATGCAAAGTCAGATCCAGCAGTGTTACGGCCTCAAACTGCCTTCTTGTTTACACTGTTTGCCCTTCCATGAGCATGTGCATTGCAAAGGCAGGATGCATATTTGGCCAGAGGGCAGATCCAGGACCGGCCTCCTCCTCTCTTGAGTTGTTCTGACTCCACTTGTGAGAGCTCATGACAGAGCACCCATACACATGCTGCCCACCCTGCTGACAAAAGCTCCCTATTGTCTGGCAGCGAACATCCACAGTGCAAACGCTTCCAAGAAGAGGAACCAAGAGTTAAGAAAAGCACCAGCTCCAGATCGCACAGACATGAAAAGGCAGTGGTGCATTACCACCACAAATTCAAATACTTTTCCACTCGGTTGGTTTCGCCTTTTAAGGGCAAGGCAACACCCCTCTGAGAACTTCAGCTGATGTCTGAAAACTACTGTAAAGGACAGTTAACTACAGCCAGAGGTTGGCCAACAAGCTTTAGGGTAAGAACCAGAGCTGGACTCCATATACAAAGATGATTGAAAACCATGAGGGTCGTCAGCAGACGTAAAAACGGAACGGATGGTCCCCCGGCAAATGGAAGGAAGTGCTGTACAGCTCCAGATGGCAGAGGAGGAAGACAGAGGATAAAAAAATGAAAACACTAACCTGAATTCCTCTAAGTGACCTCCCGTCATCGGTGGTGCATGAACCTGAGGAACTTTCAGTCTCGTACGTTCTGCCTTTCTATCCCTCCTGGTGATCTTCAGAATAAATCATCCTGTCCCATTCACAATCACATTGTAACTAAATCATGGTCCCATGCTTTGAATCGGTCTCTACAGTTCTCTCCCGGTTATATGCTTACAGCTTCAGATGATCTAGGTTACTGTGCTATACGCTTCCAGTTGTTTTTCTTCTCACTCCTTGTTGGCTTCCCAGCTCTCTCTCTTCCTCTAGCCTCTCTCTTCGTCTCCCTCTCTCTGTCCAGGAAGTGAAGAACACAAGCTCCACCATATGGATACGATCATCCCCCTTTCTCTGCGTCTCTTGTTTTGTTCTTCTACTCCTCCTGCCCTCTTTTTTTTCACTCTTTCTGTTTCCAGCTGCTTGACTAACACCATCCCTCACTACTCAGCAAAAACAGTCTGCAAACATCTCCACCACACACAAATAGAGAACTCCACCCCCAAATCTCTGTTTGTTGTGAGTGGGCTATAAAAAGTCATTGTTTTTCCACTATTAAGTAGCTATGAAGGAAGTAAAGCGGCAGTCCCGAGAAGTTTCTACCGCACCCTTCATCCGTAGTGTTGTCTGTTCAGTGTTGTGGCAATAGACCACACAAGGTCTTATGAGGGTACAGGTTATTGAACATGTAGGAGCATTCAGAGGTACCAGCATTTAGAGTGCCAACAGCACCTCCGTTGTGAAGCACTGATGAAGACAAATGATCATCATGGAATGTAAATAATCTCTATTTCTATCCCCAAGAATATGCAAACCTAAAAAAGTGCACACTTTTTCACCTCTGCTCTTTTGGCTTTATGGTTCATATTTACATTAACATTTTGCATTTAAAGGCTGTTTGCAACCTAAAACATAAGTCCCATGACCCATAAGTCTTGAAATTTTTGTAAAGTAAGTTTAGCTTTAAGGGTTTATAAATATATATATATTATCAGAAAAAATAAGATAAAAGTACTCATTAAGAAGCTTTTTTTGCTGTGTGAATGGGGCCTAAATGGGGATGCAAAATTTCACAAGTGAAGTCAACAAGAATTCAAAATGACCCTGTTTACTTTCTTAATGCACATTCCACAGTTGTCTTATTATGAACATCAGTGCATTTTATTCCAAAGGGAAAATCAAAATGCAATAAATTGCTCATCCTCTTAAGTGACTTTTCTTTTTCTGATGACAGCACATGGGCTATTTGATAATGTTATCCCTAAACAAATAGCCATTAAGACAAACTCGCTTTTACGAACTCACATTCAATGGGCCTCATTCATGAAATTTTCATAAATATATGAGCAAATTCGTAGTAATTTGCGCGTAAAATAGACCTTTACGAAAACTCTCCTCCGGATTCGGTAGTTAAACGTGTGTATATTAATTAATTCCTAACATTCGTAAATAGGGCGCACGTGCACGCTCATTCATAATTAGCATAATTAGCAAATTACGTGTCCAGTTGTGGAATCTTATGGACTTCCTTCTGGTTTGGCTCCAGTATATTGCATAAATGCTAAAGAGACCAATTGGCCATATGCCTAGCAATAAATATTAAATTATCGTGTGTCCACCAAAGCATTTTTAGCCAGCTAAAAAATGTCTAGTGCTCTTCTGGAAATGGCCAGCTGGTGGCGCTTGAAATCGCTTTGCAAGCGCAGCGTTTTCCCAGCTAAGATACTTTGGTTGCTGATACAGAACATCCATGTCAGTTAATAGTAATGTGTTAATAGTATCTCATTTAGGAGAATATTACTGAATATAAAAATGCAGTAACCAGCAATATGAACTCCTCCAATGTTGTTCAGTCGTTGTACAAGTAGGATGATTGGTCGGTGTAATATTTGTCCCGCCCCTCCTCCACTGTGATTGGACGGCTGGGGAAAAGTGACCGTGATGAGCTATTACAGCTATTACCCAAAGCTGAACCGTAAAAAAAAAAGAAAAGAAAAGAAAAGAAAAAGAAAAAAAGACCAGGCAAATCAACTCGTGAAATATTATCATGGTACACAGTGCATCAAAATGCAATGTCATCAGTTTGCCTAAATTAGAAGAATTCAAATGCTTTACGCACAATTTACACGTGCTAGGGAGGCAGGTGTAAATTTCTTTCGTGCCAACTAACATTTTGAAAATACGAACATTTTCGTGAATCCGAAAATGTACGTCAGAATGGCCTTACGAACGATTTACACACAAATTCGTTCTGCTCGTGTTTCATGAATGAGGCCCAATGGCTCCATTCTTTTCACCATCCTATTAATTTGCAATTAATAAAAACATTACATTATGAAAGTACATACTTAAAACAAGTTAAGAAATCTGCCAATGCATTGACACTTAATATGCTTGTATTAAAGATACATTCTTTTAATATCTTATACAGTGCTTCTCAAGTAAATTGATCTTCTTTGAATATTTTTTTAAATATTTTAAATAAAAAGACTAATAAAATACTTGTTCGCCTGATATTAATATCTGTCTGTGATCCAAAATTCATTAGATATGTGATCATGGATAACTGAGGGTCACTAGATGGACCTGGCAGTTTTTCTGTGTTCTTTTCTGAAGGTACAGTCCATCCAATTACCCCCTGGGTCATGTTTACAAAACACACAATGGATTACTCCATCTCTAACCCAGGCTAAGCAATCTAAGACATGCTTTTAGTGCCCAGCATTTCATACAGTTACTGAATCTGTTGCTTCTCTTCCACCTGAGGGAAAATTGGCCTTTGTTATCACAGAACACAGGCAAAGAACTTTTTCCAGAATTTTTCTTGGCAAACTTACACTAGATGGATCGTGACACAAACCGCATGCTAAAACTCCCCAATCCTAGCACAAGCCGAATTAGAGCTTAATTTTAATCACATTAATATTTGACTACACTGGCCGCTAATTCAAAGTGAGCCATTAAGACCAGCAAAGATCAGACTAGCAAAGAGCATTACCTGCTTATTCCAAAGTATTATGAGAAACAAACAGGTGATGGAAGAGGATTTGCTCTCTCTCTAAAGATAGATCCCTGGTGTTTAAATAGAAATTTATGGCTATTTAAATTGCTGTTTAATTTGAAAATTGTAGTACAATATACAGTAAGTCTAGGAGTCTAGTTTCTATCTGAGTTTTAAAAAAGAAAATGTTTGAATCTTGATATCAAGAGACAATTTTTTAGTGTTGGGGTATCCAAAATGCCGTTTGTGTCTTTTCTCTGTCTTGCACTGTGGGGAGATAAGACATTAGGAAAGAAGATCATGTGTAAAAGCCAAGCACATGAGCATTAATAAACTGTTCTTTAAAGATAAACCACTTTGTTCTGCTTTACTGGGGGAAGGGGGAAGCTAAAGTCATCTTACATTTTCTTAAATCAAACATGATTTCTTCTTGAGTTTTAAATAACAGGCTGCATGCTGTCTCCAGATAAGTAATTTAAATTAGTCATATGGGGAGTGAGTGTTTGTGACTACAGGAAATGAAACCAAGATGTTTAGTTCTTAGTCGAAAACTGAATTTAGTTGGGAAATTTGGTTGAGATGTGAACCTTAGTAAAAGTATTTGTGGCTTGGAGATAAATCACCCGTTTTAAATATAAATTGGTCTGTACCAAAGACATATGAAAGCCCCAGTAAACAATTATCATTAAATGTATTTTTTAAAACAAATAAGCTAAAAAAAGTAACGTGCGCCCTTTTCCTATGTAAAGTCTTACTGAAATGATTTTGGAAGTAACTGAACCATGTAAAAACTATAAAAAGTGTTTCAGAACCTAATTTGCTTATGCTGATGTGGAGATCCACGCATGTTTTGGCAAAGTGTGGTAGTGAATGGCAGGGAAGTGCTTGATGCTTGTGACCTCTCAGTCAATATCTACCTGTTCAGGCCAGCAGGGTTAGAGACATGAGCAGCTGTGTTTAAGGAGATCACACTATCTGATGCCCTGTTGAACACACACAACATCAAAGTCAGCATGCGTTTTTTTTCTTCTAATGTGCAGAACAGTATCTATTAGCCCTGATTATTTAGAAATTATTTACAGCTTTTTTATTTATATATATATATATATATATATATATATATATATATATATATATATATATATATATATATACCAGTCAAGCATAACATTATGACCATAATCTCTTCATCACGGCACCTGTTAGCTGGTGGGATATATTAGGCAGCAAGTGAACATTTTGTCCTCAAAGTTGATGTGTTAGAAGCAGGAAAAATGGGCAAGCGTAAGGATTTGAGCGAGTTTGACAAGGGCCAAATTGTGATGGCTAGACGACTGGGTCAGAGCATCTCCAAAACTGCAGCTCTTGTGATGTGTTTCCGGTCTGCAGTGGTCAGTATCTATCAGAAGTGGTCCAAGGGTCATGGGCGGCCAAGGCTCATTGATGCACGTGGGGAGTGAAGGCTGGCCGGTGTGGTCCGATCAAACAGACGAGCTACTGTAGCTCAAATTGCTCAAGAAGTTAATGCTGGTTCTGATAGAAAGGTGTCAAAATACAAAGTGCATCGCAGTTTGTTGAGTATGGGGCTGCATAGCCGCAGACCACCCATGCTGACCTCTGTCCACCGCCAAAAGCGCCAACAGTGGGCACATGAGCATCAGAACTGGACCACGGCGCAATGGAAGAAGGTGGCCTGGTCTGAAGAATCACGTAATTGCAGTAATTAAAGTAATTGCAGTCTGTAATTATTATTTTGTTCTGTGATTACTTTACTATAGTGCAGTCGGATATGGCAAATGTGTTGATACTACCTGATTTTAGTAATAGATTTCATATGATTAACTAGGTTAACAGTGCATAATAGTAATCAAAAACACCTTAACATGTCATTCGAACAGCGAACGCAGCGTCTCGTTCCCTATTCAGAGAACATAGGTTACACCATTAACCTGAGACGTTCTCTTTCATAGGTTCACTCAACGCTGCGTAGCTATGACGCAATGGGAGCGATATACCACACACGCCAAGCTAAGCGCTGCCATATCTGGCTCAAAGAACACCAGATAACATGCATGGCCGGATCAAGCAGATAGAACATGCGAACCCGGAGCCATATCGAGATCCAAACTATAGAATCTGACAAAAGTGTGCGGGGAGGACCAGCCTGCCGCTACCCCTCTAAAGGAGCCCCTCTAAAAAGCACTTGAGAGGAAGCCACACTTCTGGTAGAATGTGCCCGAATGCTAAGAGGTGAAGGTAGACCACGCACCTCATATGCCAGCGAAATAGCCTCCGTCACCCAATTTGATGCGGCAAGCCCGCGGCGGCCAACACCACAACATACCAAGAGCTGGCTTGATTTCCTCCAACCACCAGACCGATCTACATAAAACTTCAATGCTCGGACAGGGCAGAGCAAATTAAGCTTTTCATCCTCTTCTGATGCGAAAGGAGGAGGGTGAAAAGAGTGAAGGGTGATAACTTGAGAACGAAACGATGTGGACAGAACTTTGGGCACATACCCTGGCCTAGGTTTTAGGGTTACCTTAACTAGACCAGGAGCAAAATCCATACATGTCTCGTTAACAGAGAGAGCTTGTAGGTCGCCCACTCGCTTCAAAGAGGTTAAGGCTAACAAAAGAGCAACCTTGAGAGTCAGAATCCGCTCTGGAGCGGACTCTAAGGGCTCAAAGGGAGCCTTCGTTAGCCCCTCCAGGACAACTGAAAGGTCCCAAGAGGGAATACCAGGGGAGCGTGCCGGTCTCAGGCGCTTAACCCCTCGCATAAAAGACGAAACTAACCTATGTTTGCCCAGAGGGACTTCATCCAACTCCCTGCGAGCAGCAATGGCAGCGATGTAAACCCTAAGGGTGGTAGCTGCTGCTCCAGCAGCAAACTTCTCCTGCAGGAACTCCAGTACTGAACCCACCAGGCAGCTAACTGGGTCCACCGCATGGAATGAGCACCATGACTCGAAAACCTTCCACTTGGAGGAGTAAAGTCTCCTAGTGGAAGGAGCTCTCGCACTTGCAATGGTCTCCTGAACATCGGCAGGAAGACCAGCACTTAGAGCTAATGGCCCTTGATGGGCCATACCCACAGCTTCCAAATCTCGGGATGAGGATGCCAAATCCTGCCCTGAAGCTGAGACAGTAGGTCCTCTCTGACTGGAATCTCCCAAGGGGGGGAGTCCAGAAGAAGAACCCTCTCTGAGAACCAGGTCTGGGACGGCCAGAATGGGGCTACAAGTAGGAGACTGACTCCGCTCTCCCTCACCCTGCACAGAACCGCCGGAATCAGTTTGATGGGCGGGAATGCATAGAGCTTTAGTCTGGGCCACGGATGCGCGAACGCATCTATCCCCAACGGCGCTGGAGAACTCAGAGAGAACCAGAGCTGGCACTGGGACGACTCTTTCGAGGCAAAGAGGTCCACCTCCACTCTGCCAAACACTTCCCAAATCTGGGATACTGTTTGAGGGTTCAACATCCATTCCCCTGACCTGAGTTTCTGCCTCGACAGAAAATCTGCTGCGAGGTTCAAAATCCCAGGTACATGGACTGCTCTCAGGGACAGGAGTTTGTCCTGAACCCACAGGAGGAGACGGCGCGCATGCCTGTCCAGGGTGCGTGACCGTGAGCCCCCTTGGCGATTCACATGAGACACCACCGCCATGTTGTCCGTCCTGACGATGACGTGGTGTCCCTTGAGAGAGGGGAGAAAGTACCGAAGGGCCATGGAGACAGCCCTCAGCTCCAGGCAGTTTATGTGCCAAGAGAGAACCTCCCCCTCCCAGACTCCGAATGCTGGTCTGCCCTCGAAAACCGCGCCCCAGCCGGTCAAAGAGGCGTCCGTCGTAATCATTTGGCGACGGAAAACAGCCCCCATGTTGACCCCCCTCTGAAGAAAGAGAGGGTCCCGCCATACTGATAGGGTGCGGGAACAACCGCGTGACACCTTCAGTAGGCGAAGAGCCGATCCTGTTGATCGGGCGCCTAAGAGCTTCATCCACCAGAGGAAGGGCCTCATATGCAGCAGCCCCAGGGGAAGCGAGCGGCGGATAGCAAGCCAGAGAGCAAGACGCGTCTTCTTCCTTCAGCGCCGGAGGAGGCATGGGTCGAGCCAGCTCTGCACTTTGAGACGTGCTGGGCGGCGAAAGTGACGGGGCTGGATAAGGAGAGCTGTTGAGAGGTAAGCAGAAACGCTTGTGCGGTCTGACCCAACCTCGAACGTAAGGCGGGGCTCTCCTTTTTCTGACCTGAGGGTCAGGAGCGACTCGAAGGAACCGAAGCGGAGGGTTTGCCGGGCCGCTTCGGATCAATGCGCCTATGAGGTCGTTGGCGAGGAAATGGGCGACCACGAGCTCCCCAGATCGTGGTGGGTGGGGGATGACCCTGGTCGCTCCTCCAACCAGGGAACTCCTTCCTGTGAACGGAACGCTCTCTGGACTGAGAGGGGGAGGGGTTGGGGGAGTCCCTAACCCTCCTAGGCATAAACTGCTTGAAAGCAGCCAACTGGGACTTGGCAGCTCGAAATTTCTCAACCACCGTGTTGACCGCCTCCCCAAACAATCCAGACTGAGAGACTGGGGCATCCAGTAGGAAGACCTTCTCCTTATCACGGATTTCCGTGAGATTGAGCCACAGGTGGCGCTCTGCTGCCACTGCGCCGCCATGGAACGTCCTATGGAACGAGCAGTGTGTTTAGTGGCTCTTAGGGCCAAATCTGTGGCTTTGCGCAGCTCTTTGACCGCTTCCAGTGTCAAGCCACCGCCCTCGTCCATTTCTTTTAAAACGTCCGCCTGGTAGGCTTGGAGGATGGCCATGGTGTGGAGGGCCATGCCTGCCTGACCAGCTGCCGTGTAGGACTTTACCGATAAGGGCGGAAGTAGTCCTACACGGTTTAGTGGGAAGGAGAGAGCGAGACTTCCACGAAGGAGCCGAAGAAGAAGAGAGATGAGTGGCTAGCGTGTCTTCAACCGCAGGGATGGCGGAATAGCCCTGCTCCACAGAACCAACGAGGTTGGTGAAGTCAGCGGCTGCCGCATTAGTCAAGCGGGCTGAGAAAGGCTGTTTCCAGGATCTGGAGATTTCACTATGCAGATCGCTGAAAAAGGGCAGCTTTCTCCGCACTGGCCTAGAATTAGGACCACTCAAAAATCTCTCGTCGAGTCTAGATAAACGTGACTCGCGGGGCTCGTCCGGCCAATCAATAGCGAGCTTTTCGGTAGCGCGCGAAAGCACGTCGACAAGCTTGGCATAGGCCGCAGAAGGCAGCGCTTCCTGGCCACTAGGTGGGAAAGCGTCATCGATTAAAGCAGGCCCGAAATCCTCGGAGTCGGACGCTGCAGTGAAAATGACATCATCTAGCCCGAAAGAAACCGACTCGCGCGCTTCCGGGCTAGGGCATAGGTAGTCGTGTGAAAACTCAACCGGCGGAACCCCGCGCACGTGCTCGGGGGAGGGAGGGAGAGAAAGGGCGAGGCCCGTCTGCTCGCACTCCACATCCTCGAGCTCTACATCCGAACCCCAGGTCGTGGATCCGAGAGAGGCCTGCGCCAGAAAAACCGAAACCGAAGGGCTAGAATGGCCGCTTCGTGAAGGCAGAGAAATCTGAGGAGCGGATGGCACGTACGGCAGTATAATATGACGACGTAAGAGTGTAGGGGCGGCGCCCGCGCCATCAGCCAATGAATTGCCGTGATTCTATATAGGGGTTCAGACAATCGGCACACCCAGAGGGCGTTCCCATTGCATCATAGCTACGCAGCGTTGAGTGAACCTATGAAAGAGAACAACTGATAGTGACACCTAGTGGCATGGATGCAGTATCATTCAAAAGAAATACTATATAATATATATATATATATGTATATATATATATATTGTTTTACATGTTATTTATTTATTTATTTATATTGACTGATTATGCAGTGAATTTTTTTAGCATTTCTAGCATTTTTTGCAGTTTCATTTTGACATTCCTGATCTTTGGTCTTTGGTAAGCCATCTAAAGACTATTACAGTTGTCAAATAGCAAATGAGTCTCTCACTGCCAATTTCAGATCTCAAAGAAATGTTGAGTGTTCTGTATTGGTTGGTGCAAATACTGTAACAGCCAATCAGCTGTTTGTTTGTATTATATGCTGCAGCCACAAATCCCCCTGAGGGTACAATGACAATGTCCCTCTAACCGCTTTTGAAGAAGCCGATGTTCTAAAATAGTCTCACACCCACCTCATTCTCTCAAAACCCTAGAAGACCAATGCCAAGAGAACCACTTACATGTTTATGATAAAATGCAAGCAGAAGTTTTAAAGCTGTCTGAGTGTACTTTGGTGCCTGTTCATGCTCATCCTCTAAAGATGAAAGTACTGTATGTTTTGAAGCTTTAGGAGCAGTTGTTATTGATATTCTGGCCTCATGACTGGAAACTGAGGCCACAGTGAGTACATGCCCTAAATGGACACATGCTTAGAGGTGGAGCTCTATGATGAGAGATGTAACCGTATTATTACAGTTCTGTGATACAACTAAATGACCCTGAGGCTGACACTCTCATTCATACCATGCACTGTTCAATAGCTAATCCGTAAGTCCAATTCTGTGTTTATGTTTATGCACATTGTAGCCAGAAAAAGTTGAGGACTAATGAACTAATAGGATTGGGACTAAAATGAGCATTTTATAACATGGGCTGTGTAAACCAAAGAGAGGGAGGAGAGTTTGCACTATAAAGGCAGACAAGACGAACTGGGAAACACACTAGCCAACCAACAACAGAACAGTGCTCACGTGCAACAATCAAGAGCAAAGCAGAGGACGCCCTTCAGGAACTTGGACACAGGTAAGAAGATTTGGACTGTCATTACACTGAAAAAACACACATAGACTTTGAGGTGCAAGTGACAGAGCATAAACTGATTTGGATTTAATTTATATGAGATTATTCAGTGTGAATATTAGCATGCATGTCTTCTTTAGAAAGATTCACAAAAAGGAAAAAACTGGCACTGATGAAGAGCTCAAAATGTCACTTTTGGTGAGAACATGCAATAAATAAATCTGTTTATGGAGCTGTGGTGTGCCAATTTTTTCCTCTCTTTTTTTTATTGTGTGTGTGTGTGTGGTTGAGCACCCTCTGAGAGTTTTGCCTGCTGTATCTGTGCACTTTTTGTCTTTTATGTCTAATTCTTACTTTAGGAAGATTGAGTTGTGGCATAAAATGTACTTAAATACAATAGAGACCTGAGGAGCATCAGTTGTTTTTATGGTCAGTGGTTAGCTTTCCAGATATTCCTGAACCTAATTCTGATGCCATAACCTTTAATCTGATAAAATAATGTCATCTATATCAAGAATATCCACAATTGATCATGAGAACGATAAGAGTCATCTAAATCTGACATATACATTTGCATCTTGATTGCACTTCAGAAAAGACTGATCATTGCGTTTAATTTCTCTAGAATGTATAACAAAAAGATTAATATTCATTTTATATTATTACTTTTGAACCACACAAACAAATACATTTAACTGAACATACACACCCTTGGTCACACTATAGAAATATAGTGTGACTTTTAAACAAGATCATGACAGCTGAGTTTTAATAAGTGTCTTATACTTCAGGTAATTTATTTGCACTAATTTACACATAAATTGTGATTAATTCATCTTGTTCACTGAGCTGCTCCTGCTTAAGTTTTTAAATATTTAAATATTATTTAATATATTCATATTGAAATATTTCCAATACAGTCCCACATTTAAAATAGTGATTTAATGTTTCTTAACTGATAATATATCACAGATGTTTTGCTAGCTCTTCCCAGGTTTGAAATACTTGGCCTCATTCACAGAGACACAGGTAAGAGCTAATCCTGAGTGCGGCTTCTGTGGAGGATTATGAAGCAGTCTATCGTTACACTAATCTCCTCTTCCCTGATTAGCCCTAATGGATTGAAATCTCAGCAGGACAACATATAAACATGAATGGTTTTCCAAATACTGTACTCAATTCAGGGCAGGATGTTGGTTCTTTTAAATGTTTTAAATCAAACTACTGCCCTCTGCTGGCACATTTTACACACTAACCATTTCACTTCTCATTTCAGAAAGCTTCATCTGACTTTCCATAACCATGACAAAGTAGGTTTGTGCATATTAATTTATCCCAACATTTTACAAATAATACACGAGACATAAAGTCATTTAAAACATCATACAGACAACTGAGAGGCATTTAAAATCATATTTTTTCTATATCCATACAGACTATTCAATATTTTATTCACATTTATGACACCTTTAGATTAAGCAGCCTTTATGTAATACTCTTACAACCTGATCACTAGTAGTATTAAATCTGTAGAAGTCTTTTTGGTCTTCAATCCCAGTGGATTAGCAGATTATAAAAAATCCCTTTTAGAATGGATTGACAGGATTACCACAAGAGTTTAAGAGTAACAGTGCAAATCTTAGCATATGCAGATTACTAAACACCTGATGCAGACTAACAAGTCATACAAAAGCAAAAGATATTGATATTTGTTTAAAATACAGTACTTTTTTTTTTTAAGAGACCAAACAGAACACATTATTTTTAGCGATGTGTATTGTAGGTTTTTCCTTATTTGACTGCGAGTTATATCATAACTACACTTTAAAAAATAAATCTGTAAAATAACAGAAAAAAAACTGGCAGTTTATTACCTGGACATTATCCAATAATTTCACAGACATTTTTATTAACCTTGACATAGAATGCAATGAAGTTCAAACTTCTAAATACAGGTAATTTAAAAAAAAAAAAAAAAAATTGAAAATTCCGTCAAATTAATACAGTAGGCTGACATTGTGCCCTATTTTTACGGATTTTTTTTTAGAGTGTGCCTCTAATTCAGTATAGACTCAAAGAAGCACGTCCTGATTTTGCTGAGTTAGACATATTTTGCTGATCCTGGAACAATATTCCTGTCCAAAAATTTAATCATAACCATATCCCTACCTATCAACAAAGATGTTGATCCAGGAATATGTTGCACTTCAGAAATCAGGTTCTGCCTCAAAGGCATCCTGTTCCCAGAATAGAGCGCTAATTAAAAGTATTCAACATGTGAAATAAACCTCTGTCTAACAACTGAATATTACCTGATAAACAGTAAATATGTGCCGGTGATTGCATAACATGTTATTACCAGTTGAGACTCATATTGAGTAATGTTGTTCAAACTAAATTAAACAACTTGCCACTAATACAAAGTCTAAGCAACGGAGTTAGCTGTAGCCTCAGACTGACATGACACACAAACAAAAGAATTGCCTTGATTTTAGATGGTACTTTTCAAACCAATGTACCACTGAGATCACATATTGATAATTACCACTCATATTATATGCATTTAAAGGTGAAATATGTCATTTGTCATCACAACAGGTTTTCCAAACATTCCCCTATCTGCTATTGGTCAGACAAATAGATAGCCTCGCCCCCAAAACTCTGGCCATTGACTTAGCTGCGCCTGTTAAGAAATACTGTAATGGAGATGTTGCTGTGTTTCAGCCAAAACAATGTTTCTTTTGACATAAAAAATTACACACATCACTTTTATGTGTAACTTGTATGTTGTTTCTACAGGGTTTACAAGAAGACTAGTGGAAATGGTTCGGTAAGGTTCCATTTATACTGCTTACACCTCCCATTACTTGTCATCTGCTCTGTATGTACATGCTCTCAACATCTCTTTAAGACACAAGCACACAATAATAATCTCAGTCATTATTTATTACAGATTTGCCTTTATTTGGGGAGAAGAGACTTTGTGGACCATGTGGAAAGTGTTGATTCAATTGGTACATACCACTTTACATTGAAAACTGTATATTCCTCAAGAATGTGAGAAGTCGTCTGCATTTATATACACAGCACTTTTCTATTCATGTGCAATATTTAAAAAAAAAAAAAATCCCTCTCAGATGGTGTGCTCAAGATTGATCCTTCCGTTCTTAATGGAAGGAAAGGTATGATTTAACATAATACATTGTAATTATGAAATATGTCTGTAATTCATTTAGACACTTCTTCTAAATATTTAATTTAATTTTTTCAGTGTGGGTACAGCTTGCATGTGCCTTCCGCAATGGAAAAGAGGATCTGGATGTGATTGGAGTTTCCTTTAGGAAAGACATCTGGATAAAGCGCATTCAGATGTATCCCTTTGAGGGAACCAAGCCCCCAAATACATCAATGCAGGAAGCGCTTTTGAAGAAAGCTGGAGATCAAGGACATCCCTTCACTTTTGATGTAAATCCATACTTATGCATCTGCTTAAGCACTGAGTAAAACAATCAAGGACGTCCTTCATTTGTGTCTCTCCTGTTCTGTCTCAGATTCCGGTACGTCTTCCATGCTCAGTGTCCCTTCAGCCAGCACCAGAGGATGATGGGAAGGTACAATAGCAGAAACACACACAAATGCAATCACAAACAGTTAAAGGAACACGCCGACTTTTTGGGACTTTAGCTTATTCACCGTGTCCCCCAGAGTTAGATAAGTGTATACATACCATTTTTATCTCCGTGCGTGCCATAACTCTGTCTGACACACCCACTGCTAGCCTAGCTTAGCACAAAGACTGGAGGTAAACGGCTCCAGCTAGCCTACTGCTCAATAAGTGACAAAATAACGCCAACATTTTCCTATTTACATGTTGTGATGTGTATAGTTACATCGTGTACTAAGACCGATGGAAAATGAAAAGTTGCAATTTTCTAGACCGATATGGCTAGGGACTATACTCTCATTGCTGCGTAATAATCCAGGAACTTTGCTGCCGTACCATGGGTGCAGCGGCGCAATGATATTACGCAGCGCCTGAAAATAGCAGGTTGTCACGTTGGTTATGTTGACGGAAATTAGCCTATTTTCAGGCGCTGTGTAATATTATTGCGCCGCTGCACCCATGGTACGGCAGCAAAGCTCTTGGATTATTACGCAGGAATGAAAGAATAAGCTCCCAAAAAGTTGGCGTGTTCCTTTAAAGGTGGGGTAAGTGCTTTCTGGTAACCGATGTTGACATTTCAAATCACCAAAACAAACACGCCCCTACCACAAAAGAGTCTCGCCCCTATTTTGATAGCTCCGCCCCACACATACGTAGGCAATGCAGGCAACGACTATGGCGGAATCTGCTGTGCCAGCCGGGCGAGGGTACGATGTCATCAATAAGTGAAAGCATTGTGTGTTACTATGTAATCCAGGTTGAATGTTCAATGAAAAAGTCATCCCTTACATCCCAGAAACACAAACACATTTCTCATAAACAACTCGATAGCACGAGCACGACAGCCCAACTGACAAGATTAGAGGGTTATATCGATCACTAAAAGAGGAAACATATATTAGGAGTTTATTATCTTACTTTTCGGACACACTGCGAGCTGACGCTTAAAACAGCCAGTGGTTTATAGGATGTGGAAATGAATGGGTCTTTATCATTGCTGAAGTTGAACAACGATACGATTGCAAATGGACAAACAAGCGAACATGACACACGAGCATATTCAAGCAAAAGCTAACATATATTAGTTCTGTGAAACAAAACAAAACCAATGTTACTCGCCTATCGAGAAGAAATAAAGAAACCTCGGCATCCGATTGCAGGCCTTAGCGCTCCTTGAGTTCTCTCCAGTGCTGGAAAGCTGATCCGATATTGACACGGGTCCTGCTTCTTGCCTGATCGTAAGCCTTTTTTTGTTCCATAGACGGTTTCCACATTTGTTTTTTATCTGCCAACTCTCTCTTTCTGTCGTCGCTCGGCTAATGTCCGTCCTGTGTGTCGTGTCTTTTGAATAATGGCGTGCACTGAGCGCTCTCTTCTCACCATCATTAGTAGACACACCCCTTACTGCTGATTAGCTAGAAGTTTGTTTTAGTACTCGGCCCGAGACAACTTAAATTGAAATAACACTTACCCCGCCTTTAACTATGTCTCTCTTATATGTAATATGTTTACTTTTACAGCCTTGCGGGGTTGAATATGAAGTCAAAGCCTATATTGCACATGAAGCAGACAACATAGACGAGAAAATTAACAAGAAGTATGTACTACTCCATTTTAACATAGAGATACTATCGAAAGAAATTAATACATTTTCACACTGATTACAGTATCTCTGCCAATATAGGGACACTTGCCGTTTGATCATCCGCAAAATCCAATATGCACCAAATGAGATAACAGCGGGACCCAGGACCAATCTCAACAAACAGTTCATCACAGCAGACAAACCAATTCACGTGGAAGCCTCTATGGATAAGGAGGTACAGTGTTTTTAAATGTTTGTTGAAATTGTGATTCCGCCCCCACCCCATCATATGCAGTTTTGTCTCTTTATTTACTGCTGTTTTTTCATCCTTTCAGCTCTACTATCACTGTGATCCTATTCCTATCAAAGTCAAAGTGAACAATGAGACCAGCAAAGTAGTGAAGAAAGTCAAAATCAGCAGTAAGTATTTTTATAATTCATATTAATAAACAAAACAGCCAGTCTTCATCCATTTAAGCTACTTAAGAATGATTTGTTATTGTCTTTAAATAGAAGTGTATGTGTTTCCTACAATGATCCAAATTAAACTTTAGCTCATTGTGTTTTTCAGTTTACCAAATTACAGATGTAGTTCTTTACTCAGCGGACAAGTACCACAAATGTGTCCTGAATGAAGAATTTGCGTGAGTGCAAAGACCTCCACATCGCATTTGTGAATTTGTCAGAGGATCTTTCAAATATTTTTGGGTTTCAGTATTATACATACATCTTTGTTGTGAAAATTTTTTTTTAAATTGTTTTTGATATCTGAACTTTTGAGATCTTTTGTATCAGGGACCAAATTAATGCAAACACCACCTTTGAGAAGGAATATAGAGTCACTCCTCTGCTGGCCAATAACAGAGAGAGACTTGGTCTTGCACTGGATGGCAAACTGAAAGATGAAGATACCAACTTGGCTTCTTCAACAATGTCAGTTAATCTTCATAAAAAAAAAGCATTAAAGAGATTTTCATGTTCATAGTCCAAATAACAGATCTGTATTTTTATACATTACAAAAAACACAACACTTTTATTTATAAAATGACACAAAAACAAGGTGACTCATCCTAATCTCTCTCGCGCTCTCTCTCTCTCTGCAGTCTGCAACCCGACATGGATAAGCAAATGCAAGGCATCATTGTCTCCTACAAAATTAAGATTACCCTCATGATAGGAGGTGGTCTTTTGGGAAGCCTCACATTAAGGTTTGGATCTACATATTTTATTTCATCCCAATGTCATTGGACTCAGTGGAGAGTCATATTGGAGAGTCATTTTACCTTCTTCTTTCTCTAATGACATTTGCTCTGCCATTGTGGTATATATTTCCCTTGATGATGCCCAAATACAACTACTTAACAAGGAGCAATCTGCTTAGTTACCTTGTCATTAAACAACAATGAAAGTAAATCCCAGCAGTACATGGTGTGTTGTGTTTTAGCTTTGTGAGCAGTGAGAGTACTCAATCATGTTTATCTTCTTTTCACAGTGATATTACTGCTGAACTCCCTCTGGTTCTAATGTCACCCAAACCAGCAGGTGAGATTTCTGTTCTTCAATATTTAAAACGAGGAGCCTATGTGTGCGTGAACATTATACCCTGTTTTTTAAGTGACACTGCTATGACACTGCACAATTTTTTTGTCTTCTAACTGCATCCTTGTGCATTCTCTTACTGAGCAGAAGTGTAAGTATCAACAATATATATATATATATATATATATATATATATATATATATATATATATATATATATAAATAACCCTAACCCAAAATAAAAGTTTGTGTTTACATATATGTGTGTGTACTGTGTATACTTTTTATGTATATATAAATACACACACGCCATATCTCAAGCCTTGTTAAAGTAATGTATTTTTTAATCCAGGGCTGATATCAACCTCGAATAGATTCTACAGCCAGTGACGGTGAGGAGCAAGTCAGGAGGCGAGACACTCAGGAATGGATGCTGATGCTAAACAACTTCATTTCATGAGCCATAGACCATAATTGTTACAAATGTAAAAGGAATTAGCTGTATAATGTTAAACATGGGCTAAAGGCCTTGTATACTAAAATGAAATCAATGACACTGAAATTAAGCATTGGTCTGATGCTTTTAAATTGTCATGTTTATTTATTCTGCCTTTGTCATGGGAACTCAGTTAATAGTGTTTTAGGTTATTTTTGGATGTGAGTTAGTGTTGTAAAATATCAGGGAGTAACACAGTTAATTTAATTATATTATTGTTATTATTTGTATATATACAGTTGTAAAAAAGTATGTGAACCGCTTGCATAATCTGTGAAAATGTGAATAATTTTAACAAAATAAAAGAGATCATACAAAATGCGTTATTTTTTATTTAGTGCTGTCCTGAATAAGATATTTTACATTAAAAAAATGTTTACATATAGTCCACATAAACAAATAGCTGAATTTATTAAAATGACCCCGTTCAAAAGTTTATGAACCATTGATTCTCAATACTGTGTTGTTACCTGGATGATTTTTTTTGTTTTGTGATGGTTGTTCATGAGTCTCTTGTCTGTCTTGAGCAGTTAAACTGCCCAGTGTTCTTCAGAAAAATCCTCCAGGTCCTGCACATTCTTCAGTTTTCCAGCATATTTTTCGTATATGAACCCTCTCCAACAGTGACTGTATGATTTTGAGATCCATCTTTTCACACCGAGGACAATTGAGGGACTCGAACACAACTATTAAAAAAGGTTCAAACATTCACTGATGCTCCAGGAGGAAACACGATGCATTAAGAGCAGAGGGGTGAAAACTTTTGAACAGGATGAAGAGGTACAAATTTTTCTTTTTTCCATTTAAATATCAACTTTTTTCATTTAGTACTGTCCTTCAGAATCAACAGAAGATACTTACATGTTTCCCGGAAGACAAATTAAGTACAAGTTACCTTTATCTTCAAATTCAATAAGTGTTG
This sequence comes from Rhinogobio ventralis, assembly GCA_039654625.1. Taxonomy (NCBI): domain Eukaryota; kingdom Metazoa; phylum Chordata; class Actinopteri; order Cypriniformes; family Gobionidae; genus Rhinogobio; species Rhinogobio ventralis. The sequence goes on from CM077198.1 coordinate 17,810,646, forward strand.
AAGGCTCTTAATGTGTCGTGTTTCCTCCTGGAGCATCAGTGAATGTTTGAACCTTTTTTAATAGTTGTGTTTGAGTCCCTCAAATGTCCTCAATGTGAAAAGATGGATCTTAAAATCATACAGTCACTGTTGGAGAGGGTTCAAATATGCAAAAGATGCTGGAAAACTGAAGAGTTTGCAGGACCTGGAGGATTTTTCTGAAGAACACTGGGCAGTTTAACTGCTCAGGACAAACAAGAGACTCATGAACAACCATCACAAAACAAAAAAAAGAGAAGAAGCTGTGGATCATCCAGGTAACGATACGCAGTATTAATAATGAATGGTTCATAAACTTTTGAATGGGGTCATTTTAATAAATTCTGCTATTTTTTTGTCTTGTGGACTATGTAAAAAATAGTTATTTTGTCTTTTTGGGGGGAGGGGGGGGGGGGGGGGGGGTTCTTCTGGCTGTGGTGATGATGGACATCAATAAACATGGGAGTGTTATTTAGACCACTTCCAAAGTCTTTCCTCATCCTTCATCATGACTTTATATAGATGCCTATAAATATAGAGTGTGCTTATACGTGCCCTTACTGTAACAGTAAATTGTGCATAATTACATGCAACTAACCCTAACCCTATTGTAAATACAAGTGTAAATTATTATTACTCAATTACACTGTAACAAGGACATCTTAAAATAAAAGGTTATGCTTTATTTTAAAATGTCATTGTTACAGTGTAATTATATAGGAGTAGCCTAATATTAATTAACAACATGTGCTTACTATAGGGTTATGGTTAGGATTAGGGTTTAGTTGAGGGTTAGTTACATGTAATTATGCATAATTTGCTGTTGTTACTATGGTAAGTACATGTACATAACAAGGACAAATTGTTGCCAAGTTAACTAATGGGACGCTTATTGTAAAGTGTTAGCATTACAGACCTAGTACCTAGAAGAAAGAGAAGAAATGTATTTATATAAAATTCTGAGCTCAGATCAAATCTTAAGTGTTATAGGCTATCAAATGTGTCTTGAGCAGTGTGAATGAATGAATGAATGAATGCGTCTCTGTTTTCCTGATTGGATTAGCTTTAGCACTTTCAGTTTTAAGCTCCAGTTCAGTTTATGCGCAGCGGCTTTACACACTCAAGAGCACCTAAACAGAGCTGCTATACGACAATGGTAAGCTTCACATAGTGATATGCTATGTACATCGGCGTGTAGTTCACAGTAAATGCGCATTAGCAGCATGACAAAACTGAAGAATAGTGTGAGAGAATGAAAATGCTACTGCGTCACTTTTAGTTTCATTCAGAGACTACTGGTTAGCTTAACCATGAGAGAAAACAACACATTTATGGCGAAGTGGATGCTTGACGAACGTTGTAGATTAAATAATTTCAGATGTGCCATTTAAAAATAAAAAAAATACACATTGTGAGAAATATGGCTAAATCCGTGAATCCATAGAACAGACTGTTGTGAGGTCTGTATTGTAATCATGTAATCATGTTGTCAAATGTCATAGTAAATTAATCATCATACTGATTTAAATGTACGTTACGCAAATCAAATAAGTGTCTGTCTCTTGTTGAGCATTAGTTTACTATTCTGTTCTACATCGGGTGTATCGTAACATTACTGGGCCGTGTGACGTTCCCAGCATCGGCGTTGCCAAGTGTTGGTACTTTAACACTGTCGACGCCTGTAGTTTTTGTAGTACCCGTGTTGAAGCTAACCCTTGCAGACCTGGCAACCCTGCCCAGCATGCTCTGTGCGCACTACGTTGTTTCCGGTTAGCTGCTGGCTATCGTCAAACACCGGGATGATCAGACATCATTCAACGCACCCGCGTGTTTCAAGTAAACCCGCTGGTCAGCGCAATCGGACCTGTAATATCGATGATTACCGTCAGCATTTCGAGAGTGACAAGCAGTGGTCCGCTAGACGTCAGTTCATAGTGAAACACGCTGAAGAGTACGAGGGAAATGCTCTTGATAAGCTGCTGGCCCTGTCGATGGTGTGGGTTAACCATGTTTTCCTGGGATGCAGGTGGGGATTTGATTGAATATCGTGATAATTGGGCATTTTAACTGTTTTTTTTTTTTCGCAGGAGTTTGAGTGCATACTTAGTGAAAGACATGGCCAAGTAAATTTTATGCCATATTTAAGTTTATGCCTCATTTATACAGACTACCTTAATTGTAAAGTTATGTATTAGTAATGCCAACCAATACTACGGCTGTTCTTTTTTTTTGGGGGGGGCGGGTGCAGGTATGGGTCCCAATTAATGCACAAGGTGCTTGAGATGGCAGAAGGGATTGATGTTGGTGAAATGCCCTCATATGAATTAGTCCCGAATGCTGAATCAAAAAAGAGACCATATTCATCTGATGGAAGTAAGTCTGTCAATGCCTGATATCCATCTATCTATCTATCTTCTCTTATCTATTTTTGCATCAATTAAAAAATATATAGATTTTATTATGTATTTAAACAAAACAGCAGTATGAATTATCATATTTGCATGTAAACGGATATTTTAATCATATATGCTTTCATATCCTAGGTGAAGAGCCCACGAGGAAGATGCCTGTGTCAAAATTTACTTCCAGACCTCGATTTCAGCCAGTACACTTTGTGAGTGGTGGGAGTAGCGGCAGTGGAATTGGAGAAACTGACGAAAAAGAAAATGAGAAAGAGCGCAGGAGGGGCGAGATGAATGAAGTAAGACAGAGGGAACCAGATTATCAGCCATATAATGGTAACCATGACAATGGCCCTTCTTTCTCCTCTGGCTCCCTTGAGATGGGGAGGTACGGTTATGATTCTTGGCCTGCGCACAGAACCAAGGATGTGGCCGCAGGCGGCACAGGTGGGCTTGGCTATGGCAGCAGAGGCTCCACCTCGAACTTCATGTGCAAAATGCAGCAGGAGTACACTGCTAGATATGAGGCTCATAATACCAGACAGTCAGAATCATTCTCACAACCAGGCCGAGTTGAGGGATACGGAGGTGCTGGACGGTCTAGAGCCTGGGATAGTGGACGGTGTGGACAGGGATTTGGACATCAGGATAAGCCAACCTCCAGCAAGGCTTTCAGCAGGGTATACGATGGTCCAAGCAAAGGTGGCTCTGGCCTTCTCCCTACACCCTCTCTGCCGACTTCTTTACCCACAGCAACAATTGATGAAAAACAGAGGCTTATTACCAGAGTATCATCAGCCGTTCTCATCACCCTCAGAGATCCTGCGTTCATGAGTGGACCCGACAGCCCAAACTACAATTTCATACTTAGCCGCAGCATTCAGGCCTGCAAGACAAATCCAGAGTACATCTATGTCAATTTAAGAGATATTCCACCAGCTGACCTTCCTAAGAACAGAAAAGTACCCACTGACGGATATGCATGTGAACTGAGGTGTCAGTGTGTGTACCTTGCCACGGGGTACTCTGGGAGCAAAAATGGTGCCAGAGACCGAGCGTCAGAACAGGCTGTCAAGCTGTTCCTGAAGCCGGTGGAAGTCCGTGTCTTGCAACGGCAGTACAAGCGTACTTGCGTCAATGACATGGTGGTGTGCCAAGTTAACACTCCAAACCCAACCCTCCCCCCACCTCTTCGCAACCCTGAGGACAAGCCGTCCCCTAGTACCAAGGGCCAGTATGAGCCTGACCGAAGCAAACACTGGACAGAATTCGTAATCGTGGAGAACGCACACGATGCCATCTGTATACTCAACAACTCGGCTGCCTTCAACCGCATGAAAGTTGATTACACTTTTGACCCGGTTCCCAACAGCAATTTATGGCTCTGTAGTGTGTACTTGCAGGGTGAGCTGGTGGCACAAGCCAGAGGGACCAAGAAGAGCTCGAAACATGCAGCGGCGGAGGAGGCGGTGAGGAAGTTGCGAATGAACCAGACTGCTCGCCAACCAGAGCAGCAGCATTTTTCTGGAGGAAACCACCTTTCGGACCAGCCCAGTGGTCGATACACCCAGCAAAGTAGCAAGAAAACACTGCTGGGTGAATTGGTCATTCTTGAAAACTCTGATAATGCTATTTGCATAATAAATGACACTGCTCAATTTAATAAAGTGATTGCTGACTACAAATTCACGGTTCTGCCGGACCATCGCTGGCAGTGCGAAGTTTACCTAGATGGTAAGTATGTGGCTGCAGGCATTGGGCCCAAAAAGACGGTAAAGCATATTGCAGCAGAGGAGGCCCTTGCCACACTTCGACGTACACAGGCTGTGGTGAAGTCCAACCTCAGGAAGGAGGGCCATGTGGATGCAATTTCCCGAAATCAAATCATGGCTCTTTCTGGGGAGGAATCCATGCGGCAGGAGATCAAGGAGGACAACATTGGTAACCAGCTACTCCGTAAGATGGGCTGGACGGGTGGTGGTTTGGGTAGAGAAGGAGAGGGCATTGCTGAGCCCATCAAAGTCAAAGAGCAGTTTACCAGGGAAGGACTCGGTATGGACATGGACAGGCAAAGTAATCAGCTGACTAAGCGCGATATTGAGGAAATCATTCGGAATTATGCGAGTTCAGACCGTCAAGATGATCTGCGCTTCTCCACTGAGCTCAACAATGAAGAGCGCCGGCAGATCCACCAGATATCCCAAAGGTACGGGCTGCGCAGCAAATCGTATGGACAGGGCCGACTACGCTTTCTTGTGGTTAGCCGCAGAGTCCAGAAGGAACAGCTGATTGGTCAGCTTTTACAGGAAGGGCAGGTGGGAAGATATGAACTGGTGAAACCTCAGGCTTCACAATGACTGGGCTCAACAGGCCTCTGAGAATCCAACAAATGACTATTAATAAAAGCTAAGCAGTTTTACTTTTTACGTTTCCTGTTAATTTGTTTCCAAAGAGTGTAATTTTAAAAAAGAAAGAAAAAAAAAAAGGGTGGACTGAAGCCTGGAAAACCTGTCAGTTCTTAATGTCTACAATGTGTACCCTTTTCTTCCCTTTACCATTTTGTCATGTTCAGATTTGCTGTAGGTTAGGTCAAGGCCATATGATAAACACAAATCCTTACTTACTAAACTTTGTAATATCATATCTTATGAATGATATTTATTGACATGGATATTAGAAGTGGGGCCTTTTGGCAGCACATGACATCCCATTTTCTCAGTTTTATTATGCTTTTAAACTGGACAATATATCACTCAGTCTTTCATCTGTTGTAAGAAACACTTGAAATATAAAAATATCCTTGAAGTAATTACAAAACATTTATTTTTGTCATTTTCTGGTTCTTGATTGTATAAGTAAATATTTATCTCCCAATGATAATGCCCGAGCAGCAATCCCTGTTTGCTGTTGCAAATACTGTCAACCAGCCTGCTTGTTTTGGCGCATTAAATTTAGTCTGGTCATAGTCCATTTTCTACTTCATTTAAATAAAATGTAACTGCTCATCTTATTTTTGTTCAAGAAAAAAACACCAGTGTTTATTTTACGGTTTATTTACAAGAAGTGAGAAAATGTACAGTTTCTTACATGGGTTACTAGTGCAAATCCGACACTCTTGGTAAATTAGAAAAATTAAGATTTTAATTAGCTACAATGGACATTGCATGACAGCATCACATCCATATGGTTGGAGGAGCAATTAAATGTGGAAAAATAAACAGCACTTTTATGGAACTTAAAAAAATGAGCAAGAAAACCATGCAACTGGGGTGCAACAGACAGAAAATCGTGAATACAGAAAAGAAAACACTTAAAGATGCCAATTTGTTATGTTCTGACAAATCACTGTGTACCTTCAAACAATTACTGCTGACAAACTAACATGCAGTCAGTGTCAATAGGCAACACCTTAAACATCACTATGAACTGCTGAATTAAAAGAACATAACCACTTGCACTTGATAAAACTGGCCATTTGGTACATTGCAATTTTTTAATTGGTTTTTAAAAAATCAGGTTTTCCAAGTGCGGATATAAAGACATGTTTCTGAAACATGTAAGCTTTCCATACAAGACAATGTATCAATCATCTTTAATGTCCTTGCCGTTTAATTTGGAACTCTGAACCAGAGTTAATGTTAAGCGACATTCGGTTTGACACTTTTGCAGAGACACAACAAAATCTCTACATTCAAACAAGGATACTCAAACTTGGATTCATACTGAAAACAGCAACCAACATGTTAATAACCCAAATGAAATCAGCAACTTATAAAACCAAACAAATAAGATGACAAAAATGAAAGCAGGCCAAATAAAAGCAAGAAACCCTGGCAACAATATTTTGTTAAATTAAGGTTTATCCTCATCCAAGATAAGGTTCTGCATGAAGAGGGAGACCACAACACAACAGCACTCTAATCTGGCAACAGCTACAGAACAGACAATTCTACCGATTAAGTGGAGAATGATTCAAAACATGATGTGTTTTATTTTATTCTTTTCAAGGTGGCTTTCCTCTCATTGGCTGAGGCGGACTATTGTTCGTTTGGGAACTGTAAGGAGGGTCAACAGTCACGCCAGCTCTGTTCCACAATGGCCGACACACGTTTCTCATACTCTCTCTTGTTTTCCTGATACAGCTGAGCTGCCTGGCTGTTGGCAGGGCTGTTTGGGTTCGGCTCATCCAGTAAAGACTGTGACAAGTTAAAGGCATGTTAATAACCCCTAATAATGTCCTCACATTTTTTAATGGTACCATCAAAAACAGCAGAAAGAAAAGATACAAAAAACATGTTAATTAAAACATTCAGTCTGTGCAAAAAAGCAGAAAGAAGTGCAGACATGTACCTGTATTGAGGTTAAAATTGAAGAAACATCATATGTTGGACTCCAGCGATTCTGAAGAATGTCCAAACATATACTACCATCTGCATAAACTGAACACAAAGAAAGACAATTAGATTTTATGGTATGTTATATATGTGCACCTTAAAGGGATAGTTCACCCAAAAATGGAAATTCTGTCATTTACTCTCCCTCGTTTTTCCAAACCCGTCTTAAAGTCTTTATTCTGATGAACACTAAAGGAGATATTTTGAAGAATATGGGTAACCAAACAGTTAATGGACCCCATTGACTTCCATAGTATGGGGTCCATCAACTGGTTACCCATATTCTTCAAAATATCTTTTTTTGTGCTTTTCAGAAGAAAGAAATTCACACAGGTTTGAGGGTGAGTAAATGATGACTGAATTTTCATTTGTGGGTGAACTATCTCTTTAAGTAATCTAAAGCACAAGGAATTTATAAATACAAAAATCACTGCGAGTTTGTAAAACGTACCATTAGGGTGAAACATTTTGGAGACAAACCGGACTGTGGGAGGTTTGTTTGGATATTCTTCTGTAAATTCTATTGTGAGTTTGAAAGTTCCTATGACAAGCAGATAAAGAAAATATAAAGCAAAACCATTTGCCAGATGTAAACAAAAGAATTATACCATGCCAAATAGTGGTACACAATTACAAAGTGGCATGTATAAGCAGTTGCCAACAGTGTTTAGAACCCAAAGCTCAATACTTACTCAGCTGTCAATGTAGTTTGTTTTGTTTTTTAAGAAAGAAATGACTTTTATTTAGAAAGGACATTACATTTAAAAAGTGACAGTAAAGACATTTATTTGTTTCAAAAGATTTATATTCAAACACTGAAAAAAAAAAAATCAAGATTCAATTCAATTCAATATTGATAATAACAAATGGTTTTGAGCACCAAATCAACATAATAGAATGATTTCTGTAAGATCATGTGAATGAAGACTGAAGCTTGTGTTTTTTTCACTTACCATCTTCAAATGGTGTTCCTTCAGGGCTGTAGGTAGAAGAAATGGGTCAACATGTCAGGTTACACACAACACTTTGGCATGACAGCAAGAAACAAAGCCAAAATCACTGGCCAATGTGCAAGAGCCCTGCGCATTACTCTAATCCAAAAATAACAAGGCACAACAGTCTACGGATATGACATTATAACCTGTTTCCTTCACCACAAGACAAAGATCAAATAACCAGCACCTCTTATGGGGGACCACTGGCCATCTGGCCTATTTAAAACTGCCTAAATATTACCGCTAACAAGCTTAATCTCACAGACCTCGAATTGGTTGAGATAAACAAGTGTCAATGTGTTGTGTTAACTGTTCATCGCGGTCAATAAGAGCAACTGATACAAACCCAAAAATGACAGCGTTCCAGACCATGATGTTGTTTTCCGACGGGGCTCCGCTAACTCCGGCTGGAGGATCCTCCTGGAGACTGAAAAACAAGTTATACAGAGAAGTTACATTACATATACTATACCTACATTACGACACCACATACCGCACAGATGACATCCAAAGTACATTATCGGAGAGGGATAGTGTCGTTAATAAATGGCTTTTATGTGGGAAAAAGTCGCCATGTTAAAGACCGAGAACAGCCGGTGTCCATAAAGCACCCAAGGGCCTTTAGCATGTTCTCTGTCGCTTACCGTTTAAAATCTCTCATCAGACGCCGTCTTGCTGGGGTTGACATGGTTTAATTGGATAGCCGAGACGTAAACATAAGGTATCGACGTCGTTGCTTTGAATTAGGTTCAATTATTTTAGTTTAGCGGGCGTCGGTTTAGTCGATTTGGTTAAATATCGACGTTAGCAGTTCGCTTGCTTGGATCCTCCTGCCTGTTTTCTCTACTAAACCAGTCTCTCTGGGACTGGACCATACCAACAAAAAGCGGGGGAGAAGCAACTGCTCAAATAAAAGTGAACTCGTTCACAAACCCGTAAACTTATTCGGGGTTTAAGAAAAACCAGCAAAATGATCTAGGAGTACTGACATCAATAATTAGATTGTTTTGTTCAATATTAAGCATAGATATGGTTAAAGTCGTTTACAAAAACCCTCCGAACACGCGCAGTTGGAGCGGGCTAACAGTTACGTCATGGTTTTGACAGTAGGTACAGGAGTATTGTTGTGTGACAGAAAATGTTAACCGTTATGTTTTTGTTTATATTTCAATTTAATAAGGTGCAATAACTTAAACGACTCGCAATTAGTAGTAAAATATATTTATTGGCAATGTTATTATTCAGATAGGCCTACATTCCTCACAGACCCTGTATTAAGTCTTGTTGTAAAATCATAATCAGTAACATAATGACTTTATTGTGTCCTGAGTAAGCTGTGCTGTTTTTAACATAGAAAAACAGTTCTTCACAGTGCACAATTTTAAGGAAAAAAACAAAAAGTGAACTTATACAGTGGTCATTTTTTAAAGAGCATACAATATTGTAATATCATTGAAGTGAACCATAATCACAGTAGCTAAAGTAAACAGAGGTTAACGTTTTTGTTAAAAAATATCAATCTATAGGCTAAATCAATAAACGAGTGTTCATGCTGCTCATGACCTCACTGAGGTATATCAGAATGCATCTTTAAAGAATATTCATATAAAATATTAAATAATGGACATTTAAAAACATTAGACAAATTATTAAAATAATAAAAGACCCGTTTCTTTTATGAAACACAATCCTTCACAGTTAGATTAGCTATTGAACAGAAGGCAGGTTCTCCAGGCAGGAACTCCCTTAGGACATAGGAAAGCAGCCTCTATGGACACACAGAAAGAATATAAATGTGAATCTGGTTAACCTTTGAATATATTTTATTAAATAAGATGAATAATAATAATCATAGCTAGAGTTCTCACATAAACCAGTTTCTTGTTCTCCTCCGTATCCTGGAATATCTTAAACACCGTTTCCACATCAGTCTTCTTGAGGATTAGAGAGTTTGAATCTAAAACCACCACGACAATTACAAGAATGAAGGAATCATTTAAAAAGTGAGGGATACAAATATTGTACATACATTTTGAATTTATAAGCTGCAAAGCCTTTTCCTTGGTCTCTTTTTTCTCCTCACTGTCATGTGGCGGCTTTTGGGGCACGTTTCCATCTGGCCATATCTTCTCCCGGAAAGTGTCAATGTAGGATGCAATCTGATCTTGGGTAGGATGCATCCTTTTTAAAAAGTTGTTTATTTTCCTGCATGGGACGAAAGCTTAAGCTCATCTTCACATCTACAGCTGAACAACCTTGGTATTTAAATAACTATGCTATTAGATACTTACTTCTTTACCAAAGGCTGGACTGGTTTTAGAATGGCATCAACAATATTAATGAGGACTGAGTTACCTGAAAAGTTTAAAGACAAAAATGAAAGGGCAAAGAAAATCAGTCTTTAGTTTCAGTTCTTGGCCATCATAAAAGCCAAACAGAACAAGGAGTTATGTCATACCAGTTATTTCCTTCAGTAAATCAAACACGGCTTTAGTGGCCTCAACCTGCTCCCAATTGGTCTGGGGTTCCTTTTTCTGAGCCAGAGGCTGATTTGTCATCTCATCCTTGAACTGTCCAGTTTTCTCCTTTACTTTGAACTTTTGCGATCCATTTGACTTTTTGAGAGTTAACTTTTCTTTTTTGTTTGTTTTCCCCCCAGTCTGGGCACTTTTAAAGCCATCGCCTGACTCAGTATGGCTCATGACTGAGCTTGAGATATCACTGAAGTGTACTGTGGGAATTACTAATTTTGACCTATTAACAAAGATATCTAAGCTCTCAGCAAGACTCTCCTGCCCATCAGAAACCACATCAGGATCATCAGAGATCTGATTGTTGTCTTGTATATCTGGTTCTCTACTTTTGAAGGGGTCAGTCTCTTCATGGGTGTTACAAAACCATATGTTTGTAGCCACTGGCCCTTCTACAACACCCCCCTTTTGCTCTTCAGCTGTGTCAATGCAGGCTGGCTGTGCTGTCGGTCCACCATGATGTGTTGAGGCTCCTGTTTCATCAAGCTTATCCTCTCCTCTGCAGCTATTGGACTGGGAAAAAAACATAGTAACATTAAATTACCTGTATCACCAGAGGGTGGCAGTATTCTCAATAATTTACACTGCTCTGGTAATTGAAGCTAAAGGTACTGTATAGGTGTACTGTAACTCAAACCGTTGCTATATTTGGACAAGATATCAAATCTTAAAGTATGTATATTGATCCAAATATATAGAATATTGATATAAGTTTGAGATTAAAACTTTTCAGTCGTAGCTTGATGATGCCGTGAATGAGCGTGGAATCATGGGAGTTGTGGTCTTGACTCTTCACCTCCACAGCCGATGGAAAGGAATCCGGGCAGAAATCATGTTCATGAATGAGCAAATTAAGTTTTATTAACGTTACGGTGGTATGAAGCAGGACGCGGCGAGAGCCCTTGGGAGTGAATGCTAATGAGAGAGACCTGCGCGAAACACTCGTATCTCAGTTTTTATTATGCTTTTGCTGCAGTCGGCTACTTCCACTCTTTTCATTGCATATGTGGGGTAACGCAGTGCTGTTTTACATGGTTAAAAGAAAATCATACTAAATATACATCTGAGTGTGTTGAAAGTTATGTTATAATGTTACTCTGTGTGTTCTCTTGGTGGCTGGTATGAGAGACTTGTTGCACTTTGCAGTAATCTAGATCAATATTAGAATATCATAATAAAAACAGGATGACTAAATGACATGCAATCAATTTTAAAATATATTGTATGATGGAGAAAGCTCTCTCTGATTATGCTATGTTAGCCACTTGACAAAATAGTGTCTCTGAGGCATGGTAAAAACGGTACTCGCGGAAATGTAAGAAAACAAGCGATTTAAACAATAAGACTAACGTGTTGCAATGTATAACAATGATTTGTTTTCTGTTGATAAATGTATATCCAAAACAGTTGCTTGCGTGTCTAATAAAATCCATACTATATTAAAGCTATATTAAAGTCTTTGGTGTTTCCATAGTTTATACAGAAATCAAGGGTAGCACGGATATAACATCATTGACAGGCGACTCAAGGACACGGTCCGTAACACATTAAAATAACTGATTTCTCTGGATTGAAACATTGTTGGAAACGTTTGGGATAATGTAAGTACAGAGGTCAACAAAATATATAACACTGTTCTAGTGGTTTTTGGATATTTTAATCTAAAAATCTTACATATTGTGCCTTTAACAGGGCTGCATTTATTTGATCAAAAGTACAGTAAAAACAGTAATATCATGAAATATTATTATGATTTAAAATAACAGTTTTCTATTTGAATATATTTTTTCCTGTGATGTCAAAGCTAAATTTTTAGCATCATTACTCCAGTCTTCAATGTCACATGATCCTTCAGATATGCTCCATTCTAATATGCTGATTTGATGCTCAAGAAACATTTCTTATCATTATAAATGTTGAAAACAGTTGTGCTGCTTAATATTTTAGTCTTTGATAAAAAAATTTGTAACAATGTAAACTATAACTTTTTTTGTAAACTATAAAAAAAAATTATTCTTACGGAACCCAAACTTTTGAACTGAAGTGTATCATCAGTTGCATCACCAGATTGTCTTTAATCTATTGACCTAAAATCTGTTCTTACCTCTTCCTCATCTTGGCTAGGAGTGAGGAAGCTTGCAAGTCCATTCAGAAGACTCCAGACACCTCCCTCATGTTCCTTATCACTCCGCAGCCGTGCAAAAGGGCCCAAGAACTGGAATACAGGCTGAGTGTGACCAAGCTGTGCATCAGAAACCAGCTCCTGGAGAGAAATGAGGGGAAAACATTTCCAGGTATTTACTACTGGCAACTCCCTCTTACATTCTAGACAGTGTGTGTGACTGCCGTTACCTGTAAAAAGTACTCAAAAGCTGATCTAACTTCCTCCGTGCATGTGTCATCAAGTTCTTTTTTTGTGTTCTCTACTATTGCAGATATAGAGGGTAAAGTGGAAGTATTCTTAAAAAAGAAAGAAAAGAAAAAAACTTTTTAAAAAGTGAGAAACTACAAATATTTATCAAGAATAATTGATGAGTCAAATATTAATGACTATAATACAAAATAGTATAGGTTTCAATAGAACCGATGCTTTGAAGATTCCTCACCATTTCCTCTCTCCCCTGCCAGAGGCTATGAAATTGAAGTATATCTGACTGGGTCTTTTTCACATCCCAGTGGAGATTCTCAGGGTTATTTCTCTCCTCCAGGTGAACCGTGAAACACAGCTCTTCGTTTTCCTTCTGAACCTTGGACAGTGTTTTTATCATTATTATTAAATTATTCAACTCAATTTAGATTGCACATTGTTTAGCTTTCTTTGTTTTAAAATATGCCTCACATTTGTAACATGGACTGCCCATTTTCCCACCCGCCACATCTCATAGGAAAGCTTAAACTCCATCATATCCTCTTGGACAATTGTTAGGTAAACATCTGTTTCACTGTCCTTTTAAAAGAAAGCACAGGCAGCATCAGTTGCACCAAAAAACTTTGTAAATCAATTTAATATTAACATTTGCTGGTATATACCATACATAATCAGAGTCCAAGCAGCTTTTGATGGAGCCCTCTCTGCTGCTTGCACCATCATCTTCAATAACAGCAGATCTACGTGCTGATAAAGCCCTCTGTAAAAGCACTTGTTCCTTATTCTTATGTTTTTTCTTTTTGGCTTTCTTTGACTTGACCTTATCAACAAATTTAGAAAATTGTTCTTTGATTCTATTGCCTACTTAGAAAAAAGAGAAAAGAAATTAAATGACACTTTATTACATTATTTATGCACACATACGGCTCATAAATCAAATTACTGAGATGAAAGAGAAAGATACAATCACCCTTCTTCTTTCCTTTTATGTCTCCAGGCCGACCGTCCTCTGCTTCATCCGTCAATCTGGGGAATTTCAATCCACAAGTTTGAGAACAGAGAAATGCCCCCAAATGAAATTGATATGATAAATACTCTTAGACTTAGACTTTGAGATGAGATGACTTACTCTTCTGCTTCTTCACTTCCCATAGAAGATGGTGTGCCTTCCCTGTCTGAGTTTACCAGGTCTCCTATTGAGCTTTTAGGGGTTACTCTATCCAACTGCAAAACCACCATCTGATTCAGGTTGTCTGGATTACAGAGGCATGTCACAAGCACATCAAGTGCTAGACATGGACAGCAGGAGTAACAAAGAATCAGTTTATTAATAGAAAATACACAATACAATTAGTACAGCACAAAATTAACACCTTGTGGGGTCAGTACACTCTCATAAAAAAGGTACCAAGCTGTCACTGAGGCAGAACCCTAAGGTAATAAAACTGAAAGGTACTAATATGTAACTTTAAGGTACTATTATGTACCATTTAGGGGTAAATAAGGTATAAAGATGTACCTTTTCGCTTTTTTACCTTAGGGTATTGCCCCAGTGACAGCTTTGTACCTTTTTTTCTGAGAGTGTAAGATTGATTTCTATTCATCAAAGAATCCTGAAAAATATGTATTACAATTTGCACAAAATATTAAGCAGCACAACTGTTTTCAACATTGATAATAATAATAAATGTTTCTTGAGCACCAAATCTGAATATTATGATGATTTCTGAAGGATCATGTGACACTGAAGACTGGAGAAATTTCAGCTTTGCCTTCACACGAGTAAATTTCATTTTACAGTTATTTTAAATTGTAATAATATTTCACAATATTATTGTTTTACTGTATTTTTGATCAAATAAATGCAGCCTTGGTAAGTATAAGAGACCTCTTTCAAAAGCATTAAAAGGTTTTTGTGAAAGACAATTTAGAGGCACCAACAATCAAATATTGGTGTAAAAAAAACAAACAAAAAAAAAAAAACACTTGTATTGGTTAACAATTAATTCTATAAAACATATATTATTTTGAAATTATATTAAATATGATATTGGAGGCAGTTAGAGAAGAGAGAGAAAAAAAATGTATCATAATAAATCACTCTTTGTTGTCATAACCATTGAGAAAAAGTGAAGAGATTTGTTTCTTTGGATGCCCTATGTATTTAGGCACAAAAAATGTGGATGAACACGTCTGTACAAGCAGTGAAGACATGCTGAGACAATCCTTGAAGCAACGAGTGACAAAGTAATGTTTGTTTCAGATACTGTCCTATACTTAAAAATTACTGCTACAAATGCTGATGCCAGATAGCTGATTGGAATGTTCTGATCATTAGAAAGATCATTAGAAAGTATTTAGCACAAAGGTAAGTAGGACTAACCTTTTGTAGCTACAATCTCAGTTAGGACAGACTGGTAGAGATTTGCTACCCAGAGATACTCGGGGAAAAGGTTTCGCACCAGAGCTTGAGAGAAAGTTCTGAGGACTGCCATTTCCTCTGACCTTGAACTGAACACTGGAGAACTGAAACAGAAACAGGCCAGTTTTAATTTTACTAGCTGTATTCCTGGAACTGCATCATGTGATCAGTCATAGGTTTGGATGGAAAGTCCATCAGCTTTGGCAGAAATTCATTGTTTTAAAACATGAGCTCAAGAATCATAAGACCCAGTTCTGCTTATGGCCTCTAGAAAGGACTAAGCATAAAATAGAAAAGGAAGGAAGTTCACAAAATCATAACAGTACAGTGGTGTCACTCAAACCAGAATATTATGCAGTAATATCAGGCTACAGACAAACATGCTTACCCGTCTGACTGTTTTGCATTATGCAGGTGATTAGTGAAGATCCTAATACAACCCACACTGGTAGCAGATAGATCAAAGTTCTTGGCATTGCAAATAATTTTCTCCACAACAAAATTATATTCCCTCTGTAGTGCCCTATAAAGGGGCTGACTGTCGCCAAGTTCTGGGACAGTGTACCATGGCTGGACCAAGTGAGTATAGGCACATTTAAACACTACAAAAGAAAAACAAAATGTAATCATGACATGCACAACTGCAGTGATCTCACATTAATGCCATATGCTTTATGACTTTCGGTGAGGAAATTAAGAGCGTATAAAATTACATTTTCTAAAAGAGAGGCACATGATCCTATGAGAATGTTATCATATTTTCTGATCCTGCATTTCTGGTATGTCATCTTTAGAACAAATTTCAAAATGTGTCATGGGCTGAAGAAAAAAATCTCAGTCATTATCTCCAGACATGCTAGATAGGAATAATGGGGGTGAAGCTTGTGAACAACAAAATTGTTATTTACCCCGGAGGAGTGACCTCTGTACATTTGGATATTGCATTGTATGAGACACAATTTGTCCAGTTCTGGCAGCATCAATCTCATCAATAGCACCAACATTGTGACCTTTCTTCGACTGAAACAGGAGGATTAAGGTGCAAGAGATTAAACTGATGATGTCTGATATCAATCATACAGAATACAGAAATCAGGAAAGCAAGAGCTTTGGGTTTTTTGCTTTCTGGAAGACCCTACATACAGAAATAAGGAACAAAAAGTGATCTGGACGTGAGAACCGGAATAAGTCTTAACCAAAGCGTTTAATAATTCTGATATATAGCCTAGTGATGATGCTTTCATGTTCTTCCAACAGTTCTGCCTAAAAGTTTACTTTATTGTTATTTATCCATTTACAATAACCATTACAGATTTGTCTTCTATCACACTGCTGAAAAATCAAACATAAGCTAGTAGCTTTGTTTTGGGACACAGTAGCTGGTTTCTAGCTGGTGGAAGCTGGGAGACATTCTTAGTCCAGCTGGTCGTTCCATTTCAAGGTAGCCAAGCTGGTTTTTGGAACATGATATCTGGTCAAACAGCTGATGACCACCTTAGAAACCATGTTTTAAAACACAGTTACCAGCTAAGTTAGATTTTCACACAGAACAGTGTCAATCACTCCATGCACATGTTCAAAGTAATAAAAACAATAATAGCAAAACTATTCTTAATATTCTCAAGTCATATACGTTGATATATAGGCATACAGGAACGCAATGTTACCTCCTCTCGTGCTGTTTCCTCAAGTGTATCATCCGTTTGAGTGCTTGTTTCACGGTCTTGCTTTTTGAAAGGGAAATTTAAAAAGGATAAAATACAAAAGAAAGCTTGTGTCCATATTTGTCCAAACTCTGAGAAGTACCAAACAAGTACAAATATAATGGCGAGAAAGCATCGCCAAGTGTACATTTTTAAAAATGTCCAGGTTCAGAAAGGAATTCCTTCACATTAGCGTTCTTCATTCGTCCTTTTAAACGCAACACCTTCCCTTCAGCTCTCATTCAGACAGAAGAGCCTCATACCGCATACAGAACCGGAAGGTAAGTGTTTTATGGTATGAGGAACTTGCGATTGTAATGTGATTGGTGCACCTGAATATGTCGTAGTATTTTGCACTCCCTGGAACGTCTGCTTAATATTTTCTATAATCTGTTATATGTATGCAATGACTGTATGGTACAGTACACTTTATGAACGAATCGGTGTTTTTGAACCATTATTTAAGTAAATGAAAAAATCGTTCACTTCCATACATTAAGATAGACCGTTTACTGTGAAGGCTATTACATTACAAAATAGCTTACTCTAGTAAAGCAGGCACCATGCGACACAAAACAAAGCATACAGTGAGTGAAACTAAGTACATTAACTCAACCACTGGGTGGCACACGTTGTATACTTTATCGATGTAACACAACATTACTACATCTAGCCTATTAAGCTATGTTATTTTTACTACTACTACAGTAGACACTTTACCTGATAAATGTTGAAAATATGATTTTGTATAGTTCGACACCAAGTTTAAACATGTTTAAGTGATCGTGGACGAAGTAGGCTAGGCCAGCCCAGCTGGTCTAAGTGGGCCATCCCTGATTTATCAAAAAATGATCCTGTATCTTAATTAAAAACACATAATTTATTAGCACATATTATAAAACAAACATAGGCCTATTCAACAACATGTTTAACAAACCCCAAAACATATAGCCTATAGGCTATGAGTAAAATTCAAAACTGATAATGAAGGCAAGACCTGGATGACAAACAACACACTGCAAATGAATGAAAATAAAACCGAAGTGCTTCTAATGGGTCCTGCTGCTACCAACAACTCCATTAAAACCCAGTTAAGTAACAATCTACACAATCGTGCAAAAAATCTTGGCGTCTGTTTTGATCCTCTTCTCCAATTCGATAAGCATGTAAATGCAGTTGTAAAGAGTAGCTTTTTTCAACTCAGATCTATAGCAAAAGTGAAACACTTTCTTTCTAGTAAAGACCTTGAAATTGTGATTCATGCACTAATTTCCTCTCGATTGGATAACTGTAACTCCCTGTACGTTGGCCTACCTCAATCTACGCTGTCTCGGTTATAGATGGTCCAAAATTCAGCAGCCAGATTGTTAAAGAACTAAGAAAAGTTATCATATCTCCCCTGTCCTTGCCTCTCTGCATTGGCTACCAATACAATTTTGAGTTGATTTTAAGATCCTTCTTTTCGCATACAGGGCACTGCACAATTCGGCCCCGGATTATATTTGTGATCTTATTACACCATACACAGCCTCTAGGTCACTAAAAGGTTTTATCTGTCTCTCGTTCACATTGTAAATCAGAGGGTGATCGAGCTTTCTCTGTAGTCGGCCAAAGCTCTAGAACAGTCTACCTTTGAACATCAGGGGCTCTCCATCACTAGATGCTTTTAAATCCAGTTTAAAGACTTATTTTTACTCCCTAGCGTTCGAGTGATGCTGTGTATGTACTTTTTATTAGCTGGTGTTTTACGTAATGTATTGTATGTATATACAGTTTGATTGTTTTTGATACTTGATTTCTATTCTATTCTCTTTATCTTATTGATTAATTTGTATTGTAAAGCACTTTGAAACAAACAACGGTTGTTAAACTTGTGCTCTATAAATTAAACTTGACTTGACAGAACATGTTGTGTTGACATTAAATTGGATGACAACATATTAAAATGTTAAACACATTTAAAACGCATGCAACATGTAATAAGAAGAACATTTAAAATGGTATCCATATTGTAAAAAAAAGAGTTTTCTACATTTCACCTTGAAGTTGAGGGAGTCCTCCTTTGAGGTGTGGCCACACCCACCAGTGTCATATTGCATCAACCAAAACTTTTATCATTTAAATAAATAGTCTCTTTCATTAAAGACCATTGTTATGCTCTTTTTTCCCCTTTTTTAAATGCTCTATTAACAACAAATAACAGAATTGTAATCAATATTACAACATCAAGACATAATATACTTCAGAATACAATCAGTGTTGCATAAAAGGGAAAAAAGACGAGAAAGGGTACATAACCACATGGAATAGTTTTATACAAAAATGTTTAACGAGGAGCATATCACAGTTGTTTTAATTGCTTTACTATTTTTCGAATTTGATTTTACATCTATGCAGTTTAATCTCCTTCTCAAACACTATGAAATTGGGCTTGCCATTTGTAAACTTGGATTTGTGGATATGAAATTTACATTAAAATAAAATTTATAATAAAACCAGCATCCTTTGAACATTGGTCTTTAACATAACCTGAGATCACATGCTTGTAGGATAAGACAAAGGTTATGATATTGCCAGCAATAAAATTCTCAACATCTTTTTTGAAATTTCAGCAAAAAAATTGATTTAGAAAAAAAAAACATTACAGGTGTGCATCTTGAGACAAAACAATGGCACGAAGATATTTTAAGATATATCCGTGCAAGTTGATTATCCGATTGTTGATTATTGACATCCGTTGCGTTTTAGTCTGGGACTAGGCTTACGCCTTGTCTGTGAAACCGGCCAATAGAGTATTACTATGCTAATATTATATTCCAAATTCATAACGCACAACTCTGCCACCTACTGTCTTAACCTTTTAACCTGCAAAAAGGAACACTGAACGATTTTTCTTTTTTTTTTGTGACCGGGTCACTGAGATGAATCAAAAGCTTCATCACTACTAGTTAAGTACCACCACTTTCCTTTTTTAGCAGGATCAGCGATCCATTTAGCAGAAGAGATTCTTGGACAGGTTAATTCAGGCAGCTGGCATATGATTAAACCTCTAGAGTCACATGATGGAGTAGAGCCTGCTGCCACAGCCAGCCAGAGATTAAACCCATAAAAATAGAACCATACGACCGAATCTGTACAAGTCATGTGATCTGCTAGTAGCGCCTGCTGCCAGCCAGCGCAAGTTTGAACCGCATTCCCCGGAATTACGTCACGTCCAAGAGTGAACATGCAGTGGCAAGTCCGGCTCTTGTGTAATCGGCTCATCGTGTTAAAGGATTAGTTCCCTTCGAAATGAAAATTCTGATATTTTACTCACCCCCATCTCATCGAAGATGTTAATGTCTTTCTTCAGTCGAAAAGAAATAGTTTTTTGATGAAAACATTGCAGGATCTTTCTCCCCATCACAGACTACCATGGCAACCAAAATGTTGAAGGTCCCAGACGAGGAATAGGGTCTTATCTACCAATTGCTCATCTTGTGCTGCTCTGGGTAGGCAGAAGTACCGCCCCGTGTTTACAAAGCACACATGCGAAGACTAATACAAACTCCCTTTAGCAAAAAAAGGTAAAACAACGATGTAGGACAATTTTGAAGTTGAATATGGAGTGTTTTTTGGTAAAGGGCGCTTGTATTAGTCCTCGCACGTTCGCTTGGGGCGGTAGTTCCGCCTGTCTTGCTTGACCTTTCTGCTGTGATTGCGCAATCCATGGCCCATCACAGAGCAGATCAAGATGAGCAATTCAGGTTAAAAAGCATATTTTTTTTAAATGACCGATCGATAAGACCCTATTCCTCGTCTGGCCCCTCAAAGCGCCTTGAAACTGCATTGATTTGGACATTCAACATTTTGGTTGCCATGGAAGTCTGTGATGGAGAAAAATCCTGGAATGTTCCTCAAAAAAAAAAAAAAAGAAAGAGAAAAAAAAAAAAGTTATGTTTTCGACTGAAGACATGAACATCTTGGATGAGATGGGGGGGTAAAATACTGATGAGTAAAATATCAGGAAATTTTGAAGCGAACTAATCCTTTAATGCATACATGCATTACGGAAATTGTCATTTGTCCTTCTAAACAAATTCACATAACCGTGATAAAAAGGCGCACCAGGACAGGTGGCAAATTCTTGAAAAAAAAAATTTGCATCCTGTAATGCCACACTCAGGAACTCACCATGCTTGAAGTGAAGGTGATGCAAGGGCAGATTAGTGTGCTAATTTACAACTAGCTTGATGTCTGCCAAGAGGTCACCAAGGATTTAAGTGTAAGAGGGCATACTTGAGTCACCTTCTCCAATAGTGAATCACACTGAGGGGGGAGCCATTAGCCTCACAATTGTTGGTTTCATTCTAGTTTCTAACATTAGGTCATCCGCAACACTAGGACCTTCTGATCCTCTTGAGCGTCACCAAATTCCACCCCTTTTAGTTAGTTTCATGTGACTCTGCAAGCTTTGCAGATATGCATCTTTGGCAACCAAAACTTAAAACCTCAAATGTAGATGCATGATATAAAAAAAAAATTAAACATTGACATTTAGATTCCACTACACCACAACATGTAGGCCTTAACATGTGTCCCCTCAGCTGTCCTTGGCTCAGAATCAAGCACAACTCTGGAGGGCCAACAGGGTATGAGGTTGCATCTTAAGAAACAAAATACTGCCTGTCATCCAGGAACATGTCTAGAGGCATGTGTGAAGTCTAGCCTTTGAATATACACTTGGACACTTCTATGACAACTCTGTGGTGCAGACTTTTTTTAAAAGGGTGGGGACAGTGTTTTTGAATTTAGGAACAGGGCGGAAGCAATCCAAGTGGCTGAATCATTTACAACACCTGTTACACAACGAGAAAAAGACAAGTTATGGTTTAGGTTCATTCAGTGGGTCTTTATTGATGCATTGACTAAAAACAGACCGGCTGGAAAACAGGTAGATTTTAGTACCCGGCATTTTCTTTCTGGGAATGACAGTATGTTGAGGGGAACAAACAGAAATAAGATGAATGGGGCAAAAGAAAACCGCAAAAACAATTTCCCCAGTACAACTAGTACTGACATACTAGTTGGTCCCTATAAATAAGGCGGAATTTGAGAGTCCTTCCAAATGTACAAGATATGTTACAGTTAAACATCTCACATTGAATGGTGGACAGGAAACATTTACATGACCTTCTTCAGCTCATCATACAAGACCAGCACAAAGGCACCACCCATGCCTCTGAGAACATTGGACCAGGCTCCCTTGAAGAAAGCCTTGCCACCCTCATCACGAGAGATCTTCTTCCAGCAGTCAATTGTGCCACTGTACATGATGTCGGCTGCAATAGAAAAAGAAAATTAATCCACTGCTTGAACTACTCAACTTGTACTAGAAACATAAGCAAAGCAGCAACTTACCTCCTTTGCGCCCAGACTGCATCATCATACGACGACGGACTGTGTCAAAGGGGTAGGATGCAAGACCAGCAACAGCAGTCACAGACTGAGCAATCATCCAGCTGACAACAATGTGGGTGTTCTTGGGATCTGGCAGCATACCTTAAGACAAAAGAACAGATGTAATGAATGCAGCAACAGCACACACTGAAGACACCTTAAAATGCAATATGGACTCACCCTTAGCGGTGTCATAGATGCCGAAGTAGGCGGCTCTGTAAATGATGATACCCTGCACAGACACATTGAAGCCCTGGTACAATCCTTTGAGACCATCAGACCTGAAGATCTTTACCAAGCAGTTACCCAGGCCAGAGAACTCTCTTTCTGCTCCAGCCTTGCCAACGTCGGCGGCCAGACGGGTTCTTGCAAAGTCGAGGGGGTACACAAAGCAGAGGGATGTGGCACCGGCAGCACCACCTGAGGCCAGGTTACCAGCGAAGTACCTCCAGAACTGGGTGCGCTTGTCCACGCCATCAAGGAAGACCTTCTTGTACTTGTCCTTGAAAGCAAAGTTGAGGGCCTGGGTGGGGAAGTATCTGATGACATTGGCCAAGTTTCCTCTCCAGAACGACAGGAAGCCCTGTTCCTTGGGAATACGCACCACGCAGTCTACAATGCCCTTGTACTGCATATCCGCTGTAATCTGTTTGCTAGCATGTTGCACCTGTAAACACAGGAGGAAGTCAATGTATGCACAATGAAACGTTTCATTGAAAGTGAATTAAAGCCTCTGACACTACAAATGTCAAACGGAAGCAAATAAAACTGAATTAAGCGGAAAATGGTTTAAAATAGCGATGGGTCAACAGAAACGCGAGAAAACGCAATCATGTGATTATGCGAAACGAAAGAAGCCGACAACGCGCAAAACACGCGATATCTTCCGGTAAGAAGTTCCTGTAAAATTGACTGGAATTTTCACAAAAACCCTTAAATGTGTAAAATGGTGTATGAGCTAGAAATATTTAACATTAAAATCAAATAATTAGCATATGATACGCCCATAGAGCAGCGTGTCCTCCTAATAGCTGAGACTTCATCGTCCTAGGACGCGAGCGTTAGCATGCAAGCTAGCAATAAAGGCCTAGCTATTCACAGGCCTCCCCTTCTCGCGACCTTGGCGAGATGAGTGAAGATGCTGGTTCACCGTGTTTCACGGAAGTGTTTTAAAAGAAATAAAAAGTATCTTCTCAAAACCATAGTAAAGCAACAAGCTAATTTAGCTCTGTTAAATTCCAGTCGACTGGACGCTAAATGCTTGTCGATCGAGGCATTTCTCAAGTTGCTCTCGAGGAGGGTTGCTAAAGGTTACAAGCACTCAAGGCCTAACGTTAGTCGATCCTCTAACGAAATATTTGACGACCAGTTCAGCTTTCAATCGGCTCAAAATGTAATAAAAACATCCGTTATTGACACAGAGGTCCTCGTTTAAACCGACGTTGCTTACTTATATATAGAAAAAAATATAATAGTATGTGTATATACACACATGTTAGGTTAATCTCCATTCAGTGTTCTAACAGTGTTCAACTACATATTAAAATCTGAAACTAATTATTTATACTAACGTTACCATAAACGGTACCATAACACTGAGCTGGTTGTATTCACATTTTCTCCCATTCTAAAATTAAAAAATCTAGGATTATATATTAAGTCCGATAATATCACATCGCATATTTACCTGAAGCAGCAGCTTGACTCTCTCAATGGGGGCAACGGCGGTTTTAGAGACAGCAGCGGCAATACCACCGGCCAAGAAGTCCTTGGCGAAAGAGATGGCGGTCTCATTCATTGTCTGATGGTCTTAGAGGGGTGTTGCTTGAAGAGGTATATCCTGCTCTGCCACAGGACTAGCGTGGAATGCCGGCTGATTCGAAATGGCCGATTGAAAAGTTGAAGCGACGGTTTTAAATGGTTCGTCTCGCGAGAGAAATACGTATCCAACGCTTCTAAGATTTGATTGGACTGTAGACAAACGTCACAGATTCCAGAAGGCGGGGCCATCGCGTGATGACGGAGATGAATGGCTCGTAAGGCAACCTTAAGCCTTTTCAAGGTGGAAAGCGTAAATGACAATAGGAAGTTTTTTAAAAGAGAACATTTTGTTTCCAATAATTCATGACTAATATTTAAAACTAACAAAAACAACCAAAAAAACACATTTTGCGCTGATTTTGATACACACTGACAGACCAATACAGCAAGAAAATCAGGATTGTCCAGTTTTTTTCTTTCAGCTGTCAAGCCAAGAAGCAGTTCTCCAAGGTGACATAGCATGCATGTTTGTTACTAGCTAGATTGCTGCCTGTCTCCAGTTAATGATCTCCAAGGGCATGTGTGTGAAAGGAAACAGGCCGACATGTCAGTACAAAGTCCTTCACATGACTTTTGACTGTGGCAAAGCCAGTGATCCATTTTGGGAACATGTGACTACAGCAGGCAATACAAAATCAATACTATCCGAATCATTGCCATTTCTTCTAATGAAATTCAATTTTGTTTGTATTATATAATCAACAGAGAGTAAAATATGACAAGTATAATACAATAAGTTGACAACAAGGACTAAGATGTTTATTGTAAATACTTAATTTTTTACAATGTGCATGTAGATTTTATCTTAACATCTTAATGATATCATCGAAAACCACAAATCAGAGTTGTTAATTATTGGGTTACCATGTGTCCAGTTCAGCAGGATATATATTACATTACAATGCAGATTGAGAATCATTGTATATGATCAAATGAGCCAGTGCCAAAACTGCACCACAATATGACCATGTATGGGCATGAGCATGTGGTTCATAAATAACAGAAGACCTTAAAATGGCCAAAGAGCTAAAATCCAGTAAAAGACTAATACTTTGTTTGACAAAGGCATTGCTCTATACTGTTGAAATGATGTTCAACATATTTTCCTGAGTGATTGGATGGTTCTTACACTTTTCAGTGGAGTGTAAAGCTAAAAGCAATACATGTCAATGTTGAAATGAAAGGGCACCTTTAATAATACCTCATAGACACACTACTTTCCTTTAAGGGCCTGTCTGAGGTTTTTGAGGTACTTTAGAATGTACGTAACAGACTGTGCTTCAAGTATGTATGTGCAGAATCCTTAAAATACCATATCGGAAGTTAAATACAACAAGAGGTAAACCATTTGTAATAATCAAAATATACTGCACAAAGTACCACTTTGAACAATACACTGTGCATTCCAGCAGTACAAATACTTAATAGCAATGCACTTCTCAGAGTACTGTTTATTCCTGATAACTCTTGGATTAGTTACCAGCGGTTTCCTATGGATTCCTGTGCTTTGTGTGATTTTCTGTTTCTCAGGTAGCGCTTAAACTCCTGCAGTTCATATGGGCCCAGGCTTTGGTCCACGCCTGGTTTAAGTTTGTAGCTTAGTGGAGAAATGATATAGCCATTCCGGTAAAGGCAGACTTGCTTACACATCTCAAAGCAGCTGAAGAGCAGACCAAAATACGGGACAATCTGTAATGAATAAAATAAAACAAGGAAGTGGAAATGCATTATTTATATAAAGTATTTCCATAAACAACCACTGAAGACATTTGAGCATGCTATTAATGCAGAGTCAGCTCAAGAAACTCATGTTACTATCTGTTGTATTAATTTCATAGATTGCAAGGAGCAATATATTTGTGTAATATACAACTCTGTCCGTTTTTTTAAATGACAGATCGAAATTTGTATGACCATTTACACAGTGCTTGGGTTATATTTATCTCTCTCGCCACACAAGTACATAAAACAGACATCACCTTCACCATGTTGGCTGTAAGGCCACTCCAAAGAGCCATGACACCCTTGTTCTTGATGACCTGTCTGAAGCAGTCTATCATTCCATTAAAATGGACATCAGCTCCTCCACAATGGGGCAAAAGAAGACTCTGGGCCTAAAATAATGATTTGAGAAATATTCCTGATCATTAAAAAATACTTGGATAAGAGAATACTGACATTATTAAAATATTTTTATTCAATTCATGTATATTTGCTTTGCACCGACTGCCAACTGAAACACATTTTCCTACACTTACCTACCCTTAAACCCTCTTGATGTGTTTTCCGTAGGCTGTGTTGATTGTGTCAACAGATACTTTGGTAACACTATACAATAAGGTTTCATTTGTTAACATTAGTTAATGTATTAACTAACGTAAACTAACAATGAGCTATACATTTGTTATAGTATTTATTCATCTTTGTTAATTAGTTAATAAAAAAACAGTTGTTCATTGTTTGCTTATGTTAATTCACAGTGCATTAACTAATGTTAACAAATACAAAATTTGATTTTAATAATGTAAATGTTGAAGTTTTAACTATGATTAATAAATGCTGTAGAAGTATTGTTAATTATTAGTTGATTTTAACTAAAGTAGTTAAAAAAAATTTGTAAAGTGTTACCGATACTTTTTTATCACCAAACTGAAAGTCTCAGAATATTTAACAGCTTTGGTCTGTTTATTTCTGACAATACAATTTAACTTGCAAAAGAGAAAAAGCATAACTTTTCATTTCTAGTTTGGCTGTTTGTAGAGCAAATCAAAACATATAGGAACTAGATCAGCTGTACCACTATGTTTGTTGTGTGTGTTAAAGGTCAGATATCTTTAGACAATTTATCTTTGGCATAGGGAGACACTGGACGCTTTGTACATTCTCAGCTGCTGCAGGGCCTTTTGTCCTTCATAATGGTGTCCAGCATTGTCCTGTGTGACCTGTTGCAAAGACTATTCATTTTATATATATATATATATATATATATATATATATATATATATATATATATATATATACACATATATATATATATATATATATATATACACATATACATATATATATATACATATACATATATATAAAAAAAAGTAGTCTATGACACTGGTACCATTGTGCCCCCTTGTGGTGACTTGTACTACACCTATTCTCACCTGCATCTTCTTTTTAACAGTTTCAAAGGGGAAGGAGAGAGTCTGAGCGACTCCTGCCGCAAGACAGCCATTGATGAAGTTCTGCAAAGACGTGAAGCGAACATGGCGCTCCTGCCACAGCTTATCCAAATTGACATACACAGCATAGCAGCCAACAGAGAACGGAACAGCGCCTATTCCACAGTAATCCAAACATAAAGTTCCATCAACTTTTTAACAAGAATTGTAAAACTTTTATTAATTAGAAGGTTATGAGCTTGGTTTTGATGTTTGAATTCAGATTTAGTGTAATTTATTGATTCTGAGGTCTAAACAGTGTCTGAACTAATACATACCTAACACTGTGAGGGAAAAACCCCTGTAGAGAGCATGAAGTCCTTCATTTCTGTAGATGTTGGAGAGAGAATGCAGCAACCCTCTGTAAGTTGGTTCTGTGCAATTCTGAGCAATAAGTCTGGTTTCAACCACCTCCAACGGATATGTTGCTAGGGCGGCAGATATGCCTGCCAGCCCACCGGCTACTATGGCTCTCCATTGTGAGATATCACCCAGTTCATCAATGTGAAGGTGGACAATACTGCCAAAAATAGAATAAAATGTACAGTAAGCATTTTTGATAAGTGTAGAGTACCAGACATATCTACCAGACACATCTAACTGATATATTATCATGATCTTAAAGACCTACTGATCTAAAGGCTAAATGTTTAGTTAGGCCCTGTCCCAAATGGCACCCTAAACACTCGCGGTCTGCCTACAAGTCTGCACTTTCATGACGTAACGCCACTTTTACTGCCGGGAAGAAGTCTGCTGTGGAACTCGCTTCAGTGCAGGCTCAGCAAAAGTGAGCATCAAGGGCGCATATTGACCGCAAAGGGCACCTTGAGATGCAAATGGTCTAATCTGATTCAATGATCTATGCTAAGCTATGCTAAAAGTTCTACCGCCAGATCCAGAGATCGGCTGAATGGATTCGAAAACGGTAAAACACTCTAACTCTGTTTAACACTAGGGGAGTTGGAAAATAAGCCTATGTGGAGTGTTCCTTTAAGGAAGTGCCTTGAAACACGCAGCATTATACAACGTGTTGACATAATTTCCACTGAAACAGGAAGACAAGGCAGGACATATATATCACTCCTCCCCTTTTTTAAAATAGACAATAGCGTTTTGTTTATATCACTCGGTAAAGACGCAGTTTCCTCCTAATCTCTAACTGTTTCTCTTCCATATCGCTTTAAAATATAGTATTCAGTGCAGAATTCAAATGGGTCTGATACGTTTTCTGGTCCGAGCCAACTCGTGCACATGATCTGCTCTGTGCTATAGTGTCTGTGATATACAGAGATGGACAGTAACAAAGTACATTTACTTGAGTACTGTACTCAAGTACACTTTTTGAGTATCTGTACTTGAGTATTATTTTTTCTTTAACTTCACTACATCTGAAAGACAAATATCATACTTTTTACTAGCAGCTTTGAAAGTTATTTTTTCTTCTTTAAAATGTTTTTTTTTTTTTTTCTTTCTATCAAACATTCTATCAGTAATTACTCTTGCAGGGTCATGTGAAGTTTCCCAGCATTTTTTGAACACTAGTCTGTTTATAGCAAAATGGAAGACAGTTCCTCTGCGCAGTGTGTGCACCCATGGCCATACTTAGAAAGTATGTTTCAGTTTTCTGAAAAGATTAAAGAGTAGTTTCGTCTCATAAAATGTTCAAAAATGTAAACGTCTGGGAGAAAGAGAAGAGCAGACATATGGATGAATCTGAATGATGACGTGAAAGAGAGCTCAGTTCAGTCCGGTGTTTCACAGAAAGTTGCCTCAGATGCCAGAGCACGAGTACTGAATAGAGCTCTCTTTCGCATATTTTCGCAATTGAACTAACCAATACACACAAAATGATGTCAACATGTCAGTTTTGGCGAGTATTCATGTAAACAAAGTTCATTATGTCTTAAGTAAACGTAAACAGTTGGGAGAATATCGGATGTGTATCAGTGTATTGGATCCGTGCATTTGGCCTTAAAGTGACAGCAGCTTTGTAAAGGGCTTTGTAACTTTTAAACAAGTATTGAAATTATTTCAAGCTAGTCGTATGCTAGCATGTCGGATGGAGCATCACTGACTGGCTTAAACCACCATGATGGCATAGCATGCATTCATACAGCAATGCAACAATAATAAAATTATTCAATGACATAAAGGAAATTTACTTTTGATACTTAAGATTTTTTGACCAGTAGTACTTGTACTCAAGTTATGAAGTTGTGTACTTTGTCCACCTCTGGTGCTATAATGTAGGGGGTGGGACGCTTCAGATTCTAGAGAGCATCTTTGATTATACAGAAAATCTGATAAGAAGCTCAAGTGCAGAGTGATGTCATCAAAATCACTTATCTATATTGACGAAAGTGAGAGACTAAGTTTTGAATGCTTATATCTTATAAATGAGAACTTAAATTTGTTTTGGAGCACAGTAGCTTATAGATAACAGTACGGCTAACATATTTATACTAAACGCCAAACAAAATCGACTTTGATTTCACGGGGACTTTAATACACATAATTTGTGGCTATGTACACTTTAAGAAATGTGCAAAAATACATCACAATGTACCATGTTAATATGTAGGAATTTTTCTGTGTTGATTTTTCACAAATGTCTTAATGATATTTTGAATTCATTGTGTTGTGTTTTAAGGTTAAAGGTACTGCTAATTTTCTGCTAGTACATTTGTTCTTAGTGTATGAATTACTAAAATGTTTATGTGAATTTTACAAATATAATTATAATTTAAAAAGTAGTCATTTTGTTGCTATACTGTATATACATTGGGTCTAAAATGTTTGTAATTCGAAAAAAATTGCCAAAATTCTAAACATTATCAGTTGAATATAAATCAATGTTTAAAAAGTTATAATTGTGTTAAGTATTGTTATTTTGTGTTAAGATATAGGTTAGTGTTCAGTATTACATAATTATTATATAGATAGTATTAATAGCAGTACTAGAAAATAATATCCTTTACTAAAAATTGTCACAACACAATGATTATTAATATTAACCAACAACCGAAACTTGCATTCGAGAGGTACACACGTATCCTTTTCACAGGAACAATGTGTTCAAAACAGGTCGGAATACACCCTCCACCCGTTTTCCTGGAATACTGGAACACTATGTACGGGTCTTTCTAAAACTGTTTCCGGTGTCTCCGTTGACCCATGCAGCATGCGAACATACACGTGACAATATGTACTTCCGTTTATGGACAGGCACAATCTGAGCTGAACGCTGTTAGGTGTTGCCAAGTGCAATGTCCATGAAAACACTACAGCTGAGATTGACACCGCACCCGTTTTACGAATGCACACATTTTATGACTTCACAGAATTAAGGCCACGCCCACGGTAGCCCTCTGGTTATGGGGTTCAGGATGACGCCACATCAACGCGCTAGTTTTCTGAGCTACGTGATTGGTTAGGACACGAAGGCGTGATGTGTTACAAGATGAACTAACGTAAACCCCCGCTATAGAAATAAAAGAAGCTAAGCTAATGAAGCAAGGGGGTTTAAATAAAATAATTTCTCTAAACGATCTGACAAATGTAACTTCTTAAGTACATTTAAATGAGTCATCTCTTGTTAGTATATACATTCATAATTCAATTATGTTCACTCTTCTACTTTCAAACGCTAGCAAGCTAACACGTCAACTTCCTGTTGTCTGTGTTTACATCACAGCCGATTGAACAACCAACAATAAACAACGAAATGTACATCGGGCATTAACGCTTATTATCGGGCATTAAGGCTTATTATGAAGCATTCGTTTATTAAAATTATAATATCTAATACTTACCTTTTGTAAGTTGCTAAATGAATGGCACTGTAGGGGAACAACCGCAGACAGGAAACCATATTACCCTTCCAAAATGCTCGAAGTCCCTCATTCTGACAAATAAAAACAAAACTGTGCAGAAAACCGCGTTTACAGTGAAATGTTCCTATTTGGCTCAAAATCTTTACGACTTCCAGTGGTGACGTTACAGTTTTGCTAAAAATCCCTGCAAAACCGACGCACAGCAAACTTTGAGAACTTGTCAGTCGATCGTCCTTTTTGACAATGGCCATACTTCATAAGAAAAACGATTTTCTTCTCCTGTTCTACAGCCGTCGAAGGAAAAATAACAAAATGAACACACTAACTGTTTTGTTTACCATCCAGCTGCAGCGCAATGTGTCGTTCAACGGCCAGCCACATGGTGGATATTTTAGGGAAGGCGGGGTCGGGGTGTTGTTTATGCAAGCGCATGTTTGGTTGCATGCAAAATCAATTTAATAGCAGTCAGAAAGCTATAGATGGAGAGGAATGAGTACTACTGGGTTCGGTGTGAAAACAGACTTTTGAAAAGACCATTAGTTATGGGGTTCCCTAGTTGGGGATGTAATTTATATTTTAAACCATAGATGCAGACAATCCCACTATGTAGGCTATGAAATTTGCATAGCATTTGGAGGATAACATGGATAATATATGGAAATCCTGTACATTTTAATATGGAATTCAATGTTTGAAAGACCTCTCACACACAATGAATCTCTGTTATGTGTTTGTTTATGATATCTGAATAATATGAAAATGTGTAAAGACAAAAAGAAAAAAGGGGAAAAAAGTATAAATATAACTAAATTAATGTTTATTATGAACAATATATTCCAGATAAATCTGGGCAAATAGATTTTAAGAACCGATCACTGTTTCTTCCAAATAACACCTGTTCTTGGCAGCGATGAGTAAAGTATTCCTGTGATACCGGAGGCTGCTTTTTTAATGTATATATTAGTTATACTATTTTATAGCACTAATTTAGTTATTTTCAGGAATGATTTAGTTGTTTAATTGTATACATTTTATTGATAGCCTAACCCTAAACATAGGCCAACCCGTTGGCAACCCTCTTAAAATATTTATCCTAATTTGTTTCAATATGTGAGCAACTATATTCTGGTTTCAAATTCAGTTTTCTTGGAAAGAAAGACTATTTTCTGTGTATGTGATTAACTAGTGTTTATTAGTAGGCCTACGTTAATAAATTAAAATAATTTGAAAACAAATAGCAGTTTACACCTAGCAGCACAATGAATTGTTTTTGCACAGTTAAATAATAACTGGAGACTGCTGACATGTTTAAAATGGTCACATCCGCTTTTACGTTACAAAATAAGCTGGAAAGATAATAAAAATTTATAATTTCCGTGGGACTAGTCTTTGCATCTGTTTGTTTGAATCGGGTCTCATCTGTTGGAGTAGAATTGGCTAGCTGTTGTAAAAAAATCTAGGGTCCTAGTAACTGCGGTCCTGAAACTGCAACCTCCGTCCGATAGCTATTGTAGGAATTCTTTATTGTAGTAATATTGGCAGAAAAGTACCAGTAAGTTACCAGCAGATGGCAGTCTTGGCCCAAAAAATATGGATTCAAGTTATGTTGAATCTTCAATTGTGGAATTGAAGATTAACAATTATACTTTAAACAAAATAATGAATCAGCTGTGCATAAAATAAACAGCTGGAATAACCTACAGCTCAAACAGCCTACAGATGAAAGTCTTTGCGATAGTCCACTCTAAATAAAAATGGTGCTAAATAGCACTAAAAGTGGTTCAATGGCTTGTAATCATAGGGGAACCACTTTAAGTGCTATAGAACATATCTTTAAAGGGGCTATACAAAACATTTGTCAAATGGTGCTATGTAGAACCATAAGAGGTACATTTAAAGACTACAGCCAATCACCATCTTTCCCTCATCCTCCAATTGTATTCTTCCTTCCACATAATTTAAACTGCAACTGACAGCTTTCAGTATCCAAAGTGTCTTGTTGCATCCCACCACCACCCCATTCTCCTCCTTAGATTTTAGATATGTTACTCCACTCTCATATGTTTGCTATGAGAATTTACAACAATGGCAAAAACAGTTTTTAATCACTTTTATGCATTTCTGAGGTCAAAAAGTCTTGTGTGGGGGCCCTGGAATATTACCTTATAGGGTGGCCTTTGGGGCATAAAGGTTGAGAACCATGTTATCTTCAGAAAATACACTGTTTTTTTAATACAAATTTTTTTATCCTTTCCCCAACTAAACTAAGAGACGAAGAGATAGTTAGAGAACCTTTAAAGAACTATACAGGGGCTTAACAGGTTATTTGTATGGCAGTGGTGCAATATAGCACCATAACCACCACCCCAAAGCACCACTGAAGAACCACACTGGGCTTAACAGGTTCTTTATACGGTAGCGGTGCTATATAGCACCTCAATCACCCCAAAGAACCACTGAAGAAACTTTTTCTTTCTGTGTGCATGGTAGGTTTTGGTTCAGTGTTTTTGAAGTCTTCCTAAGTAATGATCACATTATACTTATATTTTGTAGCTGTATTTTATAAATTATAAAATAGAAATATGCAAGATAGAGGATAGGACTTTCAAACTTTCCATAGAAAAGTAAAATATCTGAAATGCACACCAT
The DNA here is from genome assembly GCA_039654625.1 of Rhinogobio ventralis. Lineage (NCBI taxonomy): Eukaryota > Metazoa > Chordata > Actinopteri > Cypriniformes > Gobionidae > Rhinogobio > Rhinogobio ventralis. Next base: position 17,844,436 of record CM077198.1, read on the forward strand.
TCTTCATATAAAACATTTAGACTAGCCGTCCCGGCTCTGCATATTAACATACATACATGTCCGTGTAATTCTGGGGTCCGTAAGATTTTTTTAAAAAGAAATTAATACTTTTATTAACAATATGCATTAATTTGAACCAAATTAAATTGCACCAAATCAATGATTTCTGAAGGATCATGTCACTGAAAACTGGAGTAACGGTGCTGGAAATTCAGTTTTACCATCACGGGAATACATTTTAATATATAAATATAAATATTTAATATATTCAAACAGAGTTTTTTTTAAATTGTAGTAATATTTAACAGTATTTCTGTGTTTTATATAAATGCTGCCTTTATGAGCATGAAAGACTTTCAAAAACATTAAAAAAGCATACTGCCCCCAAACCTTTGAATGATAATGCAACTGCATATTTCAATATACAAATAAACATACAATTGAATTTACTGTGAATTTTCCTTGTATGCATACAAATGTTAATTTTCATAATATATATTTATTTTAGGAAGTTAAATAAATATATACTTATACTTCCACCAATAGAACAAAATCAGGTGTCAAACCTTATGACGATCCACAATCAGACAGCCAGCAGATGGCAGTCTTTACCCACAACCACAGTTAGTTTAAGAGTACCTACATTTACAACAAACAAAAATGGATAGAAATGTGTTAACATCCGTTATGATGAAATGATGCATGTAAATAATTAATATTAGTAAGGGGATGCATATGAGTAAAATATTTTTATTAAGATTATTAATAATATGCTGTAATTACTCTAATGCATTAATAACACTGTTATTATTAGCTGAGCAATTCACAATATATAAAAGCAGCATTGTTTTACAACATAAGCACTGAAGGTGATTGTATTTACTGCCATATCAGTTAAGTGGGGAACCCAGCTTGTTCATGAATGTTATGGCTTTCATTTGATCACTTTGAATATTCAAGTAAAGTACACATAAAAGTGGGGGGAGGTTTTATCGCCAAAGCAGACACTAGTTTTGTCTTCGAATGTAGCAAACTGTGAGTTAGGTAAACTTCTCCATGCCAGTCATACCTTCAGACCCTTTCACGACAACAAACACGATCAAGGATGCCACATTGTAGCATGTTGCCCTATGTATGAAAATGAGCACATGAGTCCCCCTAATTTCCCAGCAGGGTCTTGTAGTTCCTTTCCTGTTAGGGCTAGTGTTTGTTTTCAGCCTGTATCCCCCTGCGATGTGCGCCTCCCTCCCCTGCTGAGTCGACAACCTCAGCTGCCTGTGAAGAGCCCACCTCCTGTCTGTAGCTGGGCCACTTGGCTTTTTCACAAAGGCTACTGGAATAACAGTGCCCCGAGAAGGAAATGACAGTCTGTTCAAAAGAGCCCCTATGCCACAGAATTGTGCTGGGGGGCTGGTGCAGTGCGGGAGAAGTTTTATCATTGCATATTGGTTCAATATCAATACAACATCACCAAGCACCACTCAAGTTAATCGAGGTTTGTCATATTGCAGCATAGATGGTGAACTGTAAACATCCTTCTCAGGGAGTTACTATATTTACACTTTCAATATTTACAGTCATGTTGACTGTCATTGTGATCTGACCGCAGTGAGAATGAGTGAATTTTCAGCCCTCAGAAGCAGTAAAAGTTCCGGCACTTCCTTTGTACGTGACGAGGACTCCTTTGATCTTTCGGTCATATGTATGCGGCTCCAATTACAAGATAATGGAGTGGTGCTTATGAAAGATCAGGTGTGAAGTGTGCGCATGTGCTGGATCTTATCAATTAGTGGACGAGCCACTTGACAAGATGGACACATTGTGTGCTACTGAGAGAAAATATCTTCTCGGGCCCCTTTAATGTGTCTCTCAATCATGTTCTCACCTTTGTTTATTCACTTTTACCCATCCTCTACCGCCTCCTCTGTGATCTGCATCTACTATAGTGGATAGGGCACTGACTTCCTCTTGAATTCACAGTGTCCTTCCTGACTCCCGCACTGACTGTGTCCTGGACTTATTAACCCGGGAACTTTCAGAGCTCCTTTGTCTTGCTCTTCTCTATACTTAAGGGGGCTGCGAGCGGAGGAGAAAGCTATTGTCATTCACTGTATGCCATGCGCAATTCTGCCCTTGATCCCTGGCTTTGAAATGGAGTGCTAGAGGAAGAGATACTGACTCAAGCAATAGTGTCTGACCTAGGCTCTCTTTCTCATCCTCTTTAATATATATGATAAAACATTTCTACTGCATTTCTTTGCAATAGAATCTTTTTTATTTAAATAATGTAAAGTTGTTTTAAACTATTTAGGGTTCTCCACAATCCTTTATTGAACTCCTCGCCCTGCATGATATAATCTGTTGTGAATGTAAAGCATCAAAAGAGGGCGCTCTTTGTCAGTCAGTGCTGTAATGGAAACAGGCCTCTTCTAGCAAACTGGTGCCAGGCCAGAGACAAGAGCAATAAAGTTCTCACCTCATTATCAAGAACACAGCCACATCACAGCCTACTGCCAGGTGGGACGGGAGGAGGGGGGAAAGATAGAGGGGTTGTGGAGATCATCTGGAAAAAAAGGGCTGATCTGACACCCTTCATCTGTGAAGACTGCAGAAAGTTGACTAACCCAAATTCCACAGAAAGGAAATATTCTTTACTGAAAATCTCTTTAATGTATGGATTTTTATGTTTTATAATGTTTAAGTATAATAAAGATTATCTAATAATCATATGCAAGTATAACATACAGCCTAATTGCACTGGATTGATATAGGCCAGGGTTTCTCAAACTGGTGGTTGTGAGGAAACTGCAGGGGGTTCATTAGTTGATGAAAATTAATTTAATCATGAACATTTTAAATGAATAAATAATTTTTAAATAAAAAAACTTAAAAGAAAAGATAATAAAATCTAAAATAAATATTAACTTCTAACAGGGTTAAAAGATACTGGAATTTATTTATCTATTTTATGATAAATGTTCTTTCATACCCTCAGCCACATTAGGGACATAATTATATTAATAGTATATTTGTTTACAGGCAAAACGGTCGTTAAATGATTTAAATATTTACTTAAAATCTTTAAAATTAACTTTGAAAGTCAGAAATGTAAATATTTTAGGTCAAAAGGGTTTGGCTGACAAAAAGTTTGGAAATCCCTGATATAGGCTATTTAGGTCATGAAGAATAATTACTATGAACACTGAGAAGCTTTCAGGAGAGCCATTTAGTTATACAGGCTTGCAAAGTACTAGATAGACCTGGGCTCCTAGCAGCTGCTGTTCTCCTATCTTCACATGTACAACCAATAAATCAATATCAAATCTAGCAGGAAGCCAGATGGCCTCCCTCCAGACCTTCGACATAGTGGGTCACAGACCTCTTAAAGCCAGCATGGCTACTGTAAGCCAGACCAATAGAGAAGAGCCTTTGAAGGCTTAGACATTCAACAAGGAGGCTATGAATGACTAAAGGGGACAAATAAGCTGTTACGACTCGGGTCAGATCAGTGTTTGTGTTTCTCTGAACATCAAAGGTCAGAAACTGTTTGATATGCAGCCCCCACACCTTGATCCAGAGCCGGGACAGGTAATGGGGTGGAGTAGTCCATTGAGTAACAAGGAGGGGGGGCTTGTAGAGTCCTCCTCTTAGGTCTTGCCATAGGGCACTCGACTCAGACAAAGAATTTTTTAGGGCCTCCGACTCCCTACAGAGCAGTTGGCCCCATGAAACTATAAGCATCTTCTGCTCACGGCAGTGGCCTGCGCCAGTACCTGGTTATAAGGGCCTTTCTGTGGTCCTAATGGGACATATGCATGCAGTGCCTGGTACTAATACAGATAAATCATAAATCAACCATTTTGCATATTTTCATTTTTGTATCACATGGTAATACCATGGTACTTTGTAATACTCAATTTTAATAGTACTTCCAAGACCACCATGTAACAGTACTTTTTTGTAAGTGTCTAATTCTGACCATACACTACTGTTCAAAATCTGATACTGGTCAGTAATATATTTTTTTTAATGCTTTTATTCAGCAATAAATAAATGCAATAAATTGATCAAGTGACAGTAAAGATTTATAATTTAAATAAATGTTTATTAAAACTGTTTATTCATCAACAATTTAATTAAATATATCACGTTTTCCACGACAAATATGGAACTTTTTTCCGACATTGATAATAATAAGAAATGTTTCTTGAGCAAGAAATCAGCATATTAGAATGATTTCTGAAGGATCATGTGACAGACTGAGTAATGGCTGCTGAAAATTCATCTTTAATAAATTAAATTTAAAAATATATTCACAGTTCCCATTACAGTAATAACATTTATTTTCAAAATATATTCAAATAGAAAACAGTTTTTCAAAATTGTAAATATGCTTCACAATATTCCTATTTTTACTGTATTTTTCATCAACTAAATGCAGCTTTGGTCAGCATGAGACTTCTTTCAAAAACATTAAAAAAGTCTTACTGACCCCAAACTTTTGAACAGTACCTATTTGTACCCATCAACTACACCTAACACCTTCACATTAAACCTAATCTAAAATGTCTTTAATAAATGGTTACCGTTATGTTATTAGCTTTTCTTGACTACATTTGAATACTTAAATTTGAATCAAATGCTACTTTCATCAATGAAAACAACAGCACATAATAAAAACATTTCTATTGTATAATATCAAGGAAAGGCAATTACCCTGCCTCCTTGTCACTACCAAGAAACAGTTTTTTCAAAACCTACAAGCTAATTGAGAAAACGCATAGCAATATGCTCCAGGGTCTAATATAGATGATATCGAAGAAGAAAAAACAAGTTAAACAGTAGTTTGATTGAATGGCTGTTCACAGAGGAGTGTGAAATGCCAGCTCTATGGTGAGGTGTGATTAGGGTGAAGGGGGCAACTCTGGCCTTTGTGTAACTCTCAGGCTGAATGTGCAGCAGCTATTGTTCAGGCACAACCGCCTGGCCTCTCAGTCTCTCTCCTCCACAGCTTTGTCCAAAGCTGCATGACCACTTCCTTAACCCAGGTCAGGGCTAGGTCGTGACTTTGGTAACTTACCCCTAGACCGTCTGCACTGTCTTCTCATCCATAAATGCATAAATGTTCAGTCAGGATTACTTTGAAATACACTTGAGGACCTACCAGGGAATAGAAGCATGGAAAAAGTCAAAAAAAAAAAATTCATACCTTTAATGAGGGTAAAAAAGCTCTATTAAGCCATCTGAGTTCAAATTTTGATGGTAGAAAAATTATACCAGAATGAATGAAAACAATTCCAAGTAGTCAAATTTATAGCATAATAAATAACAAATTACATGAATCACTTCACCGAGCGAGCAGGAGTGTACATAACATGCTCAGATTTACAATGTTGAATTAACCCCCCTGTTAACCCTAATGGGATCTTCTATGTAACTGTGAAGACACAGGTCAGTCTGGTCTCTTTCTCTTGTTCCAAGGCCTTATTGGACTGTAAAGAATGAAAACACTTCTCTGTGATAAGAAGAGGAAAGGCTAAAGTGCTTAAAGGCATGGTATACACAGTTTTGGAACTTTGATTGAGGCCGAGTGAAGTAGGAGGGGAGGTATATCGGCTGATAAAGATCACCATGGGCCTTTGATCCTTAAGGAACTGATAAGATGTTACCAAGTGGCATGCTGGGTGGACAAGCAGGCCCACATGACAGGTACAAACAAGCAAACACAGCCCCGGAGGTGATGTCTTCAAGGAGAACCAGATAGCTACATGAGGAATGGCAGATGGGCAATTAGCCATTTCACTTTGGAGTGAAGTGGAGTGAAAAGTTAACACAGCACATTTGCCTCACTGAGCAAAGTACTTTAGGCTCAAATAAGATATGTTTTGCATGAGCAGAGGACATTATTTATGGCTTAAAAACAGAGGAGATCATGTTCCCATTTGCCTAATGCATGCAACTAATCTACAATTCTTTTTACTATAATTAACTTTGCCAGAACTTCAGGACAAAATAATCAATTAAAGAACATGCTCCACACCAACACACATTTGCTCAATTTGATGGCTGGAGATTGTTAAAGTGACACTCGAATGTCAAACTAAACCATAGTGGGGGTGGGCTGCGTCTGTGTGCTCCCTAGGCACTGATTTAGGGCCTGCATGTGGATGCCAGACAGAGCCTGAAGTCTGGGGGTGCAAGCTGCAGCCTGTAACAGATGCCTGGCTGTCTGGTGGAGGGAGGAGGGGAGTCTGTGGTGAATAAAATGGGGGGAACTGCCTGTGGAGTTAATGTGCTTTCATTGGTCCTCCTAGCAACAGAGCTGTAATATTCACTGCACCTGCACCAGGTCTGTAAGTGAGATGCAGGACACAGTGGATAACCATGAGTGCACATATGTACATGTAATTATGTATATTGGCTTGCACACATTATACAGTGACAGGAAAGAGAGGTCATACACACAAATTACATGAGTGATAATTCAATAATCTAGCAAAGACATTTCTTTTCTGATGACAAGGCACTCTTGCAATCAAAGTAAAACATGCTCTTTATTATCAATAAAAAAGAAAAATCTGTTATGGACTGGCAATACATTGAGGAAAAGCGGTTTGTAAAGTGGATCAAATAAAATCTGTGATGGACTCACCATCCTTCTAGGACAAGCGTTTGGAAAATGGATGAATGGATAATAAAATAAATAAAATAAAATATATATTAAGATGTATTAAGTCTAATTCCTGTACATGGCCCAACGACAGACAATTCAAAGAATTAAGACGTAAGAGCCTTCATTATCAGTTCCCTCCTACAGACATCAAAAGACACATACAGTGAGAGTGCAGCTGCCCTGGTGGTGTGACTTTCTTCTCTCACACTGCTGTTTGTGTTGAGGATGTTTACCGATCCCAGGAAAGACAAACAGGTTCATTCTTATTTGTGGGAGTTGTGCTCAAACAGAGGAGCCAATAGGACTGATTCAGCAAAAGGGTCAGTCTGTTACTCATTGTTGCTATTGTTGTTTTTCGTGTTCTTTCACATTAGTGTCTTCATACACACAGACTTTCCCGTCAACTGCCAGGGTCACAACTGGAATGTTTTAGATTCCATGACCTTTTATAATACAGAGGCTATACTAATGCTGGAAAATGCATTTCTGTTATATGCACATTTGATATATTATGCCAATATCAGATACAACTATGGTTGTAAATGCCAATCAGTTTATAGATAAAACACATAGAATTCAATTGAAAATGCTTATTACCACTTACCAGCGCAGATGATTGGCTTTCACTCGCAGTCACCTATCCATTGTGAGTGTAAACATCTGGGAACAGCTGCACAAATGTGATCTCTGCAACAGCTGATCTCTGCAATGGCACAGGAAAACTATTTTATTTTCTCTCTGGTGTATCCAAAATGGTCAATGTTTATGATAATTTCTTTATTCATATTATTTATTTTATTAATTATTCTTTATATATTATTATTATTTGAGTTCTTTAATTATATATATATATATGCTCTGATATGTTTGATTATTTGGTGTCTCTTGTGCTGTAAGATTGAGTGGGTGTATTTTCCATCAGAATTTATTAGGTGGTGTATCTTTGTATCAAAATTCCATTTCTGCAGACATGAGATAATGCAAGATCTCCGATATTCTCTTAAAGGTCCTAAAGGTGTCAAAACAACACCTCTTGCATCTGTTTTCCTCTAAGTTTGACATTCGACCAGTCATGCCTCATGCCGACCTAGTCTTTACACCAACTATGCCACATTAATGGATAAGTCTGTTTGACCTTTTCTTATTAGACCAAAACATAAGTTTAAGAGGATGTAAGTGTCCTGCATATATATTTGTTGCTCTTATTTTGCTCTTCACTTCTGCTCCTTCTGCTTCGTTTCTTCTACCTCTCCTTTCATTCTGCAAATATCTTACTTCTTTTGGCTCCTTCTTTCTCTGATCTTCCCAATCTTCATCTGTTAGATAGAATACTTTGGATATTATAAACTCTTATTTATTTAATTTGTTTATCTCTATATTTTTACCTAATACATTTGTTATTCCTTATTCAAATTTGATCTTTGACATCATCATTGCTTGTCTGCCTAGATCCTACTGCATCAGCTCGCTTTTGATAAATCTATTTAATTTGGTTATGTGATGTTTGTGCATATAGATTGTGTATTGTTGGGTTTCATTCAACATTTAGCCACAATGACAATATAAACACATTTATATAATTAAACCAGCTTTTGTTTGTCATAATGTACTTGAAGGTGTGGCCCTGATTCAACAAATAGGCTACTGGTACAGTATTTTGAGGAATAGATGAAACAAAGAAACATCTAGTTGAACAGTGATTGGTTTGATCAGCATTGTCTGTGCTGGACTTACAGGGGTATAAATCACAGAGGGAACAAGCCACAGCGCAGAGGTTTTATGAGGGGAGACTTCCCTTGCATCCTGCAGGGGGTAGAGGCCAACACTGTCCAAGTGTCAAAGACCTTTTAACTGGCAGGATCACAAACAAAGAATTATTACTTTATTGGACATCATTTAGGGAGACTTTTTTCCACTCTCTCTGATTTCTAGTAGGAGAGAAGAATTAACACGCAGAAGCTATTCACTTAAATTTATAGTTATTATGAAAGGTTTAATTTGAGCATACTCCTGCTGGGTTGCTATGGTTGATGAAAACCGCTCAGAGAATATAGCAAAGGCCATTGTAATTAATTTGTTAATTATGCACCCATAAAACAATTATACACATGAATTGTTTGAACGAGGACACTTAACATTTGAACAAGTGCATTATACTAAAATTAATGATGCCGATACAAGTGTTTTCCGAATTCAAACTTCAGCTATTCTCACAGCCGCTAATGAATTGCTGACACAAAACATTAACACTATTGTCAAAACATTTGGAGAATGCACAAAATTCATAACTACAGTAAATCAGAAGACAAATAAGATGGTCCTGCACATTAATCAAATCTCTGAGAAAGCTGCATAACTTAATCCATTGAGGATTTGAGTACATGGGAGACTGGGCTAGTTTTCACACACTCTTTTGATTTAGAATAATATTAGGAAATAAAATTTAAAATAAAAAGTAGTAGATCATATTTTGCTATAGCTGTTTAGTAAACAAGTGAGCGCAATACAACTAGATGGAAAACATGAAAGACCAAATATCAACTAGGCTATATAATGAAAACGTTTTTAACTGAAATGAACTGTTCTAGGACTGGGTGTTTGTCATAAGCTTCAAATCACACTTTTATTAAGACTGTTTATATGTTTTAGATTTTGTACGTTTATAAAATGTATTGTACAAAAAAAATTGTGTATTAACTGAGTAACGTTACTGTTTTGTATATTGTACATTGTTTGGTACATTTGCACACACTGTCCCAGTTCTACCGTTGGCCAAACAAATGTTTCCAACTTTTCCAGCGTTTTCCTGTTTCATGATTTTCTTGGTGTTTCGTAATTATTTAAAAAGTTTAAATGTTGCTATAATATACTGTTTTGAACAGGTTCCCAGTGTGACAACTTACTCCATATGGTGGACAACATGCCCCGCCATAGAGGCAAACTGACACGTGCCTTTCTGCTTATTGTAGGATGTAAACTTCATAAACAACGTTTAAAAATTATCCTGACTTCACATTTTTGTCAAATTAAGTATTTATCCCGCGTTACACACCTCTGCACCTGCATGCCACGCGCTGAGTCCAAAGGTGAATTGATCCCCTTCCTGTGAAAGAGGCGTCAGATCCGACTTGTTTGTCTGAAACTCACGATGGTTGCGTCGCCTACGGTTTAATAATATCTGTCGTCCAGTTATCAGAACATGGGAATGGAAATTATGAGATTATATTTTGGAGTTTAGACGAAGTCACGACGGTTTGTTTTATATTTCGACAGCGTCTTTGTTTTATTACTTCCGGAAAATCCGCACAGGTAAGACGAGTTTCGGTCTTGAGCGCGAAATATCCTACGCGTCTCTTTTCTTACACAATACACTAATCTCACATTTATTGCTTAAACTTCAGCTGTAAGCTACGTATGTTGCTTATTATCATTGAATGTGAACCACTGAAGGTTAAAGGACAGCAAAGCGAACATTACACCGCTTCTGACATACCTCGGACACGTTGTAGGTGTTTTTAGGAGGTTGAGTACGTTGTTGAGATGAAGGTACCTATGCCGAGTTACGTAGAGAAACAAATGCTTTATTTGTATTGCTTCTTCACTGGACATGTTAGGCTAATTCAAGGGCACTCGGTTGTCCAGGTTACCATCAGAATCTCACGTCAGCTGATTGATGAATGATTTATGGCTTCTTTCTCGTGTGTCACATCTACCTGCAACGTGTAGGTCAGACCACGAAGACCAATTGCCGAAGGTTAGAAAAGTCAGATATTATGTTATATCAGATGATATTTGGTATCAAAGTAAAACATAATGTGTGCTTTAAACCATGCTGTTAATACTAATATCAGTTGACTCCATAAAACGGCTGAAGTTACCTCCCTCCAGAAGGTGGAGTCTCCTTTCAGAATAAACATAACGCAAACAGACCTCTAAAGGTAAACAAAATGTTGTACTGGCTGTTTTATTCTGCTGGCTGTTTGGTACTTGTGCATATATTTTTTTTAGTTTGCATGTTTCTTTCTCAAAGAAGAGAAGGTTGATGTGTTGTTCTACTGGTTGTTGAACACTTTTGGTTCAACATTAAATGGATAATTTGTCCTGAAGTTAAAGTTAATTCTGCCATCATTTACTCTTCCTAGTGTACTTCAGTTGTGTACAGTATGACTTTCTTTTTACGTAGAACAGAAAATGAGATGTTGACAGCATGTAAATGCAATGAAAGTGAATGGTGACTGAAGCTGTCAGTACCTAGTATTATGCCTCCTTTCCTTGTTCTTTTGTGTTTCACAGATGAAAGGAAAGTTTTGGAATGGCATGAGGGGAGTAAATGATGAAACCTTTTTCATTTCGGGTGAACTGCCTCTTTAAGCCTTGAAATGTTGATTTAGTGCATGCATTAATGGATGGAGTAGGCAATGTTTAATCAGCCGCCTTGTTCCTATTGGCTTAAAGGACAATAAAGAAAAACTCCAGGTGACTATACAGCAGTATATTTTCATACTTTCCAAACTAAGTCATTCTGTCGGAGCTGTGCCATTGCCGTTGTATTCATTATGTGAGGGTGTGTCTGAATGATTCATGGCCCCTGGTTGAGTTGGGTAGGTGAGCGCGTTTCAGACTGGGTGTTCACATTTTCTTTGATTTACCATTTGTTCTGTCGGCAGTGGAAAGGAATAGTATTTATTTATTATGATATCAGCACCCAGGTAATCGTAACATATGGGAAAACACTATGTGGACTTTGAAACAGTCCCTGTGACTGTTCAGTACACAAACAGGTAAGTGACAAATTGTGTACTCTAGGAGGTATGTGGACTTAGGTTTGTTGCTTTTTGTAGTGGCCTTCAACCTTGAGAGGTTCACAAACTGTGCATCATTACAGGACAGGAAAGATTGACAAGCTGCTTGTCTCCAGTGTGTAAGATACTCCCATGAGGCTATGGGGTGTATCCATCTATCTTAGCCAGGGTCACTGCTTCAGTGGACAAGTGTGGAAATAATTTTAAGTAAACACATCACTATGCCCCAAGGTTCAGGGTTTTATGCTATAGAATGTTTATAAAGGCTGCTGTTAATTACTGGTGTTTACTAATGCACTTTTTACTATTTACTTTGTTGAAAACCTTAAGCCCAATTTATACATTTTGGCATGATAAAATGGGCAACAAAGTCCTATAGATTTGCACTGAAATGGCCCAAACCTTATCTTGTGATGAGAATATTGTTCTATACATTCAATTGCTACCATTCAGAATACCATAGCAACAGCCTAGCCCACCCCTAGTTTTGTGGTGATGAATTTTACACTGGCAAGCATCAGTCAGTATTTTTCCAAAGTGCATCGTATTATTAAACATACAACAGCAGGGCTGAACCAATATTAAAATTCTGGCAGATACAGATAAACCGACAATTATATTCATGTTATGGAGAATAAGGGTTGCCAACCAATAATCGAAGATCGATTCATTGTCGATGATAATTTAATCATTAACTTATTGATGGTTGATTTAAGCAAGGTCATCAGAATGCAAAGTTTTGCTCTGGTTTTTGAGGTGTGTGCGGTTCATGCACAAAACGTGCAGCAGACACACAAGAAAAAGCGAGCGCACCGTAGTTATGTATTTTAATTGTATTAATGTCTTCAAACCATGCAATGTTTTAGGTAGGCTAGCTGTTTATTTCGAAACAATTAACCAAGGGTCTGAAAAAAATAATTTTACTGAACATAAGAACTTGTGTAAATGCCAAAGTATATAGAATAAACAACAAGTAATAACAAGGTCCTTGTGGATAAGTGATGATCTTCCAGCGCTGTTTCAGCTGTGTGCTGTTTAAAAACAGTGTGGCCCCATAAATGTTTTGGTGGCCTGAAAACGCAAACTTTAGAAAATGGTTCTTAAAGTGCATGTTTTTGAAAAGACAAAACCGTTTTCAACTAAAAACGGAACACTTTTTATGCGTTTTTGCCGTTCATTTACACGACAACAGAATTTTGGGGGCCTGAAAACACAAGATTTTGAAAACGGGTTTAAAAGAGCAAGTTTTTGAAAACGAGATCGTTATTGTCTCTGTGTAAACAACAAAAACGCGGAGAAAAAAAAAACGGTGACGTCATGCTCTTGTGTATTACGTGTTTAGTCAATACTATAAAAAAAGAGGCACACAGTCTGCTCCGGTACAGAGACACTGACACGATAGGGGCGGTGCCACGGTGAGCAAGTGATTTAATCTATGTGCGGCTGAACGGTGTAACACTGGTAACACTAGCCGCATTTCCATTACCCTTCAAATTGCGCAAATTGAAATTGCGAATTGAAAATACGCCCAATGGAAACGCGTCAATTTCGCAAAAACTCCAAAGTTTTTACACTCGCATGAGGTGGTTTTTCAGGCAATTCGAAAAAGGAAATTTTCGCAAAACTGCATTGGAAACAGTTTTTCCTCATTTACAGGTCACTGGTGACGCATTGCTGCCAGATAGCCTATTATTTTTTCCACTCAATTATGTCGTAATGAGATGTAATGTCGTTAAAACAACATTTTTCTCGTTAAAACGATCTATATTTTCTCCTAATAAGGACATATGTTATATAGTGATGTGTACAAAATATGCCTTTATCCACATTACAAAATTTATATAGCCTATGTGCCTTTGTCACACTTCCATGTTTGAAAAGCAGAAGCAAGCTCAGCGTAATCTTCCGCTGCCTGTATCAGTGGCAGTGCCCATAGCACAAAATTGTTGTAATTTTTTTGATGTAGCCTACGGTTCATAACAGATAATGAACATTTCTTAAACTTTTTGGTGCCATGGACCGCTCATGATTAGCCTCAGTGGCGTAACTTTAACCTAGTAATGACGGACCCCGGTGCAGCCACAAATATCCTAACTAGGCTATCTATAGGCCTACTGTAATTAAGACATATATTCAAGTAATGTATTAAAAACAGAAAGACACTAGTTTCAGCCTTACTCAAAGGCCGCGGAAACAGACATATTGCGCATCTTATGTAGCCTATCTTACTCATGCTGCTTACTTTTCAACATATGAAATTAAAAAATATCATAGGCTAATATTTAAACACAGCCTAACTATGAAACTAAATAGGCTACGTTTTTTTAACCCTCTGTCTGACGAAGGCGCCGGCGCATTCTGATGGATATTTTCCTTTATGACAGCGGAAACAACTCACAATACTCCGTCATTTTTAGCCATACAGATAAGTGCAAGACATAATTATAAACTATAAACTATCTACTTTTATTTGTGTACACACACAATAACAACAAAGGCCGTGGATTCAGGGAACAGATTATTTTGCATGCACTCCACTCCAAACGCCATCTTCATTTTGTTTATTAAACGCAAAGTTTTTAATTTCAAAAGCATTTCTAAATTCAGTTCATATTTCCAACAAACGAAATTCCGAGCCAAAATAACGAAGTGGTAAAAAAAAAAACCTTTGAGTTACCACAATGCAAATTCAAACATTTCTCCCTTCTCCCTTACAAGTTTAAGGCGCTTTCCTTGCTATTAATGCTTGGATAACACGCCTATGTCTCCTTCCATTAAATATAATGGCTAGTGAGGTGGCTGGGATATACATAAACCCAACATACGTGGCATAATTTTTGGAATGACTTATCACGAGAGGAAAAAAATATGTTTTAGTCGCATAACATCGGTTAATGGAAACGCCATCATTTCGCAATCGTTTTTTATTGACATTTAGTAAATATCGCAAAGGGTTTGTGCAAATCTGTAATGGAAACGCGGCTACTGACTATCGCAACAAGCCTGCTGTCAATCTGAGGGATCAAACCAATTCAAGTACGCTCCAGCTGTCCGATTGGTATCTACACACCTACCCATCACACCCGAGATCCAGTGTCCATTAGTTAAACATTCAAATTATATTGGAAAACACTGCATCATGATTGCGACACAATAGGATCCTGGAAGTCCTATATCTTTAACCAAGCAGCATGTCAGCCAATCAAATTAAAGATTAATCGATTCATTGATCATTAATTTATTATGGGATTTTATGTAAATTGACCCATCCCTATGGCCAATATTCAAATTCTATTTTATTACGTTTTTATACTATTAATTATTACATTTAACAGTGTTATTTAAAAATTATAAAGTGTTTTTAAAGATTAAGCTTTAGTTGAAGCGAAAGATAAATGTAAAAATAGAAGAATTAAATATTCAATATTGACTAATGTATAGCTAATATCTTTAAAGTAATTCATTTTACTTGACTTGCCACTTATTTAAATGTAGTGGTAAGGAATATAATTTTTAGGATGTGAATTACTGATTAGTGTGAATTATTGTGTTCACAGAGTGTATCTGTTCAGTTATCAGTAAAATAGGAAGAAGGGCAGTAAGAGAGATAAATATGTCCTGCTTGACCTCAGACAACACATACACACACACACACACAACACACTGTGTAATTGGCCAGAGGTTGAGCTTGGTTCTTAGAATGCTCTGCCTGCACTAGTACCACATCAGCATTCTACACTCCCCCTCATCCTCCATCACACACACACACACAAATGCACGCTCTCAACCCCTCCTCCTGGGTCGACACAGCCGGACTATGAACGTTTCTCGTCAGTCTGTTGAGCTCCCCTTTAACTGCATGTCCTTGCATACACACACTCACACGCACAAACACACTCTGTCCCTTGTTGAGATGATGGGCTCTGGTTTCAGTCAGGCTGCAGGCGGCCAGCGCAGCTGTTGGGCTTGAGTTTCTTGTTTTCATGCAGTGGCTGCTGGGAGTGTAACTGCACTGCCATCTGAGGTGGGTTGGAATAATGATTAAGATCTACTACCTCACATTCATGGCGGACAGTGTGTTTGTTTTGCTCATCCTTTGAAGTGCCGGTTGTTTATTGTCTGTGCTATTAATTGTTTTTATAGAATGGGAATTTTCGGTGTATTTATGGTATTCTAAAGGAAATGATTTTATAGTATTATTATAAGGGTCTGACATTGACACATAAGAGTGTCCATGATAAAATATTTAATTTAAAAAAACATGCACCAACAACTTTGTATTTATGTTTGTTTAATAAACTTAAATACCATTTTTAATTTATTGAAATTTAAAAATGTCATTTGGTTTAACAAAGTAAAATTAATTTTCCTTAAACTGAATACATGTACACGTTTTAATCTTTATTTTTTTAACAAATATCATGAATTATTCATAAATATCGTCAGGGAGTCACACCACGTGACATCTTGAATGTGTGATGTATTTAAGGTTACAATACACAAACATTCATTGTAGATGGATTTAGCAGAGATTATGTGGCTCACAGAGGAAAGTCGCCCACTGCAGATCGGGCATGCAGGAGTCATTACCAACAAGCTTATTTCTTACTGAGTTCTTACTCCTTTTTAGAGCAGCTTCTTTGTTTGACCTAGTAGGTAAGTTTTGACTGATGTCTCCTGTCATTTTACAGTGCTTAACCTGTTTAATGACTTGAACAGTGATAGTTAGCCTCAGACTCAGATTGCTGTTGAGGAGGAAACTCGTGGAAAGGATACAGCTGCAGCCCTCTCCCCATATTGTTGCTGTTAAGTGGATCCATGTAATTTCCTGTCCAGCCGGCATGAGCCAAAAAAAGAATGCCAGACGTGAGCTTCAGTTTTTCTTTGTTCTCTTTTCCAACAGAAACTTGGGTGTAGATGAAGCAGCTAGCAGTTTGTACTCTTGGATGGGACATATTTGATTGCTTCTCATCTGATGAATCTGATGTAGAGTTTGCAAGCTGAGAAAGAGGCACAAACTCTCCAGCCCTGCGGACGTCCAGCTTTACTTCTTCAGGCCATGATGGAGTCCAAGGCGTCTCCACTGGCGGGTGGCGTAACGTGGGCGCGGGTGTGTAAGGAATGTGGACAGTGTCATGAATGTCAGGACAGTCACCTGTTTGAATATCAGGATGAAGTGGATGACGAGCTGGTGTGCCACATCTGCCTGCAGCCTCTGTTGCAGCCCATGGACACGCCATGCGGCCACACATACTGCTTCCAGTGCCTCAGCAACTTCCTGCACGACCAAGACTTCTGTCCAGTCGACCGCCAGAGGCTTCAGCTACAGCAGTGCCGAGCCTCCAGCCTGCTGGTGCGCAACCTGTTGGACAAACTGGCTGTGCTGTGCCCATTCCGCAGCGAGTGCCAGCAGATCATGCAACGCTGTGAGCTGCAGCCCCATCTGCACAACAGGTTAGTGTGTGCCACCACTTTTTAAAATGGAATGAAATGGAAATGTTTACATATCACTAAGGCACCAAGGCATACTCGAAAAGAGATGTAGACAGAGATAATGCGGATATCATTCTGTAGAAATGAAATGAAATCAATTATGAAGAGTGGGTGGATAAATATGCACATGTTGTATTGCTGTAGCTATTAAGAGAGCTGCTCAAAAATTTGTGGAATTCCACTTATCCAGGTTTCATGTGAACAGAGAGATTTGAGAGAGCTGAACAGGATTAAAGAATAGACATTACTGGACCATATGACCGACTAACTAAAAGAACTGAGTGACTCTCTTAAATAATGGAGTTAATTAGGAATCACATGAGTGATTACTATAAAATGTCTGCAGATAGTTCATCCTGTTCACTGTCTGCCAGGAACACATGGGAGTTGACATATTTAATTTGTGTCTGTTTAGGTATGGAATTTAAGTAGTATTAACAGTTCATCCCTACTCACAACTTTCCCCTTGTACAAACTTATAGTTCCTTTCCAACATTAAATGTAAAAAATATATATATATAATATAATATGTGTATATATATATATATATATATATATATATATATATATATATATATATATATATATATATATATATATATATATATATATATATATATATATATATATATATATATATATATATATATATATATATATATATATATATATATATATGAGAGAGAGAGAGAGAGAGAGAGAGAGAGAGAGTGAATTTGCTTGAAGGTTGATCCACTAAGTGCAAAGTCATAGTTGATTATCTGGGTGATATGGTATGCAAAAAAGAAAAAAAGAGAGAATAAAATCCATGACTTTGGCATTAATGGAACTCTAGTATGACCCTGTGCCTCAGCGTTCATCTCCCTTTGGGTTACTTTTTGCTGTTTTATCATACTTATCTTCTGTGATGTAATAGCATGCCATGGACTAAAGGTTCTTTGGCTGATAGCTCACGTGGGCAGGGACGGCCCATTGTAAACAGAGAGATAGCAGCTGTGGGATGAGAAGGGAGGTACTGACATGGTGAAACCCAGACTAGACCTGATTCTGCAAATTTTTTCACCAATACCATCCCTGCAATGCAGCGGAAAAGCCTGTTCATCTCTTCATCTGCATAGCTCATCTTGTTTCTGTACTGAGAATTCACACTTTCTGAGCATGTTCATCTAAAATAATAGATACATGCTATGTAGCTTTGCACTGAAACAATTAAGCATTGATTTGTTTTTCGCTTCTGTTTTCTGCTGACTCATGAATATGGCAGATCCACAGCAGTAGTCAGCATTGGTGCATGTTTAGGATATTTTTAGTTACCGCGGCTGCCATCTGGTAATGAATGTCTTGTAGGTTAATTAACGGCAGGCCACTGAGTAATGATGCTGAAGTTCTCTCTGTTTCACTGTGCTCCAATTCTCTCTTTTTCAGATGTCCTGCCTTCAAACGACTCAGGGATGAGGCGGAGAAAAAAAAGAGACCTTCCTGGAATGAGTTTAAAGGAAGCAAATCAGAAGGAGATTTAGCTGACGTCAAATCTACCCCAACAATTGCACGTACAGCTCAACTCAGTGGACCCTCAGAACCTGGACTGGTCAACCCAGCCTTTGAGGAGGGGGAAGATGGTATAGCATCACATCATTTTTCTTGTACCCTGTCCATCAAATATTATTACAAAATCCTGTAATGAGCGTTAGCTGATCCATGTGTAAGCAGTTACAATATTCCAAGTGTAATTAAAATTAGGAGTATTTACATATTTTTTTAGGAATATTGGTACTAAAACAGTTATTGAACGATATTTTTTTGGGGGGGGGGGGATTGTTTTTTTTTTTTATTTGTGATAGTTTAGGAGGAAAGGTGAGAAGAGTGTAGCACAGACGCTGAAAGGCAGAGGAAATTGATTTGCAGCTGTGTTTACTTTTGGGTAAACCAAAACAGAGGGAATCTTTCATGTGGCCCTTTATTTTGTGGCTGAGGTGTGCCAGGATGTTATTAATATTATAGCGAAATACATTATGGCATTAAAACCAACAATTGTCACTGTCTGAGAAAATGTATACTCATGGAGAGTCACTCAACTTGTATCTGCTTAAAGCTCTAAAAACACCTGGAGGGAGTCTGGACCTCTTGTCTGGATGAATGGAAATGCTGTTAGTCATAAAGTTGCCTAGTAACTATCTCATTATGTCATGGGAATATTACATCATACATTTGTGTGCTTCCTTAGATAAATGACTCATTCCATAGCAGCCATAAACAAACTGCATGAGTTACTGTTATATGTTGCAATATTTGGTAGTTGTAAGCATTTGTTCGTAGTTGTAAGCAATCAGGTTCCTGATGGTCTGTTGGTTTCCCAGACACCCCTCTGAGGTCCAGTCTTGTGGCAGAGGCAACTGCGGTGGAGCTGTTTCGAGAGGATACAGATGAGGATTTGGGATTGCGGATAGTGGGAGGGAAGGACACACCCTTGGGCAACATCGTCATTCAGGAGATTGTGCGTGATTCACTGGCTGCTCGAGATGGCAAGCTGGCTCCTGGAGATCATATTCTAGAGGTGAGGCATATCTCCGCTTGCCACACCATCATGTCTGTTTTAGGTTATCAGTCGCTATGGATTTAAACTCATTAGATATTCTCCTCAGGTTTTTATCTCTCGTTCAATCCGGTTCTCATGTTGTCAGTGTACATACCTCAGCGTCATTGTTTACATTGCAGTCACATCCCTGGTTATAGGTCACAACCCTGCTGTCAGGAAAGTGGGATCTTTTTTTTTCACTGGCTTGCACATGATTGACTATGTTAAAATATAACGGTTTGCAGTTGAGTAGACAAATTCTGTCATAGGACGTGTATCAAAATATGTATAGTTAATATGAGCACAAGGATTCTGTCCAACATTTAGTGAAACACCATTTCACGTCATTTTGACATGGCGAAATACATTGAGGGGATGACCCGCATTAACAATTAAAAAAAAAAAAAAAAAAAAAAACTGATATATATATATATATATATATATATTATATATATATATATATATATATATATATATATATATATATATATATATATATATATATATATATATATATATATATATATATATATATAAAAATTATATATATATATATAAAAATTATAAACTATTGAATACAGTCTTTATCTCATATGATTGTACACCATTCAGATGACTTTTCACAAAAAAGCGATGCATTTGTTTTTGTGAGACTTTTTAATTTAGCACCAAATTACTGAAGGCACATTTAAAAAAGCTAAGTTACACAATATTGCTTCTCAATTACAATTCAGTTCAGTTCAGCAAATTTACATTCTTGTTCCCACAATCCTATGTTCTCCTAGGATTTCTTCCCCTGGTAGTCCTGGAATGCAGTGCCTTAGTAAAGCAAACCAGCATGACTGGCTTCACATTCAAATTCAACCTTGAGTTTGAATGAATGCCTCCAGCTCATCTCGTTTTCTCTGAGATCATATATATGAAAATCTAAATGAGGCCAACTGACAGCCCTAGGATGATCTGTATTCTAAGCAGAGCTCCTTTGACTTTTTTAGGGAGCTATGGCCTGTAAAGAGATCTGTGGATCGCTTGCATATCTTATTTCTTGAAATGGAATCTCTCTTTTCCCCTTCTGGTTCAACACGGCATTGATTATCACAAAGGGCTGTTCCAAACCTTAGGCAGGAAGGCTTTTTGGTCCAAAAGCATAAATAACAGCATTATTTTAGGATATATTAATATGGTGTTCTTTAAAGAGAACAAAACGTACTGGTTGGATCTTAAAGGGGTCATGAAATGAGAAAACAATTTATTCTTGATCTTTTGGCTTATAAGAGGTCATTGTACTATAAAAATATCCTTTAAGTTTCAAAACTCAAAACTTCCTTATTAGTCCAAAAAGTTTTTTTTATTGAAACCAAACTGCCAAAAGACTTGGATTTTGTCACATTACGACTAAATAGCGTGACAAAAGACTGCACTCCAGATCACGTCAACTATTCATTTGTTTGTTTTTTTACTGCAGATCCAGCATTCAAACTGTGAATAGTTGTGATTTAGTGCTCTTTTCTTTGCTTCTTTATTTATGTGGTTAATGCGGGGGGTTCAGGGTGTTGTGCCAAATTATGTGACCCTAGTAGGCGCTGTTTTGAGCTAATCCCAATCCTAATCCTAACCCTACCATCACTACTATTATGTGTATGGTCACAGAATTCGGTTAACACCGGATATGTAAGAAAGCATTTAGAGAACACTGCTTTTGTTATTGTTATTGTTGCAAAGAGTGCCATCCTCAAAACAAGTTCAAACACAATCAATACATTTTATACAGACATTACATACCTCTGATTAGCCAGCTGTACATGCGCATATCTGCGTCTTTATGCAATGCTTTCTCGCAGCTTGAGCTACCGCACATTTTCTTACTCTTTTAATGAGGCCTATTTAAGATCTATAGTTGTTTAAAATGTCATTTTAACATGTTTATAAGGCCACCAAGATTGTGATTTATTTATTTTTATTTTTTTGCATACGAGTGGTTTGTTTTTCCTAATATTTTTCGTAAATGTAGAATTTTTTTTAGAACGAAAGTTATTGATGAATCATCATTATTTGTTTTTGTACGCAGATTTTACGCACAAATTCTTGCGTATGCATGTTTCCTAATAATTGCGTACACTATTTGTTTTAACTTCTCACGAAAACCTTCCGGTGTATATGCGTTTAAAATGTAATCTTAACATGTTTTATAAGGCCACCAAATGTATGTGATTTTTGATGAAGAAATTATCTGCCTCTGCTTCTATTACACTGCGACCTCAAACTAACAATGTGATCTTTGCAGGTAAATGATGTCAGTTTGGCATCCATTCCCCACTGTCGTGCCATTGCTGTGCTTCGGCAGTCATGTTCCCGCCTCAGGCTAACTGTCATGCAGGAGAAGGGCTTCAAGCCCCGGCCTGAACATCTCGCTCAACCCTCAGCTTCTACCCCATCGCAGTCACCCAATCCCAACCAGAACCACGGCACTGTCATCCAGGTCACCCTGGTAAAGCGTGAGCGCTCTGAGCCGTTAGGAATCAAACTCATCCGTAAGTCTGAGGAGCCAGGAGTCTTCATCCTAGACCTGCTGCCTGGAGGACTGGCTGCAAAAGATGGCAAATTGAGGAACAATGACAAAGTGCTAGGCATCAACGGACAGGACCTGAGACATGGCACCCCAGAGAGTGCAGCTCAGATCATACAGGTACAGAGAGTGACAAAACTTTAGAGAGAAAAAGTGGATGTCTCAATCTAATACTACTAATAATGAGGTTACTTTTATGTAAAAAAATAGATTATTTCAAAGGATTTCAAGTTTTGTAGTAAATGTCAGAGATTGTTGTGCTCTCTGTTATGTTTGTGGCAGGCAAGTGAAATGCGTGTGAACTTCGTAGTGATGAGAATTCCTGATCTCTCCGAGGAGGGTGGTGAGGGACAGAGCCGAGGGGCCAGGAAAGTCCCCGAACCACAGTACTTCAAACGACGCTCTGAATACATGAAGGTAACATTTTTGACAAGTTAAAAGGCACTAGACTAAACTGTGGCCTAGCGTTAAGCTTACTTGGGTGATTCAAGTTTGAGTTTTACTCCCAATCCCAATCCCATTCCCATTTTCACTTCCTATTATTTTCTGTCCTGCCTCAGATTTTTAAATGTTTTTGAAAGAAGTCTCTCATGTTCACCAAGACTACATTTATTTGATCAGAAATACAGTAAATAAGAACAATACTATTGTGAAATATTATTACAAAATAACGGTTTTCTATTTGAATATATCTTCAAATGTAATTTATTCCTGTGATGGCAAAGCTGAATTTTCGGCAGCCATTACTCCAGTCTTAAGTGTCAGAAATCATTCTAATATGCTGATTTTGTACTAAAGGAACATTTCTTCTTATTATTCTGCTTATTTTTGTGGAAACCATCCAAAAAAAATTCAGGATTCTTTGAATAAAAAAAGTTCAAAAGAACAGCGTTTATTTGAAATAGATTTTTTTTGCCACTGTAATTTAATGCATCCTTGCAGATTTTTTTTTTAATCTTTCAAAAAAAAAAATTTAACCCCCTGTATTGAACCCAAACTTTTGAATGGTGGTGTATATAAATATAAATCATAAAAAGAAATCAGTGCTGTCAAAATTAGCGCGTTAATGCATGCAATACATTTTTTTCAGTTTAACGTGGTAAGATATTTAACGCAATTAACGCAGCATTTGTCATCCTTTGGCTAGCGTTACATTATATTCATGCAAATGCTTTAAAACCATTCAAGCGCAACAGAGAACGCACTGTCTATGAATGTCCTGACACACAACGCACAGAAAGACACGCACCAGTACTGTGCGCCAGTTTGTTCAAGCGTTCTTTCGCACCTGAACAAACAATAACAGGCAGAATTATGCCAAAATGGCTGTTCTGTTGAGTATTCTCCTAAGAACAGAGATGCGCGTGACAGCAGAGAAAATTGTAGCTTTAATAAGGATTAATCTATATTTAATTTACAATTTATGCAGTTAAGTGTTTGATAACTAAATTTAAGTTCACTTAAATTAAAAGTTTTTTTTTTTAAAGCCTAATAAATGTTGAAATTGATAGCTTTCAATTATACTGTAATGTTGAATGTCTATCATTATTGTTTGTAAAAAAGAAAAACTATTTCATAGAGACATCAGTAGCAGTCTTTAAGTGGTTTCCATATTAATTTGATTCAATTGACAGCACTAAAATAAATATAATATAAATTTATTTATATATAAATACAGTTTAATTTAATAAATATAATTAAATTCTACACCTAAATTATTTTTGAGATGCAACACTGGCCGAAAGTGAAGCGAACCATACAGGAGAGATTGAAGTCTCTCTAACATTTCATACATTTTACAGTGAATATCATGAATTATAATATCTTGTATTGTATTAAATTGTGACATGTGTTGCAATGTTTTGCATATTAAGAGGTAGTATATTATACTTTGAGGTTATTATACTATACGAGACCCAGACTTATAAAGAGCATCAAAAAAATAATCGTGTTGTAGATACAGTTGTATGTACTCATGGTTGCACGCAAAATGGGTTGCATGTTTCATTCGTTGTGCTACTGTAGCCAAAGTCTGCGTATGTGTGTGCGCGAGGTGACTTTTCACCCAGGGACTAGTCACACCCTGACACTTCCTCACCAGCTGAAGGCAGAGGCAGCAAACACAGGCTGGGTAGTGGGAGATGAAAGCAGATGCCCCCCTCTCCCTCTAGGACTCGTCCCTGATCAAAAGGCCTGGGGTGCTGCTCTCTGAGCTGCTACAGCCACTGTGTTTGTTTGTAGCTGGGGATCAAAGCTGGTGACAGTTAGCTTTCACCTGTGGAGTTGAAGCTTGAGCTCATGCTGGGAGGAAGAGCCTCCCTGCTGGGTAGGAAGAGGCTGCCTCTCCCCCTATGAAGGTCTGGGGTCTCCAGCGAGACTGGGAGAAGATGGCTGAAGGAGAGCGTTTTGCCACAATCTATGAGTTACGATGGCAACGCGTCACATTAACACATCTCTCTGCTTCGCAGCAGGATCTGGGATGTTTGTTTTTACAAATGTTTTCACCGCTGGGGTCAGGCACATGTCTTAAAGTTTCACTTTTCACCCAACCCCCAAGTACAGAACTTAATGCAAGACTCAGTTACTATCAATCATCAAGTACGCTTGCATACACAGTTATGATCAAGCTACTTCTGGTCTTTGTGCATTTGAGGTCTTCTTCATCTCTTTGTCAAAGTATACACAACAAAATACACAGTCAAATATTTGAAGGATTAAAACATCAATTCTGTCTTTCAGACCACGCTCACAATTAAAGGCCAATCATAGTCCACTTACTGTGTATATGAAAGTTTGGGGTCAGTAAGATTTTTTTTTTTTTAAAGAAATTAGTACTTTTATTCCACAAAAATCATTAAATTGAACAAAAGTGACAGTAAAACATTAACATTATTACAAAAAAAATCCATTTTATATTAGAGTTCAAGAATATGAATAAATGTATCACTGTTTCCTCAAAAATATTAAACCACATAACTGTTTTCAATATTAATAGTAATAAGAAATGTTTATTGAGCACCAAATCAGCATATTAGAATGATTTGTGAAGGATCATGTGACTGGAGTAATGATGCTGAAAATTCAGCTTTGCCGTCACAGGAATAAAATGCATTTTACAATACACTAAAATATTTGATTGGATAAGTTATTTCTAAAATTGTAATAATATTTGACAACATTAATGTTTTACTGTATTTATTTATTTATTTATTTATTCAGCTACAGGTAAAAATTGTACAGAGCCACACTAACACATTTCTTTTGACTATTTTTTTTGTATTGTGCAAGTGTTTTAATGTCCATTATGTGGGTTCAGGAGCCTCCAGGTGGGTTCTCCAGTCAAGAGAAGACGGTGAGTCTAAAGAAGGAACCTCGACTCTCTCTAGGCATCACCATTGCAGGTGGGAGAGACTGCCGCAGCCGTTTGCCCGTCTACATCACTAGTGTGCAGCCAGTGGGCTGCCTGCACAGAGACGGCACCGTCAAAACAGGTCATTCTCCTCATGCCTCCTTATAAAATGCTTTTTTCTCTGGGCATCTTGCAAAATGCTTGTGTTAACTGTGTGTTGTCATGGCTAATGTTGCTCAGGTGATGTACTGCTGAGTATAAATGGCATTGACCTGACTCAACTGACCTACAATGAGGCAGTTACCGTCCTAAAGGCTCAGACGGCTCAGAACACAGTAACACTGCGAGTCATCCAAACCTTCACTGACGAGGAGGAACAAGATGGAGAATCCAGCACTAGAGAAGACATGGAAACACTGGAGGGACACAAAGAGGATGATGTTACCTGGGTTCCTCTCTGGACCCGCTGGCTGGGCCTTCCCAGGTGTGTGGGCTAGAGATGTGGGTTGGATGATGTTGGATGCTCTTGTATACGCAATAAAATGCTCCGATACTAAAAACTTGATACCACGCAGCATGTGTACAGTACAGTGTTTCTGTCCAGGCAAAGAAACACTGACAACAGAACAAACAGAGATATGGAGATATCAGAGATTTTAAAGATGTCTATGAAGTGAATGTATCTAATTAATAGAACATTAAGCATAAATTCAATACTTACGCCTGTGCACAAGCTGATAAGTAAAGCATGCTAAGTGGATTGAGCATGCAGCAGCAGCATAGACCCACAAGCATGTCGAGCGCACATCCCTTTCTCACAGACATCGCTGAAAAGTCCGTAGTTCGGTCAGATAGGTCAATAGCAAAGAAAGTAAAATGATGCACCTATTATTATTAATGTTATTTGACAGTAAGGAGAGAAAGTGTGCAGACTTATGTTGCAATGTGTCTGATTGCTGATCGTCAGTTACAGAAGACTGTAGATTAAAACTAAATCGTATATGTAGCCTAAGTAAAAACATGAACTGTTACACGATTTTAATATATAACATGTAGTTCCCTACATTTTTACAGGAAAAAGTAATGTGATTACTGTGCCGCTGCACTGGAGCAGCTCTAAATGTGCGCTGTAGATGAAATACGATGGAGCGATATAAAGAAAAGTGAACAGTTTAGAACAGTAACAAAATTATGCCTGTTAAAATGTATTGTACAAGCTTAAGCATGAAAATAACTGAAGGAAACATATATTTGCTAAAAGAATTAAGCCAACTAATAATTTATATGGACTCATTCTGGAAAAAGTGGTATCGGTGCATTCCTAGGGTGGGCCTTAATATTTTAATTGTTTTGCCCACTACATTTGTTATGTCGATGATTAAGTGCAATATTCAATTTAATGTCCTCTTTTGTAACTTTTAGCCTAGTCAAGCCCATATGGGCTTAAACATGGGCAAAATTCATAATTTGTCTATTTCTTTTTAATCATAGCTACATCCACTGGTGTCGTGATATTATGCTAATGAAGACCAACAGTGAGAGCTGGGGCTTCAGTATCGTGGGAGGATATGAGGAGAGTCATGGCCAGCAGCCCTTCTTCATTAAGACCATAGTGCCTGGAACTCCAGCTCACTTTGATGGACGGCTCAAGTGAGTCTCTCGTCCTCTTTTTTTTTTAACAACATTTGATACACATTACAGTTCAAAACGTTTAAGGTCTGTACAGTTTTATTTTTATTTTTTTGTTTTGAAAGAAATTAATACCTATATTTAGCAAGGATGTTTTGTTTTGTTTTTTTACTTTCTATTCACCAAACAATTCTGAAAATAATGTATCAGGGTTTCCACAAAAATATGAAGAAGCACAACAGATTTCAACATTGATAATAAAAATGTTTCTTAAGGCACCAAATCAGAATATTAGAATGATTTTTGAAAGATCATGTGACACTGAAGACTGGAGTAATTAAAATTTTATGCCATCACAGAAATAAATTACATTTGAAAATATAATCAAAAAGTTTTTTTATTATAATAATATTTAACAATATTACTGTTTTTGTTGATTTAAATAAATGTATCCTGGGTGAGCATAAGAGACTTTACAATAAGGTTTCATTTGTTAACATTAGTTAATGTATTAAACATGATTTAACATGAACTAACCATGAGCAACACATTTGTTACTGTATTTGTTCATCTTTGTTAATGTTAGTTAATAAAAATACAGCTGTTCATTGCTTGTTCATGTTAGTTCACAGCGCATTAACTAATGTTAACAAATACAACCTTTGATTTTAATAATGTATTAGTTCATGTTAACTAATGTAGTTAGGGCCCGAGCACCAATGGTGTGAGGACCCTATTGTAATTGCTCTGCGTATCATTTTTCTTCTCCAAAATGAATCACATTTTTGAGGGCCTAAACATGCTCAAACTCATAAAACTTTGCACACGCTTCAGAAGTGGTGAAAATGTATGTCTGATATGGGTTTCAGAATTAGGTGTGGCAAAATGGCTTGATAGCGCCACCTACAAAATTTCAAATTTTGCAACTTCCAGATGTTGTGCTTTAACGAACTCCTCCTAGAGATTTAATCAGATCATTATCATATTTGTACAGTCTAATCTAAAGGCCTTTGCGAAGTTAAATTGCGAATATCTTGAGTTTTCCCTGAAGGGTGTATCCGTGGCGGCCTCACAAAGTTCGATGTTTCGCCATGAAACAGGAAGTTGTTGTAACTCGGGCATACATTGTCCGATCTACCCCAAACTTCATATGTTTTATTAGAGTCCTGACCTGAAGACATCTACATGCCAATATTCAGTTACAGTCATAATGCCACCTGCAGGCAACAGGAAATTACGTTTTACACTGTGATTTAACTCCTCATTGAGATTTAACCAGAACAACAACCTATTTGGTCAGTCTAATCTTAAGGCCTTGTTGATGTTGATTAAATTATTAAGATCTTGAGTTTTCGCTGAAGGGCTGAAGTCTGATGTTTTGCCATGAAACAGGAAGCTGTTGTAAGTCAGGCATACAATGTCCAATCTGCCCCAAACTTCACATGTTTGATAATAGTCCTGACCTGAAGACATCTACATGGCAATATTCAGTTATAGTCAAAGCGCCACCTGCTGGCAACAGGAAGTGTGGCACATCAGAATGACTTTGCTATTTTTTTTCATATATTTACCCACTTAAATGCACGTCGCCCACTATTCGCTGTTTTACTGAGGCCACCGGGTGGCGGTGGCCCCGGGTGCGAGGGCCCTTTAATCGCTCCGGGTGCGAGGGCCCTTTAATTGACTAATGAAACCTTATTGTAAAGTGTTACCACATTTACCAACCCAAACTTTTAAATGGTAGTGTAGATTAAATGAACATTTTCTTGGGCTAGCATTGCTTTTGAAGTAATTTAATTGTTGTTCATTGACAAGTTACTATGAAAGACATTCTTGAGTGCAACGAGTCTATAAAATGAAATGCTTTGTTTACTGAGACTCTCTCATGCTCTCCTGCAGGTGTGGTGATGAGATTGTGGCTGTGAATGGACTCACTACAGTTGGCATGAATAACTCCTCATTGATCCCAATGCTGAAACTGCAGAAGAACAAAGTCACATTGACCGTGGTCTCCTGGCCTGGCAGCCTGGTTTAAAGACTAGCCTGAACTCTATTACTGTTACTGGGTCTACCACAAGATACATGCACAAGCATCCTCTCTTAAGAACAGGGTGGAATATAGGGGAAGTCTGTTAGCAATCATTGACCTAGATTTAAATCCAGATAAAAGGTTGATATTATTTAATCCACTGTAGGCATCTAGTTTTTCACAATTTTGAGTTGAGCTGTGATGGTGAAAGTGTGAACCACACTTAAGGATACAGGACAAGCTTGACTTCCTGTTTTAAATTGGGATATTTATCATGCCCCTTGCTTGGATATATTTTAGTATGGAACTTCAAGACTTCTGTTTCCATGTATAACCAGTAATAATCTTTTAGATGGTTTATGATTGACATCAAGTGGTCAGTAGCAAGGTGATAAATGAGTAATTATTTTGACAACCTGGAGTTGGACCATATCACATTATTATGTTGATGGCCGGCACTTTTTACTGTTATAAGTTTTGAGAATAGTTACACTAGTGTAAAACTATGTAATCGCTGTTGGGGTGATAGTATAGACTGTTTTTTAAAACCACAGCTTGGCTCATTTGACTTTTTAAAGAATGTATCTCTCTTCGGTGCCTTGGATATAAATATGTACAAACACACTGATCTACACCTGCCTTAATTGCCTGTATACCAAAAATGACATTCGTTATCTTTGGCCTTTCATCATCTGAAGAATGTTTATTTGAATGCTTTGTTTTTTCCCGTCTGATATCTGTATGTTTAACCCTTTTACTTTTTAATGCATTTCGATGATGTTCTTTGGACTAGCAAAGCAATGATGACCGAATAAAAGATTTTGTTTTATTTTATTACGTATTTGTTCTAGGCAGTGGCTGTTTTCAATCTTTGAACTGATCCATAACATAATGGACCTAAAAGATTCCAGTACAACTGTATTATTAAATGTGCATGCTATCTGCTGAGGCTTATTCTATAGTGCATCTGCCAGAACTACAGTATGTAGTTTAACATTTGAACCCTGTTTGGCTTATACTTTGTAGCTTTTTTACTGTTAATCATGAGTTAATGCTAAACACCCATATTTTACTCGTCTTCCAAATCATTCATTATAGTCCCTTTGGGATTCCTAGGCAATAACAGCGGCTTTGCCCGGTTGAGTATCACACAATATGAGCAGTTTGAAGGGCGAGTGGATGATTGTGCCATCACACAGGGGACCTGTGGAGGATATAAATCAGCCCTGTGCAGTTTGAATTTAAGCCTTGAACTATGAACCAAGGATTAAATGGCTTTAAATCCTGCTGACATGCTAAACTAATGCAATAGGTTGCCAACTGTGAAAGAATAGCGTGTGTGAGGTGTTCATTTTACTGAATTTGATGTGAGACAATATCGTTATATTGTCATGATGATAAATTCTGATGGTCTATTTGAAGATGTGCTATAGTCATCCAGCACCTGCTGAGAACATGAACTACATCTGTGACAAAAGGATTTGTTGATTTAACTTTGACTGGATTTCAGATTACATATTTCAAAGATAACCAAATAATAAATAACAGTGGCTAAAAATGTACATTTTCCAAATGCATCTACAGATATTATTTTAGAATTTCATACATTTATGGTCCAATCTTCTTTGTGTCTTAGCCTGCCCCCTAGAGGCCATATAAAGTTCAAGCTTTTATTTTTGCAAAACTTGTCTCATACCTTAAAATACATAAAACACAAATGAAAGTGGACAGACTTCCTCAAATGCAGCTGTTTGTGTCTGAATGCAGCTGTTTGTGTTCTTCACACCCCCACTATATGTAAACCAATGGGGTTTTTTTTACAACTTTTTGTTGTACTTTTGGTTCTAGATCTAGATGTTACTGTACAGTATAAAGCTGAGGCATCGGTTTCATTAAAGTCAGTTAAAAATTTTAACTGCCTACTATTAGACAGGCAGTAAAAGTAATCATGTAAGTAAATACAAATAAAATAAAAATATTTTATATGCAAGCATATAAAAAATACCAGCAAGTTTAAATTAGTTTACAAAATGTTTTTTTTTTTTTTATATCAAGAGCTTGCATAAAAATTAAATCTACAGAATAATGAATTGCCACCACTATACAGTATATACTGTAGGAATATATCAATTATATATGTGTGTGTGTGTGTGTGCTCCCTTACTTTATTATTTGTAAATATGCCCACAGTACACATATGAAGAATGTTCAAAAACATCAAAATCAGGAATTTATTGAAGCTTTCCATACGAGTTGGTAGGGACAAACATTTACAGGTACTTTAACAGAACCAGCACTAAGAGCAGATTCCTTTCTCTCTATTTGATTGCTAGGCAAAGAATCATTCCTCTTAAGCACAGCTCCTCTCAAGACCATCTACAGAGGCACTCGACTAATGCAGTCTTGTCTACAGTATATGGAGCAAAGAAGTCGTGCAGGTATAGAAAACACATGAGGGGCAGTTGTAACCATTACATTTACAATGCTGCGTCTGTAGTCAACTCCGGAGCGTAACAGCATCCATGAACACACACTCCAAGATGAAACAAAACAAAGGAAAAATACAGGGTACAAATAACGTTCCAACAAAAACATGAATAGGTAAATTTCACTTGGTGTGAAATGAATGACACATTGTTCTTGGTAACAAATTTTGCTTGATTGGCAAATGTTATCGTTTTTAAACACACCACAATGACATTGTAAAACAATATCAAAAACCTCCAGGACAATTTGCTTGTCCTTGTGTGCTCAAGTGCAATTTTCAGCCCTAACTCGAGTGGCATTTTGTACGTATATTTTATGGCTTACTGGGTAAACAGGTCCATATCAACTGTAAAGTTACAGAGAGAGCTTATAAACAAAGTATGCTACAGTAATATCTTGGCAAAAAACTAATAACCAGCTAAGTTACATAATGTAAACATGGCATACCACACTGTACATCTTGTCCATGATATTTACAAGTCCGTTTGTTGACTTCCCCGTGTAGTAGACGAGCGCAGAAGTGCCAGATCACCACGGTGCTGACTGTTACTCTAAGCTAGTTAATACATAGCTTCAAAAAGCCCCAATGCTAGCCATTACACTCTGAAAACAATAACACACGACACACTTCGGACTCATACACTTACACGTCCGACTTAAAAACAGTTGTCCTTTAACATAAGGCAAATTCACACCGTAAGGTGCCTTGTTCTTAACAACAATACCATAATATAGTATGTGGGGAGGACTTGATGGCTCTTTGGGGTAAATGCACTTTTAAACAGTATCAGAGTTTGCTTTCTTCCAATCATTCTTGTTATATATAACAAAACATCTGAGTGCAACACAGGAGCGCTTCTACTACATCAGGAAATGTGCAAAATCTGCTCTAAAGCAAAGTGACAGTGAATTTTACTGTACAAGGTACTGGGAAAATGGGTCTTGTAGAAACCCAGTAAAGACCCTCAATCCAACATATATACAAGGCACTAAGGAGAGGAATGAAGGGCCTTCCACGAGGATCCAGCAGAAGTCCATTAGTCAGGTCTGAATATAGGATATTTTGGTACGAACTCTATAAGAATAACCTGTAGACATAAAAAGACACTGTTAAGCAAGAACAATTGGGGGATAAAAATCACCAGCCTCATGATTTACAACATTATGGTCTGCAGCTCTCCAGATCAAAAAAAAAAAAACTTACATATAAACTTCTATAAAGTGTGTGTGTCTGTCTGTGTGTGTCTGTCTGTCTGTGTCTGTCTGTCTGTGTGTGTCTGTCTGTGTGTGTCTGTCTGTGTGTGTCTGTCTGTGTGTGTCTGTCTGTCTGTGTGTGTCTGTCTGTCTGTGTGTGTCTGTCTGTCTGTGTGTGTCTGTTTGTCTGTGTGTGTCTGTCTGTGTGTGTCTGTCTGTGTGTCTGTCTGTCTGTCTGTGTGTCTGTCTGTCTGTCTGTGTCTGTGTCTGTGTCTGTGTCTGTCTGTCAAATTACAGAATCGTTCAAAAACGATTGCTTCAGTTCATTGTGTGCATAGCTTCCTACATTAGCTTTTGACAACATTAAATTGATCAGAAGTGACAGTAAAAATGTTTGTTACCAAAAAAAAATGCTTTTATTTTGAAGTTTCTTCTTTTGAAGTATTCATCAAACAATCCTATTATACACTCACCTAAAGGATTATTAGGAACACCTGTTCAATTTCTCATTAATGCAATTATCTAATCAGCCAATCACATGGCAGTTGCTTCAATGCATTTAGGGGTGTGGTCCTGGTCAAGACAATCTCCTGAACTCCAAACTGAATGTCAGAATGGGAAAGAAAGGTGATTTAAGCAATTTTGAGCGTGGCATGGTTGTTGGTGCCAGACGGGCCGGTCTGAGTATTTCACAATCTGCTCAGTTACTGGGATTTTCACGCACAACCATTTCTAGAGTTTACAAAGAATGGTGTGAAAAGGGAAAAACATCCAGTATGCGGCAGTCCTGTGGGCGAAAATGCCTTGTTGATGCTAGAGGTCAGAGGAGAATGGGCCGACTGATTCAAGCTGATAGAAGAGCGACTGAAATAACCACTCGTTACAACCGAGGTATGCAGCAAAGCATTTGTGAAGCCACAACACGCACAACCTTGAGGCGGATGGGCTACAACAGCAGAAGACCCCACCGGGTACCACTCATCTCCACTACAAATAGGAAAAAGAGGCTACAATTTGCACGAGCTCACCAAAATTGGACAGTTGAAGACTGGAAAAATGTTGCCTGGTCTGATGAGTCTCGATTTCTGTTGAGACATTCAGATGGTAGAGTCAGAATTTGGCGTAAACAGAATGAGAACATGGATCCATCATGCCTTGTTACCACTGTGCAGGCTGGTGGTGGTGGTGTAATGGTGTGGGGGATGTTTTCTTGGCACACTTTAGGCCCCTTAGTGCCAATTGGGCATCGTTTAAATGCCACGGCCTACCTGAGCATTGTTTCTGACCATGTCCATCCCTTTATGACCACCATGTACCCATCCTCTAATGGCTACTTCCAGCAGGATAATGCACCATGTCACAAAGCTCGAATCATTTCAAATTGGTTTCTTGAACATGACAATGAGTTCACTGTACTAAAACGGCCCACACAGTCACCAGATCTCAACCCAAAAGAGCATCTTTGGGATGTGGTGGAACGGGAGCTTCGTGCCCTGGATGTGCATCCCACAAATCTCCATCAACTGCAAGATGCTATCCTATCAATATGGGCCAACATTTCTAAAGAATGCTTTCAGCACCTTGTTGAATCAATGCCACGTAGAATTAAGGCAGTTCTGAAGGCGAAAGGGGGTCAAACACAGTATTAGTATGGTGTTCCTAATAATCCTTTAGGTGAGTGTATATTACAGTTTCTACAAAAATATAAAGCAGCACAACTGTTTCCAACAATAATCATGAAAAAAAATTATTGAGCACCAAATCAGCACATTAGAATTAACTAAAAATAATGACTGCTGAACATAAGAGATTGGTTGCTGAGATTTTTGAACTGTAGCGTAAACTAGGGTGCGTTTTGTATTTAGTATATGTATTTAGTGTATGTACAATTTGATGCGGTCACTGGCTGTCACTATAATGAACATGATTGTAAACATGATTGTGCCATATAAATATCACAGTTCTGAAAGTACTGTAGAAAGTAGAGTTTTCCGGATGGTATCCAATGACGACTAGATTAGGGTGACCAAACATCCTGTTTTTCCCAGGACATAGACATTTTGGTTATAGATAGTATTTTGTAATATAACAATTTTCTATCCATACAGAGGGGGCATACTTTAAAAGTATTGAAATGAATAAGGCATCTTTGAGTAAACTTCAAGTATCATTTAAGTATTTTTTAATTGCCGGGCCGAGTGTCCTGGTTTTCGGTAATCAAAATATGGTCACCCTAAACTAGATTTTAAATTATTGTAGCACATTTAATTTTGTGTCGCATTTGCAACCATTTTGGTCAAATGAAATCATTATTTTCTTTTAATTACTATTATCAAAGTTTCACAAAAAACAGCCATGAACTTACATATTCCATCATGTTGTTGCTCTCACATTTTCTCCTGCTGAGTTTCCAGTGCAGCCCCAGCTGAAGGCGAGACGCAGGAAGATACAGATTAGACAAAGCCGTGCGGAAGATATTCAACATAGACGTAAGCACTTCAGATGCTCAGACACACTTGACACACAAGGGTTAGCTGAGGTCAAGCTGTGGCCAGCGCTTAGAGGACTTTCCTTAACGTGTCTGCGCCGCTACTGCCGGTCAATCAAAGCTTCAAGACACAACAAAACGAATGTGGCTTTTTACTGCTGACCTTTCCATAGTCTGGTCAGCCTCCGCACTATATCAATGCATCAGACCAAAATGGCTGAGAGGGCAACAAGCATTTGACAGGGTCAAATGTTAGCAGCCATTTTAATGATTGTTATCCACCACACACCAAGACTTAAACACCTCTTAACATGGCAGCTAAATTGGAGATGGTCTGCTGTTCTTATCTTTATGATCAGTTCTGCAAGGAGCTTACCTTGTGATATAATCTGTTGTTCTCCCATTCTAACAATTTCTGAAGGGATCTTCGCGTCTGAAAACACACAACCACAAATAAAAAAATCATTATACATAAAGATAGATGCGCGCACACAGGATTTTATACTAATCACCCGTCAAACTCTTCAAACACATGTTTAACAAATGGCTATAAAACTCTCAGGGCATGAAAACTTCAAAGGCATTTATGGAGCAGAGCTCGTAGTTAAGCACCTTGTAAGCTGCACGTCATGGCCAATAACTTAAAATTTGTAGCTGTAAAATCACCACCTTTCCACAGCATATAACAACAAGCCATGCCTTCTGACATATATCAAATTCACACTCAGTTAATAAGCTGATGCGGTTTGTTACTTGCCTCCTTACTGAGTAGGTTTATTTCTTAGGTGTTCAAATCGGGAAATAAGTAATTGACATGGATTAATGGGGGAAGAACGGGATGTGTCTGAGGAAGGACTCACTCTCTTGTTGAGACATATGACAGGCCACAGACTGCAGCCCACCGTACAGCAACAGCACAAGCAGCCGCAGAGCAGCCATTTCACATTGACCGGTAGGTTCTTCTTCAAGCATGCGTTTATTCGATTGACACTCGTCTTGAACTCCTCTGGAGCAACCTAGAGTAGATGGGTGAGAAACAAAAAGAGACTGTAGTATATGTCAGGAAGTGTTTCTTTGTGCATTATCAGTAATAAAATAATTTTAAAATAATTTTATACAATATTATTATTAAATATATATTAAAATAAATAAATATTTCACTTAAGAACTATGAGAAAAATAAAAGGAATTCCATAAATATTCATAGGATTTTTTTTTTTTAAGAAAAACTTGCTCTCTGGTGATCTTGCAATTGCACGCTTGAAACTTGCCAAATGAGCTCTGACACACTCAGGGCAGAGGGAGGACAAAAAGATGAGATAAGCCTGTGGCCTGTGGCTGCACCGTCTAAACAACCTGTATGGCTGCTCATTCCTCTCTGGGTATGTACGCCATAAAACCGGGGTCGTAATCTTTTATGACAGGATGCAAAGGTCTCTTTGCAAACAGCAAAAGAACTCAGAATAAAGCCCAGCAGGCCTGATCTGCTCCCTTCAGTCATCATAATTCTGACCTCATCCATCACATGTCACCCTGGGTCACAATACTGGAGCTCCGCTTTATTGCCCCGCACTTCCCTCTGCCTGCTCTTCCCCCTGCAGCCTTTTTGTATTTCTGCGTCCGACCCAGGAAGCTTCCCTTTCTTGTGAACGGCACAGTCTTTCTTTCATTATTTTGTCACTGGGAGCTGTGTCCTCCCAGTGCTGCGATCCCTGCCTACTGGAGCCCTGAACGGTTTACTTATTGACAGATTCTGTGGCAAACACGCAGCATGCCTGGATTAAAACCATTTAAGAGACTTCATCAGGGAATTCTCTATTAATCAAAAGCTTATACCATGGTGAATAATAGTGTAAGGGGAAAGGTCAACAGGGAAAGATATTTTATTCACACCAACAAGTATGATTTACTTTGTAGATGCGAGTTAAAGATCATTACCTTTCCTGTGAGAACAGAAGGAAACTCTGTGTCAAATTTGTTGCTTAGTCCAAACCTGCAAACACAGATATTTAAAAGGTTATAATTATGGTGCAAAGGTACGAAAGCCCATTTCTGCCACATAAAACAAAATATCACGCTTTGGTAAATCATTAATGAGATTATGATGAAGAGATACTAATTATGAGATCAAAGTTATAAATAGATAAATAGTCATAGTATTATGTCAGAATTATGAAATAAAAAGTTTGAAATTATCATAATTATATATTTTTAAAACATGATTTTTTTTTCTTATGTGGTAGAAATGGGCTTCCATACAAAGGCTTTGTGTGCAATGACAGAAGAACGTTGGGTTCAGCTGAATTAGACCCATTAAAGACTTGATAATCAGCACATAGACACAACAGAGAGAGAAAGTTCAGTTTCTACATTGACTTGAATCACCAGGGAACCTAAAGGCTGTATAAATGTATGATGTCTGTTTATAATCCAATGTTGTGCTGCACTGCTGTTTCGTGTACAATATCATGTTGTTTACCTCATTAAATAATTCATTACCTCAAACCTTGCTCTAACAGTCAGATTATGATGATCCAATTTCTGAAATATGTGCATAACTGACAGTTGTGCTGTTCCACGAAAGTGATTTAATTAAAATAATCTCCAACAGTACAGTTATCCACAACTTCAAATTAAAGCGAAGATCCTAATGAGTTTGAGTGTGGTTACGGGGCAGCCTTTATCCACGGACAGCAATAAAACCATAAATCTCTGAGCTAACAACAAGACTTCGGGTAACTAGGGATGATTCTTCTGCTTAAAATCACTGTCAGGATCCAGCTGGAGAAGCCCGGCCTACGTGTATTTTGATTCCACAACTTAGCGACAAAAACATGCAGTGAGCTTAGCATGGAGGCTACACAAACAGACATGACCTAACAGTGACTAACAGCAGTGCTGCCGCATTCATACGCTTACACGGTGATGTGACCAGCCCCACGCATGACCACAGGCTCGGGACAGTATCTGACGAGATGCTCTTCACTCACAATTCTCTCATCTTCTTCTTCTAACTCATAAATGGTATCAAAGTCCGCCATGTTGGGCAGTAGGACGCTCATGACGTCTCTGGCACAGCGCCGATGACATCATCACACCAGTGCTGCACAGGGAGCGTCATCGCAGTATACGCGATGGTCAGCGTGCACTGGCACTGTACACGAATATGGTACAAAATAAGCTCCTGAACATCTTAACATAGATGTTTTACTAATTAAAGTAAGGGTGCTTAAAATGCTGATTGCTCGTAAATTTCAAGAGGATAAATTACGTAGGCTAATGGGCCTATGTGAGCGGTTTAATTATATTCTAGTTTATTTGTGAGCTATTAATCTCTATTTGCAGACATCTTATAACCCCTATACGTGCTCTTTTGTAGTTTTCTATCATTAAACATTAAAATAAATAGACCATTCAAAACACCAGAATGTTTAGAGTTGCAAATTTAGTTCTCAAATCTGTTCTCTTGCAGTAGGTTTTTGACCAAATGTGGGGTTGTAATCATTTATATTTCCAGTAAATTAAGGAAAATATGTGTTTGATCCTGTTTTTTTCGTGGGTAACATGGTTGAATTGTTGAGTTTGATGAATGTAGTCAACACTGATTTTTTTGTAAAAAAAAAAAAAAAAAAAAAAAAAAAAATTCCAATAGCCTGTTTTTACTCCAATGAATATCAATATAATAGCCTATAACAAAATTTTGCCATTGTAGTATGATTTTCCTTTTTGGGTACTCTCAAGACTTCTGAGGTGAGATAGGCATATGCCAAAATGCCTGTTTTATGTGTTTGCCAGACATTTGACATTTTTTTATTTTTTTATTTATTTATGCTACATGCAGGTTAATTGGATGTTACAGTAATAGTTGGTTGTACAAACCTAAGTCTCATATTGAAGGGATTTGTTTGCTGTTTGCCTCAACTAACTGCACATCTGACAAAATATTACGAAATGGCTTTTTTTTTTTTAAAGACAATTCCAGGCTAATATATGTGCCATTTAACGCAAGGCAGGGGAATCTCAACTGCTGTAGTCAAACTGTTGATTTGTTATAATGTTTCATCTGAAATTAAAAAGATAAATAACAAGCTCATATTACAACATAAAACAGAGGGAGAAATGTAGATCTCCCTCACAGATGTTGGCTATTAAAAAAAATAATTATAATATAAAGGTAAATAAAATGCACTGACATTTTAATGCAAACTTGTTCGTTTTTCTTGCAGACATTTTTACTTTTATAAACCTTTTTCAAGGTTTAATGACAGAGAGCGCCTTTCCACATTTATTTTAAAGGCATTATTCGCACTAAATCCTACTCAACCATTGGGTTGCATCTACAATACGACCCCAAAAAAGCCTCTTTTTGTTGGGTGGGGTTGTCAAATCATATGTCTAGGCTATATAGTCTAGCTTATACGCACTTTACAAATTGCTCTACTGCTCAGCCTTACAAGCCTAAAAGTTGTAAGCCTATTGGTTAAGGAGTTCTCACGTTTAAAATGTAAATTAAAGGTAAATAGCCAACCTGCTGTCTGTCAAGCAGTAGGCCCATACCTTCGTTTAATGATATATCAAGACACGATCAAAGTTATTGCAAAACATTTTATTTACACATTGCTGGAATCAAACGTTATACCCGTATCAGGTATGTGACACCTGCACATCACCCCTGTGAAAAGAAAGTGAACGACGTGCGCTTTGGACACAAACTGGAGCATAAAACAGCCTGCCATCGCAGGTCATTTGGTTTACACAGACAATAAAAGTTTAACAGTTCCAGTGTCAGGATCATTATACATCCCAAAAAAACGCTGTAGCCTACTGTAGGCCTAGTTTTCATTTTATTTACAAACATTTAGATACACTCACCACATACAGAAAATGATATTTATATCTTAATTGAGCAAACACAAACAAACCATTAAAATATTAAGTCTCTGGATCAGACGAATAAGGTTTTTGTATGTTTTTTGTTTCTTAATTTTAAAAACTATTCTATTAAAACAATATTTGAAGAGCCTCCAGCATTTCGTTGCATTTAAGACGTGATTCTTCTGTTGTAATCCACAACGCCGCCTTGATGCTTGTCATGTAGTATTTCATTACAAAGTAATCCTTTTTGACCACGTGAGTGGTCCGCTTCGGTTCTGTCCTTTCAGCGTGTTGGAGTGCTCAGTTAAAGTTGGACGTTCCAAGTTCGAGTTCACTGAGTGACAGTAACTTGCTGTATGTTTCTCATAGATGGTAAGGCGTTCATTCCTGGGGGTGGGTACATAGAACCGTGTATATCTGATGGACTCAGTGAACCTGGTACCGGTAGGGGACTGACAGAACCTGGATCGCTGTGGACTGATCCTCCGCTTCCGTCAGACTGACCCATTTTCTTTTTGATTAATTTCCTTTCCTTGGCTCTGCGGTTCTGAAACCAGATCTTTACCTGAGAAGACAGATGATAGGCTACGGTTATATAAAGAAATAAGTCGAATTGTTTAGTTAGATAAATATTTTTCCTATAAGTGAAAATCTAATGGAAGTAATGTTACCTGTCTCTCTGAAAGCCCGAGGTGTACTGCCAATTCTGATTTTCTTCTGATTGTGATGTAGCGATTAAAATGAAACTCTTTCTCCAGCTCCAGTCTCTGGTGGTCTGTGTAAACCACTCGATATTTCTCCTTCGTTCTCGTTTTGCCTAAAATGAACGAATAATCATTAAAATTATGAATGTAATGTCGTAAAACAGATGACAATTGTGAAAGAAAGTGAAATAAAGTAAAATGTGCATTCTGCGTAAAATGCGCGCCATTATAATAATACGTGTGCATTGTATAATTTCATTTGCTTACATTTATTTAGGAACTTCTATCTCTTAGCCAACTTTTATTGTTGCATTTACACTCAATATCATTTGAACTATAAATCATAATTTCAATATTTAGTCAGTTGTAAAAACTAGATTACATCCCTAGATATTCAAATTGAGCTTCTGATCTTCTTTGGGGAGATGTTTCTGAACAAACTGCAGAACAAAGAGACCCAAAGACATTACCCAAACGCCATTGATGTGTTAAGAGACAACACACGTCTTACAAAGAATCACAAGGAGATAACATCAAAAATCTTTTCCTCAAGTCGAGCATGCTGCACTTGTTTTATGTAGCCTATACAAATTAGCTACCTTTGGAAAAAAACGAATAAAGAACTAATTAATTAGTGTTTTTGAATTATAGGTTTAGCTGAGAACACTTAGTCTAACATCTAAGGTAAAATATGACCATTTAACTTCACGTGTCACTTCCAAAACATTCATTTGTTTCAACTGTGGAAATAAAAATGCCGTTTACAGTAAGGCGATTGTTTTCTTTAAGATTTTTTCGCTGTAGTTTTAACATGCGCCGGAGACGGGAGAACTTTATTTGCTGTGAAATGTGTCACTCTTTGAGGTAATATAACCCTCGCGAACAGAGGCAGAGGACGACGCGCTGCTGCATATCAAAGTGAAAAAGGTGTTGAAAGAAGTCGCCGCCTGAATATGACAGATAACCCTCAAAACCTGAGACAATGTAACAGGAAAAGTAGACCTCACATCTTGTTTACGGGAGTCGCAAATTAGCATTACAAGTGACCCTGGCGCCAATTCCCAACACCTTCATTTTGCCACA
Organism: Rhinogobio ventralis; assembly: GCA_039654625.1. Classification (NCBI taxonomy): domain Eukaryota; kingdom Metazoa; phylum Chordata; class Actinopteri; order Cypriniformes; family Gobionidae; genus Rhinogobio; species Rhinogobio ventralis. The sequence goes on from CM077198.1 coordinate 17,886,383, forward strand.
AGTATGTCCCATGCGTTATTTTTCCCCCAATAAAACAAATATAGGCTAATATAAAGCAGATAATCCGTTTCTGGAACGGAACGCGTTTTCCGCAAAGAATCGCGGAATTCTTAAAAAAAAGCCATTTCGTAATATTTTGTCAGATGCGCAGTTAGTTGAGACAAACAGCAAACAATGTAGCCTATAATTAATCGTTTCATAATTATTTGTTGCATTTTGCACGTATAATTTATTATTTTTTCTAATATTTTAGCAAGCTACTAAACCAAAATAATAGAAAGCAAATATTTAGATGTTCCCCCCCCCCCCCTTTCGTTATATTTTGTTATACTAGACATGTGTATTCGTTCGTTATTTTATTTTTTTTTTGAACCTGTGCATCAATATTTGGTTAGCAGATTTAAATTATAATAATGTAATTTTTATTTTACAGCGAGAAAATAGATCATAGGCCTAAGCGTAGACTAGGCCTACTATCATTTTGTACTTTCACTTTTTTCGATCACTGATTTCAGCACCTTCGAAATACTGGACTGTTTAGCCTACATGTTTTTTTTTTGTTGTTGTTTTTTTAAGACATTTGTTGGCCCTTACCGGTTGATGACGACTGGACGGTTTTGCTCATCCACTGATAGGAATTACGCCTTTCTCTCTCAGGGGAAAGTTGGGCCACAGAAATGTTTTCAGGTGGTGGAGGCAGCACTGCTGATCCCGGGCCGTGCATGGCATTATAATCAGGCGAGCAGTAGGAAACTTGTCCCGGGGATGAATTGCTCATAGGTGCAGAAATGGTGTTTGGAGGTCCGAGGCTGTAGGCGCCCCAGTCCTCTCTCGGTGCGCCGTAGGGAGCGCCCCATGCCCCTGCTGACTGTGCGTGCGTGTCCATGTTGGGCACATGATGGTATCCTGTAAAATCTGAATACTGGGATGTGGAGACAAAATTCTGTGGTGGAAGACTGATGCCAGATCGTCGCACAGCTCCTTGGTGATACATGCTTCCCTCTTTATCCAAAAGGTATCCAACGTACATGATTCGAAAGAAACCCCTAAAATAACTTTTTTAAGGCAACATGCCAGCCATGCATCAAGCCAAATGTCTCTTAACAACAAGGCCTGACTTAAAACTTTTACTATTTATCTCAAGGGTGGTAGTCCAAAATGATCTCCAGGTCACGCGACGTAGTCCTTGACGTGCTTCAATCAAACATGATGTGACTCTGTTGTCAAGTTGGTGGTGGCAAAGGTATAACCAAGCCCTCCTGACGTCAGCCACGACTTCAAAACCTCTCGATTTGCATTCAAATGAGCAGCCAATAACACCACCAAGCCCTCACAGATTCCCCTAGCGCCAGATTTTCGCATCACCTCAGACTTATATTCATATTCATACTTGCTCTATATGACTTGAGGAATTATTCTGGGAAAATATTCAGTTCAAAATTATTTTCTATCCTCAAAGCAGCCAATTCGAAACATGTTTTGTTAAGTTTGACGTGTTTTGAAAAAGTTCAAACAAGCAAAAAGTAGCCTACTTAACTTTTTTATAATAGCCTAATATTTGATAGTAACAACAGTACTATTTGTCTTAATATAAATTGTAATACATTTTATTTTATTATACACTTGTAATTGTATTTATTTATACAAGTAGTATAACGGTAGGCCTAATTATAGTAATAATATTAATAATAAACGTTTAATTTTATTGTTAAAAGTGTTAATCATAAAAGTGAAATAAACTGTGACGTGCTTCTAGGCAGGCAGCATCATTCAGCCATTAATGGTCGCTTGAAGTTTTACTGCTCTTGTCTCTCTAATGAAGCTAAACCTGTGGATATGGGAACGCCACATCTGCATAGTACCCATGCCACTTTCTCGCCTCCAGAGTCCATGGCGTATTTGTTAAAGGATACTCTTGTAAAAGAGGTGCAAAGCGGGAGAAGGTGTCTTGAAGTAAGGCGAACTTTTCACATTCCGCATCCCTCACACCATGACACTCTCGGGTCACACTTCACAGCTAATTCCGGTTTATGGAAATGTCAGGTATCACCTACAGTACCCATGCGACGACAGTGTGTCGTGCGTGTCGCCATGTAGTCGAAAGATTTAACGAGTTGTTAATTCATTTTACTGCGAGGTTTCTGGGGTATTTTAATCATTAACATATGCAGACAGTAGCTTGTTCAGGCTTGACTGTCTTGTCTCGGATGTTTGGGCAGAAAGGACAGTAGGCTACGTTTCATGTAAAAATTAGTGCGTTTTGACTTAACGTATTACAAAGATATTTTCAAATGTTTTACGAACAACCAGAATTTATTTTACATTCACATTTTTAAAAAGGCACATATAAAATGCATTAATCGTGCTAAACCAATTAAAATAGTGTGTAACAGGCAGACTTGACAATTCTGTGGTAGGCCATACTTATATTTCGGTTGGCTTTTATATTATTCAAGTGTAGCATTAACTTATTTTCAACATACATAAAATTTATATATATATTTGGGTAGTTTACATTAAATAGTTCTTGTTCTAGACATGTCCTGTGGTGACATATCTTCTCCACTTAAAACTATTAAATAGTTTTTTTAAATAAACAATTTTTATTATATGTTCATTTAAAATCTTAAATTGTTGTAACTTTTTTTCATTAAGTCTCTCAACTAATATGATGTCATAAAAAGAATGTATATTAATTTTACAATTAACAATGTTTTACATAATTTTAAATTTGATTTATTTAAAAAAAAAAAAAACCTTACACAATCATTTTCAACCATTTCAAGGAGGCAATCCTCAACTATATCCAAGTCTTTATTTAATGACTAATTTAATTTCAGCTTGCAGTTTGTTCACTAAACTTTGAACAAATCATGCCAATCATGATTGTCATGATAGATCATCTCATGTCTGAATGATAGAGTGAGCTATATGCAAAAAAACAGTTTTTGACAGATTTGTGATTATGCAAAGAGAAAACCTTTATGCACTCTGTCGTTTTATCCTACAACCCTTGTAAAGTAAACATCCCAAAACAATATTTAAAGGGATTCCTCTGTGATAATGAACAACATTTGAACACAGTAAGGAACTGTATTTCACCTTGAACTGTTGTTTCAGCAACAGTGAGACTGATAATCAAAACTGCTTCAGTTTATAACAAATATATCTGCTACAGTTTTTTTTCTTCAAAAAAAAAAAAAAAAATATATAGGCTATATATAATTAGGATTATATCAAATTAGGTCTATACCGCTACTGGGAAAAACATGTCATATATGACATATCAGTTTAAGCTGCTTTCTTTTTTCTTTTTTGAACTACAAGGTGGTCCACAAGCAATAGCCTGGTCAAGGTCAATCTTGACCCCACCATAGTCCAACTAATCCATTATCTAGCTTGGACCAGCTAATGACCTCATGTATCTGCTATTGCACAGATATCATAAGGAAATCTCAAGGCTTTCGAATTACATGATTCATGACTAGAACAATTCTATATTGACTGATATTATTGGTAGAAGCCTAAACTCAGTAAAATGTAAGCATGAACATATCCGCTATGGTGATATCAGGCAATGAAAACATTTTCAGAATGACAGAGAAAGTATGAATGATTGTAACAGTTGGTTTCTCTCATATTTAACAGGCAATCAATTATGAGACTTATTTGTTCCATGTGTTCTGCTATTGTGAACTCGCACAATAGTAAATGCGTCTGGGATTAAACCAATATTTTTTGTTAGATAGCAGACCGTTTCATCGTTGCTCCAGCCTATGTAAATATATCACAACCTATATGATGGTAATATGCGTTATGAATAAATGTTGTGTATTGATTTTTGTGCTGAATATGTGGTCATAATACTATATCCTACCCTAACAAGCTGAAAGCCAGATCTGGGATTTGCGCGCACACGCGTTGCTGATGCAGGTGCACGCAATGAAGAAAGCGATAGGTTGGTTTGGAGGCTCAATGCACAGCACAGCGACGCCCTCTGCTGGTCGATTTGCTGCAAGAGCGTCTCACGCTGAATTAAAAGGTATTACTGGACGAACACATTTTTATGACACATTTTCTGACATATATGGCACAGAACTTTTTTTTCCTTTCACCCTTTCTTTTTTTAAACGAAGTGAATAATCATACCCAGCCAGCATTCATTATAAATAATCAGCACCATTACAGAAAGACCTCTAGAAGGCAGTATTCACTAGGTAATGTACTGTATGTTTGCGTCATGTCTACCAGCTGAAGACTAATCACTACACTGAATAACACCACATTTCTGTTCATTTATGTGAATTACTTGTAATGACTGAAACAAATGAGCAATGTTTGTTTAGAAGCCTCTGTATGATACTTAGCCTACTAAAATATTATATAACCTATAGCCCTGCTAAAGAAAGCCTCTTGTGGTCTGCCAGAACATACAATTTTAAGATGGTTGGCTTTATTCAAGAAATCACACTCTCTCTTAGTTTGGCCAGGCTATTTATTAATTTATTTGTTAGTATTTTATCATCATGTTATGTGAGTCTGTTGAAAGTCTGAGTCTCTAATGGATGGAGATGGAGGTTTTGAAATGATTCAGCTGAGTGAGATCTGGTCTGACTGTCTTATAAGGAAGAATGTTTTATCTGAGGAGAAAATGCTACCAGTGGGACAGATTTACAACTTTCCTCCTGGAAACTTGAAAATAACAAAATGTGTGTCCCAAATGGTTTGGGGACAGTGCTCAAAATAGTTGAAATTATGAATCATATGTTTTCAAATTTTTTATTTCCACAAGGAGAATTAGGTCATGATGCTGTTCATAAGAATATTGCTACATAGTATATTTATTGGGACCTCAAAACAATTTTATTGGAGCTGTGTGCTAGAAGTCATTACACAATGTTTGTTCAGAGAGCCCAGTACAGTCATTCCCTATATCTAATAAGAAGTCTTGTTGAAGAATTTCCTAAAACTTTAGTTTTTAAAATTCTATAGATAAACACTGAAAATCACACAGGGTTCTAAATGTACGTATGAAATTCCAAAACAGGACTGTTGTGCTAGACAGTATGTCTGAAATAAGAGCAACTGCATAAACTTTTACATGTGCATGGGAAGATAGACTGTATGTGTGGATTTTACTGGTGATATCTTATTTGTTTGGTCCAAATGGACTGCTTTTTTCTTTCTCAGGCTTTTTGTCAGTTACAACCAAAGACCACCATCAGTTCAGTGGTTGTACTCAAACTGAGTTCATTCTGAAAGCCTCTCCCACTTTCCAAAGATTTCACATACAATGAATAATTTGTTAGTTCATCATCATCCGCAATCCCATCTTGTTTTTCTTTACATAAAATATTTGGTTATTACATCCAATAGCATAGATAATTATTTACACCATTTTTTGTTTAGTGCTTAAGCAGTTTTGAGGCTAGATTTCTTATAGCTCTGTAAATATGGCAAGCCGTTTTGACTTATTCATTCACAGGATTTGAATTCTTGATATCAACAATTGTATTTCAACTAGTAAAAACTCTAATTCTTGATATCAGTAATTGTATTTTCACTAGTGAAATGTCACTATAGGCTGCCATTCAAATTGAATTGTTGATATCAGGAATTGAATTGTTGATATCAAGAATTCAATTCCTGATATCAATATAATTTCAGATATCTAAAATGGCTTTCTTACTAGTAACAATCACATTCATGATATCAGACATTAACATTGTTACTAGTAGCAATTAAATAGTTGATATCAAGAATTGAATTTGAGTGGTGACATTTCACTAGTGAAAATACAATTACTGATATCAAGAATTGTTTTACTAGTTGAAATTCAATTGTTGATATCAAGAATTAGCATTCTAACTAGTGAAAATTGAATTGTTGATATCAAGAATTCAAATCCTGTAAATGAATAAAAGTCAAGACGGCTTGCCATATGTAGATCAGATTTTTCTGAATTGTTTATGTCAGAATTCTTGACATATAATAAATAGTTTATTTTGAATCATCGGAGCCCTGTGGGGACAAAAATAATTTACTTTGATCTGAAGTCCAAAGTCTAAGATAACTATTTTTAAGACAAATAGTCTGTGTGATTTTGTCAGAACTCTTTGACCCTGCCCTTGGGCGTCAGGGGAGTTTATTAACATATTTGGGGCTATTTGTATTTTCAGTGCTACCTTTCTGGAAAAAGGTGGGCAAAAACCATAATCTGTGGTAAATTAAGTCCACTCCATTGTCTCAGCTATAGGTGAGAGGTACAGATGTGGTTCCCCCCCCCAACCCTGATCCTGCTATTCCCTGCTCTCCCTCACCAGAACACATGCAGCGTGGGAAGTGCGAGCGGAGGGGAAGACCACTCCATTAATGGGAATTGTACAGAGGAAGGAGAATGGGGTATGATAGGCATTCTGTTTTGTCACTGATTGCAGGAATGAGTTTTGGCAGACTCCCAAAGGCCCCAATATACCACCTCTGTTTTAGTGATTAATGAAGCATCTTGCCACTGGGGGGCTGTTTTCCTTGGGAAGGGACTCTGGCACATTGTTGAACAAAAAAAGCAAAATGGTCCCACTAGTAGAGAGCCTTTAATTAGATGCATGATGTTTTTCCTCAGAGATAATTTTAGCAGATTCCATTATAAGCTATGAAGTTATAAAAAAAAAACCCTACAATTCACAATCCCATATTATACTAAGGGATCAAACAAATCCTGGTAAATGGGTTTTATAGTTCTGGTAGTTTATGACATTCAGTGTCTTTGCATACACGTACACTAACTAAGGTCGGTAATAATTTTACACGTTTCTCTGTGCTCACCATTTATTTGATGAAAAATACAATAAAACAGTAATATTGTGAAATGTTGTTACAGTTTAAAATAACTGTTTTCTATTTAAATACGAACTGTTCAACAGCGAGAGAGAGAGAGAAGTGTATGCGAATGACTACTGAAGTCGAAACTGTACATTTATCTGCTTCATGAACAGCGCCGTTATTACCCTGCTAGAGAGAAATGTCATTTCTGAAATGTCAACTTTTTTACTGATAAAATCGTAAGAGCAGCTAACAATACGTTTATGTGCGATTGTGTGTCCATACTGTATGTGTGTGCATTTGAGTGGGTGAGAGAGTGGGAGAAAGAGAGTATGTGCTTTTCGTACATAATAAAATGTAATTTTGTGGCAAAAACATAGACATAATTTGTCAGTGTCGTTGTGGGTTTTGATTCTTTTGCTGTTGTAGTAGGCTGTAAGGTAAGGTGACCAGATTTCTGAAATGGAAACCGGGGACATTTCCTGTTTGAGTGGTCAAAATATCACTAAATTCTCATTTGTTATTATCTTTTAATTAAAAAACAGGGCCAATAAATTTTCAAATTTTTTTGTTGTTGTTGATGTGGGCTCCTTATATTATTATTAACATTAATAATTATTATGATTTAGTTTGATTATAAGGATTTTTGGTCTGGATTTAATACAATTCAATGCGCCCGTGAATTGAATGTTTATTTCTCTACCATAAACCGTCTCCAAAGGCATTTCAGAGAATTTGGCAGTACATCCAACCGGCCTCACAACCGCAGACCACGTGCACTTTGGAGAGGTGTTCTCTTCACGGATGAATCCCGGTTTTCACTGTACAGGGCAGATGGCGTGTATGGCGCCGTGTGGGTGAGAGGTTTGCTGATGTCAACGTTGTGGATCGAGTGGCCCATGGTGGCGGTGGGGTTATGGTATGGGCAGGCAATGTTATGGACAACGAACACAGGTGCATTTTATTGATGGCATTTTGAATGCACAGAGATACTGTGACGAGATCCTGAGGCCCACTGTTATGCAATTCATCCACGACCATCACCGTATGTTGCAGCATGATAATGCACGACCCCATGTTGCAAGGATCTGTACACAATACCTGGAAGCTGAAAACATCCCAGTTCTTGCATGGCCAGCATATGTCACCCATTGAGCATGTTCGGGATGCTCTGGATCGGCGTATACGACAGCGTGTTTCAGTTCCTGCGAATATCCAGCAACTTCGCACAGCCATTGAAGAGGAGTGGACCAACATTCCACAGGCCACAGTCAACAACCTGATCAAATCTATGCGAAGGAGATGTGTTGCACTGCATGAGGCAAATAGTGGTTACATTTTTATTAAACAACCAAGTCCTGGTGTCCACTAGCATAACGTATATCTTTTTTTTCCTTTCATTTGTTTCTTATGCTATAAACAATGTAATGAGATTAAGAAATACTAAATTGGAGAAAAAAAATCCCTCCTGTTTTAGGATATTCCAGGGTGACAATGTCAAGATTCATCCGGCTCAAATTGTGAAAGAATGGTTGGGATGGAACATGAAGAATCATTTTCACACATGAATTGGCACCCAAAGACTTTCAATGAATTTAAGATGAACTAAGAGGTGCCAAATCATGTGTGAAAATCTTGACATTGTCATTCGGGAATAGGGCCATGATGTGTCTTTCTACATGGTTTAAGAAATGAAAAGCTATACCTGTTGCCAAACATATAACATGCTAGAAACATCATAATCACAGCAATAATGATCCAATCATAAACTCTTAAGCATTTGCCTATTTAAATCCAAACAGCAACCTTTTTTTTGGCCAAAATGTTTTTAATAGATTTTAATTTAAATAGGGAAATTCTTATATATATATATATATATACACACACACACACATATAAACATGCACACAATGTATATACAAAATATTACTTAATTAAATGTGTTGTATAATACTGCTTCTATGTTAATACAATGGACATTATGCTCATGGAAATGATCACTGAGCAGTAATATTCATATTAATTTATTGCAAAGGAAATTGAGAACTCTTCGCTGCAGAGCTTGGAGACTGTATACTTCCTGTGAGTGTGGAAAAATATGAGGTGTGCGTGAATGTCACGCTTATGCTTGCAGCCAGATTATGATGACCCCCTAACCCTCCCAACATCCTTCCCTTGTTTGTTTATACTTTATATTCCTGAATCAGTTTACATGTCTCACAGCCTTCGTTAACACACCACCAATCCACAATCAATAAAGTGAGCGTACTGTAAACACTGTACATCTCCACTATGACAAGCAGAAACAGCAACAACATTCACCTCTGGCGTTTTAGTGCCAAAGCTGGGGGGCACTGTTGGCCCTTAGGAAGTTTAGTGTTTGGAGTCCTGTTGTGATGGGAATGATGGAAAAGCCCTTCCTTTTCTTGCTCACAGAGGTATTGTCCTGGTGACAGACAGACTGCCGTCACCTCGCCCCGCTCAGGAAATGCGTCTCTGTGGCCAAGAAGCAGGCAGAAGAGCGCACAGATGACACACAGCCTAACCATCTCCACCAACAATCTTAGAATAGTTTGCAAAACCTTACTGGAAATATGTATAGACAAGACCTACTGGAAATTATGCTTTAGGAAGAAAACTACTGTACAGTGTCATTGAATTATTTCTGTGCATTTTTATTTATTAGATATATTAGCCATAAAATACAGGCATGTACTAGTACAAATGCAATCATGACTCTGAAAATGTGCTATATATAAATATATATTTCTTTATTTATGCTTGGTTAATATTAAAATACAATATTATAATACAAAAAATATATATATGTAGAAAATATCAGTGCATACAATTTTACTTCACAAATATCAGTCAACATAACAGCATTACTGAAAGCATCATTTGGCAGTATATACATTTCATTATTTGGAAGACAGTTCATCAGCTGTGAATGTAATACTGGGACTTAAAAACAATAATTGTTAGCAATAATGGGTCTAACCACTTTTACAACTGTCAATATAATCTGGTTTAACCAATACAATGATTTCCCACCCATTCCATCCCAGTGTTGGTTTACTTGCATACAGATTACAGACATTAAGAAGTTAATACTGATAGCACCTACATGTGTGCACATGCTTCTACTATAATTATCCATGTCCATTTATGTAGTGACTAGCCTGTTGAAAACATTATAGCCTGCCCTGCAAGCTTTAGTAGTATTTTAGCACAAAAAACTACTGAATTAGTAACAGAATACCTTCCTCTGTTAATAGCTGCACAGCATATTACGTGCTGTTATGTATACAGTAGTGTAAACAACATAAATATGGAAAGTACACAATGCAGTGTAACTATTGTTGAACAGAGCAAGGCCTTTTTATTGTGGTCCACATTTGATCAATAATTAACAGAATGTTTCCTATTAAATGTGCATGAATAATTTACTTGCTAAGGCTTTTGAAGCCTTTTTCACAGTGATAGACTGGATGTTAGGCACCCATGAGCCATTCTGTCCTGCTATATGTAAGAAGCTTGACTAATTTCTTTAAAAAAGAACCTGAATGATGAATGAACGCTATGATCTTCTGCCAGATAAAAATACTATATGCGGGAACATAAGTGATTCATTTTAGCTTCATTGGGCAAGACTCAGGAAAACGGCCCTCAGACTGGCACAACAGAACATGGAAACACAATGTGCATCCTATGTGTTGATGATCAATGTGTCCTGCAATTTCAGATTGAGTTCTGGGAAAGAAGGACCGCACATTCAATTATTCATGATCTGTGGTCTTTGTTTGACAGTTTGTCTGACAGTTGCGTGAAATGCGAGTAAAATCTGTTCTAAAGAAAAATATTTATTATCCTAAAAAAAGAAAAGAATGAGCTTTAGTGAGCTCTGAAATAATAATTTTAGCTAAATAAAAATAAAATATCACATAACCAAAATTCCAGTTTTCATTTCAATAAAATATTTACCTAGAAATAAAATAAGGATTGCCTTTGTCCTCTCCTTCTAACCACTGAACAAATGATTTCATAATTAGCCACCATTCTGTATGAAGAATGCCATTTCACTGGGGAAAACAGTGCCGTTATTGTAATAAAATGTTCCTTTTGTGTTCACAGTAGACAGCAGGAATACCTGAGGTGGTCCGTAGCTGTATCTTAGACTGCCACAGTGATGTGAGTGGCAGTCCACTGTACTCATGTACTCATACACTACCTTGAAAAGGTGCACAGAAAGAGGAAATGACCATTCCAATATCAGAATAAAGTAATACAAAAAATAAAATAGATAGAATGTGCACCCAAACAATCAGACTTCTGGTGGCTTACAAGTGCAGACCTACTCAGACGGGTGGTGTGGAGTAACGGACCACATAGTTATAGTCTGGAGGTGGGCTATGACATTCCAGCTCTGGGTCAAGAGAGGAGTCCTCCAGACTCAGGTCTAGAGAGGGAACAAGCGCTGGGTATTTCTCCTTTTCACCCTCCAGCAGAACGGACTCCTTGCTTTTGCTTTTCATCCTGTGGGAGAAGCAAATGGGTTTTAATGTACCCAAATTGAAATTAGCATTTTAAATAGTTTTGTTGTACTGTGTATGTAAACTTTGCTCTGTGTGTTGCTATGGGTTTCAATAACATCTTTATCCGGGGTCATTGGGTCAGACACCCTGGAGGGAGTCTGTTAGTTTGCATTGCTTTTAGTCTAAAGGGGTGATCATTTGCAGTAAATATCTATATGAAACAGACTGGCATGTATTGGGGTCTGTACACAGTGTGAAGCAGAGCTGTCAGTGCCAAGCACTCCACATATGTGCATACTAAATGTGGGAGTACCAGGTGGAATCCAGAGGCACAATGTGGAGGGAGACTCTTGGACAGCAGTAAATCTGTAGAAGGTCAAAGGTGACAGTGATTGAGTGGGTCCTTGGCAGGGGCCACCTCTTTACAATATATACATCATTCTCTACATAGACTGAGTGGCTCTTTTTTTCCCATGGCTGTGACCATGGCAACCTGTGCATGGCTTCGCCAGCTGGTTGCAGGCTGTGCCCAGCTTTTTATCATATCGGGCTAGGATGTAGACGGCATTGGACATGGCAGGACAGGGGAGTGCTGACAGAGGTGAGACAGAGTGTTTTTAATGAAAATCGTTGATTATGTTCATTTGCAGTCAGTCTTGGCTCATCAATCATAGAAAGAGACAACCAAGCTCTGTCATCTTCCCTGCTGCTGTATTTATGTTGTGGGGAAGTAGGGGTGTGTTATTAAAACTTATTACACAGTTCTCTGGAATACTCAATTCTGATTGGTCGATCACAGCATTTAACAGTCTGATACCTCCTAATATTCGCTGATGTCCAGAGCAATGCTGTATATCAGTCCACTCATCTGAAAAAAACTGGTACTACTTTTATGTCTCTCATATCACACTATGGACTCGCTCACATCTCGGTAAATTTAAATATTGAAAATGAACTTTAGTATAAATATTACTGTGATATTGTTACAGTATTCATCTTCTTACAACAGTAGGCTGAAGGTTTTGTACATTTTAGTGGACATGTTTTTCTCTTAGCAGAAGCTTTAAGATAAAATAATTATTAGGTAAGATTATAAAATAATAGCTCCTTGTCAGGGTTCATTTTGACTTAGGATCATCAAAATCTCATACTCACCAACTCAATAATATAATGACATATTACAATTTTAAATATTTTTTCTATTTTAAAATATATAATTTAAAAAAAAATGTATTGATGTGATAGCAAAAATGAGTTTTCAGCTGCCATTTCTCCATTTTAAGTCTTTACTGTCTCTTTTGATAAGTTTAATGAGTTATTGCTGAATAATAGTATGTATTTCTTTAAAATATAAATATATATGTATATATATATATATATATATATATATATATATATATATATATATATATATACACATATATACACACACATTACTGACCAAAAACTTTTGTATGGTAGTATTGATTTATTTTTAACATGACACAGCAAGATCCTTTTTTAGATGAAGATCACATAATATAGCCTTGGCATTGCGGTGTTACCACTACCCAACTACCCATATCTAATGCCAATTGCATGTTTAGACTGAACACTTCTAAACAGCATGGACAATTAGTTAACCACTTTGCCTCTCCAGGTCTGAGTCATAAACCTCCAATCAGTAAGAGATTATCACTATTTGTCTAACCACAAATGGTGGTGCAAACTGTTGCCATCAAATATTAGGATGCTGTATAGTCCATGAGGCCCTGAATGCAATTTAGAGGATAACCTTTGTAGATTAACCCTGGCCTTTGCCACATTGGAAGACCATAAATGGCGTCTCAGATCTCAAATGGTTAAACAAAACCAAGGCTAATCCAGCCCAATGGCTTTCCATTAATAACTTAAAAGCCCCCCTTCGCTTTAGTTTTCAGCACCATTTGCCCTGGGGCCCTTTTATGAACAAGTTATGTTGTCTCAGACCCCAGCACACTTTAGTCTGTAGTTAATAAACTATAAGGCTGGTCGAGGACGAGAACTGACAATGTTTTAATCATCTATTTTTTTCATCAGTCAGTCAATATATTTAAGTTTTATATATTCTGTAGCAAAAATACCAGGACCCTAAAGAGAATATATTTCAGTCTCTAACACTACTAAGCACTCATTCTTTCAAATACTTCTCAAATAAAGTATAATTCAATGTGCATTATTGTATAAAGTGGCAAAATGCCATATCTGTTTCAGCGATGGAGTCAGAGGCCATTACAGCCCAGGCGGTACAAACAAAGATGCTAGTCACCAGACCTTACAGCCAGCTTTAACAAGTCACACGCCCAGCCCTGCTTTTGTTGTCTGGCTGTTGAGATTGTCACCTTAGGCAATATCTCTCCACTGTGCCATTGTTTGAGAGACTCTCGTGCAGGCACGTCTCTCAAAGAAAAGGGGTAGTGACTGGAGTCGTGTGGAGCTTGGGGGAGAAACTGTATGACAATTGTGTCATCTACATTCCAGCCCAATGGGAGGGTCTCCAGGGCATACGCCGGCAGTCCTACCCATTCCTGAGGTTCTGGATGTGGCCAGGCAAAATGTCTAAACAGGACTAAATGTACTGTACTTACGCTCGGGCCATGAAACTCCGTGGTCGGGCCAGTGACTCAAGGCGCTTCAGTGTCTTCAGGTCATCTGAAGATAGACCTATCCCACTGTCTGACTGCCCAACCTGTAAACAACCAAAGATGACTTAACCACAGACACTATATTTTTGCATTGTTTCGTAATGTGCAAATTAAGTGCCATTTCTTAAGTGCGAAAAACAAGCTCTTCACCTCGTGGATCTTGTTGGTTCCATTCTCCAAGATTACTTCATCAAAGGTCTTCACACTTGCTGGGCGGACCTTGATGTTCCTGAAAGCATCAGATACTCCACATAAGAGAGTGGTGTGCGGTGGTGTTTTAAAACGAGGAAGCAAAGTCCTCACATTTTTTATATATATATATATTTATATATCAAATGTAAACGTATGTCCCAGTTAACAATTAATTTTCCTTGGTTAAATAAACATTACATAAAAAGAGAGACTGAATACAATTATATTTTGTATTTTTACACTAACTATGTAATGTTCTATTTATTAAAACCAAGTATAAATTTCATCAAGTTAGTGTTTTTATGCATTTTTACATGTATTCCAAAATAATAACCAAAGGGAGTAACAATTTAAACAATATATATTATTTGTGAAGTAATATTCAGCTTTTCTTTTTAATAGTCAACTTATTTTCAGCAGTCATCAAGCTCGGTAAACACTGTCTGTCACAGACACGAAGATGCAACTTTAAGTTCCCCAAGCTCATTGCTCAATATAAACCCCCACAGTCATCATGAGAAAGCGGTGATATCTAAGTGGCTGAGTGGTTTACTTGCTTTTTAATTAGTCTTCCCATTAACGGCATCATTTGCTTCATTCAGGCTGATTCGAGAATGAGCACGAAAACAAGAGGTGGGATTTATCGCACAAACCAATCATAACTAAACACATGCAATCACAGCGTGATTGCCTCCTCTCACGTGACTTTCCCCCATTCATTCTCAATTACCCCCCACTAAACCCACTGCAGCATTAGGAGGGCTGTTTTAAGTCAATGGGATCAGAGAAGGCACCTGCGGGTGTCGCTGTTGGGCAGTGTTACTTCATTAAAACGAGCGACTTTTACACGTCACATTTTGTTATATTTGTCTTGTTTTTATTTTTGTAATATCGATTATTTTTGAGGAGACACTGCCTCCCTTGCCTCCTCGGAGGAAACAGCATAAGATCAGTACAGAAAGCTTCTTATGACATCATGTCTGGTAGATTCAAACAAATACATACTAGAATAAGAGGGTTGTGTTCGGTATCACAGTTTCCAAGCAGAAGTTCAATACTGTGTTGAATAAAATACTTTTTAACTAAATGTTACGCAGCAGGGTAAATAGCTCTGTAATTCAGCATTAGGGATAACAGGGATAGCACCATTTCAATATTATTCTCTACAAATATACTTGAAAGACCCATGGAAACACAAGAGTTGGATAAATATTATCTTAAGTAGTAGGCATAAATCCTGAAACTGCATTTGTGGTACAAGAGGAAATTCCTTGAGGGGCCCTTAATGCTACGAGGACTGTTCCTTATCAAGAAACAATTAGTGCTTTTCCTTCACCCTTAAAACATTCAAATGAAGGCCATTGGGATGAAGTGTGGGAGCATGTTTGGTTGGAACAGGAAAATGTGCTGTACGGAAACCAGAAAATGGTAGAACTTTATCTACAAAATACACATTTCTAAAAAACTTAACGTAGTCCTCATGAATAATGACATACAGACTGATTTTTAACAACAGAAATACAAATACAGATTAGTCTGAGCATAACGGCTAAATGGATAAGATGGAGTTATCTTACCAAGCCATCCCAGAGTCTCTAAGAGAGACAGGTCTGGAGGAGGTCTCCTTTGTGGGACTTGGGTTTGAGGGGTCTGCTTTGGTCAACAGGGCTGTGTTGATTGGAATGTAATGCTTTCCCTCCTAAGAGACACAAAGTGTTTAAAAATTCAGCTCATTTTAAAACTGTGACATCACCCTGCATATGGTATTATAGGATTCTGGAGGAATCTGTACATAAATCTGCAGGGAAATGTGTGAATATGTTTTATGGAGATGATGTTATTAGGGACAGTCCGGGCAGTACACTAAGCTTGATTCCTTATGTGAGAGAGAGGGCGCTTGGATGGCTTCCAATTCAGATGGCTTGGAATATGTTTTGATTTCAGTGCTGTGCTTTTGCCTGAGACCAAATCTTCTCTTCAAGCCATATTTTAAATGAAATCCATTCCTTACATTTTCTTTTTAAACTAAGAAAAATGTATCAGAACATACTGTACCCTCAAAAGTTTGAGACAAACTGTAGATTTTTACATTTCTTTTGCTTGGATATCATGTTGATTAGTACAGGCACTGAATTTCACAATGCAAGTTTCACAATTTCAGCATTTAAATGTGCTTGGTCTATAAGATACAATTTGTATAATTTTGTAATTGAGAATACGGGATGTGTGTATGTAAATGCAACACTGATAATAAGAAGAAATGTTTCTTAAGCACCAAATCAGTATATTAGAATGATTTCTGAAGGATCATGTGACACTGAAGACTGGAGTAATGGCTGCTGAATATTCAGCTTTGCATCACAGGAATATATTATATTTTATAATAAATTAAAGTAGAAATCAGTTCTTTTAAATTGCAATAATATTTCAGAATATTACGGTTTTTCTAAAAAAAAACTTTTAAAAACAGTTTGTGGGAAAGACATACAAGGATAATAAAGTGAATGAGATTGTACCTGCTGCACACTAGCCTGGAGCAGATCTCCTAGCCTCTCTACCAGTTCTGTGAATGTGGGCCTTTGGGATGGTTCTCCATGCCAGCAGTCTAACATGGTTTGATATCTATGAAGAGAAACATGCACATGTTAAAGAGGTTCCTTTGAACTTTGTGTTCAATACTCCATCATCATAAATTGCAATTCTTCAGCAGCTACACAAACCCTCATGAATTACGCCCTGCCTTGACCTCTAGGTTAGTCTGCAAATCCGGCTTTATCCAATTATTTACACTCATCAATAATATTCTGTGCGTGACACGAGGAGTGAGGCTGAGTGTTTTCATTGCACCATTCTCAGGGTGAGAGTTTGTGTTGAGAGGAACTTCCTCCTGCTTTACACGAGCTGTCAGCATCTCTCCCCACAAGGGACGTCTGGGGTCCTTTATTGGATTTTGCAGTGGTCTGTAATGGTGAAGTTTATCTGAAGGCTAAGGTTCAGTTGTGAAACACTGGGGCGTCAATGCACCAACCCGGCATTTGAGTAAATGATCACGGGCGATGATTGAGTTGTATCCTGTTTATACTGTGGTGTTGCACTCACAGGTCCTTATATAAATAAAGCCTGTTAACCATTAAGGTCTCTGATCTCATCTGATTAGCACAACATTGGGCAATTTGGAGTATAGAAAAATTATTGTACTAGTCAATGACTCATTACTTCCTTACACTAATCACCATATATATTCATCAGGGTTTGAATTCGGTAGTCATCAGAGAGGTGGTATTCTTCTCGTGGGCTGCGTAGGAGATTAGCAGGAGGAAGCAGGACTTCTAAAATGGTTATTTTAATGAATCCAGATGGAGCGACTCCTTAAACTAACAGGAAGTCCAGAAAATTGGCGAATAGTGGTTCCTCTGAAATCAACGATACACCAGGATGTTCTATGTCCCATCAAGCTGTGCTCAAACTATGGCATACTTTTCATGGAGATCAATGGGAAATACATTAATGAAAGCCAATAGCGTTTAGTTCAATGTATTGAATAGTTATGAGCCTGTGGGATAGTGGGGAACCAGTTCATCATTAAATGGGTGAATCAGTCTGGATGGATGATCTGGACAAACTCCTGCTTTCTGAAATACATTCCTTTTCATCATTCACAATAGAGAAGGTTGATTCAGGGTCACTTTTGGGGTCAGGAATAAAGTAATGTTTACCCTGAGTCTAGTACATAACTTGATCAACATATCTGCTCTCTTGAATAGCAGTGTTATCTGTGCTACCTCCTTCAAAACAACATTCAGGTGATACAGTATATTAAATTGACCCTTATCTGCAATGTTAGTTGACATGTTCTTTGAAGCTAAATGGACTTGGCACCAGAATGGCTGTATTTATGAGTGCCGCATTCAATTCAGGTCTGAGGTCTGGACTGCATTTGTAGGTCATCACCAATCGCCATCTATCATGACCTCTTGTTATGTTCAATTAGCCAGACTTGGCGTGTGTGATTGCAAATTTGAGACTTGCATTACGCACTGTTTTAAAAATAAGTGCTCTGTTCAGGTTTCCACATGTTTAAGACGGAGGGTATAATACAATTACAGAATATCAGGTATGAAAAATTACCATCCTGAAAGAGCCCATAGTTTTAAAACAAAGATTGAGTAGAGCACTTCATAGACAGCAGTAGGGGTTCTTTTTGAGAACAGGCAGTGAATATTCTCTCTCAGATTGAGGGTATTCAGTTCTCTGCACCCATTTATAAGCAACACTAATCTGAAGTTGTCCACTTCACTTCCTCACCACATTTAAAACTGATACCATGACCCCTTCTTTCATATCTTGTTACATCTGAAAACTTTCAGATTTGGGTTTGCCTCGCTCTCTAACCCTGTAACCACAATGGGAGTATCTTGACGATGGGTTTCCCTGTCTGAAGCCCAGGGGTCCTGCCACTGTGTTTGGCCACCCCATGCTGCCTAGGTAGACTGGAGCCTTTAATGTGAGCTTGAGTTTCAGCTGCATTGGTGTAAGTTAGTAATGGATACCTAACACACATCAACTGCACTATAAACTATCTGCCAATCAGAAGCTGCTCCTTTTCTTCTACTCAGCGAATAATTGATCTGTTTCCATTTAAGGCTTCAGTCTCGTGTCAAAGCAATGAAATTAGATATTTCTGCTCTTTTCAACTGTATCGATAGGAAAGGATTTTTCTTCCCCAGAGTGCAGGTTTCAGCTAATAACCCTGAAGAGTTTTGTAGGAATAAAGTCACTTCAAGTTTGTATAAAAGTCCAGGCATCACACAGAAGGAATTTACTTAGAGAGATTTCATAAAGTAAATACTTTAGGTATAGTGGCATGTGCCAGAACAGACATGCAAATAATATAATATAATATAATATAATTAATGTATAATATAATATGATTTTAAATGGATATTTGATGTGTTTATACTACATTAATTTTGTAATACATAATAGTTTACCTAACATATTGAACATTTCTCACAACAAACACATTGTATTTGTGGCACTAATACTTAAAGTAATAACAATTGCATGCATAGTTAACAAATCCTTTTCACATTAGGACTGTCTGGCATTAGTGACATAAGCAGAGCTATTCTTACATTTCAGAGGAGGAGTATTCAGGAGCTTTCATCCTGGTGCCCTCCTTCAGTCGGCAGCAGAATTCCTCATCAATGTGTAAGCCAGGGTAAGGGGAGGCACCTGGGGAGAAGAAAGAGAATAATGGGGTTATCAAGACTTTTCCATGAAATAGAGCTCTGGCCACTTCAAAGGGCCTGACAAGAAACTCACTAAACTGTGAAGTGGGTTGGGAGAGATCAATGGAAAGACCTAGGCATAATCAGCATCAGTGGGGCTGATGAGGACAGTCAACTAAACTTGGAAACTCTATGCAAAGCCGTTTTCTCCAGAAACAATAAATTATTAAGACAGTGTGAATTTGCAGACTGTTGTGACTTTGCTGCACACTTGCAAAAACCATGATTCATGAAACAATATTTTCATTTACTTGACTGAAATCCTTTGAATAATATCTGATAACCACTAAAATATGCAGATCATAACAATGAATCTCAGAAAGGGTCAATCTTTCATTAAACTATGATTTAAACCCCCTTCTGACATAGATTAGGTAGTCATTAAAAACAAATACATTAACTGCACTTGAAATATCCTGCAACTTTGTAAATATAGTGCTGTAGATGTGGAGTGCCTAGAAAAACAGGGACAAGAAATTCAAATCCACAATACAAAACGTGAGAGTGTACTTTGGGTGCGGTGCAAACTTTTCTCCCATGGACACTATCAAGTAGCAATAATAATTTTTCTAAACTTTTCGTGTTAGTCTGTTTGACACCAACTTAAGTCAGTGCAGCTCAGTGGTAGTGACAGCTCAGAGTCATCAGTTAAGGTCCTATTCCTTAAATATCACTGATAATTTATTATTTATATTGTGTTTTCCTAAATGTTGCTTTATTTCATCGTGTGAAATGACGACCCACTATTTTCCCACAAATTTCATTGCATCCATTACAGTAACAGTGTGAATGTAGATTTGGGGATTTATAATGTGATTTCTGGTTTATTCAATATGCATTTCAAACTTAGAATAAAAGGCAATTGAACGCAGACAGGTAAACTTATAAAATAAATAATTATTTAAGATTATGCACCATTTTGGATTTCTGCATTATTACTGGCCAAATAAGCACAAGAATATGTAATGAACAATTTAATATTAAATTAGAAACTAAAGCAATAAAGTAGAATTGTTAATAGTGGTTATATAGTAGATATATATAAATATAATGTATACATACATATATGAATGGTTTGCTCAGAGCCTTTAATGACAAAGGGGCCACAGCTACACTGTACAATATACCATTAAAGGTTATAGTACATTTGTGGGAGCAGACATTTACATTAAATGCTGCCTGGTAACTGTGGGTTTACATTCCTGGTTGGGAATGAAACCTGATCAAATGGAAGATGATTATTCTGTTTTACGACCTCTATTTATTATTTAAAAACACAGCGTTGAAGTTCACAGATGTTGTTGCACTCGTGGAATGAAAATTGTTTTGTTTTTTTCAAGCTGACAACGCAATCCATTTTGTTCCCAAAGGAAAATATAACAGCAGCTGACAGTTATTGCCCTCTACATCTGGAGGAGGTTGATAGCGCAGGGCACCTCATGAGCAGCCTGGTTTGTGCCAGGTGTCTTTGATTGAGGACCCTTAAATTCGTTTTATTTCCATTTGGATGGAGCACAGCATGTGCTGAGCTGCCTTCCTACTCCATGTGTTTAACTTGGTGGGTGCTGAATCCTGTCTGAGATTTTTGCTTTGGTGTAAAATGCACCGAACCAGTAAAGAAAACAAACAAAGTCTAAGAAACGTCTCTATAGAAGAAAGGAAGAGAAAAAAATACACTTTGTTTCATGGAAAACCTCAGAGCAGAAAGCATTGTTCCAAGAACTGAAGGCCTGAATTCATTAAAGCTTAGGTTATTCTTTGATTGTTTCATAATCGAATCACCCCAAAATATTAAATCAAGACTGTTTGTGATAACAGTCAAAAAGTAAAATAAAAGATTAGAAAGTATTTTAAACTCTTCTAATTGCTACAAGTTCCTGAACTGTTGCAACAGTATTGTGTGTGTCTCCAATGAATAGATGTATAAAGAGGATGTGAGTTATACTCTTAGGACAGCAATGGTATTTACCAAGAGAGAAGATCTCCCACATGAGCACTCCAAAAGACCACACGTCACTCTGAGTAGTATAGATCTTGTCAAATATTGCCTCTGGCGCCATCCACTTTAAGGGAAGTCTGGCCTGGGAAAAGACAAGCAGACCATGTTAGTGCCACTCTCACCTGTAAAGGAACGGCTCACAATATTATTTCACATTCAAAAACGTGCAGCTTATAAAATGCTGTCTATTTGATAATACAATCTGTGTGACGTCTTGGCTCAAACTTGACCACAAGAAAACATCCTTTGACCAGAATAATATTATCAGGGCTTATAAAATGACTAACAGCACGCCAAAGACTCTTGGCATTAACATAATTATTTTATCCTTTTCCAGATGAACATTCACAGTGTCAGTGGTTTTTGGACTGTTATCATTTGTGTCCATCACACTAAGTAGATTTGAAACACTGTGTGCATTATACAGACTCACAGCACCATGTATCCGTGGCCGATATGAAGTAATTGGATAATATTGCACACTTACGTCTCCTTTACGGACATAGTCTGGGTCCTTGTATACATCTCTTGCAAGTCCAAAATCACAAATCTTCACAACATTGTTTTCAGACAACAGGATGTTTCGTGCGGCCAGATCACGGTGAATACACTTGGAGAAATAAAAGAGAGATCCTATTAGATTATGTTCTACATACTTCATCTATCAGTTTATTGTAATAGCAGGATATAACTATATGTTCTTTAAACTCTCAGTGTCTTGACCAGGGAAAAGGGCTGTAGTGAAGATGCGTTTTGTGTCTTATTTGAACCATGTGTGGCATTGTGCTGTCACATGGAGCACATGATGGAAAGCTGTGATAATGTAAAACACGTGGAACTGCCATTGGGGAAACTCTGACCTGAGGTGAGATTAAACCACATACGCTAAACCGCATCTTTAGTATGTGGCAATTAATCTCATCTGCAAGATGTGTGTAAATGAGTGTGTTGGATCAATAAAGTAATTTGGGTTCTGGATTTTTGGACAAATCTTTTCAAAGAGTTGCCAGAATAAGGAGATTGATTACTACTATAAAACAAAAAGCCAAAGAATTATTTAAAAAGGAAATTTGTATTAAAATGATCTGCCACAACAAACTAAGAATACAATGATTCATTGCAAAGGTTAGAGCTACAGAATGAAATCCTGAGTAGAGAAAGCGTGACTCTTACTTTTCTCGAAGCCAAGAACTCCATGCCTTTAGCCACTTGAAAGCTGTAGCAAATCAAGTCTTCCAATGTGAGCACTTTCTTATACAAATCCTCTTGCTCTGCAAGACAAGGGTAAAAGGCTATTAGCAGCTAAATCAAAACCATTGTTTTGTTATGCAATAAAGAACTAGAATTTCTAAGAATTTCTTCTACTACAAATGTGTGCTGTATATCAAGTTTGATGTTCTCTTAATCTATTAATAACAGTTTTTTAAAGTCATAATTCTCCTGTTTACTACAGACACATCCGATAGGAAGACAATGAAACATGGTTTCTGTTTTTAGAGCAGACTGCAACGTGCAGTTTGTCAATGATACTCAAGTGAGGGGCTTGTGGGTGGGTCATCCACCTGAGTAAACAGTTTATCAAACCAGAAATAACCGGCATGGGACAGCACAACCCAATGTACCCACAGCAGACTAGCTCTGGTCTTTCGGCAGGAAATTAGAAAAAGCTCTGCGCACAGTAGGTGACAGTGGCTTGTACAAAATATCAGTTGTATTTATGAATCCCTGAGGAAGCCACCTATCAGACTGAGGGGGAAAAAACAATCAGCGGAGCCTTGAGAGTAGAGAGGGTGGGGTGGAGGTGAGGCAGGGGTTGAGAGGGAGGAGGGGAGAGGGGAAGGAAGACACTCAGCTGCTACCTTCCTCCTCTTCCTCCGAGTCGCAGTAACTCTTATCTTCAATGAAGCCGGAGCTGGCTGAACTTCCGGTGCTAGCCACGCTCTCCAACCTGCGCTTGATGAGCTCGCTCAGATCACACCCGGAGCTGGAACGCAGAGCCTTACCATCCTGAGACTGTGGATGTTATCATCACATGCTCCGGTCAATATCATGCATAAATCATGTCAAATCACTGCTTAAATGAACAAGAGAGAATACTGCTTACCTTGTAAACCACAAAGTCACCCCTCTTACTTCTCAAGTAGTTGGAAAGGTTTCCGTATTTGCAGAATTCCACGATTATCATTAACGGACCTGAGCGTACACCAAATAAATGTAATAAAAACCGAGAAAAAGTCGTCATGGCTGAATTCTATTGGTCAACTTCCTCTTACCACCACGCTTTGTGCAGGCTCCTAGCAGATTGACCACATTGAGATGATGACCAATATGGATCAGAATCTTCAGTTCAGACATTAAAGCTTTCCACTCATTATTTGTAGCTCCCGCTGTTGAGTGAAGAGGAAGAGGATAAGAGGAAAAAACTAATTAATGGAATGTCTTACATGGTCAGAAACGATTTTTGTTTGAAATGTTAGGAAAATGTATAATTATGTTGCGGTGATCTCAAGCATGCTGTTGTATTTCTAGTCTCCTGTCGAAAGGCTGAACTTTCAATTACTGTTACTGTTGTTTCAAATGGATAAGAGATTTGTTATTAATGTCTTGACATAGTTGTGGCTTAAAATTTAAAATGCTAAAACATTTAAAACAAATTATATATTAAAAAAATCTAAAATAATTATAAAAATATTAAAAAAAAAATAAATAAAAAAATTAGCTACTATATTATATATATAATTTATTTAAAATAATTAAATCTATGATCTATTTTTGAATTTGAGTTTGAGCAGCACTTTGATAATCAGGATAAACATCAAGTTCACACACGGAAATCACTGGAAAGTATAAAATTAAAGTTCAAAGCCTGTCATTGTGTTTAAAGGAACCTTAAACAGACAACATAATGCACACCATAAACTATAGAGCACAGATCAACATCTGGAGGCAACATTGTTATAAACCTTCGAAAGTATTTGAACGAGAGAAAGAGCTCTTTTCCAGGTTCTCAGTAGTTTATACATCATTCTATGGAAATATGTGGTCAGGAACATTATCCTGGTGACCTTTGGAGGTCATGAAGTCAGATTGGGAGGCTGTTGTTTTAACACGTCAGGTTTCCTGTGGTTTAGACCCATCAAAGTGACACAGGAGAGCTATGTTCAACGTTGAGCAGTAATTCGTACATGATTTATACCAAAGACACCTCACAGAGTCTTTTACTGAGAGGAATATTGGCGCTGCTTGTTTCAAAGTAGGAGAAGCCAGTGTGAAAAGTATTCTGAGGACAGACACATTTTTCCTTTGCATTTTAGACATTTCAAGTTTTGGGTGATAAAAGCATGCGAATAATGAAACAGTGTCTGCTTATCTAACAGGGCCATCATACTCTGGAAATAAAATGTGCGTAGGCATTAGATTTAATAATTTAAAGGGATTCAAATGAAGGGGAACTGCTTCTTATTAAGAACTGACCTGGGGTGCATGAGGCGGCATCAGTCTTGCCTCTCATTCTATGATTAATGCACAGGGAAGATTAATATTGAGTGGCAATGTGTATCGACAGATTTATCATCATCAAGAACAGACAAAACACCACCACCAGAGCGGCGCTCATCACTCTACAAGAATGCACCATCACCAAACAAACGCTATACAGACAGTTGACCAGACGGGGAGTTTAGACAAATACAACTGCAGGGGAATACAGTCCTGCTAGACCAAAATATTTGTCTTACTTTAATGCATGACAGTAATTCCATGTGTTGATTCAAAATTGTTGCGTTATAGTGGACATTTTGGAAAATTACAATAAAACAATAACAAACATTAACCAATTACAGAAGGTGAACCGTGTTGGTTCTGGTTCAGAGCGATCTAAGAAACATCTGTTCAGGGGTCATTGCTAAACACTACGTGAGTATTTGCACATTCAGTTCACTTACGTATGCTTTTGTCCAAGGTTTCATATCTGTGGACAATCACATAAATGCAGCATGCAATACCCTGAACAGCTGCTAATTATATTCATATGAACTCAAGAAACATGCACGAAAACCAAAAGATCCACATGGACAGGCTTTTGTTTTCAATCTCTGATTTACATTTGCATTCAATATATGGGATAAATGTATTCAATACTGCCATAAAAAGGCTAAGCATATCTGTCTAAAAGAGCAAATTTGTGATGTAATAAAACTTACAGGAATGTTGATTATATTCAACTAAGTACTTTCTGTTCTTATACTGCGTTTCTGTTGATCTGATAGCATTATACAATGGGGTCTAAAAGTCTGAAACCACAATCAAAATCTGGGAATTTAAATAAACAGAAAGTTTAAAACTAAAAATGTAAAACAAAGAAACGCTATGGTGGTCTAGTCTATTTAGAAGTCATCAATCGAATAAGTAAATTATGTAAACGGTTAGATGTTTTTGCTTGCATTGAAGCACAAGATGCTCTTTGGATCACTCTCAAATCAAGCTGAAGAACATGATCATAGAGTTTGAAGTTCATGCAGCTTGAGTGCTGCTGTCATTAAGGGTGACATACCAAAAAAAGAAATTCAATTTTTCTTCCCACTTAACTTTCCACTCATATATGAATGATAGTTTGTAAAGACTTGTAAAGCCCACTAAAACATGTTACAGTTACCTTTCAGCATTTTCACAGCCACTGTTTTGCAAGTAGAAATCTTGTCGATGCCAAATGCAGAGGCCTCTACAACTTTTCCAAATGCCCCATGCCCCAAAGTTTTACCTATCAGAGAGAGAAAAAGAGAGAGAGCTTGAGCTTGCTGTGTCCTGGGGGCTCATAAATCAGGCAAGATGCCCTGTCAGGAAAGATGTGAGGCTGTAATTAAAACAGCCTGCTGAGGTTGACCCTCCAATGAGAATTCATGGAGCAGTTAAGACTGAACGACAGAAGCGGCTCGCTGATATATAAAGGCATATTTTCTTTTCAAAACTTACACAACCCTGATGCCCACCATTCTAACAAAATAGTCCTGAGGATTAAGGCAATCAAAGAGAAGAAAAAGCCAATTTTTATTTGTTCAAAAGCATTTTAGGAGAAAAAAGTGAACTCATGAGCTCTAAAAGAGTAACCTTTGAGTTAGGTATGACTCAAATGTATTCTTGTTTACATCACATTCTTTGCTTTAATAGGAAAAAAAAATGTTTTGGTTAACAAAAGAGAATGAAAAGGATCTTTGAACTCACCAAGTCTGAGGCGGTCTCTAGGGAACTCCCATTTGTTGCTGTCATAGGGCAGACGATCACACTGCTCATCAAGGGGCATCTGGTCGGGGTCCATAATGATGGACAGGTACCCCGTCTTTAAATCTGCTGAACTTGGCTGGTGAAATAATTAAATATTTCTTAAATCAGAATACTGAGACAAAACTTTTTCAAACTTTTTATGGCTTTAAGAATTGTCATTCTTCCTATGTAGCTGCATGACTGTTTGGGCCCTGATTAGATCATTTCACACACATTAGATCATTAAGAGTTTTGAGTGAAGACCATGACTATGTGTTTGTCATAGAGTAACAGAAATAAATCAGTTGAGAAAATCAAGACTAGGTAACTGTACACAAGCATTGGTGTGGACTGAAGCACATTAATACATTTCCAGATTAAACATACTTTTCAAACTTTGGAGTCACTAATATTTATACTTTTAACAAAATAATACTTTTATTTAACAATGATACATAAAATTGACAGCTTAGACACTTATAATAGTTCTAAAGTCTTCGATTTTAAATAAATGTGGTTCTTTTTAACTTTCTATTCATCAAAGAATCCTGAAAAAATTGATTGTGGTTTCCACAAAATATTAAGCAACACTGCTAATAATAATGTTTCCTGAACACCGAATCAGCATGAATGATCATGTGACACTGAAACTGGAGTAAATTGCCATCACAGGAATAAATTACATTTTAAAATATATTCAAATAGAAAACAGTTACTTTAATTGTGACACTATTTAACAATATTGCAATATTTACAGTGTCCTTATTACACGTTAAATGTACTTACTATAGTAAAAATGGTCAATTAATTATGCATAATGACATGCAACTGACCCTTAACCAAACCTTATTCCAAATCCTAACCCTATAGTAAGTGCATGTAGTAGAATAATACTCAGTACTCAGTAACAAGGACAGCTTATATAAAAAGTGTAGCCTAAAGTCCTCACTTTTCTTAATTTACGGATAAAGAGAATGAGCATTATCCACAGGAATGTTGCTGCTGCTCCAGTAGACACCAAGATGATCACTTCAATATTTGGCTTACCATCTTCTCCTGTGTGCAGAAACAGCATGTTTTCAATGAGAGAACCATCTGTACCATATTCATCACAAATCTTTGTCTAATAAATATTACCAATGTTAAAACATCATGTTTTTAATAATATATACAAAGTATACCAAATACAAAACCACATTTCACAAAATATTCAGTGCTGCTTTTTGCATTTTCCCTAAATTTGAGTCTGATCTGGTTTTGAGGCATGATTTCATTTCCATTTCTCATTTTCTCTGACAAATTGTGCACAAACAATGCAGTGTGCTTTCACTGGATAGGGTCTGGTTCACTCATTCTCATTTATCATGTACTCACAGGGTAATGAGTGGTTCCAAAACTGTTCAAAAGGTTGATTTCCAAAAGAGAAAAGAGAAAGAACTCTGCTCTCCTTGAATGAATGTGTTTGGCTTGGGTTTGTTGGATCATGTCAAGCCAATGTTTCTTTTCTTGTAAGAGGATATAGACTGTAACAGAATTTCACTATTGAGATGAAGGGTGCAGGGACAAGAATTGTTTTGGAAAGATCTTCTTATTTTACCATTACACTTTCCTTCAAACCCTCTACTTCTTCAAAGAGATGTCTCTTCGATTATTAATGAATGTCCTCAAAGACTATGTAGAGGTCAACTCCCTTGTGAGAGGACCCTGACTTTAACTCCCAGACCCCCATCAAAATCTGGAATTTGCATGGCATTCCTGGCAGCCTTAGTGTGTCGTTCTCATTTGATAGTTATTCAAAGTTCGGCCAAAAAAGGCTATTTGTCCTGTTTACATTACTATGGAAACTTTGAGATCGGTGCTTATGAGATTTTGAATCATCTTTACAATGTCTGTCTGGAATTGAAAGTCCTGGCTAAAATAGGACAATCTTTATGGTTACTGTGCCCCATTTACAGTCAACTGCACAATTTATACCCTTATAATATGAATGATGAAGAAAAGAATTAAAGGCAGGCAAAGAGTTGGTCATCATCTAAGAACTCACCCACTACAGTAATGACCGCACTGGTTTTTGCTTCCCCTCCAGCATTGCTGGCACGACATTCATAAATGCCCTCATCATCCTTCTTCACCCGCTCAATGATCAGAGTGCCGTCAACTTTTAGAGTGATTCCTGAAAGCATCATAGAAAGATGAATTAAAAACATACACCATATAATACAGAACAGTTCCAGGTCTGATAGGAGGGCCGCTTATCAATGCACACAACTTAATTTAGTGCATTCTCACCTGGTCCTTCTGTGACAGGAGTCTCGTCTTTGTACCATGTGATATAGGGTGTTGGCACACCATAAGCCAAGCAGGCCAGTGTCAGGGTGCTGCTGCTGTTCACATCCTGATTGGTCAGATTCTGCATCAGCCTGGGCCCTTTCCTCTCTGTGTCAGACAAAGTACACACCACACTTCTATATCATTTTTTGATTGTAGATATCCATGTAAGCAATTCATGCATCAGGGTGAATTGCATGAAAACGTCCAAGATATTTCACCCCATTATTCTCATGACACTTCAGCACATTTAACTTTCACTCTCCCAATTATCAGCAGTCTACTTTAAAGCAAAAAACTCCCATTCTCAATACTGAAATACATACAAAAATGATATATTAATTTAATATATGTGTAAAACATAATGCATTCATTTAAAGGATACATTTAATATTTTAATTCTGAAGCACTTTTGTAAAGTACATCAGTACATTCAAGTATTTGTTGTATTTGTTTGTGATGAATTTAATTTACGCAAATTCATTTAAATAATTGTGGCTGGACAGGATGATTTTCAGTATTGTAGTAATGAGAATGAGATGTTTTCAAATTATAGTAATTGTGGGGTAAAATGTGCCTCATTGTCATGAAAACCATTTTAACAATAATTCCCAATAATAAAGATTATTTCTAAATGTTTTATTATCAATTTGTATGTGATTATTTATGTATTTATATATAATAATGTTTTATTGTATTGCATTGCATTTATTTTGCAGTTAAATACAACCCAGATGCTTCTTCCTGAGATTTACGCATCAGTGCCATTTGTTTCTTACTGATCAGTAACAGAAGCTGAATCTTATATTACATAATAAGATGTAGGCTGATTCTTATAGACATAAAGATCTCTTTGGTGCTTGGCAGATGAAACTCACCATCGATAGTTAAAGCAGATGTTGTATTGACCACTTTGTTGGAGTTCATGTTTAAAGCCTGGCATTCATAACCCAGTGTGTGGTTTCTGGAGACGTTGGGCAGCTTGATGGACAAAGATATGGTGTAGGGCTCGATCTGAAGAGTGGTTTCGCCTTTGGGCACCATGTGGCCCAGTGGATCATACCAGTTTAACCTATCGTAGATGTATCTTGTGCCTCTGCAGGTCAATGTAATGTCATCTCCTGCAACAGCTGTCGAGGGCTCAATCTCAAATGGCTGTGGGTGATCTAGTGAAGATAAAAAAAAAAGACAAAAAGAAGCTGGATGAAAAAGATGAACTCGCTTAAAGATTAACACAATGCATGTTTTTATGCATAATCTATAAATCGACAATCAGACAAAGCATGACCAACTCATAACACATATGGCTTATAAGGGACCTGAAACTACGCTATAGATGCACTATTGAAAGACATCGTCGTACTCTGGCCCACTCTACAAACACAAAACTGCACAGTGCCATGCCAGGAATGTCAAATTTGCAGTTATTTCCTGTTTCATCACTCCTAATTGGAAGCATGTTGTTGGTAAATGGCGACAGAGATGGCTGACCTGAAGCATTACAATAAGAACCAGGCTAAGGCCAGGCCTCCAGGAAGCTGGCGAAACGCTTGTTTATTCACAGCAATATACGTCCCACCAGAGGAGACAGCTGTTATTACCATTTCATCCCTCTGACCAGCATTCCTGCGCACAAAGTCATGTTCACCTCTTGCATAGCCCAGCATATTCTCTAGGGTTTTTTATTCTTTTCTGGAGACGTGCCACTTGACATCCTCCATTTTATCTTCTGTCTCCATTTTTATTGCACAGTTCTCATTTTTCACACTTCCCCAATCTCGGCTGCTGTTCATTCCAGCTCATTTTTTTCTCATCATTCTAATCTAGGCAGCTCTGAAAAGTCTGACAGCCGACACACTCTTCAGTACGTAACCCAGTAAATGGGTTTCTCACTTCAGAAATATTTGACCCTGGTCAGCAACATATAAAAGTGATTCAGTATAAAACAAAGATTGGTATTCCAGTACCATAGTCCATTTCAGAGTATGTGAGAGGAGCGGAAGCAAAACAGGGAGCAGAGTTGCATGTTTTTGCCTAGAGGAGATTTTTTTCACTACAAAACCGCTCAAATACTGCTTTATCATATGTATATAACACATGTTAACAGCCCAGAATGCAGTAACAAGTCAGCCAGAATTCAACATTGAATAAAACACAGTATTAATAGACTATGAGCAAATAAAGAATAAAGATGGCATTTGGGAAATATTATTAGATCATTTAAAAATACAAAATGTGCTATGAAAATTAATGAGATTGATTATTGTGAGGACCACCGAAAAGTTTGTTTTAGAACTTAAAAATGTGTCAAGAAAGACATAAAAAATGTCTTTCTATATGGAAAAAAAATCTAAACCTGGGTATTTTGAAGTAGAAATTTTAATTTCAGTAAATGCAAAATGGCCTACTTACCATCCACATAGAAAGGGATTCTCATGGTCCGGTTCCCAAGTGCATTCCTTGCTGTACACGAGTAGATTCCTGACACATTAGCTGTTTTCACCAGCAGGGTGCTTATAGTCTAAGGGAGTGGACAAAGATCATTAGGAATGTAAATCAGTCATTTGAGAAACTAACAAAATATTCTTTTAACAGGAATAACACAATATCATGTAACTCACTACTGACAACCTATAACGTTAAACTGAGATATTTATTTCCTAAAAGCAGGTGGGTCATAGGGCTAATTTACAACTGGACCTTTTGACACTCCTTAGACACTCCACACATTGAGTAGACTACATCTGGCGTTTTGAGGCCAAATGCAGAACAGAGAGTACAGCACAGAAGGTGTGCCTGTGTTCATTTCCTGATACACATTTAAAATGCCAGACTTAATATTGTCATTAATAGCCTATGTAGTCATAATAATAATGCAGATTTTTGGCAAAAGACCAGATTCCAGAGCTCAGTTTTCAGTTTCAAACAGCATCTGTTTTCCTGGCCATCACATCAAAAGTATAAAACATTCAGGGTGTATTTCTGGAGCAACATACCTATTTTTCAGTTTACTTCCTGGGGTTCACAGACTGTTTATAAGACTTATTTGAAACTTAAGAAGCACACTGGCTCTGAACAACAGGTATTTTATTTATTTTTTCTGTATAGTTTGTAAAGAAAGAGATAGAACAGTCATAATTAACGCAAAATAATTTTTACACGGTTAGGATTTCTTTTGTACACAACATTACGCTGCTGGACAGACAGAAATGAGGTGTGGAGCTTGGTTAATGTAAATCTGTGGACTTGTTGTAGTGCAATGGCATGCCGTTGTTTAGTCTTACATGCAGCTGATTTTTATTGGCACATTGCACTAAAATATACCTGAGAAACTGGGCATGTTTCCACTATTTCCATTACTAATCCAGTTTACCTAGGCACTGAAATAGCGCTCTGCTGTACTTAAACTGATCTGCATACTTTCCAATGCAAATCTGATGACCTAGTCAGAAATTCAGAGTGACCTTCCTACTTTGTCTTTTAGCTGCTGTGACGGCCCTTTCTCATTATGTGATTACAAGGCACCATCTGAAATGGACTCTTACCAGCCTGTTATTCACAGAGCAGGGAAATTTATATTAGGTGACAGAAAGGAATTCACTCTAAACAAATCCCACCCTTTTAAACGGGGCCTTGTTATCACTGAAAGCTGTGCTTCACCTCTGCAAAGCATCATCTATTTGTCACAAGAGCCTGTAAATGGAGCAAACTTAAAAATGTACACCTATTCCATAGTGAGAACCAAACTCCTTGCACAAGGGAGGGCAGGTATGATTGGTTTTAAATGACAGTCCTACTGTGAGAATATACTGAGTCACATAAATCTTGCTGTAAGGAAATACAGATTTCTACATAAAGCACCAGACTAGATTGGAATGCTAAAAATGAAAACCTGTGCTTCATTAAGTTTTGGGTGAGTGGTTTTGGTAATAAGGCCTCCTGGAGTGTTTTTCATAATGTCTGCAGTGTTCACTGAAACATTTGGCAGCACAAGCAAAGAATGACAAAGTGACAGAGCTCTGACAAGTGACAAGCTCTGACTAAGCAAACATCTAGTGACACTGTAGCAGTCTGGATTAATAGGTCATATATTCAAATTAAAACAGGGATTTGGTGAACTGTACTGTGTTCCTTAGCTCTCTGTGGTTTTTCCCACACATTTTTATGTGATGTCAACACATTTGAGGGACCACAATGACTGCCCTGTACATATATAGCATTTAAAGTCATCTTATGCATTTGAAAACAGGCTTGAAACAATCAACATTCAGTGCATGAATAGTCCTGGGAGAAAATTCTGTTTATTAGGACTTTGCTGGCTTCAGTGCGCTCAGTAAGATGGACTGATATATCAGTATAAACTTAGTCCTGAGGCACCACTCAAAGCAGCAGCTGCCCTGTTTACTGGCCTCTGTTCTCCACTGAAGGTGACTGAAGCGTGACATAATTTACAGCAGAGCTAAATGAGCCTCAGCTATTAGTTCTATTAGGGGAGAACACCCACATGGTCATACACACACATTGAATGTCATTCCTCACAAATCTATTAGCACTTCAGTCAAAAAGACTACTGATGCAGATTGAAACTGTCTGGAAACAATGCAGATTGTCGCTTTTTTGTGTTTTTTATTATATTGAAAGCTATTTTCTCAAAATGATTTCTAAAAGGGCAATTTGGTGATGTGAATGTTCAATAGACTTTATGAGGTTTAAATGGAAGACAGATGTATGCAGTACATCAGATTTTGATTCTCCCCTTTCACTTTTAAATCAGCATTTTTGCAAGAGCATATAAATTGCAGCATTTTGAGGTCTATTATTTTGGTCCAAAATGAAGCTGAGAGAGTCATTAATCTGGATTAGCATTATGTAAGTCCTTTACTTGCAGGCCTTTAAATTAATACATTTCCTGTGAACTATTCCATCTACAATCAGAGTTCACATTTTTAACTAACAAAAGTTTTTACATTTTTAAATGCAGACTCAGTATTTTTTTTTATGTTGGCAAATGGCAGACACTCGGACAGTATGACAGTATACTGACACCAAGTAAAAAAAATCCAAATGGTCCTCAAAAAAAGCTTTTCTTAATGTAAAATATAATTTCTTTGGGGTGAAATGTTTTCATAAAATTCACCAAAATTAGCATCACTTAATCTGGACAAACACCAAATGTTCTTACCCCAGATGAATGAACAGTCTTTCGGGTTAAAAGTGTTTACCGATTCCACTGTGCGCAAGTTAACCACTCTGAGAGCAATAACAGATGTTGTTTACCAAGATAAAATAAGTAACATTTTGTCTGGTCATGTCATCTCAACATGACAGCTGCAATGACACGTCCTCTCCATGTAAAATTAAACACCTGTTCTTATTAGGATACTGAATCTCATGAAATGTGAGTGAACATAATTTTAACATATTTTTCAAAAATATTATTCATGTCTTTATATTTAAAGCTTAATTAATGAGGGAAAATACTGAATGCATCTGTAAAGGCAAAAACCTTTTAATAAATGACAAAATTGCACATAATACCCACCCTGTTTTTACTTTTTAATAATCCAACCTTGGTGTTGATAGCCTTAATCAGATTATGAGGATAATGGTTGTGTGATTCAGTGGCATCGTCAACAGGAAGAGGATCAGTGTAAAGTTTGCACCTATCAGAAAAACAACAACAACAACAAACACTTAGTGAAATCATATTTGTGAACCAGCAATTATATTAAGGAATGATATTTCTGATACGTTAATGTCAGAAACTGCTCTGCAGAGGAAGTTTTTGCCTTGTGACATCAAAGCAGGATGTACACAAGGAAATACCAAGGCGTACTGACATGGGATTTCAGTGAAGACCCTCTACTTTTAGTGAGAAACAGAAAACAGGTCTTTTGGGCAAATTAACTCTCTAGCCAATTTCTTTCAGATATGTTTATCTTTTGCCACTGACCGGTTTCATGGACCCGGATGAATGTGTGTTTCTTTTATCTGTATTTGAGGACCATGTATCAAGTCATGTGTTTTATGCCTTTAAGCCACAGGAGACCAAAGACCTGTTTTGCATCAATCTGAGTTGAGTAACAATCGGATTAATGAGAGTCGAGGTCATAGAGGAAACCACAGCGTGACAGGAAGGGCTGAGTCATGCGTCACCGTTCAAAGGAAACACCCCCACTTTCTGGACGGCTGAGATAAGGCTGATCCCAGACCACCACAGTCAACAAGGAACAACTGATAACTTCTCACCTTCATGAGCGCAGTAATGAGATCTCAAATGATGGACCCTTCCAACAAAACACTGATTTATGGACACTTAATGTCCATGTACACATCGCAACTAAATTGTGATCATATAGGGATTCGCTCCCACAACTCCCAAATCTTGCAGTGTGAACATGGCCACTTTTTTTCTTTTGGTCACTGCTCAAAAAATTTATTCATTTTACTGTTAAAATAAAAGAGGAATGGGTTTGTCTTTTATTCTAGGGCATTTCAATTACCCTCCAATGTATCTCACTCATTAGCTTTTGAAAATCAGGTCTTCTCACTATCTATATTATGTGCTGTTGTGTTCTGCCATCACTGATTATATTTAAAATAGCCAAAATGGTATTTTGGCGCTGTGGTACAAAGCCTTAAGTATTTTTGACACAAATTTGGCAGCACACTTTGACAAATAATTACATTCAATTACGAGAAACTCTTATGACACACCAACTTCAGGAGACATCCGTAGCATTCATAAAGGTTCACTAAAAGACTGGCATTTACACTGGGATACTCTTGCTTTCAACACAATGCAAGCTTGGGGAATGACACCAATAAATTGTCCTCACATTTACAGAGCCAGTGACTGCAAAATGTAGCTCTGGGGCTGTTTTTCATCAATAAGCATATTTTTTTTTGGACCAATGTCAAGGAAACGGATGCAGTTCATTTGAATAATGAAAGCTGTGGGTAAAGGCTAACATTCATCATTGATGTTAACACCTCAGCAAGAGAAGAGATCTGCTATGCAGGAGGGTGACAACTGTTTATGGAGCAACATGCCAAAATTTGTGGAAATAACAAGAAATATAGCCTATATTTCTCCTTTGACATAATGAATGTGACCTGAATGTGGAATTACTAATCAGAATACCTGTTGATTCAAAGCATATCTGAATATGTGTATTTTTGTGTATTATTGACTTACTCTGTGAGATCAAGGCTGGGATCACACGGCTGCCAAAACCAGGTAATGTTTGGCATGGGAATCCCAAATGCAGTGCAGGTGAGCTTGTGCTCCTGGCCATATATGTAAGTTTGGGGGCCCGCTGGAGCAACATCCTCCTCATAGATCTTTGGCTTCACTGTGTGCATATGGACACAAAACATTAGTTATTTAAATGGTCAGTCCCGGAAAAGAATACAGATCATTTGCAGATCACTGGCTAATGTTAAAAAACGTTCACCTCATAACTCCAATATGGAAGAGTAAGAATATTCAAGTTCATGTAAACTTCAATAAGAGAGGCCTATATTGCCTTTATAGACCTCACTGAAGTGTTCATGAAGGAGAAAAACAGCATTTTTAGAAGCTAGATGTTTTACTTTATAACGTGTTAAATATGGATATTTTTCTTACAAAAACCCATTGATTTGCTTCAGAAGGCCTTTATTAACCCCCCAGAGCTGTGTGGAGTATGTTTATAATGTATGGATGCACTTTTTTGGTCTTTAAATTTTGGGCTGCCATTCACTGCCATTATAATGCTTGGAAGAGCCAGGACATATTTTAATATATTTTTAATATTTAACTCATAAACATGAAGAATATGAAGAATGTCATAAACATTCATAAACAGTACAGAAATGTGTCTGTTGGATATTTTTATCAGCGTTTTTGTGTTTATTTATTTCAGCCCTATTTGGATCAATATTGTTTGAAGTAGAGAAAACCATCAGATGTGCATTACCTCTGACTTCCAACTTGTAGCTGAGGTTTCTGTAGAGACCCTTTTCCTGGTTTGACAGTGTGATAGTGAAGATCCCAGCATCCTTCTGCCTCACTTGTTTTATGGTAAGGTTGTAGCCCACAGTCTCATAACATGTGGAATTTTCTGAAATGGCAACTCCGTCTTTGTACCTATACAAATTGGCAGCAGAAAGAATAACTCAACTAACCAATACAATAATCGTACAATTAATCTATTACTAGTAGGATACATTTATTTGGTTACTACACATTACATTCTTCTTATGGCTTTTGAGTCACATCTCTTATTTTTAAAATGCAAAGGATGAATTTACCACAACACTCTGTCGGGTGCAGGTAGGGCATTGACCCGTGGCTCAAACTGCACTTTTCTACCCTCTATAGCAGAGATGAATTTGCGTTTATTGTGGGTCATATTGAGGAATGGATGTTCTGTAAAGACAAACAGACAAAAAAATCCATTAAATGAATTCAAACTGTTCTACAAAATCATGAGAGTGTTAAGATAGTGGCACAACATCACATCCTCACCATATACAGTAACTTTAGTTGAAACATGAAGCCTTTTCTCTTCATTTGATGCTATACACACATACGTGCCCTTGTCCTCCATTGTCACATTAGGCACGATTAATGCTTTAGTCATTACAATGATTTGGCCAGGTGGGTCCCTTGTCTTTTTCACTTGGTGAGTGCGATTGATCTAAAAACACAGACAGGAAGTTCAGAGGATGTCAGGCCAAAATTTAACATAACGCCAGTTCAAATCAGGTAGTTGATCTGAATGTGTACAGTACTAATCAATTACCGCGTCTTTAGGTAAAACTCAAACATTTTTAGCAGGGCTCCTAATAACTCACCCAATTCTTATGGAACTGCCACTCAAATTCAATTCTGCCATTGTAA
The DNA here is from genome assembly GCA_039654625.1 of Rhinogobio ventralis. Taxonomy (NCBI): domain Eukaryota; kingdom Metazoa; phylum Chordata; class Actinopteri; order Cypriniformes; family Gobionidae; genus Rhinogobio; species Rhinogobio ventralis. The sequence continues at coordinate 17,924,359 of CM077198.1, forward strand.
GTGGTCTCTGCAGAGCAGTTGAGGACCAGGGTGTCACCAACCAGTACTTTTGGCCGTTCTGGTTCAATGCCAATGTTTTTCAGCTCCAACGCTAGGTTATGTCATGAAAAAAAGCTTTTGTAATTTTCAGTGACAGATTTTCAAAAGGTAATTGTGTATCTGGGATTTTCTCCTTAGCTACCTTTGAGTTATGCATTTAGCAATTAAAATGACTCACTTTGCCTTAGGAGGAGGTAGAGTGATGAAAATTCTGTGTTATCCACACTGGTCACACATGTAATCAGTTGGTAGCTGTCATAAGGTCTCAAGGGGATCTTGAAACCTATCTTTGGATCCCACTCCACCTCACTTTTTATATGATCTGCCATGGGATTCATCTGGAGAGCAAGAAGGGATGATTTATTTAAAAGGCTATCTTTAAAAATAAGTGAAGGTTCTTTCTGTAAAGAAGGAAACAAGTTGTGTGAAGCTTTTACGGCCCATGATTAGTAGCCCATCCAGTAATGAGCAAAACAGGGTTAAGTTTGTCTGTGAGAAACTGATCATAGTTGAGCTGTATACCCCATTTAATTTCTTTTGTTTGTTCGTGGTCCAAGTGACCTGCTAGGAAAAAAGGGAAGGAAGGAAACAGGAAGGACGAATGCCACAGATCTTCCAATGGCAGGAAGGTCACATAACTATCTGTGCCATCTGGCTTAGAAGTGTTTATCCATAGGTCTGTGAGAAATAACCATAGACCCACTACATGACCACTGTGAGAAAAAAAAAAAACACTACCGTTTAAGTTCGCAAACCAATGCAGTTTGCAGGACAGAATCTACTGGATTCATGACTTGGAAGAGTACGTAAACTTCAATAAGAGGCTGCTTGCATGTATACATAAAATAAGATGTGGTGGTGGTCCATCAGATGTAACGTAGAGAACTAAAAAATTAAATAAATAAAATAAAAGACAAAAGTTTGCTATTTAGTCTTTTTTGGTTAGACAGTTTTTCCAACCTGGTCTTCATAGACATAAAGCGTAAATATTTTTTATTTATAGCCTGAGTTTCTATTCTGAGCGAAAAACAACTGTCTAACACTACCTTCCTGTTCTTACAGGAAGCAGACAGAGAGACTCCTCAGGCCTCCTTGAGCTTCCCTGAGTCTATGGCACACTGTCTCTATCTATATACGCATGCTCAGGGCTTAAATGGGTGTGAGAAATTCTAAGACGCCCATGGTCCAATGCATTCTTCAATGTCAGATCATACAAAACATCCTCTATTATTTCATGTCAAAGCTTTTAAGGGATGGAAAAACAGGTAAAACATATACCTCCACCACATGCGGCCGTAAATTATGTGTGAATATATTTACATTCAGTGGGTTCAAAAACAGTGGCGCTAACATAAAATACTCACAGTATCAAGGATAACATGTTGGCTTGGGGACGTTGTTCTGCAGGGGACCACAAAAAAGGGTTCATTCCGATACGCAAAAAGGGGGTTTGGTGAACTGTAAGCCTCCACAAATGGATGATTGTGATCTGTGATTTAAAAATAAGCATAAAATAATACAGTAAGCACAAAATAATAACACTTTGCTTCACACAAAGCTAATTTACAATCACAAATACAATAATTCATTAATGCATGAGCTTTATGATTTTGAATAGCTTTTTAAAAAAAAGCATTTACTCTTTTATTAATTAATTATTGGACTTCTTCAGGCAATGCCAAGAGGAGCAATGAAATATCCCAGAGAAAGTCAGAACATTTTTCTTTTGAAACAGCAAACTGCCACACAGACTTCTGGATGAAGACACAAGAAACAGCTTGGCAGGAGGGATGTTACTGTTTGGCGTGATTAAACAAACAAGATCTTGTGTGTGTTGACAGTGTTCATGTAATAAAATATGTTTTTTTTAAATAAACTTATCTCACATAAACAGTGGAATCACATAGTGAGATGAACTAAGGGACTACCAGGTACTAAATTGGCTATATATGCAGCAGGCTGAAGTGGAAGAGGTCTGCTAAACAAAACAGCTGGTGAGCCAGAGACTTGGTGAGCTTTGTTGTCATCTTTACAGCTAACGTTATCTCTGTATTTTGCTATAGATAAACTGCAGATCAGCTCTTTTGGGAAATACACTACCATTCAAAAAATTAGGCTCAGTATGATTTTTTTTATATTTTTGAAAGAAGCCTTATGCTCACCAAGGCTGAATTGATTTGACCAAAAATAAATACAGTAAATATATTATTATTATTAATATTATATTACAATAAAAGATAACTTATTTTCAATTGTAATATATTTTTAAAATGTAATTTATTCCTGTGATGGCAAAGCTGAATTTTCAGCATCATTACTCCAGTCATCAGTTACTAGCTCCATTGCCCAGCTAACAGGTTTATGGCTTTGTTGTAGTTTTCAGTGAGGTTTACAATGATGTGGGGGCTCTCATTACTTAAATTCCTTTTTAATTTAATGTTTTTCTAATGGCTTGGAGAATTTCCAGGTCTTGTTTCACACAGAATACCTCAAATAAATGCCAAATAAATAGCTCTTTGGTCTGTTTATCTAAAGATAAACTTTGTTTTTCTACAATCTCTTGATCTATGATAAAAATATTAGTAAGTATTCTTAATCTTACCTTTAACAAAAACATATGTGGACACCTCATGATCGCTGGACTTTTGGTGACTGCATGTGTAGAAGCCAGTATCACTGTGCCTCAGGTTGTGTATGACCAGCTTGCTGCAGTGCTTGTGCATTCTCTCCTCACAAGACTCAATGCGTACCGATGACACATTTCTGTTAGCCAGCTTCCAGTCCAGTGATGTTGATCCTCTAATGTAAGTCACACCATATAAACAAAACATCACCAACAATAAGTACAATTTTATAGGCAAGCAGGCTTATGCTAAATCAAGTAACCAGCAGTGTCTGCTGCTATTTTAGCTATTCATGACATATATTACAAAACTTAAAAACAAAATCAAGAAAATTATACCACAAATGACATACAAACACATCCTGCAGCCTCTTTCAGTTTACTGTGAAATTACAAACATAATCCTAACAGTAATTCAACTACATCACCTGCAGATGTTTTTACTGGCATCCTGAGCATAACTTTAGAATTACGCATAAGGAGGGTTTATACCCAAGAAACCAAGAATCCTCCATCGACTGATGCTTCTGCTGTTCCTGATCACATCTGTCTAAAATGTTTTAAGAGTTATTTCTGAATGACTGAAAATGACTCTTGAGAGCATGTCAGATTCCTCAAACATATTCCCAGGATATTCAACTAGGTTAATTTCAGTTTTAAACATTCAGTTAGTGTCCAACTTTCACATGGGAACAGGTATTTATTGGATGAAGTGTCCAGATGTCAAGTTTCAAACAGTGCTTGTTTACAGTAGGGCACATTAAAAGGATCCCAGTGGAGAATCAGACATATCTCACATACCACCACTATTGCCTCTAGACTGATGGGTCATGCAACTTCACTCTTAAATCTCTGTCTAGAGCCAAAGACAGTATCAGTTTTTTGCTCACATGACCTTGTAGGGAAGCATTACATTAGTTAAGCTTCTTCAGGGTCAGCATTCCTGGCATGACTGCAATAGCATGAAATTCTCTGTTAAAGTCTAAAGGATGTGCATGTTTCAGAAGCCCCCATTCACTTTTCTTTCTGCAACAATTGGATACGATGGCTATTTTGCGCCTATACTGATTTTCTTAGAGCCTCTCATCCCATGTTAAAGCAAAAGCAAATGAGTTTAGATTTGGAGAGTGATGGTGTGAGATAAGTGTGTTTGGATACATACTGTACCAAAGTTCTTATACAGTATTAAAGGAATAGTTCACCCAAAAATTATTTTTGGGGGGGTTTGCATGAGGGTCCATGCAATGAAAGTCAAAGGTTTCCAGTGTTGTTTGGTTACCACTGTTCTTCAAAATATTATTTTATGTTCCACAGAAGAAGGTAAGTGATACAAGTTTGGAACAACATGAAGGTTAGCAAATGAAGACAGAAAGATTTTGGTGCTGACCAGGTTTCTTAACTAAACAGCAAAACATGCCTGATTAGTTTCACCAAAAAGACCATGATGGTTAATTTAGATAGTTAATTAGATCATTTTTCTGCAACACATGAAATGCATTGCTCTAGGTACATTTCACTGCACTTTTCAAGTTACACATCCACAAGAGGCGCTATAAGTAATGTAATTTTTTTTCTCCATTGCAAAAGTTTTAAAGTGTAATGTCCAGTGACTGGCACTACATAACATGAAAATGAAATGAAATGAACATACCCCCTACATTAAACCCTACCCTTAACCTATGTGTGATAAAAAGGTATTTGCTGAAGGAACCATGTAATTTACGCTTTCTTCTACAAAGCTTTGAGCTCTTTTGTGGAGCGTCTTGACTCATGTTGCATGGGACTTGTACCCGTGTCCTCCACATCGCAAGTACAACATTGTAGTGTACCACTACCAGGTCAGCTACCGAGCAAGTTTACTACATCAAAAGGAACCATGCATCTTTATTAATCGATAAGCTGCCCTTGTAAACATAATTAGAGTGAAAAGGGGGGAAAAAAATGCTGACTCTAGTGTTCATTTCATCTGGAAACTGCAGATTTTTGTATAGGTACGTCACCTATGGACAAAACATATGATCCACTAGTCAGATCAGCAATAAACCAGCACTAGTCACTGTAAAAAGCTTGGACCAGCATGGGAATTAAAATTGGTATAAGCTGGTAAGCTGGTTTTCAAAAGGCTAACTGAAAAAAATGGTAGTTTTATATTATTCTGAATTGAATTGAATTTATTCTGTCTGAATATTGGAATGCTTACTGGTATACTATAATATCAATAAAATGTACATATTTTCTGGATGAGTAGTGTTTAATGAAAAAAATTACATATTTTAGATGCACAAAACATTCTGTGTGTGTGTGGGATAGCAGATGGGCACAGTACCTGCAGATGAGCGTGAGTGTGCCACCAACATGCTGAAGGTGTGTGTCTCCGGCAGGAAGCAGCTGTGGATCAGGCAGATGAGATCCCTCTACCAACCCTACAGAAAACACAATACAGCACAACACACAGAGTCAATCAGAGACACGCTAACATCACAAGTACATCACACACAAAGCATAGTGGTCAAATCTACAGCCCTGTAACACTGCATCCTAACTAGACATAATGTAACAAGTTTCCACTTACAAAGTCACTCTCGAGGGCAAGTGAATGATGACAGAATATTTGTTCAACCATACAAGACGGGTATTACAGTTCTCTCTGGAGAATTATAATACAAGCACAAGGCTAAACTATGGTTAAGTGGACCAAAACCGCAACAAGATGCAATGAGATGTGTCTGAAACAGTGTGTCTGAGCATGTGTACACATTCTAGACAAGAGGAGGGAGGCCAGATGAACAGCTGTGCCCCCCATAGAGGGGTCACCTCTGTCGGCATGTGTGTGAGAGAACAAGGCAGACCCAGATGAATCAGATGTCCTTAAACACATCCTTCACATCAGTCAGTTCTCTTTCAGCCCTCTGCATAATGCCACCTTTTTATACTCTGATGAAGAGATTCATTCAACTCAGATCTCTTGAGATATCTTCAGTGCGCTATTATTACAGTGAAGGTTCACTGCTGGTCTGGGGCCAGGTTAAGCTGATGATAGGAGCCATGAGTACACTGGGGACAGGAAGCGGTATAATTCCCTCTGCTGCCCAGGACGGGTGACAGTCATCTCATAAGTGATTTCCTTCTTTTGAACCTACTCCCTGACCGCTTTGTGCTGTGACATTGTAATGCAGGTTATTTGTTTTACCAGCCAAAACTGTTTTATTTTGATTTTCTATTTTTTAAAAGCAGAGTCTTCTGGGAAACTTCGCCTGACAAAAAGACCAGGTTAGGGTCTTTTGGTCCAGGCTGTTTTATGCTGGTCTAACTAGTGGACTAGCACAGCAACGCTGATCACCAGTTTTTCAGTCTCACATGGCAGCTTAAAAAACATGCATGCTCATGCGTGAGACACAGATGTCTCAAAAAAAAGCAGATGTCTTTGCGGATATCTTGACTTTCAGTGCCTCACGCATGAACGTCACTTTTTAAGTTGCCAAATTAAAAGAGGTGCGTACATCGCATAATAGTCTTGGTCAGTATTTGAGTAAGAATCTCATGTAGAACAGTCAGATTTTAATTTAAGATTTAGGATCGGAATGTTTTGTAATACAGCATCAGCTTCCCAAACACAAGCTGATCTTTTTAAAAGATTTGTGTATTACAATCAGGATGATAATGGCATTACACAATGTTTATTCACTTTATTCATAAAACACATTTACTAATAAAAACTGACAGTCATGTGCTCGTACCCATACCATGAAGTCATTATCAGTACATTATCTGACAGATAGCAAAATGTAGTTTTTATAAATGGCTTAAAACACAGCTGCATTCACAGAATGAACTTGCCACACCAACACTGCCACTTAATATGAACTTCCTCTCAGTATGTTACAACATCATTGTTGTTTCACAGTCCAAGGTTAGTTAAGGGGAGCGGATGTAGCCGGAGCTTTTCACACAAAGTACACACCTCTATCAGCTTGATATTACCCCTCTGCCCAAATGAGACATAACCAGACATAACCACAGTAGTCCTAGTCAAAAAATAACCTCCCCTATGGTGACACTCTTATTGCGCTGGAAGCTTTTTACACATCTGTTCTGTAGATATTTAGACATCTTCTTATAGTTGTAGAAGATTTACATTTACACATGAAATAAAATGCATTAAAAATGTCTTTGCTGTGATGTTGGTGTCTTTCATGAATCATGACATAGATTCTAGACATGGTGTTAAAGACAGTAACTTTACGAAGGTCCACCTCCCGTCTCAGACACATCCAACATATGTTTTATGAGTCATCATCAATCGTTCTCGTCAGGATGTTTTTAGAAACACTGTACATCTTAATCTGTAACATCAGAGTTGAAAGAAGATGCTGCTCCCACTGTACTGAAAGAGAGATATAAGTCAGAGTAAGTCTAACTGTTTTTGACCGCTCTGAAATGTGCGTTTACCACACAGAAGCTTTGGTCTGATACCAAATATGTTTTTATTAGAATTATTCATTCCTGCTGACATCCACATATTCTTATTTTCCCTCGAAGCCTCATTCACAGATGTACGCCTGCACACAAACATGCATGGTGAATCACATCCTATAAAACCCAACAACTCTCGCTGTCTTCACAGCTGCCCTGTTCAGCAGGGGCCCCCAGCAGCCCACTTAAGAAGAACACTTTCTCATAAAAACCTCTTGTCTCTGTCCCTGTACACCCACGTATTCCCACAGCACACAGACCCCCACCTGCCCCTGATGTCTGCCCAGTGCTGACCTCAGTGCGGCACTTTGCCCCCCTCTCCGACAGCTGTGTACTGCATTCCTCCAGCACAGAGACTGAAAAATGCCAAAAATGAGGCTTGTTGTGGTGCTTCAAGGGGCCTGGGACCTGGTTTCCATTAAAGCCTATTAAAAATAAAAGACAACCATGGAAGCATGGAAAAAAAAAAACACCGCACTGAAGCTACGTGGGTTGCCATATTAAGCATGAATAGCCTACGTGCCTCTCGTGCGAACAAATAAAAGACATGTCACTGTCACAAGGCTGTGCTCCTCCTGACCTCCCACAATCATGCAATCAGTCAATCATGGCATCCTAATAGATGTTTGTGGTGTATTAAGGGAGAACAAGAGAATCTTCAAGTCCAAATGAGTAGAGGAACCTTCACAAAGATGATTGGTTTAAATGTTGAGTGTGAGATGGGAGGCACATATCACTCTAAATTAAATCAAAATGATGTGTGGGTTTTCCATGGAAAGCAGACTTCTGAAGCACTATAAAAAATAATATCAGCATTGTCTTACATTTAAACCAACAACTGTTCAGCAACCAAAATGTGTCATTGGTCCCTGGTGGATGTTACAAAACTGGAACTTATGAAGTCAGATAATGCTTGATTTTTTTTTTTTACAGATGTAATTCAATTTACTTGTGTACTGTCTTTTGTAGAGAGGAAATCCTGTCGCTGCCCAGTAAGCGTTGGTCATAATATGCGGAATTCCCTACTCTGTGGCTGGTACAAGACTGCCTGTGCTTTCCGTCCACCCATGTGATGTACAGTGCCAGTAAATCGGTCTCTGAGGACAGGGCAGAGGGAATCTTTTTTGGGCTTACACAACAATAGTAATTCATTAATCCTTTAACCTTGCTGCAATATCCATTGTGATTTCAAAGCTTTACAAGCAACGAAGGCTTCTTGATACATAAAAATAATGTCAGACAATAGTAGCATGTCCATGGGCACAGAACCGAACATCAGGCAACCGTTGAACGCGACCAATCACACATTGATTTCTTTCCTGTCTTTTTCGGAAGAAGACAAAGTACTCTTTTGGGACATGTAAAAGTCTATAAGAAATATCTATACAAGTCTATTTAAGCTGACTATGAGTTTTGACAAAAACAATGTTTTGTAACTGTTTTGTTCTGTGACTGTCATCTATGTTTATATCATAAATCATGTAATATGTCTGGAAATGTCAGCTAGTCCTTACTGCCAAAATAAACCTAGACAGGTCTTGTGTTGTTTATTTTGCAGTAATAACTGTCCAGCTGTATGTTATACCAATAATTATGGCTATTTACCAAGAAAAAAAGGACATATTGGAATAATGAAAATATAAAAAAAATATTGATGAGTTTATTATTATTATTGTATTATGTGAGAAGACAGATGTCACAAGAAGCATGAAATGTATAATGTATAAAGAAAACATTTCACAGTAAAATTACACAAATGACCAAGTATTTCAAGTATTGCTATAATTTGTCTGCTTGTAAATTAATTCATGTGGTCAGACAAAGGTGATTATTCTGCCTCTAATTATAAAGCTTTTACATAATGTTATTTGATGATTAATTATCATTGGTCCAGACTGTCACACAAACAAGAGTAAAACAAATCCAGGTCCAAAAAGCAGACTCAACGGTAAACTCTTTACAAAACTAAAGACCACCCACTAAAAAAGGTTGCTACTACACCTCCAACTGTGCTGCCTGCCTTCTCATTCATTGAAGTGTTCTCTTATTGCAAGTCCCTCTGCTACAACTACTGCTCCCTGCCAAGCCACTAGGTTAAGACAACAGCAATGGAGAAGGCAGATTTTATTAGTTCCTGAATTGGTCTTTGGAAGGTGGAGTCAAAAACCCACCACCAAACACACAACCTGTACAAAAAAAATAAGATGTTTAATTAAACAAACAACATCTGGCTAGGCTGAGTGGTAATTCTAAAATATTGAAATAATAGAATATGACAAACCCTAGAAATAGTCTCCATAAGTGGATTTGAATCCCATAAGCTCCCACAATATGTTCTGGAGCTCAGGGGATTTTGCTGTTCTTAATGCTGAAGATTCTCCTTGAAATTGCAATATAACACAACATGGGCAGCCATCACATTTGTGTGTCAAAGGGAAACAACTTGGATGAAATACCCAATGATAAAAAAAACATGGAACAAAAATGTCTCCAAAGCACACTGCCTGAAGTTGTTTGGCTGTCTTACTAATTCTGACAAGTTTGAGAGTAGAGAAACATATCAACATAACACTTTTAATGTTTCATGAGGTTTGGCATGCAAGAAAGCATACAAGAAAGCATGTAAGGAAGAAAGCAAGAAGTCTGTGCACAGTCTATACTCGTGCGCCACCCCACCGCTGTGGGATGAGTGGATGAGCTTGAATTGCACTTGGCTGACCCCTACCTACTGTATTCCTCCCAACGTGCACTGCTGCTGAACGGCTGTTCAGAATGAACACTACAGGTCTTCCTAAGCTAAATAAAATGTAATCCAGGAAAAAAACCTCACTTTAAACAAGTTTAAATCAGGAACTAAAAAAAAGTCTAGTACATGATCAAACTATTATTTTGCCACCAATATTCAGCTTACAGTATTTACTGTAAATGACTGTTTACAGTATATGACTGTATAGCGCACTGAACTAGCACAGAAACATAATTCAAAATGCACTATTAAAGGGATAGTTCAACCAAAAATGAAAATTACCCCATGATTTACTCACCCTCAAGCCATCCTAGGTGTATATGACATTCTTCTTTCAGACAAATAGAATCGGAGTTATATAAAAAAATGTCCTGGCTAATCCAAGCATTATAATGGCAGTAAATGGCAGCCCAAAAAAGTGTATCCATCCATTATAAAAGTAATCCATACGGCTCCGGGTGGTTAATAAAGGCGTTATGCTTTCTTTGTAAATTGAATACGGAATGTGGTCTGGCAGAAGCTCAATATTTTACTTTATATAGTGAACTATACCTTTAACATATTTCACTGTTCGGCAACGTCGGTCAATGCCAGCCTTGATGCAGACACTGTGCAGCTGAAGTTTAGGTTCTGTGTAGATTAATTATCATTTAGATTAAAATCTGGTTCACTTCCCTTGTGCGAAAACAAAAGTTTTGTCATGAAAATCTAGATGGCGCAGGCTGATAGATCCTTGCTTGCAATCACATCATTCTCTATAAGGCACAGCTGATTGGTTCCTACTATATCGATAGCCAATGAGCTTACTGCTAAACCTTCAAATACTTGGTCAGCATTTGCTTCAGCAGTTGCAGTGCGCTTTCAGAAACCGTCCACTTTCCACAGCTCCACCTGTATAGATTTGCTACAGGTAATTTGTGTGTTATATCATACAGCAGCAGTATGTCTTGCTCACAGCAGCGTATTGTGTATGTATTGGCAGTAGCAAGTCCCTTCCTTGCTCTGCAAGCAATAATAGCAGCCGCATAGCAGATCTATTCCGCCAAGATCAAACATATCGACATTGTCAAATCCATTACCATGTCAAACACTCAGAGAGTTGTCATGACAGAAATAAGATTTAACAACTATTACGTTTGTGATAGGTCTCAATGGCCAACACCTGATAACCATTTTACAATTTATGGCCATTACAAGACTTTTTTTTTTTTGTAGGCTATACATATATCTGTTATGCAGCATAAATGCTTTCAGTCTGAAAGCACAAAGTGAGCCTGCATTGCAGTTACTGTATGCTTTGCTTATGTGCTGCTTATACATGCACTGTGAAATAATTTGTCATGCCAGTAATCAAATCTCTTTTTACTGTAAAGTTGTAATGTTAAAGGAGCCAGCACGAGTGCACTTACATGTATTCAGTGTGTTTTGGAAAGTAATGGTGAGGGTTCTCAGATGTGTAAAATTCCTGGAGTATTTTCACCTTTAAATGGTCCAGCAAATTTTGAAAACAGAGCCCTGGGCAATATCGGGATAGTTTCAAGATGTGTTATATCTACACAGTGGCATTATTGATCTTAAAACAGACTTCCTTTTCATTCCTGTAAGTAACTTCTAACAGCCAAGTTAAGATGTGTTTGACTTCTCTAAACGTGTAAAGTCCAATTTATAGATTGAAATACGAGGTGAGTCACTAGTGACTAGTGGCTTTGACTCACCTCATATTATGCACTGTACTAGTTTAAATTTGATGGACTAGAAGGTTGAATCATTAATACTTAAGAAATCACATGGATATTTTCACATAATTGAGCTAACAAAATCTGTGATTCAACCATCTGAAATGTAATAATCACAATGCACCACCACAAATCAGTTAACATGACAGAAGAAAAGTGGCAAACAGCTCATGTCTTCATGCCCTATTTCTAACTAATGGATTAACCATACACCCCTGACATATAAAATATAATGGCATACTCTTCCGCTCCACCATTGTCTTGAGACGGGGCGACTGACACACATTGGGAGTAGAGGAGCAAGCAAGAAGTCTGGGGAAGGAATCTTTACTCAGGTAGCGTGTCACATTTCCGTGACCCCTACTGCCAGAACAATTCCAGGCTGCCTCCTGCCTCTCCATCCGCTTCCTTCATGTGTCTTTCCCACGCTCGGCATGAAGACAGCGAAGGAAATCTACTTGGAGACCTTGTAGACAAAGCTTGAAGACCCAAAAGTGTATGGGGGGAGCAGTATTTCCTCTGTTTGGATCAGAGTAAGAGCTTGCTGTTTGTTTGGACAGCAAGAGGAAGACCTGTATCTGTAGTGCACAACTGCTATGTCACAATGAACAATGGCATCCACCTTTTACTATCCATCTTGTTATAAGGAGGTGCAGCCAGAAACCAAGTAGCCAAGAGTCAACAATATATTTTCTCTTGTAAACACATATTCTCTTCTCAAACTCAACAACACTGGCACTGGAGATGTGCCCAAACTACCCATTCACATTAAAACACACACCTGATATTTTCATCACAATGTGTTCTTTCTTCCCAAAGGATGGAAGAATGCAAAAAGTATACTCACTGACCTACTTTTTTCCATAATAGCTGTGGACCATTTAACCAATTTGACCATATGATTGGGGTCCCCGCAAATGAGTTAATGTCAGTAAAATGATTTAAGCCCCAGCAAGGATAAAGCTTCTCCTGCATGCTAAATGAGCACTTTAGTTAGTGCCAGAGTGCTGACGGTCGTGTCTCAAAACCCAGCTGCCTACCTATAGACAAAATTTGGGAACCCCGAACCGGTTCTTACGGTGCATTATTTGGCACATATGATCTCCAAAATGCTACACCAAATGTAGGCAGCTTGTTAGGTTTAGAGAAATGCTATCCAATAGTCTACCTTATTTTAATAACTCATCATATGTTGATACAATGATGGAAACTGTTTTCATCAGTGTATCAACTTATTTGTCCCTATCTATTTAATTTGTTTCAATAAATGCAATTTCTAGTTTACATGTATTTGCAGAGTTTCTTAGTTCTCTTTATCCGTAGTTTAAAAAGTGCAATAAACTCATGGCTGCAAGTTTAAATAATAGACCACATTTTAATGAATAAAGTTCTCATATTGTAATATATCTTCTAAAATGAACTTTCAAATAACATCAGAACAAGCCATAAACCTAAATATTATTTCAATGCTATAAGTGATGTAGCCTAACTTTAATCTAGCACAACAACACTAAAAAGTTTTCATCCGCATTTGTTTCTATTTACTTTGCAGATCAGTTCATTAGGATGAGAACTGAACTTCAAACCGCATCTGTACAACAGCAGCCCAAAGACAGCAAGAAAGGATCGCGTGCAGCTTCACCTAAAGCGCAGTAAAATGACAAAAAGCGCACACTTACCACTTGAGAAGAATTTAAAAAGCAGCTGAAAAGTGATGAAGCCTTTGACTGAAGGTTGAACAGAAGTCATTTCGCCCGATAAAATAACTTTCCGAAAGATATTCCGTACTGTCACTTTATATTTGATGTGGTCGTATCAAAGTCCACCTGGACTGAAATGTCTCTGGATGTAGGCTAGAGATATATGCGTATAGTTCCCGTTGATATGACAGAGATTGTTCTTTCAGTGATGGCTGTATAATGAAAACACGTCTCGTAGTCTCTCAGTGACTGTAAAGGTGTCCTATCGCATGGTACTGCGCCTGCCCCGGTACAAACACGAATGGAGCAACTCCAAACTACTCCCGAGGGCAGGTGCTACGTTTGCTCTTCCTTCCTAAAACTGAGTGAATGAAAATGTCAAAAATTAGACTCTATAAAGAAGGTTTAACAATAATATAACTAATGCCAACCGACTGATAAACCATCCCACTGCCTGGCTTTTCTGCTGGGGTTTTCCTCTCGAAGGCTTTATATGAGTGAAGCAAGGACGGAAGGACGCAACGTCACCATAGTAACTCTGCAGCGATACTCCTAGTGCACGCGCACCTTCCTGCCTTAACTTAAAAGATATTGGCTTAATGATATCGTTTACGATATTCTGTATTGTATATTAGGTAAATGTTTGTGCTACTTTGAATAAAATATGTATTTCATCTCAGTGAAAGGTCCCACCCAATGGCTCTATAAATGTCAAGATGCGTTACTATTTCAACTACATTATTTTAAACCAAACTCTATCGACCCCTGGTCGAGTACCTAAAATATCTAGGTGCAAAGGTAAACAGGCATTGTCTGATAACATATCAGACAAAATACCTTGCAACAACATTTACAGGGTTTATTTTTAACTTCAGAAACAGGATGTGCAGCTAATTTTATATCAAAGTAAATAATCACAGGGCTTCTTTTCACCTTCCAACACCCCATGGTGAGTGGATGCATCACAGACTGTTTGTCTTTTTGATGTTACACATGAGGACACGCTCCCTGCGACGTATGGCAACACATTGTCCTCTCATGTCCTTCCATCTGTATATCACTTCAAATGCACAGAATAAGATGTTCAATCTGTTAGAATAGAGATTAAAAAGACTTGTGTCAGAATACAGTACATTTTAATACAGTTTGTTACTGGTGAGGTATAATGTTAATGAGATGTGGTTTTCTTCCTTGAATATTGATTGGAGGATAATGTGATTATAAAGGCCACTGATAAAGCGAAGGGAGCTGTTAAAGTTAATGCTACTTTTGATGAGGTGTGATGTCATTTATATTTCAGAAAGAATTTTATTCTGCTTTATTTTATATTTAAAATATTATTTATTATTGTTATTGTGTAATTAAAATGTAAATACATGTCTTTTTGAATTAAAATATATATAAGCTTATAATCTTTTATAACAATAAGTAGGCCTACTGAGAGAAATCTACTTAGCCAAGACATTTCTGGTGATGTTTTCTAGTTTGGCAGCAGAGATCTGATTTAGGTATTTCTTGAATCTACTACAAAAATAATATTTAGCTAGCAACTAATGAATTTTCTACCCAAGTAGAACTGTGAGATGAAGTATTTTTAAATCTGGCACGAATGTGTAAATATGTCTGTTTATTATTATATTAATATTATTTATGTAGCAGACTTTAGGAAATCATGTGTGCATCTCTCTGACCACAAGTCATAAGGATCATGTTTGTTTTTTCTTTCTCCTGTGCAATCAGGTCTCCTGAACTGATCACACATTTCCCTCAGGCCAGCACGGTGGCTAGATAAGACTCAGGCAGAAACAATTGCTGGAAGCCACGCACTGAGAGGAGTGGGCTTTTAAGACATCTTATTTTTGAATCTAGTGCAGTGAACACAATAAGAGACTTCACAACCGATTCTGTGTGCGCAGCTTGAGTTCTTTCCTTCAGCTCAACAATGACCTCCCCTGTTAAAACAAAAACCCCAGCATTATCATCAATGCATGTTTTCTTTGGGGTGAATGAGGTTCTAACTACCACAAGGTGATGAATATCATGCTTAAACAATGCAAATATACCATAAGGTCCAAACCTTTCAACAGGACAGAGATTCCTAAATATATAGCAGCATGTACGCTTGAAAAGAGTAGTTCTTCAGTCATCTGAAATGATTACTTAGAGTGCTTATTTTTGAGACATACATCTGTCCTTTAGGATATATTATATATTATTTTTAAGTCATCCAAAATGATTACTTAAGAGTGCTTATTTTTTAGAAGGACGTCTGTCCCTTTAGGATATATTATTCACTCTTTTGCACATAGCAAATTGTAATCTACGATTTTACTAAATAGCTTTATTGTTAGCAATGACAAGCTTTGATTTACCACGGCAATAAAATTGCTTTAAATCTGAATATGACATATTTGAATGAGAGGTGAATTGTACATACTCGTGTGAGAGACACCACCTTGTGGCCATACAGCAGTATTACATACTATTGGGGGGGCCTCGCGCGCGTGTTTTGGCGGTGGACGGTCGCGAGAGGCGCTTAATTCTGTCAGTCACACAGAAACTACTGACAAAATATATTCGATCGTTTTAAATTACGTTATTCGACTTGTGTATTAAAATACACAAAACTGACCGTAATATGGAGGAGTTTGCAGTCGATGCAAAAAGTAAGAATTTCTTATATTTTGTGGTAATAGGAAGATAGGTGGTAGTTAGCCTCTCTGCGTCAAGGATAAGCTATTATGCAGGTTTATAAAATAATTAATATCTTATTAATAATATTAGTCATGTTAGTGTCCTTTGTTTGAACTATTTCAGCTTACCTTCTCATGAAGTGATTTAACACAGTATGTGAAGCTGGTTCGTGTTTAAATTGACTCGGTGTCTTTCACAGACCTGTCAGAGAAACTTCTCCACAGGCAGATTGGTTCAAATTCAGATGAGGTGATTGAGGCGCTCTTTAAAGAAATGTTAACTCTAGATGGAGCAGCAAAACTACAGGATTTACAGGTTTGCAAAACCATTTGAAATCTACGGAAGCCCTTAGAGATCATGTGTTATTGTTTTGTTCTGTCTTGTTTTGTACACTATCATGTCTTAATTTTGTCGACATAGCATTTTTTTTCTTTTTATGTTAGCAAATAGCTTCCGTAGAAATCTGATAATTATTCTTAGGTATTTAATTTTTAAAATCTTTATTTGTAGTTGGGGGAAATCGCCATACAGTTGTGGAACTGGGCTGTGACCAAACGTGTTGGCTCAACTATTACAGAAGAGCAAAAGGCCAAAGGTCTGTCTGTCTATTAGTAGTTATCTTTCTGTCTGTCTATTAATGTATCTGGGTGTCAATCAGTCTGTCTGTCTGTTTTCTGTCACTGATATTATTTATCTCCTAACATACTAATACAATACATTTTTTAAGTGTATCCCCAGATGTTTTCACAATTAGTTATTTAATACACAGTGCGTCATGTGGCATGCAGACTTCAGTATTCATGCGGGCCTGATAACCCATCAGAAAATATTGTTCGCAGGCAGATACTGGTTAGTCACTCACTATTTCCAGCAGTTTTATTTATATAGTTTATACTAATTTAAGCCAGTGATGAAGGGGTTCATGTTAAGACATTGTAGATATGTTAATTTCCATCCTTTGTGCATGTTCCTGCCATATTTTATTGTATATTTATATCACTAAAACTCTGAAATCTTTGTTCCTCAGATGGCCAGTAAAACAGGGAGAACATGGCTTGATTGTAAACAACCCAAACTTGCTGATTTTTTTTTGAGCATGGCTGTCAATGTACGTATGATGGCAAAGAAAAAATAGACATTACATGTATGCCAAAAATATAGTCATTGGATATTGGAACATTAAAAATACCCAAAATATTGTTCACATTCATAGTGACTCTAAGAACAAGAAACAAAGAATATGCTATTTTTACAGAGCCTGGAGACTCTTTACAGCAGACTTACTTCCCATGGTGCAGAAGATATAAACACACCAAAGGGAGACATAGAGAAAGACTTGCTGCGGGTTTTGTCTTATCAAGCTGAATCTGTGAGCAGAGATTGCTTAGCATGTGCAGTGACTATGAAGCCTAAAATTAATGTCTAGGTTTAGGGCAATTTTTATTTACAATTACACAAATATGTTTACACAAATTATGTTTCTTAAATTTAAGTTATCTTGTGTGTATTCTGTATAGGCAGTTTCTCAAGAGCAACATCAGGAGGCAGTGTCATGCATTCAGCGATGTAAAGAAATGCTTCTCCGTCTCCCTAAAGAGGTGGACAAACTGTTGTCGTCAGCATGTTTAGTGGTGTCATTGGTTTATTCTGATTTAAGAGAGATTTACAAAATACAGACTATAAAAAGGAATTAAAAACACTTTGTGAAATCTCCTTTAGACTGGCTATCTCTCTCTCATCTGTTACAACTTTGGGGTCAACACTTACAGTCAGGGAAAGCATGAAGAGAGCACGTTTTGGCTTAGGTAGGGATCTCTAATATACATTATCGTTCAAAAGTTTGGGATTGGTATGATTTTTTAATATTATGGAAAGAACTGCAGTATAAACAGTATCAAAAACACAGTGAAAACAGAGTAATATTGTAAAATATATGGGTACAATTTAAAATAACTCCTGTGATGGCAAGCCAGAATTTTCAGCAGCCAGACTTCAGTGTCACATGATCTGTCAGAAATCATACTAAAGTGCTAATTTGGTGATCAAAAAGCATTTCTTATTATTATCAATGTTAAAAATGGTTGTGTTGCTTAATATTTTTGTGATGCATTGTTTTTGATCAATAGAGAGTGCAAAAAAAGAACAGCATTTATTTGAAATAGAAATCTGTACTGTCACATGATCAATTTAATGCATCCTTTCTGAATAAAAGTATCAATTACTTTCACAAAAAAAATCTTACTGACCCCAGACTTTTATAATACTACAATATAATTAGTATTAATGTCATTGAAGTAGTGTAAAAGTATTTACAGTATTACAACATTTTTCCATGTTTTATAAGATTTCTTTCTACTTAACATATATACTTATTCTGCATTTCAGCCAAAGTTATGATATAGGCAAGATGAATGTGAAATACTCACCAGGATCAGAGATGCAAGTAAGAAATATTAGTAAAAACTAGTGCTGTGCAATCGATTAATCGCATCCAAAATAAAAGTTTGTGTTTACATAATATATGTGTGTGTACTGTGTATAATTATATATATATATATATATATATATATATATATATATATATATATATATATATATAAAAATACACACATGCATGTATATATTTAAGGAAAAATTGTATATTTATATATAAGATAAATTATATAAATATATATACAGTATATACATGCATATATTTCTTAAATATATACATGAAGAAGTGTGTATTTATATATACATAATAATTATACACAGTACACACACATTATGTAAACACAAACTTTTATTTTGGATGTGATAATCGATTGCACAGCACTAGTAAAAACCAATATACACTGGGGTCAAAAAATTCACTAATGAAAATGTTGAATTTAGAATCATATTTACTCATTATTAATTATATTTCAGTATTGTAAATTAAGTTAAAAAAAATTTAACTTACCAACTTATACACACATTCACACACATTTACAGTTAATGTCCTATAATTGTCAATATTTAAATTTTCGGTAACACTTTACAATAAGGTTCATTAGTTAACATTAGTTAACTACATTAGTTAACATGAACTAATAATGAACTGCACTTATAAAGCATTTATTTATCTTTGTTAATGTTAATTTCAACATTTACTAATGCATTATTAAAATCTTGTTAACATTAGTTAATGCACTGTGAACTAACATGAACAAACCATGAACAGCTGTATTTTTATTAACTAACATTAACAAAGATTAACTAATGCTGAACAGAGGTGTTGTTAATGGTTAGTTCATGTTAACTAATGCATTAACTAATGTTAACTAATACAACCTTATTGTAAAGTGTTACCAAATTTTCAGTGTGGTATTTTTTTGTATTAACTGAATGCATTATAATCTTATTTCCCATTCCTCCAGGCCAAAGTCTTAAGACTACTTGCAACAGTTTATTTGGAGTGGGACTGTCAGAAGTACATGGAGAAAGCTATTCATGCTGTGAGCTTGGCTAATAAGGTAAAGCATTTCTAGTGCAACCAGATCTTGTCAAAGTAGACAACATTCGGCCATACTGTTTTTACATTTATCCTGTTCATTTTTCTTTTCAGGAGCATATGCAGTTGTCAGGCCTCTACCTGAAGATCCGCATCTTAGTGAAAAGCTGTAGCCCGGATGATGCAGTAAAATCTGGTGAGGCCAGTTACTCTGTTGAAATCAGTTTGTGGATAGTTTTTTTTCACCCCACAAATGTTTCCATTCTTTTCCCACGTCCCATCAGGGCTGTCAGAGCTACTGGACTGTGAGGTTCCACTGGAAGTGTGCCTGAGCACAGTAAAATTGCTTGTGGACGAGAAGAGGTATGATCTCTCATCTTTCTAAACAGGCACCAAAAAATCATCTTGAAATCTGTGCTTCAAAGGCCAGGCATTACTTGAACATGTTGTTGTTTTAGGGAGGCTCTGGCCTTTTACTTCCTAAAGAGGGTGTGTCAGCACTTTGAGTCATCTCCTGAACTGGGCTCTGCTCTGCTCATGCATATAGAGCTGCTGCTGCAGCGGGACAAAGAGCTGCTGGCCAAGCAGAAGATCGAGCATGCTATCAATGGTACTCAAAACTCATTATTTTGTTACCTAGTCAAGTAACTGAGTAGTTTTCAATCTATGTTTGTCACCAATAATGTGTTTCATGTTGTTATATTAAACAATTCTTACTGTTTACTTACTGTTTTCTAGGACATTACACTGGAAAACAACTAGCACCACAGACTCTATCATCGCTCCACCTTCTGCTGTGGGATAGAGCTTCCAAAAACTTTGAAGTATTACATAAAGTTTTACATGTTTAATATGTAAACCTCCCCTCTCCCTCTGCAGTTCTTTATTTACTTTGCTTTATTAAAATGGGATTTTGTATATAATAAATAATTTTAAATAACTACCAATCAGAATACTATTCATATCAATATCAATACTATCTCCATTTAAAGCATTTTACCATACAGTAACATTGAAACGTTTGGGGTCAGTTAAATATTTTTAAGTTTCTTATGCTCACCAAGGCTGCATTTGTTATTATTATCAATAATGAAAACAGTTTTGCTGTTTAATATTTTTGTGGAAACCATGATACATGTCTTTTTATACAAGTCTTACTGAATCCAAACTTTTTTGGTAGTGTATAGATTTTTTCCTACAATCAGTATAAACTAAATTTTATACTAAATAAAACTGAAGAACTTGAATGTGCGAGGCTTCCAGTGTCATTCGCTTGCAGTTATTTTACCTGTACAAAAACAGTCCATTATGCTACTTTATATCGCAAACTGGTATTTGTTATCATATTAATTTAATTTCATAGCGCAAATAGATTTGCCATGTACTGCTTTTGTTGTTCTTATAGTTAGCGGCTAATGAATCTGAAGTCTCGCACATTCAAAGGAAATAGTTTACTTCTGTGTTGCAAAATAAGGTGGCTAGTACTGTATGGTTCCACCGTGAATCAAGTAGTTGTGAGTTCTGTGAGACAGCTGTCATGTTTGTTGTCTTCTTTCATAGGCCAAGAATTATTCTGAAGCTCTGGAGTGGTATAACTACTCACTGAGTTTCTACAAATCTGGTGAGTTGGATCAAAACCTCGCTAAACTGCAAAGAAACCGATCCTCCTGTTTCCTGCACCTGCAACAACTTGACAAGGTAGTTGGCAAAATAATTAAGGACATCTCATTACATGCACACAAGTTTGTGTACAGTACTTTTACTACATGTTTGTTGTAAAAGTTACAATCTTTTTGAAGGCCAAAGAGGCTGTAGAAGAGGCAGCAAGGATTGATCCAAACAACATTTTCACACAGTTCAACATCTACAAAATCGCTGTCCTGATGAACAATGCAGAGAAAGGTAATGGAGATGATGAAAAGTAACAAGTCTCAGGTGTCTCACTGTAAAATAGCCAGGGTTCAAATCATAATGCAAACACTAAAAATATCAGGGAGTTTTACAATTGTGATTTCCAGGCATGGAAAGGTCATGTCAATTAATATAATTTTAAATTCTTGTAGTTAATTGATCTGGTACTTACTGACCTTTGTACATGTGTAGAATACCTGTTTTTTTTGTGGTTTTTTATTTGAACAATAGTATATATATATACACTCACCAAAAGGATTATTAGGAACACCATACTAATACTGTGTTTGACCCCCTTTCGCCTTCAGAACTGCCTTAATTCTACGTGGCATTGATTCAACAAGGTGCTGAAAGCATTCTTCAGAAATGTTGGCCCATATTGATAGGATAGCATCTTGCAGTTGATGGAGATTTGTGGGATGCACATCCAGGGCACGAAGCTCCCGTTCCACCACATCCCAAAGATGCTCTATTGGGTTGAGATCTGGTGACTGTGGGGGCCATTTTAGTACAGTGAACTCATTGTCATGTTCAAGAAACCAATTTGAAATGATTGGAGCTTTGTGACATGGTGCATTATCCTGCTGGAAGTAGCCATCAGAGGATGAGTACATGGTGGTCATAAAGGGATGGACATGGTCAGAAACAATGCTCAGGTAGGCCGTGGCATTTAAACGATGCCCAGTTGGCACTAAGGGGCCTAAAGTGTGCCAAGAAAACATCCCCCACACCATTACACCACCACCACCAGCCTGCACAGTGGTAACAAGGCATGATGGATCCATGTTCTCATTCTGTTTACGCCAAATTCTGACTCTACCATCTGAATGTCTCAACAGACATCGAGACTCATCAGACCAGGCAACATTTTTCCAGTCTTCAACTGTCCAATTTTGGTGAGCTCGTGCAAATTGTAGCCTCTTTTTCCTATTTGTAGTGGAGATGAGTGGTACCCGGTGGGGTCTTCTGCTGTTGTAGCCCATCCGCCTCAAGGTTGTGCATGTTGTGGCTTCACAAATGCTTTGCTGCATACCTCGGTTGTAACGAGTGGTTATTTCAGTCAAAGTTGCTCTTCTATCAGCTTGAATCAGTCGGCCCATTCTCCTCTGACCTCTAGCATCAACAAGGCATTTTCACCCACAGGACTGCCGCATGCTGGATGTTTTTCCCTTTTCACACCATTCTTTGTAAACTCTAGAAATGGTTGTGCGTGAAAATCCCAGTAACTGAGCAGATTGTGAAATACTCAGACCGGCCCGTCTGGCACCAACAACCATGCCACGCTCAAAATTGCTTAAATCACCTTTCTTTCCCATTCTGACATTCAGTTTGGAGTTCAGGAGATTGTCTTGACCAGGACCACACCCCTAAATGCATTGAAGCAACTGCCATGTGATTGGTTGATTAGATAATTGCATTAATGAGAAATTGAACAGGTGTTCCTAATAATCCTTTAGGTGAGTGTATATATATATATACTATTGTACAAATAAAAAAACACAAAAAAAACAGGTATATATATATATATAACCATTTAAATATATATACTCCAAGGACTTGTACACTACTGTCCATTTTTTATTTTAAACAAATGCTGCTCTTTTGAATTTTCTATTCATCAAAGAATTATGAAAAATCATGGTTTCAAACAAATATGAAGCAGCACAACTGTTTTCAACATTGATAATAATAATAAATGTTTGTTGAGCAGCAAATCAGCATATTAGAATGATTTCTGAAGGATCATGTGACACTGAGGACTGGAGTGATGATGCTGAAAATTCAGCTTTGCATCACAGGAATAAATTACATTTCAAAATATATTCAAATAGAAAATAAAATAAAAAAATCCCACCCACCCCAAACATTTGAACAGTAGTGTATAAATGGAAATCATCCCCAGAAATCACTATACAATTATTTTTTAAAAACTTTTGATATGAATGCCTGTCTGTAATGTGTGTGAATAAGCCGCTGTGGCTCTGAGAGAGATTGGCTATCTGGCTCAGTCTCCAGTCACCAATGAGGACAGACTGCTAGTGACCGAGAACGCTGCAGCAAACCTCCTCAGCCTGGCAGCACAGGTTGCCCTCGAGGTGGGTTATATCAGATGCATGTGACTTTTCTCTTACTATTATTCCTGTTTTCCTCCAAAATAATGGTTCAAGACAGCGGTCACTGTATTTAGGGAGGTTAATATGCCACATAATTGTTGGTACCTCGGATGTACTTCAGTAGTGATTTTTCACCACAGCATGAGCAACAGGAAACAGCCATCAAAGCCCTAGAGAGTCTGTGTGAACACTCGCAAGATGTTGCGCAAATCCTCACTGCCTTGAGGTCAGTCACACATTCACTGTGAGCTTTTATCAGTGAGCACAACTATCAAGAAACATAATTTCTTTATCTTTCTTCCCTAGGTGTTTAGTACGACTTGTTCTTTCAACAATGGAAAACATCAGTGAGGAAAACAGGTTAGTAGATCAATGGTGCAGAATTCTGACATTCAGTAAAATCTGCGTCTCTATATGTTACACTCTTATCTGTCATTAAAACAGGAATGCCAACTTAGATACCCTCTTGTTGTACCTAAAGACAGGTACGTTTAACCATAATATTTCTTTACACTCTGTTATTTTTCTCTGCTTTGATTTATGCATATTGTATTTACAGCTCTTCAGAAAGTATCACAAATCAGCCATATTCAAGGACAGGGAGCAGAAGCCAACTGGTTTAGGAGAATCGGTGCTTATTCTTAAACCTCCAACTGTTGAGACACATTTATCTATTTTGTGGTTCTGTTTGATTGGTTGTGTATGTGTTGTCTTTATAACTCTCAGCGTGGAACTCAGCCCTGCAGTGTGAGCACAGTCCTATGAGGATGAGGGATTTCTTTCTTCTCTCCTTCCAGGTAAGTTCAAGTACAGTTTCTCTTAGAAGACGAATCCACATGCTGATGCTGCAGCTTTAGTTGGGTGTGGTTAAAGTGAGATGTCTGATGTGCTGTCTGGCTGGGCAGCTGTCACAGCTGTGCGCCCCGGACCGAGCTGTGTTGATGGGGCAGAAGACGTGTCTGCTGATGGCTGCTGCCGCCTCTCTGGAGATCTGCAGGAGCTCTGATCACACTGAGCAGCAGGTGAATCACACATTCATTTTTAGCAGTTCATCATTTTCACCTGACTAAACATTAACCAGTAGGTAAGATGCTTTTTAAGGACATGATGGAGGATGAAGTATGAAACTTAACACTACACAAATTCAGAATATGGACTGAAGTTGTATGTTAAAATGCATGATAATATTAAGGGTTTGGAAGTTTCTAAGTGAAATTCCTCCTTGATTGGCTTTTGCTTTCTTAAAGGAGTAGTTTAACTTTAAAATGAAAATTACCCTATGATTTACTCACCCTCAAGCCATCCTAGGTGTATATGACATTTTTCTGTCTGATGAACACAATCAGAGTTATATTAATAAATATCCTGCCGCTTCCAATCTTTATAATGGCAGTGACAGGATCCATTGAGTTGGAAGTTCAAAAAAGCACATCCATCCATAATAAATATATTTTTCTTACAAAACCCCATCGATTCGCTTCAGAAGGCCTTTCTTAACCCCCCGGAGCCGTGTGGAGTACGTTTATTATGGATGGATGTGCTTTTTTGAGCTTCAAACTCAATGGACCCCGTCACTGCCATTATAAAGCTTGGAAGCGTCAGGATATATATATATATATATATATATATATATTTTTTTTTTTTTTAAGATTTATTTTTGGCATTTTTGCCTTTATTATGACAGGACAGTTAGTTGACAGGAAGCGAAGTTGGAGAGAGAGAGAGAGAGAGAGAGGGGGACGGGATCGGGAAAGGGCCACGAGCCGGGACTCGAACTTGGGAAGCCCGAAGCGCAAATACGCTATATGTCGGCACGCTGCCCACGAGGCTATTGTTGCCAACAGGATATTTATTAATATAACTCGTATTGTGTTCATCAGAAAGAAGAAAGTCATATACACCTAGGATGGCTTGAAGGTAAATCATAGGGTAATTTTAATTTTAAAGTGAACTACTCCTTCAAGCTTCTAACGCTTCACTAGGGTTACACATTGTCCACAACAATATTCAAAGGACCTAGTATCTATAAATAAAATGTAAGGGTGACACAAGTTTTAGGAGCTGAATATACTTCAAGGTTCCCACTCTTTTAACCAGTGAATTTTCCAGTTGTTCATGACATACAGGATAAGGGCTGGGGAAATAAGGATTTTTAAAAATATATTTTTTTACTCAGTTTCTACCCAGTGGATTTATTCATTTATATGATTTTTTCCAGGTTTATAAATCACACGTTTATAAATCATTAGGCTAACATGTATATCCTTTTATCTGATTCTTCTAAGAAAATAAAAACGTGTGAATGTTTTCGAGTGGGTGGATTAAAATAAGAAATATCTTTTAATATTTTTAGTTGCTGTAGCTGATTTTAATGTTTTACTTTTTTTTTTTTTTTTTCATAATTTTTGAGACCCCTTGGAAGTGTGTCGAGGCCACCTAGTGGGAGAACCACTGTTCTAGGGGGCTGCAAAATTAAAATATTTTTATATTATATTTAATATGTACATAAAAATAATATTATTACAAAACAAAAAAAAATAAAAAAAAATAATACTCTTGCTTATTTGAATATATTGACAGCTCTAGATTTTGTTAATGAAAACAAGCACTTTTGCTATCATTTCAAAAAGAAATAGAAGAGCAAATATGGGATATGGGAGTTAGAAAGGAACCACTTCTCCATATGTTCTCTGATTGTTACCAAGACTAACCAGCAGAGGGCGCAGTGTATAATATCTGCTGTGCTTTCAGACTGAGCTGCTGACCCAGACTCTAGAGCACATACAGCTCTGTAAAGAGATCTGGATGACCATCAAGGCATCAGGTGTCACATTTACTATTTTTATTCTTTTACAAATATTGTAACCGTTTTTCCAGGTTAACAAGGATCGTAAGAATGTTGGTACTTTCTTTCCTCAATTAGGCACTTCCCCTCAAGACAAAACAGACACATTATTGCTGCTCTATGAGTTTGAAGCCCGGGCCAAATTAAATGATGCCAAGCTTGAATCTGTGCTCGAATCAGTTTTGGAACTGGATCACATTGAGACCAAGCTGTTAGAAATGATCGCAGGTCAGCTTCTCAAACCATAACCCCCTTTTTTAAATAATTACGTATTTAAATCACTTATGGGCGGTGAAATTCTGACTGCTTGTACAATACCTTCCAAAAGTTTGGGGTCAGTGCGTTTCTTTTTTATTTATTTTTTTTAAAATAAATTAATACTTGTATTCAGCAAGGATACATTAAATTGATACAAACTTTTATTATCATACAAAATATTTCTATTTCAAATAAATGCTGTTCTTTCAAACTTTCATTCTATTCAAAAATGCAACGCAGTTTCCACAAAAATATGAAGCAGCACAACTGTTTTCAACATTGATAATAATACAAAATGTTTCTTGAGCATCAAATCAGCATATTAGAATGATTTCTGAAGGATCATGTGACACTTAAATGCTGAAAATTCAGCTTTCCCATCACAGGAATAAATTACATTTTAAAATATATTCTAATAGAAAACAGTAATTTTAATTTGTAATAACATTTCACAAAATTACTGTTTTTCACTGTGTTGTGATCAAATAAATGCAGCCTCGGTGAGCAGAAGAGACTTCTTTCAAAAACATTCAAAAATTTTCCGACCCCAAACTATGGAACGGTGGAGAACAAAAAGACAATATAAGCTCTGATGGTCCTGTACTTTGTGTCTGCAGTCCTGGCTATGGAACCACCAGCGCATTTCCCCGTTCTGTGTAAGAAGGCACTGAGGATCGCCCTGTCTCTACACAGGAAACAACCACAGGTCGACCTCACACGCTGCAGGTCAGTCTAGCTGAGCGTTTGTTACTTACACAATGATGCTACCACACTGATAGATAACAAAAGACATCAAATGGTTCCTCATGTGACACACACCTTATACATATTTGTGTCTTTGTTACAGTAACTGTTTACACAGCCTGATTCAGCTGACCCTGCCGAGCGGTGTGTCCGAGGTGCAGCCCTGCGTGTTGGAGGAAGTGTGGAGCTACTATGAGCAAGCTCTTTCCATCATAGCCACCGCAGTGAGTCGTTACGTTGACTCAGCAGCCGTCACATACAACCGGCTGCAGCTCAGCCCTGCAATTATCCCCATCTTTGAAAGAATCTCCTGTTTCTGTCAATGGGTTTTTAGTTATGCCTCAGTTAGCAGATGCTCCATTCACCAGCCTCTTCCTGCCAATTTGGATGCTAATTTGAAAATCTTGCCTGTATCCTTTATCTTGGACTAGTGATGCAGAAAACTTGCAAAAGCATCAGGGTGCAATTCTAAATTTGTGACCTTCACGACACCAATATAAGATCGCATTATATAATTTTGCTGCTATTATTATAGTGTTTAAACTTTAATATCTGATTTGTCCATTTGAACCGTCACAATCAGATGTCTTCTCTTCTCACACAGCCCGAGGACTTTCCAGAGCTGGAGATCCTGTGGCTGCTGACCCGAGCCTGGAATACGGGAATCCTGCTGTACAGTCTGGCCCAATACCCCGAGGCAGAGAGGTGGTGCGGGCTGGGAATGAGCTTCCTGCGGCACCTAGGCTCTCTGCAGGACAGCTATCAGACTCAGGTAACGCAGTAGGAGGCGGATGGGCCGCTCTACAGCTGTTTGTGCACTTGAACCTAGGTGACGGATGTCATTTTCATACTTTTCTTGCCTCAAGTCAGGTGTGCAAGCTGGGGGGTTTTGTCACCTCAGTTGGAGGTTTAATTAGGGCAGCAGGGGTAGTTAAAGCAGCATACAATAGGGAGGTTTAGTTCAGCTAGTACAGTTTAAACGTGTTATTTGGCAATAATTGATTCCGCATCTGAGTTCCGGGAATTTACAAGATAATATTCATTAAAAACCTTTTGTTCATGTTGTTTGGTAAGGGAAAATGCAGCAAGGTGTGAATAAAATACATGAAATGTGACTCCCCAGATGGCGGGTCTGTACAGTGAGGTGTTGGACAGGCTGGATAAAGCAAAGAAGAATCTCATTATTGAGGAATGAACGATGGCAGCTTCAGTCGCAGATGGAGATCTCAGGTCTAACGGCACGTGTTTAATATGTAGTGTGAATTTCTGTGCATGTTTTTGACAAGCTAAGAGATGTACAATGCATCTGATGGTTTGTTCGTTCAGTTATAAAACGGTTCAAAAAATAGAATTTCTTGTATTCATTTAATCTGAAATATTTGTCTTTTGGGCAGTATTATTTTATTACCTGTAATTCAGTTATCTGTTTGAGCTGTCCTTGGTTGACTAGTTCAAGTCAAGACATCTGCATTGTGATACAAAAACAAATAAAAATGCATGCATTGAAATCGTAACAGAGTCACATAGTTTATTTCCAAACAAATAAACTCTTGTCCAGTCCAAAAAAAGAAATAAAACTAAACAAAAAAAAAATTATAATTGGTAGGACTGTGTTCCCTTCTGACCAGGATATAAAAGAGCGGTGTCCTTTTCCTTGTGTCCTGATAGGTTGAACCACCTGTAATCATGGGGAGGACACTACTGTACAATCAAAGGGTTCATATTTGCAAGCACTTACTGCACAGGTGTGCTGTCACATCAACAACTCATCACTCAAAAAGACAAACCAGACCCCTTCCCTCCCCATTTCACGCTATGTCTTCCGGAGCAGAGACCCTCATTAGTGCGCCAGAGCTGCTCTGATTCAATCCACTTCATTAGAAATATAGTACAATGAATTAAAATTCTTTGGGCTTCACCAACACGGCTGACCAGCATCAGCCGCTTTTCTGCTAATCACCTCGGAGGACCAGATCTATGCTAAATGATGAATTTATGCTCCTGGTTTACTTTAATATGACTCTACGGGTTGCTGTCCGCATGTCTTATATATATATATATATATATTATATATTATATATATATATATATATATATTTTTACATTTGTTCTATACACTCAGACAAGTTCCACAAGATATCACAAGTAGACAGGCCGTATTGTAGGGAAGTTGGTTCCCGACTCACTAAAAAAAATGTTCTGATAGGCAGCTGTAGATATTTTTTTCTATAGAGAAATACCAACGTTACGGCACATTTGTATGGAAATTAATCTCAGAATAAATTCAAAGTTTACTTACCTGACATTTGTGATTTATAAAACATGTTTGTCCCAGTTGTATCACACATGCATGAAGCACAAGTGAGGGGGGGATATTTACACTTTACAGCTATCATACCCAATAAAACAGTCTGTAAGCAGTTTATAAATGGCTCTGTTCCCTTCGATTATTCCCTGAACTCTGGTTTTGACACAGGTATGACAGCTGGCAGGTGAGCACACCCGTTTAGAAAATGAGAGTGGGCCCAGGAACATCCCTCGCTTTCCGCGGGATCCAGACTTCTCAATACAAAAAGAAAGAATCGCCTTCTCGAGGGAGTGAAGAGATCGAAGGAAGTACTGTACTTCTGTATCCTTGAGCACCGTCCCATTCCATCACGATCCCGTTCTCTCCGGCTGAACCCAAGGGCAACCACAGACAGTGCTTACAAAGTATTTCAAATAAAAAAAGGACTAAATATTTAGAATACACAAGTATAATATATCAGCATGTCTGGGTGTTCTGTTAGAGAAGAGGAAATCATCCCTTTGAGTTCATACTTGCTCTACTCGATCACAACATGATTGCGGCCCTTTTGTCGCCTTAAAAAAAAAAAAAAAAAAAAAAAATTTTTAAAAGTAGTTATCCATCAGATTCCTGAGCTCGCCAAGCTCGCCCCAGCACAAGGCTCAACACAGTGGAGTAAACATCAGCCCGGAAATAAAGAAGAAAAAAAATAGTTTAAAAGCTGTCATAGCAAAGAACAGATTTAATCAAACCATCGTCGAGTTCTGGGGAAAACGGTCAACTTCAGGCTCCACTAACGCTTTAATATCAAGAAAGACATCCAATACAATTATTGTCTTGATTCTACCCGTTTTAAGGCTGCGATCCAGGGCAGCTAACAGGACAGTACCTTGTTACCGTTCAGTCTGAAGAGAATATAGTCATGGAAGGCAGAGGAAGTGCAAGTGGGCTGTCTGCTTTTTAACAAGTCCAATGGCGGCCAAAATTGGATTTCGTTTAAGACAAAAGAAGATTTGCAAACAAGGATTTCACAGAGGTAAGACACTTAAGTCTATTGCACTCACAAGTTAGGCCTCCAATAGGATGATGGGAAACTCACAAATAGCACTAAAATCGAGTCTCCCGCTAAGCACTGATAGGTTGAATGGTGTCATTCCCCCCACGATTGACAGGAATTTTACAGAAGCGTTTATTCATCGTAAGGCAGTTTGGTGCTCTGCAGAGAGCCCAATTACACCTCTCTACCCCCATCTTTAATACAGAGCAGCAGAAACCACAAGAAAGAAACAACACAAAAACCCAAAGACAAGTAAATGAAATCTAACAGCCCTCCAAGTAGACAATTCTAGTGAAGTGTAAAATGTGTACCGTATCATTTTGTATTACGTAATAAAATCTCTCCGTAGGATTTTTATTTTCCATTTGATGTCGGTAATATAAATGTATAGACTCGAACCCCATTTTTCATTTTGTTCTGTCTCCGACCGTGTCGCCATACAAATGGCCAGGCAGCCGATCGAATAAAGCGAGCTGGTTTGTGAGTACTGAAGATCACCGTCAGTTTTGAAGTTTCTCCGCTGATAAACATGAGCAGTGACGGTACCATCAGCAGGCTTGATCTGTATCTAGTCCTTGTAGAAAACCTCGCACAGCATCCGCAAATGTCTTTTTCAATGAAACCGAATGAACATATACAAGGTTTCCACTCGTGTCACCATCTCCGACTCCCCAGGTCCCCATTCTCGCTTCGTTAAGACATTCTCATCATCATTAAGTCCCTCCGTCCGAAACTCATGGAAGGATTCGCTCAGGTTTCCCTTTTTTGTTTTACATGACAAAAAATTTCTTTAGGAATGGCATTTCCAATCTCGAATGGAATTGCTGAGAAACTCATGCAGGGGTGTGCACAGTCACAGTAATGATGATAAGACGTTTTTCATTTGAGGGTAACATAATGATGACACTAAAACTTGATATGAAACATATCAGTGAAAGGGAAGGAAAGGTGTCGGGTGGAAGTGGGTGTAGGGGGTCAGGCGGGGGCTCCATGGAGTCGGCGAGCTCAGAGCTTCTCTGCAGATGGGATCCAGATGTAAGGGCCTGACTGCTCCTCTATGATCAGCTTGATTTTATTATAGATCTCATCTAGTGAGTCACCCTGGACTATGGCTGTAGAGAGACAGAGAGAGAGCAATAATCATACTACTGTACACATAACTCTTGTTAAACAGTACTAAAAGATTTCCTCCAAGTACAGAGAAATCACATGATGGTTGTGGGGAGGAAAAAAAGAAGTTACCTGTGAAATACTCTCCAAACTCTTGTTCAAGCTTCATTGCCTTATCAAAGACTTTATTGGCTTGCTCATATGTCTGCCTCTTATTCATTTCCCTGTTAAACACAAAGAAATGCATTACTTATTTTACAATGCATAAGCACAAACTGCAGTTCAGAATGGTGATGAAATATTATAGTTATATGATGTATTCAATGATAAGACAAAAGTATGATAAACTACCATTCAAAAGTCTGGAGTCAGTAATATTTACATTTTTTGTTTAAAAAGTCTCATGTTCTCCAAGGGTGTATCAATTTGATTAAAAATACAGTAAAAACTAATATTGTGAAATATAGTATTACAATTTAAAAATACCTTCCTATTTAAACATTTTAAAGGGGTCATGAACTGCATTTTTTATTGTTTTATGATGTTTCCCGGGGTGCACTTATAATGTTAGAATGCTTTTTACATCAAACATTTTCATAATTTATAAATAAAAGGCATTTTTCCTATCCTGATTTTAGCCTTCTGCTCTGAACGCTCCGTTTTAAGGGGCGTGTGCGCTGGGAGACTTCAGTGTAAACACCCACTGCTGTGATTGGCTAACGTCTTTGCATTTGAAATAGTATTACTCCCTCTTTTAGCTCGTTTTTACAATTACAGCTCTCATGGTTAACTAATCGTGAAAAGTGTTGCATTACATTTAGATCTATGGCATTATATTAAGATTGTGGCATGAAAGGTTGCAGTGATGATCATGGTAGCCGATCACACATGAAAGCAGCGATCTCGTCATTGCAACTCAGTTTCTGTACATTAACGAATGCTTTTATCTTCACTAACAGTGCAAACGTGAGACTAGTTGAATAAAACAGGAGTCACTGATAAACTCTCCTGTTTGATTGACAGGTTCAGCGCGTGCTGCTCAAACGATTGCAAAGGGAGCTTTCTTTGATTGCTTTCTTTATAGAATTTAATCACTGTTAAATAACAGATTATTTTCATCCTACTAAGAGAAACAACGCAAGTTGATGTTTAGTCACTGGTCTGATTTACTGACACAGACAAAGAACATCTGACTACAATCATCACATTTCAGATCAGGCATTAGAATGTTACTTACATGTTGCATTACTGTTGAACCCAGTCACTGCACAATTTTTGTAATCCTCAACGGCATGTTTATTGCTTTGTAGCTCGATGGTTTAACATTAGGACTATGTCACGTGCGCAAATCGGTGGGCGGGGCTAAACAGGCAGTAATGAAGTAGGCGTCGATATTCTTCTGCTGAGGCCTCCCTTTGACGTCATAGATCCCCACTTTGAAAAACCTGTCGTTTGCTGGACCTGGTGTCTATAAAAGCTTTTCTTTGACTAACAAGGAAGTTTTCAGCTCTGAAACTTACAGGATATTCTTATATTACATGACCTTTTATATATCAAAAGCTCAAGGGAAAGTTGATTTCTCAATTCATCACCCCTTTAAAATGCAATTTATTCCTGTGATGTCAAAGGTGAATTTCTAGCATCATTACTCCAGTGTCACATGATCTTTCAGAAATCATTCTAATATGATGATTTGCAATGTTGAAAACAGTTAGGCTGGTTTTTTTGGATTCTTTGATGAATAGAAAGTTCAAAAGAACTGCATTTATTCTAAATAGAAATCTTTACCATTATAAATAGGCTAGTGATGCAAAATGAAAATTCTGGGCCAGAACAGAAAATTCAAGGTGCACTTGGCCGAAAACCAAAAATGACTTTTCCCCCCCTTTTTACCGACCAGAAACCTCGGCTGACCATCGACTTGGTGTACCCCAGCCTTTAAGTAAAAATATAACAAATATGTAATACGGTGCATATATTTAGCAAAAGCTGCTCTCGGAATTCATTTTTTCTAGCTAACTAATGAGACATTGAGGGACATTGAGGGTGTACTAATGTAACAATGTACTAAAAGCAGAAACGTTTTTCCTTTGCGTTCGTCTATCGCATAACACCGTCTTCAACCAATAACTTACAAGTCTGTGTAAACAGCCCCTGAATTGCTTTCTTGAGGTAAATGTAACATTATGGAACATGTTGTTTTATTTGTAAAACATATTGAGATTACATGATACATTTCAGTAAGTCGTTCTACATCTACATCTTTCAACATACATTCTGATGTTCATTCATGTTTATTTAGTGCTATACCTAGAAGTAAATAAAGAGAAAGAGATGATCTGTGACACGCTGTGTTAAAAAGCAGCAAAACAATTTTTTTAAACTGTGTTAAAACAGTGGAATTTGAGTCTTTGAGTTGAGAATTTTGTTTAATATTAAAAGTAACAAAGCACAAAGCTTATACTGCAATTATTGGATGGCAGGCGCTACAAATGTTTAGTGAAGTTTTGTTCATGCATCAAAATAAATAGCATCAAATAAAAGGTTGATCTTGAGTTTTAATAATCCGTATCAGTATTGATTAAAATTGAGAAATCCATATTGTCAACCCAACCCTAGAGTCTACCACACAGCTGACACATTTAACTGTTGTAGTTTATCCTCACTGTATGCATGAAATAGACACTGAACAGCCAAAATGCGCCATCTGAAAAGTTCTAATCAAACGCCACTGATTCGGTCAATGATTTCAGCCCTTCAAAACCATTTCGAAAACCAAAACGAAAATGTTGTACATCCCTAATTATAAATGTATTATAACTTTTGATCAATTTAATGTGTCATTGCTCAATAAACAATTTCTTAAAAAACAAAATACATTTCCTTACTGACCCTAAACTTTTGAATGGTAGTATATACACATCATTTACAAAATCTTACACTTACATTAGGGCCTCCACAGATTTTGGCTTGATGAAAATGGCGATTGGATAGAGCTGTGCTTGCTGCAGTCGCTTTATGGCATTCCCAGACACATCCAGGATACAGTGTTTCCCCTACAAGAGGATTAAAGAAACCCATTCATCATGTGTCACACTTTCACTGCACACAATAATTGCCACAGGGAAAATATTTAAGGATTAAACAGGAGTTCAGATCCTCTGGTATGTTTACACTAGGGAGTCACTGACCCTTTCAGCCACTGCCCGGACAGACAGGATGCTTGTCCCATACAGATTCTCATTGAACTGCCCGGCCTCTATAAATTTGTTGTCCTGAATGTCCTTCTCCATTTGCTCCCTTGAAGCCACAAAGTGGTAGTCCTGCCCATCCATCTCATTCTCTCGCCGAGGGCGAGTTGTATCTGAGGAATCGTGCATATGTCTTTACTTTTACAAGTATTGCCAAAATATTTCTTGATAAAGATGTTTTGCACATAGCCAGTGTGGCCTTTTCTTATTACACTCACGTGGAACACAGGATCCAAACTTGTGAGGAAACTCCGAAATCAAGTCATCGTTTACTCTGTCCTTCATTGGACCCAGGATAATCACAGGCCTTGTGTAATGGACTGAAAGGAAAGCCAAATCAATGTTGGTCAAAAATGTCCAGCCTTGAGAGTAATTTCTGGCTTTATGGAGGACATGTCATAGAAAGCAGGATTTTCCCATTCTCTTTTTAAATACAAGTGTTCTATGTAAATAAAGCTCCTTTCCCCAGTCCACCCAGACCATTTATGAAAACTAAACTACAAAGTAAACACAAGTCATTCAGAAATCGATCACTTTAACAGATGACGTACATTTGCATATCAACTATTACCTCATGTTTATTCAACACCTTGACCCACCCTAATGACAGACAGTTTTAAACTATGGCACATATACCACAACAAACACACTCAGGGCAAGATTTGCTAACAGCTTGTGTCAGCACAAACCCTCTTTTGGCATTAAAAAAAACTACTGTCAGGATTTACTAGATACGTAGTGAAAAGTTTGCACTGAAAAGGTGTGGACAGGGTTATTTTTGTGGCTGACCTTATTGCATATGCATCTGTAGGAGTTTCCCTTTCATATGCAAAATGGGAGGAGAGTATTTAAATGAATCATGCAAGGTGTTTTACTAAGGTTTGCACTAGTACATTTTCTGGTATTTGTGTCATTATTTAATGCCCAAAAAAAGTATGTCTTAAACCAGACGCTAATTTTCGCTGCTCTTGGTCGATTGTGTTGGTTATTATGGAAATGATCGGCTGCGTCTGTGTTCTTTAATTTACACGTCGTCAGTAGATCATGCGCAGATGATCCACTCCCATCTGTGCCTATTTGGTAAATCTGGCCAATAGTATGTTTACATGTACTTCAATTTATATTTTTTTGAAACAATAAGTGTCTTTTTTTAACATGAAGGACATTTTTTTTTGTCATGTATATTTGTAGAGAAATGGACACTGTATCTTGGCCACGGGAAAACAAGATTATAACTGCACATGTAAAGCAGTGACTAATCCAGAAAAACATAACTGTTGGAATTTGGTGTGTTGTCATGTGAGTAGTGTAAACTAGGATTAAGGGTCAGAGTGAGACTATGAAATGGTCATGTAAAACTAAATTAGAACCATTTCAAATATAAATGGAAAAAAGTGCAGAATGTTGTTTATAAATACTTACTCTCCTGTCGAATCACTGGCTCATATGATAGAATTGTGTCTTCCTGACCCTCTGCATAATGAGAAATGACAATTATCCATATGAAACAAGGTATCTATGAATCAATTTTTGTTCAAGCACTAAAAGGTTAATGGCGTGACACTGATCAAATGGAATGCTGCACCTTGGCAGAATATACTGGGACAGATTTAATACAGTAAGTAATGAAAAGCATAAGCTAATGGATGTTTAGAGCCACTTACTGGAGCTGCTTTCGCTGTCACTGGTGTTGGATGTCAAGCACTCTGTGGATATAAGATGAGGGAGGTTTAGAAATGTCACAATGCACGCTTTAACCCATGTGTAAGATTAATACTATATCCAGCACAGCTCGGGATGAAACTATACACTCCCCGTACCATCATGCCAAGAATAGAAAAGGCTGAGTGAAGAGAGGAAAACAAACAGAGAACTTTTGGGCACTTAAATGGCTGCCATTTCCTTAGAAGGGAAATGGTAGGATGAGGCAGCAATAGGAATTTAAGTATTTCCTTTTCCTACGACCCCAGCGATCTTAGATTCTGTGCTAAGCGTTTCCTATGACCTTGCCAATGTTCGGTTTATCAGACAGTGATACTGCTCATCATGCCAAGGTAAACAAGCCAGTATTGGGTTCCTTACAGGAATCAAATAACAAACATCCCTTAGATCCCGTGACAACATGATAGTGCTGGGATACTTAAAACATTAAACACACACTCATCCTACCCAGTATGAGCTGGCTCTTAAGACACTATTGGTCCTGAAGTGGTCTGCCATAGATTCACTCTCTCTTTAGTGTATCATATGGCAAACAGATCTTTGATTTAAAAATATTTTTGTGTGAATAATTTATGCGTTTAAAGTAGTGCTGTCAATAGATAAAAAAAAAAAAAAAAAACATTTAAATCACACATTTTCTTTAATTAATCGTGATTAAGCACATCTAACATCAAAGTTTTTAAAATATTTTTTTATTTTAATAGTTTCACAATTAATCTCCAAATTAAATGTAGAAACAACATAAAGACAGCGAAAAAAGGCCAGTATCACCGATACCAATACTGCTACTGATGTCTCTATGAAATTGATTTCTGTCAATTTTAGCCATTAAAATCAGATCAGCATTACAATATAATTAAAAGCTATCAATTTTAACATTTATTAGGCTTTAAAGAAATATAACAACTTTTAATTTAAGTGAAACAATCTTCATTAACCCATTATAATAAATTCCACATTTACCTGTGCCCTTCAATATATCAGGGCTCAATTTTTTTCTATTAGCCTAGTCAGGTCTAACAGGTAGGATATATACAGAAATTTAAGTTATCAGACACTTCACAGTCTTCACTGCATAAATTATAAATTAAATATAGATTAATCCTTGTTAAAGATACAAATGTTATTCAGTCAAGAGCAGTAAGTGATTTTCTCTTTTTCTTTTGTTCTTTATTAACATTAATGATTGACATCACAGCAGCAGGTTTATTAGGCTGCTGTCACTTTAAGACCTGCTGCACATGCTCAAAGCATCCCATTTTCTCAACTCTTTATGTTCTTTTAAGACTTCATTTAACTAATTTAAGACTGCTTGCATAATTCTGTGTTTTTGTCTGTTCATGCGCTATCTGAAGCGGCTTTCTGTGCGCAGTGTGTGTGTTTCACACAGACGCGCGTCAGTACTGCACTGCATTCTGTTTTGGGTCTTACCGTGCTTGCATTTGCAAGAATAAGAGCGTGATCATATAATGTAATGCTAGCCAAAGGATGATAGAAAAAATAAATGCTGCGTTAATTGCGTTTAAATATTTTTAACGTGTTAAACTGAAAAAAAATTTATTGCATGCGTAAACACGTTAACTTGAATTTACTTCACTGATGCACATTACTTATTGTGACACTGCATGTTATCTCAGAGAAAAGTGTCTTTGTAATCTTTCAAAATGTAATTTTAAAAGTTTATTTTTCCACTGATATCACTTAAGCCATACAGATCATAAGATAATGTTAACCAATAGATACTACCTATTAAAGCATGGTTTTATCAAACTCACATTAGGTCTGGCCCCATAATGTTATGTTACACCCACTTTTCACCTTCTAATCAATACTTGATGGATATAATCAAGTACTACATTTTTAGTTGCAAAACATCCTGTTTTACTTGTAAATGCATCACTAAAATGAGTTGCGAATGGCAAATAACATTGAATTTTGAAAAAGTGGCAGATGATTCTTAAGGCAGAGAGGAGATTGAGTGAGAAAGAGAGACGGAGGAACAGAAAGAAAGAATAAAATGTGTGTGTGTGGTGTGTGGCACAGCCGGTTCAGTTAGCTCAGGGAACAGCTGCTTGACAAAAGGAACCACACACTTACTCAAACTCTTTGATCCATAAAAGTCATCGCTTAACCCTGGGAAGTCCTGAGCGTCCCGACAGGTGAAAGCAAGAACAAATAGAGAGCAGAAAGGAAGAAGAAAGAGGTTAGTGAGAGGCTAGTAGAAGAGAGGTGTTGCACTCTCGAGGGATGAAGGAATACTAACATCACCTTGCTGTGCGCTGAAAGATCTGGGTTGTCCATTTGTAATTTAAGCACAGGGGATTTCCATGCAGAGTCATCGGTAACAAAATTTTAAGTCCAAATGCTAAAGGGAGCAGTTCTAAACAGCTCTGACACAGATGAATGTTTGAGCACAGCATTTGAGTGTTAGTGCAGCCTCACACCTGTGAGAAGTGCTGAGGTCCCCCTCAGAGCAAGACAAAGGTCAGAGAGGCCCCGATTGGCTCGGTTTTCTCACAGAAAGGTCAAGAGCCAATCAGAAGCCATCTCCAGGGTGAGTGACAGTGACAGGATGAAGCATGAAGGACAGCATCAGAGCCTTTGTCATACGCTCATACTCACGTTCGGTCTCCACCAACTCCTGCACTATATTCTCCTTGCTCTTGTAAAACGGGAACTTGCGCGATAGGTTGAAGCTTTTTTTGCGCTTCACTTTGACTGGCTGCGTGGAGATGAGCCGATGGTGGGGAATGGGGATGAGGAATGAAACAAACACAAAAAAACAGAATGGGTTTCAATGTAATTCACAACACACATGCAAAAATAAAACCAAAGACAACATGTGGTTGCACAAACAATGTAAGCAGGGATAATGAATGTAAATGTAGCTCGGATGCAAAGCTACATTCAGAAAAAAAGTATTTTTTTAAATAAAGTTTTAACTCTGAATGTAACAAAAGGAATACACAACTGAACAATAAAAGAGATGTGAAGTATCTTCTTGATTGCACAAACTGCAGCTAGAGATGCACTGGTCAACTGACAATAAATCGGAAACGGACGGTTTTTAGTTTTATTTCTCTATTCAAGACATGCACACAAACTGCATTGCAATCATTTTCCAAAAGTCTATCGTGTGTAAATATTACGAAGTCTGTAAACAGGACGTTTACACAGGCCATACACAGGATACACTGAAGATGGACGCAAAGAAGAGAACACAGACACGCCAGCAGAGCAAATACTGTACCAGGCACAGCAAACTCACTGTTCGTGATGCCCAAAATATTGCATGAAAAATATAAATATTGAATTGGGGTGGGGGGTTTATTTGAATGTATCTTTAAAGGGAACTGACTGTCTTTAGATAAGTTTCAATGGCATTTTCTTTTCCTCTACCTCCGTATAAATTAGTGTTTTTAAGTGCAGCGCTGCTTTGTGTTCAGCGGTACCCAAAGAAACCGCTGCTGTTACATAAGTGCCACCTACTGTCAGAGA
This sequence comes from Rhinogobio ventralis, assembly GCA_039654625.1. NCBI lineage: Eukaryota > Metazoa > Chordata > Actinopteri > Cypriniformes > Gobionidae > Rhinogobio > Rhinogobio ventralis. Next base: position 17,964,639 of record CM077198.1, read on the forward strand.
GTGAATTTGAAATCAGTCCATTTGCTGTTTTTGTTTTATGCAGGTGACTTGTGTAGCATAATTTAACAAATCTAAAGTCAGACCATTTGGTTTTTGCTTTAAATCTTGAAATTATACAATCTAATTAAAATCAAAACAAATGCTCATGCTACATGTGTGTAGCCTCTTTGTTTGGATTGTGATTAAAATGCAGTGGTTGCCTCTAATTTCAAAAGGCCAGTTTATCTGTTATAGAGCAAATAAACAACAAATAAATTAGCAGAATTTGCCATGAAAAATCATGATCGGTGCATCACTAATTGCAGCAGAAAATCATGGGTAAAAAAAGTAAAAGTGAAGTGTGTAATTTTAAAATACTTATGTAAAAAATTTTTTGCCTTACTATTTACTGTGCAGAGCCAACTACACTACCATCCACAAATTTCGAGTCAAATTTGAGAAAAGCCACATATGCTCACCAAGGCTGCATTTATTTGATCAAAAATACAGTAAAAATAGTAATATTATTAAATATCACAACTTAAAAAAAACTGTTGTCTATTTGAATACATTTTAAAATGTAGTGATGGCAAAGGTGAATTTTTAGCATTTTTAGCCATTAATCCAGTCTTTAGTTTCACATGATCCATCAAGAATCATTCTATGCCGATTTGTTGCTCAGGAAACATTTTGTATTATTATCAATGTTCAAAACAGTTGTGCTGCTTAATATTTTTGTGGAAACAGTGATAAAAATTTTTTTTTTTCAAGATTCTTTGATGAATAGAAAGTTCAAAAGAAGAGCTTTTATTTGAAATAGAAATATTTTGTAACATTATAAATGTCTATAATGTCTTTATCTTATTGACCCCAAACCTTTGAACGGTAGTGTATAAGTATGGCATTGGTGGTGCACACTGTGCACATTCAAAACATTGCTGTTTGTGAGCATCCCGACCAGTCCATTACACACTTCACCCTCAAAAGGTCAGTTCACCCAAAAATTAAAATTTGGTCATTTACTTACCCGTATGTCGTTCATTCTGCCAAACATCTCCTTTTGTGTTCCATGAAAAAGAAAATCATACAAGTTTGGACAACATGAAGGTAAATAAATGACAATTGTCATTTTTGGGTGAACTATCCCTTTAGGTTATAATGAAATAAGTGGGCATCTAAACATAAAAGTGTTTCTCAGTCCTGGGTCTGCAGGGTCCCCAACAGCCAATTCAGGTTATGGAGTACTCTACTAATGATCAGAGCAGTAGAATCAGGTGTGTGGTGAGGGAACATCAGAAATGTGAAGTTTGGGGGCCTTCAGGACCAAGATTGAGGAGCATTGATCAAACAATCACAGCTGATTATGATGGCACAGTGCATGTTTGTAATTGTACGCCTTTGTTCGTGTGTCACTGTGAGATGCTCAGTAACAGGAGCCTCCAGGATACTGTGAGAAGCCACCAATTCCCACACTCAGGGGAAGTGGGGCAGCTCCCATGAGTCCTTCACAGGAGGAGGAGGACAACGACTTACTCACCCTGTTGGACTCAATCATGCCCGTCCTTGCGTGGAACTTCACTGTTTTTAACCGTGCACGTTCTTTCTTTTCCACCCTGTGGATCAAAAAATAAAAATGTGTGATTGGCAGTGAACAGTCCATTACTACAGGGGAAATGTTGTAATTTTATCTTGGCTGGTTGGCAGTACTGTACCTTTTCTTGCTTGGTATGACCCCAATTTGCTCACTCTCCCCATGGGGTGTAACCAGTCGTGCCTGCCACCACTCATCATCGGAGGCATTGATGACATGCAGGATGTCCCCATAGGAGAAACTCAGACCCTGGCTAGGGAGGCAACTGTCCCTGGTCCTGTCATAGTCAAAAAGAGCCCTGGGAAAATCAAATGAAACAATTTGACATCAACAGTGTGCTAGAGGAGTGGATGCTCAGGTTTCATTGTAAAACATCTGTTGTGTTTGAGTAAAAGGTGGGTGTGGGGATACACATACACCACTTGACATCTGCACCTTTTTTGTTGTTAAAATTTGTTTAGCAGATGCTTCCTCATTGAAAGCAACTTGCAGTATACTTCTTACCAAAGACATAGAAACCATTTAATTATTTTTTTAAATAGTACTGTTGAAAGATTTGAGGTCAGTACGAGGTTGTATTTATTTGCTCAAAAATACAGTAAAAATAGTAATATTGTGAAGTTTTTAATTCATTCCTGTGATGGCAAAGCTGAATTTTCAGCATCATCACTCCAGTCTTCAGCATCACATGATCCTTCAGAAATCATTCTAATATACTGATTTGCTGCTCAACAAACATTTCTTATTGTCAATGTTGAAAACAGTTGTGCTGCTGCTTATTTTTGTGGAAATCGTGATACATTTGTGACCCGTGCTGGAAAAATGAGTAGCAATGAGCAAATTTTCAAAAATGAGTTATTGTTATTTTCACATTCTCTATTTAAAAAAAAAAACATTCAAAATTATGTATGATTTGATTGAATTGGACAAAAAAAAAGAAGGACAGAGCTACACCTGTTTGAAGTCAATAGAGTCAGCAAAGTCAATTCTGAGAAAGTTAAAATTTTCTGAAGGTTCCAAAACACAATTACCTAGCAACCATACTAGGGATGTCAATTTACACAAATTCCCATGATTACGATTTTTTTATGTTTTTAAAGAAGCCTTTTCTGCTCACCAAGGCTGCATTTATTGTTATTAAAATACAAAAAAGCTGTAATATTGTGAATTATTATTAAAATGTAAAATAACTGTTTTCTATTTAAATATATATTAAAATGTAATTTATTCCTGTGATGTAAAGCTGAATTTTCAGCATCATCACTCCAGTCTTCAGTGTCAGATGATCCTTCAGAAATCATTCTAATATGCTGATTTGCTGCTCAACAAACATTTATGATTATTATCAATGTTGATTTTTTTTTTTTTTTTTTAGGATTTTTTGATGAATAGAAAGTTCAAAAGAACAATATTTATCTGAAATAGAAAGCTTTGTACTACTGTTCAAAAGTTTTGGGTCGGTAAGAATTTTTGAGGGGTGGGGAGTGGGGGGAGAACTTAAAGAAATGAATACATTTATTAAGCAAGGATGCATTAAATTGATCAAGTGACAGTATAGACATTTATAATGTTGCAAAAGCTTTATATTTCAGATAAATGCTGTTCTTTTGAACTTTCTATTCATTAAATAATCCTGAGAGAAAAAAAAAATGTGTACACAACTGTTTTCAACATTGATAATAATCATAAATGTTTCTTGAGCAGCAAATCAGCATATTAGAATGATTTCTGAAGGATCATCTGACACTGAAGACTGGAGTATTAATGCTTAAAATTCAGCTTTGCGTCACAGGAATAAATTGCATTTAAAAAAAAAAAAAAAAAAAAATCAAAAAAAAAAAAAATCAAAAGAGAATTTTTAAAATTATTTTAAATAGTAAAAATATTTCACAATAATACTGTTTTTGCTGTATTTTGGATCAAATAAATGCAGCCTTGGTGAGAAGAAGAGTCTTCTTTAAAAACATTTTTAAAAAATCTTACTTTCTCAGACTTTTGACTGGTAGTGTGTGTGTGTAATACATACATACATACATGTATACACACACACAACCCCCCCACCCACAATTGTTTGATTAGCATTTTCAAAAGGAAAGGTACTATTCTCCCCGAAAACATACAAATAAAGATACTTTTAGATGTTTAATTACTATTTGGAGCATTGGGATCGCTAGACGAGGGCTTCATAAACTCATTTTTGTGAAAATTTTTTGCCTGTAGCTCGAAATTATCCCGTGCACATTCCGACTCCTTTTGCCAGCACGGGTCACATTTTTTTACATGCCAATGGTAAGCAGCCACCTACAAATGTCACTTTTTTTTCTCCTCCAAACTTTTAACTTTACAAATTAGGTATATCTATTGGGCAAATGTATGTCACATAATATTTATGAGCCAATATTTATAATATTCCTATTTTTCATATTGTTGCTTGCTATGTCCTTCACAGTCAGTCACCCTGGATCAACCTGTGGTTAAGCACTCAAGGCCACAGTTGTGATAGAGGATCCCAGTATCATCATGAGAGGGAAACCAGATGGCAGATGACGTTGAGTACAGAAACACAGTCAGGCATTGTGTTCAAAGCTGAATGTCTTTACCTTGTCAGACAGGTAAATCCAAATGAAAGGAGAAAAACCAGTGGAGCAGGCCTTCCTGTTTCTCAACATACCTCTCTCCTAGGAAACACTAATTATAAGCCCACTGAGACACACACACATAGTTTGCTGCACAGCTAAATCGAGGACAACATCAGGACTGTTTTAAGATAAAACAGTGCAGGGTGGGATGAGTGTTGACTGACATGCCTGTACCATTTTGACACATTCTCATCTCTGCATTCACAGGAATGTGAAAATGCCTTGAGATCTCACACACTTATCATTAACACGTGTGGTCAGCTGACTCACGAAACACAGCAGCTGAAGGCTTCGTTAAGCACAGCTCACTTAAGGTGCAAGCTACCATTAGAAGTAGGCCACATATTCATTCGGCAGATTATATATTTAATACACACATAATCAGACTGTCACAATTTCTATTGAAAATATCAAAACACCACCTAATTTTTAATGAGATCTTGCTACTAAAGCGGACCATGATGCAATAACACATCCAAAAACATTAGTGCCCTTTCACCTCTTTTCATAAAAAACTATTCAATTTCTTTTAAGTTGAAATTGCCATAAAGTATTTTGAAATCCCAATTCTTTATTTCATATCTATATTATGGAACTAAATATTTGATTTTAATAATAAAACAAACATGATGAGATGACAGAAAATTCTTACTCAAAATCTAATATTTTAAAGCACAATACTTTGGAAGAAATTACTGCAACAACATGCTTTTTGTATATTTAAATAAGATTCCTGATTTCTCAACTTGTGGTTTGGCCCAAACCAAATAGCTCCAGTTCTCTCTTGTCCTGATGGGTGACTTCACCCAACAATTAGTTTCAGTACTTTTCTCAGATGTTCAATTGTATTCAAACCCAGGCTCATAAGCAGCCTTTCCACTGCACACAACATTCAGAATTTGCCACCTAGAGACTGTCATAATGAATTTTCATTATAATCTTATGCGGCAACCCTGGGAAGCTTGTTCTCGCTGCCTCGTAAATCTGGTGATGCTCACAAAGATGTGTCCTCCGAAACAGGTAGAGTGGGCAATTGCAGTCAAAACTTGAAATATAAATTCTTAGAGAATGCATTTAATACCAATATATTGAACCATTTTTAATATATATTCATAGTCCCTTAATAAAGGAGTCTAGACATTAAAAAAATGTCAGTCTACACACGCGTTTTATATTTTAGATTAGGGAAATATACATGCGTTATGGACGCACTCGCAATCATGTCAGTTTATGTTTTGTGTCTAAATGATCACACGGTTTTCAGACAGTTTATGCAGTTCAAATCAGTTTATGCAGTCGTGAGTCAAAATGATCGCATTTTATTTTAAAACAAATGATTGCAATATCATTATTATTTTGTCAACTTGATCGCAGGATTATGATGAATATTCATGTCTTAACCAAGAGGGAAAAACGTGATATCCCGAGTGTCCTATGAGACACAATGCTCTTCTATAAGTTGTAGTGTATCATATAGCCTACCTTCTGACATTCATATTTCATTCTGTAACTAGAAAAGAAGAAGGTTCATGTGCGCGTGATCCCTTTGATCTGCCGCATACACTGAGACGCTAGTCAGGCTTTATTAAAGAGCGTGACATATTGTTTGAATTCTGTTATAAAATCGACTGAACTTGAAAGTTGAGACCTTTTTTCATATTAAAACTAACAAATCACGAAGATTACTGGGATAATTGGATATGCACGGATATACCGTATGCCTGAAACAGATCACAGCAATAGTTATATGCATATGATTTAATATGAAGCGTCCGTAACAGTCACGTCCGTAACACATTTTTATGGTTGTTCAGAGCAAAGTAGTAAGATGAATTGTCGATCCTAATAAGCATAGACAATTAAGCTTTGTATATATAGTTTCAAGTTATTTGTATTTATAATTGTTCTATTATATAAACTTAACCTTTAAAATGTTATGGACGTGACAGAGCACTGAAGCGCCATGACCTCTTAATTACAGTCCTTATAAATTCAACAGGAAGTGCTGTTATGACAAAATAAGTGTATTTATTACTCAGGCATGCCTCCATCTTTCTGCAAAATGCTTACTGTTTAAATAAAGTTTAAAAAGTGGGGTCTTTTATCCCTCTTTTGAAAGCATGAAATATGGTTGGTTGCATTGTTGCTCACCTCAGGCAATTTTCCTTTATTTTTTCATGGTATAAGTCGTAATATTAAGTTTATGTAGTATAAACATCTGATTAATCTCATATAGGATGCGTTTCGTTGAGTTAATAACCCGCAGCGCTTCATTGTACCGGTGATCATCTTCAGTTTCAGCGCGTGCTCTCAAACAGGGAAAGGGCGCAACCACAGGAGTTATAGGCCTTCTGACTACGTAACTTAGTTTACCTGTGCGTGATTTTGTGCAAATATTTATTTTGTATAAATATCTGATTGTTCTCATATATGATGCATTTAGTTGTTAATTAATGCTTCAAATATACAGAATTATCGGCTATCGGTATCGGCCAAAATTTTCATGTCGGTGCATCCCTATACAAAGCTGAAAATTCCGCATCCACAGATGTTCGGGACCCCATGCAGCCCCTGTCCGACTCTCATTTTTAAATGAATGTCTTCCGCTTGCTGCGTACAGTGGAAAGGCAGCTAGAGAAGGCCACGACCTGTGACTGAAGTACAAATCTCTAACACCAGGGCTAAACTTTCTGCTCCACAATGACTTGATTGATCTCTGATTTTATGGTGCAATTAAAAGATTCAAGGTACCCAGTGCAAGAGACAGCATAACAGACACCAAAACAAGAGTCTTCTTGCATTTTCTACCATGGAGATATTTTCATTCAGACAGTTAAAGGTGGTTGGACTCTAAACTGTTGCACCTTGAGCTAGATGTCGGCTTGGATCGGTTTTGTAGATTCTCTTGGTTCTTCCTCTACCCATTTGCACAATCTTTTGTTGTTCTTAAATTAATTATCCTCTCACTGCCATATCCAGGGACACTCGTTACAGTCCCATGGACTCTAAACTTCTTTATAATATAATACACTATGCCTCAAAACAGCAGAGCAAGCACTTCTCTTCATTTAAACTGACTGAATGAGTATGGAATACGTACAATAAGGTTGGAAACACTGGAAAAACTTTTTAGGGTAGAATTATCAATACAAATATCTTTGCGATTTCAGTTCTTTTCACTTCTTCAAGTCTTGATGACAAAGATATATAATTGAACAATTTTAGAAATAAATTGTGCATTAATGGAATTTAATGCAAGACAGCTGATACTCAAGTTCAAACATGCCTTGATTATTTGAACTAGAATTTTACACCAAACATTTTGAATCGAATCAGCTACTATGGCTGTTTGATCTAAATGAAGGTTCCTCTGATTGGAAAAGCACTTTTATAAATGTTGAAAAAAATATAATAAATATGAGTACAACTGAATGAAGGAATCTGAGGATAAAGAAGATACCTGACGTAGAGGGAGCGTTTCTCACTGGTGCGGAGGGAGCCGGAGCCAGAACTCATGCTGCTGTTCATCATTTGCTCCCTCAAGTCGTGGATCTTGGACTCAAAACGACTGTATTCTGGAAAGAGACAAGGCACACAATCTGTCAGCACACCTATATTTACAGTAATATTCCGGGCTTTGTTCCAGGTTTTATGAGTGGAAGTGCTTGTAGAGCAGGGCAGAGAAGGAAAGCTCAGCAGCTTATTGAGAACTGATTAATGACCCGGAGAACAGATGGATATTAATCATGTGTAGCTATACGCTAATATCTCCTGCCAGATAATTATGCATATTAATTAAGTAGAACATGCACTATTCAGTATAACGAAATGAAAACCTCCAACAAAAGTCGGACCGTAATCATTTTTCATAGTGAACAAGGCTTTCGTTTCTGAAGCAGCACTGAAGCATGATGGCTGATTGTATGGTGGCCTTTTAATTAAACGTGCACACCTTGCAGTGTGGTCGGGCAACTCGCAAGCTTAGCAACCGAATCACACGGACATGCAAACAGCGAAATGCATGGGCAAACAAGGATAACATAGCCCAGAAAAGACTATTGTTTTCTTGGCACTGGGATTTACCTTGGAAGTCTAATATAGATCATCCATAACAAAGACTTTTATGATTTTCAACCTGCTCCGTAACCTTGTATCCAAGGATCAAAAGTCAACCTTCCAAATCTGAGCTTCCAAAAAAACAGAACCTGAGGCAGGAATTTCAATTTTATGAGAACATGAGAACCTAAAACTCATAACGGTAGTAACTCCAAGTCTAAAGCTCAATGCAAAGCCGAAACTTGGACTTCAATGTCAGCAGAAACTGCGCCTGCAGGGAGCTCTTCTGTAAACGCCCTGTCTGTCACAAATGGGTTAACAACATGCTGGAATGACAGGGCAAGGTAAAGTAACCTGACACCACCTGCCTGTAACCAGGGGAACACCCCAATGGAGAGGTGGGAGGAAACAGCTAGAAAAACTTGTTGAAAAAACAATTATAGTGAAAAAAGAGAAGCTAAAAGGCAAAGAGCCTTGTGATAAAGTCTGCAATATAAAGGTTAGTATGCTAATTACAGACACCAGAAGCTTCAAAATCCACTGCACTCATCTTATACAGAATAAACAGAGAGTAATTCACCCCACTGGTCAGAAAGTCTATGGGTAATACAATGCACCTATGACAGACGACACAGACAGCTGGGTTCTCTCAGCCTGTCAGACACACAGTTCCCAACACACAAAGGCCAATGCTAAAGCACAAGGTCTTCGTTAAGTGTGACCCATCAACATAAGACCTGGGGAGAATCTGGGGCAGCTCTGCCTCACACTCACATGGACCCACTTGCCTTCATTATGTGCAGGGCTTTTATTTTTGGGGAGTGGGGATTGGCTGCAGCCTGCAGCCATGCAGTTATATAATATTGCAGCCATGTGCTTTCAACTATAGGGGCTAGGTTATGATTAGCACAGCGCTCTCAACAGGCATGCAGGTTAGTGCCACAAAAAGAATGTATTTACTCCATCTTTTGATTTAATGAGCTGTGTGTGGCATCTCATGATTCCTTGTAGAAAATAGTCTTTATTATAATAATTTATTATATAAAAAAATGCATATTTATTTTCTGATTTGTATAAGATCAGATTTAATAGTGTTGTCAAATTATATAGTGTTACTAAATGTAAAAATATGGAGAAACACATGCACTAAATATCCATTATCAGTCGATATACAACCAATACTCAATACTCATTAATAAAAATATAATATCAGCCAGCTCAGTAGTCAATATGGCACAGATATACTGTACATCCCAAAAAAAAAAAAAAAAAACATACATATATATATATATATAATTATGGACTTATATTAAAGGAACACGCCGACTTTTTGGGACTTTAGCTTATTCACTGTATCCCCCAGAGTTAGATAAGTTTATACATACCATTTTTATCTCCGTGCGTGCCATAACTCTGTCTTACGCACCCACCGCTAGCCTAGCTTAGCACAAAGACTGGAGGTAAACGGCTCCAGCTAGCCCACTGCTCAATAAGTGACAAAATAACGCCAACATTTTCCTATTTACATGTTGTGATGTGTATTGTTACATTGTGTACTAAGACCGACGGAAAATAAAAAGTTGCAATTTTCCAGACCGATATGGCTAGGGACTATACTCTCATTCCTGCGTAATAATCAAGGAACTTTGCTGCCGTACCATGGGTGCAGCGGCGCAATTATATTATATATTTCATAACAGAACTCACTGAACATCCAAAACAATGCTGGGCTAAATGCGCTCATTGTATGTGCATATGATGGTATTTTGACCAGCTGCAAACTCGTGAAGAGCTTATAAAATGTGTAATGGAGTCAAAACAGCGGCACGCACAAACGAAGATCTGCTGCGAGGAGACACGGTTCTAATGCATCGCAACTATGACGAGAAAAAAAATTATATTTTGAGCATTCTGTCCTTTTTAGGCTCACATGTTGTGACATTTCCTGTTTTTTGTTAGTTTACATGTCTTTGGTTCGTGTTGAGTTCATATTTCATTCAAACTGCACCAGAGTTCGTTTGGAAGTGGACAGAGACCCCTCTTTTCTTTGGTTTCGGCCCGCTTGTTTGGTGCGCACCAGGGTTCGGATGGTAGCGTTCACACTTATTCAAATGAACCACACTAACAGAGCAATCGCACCAAGGTTTGTTTTAATCGACATCCCTTTACAATCACTCGCATTTGCGAGTAAATCTTTACTCTGGGTGACTAAACAATATCTATCATTAGCCATTGGCTAATAAATGCTTAGATTTTACTTGCCCATGTGTGTCTAAGAGGCGAAGAATAAGTTTAGCACCAATATATTTTCCCTTGCTGAACATTCAGAGAAACAGAGCTTCGCTCTCCGTCAAGCGATCTGTCTAGTTCAGTTCAGCTCAACGGATGCGCAGCCGCAGCGTGAATGTATCTGACGAACCGTAAACTCTAGTGTGAAGGCGAACAACTCGCCGTCGCTTTGAGAGAGCGCTGTGTTTTTCTCTCTCACACGCACACACAGACACATACGACACGCTACGTGTAAACCATATTTTTTGTTGTATTTTCTTGTTAAAACAACGGAGTTCATTTGGAATTATTCAGCTTTTAAGAAGCAGAATATATGCGGTAGTGGGTGGGACTAATGCGCAAACGGCAATCTCATTGGCTGGCGCTCATCTATTACCTTCACTGCTTTGATTTCAGCAAATCAGTTTGCGCTATGCTGACAACGTGATTAATACTCATGATCCCAGCAGCTCATCAGTTTTTAGTGCGTTGTATATTGTTATTAATAGTAGAATTAGTAGTAGTAGTATTATCTTATTAATAATTAATATGATCTATTACTATTTTTTCTTATATAGAATTATATATATATATATATATATATATATATATATATATAAAAAAAGGGCTGTATGTGTGTGTTATTTTATTATGTATATATACATACACATGTATATATTTAAGAAATATTTGCATGTGTATATACTGTATACATTTATATTATATATATAAAAATATAAATATTTTATATATAAATATAAAAAAACATTTCTTAAATATAAATGTGTGTGTATTTATATACACATTAATTATACACAGTACACACACAAATATTATGTAAACAAACTTTTATTTTGGATATGGTTAATCACGATTAATCGATTTGACAGCACTAATATAAATATACCAGTATACCATTCTGGCGAGTAAACTAAAAAAATGTACTAGCCAATAGCGATTATATTGCCAAGGTGTGCGTAGAGGGTTGATCGAAGTCTAAGTTTTACTGTCTGACAGGCAAATATTACAAGTCTAATCACTTAGAAAAATAACAGCACACTTCTCCATTCAAAAGCAGTAATGCTTAACTGGTTGTTTATTATAAGCTATGTATATTACAAATTAGTTTCTTCCATAGGGATGCACTGATATGGAAATCTTGTCTGAGATATATATTGGGCAATATGACCAAAATCTTATGAAAAAAAAATCTACTACTGCTCTACAAAAAAAAAAAAAAAAAAGGCTAAATAATGCAAACATGTCATTGGACAACATTACTTCTGTATAAAGAATCAAAAAACATGTGCCATGAATAAATAAAATGGAATAGCCAATGAACAGACAATAATTACATTTTTATTAAACCATATTGTTGATGAAAATAATATGATCAATGTGCTAGCCTAGTTATTACTAATAGGCTAATGCATCAATGTTTTTTTGAAAAAGAAACATCTAAAATGAATATTACTGTTTCGAATAACAGCATTGTTTAAACTGCGCTAAAGTTGAAGAGTAAAGTGAAGCACTTTGCCAGCGGGTTAATTAACTCAACAAAACGCAACTTATATGAGATTAATCAGATATTTATGCAACATAAACATAATATTACAACTTATTTCTGCAGAAAAAAGATGCAAATGCGCTAAGTTATGTGCTTGTCAGAATGTTTAACTCCTGTTGTGGATGCTGAAACACAGCAACTAAACCCAAAGAATTCACAACATTTTACAATATTGTTCTCATTATAATGTTATGCAAGTATGAGATGATCACTGAAGATGATGACTGAAGTAAACTGAAGGGCTTTACTACCGCGTTAATCAACTTAGCCAAACGCATCCTATATGAGATCAATCAGATGCAGGGCTTGACATTAACTTTTTTGCTCACCAGCCACTGTGGCTAGTGGTTTTCCAAAGTTACTAGCCACTCAGCATTTTCACATCGATACCATGGGGAAAAACTACCATATAGATATTTTTAATATTCTCTCATAATTTGGCAGCAAGGTATATCAGGCTGCTGTCACTTTAATACCTGACGCACGGATGTATTATACCGTTACAAATGTGTTTTGTTTCTCAACTGTTTACGTTCACTTAAAACATAACTGTGTTTACCTGAATACTCACCAAGACAGCTATTTTGACATTATTTTGTGTGTATTTGACTGTTTAAGAGCAATAAGCCGCGAAAAAGAACTCAATTTAGTACTGAGAGGCGGCTTTATGTGCGCACACTTTGGGTGTAAGCACAAAATCTGAAGGAATGAGTCAAATTATGTGCAATCCCAGGCCGAAATTCCTATAGATATTCCTTTTAATATAGACTTTAAAAAATATAACATTTATTCAAGTGTAATTGCGGAATGCAAGGACAAATAAAAGAATGTGTTGTGAATGTTTCTCCATGCTGGACACAAACGCTTCACAGTTCAAGTTCAATCGCTGCCCCTAAGTTAATGTATGACATGAGGAGTTAAAATTTTAACAGAAGCCAGTCTACAAATAGACCGTCTCTTTCTTACACACACACACTCAAGTAAGAAGCCATAATGTCTTTCATAGTGCTGGTTCCCACCTAATTCAATGAGCTATTCTGGCACAAATTAATGTGTCACTTCTATTTCTATGTAGACGTAAGGGCCCTTGGGAGGGAGAGGCAGTCCATTTATACATCAGGAGCGTCTGACTAAGGAAGAATATGGGGGAGAGCGTGCCGAAACAGATAACTTACACTGCAACATTCCTGTCATTGCTCACATAGACACCAGAGAATGAACTATGCATTGAAAAAATACATTTTACAAGTTACAATGACTGTTAGTGCACTTCTAACTTCAAATCTTGTCAAGGACTATTGATTTCCTATCCTCTGTGCCAGTCAAATGCGTCTTCCATTTAGTGTTTACAGCTAGTTAACACCACCTTTGACTTTGAAATGATATTCTTGGTCTAGGGAAATTATTTGACATTTGTTAAAACATAAGCAGCAACACATTTAATATAAAGAAAAAACTATTTCACAAAGGTATCATGTTAAATGGCATTAATGTTTAAGATTTTTTAGGCAAAGTGACTTCCTGAATAAGCCCTTCCCTGCACCTGTCCTGAGCTCTGCAGGAAGCTCCATGTAGGCTAATAAAGCATTAAACAAACATGACAGCGAAGCGTCAGGCCTCAAAGTGCAAAATATCCCGGATCGTTTTGACAGAACTGAAGTTCAGTTCAAAGGTGAACTACCCTACTCTTCATACAGAATGAAAACACCATTTTGTTTATGATAATGTCCCATATGAAGCACTAAATATCTTGCTACTGTGTTTTGTCGTGTTTATGGCTTCAATATTCAATATCTCACGAAATCCTCGAGCAAACAGTTTAACGTTACCTGTGTCGCGCAGCAACACAAACAGTCTAGGCTAGAAACAATATTCGTGACGTCAGCCCAACGGCTGAGCAGCTTAATACGTTGTTTAAATGGCTTTCATGATTTTCATTAACGTAATCTTTTAACGCACTACACTTGGTTGAACATGCAACTTGAGCTAAAAGAAATCCATTGTGAACAGCGTCGCTTTCCTTCTCACCACAGCGTATTAAAGGATATAACTTAAAGCAATTAAATAGACAATGTAACGTAGTTCTAACTTACATCCCATTGATGGTTTTCAAGTACTTTACACAAATCTTTCCTGTAAATGCTTCATGAATATGAGTTGAAGTGATCTTACCCGGGGCGGCTAAAGTGCTGTGTTCAGCTCAACCTCTCGTTGTCCAGCTAACTCGAAAACATTTTAGGTAACTTAAGTTAAGAAAAAAACAATAGAGAATAAACTAGTGAATGCCGCACCGCGGCGTAAGGAGGAAAATGCCGTTTTCTTTCGTTTCAAATCGACACGAAAGGTAAATAAATAGTAAAGAGTTTAATGAAAATGTTTCGGTCTGTCCTGCTTTGCTCCTCCCATTCCAACAGCGGCACCTTCTTCTTTAAAAATGAGTCTCATTCGCGCTCGAGACGCGGGATTTCAATCCGCCCCACTCACGCGACCAGCGCGCTCTTATTCCATATCTCTCGTCAGAGAGACTTTCATAATGATCCAGCAGATGAAAGCTAACCCTGCGCCAAAAAGAAGCTTTCAAACAGTAAAGTCAAGCGCTTCTTCCACTCTGTGGTTTTAGTCCATTTAGTTCTTTCCCCCCTTTTTTCCTCTCAGGTTGATCCCTCCCACTTCTGGCACAGTTTCTTCCCAGTGCTTTCATTCAGTGAGTGAACTTTTGTTGGGAAGTCGGACTCATTTCTGCGAATCGGTTCTTTTGAACAGTTCGCTTCAAAGAACCGGATTCATTTATTATTTATCGCCTATCCCAGTTTCACCAACAGGTCACGTTATACTGGAAGATTTTATATAGTCATAACTTCACACCACTGTGGAACAATAGATATATTACAGTTAGGAACAAATCACTGTATGACAAGGACTAGATGGAGATTTGGTCAGTGTCACATTAATTTGATAGTAATATTGGTATTAAATCATATGAGAATTTCTGTTAAATATAATTTAATTTGCAATCGGGCCAAATTCGAATATATTATTCTATCCCCATGACCCCACATCTCCCACCACTTTCAATTGAAGGTTGTGATTTTAAAGGAAGTCAACGTTCAAACAAAATGATTAGAAATAGATTTAATAACATTTCTTATAGAAACTCAATTTCACTCAATTTCTCAAAAGGTACATTCACATAGGCCTACTTAGAACCAAATATTTAAAATTCCCTTTACCTCCCAAAATTAAAGAAATTTGCTTAACAATTTTAAATGTCCATCCAGTGAATACTTACGACTTTGGATTTGACTCTAATAAATGTTTATTTTGTGATGATATTGAAACCACAGATCATCTATTTTTCATTGTATATATGTGGAGGCTTTTTGGTCTGATATTTATGACTGGCTTTTCCCAAAGGTACCTCACCTTGAAGACTTCACTGTAAAGGACAGTATCTATGGACTTGTAATGAACAATAACAAAGATAACTTCCTGGTTAACAACATCCACATGCTGGGAACATTTTATATACATAAATCTAAGTACTTGAAGGTGAAACCAATGTTTTGTACATTTCATAATGCATTTATTTCTTATACAAAAGCCCTTAAAGTGATGAAAAAGAAAAATGCAATCAATCTTTTTTTCCATTATAGAAAAATATGATTTACAAAAAAAACCTAGCCCCTTTAATGTTTTTGTTTGTTTGATTATTTTTACTATTATGTTACTATTTTGTTTTTTCCTGTTGTATTTGTATTTCACCTGTTCTGTATATTCTAATGCAAAGATGTACTGAAATTGCCATGTTGTTTGTACATGACTAATTGTTCAATTAAAAAATGAACGCCATTGCATTGTCCCTGACACATGGTGTGGCACATTATACATGATTTAAACATTCCGATCCGATAATAAACAAGTTTGTTGTAATTTCATGAGTCCCAGTTCAGTTTGTTGCAACCATGATTCATCTCATAAAAAGTCATTTAGTACCTAACTATTATTTGCTGCAATTAATTGTTGAAACTGGTATTGTGAACCGGTTCAAGTGGTTCTTTAAAAAGATCTGACTCAAAGACGATTCATTCCAATCATAGACCGTAAAAAAAATATTCATTCCAATCAAGTCAGTGAAACTACAGTTGCAGTCGGGCTGCTTTTCCATGCATTGTTTTGAATAGCCTACAGCTTTATTATTGAACACCCCCCCCCCCCCCCCAACTATCAGTCACTGAATGTCCTCATTTGCAAATAAGGATTCTTTCTCGTGAAACTAAGTGAGGCTAAGTTCACCTTTCTTGAGGGGATATAGGCTACAGTAGTACTGTATGCCTCTGTGTTGGAGTGATTACAGAAACAGGCAAGACACAACAGGCACAACACATGGGTGTGTGAAGAAAGCAAGAGCAGTTTGGGGTCTTGATGCAATAATCACACATAATGGTGACATTTCCTTAGAAACACAGTTTTGATCTATTTTAATTAATTATTTTATTTCTCCTAAAGTCCCTACCAAAAAAGATCATTTGCATGCATAAACTCAAATCTATTCTCATTGTTAATCTCATTCACTGTCCTAGGGAGCACAATTTCTTTTGCAGTGACAAACATCACGGATACACACTGAAAGAGCCACTCTACCTTCTGGTCTGTACTGGGCAATGATGGTCACCGTCTGTCCAGCCCTCTTCAGTGCAGCAGCAGCCTGCTCATGGGTAGCATTGCGCAGGTTTACACCATTCACCTGGGACAAAACCATGGTAACAGATTAAAGCAACAACCCCCACACGCCACACACTCATGCAAAAAAAAACTCATCACATGATGCAATGTCAGCTCTAAGACTTCATAACAATTTTAAGAGGAGACTGTATGAGAAATCATGAAAAATTCCATTCCTCTTCCATTCCATGTAATATACACTACCGTTCAAAGGTTTGGGGTCAGTAAGATCTCTTTTTTTTAAAAGAAAAAGATATGTATGTTTTTATTCAGCAAGGATACATTATACAGATCAAAAGTGTCAGTAAAGACATTTATAATGTTAAAAAAAAAGTATTCCTTTTTTAAATAAATGCTTTTCTTTTAAACTTTCTATTCATCAAAGAATCCTGAAAAATATTGAGCATTTATAATAATCATTTCTTTAGCAGCAAATCAGCATACTAGAATGATTTCATGTGAAGGATAATGTGGCAAATTTATAAAAAACGTATTTTAAATTGTAATATTTCACAATATTTTTTTCACAGTATTTTTTTTTTTTTTATCAAATAAACGCAGCCTTGGTGAGCATAATACTTCTTTCAAAAACATGACCCCAAACTTTTGAATGGTAGTATTTTAATGCTGTTAATCCTTAAAATTTCTACTTGAGTGTCACAGACAGTTACTGACCGACAGGATGCGGTCTCCTCTCCTCAGCTCTCCGCTCAGGTCAGCTGGCCCTCCTGCCAAGATGAAAGACACAAAGATCCCCTCTCCGTCCTCCCCGCCCACAATGTTGAATCCCAAACCTGTGGAACCCTTGTGCAGCAGGATCTTCCGCGGCTCCCTGCCAAGCAGAACAACAGTGTCAAAGATCAGGATAAACTCGGATCACCACAGCAGCAGGGAGGGGACGGAAGACAGACATATAGTCATGGCGATAATTATTGGCACCCTTGGTAAATATGATTAAAGATGGCTGTAAAAATAAATCTGCATTGTTTATCCTTTTGATCTTTCATTCAAAAAATGCACAAAAATCTAACCTTTCATTGAAGTAAAAGAATTGAAAGTGGGTGGGGGGGGGATCACATTATGAAATAAATGTTTTTCTTCAAAACATGTTGGCCACAATTATTGGCACCAGTAGAATTTTTTACGAGTAAAATATCTCTGTAGTATATTCCCATTCATATTTACCTTTTTTTTTTTAGCACACCAGCAGTGACTAGGAGCATGGAATTGTCCAGCTATGACATCTTGTTTCATAGGAGTATAAATATGATGATAATCATTCATCCAATGAGAAAAACCAAAGAATATAGTTCTGGGGCCGTATTCACAAAACATTTTATCTTAGCAGGGAATAGAGATAAGTCTCATGGCTTGTTTGACTTCATGCAGTGATGAAGCAGTGCTGGTTAGAAATTTTGTCCGACTTGAGGCAGCACCGATGCCACATGACTGTGACGTATGTCAACAAAGTGCCGCGACTCGCGAGCAGCCGGCTGGTGCATTCTGCGCACCTTCTCCAGAGCTCTGATGATGACACAGCTGTTCCACGATTGGCCGGATTCACCGCATGACAGCAATCACGTGTGTTTCGTGTTTATTCTAAAACCTTCAGCTCCACTAATGCTCACAAATCAGTTTTTTTATAACGTTTTTTATAAAACCTATTTTCATGTAGTCGCGATGTTATATTGTGTCATGTTTTTCAAAATAAAACTGTAGACACCACTTCATTGATAGTGTATGTTTAACTTTATTCTTATACAAACAGACGCTGTACATTAAGTATTGAATGAAAATTTCTCTAAAACATCTGTGTATTTGACAAATATTGCATTAATTTAACTTCAGCTGTGATAAAGTATGCAAATATAGCGCGAGCGTCACTACGGGAAGCAGAAAGTGTCCGACTTCACGTCTCCGTTTGCAGCTCTCGCCGTTCGGTTGCATCCAGCCGCAGCCGATGTCGAACACACCTACAAGCTAAGAGTAAGGGCGGGGTTGACCTCGTTGCTATGGATGATTTCATCACGCTTACTAACTATACACACAGTGATTGGCTGATGGGGGAGGAGTCTCTGTCATTGATAGAAATATTGTAGAAGGTATCATGTTGCCATAATCGAATAAAGATTTTTTTTTTTTAAATGTTGCCATATTCAAAAAAAAAAAAAAAAATGTTGCCATATTCAAATAAAGATTTTAAACAGTATCAGTGTCACTAATTAAACAAGTATATGTTCAGCTAATTATCAGCCTAGAGATTGTAGAATTCAAGCGACTAATTAAAAGTTCAGGAGGAACACTGCACTAAGTTAATTAGCTCAAGAGGAGATGTATATAATGTATACACAGCAGAATCACCTAGTTACTTCGACAGTTTTCTGCATCCCTCCCCCACATTGACTCTTCACTCTTGGCCCAGTCGGAGATGTGGGGGAGAACTCTGGGTTTGGGCTAAATTCCCAGCTCGGAGCCCTCGATCCTCTTGGACAACACGGCAAATACTCTTATTTTACTCTTTTACTCTATCTGATCATTTGTAAGTGTGAACTTGTGAAACAACTGCCACAGGTAATCAGACATTATTTTATTTTTTCTTTATTTATTTATTAAATACATTTTTGCCTTTTTGTTATGATAGGACAGTGAGTAGACAAGAAGCGAAGAGGAAGAGAGAAAGGGGAGAAAGGTCTGCAACATCCATTAGGATTGTTTGTGATTTGGTCTTAGCGACTTAGGAGTCCTCTTGACTAATCCTAACGTTTCGCAGATTTAGGAGCTGGTTTTAGTGCTAAATAAAAATGAAATACTCTTAGAGCAAAAATTTCTTTCCTAAAATTAGGAATGACACGGCCATTATTTTTAAGAGTTTCTCGTAAATCGGCTAGTTAGGAGCTACTTTTAGCCTTAAAGGGGTGGTTGATTGCCCCTTTTTACAAGATGTAAAATAAATCTCTGATGTCCCCAGAGTGTGTACGTGAAGTTTTAGCTCAAAATACCCCCCAGATAATTTTTTTAAAGCATTTTAAAATTGTCACTTTTTGAGGGTGAGCAAAAACGTGCCGTTTTTGTGTGTCCCTTTAAATGCAAATGAGCATCAAAAGCTTGCGTTAGCAGCTCTGATTACCTCATGCAGACAGGCAATGAAACTGTTCAGCCTTTTATGTTCAAACCGGAGTCAGACAATGATGGAGAGACTCAAGAAGAAGTGACAACATGTAGAATGCAACAAGATGTTCCTGGATGTTTAGTTGATGAATTTATGTAGCTGAAGTGGAGTTAACTATCTTAAAGTCATTGATTAGCATATTCTGTCATGATAATTTCACCCCCTTTGTTGGATGTTCTCAGGGGTGGGGTTTATGTAAATGTCAAGGTTAGTGATGTCACTAACCTGGGAGGAAGCTTGTGTAGTCCCTACCAGCCATTTGTTGTAGTCCTTAAAAAGCAATTTCTTTAAAAGAAAATATCTCCATTTGCTTTGAACTTTGAGCGTCGTAACTTTGCAGATGTTGTTTATGCTCAAACAGCAACAATACACACTAACTAAAGTTTAACAAGTGAAATCATAATCAACCACCCCTTTAAGATGTTTTGTGAATACGGCCCCTGATGTGTAGCAAAAGATTGTTGAGCTTCACAAAATAAAAGTGGCAGTAAAAAAATTAACAAAATTCCCATTTACACCATCAGGGCAATAATTAAGAAGCTCCAATCAACTAAAGATGTTACGAATCTGCCTGGGAGTCGATGTGTCTATATCGTCCTAATGCACAGTGAGGAGGAGAGTTTGAGTGGCCAAAGACTCTCCAAGGATCACAGCTGGAGAATTGCAGAGATTAGTTGAGTCTTGGGGTCAGAAAACCTTTAACAAAATCTAACAACCCTTATAAATCACCACATGTGTTTAGGATGGTTTAAAAAAAAAAAAAACTCAGCTCATCCAAAAGCAAACTCAGACATGACATTGAACTTGAAATGGGACCTGGTTCTATGGTCAGATGAAACAAAAAAAAGGAGCTTTTTAGAAGCAAACCCACCAGATGGATTTGGTGCAAACAGGAATAAAAGTACCCCATGCCCACCGTTAAATATACAGCTGGATCTTTAATGCTGTGGGCCTATTTTTTTGCTGGAGGTCCTGAACATCTTGTTCAGATACATGGTATCATGGATTCTAGCAAATACCAAAAGGGTGCCAATAATTGTGGCCAACATGTTTTTGGAGAAAACATTTATTTCTTAAAGAGATTTTACTTCAATTAAAGGTTAGATTTTTATGGCTAAAAAAAAAAAAAAAAAGATCAAAAGGATTAACAATGCAGATTTATTTTTGACAGGCTTAGTGGAAAAACCACATTAAGCCATTTCTGAGCATCAAAAAAGAATATGAATTCATGGGGTAAAGGAACAATTATAATGTTTCAGTCTAGCCAGAAGTTAAATTATTATATTTTGTTTTCCTCCTGTCATTTACAGAGAGAGGAAATCGAGAAGAACAGATCCATGTGAAAACACAACGCTCTAGTCACGACTAGAGGAGACTGGCAAACTTTCATCCAAAGCTAAAGTGAAGTGTTCCAGATTTGTTCCAGAAATGAGCGCTAACACATACACACCAATAACTAACACACTTTCCCACACAGGCACAAAACACATTCACACATTGAGCTCATTCCTGCCTTGTGCAGGGACTGCGGTACTGTTTCAGCAGCCGTGATTCATCTGCAGGCAGAGAAGCATTCCAGACTGCCCAGAGCTGGCACACCAGCGAGACTCGAACTACATTCAGGGGCCATCAAAAACCCTTTCTGAATGTACTGCAGAATAACACACAATAGTTCCCAAAAATGCAACACACATCAACATTTGTAGTAACAGCTCCCTGCTTTCAGCAGGGCAGTACGCATGTTTCTCAGTACTCACTACCACAGAACTTGGCTAGCTTTCGACAGCCATGACGCTGAAAACATTCATTTTATATGTGACCGGACGAGTTGTGCTTTTAGGAAGTGTTTGGTCCATATATGAAATATGATGATATACTTGCACAAACTGACTGTGGTGTACTTTGTGTGATCTACTAGTGTAATGGAGTGTGAATCAGTTTACTGAGAACCTTATGTCCATACATTTAATGCAAGTGGTTTTGCAACAGTTTTTTAATCACCTTTTTAACCTCTTTTTATTACATGACACACATTAAAACCATCACCTGGACAACAGTTCCCTGTTTTCTGTCGCTCTGATGGGTCTCTTGTACACAACATTATTTATTAGTTCCTCTCTTTTGCAATCTATCCTGCTCTAAGTTGACAAATTTCAAAAGCTCACACACTCTTATTTTAAACATGTATGCTAAACAACTGTGGTTGATTAAAACCATATAGATATACCAGAAAGGGTTGTGCATAATTAAGCATTTAAAAATGTGTTCCCTTTTAGTTCAAGGAGTTGAATTTCCACAGAAAGTTTGATTGAAAGGACAGGAAGAGGAATTTAATTGCAATTCAAAGACATTCAACATAGACAATGGGTTTTGGGAAATGAACTTAAACTGGTTCTACCATCAAGCCTATAAACATTCAAACCTTTAAGCTTTTTTTTCAAACAAACTTTCTCAAGCCAACATTCAAAGTTTGTCTTCACAAACATTGCTTTTCTAGCTAAAATAGTCTCATCAATTTATTTTGAGTTTTAATTCATTTAAATTCTACTTCAATTTTAATTTAAGTGCAATTCCACATCGTGTTTGCTTCCTCAAATTAAATTAAATAAATTTCTGAATGGCACACAACCCTGATGATTTGTTAATTAAACATTAAGATCAGTTTGATTTAATGATAATCAAAAGTAACGAAAACAGAAGAATATGAAAATGATTTTGTTAATTTCATGCCTAGCATAGGTCAAACACTTATTACTGTAGGTCTAGAGAAAAATTTTGTTTTGTACTAAATCATGTGAATATATACTGATTTTTTCAAGATCCGCTGGGAGAATCACCTTTTATTAAAAAAGTACCAAAGCAAATTAAAGAAATTAACAGCAAATCTGTTGCTATCGCAGAGCTGTACAATTCATGGCGTCCTTGTACACAACAAGATAAAGCAGTTATCAGATGCAAGCAGTCACTCACTCACTCAAACCTGCACCTACTTTACCTGTTCATGAGGGTGATGCTTGTCCTACCTCGTCTCTCTACATTGGCCTTTACCATTGGCAAGGAAGATGAGATGTTAACTGTGAACATGGCGCCTGCCGCTATAGCTATCCAGCAGGGATATGAAGAATATTTTTCCCAGGACTCTGTCTTTTGCTCCAGACAGGCTGTGAAGTGCCGTATGTTTACAGTATATGTGCGCTTTCTCTAAGTGAAAGGGGAGTGATGGGAAACAGCACCACATCGCCTGTCACACATTACCCCTGCTGGGACAGCGTAAGACTTAACTCTTACCCAGTCACATGAACTGCTGTCCACCACAATAAAACATCCTCAATTTTGATTTTATCGATTATAAATTGTATTTGAATGTAAAACAATGGCTAAGTAGCTATTTCATTAGCTGAAATTATGCAGTGGCCTAAGTGATGCCAACAGACTAGGAAAGTTGTTTCAGAGGAAGAGGAAGTTACTTTAGTTTAATTAAAGATTTCAAAGACAGGTTTAATCATTTATATTAAGACCATGTATTAAGAGCGTAAAATGTGTCCATTTTGTACATGATAAGGCACCCAACCAACTTTTGTGCAGTGCAGTTTTTCTTTTGTGCAATTCCAATCAACTTTTGTGCAGTGCAGTGTTTATCACTCTTTCTGTTTTAATCTCTATGGCATATTGGCATATAGACCCCCTCCCCCCCATCACCATCAACCTACTGTTGTGGCACAGGCTGAAATGTTCCGACCCTTTTGAAGGATGACTACAAGGCTCAGAGGTTTTCAGGGTTGCAATGCCCCAATGCAGTCTGTCTGCTTCTTTTTCCACTCTAAGTAATTGGCACTGATTGGGTGATTAATGGTGGACAGTGGATACTACTCTCCAGAAACACGCAGAGACGTAATTCTCCATGGAAAACATGTTCTCTTTGGCAGGATCACATGGCTTTCATGGCTGCTGTGGGCTGCTCTGTCTTCCTCTTTCTCTGAATGCTTTCAAAGCTCTGGGTGAAAACCACCGATCTCTTCCTCAGAACACACTTCAGTCCCACTTGATTTCACGCCAAGAGACGTTCAAGATATTTCCAGCCTCTCCGAGCAGCTAAGAATAAACCAAGTGTGTCAACAGTTTACAATCAGGTGCGTCACTGAGTAAAGCTGCCAAAAAGTACCAGCTTCAATTATACTCTATCCTGCCTATTTGCACAGTATAAACGAAACCTAATGACAAATGAGTGACTTGACTTATCGTGTTGCTTTATTGACAATGATGTTGGTAAGATTTACTGGGAAATACAAGCATAGTTACTCAATGAAGGAACGTTAAGTTAAAACTTATGCTGCATGCCTACGTCCAAAATCGCATACTGTCCGAGTAGGTACTACATTTGAATTTGAACTTACTTTGCGACCGTTAAATACAGTATGTTCTATATTGTATGAATATTGATAGTTTTGAATGAAATTCGGACATACTCGATTTCGGATGCAGCGTCAGCCTTAAACTGGTATTGCAAAGTTACTACTTATGCACTCTAAATGTTTGAGCATTGCACCGTAAGTTTAAGTATTTGAGCATTGCACAGTTAAACTAAGCATAAACGCACATATAAACCGAATATTTCCTGAAGTATCTGACTAGGAATTATGGTTGAAATAACATGGCAGACAGATTTGATTACACATGCTCAAATGCTCAACCTTCTTCTGTCACCAAAACAAATTTCTTGTGTGTGTAAACATACTTGGCAATAAAGCTTTCTGATTCTTTAGTCTTTTAGACATAAACAAGGTTGACATGTACACTTGTTTATACACTATTGTTCAATGTTTGGGGTTGGTAAAATTTAAATGTTTTTTAATCAAAGTCTCTTATGCTCAGCAAGGCTGCATTTATTTGATCAAATATACTGTAAAACAGTAAATATTTATAAATGTATAAATGTTGAAAACAGTTGTGCTGCTTAATATTTTAATGGAAACCATGATACATTTTCTTTCAGGATTCTTTCATGAATAAAAAGATAGCAGCATTTATTTGAAATACAACTTTTTGGTAAAACTTTTGATCAATTCAATGCAAAGTATTAAAATCTTCTAAAAAAATCTAAAAATCCAAAATTTTAACTGTAGTGTATTTTTATATATTAAAGAGAGAACATTGTGTTCAGCATGAAACTGCTGAATGTTGCCCTTCACAAAAATGTCTGTCCGTATTAAATAAAGTTGAAGTTAAAGTTGAAGTTAAAAATATATTAATTAACCATTCTTGAATTGTTATTTACATATTTATATATACAAGTAATTTTATTTCATATTTTTATATATATATATAGTTTAAGTGGATATTAAATTTATATATCCTTTTTTAGTTTGAAACATCAGCCATAAACCTGCATTGCACAACTTTTCAACACAAGTTACAAAATACTTAAAGATATTATAAAGATATACACACACACACACACACACACACACACACACACATATATATATATATATACACACTCACCTAAAGGATTATTAGGAACACCTGTTCAATTTCTCATTAATGCAATTATCTAATCAACCAATCACATGGCAGTTGCTTCAATGCATTTAGGGGTGTGGTCCTGGTCAAGACAATCTCCTGAACTCCAAACTGAATGTCAGAATGGGAAAGAAAGGTGATTTAAGCAATTTTGAGCGTGGCATGGTTGTTGGTGCCAGACGGGCCGGTCTGAGTATTTCACAATCTGCTCAGTTACTGGGATTTTCACGCACAACCATTTCTAGAGTTTACAAAGAATGGTGTGAAAAGGGAAAAACATCCAGTATGCGGCAGTCCTGTGGGCGAAAATGCCTTGTTGATGCTAGAGGTCAGAGGAGAATGGGCCGACTGATTCAAGCTGATAGAAGAGCAACTTTGACTGAAATAACCACTCGTTACAACCGAGGTATGCAGCAAAGCATTTGTGAAGCCACAACACGCACAACCTTGAGGCGGATGGGCTACAACAGCAGAAGACCCCACCGGGTACCACTCATCTCCACTACAAATAGGAAAAAGAGGCTACAATTTGTACGAGCTCACCAAAATTGGACAGTTGAAGACTGGAAAAACGTTGCCTGGTCTGATGAGTCTCGATTTCTGTTGAGACATTCAGATGGTAGAGTCAGAATTTGGCGTAAACAGAATGAGAACATGGATCCATCATGCCTTGTTACCACTGTGCAGGCTGGTGGTGGTGGTGTAATGGTGTGGGGGATGTTTTCTTGGCACACTTTAGGCCCCTTAGTGCCAATTGGGCATCGTTTAAATGCCACGGCCTACCTGAGCATTGTTTCTGACCATGTCTATCCCTTTATGACCACCATGTACCCATCCTCTGATGGCTACTTCCAGCAGGATAATGCACCATGTCACAAAGTTTCAATCATTTCAAATTGGTTTCTTGAACATGACAATGAGTTCACTGTACTAAAAT
This sequence comes from Rhinogobio ventralis, assembly GCA_039654625.1. Lineage (NCBI taxonomy): Eukaryota > Metazoa > Chordata > Actinopteri > Cypriniformes > Gobionidae > Rhinogobio > Rhinogobio ventralis. The sequence goes on from CM077198.1 coordinate 17,991,087, forward strand.
GGCCCCCACAGTCACCAGATCTCAACCCAATAGAGCATCTTTGGGATGTGGTGGAACGGGAGCTTCGTGCCCTGGATGTGCATCCCACAAATCTCCATCAACTGCAAGATGCTATCCTATCAATATTGGCCAACATTTCTAAAGAATGCTTTCAGCACCTTGTTGAATCAATGCCACGTAGAATTAAGGCAGTTCTGAAGGCGAAAAGGGGTCAAACACAGTATTAGTATGGTGTTCCTAATAATCCTTTAGGTGAGTGTATATATATATATGTGTGTGTGTATGTATTTTATATACAAAGTATTTTAAGTATTCTCTACATAGTCAATGCAATTGCTTTGCACAATTCTCTGTGTCCAATAAACACAATATAACACAAACAGACAAACATTATCAGCATTATATTAATATTTCCCCTATTTCCCCAGTTGTGTATGTGGCAGTCTGAATTACAAGTGATGTAATGCACTGAATGGAAAAACAAACTCCATGAGTTATGCAAGGAAGCCTTTTTTGAAAACCATAATCAAATATAGTCACGAATGGCCTGAATTTAAAATGTAAGATTTGTGTGATTATACACATCTGTCTGGTTATATAAATGCATGTCCATCATTTGTGAACATGGGTGCACAAGCAGATTGTCATTAGCCTGTTCGATTGGCGGCACGGCCGATCATGTTTTGCAATCCGAAGGGTGGGAGATCTCCCCCGAATCTCCATAATGTATTCAGCTGGTAAAGAAGCCAGGGGGCCGTTAGTGTGTACTGGGTCAGATGGAGGGATCTAAATGTGTCTGTGACTGCCATGCTAGTGTGGGGGAAGCACAGATGGGCAGAGGGCCTATCTGAGTCTCTCCTGTGACTCAGTCATGTACACACACACACACTGGCAGAGTCCTCCAGGAGTGAACTGTCACTGTACACCAACACAAAGTATATGTGCCTGTAAACAACTTTTATTAGCCTCTAGGGAGACCTCCAGGGTGATTGTGATAAGGTTCAGACTTACTTTGACAGCTTAGTTTGGGCACAGTGAAGTGCAAAGTGGGATAATAAACACTATTTATGTACTTTGGTAGGTGTAGCCCTGTGTAGGTTTAAATATTGTGCCTCATACTATGTGTGCGTGTGTGTGTGTGTTTGGGCTACGTGTCAAAGGGAGTGCGTGTTCATGTCAGCACATTATGACAGACTGTCTAAGTGTATCTATGTGTGTGATGGGCATTGGCAGAGCACACTGTGTGTGTGTGTGTGTGTGTGTGTGTGTGTGTGTGTTTGTGCCCTGCTTTCCCCCATTCAAATGAATCATGACAGCTTCAGGAATGTGCGCCACTACTCATTTGTAGTCTGACTGCAGAATCAACCTCTCACTTCCCTATACATTTATGGTAAGAGCAGGCCCTACTGTTTATATTTACATAACTACAACAGAAGCCAAAACATTCCTGTGTTGGAAGGTACCATGAGTGTGTATTTATGTGTTTGGAAAATAATAATAAATCTTTGGTGACCACTCCAGTCTTTGTCACACCTACAGCAATGCTAGTATACAAACTGATGAACATATAAACGTATTGTATATGTCAAAAAAGGTGGGACACACACACACACACTCTTTTGGGCACCTTGTGGAAGAATATAGCTCTGTATATCCTACATCCAATCCCATCCTACACTTGTAATATGTTGTTTTATTACAATTTCTGAATAAAATGTGTGTGTTACTTGCACATGTAAAATGGCAGGGCATTGCTATGCAGTTGATAGAGTGTTAAGGTTGTCAGGATGTTGCTATGTGTTTGCTAGGGTGGTTGCTTACTGGCCCAAGGCAAAAACCCATAGTGTCTTTGATGGTCTCTAGATAGAGCTTTAGTCTTTCAATGTAATCTATGGATTCTACCAGCCGAACATTATAAGTCCAACTTCTAATAGCACACACTCTTCAAAAAACTGCATAAGGTATCATATCATTCATGTCATGATAAGCTGTTGGGTGGTTATGTGCTAAAGGTTAATATGTAGAGTGAGGGTTGTTGAAAATAAATTTAATAACTGTAGAGCCTGTACTACAGTACAGTGAGTATGCAAGGATTAAGCAACAATCACGGACACATAGTGGTACGTAAAGTAGATGATACCTATCCCAGAGAGCCAGTCACCGTACATCACTCAGAGTAAGACTGCTTCAGAGAGCACACAAAACACCAGGACATTATATGGGCTGGTTAAGGATGATGGCTTAGGTTTAAACTCACATACTATCTGAACATAGATACAAAATGGGCATGGTGTGAATTAGGGGGGAGTTTGGGGGTGCAGAACCCCTCATTTGGTTTTTCAAACCAAAACTAAAGACTGCAGGCTTCTTAAGTATATTTTAAAAGAATTTTCAGAGTTTCAATAACAAAAGAAAAAAAAGTGGCATTATTTATCACCTTATTGTAGATACATATAAAAACATAAAACAAAACGTCTTTATTTACTATAGGTTGTGCAAAAGACAAGTCCATTAAATAATAATTCTGCCATCATTTACTCACGTGACTTTCTTCTGTGGAGCACAAAAAGAAGATATTTTGAAAGTCACTGGGGTACAAAGAACATTGGACCCCATTGACTTTCATTGTATGGAGACTTTCAAAATATCTTTTTATGTTCCATACAGGTTTGAAATGACATGAGGTGAGTAAATGATGACAGAAATAAAATATTTGGGTAAACTATCCCTTTAAACCTGAAGAGTCTGTTCTCCGAATGAACTAACAGAAAAAATACTGAATACTGAAAACGCGATAGACATGGTTAAATGGCTCTATTGATTCTAAAGGTGCCTAAAGGCCTGTTCACACCAAGACAAATATTTGGTTCAAAATTCTGTGCGATTTTAATTTGAATGAGTGGCTGTTAACGCACCTAATCAGACCAACACGAATATTTGCATGCTCTTTTCCATCACACTGTGAATAAAACTGGCCAACCAACAGGATTCATGCTTTTGATCACATGCCCAGAGACGCTGCTGTTGCATAAAACTACAACTTGGTAGGGCTGTCGTGATAACTCCAATATTGTAATACCCCGATACTGACAAGCCAGCCTCTGAGAAATGCAAGCAACGAGATGTTCACTTTTGTTTCTTTTTTCATAAGGCTATGCCCTTCTTGTTTTACACTGCATGCATGTATATTGAATGTTAAATAAGTTAATAATGATAACAAGAGCGAAGAATGTAATTTGTTTTTACTTTAATTAGAGAGAGAGAGAGAGATCAACTGAGCGCGTGCAATTACCTGCATCTGTCCTTTTTCAGGTCAAGTCATATATTTGTGGAAAAAAACAAGTCTAACACATCAGAAGAGGAGAACAATCTTTGTCGTAGTATCGTGGCGCTCATGAACAGAGTATTTTGCTAAGTAACAGTGAATAGCTGAGGAAGAATCTCTGTGCACTTATTGTTTGACAAACATCATAGCGAATACAAAAATCAGAACGGCTGTTTAAAAACATGTGAATACCGTTTGAACTCCTTTCTTCTCCATGACTAGGGTGTTACTTAGTGCTTTGTGTCCCAGAGTAACCAGCGAATTTCTGCTTTTCTTAAAGCGTAGTCAGAGAGTGAATGTAAATTTTCATTCAGCTTTAGGTCTGAACAGACAAATCACAAGTAAAAATTGGACCAATTTTTGTGCAGAACATTCATGTTGGTGTGAACAGGCCTTAAGGAGTTTAATACCACAAGCTAAAAATGCGTGGCATCTCCTCCACACTGCAGAGGTGTACAAGGCTCAAGGCAGGGAGCTATTTGCCTCAAGACCTTACCTGTGCCAAACTGCAGGTTGAGCTGAGGAAAGGGGAAGAATGGTGGCCGTGCTGGGCAGGGGGGTAACTATTAGGCTAACTAGGCTATGCTATGCTAAGCCAGGCAGAGCGAGAAGCATTGGTTAGTACCTGCCGGTGTACGGGACCAGGCTTTGACACAGAGCAGGCGGGGCGGGGCTGCAGCCCACGTCCCCAGACCCCCTGCTGCACAGATGGGGGGAGGGAGGGCTGGTGTCCCCATGAGGTTTGTGGATGGCACTGTAAATGGGCTCGGCCCTATTGGGGGTACAGAAATCACACAGTAAATGGGGCGGTTTCAGACACACAGAGACAGCAGACACAGAGACATACTGTATGAAGACACATACGGCACACACATGCACACAGACGGAGACAAACACACACATGCAGAAGTGAGGATGCCTTCAGCTGGATGGCTAGAGAGGGACGAGTCAGCTCTGGGACCTGGGGTGACTCACAGGCTCTAGGGAGTCCATGCATGGAGAGGTAAAACCCATCTCATGTCCAGGCAACAGTGGCCGTAACTTGTGACCCCATGCCAGAAGCATCACTTATACCCAGAGTGTTTGTTTGCTGTGTTGGGATTTGTGTTGGAGACTTTATTCAACCAGTCATGTTGAGTTAAAGCAATGTTCACAAACACACCACCACAGAGAGGCATTACACACCTCGTAGACGTTCTTCAGCCCACACTCGACACCTACTTAAAATCATTTTTCTTTGTTCTATCTTTGCCCAGTTACATCATAAAATGTGAACAGTATTGCCAAAAAGAAATCAAACAACTAAAGCTGAAGAACTGTAGCACAGATTGTGGGAAAACAATGTACACCCCTAATCAAATATATATTTATATGGACATGCAAGTGTTGCTTTTTGTCATTTGTGCATGAGTGCACTTGAAAAGTGACATCTGAGTGAGTGACAGAGTTCCCACATTTTTGACCAATACATTTTCATGATTTTTCCAGTTGCTTTCCAGGAATTTTGCTTGTTTTACCATTTTTATTATTAAAATTACATTCACAATTTCTAGATTATTAAATATTTTAAAGTATTAGCTGTATAAATTTCTATTTGTATGACTTTTCCAGGCCTGGAAATGTAAAAATTCCCCAATATTTTCAGGTTTTTCATGGCCGTGGGAACCCTGGAGTGAAGAAGTGAGGGATCATAAGTGAATAAATGATTAATTTCTTGACTCTGACCTGGTGAAGTCCTCCTCCCCCAGCATGTGCCGTGGAACTGGGGAGTACCTCGAGGGGGTGACTTGGGGTGGCTGGTACACTGGTTTAGGCTCCATGCCCCCCATGTAGGCCATGCTGGAGTTGTGTCCGACGTGGTTGTCTACCATGGTGGGAAAGGCTGGAGGGAGGCCGAGACCAGTAAAGGGAAAAAAGGCAGATGATTTCACCAGGTAACTACAGAGGACCGGTTCATCTTTAAGATAAGCATAAATCCTTATTTTGTGATTATTGATAAGGGACAACACAATCTTTGAGGCTTGGGCAAAATGTTATCTACCGGTAGTTATCAGGCATCACAGCTGCCAAAAAACATGCCAAAATGCTTAACAAAGCTGTATTTATTTGATAAAATATACAGTAAAAGAATACTATTGTGAAATATTATTATAAGTTAACTGTTTTCAATTTCAAAATATTTTAAAATGTTATTTATTCATGTGATGGCAAAGCTTCAGCATCATTACTTCAGTCTTTAGTGTCACATGATTCTTCAGAAATCATTCTAATATGCTTATTTGGTGCTCAAGAAACATTTATTTATTATTATTATGTTAAAAATAGTTGTGCAGCTTAATATATTTCTGGAAAGTGTGATAAACTTTTTCTCAGGATTCTTTGATGTATGGAAAGTTCAAAAGAACAGCATTTATTTGAAATGGAAGTATTTTGCCACATTATACAGTAAATGCTTTTAAAAAAAATTGGTCAAGTTTCCTTACTGAATAAAAGTTTTTTTTTTCTTAAAAAACGGTAGTGTATATCTTTTATTATCTAATCAAAAAGAAAATCATTATTGCTGCTTTTATTTACAAATTATAAGGATAAGGATTGTCCATAATCTCACTTTGTCTTTTGGAGGGCACTGTATGTGCAATATTCCTGGATTACACCACCAAAAAATGACTGACTGAGGAACAGTATCATAGTTGCACTTTTGAATGGCTGAGACTTTTATTGAGAGACTGGCTCATCTCATATATGACATAAATATGCAAGTAAAAAACAGCTAAATAATCTCATTGTAATTGCTATTCAATTATCAAAAATATATTTTTAATAAAAATGCAAAATACAGTTTCATGGCCAATAAGAGATATTCAGGCAGGTGTGGCAAAAAGTTGATTTTGGCTGCTGTGTGTGCAATTGTGCAGGTGGATTGTGTGAAAGCCTCGTCTCTCAGTGGGAGTGAGGGATTGGTGCCGTGATGGGAGCAGCAGTGCAGTGTGTGTGGGTGTCTGAAAACAGCGCCCACTGCTAAACCACAGTGCTGTAACAAAACTCCACAGCACTCACTCTCTGCACCACTTGGTTTCATTACAGGGTTAAGGATAAAAGCAGATAGGGATGTAGGTTATATTTGATTTGACCTAACCACAAAGTCATTTTCACGTTTATCAATGCAGTATATAAAGTCATGTGCTTGGGATATAAAATAAACAGTTTAGGAATGTTTTTAAACTAGTAAGGGCATAGGGTTGGTGGATGGAGATCAGCAAAAGAAGGTACGTACTGCTGGAGTAGTCTGGTGGGGCGTACATGTCGTTGAGATGTACTGGTCCCGGCTTGGCCACTTTCAGATAGACCATGTCTGAAGTATTCTTCAGGGCGGCCACAGCCTCCTCATGACGCACATCCTGAAGTATAATGTTATTCACCTGCGAAGGCAGACACACACACGCATGTTACATTGGCTGGTCTCTGAAGCGTGACTCAGAATGTTCACGACAGCACATTTGAAGATGTAGGAAGGAAGCGACTGTAGCGGAGGCTGGATGGCCCCACACTCGACGACGGCGTTCCATTCTCCAGCACTCAGCCGTCCGGTCACAAAAGGAAGGATGAGAGGGAGGGGAAGCTGGAAAGGCGCAGTCCTTTTTCTTTTGGAACCTTTAGGGCACCTACACACTATAGAAAGCTAAGTGCCTGACAGATAGAAATGTGTCCAATTTGTTCTAAGGGAGTGGAAGGATTGTGAGTATATAGCGAATTAGCCTCTCAGTAGACGCCAACGGACTGGTCAAATGACCATAGAGTTTGAAAGTTTTTTTTCTTTATTACACCTCATTATTACTGTTAAACACACCCACAATAAATCCAAGCAGCATACATAAATAAAATAACTTACAAATAATAAATAAATTGTAATTATTTAGAGAGTTATAAGGAATTCCTTTTTCTCAGTTGCTTTAAATACACATTTAAAAAATGTTGCTAAGCTTGGAGCAATTTAAAAAAAAAATCAAAATTCTAATTTGAATGTAAGGAAGCAGAATTTAATTTAAATTAAATACAAAAAGTCATAAAACTTCTGCAAATGTAGTTTTTAATAATACTTTTAACTTTTCAGTTACCAATACCAAGATGATAGGTAACATGATACACACATAACATATGGGGTTTAATTTTAAAAATCAGTGTTTGAAAGTGCACATCTAGAACTTTTAAGTATTAAACTATTTAAGTATTTAATTCATATATATTATTATAAAATATTTATTCATTTTATTTAAAGCTGCTGTCTGTAACTTTTTTTGTGTTCAAGATTTGCAAAAATTATATAATGAGAATGTACAACATGAATCCATTTTCCAGACCGTGTTTTTGTCTTACCCTGAATCATTATGGTACACTTATAATAAGTGTTTATACTGGGACTATTTCAGACCGGTCTGGTAGGAACCGCTGCGGAGGAGCACAGTCCCTGCATGAATCGCCATAGACATAAACAGAGAGAAGTAGCTCCGGTTGCAATGTTCTTCCGCAAGACGTATGCAGTTCTGTTTATTAACCGCTAGAGCGCAAAAAGTTACGGACTGCAGCTTTAATAAAGTAAACATTTTTACGCAACTTTAAAACAAAACAACATGATGCATAGTTAAATGTTATGCTTGAACATCTAAAATAGATAATTCTCACTGAATAAAGTGATGCACGCTATTATAAGACGCAGTATCAAATCTAGTTTATACACATTATAACTTTACACACAAAAAAGCAACAGTGCAGCTGGTGACATCACAGACTTGACAGAGATAATTAAAATTTGACCAACTCTAGGCACTCCGCAAAATCAAGCTCCCTGACTGAATCAAAAAGAAAGAAAGGGATGTAAAGGCATACTTAACATGTCTGCAGTTATGGCTGCCATGATTGATGCGTAGCCTTTTAATTATGACATTTATGACTACGTCAAAGCCTGCTCAGTCCCTGGCACTTGTGTGCCATGCAAGTGTTTCTCCTTATCGCAAATGTGTCCTTGTTTGAGTTTGCGCTCAGCTTCACATCAATCACACTGTGGCCCATAAACCTTCACACATGAGATATATTGTCTATAATATAACACAATAGCCTACAACAGTGTCTGTGGTCATTGAAGCATAAAGAAATTAACTGAAAAGATAGGTCTTGCAAAGATATGCAATGTTCCAATGCATGCAACCAGGTACACAGGTGTGAAATCTTACAGCTAGTAGGCGATCGCCTGTCTGCAGACGTCCATCTTTCTGTGCCGCCCCACCCTCGATGATCTTTGTGATGTAGATACTGTTGTCACCCGGGATGTGCTGGTTGCCTATACCTCCAGCAATACTGAAGCCAAGACCTTGAATAAATGGATTGGAGTTACATTTTTAACCAGATCTTTTGAGGTTGAAGTCAACATGAAATGACACTCACAACCCATTTTATTTCCTTAATGTGGCATATTTCCAATAGAAACAGGCAATTCAATGAGAATAAATGAAAATAAATGAAATGTTAGGAAATTTTTCACTGATGCATTTTGCACAAGAAGTAAATAGGGGCAATAATAGTGATATTGTGCATAACAGCAATTTCTATTGTGTGTATATCAAATGTATTTAGGTACACGTTTAGCTCCTCTAACCTTTAGGCCCTTTGAGTAGGTTGACCTCCAAAATGGTCTCCGGAGGAGACTGTCTTCTGCGTACCAGCAACCTGACAACTGGGCCGGCCTCCTTCAAAGCCTCTACAGCCTTGCTGTGCACAACCTCTGACACGTCCACATCATTCACCCGCAGAACACAGTCATTTACCCTTAGACACAAGAAGAGACTCAAAGTCAACACAGCAATAACATGATCAATGAATTCATGAATCATCCTAATTACTAACTGCCCAATTTGGAACACACAAAAAAAGTCTAATGTTCAGCATCAATACTATGGTGATGCACAAAGTGATACTCCTCGGAAGTCACTTTCAAACTTGTCTGCATGGGAAAATTTTTCACCCTTATTTCGGCCTTCACCCAAAATTTTGTGTTGCTAAGCTGACATAGTTAGTTGCTAAGCTAATACTCTAATAGGATACAAATGCTTAGCAAAACAATCGATTTTTAACTACAATGAACTTTTATTAGATACCTTTTATAATTTACGTTTCTCTCGCCATGTCCGCCATCTTGAATTTATTTTTCACCAAGCTCATCCTAAATGATTGCCTTCTCCGGTAAAGAATACATGTGATGCTGCCTTAGAATTTGGCCAAACTAGACAGCATAATTAAGATGTCTAACTGTTGGAACAGCCTATGAGTGGGGAGCCCACCTATGATGTCTTAAAATACTGCCTATGTAGGCAGCTCACTAGGTTTTGGAACAGAGCAAAAGATGCGCAAAATGAACATTACACCCTGAGAGACAGATCACTCACCCTAGTCTCCCATCCATGGCAGCGGCACCTCCTGGGATGATCTTTGTGATGAAGATTCCTGGATCATCAGGAATGTGTGGATTATCCACACCTCCAGCAATGCTGAACCCAAGGCCAGAGTTGCCCTATGGATGACATACATGAGTAGAATTTTATAGACAAGGAAATTCAGATGTTTCACAAAGATTTGTGGATAAGATTTGCATCTGCTTTTTGCATGACACCTGGCTCTCAATACTTTGTAAACACCAGCAAGGCATGGACAGTATTATGCTGCTAAATATAAGAATTTGTGGTGCACATTTCAAGAATCCAAAAGTCCTATCCGCTTCCGCCTATTTCCTCCCTCCATACTTCATCACCTCTTACTCTGCTGTTTTCATTTCAGTGCCAAAAAGCCAAGACAGGCTGGTCTGTCTGACAGTCACATCTCAAAAGACAGGCCCTAAAGCAGACAGCTGAGAAAAGACTTCACTTTATTATTTTCTATAATTAATGAGCGACGGTCGCAGCAAATTAGTACAGAGTGGAGCTAAGACATCCCAGTGAGCCTTCCATGCTCCAGAGCCACTGCGAGAGCTCCAACTAAAGAAGCGTGCACACCCACGGACCTTTTAACGTGTGAGATCTTAACATAGTTTATTTAGGCCTCAGCATACAGAAATGCCACTTAGAGAACAGCCCTGCAATTATGCTGAAAGCTCAGAGATGCACCCAAATCCAACATCCACTGCTGTTTAATTAATGGCCTTTGCAGATAGATTTAGATTAATTTGCATTGAACAAACTTGAAGTACAAAAAGACTTTGCATATAGTACATCTGATAACTCTTTTTAAGAAAATGTTGTTTTTGTAGATAAAAACAGCACCTGTACTTAAATTGAATGGTATTTTTAAAACTCTTTAAGTAGTATGTAAATACACTCAAAATGCATGTTTTTTTTTTTTTAATTACTAAGTATTATTCTCAACTGACCTTTAATAATATGAATAATAATGTAACTTTTTCACTACACCTATTAAGTGTTTGATCTAAACAGGCCTTTCATTTAAAGTTACTGCAGTCAGTGTAATACTTTTTTTTTATTAGAATCTGTTTTCCTCGCTTTCCCTTGCATATCAATACATTTAATTCAACTGTCATTTACACCTACTGATTTAATGGTAATCTACAAAGAATTTAATATATCTATAGATTTTCATCAGGATTGATCGTTATATGTGTTTCTAAACTGTTCTAGTATTGACAGAAACTTCATTTTTGGTGATTCAATCAAATTATTTTTATTATCATTTACAACCCTAATGTTTTGTGATCAGTTTTGATAATGTACCACAGCTGTAAATTGTTCAATTGCAGGCATATAGCTCAACATTTACTGCCATCTAGTGTCCAGGTCTTCATAGGTAGCATTGGTGGATGAGAATATTGGCAAGTTATACAAGACACCTTAAAATAACAGACATATAAAACAGCTGAATGATATTTACCCTCTCCAGAATAATTTCTTCATATTTATACATGCCATCACTCCCGTTCACCTGTAATAGACAAAAGAAAAATTGTGTAACATAGACTCATAAACTGAATCATTAGACATGAAGTAATGTCAACAAATTATGCACAAGAAGGTCACAACTATCATTAATTATGTAAAAGCAGAATCGCTATAAACTCAGCGCAATAAAAATGAGAGGTATGAATCACGTACAAGGCACAGGGCTGATAAACACAGTCAAAGACTACTCATTATAACGGTTAAATAATAATTGCACTCGGCATTAAAGCCACATCTGCTGTGATTTAATCTCTGCATATTTTTATTGTTATTATCTCATGTACAACGGGAAAGGTTTGGCCGGGCTGAGGGGGATAATTCCACGTGGCAGGCAGTCAGGCAGGCAGGCGCTACTGGAGGTGCTGAGAGCATGAAGCAGATACTTACATAAGGGCCTGCATCCAGTGAGTCTGCGTTCACAATGATGGGGGGAGGGTTTGCCTGTGAGATGAAGAGATGCACATTACCTCAGTGTGTGAGGCTGGCGGCTCACACGTATGCACGCACACACACACATACACGCAGTCATGAGGAGACAGTAAATGCATGCCATGGGAACAGTGGGTCTCAACAGAGCATGGTACATCATCGCCATGATGTGACGCTTCAGGGGGAAGAGTGAGGACAGGACTGGAGGTGTGAAGATTGCAGACGGCCTGCGGTCTGCCGCTGAAAGAGAAATGCAATCGAGCCGAGGAGAGACAGTACTATGAGTGTTATTCCCCTCCGGCTAGTTTTATTTTTCATGTTTAAGCAATATCCAATGAATATCAGCATGGATATGATTACACTACCACATTTAAAAGTTTGGGGTCAGTCAGATTATAATTGTATACATTTTTTAAATTATTTTTAAAGAAATTAATGCTTTTATTCAGTAAGAATGCATTAAATTGATCAAAAGTGAGAAGTGTTATAAACCATTTCTATTTCAAATAAATGCTGATCTTTTTAACATTTTATTCATCAAAGAATTATGAAAATAAATGTATCAACAGTTTTTAAGGAAATATTAAACAATGTTGAACAACATTTATAATAATAAGAAATGTTTCAAAAAATATATTAAATATAAAACTGTTATTTAAAATAATATTTCACAATATTACTTTTCTTTTTAATGTATTTTTGATCAACAAAAATAGTTCCAAATGAATGCAAAGTAGGATCATGTCCTTCCAAACCCCAATTTTTTCTTTTCTTTATAGTAACACAAAAGGAGAAAAAAAGGAGGCAATGAAAGACATAGACCAGGGGCTGTCAAGCTCTAAAAAGGTAAAAAAGTACCATAAAAGCACCATAAGGGTACTTCATATGATTTGTGCACAGTGGACATGTTACCACAACTTAAATAAATGCATGGTTGCAAGTTAAAAAAATCGAATTTATTGTTTTAATTAAACCTTTTAAGTTGCAAACATTATTTTGTTGAGTTCTGTGGCATACTAATGTTGATCATTACACCAACTTAATATTGTGTGTAATTTAAACTCAAATTTCTGTGTTAATTGATATAATTGTCCCTATTCTCTTAATAAATCATGGGCATGTTTTGGGCATATCGTACAATAAACCAGTCAGAGTCTCATCTCCCATTCCCTTTAAAAGCCAGTTGTGCTTGCACCATGGTGGAATTTTCAAGTGGAAAAACTGAACACTTCTCCAGGGAGGAATCATTTTATTTTTAATATGCAAAAATGTTTGTGTGCTGCTTGCGCATCTCTGTGTGTATAATAAGAAGAGTGTGCGCGTGTTGTGCACCTGCCTATAGGCGCATATTAACACGCTCTTTAAATAACAATAAAATACTGTGCTATTGACTTTAGACCAGGTTTCATTTGGTCAATGGCGCAGTCGTTTTCAGTTCCTCAAAACAGCAATGCGCCAACAATGCGCCTGAACACACCTCGTTTTCAGACCATCACATCCATGGGTGAACAGATGGACGCGAGTGCATTTACTATTTAAGCAACGTGGCGCTCGACGTGAAAATGATAACTGCGTCGGGCTGAAACTAGCAAAAAACACTGGCTGGTGCCGCATTGTGCCAGGTGTATGATAGGGCCCAATAAAATTGTCTTGATAACTTGAAATTGTCCATGTTCCATGGCTACAACTCAATTTACAAAAATATTATTATTAAGTTCCTTTAACTAAATGTAGCTTGTTGGTTGAATGTAATTTCACTTTAAGTTTTCATAACTCAAAAAATTGTATGCAAAAATGTTGTTGCGCCAACTCATAATTTTTCAGAGTGTGTGCTATATTTCAAGTCTGTAGTTGGAGAAAGAAAATTAGGGGTTCATGCTTTTGGGAGTTTGACAGTCACTGTCTACATTCATATACACAAGAGCAGCTTGAACATTTGGCAGAATATTCTCATTTTGTGTTTCACAAAAGAAAGCAAATAACACAGGTGCCAAATGACATGGGGGAAATGACAGACTTTTTCGTAAACTATTCCTTTATGTAAAACAAAGAGGTGGAAATGTACAAATTCATGTCATCTTGTAATTTTAGGTATTACCCATAGAATAGTCCATGCTGTTAAAACATATGAATGAACTGAGGCAGTGAACCAACTGATATTCATGGCCTTTCACATGCCAACCTTGTTGTGTTTGTGAGTATTGATCTGATTGATCTATGGTGAGGTGATGCTGACAGGGCCGCCGGCTGACCAGTATAGAGGAGATGGTCACTACCTCTCCATCCCCTTCAGTACTTGAGGAGTGAAACACTAGATTATCACTCCAACTGATACTAAATCCCATAGAACTCTTGTAATCAAGCCACACACATTTCCAACTAATCATTATGTTTATCTTGTTTTCCAGTAAAAAACTAAATTTTTTTTGCACATTATTGTATTGTTTCTACCATAAATAAACTTAATTTGAGATATGTTCTTTTCAGTGTTGTTATTGTTAACTAAAACTCAAAACAATAAATAGTAGAAATTGTGGTAACACTTTAAATTATGTAGGTATGAAGGTATTTATAATGTACGTTATAATGAATTATAATATACGCAGACTCTGTTACATCTAAAATTGGTAGTTTGTTGTGTTTTAATGCATTATACTTTCTAAATGTGTATTATAACTGGGGTTACAATTATTCACGAGACCATACAATGCATTATAAGGCATAATTAATGCATTAAAAATACTTTTATAATGCATTATACATAAAGACTTTAAGTAAAGTGTTACTGAAATAGTTTCTAGTAATTGAAACTTGGTGTTTTGTCATCTAACTGAAATAATTAAGTTCAAGTAGAAATACTACAATTACTAAAACTGAAATATAAAATATAAAGAATAATAAAATTGACAAAAGCAAACAAACTAAAACTGAAAATATAAAAATAAAAGCTAATTCAAATATTAATAAATACTATAATTGTATATAAATAATACTAAAGTAAGACCTCATACACAATTTTAGTCCTGAACAAATTTAGCTTGCTTTAAGGATGTTTTGATATTTTTACAGGAAAACTGCAGGAAAAAAAGATTTTGCCATACTTGTGCAATTTACCTCTTTTAGTAGCCATCCACATACATCCACGAAACACATTTTTAATATCACTTGTGTAACAGATTTTTAAGATCACTTTGACTGCTAAATTTACATTGCGTGCATGGGTAGAACTACTGCAGACAGTTTTATATAACATTCAGCTATATTGCAGATATTCACCCCCCTCACATTCCCTCTGGCTGTCACAGCAGCTGTGGCTGATTGCGTTTCGGTTGCAGACCCTGAATAATTTCTGCGCCTCTCTTAGTCAGTAAAGACCTGAAAAGACCATTTCAGTTACAAGAACATATTCTAAAAGCGTTTCTTACGTCACCACCTCTATTTTCACCTGACATTTCCATCCTTGTGACAGGTCCTCACAGGTGCAGACAGCACTCGGGTACAGCTAGCTATCCAGAATGAGAGGTTAGCGCAGCATCAGCTCCATCTAGACTTACAGTATGCACACTGAGTAAAGACCTGCTCTAAAAGTTCTCTAGAAGAATCTGCATTGGTGAGTATATGCAATATTACAAGACTTCTGCTTTTGCATCGTTTTTGTGTGCACAAGCATCACACGCCATTTTGAGTAAAAACTATTGTAAATCTGGTTGAGTAATCTCATTATTATTTACATATTGACTATACACTAAATGCTGACTGATCCTAGTTGCATCCCAAATGATGCACTATACACTTTGTACTTACTGTGCACAACACTATGTACTCTGTCAGAGTGAATGGCTTTTTGAAGGGTAGTGTCATCTTAAATAGAACAGTTAATGTTTATCCATTTGAAGGAAATGATGTTTCAAACCCACTGATTTGTTGCTTTACCACAGACAAAAACAACTGAAAAATTCTTCAAAATACAGAAGAAGACAAGGTCATACAGGTTCGGAATGTAAATGATGACAGAAATGTCATTTCTGAGTGAAGTATTTTTGAACTAATCAATTCAGTCTTGTGAGGTAACGTACACTACAGTTCCAAAGTTTGGAGTTTTGGTAAGATTTTTAAATGTTCATAAAAGCCTCTTGTTCACAGCTTTTATTTGATCAAAAATACAGTAAAACAGTATTATTGTGAAATAACATCATTTAAAATAACTATTCTAAGTTTTATATTATATTTTAAAATGTTATTTATTCTTGTCATGAATTTTCAGCATCATTACTCCAGTCTTCAGTGTCACATGATCCTTCAGAAATCATTCTAATATGCTGATTTGGTGCTCAAGAAACATTTATTATCATTATCAATGCTGAAAACAGTTGTGTTGCTTAACATTTTTGCGGAAACTGTGATTCATTTTATTTCAGGATTCTTCGATCAATAGAAGAATAACATTTATTTTAAATATAATTACTTTGTAACATTATAAATGTCTTTACTGTCACTTTTGACCAATTAAATGCATCCTTGTTCATTAAAAGTATTAATTTATTTAAAATGAAAAATTTAATGGTAGAGTACGCAATAAGTGGTGCCAGTTCTTGTCCATTCTCAGATGAACCCAACACATTAAGGTATGTGGGCTAATAAAATCGCAAGTTCACACTTTAAACATCTTTTCTATCATTATCATCAACTCATTCAAAGTCTACCTCACACCACAGCCCAGGTTTCTCACTATTTGCTATTGCTAATTGAATCAACACAGTTTCAAAAAGACATTAGAGCCCTTTGGCAAAAATAGACACCTAAACATAAACCGGGAGCAAAATTACAATAATAAAACAAACTAAAATCACTTTATCTTCAGCATTGTGTTTTCAGTCAAACTTCATTTTGATTTGTTTGTGAAAAGGCTTCTGACAAGTGCAATGCCCCCAAAAAAGCATACCACAAGTGCAAAATGTCTGCATAATGTGCCTGTACACCATGTAAGAACATCTTGGACAATGAATTATACTTATCCGCAGCAGCATATTGGCACGTTTGAGCACAGAGTTGCCAAAGACAAGGCCGAAGCGTATTTTAAAATCAGGGCCGCCTTCTCTCATCCACTGAGACATTCCAGTACAGAAAATGCGATGCAAGGAAACAGGAGAATGTACAGCCTGCCATACAGTACCATTAACTCTCCAGATGCTAATTAAGCATTAAATGCGTTGCTGTAATAACACAACAGACCTCCTACGTTATCGGGCCTTAAAACCCATCAGCTAAAGCCATCGTCGTGGTCTAGGGGATATGGGCAGTAATCGCTATGTTTCTATCATACAACATAAGCAAATGCGGCTGTCTTTGGAGGAGCCGGTGGATGAATGTGCAGCAGTATCAATGAGCTATGTGACAGCGATATGTGACCTGAAGTGTCCATGTCCTGAAGAGAGGCTTATACCATCACTGCTCATAACTCTCTATCCCAGATTAAAAAGCAGAAGGATGACGGAGAGGCGAGGTGGTGGAGTCACATAGGGGCGTCACCAGCCCTGGGCTTTCTGAGATAAAGTCATACAGAATTTTGGTTTCTAGCCTCTTAATCTTTTTTTCACCCTACACAACTGCAGCTGCCCATTGTTATGCAGTGAGATATTCAAAACAACATCCAGCCCCTGTATATACAAAGGTTTTTCAGTTTAAAAAAAGCACAACTATGAGAAGCATGATGGAGCAGCAGTAGTGACAGTCTCTTAATGCTCTGAGCAGACCGGGTCTGAAGGTTCATCTGAGCCAGCCAAATCGCTGTGACAGGGGCAGGTGAGCAAGTGGTGCCACAGCTGGCGGAGGCTAGCCACAGCTAATCATACAGCTTACATTTACCTAGTTCAAAAAGAAACTTCTGTCATCATTTACTCACACTCTTAGAAGGGTTCTGTCAGGGGCTTCATATATAGAATATTTTAGGGGTTCTATCATGGGATTATTTTATGGATTTAGTTAATTAATTAATTTTGTTTTCATTCACATTTTTAAATTAAATTTTATGAATTAAGCATCTTGTAAACAAACTTTATCACTAACCTTTTAAACATTTTACTCAATCATTTGAGACATTTCTCCGTATATAGAATCTTTTTTTAGCATAAAGCGTTCTTTAAAATTGTGAGAAGATTGCTAGGATTTTATATAGAACCCCACTGAACCTAGAGTGCACCCTCATGTTGTTCCAAACCTGTATGACTTTCAGAACACAAAAGAAAACATTTTGAAGAATGTTTTTGTCCATGTTTTGACATTCTTCAAAATGTCTTCTTTATATTCCACAGAAGAAAGAAAGTCATACAGGTTTGGAACAACATGAAGGTGAGTAAATAATTTTCATTTCATGAAATATCCCTTTAATGATATTTAAGGATCAATACAAACATTAAACATGGATGGCTAACTTAATTTTTGTTTCTTTCAGTCACATTAATAATGGCGTAAAGTAGACATGAAATCAAAATGAATTATATTTACTTCCTTTAATGCACATTTGTGCTCTTTTTGTGAACGATTTATCAGTGCTATGCCAAATTGTCTTCATTATTTTTCTTTTTAATGTAAATGTAAAGACAAATTCTAACCATCTGGCTCAATTCTAGTACATTATGCCCACGTTTCACAATCCAATCAATTACGGATGGATAAAATCAAGTCCCCCATGTCTGATTAGAGAAATACAATGGGTTGCAAATCCCATTTAAAGCCACTTAGTCACTAAAAAGAGTCTTTTAACATATTAAAGAGAATAAAATGAAAATTGTGTCCCTCGAAATTATCACCTTTATATTGTTGCAAACCAGTGACTGACTTTCTTCTGTGGAACATAAAATATAATTTTTTTTGTCCATAAAATGTCAATGGTAAGCAAACATCATTCTTCAAATATCTTATTTTGTGTTCCACAGAAGAAAGAAAGTTTAGAACGACATTAAGGTGAGTAAATCATGACAGATTTTTTGTGGGGATGATTCCCCTGAACAAGAATCCTGACTGATTCCAGATGCTTACAAGACCTCTAAATGCTTGTTCAGTCACATAAGACTGGCTCGAGAGAGATGAGAATAGAAAAACGGTAAGAAGAAGAGTGACAAATAGCACAAGGCTGGAGGGTGTCCAGATGTGGCAGAAGGGAAAGTCTAAAGGTTATGAGAGGGATTAGACAAATCTGAATTAGATTACAATTAATCCCATAATTTCCTTTTAATTCAATGTCTAATCATTAAAGGCTGTTTTTTTTATCAGCCAGCTGTCACTGCACACAAACTTTATCTCCAGCTGCAACACACACAAACATACACGCGCGTGTAATCAAGCAAGCACATCGCGTCTGAACATTCGTTCCAAGTACTGTAAACACAATTTGACTTTCATCTACTTTTTCAAACTCTGTCTTTCGTTTTCTCACGCTGGCTTCTTGTCTTTTTCTTAACAAACCTCTGTAACATCTACAGAACTGCTGTCAAATTGTAATATCTCCATGTGTGTCCACTGATGGCTCATCTGCCAGATTTGTCTCCATCTGTTGCAACCTAGGAAAATCAATGAATAAACATGTCTCTCTATCTCGAGTCAATACTCTCGATAGACAGCTCATTTATTGTAACTGTTGCTGTAGCTTCAGTTTGCTCATTAGAGGAGTGAATTTGCATTAGCTCTCTACGCAATTGCCCCTGTCAGGCTTTCCTAATTGGACTTGGCCAGAGACCCTTGGGACCGCAATCCGACAAAGGCTCTCACTGAATCAAGGCAAGCACCGGGGCAAACGCTTCATCCAAATTGTTAAATAATCAATGTGTTACTATGGCAACAGCTACTCTGGCCTCTGCATTGACTGTAAGGAGCGGGCAGAGTCTGCCCTCCCTCGTTCATCTCTCTCAGGACATACACTGGCGACGACGCCATGACAGTGGTCCGTTCTAGCCACAAAGTGCGATTAACATGCCCACCCAGGTACATTCCATTCTGTTATAATCACACAGCATAGGTGCCGGGTATCGTCAATTACACTGTTTTGCAAGCCTCAACAATCACACCATTCAGTGCCACACTATTCAGTTTTTGGGTGTGACCATGTTGGTATCAGTACACTCTTGACATTTTAAACCATATCAATTTCATTTCTAAACATAACCTTCTAAATAAAGGAGAGCTCGTTTCATAAAGAGTATACAGGACGGGATAATTACAGGAAAAACATGCTTTGCAGCACTAAATGCTTTGCAGCACTAATACAACTATTTGTTTTATTAAATTTTCAGTACATTTTTTTTTTATTACATTTACAGTATATATATATATATATATATATATATATATATATATATACTTACAATATGCAGTAATATATTTTTTATTAAAATAGCTACTTACTATACTATTAATTTCAAATTTTGGGGTACATTTGTTTACACGTGGGATTTATATATATATATATCCCATCATGAAGGCAGTTCTGTCAGATACTGTATGCTCATATGTGTGCTCTGTGCTTCAAGTCATCCTTCTTTATATATATAAATCCATTTGAAGGGGGAATAACTCACATGCTTCATGAACTAGAAACTACAGCAGACCTTGGAGGGTCTAGATCAGAAGTTCCCAACTGCTGGGTTGGAACCCACAAATAGGCCGCAGGTCTGTTCTGATAGGATTACGGACAGGAAAGAAAAAAGAAAACAGTGCTAAATACAAATAATGTAGTGCAACTTTTCCCATTTCTACATTTAATGCAGCTTACAGGTTTGTGTTACTACTTGATGTACCGAAGCAAATCCAGCACTCTAGATGTAGCTATGTAAAGTGTTTTATGCTGAATATGTAGAGAGGAAACTAAGACAGAAGAGTAACTACATTTAGATCCTCTCTTGTTGAGACTCAATGGGTTTTATAAGCCACGCTGCAATTCAATCAATAAGACTTAATTACCATGCATCCAACATTGCGCTAGGGTACAGGTGCTCAGGGACACCAGAAGGGGAAAGTCAGAGACACTGGAATGCATGTGGTAGAGAGGAAAGATGGACATCAGAAAGACTTTTTGTTTTTTCTATAACAAGAAGAAACATGTTGCAGGTGCTATAACGCATCTGGGAAAATGGGGCAATCAAGTCAAGACAGGTCTTAAAACGGCAATTCATTTTGTTTACCCTAGCACCGAACATAAATAAAAGGATAGTTTAGCCAAAAAATATGAACATTTTTATCATTTCTCACCCTCATGTCATTCCAAACCCGTATTTTTGCTGGAAAATATAAATTAAAAAAAATTCTGCAAATACTCTAGATTTAAATTTTTTTTTTTTAAAAAACACCACCTTGGTAGGATTTTAATTTTGGTCTGTTTGGCTTCCAAAAATATGTATGGACTACTTTGTTGTATGATATGTTATAGTCCTGTTTACAGCATGATGTATGGCAAGAATTATAATAATCCTCTGAAAATGTCTATTTTGCATTTCACAGAAAAAAATAACAGCATACGGGTTTGGAATGCCAGTAAATAATGACAGATTTTTCATTTTGTGTTGAACCCTTTAAAAATTTAATTATTGTGATGGTATGGGTCCTTAAGCAGTCAGCAGTTTTTTTCTCCATCCTTTTTCAAAGTTACTGAAGCATGTCCTGGGTTGTGTGTTCTGATTGGTCATGGTGAGCTAATCCAAATGAGCCTCAGCGAGGTCACCAATCTGACCTTCAGATAGCGCTAAATGATGATATTAAATATTACATGCTCTATAAATAAACCGAGCTAGCCCGAGAGTACAAACAAGTGCGGTATGTGATATATGGCGAGTTATGCAGCGTCAGTCTGACTAGCGGGTGCCGGTTGACGAGGAACACATCAGCAGAATACGGGTTAATAATTCAATCTACCCTGCCGTCTGATCACACTGTTGCCAGGTTACGTGAAACACTGCCGCAGCAGTGCTGTAATCATCTCTATCATTACACTGTGAACACAGCCTCAGTCACCATTGAGATGAGAAGTCAGAGTGCTCCGCATTCTATCACAACAGGCTGATAGAGAATCTGATGCAGGGATGTGATACGCCACTGCGTCTGCTATGGAGATTTATACTAACGTGTAACTGTACTTAATTACATTCATATAGAATGAATGAAACGAATAACAAGTGCTGTTTTGAGTCACTTCTTCACTGCTACTGGCTGGTTGCTACCCCTTGTTGCTAAGCTGAGAGCTGTGCCCACTCCTCTGCGTGTGATGTCCTGTGCCAAGAACAAGGAATAAACTCAAAATGATTTTTCCCTTTTTCATTTGAAATCAGTGTTGTTTAAGTATCATTATGAGAAATGTGACTTCAGGACTTGAGCTAATTCTGCCATCATTTACTCATATTGTTCCAAACCTAAATGCCGTTCTTTCATCCAAGAAAAACAAAAAACAAATACATTTATATTAATACTATTCATATTTTAATAAGATTATTAAAATAACTTAAATAAATAAAACTATTGATTCATTTTATTTATGTATGTATGTATGTATTTCCCAGTAAAATACAAATACATTTGGCAAGCAAACTTGCCTTGGACATTAAAATAAACTAAAGAATGTTTTTTGAATTAAGTTAAGCTGTTGTTGTTTTTGCTAGTTTTAAGCGTCAGTTCATTTTACATTAGTTAGTGCATTTTTGTAGTGTTACAGGTTTCAAAAGACATGAGGGTGAGTAAATTATGATTATCCCTTTATGAAACGCAATAGTGACTGTAATGTTCCATGCAAATAGCCTGTGATACATCAGCTTTGCTCTAGCAAGCCTTATCCTCTCAGATCATGACCTTGCTGCATGTTGCTTCTCCAGCAGTCACTCTGGCAATCCATAACGCTCTGTGCAGCAGGCAAAAGTGCAGCAGACGTGATTCACAGGCTCAGACATTACTGTCTCTGTAAGCTTATCCTGCGAGCAGCTCAGGCTACCTGAAGGCAGCACAGAGACGAGCACAGACACAGTTGGCACCGGAGCGCATAGCAGCAGTGTCGAGGTCACAGTGAACGCTGTAAAATCCTTTGAGAGCTGTGGTTAAAACAACAAGCACAGATGACAGAGGGCACCTCTGACTGACTCCATGTTCCTCTCATTCATTCTTCATCTCTCTCTCTACACTCTTCTGAAGTCATGACTATGGAATCAGGACTACATCCCTGAAGTTCATCACGCCCACATCGCTTCATTCACTTCGTGTGCCTGCCTTCAGTTTGGCTGACCAATTTGTGTAGGTGTCGAATGTGAAGAATTACAGTAAGTAGGACAGCAAGAACAACAGTAGAAAAACAAGTGCTGTGCCACTACTTTCTGTGCGCAATTATGAATACATTCATGAGGACGTTTATCCATATGCTGGTGTATTTACTGCCAAATAGCAGTGAAAAGAGGCTTTGTTTTAAATGTTTGTATCACATCAGGAATTGCCAAAACAATCTGCCTCCCATGGAGGGGCCAGATTTGCAGTTTCTCTTGCACACCTTGGACAGGAGACAGAGAATATCAGAGCTTAAGCCCCATAGCGAAGATCTCCACTGTGACCGTTACTGACTTTCGTGGGTTTTTTTTTTTTTTCACGGCCACTGATCTGAGGACACACAGACCATTCACAATCAGAAGAGAAGGAACTATTCATACTACATATTGTGAATATGATTCACTCCATCAGTATAAGGTGACATGGACCCAATGTTATGTTTAGGTAAAAGGAAAGTATACAGTGACTTAGAATTAAATAGAGTTCCAATATATTTCATACATATCACAGAGGCACAATTTTATTTTGTAAAGTCATTTACATTCATTTACAAGCTACGTTTCTAGCATCTGTAAAACTGCATTCTTCCATCTTAAAAATATATCTAAATTACAGCACATGCCTTCAATGCAAAATGCTGAACAGTTAGTGCTGAACAGGCTAGATTATTGTAATGCTCTACTGGGTGGTTGCCCTGCTCGATTAATAAATCAACTGCAGCTGCAGCTCTAGCAGCAGCTCGAGTTCTTACTAGAACCAGAAAGTATGACCATATTAGCCCGGTTCTGTCAACACTGCACTGGCATCGTATACATTTTAAAATCTTGCTTATTACTTACAAAGCACTAAATGGCTTAGCTCCCCAGAACTTTAACAAGCTCTTAACACATTATACTCCATCACATCTACTGCGGTCTCAAAATTCTGGCCAGTTGATAATACCTAGAATATCAAAATCACATACGTATTCAAATGCGCTTGCCTATAGGCTAAACATGTAATGCTTGTGTACATGATGTCGCAGTTTTCGCAGATTTGCCTTGTTTGGGGTTTGCCCGGGGATGATGATGGTATAGTTTGAAAACTATTTCAAAACCTATTTCATGGTTTGTGTTCTCTGGCCACCAAGTGCTGTTGCCGTGCGGATGGGCGTCCGGAACGCATAGGGTTTTTTCTATTTTAGTTGAGGATGGTGTTGTTTAAGTGGCACCAAATTAAATAACTAATCAGTTTTTACGACAAAAATTAATCAATCAAAAACCTACTTTAGCTTTTCTTCTAAAGTAAAATTAATGTCCTATTATGACTGTTAAGCTGCTTTGAAGCAATCTGTGTTGTAAAAAGCGCTATATAAATGAAGGTGACTTGACTTGACAGTATTCACCATCTATTTCTGTTACGTAATAACCTGGTCCATTTGGAGAAAACTCAACACATTTCCACACATCAACTCCCCTTGTGTGTTCATTTTTGGCTTATTCGATTATGCCTTACCACGTTTAAAGAGGACGCATGTTGCACAATATTTGCCTAAAATCAGCATAGAAATGCAAAAAAAAGTGATCAAAAGTTACAAAAGTTTTCTATTTCTAATACATGCTGTTTTTTTTTTACTTTCTATTACTCAAAACCCTGAAATAAAATGTGTCATAGTTTCCACAAACATACAAAGCACAACTGTTTTCAACATTGATAATGATAAGAAATGTTTCTTGACCAGCAAATCAGCATATTAGAATGATTTCTGAAGGATCATGTAACACTGAAGACTGTAGTAATGCTGAAAATTTAGCCTCGCCATCACAGAAATAAATTACATTTTAAAACATATTAATGAAGACCTGATCACATTAATCCGGCTTTATGACTTTCTACCTCAGAGAACCAAGCAATATAGGATCACACTAAAAACCCTAAAATAAAGCCAATCGAAATGGCAAAGGATTTATGATTTAAAGGACAGGAGCAGGACACTTTACGAAGATGACTAGAAATGTATACCTGAAACATGAAAGATGGGATTCTGGCTGTCATGAGCAACATCTACGGGTATCAAATACCTCAAAGGACCAATCAAAAACAATCAGATTAATTTCTACATGTGCACCCAGGTCACTTTTTTAACAGATCCAATGCCAAACGGTCTTATTCAACAACCCTATGCTAACAAGCCTTCTATATTGTTCCAAGACTTTTTACTTGGGTTTGATCTTTATTTAATAACTCATAACCAAAAGTAATTACATAAATGACTCTTGCTCATTACTCCATATTCTCAGTGGACGGTTTGACGAGAGAATGCTCAGAGGATGTAAATTGTATTTAGAGCTGTCAAGCAATCAGCCTTTTTAAACAGACACATGCTGGGAGGTTCATACATTCCCCATAATCCATGTCATTAATCACCTTTCCTTTCACTGAACAGTTAAAGAAAACGCAAAGTGCTGCTCTTTTTCAGGACTGTGTCGGGAGGTTCAAAATGTCACGGCGGCCTCACGTCCCCTGAGGTTTAAGCATTAAAAAAGTGGCATGCTGTCACCGGGGTGTCACGAGGGATGCTCTGTGAATAACCACACACAGTCAGATGAACACCGATAGCAAAAATGATTTTAGAGAGTTCACGGTAAGTGGACCTCTGTTACACGTCACTTTCTCAGGTTCAACCGCTGGCCCTTGCCATCACGAGCTCTGCAGCGATTCTGATGAGCATTTGCAGTGCTTGGATTTGGCTGATTATATAATTGGAATTTTAATGTGGAATATTAATCCACTGAGGGCCCACATTCAGTTTTATAAGCTGGCTGATCAGGATCTACTACACCAACTCCAGCAGCCTATTCAAAGCTCAGTGTCTCTCTGTGTTACAAAAGCAACACTCCTGTAAGCCAGTACACTAAAATAACTCTTTATATATATATATATAGGCATTCCCAAATATTATTATGGGGGTTAATATGCAGCGTGATTATCCTGCAATGTACTAAAGAGCTTACGTAAGTGGTCATGGGTGTACATGTATGTGTTTTTGTGTGTATGGGTCAGGTTTTACTATCATAGTGGGGAGATTTAAATCACCTACATTTTTGGGAGCAGTCAAGTGCCTCCACGAAGAAAACTGCTTAATAAACATTATGTAAATGATTTTCATGTAAAGGCTAACCTCTAATAAATAGTAGATACTAAAATGCTTTAATATTTGGTCTAAATATTTTTTTAATAAACAATATAAATGACATAATGCACAAAAGTAAAATTGAATATTCATTTAAGATTTAATTTAACAGTGTAACATTATTATTGTTTTTAAAGATTTAAAAGTAATAATGCTAACTGCAATCTTTAAGTGATCATTAAACGAAGGTAATCTAAATGTCAAAATGGAAAGTTCCCACCATGATAGAAGTAAATGCCAAATGACCTTTGGTTCAAGTAATTAATATATTTAACATGTGTAACAATTAACCATGTTATATTAATCAAACAAGATTAATATAACATTAGAGCTAATAGAGGGAATAAAGGCCTTAACTAGCCTTAATGGGTGCCTACATTTTCTTTCATTTTGTTTTCCTGTACAACCACACTGTCACGAAGTCACGATGACTAATGTAAAATAATAAAGCATTATAGGTCTGCATGAAAAAATACAGCAGAAGCAAAAAATTTTTTTAAAAAGAAGTCTCTTATGCTCACCAAGGCTCTTATGCTAAAGGTTGCTTATTCAAAACAAAGGCATAGCTTGATGACGCCTTGTTTTCGCTGAGCTTTTATTATGCCGCAGACGGCCGCTTCCGCTTTTTCCGGCCATGCGTATGTGGGCGTTTATCATATTACATGCATTCAGTGCTCGAAGTGGGGCGATACTAGTGATGGGCATTCCGGCTCTTTTTCGTGAGCCGGCTCATTTGGCTCACAAACGACTCATTAAAGAATAAATGTTTTAACTATGACTATGATAGGTGTGAAAACAATTCTAATTAAATTATTAAATGAAATCATACTCACAGTGTCTCACAATTTCTCTAAAAATGCATTGATTTGTTATGAAAAAAAAATAATACTATTAAACATTTGCATTTAAATTACAACATTTTAATGTATAGAAACAACATAACTATTTGAATCTGAATAACATAATAAACCCATATTAAAGAAAAACAAATAACTGAAAGGATTAAACTGGTCCCTCTTTTTCTCTCTTCTTTATTGCCATGTTATAACCAGTATGAACTATCTCACTAGTTGTGTTATGTGCACGCACACACGCACGCACGCACGCAGAATAATTAGTTGACACCGCGTGATTGACAGGAACAGAATGTGAGGCTGATCATACAGTCGAAATGAATGTGTGTGCTTCTTTATAGGCCTATATAATAATTTTTTTGTTGTTCTTTGAATTAGTCTATTATTTTAAATCAAATGTAAATCATTCATTATATCATAATGATTTTATTTCTATAGGCTATATTTTTTTAAAAATAGAGTCGGCTCTTCAGATATGCGAGCCAGCTCCCGACGTTCACTTACAAGAGTCGGCTCATTCGCGAAAGACCCATCACTAGGCGATACTCACCTACACTTCTACATTTTACTCTTAAGCGTACCTGCTCTTTTTCTTGCGTACCGCTACTTCACGCTTTTATAGGGGACGGATCCATTGTCTGTGCAATATGACTGTGACTGAAGCCCAATTGTTTAATTAAGTGGCGCGTGAATCACTAGGTGCGTTCACAAGCGCGCTCCAAAAGCCTTGTTTATACTTTCGTCTGCCTCCGCTGACTGCGCGCGCGCCTCGTCCGCCTGGCACACCGCAAAGCGAAATGGGATCTCGCATTTTTGCCGCGCATACCCTCGCGCTCGTGCGGACGCATCGAGTATAAACAAGGCTTTAAGACTTGCACGAGCCGCTCCAATGCGACGCTGATGATAAAATGTGCGACCCATTAGAATTCTATTGAGAATGTAGTAAAACACTACGGAGCAAGTCGAACATGACCTAAAACAGCCACTAAAATGACCGATGAAAAGAGGGGAAAACATCATCCTGCAAGCTTTTTAAACTCATGATGACCACATTTACTAGAATTTATCGCATTCTATTGTTTTTATTGTGGTACATGTTGACTAGTTGTACAATTTATAATAGATAATCAGTTAAGGGAATAGATTTTTCACTAAAGATGTATATTACACCTGTGGCATGTTGTAGCTATAGTTTCTAACTGTGTTGCTATGTTTCATAACAAATGCTATAGATTTAAAAAAAAAAAAAAAAAAAAAGAAAGAAAAAAGTTAACATTGGCCTGCATGGTAATGAGGAGCTGTCAATGGTATTGCTTTGTAAATAAACCCTTATTGTAACAAATGCTATAGTTAAACAATTACAAGAACTATATGTTAGTTTTAAGGCGGAGTACAAGTTAGAAGAGCTTCAAAATATGGACCTTCTTGAATTGACAAAAAAAAACCTCATAACCCCGCCCCCTTTGGTGAGTACCGGCACTTTATTTTTTTCCACTTCAAGCACTGCATACATTTGAGTGTGAAAATTGTTATAATGCTACTCTGTGCGTAGTTTGCTGTCGATGAATGTATTCAAACAGTTGCTCACCTGTCTAATAAAACACACAAACTGTTAAAGCGTCTTTGGTGTTTCCATGGTTTCTACAAAATAAAACAGGAAATCGTGGGTAACGTGGGTATGATATCATTGATAGGCGACGCACAGACACTGTCCGTGTCCTGGTTAAAATAGCTTATTTTTCTGGATTTAAACATTCTTGGAAACATTTAGGATAATGTAAGTACACTAGTCAACAAAATATATAACATTGTTCTAGTGTTTTTTGGATATTTAAAAAAAAAAATATCACATTGTGCCTTTAATCAAAAACATTTTTAAATATATTACTGTAGCCTTTAAATAATTTAATGTTAATTAATTTAAATGAATGTTAAATTAATGTTGTAATGTGAAGTGTATAAATGTCTTTCTGTAATTTTTTTGCCAATAATATCCAAGATGTTTTCAATCAAGCATTTCCTTGAAAGTATATTGGCAATCAACCTACAGATATCAACACTCTATCTACAGCTCCTACTTGAGGTGTAAATTAAATAAAACAAGCCCTCCGTACAAACTCAAGTGTTAAATCAAACACAGACACACTGCCTGCAAGCCATGTAACGGCGGGCCGATAATCCAGCACGTTATCTGTACAGGCTCGGCACAACCCTCTAGTAGCTGTGGCCTGAGGCAGCTGGGACTCTCAGATATCAAGGATGTTCTGCTTGATTTGTATCTCTCTAGAGAGGAAGAGTGAGTGAGCAAGTCTGTGTGTTGTGGGCTAGGGGATGTATACATGCAAACCGTTATTATTCTATCAAGCCAATGTCCAATGAAGCCAATGAAATGTGTTAGGAAAAAAACAACAGCTTCAACCTCTAGAGAAACAAAGATTTGATTAAAGGCTGGATTACATTAGTGTGCCCTCCCTGACATCACTATGGGATGCATGTAGCCTGAATGTGCACTCCCAATTTGACAGCCAAATAAGACATAGCGGAATAAACGTTGCATATGAAAAATAAATTGGTGACACTTTATAATAACATTATTAATGGCACTCGCAAAAGAATGCACCCCAGAACCAGTAACCCTACATTATTAAACTTTGATGCATGACTCGTCCCCACACACTTGCACTATGGATATGAATTGAAAGATGCCTCAAATCATGCAGCTTGTTAATGAGAGACGTGCTATTACTTTTCTCAATCACACTTTTTCAAAACAAAAAGCAGCCTGTTTGAGGATTCTGTACTATATCTAAGGACCAGGCAACACGATCACATGAGAATGCATATCAATAGTACGAGTGTGCAATGTCGTGGAATGTATACGGCAAAATGAGTTTTGCCATGCATATGGTACACAGTTTTTCACGTGCATATGATACACACTTTATGGCGTGTACATGACACGTATAATATAAATATAAATACCAGGGCTGCTTCGAAATACTTCCCTACTACATAGTAGGCGAAAAACGGTATGTGACAAAAGTAGCATGTCCAAATTCAACTAACTCATAAAAAAGTAGCCAAAAAGTACCCGGATGGCCTAATTCTTCCAGCGTGAATCTTAAGTGTGCATACGATACTATCCCATGAGGCCACAGGAGAGGATTTGTGAATGGAAGTGGATCGATGTAACTGAAGCTGGTACTGTAGGTCACATGATAATGACAACATGGCAAATGTAGAACGTCTGGATTACATTCATACTACACACATTCATACTATGTAGAACATTTTTTAGCAGCCACAATGTACTCATTCAAAATAAGTACCTACTCAAGAAAGTATGCAATTTCAGACGAAGCCCAGGATTTGAGCAAGTAAGCAACCACCTAACAACCAACCAGCCTACCCTAGCAACCACCCAGAGCATCCTAACAATTGCATAGCAGAACATTCAGAACACCTCAGCAACCACCTATTCCACATTGTCTTCAGAAAATGCCAACTTTATATAACGATTAACATTAGATAATACACATTCAAATAGAAATTTTCATATATATTCCTAATGATCTAAGCATTATATAATGTTTGCTTATGATTTATCAGTGAAAGTTACTAAAAATAAAATGATAATGAACCTAAAGGCTGTTTTACCTTGTTGTGCTAACAGTCTACACAATGTGTTTTAAAGGCTTATCAACACTTAGCTTGAGTAAAACTGTGCAAACAGTTGTTCTTTGTGCCTTTGAATATGGGTATATTGACAGAATAAATTACAGAGCTTTAAATAAATGGACAGTTCAACAACAGTCCAGCTGCTAATGTAAATATTTGATACAGCAGTTTTTAACGGCAAAATGTGGAGTATTTTACTTTAATTTCCCTGCCAGATCAGATACTACAAACACAAAACTTTTAATTAGTTGAATATAAAATATGTAGTTTGTGCATATGACAAATTTAGCATAAAAAAGAAACCGCATTTGCATCTGGACAAATATGTGCATATTCCTATTCAAACCTTATACACATGACTTCACTCTGGCACATACTAAAGATATTAATTAATTCATAAAACATTTAATAAAAGCAACATGTTCATGCTAAACTTTCAATCAAGCTCAAAATGAACTACAAATTAAACAAAGCTTTTTGTGGTGATTTTTAAAAGTGCAAGAGTGATGGTGTAATTACAGCTGCTTTTTATGCACATCCTTTCAGGGAGAAACAGAGACGAACAACTAATTGCATTAGCAAACAGTGTTAAAGCAATGTGAAATGTGAATAGGCGTTCTCTGAAAAAAAAGATGCTATTTTGGAGGCTGTGAAATAACATTTAAGGGGAAAAGGGATGAGAAAAAGGAGATTGAAGAAAAAAAGAAGAAGAAAATTAGAAACGTCCAGAAAATGGCTGAAGGGCTACTGAGATAATGCAGCAATGAGAGGTGACACATGCTCTTTACTGGCAGTCTCCTTCTCATATGTTGCTTATCTGAGGGGTTGAAAGAGCATATTAATTTGCATATACATATCAAATGTTTCTTTATGAACTATTAAAAGTGGTAACCTGTAATTGCAAGCTATTTCTATTCTACTGTATCTAAACCTTAAATTGTGTTTTTTCCCTAGTGAGGCTGGTTCCCAAACAAAACCCACACAAAGTTCTCCCTTACACTTTAATCTTACAATTAGACTAACTATGCTAAACAATAACCAAAAGTATTTTTTTTAGCATATTTGAATGTTTTCATTAATTATTTTACCTTTAAATACAACAAAATTTGATCTGAATCTGTATATTTAACTACACATTTCCATATGTACAGTCTGTTTAAGTATCACAGACCTAACCAACAGTGTGGAGTGATGGTTCTCGCATTTCAAATATGAATAATCAACATTGACTGGCTGTTTATTGAGTGAGAATAATTTTAATAGATTACTAGCGATTCATGAATCTGTTTTGTGAAACATTCGTTCACAAAATGGACATCACGGGTCATGCTGTGCAGAACACACTGGCCTGTACTCTAAAGACATAGACACAAATATAGTTTTCCCAACTGAAAGTTAATTATGTTTTAATTTACTGCTGTAATGTTTAGTCACAGGTTGGAGCCCATGCACAATGTAAATGGTGGAAATTAATGAAAGGCAATGAATGCAAGCAATCCTGCATATAGAATATTCTAGGTCTGAAATCGCTGTACGCTCACGAATGAGTCCATAGCAGAGGTAAAAGCCAAAAAAGGTCTAAAATTACAAGCACTGTTAAAAGCACCCACAGACTCCCACAACACAGAGAGAGTCAGAGGCTCGTGGATCAGCACTCACCAGTTATTGATTGTGATGCATGCAGATTCTGTGATCTTGTGTGGGAGTTTTAACGCCGGCCGGTGCAGAATGCAGCCACTGATAGTTGAAGCATCACACATGGAGAGGGGCAGAGTAATAGCACAAAAGAGGGAATGACTGTGCAAGCTCTCTAAAAAATAGGCTCTAAAATTAATTGGGATGTTATCCCTTAAACTGAAGCAGGGTTTTATGACAATACTGCAATAGCAAGCTGCACTTTTGTTGTGGCTCTCTGTGGCATGTGTACATGTCTGCCTTCCTTGTCAGTATGGTGGATGCATCCAGAACTGAATAAGATGAGTAAGCTGACTGCTATTCTTCTGTTTTCCAGAACAGTCACCACTGCGATCAGCAAAAACAAGAAATGAAACAAAGCAGGTGAGCAAACAAATAAACAGCCCTCTCTACTCCCCATCCCACGTGTGGCACTGAGCGGAGCAGGGGAGCTGCGCTCCAACAGGGCCGCCAGCTGAGAGCATATGGCTGACAGGTCAATGGCCATGAGCAATACAGTCACTAGCATTAACACCCACACAAACATATTTTTATGAGGAAATATCACAATGTATAAAGCTCACGCAGTGGGCTTGTGCACAGAAAATTACCTAACATCCTGCTGCAAATCAATAACTCAATAGCATGTATAATTTTTCATTACAAGATCCAAAGATCAACAGAAGAGCAAGTTCTTCAATGCTGCAAATGTCATAAGCAAGCTTAGGGCTCGACAATAATGGCCCGATGGCTTGGAGACAGTGTGAGACAGTTTTGGGCCGGCTGACAGAAATGGCACTTGCCCTTATCAGGTCAGTGCAGTGTTGCCACTACTTCATTCATTTGTTAATCATATTCATATACTTTGTTATGCAATCCTATTCAGTTGTAAATTCTGCCAAATTAGATATGAATAATCTACAAAAATTAGAATATTTTGAAATTGCAAGAATTACTCGTCTTGGATGGGCCCCACCAAAAATTTTATAAATAACATAAATATATATATATATATATATATATATATATATATATATATATATATATATATATATAAATACACACTCATTTGTGTATACATTTAAGAAATATTTGCATGTGTATACTGCATACATATTTATATAATTTATATTATATATAAATATAACACATTTTTCGTAAATATATACATGCATGTGTGTGTATTTATATATACATAATAATTATACACAGTACACACACATATTACGTAGACACAAACCTTTATTTTGGATGTGATTAATCGCAATTAATCGATTTGACAGCACTAATATATAAGCAACATTATTAGGTTTTTTTTGTTTTTACTTCATTTCAAACTCTTGTTGAGCTTTAGTTTTTACTTAAAAATAGTCTAAATTTTTACAAAAAAATGTTTCCTTCCCTGTCACTGAACTTACGGATGACATGCATTCAAACACAGCAGCTTTACTATTAGTTCATCAACAGTAGTACTAAGTGGTTTCTCTCATTGGATGGATAAAGGAGAAACACAGGCAAGCAACCAGAGATGGAGCAATAATGGCCATTTGAGGTGAGATTGTGTAAGAACATACTATGAATATACAATGGTAGAATTACGGATTAAACCAAACTTTTAATATGTCATAAGTCCACTAGTTCCCATAAAAACACAGTCAACCATCTCTTTTAAGTTTTCTCAGGAACACATCCTTGGTGTATAAAAGCCAACTCTAAAAGTATGCATAAATATTGCAGTGTACATTCTCCCCCGTTTTATAGTGCATTTGCAGTGATTTTCTATGCGCTCCATCGTTTTTTTTTTTTTTTATGAGCTGAGAACATTTTGTTTTAAGAACAGGTTTATATTGCATGTTGTGTGTGCACTCCAGTGCCAAACAGTTTTGAGTAGTATGATGGATTAAATTCAGTATCCTTGAACCTTCTGACAACTGATACTTCAGTAACGCACTCTAACAATCACTTACTAAGCAAATGTGGTAGGTTTTTCAGCCTCTTAAATCAATAACATAATGCTGTAAATGAAAAGAGCTATATGGTGTGGTCATCTTCCTTTCCAGGCCAGCTGCTGAATAGCTGCATATGTGTGTGTAGAGTAGCCTACTGTGATATAGTTGGCTAATAGCGGGCCCTCTCAAAACAGACTGCACAGATAATATCGGTGAAATCTAGATCAATGCATGCACAATGCAGTACAAAAATCACATTGTGAAGTTCTGCACGTCAAGGTAACTGCAGCGTCAGCAAATAAAAATGCTGTGATGAAGATGCACGATCATGTCTGCCAAATGCCACTGAATTCAGCTCTCTCTCGGGCAGCAGTATTTCTAGCCTTCTTGTCGCTATGGCAACACCTAAAGTTAATTGGGTACCTATGCAGTGTTGGGTAGAATCAAACACCGTTCTCCTACAAGACCATGATTCTGTTTGAAGTAACATACACTTTGATAGTGAAATGTGGCATGTCTTATTTATCTCATTTAACAAATGCTGTACCATATAAAGTCAAAGCATGACAATGTCAAGATTTTTTATTTTATTTACATGATTCTTGTTTTGCTTGTTAATATCCAGCATTAGGTTGGGATTTACTCTGTTTTTCTTTGTACATACAGTACCATGAAGAATATTTAATGTACTATATGTTTATCTAATAAAAAAAACTACAAAAAAAAAAAACTATATATTACACGTTTATTTTCTCATTTAATCTTGCAGTATTTTGTCTTCACATGTGTGGCTACAATAAATTCTCAGTTCTCCAGAAGGACATATATTGAATTTGGTGGAAAGAAGAGGGTCTCGTGGGACCAACCCTAAACTGGTCCCATCTGGAATGGATAAGGTAAACTTTATCTTCCTCCACAACATAACCACCAACCCCCACTCCATTTCCTTTCTGCAACCCAAAACCCCACGTTACAAATGAAAATCCAATTTGTTAAAATCTCTCACAAACCCAGCCTCCTCTGAATATATGAATGTCTATGGTGATGTCTCAAGCTAGTGATCCATCCGTAAGCGCTCACACATGCTAGCTCTGCCCCTGATTTATGTCATACATAATCAACTGAGGAACTTGGCTTACTGCTGAGATCACAAGAGCACAGAATATCACCTCTGATATAGCAGGATGCACCATTAATGAGATGCTTTACCAAAAAAAAAGAAGAAAAGAAATCTGAACGTACTTCACGTATTCTCTTCCATTAAATGCACTGTGATGCCAGGCTTTATTCTAATGAATGATCAGATCAGAATATATTTCTCATAAATTGGCTATACTGGGCATCTGCAAGTGGAAGCATTAAGGCAAGCACATAACCTAAATCTATTAAATATGACTCTCTAGATGTTCCGTTAATCCATCAACTGCTAGGAGCTTGTGTGCACAACTTGTGTGTATGATGAAAATGTAGTTATGGTAAATACGTAAACTGAATTTTTATATTCAGGAAATACTCAGTCTTTATTATTTTTTTCCCCTCAAAAGATATTTAATTTTCTATATTGCCGTTGAAAAAAGACCATAGATATATACACTCACCTAAAGGATTATTAGGAACACCTGTTTAATTTCTCATTAATGCAATTATCTAATCAACCAATCACATGGCAGTTGCTTCAATGCATTTAGGGGTGTGGTCCTGGTCAAGACAATCTCCTGAACTCCAAACTGAATGTCAGAATGGGAAAGAAAGGTGATTTAAGCAATTTTGAGCGTGGCATGATTGTTGGTGCCAGACGGGCCGGTCTGAGTATTTCACAATCTGCTCAGTTACTGGGATTTTCACGCACAACCATTTCTAGAGTTTACAAAGAATGGTGTGAAAAGGGAAAAACATCCAGTATGCGGCAGTCCTGTGGGCGAAAATGCCTTGTTGATGCTAGAGGTCAGAGGAGAATGGGCCGACTGATTCAAGCTGATAGAAGAGCAACTTTGACTGAAATAACCACTCGTTACAACCGAGGTATGCAGCAAAGCATTTGTGAAGCCACAACAGGCACAACCTTGAGGCGGATGGGCTACAACAGCAGAAGACCCCACCGGGTACCACTCATCTCCACTACAAATAGGAAAAAGAGGCTACAATTTGCACGAGCTCACCAAAATTGGACAATTGAAGACTGGAAAAATGTTGCCTGGTCTGATGAGTCTCGATTTCTGTTGAGACAGTCAGATGGTAGAGTCAGAATTTGGCGTAAACAGAATGAGAACATGGATCCATCATGCCTTGTTACCACTGTGCAGGCTGGTGGTGGTGGTGTAATGGTGTGGGGGATGTTTTCTTGGCACACTTTAGGCCCCTTAGTGCCAATTGGGCATCTTTTAAATGCCACGGCCTACCTGAGCATTGTTTCTGACCATGTCCATCCCTTTATGACCACCATGTACCCATCCTCTGATGGCTACTTCCAGCAGGATAATGCACCATGTCACAAAGCTCGAATCATTTCAAATTGGTTTCTTGAACATGACAATGAGTTCACTGTACTAAAATGGCCCCCACAGTCACCAGATCTCAACCCAATAGAGCATCTTTGGGATGTGGTGGAACGGGAGCTTCGTGCCCTGGATGTGCATCCCACAAATCTCCATCAACTGCAAGATGCTATCCTATCAATATGGGCCAACATTTCTAAAGAATGCTTTCAGCACCTTGTTGAATCAATGCCACGTAGAATTAAGGCAGTTCTGAAGGCGAAAGGGGGTCAAACACAGTATTAGTATGGTGTTCCTAATAATCCTTTAGGTGACTGTAGACGTAATGGTCATGGCTTGCAGAAGTTTAGATAATATTCAAGCAAATGTACTATCATAATCTCCCAATTCTAAATGTCCTGCATACTGGACAAATCTGTTTTTCTGACATATTCAAAAGAGTTATGCTGTAAGGTTATCTTTTAAGTGCTTCTACATAACTCATAGAACTAACTGGTAATTACACTTAGTCATCTTAAAAATAAAATTAGAATATTTATATGCATTTACTACTTATAAAAAAATATAATATATTATAAGGCACAATATGAAAATGATGCTCCACAAAACAAATCACTAAATGTTTTTTTTTAAATGGTTTAAAATAAATTTTACCTTTTATACAAAGTAAAAATAAAGACTTTCTACAGTGTCCATATTGCCCACGATATGACAATTACAACAGGACTAACAAAACCAGGAAATAATTACAGATAAAAAATGTATGTTGGTCATTAATATTATTACTTACTCACGTACTGAAATGTAAGAGGTAATAAATCATTATCTTTATTTGTTCAATTAATATTTGTTTATCTAATAAATCTGGTAGTCCAAAATTTTGCATACAGTAGACACAACAAATTAGCTATGCTTGCTTTACTATAGCTACACTGATAAAAATAAACATTTGATTTTATCAGGATAATATTTAATTTCACATTTCAGCATACTGGGATGGGAACTGAATATTATGGTTCCCCTGCTATTTAATATGCAGCATTTAACATGATTTATTTGTAAAGTTTCATATCTCAGAAGGACTATGATGATCGATGAATCATCTCTATAGTAATGGTTGGCCTTATGAATGAGACAATGAGCAGTTAAAAAACAGCATCCATTTGCCTTTTTGAATCTCTCTAATTGTAATGCAGCCAGAACACATATTGTCACATACATTTCAATCTCACTTGCATCAGTTTTAACCTGGTCCATATGCTTTGCAACAACAAAGATGAGCTAACAAGAAAAAATCGTTCTTGATATGATGCAGATGCTCCATCTCTAAGATGGAGGCTGTCTGTATCGCAGCTTGGGGTGAGCGCTGAGGACAGTAAAGTCTCTTAAAATCTACTCCTTCATCCCCAAAGATTTCTTCAAGTACACTTTAACATATGTGATGCACACAGGTCCCGAGCACATGCACACAGATGGACATGCAGCTGATAGTGTGGATGTGGTCTGTATCTTTGTACATATAAAGAATGTTAATATTGTTAATAATGTTATTAGAAACATGACAGAAAAGCATCCAGCACTAGCACCAACACCTACAGATACCTTCAATCACTTACACCAGCACATATCCAATGAAATTCTGTCACAATTTCACAAATAACATCTTGTGATAAATGGTGCAAGGACAATAGGCTATTTAACACTAATAATCATAAGACTTGACATAAAGCTCAAAACCACAAAATGATAAATTGGTGCCTGGAGACAAATGGTTCATTCTGAAGATGCCTAGTCCTTCCACACACATCCCTACTTACTTTGATGAAGAAATGTTCTCGTCCTCTTACAGATGACCATGTCATTTGAGACCATCCCATCCATCAAATATCTACTGAATTAATGAAGAGAACAATCTTAGTCTAACATGGAATCAAAATCGACCCTATTAACTTCCCTAATACATGCTTCCTGTGCACGATTCACCACTGCACATCATTCCAAAGAAAAAAATGGCTGTCTTCATAATCTCTAATGTTTTAAACTGCACTTGCCCAATTCACTTCACAATTCAATCAAATTCAGATTAATAAAAAAAAGTATAGATGAACCAAACAAGTCTTGCCCTACATCTCACTATCTAGTTTCACTCAGAAAATACATCAAATTCCGATTCTCTGTTGATTTTAATCAATACATAAATGATGAATAGGTAATACAGCTTCAAAGGTGAACTGCGTGATTTTATATCATAAATATATTTTCTTAACATGCATCTTTCAATGTTATTTGTCTGAGCACAGCTACATTAGCTCAACCAATGGCATGGCTTCCCAATGGAAGACAGAGAGTGCTCGGGAAACCTGTTAGAAAACAGTAATTTTTCTGTTTGCTGATGCTAGTGGTGCAAAAACTACACACTTCACCATTAAAGAGTTGAGTTGAAGTGATGGGGTGATGCGATTTGGTCACAGCAACAGATCTTTCTTTTACACAAAACAATCAAGAAGCTTCTACATGATTTCAACTGCGATGAATATTATGTGTTCTGCAGATATGACTGTGTTGTATGCACTCAAAGCTCTAAAAACAGTTGAATATGTCCATACAGAAAGTATGGGGCAAACGATAGCTCACAGATCCATGGCTTCTCTTTCAAAGGGTCTCCTCTTGCGGCTCCACCAACTGCCTTCTCTTATGTAACCCACTCTGCTTCCTCAGCCCGCTTGTTTTTAATGGCTGATTTCTCTCTTTTCCACATTAGAACTTTCACCTCTAATACCACCACTATCATGTGTCTTTGTGATGATTGCTAAAAGTGACAAACATTTTTCCTCCTTTTTACTGCTCAACCTTCTTTTAGACGAAATTCAAATTTACCTCAAAAGCAATAGACTACGCAAATGAAAAACGACCACAAGGCCTTCAAATATAACTAAAGCCTCTTTAATAATCTTGGCAGGTAACAGCCTGGCCAGAGGAGGAGAAACCAGCAAGATGATCCATGGTCTCCTCCTCATATACGAGAAGCTTTAATAGTGTCATTGTCCTATATACCTCTGTTAAACAATTTCCTTCTCATTAATTAAACATACACTCCATCAATATGCCCTAGGAGTGCTCATGCCAGGTATTGCATGCAGCGCACAAGAGAAGATATATGCTTGATTTATTTCACATTGCTGCATGTCATACATCAAAACGAGAAGGAAATTATCACAGAAACAGAGAATAAGCAGGAAATGTCACATCTTAAGGGTCCACTTATTTGGTTTAGAGCAAATGCTGCCAAGAACACATGCATAATTCATTATTAAAACAAAAGCAAATGAGTGAAAAACCGCACTGCTTCTGACTGATGCCTCTCCCATCCTCTGAACAGAGGCAGAATTAGTCAGCTCCTTGCTCACGCCTTCCCTCCCTGCGCTTGGTGAAATTTCACCCTCACAGCCACTGAGATCTCACCCTCCATTTTCTCTGCGTCTCCGCCACCCTCTCTGCATTCTCTCTCCCTCGGCTATGCACAAATACCAATAAAAACCTGTGCACTCACACACACCTCCACATCGTAGACATGCACACACATTGAAGGCACAGAGCATGCATGTGGGCTTGTTCTCACATGAGAGCCTGCTTCCTCCATTTTATACATAGCGACCCTTCCCCCACCCCTGCTGCCACTTACACACACACACACCTCACTTAATTACAGCTTCTGTTCCCTGGTTCAGTTTGATATGCTCTGCTCTATGAGGTTAAAATCTAGCTGAAACGGTCACGGACAAGAAGTGTTCATTATACTTCATAAGGCGATTCGCCTCTGGCTGTATCTCAATCAGCGACTAGAACAACAGACTGGAAATAAATAAGAAAATACACACACGTCATCAGATCCATAAAACAGCCACATCTTCATCTCACAAATCTAGAATAAGAATCCATTACTCATTGGATATTACATTTGATGATGTGTTTTGCCTGGTCAGCAGCATTGGCAGGTCACTGCCATCCTTGGATTAAATTGGCGGCGCTACATTCACTTGTTGCGTGGTCACAGCGGCCCTGTCAATCCCTGTCAGATGACGGTTTAGATAAGTATGTACGGCCCAGAAACGGCATTTACCTGGTCGTACCAGTCCCGGTTGGAACAGGTGCACTCGGGCCACCATCCTCCTTGCCCTCCTGAGTTGTTACCGTTCACCTTGGGGGCGCCCTTGGATTGGCTCTTGGGGTTGGGGCCTCCAGGACCCCCAGCTGACATCATTTTCCCTTTACTTCTCCCCAAAGTGCCCCCTCCACCCATTCCCCCTCCTCCACCCGAGGTTTGGGGCGGTAAGGTCTGGCCGCCCCCATAGCCGGCTGGGTATCCGTAGGGTTCGGGCTGCCAGTCTCCATATGCCGGGGCATCCATCCTGCGCAGGGCGGCCATGCGGGTCACTTCATAGCATTCTGGGCACTTGCAGCAGTGATGATGTTTGTGCATGCTGGCTAGTTCACACGGTGCGGCGCTCTCTGTCTCTTTCTATCTCACTGCTGCTGCTGCTGCCTGCTCAGATCAAATACAGCACGCAGTGCCACTCGGCTCACGGAACGGTAGCACAAATGGCAGGAATCTTCACAAACCCTTTTATCCTCCTCTTTGTTCCTCCCAATCCAGAAAAAGAGATGAGGAGGTAGCAACAGGGCGATGAAAAATAGAAAAAGATTGGTAGTCTTCCTCCGGTCGATGCAAAAGGTTTGGAAAAATAATGCTAAAAATAGTGTGTATGATCTCGGAATCAGAGACCAGCCCCGATGGTCGAGTTCTCGTCCTGCTTCTGTTGGTTCACAGTGATATGTATATAAATTCATAGATATATATTCATTTGTTTATATATGTATATATTTACACACACACAAATACATATAAAAATATCAATATAAACAGACAAGCACAAATACAGTTATATACAGGTATATATGTATACATATATTTCTATAAATATCGATATGCGTGTGTACAAATATATATATATATATATAGATATATATATATAAACAATTTCTATATATATAAATGATATCCGTGATCAAATCTTCCTTTGTATGTCTCTGCTTGCCAGATTTCTTCCTTCTGCGTTTCCTCCTGCTTTGGAAAGCGTTTTCTTGCCTTCTTTCTCTCACTCTTTTCCCAGCCTGCAGAGAGGAGCTGAGCACTGGATTGACTCTCAGCCTGCTTGCCCTAGATGTGGATTATACGAAAGGATGCAAGCAAGCGAGAGAGAGAGAGAGAGAGAGAGAGAGAGAGAGAGGGAGGGAGGGAGGGAGGGAGGGAGAGAGGGAGGGAGGGAGGGAGAGAGAGAGAGAGAGAGAGAGAGAGAGAGATGCATAGCAGCATCCCTCCAGCACCTCAGCCCTGACAGCCACAGCCAATCAACTCACAGCACAGCCATCAGCAGCAGCACCAACACAGGACTGACTGCTTAAGTGACTGCTCTTAAAGGGCCAGCGCACTCGAAAATCAGCCAGCACACAGAGCCCGCATGGAGACACAGAAAGCACATTATTCAGCTCCACAGTTTCTCTGTAAGAAAGACTTACTACAGTACATAAGGGGCTGAAGGAATAAAATGTTTTAATCTATTTGTGTATAAAATTCATTTGTCACGTCACTGTAGGATTAACTAAACCACACAATTTAGATACAACAAACTAGCTATATAAGACATTTAAATGCTTGATGTTAAACTCCAAGAAATAGTGCATACATCAAAGACAGAAGCAGATTTTACTTCAAAGAACAAAACAATAAATTAAAATATTGATAACATTT
This sequence comes from Rhinogobio ventralis, assembly GCA_039654625.1. NCBI lineage: Eukaryota > Metazoa > Chordata > Actinopteri > Cypriniformes > Gobionidae > Rhinogobio > Rhinogobio ventralis. The sequence continues at coordinate 18,033,761 of CM077198.1, forward strand.
GATTATGACCTACATCACAATTGCTAGCAGTCTAACAGCTATATTCTGTAAAAACAACTACAAAACAACTAAAAATTAACTTAATATTGCCAAATACGAAAAATTGTGCTCCATGTTTTCAAAGACTCTCTCACACTCACAGTACTTATGAATAGGAAAAAGTGCAACGTGCAATATGGCAGAATAAATCCCACCTTATAAATAAAAGAGCCAATCGGCAAGTGGTAAAGTCATTGCATTACTGCAGCTGCCATTAGAAGCTCTGGTTACTAGAGAACAGTCAGTGTCCTGAGACGCATCCTTAGAACTGCACAATATAAGCTTTTTTAATACTTAGAACATAAGAAACTCCATTTATGCAACAGTTCATGTCAGATTTTGTTGCTGATTTTAAACATGTTATTTATTAATGTGAGTGTGGCAACCAGTTTTTGGATTTCAGGATTTCCCCATTCAAGTAGGAAGGACTTGGTCTTGGATGCTCAAAATAGCTGCCCAAAGGTATTGCAAATATGGCCACCGAGTGAACAAACTTTACTTGAAAGAGAGCTTAGTTTTCAGTGATATTTCCTGTTAGTTTTGCTTTGTAGAGTTTTGTTATATTTTGATGATTTGTTATTCATCTTTAAGGTACAGTGATTTGGTTATTACTTTGTTTAATTTACTCTGTTAATACAACATTTTCTTCAATCAGCATGGAATGTGCATTTACAGTAAAGTAATCAATCCAGAAAATCATTCATCAAATTAACTGCACCATTTTTAGAAAGTTGCTTATTGAAAACCTTGGTAGCTATATAGTCTAATAGACTCTTGAGTTGCACAGTTTCCTTGTACTTTTGTTTCTTTATGTATATAGAAGACATTACTGAATTTATTGACAGTGGAAATGAAGATCTGCATACCTAAGGGCAATATTTTCTCAGCATTAAAGTGCCCCTATTATGGATTTTTAAACATTACCTTTCATGTAGTGTGTAAGATAGTTCTAAGTGAATGAAAACATCCTGTAAAGTTTTAAATCTGAAAGTGCACCGTATATAAAGTTATTGTCTCTCAAAAGTAAGAGTGGACTCTGAGTCAATTAAACGAAATCGCAAGCCATTTCATTGTGACGTCAAGACGAAACATCCACTAATTGTGCGCGCATTGTGTTTCACATTGTGTAGGTCTCTGGCTAACCGGCTAACTCACGTTATTACAGTCTTACTGAAATACTACTGTAAATGAGCTGTGGGCTGCAGTATTACCTAAAACTGTGTCTATTAATGCAGATTGTCTGTCATTCGTACTACTTTGAGTAAAGATAAAGGAGCAAGATTTGTTTTGCAAACTTTAATGTTCCGTCAGTCATTCACGGTAGTGCTGTTATTGATACAGTTCCTGCATGTGCACCGCAATACACAAATACAGGTTTGTTGATGGACCTACACTTGCTAATGCTGATGGTGAGGAATTACAGTTGAAACATCTCATAATGTAGCTCAAACTGAGTAACATCACTGAGAAACGTCCTGCTCACTAGTTCTTCTATTGTTACATCATCGATTCGGACTCGCGCTGGGATTGATGTAAAACCGACGTCATCGTTACTGTCTTTACAGTGTGTACTATTGCTGAGCCTCTGGGCGGAGCTGAAGATCAGTTATGGTAACGGGCGTTTGTTTCCGAAATACGCGCTGTACGCGGTAGAGGTCTACAAGGGTCCAAAAATTCGTACCCGAACCCAAAGAGACCCGTAATGTGCTACACGGAACCGACCCGGACCCGTTTATTGTTTCAAAAGCTGGATCCGGACCCGTGCAGATCTGAGAAATGCCAAAAATTTAGTACCCGGAACCGACCTGGACCTGTCTATTATTTGAACGCTGGAACTGAACCAGGCGGGAAGACACAGACCCGACTGGACCCGGTTGTATATTCCACAATAAACTGCTATTAATAAGTCAATAAACAAGTTGCGAAAAAATATAACTTTTTGTCTTAGCCTACCTATAGTCGTCTCCCTTCCTGATTGTGATGCATTACAATCCTTGCCAAGAAAAAAGTTCTATCCATGTTATATTCCTCTCTTGTTATTCCAAGCATGCTTAATTCACTCATCATTTCAGCTGTAAAAGTCCACTTTATGTCACGGTGAAGGATGAAAATGCGACTTTGCAGATTTGCATTTTGACTTGAGTTAACTCGCATAATAACTTTGATTGTTTGCCCTTTTGAACTAATAACGATTGCTCGTTCGGTGCCATGGCCGCTGACGGTAGCATTATTTATTTGCTATCATCTCTGTGAGCCAAGTCTGACCACCAAAACTTTAATATTAAACAAGACTGTTCATTCATAAAGTCATTACAGTCACTGCGGAAGCTCCGGTTGCCATAGAAACATGACACCACGCTTGAGACGGCACATGCGCGTTAGCTGGAGCAACCTGAAATATGATATTTTTTACGCAATTTGAGCGTCATAGAAAACATTTATGTGACAGTTTACCTAAGATTTTGTTGCTGATTTGAAATATATTATTTAATAAATATGAGTACATTAAATCTGCCCGCTTTGCTTCTAACGGCTAAGAGAGAGATCGCTCGTGTTTTGTTTTTCTTTTCTTTTTTTAAACCTTATTTCCCGGCTCACACTTTTCTTATCCTAATTTTACAAGTTGCAAGTTACAAAAAACACACAAGCCGTGCTGACTGACTCTGATCACGGCCAGGTGTTCTCCGAGTCCGATCGACTCTGGTATTACACACAATGTTAAACAGACCCGGGACCCGAAGTAATAGATGGGGACCCGACCCGGACCCGGCTGACCATTTAAAATATAGACCCGTACGGGTCCCGGGTGCTCCGTGTAGACCTCTAGTACGCGGTAGACCAATCACAACAGATTGGGCCATCTGACCAATCAGAGCAGAGTAGGCTCGTGGAAAGGAGGGATTTAGAGAGACTGATTCATCCATTGAGTCGTTTGAGAATCATTGAACATTGCAGTGATGTGCAATGTATATTATGAGAAATTGAAACAGTTTTTTGACCTTTGTTGCATGTAAACCGGTTGTTGGAGACGTCCAAAACTATATTAGGAAACTTTAAAATAGCATAATAGGGGCACTTTAAAAAAAATCCATATTAATTTGATTAAAAGTTACCCAGGTGACCCACCGTTTGAGGGTATTGAAAGGGTTTCTGAAATTACATATTTTCTTAGCTGAATCAAAACAGATGTTGGCCTTTTAGACTGTTATACCATCAAATGTGCTTGAGTATGAACATTAGAAACATTAGTGTTTTCTAATGTGACTATGCGCGTATGGGCATTTTGTGTGTGTGTTTCTCTGTTTATGCACGTGTGAATTTGCTTGTTTTTGTGGCTGAGTCAGTTCTAATAAGCACTGCACACTATTCTATTCCGACCCCACCAGGAGGCACAAACAGCAGGCTCAGCCACACTTAATTATATGCAACGGTAACTCACTTCATTACCACGATATACTATTCCGGCAAACTTTCCAATTTCTAAAGACCAATCAGAGATCAGAATAGTGTGAGAAGCACACAAACATTGTCAAAGCCAATGTGGGTGGTGCTTGGTGGCTGAAAAAAGGCAATGCAAGCATATTCATCAGCACACATGACTGGGCACACCCTGCGACCACCCTGTTCCCTCTGCTCCCCTTGTCTATACAGCACATTCTTATATAGGATGCAGACTTCCATGGTCTCCATAGAGTAATTTTTTATGTAGCTGGCCAAGGATGAAGAGGAAAGCGAAAGGCAGGGAAGCAGAGCGTGCTTATATGCATGCATTACATGCTTGCATTATGCCACGTGTTTGTGTCGGCAGCGTCCAGAGTGTGAGTGCATGTGGGCGTTTCTAGTACCTCTAGGGGAAAATGCTGCTCCTTAAAGAATGACATAATATCAAATCTTAAAAATAAAAAATAAAAAACAGTCACAGCCAATCAATGGCCAAGTCTGTCAATATTAGCTAGAATATCAGTGCACTCAACACAAAGGATGATCCAAACCTTTAACCACAACCACTCCCAATAATGCTTATAATTTAATGCATGTAAAGGGGCCATGTGTTGCGAGTAACATTTAGGCGACTTTTAAATGTCATCTAAGATGTTCTTGCTACAATAATTACATTTGCAAATGTAAATCCAATTCAGAAATGCTATAAATATTTTTAGATTTAAAGCTGGTACAGCATGTTTTATTATGGCTGAAATATGCATTTAAAACTGTTAAACTGTTAAATTAATTTCTATCTGCAGCCGTATTCTCTCTTGCAAACGACCACATAGAGAGAGTGATGGTAGAGACAGATGAATCCTCCCAGGCTGAATGAAGAACAGTACTACAGATGGATGGTTAAAAAGAGACAATTTAAGAATGCACCCTCTATGTTCTTGACTATTTAGATTTCAGAGTCTCTTAGTTTAAAAATATATTTGCAAATATTATATAGAGTATTCTATACTGCATGTCTCAATTTATTGGCACATCTTTCCTGGAGAACGAAAATCCACCTGACCTATTCTTGAGAAATTGGAAGGAAGCCTATTGTTGATTTATGAAATAAATGAGGATGATTGTGAGATGGTTTTACAAAAGGATTCTACTTGATTACACACAGCATATCTCATATCTGACAGCCTCATTGTGAGTTTCTGCATTCCCACATTATATAAACCCCCCCCAGCTGGCCTCACAACCCCCACATATTCTCTCGCATCGAAGGTATCTATAGAAAATTTCTGGAATTTCTGTGCATTCTCATAGCAGCCCATGTGACTGCACTCTTGTCACCTGACAGGATGTATGTCCAAATAAGGCGAGATGAGACACAGGCAGTCTTAAAGTGGCAGTTACATTCTTGAAGGTTTCCTTTGAATGAACCACAGAGAATCGCTGTAAGAAACAGGTGCAGAGCAGCCTTTGAAAGACAGTGATTATAGTCAGGAGAATAAATTTTTCTGAATAAGCAACCTGATCCAATAATTATTAATGCATGACATAAATGCAACCACTAAAGATTTCAGCTTACAATGCATGTGCATGGCTATAGAGACCAGTCATTCATAACACCGCTGCAAGGCCAAGAAAGGGTTTTGGGTTTTCACCTAAATGCTCATAACTCATTGAGTCGTTGCTCCTTCACACTGACACAATAAAATAAAGTGCCTGTGAAGGCTGTGACTCCTATTAATAGGCCTGGTGACAGAAAACAGCTGCTGCACCAAACACCGCACATCCGACTGACAGCGTAATGATAAGGGAAATGAGAGAAGGAGAGAGAGGAAAAGAGAGAAAGGGAATATGAGATGCTTGCGAAATGACTGGAAAACTGAGAGGTCTTGAAGAGAAGAGGGGATCTGATAAGGGCCACATGCACATTGCAAGGTGGGAGAGTGATAGCCGCATTAAACAAATCCCTAAATGATCATTCTCTGAGGCTCACAGAGGCAGTGTTTGGGATTGACAACCATGTTGAATTGTCCTGTTCACACAATTGGAGCAGATCGAATAATGTCTGTATGAACAAATAATACAAAGTGAAGTCAAGCCCCTTTTCTATCCTCAAGATAGTCGTGATTAATGTCTTGATATGGCTTAGTCCGATTATCAAATTGCAAAGGCTGCGATTTAATTATGTAAATATAGCCACTGCATGTTTGAGAATGAAGCGCAGCACTGTGTTCTTTTACATGTAAGCAGCTCACGATCCAGTTATTTTTAGCATCTCAATCAGTTGTCAGTAAATGCTGCTCCACATGAACTCATCTCTACATATGCTCTGAGTTTGGCTCACTTATAGCGTGCTTGTATCAAAGTTCAAGGCTCAGAGAAGAAGGAGGCTGGAACCGGCAAACATTGAATGTAAAGTTTTACTCACAAAACAAACAACAAAATGAAAGTAAGCGGCATCATAACCGACTGTAGCATACACGTAAACAAAAAAAAACTACTTAAATGTCCCAGGCCTGGTCCTCTCTCTCCTTCCACTGTCATTGCTTATTATTATTATTATTATTTTATAGTCATATTGATATACAATTACAAAATTTATTAAAAAACATTTTAAATCACAAATCGCAATATTTATCAGAAACATTGCAATTTGATTTTTTTTCTAGGCAAAATAACCTTGAATTTGGTTACATGTCGTTTTTGACAAAATAACTTGTGAAATGTATGATATTCCATCATGTAAGCAAAGTCAACAGTGATTACAAGGTGTTTGGTTTTATTTCTTTGACATGTTCATGGTCTAGATGACTAGTCTATTCTTGGGCTATGGTTTCACTGACAGCCCTAGAAGTCAGGGCTGTGTTTGCATAGCTATTAGACATCTTTTAAACCCAAAATTGCTTGCTGGGTAGTGACAGTGACTACAGTAAATAAATATGGTGACTTGCATAGCACACTTGAAAGCCTTGTCACAATTAACACATTGTTATGTAATATCCAATTGAGCAATGCATTAATTTGAAAAATCTTACTTAACCAACAGTAAATTTGAATGATTTTTTGTTTACAACAGTTGTGAGTGTGGTTGCCACTCTTGTTTAACCGAACAGTGTGTGGTGTGCGTAACTATATTTAGTGCTCTGCTTTTAAATACGTCATCAACAACTTTTTGTTCAGTTTAGATCCCACTACTTTGTGCGGAGTGAATTTGGACGTAAAATCTGGTTGTCACTTAAGCAGATTTAAGCGCTCAGAAGAGGAGTGACATCTGTGTTTAGCTGCATTGTGTATGTGGTGAGGTGTTGTAGGTGTTAAGAAGAGGAATGAGTAAAATAATCATGCATGGGCCCAGAGAGCAGAATAAACAGAGAAGAGCAAAGTAAAAAGAAAAGAGAAAAATGCAACCATGATAAAGATATGACTGGACTGAAAATGACTCTGGGGGAGGGTAACTCAATAAATGTTTGCTGATGAACAACTGGGAATGAGAAAACATGATCATAGAATGCAGAGAGAGATTCCTTTGTGTTGTCAAATAGACATTTTGCATTGTTAATTGCGCATTGTCTAGCATTCATCCATCTTAAGCGTTGCATAAACATCCTGTCGGATGCAAAACACACATTTTTGCCATGTTATGCGGCCGAATGCATATGAGAGATGCAGAAAGATGCAACAGAGACAGGAAAACAGCGACAGAGAGAGCAGGAGCGAGAGAGGCAGCCAGTCTGTAGGGATGCAAGTAGGGGGAGGAATTTGGTTTCCATGGCAACATGCGGAAGGCTGAGCTCTAGGTGTCCGTTCCAGCTCTAACTGCGTTGCACTGCACCGGCCCTCGCCTCGCCTCGCCTCGCTCCCCCCATCCTCCCCCACTCGCTTTCCCTCTGCAGCTCTCTCTTCATCCCTCCCTTCCACCTCATACCCCTCCTAATGTGAGGAAGACACGACACCACATTCAGCTCAGCATCAGCCAGCCCTGCTGTCAACAGAACGCTGCAGCCTTGCAGAGAGCCTGTGCTTTGATGTAGACAATGGAGGCTCTCTGTTCTCAACGCAGCAGTCTCACGCTCTTCAGCCACGACCTGAGACCACACCCACACTGCCATCTCCACCTTACGCCCTATCCCTCGCACTACATCTCCGCTCATCTGAAACGGCAGTGCCCGCAGGCACTGTGCCGCCACATGCCGCTGGGGGTGCTGTGATTGGGGGGACATGAAAATGAGAGCTGCCATGATATAGTAGAACCTGATTGTTGAGAGTATCATGGCTTATTTCACTGCAGCCTAGCTACAACCTACATATGTTGACACAACTGCACTGCAACCATCCATATGTATTAACTATGAATATGCATCATGAGAAACATCTCGAAATCAGCTTGTAGTCAAAATTTAGCCAATAGAAATGTGTTTTATGATTGCATCATTCTGTAGGTTTAAATTGCACAGCAATGAGCCTAACAATAAAGATGTCTATTTGCCATCTTGATATTTTCAGAGGCCCAGATTTTATTTTATTTTTTATTTTTAACAATGTTTTAATATGTTAGAGGGAATTTTACTTTATACTTTTCATTGAACTTTATAAAAAATAATGTATTAGGTTTTTAATTTGCAATAACATCTGGAAATTATGATACTATAATTTAACGCAGTGACTGTAATAAACCGAAACACTGGAAAAGGCCAGCCCATTCTAACTGATGCAAAATCTTTTTTTAGTCAGCAAGATAATGTAAACATATATTCTAAATCAGCAGAATCTGCCACAACAATGTTCAGTAGATCATACAAAACTTTATTTTTTAAGTTTGCAAGGCATAACAACATATACTGGTAGGTTGTTCACACAGAACATGTTTTTTCATTGCACTGTGTTGCTTTTCCATTCATTTAACTTCAGATGATGTCTAAAAAAACGTAACACTCATGCGAAAGAAATGAAAATAAGAGATGTGGCAGAATGGTTAAATATGTCCTTTTAGTCTATTTTTACATAGACAACCGATTAAAAAGCAGCGGAGTGCAATATGTTGTGTGTGAACAACTGACAGTTTTGCCAACAGGCTGATACTTTCTCACACACACTGATCCTAGGCCATCAGACCATCCTTAATTGATAATTGCTGAGCACTGACACATGAGATGTACTAGACATCAAAGTATAAACAAATCACTATGCCAGATTAGACCTCATGCGGCATGAAAAACGTTATAAAGCTTCTATTTTTGTAAAAAGTAGTATTCCTGATTTAGCAGCCACTAACCTTTGGTGCCTCCACATGGGAGCGGCTTACTAGTCCAGTCACTCTCTCCACCTTCTGAGAGCTCCTCCTGCTGGTCACACGCACACGTGACACACCCTCTTCACCTGAAGTCTGCAAGTACAAATCACACAGAATCAGCAGATTGCATAGACCAAAAATAGAAGAAAAGATAAAAAGATAAATATTCAAGATTAGGGGTTTAATTTGGTCAAATCTAGTGGTCCTGAATACAAATATAGTCATTTGAAAACTTGAATGCACTGATACAAACATGACAAACATACTGAAAAAAACACACACACTAAAACATACCTTTTGACCACTATCCACAACTAAAAATAGCATTTTAGACCAAAAGATGCACAACCAGGGCCAAACCATTATTAGATTAGTTCCTACCTGTTTATCATAATTTATGCCGCAGTCACAGGTCACAGGCAGCAGAGGGCAGCCTTTGGAAAAGGCCATGACAGCAGATGGAACAAAGACTTTCACTTTCCCTTCCAAAATGGTAACAAACTCAACTCTAGAATGTTCTTTTAGGATCTGTCCTATTTTGACTCTCATAGCGATGCGTGTTCATATAAACACAAACACACAGAGGCATGCAGGTTTGCAGCATTAGGCCAAGCCACACCCATTTAAGCACAAATAAAGTCACATCTAAAATCATTAAAAAACAACCTGCTATCAGGCAACAAACAACAAAACACAAAGCAAATTTACCGTTTTTATCATTGCCTTCATTGGACAACCATGAGCTGAATTGAAAAATGGTTGCCAAGCCCCAGTTTTGCCATCATATTATCATCAGCTCAGCTACGAGATGGACACTGCAGCTGAGAACATGCAGGATTGCTGCAGTCTCAAACCCAGAGAGGAACATGAGGGCGCTGCTGGTGTCCAGTGCCATTGAATCACTGCTGACACATGACATACTGCTCGCAATACTGGGGCTGGATTATGTACAGCTTGTTACATTTAACTAAACATTTTAGCCAATATTCACAGATATAAAACTGACACCAAATATGTATTATTATTATTATCATGTAACACTGTTATATTACTGACTGTAACTGTAGCTAATATAAAAAAAAAAATGAAAGGGAAGACACTCTGCCCTTTGCTGTTTAACACAAAGGCTTTGTAATGATTGTGCTGTAAATTATTCCAGGGTCTTTTTTTCCTTCCTTCTGCACCAAATCGGGGAATTTGCAGACTCATTTCATTTAACGTCTCAGGTGACCGCACGCTATGAATGCTAATGAAGCCTGAGCTGGACATTCCCTCAGAACCAGCTCTCTCAGAGAACAGGGCTGTGCCTGGACATACACTCACACTGAGGCCTGTGACGTTCTCCACCACACATCATATAGTGACCCCTGCAGTATTTTTGTGGAACATGTGTCACAATAGGATGGTACTTCTGGAAAGAGCCAGTTGGGGATTTTAAATTATACTTTTTATACAGATTATACTCACAGAGTTTGTCCGAATGTCCACTATTCATTTGTTTTGTTAATGAAAATCAAAATTTAAAAAATTATCAATCATTGCTTGGTTTTTACCTGAGCATCTACCACAACCAATTTACAACCTAAATAAATATATAACATTTAAATTATATGTATATATACACACACAACTTTATTAGCTACACCTGTTTATCTGCTCGTTAACGCAAATATCTAATCATCACATGGCAGCAACTAAATGCATTTAGGCAAGTAGACGTGGCTGAATCCGAAATCGCCCCCTATACCCATTAATTGAGGGGACAGCCATTTGTAGTGGTGTCTGAAACCATAGTGGACATTGAGTGCACTCATTCAATCCCACATTGCACCGCTATAACAAGTGTACAGTCGATGTACTCTCAACTGCTGTCTGAATTCACTCACTCGTTTTCATTCACTCCTTCAAGTGAACTGTATTAGTGAACTAAAGTACTGAATAGTGATTGAGGGTTTAGGGGGCGATTTCGGGTTCAGCCGTGGTCAAGATGATCTGCTGAAGTTCCAACTGAGCATCAGAATGGGGAAGAAAAGTGATTTAAGCTACTTTGAACGTGGCATGGTTGTTGGTGCCAGAGAGGCTGGTCTGAGTATTTCAGAAACTGCTGATCTCCTGGGATTTCACACACAACCATCTCTAGGATTTACAGAGAATGGTCAGAAAAAGAGAAAATATCCAGTGAGTGGCAGTTCTGTGGGCAAAAATGCCTTGTTGATGCCAGAGGTCAGAGGAGAATGGCCAGACTGGTTTGCAGCCGATAGAAAGGCAACAGTAACTCAAATGACCTCTCGTTATAACCGAGGTATGCAGAAGAGCATCTCTGAATGCACAACACATCGACCATTGAAGCAGATGGGCCACAGCACAGAAGACACACCAATACCACTCCTGTCAACTAAGAGCAAACTGAGGCTACGATTCGCACAGGCTCACAAAAAGTGGACAATAGAAGATTGGAAAAACGTTGCCTGGTCTGATGAGCCTCAATTTCTGCTGCGACATTCAGATAGAATTAGAATTGGGTGCAAACAATATGAAAGAAAGGATCCATCCTGCCTTGTATCAATGGTTCAGGCTGCTGGTGGTGTAACTGTGTGGGGGAAATTTTCTTGGCACACTTTGGGCCCCTTAAGGCTAATTTATACTTCTGCATCGGACCTAAACCCTAGTCTCTATGCTACCTCTACGCAATGGTTTTCATTTATACTTCTGTGTAGTTGCTTCTAGTAGACCAATCACAGCGCTTGTGGTCCCCGCAGAATTGACACGTTACATTTTTGGAGGAGAGGTGCACGTCAGGCAACGGCATAGGCTACGCGTGCTACACACAGCCTATGACGTAGCTTCACAGAAGTTTCGACGCATAATCCATCCCTTTATGACCATAGTGTACCCATCGTCTGATGGCTACTTCCAGCAAGATAATGCACCATGTCACAAAGCACAAATCATCTCAAACTGGTTTCCTGAACATAACAATGAATTCACTATACTCAAATCACCTCCACAGTCACGAGATCTCAATCCAATAGAGCAACTTTGAGATGTGATGGAACGAAAGATTCACATCATGGATGTGCAGCTGACAAATCAAATCTGCAGCAACTGTGATGCTATCATGTTAATAAGGACCAGTTTATATATACACTCACCTAAAGGATTATTAGGAACACCTGTTCAATTTCTCATTAATGCAATTATCTACTCAACCAATCACATGGCAGTTGCTTCAATGCATTTAGGGGTGTGGTCCTGGTCAAGACAATCTCCTGAACTCCAAACTGAATATCAGAATGGGAAAGAAAGGTGATTTAAGCAATTTTGAGCGTGGCATGGTTGTTGGTGCCAGACGGGCCGGTCTGAGTATTTCACAATCTGCTCAGTTACTGGGATTTTCACGCACAACCATTTCTAGAGTTTACAAAGAATGGTGTGAAAAGGGAAAAACATCCAGTATGCGGCAGTCCTGTGGGCGAAAATGCCTTGTTGATGCTAGAGGTCAGAGGAGAATGGGCCGACTGATTCAAGCTGATAGAAGAGCAACTTTGACTGAAATAACCACTCGTTACAACCGAGGTATGCAGCAAAGCATTTGTGAAGCCACAACACGCACAACCTTGAGGCGGATGGGCTACAACAGCAGAAGACCCCACCGGGTACCACTCATCTCCACTACAAATAGGAAAAAGAGGCTACAATTTGCACAAGCTCACCAAAATTGGACAGTTGAAGACTGGAAAAATGTTGCCTGGTCTGATGAGTCTCGATTTCTGTTGAGACATTCAGATGGTAGAGTCAGAATTTGGCGTAAACAGAATGAGAACATGGATCCATCATGCCTTGTTACCACTGTGCAGGCTGGTGGTGGTGGTGTAATGGTGTGGGGGATGTTTTCTTGGCACACTTTAGGCCCCTTTGTGCCAATTGGGCATCGTTTAAATGCCACGGCCTACCTGAGCATTGTTTCTGACCATGTCCATCCCTTTATGACCACCATGTACCCATCCTCTGATGGCTACTTCCAGCAGGATAATGCACCATGTCACAAAGCTTGAATCATTTCAAATTGGTTTCTTGAACATGACAATGAGTTCACAGTACTAAAATGGCCCCCACAGTCACCAGATCTCAACCCAATAGAGCATCTTTGGGATGTGGTGGAACGGGAGCTTCGTGCCCTGGATGTGCATCCCACAAATCTCCATCAACTGCAAGATGCTATCCTATCAATATGGGCCAACATTTCTAAAGAATGCTTTCAGCACCTTGTTGAATCAATGCCACGTAGAATTAAGGCAGTTCTGAAGGCGAAAGGGGGTCAAACACAGTATTAGTATGGTGTTCCTAATAATCCTTTAGGTGAATGTATATATATATATATATATATATATATATATAATTTAAAAAAAAAATATATATATATATATATATAAACTGGTCCATATTAACATGATAGCAGGACGCAGTTGCTGCAGATTTGATTTGTCAGCTGCACATCCATGATGTGAATCTCCCGTTTTTACATATAATTATATTTTTTTTATCAAACTTCTGCAAAAGACAAAAGGAGAACGGTTTACATGCTCTTTTCCAACAGGGTGCTGTTGTACTGAACGAACAGAGACTATTTTAGTCAAACCCGAGTGTATGTTTGTGTGTACCCTCAGAGAGACCACAGAGTGATCCTCCCTCACTGCAGTTGCTTTTAACAGAATCCAGACAGAAGTTGAGGTTATTTTTTGTACTCTCCCTATAAATACTTTGCAAGGTCATGTGACTGCAGACACTTGTAACGAAAGGTCCTGGTGACATCATCACACAGCCCACTGAGGAGCACTTGGTGTTATCACTGCAGTGCTTTCTAGATATGACTAATGTTCTGTAGCGTCTGTAACTTCCACACGCTCTCTCTTTCTTTTTCTATTTTTTGTCCAGCATTTCTCTGTAAACTTCCCTTCCCTTCAGTTTTTTCTAAACCTTTGTCTGTGATAATTACTGATATTGTTGGGGACAGAAAAAAGTATTGGTGTCAAATGTAAATGCACCATAAAAGTATCATAAAAATGGGCTCTTATGAAAATATGACTCTTGTGCTACATTGCTTAAACCACATGATAACTCTGTGCAAATAACAGGTTAAATGTAAGATATTCACTGATGAACTTGAGGACTAGACAGGTCAGATAACAAAGATATAAGGGTTTGGAACAACATGGGGGTGAATAAATAATGACATGTAATAAAAAATAAGGCTGCCCTTTCTCTGGGGCTCTTACCTCCCATGTGTCCACAGAGCTGCTGTCTTTAACTCCATTTTGTGCTGCATTCATTTGCAGGGTTACTTCGTAGCATTCCTGAATATCTGAGAATAATGGAATAGCGATGTCATTGAATGAATCCATTTAAATAATGCAGGTATTTACACTGAAATATGTAATACCTCCATTACATTTTTAGATTGATAGCTGATGTATGCAAGGTTGCTGTTAGCACTATGATATTATTTGAATACGATTCTAGATAAAATTTTACAATACAATTTAAAATACAATTAAATTACAATTTGTAGTATAAATAATGTTGGCATTCCAACATTTATTCTAAAGTATTAAATAACCCAAAAACGAAATTTCCTATTTACAATTGTCATTTACATGCCCTCATGCTGTTATAACTCTGTATGACATACTTTCCACAGTGAAACATCTTTTAGCAGAATATCCAAATTTCTCTCTTTCACACAATGAAACCGGGTGGAGAACAAGGACTCTCAAAAGGACAAAAAAATACATCATAAAAGAATACTATAAATTTCTCATTTTGTATTTCATAGTATAAAGAAAGTCATATGCTTTTGGAAGACATGTATGGAGTCCCTAAAAAACATGATGATGATAAAAAAACATGAGATGGGAGGGAAAATTATTTCAATGCTTTTTGAGTTCTCTTGCAAAACTTTTGCGTTCCCCCAAGAAACGTTGCGTTCATTCGCAAAACTTTTTTTTTTTTTTTCAGAGAAATACTTTTTTGTGGAGGACAAGCCTGCTGCAGCACAAACATCCTGCAATGGTGCACCCCTAGCAAGAGCTCTGGAAGACGCAACACTCCTAGTGGAGTGGGCCCTAACTGGCTAAAAGGTGAAGCTATTATGCGCACCTCATAGGAGAGGTAGAAGATACGGTGCTTGGTGACCACATTCCCTCTATTGCGGCCCCCAAACCAGACCAGAAGCAGAGAGGACTGAGCGGTGGACATATTTGAAAGCACAGATGGTACTAACAAGTGCAGACTTTCTTTTTCTTGCATCTAATGATGCGGAGGGAAGAAAGCCTACAAAACAACTGGCTGACCAGTCATATATGGAACTTTCGGAATATAGTCCAGTCTAGGGTGCAGTATAGCTTTGACATCACCTGGAGCAAAGTCTAGGCAGGAAGAGGCAACTAACAGGGCCTGCAAATCTCCTACTCTCTTTAGTGAAGACAATGCTGATAAGAGGGTCAGCATTTTCTCTGAAACTGATTCCAAATGCTTAAATGTAATTTCTGATAACACATCCAGGACCAATGCTAAGTCCCAGGACAGAACTCGGAACCGGCAGATAGGCTGCAGTCGTCTGGCACTGTGCAAGAACTGAGACACCAGAGGATGTCTCTCAACAGAAACTCAGTTTAAAGCTTTTAAACCCCTTTTAAACCGTGTGCAGAACTACAAATGATAGCCTCTCAGGAATGGTAGAAAGTGTTTCAGTGTTAGGAACACTGCCCTCATTTCTAGGCAATTTATGTGCTAGTGAAGATGAAGGTCCCCCCCAAAGCCCACTGGCTGGACAAGCACAGAAAACCGCACCCCATCAAGTGAGGGAGGCGTCCCTAGTTAGAGTCTTGAGACGGCAAGGAGCCCTGTCAGCCTGGCCCTTGTTCAGGAACCATGGCTCCTTCCAAAGTCATAGAGCACGTAGCCCGTGGTGTATGACCCTTACGACCCAGGAGGGATGATTCAGAAGATAGAATCCCCTGCTCTTGAGCCACAATGGTGGAATGGTCTCATGTGCAGTAGGCCTAGTGTTAGCAGTTGGCCACTGCTGTCATGAGCCTCTGAACTTGAAGAACTGAGAGCTCCTGACCTAGCTTGATCTTTCATAGCATTTAGGATCGATTTTACACGTGAATGAGACAGCCGTGCCTGCATCATGGTCAGGTCCCGAACCACCCCAAGAAAAGTGGTTCTCTGAGCTGGAGCTCAACTTCTTCATGTGAGCGAGCACAACATCCACATACCGCCAACTCTTTTGATGTGACCATCAGATCTACTATCACAAACCAGTCCTCGAACTGGATTTGCAACACAATTAGCTTCAGGGTGAGCATCTTGAACCTGTATGTCTGAAGAGTACAGTTCAGGCCCCTTAGATCTAGAATCGGGCGCAGCCCCGTTCTTTTTGGGCAAAATAAAAAACTGGCTGTAGAACCCTGAGTCCCTCTCTGGGAGGGGTACATGTTCTATGGCCCCTTTCACCAAGAGAGACCACTAATAGCTCTTGGTTGAAGAAAATTTTGACTC
Organism: Rhinogobio ventralis; assembly: GCA_039654625.1. Taxonomy (NCBI): domain Eukaryota; kingdom Metazoa; phylum Chordata; class Actinopteri; order Cypriniformes; family Gobionidae; genus Rhinogobio; species Rhinogobio ventralis. The sequence continues at coordinate 18,050,091 of CM077198.1, forward strand.
CTGACATGCCACTGTAACTACTATGCAGTTGAATCAATATGGACAGAAGGCAATTCTTAAGTGGAGATGGGGCGAATAGCTCATTGGGCATCTCCACCTCCCAAATCACGGTTAGTGGCAGGGGGAGTGGAAACGCCTGCTGGGGGCCCCAGAGGCAGTTGGGCTAGGGCCCAGGATTGTCAGGACTTTTTCTTTGCCATCCTAGAGGAGATAACAGATCTGAGATCCTGTCTCCCCGACCCTCTTATCTTTGCTCATGGGGGCAGGGGGACACAGGCAGAGAGCACGGGCCTTTGCTTGGTAGCATGGAGGGCAAGGCCTGTGGTCCTGCGTAGCTCTTTAGCTGCCTCCGGGGATAATTCCTCGCCATAATCCAATTCTTTGAGCAGGTCAGCCTCGTAAGCCTGCAAAACCGCCATAATGTGCATGGACGCACCAGCCTGACCCGCTGCCATTTAAGCCTTACCCACAAGGGCTGAAGTGGCCCTACAATGCTTGTTGGGTAAGGCAGGCTTTCTACACGATGATGCGTTTGAGGGGGAAAGATAGCTTCCAAGTGTCTCTTCCACCCTCTGCATCGCCGTGTACCCGTGTTTGTGCATACCTACCACTGTATGGTGGTCAAGGTCAAGGTGGTCTGCATATGCACTCATGCCGAGTATGAATTATTCGAAGACCTAGACACAAAAAGCACAGATGCACAGTCTTCACAAGTCAAGTGAGCAAGGTCAAGAGCAATGTCAACTTTTGGCTCAGCTTGAGCATCGTTTCGACTATTGTGGGTCTCTATAAATATCATCAGGGGGCCTCATCCAAAATTCCTGTCCATACTGGGTTTAGAGAGCCGGAGCAATCACACTCACTTCGAGAGGCTTTTAATGTGACTTACTCATGACAGCACAGTGCCTGCAGACATTAGCAGAGGTAACAGTGGATCTGGTGTTGAAGCACAAAGCTATGAGCTGTTTACACTAGTGTAAATTGGGACAGTTGAACTATGTTAATATGTGAAACATGATAAAATAATCAGTATAGCATAGGTGTGGGATTATAACTATTCAGAATAAAACCAATACACAAGAAACTTGGTTAGATCACTCAAATCAAATAAGTGAAAATTGTTTTGCAGAGGCAATAGCAGCAAATTGTTGGGCTTACTTAAAGTACTGGACAAAAAATACCATAAAGCAATGGACAAAAAATACATATAAATATACACATAAATCAAGTCCTCAAAGTGGTTGGCTCCTCTTCTCTATCCACAATACTGTATATGCACATTCAAGTTGCAAAAGCAAGCAAATAAAAGCTGCGGACATATATTTACTATTTCTTGGCGAATACCAGTCATTTTAATAGGAATCCACACACAAAGTTCCCAGTTAATTGCTTGTGTTCAAATTTACTATGCAAGGCTGCATCTCAATACTAGTTTTACTTGATCTTAGTGCCGCATTCAACACCACATCTCATAACCTTGAACTCCAGTTATATCAGTGCACATGATTGTCTTTGCTTAATGCTTTGAACAGCAGCTACGCTAATTATTTTCCTGTTCTGTTTTATTTCGGGATGCCCATCCCGAGGTAACTAGAGAGTGTCAGCTCCAGTCTGGATCCAGCCTCTTATGAAGACTTCAGATGACCATCACCTGTGAAGAGACGACTCAACTCCTGCGACTTCAGACTTCAGATGACGCAGCTCTGCATCAACACGCACCCATGCTCAATTCTATATACCCTAATCCTTGTTAACAACATGTATTATTATTTCACATAGCCCATTGTCTGTGTCTTAATTTATTTTTATATTGATTAAAACATTTCTGAATTACATGACTTGGACACAGACTCCTTTGATAACAAACCACTTTAAATTATAATGTAGACGCATGCATTTTCCAGCTGCTTTGAAACGATATGTATTGTGAAAAGCACTATACAAATAAATGTGAATTTAATTTCATGTGAATTTAATTTATTTGAATGTTGGCCTACAGAAAGCTGCTTGGTTTGAAAGTGACTCCTGTAACACCAGACAATAGAGGGTATGTATGCAACGTCACCATCAGCCGGAGTGACTGCGGTTATGCCCAGTGAGTGGCAAAAAGACAAGTGGCAGCATTGGTTTTCAGCGTGAGTGCCGCGAAAAACACATCTAAAATGGGAAAGACTTTGAAATTGACTGTACAAACAGATTTTACAAGAAATCTGAGGTATATTTTAACAGACTGCCGAAAGCTACAGAAAAGAGAAGCATATGGGTCACTGCAATTCACAGAAACAACTGGACTCCGGGCAGCGAAACATGGATTTGTAGTTATCATTTTGTACCAATATGTTGAATTTTGGGGTAAAATAATATCCTATTGTATTGTTTTATATTGTATTGACAACTCATCATTTAAATATTTACCATCTTATGTTCTGCATAATTGGATGTTTTTAAATCAGAAATCGAAATCAGGCACATATAAATGTCAGGAAACAAGGAGGGACGTAGTATATTGATTATCAAATTGATTACCAAATATCAAAGATCAAATATCCATGGATCACTGGATCTTTGGTAAGTTGTAAGGAACACTATACAGCCCAACCTTTAGGTTAAAGGAACACTCCGACTTTTTGTGACTTTAGCTTATTCACCGTATCCCCCAGAGTTAGATAAGTCCATACATACCATTTTTATCTCTGTGCGTGCCATAACTCTGTCTGACACACCCACCGCTAGCCTAGCTTAGCACAAAGACTGGAGTAAACGGCTCCATCTAGCCTACTGCTCATGTATAGTTACATCGTGTACTAAGACCGATATGGCTAGGGACTATACTCTTATTCCTGCGTAATAATCAAGGAACTTTGCTGCCGTACCATGGGTGCAGCGGTGCAATAATATTACGCAGCGCCTGAAAATAGTCCCCAGCACGCTCTCTGTGCAAGCAGGTTGTCACGTTGGTTATGTTGACGGAAGTATCATTACTAGGCTAGCGGTGGGTGTGGGTGTGAGTTATGGCACGCATGGAGATAAAAATGGTATGCATAAACTTATCTAACTATGGGGGATACGGTGAATAAGCTAAGAAAGTCCTAATAAGTCCTAAAAAGTCAGCGTGTTCCTTTAAACTGATAATCGTTTGTTTTACTCACGTTTTCTCAGTTTCCCCTATTAAATCCAGTCATGCAGCAGCTCTTTTGCCACTTAGTCCGGCTGAGGGGGCATGTTCCGGCGGGAAAGTGACGTCAATACATACCCTCCTCAATTGACCTGTTTTGCCCAGAATTACTATGTTACTAGTTACTATGGACACTCATGCCATCAACACACCTGTTTGTCATTTAGTTCGCAATCACTGTGTATTTAAGTTCCTCCTTATGTTCTGTTCATTGTCCGGTATTGTTGTGTGATACACACGGTTACGTTGCATTCTTGCATATCAATTACCTGAGTTTGTTTTATCAATAAATCTTTTGTTCATTGGAACCTTTTTGACTTGTCTTCATCATCATCTGGACTAAATTATGATATATGGCAAAAGTATTGGGACACCCCTCCACAAATAATTGAATTCAGGCCTTCCAATCAGTTCCATGGCCACAGGCGTATGAAATCAAGCACCTAGGCATGCAGACTGCTTCTACAGACATTTGTGAAAGAATGGGTCACTATTTTAGGAGCTCAGTGAATTCAAGCGTGGTACCGTGATAGGTTGCCACCTGTCAGTGCTCAAAGTGGGGCGTTACTCACCGGTACGCAGTACTGGCACTTCTACATTTTACTCTTAACCGTACCTGTACTTTTTCTTGCGTACCGCTACTTCTCGTTTTTATAGGGGATGGATCCATTGTCTGTGCAATATGACTGTGACTGAAGCCCAATTGTTCAATTAAGTGGCGCGCTCCAAAAGCCTTGTTTATACTTTCGTCTATGAGGGGTAGATTATACAAAATGTAATGATTGCTAAGCAAACTGAAAGGAGAACTAACGTGTATACGCTCGCCAGCCATCTGGCCAAAATCCCTTAGTATTCAGGCGTCAGACGTACGATATGAGACATTAGACGTCACAGTCACGTGTCGGAGCTGCGCTCCAAGTGCGCAGCGGCGACGTATGTGAGAAAGTATATTTTTTACTTTGCGTCTGAATAACGTACGTGTGGATAAACGCCTGGATAACGTACGTGTGCACTAACTGTTACGTGCTGCTCCGAGAGACACAGGTAGAGAATCCAAATGCAGCTTTAATGAAGGGTAATCCACAATCGTAGTCAAAAGTACAGGCAAGGTCAAAGCACAGGTAGGCAGTCCAAACAGGCAAACAAGGCAGGAGACAGAGGCAAAAGGGTAATCCAGGAAACAGGCAAGAAATCCAACAAACCAAGAGACATGAAACCAGGGAAAACGCTCAGAAATGCAGTGTAAAACTAAACAAGACTTAGCAAAGAATGACAGGGTGAACAGGCTAGATATAGGCAGAGGTAATAAGGTAAATGAGACACAGGTGTAAACAGTGAGTGCTGATGAGTCCGGGCAAAAGATTATGGGTGATGTAGTCTATGATGGAATGACAGTACGGGTTGGAGTGCCCTCCAGTGGTGATCAGGGGCACTCACACTGGTGAATTGTTACACTAACGTGTGGATAAATGCCTGGATATGTACTACCAGTCAAAAATTTGGAAACTGTACTATTTTGATTGTTTTTGAAAGAAGTCTCTTCTGCTCACCAGGGCTGCATTTATTTGATCCAAAATATAGCAAAAACAGTATTATGGTTATTTCTCTGATTCAAAGCTGAATTTTTAGCATCATTACTCCAGTCTTCAGTGTCACATGATCCTTCAGAAATCATTCTAACACGAGGATTTGCTGCTCAAGAAACATTTATTATTATTATCAATGTTGAAAGCAGTTGTGTAAAAAAAATTTTCAGGATTATTTAATGAATAGAAAGTTCAAAATAACAGCATTTATCTGAAATATATAAATTATAAATGTCTTTTCTGTCACTTGATCAATTTAATGCATCCTTGCTGAATAAATGTATTAATTTCTTTCCCAAAAAATGTCTTACCGACCCAAAACTTTTGAACGGTAGTACAATGTTACAAAAGCTTTCTATTCTGAAGGATCGTGTGACACTGAAGACTTGAGTAGTGATGCTCAAAATTCAGCTTTGATCACAGGAATAAATTACATTTTAAAATACACTCACCTAAAGGATTATTAGAAATAATATACTATATAATAATATAATATACACCATACTAATACTGTGTTTGACCCCCTTTCGCCTTCAGAACTGCCTTAATTCTACGTGGCATTGATTCAACAAGGTGCTGAAAGCATTCTTTAGAAATGTTGGCCCATATTGATAGGATAGCATCTTGCAGTTGATGGAGATTTGTGGGATGCACATCCAGGGCACGAAGCTCCCGTTCCACCACATCCCAAAGATGCTCTATTGGGTTGAGATCTGGTGACTGTGGGGGCCATTTTAGTACAGTGAACTCATTGTCATGTTCAAGAAACCAATTTGAAATGATTCGAGCTTTGTGACATGGTGCATTATCCTGCTGGAAGTAGCCATCAGAGGATGGGTACATGGTGGTCATAAAGGGATGGACATGGTCAGAAACAATGCTCAGGTAGGCCGTGGCATTTAAACGATGCCCAATTGGCACAAAGGGGCCTAAAGTGTGCCAAGAAAACATCCCCCACACCATTACACCACCACCACCAGCCTGCACAGTGGTAACAAGGCATGATGGATCCATGTTCTCATTCTGTTTACGCCAAATTCTGACTCTACCATCTGAATGTCTCAACAGAAATCGAGACTCATCAGACCAGGCAACGTTTTTCCAGTCTTCAACTGTCCCATTTTGGTGAGCTCGTGCAAATTGTAGCCTCTTTTTCCTATTTGTAGTGGAGATGAGTGGTACCCGGTGGGGTCTTCTGCTGTTGTAGCCCATCCGCCTCAAGGTTGTGCGTGTTGTGGCTTCACAAATGCTTTGCTGCATACCTCGGTTGTAACGAGTGGTTATTTCAGTCAAAATTGCTCTTCTATCAGCTTGAATCAGTCGGCCCATTCTCCTCTGACCTCTAGCATCAACAAGGCATTTTCGCCCACAGGACTGCCGCATACTGGATGTTTTTCCCTTTTCACACCATTCTTTGTAAACTCTAGAAATGGTTGTGCGTGAAAATCCCAGTAACTGAGCAGATTGTGAAATACTCAGACCGGCCCGTCTGGCACCAACAACCATGCCACGCTCAAAATTGCTTAAATCACCTTTCTTTCCCATTCTGACATTCAGTTTGGAGTTCAGGAGATTGTCTTGACCAGGACCACACCCCTAAATGCATTGAAGCAACTGCCATGTGATTGGTTGATTAGATAATTGCATTAATGAGAAATTGAACAGGTGTTCCTAATAATCCTTTAGGTGAGTGTATATTCAAATAGAAAACAGTTATTTTACATTTTAATAATATTTCACAATATTACAGCTTTCCTTTTGTATTTTTAATAACATAAATGCAGCCTTGGTGAGCAGAAGTCTTCTTAAAAAACAATCAAAATAGTAGGCTACAGTTTACAAACTTTTGACCGGTACTTTATGTATATGTATGTAATTGGGCCTTTCGAATGGTTTGAAATCTCTTGCTGGTTATGAGACTAAAAAGAACAGTATTTGCTGGTCTGGATTGGATGTGAATGAGGTAAATACATTTTTTCCAAGGTTTGTTGAGTTAGATTTTTCTGCTTCTCATGAAATGACATTAGAATCTCTTGTACAGAGTGCTTATGTAGACTGCAGTCCAGCAATTATTATTAATGAGAATGAGGTTCGCCAGCAATTAAAGTGCCTTAAGACCAGCAAAGCAACAGGCCCTGATGGTATTCACCCACATACTTTGAAAGTCTGTGCTGATCAGTTGTGTTCTGTTCTTCATTCACTTTTTTCTTTTTCCTTGTTGTGAGGAAAATTACCTGTAATGTGGAAGACATCATGTCTTGTTCCCATTTCAAAACATGGCAATGTGGGTCGTAGTGTAAATAATTTGAGATCCATAGCTTTGACATCACATATAAAGAAATGTTTTGAAAGGATTATTCCTTGAAACAATTACAACCAATAAATAAATTCTAAAACATGCTTGCAACTTCTAATTGGATGAAAATATTGTCAGTGTGCTGAACTTTAGTGTTATTTATTTACATTTAATAATAATAATATTAATAACAACGACTACAATACAATAACATACTGGTTCATGCAACATTTTAGCCAAATAATAAAACAAATAATTAGTATTTGTGTAAACCAATTTATTGGTTAAAACTAACACAACAATAGGTCAGTGTTGTATCATCACATCACTGGGTTAGCTTCTGGCTGATTCTTAACACACCTAAATGGGCATTTCATTTAACTATGTTTACTAACGGTATCGTTTTATAATATTGATGTACACTAAAATTACTGCACGATTTAATACATTTATTTACCTTAACTGGCTGACTTAAGTAATATAGACTAACTCTTTTCGCATTCCAGCATTCCAATATCTACTATATTACATTTTGTAAATAAATATTACTTGTTTTTTAGAATTTACAGGAATTAACTGGCAAAAACACATAGGCTATCCATCAGTCCTTCTCACTAGGCTAACTGTTAATGCACAGAGGTTACTGTAATCATGTCAACTTCGAAATTGATGGGTTATTTTTTTGGTGATAACTGGCAAAACTTCAGACGACACGGCGCAGACGTCACGTAGCTTCTCAGGCGAGTATGGGGGCGACAGAAGTATTAGTGATGGGCATTCCGCCTCTTTTTCGTGAGCCGGCTCGTTTGACTCAGCTCACTGAAAAGAGCCGGCTCTTTTGGCTCACAAACGGCTCTTTAAAAAATAAATGTTTTAACTATGACTTTGACTATGATAGGTGTGAAAACAATTCTAATTAAATTATTAAATGAAATCATACTCACAGTGTCTCACAATTTCTCTAAAATGCATTGATTTGTTATGAAAAAATAATACTATTAAACATTTGCATTTAAATTAAAACATTTTAATGTATAGAAACAACATAACTATTTGAATCTGAATAACATAATAAACCCATATTAAAGAAAAATAAATAACTGAATGGATTAAACTGGTCCCTCTTTTTCTCTCTTCTTTATTGCCATGTTATAACCAGTAAGAACTATCTCACTAGTTGTGTTATGTGCACGCACACACGCACGCACGCAGAATAATTAGTTGACACCGCGTGATTGACAGGAACAGAATGTGAGGCTGATCATACAGTCGAAATGAATGTGTGTGCTTCTTTATAGGCCTATATCATAATTTTTTTGTTGTTCTTTGAATTAGTCTATTATTTTAAATAAAATGTAAATCATTCATTATATCATAATGATTTTATTTCTATAGGCTACATTTTTTTTAAAATAGAGTCGGCTCTTCAGATATGCGAGCCAGCTCCCGACGTTCACTTACAAGAGTCGGCTCATTCGCGAAAGACCCATCACTAGGCGATACTCACCTACACTTCTACATTTTACTCTTAAGCGTACCTGCTCTTTTTCTTGCGTACCGCTACTTCACGCTTTTATAGGGGACGGATCCATTGTCTGTGCAATATGACTGTGACTGAAGCCCAATTGTTTAATTAAGTGGCGCGTGAATCACTAGGTGCGTTCACAAGCGCGCTCCAAAAGCCTTGTTTATACTTTCGTCTGCCTCCGCTGACTGCGCGCGCGCCTCGTCCGCCTGGCACACCGCAAAGCGAAATGGGATCTCGCATTTTTGCCGCGCATACCCTCGCGCTCGTGCGGACGCATCGAGTATAAACAAGGCTTTAAGACTTGCACGAGCCGTTCCAATGCGACGCTGATGATAAAATGTGCGACCCATTAGAATTCTATTGAGAATGTAGTAAAACACTACGGAGCAAGTCGAACATGACCTAAAACAGCCACTAAAATGACCGATGAAAAGAGGGGAAAACATCATCCTGCAAGCTTTTTAAACTCATGATGACCACATTTACTAGAATTTATCGCATTCTATTGTTTTTATTGTGGTAAATGTTGACTAGTTGTACAATTTATAATAGATAATCAGTTAAGGGAATAGATTTTTCACTAAAGATGTATATTACACCTGTGGCATGTTGTAGCTATAGTTAGGGCCCGAGCACCGATGGTGTGAGGACCCTATTGGAATTGTTCAGCCTATTTTTATTCTTCTCCCAAATGAATCACATTTTTGATGGCCTAAACATGCTCGAAAACTCACAAAACTTTGCACACGCGTCAAAAGTGGTGAAAATTTACGTCTGATATGGGTTTCAGCATTAGGCGTGGCAAAATTGCTCGATAGCGCCACCTACAACATTTCAACGAAGTGCCCCTCCCGCTACGTTTCACGTACAGGTATGAAATTCGGTACACACGTAACAGCCCAATACCTACAAAAAAGTCTCCTGGTATGAAATCTAAAAACCAACAGGAAGTGAGATATTTTGAATTTTCTTTGCAAAATTGTTGCAAATATTGCCATTTCCAGACGTTGTACTTTAACGAACTCCTCCTAGAGATTTAATCAGATCAACATCATATTTGCACAGTCTAATCTAAAGGCCTTTGCGACATTAAATTGCAAAGATCTTGAGTTTTCCCTGAAGGGTGTGTCCGTGGCGGCATCACAAAGTTCGATGTTTCGCCATAAATCAGAAAGTTGTTGTATATCGGACATACAATTTCCGATCTGCTCCAAACTTCACATGTTTTATTAGAGTCCTGGCCTGAAGACATCTACATGCCAATATTCAGTTACAGTCATAGCGCCACCTGTGGGCAACAGGAAAGACCATGTTTTACACTGTGATAAGTATCCTCATTGAGATTTAACCAGAACAACATCATGTTTGGTCAGTCTAATCTTAAGGCCTTGGTGATGTTAAATTGTGAAGATCTTGAGTTTTCGCTGAAGGGCGTATCCGTGGCATCCTGTCAAAGTCTGATGTTTCGACAATTGTCCAGGCCTGAAGACCTCTACATGCCAATATTCGGTTATAGTCAAAGCGCCACCTGCTGGCAACAGGAAGTGTGGCACATTGAAGTGACTTTGCCATATTTCTCCTATATTTACCCACTTAAATGCATGTCGCCCACTATTGGCTTATTTCCTGAGGCCACGGGGTGGCGGTGCTCCCAGGTGCGAGGGCCCTTTCATCGCTGCTTGCAGCTTTAATTTCTAACTGTGTTGCTATTTTTCAAAACAAATGCTATAGATTTCAAAAAAAAAAAAAAAAAGAAAGAAAAAAGTTAACATTGGCCTGCATGGTAATGAGGAGCTGTCAATGGTCTTGCTTTGGAAATAAACCCTTATTGTAACAAATGCTATAGTTAAACAAGTTTTAAGGCTGAGTACAAGTTAGAAGAGCTTCAAAATATGGACCTTCTTGAATTATTGACTAAACAACCCCTCATAACCCCGCCCCCTTTGGTGAGTACCAGCACTTTATTTTTTCCACTTTAAGCACTGCCACCTGTGCAATATCATAATCGTTCTAGTGGTCTGAATATCAGAATTGCTGAAATTTTTTGAACAACAGCATTCTTGCTCATGTGATATTGCTTCAAGTCATCATGAAATCAGATTTGACAATTATTATCTTCTATGGAATATTGCGGTATTTATTATAAATGATTTATCACACCATTATTTTAGACATTTAATTTGCCCTTGTAATCTTTGATCAAATTAACTTACAACCAACTCTCTTCTCTGGTGACTTGTTTCCGGCTGCGAGGGCAGGAAAACCTGTCACTCACATGGGACCACAGCAATAGCTAACAACAACGATCCAATGATACAGTCAATCCCCAGTGGACAAAATCAAGTCCCGTACTAGATTTTTTTTTCTTGTTCAAGAAGCTGTTACACTTGGATATCACAATAGGGAATAAAAGACTATAGCAATTTCCGACTTCATGCCAACTTTAAATATGTGCTCATTGCTATGTATTTTAATTTCTAATGTTACATCAAAGCCAGACTGCTACCGTCCTATTAGTGTCCTTAAAGGTAGGGTAGGCAATGTTTTTCATAAACACTTTTTGTTATACTGGTTGAAACTCTTCTACCCTCTATACGTCTTACCTCATTACCTCTCAGGTCACTAACTGCCGTGGCCTGTGGTCAGCAACAGAGGGGCGACCAGCTGATGAGAATGGAGGGAGACAATACTGCTGATGTCACCCACACTCCCACACTGGCCCACAGCCTGAACTAACAACATAATGAGATGCTTGTTACCTCACTGTGCCTTTGAAGCATAACACTCTCGGCCCCCTTTGCACTGGAAGAAACGAGCCAGTCTTTTTTAAGACGGAAGAAGAAAGAGCTAGAGAGAAAAGCACTTTTTTTGGAGAGATAGGCAGTGAACTTGGAATGGCAGCACATGCGGACGGTGTACGTGTCTGTGTGGGGGCTGTTAGGGGCAGTAATGGAGTCCCACTGGGGTGCAGCAAGAAAGACAGTGGAAGAATGGGGCTATGTGACTCATCTGTGTCTGTGTGAGCCTGTGTGAGTGGGAGGAGAACAGTGTGTGGGAAGCTGTTTCATCGCCTGGCTGGCCAGAGCCAGATGAGAAAGTGAGAGAGTAGAGAAAAAAGAGTGACGGAGAAAACTAAAGCGTAGAGTCTTCCACTAAATGGTGCATGATTATAAAACATGCAGCTGTATGATGAATGGAAATGTATAAGTGTGTCGGACGGAAACACCTCCTCGTTTAGTAAAGCTGCTTTGAATGGCTTTGAAGATGTGTAAGTATGAATTATTTCTTCATCAAGGAGACCTTTCCCCTCAAAGGCATTATTGAGTGAAATATAGCAGGCAACATCGATGGTTATTCATATCTTGGGCTACTTTCTCTCAGCATTAAATCACATGGATGTAACAGATTGTGTGTGCACTAAAATCATTTTTCATTTTGCAGATGAATGTAGACAATCGGTTCTGTAAAACATTAAAAAAATTCTGTAAACCCCCACCCCCCTGAAAAAGGATTCCAGCAGAATGTTCCCAGATCCAAGTAAATCCTAAAAGACCACATACATTCCTGGCCACTGAACAGAAAGCACAAAGTCCTTTTACTTGACTGCACAGTCCTCTCCACAGTATCATTTTTACACAATTGCTATCCTTTTCACTAGGTTTAACTGTTTTCAATGTCAGTATTAAGTTCACGCATATTTGATTGGTTAAAAACTGGGTTTTAAAACTTAGTTGGTGTTAAAAACATCCCACAATCAGTGGATGTCATATACAGAATCTAAACTAGTTTAAAACATTCTTTTTACAATACTTTAATGTACAAATTACACATATTATCCTGTTAAATCTAATATTGCAGAGATTTGTAAAATAAAAAAATACCCCTTTTATCCTCTCTGGGTACTAAGTGTTAGTAAGAAATTAATAATTTAATCAGCAAGGCTGCACTAAATTGATCAAAAGTGACAGTTAAGACATTTATTACAAAAGACATTTATATTACAAAAAATATCTATATAAAATAAATGTTATTTTAAAATTTCTCTTCATCAAAAGATCCAGCACAACTTTTCAACATTGATAATAATAAGAAATGTTTCTTGAGCAGCACATCGGCATATTAGAATGATTTCTGAAGGATTATGTGACACTAAAGACTGGAGTAATGATGCTTTGCCATCACATGAATAAATTTCATTATAAAGTATGTTAAAATAGAAAAGAGTTATTTTAAATTGTAATAACATTTCACAATATTACTGTTTCTACTGTATTTTTAATCAAATAAACACAGCCTTGGTGTTCAAAATTATAGCTTTCTTTCAAAATTATTTTAAAAATGTTACTGACCCCAAACTTTTAAGTTTGCTTGATAAAGGACTGACTATTTTAAGGTGGGCTATAGTGAAGAATCAATTAACAGGCGGTTTTACATTGTTTTTCTATAAAAATAATGGAAAAAGTACAGTGTAGAATTAGAAATGTGGTTAGAAAGCATTTGTGAAGTAGGACTTATTACTTGTTAGGAAGAACTACAGTTTTTGTTGTAGCATGAACTAGTTTAACTTGGAAGTACTGGGGAATTATGTCAGTTTTCTCCAGCAATGAAAATAGTCCTGCCTTGATATTGGGTCATATTTGGGCACAAAACCTGTGTGATCCCTAATTTGTTTGTGTGTTTGGAAACAAAGAGATGAGTGTGCAGTTAGGAAAACCTTTGTTCGAAATTGTGCAATCATGCAGACAACCAAACTAATCTTCCTCCCTTCCACAGTGCAACACAGGACTGAATTGTTACAGCCTCATTGTATCCCCAATATATTCGATGATCACTTTTTCTTTGGTGCCACTACCACTTAAAACAAAAAGCTTTCAACTTAGAGTCTAAGAACACTTCAATTATGTGAATGATCTATAAACCCAATTTTAAATACTAAAAATGCTACACTATAACAATACAAAATGTAATATAAAATAATAATACTAAAATGAATATAAAAACAAGTATTAAACTTTGTGCTAATTTATCTATCCTCAATCCTCCTCATTTTTGCTAGAATTCATATTGTATTCCCTTTTTAACTCTGGCCAACACCCAAGAGGCTGGAGAGATGATTGAAACCACATGTTGCTCAACTCAGCCTTACATGACCCTTCTCCTCAGTACCTGAGAGAGAATGGGCCGTCCTGTGTAAAGAGTAACACTCTGCCTAATCTGGCCTGAGGTCAGAAGGGAGTATGACACTGCGGTCAAGAACTGTTTGTTTATCAATCTACCTACATGTTATCCCACATTCCCGCTGCTGATCCAGCCTCTTTCTGGAATGTGTGGAATCCTTATCCGCTTACTGTGCTATGCCAGTTTCAAAATTGGACTCTTATGACTGAAAGTGAGATAAATGAGAGCATTTGCAACATCTGTTTGGTCTGCTATAGTTAAAAAGCTTTATTCGAGGCACAGAAAAGCACATAAACCTAAATGCCAGTAGCAGGAGTCATGTTTCTTTCAGAAAATGATCTAAAACCCTTTAGCCCTAAATGACACAGCTCACCACTATGACAAAATAAATATGAATATTTAACTTACTGACACTTTCTGTAATACCAGAGACAAAGGTAAATGCCCTCAACAAGCCACCGTCCACCACTCCACCGTTCAAATTTTTTTTCGTCTCGAATCCCACTACGGTTCTTACATCACTAGATAAGACATTTGCATAATGGCCACCTATGTTGCACATTGTCCGCCCGCGAAAAACTTGACCAGCCCTCAAACTTAATTTTACTGACGACTGCTTCTCAAATCTCAGAGTTCAACACGAGATTCGCAAAAGCGCTTGCTCTTAAAAGATGGGTCAATATCCAGTTTATATGGACCAGCATGCTCCTCAGAATCAACCTGCAAGTATGAATAATTATTGATGTATATATTTTTCTACTGGGTGTTCAAAATTGTTTTGTGTTTTATATCGTGTTTCATATTGTGTAGGTCTCCGGCTAACCCGTGTTATTACTGTCTTACTGAAATAAGCAGCTGTGGGCCACTATTACCTAAAACTGTCTATTAGTGCAGATTTTCAGTCGTTCTTACTACTTTGAGTAAAGATAAAGGATGGAGCAATTTTATGTTCCATCAGTCCTTCACATCATATTGATACAGTTCCCACATGTGCACCGCAATAAATGATAAATATACACATCAGTTTGATGGACATACACTTGTTAATGCTGATGTAGAGGAATTACAGTTGCAACATCTCATAATGTACCTCAAAATGAGTAGTGTTTCACTGAAAAACGTGCTCAAGTCATCCCTGCGATGGAGGTTCAGGTTGAACTTGAATTGCTAGTTCTTCCAATGTTTCATCATCGGACTCCACTCGGATTGATATGGTTAAATTGACGCCATCATTACTGTCTTTACAGTATGTACAATCGCTGAACTTTAAGCCTCCAGGCGGAGCTGAAGTTCAGTTATGGTAATGGGCGTTTCAACAAGGTTCCAACAAGTGCTGTAAGTGGTAGACCAGTCACAACAGACTTAGCCATCTGGCCAATCAGAGCAGAACAGGCTCACGGAAAGGAGGGATTTAGAGAGACTGATTCATCCAACGAGTCGTTTGAGAATCAATGAAAAATGTGGTGATGTGAAATGTATATTATGAGAAAATGAACTGTATTTTTGACCTTTGATGCATGTAAACCAGTTGTAGGAGACCTCCAAAACAAAATTAGAAGGCTTTAAGATAGGCACTTTAATAATTTTATTCAGCAAGGATGATTTGAATTGTTCAAAAATGACAGTAAAGACTTTTGAAAAACATTTCAATAAATGCTGTTCACCAAAGCATCCGGGCATTTTTTTTATCACAGTTTTCACAAAAATATTAAAGAAATAGTTTACCAAAAAATGAAAATTCTGTCATCATTTACTCACCCTCAAGTTGTTCCAAACCTATATGAATTTCTTTCTTCTGCTGAACACAAAAGAAGATATTTTGACCAAAGAGTTGATGGACCCCATTGAATTCCATAGTATTTCTCCCCTAATATGGAAGTCAATGGGGTCCATCAACTGTTGAGTTCCCCAAATTCTTCAAAATATCTTCTTTTGTGTTCAGCAGAAGAAAGAAATTCATACAAGTTTGGAACAACTTGAGGGTGAGTAAATGATGACAGAATTTTCATTTTTGGGTAAACTATTCCTTTAAGCAGCACAACTGTTTTCAACATTGATAATAATAAGAAATCCTTCTTGAGCTGCAAATCAGCATATTAGAATGATTTCTAAAGGATCATGTGACACTGGAGTAATGGCTATAAAATTTACCCTATAACTAAAAAGTTTTGTAATTTTCTGTGCCAGCTCTTTATAGAATGACCAATAGATGTATAACAATATCACATTTACTACATAATAAGCCTATCATCCCCACTGGCATATGAGAAAACTCATGAGTTAAGATCAGGGGAAAACCTGTCCCTCTCCTCACTACAGTCCCATGGCAACGTAACCCCATGTCTTGGTCACGGCCCCTGTGGTCCTACTCTTCTGCATCACAGAAACAACAGCAGGCATGCCTCATTAAACCCTGGGCCTGGTAATTAAGATAACCACTCAACCGTTTCATAATGGGACTAATTTGTTTCCTTTGCAGGACAAAAACTAAAAATAAGTTAGGAAATCTCTTATCTAGTTAGATGCATCTCGCATTACACTGATATCTATTATTACTTATATGTTTTCTTATTCTGGCTGTTGTGAGACATCATTTAAAAAATGACAGAACATATCCACAGCATTGCTAAATCAGTTGGGATTGTGAAAGTCTGATTCGTTGTGTAACAAGAGAACAGTGGCACAAACTTTGGTAAACATTTTGTAGTTTACTGTATAAGTCAAGTTCTCAAATCCATGTAAAAGATCAAGCCATTGGAGACAACAGCAATGGCTCATTTAATAAGATTTCATTTTTTTTTTAAATGGCAACCTTTTGTTGTTATACTGAAATAACCTATTTATGTGACTTAATCTAATAAATTAAAACTTAATGTCACATCTAAATGAGTGTAAGAGATGAGCAAGTTCCAATAGGTCTTTTGTAAGGTAGTCAATAATGTGTTGGTTTACTGGGTAAAACAACTACATACTAAAGTCATTGTTAATGTAAAGGAGGACATTGAGAGAATTGTTCCACAGACAAAAACAAAACAAATGTACCATTTAGAAAGCCATCAGCAGTGTTTTAGTGAAGCTGAACAAACTGAACTAAGGCTTCTTGGAACAATTTTGCTCAGCATGGAATGTGCTGGAATCAAGTGGTATGGCCCTAAATAATGACAGTTAATCATTATTTTCTTGAGATCTATTACAGTTTACACAGAAACAAACCTCACCCAGCAGAGCCTGAAACAGATGACTGCCAAAGATGGTGGAGACCTTTTCCACGCTGGTCTTCAGGGCCTGCTCCTCTGGGCTAGTCAAACTTGCCTGGTACTGTTTTAGTAGCCCGACTGCTCTTTTAGTATCTGAAATAAAAGAGAGGACAAGCGTTACTATTTCAATACAACTCCTACTCATAACTCCAACTCCTCTGCCTTTCATCCATTACCTACATTCTCCTTGTGACAGTCTGAATACCTTTTTAGACATTCAAACTGTATGTCTAATTCTGAAAAGGCTTTGCTCAATGCTAGACGCTTGAAATTTGACATTTCTTGTCTATAATTATAAAAACCCCTCGAAGAGGTGCAAAGCCAGATGTTCAACTCAACCAGGGCTGTCTAACAACAATTTTTCAACTAACAGCTAAAAATAAATTAATGATTTAATCTTGTGTAGTAGCCTAAGTGTCGTATAGTGAGTTATTCTTATAGACTAACAGAGACCATACAGTGGCCTCAAAAATACTTGGACACCTAAGTTACACTTAAAATGCATTAGAAAACAAATAATGTTGACTTTAGTCAGCCATTTTCACAATTAAATAGTTTGATTTCCCCTTGTTCACACAGGTATAGTTTATCACATTAACTTTGTACATGAAAGTTCATCTATAGCTATATGTCTACTGTATACAATGAACAATACCATAACAGCGTGTGTTTTATTTAAAATCTAACAAACTTGTTAAAAGGGTGCTTGTGTATTATCTTACTTTACAGTAAGGTTAACATTAGTTATTAACTAACATGAACTAACCATGAGCAATACTTTTGTTACTGTATTTGTTAATCTTTGTTAATTTTAGTTAATAAAATGTTCATTGTTTGTTCATGTTAGTTCACAGTGCATTAACTAATGTTAACAAATACAACATTTGATTTTAATAATGTATCAGTAAATGTTGAAATCTTTTGGGGGGTCTCACTTTTTGGAATGCTTCAGATGCTGGTTCAAGGAAAGAGGAGTTTAGTAGAGCTAGGAGGCTCCACATAAACATCCCAGTTTGTGAATCGTGATGGGTTAAATCGGGTCATGGTGTCGCCTATACACTTGACATTCTTCTGTAAAGAATAGCGGATTTTGATTAAAAAATACATAATCCCACTTATGTATGTTTCCCATGTGGGGTTAAAAGAAATTCCTACTTGAAAATACACATATCGACACCGAGAAAAAGTAACTTATAAAAGAACTAAGAACACTGTCTATCTTCATTATAAGATGTCGGCTTCTTATAACGACTAAAGTTGACTGTTTTAACGGAACTTACCATATTTATGTACCATGATGTGAAGATTGTTGCAGTTAGTTAGAAAACTGGTCCTGTTAATCCAAAACGTTTCGACTAGTTGAATAACAACGCTTTAAAATCCTTCTCAGGGCCAGCTGTCCCTTTCTAGTTCTCTCCGAACAGACTTTTAAAAGTTTTGCAGTAATTTTTTTCCACGGTAAAGATATTGTTTCTTTGGGAAGTAGTTGTAGTATTAACGACGAGAATAAGTTGCCAGGGGATGCGTGTTGTGGTAGTAGTGAGAGTGTGAAGCGCCGTTGCTTCCCGTTATCTGCTTTTGGCTCCTGCATTGGGAAGTTTTGAGGGGAACTGGAGGGCGGTCTGCAGTAACAGGGTCTTACTCATCCTTCATCCAAATGTAAACTGTGGATAAATAATACTGAAACGTATCAATGTCTTTATGGTGGGACAACATGCAGCTTTATTGTATAACGGCGAACGCTAATCATGTGAACTTGTGGCTAGCAAAGAAAAAAGGAAGGGTTATAAATGACCACATTAAATATACCTGAAATTAATTTTTCGTCAGCATTTCGGAAAACACCCTGTTTGCCATGAAGGGGTGATGCAAGTTTGGCCATGGAAAATTTTAATTCCGAAGTGTCGCATGCCACCTAGTGGAGAAAGAGTGAACCTACTTCAAGTATGCTGGTCTGTCGTTGCAAAACAAATGGCCCTTTTTTTTTTTTAGCAATAAAGACATTTTTAGAAAAGGGAGGGGGGGGGGGCATTATATCAATTACCAGCGTGATTAGGCAGGAGCCTCACGTTTTCCCACAGCTTTTTTAAGTCGGTGTTTTCTCTCTATGAATGCTTTTAGGCAAATGAAAATCACGGAGTGGAGTTCATCTCTTGTGTCGCTCCGCTCCAGACTTTCAGTCTCTGCGTTGCTTGGTGACACGAAGCTTGACGTTTGCTTTGAGACTGCTTTTACGAAAAGCAACAATTTTCTCTTATTGAACATTCACTCATGAAGATGTCATATTCAATGCCACAAAATATTTCCTTTAAAAAAATCACGCCTTAAGTTATGTTGTGCCAATAGTTGGCTACAGTGTTAAAGGAAAGCTTTATAGAAGGGCCTAACAAATGAAGATAAACATTTATTTTAAACCACACTAACACCACTTAACAGATTTGCTGGATATTATTTTATGATTAATATGATTTAGCCTATTACATATTACTCATTTTCACAACCTTTTAAACAACCAGTAGGCAGATGGTTATTTAAAATGTAGATGTTTTGCTCCTTTGCCTGTGTTTATAATGCCATCCATATATTCAGGGCTAGGGGAAACAAATGTAATATTTCAAGAATCAATCATTGAAATTCCCATGTTGATTGACAGATAACTTGCACTTATATAAAATGTAAATTATGTTAGCAAGGCATTTGTACAACAAATTAAAAACAGTTGCCAACCCTAACATTCATATATTTTAAATATCACTTTCTTTTTTTCCACAACATTTTTATCTAGTAATTTTTTGCTTTGGCATAGATATGTTGGTAGAATCAATGAATGTAGGTCAGAAGGGCAAACACTCATTTTTATTACCTCAAAATGAACCCTGTACCAGTCAACTGTTATAGCCAACCAGCCTTGATCTCCCATACATTTTGAAAAAAATACACACACACACACAACAATACAATTGAACTTACACAAATTACTTCTGCATTTGTTTGAAATGCCCATATTTACTAAAATATCAATAAAAAGTTCAAACATCTTTAAAAATATATATAGCCTATATACACTCACCTAAAGGATTATTAGGAACACCATACTAATACTGTGTTTGACCCCCTTTCGCCTTCAGAACTGCCTTAATTCTACGTGGCATTGATTCAACAAGGTGCTGAAAGCATTCTTTAGAAATGTTGGCCCATATTGATAGGATAGCATCTTGCAGTTGATGGAGATTTGTGGGATGCGCATCCAGGGCACGAAGCTCCCGTTTCACCACATCCCAAAGATGCTCTATTGGGTTGAGATCTGGTGACTGTGGGGGCCATTTTAGTACAGTGAACTCATTGTCATGTTCATGGTGCATTATCCTGCTGGAAGTAGCCATCAGAGGATGGGTACATGGTGGTCATAAAGGGATGGACATGGTCAGAAACAATGCTCAGGTAGGCCGTGGCATTTAAACGATGCCCAATTGGCACTAAGGGGCCTAAAGTGTGCCAAGAAAACATCCCCCACACCATTACACCACCACCACCAGCCTGCACAGTGGTAACAAGGCATGATGGATCCATGTTCTCATTCTGTTTACGCCAAATTCTGACTCTACCATCTGAATGTCTCAACAGACATTGAGACTCATCAGACCAGGCAACATTTTTGCAGTCTTCAACTGTCCAATTTTGGTGAGCTTGTGCAAATTGTAGCCTCTTTTTCTTATTTGTAGTAGAGATGAGTGGTACCCAGTGGGGTCTTCTGCTGTTGTAGCCCATCCGCCTCAAGGTTGTGCGTGTTGTGGCTTCACAAATGCTTTGCTGCATACCTCGGTTGTAACGAGTGGTTATTTCAGTCAAAGTTGCTCTTCTATCAGCTTGAATCAGTCGGCCCATTCTCCTCTGACCTCTAGCATCAACAAGGCATTTTCGCCCACAGGAATGCCGCATACTGAATGTTTTTCCCTTTTCACACCATTCTTTGTAAACTCTAGAAATGGTTGTGCGTGAAAATCCCAGTAACTGAGCAGATTGTGAAATACTCAGACCGGCCCGTCTGGCACCAACAACCATGCCACGCTCAAAATTGCTTAAATCACCTTTCTTTCCCATTCTGACATTCAGTTTGGAGTTCAGGAGATTGTCTTGACCAGGACCACACCCCTAAATGCATTGAAGCAACTGCCATGTAATTGGTTGATTAGATAATTGCAATAATGAGAAATTGAACAGGTGTTCCTAATAATCCTTTAGGTGAGTGTATAGGCTACACATTTCTATAAACATTTTGATTCCACTTTATATTAGGTGTCTAACTACTATGCACAACAATTAATTGGAGTTGTTAAAGTTAGGGGTTTAGTGGTATTGTTAGGTTAAAGGGTGGGTCAAGTGGTAGGGTTAAGGTCAGTGTAATGACTACAGAAATTAATTACAGATGTGATTGCATCCATTTTTTATATATAGTTACCATGCAAAACAATAAGTGCATGGTCTCAAATGATTAATTTAAATTAACTTGATGGTAGTTAAAGAATATAAAGTGGGTTCAACATTCAAAATCTTTCTTTAAAAAAAACATGTATCACATAAAAAATAACACCTGCTTTATACACCTATATACATTATACACCTGCTTTATTTATAAAAAAAAATATTGTAATTTAAATGAAAAGTAACAGTTCTGCCACTGGTTTCACATACGAGGCTTAAGACTAAAGGCTTTGAGCCGTTTTAACTGAAAGCAACTTGCACTGACATATCTTAAAATATCTCGGCTACTTGAATGTCCTAAATTAACTAAAGCCTAATCCTGGTTTAATCTAAACCCAGTCGTTGAAACCAGACCCTGGTGTTGCAAAAAAAGGGCTGAAATAACATACTTTTGTCAATGGGTGGCAGCATTGCACAATTTGCTGCCCTAATAAAGAAATTAGATCAAATATATCAATTCTCATACCAACTGGTTAAATGGTCAAATATGATGTGAATTTTCTGCATTACACGTTTAATATGATGTGATTTTATTGTTGATGACCATATTCATTCCTTCAAAAAGTGAAACAAGGAATGCTCTTTCATGACAAGGATGGCATCTTTTAGCGACTAAGCAGGAGGACACCTCTCTCTTCTCTGTTTTGACGAGAAACACGGTTTCCTTTCCTGTTCACAAGCAAAGAGAAAAAAATCCATTAAAACATTTGTGAAATGCCCTGGAATAAAAATAAATAAATAAATGAATCAGTAGCCTTCAAGTAGGTTTGGATTCTTTGGGATTTTGTGTGGTGGTATGAATTTTGACATAATTTTGACGTATG
This sequence comes from Rhinogobio ventralis, assembly GCA_039654625.1. Classification (NCBI taxonomy): domain Eukaryota; kingdom Metazoa; phylum Chordata; class Actinopteri; order Cypriniformes; family Gobionidae; genus Rhinogobio; species Rhinogobio ventralis. The sequence continues at coordinate 18,072,417 of CM077198.1, forward strand.
ATGGCCATTTTAAGGATAAGGATAAGCCTTCAAGTTGGTAAGTTAGCTTGCCTTGCAGTCAGTTTTACTTATTAACATTTATAATAAACAATACATTTATATTTATAAAATAACTGATGGTTTCTGGTTTCATAATTGTAATACTTTTATACATTAATTATAGAGTGAAAATTAAAAACAGAAATTCTGTTAAATACACTATTAACATTAAAAAAATAATATAAAAACAAAAATTACAAACCATGAAATCAAACATGACAATTCTTATTTTTGCATGAAATATTGCAGTATTTATTATAAATTATTTATCTGTGCTCATCATTGTTTTGTTTTTTTATTCATGTCCCCTTATAATCTTTAATTAAAATAACTTCCTCTCCTCCTTGCAGTGACTTCTCTTCTCTGATGATGCGTTTACTTGCGTGAGGGCAAGACAACCTGTAATTAGGAAAAACCCTATTGTAATTGTAAGGATTTTTATTATTATTATTATTATTTTTCTTCTCCCCTAAAACACATCATGCAGCCCAAACCGTAAGTGCTAGATGGTAGTCCTCAATTTGGGGAGAGGTTGACAGAGTATCGCCCCAATCGGCCAGATGGTGGCGCTATAGCGCAAAAAAACAAAATTTTTGACATTTTTGAAGATTTCTCATGAACCGATTGTCGTAGACTCAAATGCTTTATATCGTTGTAATCCTTGGGTCAAGATGAAAAAACTGTCAGCGAGAATTTTTTTGTTTCGTCATAAATTGTCCGCCATCTTGGATTTTGTCCGAAACCTACTTTTGCGAACTAGTCCTAGGTTTTTTGCCCGATTGGAACCAAACCAGTGCCAAAATATTCTCTGGAGTCTGAATATCAATAATTATTTTGAAAAATGACATTTTGATTCACGGTCGCTAAGGGGAGCCAAAACGTTAGAAGGGGCGGGGCTAATTTTACTAAAATGGCTATAACTCAAGTACGAAATGAGATATCTTGACCAAACTCGGTACACATGTGTATGAGCTCGGTCTTTGGTCACAATAAAAAAATCGCACTTGAACACTTGGTGGCACTATAATATGAAAAAAACATGAAAATGGCTATAACAACCCGACCGCTAGTCCGATTGACTTGAAAATTGGTATGCAGTGTCTTGGTCCAAGGTATCATGTATTTCTATGAGGACATTGGCGTATCTCAAAAAACATGGCCGCCATCGGCCAATGAAGTTTGAGCACCTATTAGACAAGGTTATCGGAGGCCAATCGGAACGAAACTCGGTGGGCATGTTCAACTCATGGTCCTAGAGGTCTGTAAGAATTTTGAAAGAAATCGGCCACTAGTTGGTAATCTGTAATCACGTGGTGTTTGACATATCCACACAATATGCATATCATTGGATAGATCTCCTCATGTTGAGCAACTTTGCCTCAAGAACCACTGCTGTCAATCAAATGATTCATTAAATATTCGCGATTATGTTAAAAACCTACTTTTGCAAACTAGTCTTAGGTTTTTTGCCCGATCGGAACCAAACCTTTGAACTTTACCCTTTGGGTAGCTATAACAGGGTCATTTAGAGAATGGGTCTGGCAAAACAAGCTCAAAAGCCTATTAATCCTGAAAGAAAACTCAAAACTTCACGAAAATAGGTGGGCACGTGCAGCATGTGACTCTAAAGAAGCATGCAAACTTTTATGGAGATCGGACTATAGGTGGCGCTATAACTGTTAAAAAGCTTTAAAACCATGCATTTCCTATGGTAAATTGCCTGTATTGGCTGTAAATGGTCTTTTCCATCTATTATCATATAATGTTCATATCATTTGTTATCATCTGCTCATTCTGACTCTCAAGGTCAATAATTATCCCAAAAAAATTTACTTTTGCATTTGGATGGCTATATTAAGGTAATTTCAATATGTGGCCTTGACCAAGTGTCCCGAAAGCCTTTAACTCCTCAACAAATGCTCAGATCTTCTCAAAAAGAGGTAAGTACATGTGGCACATCGCTCTAAACAAGCATGCACAATTTCAAAGAGATCGCGCAATAGGTGCCTCTATAACATTTAAAAAATAACTTTTCCTATTATTTAACAGCATATTCCATGAAATTCCCCATTAAAACCACCAGATGGCACCAAAAGACCACTCATTGGCTCATTCATTCATACTGTTATTTTCAAGGTTTTATTTAATATAGAATCACATTTAAACTTTTCAATATCATTATAGTAACATTAAAAATCACATTTTTGTCAAGGTTTACTACTTTGTTTTATTTGGGGTATGTTTTTGCAATTATAACACATTACAATGAGACCAGAACATGGTGTTTTAAAGGGAAAACCTGAAATAAGTATTTTCTCATTTATTTTTAAATATCTGTATCTACAAAAATGTGTGTGTATGTGTGTGTGTGTAAGCACGTTTAATAGACTTAACATGGGAAATGTACTTTGAAACCAAAAACAGACACTTTAAAAATGAAAGTGAGCCAATTACTGATCCTCTACTGCCACCTGCTGGTTAAAATAGTAATTTTGTCATACTACTCACTAATAATGTTCTAGAATTCACATTTAGACTTTATAAAGTCACTATTATAACATTTACAATCACATTTTGTCAGTTTATCACTTCATTTCACCTCAGCTCTGTTTTAATGAATTTAGTGCTTAAAGGCCTTAAATGTAAAATGCCTTAAATGTAAAATGCCTTAAATGCTTAAAGGCCTTAAATGCTTGAACCCCGATAAATGCTGCTCGCAGCTTTAATTATAATTATAATTATAATATGAAGTGCATCTTTAAAGGTTTAAGCTATTATAATCTATCTCTTAAAACTTGAATTATCCCCACAAGAATGTAATGTAACTATATGTACTGAGTTTCATTGCTTACCTTTGCCAAAGAAACAGCCCAAACATCGACAGCAATGATATCACATCAGCCGAGATCCATATTCCCATGTACTTATTAGGCTCCTTTTATTGTTACATGCATACACACATACACAAACACACAAAGGATTCCAGAGGTGTTACATATTCAGACAAGCCCATGTGAATTATAAAATGAAAAACAGCTTATCTTTAATGGCACAATAGACAGTGATAGGTGAAAAGGTTTACCAGATGCCAGTCAGGCTTAGACATGTTTTTGAAGATGTGGCAGGCATTGGTGGTCACTGAACTGGCCCCAGAGCACCACAGTAATGAGAATAGCCAGCGTTCATTCACAACCCACAGATTCACGGACACATTTTCTTTCCGCAGGTCACTGTCCAGCGAAATAAACAAAAATGTATGTCAAAACAAAAACAGACACAAATCTTCTCTCTATTCATCTGCCTCTATATTAGCAACCTTTTCGACAGGTCGCAACAAGCCAGTTTTCTGCACAATAGACAGGAGTGGTAGGACTGTTTTAACGTGCAGTCTTATTCATCAGTCAAGCTTTTCTTGTTCAATTTTCTTGTTTCTTTATCTTTACTGTCAGGTAAAATTATAAAATGACAGTTGCACCCAACCAAACAAAATAGTGTCTGGAAAAGGTCTCAATCAATCTTCATGTGTTGAAGTTTGCAAATCAGCATTCCTGCTACTATAATCATTATTAGACACATTTGTAAGTTTAAGCTATAGATCAGCATAGCCTTTCTGTCATCTTTGTAAGAAAGTAAAACCATGTGAGAATGATCCCTAAGGCTGTGAGATCATACCAGCGGCAGCATCATGTGTCTGCATGTCAGATAAGCTGCACCAATCCTCCTACACTTACCTTATTTCACGAGTGCTCATATTATATTTCATGTTCAGGAAGCTTCCACCATCCGCATACATTTCGGTTACCACATTATACACCTGCTTGTACCCTGGTGAAATATTTCTCACGTTGTGTCTGTATTCTTTAGGAAGCCACCATATCTGAAAGTGATACACAATATTAAAATTACAATTAATGGTGCAAAAGAAAAAAAAAAACATACACACAAAAGAATAGCATTTGGACTGAGATTTTTATAACGACAGGTAAAAGCCTTTTTTTTCTAGGGCCTTTAACATTGTAAGACTAAAAAAAAACTAGTTGCCTATTTATCTGAAATAAAATAAGTTTATGTTAAAGTACTAAAATTACTAAAACTAAACTGAAATAAATATACAGAACAGAAATATAAAAAAAATAAATAAAAGAAAACTAAAAACATAAAAGCTCATTTAATATATTATTAAATACTATAGTATATAAATAATACTGTTAGAAATAAAAAAACACACATTTAAAACAAAACGTCAAAAAGGGATTCTAAGAAATTATGACATTTCTGAAAGCTTAATGGAAAAAATATATTAAATTAGAAAATTGTCACAGAACCATTTTCACTAATGGTCTCAGACTTTCGGACCCCATTGTATGCAGTATGACAATATTACCTTGTCTGGTGAGATGCCTGACTGTTTGATAGTGTCAGTGGTGTAGTAGGCGTCGCTGTTGTGGAATCCTGTTGAGTTGTTTTCATTTTTTAGGTCAAATATGAGGGAGACATTATGCTTTTTGGCCAGGTCCAAGAGCTCAGAAAGAGATGGTACTGTCTGGTTGTCAGCCTCCCTCTTCTCTTCCTCTGAGAGCGATGACACTGACTGAAATGGATCTGTCTGTATTTGAAAAACAAAAGATGTCATTTTAAACAAATTTGTCATTACACTAAAACAGACCATCTAAACACATGCAAAGTGGAGGAATTTTTTTGTATCTGCTCAAACTGGATAAAGTTGCAATTTCAGTTCAGTTCAAGGTTGATTTGCTAGAAATCTCGAACTAAAACATACTCCTTTTTCTTCTCATGGTGCCTGTGAGATATTGTGCTGCTTGATGTATTTTTTGCAACTGCACGAGTTGCCTTTAAATAAATGTTAATATAATATAATATAAATAATACATATAATAATATACATTTCTATTTCTACTCTACTATTGTATAACAGCAATTACTGGATCAAATTAGTTATAAATCTATATAAAAATGAAAAATTAATCAAAATAAAATACAGTTGTCATAAATATAAAATAAAAATCTTTGTCCTCACTCTTAAAAACCATTCGCCTGCATTTAACGTCTGTAACTCTTGCAATGTAAAGTTAGTGTGCGTGTCACCATCTCGACCTGGAAATTTCTTCTTCACATCAGTTGTTCGTAGCAGAAAGTTTTTATCATAGTCATGCATAAGAAAAGGCTTCATGTCCTTGCTGAAAAAAGATCAAGACAAGTATATTAAAACACACACAGACACACACACAGACACACAAGTAGTAGCAAGTGTCTATAGTGCTTCTGAGCAGAATCTGAATCTGTTACCTGAGTTGCACGTCTGTTTCAAATGCCACCACGCCACACTCCACACTCTTCCTGAATGACATCATGGTATTCTCTGGAGCCAGCTAAATACATAATTAATATAATATACAAATGAAAAGAAACATTTAAAAAATGTTTTGAAAGGACAAAATAAATCACTTTTTGCCAGAAAGAACCATTATTTTACTACATAAATATGTTCAGGTTTCCATGTCCTGTATAAACAAAAAAACGAATTCAAAGCTGTAGCATCTGTGTTCTTCACACGCCTCTGTTTTTATTCACAGTTAACCTCCAGTCTCCTGGTGAGCACAGGAAGATCAAACCTACAGAGCTTCAGATGTCAAAACACCTCCTCCACCTTCCATGCCAGTAGAATTTAACAGGTTGTGTTTAAATTGTAGACTGTCAGCCATTCCAATTATTTCTGGATGAGTACTACGTGTTTTGTAGTAACTGTATACGTTTTATTGCATCGATAAATTGCTTATGCTCGATAAATGTTCCAACATTTATGAGCAGACTGACATGCTAATGAAATACATAGATAGCTTACAACCTGGGAACGATGCCATAATCATCATAATCCGAAATGGATTCAGAAACTACAGCAGATGATTCATCCTGTGGCATGTCTAATTTATTCTAATAAAATAATGTTAAAATCATCCTGCAGGTCAGCACCAACATGAACGAACAGCAAAAACAAGATTTTGATGGGCACACCAGTGCAAACATGAGCTAATACAAGTTTTAACAAAGGGAAGGAATGTCTGAAAATGAAAGTTACACTTACCATTGGAGCGCCACGATGTCCAACGAGGGAGGGTTTTGGGGGAAGATTATTGGTAATGCACGGAGAGCAGATTGCAAGAGGACACAGAAACACGGCAGCGGACACTGCCAGGAAGGTCATCATTATAAAAGCCTTACAAGCTACACAGACAAAAACACACAAACATAAACATTTTGGAAATAAAGCATAATTAACTGTATGCATCATTAGTGTTAACTTTTTACACATTTACACCGAATACCTGATAATACCTTTCATTAAAACGTCATCAGCAAATATATAATGATTTATTGCACGGCTCTCTGGTTAATTGATTAATTCAGAGGTCAGATATTTGCTGTCATCCATGGCAACACTGTCACTCTGTCACAAACCCCCCTCCTGGAAAGCGATTTCAAGGGGGCCCACAGCAACAACCGGGGCCCCGGATACCCCAGATACGGCCCTGATTATAAGCTGTTTTGGAGCCACTACTGACCAGCTGTTTGAGTCGTATGATAACTCTTGAACACGAGCCAGCTGATCAAGGTCAATGCAACCACAGCACCCAGCTGCAGGAAAGGAGCCGTGACCTATATGGGAAACCAAAGAGGGGATTTTCATACTCTATACAGTACAACAATAGTGGTGTAACTGGAGATACAGACACCTGAGTGTCAGTTCTTTGATAAATACAGCATAATGTAACATTATGTTGAGGTATACGCTTGCTCTCAGTGTAAAATATTACACTGTCAATTTAAAAGCTAACATGAAATACAATGAGAACCAGCTGCAAAGACGTGAAAGACAGACAAAGCACCAATACTGAAATGTTGAATGGCTGATGGCTGAAGGCTGGTTTTGACTTCATACCTGAAATGACATACGGACAGTTTGCCACTCATATTTCCAATTTATACAAAATCCAGCTGTGCCAATAGTAACAGTGAGGAGACCCAAAAACAGAAACACCTGAACAGAGAACAGAAAAATATTAACATTTTCCGATCATTCATTAACATGCTGTGAACTTCCTTTATGTACTTAAAGCTTACTAACAGTGATATAAAGTGTTACCAAACTTTTAAAGGTTGTTTCCTTAACTATGGGCACTTTTGAGTCATTTTAATGCTACTTTTTATAGTAAGCATTTTATGTACCTTAATATTCATATTCACACTTTCCAAATAATTAACAAAAACACAGCTTACTAAACATGTAACTTTACAAATACATTTATAAGGAGCTAAATTGTTAGTTTTTTTGAAAATGAGCTCAGGAACAGCCATACTTAAATTTTACTTTAAAATTATTTTAAAATAAAAGTTGAAAAATATTCAAGTTTTTTATTATTATTTAATATTGTTGTATTAATATTTTCATACTTGATTTTAAGTTAGACAGCCTGTGAGACAAGGCTACCTATACATAATACATAATCTATACATTTCAGAAGTAGCAAAAATTAATTAAGACTAAAGGTTTCAAAAAAAGTCTTAACCCTTAAACAAATAATAAAAGAATGCCCGTGTTCCCATAAATTTGATGACCCGAGGTGTGTAATAGTTGTATATTTTTTCCGCACAACAATAATTGCATCTTTGATGACTGAATAAATGCAATTCACCTTTATTCCACAAGGTGTCTTATACACAATGAAGTGATGTTTCACTCATAGTTACCGCAGGCAGAAAACAAAAGAACAGAAAGTATCATCAGCAAAAGTTGACATGGCTCAGCGATTTACTGCAGAGCAAGTACTGAACACAATCAAATATTAGTGTCACTGTCACTTGACGGTGGATCTGGCGAAAATAAAATAGGTGTAAAATGTAGGAGTTAAATAATTAACTCTCATCTAATGTTATTTGAGTTGGCCATCTAGGGGTTGAAGCTGGAGATCTAAGGCCTCTGGGAAGAAAGGACCTGTGACTTTGACCTCAAGGCCTAACAGATTGATTGAATCCACTTTATATCTTCTCAATCCTTTATTTTCTTGAGATTTCGATTTTTTGACTTTGTATATTCTTACTTTTTTGTAATAATTATTATTTCAGTTGACAATGCTGTTGACAATGGAATCTTTTAGACAGCAAGCGTCAAGCTTTTCTTTGTTCAGCCAGATGTTGAATGTACAGGGAAATGAGCTCAGAAGATGACAGTGATGATGTAAAACATCTTCTCAAACTGAACCCTTCTAAGCTCCAAAAGATGACAAAATATGCTTTATTTTATTCTTCTGTAATTGTTACTCTAATATCAGGAGAGTTTTATATTATCGATCCGTGTTAGATATAGATCTGGGTCGCTAAAGACTCAAATATGTTATAATGATTGGCGAAACATTCTTGCATTTAAGGGTTAATGTGACCTTCATACAACAAATACAAAAAGTTTTAAAAAGTAAGAGTACCTTATGCAGCCAGTGCAAATTCAAGGGCTCTCTAATTGTGAAATGTAGCAATCCAAATACCTGAAATAAATGAAGAATGATTTAATTAGAACAACCATTATTTACAAATACTACTCACTGAGCAATCTGGTTCATATTATTCCCTTCTTCTTACCAGTAGAAGGAGACAGTAAGTGGCTAGCACAGCAGAAATGATCATCACTATCATGTACCAGTTCACCCATGTTTTCACATTTTTGAAGGCAAGCCTGCAGGAGGAAAATAAAGCAATATGACACAATCAGTTATTACTGTACATTTAAACTGGGAAGCAACATGCCAATGGATTTACAATTATAATCATACTGTGCATATTGTGGAATTGTGTTTGTGCTCACTCGTTTACATCAGTGTGGTCGTTGAAGGCAATAAAGCAAACATACATCCAACTCAGGGCAAGTATGGACACAAAAGACAGAAAAGAGAACCAGCAGCATGGCCTCTACAAATAAAGACAAAACAAGACCGCAAACTTCAAAAACATTTCTCTTTCTGTAAGTCAGTAAGCTCTTCTCTTTGTCTCGTTTAAAAAAAAGAAGAGAGTTTAAATAATAGTTATCCCTGATCACTCCACCTATTTGCGTGTGAGGTTTCAAAGCGATGATTTAGCTACAAATGAGAGCCTGGGGGCATCGTCCTCTCACGTTGAGTTTCGTTTACTGGTTCGAATATTCAAAGTGGGGCCAACCTCTAAACCGAGTGGTTATTTTTGTAGCTGATTATTACTAGTCCATCTCACACAGGATTTTAGAAATCTCTGAATGCAGCGGTAATTGTTTCTGACACAAATCAAAACAATTGAGAGCCTTGCTTTTGTATTCAGGCTTAACATACTTTTCTGCCTGTCATGATCATCATCAGTCTCCACAGCTTTGTACTCACTTAAAAGGGAAGAGCATTTACATGATAATTGTTCATTAAAGAGGCATTCAATGACAACAATTTTCTTTGATTCTGTTCTACATTTATTATGGTAAACTATTCCGCCTCTCTCAACTGATTGTGTGAACAAAGTAAAAAATGTTTTGTAAAAATTTAAAAGATGCCTGCAAATCATAGTAATAGAGAATGGGTGCATCCTTGAGGTGCAACTTCTTTTTACCATGGGGAAAAATGTGATTGGAAAATGCAAAGTGTCAAGGAAAATGGTTGTTTATGTGAATAAAATCTCACGTTTTGTCTTGTATTATCACTTTTCCAATGACAACTGTAGATCCCTCTGAGGCAGGTTTTGGCGATCAAGATCATTGTGTTTTTTACACGTCAAATGATTCCAGTTGAAAGTACACAGATGGATGAGTTTCTTGTCAGGTATAGGTAGTGAGGTTAACCCTCATGTATACTGGTGCAGGTGTTTGATATGAATGACTCACTGCGTCACACCTGAACCTGAGTATGAGAGAAGAGAAGAGAATACAAGATGGTGGTTATGCAAGGGAACCTGTTCTTTAGCTCAAAACAGAAATAAGCTCACAATGCCTGGCTTAGTTAGTTAGGAAAAGTAAAATCCGTCCCCTAATTACGATATTTTTCACACATGACAGAGCAGGTATGGAAAGGTTAAATGTAATTATAAAGGAGTGGTATGCTTTGAAAAGCCCTGAAGCAGAAAACTACAAGACAACCTGTGAGAAAGAGCTAATATCAATCACTCATTTCTAATAAAACGATGGAATGTTCTAACCCAACTTAAGTTCACTGCTGCAGTTGTGCAAATGACAAATACTATGCATCAGATATAACATAATTTTAACTAATATCCTATAATCAAATGTTTCCTAACGCTTAAACACAGCAATTTGAGTGTCCTACTGTAAATTAAATGAACAACTGACATGAGACATTAAAGATTATTCTGAGCGAGTAAAAAGGTCCTTGCTCCCATTTGGCAGGGCGTGTATAAAATTAAATATAATCCACAATGTTATGAAGAATTTTGTCCTGTAGGGGTGTTTTTGGTTTTAGGTTCAATGGATGTGAAACCCATGATCAGATAAACATGTCTAAACAACAAGTGCCTTAAGTGCTAAAGGCAACTGTGAGGAGAGGGTTAGCACAACAGGAAAGGGAAATCAAACTGGAACAAAAATATAAATAAAATACTTCTATATGCTTGTGTACAAGTATTTTACACTTGTAATGTACAATGACAGTCAAAACTTTAGCTGGCTCCGGATCTCAAAAAACTTTATCTAAAAGGCTTAAACATTAAATCAACAAAACTAAAATTATATATATACACTATCATTAAATATATATATATATATATATAAATTAATACTTTTATTCAGTAAGCATACATTAAATTGGTCAAAAGTGATGGTCAAGAAAATGATAATGTTACAAAAGATTTCTATTTCAAATAAATGGTTTTCTTTTTATTTAAAGAATCCTGAAAGAAAATATGGTTTCCACAAAAATATTTAACAGCGCAACTGTTCAACATTGATAATATATAAGAAATTATTTCATTTGACACTGAAGACTGGAGTAATGGCTAAATTCAGCTTTGCCATCACAGAATTAAATGAGATTTTAAAATATATTAAATTAGAAAACAGTTATTTTTAAATGTAATAATATTTCCCAATATTATGTTTTTTTTTTACTGTATTTTTGATCAGGACACAATAGGCCCTATCATACACCCGGCGCAATGCGACGCCAGGCACAACGCAAGTGTTTTGTTTTCAGCCTGTCAATGTTATAATTTATATAGCCAGCACCACATTGTTTAAATAGCAAATGCACTCCCATTTGGTTGCCCATGGGCGTGCTGGACTGAAAACGAGGTGTGCCTCTATTGACCAACAAAAACCTGGTCTAAAGTCATTAGCTCAGTATATGTTGTGATATTTAAAGTGCGCGTTAGTAATATGCGCCTATAGGCGGGCGCACAACGCGTGTACACTTACACACACAGGGATGCACAGCATAGACATGTGCCGGTATACGGTAATACGATATATCACGATAATGAACATGTACGATATTGTTATTGTGGTCACTTCAAAATATCGTGAATAATTATTTATTGCGAATTATTCAGATTTTTTAGAATGCATTTTAAGAATACTTTACCTATCTACCGTTTAAAATTAACAACACCTCTGTATACTGCATCAAAGAGGCACCCGCACTGATGTAAACAAACCCAACGCGCATGAGCAGAGCATCGAGTGAAGGAGAGGCACATTCACTCTCTGACAGCAGATGGCGCTGATGAAACAGCAGAAATGCAGCCGATTCCCCGGTAACCCTCTAAACAAAGCAGACTCACACTACTAAACAGTATTTAAATGTTTCAAACAGCCTTTCAGTTTTCTGTATTCGCTACGGTGCTCATCACATCACCAAATACTTAATACTTGAATACTTAAGGCTATTTATTTTCAAACTTAAACATTTTATATTTTAATCTGGACTACATGCCCTAGATACACTTTACACACTTTACACACTTTACAATAAAGCTCCATTATTTAACATTAGTTAATTCATTAGTTAACAAACTGACCATGAAAAATACTTCTAAAGCATTTATTAATCTTAGTTAAATGTAAATTTCAACATTTAATAACACATTATTAAAATCAAAAGTTGTATTATTTAATGGACCTGAGCTAACATTAACAGATGTATTTTTTAACTGATGTCAAAGAATAATAACTTTGTAACAAATGTAGCTATTTGCTCTTTGTTAATGTTAGTCAATGCATTAACTGAACGAGTGAGACCTTTTTGTAAAATGTTACCTATTTTTCTTTATGATTCTTTTGCACTTTAATCTGTTTGAAACATTTGTTTACTTTATACATTTTTGTGTATTGCTTTATTGTATTTAAATGTTCAGTTCTTTTTGTCATAAAAAAATTAAACCTGGCAACTCTTTTTTGCAACTTATTTCAATATCGTGATAATACCGTATACCGTGATAAAAGCTTCAGCAATTAATCGCAATATGAAAATTTGATACCGTCACATGCCTAGCACAGCAGCACACAAAAATGCCAAATATTTAAATAAAAGGATTCCTCTCTGGAGAAACGTTCAGTCTTTCCGCTTCCAAATTCCACCATGTAAATAGCGAATTCGCCATGGTGCAAGCGCAACTGGCTTTTAAAGGGAATGGGAGATGAGACTCTGATTAGTTTATAGCATGTTACACCCAAAACACACCCCTTGTGCCTGGCAACTAGCAAAAGTGGATTCAGACACACCCTAAGTGCACCTGCGCCATGCCCTTTCACACCATACGCTCAGATAGTTAAAATAGGGCCCAATATGTCCATTATTGCTTTTCAAATGTCTAAAAAGCTCCAATAATAGCAAGATTTGTACAAATAGTTTCTTGGGTTTATTATTATTATTATTTAATTTTTTTGGAAAGGAACGCTGACAATAACATGCAATAACACTGAAAATAACACACATAAGACTCAAATAGATTCACCTTCACAGCAAACTTAGCAGTGCAAGTGAATCTCAATTCACTCTTCCATCAGGAATATTGTCTATCAGCCAGGTAAACTCCACAAATGCATAAACATTACATTATCAAAAAGCATAGTGGTGGAAGGTGATGTTGTGGTCCATAAGCCATGACTAAACATTCCCAATGCAACTGTCAGATCTGACTCACTGATATACATAAAAGTGTATCAGGGTCAGTGCAATTCCGGCTATTAGCGCTACATTAGAGAATAAACCATGTATTCCAGCATTAAGGATACAAATCTACCCTAGTAAATTCATTACAAAAGGCAGTGCCAAATTTGAAAGTACATCACACACTATAACCACTGTCATGTACAGCAGGTTCTTGCCAAGTATAAGCAGCCGTTTTGCTAACAGTGACAAACTTCATAAAAACTTGAGGCAATAAGTTGTCTTCTGGCCTGACAAAGAAAGAAAGGAAGCTTGTAAATAGTTGATGTCCTGGCTCTAAAGACAGGTATGGCAGCACTTTTAATAAGTCACTTAACCCCATTTAAGATCAGACACCAAGTACTTTGTCAACTGCAGCGGTTTTTCCATTAAATGACCTGTTGCCATATTCAACAGTTTGTACAACATTAAAAACCATCCTGCATTGGGCATGGATGACAGTCTCAACATCACACCACACTTCTCAGAACATGGTGAAAACTCCTTTGTCATGTTTATGGCCTAAGTTTGGATTTGTTTCAAATGATCTTTTGTTGCAATATGAACTGATCTCAAGGAATTATTATTTAAAGGGGTCTTGCAAAAATATTTCTTACTTCCTAAAATGTCTAAAAAAAACTAAAAAAAACTCTGACCTTAAGCCAGTGGAACAATGTCTATATAACTTTATACATCCTTAGTTTTAATTTTGTTGATTTTCTGAATTTCCTTTTGAGTACATATTCATTTATCATGGACTAATGATATACAGCTGTGCCCAAATGCAGTGGTGGAGGAAGTACAAATAACCAGAGACATTTACTTTAGTAAACGTAGAAGTACCACAATGACATCCCTACTTAAGTAAAAAGTAAAAAGTACCTGATTTTAAATGTACTTTAAGTATTAAAAGTAAAAGTACTTGCATAATTTATTCTCTTAATGTCTATATTCTAATAAATAAAATAAGAAAAAAAAACAGTATGGGCTGTGGCATTTTAATTAAGTTAGTTTTGGGTTAATGTAATTGTGCTTACAATCTGTGGCCCAGTTTGCGTAGAAAGAGTGGTAATATTTCCTCTAGAGTGGAGAGCGCCTTTCTGGAGATTCTGTTCATTTCTAAAGCTCATATTCTGCTCAGCGCCACGAGCTCAACCCAGAATGACCTTTGTGACATGCTGGTTGGAATATAGGCCTGTCTGAAATAAGTAGCTAGGGCTGCCCCCGACTAAAAGCTTTTTTCTAGTAGTTGTTCATTTAAGCCGTTGTTCACGCGGCGCCGGCGCCTCCATGTCATTGTCTGCTATATTTGCTTATTATTAATTACATCCAGGCAATTGGTTGATAAAACATTGATTACAATTAAGATAGGCCTACAATTTATACAAAACGAAATTCACTTTAAAGAAAGGCTTTCAACAAAACAAAACTTAATGAAGTGGTCAAAATAATTTCTGTTCCCCATGTCTTCTGACACATTGTGCATCTTATGACATGTCCTGTTCACTTTTCATAATCAACGTAGATTAAATGAAGAAAAAAATAATAACATTATAATATATAAACGTATGAAACTAAATACGTGTTTTAATGGCTACAAGTAGCCTATAGTAGTCTTCAGTAGCAGAGAAATTTCATGTCGGAGCGGGATTTGAGCGCACACCGTTTTACCGGTGAGCGGTTCATGAGAGGAGCTCCGCTCCGCTCACATACTCGGGTGAGGTAGGCAGGTTTTTTGCCTTCATTTTTATTTCCAAATGTAGCGTTCTAGAATCTTTGGTAGCAACCCATATCTATGGCAACTTCACTGGTGAGACAAACAAAGACGTTTTGGCAGGGGGGAAACTGATCAGAAAATGTAACGAAAATGTAACGGAACGTTTTAGAAATGTAGTGGACCAATTAAGCTTTTTGCAATTATTTAAAATGCACCCGATCACTCTACACAATAATCAAAAAATAATGGACTGGTTTTACAGACAGGGCTTTGGTTAAGCCTTCGTTCAATTAGGACATTTAAGTAGCTTTAATAAACATGCCTTATAACATTACTGGTGTGCATCTTGAAATAAAATAATGGCACTGACAAGTGGCAAGTTGCTTTCAGTTAAAACAGCTCAAACATGCATTTTATTCTGGGACTATAGGCTTAAGCCTTATCTGTGAAACCGGGGATTGGTAAATCAACACCACAACAACTGAAGCAGCAAACATTGTGAAACAAAATTTGTCACTGCCAATACCTTTGGCCATGGCTGTACATTAACAACTGCTAAAAACCAAACAAAGAGTGTTACAGAGGATTTGTCATTCACATTTCTGTTATCATCCATCATTTTGTGAAAAAGCTATCTCAAAAACGTACTTGATTATCAATAAGAAATTCAGTGGTGTTCAACTTTAACAGGGTCAATACATGAATGATACACATACGACATAAGATAAGTTTGCTTGGAAAGACTTGAGGACAAATTGTAATATTTCTATAACAATATTTTTACGTACAAATGGAGCACATGAAAGCTTGAAGACACAACGCAAATATTTGCAGTTGCTAAGATTATTACCCCTGTGCAGACAGGTATAACAGGACTTCCAAAAAAGACTCTACATCACATTTTCAACAGGGTCAAAAAAGAAATCCTTTTCACATGTGGACAAACTATGCATTATTTTCACAGCCATTAAGATCTTAGTAAAACACAGAAGAAACATATTACAACTTTATCACAGTTCAGCAAATCCACTCTATCGTAAGGCTTTTACTGTATGTGCTTATATCATTAGAAAAGCAAAACTAATAAAACAAATATCAGACCTTTGATGGCTGTACATATTTAACATCACATGTCTAGGTTATTTAAGTGTTTCAGTGCACGCAAACTTTTTTTATTTAAACAAATGTTTATATTAAATGTGAAAAAATATTTAATTATACATTTAAAAAATTAAATATGGTTGCGAGAAAGAAAATGAAAGGAAAGCAGCCTATGCAAAGCTTAATGTAAAACCTGCACATAAATCAAACGACCAAGGTTGTTGTTGAACACAGTGTCTATGTTGGGAAATAACCAGTTAAAGATAATTGTTTTAATAATTTAACTTCCTTCATTTAACTTGAACTACAGACTGCTGTGATACAGAGACATCTGCTCATTTTGCTGTAACAAAATATTACAAACTATACACAAGCTCTAGTTTTTGTCGCCCCACTTAGTTTTCTTAAAGTATCGTCATATGGGCTGTGGAGCTTTCAAACCATTCTAAAATGTATTCACAACCATAGATCTTGATCTGCAGTTCAGTGACATCATGGGGGATTTTTGTGTCATTTTTTTTACCCAAGGGTATTAAAATGTTGTTAAGGGTCAAATGTAGTTTAACACAACAACCACATAGGGGAAAAAATTCTCAGTGCAACAGCCTGCAACATCAAAGTATTTGTAAAAAAAAAAAAAAAAAAAGAAAAAAGAAAAATCTAAACCCAAGTAAATATTTAACAGAATCAAACGTTTCCCCTTAAACATGTTGTAACCTCTTGATAATATGCCATTTGCGCACAAAAAAAACTTTTGTTTTTGTGTAAATGTTTACTGTTAATAGCAGCATTGATCACTTAAATCTTTTTTTTTTTTCGTATTAGGATGCTATTAGCACCTGTAATGACACTCTTAAGCACACCTGACGATATTCAGCTCACACGTTTTTTAATAACATTGGATCAGAACAGATATAGTCCGGGAGAATAATCAGAATTTAAATATACACGCTAGTACCTTACCTTGCTGAAAAAGTAACACAAAGTTGATAGTGGCATCCAAATCAGGCTCTCAAACTTCAGCACTTTTAAACAGTCTCTGCACGCGAAATCATGATGAGACTTTGCTTAAATCCCGCGGACTGAATATTAATGAGGCAGTAACAATGAATGAGCTTCACATTTCTTGTCGCTTTTGTGTGGAGCGCCGCAAAAGCATTAGAGCAGTGATGTCTCCAACAGAGGGCACACAAAGAGCGACTTTCAAAGTGTTTGTAACCATTTAAATCTGTTAAAAGCAAGATATGCTGTACCTTACACACAACTGGATACGTCTATTTCATGTCTGCATTTACAGCTGCAAGATTTTTTTTATAGTGTTTGCTCATTTGCAATACGTCTATAGGACGTATCATATTAGATGTCATATAGACATTTAGAAGACATCTTTAAGATGTTTAAGATTTAGATTGTAAAACTGTTTTTTATGTTTATCAGATGTTTTTGCACAGCAGACGCTTTTCAGATGAACAGATCTTTAGCAGATATCTTACAGAAGTACCTGCGCTCAGATTAATAATATTTGTCCTCCTCTTATTTACATTACATATAGGTACAACAGCATGTATAGGCATAAGCAGCAAACACAAAGTCAGTAGTAGATATAAAACAAATAAAATAAGAGAGCATTTATATAAAATTAAATGAAACGAGAACGTTCAAATGTAATAGATTCTATTAATTTATGTTCTTTTATACGTTTCAATATAGGCTACCAGTTTAAAGTGAAATGTAAACAAAATGTAGTGTAATGCAAATGTTTTTTATGCTGTTCACATTTTGTGGATGTACAAATATTTATTTATAGAATATGAAAAATTAATAGAGCATTTATAAAATAAAATACAACTTTTTAAAATAAGCATGCCATGGACCTTCAAAGTATAACAAGACATTGTGTATTTTCGAAATGTATTGTTTTATTGAAATGTGACATGCAGCTTAAAGTCTTGCCAAGAAGATGCCTAGATGATGGGCAGCAAAATAAACAGATGTAGGCTACTATATTGAAATATTGCAGAACGTGCAATTAACACCTGCTTGGCTTTACAGCACTGTGGGTGATTGCCAGTGTCACATATAGTTAATTATTACTAATTTCTTAAACACATATAAGCTGATTAACTGAAGCCACTGATTATGTTTCTACAAAAACTGTCCAGACAAGAGGACAGTAGGGGAAACTGGAGTTTGTTGACACTTTCACTCCATTGATTTTGTTCAGGGTAGGTACATTTTTTTTGCTATTTCTGATTAGGCACATACCTGAAAGTCTTACCTACAAAAGCGGCTGAACATATCCTTGAAGTCAATTTTGTTAAAATGTACAAAAAAAAAAAAAATGGTCAGGATGCTCTTGAAATTGAGCAACGGGACAGGAAGGGCAGTTGTCAGAGATGACCCAGAGGCCACAATAACATTTCAGGATGAATTGCGAGAAAATGTCCCAATATCAATATTTTCTTTAGCTCGTGATAGTTTTTGTTGAACGAAAAACGAAGGGAGAAAAAAACCTGCTGGTCACATGATCTCTAAAAGGGCGGGGCTAATGGTTCTCTCGAGGAGTTCTTGGTGAGTTGACAGGCAAAAATAAAACTGTCGAGCAAAAACAGCTTTATATATTGCCTGTCTTTCATTTTAGTGTGAGCATATTTGTAACGGCAGTTTATTGCAATGTTTTGATAATTTTTCATGGCTATGGCTCATCGTGGAGCGCATCTTGTGTGTATTGTTGAGTGTTAGCAAGCTAGCCTGCTGTACTCACTGTACAATGAGAACCGTAGAGAGTGTATTTACATCCATTTCATTATAAATCTTTGGTCATTTCATGCTTTAGTCATCAGTATAGTCACAGTTTTGTAAAGATTTTCATTTAGTCTTTTTAAAAAGATGTCCTTACACTTAAAATACATCGAGGACAATCTGACGATGAACATAATAATGTCGCTGTCGTTGTTTCTCGCACCTTCAATTTTTAGCTCAAAACATGGACCAAAAGATTCCATACGATGACTATCAACTGCCAGTAGTGTTTCTTCCATCCTATGAGAGCCCTCCTGCATGGATCCCTCCACAAGAGGTGCTTCAACACTACTAACACATGTTTTCAACTTTTCTTTTGTGATCATATTGACCTTATTTATATTTTTCTTCCTTATAATCAGAGGATACATCACCCTGACTATAACAATGAGCTCACTCATTTCCTACCTCGCACTATAGTCTTAAAAAAGCCCCCTGGAGCACAACTGGGCTTCAATATCCGTGGAGGAAAGGCTTCGCAGCTTGGTATATTTATTTCAAAGGTAAGTTGTATCAATTAAAACCTTCTTTGCTAATCAAAAGAACTGCCGTACTCATCTTGGTCTTGCTCAAAATGTTTTGACAGGTGGTGCCAGATTCAGATGCCCATAGAGCAGGACTACAAGAGGGTGATCAGGTGCTTTCTGTCAATGATGTGGACTTTCAAGACATTGAGCATTCAAGGGTAAGACATGATATGTCCTTCAAAGAGACAGAAACACGCTAGATATCTTCTCCTCTAAACAGAATTAATGTATTCCTAACTTCTTCTAGGCTGTGGAGATTTTAAAGACCGCAAGAGAGATTTTGATGAAGGTCAGATACTTCCCTTACAGTGAGTATTATATTCATCCTTCCCTTGTTATACAGACTTGATATTTTCTGTTGTGAATTCCGGTCTATATAGCAAGGCGTAACCATGTCTTAGACATTGGGGGGGGGGACCAAAGTTTTTTTTTTTTTTTTTTCGTGGGGAAGGGGGGAGGCGGTTATTGGTCTTATTGGTTTATTTAAAGGAAATAATTTATTAAAGGATTTAAAGGGATTTAAGGAAATAAAGAAAAAGAAATAAGAACGGTAAAAGTTCCAGTTCTATTGTAGTTATGAAGTAAACTATTTGCAAAATATATATATTTTTTTAAAATATGCACACATTCACACTTATTTTCGTCTGCCTAATATGTACAAATGCAAAACATTTCTTTTCACGTCAAATTCAGTTATGATTTAAATAAATAATGTCATATTTTCAATTCTAACTGGTGAAATGTCATAAATGTCAAGTATTTTGCATCACTTGATATTACTGTTGGTCGCTGAATGTTTTTATCGTAAAACATTTGTCAAATATTAAATGTCTAGCTACTTACAACTTTCACTGCTAAAACTAAAGTGTTGTGTTGGAATTCGCACAGTAAGCCTCGCCGCCTTTGATTTGATTGGCCATCTCACTCATTCTGACAGTGACGAGCGTTGTTAGACCGCTGAGGCAGACCAAACTAAAAAAAATTAACATTTTACTTTTGTTATCGTAGCAACAAACAGAGTGGTGTGTATTTGGCCATTTCTAATTATTCGGGGTCCCCCTCAATGTCTATGGTGGTTACGGCACTGCTATATAGTTTATTTTAATTTAGATGCTGTAGGTAACTGATTCAATTGGAGTACCTGACATAAATTTGTGTTCTTCATCTGTTTTTCTAGATTACCAACGGCAGAAGGAGAGGACTGTACACTAGGTGGCAGAGCTGACCTGCATGACTGAAGCAGTGAGTGACGCAGCTGATGAGGCGTTGGTGTGTCAGCGAAACTTTCATCTTCCCTGCAGCAGCATCATCATCATCATCCTCCTCCTCCTCCTCCTACTACTAACTACTGTCTCTGACTAAAAGACTGCTCAAAGAAATCATCTTCAAACACTTATTCACCCATGTTGGTGGTTTTGAGGCATCTCTTTTTTTTTTGAGCTGTGCAAGTTTTGAATGCAGCTGGTAAAATGTCCCTGTCTTTTCTCTCATCCCATTCCAATGGGAAAATAAGCATATTCTATGGGATATGTCATGCGTATATATATATATATATATATATATATATTAAAAAAATGGTAGACGTGTTATTTATTTATTGAAATAACTATATACAGTTCTAGGGAAAAGGGTACATCATGAATAAATTATGTATTAATAATCACTTTAGAGGCATTTGTTTAATGAAGCTGATATTAATGTCTAATATATCATATATTCTTTATTTTATCAACTTTGTCTTTTTTGTGATTACATTTTAATTGTGCATTCTGAGGCAAAACATTTGCATCAACTGATGTCCTGCTGACAAACACATTGCTACTGACTAATTCATTGTCATTAAATCAATATGCTCATGCAAACAGTTCTGTTCAGGTGCAAATACGTTTTATGCTCATCATTTTTTATGCAACATTCTCATTGGATGAAATAAAAAAAAAAAACAGTATTCAAAAGACATTTTGAACATTATCATTTATTTAAAATAATTTAAAAGTATAAAACATTATTACCCTTTAGTGAGTTGGGACATCATATATATATATGAAATTCAAGTTCTCAAACACAAATTTACATATCCATCCATCCATCCTCAGAAAGAAAAATATGTCATAAATCTGGGTAACTTTGCAACCTATAGTGCAAATGTCTTTGCATGGATCCAATGGTATCATGTTGTTTACATGCCATTTTCTTTCATGTTCAAGGGCCAAACAAATACATATTTGAGAAGTACAGAACAGCTCGATCATTGCATTTCTCTGCCTTCTGTATTCCTCTGCCTGTTACAGGCAAATGAACAAATACCACTTCAAGTAATAAATCTTGAGGCAATACCACTTTGTGTCTTGGACTGCTTTGGACATATTACAGGGTCATTACACACAGGTATCTCCCATGGTTGCTTGGTGTCAATCATTTTCACACACAAATGCCAATACAGACTCTTTGAAAAGGCCCATAAATACACAAACATAAAAAGGATGACACTGCAAGGAACCTCCCCCCAACCATGGAGATTTAAAATAAGGATTAAACATGCTTGACTATATATAAAGAAATAAACAAACAATATATCCACCTGCATGTCATTTGGTGCAGCTTCATCAAACCCATTTTGTAATAAATTATAGAAGCAAATAAAAAAGGTCTCATTTAAGACAATGGACCACCTTCAAAAGGCTTTCAAATTAAATTAAGGAGCAAAACTGCATAGTATATAGTATTTTCCCTTGTTCAAGTAAGCACCATTATGTCACATGCGATGCCCTAAGAAACCCAGACATCAATAAAGGAATGTGTAACACAGTGATTGTAAACTCTTACTCTGTGAGCGGGAAGGTGGAATGTTGACATCAACAAGCTAGAAGTAGGGAAAGAGGTAAGAGACTGATCCTGTGACATGGACCAGTGTTAAAGACTGTCCGTTTAGATGTCATTTTAGCTGCTGTCCTCATTCTCTTGAACATCCCTGGATGAGCTCTCATCCACATTCTCGAGCGAGTCTCCGTGCTGGATGGACAACTCTGCTGGATCCATTATGGCCAGTTCACTCTGTATGGGGTACAGCCACGGCTTATGATCTGGAGAATTTACTGCTTTCCATGCAGGGTAGCTCTGACCGGCTTTATGAACGCTTCTTAAGACCTGTGGAATGACAGAAGGGGGTCAGGGAGTGGCATGAGTATCAACTTTGGTCGCTTTTCAGTCTTGTGTAACCCAAACAATGAAATGGAATCCAGTTTCACCTCATTTTCAGGCTTTGCAATGACTCAGATTGCAGCAAGTCTTTTTTCTCAAGCAAAGTTCTAAATAAGCAGTGTTTCTGGTTTCTGTCTGGGTCTTCTGAATTTTTTGGCAGCACAAAGTATCAGTGTGCATGCATGCAATACTACTTATAAAGTGTGACTTCTGAACTAAAGGTAATGGATAATTACTAGAAAGGAAACAAGCCACTTAAACAAACAAACAAACAAATAAATTAATCAAAAACAAAATAATCAGCATCCTCCTTTTATACATGTAACATGGTTGTACCATGTACATACACGCATATAAATGTATGCGTGTATGTGTATGTGTGTGCATGCGTGTGTGCGTAATGGAGTAATGATGCTGAAACACATACACATATGCATATTTGCTGAATAAACTCTGTAAGTTGGTTTCAAGGTTTCATTAGTTAACGGTTAACTTTAGTTACCATGAACTAATAATTAACTGCACGTCTACAGCATTTATTAATCTTAGTTAGTTCATTTCAACATTTACTATTACATTATTAAAATCAAGTGTTATATTTAACATTAGTTAATGCACTGTGAACTAACATGAACTAACAATAAATGACTATTTTTATTAACTAACATTAACAAAGATCAATAAATACTGTGTTGCTCATTGTTAGTTCAAGTTACACTCATGTACATTAACTAATGGTAACAAATGAGACCTTACTGTAATGTGTTACATCACAGTTTCCACAAAAAATATGATGCAGCACAACCGTTTTCAACATTGATAAGAAATTTTTCTTGTGCAGCAAATCGGCATATTAGAATGATTTCTGAAGGATCAAGTGACACTGAAGACTGGAGTAATGATGCTGAAAATTCAGCTTTGCAATCACAGGAATAAATTACATTTTAAAATATGTTTAAACAGAAAACAGTTTATAAAACTGTAATAAATATTACTGTATTATCAAATAAATGCAGCCTTGGTGAGCATTATAGACTTATTTCACAAACATTTTTGAACATTAGTGCATATGCATGCGTGCATGTTAATAAAATATTAAACCTAATCAATGGTCAGTGGAAAGACAAACACCTCAGCTTTCAATAATAGTGTATAACACACCAAGTGTGATGTATAGACTATGTTATCAGTGTGCCCTTTGGACAGAGATACTATCTGGTTGCCATATGCTGTAATTCCACAAGACTATGAAACAAACAGCAAATTGAAGCATTATTATAGGCGTTTCTAACAAACGGTGTCCGTCATAATCATAGATGATTAATAAAGAAAAGAGATTTAATAGGAGCCTAAATGATGTGCTCTTCCGTAAATAAAAAGAATGACTGTAGTCATGCAGCTTACAGACAGAACAAGATAAACAAGTTTCACGTTGGCACAGCAAGTGCTGCGTGAGTGTCTTCAGTACAAGATATTCCAGTAGGTTACCATGGTAACAATTATGATTTCAAAAACCTTAAACACGGACCCACACACAAAGATACTCGCATCCTCAAAGAGTAACCGACAGAAACAGTAGTAAGAGACTAAACATGTTCACTTACTTTTGGAGCCAGGACCTGAGATGCTTTGTTGACAACCCATTTTGGAAGAGACCCTAAAAGATAAAAAAAAAAAAAAATGGTTACAAAACAGAAACAAATAAAAGTCTTACAATGTAAATGAATGATGGGTAACATTTCGAAAGGAGCAGGGGATTGGTTCATACCTCTGGGATCAGCTTGTGAGAGGTATGTGAAAGTGCAGCTGTTGGGCCCTGTTGGTTTGATCAGGTAACCCGTCAGAAGGGAAACAGCCCTTACCAGATCCTTTCGTGGGGGATATTTCTAAAAATAAGCAAAACTTTATTAAAGTATTTGTATAATTTTTACATTTATGTATTAATACATTATTAATATAAAATAATGAGTATAATATTCAATGTTAAAATACACTGCACGGCCAAAAAAAAGAAAAAAAGAAGTCTCTGCTTGGATTTAAATATGCAAATGCTTAAGAGTCAATGATTGGATCATTATTGCAGTGATTATTGTGTTTCTAGCATGTTATATGTTTGGCAACAGTCCTTCTAACCCTAATTGGTGGAGTATGTAGCTTTTCATTTCTTAAACAACCATGTAGGAAGACACATCATGGCCATATTATACAAGATCCTTACCAAAAATGTATGCACCTCTTGATGGAAATAAATGTTTTGATGTTATTTCCATCAAGTGGTGCATCAATTTTTGGTCAAGATCTTGTGTTGACGATGCAAGAGTCAAGCACTCTAAAATCTACTCCAGCACATCCCAAAGACTTTCAATGAATTTAAGGTCTGGACTCAGAGGTGCCAATTCAAATGTGTAAATTATTATTAATGCTGCCTCCCAACCATTCTTTCATAATTTGAGTCGGATGAATCTTGACATTGTCATCCATAATAATCACTCCAATAATGATCCAATCATAGATTCTTAAGCATTTGCTCAATCATTTAAATCCAAACAGCAACTTTTTTTGGCCGGGCAGTGTATTTTCTCCTACATTTATGTGAATTTGGATGGGTGAAAACAGTCATTATTTGTGCTAGTGGTGCAGACTACTTAATATTTCAAGGCCTTTAGCTTTATCTGGACATCCATTAATAAAAGGTGTAAGTAAATAAAAGACGTACCGGATGTTTCACTGAGAAGTTAATGATCACATACTCATTTGCAGATGCCTGCCATGAGCGCAGGGTTACCACATCTCTGTTCTTCAATGGTTTCGGACAAAGCCCTGTGAATAAAGGAGGGGGGGAAAAATATTATATACAACATGTAGGCCCATAAAGAGACAACTTCACTGCCTGTGACAGAAAAAAGAGGAACAAAATAATCTCTGTGTTGACTATAAATACACACAAAAACATGGTCCCAGGAGGCTTTCCTTCAGCCCCGCACTGTGATAGCCACCAAAAGCCCAAAATAACTAATAGAATAACCATAATACATGAAATAACACTAAAATAACAAAAAAAAAATGGACAGAAATTACATGACTCACATGAATAGTAGCCCACATCAGCATTGGGACCCAGGCGAGCAATGTCAAAACTCTCAAGCATCGTAGGGTCCCATGACTTCCGGTACTGGCCGTCATGAAGCACGTCATACATGGTGGCAGCCGATACATCCTTTATGTTCATTCTACACTGTTTTGGAAACAAACGCATTTGCATTAGTGTTGTTATGGCAGCAGTACACACAGGACTGGACATGTAAATTAAACTGAAACGTAATAGAGAAAAAAAAAGAGATTGTGTGATCTACTGGGGGTCCATAGAGATTATATGTAAGCAAAGTACATTTTAATAATACCATGAAATCATGTCTAACCAATGATCCGTTAAGCATTTCATGATGTAGTAAAATTAAATGTTCCTAATAAAAGTTATTATAAAGGGTTTAAACAAAAATTATATATGGGCCCCTGAAGGGTCTGGGTTGGGGGCACTGCTGTAAAGTTTGAAACCACTGGGTAAATGATTTTAAAAGGCAACATTGACACCATAACTTAAAGACATATCAACGATATATTGTCATACACACATAGCATAACAGTTAAATGTAGGCACACATCTTACCTTGATTTTGTGCACTTTGGATAAGTACCCTTTGTTGCCTGTAGAAGTAGATAAAGGAGCCACCTCGACCCAGACCTCCATGTCATTCTTATCATACTTGTTGAGCCAATTCTCGGTGGCCAAGCATTGTTTTTTGAACTCATTAAACATGAATTCATCTGGAATGATTCCCGAACCGCGAGACATACCTAAAACAACAATTTCACCAATGATTTTCACCGCGAGAAATACAGATCTTCCACCAAGGCTCAATAACTTTGTTCTGCTCGCTAAGGATGATGCGCAGTTATTGTAGTTACAGAATTTCAAGCTCGACAAGATTTTTCTCTCAAATTCCTTACCTGGCGTCAGCACTTGCGCGTGGAAAAATCTCGTCACCACTTCCGGGAGTAGAACAGGTGTATTACAACACTACGAGGTGAGCAGCTAGTCTGCCAGCTCTGAACAACAGTG
The DNA here is from genome assembly GCA_039654625.1 of Rhinogobio ventralis. Lineage (NCBI taxonomy): Eukaryota > Metazoa > Chordata > Actinopteri > Cypriniformes > Gobionidae > Rhinogobio > Rhinogobio ventralis. The sequence continues at coordinate 18,099,108 of CM077198.1, forward strand.
ATTTAACACACTGACATGATCTTGATTTATACCCAATGGCTTTTATGTACTCAAGTGAGAACTGTTGACAAACTGGCACAAACTGGGTGTGCCGGACCGCCCATATTGATTGGGTCTTCGGGTGCGGGTCCAGTGGTCTCTCTCCGCTACTGCACTGATTTGCATGATTCATTCATAACGGAACCGGCACAGGCACATCATTCAACAGGCTTCTTGTGCAGTGTCATTAATAAGAAAGGGAATTTCATGGCTGTTTCTGTTCTTTAGACTATGGTACCACTACCAAAAGTGGACCAAAGAGAACCCTTTGTTTACTATGCAGTATACATAAAATGTCTTATATATGGGTCAAAACACAATAATGGTCTCAGCTTGTTGGTAACATGGATAATAATCAGTATCACAGACAGAACATCAGTACTATCTGCAAGTTATCTGTTTTATTTATGAAGATTTGTCATATTAATTCTATATTGTTTAATATTTAGCTTGTAATTTAGTTTTGTTGTGTGTATTAATGTTTAATATGTACATCAACATTCAGAAGGCAAGGTGATGTATTGTACAATTTAGGGGGGTTAATCAGTAAATTAGCTATTGCATATAGGTGTGATCATCAAGTAATCTATGAAAGTTACTGTATATAATATAATTATTATGTATCAAGCCTGTTTCTAATATCCAACACTATGTGTATAGGCCTATATACAGGAACCAAAAGCAGGACAAACAGCAAATCTGGTGAAATATCTTTTATTCATGTGATACATTTTGGTGTCTCTTTAACCGTCCATTTTTTACAGCATATAATAATAGTACTTTGTCACACAAACTTTGCTAAACACTAGTAGACAGCGTATTTCAAACAGACCAACACACTTCAGAATAGCACACAGCTGAGTATTCAGTCAGTGACACGTGATAGAGCTGTTTAGGAGGGTTTTCAATCTTATTTATTTTAATTCCTACATATTAAACCATAGTAAATGTTAATGTTTAAAACACACTTGATGCCCTTTTTAAGTCTTAGTGATGAAAGGATTTGTCGGTTTAGTTGAATGAGAGGAAAAGCGACAGTGCTGGGGGGTTCGGTGATACCTCTCCAGCAAATAAAAGCCCATTCAAGCTATATTGTTGAAACCCAGCATTACAGATGGGCGTGAAAGTCTTTAACAGTGGCACGATTGTGACACGACTAGGTCTTTGTGATACAGTAGCCAGGCAGCAATGCAAATTTTACATCAACCTTTGATTCCCACACATTGCTAACTGCCATTCCCGTCAAGCACACAACACATTGTATCACTAACTAGTGAGATAATAAATAAACACATGAAACCAACAGTCTTACGACGAGCAATACCAAGATGTGTCTGTACACTAAGCAAAAGCCGTGTTGAAGGAAGAAATCTAAATGTCCCGTTTAACACAACCTCATTAGCTCTATGCAATGTTAATAGACTCGAGCAAACCACAGCACTGTGGCCTGATTTGGTGCACCATGACAACCAAACAAGCAAGGCATTTTGTGTTAAACTGTCTCTAAACTGCATGCGGTTCCTACACTTGCGCAGCAAAAACAAGACAGAAATTGAGCAGAATTAGTGTGAATTGCTGATGCTTTCCATATCCAAGCTCAGCGTGACGTGTTACGATAGTTTGGTTAGTACATACACGTTTTTACAATTAACGTTTTGTGACTACAGTCGTGAATAAGTCATTAAATATCTTAGGTTTTGAATTTTAACTAAATTAAATACCAATTTTCCCTTTTCTAAGAATGTTAAATCCATTTTTTTCCCCCACAGCTCAATACATTGTACCATGCAACCCTCCGAAGATTTCGGTATAAAATTAGCCTGTTCAGGCTTGTCGCAAACAAAACTGCTAATTTTTTGCCAATACATGTATATTTCCTGGGGAAAAAACCCTTTAAATGATATCTGGTCCCTAATACCATAATTAACATGAAAGCATCCAATTATACAGAATATTGTGTCCCATGGTGATATTTCACGACGATAATTTCAAAATCGAAGAGATCCCTTCTGTATCTTTCTTTTAAATATCTTCTGCCAAAAAACACAAATAAAACAATAGTGTAATGTTCATGAAAAAAAAAAAAGAGAACAAAATTATATAAATCAGTAACAGCCTCTCAACACAATAATGTCAAGTTCTTCCTCCAGTGAAATTAAAAAAAGAAGGCAAAAATAGGCCTAAAATGATGACATCAGCCCCAGCTCTGAAACATGTTAACTTCACAACGACTATGATGGCACTGATGTGTGAAAACCTAAGAGCATATGAGTTTATGTCAGTCTGCAATCCCATATAATGCCATGCAGCCAGAACAGATGAGAATCTGAATGGTTTTAGCATTTAATCTATGCTGTGATTTTTTCGTTAATAATAAAAGCATTTTTGGAATCCATTTTAATACAGAGTAATAGCACATCCACACGGTTACTCTGAAAAGTCACTGAGTCTAAGAGAAAGAAAAGGTTCTCCGCTCATGACACGGGGCCGTGAGAGGAGCGAGTGACCACTGAGAGGCAAGCTGTTTGTGTGTGAGGGGGTCGAGTGAGTGGGACGCAGGACCTGGTGGGGGGCGAGGGTGGTTACTAGCACGAGCAGCTGCTCTCAGTAACGGGCAGCTCTGGAGGCTTCTCCAGTTTGATGTCGATCACTGAAAGTTTATGTTAAGGATCAGATGCAGACTGGATCATTTGAATAAGCATGTCTTTACCCTTGGACTATTTTTCATTCGTTTCTGTAAGACAAAAACCCTGGCAGACAAGCAGACATGCTTCTGATATCCTGCTATCAGGCTGTTGTGGACAAACTGACTCTGACATTTTAATGGCATATTTACAGTAAATGTGAAGGATACTGTCCTCTTTGCTTTTCTCTGGTGTGCTATCCATTCCAGGCAAAGCTGCAGCAACACGACGAAACAGCTAGAAAAAAGAAAGTTAATTACTTAAAAACTGATGCTTGAGCCAAATAAATCAATGCAGGTTTCACATAATACAAAATGTCTTATTAGTAGGGGAGACTGGGGCTTGTATCACATTTTTCTCTTGTCAACAACATACGTTGACCTTTTGTGACAATATTTTGTGGCAAATTGTTTTACTATATAGAGAAAGTTGTCAATGCAAACTGCTATTAAAAAAAACAATTATAGGTTTTTCAAGTGCATTTAAACACCAAAACACCTATGCAACAACACAAAAACAAAAAAATTTAAACTCTTGCTTTGGCCAACAGATATTGTAATAAGCTGTAAATTACAATATATGAAATGTATGTGAAAACTTAAAACACAATCTTTAAAACTTGAACTTGACAACTTCGATCTTTTTTGTGTTTTCTCACCCAAACAGTATTACAAAAATATTACACTTAAATGCAAGTTTTGAAAATAAATTAAAAAAATTGTATTCAAATGTTAAATAGAATAAATAAAATATATATTTCTTAATTTAATAAAATTAGGCAAGTAAAAAAAATATACACTTTTTAAAAAAAGAGTTTATCTTTGATAAATATTTTACAGAGTCCCGACAGTTCAAGCCATCACAGTCCATCAAAATATGCTTCAGCGGTAAAGGACTCTGGCAAAAGGGGCATAACGGAGGATTCACCCAATAACAAAAACGTATGGGTTAGTCTGGAGTGGCCAGTATAGATAACATGGTCACAGCGATTTTGAAAATGGACATGTTTTCCACCAACCACAGATTGTTTCTATTACACCAATCCCATTCAGCTTGCCATTTCTTGAGGATATAAGTGTTTCTAATAGATTTGAAGTCTGAAGGTGGAACTGGGCATTTTTTGAGCCCTGAAGATGAAGCCCCTTTTGCCGCAGCATCTGCTTTCTCATTCCCTGGAATTCCACAATGCCCTGGCTAATGCCCAACAAAAAAGGATTTTAAAATCCTGTACTATCAATGTTGAAAACAGTTGTGCTGCTTAATATTTTGTGTTGAAACCCTGATTCGTTTTATTCAGGATTCTTTGATGAATAGCAGGTTCAAAAGAACAGCAATTATTTGAAATCTTTTGTAAAATTGCAAACGTTTTTACAGTCACTTTTGATCAATTTCATGTGTTCTTGGCTGAATAAAAGTATTGATTTCTTTCAGTAGTGGGGCTCTTATGACAACTTCCTCATGTGCAACTAGCCCCGGTCTCCCCTATTTAAAACAAATTATAACTTCCAGTGGGTAGAGAGGTAATTTCTGATGACACTAGCATTATGAGAAACACCCTGATCCACTAATTCTGACAACAAAATGCAATGCAATATGCTATTAAAAAACACAATGCACAATGAAATTAAGTGGTGCTAAAACACAGCACATAGAGAAAAATCATTCTAGCAACGCTTGGCCAACATGCAAAGGACAACTGTGACAGTACATGGGGAGCAACTTCAAGCAAACAAAACAAAAACACAAAAGAGCAGCCCAATAACAGCACAGGACACCTGTGAATGTGAGGCGGGGGCAGAATGGCTAATGATGGGCGAGGCGAAGAAAGATAGAAACCAAAGGAAGCAGAAGATAGAGTGGTGGAGGGAAGGTGGGGCTGGGCCGTCCTCACTCTCAGTGATTCTACCTGTTTGACATTGTAGCCAGTCTTTGCGCTGGTTTCAATGAACATGACATTCAGTTCCTTAGCCCTCTGCTCTCCCTCCTCTGTGGTAATCTGTCTGCTCGACCGGAGCAGGGAGGGGAAAGGAAAGAAATAAAGACAGACAAAAGAAATGCATCAAGAAGAAGAAGAGAAAGAGACAGAGGCTGACTGAAGTTCACATTAGTAATAGGGGAAAAAAAGAGGAATTAGTGTTTTGATAGGACCCCAACACAGGTTGCAGAGTTGAGAAATGGCTGATATCGTAACGCTGAAAAGAGATCACTGCACTGCAGTTCAACAAAAGGCCATTCACTGGGAACACATTTGTTACTTGAGGACAATCTACAACAAAAATAAATACCCTATCAAGGGAAGTGATGATAATGTCATTGGCACTTTGGTCACTAAAATATCCCTTGTTTATTTTCAGCTTAAAGAGTTCATCTAGAAATGAAGATTCAGTCATTATTTACTCACCCTCATGTTGTTCCAAACCTGTATGAGTTTCATTCTTCTTTTGAACACAAAAGAAGATATTTTGAAGAATGTTGGTAACCAGAAATTTGATGGTAGCCATTGACTTCCACAGTATTTCTTTCCTACTATGGAACTGTTTGATTACCAACATATCTTCTTTTATGTTCAACAGAAGAATGAAACTCATACAAGTTTGAAATAGCATAAGACAGATTTTTTTTTTTTGGGGGGGTGAACTATACCTTTAAAGCCTTTTTTCTGCAGAACACAAAAAAAGAGTTACATAGAAGAATGTCCAAGCTGCTCCTTCCCATCCACTTCTATAGTAAAAAGACATTTTGCTAAATGTCTCCTTTTGTGTTCCACGGAAGAAGACAAAAAAAGTTATACATGTTTGTAACAACACAAGAGGGATGAATTATGACAGAAATGTCAGTATTTTGGGAGAACTATCCTTTTGTTTCTAGAGCGCATCTGTGGCATTCTATCAAATTGATCGACTTCCCACAGACAATAATTTTGCTTACAGAACAGCTCCATGTATACAGTGCTTTACAGATAGAAATGCCTGGACCAAGACAGAATCTTTTGACATTTTCTGTACTGATTTGAGGGACATTGAATGGTACCCAAATGGATTAAGATGTTAGAAAATGTTAAACTGAGCTAGGCATATATTGTTCACTGAAAGTATAACAGTGCAAAATATTTATTTAAAAGTCCACACAAGAGGTAGGAGATGTACAGAATTTTGTGAATGACATGTTTCAATTCAATGAAAAGCAGCAGAACTTTCTGCTGAATTCTTTGGCTGCAGAATCCGTGTGGGTGTTATGTCACATATCCTTGGGCAGTTAACAACTGACAAATTTGGTATGTGATTCTATTACAAAAATAATGTGGGTTTCAAATTCAGTTGTTTTAAACTGGAATCGGTACAATTGTGAGTTTCAACTAAAGGCAAAAATTTTATATTGGGTTCAAGATTGCCAATAAAAAACTGCTTGGTTTACCTCTTAGTGACCTCTGTGTGAGCTATACTTTCATGCATTTCTGCACTATTGAAAATTGACCTTTTCTGCTCACAAAATTTCTGCACCTTTACAATTATACTAAATATTAGCAGTTGATTTAAGGTGTTGCACATTTTTCCACATTTTCTACTGTAAACGACTGTAATTGTGTATATAGCTTTTACAAAGTGAGGACAGTCTCAAAATTATTTTCTGTGGAAATCGACAATATGCCACAGATTTTGTTATATAAGTTAGAACCCTAGGTCTACACTACAGCTGTATCGTGTCACCCACCTGTTTGACGTTATAACCAGCTTTGGCGCTGGTCTCTATGTACATCACACCCAGTTCCCGGGCTTTTTTCTCTGCTGCCTCTACTGACACTTGCCTGCCATAGTCCATAGTTGAGGTGTGGACACAGTTCAAATTAGAATGGATATGAAAAACAAAAGTAGTAATGGGAAATCAAAAATAAAATCAACACAGGAGAAAATATGACTGAACTGAAAAGCAACAATGGCACAAATTATTCAACAAAACATTCAAATTAATAAAGAGAAAACTAAACACAAAAATAACAGAAGGGTGAAGGGTTTAAAACATGAAGTCTGAGGGATGAACGAAAGATGTTTTCATCAAGCTCCTCGAAATTACTGTACCTTTTATCAGCCAAATCTGTCTTGTTGCCAACCAACATGATAATGACATCACTTCCTCTTTCTGTTCTAACATCATCTATCCATTTTGAGGTTTGCTGGAAGGAGTTGAGATCTGAAGAACAGAAGGAAAATGTTAGGCATGGATTTATTGCAGAGGAAAAATGTCTCTTGTGATCTGTTGGAACTGATTAATTGATTGAAAATTCCAAATTTGGCAGTGCAGAAATACACTTGATTCAGTTCAATACCAGGCTTTCTTAGAAGAAAGTATGCAAGCAGACTGTTAGAATGAAGTTCAACAAAACAGAGGACGGTTAAGTCAAATCACAGGTCATTTCGATGCTCAGCGTGCTCAGTAACAGCAAGTTGATGTTAAAAGAGAAGCATGTTCGATCTACTTTTCATTTAATCTGAAAGAAACCATAAAAACAACATTGTTCCCAAGCAACCATACTAAGATGAACTGCTATGACCTAGAAGCAGCTGCTGAATCGTGCTAACTGTGCCCTGAGGGCATAAATCCCTGCTGACCCAATGAGTGAGGCTCGGACTCACTGGTGATGTCATAGACCACCACAGCAATAGTGGAGTCTCGGATGTAGCTGGGAATGAGGCTGCGGAAGCGCTCCTGCCCTGCAGTGTCCCATAGTTGGAGCCGAACCTGAGGGATCAGCAAACCGTGGTGTGCAAAGAAAACAGGGAAAAGAGAAAGGCAGAACAGAGAAAAGAAAAGGTATAAAGAGAGGACAGGGCAAGGAAGCAGGGTTAGAAGAAAAGGTCAACATCAAAGAAGCAAATCTTGAAGGAAAAGGAGAAATGCACCTACAGAATTGACCAATTTTTGCTTTGAGCTTATAGATCATAATCTCAAGGTTTTAGGCATTTCTCCATTCCTGCTCTCTGAATGATGCTGCTTTCTGCAAGATGCTTCGCAAATGGCACTCCTTACGCACAAGTATTGCTGGACATACTTTATGGTTTTGAAATATTGGTAAATGCCCAAATTGTATTCATAAAATGTTGTTATTTTCTCACCCTTATGTTGTTCTTTCTTTTTTGCGGAACACAAAAATAACTTATTTTGAAGAATGTTTTAACTGTATTTGCCCATATAATAAAAATCACTGGTGTCCAAAACAACACTGGACCGCACTGACTCACATTGTATGGACAATCTTTTGTGTTCAATACAATAAAATGTAATACAAATGACATCTATACCTGCATCAGTGCATTCCAGCAGATGAGTTAAATAATATAAACTAACTCTAAATTAACTCTGCTTAGGTATAAAATCCATAGTAAAAAGATATGTCTTCAAACAACCAATATCTGAGAAAATTTAATATGCAGTGGTAGAGAACTTCAAAATCAGGGAGCAACTACAGAAAAGGCCCTATCAACTTTTATTTTTAATCTAGTTTTAGGAACAGTGAACACCATCTGGTTAAATGATCTCAACTGTCTAGCATTCTGATTCAGCAATATTTGAAATATCAAAAGAATGAGGGTGAGAAAATTATGACAGAATTTACATTTTTGGGTGAAATATCCATTCACATTGTTAAAGCGTTTCTCATCTTACTGTTTAACTTTACCTGGAATGCTCCAATAAACCAGCACACCTATAAAGCTCCATGAGTGCCATTTACTCAAGCAGTACCCAACTTGACCCCACCATGTGGTGAAGCAGGAGCACTAGCTACCTACTTGCTATATCATAGACCACCACTGCGGCTGCTGAGTCTCTGATGTAACTGGGAATGAGGCTACGGAAGCGTTCCTGCCCAGCAGTGTCCCACAGCTGTAGCCGAATCTATGACCGTCCATGCGGCACAACAGGCATGGGGACCCATTCAGCACCCAGCCATGGAAGAGAGTGGGGTGAGGTGGACAAAGACACAACCAAACTTAAAAAAGGTGAAATCAAAATAAATGACAAACTAATGACAAGTGTGATGAGCTACAAGCATGCGCGAGGAATTACGCAAATGATAACTGATGAATCTGTGACACTGACGTGAAATCACCTGGTGGACTAGCCCTAGTCGGACGTTAGAGAAATTTGTGTTTCACAGGCGTACTTTGTGATTTTAATCCTGTCCAAATCTGCCATGTTTGTTTTTCTCACACAACCTCAGTAAAAATTACAAGGCAAATTCATCCAAATGTGCCGATAACGTATCATAGCCTACTAATGCCTCCTTTTTTTTTTTTGACCTACCCGAGTTAACGTTTGCACACCAATCTTTCCATTTCATTTTAATATGGATGGTATCTGACGAAAAAAATATTATAAAATTAATAAATAGAGACAAATCCAGACCCATTTTAATATCAGTGTCAGTTAAGATACTTGTCTAGATATCTCTGCTCACTTACTTCTATAAACAAATCTGAAGTTTATTTAAATAGTGTTTTAATAATATATTAAAGTTATATCAAAAAGTCGTTAAAAAATATATACGTCATATGTAGCACAGTAGGTGACCTTCTGTAACGCCCATGTCTGTAAAACACACACTCCCTCCTCTGTCATAACCACAGAGATGTTAGTTCCATCTGAATTGTTAAATGAAATCACAGATGTCAGGTGATAAGAATTGTAACTCAAACATTGTTTAGAAAACTAGTCCTGTCCGAATAGGGCGTTATAGACCTTACAGATGATATTAGAAAACATCAAGGTGAATGATTTGAGCCAGTGTGTGTCAAAACCATCTATTACACCAGTACTAACATTGATAGTCAATATTTAAACTAAATAAGGCATTTAAAAAGGCTTGGGCACACAGAGACTCCATGGAAATGATTCTAGAAATGTTGATTTCCATCCTACCGTGCGGTCTTCCAAGTACATGGTTTTTGACAGAAAGTCTATACCAATAGTTGCCTATGGAAAGAAACAATGAGTTAACCCGGGGCACATTGTAAAATACAGGCCATTTAAGGAATATTTATTTTGACTGTCTGTCTATCTTCTGTGGAACACAAAATATATTTTGCAGAATTTTCATACTGCTCTTTTCCAAGCTCCAAAAAAATTCAAGTAAAAATGGGCACTGCAAAGTAAAATAAATGTTATTGAAACTTTATTTGCCTGTTGGACTAGTATTAATAAAATCATTTATCAAATCAAACAGAACTGACAGTAAAGACATTTATGATGTTACAAAAATATTAAAATAAATGATGTTCTTTTTAACTTCAAATCTTAAAAAACATAGGAAAACACACATCATGGTTTCCACAAAAAGCAGCACAACATTAATATTAAAGGAACACGCCGACTTTTTGGGACTTTAGCTTATTAACCGTATCCCCCAGAGTTAGATAAGTCCATACATCCCATTTTTATCTCTGTGCGTGCCATAACACCGCTAGCCTAGCTTAGCACAAAGACTGGAGGTAAACGGCTCCAGCTAGCCTACTGCTCAATAAGTGACAAAATAATGCCAACATTTTCCTATTTACATGTTGTGATGTGTATAGTTACATCGTGTACTAAGACCGATGGAAAATTAAAAGTTGCAATTTTCTAGACCGATATGGCTAGGGACTATACTCTCATTCCTGCGTAATAATCCAGGAACTTTGCTGCCGTACCATGGGCGCAGTGGCACAATGATATTTTGCAGCGCCTGAAAATAGGCTAACTTCCGTCAACATAACCAACGTGACAACCTGCTTGCACAGAGAGCATGCTGGGGACTATTTTCAGGCGCTGCGTAATATCATTGCGCCTGTTGCACCCATGGTATGGCGGCAAAGTTCTTGGATTATTACGCAGGAATGAGAGTATAGTCCCTAGCCATATCGGTCCAGAAAATTGCAACTTTTCATTTTCCGTCGGTCTTAGTACACAATGTAACTATACACATCACAACATGTAAATAGGAAAATGTTGGCGTTATTTTGTTATTTATTGAGCAGTAGGCTAGCTGGAGGCGTTTACCTCCAGTCTTTGTGCTAAGCTAGGCTAGCGGTGTTATGGCACGCACAGAGATAAAAATGGTATGTATAGACTTATCTAACTCTGGGGGATACAGTGAATAAGCTAAAGTCCCAAAAAGTCGGCGTGTTCCTTTAAGAAGAAATATTTCTTGAGCACCAAATCAGCATATTAGAATGATTTCTGAAGGATCGTGTGACACTGAACTGCGGAAAATTCAGCTTTTCCATGACAGGAATAAATTACATTTTAAAAACAGTTGTTTTAAAATGTAATAATATTTCAAGATTTTATTGTTTTTATTGCATTTAGATTAAATAAATGCTGCCTTTGTGAGCATAAAAGACATCTTTCAAAAATATTAAAACATCTCTTGAATAGTATATTTTGTGTTTATAAAAATAATGTAAAACACAGTTTCATGGTGCCAAAAAAAATATTTTGAACTGTAACTACAGAGTTAGACAGTTGTTGATTTTCGTCATATGATTTTGGTTGTAAGGAAAATAGCAGTGTGACCATTCTACGAAGCATCTCCTTTTGTGTTCCATGGAAAAAGGAAAGGTTTGGATCAACATGACAATGAGTAAATGAATAAACAGTTTTCATTAGTGAGTGAACAACTCATTTAAGTAACCAAACGGACTTCATGACAGCTTTCACAAAGTCAATAACACTTTAATATTAAGTTGATATGGTAAGCATATGCCACACGAACATAACATGGACTGTAACAATCACAGCAGGTGTTACCTGATAGGTATTATCGAAGCTGTCATACATAAACCTGGTGATAAGTGAAGTTTTGCCCACTGTGGAGGAAAAGAAAAACAACGCATTAAAAATAAGGACCTCACAGAGTATGCGTCTCTAAACCTAGTGGGATCCCTACATAGACAGCATATTTGGTGTTCGCATCGATGCCGTCAAGGGAACGGATGCATTGGTCTGCAGGATGATTCTGAACTCTGATCGCTGTGTTGGCAACATGGGTGTCGCCGTTCTGCTTTCCACAGCAACATACTGCATCAATACAGGCTAAGAAATGCAGAAACTCTCGTTTACGACTGCTGACTGATGCTTTTTTGCGTCAAATCCAGCCATTATGAAACGAAAACGTGGATGTGACTCGGATGATGTGGCAGTTAAACATCCCTGATGTGGTTTATAATCTCATGATCTTGTATTGTCACAGCCGGTTAGCTAGAAACATGCTAACTGCTAACAGCTAGCAACCATTTCCACACCAGACAGTATTGTTTTATAGATTAAAACATACTAATATCTAGTACTAGCACAATATCATTTGCATTTTATGTGTCAAACAGTAATGGTGAATGCGATCACATACAAAAGGCCTTTAAAATGGGAGATCTCATTGTGGCTAGGAACAGACAACACAAACATGCTAATACAAGGACTTGATGGCTTCCCATTAAAGAATACATAAACACTGAGGGGAAAGACAGAAAAATACATATACTTTATCAATTAAAGCATAATGGAGTTGATATTCGGATCTCACATCTTTTGTATATAGTTCGTGTACTGCAAGGATGTTCAATGCTACATGCTACACGTTTTCTGTAAATGTAAGTGTATTTTAAGTGCGTGTCGACAAACGTATCAGTCCAAACTGTCAGATCATTATTTGCATGTTTATTTAGTAACATCTATCCTTATAGAGCATCCCTTCACCTGGCCTGTCTATTTCTCTGTCCACGTCTCACATATCTGAACACTTACCGCTTTGCTCGCCCAAGAAAACCAGCTTAAATTTTCGCAGAGGGTTGCCGAACTCTCCGCCACCGGTCGTAGTAGACATCTTTATCGAATATAATAAACAGCAGCTATATAAATATTATTATTTTCTGTGCGCGGACGAAGGACACTGTACAGTCCAGTGACGAGGGCTGATAGCTGACGATTCCTGAGTGTGACAGCGCCTCTAGGTGGCCAGAGATGGAAACGCAGGACACGCTGTGGCTGTGTTTCAAAACATAGTGCCAAAAAGCTGCCTACCTATGCTGTCTAGGTTTGAAAGCGACTATGATGGCGAAAATGCTGTCTTGGTAGGAAGCTGACTATGTTTTGAGACACAGTCTATTTCTTGAGACACAGTCTATGTCTACTGTCACACCTAGCCATTGTGTAGTAGCATCTAATCCTGTTTCCTCTCATTTTATCAGTGTTGCGTATACGAAATAAATTTTCATAAAATACATACAAGTGTGTTACGTTTCACACCACTAAGATGTAACTCATATTTGTTTGTGTGTATATATATATATATATATATATATATATATATATATATACACTCACCTAAAGGATTATTAGGCACACCATACTAATACTGTTTGACCCCCTTTCGCCTTCAGAACTGCCTTAATTCTACGTGGCATTGATTCAACAAGGTGCTGAAAGCATTCTTTAGAAATGTTGGCCCATATTGATAGGATAGCATCTTGCAGTTGATGGAGATTTGTGGGATGCACATCCAGGGCACGAAGCTCCTGTTTCACCACATCCCAAAGATGCTCTATTGGGTTGAGATCTGGTGACTGTGGGGGCCATTTTAGTACAGTGAACTCATTGTCATGTTCAAGAAACCAATTTGAAATGATTCGAGCTTTGTGACATGGTGCATTATCCTGCTGGAAGTAGCCATCAGAGGATGGGTACATGGTGGTCATAAAGGAATGGACATGGTCAGAAACAATGCTCAGGTAGGCCGTGGCATTTAAACGATGCCCAATTGGCACTAAGGGGCCTAAAGTGTGCCAAGAAAACATCCCCCACACCATTACATCACCACCACCAGCCTGCACAGTGGTAACAAGGCATGATGGATCCATGTTCTCATTCTGTTTACGCCAAATTCTGACTCTACCATCTGAATGTCTCAAATGAAATCGAGACTCATCAGACCAGGCAACATTTTTCCAGTCTTCAACTGTCCAATTTTGAAGAGCTCGTGCAAATTGTAGCCTCTTTTTCCTATTTGTAGTGGAGATGAGTGGTACCCGGTGGGGTCTTCTGCTGTTGTAGCCCATCCGCCTCAAGGTTGTGCGTGTTGTGGCTTCACAAATGCTTTGCTGCATACCTCGGTTGTAACGAGTGGTTATTTCAGTCAAAGTTGCTCTTCTATCAGCTTGAATCAGTCGGCCCATTCTCCTCTGACCTCTAGCATCAACAAGGCATTTTCGCCCACAGGACTGCCGCATACTGGATGTTTTTCCCTTTTCACACCATTCTTTGTAAACTCTAGAAATGGTTGTGCGTGAAAATCCCAGTAACTGAGCAGATTGTGAAATACTCAGACTGGCCCGTCTGGCACCAACAACCATGCCACGCTCAAAATTGCTTCAATCCCCTTTCTTTCCCATTCTGACATTCAGTTTGGAGTTCAGGAGATTGTCTTGACCAGGACCACACCCCTAAATGCATTGAAGCAACTGCCATGTGATTGGTTGATTAGATAATTGCATTAATGAGAAATTGAACAGGTGTTCCTAATAATCCTTTAGGTGAGTGTATATATATATATATATATATATATATATATATATATATATATATATATATATATAGGTGCTGGTCATATAATTAGAATATCATCAAAAAGTTGATTTATTTCACTAATTCCATTCAAAAAGTGAAACTTGTATATTATATTCATTCATTACACACAGACTGATATATTTATGGAGATGAAGATTTCATTTTCCAACAGGACTTGGCACCTGCACACAGTGCCAAAGCAACCAGTACCTGGTTTAAGGACCATGGTATTCCTGTTCTTAATTGGCCAGCAAACTCGCCTGACCTTAACCCCATAGAAAATCTATGGGGTATTGTGAAGAGGAAGATGCAATATGCCAGACCCAACAATGCAGAAGAGCTGAAGGCCACTATCAGAGCAACCTGGGCTCTCATAACACCTGAGCAGTGCCACAGACTGATCGACTCCATGCCACGCCGCATTGCTGCAGTAATTCAGGCAAAAGGAGCCCCAACTAAGTATTGAGTGCTGTACATGTTCATACTTTTCATGTTCATACTTTTCAGTTGGCCAAGATTTCTAAAAATCCTTTCTTTGTATTGGTCTTAAGTAATATTCTAATTTTCTGAGATACTGATTTTGGGATTTTCCTTAGTTGTCAGTTATAATCATCAAAATTAAAAGAAATAAACATTTGAAATATATCAGTCTGTGTGTAATGAATGAATATAATATACAAGTTTCACTTTTTGAATGGAATTAGTGAAATAAATCAACTTTTTGATGATATTCTAATTATATGACCAGCACCTGTATATATATACACTCACCTAAAGGATTATTAGGAACACCTGTTCAATTTCTCATTAATGCAATTATCTAATCAACCAATCACATGGCAGTTGCTTCAATGCATTTAGGGGTGTGGTCCTGGTCAAGACAATCTCCTGAACTCCAAACTGAATGTCAGAATAGGAAAGAAAGGTGATTTAAGCAATTTTGAGCGTGGCATAGTTGTTGGTGCAAGACGGGCCGGTCTGAGTATTTCACAATCTGCTCAGTTACTGGGATTTTCACGCACAACCATTTCTAGAGTTTACAAAGAATGGTGTGAAAAGGGAAAAACATCCAGTATGCGGCAGTCCTGTGGGCGAAAATGCCTTGTTGACGGTCAGAGGAGAATGGGCCGACTGATTCAAGCTGATAGAAGAGCAACTTTGACTGAAATAACCACTCGTTACAACCGAGGTATGCAGCAAAGCATTTGTGAAGCCACAACACGCACAACCTTGAGGCGGATGGGCTACAACAGCAGAAGACCCCACCGGGTACCACTCATCTCCACTATAAATAGGAAAAAGAGGCTACAATTTGCACAAGCTCACCAAAATTGGACAGTTGAAGACTGGAAAAATGTTGCCTGGTCTGATGAGTCTCGATTTCTGTTGAGACATTCAGATGGTAGAGTCAGAATTTGGCGTAAACAGAATAAGAACATGGATCCATCATGCCTTGTTACCACTGTGCAGGCTGGTGGTGGTGGTGTAATGGTGTGGGGGATGTTTTCTTGGCACACTTTAGGCCCCTTAGTGCCAATTGGGCATCGTTTAAATGCCACGGCCTACCTGAGCATTGTTTCTGACCATGTCCATCCCTTTACCCATCCTCTGATGGCTACTTCCAGCAGGATAATGCACCATGTCACAAAGCTCGAATCATTTCAAATTGGTTTCTTGAACATGACAATGAGTTCACTGTACTAAAATGGCCCCCACAGTCACCAGATCTCAACCCAATAGAGCATCTTTGGGATGTGGTGGAATGGGAGCTTCGTGCCCTGGATGTGCATCCCACAAATCTGCATCAACTGCAAGATGCTATCCTATCAATATGGGCCAACATTTCTAAAGAATGCTTTCAGCACCTTGTTGAATCAATGCCACGTAGAATTAAGGCAGTTCTGAAGGCGAAAGGGGGTCAAACACAGTATTAGTATGGTGTTCCTAATAATCCTTTAGGTGAGTGTATATTGCCAAAAGTTTTGGGACACCTGCCTTTACACATGAATTCTAATGACATCCTATTCTTAATCCGTAATCCCTTTTCAGCTATAACAGCTTCAACTCCTCTGGGAAGGTTTGGGAATTTGTTTATGGGAATTTTTGACCATTCTTCTAAAAGCGTATTTCAGGCACTGGTGTTGGACGAGAGGGCCTGACTCACAGTCTCCACTCTAATTCATCCCAAAGGTGTTCTATCGGGTTGAGGTCAGGACTCTGTGCAGGCCAATCAAGTTCTTCCACACCAAACTCGCTCATCCATGTCTTTATGGACCTTGCTTTGTGGTGCGCAGTCATGTTGGAACAGGAAGGGGCCATCCCCAAACTGTTCCCACAAAGGGAACGGATGCATTGGTCTTGGTATGTTGAAGCATTAAGAGTTCCTTTCACTGGAACTAAGGGGCCAATCCCAACCCCTGAAAAACAACCCCACACCATAATCCCCCCTCCACCAAACTTTACACTTGGCACAATGCAGTCAGGCAAGTACCGTTCTCCTGGCAACCGCCAAACCCTGACTCGTCCATCGGATTGCCAGACAGAGAAGCGCGATTCATCACCCCAGAGAACACGTCTCCACTGCTCTAGAGTCCAGTAGCGGCGTGCTTTACACCACTGCATCCGACTCCCTACGCACTGTTCTTGAGCTAATCTGAAGGCCACACAAAGTTTGGAGGTCTGTAGCTATTGACTGCAGAAAGTTGGCGACTTCTGCACACTGTGCTCCTCAGCATGCGCTGACCCCGCTCTGTGATTTTACGTGGCCTACCACTTTGTGGCTGAGTTGCTGTTGTTCCCAATTGCTTCAACTTTGTTATAATACCACTAACAGTTGACAGTGAAATATTTAGTAGTGAAGACATTTCACGAATGGACTTATTGCACAGGTGGCAACTGGTATCACGCTTGAATTCACTGAGCTCCTGAGAGCGACCCATTCTTTCACAAATGTTTGCAGAAGCGTCTGCATGCCTAGGTGCTTGATTTTATACACCTTTGGCCACGGAAGTGATTGGAACACCTGAATTCAATGATTTGGAGGGGCTTACCAATACTTTTGTCAATATAGTGTGTATATACACTCACCTAAAGGATTATTAGGCACACCATACTAATACTGTGTTTGACCCCCTTTCGCCTTCAGAACTGCCTTAATTCTACGTGGCATTGATTCAACAAGGTGCTGAAAGCATTCTTTAGAAATGTTGGCCCATATTGATAGGATAGCATCTTGCAGTTGATGGAGATTTGTGGGATGCACATCCAGGGCACGAAGCTCCCGTTCCACCACATCCCAAAGATGCTCTATTGGGTTGAGATCTGGTGACTGTGGGGGCCATTTTAGTACAGTGAACTCATTGCATTGTTCAAGAAACCAATTTGAAATGATTTGAGCTTTGTGACATGGTGCATTATCCTGCTGGAAGTAGCCATCAGAGGATGGGTACATGGTGGTCATAAAGGGATGGACATGGTCAGAAACAATGCTCAGGGAGGCCGTGGCATTTAAACGATGCCCAATTGGCACTAAGGGGCCTAAAGTGTGCCAAGAAAACATCCCCCACACCATTACACCACCACCACCAGCCTGCACAGTGGTAACAAGGCATGATGGATCCATGTTCTCATTCTGTTTACGCCAAATTCTGACTCTACCATCTGAATGTCTCAACAGAAATCGAGACTCATCAGACCAGGCAACATTTTTCCAGTCTTCAACTGTCCAATTCTGGTGAGCTCGTGGAAATTGTAGCCTCTTTTTCCTATTTGTAGTGGAGATGAGTGGTACCCGGTGGGGTCTTCTGCTGTTGTAGCCCATCCGCCTCAAGGTTGTGCGTGTTGTGGCTTCACAAATGCTTTGCTGCATACCTCGGTTGTAACGAGTGGTTATTTCAGTCAAAGTTGCTCTTCTATCAGCTTGAATCAGTCGGCCCATTCTCCTCTGACCTCTAGCATCAACAAGGCATTTTCGCCCACAGGACTGCCGCATACTGGATGTTTTTCCCTTTTCACACCATTCTTTGTAAACTCTAGAAATGGTTGTGCGTGAAAATCCCAGTAACTGAGCAGATTGTGAAATACTCAGACCGGCCCGTCTGGCACCAACAACCATGCCACGCTCAAAATTGCTTAAATCACCTTTCTTTCCCATTCTGACATTCAGTTTGGAGTTCAGGAGATTGTCTTGACCAGGACCACACCCCTAAATGCATTGAAGCAACTGCCATGTGATTGGTTGATTAGATAATTGCATTAATGAGATATTGAACAGGTGTTCCTAATAATCCTTTAGGTGAGTGTATATATAAATAAAAGTGTATATATATATATATATTATAAAAAAAGTTATCAGGTCATTTATGAGTGTAAAATTATGAAATAGCATATCAAAGTTGTTTTAATGTAGTTTTATTGAAAATGTACACCATGGAATCTTACTACAGTTAAATATTTCACAAATTTCTGGTATTACAGGGGTGGGGGTAATTGACATTAAGGGGAAAATATGGAAGATGACTAGAAAAATGTAGGCCAGTCTTGTTTCACACAGAAAATAGTCACTTGTCAATAATGTCATTAATCATTAAAACAGATTTCAACGTTGATACACCAAAATAGGTCCTTAAAAATTATATGTAGTGCACATATATGCATGAAAGTCTGTACCTCATAGTTTACTTAAAATTAAATGACTGTAAACCCTTGATGTATATATCAATGCAATATTTGGCAAAATGGGAAATGACATTCATAAATTGAATGTAACTGCACATTGTACCTGGAATAAATACACATAATAAAATGGTCCAAAGTAAGATGTGTAAATATGTCTAAGCAAAGAATAACTCCATATATAAACAAAAATATGTTCAGGGCATGCAAAAGAACAGAAAAAGAATATAAAAAAAAGTGGCACTGAATGTGACCTACATGGTATTTCAATAGGTGCTCCATTACTCCCTAAGATTATATTTTAAATAAAATAACTATATTGCTGTGAGTATTTAAGACTTGAAATGTGTCTTGTAAAACGTAAAGGGCATTACAAAACATACAATACAAACCTCTCATTTTGCTCATGCTTTCAGATAAAGATTCTCATTTAAATTACAGTTAAATATCTCTCACTTAACATTTGCTGCATTAACAACCAGGAACTTTTGGGCCCATTTTCTTTGGATTTTCTCAATATTCACAGCCAGCGTGTCAAAATGTTTAAGTCTAATTAAAGATATTCTTACTCAACTTATAGTCCACACCCTAAATTAATCATAGTGTTTGCAAATAAGTTAGTATTCATTCGCTCTTCACAGTTAACACTGTGTTAATGTTGATGAGTACATGCAGGTTTATTCACAAACACATATCCATAAAAGAATTTAAACTGTTTAATTGAACAAGGCAATATCATGTAAAATGCTAAACTAAAACTCAAAAGCATTGCTTAAGTTAACAGCCTTTCTATCAGAGCTTTGGCTCTGGTGTCGCCAGCAAATGATGTCTGTAAAAATACTAATGAGGGACTGCTTAGCATGCCCTAAATTAGGAAACAGAGCTAGTATTTGTTGAAAAATACCATGTTAAGCCCACATAAGGCCATGTTCAACAGGGCACACAGCATAAAAGTAAAAAAAAAAAACATTAAATAAAACATTCAAACAAGGCTGACGGAGTGAAAAAGACAGGAAGAAGAGTGGACGCTTAGTTCTCATGGAAGCTGCAATCCCCTCTTCCAATGGATGGCCAAGACAGAGTTAAAAGAAGCTAGAGGAAGAGAGGAGACACAAACGCAGATTAGAGAAAGTATCAGGAGGGCATTGAACTGGGCATCAGTGCCAGTGGGAAGACAAGTTTACATCAGTCAATTGGAAATGGGCACTCAGATTTTTCTTGTATCTGCCAGCCAAAAGCATGAAGCATTCGGAATGTGGGCGGATAGGAGCACACTGTCCTTCTGCCCTGCTTCAAATGCATTGTGCATCCTCTTCACAATTTACTTTTAAACATGCATGGATTCGTTCAATGCAACGTTGCTTTCAGCTTGCATTCTAAAAGTAATACATTTGTGGTCAAGAGTAGCCTAATCTAAAACAGCTTAATTGGGACAGTGATTATAATGATTGCAGTTTCCCTCCCTACATCTCAGAAGAGGCAAACATCTTAAGCATATTAGTAACACAAAACACACACCGCAAATAAGCACAGCCTTCAGCAAAGGTAACACAATAAATATAAATGTTAGTAAAAGCTGCAGAAAGAGCACACAATGAAAACACAAGAGGTGATCTATAAGAAACACAGAGGGCCGGGTCCACACTGCCTCGGGGTACCGGTTAACCAAAGAGTCTGGGGCTGGTCCCTTATCAAAGCCATACTACTCAGTGCAGAGCCAGGGATTACTGCAAAGGAAAGTAAATACACACACGGCAGTGAGCAGGGAGACTGGAGGGAGCAAGAGAGTTAATAAAAGTGCTAAATACCAAATCACATCAATACCACCTGTTGAAAGACCAGCATCCAGATACCATCCAAAATAATGTCATCCGGCACAGAACCAATAAAATCACTTTGATTTTGCTGAACAGTCTGGTATCTTTAATTGTAACTTGTTTAAGAAACTGAAAATAAAATTTTCTTCATTTTCTGCAGTGACAGATATAAATGGATTAAAAACAAAATGATCGCCTATCAATTTCCCCACTTTTTGGTCAGGATCTTATAATAAACAGTTTAATTTGAGTTGTGGCAGTGGTCAAGCAGCTCTTCATTTGATAATACCACCCACAAACCTTTATAAAAGTACATTCAAATGTAAGACTAAGCGAGTCTTAATAGATATGCTCAGTTAAGCATAAAGATATAGTAAATTCCTTCAAAGGTTACAGTCCAGCTCCTCTCTAAAGTGCCATATTGAATTTAATGCAGATGAAAACGAGGCTGTGAGGGATAGACATACAGTCTTTACAATAGCTTGCCTGTATAATTCACAATTTTCACAACTCATAAAACGGTTTTACAGAGTTGAAGGTTTTTTATTTATTTTTTAGAAAGACTCGACAGCAGTAAAAATGGATTGTGTCTTCTATTCTTCATAGCCTTGTTTTCATTCCTGTCAAAAATTAAATATGGCGCCACCCTGACTAAGGTCTATAAATTGAGGAATCAATATTTTCCAATACATAGCAAGCAAATCAAACACTGGCCATGTCACCCCCAGTACATAAACATTTAGTCACACTTGCATGAATAATATTATGTTAATTAACTGTTTGGTAACCATACACAATGATTTTCCACAGTTTTAAGCTTTAAGAAAGAAGCTTTATTGGTCCCCTTGCAAATGATATTTAATGATTAGAAAGTGAATTTTTATTTTTATTTTAATTTTGTGAAAAATAAAATATCACAAAAATAAAGAACTATAAAAAGGTGCTTACATTTGGATGAAATGTGCCAATATGAAGTTTTTCTAAACTAATACAAGCATAGCAATGACATGTTTATAAAAATAAAAAAACAACAACATTGAGGTATGGCAGCAGATGACCAGACAGCATCTGCATAACATGCATGAGCTAAAATGAGACAAACGAAAAAAAAAAACTCTTCATTACTACTCAATCCTAAATTCTATTAGAAAACTGCAAAAACGCTTTAAAGCTCAATGACTGAACTGAAAGCAGCTCGTATATCCTTATTTTATAGTACCAATGAAAATTATGGTACTAACAGTCAAATTAAATTTGTCTCATTTTAACCCGTGTACTCACTACTGCAACAGTAGCCATTTAGGTTAAAGTTGATTCATACACTAGTCATGCAGAACAAAGCAATATCACGACATCATAAAAAAGTATAGCAAGTAAAACAAAAGAAAAAAAAATGAATTTTAAAAATGTAAAAAGGTTAAACAATCTAAAGAAGGATTCCATTCACAGTTAATATCCCTCCTCAGCTGTATTATGCGTAAAAATGGGGGGTGGGGTAAGGGGGGCGGGAGAGGGGAGGGAGGAAACGGGAACGGCATGGCTCAGGAACACTGAGGGGGGAGAGCTCATTCACAGCGGGCAGGGGGAGCACTTTCTACAGGAATCCTGAACTGGAAACGAGAGAGAAGGAAGATTATTGTTCCCTACAGGTTACACACTGTTGTATTCACACATTAATAAAAATAAAAAAAAAGATCCAAAATGTTAGTCGTGCATCTGTTAAAACACTTGAAAGCAGTTGCAGGGGGTGTATGTGGTAAGGCTTAGAATTGTTCTCTTTGTGCTGGATAAAATTGACTACATTGTCTCTTCTGCTGTGTTATTTACATAAACCGGACATCCCGACTTTAACATTACTATTACTATTACTAACAGGTCTGTGGCAAGGGATAGCTCACTCAACAACAGCATTATTTTAGGCCAAGTGTGGGACTAGTGTGACCCAGCTGTAGGAGCCGAGCCATTAAAGGCTCTTTTGTGTGAGATTGTGGAAGAGCAGTGGAGTGCAAACAACAGCAGATTGTTTTGGATTCAGATGGCAGATGGCTGCACATCACATCGGGAGAGCAATAAACTCTCGCCTTGCACTGGTGACATAATATCCCCTGCTGCTACCACAGACATTCTTCACATTGCCAGTGTTTAGGACTTTTAAGCATGAATAGGAAACGTAATTACTACTGCAGTGCATTAACACCGCAATTACAAGATCAGTGTAACTGACCATCATCATTACATGCGTTTTTGTAATTTAGTCCCCTCGTGCGAACGAGGGTTTGTGCCTTAAGAGATACTTTGAAAGCCTTACCAGCATAAGGTGACTCATGCAGGACTGGGAGCAGGTGAGGAGGAGTTAACTGGAAAACAGCATGGATGAGACGTACATGACATGTGTACAAACTAGACAAGACACCTTACAAGCAACGTCACAATGTATATTGCCCCACATGAGCACTGAGAAAAACTGTAACATTTTATATTCTATATGCAGGGATAAATATCACCCACTGGATAATGAAAAATGAAGTGGTAAGAAACTGTTCAATCTTAAGTATTGGATTTGGCCAAAGGGCCTGTTCTTGCACTTTATGTATTACAAAAATGCTTCCTCAGTATCTCATTCCTGTGAAACGTAACTTGAGTGTTTATAAAGCAGTGGTCTGCTGCCTCGTGAGGACATACAGGAAGCTTAAGTGGAAAACAGTTAAAAATACAGCAGAGATCGATTGGGGGAAAAAACAACAAAAAAAGGTAAACCTTGTCAGTGCAAGTGTCTTCTTCCCACATAATATTCAGGTGAATGCAGCAAATCAGCTTGAATACACAACCATGATTGATTACCAGCATTATTTAAGCAATTTATTTCAGCTCTAATTACTAGTACCCTTTTTAGATTGAATGTGCATGAACCTTTGATTAAATATTGTACTGTTAATAAATGTTAATAAAGTAGTCCATTTACAAACCATGAAAATTTGTCATAATTTTTTTTAATTATGTATATAATTATATAGCATATATAATTAGAACTGTATAGAATTGTCTAACATGTTCTATTCATACAAGACTTATACCACATATCAGAATCTGATTAGACTGTTAGCATCTCGCTCAAAAAAAATGATCAGAGAGTTTTGATATTTTTCCTATTTAAAACTTGACTCTTTTGTAGTTCTGTAGTTAGAAAATGAAAAGGTGCAATTTTCTAGGCCGATATGGCTAGGAACTATACTCTCATTCCTGTGTAATAATCAAGGAACTTTGCTTTAAATAGGAAAAATATCGAAACTCTAGTAATTTTTTGAGCGAGATGCTAACAGTCTAATCAGATTCAATGATCTATGCTAAGCTATGCTAAAAGTGCTACCGCCAGACCCGGAGATCGGCTGAATGGATTCGAAAATGGTAAAACTCAACTGTTTAACTCTAGGGGAGTTGGAAAATGAGCCTATTTTCAAAAATAGTGGCGTGTTCCTTTAAGCGGTCCCAATTAAAGTATGCTCCAGTTTCCATAATGGAACACAGTTAAACAATACTTCAAATGTATTGGATGTAAGTGCAAGTTTTATATAATAAATGCACAATAATATGAATAGCTTCACTACAGTTCAAAAGTTTGGGGTCAGTAAGTTTTTTTTAATGTTTTTGATGCATCTTGACATTTTAAAAACCATTCTAATATGCTGATTTACTGTGCCGCTTAATATATTAGTGGAGATTTTTTTCAGGATTCTTTGATCAAAAGATCAAAAGAGCATTTATTTAAAATAGAAATCTATTGTACCGTAATGTCTTTACTGCAATTTTTAATCAATTTAATGCATCCTTGACCTAAATCAAGTATCTTACTGACCTAAAACTTTTGAACAGTAGTGTATATGCTCAAACTAGACCTTTCGTTTTCATATCACTGCACCATCCAAATTCAACGTCCCCTGCAATCTTACGTGAGTGGTCAGTGAAATGCACAAATGTTCTCCTGCATCGTGATCGTCTGGTGTCTTGGGGAGGGAAGGTTATGAGGGTTAAGAACCACGTGGAGAGGTCAATACTTACTTTTTCCTCTCTTTTTCCTTCTTGAGTGTGGCAGAGCTCCCTGCCTGCTGGGCCTGTGACTGCAGAAGCTCAGCGGCCGTCTTTTTCTGCTTGAAGCCGTTCAGTTCATCATCAAGAGACTTCTTCTTGTCCTCTAGTTTCTTCTTCTCATCCTGGTGAAGCTTCTTGAGACGGTCAAACTTTTCATGAAGCTGTGATGTGAACACCAAAGAGTCAGTATGTGAGCTGTTACTGAACAAACAACGCTTTAATTCTACTGTAAATAGTAAATAGCAATTAATAAGAGTAAACACTTTTTTTTTTTTTTTTTTTTTTACATACTGTTTAGTTTTATTTGATATTATAAATCATCCCAGATATACAGCTACACATCATGTAGAGTTAGCTTTCGGTAACACTTTGGAGACCTTTATAACAAATTTGCTACAAAATTACAGACTATATCTGCAAACAAACAAACAAACAAACCTCCTTTTCTGCCTCTTTCAGCTCTGCCTCCTTTTCTTTGACTCTCTGGACAAACATCTGCCTCATCTCTTCCTCTTTCTTCTGCAGCTCACCCATGAACTCATTCCTCTTGGCCTCGTATGTTTCCTGGAGGCTGAACACAACAAACCAGATGCAAAAGATATTTAACCTTCAATTTATGCCAGTAAACGCAGACTATAAATGATAGAGAACTATTTCCAGATTATTGGTGCAATCATGACTCTCTTCACCTGAAGGGTTTGCTGTCGGGGTCGGTGTCTTTGAATCCCATCTCCTCCAGCTTGCAGCGGCGGTATAGCTCATAGTGGCGAGTGTGAGTCTGCTCTCGCAGGTCCTCCATGTTGACCCTGATCAGCATCTCTCGCAGCTTCACGAAATCACAGTGATTCTCGTTCTCCACTGGAAAACACATATTCGATGGAAAATGAGCACTAAGCCAAAGTCTTATTGGGACACGAAAAAAAGAAGGGAATAACTTCCTCCAGGGCATGCCACACACATTAATTACTACATTCCCTTTAAGGGTGGAGTTAGTCTAAAAGTTAAAGATATGGGTAGTTTATGGAAAAGTTCCAGATTGGTAGTTCACATGGCATACTGTACCAAGTAAGAGTGGTACACCTAAAACTACTTTCAGCATTCTTTTAATTCTTGTTGGTGTATACCGGAGACTGTAAAAAAATAAAGGTGATCAAAAATAATGCTTTAAAGAAATGGTGACCAGTTACAGAACTTATTTTATACCACTGAAACAAGGAAGCCTTTCAGAAGAACATATATAACCTCTATTAACAGTCAGTTTGTATAACTCTGAGCAGCTGTGATCAAGTATTATTGACACTATAACATTCCCTGAAGTTGTTATTGTGCCTGATATACTTTTTCATGAAAATGCATCCCTTTCTTCATGGTTTTAATCCAAGCAATTGTTCCTTTAAGTCAATTCAAGTAAACTATGTGTCCCAAAATCTGGAGTAAACGAATGACATGCAGCAGCGGTGCATGAAAACACACACATCACATATATCCATATTTTCCATATTTTTAGTGAGTTCAGCCTTGCAGCAAGCTAAATTAAGTAATACCACGTGTGCTGCCCCACAGCCTCATGTGCCGTGAGAGAGAGAGAGTGATGTCACAGACAGCCTGAGGACAGTCACAGCACTGCTGCTCTAATGTTACACATCAAAATCACTGCATGCGTACAACACGCATCAATAAAGACTGACAGGACAAAATGTGAATGAAGTGAACTGGACTTGCACAGCTTATTGAACATGACTAATGAACATCATTGTACTCTAGATCCTCTTTTTTCATAAAAAGGAAAAAAGGCATTGCAATATGTATGTGTAACATTCATCAACATTGATAATAATGATAAATGTGTCCCGAGCATAAAATCAGCATATTAGAATGATTTCTGAAGGATCATGTGACTATAGGCTATATGAGTAATGATGCTGAAAATTCAGCTTTGCAGCGCAGGGATAAATTACATTTTCAAATATATTAAAATAGAGAACATAGTTATTTTAAATTGTAATATTTCACAATATTACTGTTTTTACTGTATTTTTGATTAAATAAATGCAGACTTGGTGAGCAGAAAAAAACATTCTGTTCCCAAACTTAAATTGTAGTGTATAGCAGATGTTTAATCAGTGCATTATTTTTCGAAGGACTCTTGAAGCTAAAATGGAGATTTCTTCCCTGCTGCCTTTCACGTCACTGCTCAGGATATTCATCAGTGAAGGGTTTGGGATTGGTGTTATTTTGGTGCCATCAACCAATCAGCACAGTACTGATGTAATTTCTCTGTGGCTCCACAGTGGTTAGTCACATGGAAATTACAGCTCAGTTTTCTCTTTTTGACAGCCCTAATACATTAGCATTCTGCCCTTCTGTGAAAAATATGCAAGAAAGAGGATGGTATGTTGAGAGGGAATGTCCAGACACAACGCTGCAGAAAGGGAGGGACAGGATGGGTTTGGATGTCCTGAACAAAGAGGCCATGGCCAAACAGAGGGAAGAGCTCAGTGTCATTTCCTCTGGAAGACGTGACCAGAACTTACCCTGGACGGTTCCCCAGGGGTACTGGCGTGCTCGCACCATCTTGTTCCCAATCTTCACTTCCTCAGTGCTTCCCACCACTGCAAAAGGCAAATGACCCTGCAGAGCAAAAAAAAAAATCCCACAAACAAATAATTTAGCAGAAATACTGCAGTCTATTTCAAATTCTTACTGTAACAGACAAGATGACACAGCATTTAAATCCATATTAGTGCATGTAAGCTCATATAAACATTTAAAATCCTACACATACCTACCTTTCAAAAGTTTGGGTTACAATACAAAAAAACTAAAGAAATTAATACTTTTATTCAGCAAGGATTAGTTAAATTGATCAAAAGTGACAGTAAAAAAAAAAATATTTTCAATAAATCCTGTTCTTCTGAACTTCATGTGTCAAAGAATCCTGAAAAACTAAATCACAGTTTCCAAAAAATATAAAGCAGCACAACTATTTTTACTCAACATTGACAAGAAATGATCCTTAAGCAACAAATCAGCATATTAGAATGATTTCTGAAGGATCATGTGACACTGAAGACTGGAGTAATGATGCTGAAAATTCAGCTTTGCCAACACAGGAATACATTACATTTTTAAATATAAAACAGTTACTTTAAACTAATAATATTTAACAATATTACTATTACTACAATATTATACAGTTTTTAACTGTATTTTTGATCAAATAAATGCAGCCTTTATTAGAATAAGAGCCTTCTTTCAAAAATGATCAAACCCAAACTTTTGAACAGTAATGTAACAATGCACTCGTCTGTCAATCAGTCTT
Organism: Rhinogobio ventralis; assembly: GCA_039654625.1. NCBI lineage: Eukaryota > Metazoa > Chordata > Actinopteri > Cypriniformes > Gobionidae > Rhinogobio > Rhinogobio ventralis. Next base: position 18,127,322 of record CM077198.1, read on the forward strand.
GGTCTAAGATACTAGGAACACAATGAGGAACAATATAGTATCCTTCTTTCTACTGAAGCACCACGTCTCACAGTAGCGAAGACCTTGTAAAGAAATTACCTTGTTAAGATGCTATTTACAAGACAAGAACAGCCTTTAAAACCACTGAGAAAGATATGAGGGCACATCCCACTTGAACCAAATGGGATTTGTCCTGAGGTCAGCTATCTTTGTTTCCAATGGTTAACCAGTACTGGAAGACCCCCACAGTAACCCCGCAGGCAAAGGCTGTGTGGTGAAAGTGACATTCATTCATTGGATGTCATGCAGCCTGCTCTATGTTGTTGGGAGAGTACATTGATGAAGAAGGCCTCCCCTTTTGTGGTTTCCTGTGAGCAAACAGGCAAGAAAGCTGGACACCATATGGACTTTCTCACTTAAACTGCGATGTGATATGCAAACTGGACGAGCACTTAAGTATAAAATATGGCTGTGTTGTCTCCAAGCAAAACATAGTACATTGACTATGTAAAAGAATTTCAAGTGGAATAGGAACACATCATTCATTCTTAATCTTATCTAATTTCATAATACCAACATACTGTAGATAAGTATATTTTGTTCTCTTATATAGCACATAGTAACTAGATTTTAGACATAGAAACATAGCAGCAAATCTTTTCTCAACTATCAGCATGATTTTAGGCATCACTCATATCCGAAACATACAATGTGGAATGAGCTATGCACCAAAGTTTAAAGAGTTAAGGGTCTGTTAATATTATTATTAATAACTTACAATACACTTTAAAAGCATATCTTGTTCAGTGCATGCAACAACAGAAATGAATGACATTAAGCTCCTCACATTCATGGTTGAGTTGATCTCTGCCACGGTCTCATCGTCGGTGGGAAACTGGTAGATCTGGACACCATTGCTAACCAACTCACTCGTGATTTTGATTTTGAACTTTGCCAGTTCACTCTTTGAGATGGCATCTGACTTCGCAATAATGGGGATGATATTCACCTGTATATAATAGGAGAAAGATTACTTGTAAGCATTTGGGAATAGTCAGTAATCAGAAATTGAATCAATTTATATTAATATGAATTAAGATGTTGACGTCAACCAGAAACAGCAGTGGACAGAAGATTTCAGTGCATACTGACATATAAAACCTCACACGGCTATAGTGAGTAAATATTTCCACTTCAGATAGCGATCTACTAACGATCAACTACTCGGGCAGTAAATTACTAAATCTGGATGCAAGCAACTCAAAGCTACCTCAGAACATCTGGCTGAGTCCAGAGAAATATAGACACTGAGATTCTCTCATCATGTATTTTATGCCTGAGCAAACTGAATAAATAGCAGACATATAACAGAAAAGGCTGAATTTACTTTATGCTATATGCAGATGCTGCTGCAGACACAAATGAAATGAAAATGATACAAATAGATATCCTCTTTTTACATTTTTAATAAGGAGAAGCTAATGCAATTAAAATGAACTTTATAGAACCCTGTGAAAGCTTACATAACCTCAGCCTGCTCACATCTGAATATGCCCTCAAACTAGGGGTGTAAATCGAACGGTTCATCACGAGCTGATATTGATTCTCATAGTCAACAATACAATATTTATTGATGCCTCAAAAAAGTATCCGATACAATTTGATTCATAATTTTTCTGTATTTGTCAGTTCAAGCACAAAAGAAGAGAAAGATAACTCGCTCTCTGTGTGCGCTATGGATGTGTGTGCACAGAAAACTTCTCACACAGAACTTAAGTAATAATTTCCTAAATAATTCACCTAAAAATGAACATTTGCATCTTTGTAGCTTGAGAGCCCCAGTCCCCATTCACTTTCATTATATAGAAAAGAATGGCCTGGATGTTCGTTAAACCTTAATATTTTGTGTTCCACAAAAGAAAGACATACAGTTTGGAAACAGCATGAGGGTTAGTAAATGTTTTTTCAAATGGTTAGGATGAATTATTCCTTTAATCCCGGGTCTCATATTCAAACACCCCTCTTCACTCATGACTCTCTCTCGCACACGCACATGCACGCACACACACACGCACAGCGCTCTGATCCCAATCACTCAATTTTTACACTCCTGCCACCCACACCAACATCTAAGTACTATTCTCAGTAGCTTGGTCACTAGCTTTACGTTTTGTCTGTTTCCTGTAATTTACTACTGACGAATTGTGAGGTTAAAACAGACACTTCAAAAAAAGGTTTAGACAGTGTGAGTACACAGGATTCTCTACTCAAGCATGTGAGGCTACTGTTAGTTTCAGCTTCAGATCTAAGAGGGCATCTTTGTTCAGGCAGTCTGTGCAGCACAGAGAGAGATGAAACAGAATGCAGTATTACACAGCTGACCTTCACTGACGCCATATACAGCTCTAATGACATTAAACATAGCATAGCCATCAGCTGAATGCTTAATAACCCAGTGAAACAGTAAATAATGCTAAACCACATATATAGCAGACATTAACTTCATTAAATGAAAGCTTATTTTTGTAATTCCTAATTTTGTAAAGATTATTATTACTATTATTTTCTAGAATGTTTAAAAAAATTACGTAGTCATGTAGTAATGTATTTTTTGATAGTCCACAGCATTAAACACAAATGTTTCTACCATTGACCATATAAATCATACTGGTCAGTCCCAAGTGTGCTCAACCATTTGTTAAAAATAAAATGCATCACCAACCTTACTGTCTAGCTTCTTCATAGTAACCAGATCAAGGGACTTTAGCGAGTGTCCAGTGGGAGCGATAAAATACAGACAGGCGTGGATCCGGGTATCGTGATAACTGTGTAGGGTGCGTTTAATCTTCAGTTCCTCTTGAAGGTACGCTTCAAACTGAGCATCAATAAACTCCACAATAGACTTGTAACTGCAAATTGAACAATGAAAGAGGTGGAAATATTTAAAATGAACTTAGAGGCACAACACAAACACAAAAGATAATACTACCACTAAAATAATTAAGTGTTAATATAGTATAAGCTTCATGCTTATTACAGAACTGTAAAATAAAACTTTGTGAGCTTTGAGGGGAAAAGGTACTGGTTGAGGCATCTATAAATAGTTGAATAGGCTAGCTTAAGACCCATGAAAGCACATATTCAGGAAAAATAAAGCTTGTCACAACTATTCAGCTTAATAACATGCTGTTTTAGCAGAATCTGAAAACAATCTTCTATAAGTGGCACATTCTTAGCCTAAGGCATCAGAAACCTGAAAGTGGGGAATCTCATTTCATAATACCATCCAACCTCTATATTATAATGAGCTCTGCACACAAAAGTGTCATATGACAGCAACTGAGAAAAGCAGGAACAACAGAATTCTCTATTGTTTTGTTCTTATGAAAACTGCATCAAATTTATTGCATACAAATAAATATATATATAAAAATAAATATTACAAAAATGATATATATATATATAAAATACATATGTACACACACACACACATACATACGTATGTGTGTGTGTGTGTGTGTGTGTACATATGTATTTTGGGCATATAAACATTAACAGGGCTTGACATTAACTTGTGGCTAGTGGTTTTCCAAAGTTACTAGTTACAATTTTGACATCGATACCATGTAGATATTTTTAATATTCATATTATCTCATAATTTGGCAGCAAGTATATCAGGGTGCTGTCACTTTAAGACCTGATGCACGGATCACTGAAATCCACCCGCATTTGGCAGGTGTTAATGTCAAGCCCTGTATTTATTTATATATATATTATATATCACACACACACACTAGAGAATTCTGTTGTTCCTGCTTTTCTCAGTTGCTGTCATGACACTTTTATATATATATTTTATGTGACCATAGACCACAAAACCAGTCATAAGGGTAAAATTTTTTTGTAAACGTAACTACCGAGATACAACTATTTGAAAATCTGGAATCTGAGGGTGCAAAATCTAAATATTGAGAAAATTTCCTTTAAAGTTGTCCAAATGAAGTCCTTAGCAATGCATATTACTAATAATATATATTTTTTTATATATTTACAGTAGGAAATTTACAAAAAATATTCATAGAAACATGGTCTTTACTTAATATCCTAATGATTTTTGGCATAAAAGAAAAATCTATAATTTTGACCCATATATATTATATATTATATATATATATATATATATATATATATATATATATATATATATATATATATATATATATATATATATATATATATATATATATATATATATATATATATATATATATATATATATAAAGAATAAAAAGACAAAGCAAAAATGGATAAAGTCTACCGAACATTCTAACGGTTTCATTTTTTAAATGTTTCTCTCCTTTCTTGCCGTATACCTACTTTCCAGAATTGTATGCCTGTATGTTTGCTTTGTATCTTTCTAGTGAGTTTTTCTCACTATAGTCCCCTTTATCGGGCTCACTGGGGTTGTAAGGTAGTATTCTTAACGCAGTACGTAAGCTGCTTACATACATTTATTGTGAAAGTTACAAATAATTTTTAATTGAAAACGTTCTTCAGGTTTATACATCCAACATTAAGTATAGCCAATTTAAGTTTGGAAACAATATGTTGTATTTATAATGTCACACTTACTATTTATCTAACAGTTTAAATGTTGTTTTTTTCATACATAAAAATATACAGATGGATTTCAGGAAGGGGGTCCCTCATAAAAGGTTCATCCTATTTGGGGGTCCTTGGCATCAAAAAGTTTGAAAACCCCTGATCTAGCACAATAGCTATTTTTCCATCCACCTACTTTTATGCTCAGTGAGATGATCGCATTTAAAAAAAAAAAAAGCCGGATGGAAAATGTAAAGATGCACATAAAAAACATGCACATAAATTACGATAGAAACACGTACCAAATCTTGATGCGAATCAAAAAAAAGTCATGTGACTTTGCGCAATGTGTAAGACCATAATGGTCTTGTGTAAGACCATAACGGTTTTACACAACTGCGTTCCCAAACAGCAGGCAGCCACCTCTGAATGCAAGATGCCATGACCACGTTTATTGCGTATCACCTGCATGCTCTGTGGCGCAAGTAAATTATATACGAAAAAGACCCACAGTGGCTTCTCCTACTGCAGCAACTTGCATTTTTCTTAGTGACATATGGCACCAGTCTATCAGGAAGAGGCAATTTGTTCTCTTCTTCTCGCTAGATGGAAACAATGCTATATTCACAAAAGTTTTATGCAATATTCCAATTTTGCCCATAAGTTAAATTCACTACTTTGGATGGAAACATAGCTAATGTTCTATGTTCAATACCAATGACTAATAAAGCTGATCCTGATAACACATCTAAGGTTTATCTATTATGAAAACAATTTTGGCCAAAAAATACTTGATCACAAGCAGATCTCACCTATCCTCTTTGTTGATCTGATCTCCAAAGCCTACAGTGTTGACCACAGTGAGCTTGAGGCGAACGTTGCTTTCCTGCAGCTCGTAAGTGTTGGACTTGAGCTGCACTCCAGGCTGATTGTGCTGTGTAGGTTCACCCTCAAATTTGGTGTTGAACAGGGTGTCCATGAGGGTGGACTTTCCCAAACCAGTCTCCCCTATAACAAAGACACAACAATAAGCGGCCACCAGATTTCTAAGATAAAATAACACCATACTATTCAAATAATTAAACATGGTTTGCTATGTAATAGCAACTGGAAAACTGGAATAGGATAAGGAATTTTTAACATTAAAATTACACACATCAGCTTTAATACAGATGTGCACCATTTAGCTGATGCATACACTTCAGATTTTAACCCACATAATCTGTGTGTAAAAGTCTAAAAGCCATGCAGCAATCCTGGCTATTCTTGCTCTCCTGACAACCACAAGCACAGTAGAAATGGACATCATGTAACACCACCAGAATGTTAATTATATGGATGGCTCACATTTGCCATTTCTTCATAAACTCAGCCTGCAGATCCCATTCCCACGGGCCCCTGTAAAGCTTTCACTACAGGGCCAGGTATGGGCAAAAAGCCTTGTCTGATTCCTAAAAATAAAGCAGCGATTTCCCAGTCAGATCAAATGCTGATTAGCAGTGACTTTTAAAAGGTATGGATTTCCTGAGACTGAATGAAAGGCAACACATGCATCACACAATGCATGATACACTGATCATCTCTCCCACATAACTCAATCAAACTCTATGAATCACAAGCATCTCCTCTCTTTTCAAGATAATCACAGCATGACATTAACAGCCAAAGTACTCAGCGTTCACTAAACCTGAAGCTGAACCTGATCAGGAATGAAGAGAGGAAAGGCTTGACAACAGACCAAATTCACTTTACACTAGTTTCTAGAGAGTTTTATGGTTGCATCATTACAGCTTTAGCAGAAATGGAATAAAAGCCCTGGCAGATGCTCTGAACTTTAGGGCATGCTAACAAAGAATATGAAACAATGCTTCGTATAAATATTTCAAAGGCGAAGCGGAAAAAAAAAGCACGAAGACTTCATAGTACCATAAGCACAAGGATTTAGCTAGACTTGGGTTATTGACATGTGGGCTCTTACTGAGGGGACAGAATCATATGCCTTTTCACAGTTTGCTGTAAACACACCTCACACCATACTGTTAATTGAAACATTTCAATATTTTTATATCTTGACCAAAGGCTGCAACACATTGTTTCTGTTGTCATGCTTTGTAAGTGAAAATGCATAACCAGGCAGTCATCACCACAAAATAAACTAAGACAGGATGATTAAGAACTCTCTCATATAAAGTTTATCTCTTTATGGTTTATTGGTTTTTTTGGGGGGGGGGGTTTGCAGTCAGACAGGCTGGTCTGAGTATTTCAGAAACTGCTGATCTACTGGGATTTTCAAACACAAACAGCTCTAGGGTTTATGAAGAATGGTCCAAAAAAGAGAAAATATCCAGTGAGCGGTAAATCAGCTGATAGAAAGGCAACAGTAACTCAAATGACCACTCGTTATAACCGAGGTATGTAGAATAGCATCTTCTTAAGCATTGTTTAAACGCCACAGCCTACCTGAATATTGTTGCTGACCATGTCCATCCCTTTATGACCACAGTTTACCCATCTTTTGATGGCTACTTCCAGCAGAAAAACACACCATGTCACAAAGTTCAAATCATCTCAAACTGGTTTCTTGAAGATGGCAATGAGTTCACTATACTCAAATGACCTCCACAGTCACCAGATCTCAATCTAATAGAAAACCTTTGGGATGTGGTGGAACGGGAGATTTGCATCATGGACATGCAGCCGACAAATCTGCAGCAACTGCGTGATGCCATCATGGTAATATGGACCAAAACCTCTGAGAAATGTTTCCAGCACCTTGTTGAATTTATGCCATGAAGAATTAAGGCAGTTAAGGCAAAAGGGGGTCCAACCCGATACTAGCTATCTGTACCTAATAAAGTGGCCTGTGTAAGTGTAAATAACTTAATATCTAATATAAATGTAAATTGACAAATAAGCAACCGTTTAAATATAAAATAAACTACAGTGTTGATTTTTAATATTGTACATTTATTTAACATACTACTTACTTACTAAAATTACCTGTTTGCGTTTTATGTATTTAAATGAATGCCGTTGTTAGCACCACGCTCAAAAGCTTTCTTTCCTGGTATGTTACCTATTAAGGTTTAGCCCAGATGACATCTCTCACCTAAAAAGAAGGGTGCGCCTGCACACTGCATCAGTCTTAGACTCTGCCTTGTGGTGTTTAAGTAAAGGTCTGACTTCCTCTCACCACATTCGATTACCCAATGCATTATTATTGCTCTGTGCGAACATCATCCTTATTGTCAAATTTTACCACAACTTTACACCCCAATGTTAAACAACTTTGAACTGAAATACAGACACCAGCACAGGTACAATCTAAACAACAGTAAAAACCATCGAAGCGAATTCAGATGGCACAGCCTCTCTGCCAAACTAACACACACATGCATGCACCTTGTTAAGACTTACTCCCACAACATTTTCATCATTCTAACTTACTGGGACAGATTTGAAATGACACAGGCTACTCTATTTCTCTTAGAAGGCGTGTCTGTAGTATGTTTTACTGACCAGGGCTGTGTTTCCAAAAGCACTGAAAGCTAAGTTGATCGTAGAGAGCATTGGTGGTAATGTTTTTATGATCTACTTAGACTTACGCTACTTTTGGGAAACACAGCCCAGGTCAGTAAAATACAATACTGCCATAACAAAAAACATGCATAAATGCATAATTTAAAGATAATTCCCCTATTTTTTGTTAACGGTTTTTAGAGGGATAGTTAGTGAAGATTTATAATCTCCAATCAGCATATGAAATCAGGATATGAATAAAATTAAATCTCAAGTTTCTGCAACTGTTCTCCATCAGTGCATCAGTATTTAGTAAGTGGGTCACAGGACAGAATCAGTATGCGTTCACAGTGAAGGGGTGTGACATACACTGAAGCAAATGGTTAGTTTCGCCCTAAGGAAAAAAGGAGCTTCGACACGACACACTCACCCACACAGAGGATATTGAAGCAGAAGCCATGGTTGACGGACTTGTTGACCAGCTGGTCTGGCATGCTGTCGAAGCCAACATGACCAGCGAGTGGGACGGCACGTGCACCCTCTCCCTAAAACAAAAGCAAACCATATAAATTAAACAAGCAAGACGACTTTCACCAATACAGATCCTTTGAAGGGTTTCTCACTGTCAGCAATGGAAAGTATTTGTAAGCACCTAGATTCATGAGAATGCAAAAAAGAAAATCAATTTAGTACGTAAAAGGTACACTATTCAAACTCAGAACCTAAGTAAGCTCTTTCACATAAATTGTAATACTGTAGTGCAGATCTCGAAGGTTCAGCTCTGTGCACTTCCTCTTTCCTGTCTGATCTCAACAGCCGAAACCACATTTAGGCAAACACACACGTAAACCATTTGCAGACACAGACAAATGTTAACTTTATCAAGTAACACAGGTATCTGTGAAACAAAGCGGTTGTAAATAACGTAACACAAATTTAAAATCTCGGCCATATTAGTCTTCAGCATTTCCTCTACCATTGTTCACACAGGTCTGCCACCTGGCCTGCAAAAACTCTGGCAGGAAAGGCTGTCTGCCCACATTTTACGGCATATCCTTTAGTGTGGGGGTGTTTGCATGTGTGACCTATGCGATGAGCAGAACGAACGTGCCAAATCATTTGATTTCTGCTAAAATAACAAAAAGGAAGGGTGAGCATTCAGTCAGCACAGGTCTAATGTAAACTTTCCATTATCCAAATAAGTTAAGTTAAACTGCAATGAAAGGCAATCAAAAGCACATCCTTTTCGGTGAAAAGAACCAATCAAAGCAGATGATCAGTTATGTTATGAGGATTACTGTGGAATCATTAACATTACCAACGAAATGCACATTTCATTAAATACAAAACAGGCAACTGAGAGAAGCCAGACTGTGAGAGCATCTTATTGACTGAACAAACAGTCTCAATCTGACCCACATGTGCAACATTCCAAAACCAGACAACTGTAAGGAGTCCAAAGGGGGGTCATCATGACTGCAACACCCCACTGGCTGCTCTGTAACCAGAAAATACTGGTTCAAACCCCTGGTTTGAATAGTAAAGACTGATTTAAACGTCATTTATTACAACTAACAGCTTTTGAGCTCAGTCTTGAGCCTGCTTACTAGAGATGTACTCACAATAGAAATGTCAGAATGCAGAGAACATAAGCTGCTACAAAATAAAATGGTTTTGCATGTCAGTTTCTGACATGAATCTACGAAATACTTCATAATAGACAACGCCCAGCGAGCATAATGACGTTAATACAATTAAACATAACGGTATTGGACGCGCTATAATTTAACGGATTTCACAACACAATGACGCTCAAGAACGCGTTTTATTTATTTTTTTAAACCGTTGGTTATGATAATTCATCAGTCGTGGTCACTTCAAACCGTGATGAACGTCCGTTATTGTTGGCCCTCAACATCAAGCCATTTCCCCAAAAACAGCTGCGTGGAGATATAAGTATAATTTAAAATATGCAACAACATAAAAAAATTTGATTATATATTCGAATCGTTTACAGAAACAACACCAGCTGTTTTAAATACTGTATAATTGGTTGGTTTGTTGATAATGGGCCATCACGTTCACGAATAAATTAATAGCGAAAGCTATTTGGTTATACTATATGTCACACCTGCCAAAATAACTGGTACAAATTCGTCAGTCTAGTTAGGTAAACCGAAAGCACATCGTTGAAATAAGACAGAGCTCTTACCGCTTGTCGCGCTATCTCAGTGGCCGCCATGGTTCTCTCCTGCATCAACCGTTCACAGGAAACTGCAGCAGCGCAGAGTGAAGCTACGGCGACGAACTCAGATACGATGGACTGTACCATTCATGACTGATGCCATAAGCGCCTTCTGTTATTTTTGTTATAGCGCAATTTAATATTTAATGATAATTTAATGATAATTTAGGAATTAGTCCACATGCAAAATACACTTAGTTCGATAAGTACAGAACTCAGAAACCTCATGATAATAAAAACATCGTGCCACAACATGACCCCCATATTTCATTAAATGGTACAGTCTTCTTCATCTTCAGCTCAACAGCTACAACGCACGTTTCCACAGGTCTAATAACTATAGTAAAGGATGCTGAATGGCACTTTACACAGAATATATTTTAATTTTTCGATTTTTAAAAGAAGCAACGATTTTTATGCAAATATGAACCGTAGGTCTAACAGTTTAATAGTAAGTGATAGTAAAATTTTCCGAAACCCATTTAAACCCATTTTACTTTAATTATATTATAATGTCATCGCATCGTGTTATTTACATGACGTATATTCTAAATGTTACATATTAATATTTATAAATATTATGAATGGTAATTTTGTTGCTTGAATGTGATTTATTTGAAAACTAACGTAACATTTTATAAAGTATCCTGGGCTATATAAAATAGATTTGAAATAATTTTTATTTTATTTTATTTTAATTTAAATCATTATTAAATTAACTTCTGTCTCGGTTCAATCAGTCAGCTGAATAGTCACAAGTGTCGTGGGTTTGAAGACAAGTGTTGATTTAGTCAGTGGTATTTGAACTTTAGACTTTATGAAGGGGAGGGTTTCTACGTCGGAAATGGCCACTGTGATAGAAAACACACTTGAGTAGTTTCGGTTAGCTCACAGAACTCTTTTTCTGATTCTTAGAAAGGACATTTTGTCGTTTAACTAAGCGTTCAAAGGTTTGTGAAGGCCAATAAACCTATTTGGTTGAACTGTGTGTAGCAGCTTTATTCAGAGGGACGAGAGAACAAAAGCCTACTTTGAAGAGCTGTGTGCGGACAACAGGTGAGTCGGAATCCGAGTTACCTGAGATACAGGTTAGATTCACTGACACTTATCAATAAAACGTATAGCTAATGCTCGTAAAGCATTACGAGAAGAAAAGATAATGTTCGATGTAATTTTATTTTTCAGACTCGGCCATTGAATATATGAAACGTATAAACTAACTACGAGCTTATATATTAAACGATTAAATAATGTGATGTTGTATAATATATGTAAAATAGTCATTATTGTGAATGCTTTGTTTTAAAAGCAAACGTAAAAAGAGGAACACAAATGAGGAAGAAGTTTTCGTTTTTCCCCAAGAGAAAACAAAAACATTCATGTTGCTTAAATAGCCTTGTTTTTCTTTTAAATACAATTATTAAACTTATTTAGATATCCAGTCATCTTATTCCATTTAAGCATGTTATATTCCTTTTCCCCACCCAGATTTGAACATCTAGCCTAGAGGAGTGAATACAAGGAAGATGTTTTTTTCTGGTTATGTAAGCCTCTTCAATTTGGATCTTATCTAAATAGCTTTCCGGGGATTCGCCAGTATGTATGAGGGGAGCAGCAGCGGGCCCATCAGGTCTGAGGAACATTTGAATACCCCTGTGGGAGAAGCAGCACTGCCCTCAGAAGAACCAGATTCAGACTGTAAAGCCTCAGGCAATAATGGAAGTAATTCAGATTCCCCTAAAAACAGGATAACAAGCCAGTTCCGCTCAAATCTTGAAGAGAGATTCTCAAAACATGGTGCTCGACCCGTGTCTCCTGCGCTCAGCGCCTCCTCACGCAGATCCAGACTTCAAAAACAGCTGGAGGTCTGCGAAACGGGTAGCAGCGCCTCCCGCAGACTCTCCGTTGACGCTTCAGAGAAGGGCTCCCTCACTCCCGCTATGCGTAAGAAGTATTTAAAAGAGCTGTTTCTGAATAACAAATCCGGATTGTCAAGTATTTTATCATCCAAACACAAATCGTCAAAAGAAGAGGAACCGAATGGCGACACCGTGAACAGCAGCGTGCTCTGGGCGTTGGATCCCATGGAGCACGCGTGGATGCTCTCTGTTGTGGATGGGAATTATGACACTATGGTAGAATTTCTCGCTGAAGATCCCAGTTTATTGAGCAGAAAAGACTTTATAAGTGGTTTTACGGCTCTCCACTGGTTGGCCAAAAACGGAAAGGACGAGACACTGATCAAGCTTCTCAGGCATGCTGAAAAAGAGGGGCTGTCAGTGAATGTGAATTTGAGAGGCAGTGGAGGTCTGACACCTCTCCATTTGGCTGCCATGCATGACCAGTACATGGTTGTGAAGATTTTGGTTGGCGCATTCAGTGCCAACCTAGACATCATGGACTACAGTGGGAAAAGAGCATGGCAATATCTTAAAAACAACGCACCAAGAGAAATGAAGGAGCTTCTGGGAGCCTGGGATGATGAATACTTAATAGGGCATTTGAATGTGAATAACAGTGCAGGTCAAGCACAAGCAGATGAAGAAAATACTCAAGAAAATAGATCTGAGGTGGACGGCTCAGAAGGAACTGCACGCCAGCGATTCACATCATTTAGGAGGCTACTGTACAACATCGGTCTGCTTGAAAAGATGTGACGCTTTAGGGCCAAAAGCAAGACATTACTGTTATACACTTGAAATGTTTTATAGTAACAAGATTTGCATGGTAATATGGCAACTACTTAACCTGATAACAGTGCTGTGTATATGAACTAACATTAATAAACCAAATCTCAAGGAACTTCACAAATACTGGCAACATTTGTTTTTAATAAAACAAACCTTTTTATCCTTAGTATGAGCCTACAAGCTCAGAGGAAGACTTAAAAGTGTGTATTAGTACAAAACCTGATTCTTGTGCAGGACAACTTTCCCCTTGGAATATACTAAATGCCAAAGTTGAAGTTTTCACAAAACAGAAGGATCTACATAATTCTGGTTCGATGACAAATCTTTTATTTAGCAAGGACATAACCAGAATATCTGTACAAAAGAGAGACTGCTGTTCCAGATAGCATGGCTTCTCTCCAGCTCGAAGAGTTGGTGGTCCTGGCAAGGAACAGATGGAAGGGGATGCTGAAGTAAATCATGTTTACAAGCCCAGCTTGGTCCTTCTCCAGTGTCTCCTCTTGGAGTTGTATCTGCAAAGAGATTTGCAAATATCAAGCATCACACAAAACCAACCATTTAAAATGGAATTGCACTAGAATCTCAAGGTTTTTCTTGTAACCTGCACTGCTCTAAAAACCAAGAAATGTGTGGCTAAGAAAACCATAAATAGGGTTTAAAATAAAGAGTAGCAAATTAACCATTCAAATGCAAGTTTAAATTAAGTCACTAAGTGTATTACGTAAATGCATTGACAACATAGCAGCAACAAAAGTACAGATAACAAATAAGCAAGTTGCTTAAATGTGCATTTACATTTCTAATGGGGACATTTAACTTTAACAAATTATAATCCTATGAAATATGTCTCCACAACAGAGCATTCACACGTCATATGGGGAGATGACAGTACGCATGACTCTACAGCAGATGATGCTCTCAGCAGGATAATGGCAGTACTCCCACAAAATTTAGCACTGTAATTGCGTCCTGCTTTCGTTTGGCTACTATAAAGTACAGAAGAAAACAAGGACTACTAGCACTAGTTGCGAGTGTAGTTTAGCAGTTCAGTACAGCGGCAAAAACCACTACTGCACAACCATGTCAACATACCGGATTTTGTTGCCAGTTTTCATCCTAATCCACTGTGGGATCGGCCTGTTCTGCTTCTGCTTCTTGGCGAGGAAGCGTTTGATTCTGAATGTCTTGTGTGACGCCTGAAATACAAACGTGAAGCACAGTCATATAATCTGCAATGGCTGAAGTTAGCCATCTCGCGTCACATCTTCAATGAGATGTTTCATTACTCATCGAACAATAATCTGTTCAATATTAAATACCACCAAATAAGAACTTAAACTTATATACAAAACGGAAGAGATGTGCAGAAAAAGAGTTACTTGTTGGACGATGTTTTATGATTCTCACTTACCATTTCGGGATCGCTATCCGTTCACCACTATGGCGGTAGTCGAAGAGAAGGAACCATGGGAAACTCAAGCGCTGTATATCCGAGTCACGAACAGACCTACTCCTTTACATCACAGCGACGACCAGTGGCTCCACGGAACAACTGCATAATGCTGATATTTCGCCTTTTGAAAAATAGCAACTGTATGCCAGTCTTTTTAATACCTTAAAACCTCAGGGTCATTCCACGAAAAAGATGCATTTTATGTCACTCCCTTATGAATATATGTGCAAACAAACGATGACATAAACAATGGAAAAACTGACACCAACGTTTGATGTTATCAACAGCATTTTTCTTTTATACTTCAATACAAATATATAGATCACTATTATTCTCAAAAACGTATCTTCTCTTTTTTTTATCAAATTGTTGTTATTTTATTAGGCTTCAGGTCAACATTGTTACTGTGATTTTGTACAGTAAACAAAATAATTAAACTTAATATATAAAAATCAGCATTAAATTATTTCTCAAAAATGACATCAAGCACAGGGTGTTTCAACTTTAACCTCCTAAGGGGCAGGGGAAAAAATGTTTTTGAATTTAGTATTTTTTCATGTCATTACATTGTTGACTATGTTATGAAAGATATAACGGAATGAATTGATATACCATTTTACTTTATGCAATATGTGGGTTTTCCCATTCAATGTAATGTATCTATATTGTCTCTAATTTGCATATTAATGTGTTCTTGGAGCAACAGGTAATGAAAAAAAGAAGTGTAACAATGGAAGTAATAGTTGGCAACATTTTCATAATAATATCTAATATTTTATAGGAATATTAATATGTAGATTATTTCCCTATTCACTTGTTGTGTCTCCTAAAATGCCTGATAAACATGCTTCAAGTCCCGGTGTCCTCTACAGTGGATATTTATGAAATCAATGCCCTGTTTCGTAACAGAAAGTCATATTTTGATTAGAAACCCCATAACATGAGATATTGATATTATGATGTTATAACAAACAATATGAAAATGAGTCAGATTTAAATTATAATTACAAAATATTGTCATTTTAAAGACCAAGGAGAAGTTGTTGTCATGGTGAAACCTCAAAATAAATGGTATCTCTGAAAAGCCCTGAATGTGCTCTTTACAGGACATCTAGACTTAAAACGGTGACATGTATGGTGTCAGAGAAATTCACTAAAATATAATGTCCTAGTACATGAACAGTGGCACCCAGGAGGTTAAAGTATTAGCTATATTTCTATATGTCTAAATATTAAATTACAAACTGCAATTAACACTTGAAGATATCTTTGTCTGATAGAATGTTTAAAATCTTATAGAAATGTACTTTTCAAAATAAAAAAGGCACCTATTTCGTGGAATGAAAAAAAAAAGGCCAAAGAAATGTAATAAATCAAACGAAACACTTGAAGTAACACATAGGTTGGTTCATTTATTGTCTTTTTGGATTTCTCTCTTTACATTTTGACAAAGCTGCAACTATAAAAGGAAAACAAGCTGTGTATTGAGTTACAATGGAACATACATTTGGATGAGAGCACATGTGACAAAACCAGGCTAACCAGAGGATGCATTTTTCTGAGTGGTAGGATATGCTTCAATTCCAAAACTATAAAAGGCCACATCTGTTTTTGCATATCATTTAGTCGACTTGCAGAAAATAACTAACAGTGATCAAGGCATCAGCATCATAAAGCATGGCTCTTTTCCCACCTGACCAATCCCTAATCAGAACAGAAATGGCTGCAGGCTACAATCCATGCTCCAAGAACACAAATTCATTACTGATTGTCTGAAGTGAAATGCACTGTATGATACCAGATAGATTCTTTCTAAAGCGGAACAGTGAAAAATATTGAGCAAGCCAGATCAGACCTTTTATAAACTATGAAACAGAAAAGCAGTTGAAGTAAAACAAGTTTGGCTGTGTACCAAAAGTAAGGCCACTTTGAGTTATCATGGTCCGATCACTTTGGCTTCTCTCGTGGTTATGCCCCGTTTCTCAAATCTAACCGTCGGTTAGGACTTGCCTTGCTCATGAACAGGAACTTTAGGGGCTCATTCAGGCACTGGAGGGCAACAGGTATGTGCTCTCGTGTCAGTGACGAGTTTTTTTTGTTTGTTTTTTAATGTGTGGGGATTTCTTTTGCTGTCAGCACCATGTTTTTAAGGTGTTTGTCCTGATTAGAACAGAGCCCCTTTTCTCTTGAGACATCATTTCATGCTAGCAGAGCTGCTTCCTCACTCAGCCACTTTCTCTTGAGTATTCTTGGACTCCCGCTCAGCCCTCCTGTCCGCTGCCTGTCCATCTCCTCCCGTTCCTCCTCCCCGGTTACGGCTCCTTGCCCCGGGCTGGTACAGCTGAATTGCAGGCCGATCCTAAGGCAGAAATGTAAAATGAATTTTTAGCCATATGTAAATTAAATCAGTGATTAAGTATCAAAAAAGAGCAAGTACCTTATTTCTCAGACGGTCCTTTCTGGAACTGTCTTCCCTTTTGTTGTCCTTTGATGGCTTTTCAGGATGAGCATTAACTGAGGACTCTCCAGTATTTTCATTCTTTCTTTTCTCCCAAACACGCTCTTTGTCCCTCTTCCCTTCATCCTCTCTCTTTTTATAGGTGTTTTCTCCATCCTGACGTTCCCTTCTCCTCCTCCGTTCCTCATCCTGCCTTCTGATACGTTCTTTTTCTTTCTGTCTTCGCTCTCTGTCTCTGTCCCGGTCTCTCTCTCTGTCTCCATCACGATCTCTGTAATCTTTATGCCCACTATCCTCTGATCTGCATGACAAAGCATATTGAGATTGTGATCGTGAAAGGGGAAGACTTGGAAAGCCAAAGATGGGTCGAGTAAGGCTGGGAATGTTTTTTATCTAGTGCTAGTGTCGAGTGTAACCAAACTTACTTGACCCCCTTCTCCTCTCTGTGTTCACCATTCTGTCGCTTCTTCATCTCTCCTCCTCCAGGAGGTCGATCTTCCTTCTGTTTCTCTCTGTCTTGTTTCTTAGGCTTGTCTTTTGGCTTCTCAGTATCACCATTGTCTGCTTTCTCTGGTTTTCTTAAGAGCTGAAAGACAAAACAACAGGTGCTTACATTACTGTTCAAAAGTTGAGGTCAGCAAGACTTTTTTTTAGGAGATGAATACTTTTATTCAGCAAGAATGCATTAAATTGATCAAAAGTGACAGTAAAGAAACATTTGTAATCTTACAAAAGATATCCGTTTCTTTTACTTTTAATTCATAACGGTTTCCACAAAAATATCAAGCAGCATAACTGTTTTCAATATTGATAAAAATAAGAAATGTTTCCTGAGAATTGAATCAGGATATTAGAATGATTAGTAATGATGATATTAGTAATGATGCTGAAAATTTAGCTTTGCCATCACAGGAATAAATTAAATTTTATTGTATATGCTCAAATAGAAAAAGCTATTTTAAATTGTAATAATATTTTTACAATACAACTGTTTTTACTCTATTTCTATTTTTCTTACTGACCCCAAATATATATGCATATATTGTGCATATACATAAATAAAGTGTTCTTTTAGTAATGAAACTATAATAATGAATCAAGGTAGTCAATAATATTTTCAGAATTACGTACCTTGATTTTTGGCTGTTCATCTTTAGACTGGTCCTTATCCTTATCAGACGCCTTTTCTCCTTTTTTCAATTTCTCAGCCTCTTTTCTTTTTCTTCTGTCCTCCTCTCTCCACTTACGCCGTTCTTCATCTCGCAAGCGTTTACGTTCTAGCTCTCTCCGTCTCCTCTCTTCTTTCCTCTCTTCTCTAATCCTCTGGGAAAGACAGGATGAGAGTGCATAAACACTACACATACAGTATGGCATATTATATGTATGGAAACCAAATTAACTGGTGACAGGCTAATGAAGCATGCAATTACATCAGTAAATATTACACCCTCACTTTACCTGTTTATTCTTAAGGAAGTCCAAGAGGGGTGTTGTTTTTTTAGCTGGGGAAAGAACATTTTAAAAGATTATTTCAAAAGAAGAGTGAAAACTATATCAAGTTGTTTTGTTTAAAAATGGAAGCTTGTTTCAATGCAAAAGGTAATTGCAACTTTTTTTCTCGCAAATTGCAAGTGTACTTCTTTTTATCAGATATAAACTCACAATTATATAAAATTGCTAGTTATTTGACTTTATAACTCGCAATTCAGATTTTTTTCCCCCTCAGATGTAAACTTGAAAAAAATCTGAATTCTGAGATAAAAAGTCGCAATTACCTTTTGTATTTTTTAAAACAAGTTTCTATACTTTTGTGCTGAAACTCACCACTGAGTTCTTTTGTCCTGGCCTCTATTTCCTCAAGTAAAGTCTCAGGATTGGAAGGAAATTTTTCCTCATCACCATTGTAGAACTCCAAAAACTTTTTGTAATCAGCATCTAATAAGAAACAGTTATGAGTCAGCTTGAATCGACACAATCAGAAAATCATCTTTTCTCCCCTATTGTGATGTACATACAACTGAAGCGGCTTCTCAGATGAGAAAAATGTATCCCCAGTGTCACAGACAAGGATTAATGACAGACAAGGACTTTAATGTGTTTGAATGAATATTACTAGGGCACATTAATAAAAATAAAAAATTATGTAGATGGACAGATCATTTATAATAATCACTGTCAAATTTGATTTTATGGTGACTAACATTTTCCCCATGTTAACCATTGTTTGCAATGATTAAAAAACAAAGGGAAAAATATATTTTACCATCTTCAATTGTTCCACTTTTGGCATCCTTCTTCTTGCTCCTTTTCTTAGCAACTTTCTGGAACGGTGCAAACTCAACAATGGCTGGATATTCTTGTCCTATAATAAGCAAAACAAAAACATTTTTTACTGTAAGAGAAGTTCACCAGTATAGAAAACATCTCAGTCTGAAGCATAACAAATGTGTTAATAATAATGAATTATTAGAAATCTATACAATAATTACAGTAAAACATTGCAAAGCTTTGATTTCTAAAACAACTGATTAGTGTTAGATTTTTTTATTTTTAGTGATATTTTGTAATTTTATGTTGCGTGGTCAGATGTCTCTGTGTGGTATAATATTGGTGTGTAATGTATGTTTTTTTGTGTGCTGTTTGTATGTTTAAAAAGGTGTACAGCACATTGGTCAACAAACTGTTGTTTTTAATGGTGCTTTACAAATAAAATCGTCTTGTCTAGTGAGTAAACAGTGAATGCTAGAAATAATAATGACATATAAGAGCCAAACCTCGATTATCAATGAAGACGTAGCCATCAAAACGGTCTCTGAAGAGAACTATGTCATCTTGATTTTTGAAATTCAGATATGCTCTTGCAAACAGATGAGGGAAAAGACTGCAAATAAACAAACACCTTGATCAGCCATAAAATACCTTTTATTTGTTTCACTTTTCTGCTTTATTTTATTAAATACAGCATCTACAAACCTAGTATCACTAGAGAAAAACTCCAGGTAATCCAGCTCTGGAAGAGGCTGCAGTTGTTCCTCTAAGTCTTCTTTAGTAAGACTTGGAGGCAGACGTCGAATCACAATCTAAAATAATGGTAAAAAAAAAATCAATATTGGAATTACTTACATACATTTTTATACACTGTAGTAACCGTATGACACAAACGTCTGCGTGGTTAAGGGTGGAAGAGTTAACGTTAGAGTTGTTAACATAACATGTTGGAATAATGGAATACAATAATGTCTATTTTACTTTATATGCCACTGAATTGTTTTATACAATTCTTCTCTACTATAGTGCCAAATCTTTGACAGGAGGATTAGCTAACCAGATTTTAAGTATGTTCAGGCATGTCAAATATCAAACAGCGACTAATATGTAAATATTTTAATACAAATACAGCCACAAACAGTAATTTATAGTATTTCAAATGAAAGCGCCAAGCTGCTTTGTTCGTAGGCTATTTGTAGCAGGAATGTAGCCAGCTAGCCTGCTAACTAACTACCTTTGTCATAGCCTCCTTCTTTTCTTTATTTGGCTTCTCTGGTTTTTCGTTTTCATCACAATTTATTTCCACTTTCTTTTCTCTGGGACGCGTGTTTTCCTTGTCCTCCTTCATGATCCCTTGCCAACTTTTGCACCGATGTCTGACTTCGTTATGTTTCTTGTTGTTATGAGTCGTGTCTGCTATCTAGTGCCCAACTTTCCGCAGTTGTTTCTCCGTAACACCAGCAGGCGTCACTGATTGGCTACGGCTCATGACGCAAAGAGTCGCTTAATAGGACGAGGAGCGTCAACTTTTCCCAGTATTATATCTGGAATAATTGTTTGAAAACTTGTTTGACAAGGGGATCCCTTTGGTGGGGCAGTTGTTGAATTCTCAGTGGTATTTAATGACTTATGATGCATTTCTTTCACATTTTTAATTTCCCTGTGTCCCCCAAAGAATTTGCCTCTGTACTGGGTGCCATCTCTTCTGGTGTCGTTTCCTTGTGTACAGGTATTTCATACTCTATACACGTTTCTTTATTACAAACAAATTTTTACCACAGAAAGCTTCTTTTTGTTGACACGCAAAAACAATAATAAGGTTATACGTTCTCTATTTCAAAAAGAAGTAGTTAGCAAACCATATGTAATTCACTAGGTGTATTAGAACTATTAATTGGAGAAAGGCCTGGTTGTTACCTAATAAATAAATAATAAAAAATTTCATTTAAGATGAACATTTTACCCTGCTAAGCATTTTCTATCCATGTTTAACCAAAACATGTAAACTGTTCATTTTGTTTATTGTAACCAGAAACATCATATTTTCTGGCATGTCAATATACAAAGAGGTTATAGTGCAATGTCAATAATTAGAAAACTAGTTAGTACAAACAAAAATAAGTTAAAACCGTTTATTTATTTAATATTTTGTGAAATAGCAAGGCCTTTATTATTTTATTTATTTGTATTATTATTTAGATATTATTATTTATTTGTTTGTTTGTTTTTCCTTTGGTAGTCTTTTTTCGAACTCAAGTGGCTCTTACATAAAGAGTGGACAGACTAGACTAGACTAGACTTTCCTAATACTCTCCCAACCCTTTAGTTACGTTTTATCGTTTAAAATGATCAGAAACTTAATTTTGAGCTACGCATGTCCTGATTAACCAAGTAACCATTAATCTGTAGAAGTTAGTTGTTCTTAAAGCAAGAACCACAATGCGGCGCTGCAGTATTACAGGCGAGCTTTTCACACGAGGAAGTGAAATATACACTTCTCGGAAGTTGTTTATGTGACCGTCATAAGGGCAGACATTTTGGCCTATGTAAACGACAATTTCTTTGGAAAACATTAAATAAAACGCGTCCGCTTCAACAAATTCTTTGTGTTTTTAACACTCATATTTCACCACAATCATGTGGTATGAGATATTGCCCGGTTTTGCTATTATGACAGTTTGTCTGATCATTCCTGGTGTTGCAACTGCTCAAATCCAGAAGTTCACAAACGGTGGAAAGGTGAGTGATAATGATGAACATGTTTTGTCACTCTCTAGTCATTAAGTATATGCTTTAGGGAATCTTTCAATAATTAGAAACGTTGGTTTTAACTTGACATTTGTCAGATATTTCTGTATGCCCTTGTATTTGTGATGTCTGCACTATTTAATCCATTTGTTGTTTAACTCATAGGAAAAGCGGATTGCACGGGTTCCCTATCACTGGTATTTAATGGAGAGAGACAAGAGACTGTCTGGAAGTGGTGAACATTACCGAGCCAAGGTTAAAATAAAAACCTTGTATTAGCTTGTGTAAATATGTATCAGTACTGACAATATGTTCCCACCAAAGCCTGTGTTGTAATATTTTTCTTTTGTTTGCTTGTTTTCACAGGGACTTGAAAACATCAACTGAAGAGCCACCCAGATGAAACTGAAATGTACATTTTGTCCAGCTGTCTATTAAAATTTTGTCTCTAAATTATTAAATTGCTTTTGGTCATCTTTTTTTTTTTTCGTATTTAAAATATTTTCATGGAGTTCACCATGGTGTGAATATACATTTAGATATGATGGTTTATTGTATTAGATTTATGGAATGGGATCAGATTTGATTCCTTAACCAAATTAATTTAGATTTTAGTTATTAGTAATTGAGTCTAATTTTGATGCCAGAATTCAAGTGGCACATTAAATAACTTTTTGTCACTTCACTGTTGCTTACTCCAGTTTAATGATGGGTTAAATACAGTGCATGGTCCAATCCCTGCAGTTTTTACAGAGACATTCTACATAATATATACTCCACAGTCTACAAAATGTGCAAAGTACTTAAAATAATTATAATTGATCCATTTAAATGGATCTACAGTTTGCTTGGAAATATACAAAGTACACATAATGTGCATAAACAGGTTGTAATATATTTATGTAATAAGCAAGCTGCACAGAATCCTTTTGACAGCTTCAAATGGAGTGTCAGTAGACATAATATACAGTATGGGATGCAATAAGCAAACTAATTTTTCTGAAGTAGAAACACTTATTTTGTAAAGAGAATCATGTGTGCTTTTTAAATCCATTTAGAAGTCCAGTGGAGACAATTGGGTTGACGATCAAGAAGCAAGCAAGCACAAATTACATACTCTTTTTCAAACCATAATGCTTACAGCACTCTTCATGGCTCTTATTGTCAGAGAATTGTGACTTTCCGGCCTGGGAAAATGATGAAAATTGACTATAGTGAATGTGCTTTTCTATTTAGGCTCAGCTCTAAAAAAACAAAAACAAAACATATAGATATTGCTAAAAACACATTTAGCGAAACAGAAGTCTATGTGGACCAAACTGAATATTTTTTCATTGTTTCCACACAAAATG
Source organism: Rhinogobio ventralis (assembly GCA_039654625.1). Lineage (NCBI taxonomy): Eukaryota > Metazoa > Chordata > Actinopteri > Cypriniformes > Gobionidae > Rhinogobio > Rhinogobio ventralis. Next base: position 18,150,658 of record CM077198.1, read on the forward strand.
CATTCAATGACCAGATTTTCCAAAATCCATGAATACTTTTGTCATTCATACTTCACCATCTGCAAAACACTATTTGCAGCACATTTTTCGAATGCTAACACACTGCTTTTAAAACTGATAAAAACAGAATGAAAAATCAGAATGATGACAAACTGTGCATTTCTGCAGAAATTAAAATGAAATATAAAATCTTAGAAGAATATTTACAATTAAATAAAATAATTATTCCAAATACAACAAATTACAATTTCATCTGAAAGCTATTTTTAGTCTCTCTGAGTACATTTTTTTTCAGTCATCTTTTGGTAAATCAGGATGGCTTCAGAACAATATTGTTTGGAAACATGGATCAAGGAGACATATTTGTGGGGAAGGAAGAGTGGCAGAAAGAGGGAGGACTAGAACCCTCAAAGTACTGTGCATCCATCCATACATTTTCCAAAGCGCTTGTCCTATAGGGTCGTGGGGAGGCTGGAGCCTTTCCCAGCGTCTTGGTCGTTGCCAGGCAAACACCCTGGAGAGATGGCTAGTCCATCACAGAGATGACACACTTACCCACATATATTCACGTTCACATCTACGGGTAACCTTAGTCTCCAATTCACCTGTCCTGTATGTTTTTGGATTGAGGGGGAAATCCAGAGGAAACCAAAAACAACACAGGGAAAATACAAACTCCACACAGAAAGGCCTGCTGGCACAGCTGGGACTCCAATACTGCACATACCATACAGCATTATACTATATGTTTTGATGGGTTTGTTTGCTTGTTGTTGCTGTTGTTTTTTTGTTGGTAATTATTATTGCTGTTTTTTCAGCAATAATAATGTATTTTTTGCAAGTATATGTAAAGATAAAAAAAAAAAACTAATTGCTGGATTTCTCATTGATTCTTTATGCTGTAATACATTCTTATCCTATAATGAAATACTGATTCATGTGAAAAATCAAACGTTAAAGAAAAAAAATCATTTATGTAATGTTCCCTGATGATAGTGCTTTTTAGTTCAGTCTGTTATGAATGACAATGTATGTTTTCTGTGTTATGGTGGAACAAGCTTATTTTCAGACATATATGAAGTGTTTTGTTGGTCTGAGTGAGTCTTGGAGTTTAGATTCATGCTGGTAATGATGCTTGTTAGCAACTGAAAAAAATGTCCAATAGAACAGGAGTTTAAGACCTGTACATTAACTGATCTTGAATGTAATCCAGTATTTTATTGAGTCACTTCCTATGTTGCCATGTAAAATGTTTATATGGATGATTAATAATACTCTAAATGCACTGCATTTACTGAATTTAAATGAAATAATAATATTCTTCCATTATTGTATTGAAAGTTCCTGCAATTAGATAGTCAAAGTACAGATCTTAAAAACAAAGACTACTGTATAACTAACCTCACAAGGTGGGCTAACTAACCACATAACAGGGTTATTACTAAAGAAGGGATAAATTCTCATAGTTAATGAAAGCTCCAGCATGACAGTAAGTAGATCACATGACCATTCTGTTTATTTAGATGCAAAAGAAAAAGAAACCATCACATGAAAGGTATTGCAGTGGGTAATAATTTGAGTTCTAATGATCACAGTTTATTCCTTACTTGTAATAAAAATAAAAAAAATACACAATTTTAGTTCACAAGCCTTTCACTGTATATTGCACAGGAGGATGTCCAAGCAGAGAAAACTTTATACAAACATATTCAGTAAAATCCGTCTTAATCATGTTTTAAGTTGTCGCATTTAAAAAAAAAAAAGGACAAATAAACTGAAAATATAATTCTGCAGGACAGTCTACTTCTCATCTTTGCCTTTAGTTTTTCTGTACACCATTTCCCTGAAGCTGGAAAGGATTTTGCTCTCCCTCTTTCTCCTTTCCTCTTGGTTAAAGGATGCAAGCGCTCTCTTCTCATCAGCACTATAAATCTGGTTTTCCTTTCTCAGACGCACAGCCTCCATACGCCGATGTCTGAGGGCATAATAGCATATAGCGTATAAAAATTTGCATGATACACCTACAATGCCTATTATAATAGTTTTGTCTTTTTAAAGGTATAAACCTACAATTCAAATTTTGGGGTCAGTAAGAGTTTTTAAATATTTCTTTTCTCACCAAGATTAAATTTATTTGATACCAATAAAGTTAAAACATTTTTACAATGTAAAATAACAGTTTTCTATTGTAATATATTTTAAAATGTAATTTATTCCTGTGATGCAAAGCTGAATTTTCAGCATCATTACTCCAGTCAGTTTTCAGTGTCACATGATCCTTCAGAAATCATTCTAATATGCTGATTATTATTATCAATGTTGTTGTTGTTTTTTTGGAAACCAGAGATTTTTTTTTTTTTAATGATTTAAAAAATAAAATAATTAAAGTTCAATAGAACAGAATACAACTGAAATAGAAATCTTTGTAACATTATAAATGTATGTACACTTTTGATTAATTGAATGAGTCCTTGCTTAATAAAAGTATTAATTTCTTTGAAAAAAACTGACCCCAAACTACTGAACGATAATGTTTATGCGTAAATGTATAAAAGCTTCATACCTGCTTCCACTCATGACAAAGCCAGATTTCTCAAACTCAGCAATCTCATCACTAGTCAAGCCAATTTCACCTCTTCTCGGAATACGTTTTCCTGCTTTGACAAACTCTGCCATGGCCGCACCTTCACCTGGTAGCAAAGCGTGGCCAAAACTATGGAACAAATGATGAACAGGATCAAACATGATTTAAAAACAGCAACTGTTAGAATTAAGCAACAGAGTGGAGGAGGAATCCAATGCTTACTCTAAAGGTTTATCATCTTGGGACAGGTGAGTGAGAGGAGCTTCAGGTCCAACAACATGTTCTCCAACACCAGTCTTCTCCACCCATGAGATTTCATTGACATCCTCTTCTTCTTCCTCCGAATGTTCACTGCTAGAGCTACTGGACTCCTTGTGATTCTTCTTTGCCTTCTTCTTCTTTGACTTCTTCCTGTGATGACAAAATCATGCTACTGTAAAAAATTATTCAAGCCTTGCTGATTCAATACACTTGCTATACATGAAAACACAGTTCTTACTTTTTACTTTTCTTCTTTTTCTTCTTCTTTTTCATCTCTTCTGCAAAACAAGCAGGTAAACATTTCATATAATCTTACATATCATAAGAATAACACGTTTTAGAAAAAAAATGACTGCCCCAAACCTTCAGAATCACTTTCTGATTCGCTGTCCTCTGAGTGCTTCCTGTTTTTCCTCTTCTTTGATTTCTTCTTCTTCTTCTTTTTCTTCTTCTTCTTTTCCTCTGTGGGCATGAAATCAATCATTTAGTAAACATTCAACTTCCAGGTCATGTTCACATGCTGTAATGCAAAAACTGAGATTTTAAAGAATCATTTACCCTCTGAACTTGAATCAGAGCTGCTGTTCTTCACGTCCTCTTCTACAGGAGTGTGTTCGTCTGAGCTATTACAAGAGATTAGAGATTGTGTATATGATGGATATATTACTGTAAATACACTGTTTTAGGGTTTCAACTAAATCCTTGCTATTAATCACTGAAAAAATTTGCTTAAGCACAAAACTATGGGACTTTATAGGCAATGTGATTTGATCAGATTAGGGGCCTTCAATCGATACATCAATATTGTGGTGATATATGCCTATAATTTGATCTAACTAGTTACATTTTTATCAACTCAGAAATGCAACTAAAATATGACTTAAAAATAACTGAACTCTCAAATCCTGTACATCCAAGAAAGAAAAAAAAAACACATTTTAGTTTTTAAATAATACAGGGGGGGGGAAATGAGTTAGACTAGTAGTGGAAAAATACATTTATATAGAGAAATATAAATCTAAAATAAAGAAACTTCAAAAATAAAGTTGTTAAAATGTTCTAAATATTTGATTACAGCTCAGTGACAATGCAGAAGTGCAGATTTTTTTTTATGTGTTGCACTTATTTGATTGATGATTTGACACCCATTATGCTTCATGGCACAGATATTATAACTCACTCAGGTTCTCTGACTCTTGGAGAATATCCCCAGACCTCAGGACATCCCAGTTCACCAATTCTCTCACGTTCCTGCAGACGCCTTAATAGAGAAAACAGAAAGAGAATTAATGCCACAGACTTTGTATGTTACTACAATTTTTTTTACACAAGTGTAGAGAACATGTGCCTAACCTCGCGATGAAGGCATCTTGTCTCTGTCGCTGGGCATCATCTCTCTTCTCATAGTAATCGGATCTTGATCCAGGGCCGTGTTCTCGGTCTCTCTGATCTGGCCAATTTGTCCGATCTCTTTCCCTTGACCTCGAGCGACTGCGAGAATTGCCAAATCGGAAGCGGTTTCTGTTCCTCTCTTTATCGATGTATCTCGATTTGTGGTCGTCTTCGTGGTCGTATCTGTGGTTCTTCAGCCCTCTGTCCGGTGAGCGGCTGTTGGAGCGGCTCTGTCGGCGTCTCTTCGGGCTCACAGGGCCTGAATATTTTACGTCCAGCTCGGGCATTACTATAATCTGTTTTGATAACTTTAACGTGTTAATTTAACGATGTTTTGCTTTATTTATATAGTTAGGTCAAAAACGTCGTGTTAATTACATTTTGTTGTCATGTCGCAGTTCATCAAGAACTAGTAAAGCTAATCTAGCCTGATCAGCGACCTGCGATCTCAAGTTTTTTAACTACTGAGACTGAGAAAAATTATAAATTGAGACTTACCACGAACCCGGTAAACAAATTAAACACGGGTTATGGAACCAAAATAGTGTCGTTGACCTACTATTTGTGTCTGCTCTGCTTGTGTTTACGTTTCCGTTACGTTAAATTATTCTATTATGAAGATGTGTGACACGAAACACGCAATATCGCCCCCTGGCGACCTGGAAGGTGTGTATTTGGACAAAATGGCACTCCAATGTGTTTTGGATTCCCTTTGAATATATTGAAAATGCATGTTGATTTAATAATTTGTCTTTGCAAGTATGAAGAATATGACGGATATATCTGGGTTACCTAATAGTCTATGTAACAGGATGGAAGCTTTGCTACACGTGATAAAAGATTTATTTAGTGAAAAAATAAACAAACGTGTGTGTTCTCCATATCTCTTACAAAATTGCATTTATTTATTTTTTATTTTTTAAGCACCTGCCAGTTTGTCCATAAGTGTCTGAAAGTTGTTTTTTTAAACCAACACAAAACCACTGCTAGAATAAGCAATTTGGATTTTTTGACTAAAAAGCTGATAGTTACGAAGATGAAAACCCTGGTGCAAACTTACCCATTTGACAATCTGCCTAATCTATAGTTGCAACAACTACTGTTAATACTGTAATAAAACGTTTACACACTATGTAAGCCTATTGTAGGCTATACTTCAATAAAGCACTTTCAGTTATTACAATTATTATTATACAAATTAATAATAATAATGTGATTATTTTATATAGTACCCACAGACTCAAAATGGGTACTCAAAAAAATTTGTTTTTTTATTTACCAAATGAGACTAGTACAAAAACTTGGTTACACTTTATTCTAAGGTGTATGTTACAGTGTAATTATATTAAGTACTCAGTAATATTAATTAACTACATGTACTTACTTTAAGGTTAGGGTAGGATTAGAATTTGGCTGAGGGTTAGTTGCATTTAATTACGCATAATTTACTGTTATTACTAGTACATGTAACATATAACAATGACACTGTAAAATAAAGTTTTACCAAAAACTCTTGTATTATACTAACCTGAAAGAAATATATGGAAACATTTTCAAATATGAAAAAAAAACTGAAACTACAATGTAAAACTCCTAAAGCTTTTTAAATGTATGGAATTTGGCCTAGTGTGCATATATTTTTAATCTTCTCTATAATATTGCATCATGTATTTGTTCTCTCAGTGCCTTTGTATATCTGTACTTGTGCAAATACAAGTAAAGTTTAAGAAAAATCTTCTTGCCTTGCCACATTAACATTCACCACGCGTATATTGTGGCAGACTGTTGTGCGCGACTCCTGTCGGCTGGTGGAGGCGTAAGCGCGATACTCGTTCCTCTCACACAAGGAACTCGAGCTCCGTTGTGTTGTCCACGGCAACCGACTCACGTTATCGCTGTCATTATTGTTTCTCAGCAAAGGGAATCGTGGATTTTAACCGGTCGCTCTGCAGGTATAGGCTTTTGAGAATTCAATCCCGAGATTGTGGGAGATTACAACATTAATTCATCTCATTTAACCTACATACGCGTTGTTCTGCATCATATAGTCAGATAGGCCGCGCGCTGCCGCCAAACCAGGAAGGAGGGTTAAATTGAGCCATTTGTTTTTGTTTCTACATTGACCGCTGCCCACCGGTGTCCTACCAGTTCTGAGTGCTATCATCAAAAAGCTGTGGGCTCACAGGAATACTATTTTGTTTAATCACGTCAAACTAGTCAAAAGCATTAGTTTTATGTTACTTTTCAAGTCGCATGTCTTTATGCTTGTCTTTTGTTGCTGTACAATTAGCCAGCTAGCGTGCATTTGGTTCTCGAGCTTCCACATTGTTGCCGTGAATTTAGAATGGAAATAAAATTATATCGAACTTTTAAAGTATGTTTATAACGACATAACAATCTGAGAAAGAAAAAAATGAAAATATTATTTATTTTTCATTGCCAGACAGCTGAAATGTGTCTCTTGCATACTTGAAAGCACAATGTATAACGCTTTGCATAGTTAATTTAATTACATTTGAACATGTTTTATAATAGAATTAATTGGTTACTAATCTTTTTAAAGTACATTCAATTTTATTATACCATTTTCCTCACAGGCATGTCGAAACTAAAGCTAATATCTGCAGCGGACACTCAGTACCCAGCATCCCTGTTGAAGTCCATCAATGATGAGCGACACAGCGGTTTATTCTGTGACATCACCATAATCGTGCAAGACCGCAAATTCAAGGCGCACAAATGTGTGCTGTCTGCCTCGAGTACCTATTTCCGCCAACTTCTCTCAGTTGCTGGAAAAGTTTTAGAGCTGAACTTCATCAAGGCAGACATATTCGATGTGATCTTGAACTATATATACACTTCAAAAATCTACAGGGTTCGATCTGACAGACTTGAGGATCTCATCAGCGCTGGTCAGGCTTTGGGCGTGACATTTATAGCCAATTTAGGAACGCCGCTCGCACAAGTCAAGGGATTACCCGGCCTGTCCAAAGAAAGTGACAACAACAGTGTCAATTCCTCTGAGAAAAATGAGACCGGAGCTGAGAATATGCCAATTATTACTGAGACTTTCTCACTGTCTGCTGAAGAGTTCAACATGGCAGGTGGTAATACAGAAAAGGAAATGGACTCAGACGATGATGTCCTTTTTGTCTCAATGTCAGAGGCCCCGCAAGCTCAAAAGACCAAGATATCAGATGTTAATGACACCGAAGGAGGACCAGAGGCTAAAAAACAAAAAGTCACAAATGAGGAAGGAATTGCCTCTAAAGATTCAACAGCCCAAGTAGGTAATGACAAGCTTCCTTCTGAAAGAAATACACTTCTTCAAAGTAACATTGAGCCCCAACCAGATGTCGTGCTCCTTTCAAACCCAGAAACCAGTAGCAGTATTCTCACTTCAACAGTAAAAGCTAGCTCACTCAGTGAGCCCACAACCCCATCTTGCGTGAACAGTCTCCCTTCAGATCCTCACAGCACCTCACTGCCTCTAGACAACAACGAAATACTTGGTGTTCAAAAGAAAAAGGTCCTTCTAGAGCTCTCGCCTGATCATCCTGGGAAAATTAGACTATCGGATGTAAGGCCGACATATAGCACCAATAACGGACCAATACCTGCAATAAACATGGTCCCAGCAGTGTCGACAAAAAAGACGATAACGTTAGACAAAGCCTCGGAAATCGATTCGCTATCGCCTGGTTGTAAAGTATATGCCAATATTGGTGAAAACACCTACGACATTGTTCCAGTAAAAGAGGATGCCGGGGAAGGAATGGCTCCCGGTAGGAAATCGGAAATGCCACACAATTCTCCCAACATGACCAATAACTCGCCTCAAAGAAAGAAAAAATCAAAGCTGGAGCAGGAGGATCACTATGAACTCATAATGGATGGAAAGACCTTTTACGTGTGCATTGTGTGCAAGCGTCCCTATGTGTGCCTGACAAGCCTCAGGAGGCACTTTAACACTCACTCGTGGGAACGAAAGTATCCATGCCATTACTGCAGCAAGGTTTTTGCCCTGGCCGAGTACAGAACCAAACATGAAATCACGCACACAGGCGAAAGACGGTACCAGTGTTTACTGTGCAATGAAATGTTTCTCAATTATCAGATTTTGTCCACCCACTGCAAGCAAATGCACAACCAAGATCCTTCAGGAAGGAAAGAGAAAGATGACTCTTGCAACAACTTGTATCGTCTGCTGCCTTGCAAAACATTGCAGTTCAAACCATATTCCTTTGTGTCCGAGGAGTCGGGGGGGATTCCGGTGATCAATGAAGATGGGATTGTCCAACATGTAAACTCCGACAAAGAGCACTTTACCAACGAGCCACTTCCATCTAGCCAAAGCAAACCACTGAGCTGGGATGACATCTTTGTAGAATCCGAAGCACAAAACAGGCCGATGGCTCACGTTCGACCAGGACCACGGCCTGTCGACCAAATAAATGCAGAAACCACGAACGAATTTGAGTTTGTTATACCAGAGACGTACTGAGCATGCTCGTTCATTCCTCTGGCTCAGGTGCCTTGTTCATTTGCTCGTGTTTAAATTGGAGGCGCAGGTGATCTTAGTTCTTTGGACCATTTGATTGAAAACTCTACTCCAGTATCCATCTACTGAAAATTGTTTCAAGGTGCTTTATTGTATATTTAGAACAAGTTAGAACGAGTTCAGTTTCACAGTCCATTATTGAATCGTTATAATGCTTCGTCAGATAATATGACAAAGTAGATAACACATATTTTATGTACAGCTACATTAGATCTGTGTAGAGCTGACCTTTAATATTTTCTGTTCCTTTTTATGTTCTGGACAGTACAACCATGTTGGATGTAATTAGTTGGAAAATACAGACTGTTGCAATTTATTACAGTTATTTTTACAATTGTGTAACTTTAATGTGTAAATGCTTTTTAGGAGTGTTACATAAGTCCTAATTCCGAAATGAAATGTAAGAGTCAAATCATTATACTAAATTATTCAGTAACACTTTCTTTTAAGGTGACGTAGTTACACGTTACTACATGTGCTTACTATAGTAATAACAGTAAATTATGCATAATTACAAGTAACTAACCCTAAACCAAACTCTACAGTAAGTACATGTAGTCAATTAATATTACTCAGTACTTATTTGAATAATAAGTACAATGTAACTACGTCACCTTAAAAGAAATTGTAACCAATTATTCCTTTCAATTTAATTTGAAAGAGACGCTAACATTGTATTAATTTTCTTGTCGGCTTATTATTGTAGTTTTTAATCATTGTTTGGCGCTAGATAGTTCAGTGTTAATGGCAGGTTCTGGTCCTGCGGTAAGAAATGGTTTAAATGTTTGTATTTATAGTTTTTGGTGTCAGCAGTTTTTTAAGAAGGATGGAGTAAATATATGAAATGTTTATGTCATCTGTCCATTAATTATGTTTTGAGGTTGTTTATTTATATTACATTATGAACATTGGGACCTGAAGAGAAATATTCATCCCTCGTCGGGGCATGTCTAGAGAAACAAGAAACTGAAATGTCCAGGGTAATCAAAGCGTAATGTTGGTAATACAAAGGACCTCTCTTTTTCAGTTGAATATTTTGTATATACATGTATATGATTTTTACAATTATTTTTTCAGCATAGTTTTATAATTAATTAGTTTTGTGGGCTGTGTGAAGAATCTGTGAATACAATGAGATTCCTTCAGTCAGAACTAGTGTTCTAACTCCATTATCATGTACATAATAGTACTAAAGACCTTCATTTTAACAGTTTCTTCCCTTTTGGAAACTATTTATTATTAGGTCTTAGTGCGATATAGAATGAAATAAAACTTTGAAGAACATACACATGTATTTCTTTTATTTCCAAGAGCATCATGAAAGTGATAAGTATTTTCCAGTATGATAGCCACCAGTCAATAATATGAGCATTCCTGCCTCTCTATTATATCAGAGTGGATCTTGACGACGATCATATTATAACGCACCAGTTCATGATTATGAAGCAGATTCCACATGATGCGGGATAAAATGGTTTCAATGGCCAATTGCCGGTAGACATATTTGGAAATGCATGTGTGATAAGCAAAAAAAAAAAAAACTTTTCCAGCTATACATTTTATATTTAATAATACTGAGCTGAACTATCAGTCTTTCATTTTAAGATTTTAACATCAAAGTTAAACAATGCTTTCATGTAACATGAACATGGTCTAAAATGAACAATTGAGGCAAAGATCTTACTTTATAGCATGTGGCTGTAGTATAATCACCAGTTGCACTGAAACATCAATCAGGAAGTCATACAATTGTTGAGTTTGATATCTCTACTCACTTCAGAAAAAAGGACAATTTTCTTGATATAAATCGAGCACATAAAGTACAGTGTATAGACTTGACACTCATAGTGAACACAAACAGATGAAGAGGAGAATACTTTAAGTCTTAAGACTCAATTATAAGAAGGCGGTTTGATTGTTTGGTTTATGTACACCATGTACTGCATTGCACACACACACTGATATCATATTTACAATGTGGAAACACTTTCTGTACTGAACAATTAATTGTTTAAATTTATGTAAATTTATATAATGGTTAGTCCTTTTTTACATTCGGTAAGTCCTGTCATTTCTAGACGGAAACGACGGCAACACAAAATGGCAGATGAATGTGAGATGTACAGGTTTTGAAAGTCCTCTCATTCTTGTAAGAGCTTATTACTTTGTATCAAGCAAATTATATTTTTGTCACAAAAGATTATTTGAATTTGTGACATGGTTGTGTGCTTGACGTAATGCAAAAGAAACACCACACATTACAGGTTAGATCTTTGATCCTATTAAAGCACTCAGGACAAAAAGTAAGATTCAGCCTAAAAATATGTACAGGTCTTTACAATCTAGCTGCCCGAAACAGTTACAAATAACTCAAGTAATTACGTAGAACTGTGTGAATACAGTAAATTCTGAAGACAATAAAGTGCAAATCAATTGCAAGATAAGATAGGAGACTCCTCCTCGTGCTGAGGAAGCAGAGGCGACGCAAAACACTTTGTGCCACTTTGGAAGGGAGAAGTTCACATTATGGAGTTACGCAGAGGAATCACAAGTAGGAGACCCACAAAGGTTACCTATTACAGGAAAAGGCGGTGAACCAGGTGAAGCTGTACCGGAAGCGGACACACATTTTAAGGCTTATCTGTGAACAGTCTTGATCTCATAGTCAGGCTAGTTGTTAGAGTCCTCTTGGATTGAGACTATATAGCATGAATAATTTACACATCAGGTTTGTTGACTTGAGCGAATCTTGCAGGGGTTTAATGTTGCATATTACATTTGCTGTATGGTGATGAGTGCCTGTGATTAATGTTGTAGTCTCTCTATACTTAACCTGCCACACAGGTGAGACTCTTCTGCAAAGGTTGTTCATTCAAGAACAATGATTGTTCAATGATGTGGTACATTAATATCCGAAAATACCCAAATCCAGGAAAATGTCATCCTCAGACTGGTCCCTTAGGGGCTGTATGGCGGGGGCTTCTCATCAGGTGGGTAATAAGGAGGAGAATAACGAGGTGGGATCATATTTGGCCACATGTGACTGGCTCCAGACTGGGAATCATCAGACAGACCTGAAGAGTCAGGAAACAAGCTGGCACCCTAAAGACACATTAGCAGATGGCATGTTCATAGCATACACACTCACAACATATAAAGTATAATCTCTAAGGCTCTCAGTCTGGGTTATTACCGTCAACTAAAACCATAAAAAAATGTCATTACTTAAAATAAAATAAACGTTAGCTAAAATAAAATATTTAAAATAAATTATATGACGAACATAAAAGCCTAAATTAAATCTGTTCATCATATAAAGCGATCCAGGCTCTTCAGAAAACTTGGACTAAACTGCTCAATTCATATGAATTCGTTTTACGATCTCTTTATGAACTTTTCGAAGATGAACAGAAGTCTTATGGGTTTGAAACAACATGAGGGTGAGAAAACGATATTTTTTTTTCCATTTTTGGGCGACCTGACCCTTTAATAAATATTATATACATTGTTTATTATTGTTTTTAAAAAATTTTTTTTTACTGATTTCACTAAAGCATGCAACACAACATAGGCTGATAGCTCAAAGTGAATGCGATTACCTGAAGGTCATAGGCAGTGTATGGAGGTAAGCAGGGGGCAGTGTTGTAAAAAGAGTTGTTGGAGGTGGTGGGGCCAGGAGTCTCTGGCCGTGGAGGAATAGGGAGAGGTTCTGGCTCACAAGAATCTGGTGCTGCTGTAGGCATCTTCAAAAAACAGAGACTCAATGAATGTCACAAGTTCTCAGAAATCATACAAAATGCATCTATACTACATAGACGTATTAGGACACCTGACCAATACACCAACAGGAACTTTAATGACATTGCATTCTAAATACATAGACATTAATATGGAGTTAGTCCCCCCTTTGCAGCTTTAACAACTTCCACTCTTCTGGGAAGGCTTTCCACAAGATTTTCAGGTGTTTTCAGTACCACTAGCCCTGCAGATTTTGTATGTCTCCATATATCTGACACATCCATTTCAGGTCTTGCAGTCTCTACTAATGAGCCCATGAGTTGAATCAGGTGTGATAGATGAGGGAGACATACAAAATGTGCAGGGCTGGTGGTACTCCAGGGCTGCGTCCGAAAACTGGAAAATGCTGCCTTTGCTGCCGAATCTAATGTTAGGTTCACTTCCATACCTTAATCTGATCGATTTTTGAAGGCAGCATAGATGTATCCTTCGCTGCCTTTGATATCCCACAATCCTGTGCATTCCATTCATTGACAGTTGAGCAGAAAAAGAAAGATGGCGTCTGAAAGTCGTGGTTGCTAAACGTACATTTTGTGTGTAAATGTACGTTTTGGACCAATGTTTTCCGCTTCTGATGTCATAGTAATTAAATATTTGTTTAGTTCTCACCTAAGCTTGCTTTATTTTGCTGTAGATCATTAAACCGTTCACTGCCTCAGAAGTCTGTCCGCTAAGTACATTCGTGCGCAAAAGCTGCCTTACAAGTCATTGCCTGATAAGGCAGCGAGGCAACAAGTCAGCTGTCTAGGTTTTCGGATGCAGCCCAGGACAGGTTTGAGAATCACTGCAGTAGAGCATTTGTGAGGTCAGGTACTGATGTTGGACGAGAAAGCCTAGCTCGCAATCTCCATTCCAGTTCATCTCAAAGGTGTTTGGGATGTCTTTATGGACCTTGCTTTGTGCACTAGCACAGTCATGCTGAGGCAGACAAGAGCCTTCCCCAAACTGTTCCCACAAAGCTGGAAATGTCTTGGTATGCTGAAGCAATAAGATTTGTCTTCAGTGGAAGTAAGTGGCCTAGCCCAACCCCTGAAAAACAGCCCCATACCATTATCCCTCCTCCACTAATCTTTACAGTTGGCAACTTGGCACAACGCAGTCAGCCTTCTCCTGGCATCTGCCAAACTCAGACTCGCCCATCAGACTGCCAAACAAGCATGATTAGTCACTACACAGAACATGTTTCCACTGCAGTCCAGTGGCAGCGTGCTTTACACCACTCCATCTGGTGCTTGGCATTGCACTTGGTGATGTGAGGCTTGCATGCAGCTGCTCGGCCATGGAAACCCATTCCATGAAGCTCCCGCCGCACAGTTTTTGTGCTGATATTAATGCCAGTGGAAGTTTGGAACTCTTCAGCTATGGAATCAGCTGGCGACTTTTACGCACCATGCAGCTCAGAACTCGGTGACCCCGCTTTGGGACTTTATGTGGTCTTCCGCTTAGTTGCTGCTGTTCCTAAACGGTTCCACTTTCCAAAAATCTTTACAGTTGAATATCTAGCAGGGGTGAAATTTCATTGAACTGCAGCCATGCAGACGGACATTTTATCCACCTGCGGCAATGGGTCTGATTAAAAAATCTGAATTCAATAATTAAGAGTTGTGTTCCACTACTTTTGTCCATATAGTGTATGTAAGTTGTTTGCACTGCATTTCAATCTCACCATATCCTTGAAGCCCCCCAGCACTGCGGCGGTGATGATGCCCAGAAACAGAGCTACAATGTTGAGAATAGTAGCAGACCACAGCAGGTGGTAAAGGTGCACAACATCCTGGCAGCTCCGCACCTCTGTGTACTCATGGTACCCTCCTCGCAGTTCCACTCGACTGAGATGATGAGGAGAAGAAACATATTATAGCAAGAGATTTATAAAAGAAATAAGACACATAGTGGTGACAGGCAAAGCAACAAAAGAGGTAAAGCATGACATAACAGCGATTCATGCAAAATAATAGAACAAAACCATCTACATACCAGTGCACATCACTCTTAAGAAGAGCATGAAATGGATAAATATATCCAATATCCTTATTTAAGCTCACTGTCATCAAAGACTCTTTACATGTAAACCTAAATTATTGCTGTCTCTCCTCACCTGTGAAACAGGAACCAGAGAACGCTAAATCTTAGTTCCTTTCATTTCATCAGTAAAGTAACTGTACATCAAGTACAGCGACTGTATGCAGCCACACTTAATAGTTTAACAACAACAAATAATGGGCTGTCAATGTCATTGAGGGGCTAAAAGTGGAAAGACCTACTTCCAAATCATGGAGGATTTCCTAAATTTTTTCAAAACATCTTTATTCTGAAGTCCCATAAGAGGATGCTCTCTGAAACATAAATAAACACAAACGTTCTTTCGAACAGAGCTGAATTTCAGGGATAGAAGCACACACCATACAAGCAAATATAAACCAGAAATTAACCAAGGTCAAACAAAGCATAGTTGTTGTTGTTTTTTTTTTTCAGATCTGCCTGTTTGCAGAAAATATTCTAGGAGGGATGTATCCAAATGGGACTCGCTCACACACACATACTTGCCACAGTTGTAAAGGTCGCAGCAGTAGCAGGTGTTGCTCTTCACACGCAGGTTACAGGAGACCCGAGATGCAGTTTGACAGTGGACCTGCAAGACAGATGTGTTTTCTAAATGGGATCCCACTATACTAGTACATAACCCTCAAATTCCGAGGCTTGTAAGTTGGTGAAAGCACTTCTCTCAGGTTGGCGACTCACATCTAAATCAAACGCAGTCCCACTGGAGTAATATTCACATCGGCCAGCATATACAGGTCTGAGGTCCTTTAAAACAACAACAGCAGTATGTCATGACAGTGCTTTCACTACAATGCTTATCTGAAGAAATGCATTTTACAATAACATGGTGTGGAAGCACTTACTATATGTCTTGCAGCAAAAACGCCATCCACTATAGCACAACAGAAGGCTGCCACCACACCAAAGCTGATGAAGACAATGGAGGCCACCAGCTGTAAGCAGAACAGCAATGTCAACATATTCACCTGCTGTAGTAGCACAATGCACGTGCATTCACACCTGGGCACTACTACTATGTACGATTTCGTTATAGATACAGATCAAAGTGGTTTGTCTAAGATCTTGTAGATATGTCTATTATGGGACATGGAGATAGTGTGGTCTGATTAGATTCTTCTTTAGTGCCACTTAACTTCACTGATTTCTCTGCCTTTTCACAACCAGCTATTTAGTCACACCATTCTACCTGTATTCTAAAGCACTTTGCAGAGGCGTCTGTCTTATGGCTTTGTATAATACAGGACAACTAAACACATTTAATTGCCCATATCTGATTAATAAATAATGCCATTTTGAGTGTTATTCTTGATATAACCTAATCTAATCTAACCTAATATCCTAGATTTTTTTCCCCCAAATTAACAAAAACATTTTTTTTTGTGGAGATTTTTAAAGAAATTAAAACTTTTCTTTAGCAAGGATCCATTAAATTGATCAAAGTGACAGTATAGACTATTATTATAATGTAACAAAGATTTCAGTTTCAAATAAATGCTGTTATTTTGAACTTTCTATTCATCAAATGATCCTTTGAAGAAATGTATTGCGGTTTAAACAAAAATATTAACCTGTTATAAACATAGATAATAAGAAGAAATGTTTCTTAAGCATGAAATCAGCAAATAATAATGATTTCTGAAGGATCATGAGACACTGAAGGCTGGCATAATTGCTGCTGAAAATTCAGCTTTGCCATCAAAGGAATAGATTATATTTTAAAATGTAATGAAATAGAAAACAGTTATTTTAAATTGTAAAAACATTGCACAATTCTACTCTACTGTATTTTTGATCAAATAAATTCAGCTTTGGTGAGCAGGAGACTTGGTGACAAGAGATTATTTATATTTGAATAATACAATTTATGTTATCATTCTAACAATATGAGTGAAAAGTGAAAAGTCTTAGTATTTGGTTTGTCTCCCTTTTGCTTTAATGACAGCAGCACTAAAGCAGCATAAACTCTGATGACCATATTTTCCAGCATGATTTGAAAATGATCCAAAGAGCATCTTGTGCTTTAACGGAAACAAGAACATCTGACTGTCTGTAGAAAAGGATTTGACATGCTCAATTCTACAAATTTGCTTATTTGATTAGTGACCTAGAAATAGTGCAGAAACGTCAACACTTCTTTCTTGTTTTACATTGTTCAAAAACTAAACATTGTTTATCTCCAGGTTTTTTTTTCAGATTTTCAAATTCCCAGACTTCTGGACCCCACTACATATGCTCTAACCACGTCCACTATAAGGGTGGAGTGTTTATCCTGCACTCTCCCAGCAATAATTGTTCCCGTGTGTCTATGATCTGGCCAGCCATGCCATCCTCATGCATTCTTTATTTGGATTGTGGCACCTCCTATTTCCTCTGCACTGCAATGGCTTCTGAACATTCCTGCCTGGACATCCATCCCGCTCCCCTTACACTGAGCTATTTCTGGGTGCTTCTCACCACAAGGCCTGCAACATGCCCTGCTATTCGAGCTCGAACCTGTGAGCCCTTTCTGCCATTATGACATGACTAAAAACAAGCAGTTGACTCTTGGAAATGTGTTTGTTTGTGCGGGCATTTGGTTAAAAATGTCAATTGGATGATAGAATGCACAATCACAGAATCCAATATGAGCAGTGTAATGAAAGACTCCTTACCATCTGCCTCTTATTCTCTATCAAATGGGCGCCAATGATTCCCAGAAAGGACCCGAAGCCGAGCTGAAAATATCACAGGGGGAAACTCTATCATGATGCAAGTCTATGTAAAATATAAACCTATTTCATAGTCTTAAAGGTAGATGACTTCACTCAATTACGATCCCACATACAATATCCCATTGCCACAAAGCCTTTTGTCTTTCTCCAAGCAGTATAGTTTATTTTATTTTCAATGGCCAAGTTAAGAGCTATATACACAGTCTGGCCATGTCACTTGCATATAGTATTTCAAAACAGTCAGTCCCTGCTGAATACCAGGAAAACACCTGTTACTTGTACAAAACGTTCTGGAGTATTATTTAAGCTTGCATGTTTCTCTAAGAGTGTTAAACATAATGATACTTGCTGTTGAACAATGAATGGATGACTGGTTCACTCAGTTCAACCTTACAGTAATGAGGTAATGGCCACCGGTCACCATAATGGTGGGCCAAGTGGAAAATAATTAAACATGAGGCCTTTTCCTCCCCACAGTGCTTTACATCACAAACCCATTTATAGACTAAGAGAATGGTTTGCAGTCTGTTCAGCACACGGCTATGAACATTAGAAACATACTTACAATGACTCCTGGATAGTAGCCACCAACAGTGATGTTTTGTGTCCTGGTGGTAGCGGCCAGACCAAAGACCAGGATGAGTATGGAGACAATTAGGAGCATCACTGTTACTATGATGGACTTTCTTTTCCTCCTCTTAAACGATCCTGTAAAAGACAATGGATTTGGAAGATGCCACAGCACAACACACCCTTCCCTTGGGCAACATTTTGTTATCACTGTCTTATGTTAAGCACGTTTGTTTTGGGGTAATGCAAACAAAACACTCATGACCTCTTGTATGTCGATAGTATCAACAGCTGCAAAGGCTCTGCCACAACCCAGAAACCCAGATTAATGTAGGTACTATGTGATGTAATATGAGGGTTTTCTATCACAAAACAAAATACATTTTAACTTGAGGTCGCATGCAAATAGTATTCCACATATGGTTGTGTATTTTCATTAATATTATCAATGAATGTTCTATCGACATTCGTTGGGGACACACGTACACGTAGGAATGTAGGTTACGGGTCGCTTATTTCTCTGTGGTGCAAGCCTGTTCTTATAATTACTATGAATAAACGTAGCTAATCGCATTTAAATGTACGTACAAGCGTAAATTGTGCTCCGTAAGACTGTAGGCGCAGTAAATGCCATTGACCTTGTACTTACCCATCGCATCAGAGATAGGTATACCGCTGCCTTGCGCATTCAGCCCCGCTGGCATTGTAACGTCAGGATATGCAGCATTAGCCGCAGTTATGACTTCAAGTCAAAAACAAAGAACGCAGTCAATGAGACAATGATGCCTTCCCTCAGCGTTAATGACTGGAAACTCTTTTCTTGCCGTGGCATTCTCTGACACCATGCGTCGCCCTTCTAGCCGCTCTTCTCTCATCAGCATCTAGGTCTGTTGTTCATGAATCCGCTGCCCTCATCCCATCAGCAGAACGCCGCACGGAGAACAGCACTGCGCATGCGCGAGGCAGAACCCCTAGCTGTTCTAGTCGGCATAGCAGTAATGATTGGAAGTGCGACTCATTTAGATTCGGTTCTTTCGAACACTCAGTTTCAGATAACTGGTTCAAAAATAGATTCAGAGGTTCTTAGGAATTTAGAAAGTAAATATAATTAGCACTTACAATAAACAATACTACCATCTACATCGTTCTTATGGGATTTTATATATATATATATATATATATATATATAATGCTATTTATTAATGAAAACAACGAAAACAACGAAAACAACAACAACAGAAACTTTCTTTCGTATGTGTGGCGATAACTATCATTAAACAAAGAAACGATATTTCAACCCTATCACAGTAAATCCCTTCCCAAGGTTCACGGGTTTTCAAACTGCAGGGTCCGGGGACCAGGGGGCCGCAAGAGAGTGACAGGCGATCCGTGGAAATTCCTTAGGACTCCAAAAAACTCCAAAAGAACGACAAAATGTATATACGAACTTGTAGTAGTTGCTGCAGTGTAGAGGAAATCGTTACATAATTCTACATATAGTCCTTATTTATCTTTAAATTCGCGTTAGAATAATTGTTTCACCTGCCACAATACTAGGCCTACTCAGCGTGCAAAAAGTAGGCTAACAGACTGAATTAGCTACATGAAAATACTTTAAGAGCGTTCAATATAATATAGAGAATAATCATTTTGTGTTAGCTTTCTCGTCTATTTAAATGTATCCTGAACCAGAACCAGAACCAATATCAAAGTAATGAAAGTGCGCCATCAACTGGTCTCTTGAACAAACACAAACAAGTTTAAAAATAAAAAAATGTTTCAACAGGGTTTTTACAATAAGTTCTGAAAAAGTCAAAAAAAAAATTTAACCCGAACTCTTTGCAGGTCTGCATGTTCAGCCTATTTCACGGTTCACTCGTGCAGCAACAGGCTCCTTATTTAGAAGTAGCTCACCCATTGTTTATATTGATGCATCTCACACAGTCAAATATAAAATTATAGTCTATTGGGGTGATGCAGAGTTCAAAACGTGTGAAATGAAACACTGTGATACATTTATGTGATTTCAGTTTTATGGTTTTACTTGTAGCCTACTCTACTATTGCTAATTGTATACCCACAGAGTTACGTAAACTAGCCTACTACATACATACATAGCCTACATACATACGTAAATGGAATTTAATGGAAGTTATAGATGCTTCGAATACCTTTAATTTTTACACAAGCAAGCAATCATGGCTAATAGCCTACTTCTTGTTTATGTAAGGAAATAAAACGCGTCGACATTAATATCTAGCCTATTAATCTCTGTTCTCCCAGCCTAGTTTTGTCACAAAGTAAATGATTGCATTCGCTCGTTTCAGTCCTTGATGGTCTTTCTTTGAATGACCTGCTCTCCACCAAAGAAGCAAAAAGAACCAGACAAGACCGAATTTTCCATGACGCGAGTTCTTTTCAGGTTTAAAAAAATCAGCGGGTTTAGGGAGCTCAACGTGATCTGTGTACAAATATTGAGCTTGATGACAACTTTATGAATTTGCTACGCTTTTGACGCCAACACAGACCAAAGCGGGCCCATACTTCACAATTTTGCGTTTGTCTCCTGAATGCATTATGTAATGCGCGCGAATAGCCTACCCTCTCCAGTTTAACAGTCAATGGGGATTGTTTAGTGAAGTGTCCTGCATACTAAACCTTTGCTGTTCTAATGTAGTTGCTGATGCAGTAGTGATTGACAACGGCAAATGCAGATCAGAGCAGAAATGTTTAAAGCTGGGTCTTTGCATGTAGCTTGTTTCAGCAGACAATGAGACTATGTGGTGTGCGTGTGCAGAATTCCACACAACACCAAACGAAGGTGTTGCCAAAAAAACTCCACTTTGTATCCCACCCCCACTTTCCCTCTTCAGCTCAACTCCATTCACTATGATGCTCGACTCCTAGCAAGAAGCTCCTCCGCACCCGACATCCGTTGTAAGGGGAAAACTCAATGAAATTCACGAACAGTTCTTTAGAATTAACGTTTGTTCAGTCAGCATACAGTGAGCTTGAAGACATCACATCAGTGCCTTCATCAAGACATTATTTTGGGGGGCAGTTTGAGCATTGAGATATTCCTTACCCCCCTTTCTTTCCTGAAGACATCGACATATTCTTTTATCATCTTCACTTTAAAAAAAAGAAAGAAAGAAAGAAAAGAAAAGAAGAAGAAGAAAAAGAAAGATTGAACATTTATTTGACACAGTATTTGACTTCCTTGAACTGCTGCAGACTTGATTCGTGGACTGAAATCTCTCAGTAAATCGCTTGGACCGCTCGTATATGTGATTGGTTTAACAAGTACCTTTATTCTTCAGTGAGAGATCATGGAGCGCGACTCTACCGCGGGAGGGGCGGAGGACCTGCTCCTGGAAGACAAAGTTTCAAAACTGGCAAGTGACCATAACCACAATGCACCAGAGTAATGTGGTTACTTTTGATTAGGGATGAGAGCATTGTAATGACCATGTCTTGCTGGATTAGTGCTCTATAGCCTATAATATAAAGTAAACATTATAGTAGATAAACGTGGTTTTAAACCAATAGTAACCTAGGTCAAATGTTTTGTATCATTTTTTACATTCATTTTTAATTCATTACTGGTACAGAAGGAGTATCACCAAAAGCGTTTCACCTGCTCATCATTATTTAGGTAAACTAACATTGGCAATTATTCATCTTTATTGGTTTATGATTAAACTTGTATTTGATTGTAGTAGAGGCATTTGAAATACCTCTGGTACCTTTAGAAACTGTTTCAATCTGAACTGTTAAAAATTACTATTATTGATGTAACCTAATGTAGGCAGTTTGACTCAATTATATATTAAATATGTTTATTTCATGTTTGTTCACAATGCAGTAATGTTGAAAAATTTCTCTGTGTAGAAATTAACATTAACCTAGATTAATAAATGCTGCAAAAGTAATTTTAAAGTGTATTTTATGTGTGTCCTGATATTGAGAATGAGTGTGTAACATCTGGCTGAAGATTGACCCTGCCGATCTTGTGCAGCTGTGAGAGGTTAGATCTCCCAACATGGGTCAGCGAGTGTGTGGGTCCTCTTCTGCCTCTCATAGATCAATGGGATTCTGAAACTTCTTTCATTCACACTGAATGAGATCCTACACTTGCTTATAACTGTTTGAAGATAAATATCTGAGCATCAGACAATATTATCCACATTAAAGTGAGTTTTTAAGTGTTTAATGCTTGTTGTAGGAGACTTTTTTACACTACTTGCACTATGTGATTCAGTATTTATGAATAATATTTTTCAACTTTCCGTGTTGTCTTTAGCGTGCAGGATCACTTCATAAACACGAACTAGCTGAGGCCATGGAAGTGGAACAGGAAGGACTGGTAGAACATCAGCCTCTGGAGCAGGATGACCTTAACTTTGAGAAATGGAAGCCCAAGCCAAAGCCCAAGAGGACGCTGCATGAGAAAATCGACGACCTAAAGACTTACCTGTGGAACGCAGAAACTAAGGAGTTTATGGGCCGCTCAGGGAAGAGCTGGAGTGAGTAACAAGACAAAATTATATTTGAATGTACACAATGAGATAACAGTTTTAATGGCAAAACAAAGGGGATTTGTCTGTGGGTGAGGGAGTGCATCGAAATTGTACTTGGATTGTAAACAAAGTCGTCAATTAGTGAAGTTCATTCTCGCCGTAGAAGCAAAGGCAAGTGAGACCATTGCTTATTGTTTTTGCTTATTATTTTCCATTTTTAGTGAAGTTATTTGTAGTGAGAATGAGTTGCGGGATGAAGGGGGGATGAATTGTGCTTCTGCTCGCTTAGACAGAAAGTGTGTGTGTGTGTGTGTACACGCTGTCACTGTGGGTGCATGTGTGTGTGCATGTCCAAGATTACTGTTTACTTAGGTGCACAGATAGCTTAGAGACATCTTGACAAAAACAGACTGCCTGGGGAATGGTCCTCAGTGGGAGAGCGAATGTCACAGTCCCTTTGCTGGCCTGGGATCACATTCCATTTACCCCTACCGTGCTTTCCTCTCCCTCTTTCCCAAAGCCCCCTTGACCTCCAGATCTCCCCCAACACGCTCTCAGATCTACGGCGCAACTTAACATGTAGTGTTAAGAACTTTTTTGGCAGCGAGCATTTCCTGAAGAAGTCCGATGATGACAGAGTGTCCAATTGCTGCCGCTAAACGTCCCATTGCTTAGCAACGCAGCAAAATCCCATTGGGACGAGTACTTTAAACAGCAATATGAAAGTTTCTTGGGGATTGCAGAGGAAAATGTCAATGCACCAATGCCTTCGTATTGAGTGCATAAGTAATGCAACATCTCCACGCTTTACATGGCCATGATATGATGGGGAATGTGCTTGAGGTGGATTAAATAAACAGCCGTAGTCTTCCTTAGGGCAGGGAGGGGCTGCTGGAGCGCTGTGATGCATGTCCCATGAAAGGAGAGTGCAGAGGCCTCACAATGCCAGAATGGGGTGATGGGGCTCCTTGGAGCTGGCCGTGGCTCTGTATGGCTGCAAAAGACCGTCACTATGATGGCAACCGGAGGTTCACTGTGTTCCTGAGTGAAAGGACAGCTGGGAGAATTTTCACTAGGCTCAAACAGAAAGGCCTTTGTGGCAGCTAGTCCCTGCAAAATTGTCTGCGCAGCAAAAGCCATTTAGTTTGACGACACGTCCCATTCGATCAGCTGTTAATGGAGTCTTAATTGAAAATTAAAAGACAATGGTTGCACTCTTTTTTTTTTTTTTAGCTTTCAGTTACATTGACTTTACTGTCTTAACTCTTGGAGCGCAAAAATCATTACTAACAAATTAAAAAGTTTTCAATTGATTGAAAGAAATTCTGTTATGACTAAATGTGTTAACCTGATCTCAAATTCTATTTATGCAAATTCTTCGATATGTGAATCAGTTATTTTAACAAATACATACAAGGAGTTTTCTCAGTGAAATCTTGCTTATTTCTATCTTTTTCCAGGTCTTATTCTGCTCTTCTACTCAGCATTATACATTTTCCTCGCGGCTATGTTTGCTGGTTGTATGTGTTGCCTGATGTGGTCAATTAGCCCATATGCTCCAACCTACAATGACAGGGTGATGCCACCAGGTTGGGAAAATCAGCGTTTTACTTTTTGAACTTTCAAAAAGCATATATATATATATATATATTATTTATTTATTTTTAATATAAATGATTTAATAAGTATATAATTTAAATCATGTGACCCTACAAAGGATTTTAAAAAAGCAATAATGATTAGAAATAAAAAAAGAGAGTATTTTAATCATTATTATTATTATTATACTAAATTACATTATTATATAAGTACATAAACAAAATTCTAATACAGAAGCTCAATACTATCATTCTTGAGGTTCATAATCTTCTCTGTCTCCTGGCAGGTATGACAATGTCACCTCATGTAGATGTAGCTCATGGGTTTGACATTGCTTTCAACGCCTCTGACCAAAAATCGTGGAAGAAGTATGCGAGAGCACTGGAAGCCCATTTGAAACGTAAGTCCTGCATGAGAAAACTAGTTGAACAACTATGGTGTTGAGTTTGATTTTACACTCTTTAATAGGGAAGTTACGTTTTCTGTTCAGCAGGCACAGATTCAAATCGCTCCAGCACGCTGTTCAACAAGTCCTGCTGTCTATAGAAATACTGACAAGGAGGGAAACCCTTTTATGCACTCAGTGTAACTGCTCAGTGCTGCCAGGGCCCCACTTTTTGTGCTGGCCTGTAAGTTGTAGAGGCCAGGCTGGGCGACAGCCATTGTTTGGTTAATTTATGGTCTCTCTCTCTCTTTTTTCTCTTCCATGTCTTTTATTACGGTTTCCCGCCATGGTCATATCCAGCCTATGAAGATAAAGTGCAGGATAGGCGGAACATTCCATGCAAAGGAAATACGTATTTCATGCAGGACGACTTAGAGGAGAGCGCCGAGCGCAAGGCATGTCAGTTTAAGAGGTCTTCGCTGGGCGAATGCTCCGGCATGCACGACAAAGATTTCGGATACTCGAAGGGAAAACCCTGCATCATCGTCAAAATGAATCGGGTGAGATTATAATAGCATGAAACATACTATTCAAAAATGGTTTTGTTTGCAGAATTCCACCCCCCTTAAAAACATAATAAAGCTCTGAAGCTCTAGTGCCATCTTGTGGTTAATATAAGCGATGACTAAATGAACACAGTTTATTATATAATCAGTCCAATCTCAATGACTAGTTAAGTGGTATGTAAAACGCTTGACTGTTTTCTGACAGATTCTCGGGTATCTGCCTGGTCAAGGCACTCCAGTAAACGTTACATGTGGAGTAAAGGTAATAATTAATGACTAGCATAATCCATCTATAGAGTATAATAAGTTATAAAATAACTATACAGTACAACAGTGTATTACATAACCCAATTTCTTTGCAGCATTTGTCATTGTAAAGTAACAATTTTGGATCTTCTTTAATGTTTTTCCAGAAAGGGTCAACTGAAGGCCTCGGAGAAGTCGAGTTCTTTCCACGAAATATCTTCGACTTGCAGTACTATCCCTATTATGGGAAACTGAGACATGTAAGTGATCCTATTTCACATCTCAGAATTCCTCAGAATTTAATTACATTTCATAGCATTTTTCACAATTTCTACAAACAGGTAAACTACTCTTCCCCATTGGTGGCTGTGCGCTTTTCTGGAGTCCAGTACGAGACCCAACTACATGTTCAATGCAAACTAAACGGCAAGGGCATCATCAATGATTCACCAACTGACCGTTTCCTGGGTAGCGTGTCTTTTACTTTACAAGTGGGTGCGTAGGTTCGCAGTAGACCTAGAGAAATTGAAATTAAAATTCTCAGAGTATGTTATAATGAATGAAATAGCACACTGGGTGCTGTCTTTACCCATTAGCCCTCTGATTACGCCTCCGGCAGCCACTGTGCTATTCGTGTTAGAGCTGTGTTGCTACACTACTTTTTCAAACAAGGGATTTTCCAGTAAGCAAAGACTGAGATTTATAGATCACATTCAGTAATGTAACATTCAGTACCCAGCCACTAGAGACTCACAACTGCCTGGATTTCATTATTGGATAAAATGAATATATGGAAAGATGTCCAAATACGTAGGTCGCCGTTATAGCTATTGAGGCATAATCACTCAAACAAACAGTCTACAGTGAGACGTAGGCAAAACAATTCTCTAGATCTGTGTAGATTGTAGAATTAACATGTATTAAACCTTTTCGATCAGTTATTTTGGTCATTCAGATGTGTATATAACACATTAAAACAACATTTTTTTTTTTATGTTTTTCTCCGTTAAGTCACTGTCTCCATTAAATTCCCCCTCTGGATGAAAAAAAGGCAGAAAACAACGTAACATTATCCTTTTACTTGCTCATTTAATGGAATAACAATCAGATGTGGTTTAGTATTAATAATTGTACATTTTTGGACTAAATTTTTTTTCTTTTATTTTTTGGATACTAAATTTTGATTCCAGAGGCAAATGTATTTTACTGAAATGTGGGACAGAAATCCCATTCCATCATTTGCAGAGCTTCATAATTAAATACAAGTTGATCTTCTTTTGTCGAGCATGCAACCAACACTTCTTAAAAACATAATTTCAAATAATTCATCTCTGAGTGAAAATATCTGCTCAGTTACCTGTAAGAAGGATTTCAACAGTATTATTTATTAATTGTATTTGAATATATTGACATGGTAAAAGCAATGTAATAGTGAGATGGAAATTGGTAACTGCATATCTTTGTTATTCAGTAAATACAATGAAATATCCACTGGCTGACAAAGATTTTCTAGCTCATGTTTTTAAACGCACTCATGTTCTAGCATAAACAATAAAGATGGACGAGAATTAACGGAATCAAATCTTTCTGCTCAGTGTTCCATTTTCTTTAAAAGTAGCATCAGTAGTGATATGTGTTTTGCAAATAATGTCTCATGATAAATTGCATGTGTGCTTTTGTAGGATAAATGACAAAATGTAAATCCATAAATCAAAAACATCAGCACTACACTCATGTGCATCTAGTGATAAACAGTTCTTACTATAATATGCAGGTCAAAGAGAGATTATTCTAGTATTCCAGTAAGAGAAAAATAATTTATGACATCAGTAACTTTTATAGCAACGCTGCTGATCGAAGTCCATCAGGGGAAGTTAGGAGGTTATGATGGTAAAAGTCATGTGAACCGTGTAAAACTACAGTTTGCTTAAAGGGATGGTTCACCCAAAAATGAAAATTAGCCTATGTTTTACTCACCCTCAAGTGACCCTCATGACATTCTTCTTTCAAATTAATACAATCGGAGTTATATAAAAAAATGTCCTGGCTCTTCCAAGCTTTATAATGGCAGTGAATGGCTGTTTCTGTTTATTAACCAGAGCTGGGTGGAGCACTTTTATAATGGATAGATGCACTTTAATGGACTTCAAAACAGAAACAGCCATTCACTGCCATTATAAAGCTTGGGAGAGCCAGGACATTTTTTTATATAACTCCGATTGTATTCGTCTGAAAGAAGAATGTAATTTACACCTAGGATGACTTGAGGGTGAGTAAATCATGGGATAATTTTCATTTTTGGGTGAACTAACCTTTTAACATATCAGGCCTAACACATTTTGAGAAATGCTGATTTCATAAAGTCAAAGAGAGCAAGAAAGAAAATAAAAGAGAGATGAAGACTACTGTACAAAAACAAAAAAAAGCTATTTTATTGAAATTTTTTTCCACTCTGAAACTTGAACCAACATTCTTAACCTGACAGATATAGGTCTTATAGAAAAGGAACAGAGAAATGCAACTAAAAAGGCACGCTATAGTACAATGATATTTTGTGTTTGTTTTGACCGCTAAATTCTTTGGGCAGGACAGAATGACCAAAAAATATATATATACATGAAATGGTTTGGACAGATTTTTCACTATGCTGAGCAGGAAATAGACTGAAAATGCACTGGAAACTGTAGCTTTGGTCTTAGAAATTGTGTTTTTTGTACATTGTATGCGTGTGTCCAGAAAAATGACAAACTAGATTCACAAACCCATGTACAAACAGGCCTATTGTCACAATTCCAACATTCCCTGAGAGGGACCTAATGATTCACAAATACAAAAATCAAATGCTGGTAAATGTCACAAAAAAGTGTCCCTTTATAATACAATGTGCTAAGTGCAAGAGTGTGACTTATCACTAGCTCTGCTGATTAAGAAAATGTGCCAGGATACTTTTCACCCCTAATTTCAGCAAGAAACAAATGTCCGCAAGAGTACAATAACAAAACTAATTGAGCATTTACATTCAATGGGATTCCTAATTCTAAAATTGCATCATTCATTCATAATAATAGTTCACATGAATATAAGTCACAGCAACCAGAACTGAGCATCCTTAGAGCAAGAAAATGCATCAAAACTCCCATAAACGGGGGAATAATAATTTCTCATGCATTTAACATACAGCACAATGCCAGGTTATTTAGACAGCCTGTGCTTACACTAAACAACTGAATCATGCCTGTTGACACTGCTTCAAGTGTGATTAAGCAGAAATATACCACATCATTCATAGAACGTTTAAATCATACACAGGAAATGATTAGAGCAATCAAACGTGTTAGAAACTGAGGTGTCATCAGTGGTTAGCGCCGGCAAGTGAGGAGTCGAGCAGTTTGCAGGGCAAAAGAGAAAGCCAACAGGAGAAGAAGAGGAGCAAATATAAATGGTAAGAACAAGCCGAGGTTAGAGGCAAGATGGCAGCAGCTTGGGTTGTTATACAGACTGGTAACCAGTGCGACTCTTCCGCCGGCCAATCAGGTAAGAGATAAGCACTAGGATGATTAGGAAGCTGAGAGCCACACCCACAGCAATGGGTACAAGAAAACTCAAATCAGAATCCAGAAAGCATTCCTCCGCTGGGAGAAAAGGGGAGAGAGAGAAAGGGGTGGTGAGTAACTATGGAAATAACATACTACTGCTAGGCACCCAAATTAGTTTATTCACCTCAGAACTAACAAGTCAGTCAGACCGATGCAGAATTGCATTATGTGCCATAAAGGCCTACCTTATAAAATCACCACATCATGTTACAAAATGTATTGGCAAGAGAATACAAATTCATCTAAAATATGTGACTCATTTCAAAATAATTTTAATGTGCACAAACTGAAATAACGGATTTCTTAAGTACTGCAAGATTTGCCAGCACTTGCATGGATACATATTCTCAGATTATTATTACTGCGAATCAAATTGCTCATAGCCAGAGGTTTGACTTCTCTTTCTTCCAATCAGATAGGCCAGCAAGACAATAATAATAAGGACAGCCAGGGCAACTCCCACCGCTATAGGGACAATGAAGTTATCAGGCTCATCTGCTGTGCAATCCTCAGCTGAAAATAAAGAGAATGAGTGAGGGAAGAAGAGAAAAAAAAAAAAAAAAAAAAAAAAAAGAGGCATTTTACATTTGAATCATATTCTTTGACATTTGCATGATAGTTGTTAAAGGATTAAAAGATGGCCCACACCAGTTATAATGTACACACAATGGTCTTTCTCCATTTATTGCAGCTAAAAGCCAATTAAAACAGCCTTTTCCATTGCAAAACAAAACCTCATGAAACAATTTTAGGGCAGTCAGATAAGGAATCCCTTTTTACAAGTCAGAAAATGGTCACAAAAGTATGCTCAGGAAAAAAAAACAAATATGTAGATTCATTTTATTTAAAAGGTTATTGATAAGTGATTGGATGGCAAGCAAATGTAATTTCATCAAGCAAGGCACCAAAATTACAAGTAACCAGTTTTTAAGGTTCAATTTATCCTAGCTGTAGTGAAAAACATTTAGCTACACAAGACTCTGTGCGGGTGCTGCAGACTAAATTAGAATAGTGCATAAAGAGTGAAATTCACAGGAACTGAAAAAGGGGAGGGGGAAATGAGGGTAGTGAACCCTGAAACCTAGAGAGCCATTATATGTGATAAAAAAATAAAATAAAAATAAAGACGGAGCAACTGAAAACAAACCAAAAAAAAAAAAAAAAATAATAATAATAATAATAATAAATCCACAGCCACTACAAAGTGGGTTCAAAGCAGGCGCAAAATCTTGCGGCAAATGCAATTCACAGTTGTACTAGCGAAGAGCAGCACGTATCTTTTAGGCTAAAGTAGCTGTAAATAATTCAAAATTATCATAAAGAGTAGTTAACTAGATAGATTTAGAATTCATTGTCCCTTTTTAAACCCAAAAGAAAAATAAAAAGGGGGGGGGGGGGGTTACTGAACACTAGCAAAACTATTTAGTAACAGCATTTAAATGCCAGTTACCATTTCTTTGTTTTATGCTTTACCAAGCGTCACTCAAAAACACCAGGCTTTTATTATAATGGTTTGCATTCTTAAAATGCTTGTCATGAAGATTAAATATTCAAACATTTGTTTTTCTGTTCTAGAATTTCAGTTGTTTGAAAGGACCATCCAGCATGTTTAGATGTTTTCTCAGTGTAGCAATCTCCCACACAGCTGCTCAGAATACAGGATGACCAACATATTGCAAAAGCACATGATCTCTATAAATGTGAGCTGTCCAGTCACTATAGTGCACAGTAACAACCTGGTTTCGGGAACTACTTTTAATATTTAACCAAAATGCTGCAAGACAGGTAACTAAAACACGGTTTCAGTTTAAAGCTGTGGATACAGTAATGATGGGTACAAATTGAATGAGCTAAACTGCAAAATTAAAGGAATGTCTAAGAGAAGCAAGTGCAAGGTCTGATATGAAGCAATAAAATGCTTTAAATTGACCTATGATCTATGAAACTACGCTGTTCTTGGATAATATTTTGAATAGCTTGGTACTATGACTGTAGCACTAATTTGCATTTCAAGACAATAATTAGGCTTTAAGCAAAAAACAAGACCATGCACTTACTTCACCAAAAAAAAAAAAAAAAAAAAAAAAAAAAAAAAATGGGGGTGGGGGTGACGCGCACACACATTATTTCACAATAGGGAGCTCTGGTCCTGGAGTGCCACTGCATCTTCAGATTTTAATGTGTTGCAGTTTAAAGGCCAGTGGATTAATTATAAAGGACAAAACTTTTTTTGACCCATGGCCCAGAGTCAGTTGCCAATTGAGATTGCACAAAAACCCACAATATTTACAATGGTCCAGGAACAGGCTTGTTTGTCCCTTAAAACACTTTGATTCTTTGATTTCGTTGCATTACAATGTCTGATATCCAACATAGGTCCTTCGTCGACCAATCACGTATGCAATCACAACAATGAAAATCAAACCAGCCAGAGCGGCACCAACAATGATTGGGATTAAGAGGCTGGTGTCATCCATTGAACATTCATGGGCTGCAGACAGAGAGAACATGAATGAACATAAGATGAAGCTGAAGCTGAAGCATCTTCTCATTAATACCTGCAGATATTCTCATAACACTTCAGACATAAAAATCAGACACTTGAGCTGGTAATACTGGGTAATTTCTTTAAGACCTCATAGATAGTTCTACAATTAAGCAGGTGTTATTTTCAAAGTAAATCAGTTTATTTTAAATCTCTCTGGACAAAATTATAGTTCCAGAGAAGTGTTGACTTTGGGTTTTTGTGTGTGTAATAAAAGATGCTGTGCAATGTAATTATCAGATTTTTTTCCAGTTCATAATATTCATCTTTAAGTATCTAACCCTAACTATAAAAAGGTATCATATGGAGGATCTCTCTTATATAATGTTTCTTGAGCAGCAAATCAATATATCAGAATGATTTCTGAAGGATCATGTGACACTGAAAACTGGAGTAATGATGCTGAAAATTCAGCTTTGCCATCACAGAAATAAAAATAGAAAGGTTATTTTAAATTGTAATATTACACAATTTCTGTTTTAAATTGTATTATTGCTCACAGTAAGCCTACAAAAGTAACAGGATTGATTTGGCAAATTTCAGACCTCTGTCATTCATCTTTGTGCGTTTATGTCATGTTATTTTTGCATATACATCCTTATTACTATTGGTTTTCTTGTTGTAGCTAGTCACATTCATTTTGATATGATCACAGGAAACCATGGGTTTATCAGATTTAGCTGTGCATGAGTGCAGTGCCTGCATTCCAGAATTCACACTAACAAGTAAGTGACACAGAACTGCTTTAGTTTTCCAGTTGTCACAAACCACTCTGAAAAGCAATGCTCATTGAAACTGAGTGAGCTGGTAGTGGGAGTAGAAAAGTATCTGATAAATTACAGCACTAAACGACAGTCCAGTTATGCATGACACATATGCTGTAAAGTTACCTCTGATGTGGTAATTAGCTCAGCATCATTCTTTAGCATCACAAAGGCACACAAATACATACCTGTGCCAAACATGTTCTTCTGGACCGTGAAGGGCTGCACTTGTAGCTCAAACGTGTTGACGGTAAGCTTGTCGGTGATGTTGTAACTCTGCTCTTTTCTGCACATGTATGAGCTCCCAAGAGATGCTTCCCACAGAGACAGATTATTATTGGAGTCCCTGAAAAGGCTCCCTGTTGAGGTCACACCAATCAGAGGACAGAATATGATTACATGATGAGAAGAGATACAGCACCTTTAAAGACAATATATTGGTTATGGCTGACATTAGAGAATTTCTGTATCAGTTGATATTGGATATTTCATTGTCAAGACAGTGGAAATTAGCATACATATTTGGAGCGCAAACACCAATTTAATACTGTTAAATGTAATCGTCAACAAATCTATAAAAAAATAAAATAAACACAAAACACCTTTCTTCACATCAAGTGATGCCTAAATTCAAGCAACTTATTTTAGTGTTGCATTACATTAGACAATTGTATAGAATTTTAATATTGGCCATTTGTGGGTTTATCCCTAGGCTCTGTCTGTCTGTCTGTCTGTCTGTCTGTCTGTCTGTCTGTCTGTCTGTCTGTCTGTCTGTCTGTCTGTCTGTCTGTCTGTCTGTCTGTCTGTCTGTCTGTCTGTCTGTCTGTCTGTCTGTCTATTAAAAATCTTACCATTTCCAAGATCAACAGAGAAGGTCAAAGAACGCAGACGGAACTTCTGTGAAACCTGTCAAAACAAATATAACTTTGAATTGGCACATTGTATTGAATTGGCAATTTAGTATGAATTATGAAAACGTAAGATTTCCCATGAAGCATGGATGAAGGTCCACCCCAATCCCATTCCTAAACCTTTTGCAAGCAGACGTGCAAAAGAGATTCATAATAAAAAAAAATATCACAGAGTACAATACTCAAGACACCCTGTGGTGAAACTCAAGTTTAAACGTTTATAGGTCTATGTGCGTTTTTTTTTTTTAAATTCACCAGTTAACATAATTGCTGACTTTTCTCCTTAATGTCCATTCAGATGTTATGATTAATTATGCATTTCTCCACTGACTCCATGCTGTTCAAAGCATTTCTAAGGATGCTGATTTTAAGGCGGCCGCGGTCTAACTCCCGAGATGGTGAACGGGAACATGGTTTGTAATATCATTAGCCGCTTAATAACGTCAAGTGTCGTGGAAATTCTCAATGCGAATACAACCTACTAATCTGACTTCAGACAATTCAAAACAACTTCCTGTTGTTAATATAATAAAATATACTACAGTATCTCCAGGTAATTCCATTCCCGAATACTTACAATACAATATTTCCCCAAAGTATGGTGACAGCATCCTGTCAAAAAGCTCCCATCACTACCTCAAAACACATGCGAGCACCAGGTCTTTTATACCAGACACGACTCCCAAGTTGCTCTTTGCAGGAATAATGTTTTATTCACAGCTGGGAGCTCTCTGGTCACAACAACCAAGAGAGACTCCTGAAGATACATGTACATTTAAATCTTACAGTTGAGTAAAAATCAATGTCATTGTCACTCAAGGATTTTGTTCTGTGATTGGCACGGTGATCTGTTCTGGTGATTGGTTTGTAATGATCTAAGCTAATCATACGACTGTTAGTTCTACGGTTTTAAGCACGATAAACCAGAGCATGCTTAGTCTGCATTGCTCTGTACATTTCATGTTGAAAATACCTTTTTGACCAAATATCACAAGCTAAAGGCTAATAATTCCAATTATCTTTATGTGTCCGACCTTGTAGAGAGCGATGCATAAAACACATTACCATTCTGATACACCAACTTGTAGACTGCCCTGTATAATAATAA
The DNA here is from genome assembly GCA_039654625.1 of Rhinogobio ventralis. Classification (NCBI taxonomy): domain Eukaryota; kingdom Metazoa; phylum Chordata; class Actinopteri; order Cypriniformes; family Gobionidae; genus Rhinogobio; species Rhinogobio ventralis. The sequence continues at coordinate 18,184,839 of CM077198.1, forward strand.
TAATAATAATAATAATTCACATTTCCATTCCTAAATCAATTTCTGGTTCAAATATATGAATTAAACCAATATTTCCACTTGCTATTGTGCAGCATTTACTACAGTAAAGTTGACAGAGTGGATCAGGTAGTCCAAGCTAATGTAATGGAGTGGAGGCGGAGACTAATTTGCATATTCATGGTTCCACAAACTAAATGAAGCAACGGTGTAGTTACATTCAGGCCATTTTAAGGCATGAAGAAATTATTTTCACAGGAAAAATTCTTAAATGTCATTTTGATTAAAGATATTTTAATGGATGAAATTGACTCTAGTGGGACTTTAAGACCAGCCATGAGAGCGAGTTAGTCAGATGACAAAAACAAGCCAACCCAGAACAATTACCTCCCATTTGACTCCGTGGAATCCAGCCCTATATTTGACTTGCTTCTTTAAAGACTTACGTTTGTGAAGACAAAATGAACTGCGATTTCCTTGGACTTCAGGACAAGGGAAGAGTCATTTCCACCACTTCCGCAGGTTCCACTCACTTCCGTTACATTAGGACTTGGGTCAAGATTAAGAGTCTGAATGCTGGCATTCTAAACAGCAAGAATAAAAAAAGATTTGCAGTGGCGTGACAGTTTATTAAAACAAATTTGCCGTAAAAGACCACAAAAAGCTGCATTCCACTATACAGACTGTTTCTTACATACCCCACTTATTTTGAAGCTGAACTGAAGGCCCATATTCGCCAACAGACAGGCTGAGACATTGTCAGACTTGACGCTGTAGTTTCCAACAGCTGGGTTGGGGACAGGAGGAGTGGTTGGGGGAGGAGTCGGGACTGTTGTAGCATTTGGGTGTGTGGTAGTTGGTGCTTCGGTAGTAGAATTAGTTGTGTTGTGATGTGTGGTAGTTGGAGGTACTGTGGTAGAATTAGTTGTGTTGTGATGTGTGGTAGTTGGAGGTACTGTGGTAGAATTAGTTGTGTTGTGATGTGTGGTAGTTGGAGGCCCTGTGGTAGAATTAGTTGTGTTGTGATGTGTGGTAGTTGGAGGCCCTGTGGTTGAGTTAGTCGTACTGCTTTCTGTGGTAGTTGGAGGTCCTGTGGTAGAATTAGTCATGCCATTCTGTGTGGCAGCTGGAGCTTCTGGAGTGGTAGCTGAAGAGTGTTCAGAGGTGGTTGGAGGAGCTGTAGTAGCTATAGTAGTCTGCATGTCTGGGGGAAGTGTGCTTGTACTAGGCTCTGCTGTTGCAGGTAGCGGTGATGTCAGCAGATCATCAGCATGCACAATACCTGTGGAGGGTGAAAGCAAAATATAGATGAATGCACTCATTTCCTCATACCCCACAATGATGTGAAGGTTTCCCCAAGTGAAACTGGGTATACACAAACCTGCCCTTTTAACTCCAATATCAACTTAAGCTTATTGTTTAATAAACGCCGCAAAATACAAGACGACATTTGCTTGGTTCATTATTATACCAAAAGTGAAAAACAAAATCAAGCACACCCATAGCCTTTCAACGACCTTCATGCATAAGGAAATAAAAACAGCAATCCAAGCACATTCCAAAAGCTTCCTGACAGCAAACCAACACACCAAAAGATTGAATTTTATCTGCTATTATCGAAGACAATTGACTTGAGGCTGAAATACACAAAACAGCTTTTTACCAGATTTTTGGGCAGTCAAGTGCTCAGACTTCAATAAAAGTCTGGGCACAGACTCTGATTTTTTTTTTTAGCTACAACCTATGATTCCATACATTCAGAGGATATCAGACATGTTTGATATTGTGAGGTGATTTTTAAACATTCGCTGTGTCCGAAACCACATACTGTAAGTAGGTACTACATTTGAATTTACTTTGCTACCGTTAAAAGTACACTATATAGTATGAATGAAATTCAGACTTACTACATCCGTCATGTGGTTACTTTCACGTGACCCATCAGAGTCAGTTGCGTGCAACACTTCAGAATCTCATTGGAAGTAGTAGGTCATCCTACGGTTTTTCAAATACTACGTGTTCGGACACTACTCTTTTGGCGTACTGTTTTTCACACGTATAGCAGGGAAGCATTCGATTTCAATGCAGCAATAGTCTTCATTTGTCATGCATCTCTTAGCAACAAGGTGCACATTTCTCCACTAGATTGTGTTCAGAATGACCTGAAAATCTGGTGTATGATCCTCAGTGATTTAGTGTATGATCTAGTTTGTCTCTGTAAACCAGTGATTCTCAAACCTGGCCTGGGGACCCCTCACCACTACACATTTTGTATGTCTACCTCAGACACACCCAATTCAAGTCTTGCAGTCTTCTACTAATGAGCTGATGATTTGAATTTGGTGTGTTAGATGAGGGAGACATACAAAATGTGCAGTGAGGGGTCCCCAGGACAGGTTTGAGAACCACTGCTGTAACCATTTTCAAAGCTGGCAAGTGCATGATGCCTACCCCCGGTTTCACAGACAACACTTAAGCTAATCCAAACTAAAATGTTTGAGCCGTTTTAGCTGAAAGCAACTTGCACTGACTTATCTTAAAATGTCATTGTTTTGTCTTAAGATGCAATATTTTCTAAAAACCATTTATAAAAGCTACTCAAATGTCCTAATTGAACTACGGCCTAATCCTGGCTGAATTAACCATCTGTGAAATCAGACCCTAGTGTTTTAAAATCTGTGCATATTTTGAAACGTGCAACATATTCCAGCTTTAAGATCATGGGCACTGAGTGACTGTCTCATCCTGTAGTTTGATGAAATCATTAACCTGGCACTTTCAGCAAAGGCAGTCTGGTGCTTCACACACAAACCCATCACATGATTATGAACGAGTGTGGCAGAGAAATGCACTGAACGAGCACTTCAGGATCACATGCTTGTGAAGTTAAAGGTGTCAAGTGACAGAATTCTATGGCGTCATTTCCTTAATTTGAAGGTTTAATTACCAAAGTAATTATTTTAGCTTCAATGAACCCGGCTATGTCTGGGGAAAAAATGAGTGAAGTTCCAACCTGAACACCATTTCTGGACATCAAAACTTCAAATTTTTGCGTCCAGGATGTCGGTCTTTGTTGACAGTCAGCGACTTGGTTGAGACACGGTCAGGAGTTTTTTTACAGCTCAGTGATCACAATTTTACTAATAAAACATACTCAACGTTACCTAAACATATTGTAGCTGTTTGTTGTTTTAAATCTAAATTTGCCAACAGTCTAGCAGGCAAACAACAGAAGTTGCACGATAATGCTCAGGGTATCTATTAAAAACGATTTTATGTAATTTATGTACCATTTTGAATCCTATAAAAGTGTATTTAAAACCAGGCAACGACTGTAAAATATCTATCCCACAAGCTGACAGCCATTCTGATTATCTAACGCGCTTCTACTGGCGTAGATAAGAATTCACGCTAATGCTAATGCTAACAGGCGCTCGCGCTCCTGTGGGCCTGCGTAAACCTCTCAAAAATAAACTTCAATATCTGCTTTTGTAATGTGACACTGTCTGAAATAAAGCAATCAACAACACAGTCGTACGTACCACTCAGCAGAAAAAAGAGCAGGGTCACACAACCGCGGACAGCCATTGCGACGGGTGGATGGTTCCTCAGAGCAGACAGACAGTGAACGACGCCCGGACCGAGTGTGACCCGGTTCAGCAGCACTGTGAGTTCAGCCTCAAACCTGAGCTCATATAAGTCATATGACAGGACTGCACTCTCCTCCTCCTCCTCTTCCTGTGCCTTACGTCGAGCTTACGAATACTGTTGATTTGCCAAACCTGTGTGTAATTAATAAATCAGATACAGAAATGTGTTATTCCTGTATCAGAGCGCAATTAATAAGCAGACAATGGCTCTAGTAAACAGTAACATACACAAAAGGTTTTTTTTGTGCTGTGTGAAGATCTAAGGTTGTAATGTTATGAAAAAAAGATATGTCCTGATTACACAAAACTATTTTAAATATAAATATTATTATAGACATTTTATTATCAATACAAAAACAAATATCCATGTAAGTGCTGATTTCCTCACATAGACATACATAGACAGGTTTAAAGCACATTTTAGCATATTTTATTTTGATACAGTTTTTTTTCTCAAGTTGACATTTAGCCTATATACTTCTTGCTTTATTATCTTTCATGTGTGTGAAAATTTAATTGGAGTAAAGTCCTTATGCCACATTTCAAATGCCATTTCTGAGGCTAGATGTAATTTTTTCTACTTCTTTTTTAGCAGTGAATATTTTATGGTTAGGGTTATTTTTGATAATATTTTTGAAAACAGCAAACCTGTAACACTGATACCTCTCACATATTACTAAAATAAAAAAAATAAACATGAGAACATATGATTCACAGTTTTCATAAAGTATTATTACTATTTTTCCGTGTGATATTTTAACCATTTCCGACAACTCAAATATCAAAGGTTAACTGAACACATGTTGACCATTTGTGACCCAATAGTGGGAACATTATACAGTATATTATACACATTTTTTCATCTAAATGAAAACAGTAAAACAAAATGAAAATCACAAAGCGACTCACAAGGCAGCAAAAATGCAGTTAACCTTCAAAATCAAACCATAACAGAAATTGTAATTAATAAATCAAATTACTTAAACACATTTGACATTCAGCCTCCATTATGACAAATTACCCTGACCTGACACTTCTGGACAATTTCATTTAAACTCTTCAGTAATAATAATCCTTCATTATATTGTTGACCACAAAAAAGTAATGATATTGAAAGTTTAGTTTAATGTATATAATTCACAAACATTATTGTAATTTAAGACAGTATTGAGTGAAATATTAAGTGTTTTTTGAGAGTTTTGGGCCTAGACTGCGCATTATGTATTGGCGCCCCCTGGTGGAGGATCGGAAACGTCAGGCCTCGCGCTTAACCAACGCGCCTCAACACAGCAGCTGCGCACAGAAACGGTCTAAAGTACTTCCGGCGGGTCAGCGTCGCCTCTTAGAAAAGTTACTATTTCCCCGCAGACTTTTCCTCAAACCGAAAATACCAGCCTATCTTCCGAGCGGAAACACCGCGTTCAGCAGAATGCTTTAACGCAAACAGCCCTCGGCGAAAAGCGGTTTGTAATCCAACGGACTTTGTGCAGCGCGCTGGAGTGTGTGCTCGAGCGAGAGGAAGCAGTATTCAACCATCTTTCCTCTGTTGGCAATAACAAGAGCAGAGAAGGGTCCAAGTGGGGCTGCACTTCTCATTTTATCCTCTTTTTCTCCTTATTCACACACGGAGCCGCGAGGTTGCACTTTCCCCGGCCGAGACCGAGGAATATAAAGCGTCCACACCCGGGATCGTAGCATTAGTAGATTAGCGGTTTGATTTAGTATTTCTTTTTTCATGTTTCCAACAGGTTTACCTTCCCCTAATCCCCCACCGCCAGCCCAAGAGCCCAAACCGGCAGCTTCTGATGTTCACAACGACAGTAGCTTAACGTCTTCTAAGAAGAGGAAAATTAACAGTTCCGAGAAGGAAGACATTGATTCGATATCTTCGTCTCCTAAAGCCATTTGTAATTCTTCATCCACAACATCCTGCTCTTCCAGTTCACAGCAGCAGCAGCAGCACATCCAGAAGAAGTTGAGGTTCGAGGACCCGCTTGATTTGATCGGACTGGATGTGAAGATGGCCGAGGAGTCGTGTAACCCTGCCGAATCGTGTTCAAAAGCGAGAAATGTGTTCCTGACTGGAGGTGTTGGGCATCATGCGAACGGACTGACAAAGTCTGCGGGCTCCGCCACCTTCTCCAACAGTAAACCCGGTGCTGCGAAGAAACTTGTTATCAAGAACTTTAAAGGTAGGTGAAGAATCGCAAAATGTTTCATATATTGTGTGTGTGTGTGTGTTTTGTTTCTGCTTTGAAACCCTTAAAGTAACAACTTTTTTTTTTCAAACTAAGGGATGTCAAAAATATTTTCAGTAGTAGTCAACATTGCCAATAATCAACATTATACGTCATTTTAATCTTTACATTTAGTCTCAGTGGCCACTAAGCAAAAATCGTGTTGCCTATTTTAAAACATTATTAATGAAAGTTAATTGTTTTAATATACTCCAAGTAAACAACAATTTTGTCAACAGTACAGCTAATACAGTGCTAAACAACTTATCTTATGCAAGTGCTACTGCCATGAATAAGACCAGATTTTTGTCTGTATGCTCTTAAATGTACTTTATGTAATTTGCATTTGTTTATGAAGGTACATCACTCCTGTAAACATAACATAAAATCAAAAACCTGCACTTAATTGAAACACTAACCAGTTTTTGTTTCTTATGCAATCTAACTGTTGGTTCACATCCTTTTCTTTTGTTATACTTTATCAGAAAAGCCCAAATTACCGGAGAATTACACAAATGAGACCTGGCAGAAGCTGAAGGAGGCAGTAGAGGCCATACAGAACAGCACTTCAATTAAGTACAATCTAGAGGAGCTCTATCAAGTAGGCTATGCTTTTTATTTGTTTTATCATTTAGTAATATTAAATATGGAATCTAATGTCATTTATTCCCTTTTGTCTTTTCAGGCTGTTGAAAACCTGTGCTCCCATAAGATATCTGCCAAGCTTTATAAACAGCTCAGAGTGGTCTGTGAAGATCATATCAAGGCACAGATTGACCAGTTCAGAGAATATCCTTTTCCTTGCTACACATATATATTCAGTTTCTTGCTGTATTGTTAGGTTAAGAGAGTGAAAGTAAAGCGCACGAACCAGGGCTCAACATGAAGATTTAGTTTTTTAGCAGGTTAAAAGTTTTATGTGTCCTTTCCAAGTTGTCATGTTAGAAACACATTATTATACACTGGCCTTATAAAGTTCAGGGTCAGTATGAATTATTATTATTATTATTTTTTTTTTTAAAGAAGTCTCTTACGTTCACCCAGGCTGCATTTATTTGATAAAAATACAATAAAATAGTAATGTTTTGAAATATTATTACAATTTAAAATAACTGTATAAATAAAATATAAGGCTCTTATTTTTCATTGTTTTCTTAAAATGATTTATACCAAAATTGGTTTTAATATTAAATAATAGCTGAAAGTTTGACATGACCTCCATCAATGCTTGTTACAAAAATTATGGCTTATGGTGCATAAAAATAGAAGGAAACATTTTGAGAAGTTCAGTCACTGGTAATTAATTATAGACTGATAATTATAATCGGGGTATAAAGCCATTTACCTTGACTCTTGTCCTACGGATGCCCTAGACAGTGTTCTGTTCCTCAAGAAAATAGACAAATGCTGGCAAGATCATTGCAGACAAATGGTTAGTAAAGTAGTATACTCTAGACATTTTCTCACTTCATTTATTTTAAGCTAAAAAAGTTTTTATTATTATAAATGCTCCTATGTTTAGTTATTGACCTGTTTGCAAAAAATGCTTTTTATACAAAACATTCTCTGTCTTTTCTTGTAGATCATGATTAGGAGTATATTTTTGTTTTTGGATCGCACATATGTTTTACAAAATTCAATGCTGCCATCAATCTGGTAAGTGTCTGCTCTTGCCGAAAGATATTGAATTTGTAACGGCAGCACTGTCACCCTTTACTACCAGGGATTTGCTGCTCCTTTCTCTGGTGATTAAAGATGCACGTGTGTTTCGTCTTTAGGGACATGGGCTTGGAGTTGTTTCGTTTCTATATCATCAGTGACCTGAAGGTGCAGAGTAAGACAATCGATGGGATTCTGCTTCTTATTGAGAGAGAGCGAAGTGGAGAGGCCGTAGACCGAAGCCTCCTGAGAAGTCTTCTGAGCATGCTCTCAGATCTGCAGGTCACCTGCTTTCTCATTTGTGCTTGAATGAATGTTCCCAGGTTTATGATGCATTTGTGGCGTAATGTTGACAAATTATAATTGAAGTGCAAAAAACATAGTTGCAGTAAGAAATGTACTTATTGTATTTCTTATTGCCTGCTCAATTTCAATGTCATAACTATAAAGTCAGTAAACCCAATAACTCTCACATTACAGGCAAGAATAAAACAAGTGTTTTGTACAGTCTGGTTAGTTTAGCAATGTATTTGTATATTTTCTAGAAATATGAAATATTTATATTTGTATTAAATGTTAACTTTTCCTTAGTAATTTTTGCTATATTTGCTTAACAGTAGTATATGATGCGAAACGTAATTAATAATATGCATATTAATACACATTTTTTTAAGGGACATATTAATGTTTCTGTTCATAATTCACGTTTCTGCTTTTAAACCCTCAAAGTACATTGTCCCATTTATCTCCATGGTAATGTGCTTACTGTATCAACTTTTTATTTTCTTAAACCAAGGGATGAGTCTGTTTCCGCATTGATCATATAGCATATTTTAAAGCATTAACGAAAGTTATTTATTATATTAATTTTCTTAAAAATTGCTGTTTACTTTAATACTACAGACCAGGGTTATTTTGATTTTCTGTAAGTGAAACTAAACCATGGCAAACCTTGTACAGGTCTTGTGAGATTTTAGGTGCGTCTCAATCAGCTCCCTAGTTCAGTAGTCAGGGCACTGATCAGGGAGTCAGCCCATTGACTTATGTCCTGATCAGTGCCCTGACTACTGAACTAGGGAGCTGATTGAGATGCACGCTTTGTCTTGATCCCTGATATAATTTAGCCCTTAAATTGTGTGGCCAAACCTGTTAGTGTTAGTATTGTTGTAATTACGCCGTTGCTCCTTTTATGACAGATTTATCAGGATTCATTTGAGCAACGCTTTCTGGAGGAGACAAATCGACTGTATGCTGCAGAGGGCCAGAGGCTTATGCAGGAAAGAGAGGTGAGTTTCACATCAGTGTTAATTCTTTTTTCATTTTTTCCCCCATCGTTTTATCAAAATTCTGTGAGAAGTAATTTTTTTTGGCTTGTCTCATGAAGTAAAAGTGATAAGAACTGATACTTTGCTACAGTCTGGATTTGTATTTTTTATGAGGTACTCACCCTTACCCATCCAAATTAACAAATTAACTGTGGAACAAAAATTAAAAAAATATTTTTCATACAGTCATAGTTCATTGTAAACATGGGCTGTTAAGTCCCCCAAAAAAAGTAAAGTATTCCAGGTGATTTGTTCTAGTCTTCTGTAGCCATATGCTTTTGAGAAAATTACTAGTGAATAAGTCATACAGACCACTTTGATGGTGCTTTTCAGTCTGCTTTGGCCTCTAGGAACTGTTATTTGTATGAAAAAAAACAACATCTAAATAGATAAACATTTATTATTTATATTTTTGTGAGCTATACCTTTAATTATATGTATCCCCTAATCCCCCCAAAAAATTTAAGGTGCCAGAGTATCTCCATCATGTCAACAAACGTCTAGAAGAGGAGGCAGACAGAGTCATTACATACTTAGACCAGAGCACACAGTAAGTATGCAAAGAATATGACTAATGAGAGCCCTTAAGTTGGCAAAATGATATGTAAATGTTTATCTTAATTTGTAGAAAACCCCTCATTGCCACAGTGGAAAAGCAACTGCTTGGAGAACATCTCACTGCAATACTTCAGAAAGGTATCACTCTCATAGAATGAAAATGATTGACATTGTATTTCTTGTTTAAATGGTTAACCATTCCATATAATTAGAAGTGATTTACATGAGTGATTGTTTTCTTGGCAAACTCTAGGTTTAAATAACCTGCTGGATGAGAATCGTATTCAGGATCTGTCTCTGCTGTATCAGCTCTTCAGTCGTGTGAGAGGCGGCGTCCAGGTTCTGCTGCAACATTGGGTTGAGTACATCAAGGTGTGCAAGGGATACATCTAGATGACTGACAAAACCATGACATAACACATCTGGATATTATTTGAACATCCAGGTTCACAAGTCTTGTTTTTTTATGTCTCAGGTCTTTGGAAGCACAATTGTAATCAACCCAGAGAAAGACAAGACGATGGTTCAGGAGCTACTGGATTTCAAGGATAAAGTCGATCACATCATTGATGTATGTTTCATGAAGAACGAGAAGTTTGTAAATGGCATGAAGGAGGCCTTCGAGACCTTTATCAACAAACGGCCGAACAAACCTGCAGAGCTCATAGGTCAGTCCACATATGTTGTTTTCCCACCAATCATTAGCTACGTTTCCATCCAGAAATTGAGAATTTAACTTTTGCGCTAAATTTTAATATCACATTAAATATTTGCAAATAAAGCAGCATGTCCATCCCATCTGTTCAAGAGAACAAAATCATCACTTCCTGGGAAATTGGCACCAGATATCTGTAATACAAATGGAAGTTGCTGCAATTGGAGAAGCCACTTTTGCTCTTTTTTTTTTCCCCAACATCATAAATTAATTGTCTCAGAGCATGCAGCCAAAACACAATAAACGCTGTCATGTTATCTTGCATTTAGATGCCTGGTGATTGAGAATGCAATCGTGTGAGACGCTTCTGAGAGGGAATTAAACCAAATCATTTTGATGACAGACTTTGGTTAAGGCATTTCAGAATGATGAAACCAACATTTGAAATGCTGTGCAATGCGATTGTTCCACTGGTTAGTCCAGTTATCAAATCGCATCCTCTGTTAAGGCAAAGTTTTTTTTTTTTATTGATTAAACTTATGGATGGTCGATTAGTCATCATTTAAAGTGCATAGTTTGGAGATGTATGCGGCTCATGCCCAAAACGCACAGCAGACACATGGAAAAATTAAGCGAGTGCCATCTGCTCTCTAATCACTCTCGCAGTACTTTGATGTCATACACCGATTGGTCTGCACCAAGGTTATTATAGTTTTGCATTTTTAAATTAGTTTTTATTTTATTATCGTTTTCAATTTTGCTTTAAATTTCAGTTTAGTTTTAGTTAGTTTCATAAATGGTTTTGCTAGTTTTAGTTTAGTTTTTATTTTGTGAACACATTTCTATTTAGTTTTTATATATTTCGTTTCAGTTTAAGTAATTATAGTTTAGCAGAGCTAACAGAACACTTCCAGTGTAGACCAAAGCAAGATGTTTAATGTTTGCACATCTTGGAGTTAACTCTTGTGCAGACATCTTAAAAATAAAATAATGGTCTGAGATTGAACAAAGAACCAAATAAATGCAGCTTAAAAATATAAAAAGTAAAAAATAATGAAAATTCTGGACAAACTCATTCATATTAAAGATGAAATCTTGTAAACATGCCTATTTTAATTTTTCAGCCGTACAATGTAGGCTAGTTGTGTGACCACTGGTACATCAAAAGTCATCTGACTACAGCCAATACGACCTGCGGTGAAGCCAGTGTGATTAAATAATGAAGTGGTGTGTGTGTCCTGGTATTCCCTACATTGTGGGGAAATGTCTCCATATGATAATAACAGCACCTTTTAGCCTGTCACCATCATGCAAACATGAAATCTTAAACATACAGTAGTAGTACTTTACAGGTTTTTTGACTTGTTTGGCTGTTGCACACACGTCTCTCGTCGCGCATTAAAACAGCATTCTAAAAACGCTGCGCTCAAGTTAAAAGTAGTTCAACTTGCATCTCATTACCTTGTGTCATTAATTTCCCATTTCACTGCCACACACGCATTCTTTGTCAACAGCCGTTTAGGACTAGCAATGTGTTCTACGTTTCAGTCCTTCACAGCGCGTCACATGACAGTGCTCAATCGCCTCAGATAACTTCACGCGTTTGTAGCGCCATATACAGACATTTCCCTCAACAGCCACAGGTCAGATTTTCTGCCACAGTAAAGAGCTTATTATTACGAAAACGATTATTTATTTTTGCTAATTATTATTTTATTTCAGATAGTTTTTCAATAACTGTTGTTAGTTTTGTTTAGGTTTAGTTTCATTTATTATGATTTTTTATTTTATTTCAGTTTACGAAAATGACCAATAGTTTAGTCTTAGTTTCCGTTTACGAAAATAACCTTGGTCTGCACAGCGCCGCTTCAAGTTGAACACGCCTATTGTCTTCAAGCCATGCAATAGGTTAGGTAGGCAAGCCGTTTATTTTAAAACTTAATTAACCAAGGGTCCAAAAAAAAGAAACAAGTGATTTTACTGAACATAAGAACTACTTGTGTAAAGGCCACAATAAAAGTACATAGACAACAAGTAATAAGATCCTAGTTGATGATTGGATGAGAAGCCCTATAGCTTTTATCTATGCATCGTCTTATGTTATGTTTGGGCTCATTCGAGACCACCTGCTCTAAATAAAGATATGTGATCTACTATAGTTTACTAATGTTTTGCGAAGTTGCAAACAAAAACGTGATGCAATATCTGTATACATGGAATCATGTGCATGCTTGTTTGCGTCGGCAGAGCTTTATCATCTTTAATTGGTATAGTTTGGTCTCTGAAACAAATATGCTTGCTGTATTCTGCTAGTTGAGACCTTTCAACAATATAAAACAAGTATATCTGTTATGTACAATGATTTTACAGATCACATTTTCATGTAAAGCAGTTATTTTTAAAAGCACTTGTTAAGTGATGGTCATATTCCCTATATTCACTGTAAATCCAAACTTCCAAGCTTTAAAAGCTTTGACGCCTATTTTGTGTTGGTTAAGCAAGTGGTTAAGTAATGTGATAACTAGTTAGCACCCTGCTTCGGATTTAAGAGGTTGTTTAACGATTAATTGATCGTTAATTTAAACAACAATTGATTATGGGAATTTATGTAAATTGACATCACTGGGGTCAACTGAGCGCATATGTTTTTAAAAATGTTTTTGTTTGATTTAGAGCTTGCAGCTGATTGGATCAAGACAAATATTAATATGCACTAATGTTGTGATTTTATGTTCTATAGCCAAATATGTGGATTCAAAGCTCCGTGCTGGGAACAAAGAAGCAACTGATGAGGAACTCGAGAAAATGTTGGACAAGATAATGATCATATTCAGGTTCATTTACGGTAATACATTTAAACTTAATGCTCTGTTTCAAAGGCCTGGAGAGTTTTAAATTATTAAACGACTGTCTAAGCTTTATAGACATTCTCATTTCTCTCTTTTAGGGAAAGATGTTTTTGAGGCCTTCTACAAGAAAGACTTAGCGAAGAGGTTACTGGTGGGAAAGAGTGCCTCTGTAGATGCAGAGAAATCAATGCTGTCAAAACTGAAGCATGGTAACCTGCCTTTTCCCTTTCATGTTTGATTCTTAAACTATCCCATCATTATCACAGATGTTTCAACAGACTGAATTGTGTTTTTCTTGTAGAATGTGGAGCTGCATTTACTAGTAAACTGGAAGGAATGTTCAAAGACATGGAGCTGTCAAAAGATATTATGGTGCAGTTCAAACAAGTAATGATATCATTTTGTTTTTATTTTCTTTGATTTGTGTTCTCTTTTTTGTGTCTAGTTACATCTTTCAATTCTCTCTTTTTGAATCTGCACCTCAGCACATGCAATGCCAAAATATTCCCGGGAACATCGAGTTGACGGTTAATATCCTCACAATGGGTTATTGGCCAACATACATCCCCATGGAAGTGCATCTGCCTCCAGAGGTCTGTTCTGATGAATGTTGAGAAATGGGAGCATGGATCAGATATTCTTTGTTACTTAAACATGACCGTAATAATTAACCTTAATTCTAATAAATTATATTATAATTAATCAATTATTATCTTTTCTCTCTCTAGATGGTGAGATTGCAGGAGATTTTCAAAACGTTTTACCTTGGCAAACACAGCGGACGGAAACTACAGTGGCAGTCGACGTTAGGACATTGTGTTTTAAAGGCAGAATTCAAAGAGGTAATGCACATTTTATTTTAATAGCAACTGGCCATGAATACCAGGGTGTCAGTAGCTGATCATAATATACTATATACAGAGCTTGACATTAACTTTTTTGCTCACCAGCTACTGTGGTTAGTGGTTTTCCAAAGTTACTGGCCACAATTTTGACATCGATACAATGGATATGATGAGAGTGTAAGAAAGCGCAGCTGGTATTGTGTATCTATTCTGTGGAAAATTTGTATTGGAAGCGTTTCAGATATTTCAGTATCAATATGTATCAAAATCTATATTTTTGACAACACTACATTGCACTTTATTGATCATTTCAGATGCCTTTTTAAAAGACTACAATTGAACATTTATATTATATACATTCAACCCGACAAAGTGGCTAGTAGGAGCGACTGCGTTACACGCCACTGCTGAAATCCACCTGCATTTGGCGGGTTGACAGGTGTTAATGTCAAGCCCTGACTGTATATATAAAACAAATGTAAATAATTGAAAATGTCTTTTTCTTAAGGCTTCTCAGAAAAATTACTGGCTATAAGAAAACGTTTTTTCTTGGTTTTTACAGGGCAAAAAAGAGCTGCAGGTGTCTCTGTTTCAGACGTTAGTTCTGCTCATGTTTAATGAAGGGGAGGAGTTCTCTCTGGAGGACATTAAACTGGCTACAGGCATTGGTATGGATAATTGTGACAAGCAAACTTTGTCTTGTAAAAATGTGTGTTGCAATTTATTCCTGCTGTTAAAAGACACCATTCCATTTAATGTCAATCTTTATGTTCATAGCTACATCTCGCAGCCTTTTACAAACTTTGAAAGTGTTTAACAAATTGGAACCTCAATAAATAAAAATACACACCCATTTGCAGAGGACAGTGAGCTGAGGCGGACTCTGCAGTCACTGGCCTGTGGGAAGGCGCGTGTCCTTACCAAACTCCCAAAGAGTAAAGACGTGGAAGATGGAGACAAGTTCTCATGTAATGATGATTTCAAACATAAACTCTTCCGGATTAAAATAAACCAGATCCAGATGAAAGAAACGGTACTGCCCGGCACACCTGTCATTTTATTGCTGTTGTGTGAAAGGTATTGGGCGCTTGGTCTTATCCTTGTTTGCTGTACCTCATAGGTGGAGGAGCAAGCCAGCACTACAGAGAGAGTATTCCAAGATCGTCAGTACCAAATCGATGCTGCCATTGTTCGAATCATGAAGATGAGGAAAACTCTCAGCCATAATCTTCTGGTGTCTGAGGTGTACAACCAACTTAAATTCCCAGTCAAGGTGAGGTCACAGTTCAAAATGTTTTGCTTACACAGTTAATCGAGAAGTTTAACTTCTGTTTGTCATGACACGTGATGATAATGGATGCTGTGCGGCTAATATATAAACCGCTCCCAATATAAACTCCAAGTGAGCAGCCAGGCAAAACAAGAATACTGCAACAATCACCAAGTTGTATACACAATGTAAATAAGATTTATTGTGCAATGTAGACAGCTTTATGCATTATAAGAGCATTTACAGTTGCATGTTGCACATTATCTGGGTGTCAATTTTTTTTTTCTTACTGTTAAGAGGGGCTAGTGTGTAGTTTATACACTACCATTCAGAATTTCTATTAAATATCTTTCTATTAAAGAATCCTGAAAAAAAAAATCCACAAGCAGCAGAAACAATGTTTTCAACATTGATAATATTAAAAAAAAAATACTTCTTGAGCAAATCAGCATAATAGAAGGATTGAAGGAATTTCTGAAGGATCATGTGCCACAGAAGACTGAAGTAATGGCTGATTTGCCATCACAAAATGTATTAAAATAGGTTTAAGTTATAATTTTAAAATAAGTAATTTTAAATTGTAATAACATTTTACAATATTCTTGTTTTTACTATATTTTTGATCAAATATTTGCAGCCTTGGTGAGCAAAAGAGATTTTTCAAAACCAAACAATCTTATCTACCCAAAACTTTTAAATGGTAGTATATAAAAAAGCAATCAAGTACTACAGGAAGAGTTTTCAGCTTGTTGTGGAATGTGTAGCCTACATAACAAATATGACATGCAATTTAACGTGAATTATATTTAGCAAAAATAATCATGATCACAGTCAAGGGAAATAATTAATTATTATTTGTCCGAATCATTTAGATTAGACCTATGGACATATGCCACTAAATCTTGCTTCATCTTTTTGCAGCCTGCTGATCTGAAGAAGAGGATAGAGTCACTTATTGACAGGGACTACATGGAAAGGGATAAGGAGAATCCCAATCAATACAACTATGTGGCTTAGAGATGGAGAGAGAATAAGATGGGTAGATGAGGGATGGTAGAAATGACAGGAGGAGGATGTTCTCAGTGATGTTGTTTACTTCCCTTAGCACATGGAACCCCTTGTTCCAGTTTTTGTTCACTTTACCATCTTCACCACAGTGACCAACAACTGAATCCGTTTTCTCTTCATGGCTTTGACAGGGTAGGGTGTTTTATTTCCCTCAGAATGGATGTCCAATAAAAAAACAAAACAAAAAATTATTTTGTTACAATGCTTCAAAGAATTGGACTATTCTGAGCTTAAAAAGAAAAGTTATTTATTTTCAGACTCGGTTCCATGGCTGTTTGTCTCAGTTTTTTTTTTCATTGTTAACCCATGAAAATATCATAACATTACCTGTGCAAAGAAAACCAGAACCAGATTGATTGAATTTGACCCATTTCTTTCAGTCGATGTTGTATTGGGTATCAGTGTATGAACATTGAAAACAGGTTTTCTCTTTGCCAATGTTTGATAAATTTGTACAATGAAAAGAAGGTTCAGCTGATTGGTCACAAGCGATTTATGTTCTGTGAATGTGATTTATTGATAAATAGAGCAATTGAGGCTGATTGGAAATTTCACAGTATGTGCCAAGATTAGATAAAACCAAGCACTTGTTTTGTTTGTAGGAATGTTAATGCTGCTAAACACTAACTTGTACATCTTCCTCCTTTTTTCCCTCCCTGCTTACACCTTCTTACATTTTTTCCTCCTCTTGTTTATTTTGTATATACATTTTACACACAACTTTGATGTTTGACACTCTTGATTACATTGCAACTGCATTATTTCTCTGGAAACTCCGAACAAGCACAGCAGCACCATTTTATCATCCTAGTGTTTCCAAGTTAATATATCCCTTAAGTTCTGGATTAGGCCTATTTACTGAGACGCTCCTCTGTGTGGCATCACTGGATCTCTCTGTGGAAATTTTGGCAGTGGTGTTTTGAGAAATCATACTGAAGTGGACAGTCGTCCAGTGTCTGGAAAAAGTATGCTTGTTTTTATTGCCTCAGAATAAACAACTGTGTTTCCATGATCTTGTCCCTCTGATTAGTGATTGTGATCATTCCTAAAAATACTGGATGATGAAAAATGGATACTTAATTCTTAATAATGGGGATAAATGAACCAAAGAAGGATCAGATATCATAAATTGGTGGTCTTTCATTATTTTCATAAAAAATACAGTCAACATAATGTTAGGTATTTTTTTTTCTCCACTTAAGGTAAAACCATTGTTTTTTCATGCACTGGTCAATTTTGAGATTTTCCTTCCATAACACATCATCTTTCAATAACACATCTTTAAAACTACTGGGAAGAAAACATTCAAAATACACATTTAAATGTGCTCATTTTATTACACTATCTGTTAGCGCCTGTGGAGTTCATATAGCATATCGTACTTGTATAATTTATCTGGTTTACATAACATTTTATTCCTGTTTTCTGTCTGTTGATATTTTCTGATTTATGGCGTGATAAAAAGAGATATCAGAACCCCCGACTTTAAAAACCTTTAAATCTGTCAACAAAATGAAACATGAATTTCGAACCTGCCTTTATCCAATGTTCATATTTCTGTTCTGGAAATTAATGAAAATTAGTGCATATTTAATTAGATAATGCATATTTTGCTTATTAAACATAACATTTCAGAAAACAACGCATATATAAAACAACTGTCTTAATGTACTGAGATCAGTTTATGCTGACTTTGAATTGACCCTTAACAAGATCACTAAAGTCTAACTATTTCAAAGTACATGGCAAAATACTGTTACATTTTGTCACGCTGTCCACCCCTTGCAGTAAAATGTGTACCACTGTCGTAAATGAAACAGGAATCACCTGCGGTTAACGTGAAGCGTGGAGTTACTTCATTAAACCATCATACACTGAATATTTAGTTTATATTTTTTAGTTGTATAAGATCACGTAGATAAGAGGACAAGAGTGACCGATTACGACTCGCAAGGATGTTTAAAAAGTAAGCTTGAGCCGTTGTCAACCTTATAAATAGTAGCTAACGCAGCTTAGCATTGTTACAGTGATTGAGTGTTTCATTAGCTCAGTAGCTTTACCATCTTCGTAGAGGTAAAAAAATAAATAAATAAATAAATATATATATATCGCATGTATACGCTTACCAGTTTAATATGGTATTGTAACTTAATATGTGCCCTTAATTCTGTTGCCGAGACTGTAACCTGTTTAGCTATACTGCTAACTTGCTCTGTCACAGCTCACTTAAATGGTTCATTAGTAATGGTCCATCTGTATTCCTGTTTTCACACTAAGCTTTTGATAAGATACTTCTAATATTTATATCTTGAAAAGATGTTAAGCAACCTACAAAAAAAAGTGTTTACATTAAGTGATGGATGTGAGGTGTTTAACATTCAAGGAACCACACTATAATTCGATCATAAAACATTCGAGGGTAATTATGTTATATCAGAATTCTATACTAGACTGATTCTGCATTATTAGACACTATATTTGCTGATTGTTTTCTTTCTCTTTGTCTTCATAGATTTGATGAAAAAGAAAATGTTTCAAACTGTATTCAGTTGAAGACATCTGTAATTAAGGGTATAAAGAATCAGCTGTTAGATCAGTTTCCCAACATCGATGATTGGCTCAACCAGATAATGCCCAAAAAGGACCCAGTCAAAATTGTGAGATGGTAAGAGTTTCACAATATATGCGGTCAGTGTTTATTGATATGGACAACTGTAATGCAGTACTAAAGGATTAACTGATTGT
The DNA here is from genome assembly GCA_039654625.1 of Rhinogobio ventralis. NCBI lineage: Eukaryota > Metazoa > Chordata > Actinopteri > Cypriniformes > Gobionidae > Rhinogobio > Rhinogobio ventralis. The sequence goes on from CM077198.1 coordinate 18,203,697, forward strand.
GATATTTTGTTTCCAGTCATGAGCATATTGAAATTCTTACGGTGAATGGAGAGCTGCTCTTCTTCAGACAGAGAGAGGGGCCCTTCTATCCCACCCTCAGACTTCTACACAAATGTAAGATGGAGTTAATTTTAGCAGTAAGATGCTTTCTCTGCAGAAAATATTTTCTCGGGTGACAGAAGATGACAGAAAACACCACTTATATTACACAACTTACACTTACAATTCAACTTGGTCAGACTAATGCTTGATACTTGTGTGTCTGCTCTCCAGATCCCTTCATCCTGCCACACCAACAAGTAGATAAAGGAGCCATCAAATTTGTTCTGAGTGGAGCCAATATCATGTGTCCAGGCCTTACATCACCAGGAGCCAAACTCTACCCTGCTGACACAGACAAAGTAGTTGTATCTTTTCAACTGTTGTATTTGTCAAATATTTTTCTGCACTTTTTAATTTATTAGAAAGGAGTAGTTCACTTAAAAATAAAAATCTGTCTCTTTACACAACTCCTTTGTGAGTTCCAAAAGACACAAAAAATGATTTTGGTCTGTTCGTCACACAAAGGAATCGTATGACTTCAGAAGTCTTATGAACTACTTTTATGGTATATTTGTCCTTTTGAAATGTTTTATGTAAAATGTGTGGTGTTGCATGGAAACTTTTAAGTACTTTTGTTATGTGGTGTCTTTTTTTAATCCTTTTTAGATTTCTATTTTAGCTTTTTATAATTAATTTTTATTTCAGTATTAGCTTTAATAATTCTAGTACTTGAACCTATTTATTTTAGGTAGTTTCCCAGGCAACATTTTGTTTTTCAACAAATATATATATTTATATTAATGAAATCAGTTAATGAAAAAACAACACTACCGCAAATACTCATTTTTGAGTGAACTATTCATGTAATAGATTTGATGGTGTGTGTTTCATAGCACAGGTTGTTGTCCTTAAGTATTTGTTTTCAGGCCATAATGGCAGAAGGGAAGCAGCATGCAATCTGTGTGGGAGTCATGAAGATGTCTGCAGATGACATGTGAGTGTTTTATGCATTTTCCTTTTGAATCCCCATTTGATTTTATAATGCAAAACCACACACATCTACAAAAAACAAAATGCATTAATTTTTTTAATTATCTGTGGCTTAATGTTGGTCCCATGGCCAAACCAGTTGAGAACCACTGCTCTAGATTGCTGTGTAAATACAGCATGTATAAAAAAAACAATACATGAAATTAATATAAATAAGTCAGCATCAGTTTAAACCAATGACTCTATGGTTTATTGGTTATGGAAAACTAAATGATTAATTTGCATTTCATTGGAGAATATTTTCTTGTCTCACTTCACTGAACAGAGAGAAAGTAAACAAGGGAATTGGAATCGAGAATGTTCACTATCTGAATGATGGACTGTGGCACATGAAGACGTATAAGTAATGACAGATATGAAGATGTGGTGGAATCGTTTGGACCCCTTATCATCAGGCTGCTACTGTTTACATGAATTGACTCAACTGTCTACCATGCCGAAAGCTTTGAAAACGACCGCATTTTAATGCACAAATAAACCCGCATTCAAGTCATTCCAAACTGAAATGGTCTGTTGTTACAGTGAGAGCTGAATTGTGTCATGGAAACTTAAAACCTATTTAAAGAATATTTGTATGTATACTTCTGTTAATTCTATGTATCATATACAGTATGATTCAAGGCCTATTTCTGATTTTATAGTTTTGAACCCATATTTTTTTGTACTACAGGCTGAAAACGTACATCTAATCCATGCTATGAAACTCAATCACATGAGGGTTTAATGTATCTTTTAAATATACAAATGTCTCTGTTGCTCTACATCCACATCATATTTATGAACATTTAAACCACAAAAGCTGATTGTTTACATCCGGATAAATTTACTCCGAAGTGGGAGGGGTTTGACTGCTGTTACAGAAAGTGTGAATACAAACAGCTTGTTGAAGACGACCTCATCTCAGCACGCAATTGAATTGAAAGCCTTTAAACCTAGATGCATCTGAAAGGAAAATCTAATTAAGTTTAATGAATTTAGAGACAAAAAATTAAACAATATCTCACTTTTCTAAGGAAAATAAAAAAGGCAACTTAAAGTCTTCAACTGAAGAACAGTGAAGGTGAGTGAATGTACGCTAAGCAACATCACATGGTTTATAATGCAGTGGGAAAATACATGAGAGAATTGCTACTGTACAATCATACCATGCAAGTTTGCTGAGATAAAGACGTTTGATTTAGTCCTCCATCACTGCCTGCCTGTCCAATCTCTGAGCAGGTCTAAGGTTCCAGTGTGGTTCTTAAGGTTCCTCTGCCATATCCTTTTATCAGTATCATATTAGTTTTTTAGCAAAGTAAAAGAAACAGATCAGTTATGGGTGATTAATAAAGCAACAGTGGTGGTTCTACACCAATGTCCTGAAACTAAATATTGTGTGTACAAAAAGGAAAAGGGTCATTCATACTGTTTAATTATTAAGGGGAATTAATTATCAGAATCATAGCAGGTTGACTATATAGGAATGGCATGCTTATGTATGAGGGCACTCTGAGGAAACAAAAAAAAGTGATGGGACTGTAATTAAACAAAACATGAAATTGGCTCTATGCAACTCAATGCATTTATGTCTGGCAAGTGAGGTCAATGTACAATGTACACGATCTGGCGTAGTTTACGCAAGTGCCGGAAGTGATCTCTTGCACATATCTCTACACCAGATCATGTACATTAACCTCACTTACCGGAAGTGATCGCGCGCTGAAGGCTGTTGGACATAGTGGTGTATTAGAGGTAAAAATTATATAAATCCTGTTCGGTTTTTCACACAAACCGATCGTTTTGTGTCGTCATCAATGTGTCATCACAAGCCACAGGGTTTAATATGGATTTGTCTGTGCATGTTTTTTTTTACTCATAGATTTGGCTACCATTCACATGCATTATATGAATGACAGACTGCAACGGTTGGAGTTAAAAATCTTAATTTGTGTTCTACTGAAGAAACAAAGTCATCTATATTTTGGATGCCCTGGGGGTAAGCAGATCAACATCAAATTTTCGTTTTTGGGTGAACTATCCCTTTAACATCAAACCCTACCTAACCAAGACGCAATTTCTGTAATGGGACAGCTCTTTACAGTGTAATAAATGACTACAAAACATAATTTTCATGATTATTAAATTAGATAATCCTAACCTACCAATAGTGTTGTAATCTGTTGTAAAATCAAATAGCCATGCAATGAAGAGGATTTAATATTTTATGGGAGTATATTAATTTATTCATTTATGTAAATAAACAATTTTCTATGAAAGTAATTTCACAAACTCAAGCATATTTGGAAACCACATTTACTTGACTTCAGATATATTAAGGACAATACAGAACGTTTTCTTTTGCCATATGCTTTAGAAACGGCCTTTCCCTCTGATATTTTACATCCCAAATACTTCATTTTAAAAATCATCAAAAGTTTCTTCTTTTTCCAACCAGTCCCCATGAAAAGAAAAATGTAAAGAATAATTAAAACAGCTGGATAAACATAGTTATCAAATAGAACATATAAAGTATATGCTTTGCATCTTCTTGTGTACAATTAACCGATTTTCTTTTGAATTGTTTGCAGGCGAGTTGAAGTGTATACAGTTCATAAAACAGCAGGGACTTTTAGTTTTGCATCACAGTGCATATCTGATGCATATATGTGGCATTCATTAATCTAGCAAATTTTTATTCAAAATACTATCAAGTGCACAAAATTATCCACAATTGACCCTCATTTTTAAATCATGCTCATATGTAAACCATTATCGTTTTACTTTTACCAAAACACGTTTTGAGCAGAAAGCAGGGTGAAAACCCCCCAACTTCTACACCAGAACCAACCTTCAGCACACATAATCAGAAATAAATTACACACAGATAATTCAGCCCTGCACCCAGTATCATCAACATTTCAGCTCTGAGTCACAGTGACATTTCCAACACAGAAACCATGAAGTCAATCAGTCATTATCAGAGTCTTTAGGAGGCAGAAATGTCAAGGAATCATGAAAGTCGTGTCCATACGGCCGGAGTCTGTAGACACCATACATCAAGACCTGTATCTGGCTCTGAGACATGCCACTGAAAGTGATGGCCATGTCAGAACAACATGCCTCCACAACGTCGGCTGGGTTTTGGCTCATGCTGTCAGAAATCAAGGAGCTGACACTCTTCTTGTTAAAAAGCCCTTTGCCTTGCGCATCCTCTCCATTTTCAGCGAACACCCCACTGTACTTCAGACAGGTGGCGAGCTGCTTTTCTTCAGGCATCTTCCACAAGGCACGCCCTCGCTCTGGGCATTTGTCCTCATCTTTGAACATCTCTATCAGCCTCCTCACTGCCTCGTAGCTCAGCACAATCCCACTGTCATACTCCACATAATCCAGCTCTCCAGACTTTTCCGTGTGGCCAATGTAAAACGGTTGGCTTGAATCTTTATCCAATACCAAATACTTGAGGTTCTCTATAATTGCGAATGTGGTGGGCCGGGCAATAAAGAACCAGCGCAGGTCTCCAGCATTCTCATAGGCGTGTTTGATGGCTTTGACCAGCCTAGCCCACTCATCCTGCTCCTGTAGGTCAATTGCCTCTAGAGCTTTGGAGGATTCGGACGTGTAGAACACAGATTTGTCACAGTGTTTGCTCCAAGTGTCGTTGGCTGTCGCCCAGTGGACCAGGAGCTTGGGAGTGACCATGATGAGACAGTACACGCGAACCTGCTGGGTGAGTTCAGACATCTGACCCCCTGATAACTTTTGTAGTTCATCTTTGCTAAGAGGTTTCAGATGATGGTGGAGATGCTGATGACTTTCTGAATGGATTCCTGGATTAAAGGTCTCAAAGTAAGTCATCACCAGGCAGAATATACCCCCTAGGATCATGCCTTTCATAAACGAACTGCCCTCAGACATCATGCTGGAATGTAATACCCTGTAATAGATTAAAATTATGAATACAAATATAATGATTAGAACAAAACTAATGGCTGATTGTGCTCTAATGACATATGTTCAGCAATAAAACCAAAAATCTTATATTAACCTTTCAAGAACGCAGAATAGTACTTACATTTAGACGCGACACGTTGCATTCAGTTCCGGAAAACCACAAAGAATGTAGTCAGTTCTGGAGGCAGTTTTACTTGTCCAGCTTGAAATGTTTTTGCACGGAATAAGGTAAGAAAGCTGGTTGCATTCCAGTACGAGCGACTGCCTCCTAGGCTAGAACGCGGATGTTTAATCCGAACGATAGGCACTGTGGGAAATGTTGTCCATTTGTGCTGTCTCGCCATGTGCCTCGCTGAGACGAACGCGGTCATAAAAACTACAAACGTCGTTTTCCTGTACGTAGACAAGTGCGGAAATGATTTGTGTGCTTTAAAAGTTTTTAACCCTCTATGGTACGCAATCACTATACACATTTCCGGGTTTCTCAAAGCGGAAGTCGTCATAGTTGAGTTAACTTTTATAGCGGTGAATGAGAGAGTACATTAAATATATTTGTTCTGTCCCCATTTGCTCAAATAGCAAAAGAAAAACTCCACAGTAGTTATTTTACAACTTTCAAAAAGAGGGGAAAAAAAGAGTGAGATTGATAACGGCAGTGAAAAGAGAGAAAGATGTTAATTTTATCGTCACTCCCATAGTGATTTTATCCCTCATAGCAGCGATAACTTTTTTTTTTGTAATTTGATGCAAAAGTTTCATAATACAAAGTATTGGTGTTATAAATGTACATACATAAAAAAAAAAAATGAAAATACAAAAAACTTTGCAGGATTTACAAATTGAAACATTTGACATTTTCATGTAGAAAAAAGAAATATATTGATTGAAAACATCAATTTCTTTAACCAGACACCTGAACAAACACATTTATCCAGTTTTTAATGTATTACAAATGTCAAATTCAGCTGTTGCTCTCAGGCAACATTGTACCATCGTGGAACACAAGTATTACCAAACCATCATATCAACTTATCATATCCATCTTCATCCTCATCTCCATCTTCGATCTCACCCTCACTCTCTCCCTGCCGGATTGTCACTATGACCACATCTTCCTCATCACAGTATGACACCTCATCCTCACCCTCATCAACTGGCAGTTGTGTTTTATACCTTTTTTTAAGTGCTATAGAAAATGTGCAGATCATAATATGTGCAGTTATAGTATGTGAATTACTATTCTTATAAGTGCATTACAAAATCATGCAAAAATGTGAATATATTTAGAGAATTCTAACTCTTTTCCTTACAAATATACTATATTTGTGTATCCATCCTAGTGTGTCTGGTGTGGCCTTATGCGATTCCATTATGGTACAATGTTGCAACACACAGTTTTTTGTTATTTACTCTAAAACATTTGAGGATATATAATGTAAAGTTCTTGAAAATACTTCTTTACCTACCAGTGAAGGTGACTCATATTTTTTGTGGGTGATTAACTGTACGGAAATTAGTGAAAAATGCACTTTTCATTGGAGAAAATATGGAGCCATGTGACCTGTGCACAGGACACAAAATGGACACCTCTGGGTCATGTGACCAATTTTTTGCACTTTCATTGATTAGTATTTGAGTTCTTCTTTCCTGAGGTAGGTTTGAACAATAAATTGGTGTTTCATTTTATTAAAAATAAACTAAAATAGACTATGTTGCCTGGAGGCAACACCGTACCATAGAGGGTTAACCACTTTTATGTTAATAGTATTGACATAAAAGTGGTTAAGAACTTAATAGAACTTGATAAACTTAATACATATATAAATATAAAATTCATATATATATTCAGAAAGAAAAAAAAGAGAAAAAAAAAAAAAGTATGACAAAATCAAGCAAATAGCAAAACGCTTCACGTTTGTTTCAAGTTACTCACTTCAAATATGAATGAATAAATTATTAATTTATTAATTCAAATATAAAAATGGATTACATTTTAAAACTCATTTACTTTGTTTACAGCTGTATTACAGTTAGTGTAAATAATGCATTAAAAATACACTTACAAAAACATAGAAATACATGTTATTTAAATGTAACAATAAAATAATATATTAATTACTAATTTAACTAAAACTGCAACACTTTTCTTAATCTATTTGCCAAAGAGCTTTTTTCCCTTTTCTAGTACTTTGTAACTTGTAAGAGTAACAGTAATTCTTGATAAAAATTTTAAGTGTTGAAATTAAGCATATTGAAACCTCAACTGCTAACTGAAATATATATACAATACTTTATAATGTAGTGAAAAGGTTTGGGTTAATGACTGTGGAGCCACATGAAAATGGAGTCATGACAGAATGATATTTTACAAATATAAACATTTATTTTGGCTAATTTTAAAAGATCATCAATGGAGAAAGATGCAGTTAGAATCCACTAGCAGATGCCAGGCTGATGGGTCAAGAAGATTTGGATGGTTTGTATGACTCTGTTAGCCCCTGATAGCAGATGTCAGTATCTACACCATCTGGTTCCAAAAAACATCTTTCTCCACTGACAGTCAATGAAAATTAGCCATGTATTCTAAAAAATATTTCTTTCTTTTTGTTTACCTTGGTTCGAGGAAGTGGGTTTGTGTAATCTCTGAAGGAAATAGAAGTCTGCCACAATGTTGGTCTGTTCTTGTATTTTCATTGTGTTGTCATCTCACTTTTTATAAAGACAGATAGAGAGCGATTCTTTCACTTCATGCTAATTATTAATCTCTTTCTTTTTTATTGAAATAATCTTCGCTATAGCTCTTATTTCCTGCCCACGGTCTCTAATGAACTCCTACTCATAAACTGGTTAAACTCATGAATCTCTCATGTGCTAAACTTTAACGTTGAATTGCACTCTGATTACACAAGCAAGACCCAGGCTTTCTTTTTCGCGCAAGAAGAGATAAATTACTCATGCGATCATCACTGGTGCATAAACAACTGAATAAAGCATCTTTTGTTTCTCACCTGCCAGGAGAAAAACGAATGGCTATTTCCCTAGAAAGCATATACTTTAACATCCATTTTACAGACAATAAATAGGCGAGGGACAATAAATACAGACACGAAGATAACAACAACAACATGTATATCAACAATGTAAATATCAAACAGGTATACAAGAATTATATCTGGAATAGGCCACAAAATTAAATAGACATAATTAAATAATGTGCCCAAACTATAACATTCCCTTAATGGGCTCAGAAGTAACAATATTTCAATCATTCATTTTGAATGATTGCTTTAATGATAGGTTGGATATTAGTATTAGGAGACAAAATTCCTTTGTTCCCTGTACAGTGAGACACTGGCCCTTTAAGAAGAGACATTTAAATCTAGGCGTGTTTCCTGCTCCCGATGAGAATCCAGGCTTGCTTGCATCCTACGACGCGAAATTGGAGGAAAGATTATCTTACACATTACACAAATAATTTGTGAATAATCGGCATAGGTCACAAAAGGCTTTACCCAAATGAATTCTGCATCCTTTTAAGAGAAAGGGGACGGATAATCCTCTCGAGATAGACGCGTTTAACCAACCTAACAAATGACAGAAATGTCAGTCGGTCAAGGTCCACTCACACTCCAGATGTGCTTTTAGCATTCGCACGTTTATTTCACGCCAGCGTCGCTTTCTCATTCGATATCTGGACAGATTCTGAACGGAAGCACTTTCATATTGCGCCAGAATGGGAAATCTCCGCTTTTGGATGAGGATTTTGCTTTCTGGTATTTGATTGGGAATTTGGGACTTTAACCATGGATTTATGTACAGAAGAGCAGATATGTAGAGCGACAGACTGATGGTGACGACTGAAGAATCCTACAAACAAATCTTACACGTGAAGGAAGAATTACCTCCTGTAATTTTATTTCTGATAACTTTAAGCATTCGTTAATCTCAGGTTAATTATATAGGTGGACGCGGCTGTGGTTTATTCCAGGTTAAATTGACAAAAGACAATCCGATTGTACATTCGCTACCATGTCGGCGGTGATGATATCACGGAAGGTTACTCGAAAATGGGAGAAATTACCTGGGAAAAACACCTTCTGCTGCGATGGACGGGTAATGATGGCTCGCCAGAAAGGAGTATTTTACCTGACCTTATTTCTCATCATTGGAACCTGCTCTCTGTTCTTCGCCTTTGAGTAAGTGCATGTTATTATTGGTGATTATTACAGCGACATATCGTCTACACTGCTATAGCGACGCGACTAAAAACCACCGGAGCGCTGTCGACACTGACTGCACGCGCGCGACATCAGTCTGGGCAGCATCGTCTTTCCTTCATTACAATGTGGGGTTTGCAGTGTATATTGGCTTTTGTTAAATGCCATTGCAAAAATGGAAATGTTTTGTAGTAAGTAACAGTAAGCCATTTCTCAGTCGTGCCAGCTGACATTGAGGTTACTGTACGCCATGGCTGTGTTTTACAGTAGAAATGTAATCTTTCAATGAATTGAATGGAGAGGTTCAGAACGATTCATTCACGACGAATCGCTCCCAGCAGTTCTTGAGTCAACAACTCATCGAGTATTTAAACCGAAAACGGATGATTTGCGTATGTGTGCTCAGAAAACACTTAATCTAAATGTTACAAATAAAATGCTACTGGAAAATATGTTTATCTATAATTTGATCGTAGGCTATATAGTTGATCAATACAGATACAAACCAGTTTGTTTTGGGTAGCATTTTATTAAAATGTGCAAAACATTTTAGCCAAAAGATGTAATATCTTAAATTATAGTAGCCTATTGTTTATGCAAATAAAAATTAAATTAGGTTCTAAATATATATTTTTTTAGTTTAACCGCAAACTGAACTGATATAAAATAAATTTATAAAACTAAACATAATCGTAAAACATAATATCGGCAATATTTGCTTGCATATATCTAGAGTAGGCTAAGGTAATATGCCACGGCGTGATGTCCGGGACCATGGGATTTAATTATGTCATACATGAATTGACCCTTTTTACATTTCCGGGTTTCTCAGAAGCGAAGTCGTCATAGTTGGGTAAACTTCAATAGTGGTGAATGAGAGACTACATTAAATCTATTTTTTTGTGTTTTGTGTGTCCAATTTGCTCAAATAGCAAAACTCCACAACAGTGTTTTCACAGCTTTCAAAAAGAGTAAAAAATAGAGAGGGATTCATAACGAGTCAGAAGAGAGAAAGGTGTCAATTTGACCGTCACTCCCACAACCACTAAAAGGTAATAAAATACAAAGTATAGCGTTATAAATGTACATGCATAAAAAAAAGAGTCTATGATGCTAATGACCTTTAAATGTTAGATATTAACCTTTTTGGAACTTGAGATCTCAAACCCTAATATGAACCTAAAATAATGTTTAGAATATAGATACTATATCTAAAAGAAAATCTGCTAATGAAAGAATGTACAATTATATTTTAAAATTGTATGAGATCCTGTGCCTGTTGATGGATGGGAAACAATTAAGAGCTGTGTCATCTTTGTTACTGAAACACATTTGGACAATAGTAGACTGCTGTCCATTGTTGATAAAGCTGGATGTGAGTGAGCTCTGTTGGGTGGATATGGGCTTCCTTGTGTGGACTGTGTCGTCTGTGGTCAGTGTTTCCTGAGACTCCAGTGATGTGCTCCTCCATTAGGCTTGATCATCAACATACAGGAAATTATTCCCTTCTCTTAGTCAGAAACTCGCAATCATGTATGGAGCTGCTGGCTCCTGTAGGGTTTCACTGCACGCCATGTCCATATCGCTGTTACTGATAATTAGTCCTCGTGGGGCTAACATATTAGCATAGAAACTGGGCTGAGTGCAAAAGTGTGATTCCAAATTGTTTCTTACAATCACAACAGCTAATAGAGGAACTTGAATGTTTTTTTGTTTTTCTTTGCCACTTACCATTTCAGTTCATCTTTCAGTCATTTTTGAAATACAGGCATTGTCTGTAACCAGCTCCAAAACTGAATTTCTTCTCTATAGACTGGAATTGACATTAGGTTTGACAATTATTAAATATCATCTGAGGTTATTCATATGGTCTCTTATGAGATCTACATGGTCTTCAGTTTCAGTAGTGCACATGTATTTTATGTGCACTTTATCTTTTATTTAATACATACCATGAGATTCCAGAAGAGACAGACTTTGCTCCCAGCTATTCTGAATTTACAGGGAATTATTTATTGAGTATTACTGAATGCTCACATTATTGTGTTCTGTGTCTGGACAGCCTGAGTTTCAAGCACAAGACTGATTAGCTGTGCTGGACTTTGCACTGTTTTTTTCTAAAGATCTTTGTCTTTTGCACTGTCTTCTTGAAGAGAAGGTCTCCCATTCCTCTCCATATGTGTTCCTGTTTGCTGAAAGTCTTTGCACTTATATTTACATTTTTGGCCTTATAAACAAGATTGTGCAGGTTGCAATGCATTTATGTTTGTTAGAGCAGCGAGATTAGAGTTGATTGTGAAGGCGTGAAATGTGTCTGTGTGTGAAAGTAGACAGTATGTCGACCTTTGTCGATCCACCATTGGCTGAAAGGAAGAACCACTTGCTATTGGCCTGATATCTTCAACTTAAAGGTGAAAAATTATTCTAATATATTATTTTAATATTAACACAAATATTATATTGTTTTAGTAATATTGTATTTTTAATTTATTTTCAAACAACATTTTAAAAATAGTTTAAGATTAGTTAATAATAACACTAAAAAAACAACTTCAAGTAATACATTTATAAACCTAATTCCTGAAGTGTGTAAATACTGTCTGTGACACAACCTTTGGCACGAGTTTGCGCACCAATGCCAGACAGAGTGTTCAGGAAACCTGTTTGAAAACAGACATTATTTTTGCAATTTTGTTCGGTAATGCTAGTGATGCAGACTTACACATTTTACCTACATACTTCCATCTTCTTACTGAAATAGTTTTACACCAGTGAAACTTTTACATAGTAGCACTTCATATATTGACAGTCTTCAGATTCTGTTGATTGTTTTCGCCCACTCATTCTTTCACCTTAGAAGTACATGGTTCAGGTTTCACTCTGCCTTTGTCCTGTATGTTTGTTTTATGGCTTTGTAACTCAGCAGTTAAATATCTATACATTTTATATGTTTATCATTGAATGGTGTATAGTTACTCATGCTGTTGCTGTTGAATTGTGAAAAGTGTTGAAAAGTGTATGACTTGGTGTTTGTGGTAAGTGCCACTGTCTGTGTGAGCTTTCGAGGGCTGCTGTCTGTTGCTGTACCTCTGCAGACCCGTGTTAAAGGAGAGAAGACTCTTTTTGGATTTTTGTGTCCCTGTGTTATGTGAATGCAAAACTGGAGCTGTGGCAAATTTGTCTCCATGAGGAATGTGCATAAAATTTCCAGGCATGGCAATGTCATGGTACATTACAACATTTTTATATCTGTGTGACAGCTGAAATAACCTTTTGCACTTTATCAGATTATCTACACCAATTGTACTTTCCTGAAAGTCTCTTAACCACTGATGTCACATCAGGATGTACATTTGCAATTTATTTGTTCACTTGCAAATCTTTCCCCACTTTGTTATTGTTAGTGCTATTATTGCATACTACTTTAATATCATATCATCAAGTTTTGCAATGCAAAATTCAGAAGGATGAGGTGATTATTTACATGTTGCATGTTTTCCCAGGACTTGCAGGACCATTCACTCCTTACGAGTTTGACTTACTTTTTGGTTTTATTTATTTATACATCAATGCATGTTTCCATCCTTAGACGTATAACAAGTAGAAAATCTTTCTCTCAGTATTTGGTGCATCTGTTATGGAAGCTTGTTTCCACATCAGAGTCAAGAATAGAAAAGGTAATTGTGTGATAAAGTTTAAAATAAGGAATATAGGCCCGGTTTCACAGACGGGGTTTAGACTGAACCAGGATTAGGCCTTAGTTCAATTAGGACATTAATTAAGGCAGCTTTATAAAACATGCCTTAGAAAAAAAAACATTACTGGTGCGCATCTTGAAACAAAGCAATAGCACTGGCATATTTTAAGATATGTCAGTGCAAGTTGCTTTAATTTAAAATGGTTTAAACAGGCATTTTTTATCTGGGACTAGGCTTAAACCTTTTCTGTGAAACAGGGGAATAGTCACATTGTGAATTATGGAGGACACTATTGCATAGTAATGTGTGTCTTGCATTAGAGTAACACACACACACACACACACTAGAATGATTTCTGAAGGATCATGTGACTGAACAATTCAACAATATATTACCTTTTAAAATATACTAATATAGAAAAGTTATTTTAGTACATTTTAAAAGTTAATACATTTCATGTAAATGTAATGCTGAATTTTTCAATGTCACATAATCCTCCTGATTTGCTGCTCAAGAAACATTTCTTATCAATGTTGAAAACATTTGTGGTACTTTAATTATTATTTTTTGGAACAGTGTTGTATGAATGTGAGAGCTCATTGCACATAAACTCTGTAATATATAAAATATAAAGTATATCAATATTTTTTTAGATTTGACTGGGCCACAATGAATCTACATGCTGTTTTTAGCCATTATATGCCTTTTTTTGCCCCTCATTATCCTTTCCAGTGGAGTACCGGATGTTTGCGCTGAACGCTATCAGTAATGGTAATTGTCAGGCTTCCCTGCCCCCACTGATCTCCACCTAGAGACCAGTCAGACCGATGAAGCAACGCTATCGATTTTACGAACACTCGGATAAGCCATTCAATATAGCCAACCATAAAACTCTGCAGTTGTGCTTCGTGTCGTCTTACCCATGGAAAATAGCCCTTTTCACTTTGTTCTCTGTGGCACAGTATGCAGATAATTCAAAACATTTTTATGAGTCTTCCACTAAATTTCCCCCATGTTGTTGCATTTAAGTCCACGTTTACTTTAGTAATCCATGTTTCTGGTCCTATTGTGAATTATTCAGTTGGTGTGTTGTTTCAGACAAAACAATGTTTTTTCTTTGTGCCCTTGAATTGGAATGAAATAACTTTCACTAATACTGATTGATAATGTTAACCAGTAGCCGAATGGCTATTTAGGAATTGTTTTTAGCAAACTTTCATTTAGTCTAGCTCCATTGTGGTATATGTAATGCCCATTTTGTGATTCAGTTGATTACCATCATACATTTTTTGCAGTTGAATATCCTGCTACAGAACTGTTTCATTATGGTAGTCAAATGGTTTGTGAATGGGAATTTGTGTTGATTTGAAGTGTTGATTATGCATATAGAGGTACAATACGTGCTGTTTTTTATATGCTTTTATGGAGGAAGTTAAGTGCTAATTTTGGTTGGTAAATAACCGGTGTCAGTAGTGGCAATAACAGAATCTTTAATATCGGAGCTACTTGTCTCTGGTATTGATTATGGGGAGAGAAGTCACATCCAGCACTGCATGATGGGTAATGTCCGGGAAGCTCGGGGCTGTGATAGGAACTGATGATGGCACAGGTTCAAGATGGTTGAAGTCATCAGCAGATTTATGGGGATATTCCATAGACATAATGATTTTTATACTGTACAAAATGTATATTCAATCCCCTAACCCTACCCATCACAGAAAACTTTCTGCATGTCCAAAAAACATCACACACACACAGACACACAGACACACAGACACACACACACACAGACAGTTCTCCTCAGCTTTGCTCCTCTCTGCCCTATCGTAGCTTTCACAATAATAAATGGATTTTCCTGCAGCATTCTACTCAGGATCTGGGCAGTGGAAAGTTTTATCGACCAGCTCGGCACCTGATTTTTCTCGCTCCTCTTTATGTTTTCCAGTCTCATAGATTAAAAATGGATCATACTAATCTGACCCATCCCACAGGTAGAATTCCAGTGCATTGATGGCTCTGGTATGCTGACACACCAGTGTGTGAAACGGCTCAACTTGTACCATGTAGTCTGACTGGAATTTATCTTTCTGTTGATAGTATTTCTTACAGCTGCAATCTATTGTACTGTGTGCTGGTCCTAAAGCAGTATGACGTGTGAGGAGACAAACCCACAGACTAGTATAGACTGGTAGACTGGTTAAACCGGTGTTATGTATGCATTGTAAGAGGATTCGATTGGCACATTATAGTTTTATAGTTTGTATAACTCTATATGTATCTTTTATATTATAAGTTGTGCTTGATAAGTCCAGCTTTCTAAAAGTTTTTAACTTTGTGTGTAAATCTGTTTGTATTAATGATGCATCAAAATATGTGGCTTGTTGAGGAGAAATTGGCTACTACTTTTCTAAGTGATTCGGATGTATGATTTTTGCCTTGCAGACTACAGGGAATGAATGTGTCTTAGACTTGTGACATAAAAATATTATATGGGAAATATACACTTAAGTTTGTTCTACCATAAGAGTACGTTTAGATGTGTATATACACATACACTGAAAACAATTTGTAGAAACAATAGTAAATTTCACAATTAACTATAAAGAAATGGCAAGTATAACACATTGAATTAAAAATGAAAGTAGAAAGACTGAAATAGATTTTTTGTTGTTGTAAAACATACTCCAATTATCATTGTTAAATTTACAACTTCAAAAATCTAATCAAATATTAGAAAGGTTGCCATGGCATCTTGAAAATACGTTCAAGTTACTTATTTAGTACTAAAATTGCTAAAACTAAAACAAAAGTAAATTTAAACTATATAGAAATGTTAAAAAACTTAAAATTAGCACATAACAAAAATACTAAAAACTTTAAATTTATTGTGATTCATTTTATTCTTAATGATAATCTAAGATAATACTAGTCCCTGAACCCCAGTTTGAAAACCACTGCAGCACGTAAGCAACCTCCCACAACACTATAGCATCATAGTGGCAACTTTTGCATAAGGCAAGCACGATATTTTTAGATCTTTTTAGATATTTTAGATCTAGTTCTTTGTATTGTGTTGCATTGTATTGTCTATAGTCATATCATCTGTCTCACTGTATTTTAGTTGGTGTAAAGAAGTCCTTTTCATATGCAGAATGCTAAGTAAAGCCCCTGAGAGTGAATGTACTGTGCCTGTGATGAGATGTACCATTATAGTGATTTATTAGCCATACATTATCTTAGTATAGCAAGTCTACATTGCAGGAGAGAGTGGTGGAGGAGAGCCAGGGTGACCCTATTAATAGCTCAATGCTGTGGCCTGTGGAGCCGACCAATCTGCTGCAGGCTGAGCAAAGGGAGGCACTTTTACAGGACCCAAGTCATCCGCAATTTATTGGAGCAACCAAATTCATTGCTGTATGGCTGTCTGCCTGCGGAAATGGAGAAAGCACAGTCAGTCATAGTAAACATCCGCCCTGACTGCTTCATTGTTGGCTTTAAAAAGACTGTCTTTAGGGAAGAACTCATCCAGACAGATATTACAAACCCTCTTCATCAATGATCTGATTTATTTCAGGGAGAAACAGCTAACAAATTCTTCATCAGAAAGATGTTTTTGTGTTAGATTTAGGAACGTTATATCCTAAAACAATGGCAATCCAAGTGGAATGTTTTTTTGTTTTTTTTTCATGCAAGTTCTTTATGTATCCATTGCATTTTGTGAAATTAATGTGTGAAACTAACTTTTTGGAAGAAAAAACTTTTTTATGTGATAAATGTGGATTGTGTAATTTCTTTGGCATTTGCATCATCAAACAGAATCTAAGAAATATTTTATTTTCCATCCATTCTCCAAACCACTTGTCTTATGTAGGTTTGATTATATTAAATTACATTGCATTGCATTATTAATGTTATCCCAAACACACCCTCATCTTCCTTTTAAGTAAAGCCAGGCGAACGCTGTACGAGTTTTTGTCATGATTTAGGAGTCTGACACACATTTTGTAAATCATAAAAGATTAGTCTTTGATCGACACAGTCATAGCTAGTTTGACATGTTCGGTTTGTCAAACTAGCAAGGATTGCGATCAAATTTTACCTGCAACGAAATTCTGGCAGTGTCAGAAGTTTTGAGGCAAAGTCATGCAGTGTGACTTCTCCTACAACAACCGTCAAATCAAAAACAAATAGGAGCATACAAACTTCAACAACAAACCATCACTTGCTTCACACACATACGTCTTTGTTCCCCCCCGCCTAGTTTTCAAGAAAAGCCATGAACAAAATTAACGCTCTTTGCTAGTGACCATTTCTATCCCTCATGTAAATGCAGCTCACAGTCATCGAACGTGTCATGGATGGATGATGTAAAACTCCTCTTTTGTGCGTCCATTTTTAAATGTGTACAGTCTGACATTTAATGACAACTGAGATCCTACAGTGTGACATGGCTTACAGTGGGAATCATGTTTGTACAGTCTGACTAGCAACAGTCGCAAAGGACTATTGTACAGTGTGCACCTGGCTTTAGATAAATGGATAGTCCCATCCCCAAACTCACAGCATTGGCTGAGCCAATGTTTCTGTCGGGTTTCCTAATTTGTTTTGTTACATTAATAGCACAAAAATTCCACACTTCACTTTTTGAAACTAGAGATATAGCTGTTTTGCTTTGTATGCTCATTAAACCTCTGTGCTGTTAATTTCATGTTCTCCTTGTCATCTTTTGTAACCCTGCTTGTTCTCTTGTCCTGTACAGGTGCCCGTACCTGGCAGTGCACCTGTCTCCGGCCATCCCTGTGTTTGCAGTGTTGCTCTTTGTCTTCGTAATGGCCATGCTGCTCAGAACCAGCTTCAGTGACCCAGGGGTGCTGCCACGGGCATTGCCGGAGGAGGCCAACTTCATTGAGATGGAGATCGGTGAGTGTGAGGCTGACTGAGTTCAGGGGAAGGGGATTTGAGGTTTAATGCCATAGTTTGTACCATAAGTGCCATCTGCGGGTGTTTTGACCCAGTGAGGGGATGAACATGAATAGTGTAGAAGGCGTGTGGTGTAAGTGGGACGGTGTAAGCCCAGGCCTGCTTGTTAATTTATTGTTTTGTTTTGCGATTAAACAGCTGAGTGTGTTGGACCATGAACTCTGAGTTCATTTGGGAAACATTGTGTTCTTCTTGACTTTAAGCTTGATAGACTGTATTTAACCACAGATATTGAAGAACAGTTTAACTAGGGTGCTCAAAGATGTATTTTGACTTGTACCAATTAATTTTTAGATATGCATTTAAGGAATAGGTAAAAAAAATCATTGATAACCTGTATGACTTTCTTTCCTCTGTCAAGGATAAAATAACATGTTCACGCTACTATTTTTCCATACAATATTAGGAGACAGAGACTAAATATCTGATGTTCTTGATGCTTCTCTGCTGCACTCCATTACACACCCGTCTGTTTGTTGTTTGGATGACCAACATTTTTTAAAGTTATATATTTTTTTTTAGGCTGGTCTGCCTCAGTGATCTATAACAGTACTCGTCAATGTTGAAATGATTGAGATGGCCAAGCAAATCAAAGAAAGAATTAAATCAATATATTAAATACACGATTCGGAGTGAATGTGTGCGTATTTCAAAATTCTATTTGCAAATTTTTAAAATTGATCAGAATAACGCCATTCTTTTAATGGTCTTCTTTCCTTAAATCCCTTTAATTTTTTTAAATTATTTAATTAAAATACCACATGTCACAAACAAAAAACCCTAAATGTTCAAGACATTGACTGCCAAGCACCAGGAAGGACTAAAAATAAAAGCAGTCATCCAGTCAAATGCAGTTACAGTTCACTAAAAACTTTCCTTTAAACGTAACTACTCAAATTTGTACATGTATACGTTCATCTTGTCGCATCAAGATGCAACACACCAATTTTGACATTATTTGTTCTCCTGAGTCTCTTAAATTGTCCCACACAATGAATATGCACAACAAGTGAGATTTCACAGCTACAGTGGACTTGAGCTGCTCCAGGAAAGTTTGATCCATGCATTTCTGATCCAACCCCATTCCTACCTCTCTCTCCCTCTACACTTTCCTGTTTTTCTTTACTTTAGTATTCATTAAAGGCACAAAAAGTAAAATAAAAATAGATATTTTTCACATGACCGGTGCACACCCACACAATGGTAACTGCCTTGAACAGAAACCAGTGTTATCACTATACTGATTAAAAGTTTTATCTCTTGCAGAAACTGTTGAGGCTTATTCAAATCCTAGGGCTTACTGGAGACATTTGTCTTGTCTTTTTTTTTAAATGGCAAAGTTTTGGTCCTCTTCCACAGTGAATCAAGTAAATTCAAATGGCCATTGGATTTCATAAAAAAGAAAAAAGGCAAAAATACCCTTTACCCTGCAGCAAAAATATACATTTTCAGAAAATATATTTAAACAATTTTTTTTTTCCAAACTTGTCCTACTTTGAATGTCACAAAGGTTAACATCATTGTGTCTGACTAATTAAATGCAATTAGATTAGATTAACTTGCTGCTGTCATCTTGATATTTTCACTTCTAGGGATTTTTGGTTGTGGGAATAGTGCCGCCTTTAGTTCAGTCACCAGTGTGTCACCGTTCCCTGTACTGATTACAAGATCTGGGCTACAGTAAAGATCAACTCATCACCCCACACTCTCCACCCTCACGTCTCTCCGTTCCACCTCCCTTGTCCCAATTCCCCTCCCTGGTTTCTTTTTTATACCATGGCTGATGCTCAGAAGTGCCTTGGGGCGGTGCAGCATTTGTTATTACTGATGTTCACTAAACCAGGACATAATTTCCTTTGACTATTCCCCTGATAACCTGCAGTATCCTCTTGTATTATTAAATATACACGAACACCTATTTTCACTTTTTTTTTGTGTGAACCTGTTCACATCTAGAATTGTTTTTCAGCTCTCACTAATAGGATTGTGTTGTATGGTACTAAAGAGATTAAATGGTACAAAAATGTACAGCACTATGATAACATCATATTGCAAATTCAGGCATAAAAGCATAATACATTTAAATTAATGTTGAAATGTAGAAACATTTCAAAATGTGTCCAGTACGAACTGCCCCTAAATGAGTGGTTTTCAACCACTTTGACTCCAAGGCCCCCCACTGCCCACAACAATATTTGAAGGCCCCATGACTTTTCCAGTTGTTTGTGATTTACTGGATAAGGATTAAAGATATAGATTTTTTTTCAAGATCACATAGTTACGATTAATTAATTGAATTAGTTTAATTTGATTGACAGTCCTATTTTTTTTTTTTTTTTTTTTTTACAAATTTATTAGAATTTTTTTATTCTGTAATTTAAGTCAAAGTCAGTAATTTAAGTGAAATTGATAAAATTTCAGCAAATGTGAAATATCATGTCCTATTTTGTACAATGAGGCGAGGACATTTTTGTAGAAAGTAGTGAAAAGGCATTTCATTATATCTGGTAAGTAAAAAACAAAAACAAATTCATTATCAGGTTAACAACAAAAAGATTCTTCACAAATTATTGACATTGAATTTTTGAATGTGCTGAAATGTGTTTTTTTTTTTTATTTGTGATTGCTATCGTACAAAGCCAAAATTTGGGTATTGATTCAACTGTACACTCTTAAAATAGGGCAGTTTTGTTTGAGTACTGCAGCAGGGCAGGGCAAAGATTGATTTCTACAAATTTCCTCTGCCGTCTCTGCTCCATTTCAACATCCCAGCTTTAATATGCTATTTTTAGAGCTATTTTGTCTGTGTGGCTGATTAAAAGTGTCTAATGCTGGATCAGATGCAAGTATGGATGTGCCGTTTAGTATGGAATTCCAAAGCTGACTAAATTATAAATAAATAAATGCATAAATAAATATACAAAGAAAAGTCAAAAAACAAAAATACATAAATATACAAAGAAATGTAAAAATACAAAAATAAATTAGTATTTATAGTTTTATTTCATTATTTATGTATAATTGTATTTATTTCTATATTTTCACTTTTATTTATTTCCACATTTATTTATGTATATATGTATTTATTTCCACGTTTATTTATTTCCACATTTATTTATTTCTACATTTCTTTGTCTGTATGGTAATGAAGGGGGTGTGTTTTACCTCAAACATTGAGCTCAGAGTGGCAGTGCTGAAGATTTGAGGCCACAGGGACACCTTGTGGTGTGACCAAACAAAATGCAAGCCATTGCAAGAAGTCTCAAAGGGAATGAATAACTTAGAGATGGGCAATATATTCAAAATCTTATATCACGGTTTAAGTCATTTAATATCACCTTAACTGTATGTATGTAGGGTTACCACACATATACTCTTTATTCCGGACAATACGCGGAGAGAAACCAGCGCACATTTCACTGAAGTCTACGCAAGCATATTCATTACTGTGCTTAAAATATGCCACTGCAAATACAGTTTACATTTGCGTTTCCTAATTTTGCATGCTCAACATGTAACAATTTAAATGCTTAAAATATAACGCATATTTCATAGATGCTCCTCTTAGGTACTGATTAATCACAAGTCATCAATTGGAATTATTCGGGAACATCCATTAAATTAAACAAAAGGTGCTCATGTAAAGTTGTTAACGCAGCTAGTGAGACACGCACCTCACGCCATGCACTGTAGATAGTACACAGAAGCATCGTGCTCATTCAAACAGCACCTTTTGTGCCCCCACACATTTGAGTTTTTAATGTAACTCCCAAAAATGATGTTGACAGCAACAGAAGCAAACTTTTCTATTAAGAGTTGATATTTCCCCCTAAAAATTTATTTCCAGGGGCAATTTTTTCAAACCTTATTAAATATGCAGAAATGATACGTTTGAAAATGGAACTAAAACAGCTAGTAGGTGGGCGGCAAGTGATTTCAATCATTAATTCAGCCGATTCGTTCAAATACTGATTCCTTCAGTAAGAAAGCAATACCACGTCTTGCTTAGAGGTGCAGCGGTTCTGTGATAATTCTTATAATATTGATTCCATCATTTGATATTTCTATATTCAAAATGTTATATTTAAAACATTAATCTCATAACGATTTTTATTTTAGGCTACTTGAAACAGCCATATAGTGTCTTATTAACGGAATTTATCAAATCAAATTACGAACTTGACATATGATCATAGGCATAAATTATTTAATTTGGATAAAAATTGATAATTTCACGTGCTTCCATGTCAAAGTATCTGTTATCAGATCTGTTGAATATGCAGTTTCTGTTCATGTGTGCCAAGACATCTGAAAATCCAGAATAGACATTGTTTTACGGCCATGTCCGGAATAAAGAGTGTGTGGTAACCCTACATACATACAATTAAGTTGATATTAAATGACTTAAAACGTGATATAAGATTTTGGATATATTGCCCAAATCTAAGTCATTCATTCCCTGTGCGACTTCTTGCAAAGGTTTTCGTTTGGTCACACCACAAGGTGTCCCTGTGGCCTGAAAGCTTCAGCACTGCCACTCTGAGCTCGATGTCTGAGGTAAAACACGCCCCTCTTATTAGCATACAGACAAAGAAATGTAGAAATAAATAAATGTACATTTGATTTCTCAATGTTAAGTGGTCTCTTAATTTTTTTCCAGAGCTATATACATTACCAGTCAAAAGTTTGAGAACAGTAAGATTTTTAAATGTTTTTAAAACATTAAAAATGTTTTAAAAACAGGGGGGGGGGGGGGACTTAAAGAAATTAATACATTTATTCAGCAAGGATGCATTACATTGATCAAGTGACAGTATAGACATTTATAATGTTGCAAAAGCTTTATATTTCAGATAAATTAGGTTCTTTTGAACTTTCTATTCATTAAATAATCCTGAAAAAAAAAAAATTTCAACATTGATAATAATAATAAATGTTTCTTGAGCAGCAAATCAGCATATTAGAATGATTTCTGAAGGATCATGTGACTCTAAAGACTGGAGTAATGATACTGAAAATTCAACTTTGAATCACAGAAATAAATTGCATTTTAAAATATATTCAAATAGAAAAAAGTTATTTTAAATTGTAAAAATATTTCACAATAATACAGTTTTTGCTGTATTTTGGATCAAATAAATGCAGGCTTGATGAGCAGATGAGTCTTCTTTCAAAAACATTGAAAATAGTAATGTTTCCAAACTTTTGACTGGTAGTGTACATAAATAAATGTGGAAATAAATACAATTATACATAAATAATGAAATAATGACATTTATTTTTGTATTTTAGTTTTTTTAAAAACATTTTTTGGTGTTTTTATTTATTTATAATTTAGTCAGCTTTGGAATTCCATAGATTAGGAGGCCGCTGTGTAGTTCTGCCTCCTGAGCACATGCTAATGCAGCCACTTCCCTGGAGTATAAAAGTACAGAGTTGACAAATATAAGGAAATTACCTTTTTCCACTGCATGATGAAATTCGAGTCTTGTCTTGTAAACGAAGTGCTTTGCCTTCAGTATTGTCGCTATCAGAACAGATGAAAATGAGTCATTTTGAGCAAACGCAAATAAAGGAAAGGAAGTAGAAAATATGACATTCTTAAATGGTCTGGATCTGCATTCAAAGCATTCAGATCAAAGGAGACAAGAAATCATAAAAAAAGCTTTAATTTTTTTTGTTAATATGTATACCCTAGAATTTCTTACATGACTTTTGCATTGGTCAATTGCATCATTTTGTGGTCAAATATTTTTGTATAATGATCACTAAGTGATCATTAAATTTAACCGTTGTTACCTTTAGTGTGCTAGTTCCATCTTTCTTCTCACAAAATCAAATCATGTTAATTTAAAGGGCACCTATTATGCAAAATTCACTTTTACATGGTGTTTGAACATAAATGTTTGTTGGCAGTGTGTGTACACAACCACCCTATAATGGTAAAAATCCACCCACTCCTCTTTTTTTTTAATCCCCATAAATCATAAGCAGTGTCTCAGAACAAGCCGTTTGCAGATTCCTGGCAAAGTGACGTCACATTTCACAGGCCCCGCCCACGAGTGTTGATGGACACTGCCGTATTAGCATAGACCCCGCCCTCAGAGAGCTGTACACAGTTTGCCATGTTTATCTCCTCGCCAGAGAATTTAACAGCAGCATTGTGTTGAAATGTGTTCTTAATAAAGCTACTAAAGTTCATTCAGTCAAGAGCAGTGAGTGATTTTCTGTTTAACTTTTGTTTATGATTCATATTAACAGCATATATAGCAGTAGGTACAGTATACAATATACAGTATATTACACTGCTTTCATTTTAGTAACGTTACACAGATCTAATATACACACAGGATTTCTGTACTTGCTGCATACGTGCGCAGACATAACCAACTGTTTTCATGTGAACTTTGTGTGTTTCTGACATAACCTTGTGGGCATTTGACAGTAGTCAATAACGCATGAAAGAGAACTAGTCTAGTTCCCTTATCGAGTCTGTTTCTCGACATTACGTATGGGGAAAACCCTTTTCCTCGAAATGCTGAAGCCTGATTGAATCACTCTATTGCTTTGCAATAGCCAATGGCATTCACCTGATTGGTGATGTCGGGATCCAGAAAACCTCAGAATCTTTCTTCTTCACCTGGAGCCTGGATTTGCCGTTGACCTACACGACTGGAGTGGACGACACGAGCTAGACTGGGTGGCACTTGAATAGCCGTCCAAACACTGGATGGACGGGTCTTTCCTCGGCGCGAGCCGCCAAGCAGACGACCTGCAGAGACCCGCCCCTTTCTTTCCCGAGCTCCATGAAGAGCTCGCTCGTTCATGGCGCTCCCCTCACTCAGCCCGAGCCCATGTACAAGGGACCCAGCTGCTCACGACAGTGGAGGGGGCAGAGAAAAGAGTATACGCAAGACGACGAGGACGCCACTACGGCTCACTTATGCCCGTTCCGCGTTTGGAAACCCGCCTCACTGCCTTCCATGCCAAGCCACAGCTCACATTGCTGAAAAGGCATATATTTCAGCAGGACACGCCGCATCTGCCCTCCACACGATGGCAGTCCTGCAGGTCTTCCAAACTTGACTTCTGAGGTCCCTGGACGAGAAAGGCCTGGGCCCGGAGTCATTCTGTAAGCTGCGTACAGCAGCAGACCTAGGCCTGGCCGCTTCTAAGAAGGTGGCCCAGGGAATCGGCCGCAGCATGGGCAGCCTCGTTGTCCTGCATCGGCATCTGTGGCTGACGCTTACCGAGATGCGGGGTGCAGAGAAGAAACAGCTCCTCGACGTGCCGGTAAGCCCTCAGGGTCTCTTTGGTGTCGTGGTGGAGGCTTTCTCAGAGAAATACACAGAGGCGCTGACACAATCTAAGATGCAGCCACACCTTCTCCCCAAGCGATCTAACACTCCCCCCAGGGCAAGGTCCAGATCGTCATCGGCTCAGCATCAGACAAGTTATGCTTTTCCTCCTTTGACTACTGCATGCGATATAAGCGAAACATCTCCCTCGGGAGATGTTTGGCAGAGCAGGAGCTCGGTGCAGCCCGAGCTTTCAAGCGCACATGTCCCTGTGCGACGAACTACGAACCTGTTGGTATTTTAGGCAGCAATGTTTTGCCGGGCGACTGGTGCAATGCCCTCGCTGCAGCGAACACCGCCGTCACTATTATCGAACCACCTATGCGTGTGGACAGAGCTACCGGCGGCGTCAGAGTGGGTCATCAACACTGTAAAGCGCGGCTATACTCTTCAGTTCGCTCGCAGACCACCTCGCTTTTTGCTCGCAGACCACCCCGCTTCAGCAACGTGATTATGTCAGAAGTGTCAGAACAGAGCGCCCCGCTGTTACGGGCAGAAATCTCCTTCCTCCTAGCAAAGCAGGCGATAGAGATAGTACCCGAGGAACAGAGGGAGTGTGGGCTGTACAGCCGCTATTTCCTTGTCCCGGAAAAAGACGGGGGCATGCACCCCATTTTGGATCTAAGACCGCTAAACAAAGCGCTCGTGAAATGCGTGTTCAAGATGATTACAGCGAAGCAGATCCTCGCACACTTTCAGCCCAGGGACCATTTCGTAGCGGTGGATCTGAAAGACGCGTATTTTCACATTCAGGTAGCCCCTCATGACAGGCGCTTTCTGCGATTTTTTTGCATTCCAATTCAAAGTGTTACCATTCGGGCTGGCACTAGCTCATAGACAGGCTCCTCGCCCATTTAGCGTGCCTAGGTTTGTCTGTGAACATGCAAAAGAGCACGCTTCAGCCCTGCCAGTCGATTACTTTTCTGGGTATGGTTTTGGACTCAGGATGATCAGGATGATCGCACGCTTATCGGCACAGAGAATCCAGTCCATTCGAAATACACTGGCCTTGTAGGAGCCTAAATGCAGTTAATATTTACAGTAATGCAAGGAGTTAATTGTGTAATTATCTAAAATGTGTGTGGATAATTTAGAGTGCATTTATATTACTTTGGTGATATTTTGGGAATAGAGGACTGCTATTGCATTTTTACCTTTAACCGCATGCACCTTTAATTGCGTGGATTACTCTTGCTAGAATGGTGAGGGGTAGTTGAAGTTAGTATAGTGAACAGTCAGTGAACGGTCCCTTTGAAAACGTTTCAGAGACTACTGGGTCTAATGGTGGCTGCAGCCTCCGTCTGTAGGCTGGGCTTACTGCATATGAGACCGCTGCAGCTATTGTTACAGAGCAGAGCCCCACCACAGGCATGGAGGGCAGGGACAGAGCGCCTTGTCATAACGCGATCATGTCTCGAGGTCCTGGCAGCCTGGTTCGGCACAGCTATGTTCGAACAGGGTGCTGCTATGGGCAGGGTGGTCAGAAGGATAGTGGTGACCACAGACGCGTCTGCTCTTGTGGGCGGATCAGGTACTCCTCTCAACTCTCAATTCGGGCAGTACATGTACCGGGCAGTCTGAACCGCGGAGCGGACATGCTGTCCAGGGAGGGCATTGTTCACGGGGAGTGGAGATTACATCCTCAAACAGTGAAGATGATTTGGAGTCTCTTTGGCGAAGCGGAAATTTTAACTTTTTGCATCAGAAGAGAATGCTCACTGCCCGCTATACTACTTGCTGATGACTGCTACCCTGAAAGGGGACACGCTGTCGAGCCGCTGGCCAACGGGTCGGAAATATGCATTCCCCCCAGTAAAAATAATGCCGCTAGTGCTGCAAAAGATCAGGGAGGAGAGGGATGCTCTGCTTTTGGTAGCGGCGAAATGGCCCAACCAGCTATGGTTTCCGGAGTTGGTGAACATGTCGTCAACCCCTCCGTGGCGGATCCCACTGAGAAGGGATTTATTGTCCCAGGCGAGGGGCACCATATGGCACCCCAGGCCGGAATTGTGAGACCTGCATGTGTGGCAAGTCAGTATGGAGTGAACCAGTTGGCCGTTTCACATCGAGTGTTGCACATGTTAGCAAAAGCTTGAGCACCTTCGACCAAGCGCTTATACGCATTAAAATGGAGAGTGTTTGCGAACTGGTGTACTAGCAGACATGAAGACCCTATGAGCTGTAATATCCCTGCTGTTTTAACCTTCCTGCAGGAACGTCTAGATAATGGCAGCTCTCCTTCTACACTGAAAGTTTACGTGGCCGCTATCGCCGCCTCTCATAACATGCTGGAGGGCCGCTCAGTGGGTAAACACCCCCTAATAACGAGTTTCTTCGAGCCCTCACCAAATGCCAGTATGGGACTTAACATTAGTACTCAGGGCGCTGTCTGACCCACCGTTTAAAACAAGTCTAGCGACTTGAAAGTGCTCTCATTTAAGATGGCGCTGTTGCTCGCGCTAGCGTGTGGGAAACGGGTAGGTGATCCACATGCCCTCTTCTTAATCGCACATTAAATTTGACTAAGAAATTACTCCCAAAAGATAAAGTCATTATTGTGTAAAAAATCGAATAGACATTACAAAAAGTAGCTTCAGAAATTTTTATTTTGGGTGAACTATACCTTTAATGTTTGTTTTTATTAATATGGAAATATGAAATTATTTTTAATGAAATTATACTCTAAATAAGAAACTGCCAGTAGGTGGCGGTAAATGTCTAATTGAGTCATTCATTCAGGGGTGAAGTAAATGGTTCTCTTAATGAAAATGGTAAATGTAAATGGTTCTTTTTATGGTTCAGTCAACAATGCTTGTATGCAGTTTGGCCCGGACGATTGCATGGTCAGACTCACGCCTAGACACGGCTACACACCTAAGGTGCTCTCAACCCCGTTCAGGGCCCAGGTTATCACAGTACAAGCATTCTGCTCCCCCGAGCCAACCTCCGATTCAGCGTCACAGAAGTACATTCTGTGCCCCGTGCATGTGCTGCGTGCTTATGTAGACAGAACTAGCCAGTTTCAAACTTCAGAACAGCTTTTCGTCTGCTTCGCGGACGCCAAGAAGGGCGGCCCGCTGTCGAAGCAGAGGCTGTCACACTAGATTGTGGAGGCTGTGCGCCTTTCTCATGAATCCCAAGGACTCGACTGCCCAATAGGAGTGTGTGCCCACTCTACTAGGAGTTTGGCATCTTCATGGGCCTGGGCTAAAGGTATATCTATTCAGGACATTTGCCTCACGGCAGACTGGTCATCTCACAGCACTTTTGCGAGATTTTATAATTTGGACATTCCCTTGTTTGCACCACACGTTCTGTCAGTACAGGGGGAGAAGGCTGAGCAGCCATTGGACGACTGAGTCACCTGAAGACATGCCCCAGCTTGGCGCATGTTTCAGCCCGTGGTTTCAACTAGATCGTCTAGGCAGCACAAGACGCTATAGCATCATCTCTTGCGCCCGTTAAGTCATAAGTAAACAAGCACACTTTCATAAGCATTGTCCCATTTATCTATGCCCGCTTATTCACGCCGGCAGTATATTCAAGCACCAACATGTTTGTTGCCTTAATTTCACCCCCTATATTACACTAGTCCAGGGCTGCTAGACGCTGTGTACAGGGAGATGCTGGTGGCGTTGGCGCCGTGTTGGCTCTCTGCCAAAACTGCGTTTAAGGGTTTCAATCAGGTCCGATACCTGACATTGAGGGGGAGGGGCGAGCGCGCTGATAGTATTGGCTACAGCCTCAGCGCCTGCAACCCTCTGCATTGGCTCTGTGCGAACTGGGCCGGCACAATTTTTCACACAGCAGGGTTTTATACGTTCCCCATACACAATGTCGAGAAACCGACTCGATAAGGGAACTTCTCTGGTTACTCAACGTAACCTTAGTTCCCTGAGAGGAGGGAACAAGACATTACGTATATTGCTGTGTGAAAAACCTCCTCATAGCCTCAATAGCTCTCGTTCAGTCGAAAGATTCTGAGGTTTTCTGGCACCCGACATCGCCCATATAGTGGCTGTGCCAGCCAATCAGGCGAATGCCAGGACGCCATTGGCTATTGCAATAGAGTGATTCAATCAGGCTTCAGCATTTCGAGGAAAAGGGTTTTCCCCATACGTAATGTCTCGTTCCATCCTCTCAGGGAACTAAGGTTACGTTGAGTAACCAGAGATGTTTAATAGCCTACTCACGGACATCCAGCTCTCTGTGCGCATGCGTCAGGTGTGTGCGTGCTGAAGTTGAGAACATAGACTGTAAGGTTGAGAGTGATATGGCTTTAAAACGCATGCAGACGATAATATGCTCAAAAACTCATGAAACTTTGCACACGTGTCAGAAGTGGTGAAAATGTACGTCTGATATGGGTTTAAGAATTAGGTGTGGCAAAATGGCTCGATAGCGCCATCTACAAAATTTCAATTAAGCGCTGTTCGCGCTGCGTTTCACGTACAAGTATGAAATTCAATAGACATATGTAACAGCCCAATATCTAAAAAAAGTCCCTGGGAGCAAAATCTGAAAGTCCAACAGGAACTTTACAATTTCTTTCCAGACGTTGTACTTCAACTCCTCCTCCTAGAGATTTAATCAGATCAACATCATATTTGCACAGTCTAATCTAAAGGCCTTGGCGACGTTTAATTGTAAAGATCTTGAGTTTTCACTGAAGGGTGTGTCCGTGGCGGCCTCACAAAGTTCGATGTTTCGCCATGAAAAAGGAAGTTGTTGTAACTCAGGCATACAATGTCCGATCTGCCCCAAACTTTACATTTAAATTTACACTTCACATCTACATGTCAATATTTAGTTAGTCATAGCACCACCTGCTGGCAACAGGAAATGGCATGCTTTACACTGTAATTCACTCCCAGAAACATTTAAGTAGCCATGAAGTACCAAACATGATAGAAACATGTTTAATCATGCAACACTCGGCTAAGTGCTAATGTATGCGATTTACGCCACAGAACAGGAAGTTGTTGTAACTCAGGCATACAATGTCCAATCTGCCCCAAACTTCACATGTTTGATAAGAGACCTGGCCTGAACACATCTGCATGGCAATATTCAGATATAGTAATAGCGCCACCCACTGGCAACAGGAAGTGACGTATTCAACACTGTGATGCACTACTAGCAACATACTAAAATATGCAATTGAGTACTAAACATGCTAGAAACATTCTAAAACATGCTAGCAACACTTAGCTGAGTGCTAAAGCATGCTCTTACTGTTATGAAACAGAAAGTTGTTGTAACTCAAGCATACAATGTCCAATCTGCCTCAAACTTCACATGTTTGATAAGTACCCTGGCCTGAAGACATCTACACACCAAATTTTAGTTATAGTCATAGCACCACCAGCTGGTAGCAGAAAGTGAGGCAAATACAAATGACTGACGTAGTCCTCCTATTTTTATATACTTAAATGCATATTGCCCACAGTGCTCTGTTTTCCTAAAGCCACCGGGTGGTGGTGGCACGGGTGCACGGGCCCTTTCATGGCTGCTTGCAGCTTTAATTTCCTTTTGAAATCCTTTTTTGAATTCTGGTAAATAATTTCTCTAAGAAGAGCATTTTATTCTCATTCAGCTTAACATTCAACTTTAGTGCAAAAATCATTATGCTTTATCATACCAGCACCATAAATAACTATTTTGTTTTTGAGGGTGTGACCTCTCTTCACAAAGCCACACACATAATCTCAAATTCATGGCTCTGATTTATTGGTGTGTTTTCTGTGTCTTGTGTCATTGAGTCATAATACCTGGAGTGCCCTTGAGTCCTGTCCTCCTCCAGTGGCTGTGCTGATGCGTCATTCATATGGAGAGCTTGGTTGCCATGTTTATTGTTTCTACGCATCTCTTTCAGAAGCGGCCAATGGGAACGTCTTGGCCGGACAGCGGCCTCCGCCTCGCATCAAGAATGTGCAAATTAACAACCAGATCGTCAAGCTCAAGTACTGCTACACCTGCAAGATCTTTAGACCCCCTCGTGCTTCTCACTGCAGCATCTGTGACAACTGTGTGGGTAAGTATTTGAAACCTTAACCTTTTGTACTACAGTGATGAATGGAATCTCAAATAGTGTGGCTTTTTGAGAAGAGGCTTTTTTCTAAATGTGCTTTTTTATACAAAAAATGTGAGGACTTTGCCTCCTCATTTTAAAACACCACCATGGCAAAGTCCTCACATTTTTTTATGTATCAAATGTAAATTTATGTCCATGTTACCTGTGGACAGTGTTACTTATTAAAAAGTGTAAAAGTTTTTATAATCACATTTTGTAATATTTGTGTTTTTATTTTTGTAATATTGATTATTTTCTCATTCAGTTTTTTTGAGGAGACACTGCTTCCCTTACCTCCTCAGAGGAGACACTCCTATAAATGATACATTTGGTAATTTTCATGATAGGTATTCTTGCAAGTTGTTGTTGTGTGTGTGTGTGTGTGTGTGTGTGTGTGTTTTTTAAGAGTTGTTTAGTTTTTTTGTAGATTCTTTTTTTTCACCTTGTTGACATTTTAATTTAGTTTATTAAGTTTGTTGCAGTTTCATTAAGTTTATAATTTTTGTATCCATAAAAATAATTTGCTGCAGTTGCGTTGGTTTGTCAGAATTTTATTTTTATATATAATTTTCTCTATGTATACACACAAGAATTCTTACCTTTGATATAGTTGCATATGTACTTGCCATTTGACACTCCAGTATAATAGTGAATTGTTGAGAGATGAGTCACTTACTCGCTCACACACACATATTGCAAGGTTAGTGAGATACATATGCTGATATTAGAGAGTTCACTGATGGCTCACTTTTGATCTCTTTGCACAGTCATCCTGAACACAGGGCCAGTTGTTGGGCGGCTTGCACCTGCCACACACACACACACACACACACACACACACACACACACACACACACACACACACACACACACACACACACACACACACACACACACACACACACACACACACACACACACAAAAACACAAAAACACAAACACAAAAACACAAACACACACACACAGGTTTGGGTACCATCTACAGATTTTTTTTTAGCAGCTAAAAATATCTGCCTGTCTCTGTCATCACTGTTAGAAACTGACTTTTAGACTTTCACAAATTATTATAAGACAGTTCGTTTGTAAAGTCTCAAGATTCTGTGTGTCTTTCCCTCAGACCGATTTGACCATCATTGTCCCTGGGTCGGAAACTGCGTAGGAAAGAGGAATTACCGATATTTTTACCTGTTTACACTCTCGCTTTCTCTGCTCACCATCTATATCTTCGCCTTCGACATCGTCCATGTGGTTCTACGTGAGTATCACAGCAAGTGTGTGAGTGTATATGTGTGCATGTGTATCTTTAGTGTAGACATGCAAAAACAGATTATTTGAAAGGAAATTAAATTTTCATGTTATCAATTTACCATTTAAAATGCACAGGCAGTACACCGGTTTTAATGATCAAGGTTTCTGGGAAAACAAGTGCCTTTAAGCGACACTCAATATTTACGTGAATGCTGTTCTTTCAGGCGTGGTTCAGTCCGGCGGCGCTCTGGATATTGGAAGAGCCACTATGCTCTTGTGAATGTCTGCTCTCTTTCCTTTCTTTGATCTTCCTCTTCTCAAAGTGCATCATGTACTGCAAGGGCAAGAGAGCAGCAGAATTCACATAAATGACTGGACAATTTGCTCAATATCAAAGTAAAACACATCACAACTGTCATTAATTTTGAGATATATTCAGTAATTCGGTTTTTATGACACTGTTTACATGCACATATTTTAGTCTGAATAACTTCAGTCAAACTGCAGATTTTGTAGTTTATAGAGTGTGGTTTATAGAGTGTGGCTCTGTATAGACAGAAATGTCTGTGTGCATTACATGTACTTTAAACAAAATGTCTGTCATTTGAAAAGCTGCTTTTTGTGTCAACGGTGCCATAGCAACGAGAAACTTTCTTGTCAAAGAAAGCACATACTTACCCACACATCATGTAGACAGTGGATACATGTGACACATCGCAACCCAACAAAACAAGATCTCTCTTATTATAATACATAAAGATTTCTACACTGAGAATATTGCGCTTTTTATTTTTGACTCTCTGAAGAGTGAGGCCTATCACTTTATTTCCCCCGATCCACTTGAAATACACTTTTTTTCACATATATACACTCACCTAAAGGATTATTAGGAACACCATACTAATACTGTGTTTGACCCCCTTTCACCTTCAGAACTGCCTTAATTCTACGTGGCATTGATTCAACAAGGTGCTGAAAGCATTCTTTAGAAATGTTGGCCCATATTGATAGGATAGCATCTTGCAGTTGATGGAGATTTGTGGGATGCACATCCAGGGCACGAAGCTCCCGTTCCACCACATCCCAAAGATGCTCTATTGGGTTGAGATCTGGTGACTGTGGGGTCCATTTTAGTACAGTGAACTCATTGTCATGTTCAAGAAACCAATTTGAAATGATTCGAGCTGACATGGTGCATTGTCCTGCTGGAAGTAGCCATCAGAGGATGGGTACATGGTGGTCATAAAGGGATGGACATGGTCAGAAACAATGCTCAGGTAGGCCGTGGCATTTAAACGATGCCCAATTGGCACTAAGGGGCCTAAAGTGTGCCAAGAAAACATCCCCCACACCATTACACCACCACCACCAGCCTGCACAGTGGTAACAAGGCATGATGGATCCATGTTCTCATTCTGTTTACGCCAAATTCTGACTCTACCATCTGAATGTCTCAACAGAAATCGAGACTCATCAGACCAGGCAACATTTTTCCAGTCTTCAACTGTCCAATTTTGGTGAGCTTGTGCAAATTGTAGCCTCTTTTTCCTATTTGTAGTGGAGATGAGTGGTACCCGGTGGGGTTTTCTGCTGTTGTAGCCCATCCGCCTCAAGGTTGTGCGTGTTGTGGCTTCACAAATGCTTTGCTGCATACTTCGGTTGTAACGAGTGGTTATTTCAGTCAAAGTTGCTCTTCTATCAGCTTGAATCAGTCGGCCCATTCTCCTCTGACCTCTAGCATCAACAAGGCATTTTCGCCCACAGGACTGCCGCATACTGGATGTTTTTCCCTTTTCACACCATTCTTTGTAAACTCTAGAAATGGTTGTGCGTGAAAATCCCAGTAACTGAGCAGATTGTGAAATACTCAGACTGGCCCGTCTGGCACCAACAACCATGCCACGCTCAAAATTGCTTAAATCACCTTTCTTTCCCATTCTGACATTCAGTTTGGAGTTCAGGAGATTGTCTTGACCAGGACCACACCCCTAAATGCATTGAAGCAACTGCCATGTGATTGGTTGATTAGATAATTGCATTAATGAGAAATTGAACAGGTGTTCCTAATAATCCTTTAGGTGAGTGTATATATATAAATATCTAAATATATGAAGAGTTCAGATGCAAAAGCCTCTAAAAGCCACTTCTGTCAAAAATGAGATAACGACACTGAGCGAATGCTCTCCGCATATAGTATACGTTCATAAAATACTTTCACTTCAAACCCGCTAAATCCCAGACTCAGCTCAGCGCATTTTTTAAAATAAGCATTTTTGTCAGGCTCCTATGTATAGGTTTCTACCGAAGTACCAGTTGTGCTGAGTCTGGGATTTAGCGGGTTTGAAGTGAAAGTATTTTATGAACATATACTATATGCGGAGAGCATTCGCTCAGTGTCATATATATATATATGTATATATATACACACACACACACACACACACACACACACACACACATATATATGAATATATGTATGTATTTATATATATATATATATATAATAACTCGCCTTCATTTCATTCCAATCCGGTATGTATGCTGTTATTTTTCCTTTGGAACACAAAAATAGACATTTTAAATAATCTTCTCAACATTTATAGTGACCCTGTCCTGTCAAGATCCAAAAATATCCCTAAAATGTGCTCTATATTATACAATCTTCTGAAGCCATATGATTGCTTTGTATAATGTACAGAACAATATTTAAAGAGCCACTATTATATATATATATTATATATATTTTTGAAAATTACCTGTCATGTAGTGTGTAACAGTTCTAAGTGAATGAAAACATCCTGTAAAGTTTTAAATCTGAAAGTGCACCGTATATGAAGTTATTGTCTCTCAAAAATAAGAGTCGACTCTGTGTCAATTAAACAAATAGTTTTTGAAACGAATTGCAAGCCGTTTCGTTGTGACGTCAAGACAAAACATTAGCATATTGCCCGTCCACTTATTGCGCCCGCAGACACCAGGGAAAACTTGAACCCCCTCAAACACTGTAGCAGATACTGGATAGCATCATGTCAAGAAGATGCTGTACTCTACAATGTGTTTATTGTGTTTTTTAAATTGTGTAGGTCTCTGGCTAACCGGCTAAATCACGTTATTACTGTCTTACTGAAACACTACTGTAAATCAGCTGTGGGCTGCAGTATTACCTAAAACTGTGTCTATTAATGCAGATTGTCTGTCATTCTTACTACTTTGAGTAAAAATAAAGGATGGGGCAAGATTTGTTTTGCAAACTTTAATGTTAACTTGCATCAGTCATTCACGTTAGTGCTCTGCTAACGTATGCGCTGTTATTGATACAGTTCCCACATGTGCACCGCAATATATTAGACACACACATGCTGATGTGAGGAATTACAGTTGAAACATCTCATAATGTACCTAAAACTGAGTAGCATCACTGAGAAACGTCCTGCTCAAGGTTCGGGGTTGAATAACTAGTTCTTCCATTGTTTCATCATCGATTCGGACTCGTGCTGGGATTGATGTAAAACCGATGTCATTGTTACTGTCTTTACAGTGTGTACTATTGCTGAGCTTTAGGAACAGGAAGCCTGAACGGAGCTGGAGTTTAGTTATGGTAATGGAAGTTTGTTTCCGAAATACGCACTGTACTTGGTAGACCAATCACAACAGACTGGGCCATCTGACCAATCAGAGTAGGCTCGTGGAGGGATTTAGAGAGACTGATTCCTCCATCGAGTCGTTTGAGAATCATTGAACATTGTGGTGATGTGCAATGTATATTATGAGAAAATGAAACTGTTTTTTGACCTTTGATGCATGTAAACCTGTTGTTGGAGACCTCCAAAACTATATTAGGAAACTTTAAAATAGCATAATAGGGGCACTTTAAGTTTAAATTGCAGGTTGGACATCAATAACATCAAACGCCATTGGTTTTCAAGTATCACATAACCCAATGTCATCATTCCAACACTTCACCATATGTGTCATATTTAATTTGAGAGCTACTGAGAAGGTTAATACATTAGTGAATAATGACATGCATTTTGTTATGTTTCTCACATAAAGTCTTATATAGTATAAGTGACAGACTACTCTATGATGCTTTTTTATAGTGTGTATTTTATTT